>CM061042.1:115713965-118456465 GCA_030762985.1 Adelphocoris suturalis
GCCTTTTATAACTTAAGTAGATACATAAGTTACCTATGTATAAATTATATGGTAGGTAGGTATGCACGAATAACTAGGTAGCAACGTACTTATTTATACATGACTGAATTTTTTTGTATGAAATATTCAAGCATAATATTTACGAAATTTAAGTACAATTTTAGCATAGTCCGGTCCAAAATCATTTTAATGTCCTAGTTAAACACTAATAATTTTGGTTTTTGACTAAAATTTTGCTAAAAATTATAAATTTAATATGAAAAAGTCCTGAACTCTAGAATTTGTTTCACAATGCCCCAAAATGGATTTCAATGAAGAAAAATTTCCGAAATTTCGATTTTAAAATTTTCGGAGTCATTGCAATAGCTTCATTTTCTACCAAAAATTCGCCAAAAACTTTAGCTTTTTCCAACGGTGCTCTTAGTTTTGGGTTTACTGTGACCTCTGACTTCCAACAATTTCTGAGGTTCACAGGAATTAGCTATGCAATACGACGTCCTCTATGGTGTCGGTGGGAAACTACTGAAGAGAAAAACCACCTGACTTTGCCCTTAAACACTTCCATCAAAGTCATCTTGAAGGTACTCATTCCACCTGTGATATAATCTTACTCTTATTTACTCATTTACTCTTATTTACGATTTTATACTCGTCCTCACTGTTACACTCGTTTTATTTACTTACTTGTACTTTGATATAATCGTGCAGTTAGCAGTGCTAGCTGTTTTTTTCCAAAGTCACTACAAATAGGTACTAAGTATTGATTGATTCAATATATTACCTACAATGATTGACAGTAAATTACTCTTACTTTTTGAATCTACAGTCACCAGGAGAATTCAAACGGACCTACAACTTAGAATTGCAAGAAAAAAAAAAAACGATAAATAAATAAAAAAATAAATATATATATGCTCGTTGTGTGTGTGTGTGTGTGTGTGTGTGTGTAGACATGTGAACACATTCAAACACTCAGTAGTGATGTTAACCTTCAAGTTTCGTGGCACTTTGGTTTCTTGCAACACCACTTGAGCTCTAGCGTTGCTTGTTCCTAAATTATTTTATTGTTATTTAGAACACTTATTCTCAATCACCCCACCTGACCCTGTACATGCCAATATGCGAAATAATAGGGCTATAGTTAATTCATGTTTGCTTGTGTGTATATCACAACTGTGTATATATATCACACATGAACATCACCTGCTATCCCGACGAAATGGGGCACATTTTGCCTATAAAAAGCGTAAGAGACGAACTCGGAGCATGATGAAGCTCAACCTCGACATCGCTTAATCTCCAAACACCACCTTACCAAACCTCACCGCACCTCTTAAAAGACTTGCACACCATTTCCCGCAACATGTGAGAGAAAAATTGGTTCAAGCCATGCTTCTTCCAATTTTGGATTACGTTTCTGTAGCTTACTGTGATATGTCTGATGAAAAATATAATGAATCGCAACGGGTACAGAATGCGTGCATTCGCTTCATTTTTAAATTTAATAAATGGGATCTTGTAACTCCATATTATAGGGAACTGGGTTGGCTGAAAATCAGGGAGTGGAGGAAGTACAGGCTAGGAGTTTTACTTTTTAAAACTGTGAAATACAAACAACTTTCTTGTTTGAAAAATTTACTTTCATGTGTGACATTCATGATATATTAAAACTAGAAATTCACCTAGATTATTACAGTTTCCACTGCATCGCACTATGATGTATAATCGTTCGTTTCATGTATATGCCACCAGATTCTACAATGAAAATGTTGACTTATTCGATACTACAAAAAATGTAAGTGCCTTTAAAAATGCACTAAAGAGTAAATTATTGAGCAGATATGTATAATTTATGTAATTTATAAGCATTATTTAAATTTACTTTACGGCGTTTTCAGCCGCTGAAGATTGATTTATGTTTTTAGTTTTTTGTATGTTTGAATTTTCTGTCAAAATGGTAGAGAGTATATATGAGATTGCCCCAATTTTGTCAGCTTCACAATAAACAGTCAAACAGTCAGTCAGTCTCTTCTTTCCTTATTTCCTATAACCAACGGTTTCGGTAGCGGGTTGTAATTCCTCTTCAACAAACAGTTTCAGTACCGGGTTGAAACTGTCTATATCTAAAGTATATAGGGCTTTTATTTGTTAAGTGAATTCACTCTCAAGAAGCAAATTCCAAATTCAAGCTAGACTCACTTAGCTCAATCACAACACTCATCAATGGGAGGCAGGACAATGACAGGATGCTATGCAACATTTGGCTCGAAGGGAGTGTTGAAGGTCGCAAAGTAGAAAATGAACCAAGTAATCCAGTAACCAATTATGTTCATTCTCACTAAGAATAGGTACTACATTAATTTTAACAGCCGAAGAGGCAGCTTCCCGATGCAGAGCTCGTGATGTTTCAATTACGCCCAGTAAAATGGCACAGACCTGACTGACCAGCACCCTTTTATACAGAGGCTAAGCGATCGCATCATTAACGTTCAGCAAATACGTCAAGTATTTGGGCATCACATACCTACAGTCGTAAAATGGGTATGGGATGGTTATGGATGGTCGACTTCCAACTGAAGAGCTTTACAAAAATTCGTTGTTGTGAATTTTGGGATTTTTGCCTAATTCAACACGCAATAGCAGCGGAATAATTGATCTTGGAAATCAACTATTTGTGGAAATTACAGAGAAATTAGTCTACCTTTACTCTGAGTGGTAATTTCGTCAAAACGCATACTTTCCAAAATAAATGAAAAAAAAAAAAAAAAAAAAAAAATTGTGATGTTTTAGCAAATTTTTGTAGAAGATGAAACTATTGCAATGGCTCGGAAAATTTTAAAATCAAAATTTTTGAAAAATTTCTTCGTTGAAATCCGTTCTGAGGCATTCTGAAACGATTCCTGAAGTTCGCACTGTTCATAAATATACTCGGCGCTTCGCGCCTCGCCGGATCTTTTCTCTTTTCTACTGCGTAGAAAACGAGGATAATTTGCTATGCAATTCTTAGCCTGAAAAAATTTGTGTATAAAAAAATGTTCAAGCCTGGCTGGGATCAGGGACGGATTAAAGGGGGGGGGCGGTCGCCCCCCCCCCCCCCCCCCGAGAGGCAGAAGAAAAAAATTCTTGCGAGGGAACGTCAGAATAAAATCACGCTGTCAAGCTTGTGGATTGACAAAAATACGAGAGTAGATGAAGGAACTTTATATTGTGGAGAAACTGGGATGATAGGTACTGGTTTTACTAATCTGTCACGGCCAATTTACTAATTTGTTCGTTTGAATTTTAGTAGGCCTACAAACTGCGTAGGTGCCACGGGGTATCAATCGGAGATTTACGTGGGTAGTGTCAGAATTTTCGTCGGTAAACTCTGAGATTCCCAGAAGTGCTTGAGGGAAAAAATCATCAAAGCAGGTTGGCAACGGTGGTGTTGAGTTCGTGTCGTGCTGTCGTCCATAGTCGCCTTTTTGTGAGTAGAAGAGCAGTAGAAACCAAACTTCATGTTAAACGCGAACTAAATTTTTTTTTTTTTAGTGTTTGAGTTTAGCTCTGTCAAGAAACGAGCATGGAAGATAACATCTTTCTTCTTTAAAAAACATAAGGCAGCAAGTAAAGAATACAGTTTTAATTAATAGGGATAAGTTTGTGTTCATCAGTTTATTTAACAAGTTACGGTAGGAACCTACTGTATTTGTCTCTCGTTTACCGCTTTTGGTAACGGTAAAAATACATAATCAATAGCCATAATACATAATCAACCTTCCTACTGTTTCGACGAAGAAAGAAACGAATCGTGTTTTCTTAACTGATTGCAACCAGTGTTTTTCGATTGAAGTGAATTATTCACTGTTTCACATTTACCAGTAATAGACAAAAAATGTTGAACAAGGTAATATTCTATTTGTATTTTCACCTTTCATCAAAAATGTATTTTGTTCAATTAATTTCGTCGTGAGTGTTTATTAAATGGTTGTTTACTTCTAAAGTGAATTGAAAAAATATGAAGAGTTTATTATTATTTAATCCTGTGTTTACTATATACATGTTTAATAAATTTACAAATAATATTATTACATCAAGAGGCGACTGAATGTTTCTCCAGCGTTTTATGTTTCATTGCCTATCTTTTTCGATATAATTTTGACAAAAAATTACTCACCTATAATCATTCTATTTTTTTATTTTTTGTGTGTACATGGATGTTTGGTAACCAACCAAGCTAAAATTTGTGCAAATAAAAATTATGTTTTTCATGTTGATTTTTACATGCCTGATATAAAGTGTGGGTCTATAACCTCTAAAACTGCTAGTTTTTCAAGGTCTTTTTCAAAAAATTTCTCGGGGGGGCACTCCCGGTAGAGGACCGCCCCCACCCACGAAATTCTATTAATCCGTCACTGATTGGTGCATGAATTGTATTTGTAGATATAAGACCTTTTCGTAGATGACCGTAAGTCCTCGCTAAATGAGCATTGTATTCCCGATGCTAACTCCCAAGAATTCATCAAGTTTCGAAACTACTGAGTGAATTTTGTGACTTCATAAAATCACAAATTTAAAGTCAAACCGAACGATGCCTTCAGACTTGAATACCACGTTGATTGGACTGAAAGTAACGTCTAGGAAAGCAGTTTGGTTCATTCACTGAGTACACTGCATTCGTAATTAAAAGACACGATACTTATTCTGGAATGCCCGTCTACACCCGTATAACGAGAAGCGAGATTAGAGAGTTGTAAAATGTACCTGCCTACCTTCCCTGCTGCTCTTGGATGTAATCAGCGGTAAGTGGATTAGTTGCCTGGATTATAACTAGTTTAGCCTGATAAGTCACGGAGGCGTTTTGTTTATAATTCGACGGGGCTTTCTATTCTTCACGGAAGTTCAAGAGGAAATTCTCTACTCCTTTTTCTTCAGAATAAACTTGAAGAAGCGTTGGCAAGGGAATTGTACGGGATCACAAACCTTAGGAAGAAGAATGTCAACTCTTGATAAACTGGTAAGTAAGAGCGGAAATCTTTATAGAGCAATCAAAGGAAGTGGAGGATGGTGAACTTTAATATTTCATTGTCAAATCGCACATTCTTATATCAATTCAATTCAATTCAGTTCATTTATTTGTAATAAGTCACTAGCTACCTGTTACACGGACATATTCTTATATCGCAACACACTTTTTATTTATATACACTCAATTCGCTCATCCGATTATGCTGCATGACTGGAACTTTATTTCTGCAGTGGATCATCCGTACTTACTTTTCGCATTTATCGCAACTGGGTTCAAGGAAATTATAAAAATAAGAACATATTATATCCACTGATCAGTGGTGAAGAAATTAATGCATTTTTTTTCTTCAAATAATTAATAAAATCTAATAATAATACTCTAAAATAAGCACTGTTTGCAAGAACAAAAATTTTTGTGTAAACTTCTATAGGCGCGGGGTGTGAATACGATTTTACCGTCACGTTTTTTTCCGTCACGCTGTTTTGACATTTTCATGCCTTTCATATGGCACATAAAAAAATCGTCACGAAAAAAATTGTCCCAAGTGGCCACAACGATGATTATGACCATCAGAAATGACGTTGACCATTCATAGGTAAACACATGAAAATGTCCCAATGCGTTGCAGACTCGTATGCAAGCGTTAGGTTTAACTTAGAGTAATAAATCAGTTATTCAGCCCATCATTCCAATCGTCACTTAATGTCCAGGGAGTCTCCCCATCAATTTTCTTTTGATTTTCATGTAGGTACAACCAAGCCGTTGCTGGGGAAATGAAACTTCTTTATTTTTCACCGGACAAAAATCGTTCTCCACTCGTTGGAAAGCTCTCGATTTATCACGTATTTCTTTCGTACTTGTTCTTCTATTCATGTCGTAGTTTTATATTTATTTATGTTATAAATGGATATAGTAAACAATGCCGCTTGTTTTGTTGTCAGTTGGTTGAGAAGTTAATCTTGCTTATAGTAATTGTAGACGCGCACCATAACAAAAAATTACCTACACAAAATTGAGTCAAGAACATTTATCTCTTATTTCAGTTACCATGAGCCAATAATTTCTTTTCTAGAGTCGTCAGATGATTGTAATAATGATAACACTATTGTTGACGGTTAATGAATAAAGAATTAAATAATAATGTAAACAGAAAATATGTAAACAATGTTGTGACTAGTTTATGTGTAAGAAAAGTTTAATAATGTTTGAATAACATTTTTGTATACTTTGAAGTTGGTCATTACAAGATTTTTTTCGGCAACCAAAATCATTTCCATAATATATTTTATATTTATTGTATTTAGCAGAAAATCGTCATAGAAGTTTACACTTCTCCCGTGTGGTCTTTAGCACACCTGTTTCGCACAAGGATTTTTTATTTTTTTGGGTGTTTTGGTCACGAGGAATCGATTGGCGCTGGTCACTAGACTCGGATAATTCAGGTCAGCTGAGTATCCGGAGCTAATTTCTTTGCTATTCAACCTATGAAGCTGAAATTTGAAACGGAGGGTGTTCCACGTTCCTCCAATGTTAGCCGCTGCTCTAGGTGGAAACAAAAGAGGGTCTGGGGTTCCCCTAGCGGGGTCAAGGGGCGATGCCCCCAGGTTCAGGTTGTTTTTATTTTTGTGTAGGTTTTCCTTGTCATTAGCCGCGAGCACTTTTAGTATGAAACGTTTCCAAGTATATATAAGGTTAATCCCTATAATTTACAGTTAACCAGAACGTTTAGACTGTGTATTTAGGAAGACGGTACATGACATATGTATTATATATTACATCTTGTGTATATTATAAATACATTTTTGTGATTTACCTAATTAACTATCAATTAAATGTGCTGTTTAATGTTGCTTGACCGAGCGAAGTCCATCTCCTGGTACTTTCATCTAACACAGCACATGTTATATAGTAACCAGCTTTCTATATTTAGTTTGAGGATCTTTTCTCCTCAACATTATTTAAAAGAAGAAAAAAAAAACTACTTACCTGTATCTATGTAAATTGAGGTGTGATACATGGACAACTAAACATGTCTAGGGCCAAAAAGAAATAGTGCGATCTACCAGAAGTGGGCTCGTTAGATCAGGATTCGGAAATGAATTCACGGAATTGACTGAATTGACTTACCAGTGTTGGATTATCCAAGGATTACGACAACCCCCTTTCTCTCGTATCTGTTCCCGACCACACGCGCCCTAATGGAGGATTCCCGAGGTGAATTCTAGGGAAGGATTGGGGAGATTTTCCCTTAAGGTACGGCTTTTTTCAGAAGGGTGGGTTACTTAATCCGACGCCTTTTCAAGCAGCGAAGCAATTTTCTCTGAGGAGCTGATTGGACTACAGGAGCCCAGCTCAGCTTCTATGAGAAGCTCTGATCTGGTTGGGTTTGCACGTAGAGCCGATTTGATGAAAGATGGGGAGATCTAGGGTGTTCACCTCTTTGCCGAACTCGAGTAGGTATCTCTCAGTGGCCCCTTGAGAAGAAATAGGAGGCACTTTCCCAATAATTCCGTTGCACATAACCTCGAGCCTTGAACGCTTACAGCAGCAGAAAAAAAAAAAAAAAAAAAAAAAAAAAAAAAAAAAAAAAAAAAAAAAAAAAAAAAAAAAAAAAAAAAAAAAAAAAAAAAAGCTGCAAATTATTTCACAAAGGTTTATTATTTTTTCAATTGAGTTTGATCGTAAGTAGTTTTAGTTGGCTTGAGTACGTCATAAGGCCCGTCCAGACTCCTCGGCGTGTCCTATTTCGAGTTGCCACAACCTATACTTCTATAATTATATACGCATGTTTATATTTCTCGATTTGAGCTCCTATCTATTCAAATAGTTATTGCCTTAATAATATCATTATCTAAGTACGTACGAAAAGTCGGGAGGATATGTTATTAAATATGCGTAGGAAAAGCATTGGTATTAACACACAAATATGACCTAGAAAAAAACATTTATTCATGCCTCGAAGGAGCGCTGTACCCACCTCATGGTGCCGCGGCGACTCCTCTCACTCCACGTCCCGCTCACCCCCCTCACCACCCACCGTGACCCCCTGCCAAGCGTGCCAGGCGTGCGTCTAACACATCTAACACTCAAAGCCTCGAAAAAGACACTTTTTCGCCCGTTTTTGGCCCATAGCATCTATGCGAGTAAAGCGATCGGGATTTTTAAACGTTAGGACCAACTAGACCCCAAATGGAGTCTATGTGCGAAAGAACGGGTTTTTTAAAGTAAATTCTTAGGCCTTTTTTGGCCCGGACGGCTAATGGCGGACGGACATTTCAAATTTGGATTCTACGCACCTTGAAACGTAAAGTGACAAAGTTTGAGGGGGGATTATAAAAATTTTTTGCTATACGATCATATAGGCTTATTATTGGAAATAATAAACCAAAAGTGCTGGGAAAGGAAAAGGTGTTGTAATTCACGAGGTGGGTGCGGCGCGGCGGCGAGAGAAAAAAGGAAAGCCCTTTTTCGCTTTTTACTTATCCTGTAGACCAACGTTTTTCAATAAACTCGTGCATTTTTCTCAGAAACCGCTGATCCGATTCACAAAATGTTTGTTTAAGTAGGTGTTTATTTTTGATATGTTTTACTGATTGCGATTCACTTCCGTGTTAATGTCTTTTTTTCTTGTCGATGTTTTAGCCCTTAGGCAAAGCAATCGGATAAACGTACAGCGATTGGGGTGGTTCCATTCGATTCTTTGAGCGGATGACTATAAATTAAACTGAAAAAATATTACTGTTAAATTGAAATATTTCGAGATCTCGATTTTTGTATAATTCAGCCCTATGTTACTGGCACATCCCCTACCGAAGTATGATTTTTAAGCCGAATAGGCTTGACGAGTTCGGTCCACTCTTTTTGAGAAAAACTTCAGACGGCTGACGGATGGTTTTTTTTATTCAACTTTTCGATTATACGCATCTTGAAACGTAAACCAACAAATTTTGAAAGTCGGTTAAACATTTTTTTTTCTTGGTCGATTAGAAAGGTTCACTATTGAAAATAATAAACCAAAAAATCCCTCTAGGTAATAGTAATCTAATATTCAAACAATGGTTTAGAATTTAAGACTTCTACAGTATTGATCGATTTTTTTTAGCCCGTATTAATGAAATTTAGTGCTGTTTTTATCATAATTTTGTGCATACATTTTTAATGTTCCAGTTTGTAGTTTCTTTGAGGCTAAAAAGTATACATTTTATAACTTTTACAATATTTTGCAATTTTTAGTGATTTTTTCAGCAAAATTTGTGAAATTTGACCTATTTGTGACCGTACACGAGAAGCGAGCATAACTTGCCAAAGGTCAAATCTGAGTTTCTATTTTTCTCCACATTATGCTGAACAAAATAATTTTTTTTTTTATTTTTTCTATAATTTTCTAATCAATATTCATGATTTTTCAAATTTAGAAAAAAGTGGGCATGAAAATTGAAAATTTTTAGCAGGTTTCAGCAGATTTTTAGCAGACTTGCGAAACTGCTGTTTTACGCGATTATAAATACAATGAAAAATGTAGACAACTCAAGCTTTGATGATTATTTGAGAAAGGGAAATAGTTATGAGACCCAAAAAAATATTTAAAAAAAAAGGTCATTTTTTGACCCATTTGTCGTTATTTTCTCCTGGAAAAAAAAGTCTTTCTACACGGTCACGTGTTTATTGCTCAGAAAGTGCTGCCCAATGCTCATTATTTCTTCTGGAATGCATGATTTTTGTCGAAAGAACGGATTTTTCATAAAAAAAGGAAAGTGGATTGCAATACTTTCAAAAAATTGTTCCGTCTTGAGTTTGTATCATTTGGTTTATCTCTGCCTTCTCACTCGCATAATGAGGGGCGGAGTGAGCGGGCGAGAGAAGCCAGATCACGTCACGCATTCTTTCATCGTCAAATTCTCGCTGAACTGTTTGTTTTTAGCAAACACTTGGCACTTGTTTTTGCCCAATTCGATTCTAACTCACATCCCATTCGCAGCGTAAATTTATT
The DNA here is from genome assembly GCA_030762985.1 of Adelphocoris suturalis. NCBI lineage: Eukaryota > Metazoa > Arthropoda > Insecta > Hemiptera > Miridae > Adelphocoris > Adelphocoris suturalis. The sequence continues at coordinate 115,723,964 of CM061042.1, forward strand.
GTCCGTAGTTTTACGTATTTCGTACTCGTAAACGGATAATGCCAACAAGCTGTTTCCAATTCGTTTGAATGTTACTACGCAGGGTGGATAACGAATATCCGTGATATCCAGAGTTTAGAAAGGGAAGGCGATCAACTCCGGCGGGGAAGATAAAGAACATCAGCACGCCCCTGAATGCAAACCAGAAGGGCGCCCCCTTGGCGCCCACCCATTTCCAGAAAGGAATCTCGTCAACTGCGATAGGAAATACGCCTGTCGCTGCCACCAAGGAAAATGCGTCTACCTGTAAAGGGAAACACGACTAATACGTTTCGGAGAGATCCAATAGGAGCGGTTTATCGTCGGTGCATCGATTCTCTGTTATGTGAGGTAGTTACATCGGGACTTTCCATCAAGACTCGCTTCCCCAAGTCGTCAGGAACCAGGCGGCCAAGTTTATTGCGAATCTCCCCGGGGTGAACAATGCCGATCCATCAGGCGGCTGAGTCCCTTATTGGCCTGTCAACCGGTCGCCAAACGCCTTTTCCGTCCTCCCACCGTTCAGTCACAGGTCTCAACTATTATAAGGCGCAATGTGGAAGACATAATAGCTGCCAACAACTATTAGAAAATTTTCATAGAAAATGAAGCTATTGCAATGGCTCGGAAAATTTTAAAATAGAAATTTTGAAAAATTTCTTCATTAATCCATTTTGACGCATTCTGAAACGATTCCTGAAGTTTGAGGTTTTTCATATATATATATATATATATATATATATATATATATATATATATATATATATATATATATATATATATATATATATTAGGGATGAGTCGATACCAAAATTTATCGATTCCCGATACCGATACCGATACCTAAAAAATCGATTCGCGATTCTCGATACCGATACCATCGGCGCATAACCTAACTTACCTGTAGGTGAAAAACAAAAATTCCTCTGGAACTAGTAATATATTCAAATTACTTATTAAAAAGTAATTAGTTACTTATTAAAATTAAATAAATTTTAAAGATTAATTCTCATTACAAATTCTAAATTTCAGATTTATATTTTCATTCAAGGCTTTAGTTAATTTGATATGTGAAAATATAAAATTTGATATTTTTTTGTATCTATCAAGTACCAATTAATAGGCAACTTTTATTGCCTAGGATTGATTTCTTTCTGAATAAAACAAGTTAAGCAGACTGACTTGGTTTTTTAGTTTTTCGTCGGTAACTGTAAGGTATTTCCAAATAAGACTGGCTCTAGGCTTTTATACTTGGAAAACATAGCTTTGTCTACTGCTTCTGTTGTCACAAACAAAATAACACAAGCCTACTTGTAAACAAAGTTATAATAATTGTAAGTTGTGTTTTGGACAATTCATGTTTCGCAACTGCAAACTTCACACAACGGTTGCACGGTACAACCATCTTCGTTGTTAGATGGTTGCAATAGTACCGTAGTGTAATAAAACGCCCATCACCGGGCGGTATCGGTATCGGCTTTAGGCGATCGATTCTCGATACCGATACCAATGCCTAAGAATCGGTGGTATCGAGAATCAGTATCGGGAATCGATTCGTCCCTAATATATATTATGTGTGTGCTTTCGTGTCATTCTAGTCAATAATCCCTTAGGATTAAAATAAAAATCCCGTTCTTTCGCGAAAAAATCAAGCTTTCCAAACGAAAGGATGAGTTTGTTGGCATACAATTTTTAAGCACATTAAATTGGTCAATCAAAACTTGTTGGTTGGCTTTCCGTGATACGTAAAACTTCGGATGCAGCCTCGTTAGTCTAAAATCTTATACACTGGATTCAAAACTGCTCTTTGGGATGAGTGAATAATTTATTGGTTGCAGATTCTTTAGACGAGCTTGAAGGTAAGGAATCAAAATGGAGTAGATAATAACGTCCCAGCTATGATAATTGAAAAAACACAAATAGAAAAATGATGAATGAGCTGTGGATTAGTGTGCCTAGTTCGTTGATGGCTCTGCTCAGAAATGTATTTTCTATTTAAATGTTGTTTCCTTACATGGTAGATAACTATTTAGGTAAATTATGAAGCTTTTTATTAAGATTCGTTCATTTGATATGTTGAGAAATGAAATGCGTTAATAAATGGATAAAACTTTTGATAAATTTAAGCTTCTGTGCTTCGTGACCCTACACATCATTATGTCGCAACCTCACGCAATTAACCCCTCCTCTCTTAGAATGGACGCCATTTATACACACACGCACCGGTTTACGGTCGCAATTAAACACCGCTGAACGCACCTGAAACCACCAGCTACAACAATTCATCACAGGGTCGGAACTTGGCGACGCTATTGCTGCAAATTTCCCGAATGCCTTATAGCGAGTGGGGGTGGGAGGAGTTGGTCGATAACCCAGGAAATGGACCAACGGAAGTCGCATGAGGGGGACCAGATTATAGATGGTCGGGGTTGGAGGTGGACCGGACGTGTGTTGTTACTCAGTGAATCGAGTCTTTTGAGGCCCAGAGAAAAGAGGGTGAAAAACATTGCTGGAATTCCTACACAGGAATAAAATGGGGGAACAGCCTCTCTTCAGGGCACCCCAATCGCGAACGAGCACCTGCAATTGTAGTGTTTTTGGTGAACTGGAGTGCGTCCTATAGCTCATTCATACTAGCTCATCAGCATGCTTTCCCTTCGAAAGTTTCTCTTCTGATTGACTTCCACCCAATTTAAGCGTAAATTTTCAGTTTCAAAGCTTTTGGACCAATGGTCATTACCCATGGGTGCGAAAAAGGTATCTTAATAATCTTTTAACGGAAGAAGATTCCATCTTCAGATGTTTGTCACTAACCGCACACTCTTACGATGAGTGGTTTTCTTCTTATTGAATAGATTCAGTTTCCTGCCCACGTGACGTCTTACATCCCGGGACAAGCCCCCCACCAAGTGTGACGTCACTAGTAAAAATTGTGATAAATCATAGAAAGAAAACTACCCATCGTAATAAATGATAATGGTGCCAATCTTGTAAATCTTAGGTGTAAATTAGATGGTGTAAATCTTAGAATGTAATAAATTTTCTTTTAAAATGTAAAATGAATACCTAAGCGAGACTCATTGATGTTCTGAGTGAGTCTTTATATCAAGCGGTTTGTGTTTAATCCATGTCAACAGCAAAACTATACTAGAGGGTACTTTTTACATCTGACATTGTGAGAACCAAAGTAAATGTACAAATTTTGCAACCCAAAACCTAATACATGATCAATATTTTTAGTAAGTATGATCGATTCAGCTTTGGACAGGGTTAATCGATTCGATTCAGCATCATATAAAACATCGATAAACACGAACCTTTTTTTAAAATGGTTATTTCCAATAATGCACTTCGTAAATAAGATACGTAGATTTCAGAATACGAATAAAAAAATCCGACCGTCCGCAGTACATCGTCCAAAGCTTTTCTCCAAAACCACTGGACCGTACTTTATGAAATTTGGCTAAAAAATCATCCATTGGCCGGGGAAGTGCCAGTAATATCGGCAGCAATATTGTCCCCGACCCTACAGGGCTGAAATCGAGATGTGAAAAACTTTCAAGGTATAACAGTAGTGTAACAATAATGTAACCACATCGAACTGAATCGCTGTCGTCTCAATGATTCAACAAGTCATAAACTAGGTAATTCTATACCAATAACGTACTTCTTTTCGGCGTTTTGTGCTACATTGTCGACGATAGCCAAATCTTGTCGGATCACCACCAAAAACCTACATCGATACATACATTAAAGACAACAAACATACTACTATACATCATATATTTCGGGTGTCTGAGTTTTCCTACCAAATTTAAAGTCAATAGCTCGGAAATTGTGGCCTGTAGCACGGCCATAGGCCAGACAGACATTTAGTCGGACAGACAGACAGACAGACAGATAGACAGACATACATACAGACAGACAAATACAAACACACAGGCAAAGTCAGGTCGAAGCAGAGACTCACTTCCTTCGTTAATCAGTTGAAATTCTGATTTGGTGGAAATCGTATTATTGCCACTAAAATATTATCACAACGCTGCTTTGAAAACCAGGATGCAATTTCTCGGAATCCTGCATTTTAGTATTTTAGAATTTATAATCGGTGCACTACACTAAGTATTTCGTCAGCTATAGAAGGATTGTATATATTGTGGATCTTCTGGTCATACATCAATATGGAAACTGAACAATGGTGGGTTTACGTATCGATAAGGGGACAGCTCGCGGAAGCTATGTGTAGAGGTATCGGCACCACAAACCACCGAGACCCCTCACGACATGTGCTGTTGATGGTCGCAATTACGTAGAATGATCAATCCTCGGGTCACCACTGCGGTGTTTATGCACCTTGACCTCGCCCGATGATGAAGTCGCGATCCAGGCAGAGCATGTAGGCACGTGGTGGATGCAAGCCGGGAGCTGGGTAAGGTGTGAAGCGGGAGGGGGTTAAGACCTGCATTAGCTATGTAGGCGGGGCCCCCTATTAAGGGGTTGTCACATCAATTATTATGGGAAGGGCCTTGTTCAGTCAGTGTCAACAGCGATCTGCACTGAATGGCACTTGAGTAGAGCGTGAGGCTCATAAGACCAGTGAGCCGTAATAAGTTGACATGGCCATTAAGATGCGAACCACCCAATTCTACAAGTCCGCAGTATGTATGGACCGTTAGAACTATTTGAATGCATTGTGAATTTATGTTCGAACTAACTTCCTAACTGCAAACAATCCTAAATTAGAAAGTAGGAAGGTGAGGTAGGAGTAGATGTGCTGAGTTCGTTCCTACATTGGTTATAATTATTGTTATAAAAGATTGATGGCTTAAATTCAAAAATGTATCAACATGTAAGTTTCTTTCCCTTGGAAAATAAATGTGCGTTATTCATTTTCTTGATAGGCCTGAATTTTAATTTTGAATTAATATTGGTAGTTCCTCGTGTTTTGTGAATAAAAACTCTTGTTGTTTTATTTTGGTATTATTTCAGTATTGTGAAGGACCAGTCCAGAGAAGCGAATGGTGAAAGGCTGAACTATATGTTCTATGAATTCACTTCAGCATTGCCGGTCTTCGATCGAATTGATTGGAATCGTTGTGCTCGCTCTCACAGCGATACGAATCCCAAAGTCCGATGCGAACCGTCCGTACCTTTAGAGTTTAGCGAAGAGATATCACCGTATGCTTTAAGAGTTAAGATGAAGGTAGGTAGTTGGAGAGATAAGAGAAGCAAGACTGAGCGTTGACGAATATATGCTCGTTCGGGCTCTGCAGGTCCTTAAGGTAAAAAACACAGTGGAGCCTAGATGGTAGTCTTGCTGGTCGCTTACTAGCTTACCCCTATGTAGAATTATAGCATTGGTCCTAACAGGCAGGCATAGCGGTACCTAGCCGTTAGTCTGGATAGTAGCACTGGGCTATGCTCTAAGCGGGCATAATTGCCATGCCGATTGTTTACACAGCAGTAGGAGGGGATGGTCCAACTTGCGCATGGGGGTACTAATTAATTACCCGTTCTCTCGCGGTTTTTGTGAAGGACCGTTCACTCCAAGGAATTAAGGCGCCGACAAACGGTCTACAAGGCACCACTGTGTTAATGGACAACCTACCCGTTAGGCCAGTCACCGTATACGAAAAATCGCGTTAGGTCACGGAAAAACTACACGTTATGATTTTTGGATATGTTCTGGGGTAGGTAGATGTATACGGTATCCACATATGAAGGATGCTGGGGAAAAAACGACTTCAGTCCACTTTTCCCTAAAAATGAGCTTGTGGTGCCATCTAGTAGAGTACTATAACATACACGAACCAACAAATGGAAATAATGACTTGAGTCCTTGAAATTACACTAAAAGGATTCACCGCACTGGGGAAAAACGACATGAGTCCGAACGCGCCTAGGGAAGAACGGCTTCAGTCCCGGTTTCAGTGTCCGTCTCGCATAACGACTCCGTGAATCACTGCAACGTGATGCTCACTGCACATTGTTTCATATCAGTAGGTTATCTATCAGGTATCTCTATTTCAATCTTGCTTCTAGTGCCGAACTTTTTCTGCGTTTTGTGTGTTGATCAGTGAACATGGAGAGTGACTTATCGGAGTCTAGTGAAGAACAGCCGGGTCCGACGAGCAGCGATACAAAAAAGAGAGAAAAAAAAACAAAAAACAGGTAGGGTTAGAGATGTTATGAAAGTTTTGAGAGCTACGACACATTCCTTGAAAGACTTCAGTCCAAAGACTTCTATCAAAAATTGACCTACATCAACCAACCGGAAGAAAGTGACGATCATTACATGGACGATCCACTGATGGACGGCTGATTCAAGGGAAAAATGGCATGAGTCCTTGATTTTTTGCGCAAAATGTTGAAATTTAGTGTAATTTGTATTGAAAAAGTAATTTCAACCTTACAGTCTGTTAATAAACATGTTTATGATTATAATAATGATTTTTGTGTTTTTTTTTTTTTTTGTTTTTTTAAGTACCTGAACCATGTTATGAGTAGGGAAACTTTGAATTTGATTTTTCTCAAAATCACCTAGAGTGGACTGAGGTCGTTATTCCCCTGCGCCCTTCATATATGGTATACGGATTCTGGGGTAGGTATATGTATGCATACCAGTGATGTATAACCAAGTTTGCAGCCTCAAAAGACCCCAGAAAACATCGTGGTGCTCGAAAAACCACGAAATTTTTGGGTTTGCTTCAGATTTTGGCCTACAACTCCCGAACTATGTTTCCTACCGAAAAAGTTACGGAATACATTTTTAAAGAAGGCTAAATTTGTTACGATTTGAGGGCAACTGCAGCTCCGTAGGTCCGGAAGGTCCGAGATATGGAACTCATAAAATTGGACAATGTTCCCAAAAAGTTCAAAACTGTAGTTTTAGCCGACTTTTGTGCAGGAAATCGGCTAAACTACTCAGTCTAAGAGGAAAGTCATGGGGGATGAGCAGTGAGCAAGTAAGCGGGTATGCGACTAGACGACCAGCCTGCTACCATCCAGGCTTTATATACTCGAGGTGCAGTGTTGTACGCATGCACCAATCATTGGTCAACCTGTCTGAGTAGCAAGGTAGAGCCCGAACGAGCATCGCGGTTTATTGTGGAATCCACAATGTTAAATGTAGTATGCAACAGAATTATACAGTACAGTTTCAAATTTAAGAATCTGAAGCAATAAATAAAGCTATATCAGTGAGAAAACAAAATCATTCAAATTTTTAAAATGTTAAATCAACACTTTGGATCAATTTTTATTAAGAAACAAAAAGTCCCATTTACACAGCACAAGGAACTTAGCCGTCAAAAATGGGGGGGATCTATTGTTGTTTTTTATTTTATTTTTATTAAACTAATCATTTTCCAGTCAGTAGGGGGAAAAATCGCCAATGAATGGTACCGGATGGGGGATAGTCATAGTCGTAGCACTAGTCCTCCACTTGAGGTTGGATTCGCGGGGGCAGTGGTTATTCCACCTCAGGATGCTATTCAATATGCAAGCTAAGGGAGGGGCATTGCGTGAGGGGGTGCACATCTTGCTGCATGCTCTGGCATTGGGAGTAGTAGAGCTGTGCCAGCAACTCAATTTCAAGCTTTTTTGCAGTTTTTGTAAATTTTTTAAGCACAATAATGGAATTAGTAAAATTTTTAGCCTAATTTTGTGCATCATTTTTTAATGTTCTACTTCATAGGTCTCTACTGAAATCGTATGCAAGCTCTAAGAGCCACTCGGCTGATCCGGACCCTGGGCATCGTCAACTAAATGTCCTAAAGAGGCTACATACGGAACTACAGCTTCCTAGAGTGTAAAGCATAAAAATTAGCTTTAAGATCGACTCATCTGATCCGGACCCTGCACTGAGAGAAAAATGTGCTTATGGAAAGTCGATTAGAGCCAAAAACCGATGGAGTTTAGCTAAAACCAATGGAGTTTGTGTAAACATCAATCTGTTTTAGTTAAAAACGATCGACTTCTATCATTCTATCGAATGTTGCTAAGAGCTGATGGAGTTTTGTTAATGGTCAATCGAGTAGAGGTATCAGTGGATCGTGTTTTCCCAACAAGAAGTTTGATCGAGTTTCCTAAATCTGTCTCCCATCGAGTAATGTCAGGCGGTGATGGGGTTTTCTTAATTCCAATGTAATTATGTTACCGTCCATCGAGTCATCATCGAGTCAACATTTTTCAAGCCGTCCGATCCGATTTTCTTTAGCCCGGCCCCCCTATTCGGTACCCGTTTTTGGAAACCGATCCTGGAAGCCGATCCGGTGACACGTCTTGTAGAACTCGTTTACTATTTCAAACGAATTTTCTGGAAATTCCTGGTTCGGGGTACCAGAAAACTCGTTTGAAAGGGCGAACGACTTCCACAAGAGGTTTTACCCAATTGGGTACCGAATAGCGGGAACGGCAAGAAGAAACTCGATCCGGAGGACTTGATAAAGTCGATTGACGGGCTGGTAAAAACCTGATGGGGCGTTAGCGTAACCCGATGGAAGGTCTACAGAAAACTCGATCCGTCAGCTACGAAAGTCGATCGTAGTCTTATAAAAACACGATCGACCGGCTAAAATAAGTCGATCCCAGATGACAGAAAACTCGATTAGGAAAGTGTGAAAACTCGATCGGAATTGTTAAGAAAAGCCTATTAGAAAGCAGGAAAAAGTCGATTGCAGCCTATACATTACTCGATGGGAGGGTTAAGAAAACCAGACGAGGAAATTATTAAAACTCGATTGGCGTTGTTAACAAAACCCCATAGGGGAGCAAAGAAAACACGATGGGAAACATTAGGTTACTCGATTGACGTTGTTAGGAAAACCTTATCGGGATGCTAGGAAAAGTCGATTGGCAGCCACAAAAAACTCAATAGACTTGCTACGGAGGACTCCATTGGATTCCGAGGTTAAAAAACTACATAGAATATTCCGCGATCGAGTTTTTTTAACCGTCGATCGAGTGATTTTAGCCGTCAATCTAGTTTTTTTTCCTTAAAAAACTCAATTGCGAGGTTTTAATGCAGTTTTTTAAGCTCATTTTTCTCTCAGTGTGGGCATCGTCAAGTAAATGTCCTAAATAGACTACATACAAAATTACAGCTTCCCAGAGTGTAAAGTATAGAAATTACCTATTAGAATGATTTAACCACCGCTTCTCGCAACATTGGGATCACCTGCTATGAATCAAATCATCGAAACACCAGCTCAATGAAATCATCAGAAATCAACAAGCGGTTGCAATCATGTTCACAATATCAATTATTGAGAATGATCACTTGTGTGTAAACAATTATTCATATAACCATGCTCATAACTCAGCTTGTTAGCCACGCACTTCGCATTAGTTAACATAATATGGTTGGATAAATCGAAAGATTTCGAACGAATGGTCAACGAATTTTGTGGGATGAAAAACGACGAAGTACCATTTCCCTAGCAACGAATCGGTTGTAAGCGGAAATCATCAGAAAATGTAGGTAACGCTTTTTGAGGACACTTTTTCGTGACAGTTTTTTATTTTAATGTGCCAAAGCAAAGACATAAAATATCAAAACCAACCGTAACGCTTTTTGACATGGATATGTCTTTGCTCTGGGGGGTCAACCAAAAATTTTCGTGACGCAAAAAATATGTCACAATTTCTAATGATGTTCACGTACAACCAATCCGTTGCTAGGGGAATGGAACTTCCGTAGTTTTCATCGCACAGATATCGTTCGCCACTCGTTGGAAAGCGCTTGATTCATGTGATAAATGTTCACATCTCAAGCTACCAATTTCCCCCTCCTTACGTACCTGGCTACATTCCTAAACTAAGATGATTGGACTAAAAACAATTTTAATAAGCCGGTTACAATATTCTTAACGTAAAGCAATAGCACCATTTACTCCACTCCATAGGAAACATTATCATCCTCTTGACAACAGTCGACTGTAAACAACAACTCATTGTAGTGGCTTCTCTCCACAGTTATTTTCAACATTTCTATAAGTAAACCGTTGTTTTGTTGGAATTAGTCGGGATGCGGCCCAGGGAAAATAAATGAAATTATATCATTTATTGTTTTATTTGATAACGTTTCGTCCAATTACTGAGGACATCTTCAGATCTTGGTGTGTCCAGGAAAAAATTTATAAACATCCGAATATAATAGATTTGTCAAATAAAACAGTGGCTCACCAAGTCAACTCAATGTCAAGAAAGCAAGAACTGAGGATGTCCTCAGTAAGAGAACGAAACGTTATCAAATGAAACAATAAATGATATCATTTCATTTATTAATGAAAAATCAGGCTATCATGAACATAAAAATGATAGCGTCTGTATTGGAGAAATAACTTTAATAGTATGTATAGTATGCTTATTTTGTCTCCAAGAATAATAGAATAAATTCTTTATCCTACATTTAGTCGCCTACAGCCCAAAGTTAAAGCATTTTTTTACAACTCTCGAGGACAACCGTTATGAAATCCCCAATCAAAGACATATCCATGTAACATGGTATCTGCTTGTAAAGCAGATAGTGGAACTCGTTTACGAGTTTATAAGTAGGTATGTAGTTCCTTACAGTGATCAGTTAAGTGAGGGCTATACTGCCCACTCAACTTGTTTTAAATGCTTTTTGTTACCTAACGCTTTTTTCATTTATGTACCAAAGTAAAGATTTAAAATGTCAAAATATAAATTTAATAAGGCTTAGTCGATTTTTGCCATTTTAAATGCTACACTTTTGCCAATATACTACACTTCAGATAACAATACTCAATTTCACTTTGGTCTGTCTCAAACTCATTGGTGAACTACCAACCTCATCAGTATTGGTTTGTTAAGAAGGTATCAAACAAGAACGAAGATTGATATATAGCATTTCCCGATCAAAATAAACATTTTCCCGATCAAAATAAACACTTTCCCAACCATAATAAACATAGAGAGTCAAAATGAACTTGCTTCTTAAACAATGTGTAGACTATAAACATAAAGATTTCTTTAACAATATTCAAAAACACGAAAACAATAAACTGTTGGTTTAATGAATCGCTTCACCCGCAGCTGCTGATATTAGGTTGACAGAGGTGTTCATTACGAAGTTCCGACAATCATCAGTATTAATCGCAGCAACTGCTCTGGTAATCACATCCTCTAACACATGGTTTCTTTGTTCACTTAGAATGCTTCGAACTATGGACTTGATTTTTGAAAAGGCGTTAGAGGTTGAAAAGGTTCTCCACGGGATTGAGTTGGGGGGAGTAAGGCGGGAGATAATCGACGTTTATCCCAGAAGTACTGCTTGGTTACTTTTCTTATGATTATTGAATCCCCGAAGTACTTACTATACCTACTTAGTTACTTTTCCTATGAATGTTGTATTGTTTATTTTGGTTGGGAAAATGTTTATTTTGGTCGGGAAAATGTTTATTTTGATCGGGAAAATGTTTACTTTGATCGGGAAATGCTAAATATGAAATGAAAATGAAATGAAAATGAAATGAAAATGAAATGAAAATGAAATGAAAATGAAATGAAAATGAAATGAAAATGAAATGAAAATGAAATGAAAAAATGGTTTATTCCTTCCAACTACACAATATTACAAAGGCGAGCGAAAAAAGCCAGTAAACACTTCAAGGAATTACCCCACACAAAGAGAATAACTCCGAGCTGTGTGGGGGAGTATACTTCCTAACTATTGAAAATTAATTTTTAAATATTTTAACATAAAACAAAAGATATCCAAAAAATGAAGAGAAAAGAATGTTACTTTTGTATTTAGCGATAAACACTTATAAACCTAGAATAAACTTGTTCTGGTCTTATTCCAATAAGCCATGTAAAAACTATTTTTTTAAACATTTGACGGGTATATAAAAGCGGTGAGCGAATGGCAACTGTTGCATTGGAGATCAAAATCGGGAGATTAAAATGGATATGATTATTTGATTTAAAAATTCGGGAACGAGGAGCTGAGTGAATGACCAAGCTATATTGACGTGTCTCCACATGATATGCTTGAGAACTGTCAGAAAACTGAAACCAACCAGTATGCTTGTGGTAAAACATCAGGGCTGATTTTGCATATAACTGTTTCAACGAAAAAACCTTAAGGGTATTAAACAGATCGACTGAAGGGTAGCGTTTATTATGATGTGACATCACCTTGAGGATAGCCTTTTGCATTACGTAAAGAGGTTCTAAATTACTTGTCCATGTCCCTCCCCAAGCTATAATACCAAAACAAAGAATTGGCTGGACTGCTGAGAATTGGCTCCTTGTACAACATGATTAGAAATTCAAGTTTTAAAAATTTACGAATATTGTGAAATAAGTATAAGTATTTCCTCAACTTGGTAACCAGCATGTTGATATGAGGGTACCATGAAAGTTTTTCATCTATCAACAACCCGAGATACCTCAGGTCAGCGACACGCTCCACAGACTGGCAGTCACATTGGGTCACATCTGAAACCCTACACACGTGCAATTTCAGCTCATCATTTGAATTAATTGAGCCTTCAGATCCTCTGCCAGCTGACAAATAGATGTACTTTGTTTTATTTATATTGAGAGAGAGTTTATGATTAGAGAGCCATTGATATACATTTTTTAAATCCTCACTTGTTTTCCTCAAGACATCAATTTTGGATTTTGCCTCACACAAAAGAGCGATGTCGTCCGCAAATAGATACAACTTACCACTTAGGGGGATCTGAGTAATAGCATTAATAAATATCAAGAATAAAACAGGACCCAGCGTGCTCCCCTGCACCACTCCATACTCAACTGGAAGTTCTGCACTGTCAATTCCCTCAACTCTGGTCACCTGCCGTCTCCTGTCCAAATAATGGTTAAACCAGGCCAACTCCGCACCCACTATTCCGAAATCCACGAGAGTGGATAATAGCATGGACCGATTGACCGAGTCGAAAGCCTTGGCTAGGTCAAAAGTTACCAATATACCCCTGTATCCTCTGTCAAATACTTGATGCATCTCTTTAGTAACATGATACAGCGCCTCATCAACACTAGTGCCCTTTCTAAAGCCAAACTGATTTACTGAAATCAATTCATTAATTTCGAGATACGTGGCCAATTGAGTCTGAACCCATTTTTCAATTATTTTAGAGATGATGCTGAAGAGAGATATCGGTCTGTAATTGGCGTAGTCCATCTCAGAGCCTGCTTTGTACAACGGTGTAACACGCGCAATTTTGAATAAATCTGGGAAGACAGATTGAGAAATGCTCAAGTTAACAATATACAATATTGGTTGTTTCAACTGGCTCAAATTTTTGGAAATATAACTGTATAGAATGTTATCTATACCTGGGGCAGACCCTCCATTGATATGTCTGAATATTTCCTCGAAGTCAGAATCCCCCATGTTTCGCAGGGTGAACCTAGTATCAACGGTCCTGCCAGCTATTGCAGATGAAGGGGAATCTGACATACTGTATTTGGGATGGAAGCCACCAAGGAGCTACCGACCTGAGAGAAGTAAGCAATGAAACCATTCGCTGCCAGAAGCCGTGCCAAATCTGTAGTTATACCCCCCGAAGTTGCCAAGTTTGTAACCAAGTTCATCCTGTTTTCTCTCCCTTTATGATTCCCTAAGATTTCCTTATTGATTAGTTTCCACAAATCTCTTGGTTGATTTTTTAAAGAATCGATTTTTGTTTTAAAGTAAGATTGTTTTGCTTTAAAAATCACTGAATTCAATGTATTCCTAAACCTTATGTAATGAGACTTGAGAAATGAATTAAATGGCTGTTTTTTTAGTTTCTTAAACATTTTGTCTCTGGCTCGTATAGATCGAACTATACCTTGAGTGATCCAAGGGGTCAGTTGCCTTTTAGATGACGGAACTCCACAACTATACACAGCCCTCTTAATACAAAACTCCATACCTAATAAAACAATACCTATATGGGGGCTACAAACAAAAATAATAAATATTTGTGTCATGATTGTTATTTTTACGTGATCAGTTCTTGAGTGCTGGTGATAAAGCGAGTTGCATGGTAAGAAAAAGCATTTTATCGCATAGAGAAGAATAGTTATGAGGTGGTGTGACGAGGGGGGGTGGGGGCGTTCGTGGATTATAATGAATGAAACTGACGATGGCAGCTGGCGCGGAAAGCTGAGTTCTCGCGCCCGGGATTAAATTGAACGGCTCCGAGGGGCCCTGCGGCCCAATTATCGCTCCATCTGTCGGAGGAGGAGGGAATTGAGATGGGCAGGAGTATGAGGGGTGGGGGGAAGAGTATTATTAATCTGCGAACGGCTCTACCCGTCTTCCCCCTTCATCCCGCTCCTTTCAAATCCATTTCTTCAGGCTTCCCCGTTTTCTCCGAGGATCCGAGACGAAGGAGGAAAATATTGGGAGACGAAAGGAAAAGAGCTGGAGCAGCAGTGTGGAATGAGAAGGGAGGGCTGCTGCTGTAAGATCTGTTATCACATTTAGACCCATCTCCACTCTCTTCCCCTCGTCACCCATTTCTCCACCTATATTGCTCCACAGCGAGAAAGAAGAAAAGTATCACAGTCAGCCAAAAAGGTGACGCTGCGGTGAAGTCATAAAAAGAGCCTCGGAGAGAGGTAAGTTTGCGGATCTGAGTTAAACGGATTGAGACATTGGCCGACCCTTGGAAATGGCAACTCTCTAAAATACTGCACACTGAGTAGAGTATATGTGTTGTTGAAATCGGTCGGGATGCGGCCCAGGGAAAATAAATGAATTGATTTCATTTTGTTTATTGATCGACGTTTCGTCCTCTTACTGAGGACATTTTCAGAATTTGGGGTGTCCACGAAAATTATAATCATCCGAATATAACGGACTTGTCAAATAACAACCAGTCCAGTCCAGTGGTCATACAGTGCCAAATGCTCCTCTATGTCGTCCGCTCCCATAGGTCTTTCAATCATTGTTACTACATTGGGGACCATGAGCTGGTTAGGGAGTTGGTGATTCGGGATCTTGGGGTCAGGTTGGACCGGAGGCTTCACTTCGGGCTTCACATTGATGAAATCACATCACGTGCGATGAGAATTCTCGGATTCATTAAGCGCAACACCAGAGAATTCAAAAGCATATCTACCCTTAAGGTACTTTATGTATCCTTGGTGAGGCCTATATTGGAATATGCGGCGGTGATATGGAACCCTTACTACGCTGTACATCGTGAGCAGATTGAGAGGGTGCAGCGCTTCTTCTTGAGATATGTGAGTTTTAAGATGGGTCTCTGAGCGGTGGATGTTGTTTACGAGAACATTGAGAAACTAATTGGCATCCCTTCGCTTCGGTTTCGTCGATTCATAATTGACATGTGTTTTATCCACAAACTGCTTAATGGAGCGATAGACTGCCCATCTCTTCTTAAGGAAGTGGGAATTTCAACACCCCAGCGTAGCAGTCGTAACCTTCCTTTACTTTTGTGCCGTTTGCTGCGACCAACTACCTAATGAATCGACCTCTTACCCGCCTAGCCAGAGAATTGAATCTCGTCATTCAAACAAACCCTTCCATGGATGTCTTCCATCATTCCTTATCAATATTCAAGAATTCTATAATTAACATGCCTGAGTGTTTATAGTAAACCTAAGTAATATGTGATGTGAACTTACCTATTTTATTTATAATTTACTATTATTTTTCGTTTTTTCTATTGCATTTCTTGTTTGTTGGACATTATTAATTTGGATTGTACTTTTCCTTGTTTATATTCTTATAATATTGTTATTCAACTGGATAAATTTAATTTGATAATTCGTAATTGGGCTTGTCCCGTATTAATAATAATAAATAAATAAATGAATAAACAATAACAATGGTTCACCCAGTCAAATAAGTCAAGGACTCATGTTCTTGAGAATATCAAGAAAGGTTAAAATAAATGTCACTAGAAGGTTAGTTTGTTGACTAATGGATGGATGGAAATGATTTTCATCTGTATTTTTCTATATTTCCTTTTCGTTTTCTTCCTTTCCATTCTTTACATTTTTTCTGGTGACATTTATTGCTCATAAGGCCATGCTGCACAAAGAAACTCCCATCTTTCCTACGGTAAAGTTCTCTCATGAGGCAATGCTGCACCCCTTCAGTGCAGTTTCACGTCAATATTTGCTCATGATGCCATGCTGCACAAAGAAACTCCCATCTTTCCTACGGTAAAGTTCTCTCATGAGGCAATGCCGCACCTCTTCATTGCAGTTTCACGTCAAGAACGTGAGTCCTTGACTTATTTGACTGGGTGAACCACTATTATCGTTATTTGACAAGTCCGTTAAATTCGGATGATTATCATTTTCCTGGACACCCCAAATTCTGAAGATGTCCTTAGTAAGAGGACGAAACGTCGATCAATAAACAAAATGAAATAAATTCATTTATTTTCCCTGGGCCGCATCCCGACCAATTTCATCAACACAAGTACTTACGGCCGACCAAACTACTAACATGAGTAGAGTATCGAATCATAGTACTTATTCATAGTACATAGCATCCACAACGCTGTACGTTGAACTGCTAGAACATCGAAAAAACATCTTTGGGTTTCTAAGCTTGAGACCATGCGCTGCTAGCAAATCTATAGATTAGCCAATCAAGCTCTAAATTTCATTAATGGTCGCTAGATAGTGGATTAGATTTCAGCTCTTGTTACGTTTAAAGGGGCAAATAATGTGTATTTATGATTAGTTAAATTATGATAATTTCTACATGCTTTGCTTGTCAATGATAAACATAACCCAATGTGATAATCGATTAAAACCATCCGCTTTACGTTGAGCTGTTAGAACATCGAAAAAACCTTCGGATTTCTAAGAGCGAGACGATGCGCTGCTAGCGAATGTACGGATTACCCAATCAAGCTCTAAATTTCACGAATGGTCGCTAGAGAGTGGAACGTTGCAGATATTACACGCTGAGTAGAGTATTGAATCATAGTACTTGTTCATAGTACATAACATTCAACGTTTACTGGGAAATTTATAGAAAATTAGGGATTGTCGATCAATTTATTCCCTGTGCAGATTTCACCGAAAATTCACTAATCTTAAATTACCGAGCGCTGTGACCGTAATAACGATGATCGGATCTACCTTACAAATCACGTATCCCGCTAATTAATTCAGCTTCTTCATTAATGATGATTAGATGGATGCTATACAGGGGGTTAACTTTTGGTACCGGCCACAGGCTAGGGATCGATTGTACAACTAATTTGCAACAAGAGTTGCCCTATAACGATGTTTTTTAACTCTGCTTGAAATCCGTGTTTTTTCACATTTAAGATTTTTTCGTGATTTCGACTTTAACTCTCTAAAACGGCCATTACTCCCTTAACTACCCGAGAAAATTCAAAATTGATTACACCGTTGGAAAGAGTATTATTTTCCGTCTTCCTAATGTACCATAAAAGTATTTTAAGATGATTATTGGTGAAAAACCAATCTGAAAATGAATTTTGTCAAATCTTCAGAATGACCAGTTTTTTCACACTCTGTAGGTCTAATAAAATTCTACTTGTAAAATTTAGCCTGTAGTCCTAAAATATGCGCCACAATTTCAGCTTTCCAACAGTGTAGTCAATTTTACTTTTACTTTGTTAATTAGGGGAGAAAACTATGTTTTAATGTCGAACAACATTGTTTTTTCGATGAAATCGAGGGTTATCTTGAAAATGACCTTATATGAAAATACGATTTTGGGGTCGGTTTCTACGTATGTTTTTACGCTGAATCGAATGGTAACACTTGCCTACCTCCCCGCCTCGTTATAGCCAAGTTTTACACTTTAACTCTCAAATTTCAGTTCATTCGTTATGACAAATTTTATGTGATTTTAGTGGAGAAACTAGTGAGCTAAAGTGTAAACTCGGTTATAACGGGGTTGGAGAGATATGTAAGTGTTATCAATCGATTTGGCGTAAAAAATACGTAGGAACTGACCCCAAATTCGTATACCATGTAATGTCATTTTCCAAGATAACCGTCGTTTCAATGAATAAACAATGTTTTTCAACATTAAAACATAATTTTCTCCTTTAATCAGCAATGTTAATGTAAAATTGACTACACCGTTGGAAAGATCAGATTTTAGAGCATATTTTAGGACTACAGGCTAAATTTGACATGCAGAATTTTATTAGACCTACATAGTATGAAAAAAGTGGTCATTCTGAAGATTCAACAAAATTAACTTTTCAGATTAATTTTTCACCAATTGAACCATCTTGAAATACTTTTATGGTACATTAGGGAGATGGAAAATTTAAAATTTTTTCCAATGGTATAACCAAATCTGAATTTCCTCAGATAATTAAGGGAATTATGGCCGTTTTAGTGAGTTAAGATCGGAATCACGAACAAAATCTTAAATGTGAAAAAACACGAATTTCAAACTGAGTAAAAAAATAAAAAATAAAAAACGGAGCTCCGCGGTTACCTCTATTTACATACTTCGAATGAAATTATTGAAACACAGAATCTGTTTTAGCACACGCGTTTCACATAAACCCATGAAACCCGCATATAAGAATCAGTCAGATTTTGCGGTATTTTATCACTAGATGTCAAGTTGTTTTATTTTTTGATCACTTATGTGCCACGTCATAAAACACCGGCGTGCACACAATGCTACGTAAGGAATTCCTGGATTTTTTAAAACAATTACTTTAACCAAGAGACACCCCTAAGTGAAAAATTCTTCGGTCTAATTAGTGCCAATAATTTGCTTTATTTTCCAATTATTAACTTCACAAAATCATCATAGATTTGTTGAATATGTTGGTATTCTGTATTTTTATAACTTCCCGAATGGAAAACAAAAAGAAGCACGATCTAATGACGACTTCATCACGAGCTTCGAGAACGCTTAACTACAATTGTCCAGTAGGTATATTCTGTCATGTGTTCTAGTTAGTTTACAATGGATTCACAACAAATGTAAAATAACAATATTATCAAAGTTATATTGAAACAAATTCTTAATAATCACATTCTTTTGCAAATGTTAGTTTTTATTTTACTCTACCTTTAATAACTATAATAAATTGTGAGAAATATCGGTGCAAGTCGTGCAATAGTGAAGAAATAAGTGAAAACAGCCTAGCATCAGATGTTGTTTGGTAAAATCCCAACATATGTTTTGGAGGGGCCTAAGCTCAGCAGGAAATGACCACCCTTATAGCAATCGATTGGTATTGTTAACTTTTTTGTTGATCCCAGCGAGAAGAAGTCTGTGAGAGGAAGGCAAACAACCCCGTTCCCGTTCCCGCCCTTTAAAACTCTAAAACACTTCCAATGAATAAATCAAAGTGAAGAGGAGCCCAGCGCGGGCCTCCAGGAAAAAGCCTTTCTTTCTACCCGAGAAAACAGGAGAATCCCCCGAAAAAAAAAGGCCGTCCGTAGCAGGAGACTCTTCTTCACTGAATTTCCTCTCATTCACTGGAGGAATTTTTTCGAATGGCGAATGCGGGTGGTGGTGAGGGGGGTCAGAGCAGATATTTGCCAGGAAAAAGCGGTCCCTAATGAGATCAATGCCTTGAACAGTTCTCTCCCTCCTCTGGCTTCGGATGGAAGGAGCCTTTTAGCGATGAATCTCAACCCCTCTCCTCTACCGCCCGCCTTCGTAAGTCGCCTTTTCAGGGACCTTTGGCAGTCGAACGCCTTTGGACGGGTTCCCAAAAACGCGGGCGAGTCTTGCGAGGTGGGTATAAATCCGGGTTGGAAGGCGCTCGGAGGTCGATGGGTCCCTGCGGGGATTATCAGGCTTCGCTGACCTACGTTGTTCTCTGACCTTCGAGCCTCGTTTTCGCTCCTTCTGCTGGTGTGAATTCCTCCAAGAAAGACATCTCAGATTAATCGAGGGTATTAACTCTAAATTGTATTTGTCCACTAGTTCCTTCCAGCTAATTTTCAATAGAAAATTAAACTATTGTTTCCAAAATTTGAGCAGAAATACATTTGCCGATTTAATTAAACCTTTTACAAAATGAATCAAACCTTTCGCCAAATGAGTTAAACCTTTTTCCAAAATAATAAACCCTTTTCCCAAAATAATTAAACCTTTTCCCAATACAATTAAACTTTTTTCCAAAATAATGAAACCTTTTCCCGAAACAATTAAACCTCTTGCGAGAAAGTATAATATGACTTACGTATAGATACGAATTTCGAAAAAGTTTAATCAATTAGGGACTACAGAAAACTTGAAAATAGCGTGGTGTACAATTTATGGGTCAATGAACAGTGCACCAAATTATTACCCCTCCCCCCCCCCTCCATCACAATTCGTTGGTTTACATTATTTAAGTAGATTCTAAAAATCGAATCAAAGCAAAAATTAAAATGGACGGGTTATATATATATATATATATATATATATATATATATATATATATATATATATATATATATATATACTTTTGTACCGCCGGAAGGCTTTTACAAATAAACAATTTCATTTCATTTCATTTCATATATATATATATATATATATATATATATATTGATGGGTGGATTGGTGAATGACCAAAACTAGTCTGGGAGTGGATATTTTTTTATATTTGGTGCGACGTTTCGGTCAGGATCTGACCCTAATCATGCAAATATAGTTGTTGCTTCAGTTTGAAAACAAACGGTGAACCGTGAAATGGGAAATTTAAATTATATAATTTAAATTTACCATCTCACGGTTTTCTGTTCGAAATTCCTATCTATACCTACGTGATACTTTCTCGCAAGAGGTTTAATTGTTTCGGGAAAAGGTTTAATTATTTTGGAAAAAAGTTTAATTTTATTGAGAAAAGGTTTAATTATTTTGGGAAAAGGGTGAATTATTTTGGAAAAAGGTTTAATTCATTTGGCAAATGGTTCGATTCATTCGGTAAAAGGTTTAATTAAATCGGCAAATGCTATATTTTATTTTGGTTTCAAGAAGTACCAATGTTCTTCAATAGTCATTACAAATAATTTTCTGCCAGTGGGTTTCTCAAGTTTCAGACATGCAGCATCATCGTATGAGCGAACGTTTGTGAAATATATTATTTTTCGTTTAATTGTAATGTAAATTGATCACTTTCCGAGCAAAGAAATTTTTTAACAACAAATTTCATACGAAAAACTCATTGATCAATAAAATTTTTAGATTTTTAGCTTTTTGGCAGTTTTTTTAGATTTTGCTTTAGCAAAATTAATGAAATTTAAGTATATTTTTCAGCATATTATTGTCTATAAATTTTTTAATGTAGTTCATTGTTGATAAACTTCTTTTGACTAAAATACTGCAAAAAATAGCACTTTTTTTTAAATTTGACCGATTTAATTTGTTAAAAAAGTGCAGGCCAACAAATCCATCCTTTCTTTTGGAAAGCTTGATTTTTGGGTGCATGAACGGAACATCCTAAATCGTGAAACACCTATAACGACGTTGTCCGGGTATACAACTATGTAATTTATCAAGAAATTCAATCTTGGTGGTGAACCTTACTTCATGGAATGTTTGCATAGTATAGAATCATTTGCTCAAAAGAACTATATGGCACGAATCCAACAACACCAAAATGATTACTGCGATTTAAGACAAACAGATTTTATTAGGGTAAGAAGGTTTTTACTGGGGTTCCAGTCGCAAGCTTAGGAACTTAGGTATTTACATACCTACCTATCATTGGATGCAACTGTGTGCTGCATCGCTACATTAGATGTAATCTTATATAATAGCTCTATAGGTATATTTTTCGGGCAGTATTAAAGAAAAATTCAAACATATAATTAAGATGGTACGCAGTAGAACGATCGAAATGGGCTTCTCTGGGTCAAGTAGAGTATAAATATTCCTACTTGAAAAACCATTCTATTATTAAGAGCAGATAATAATTTTCTCACTGAGAATGGATGAATGTTTCAAAATATAATCAGAACCCTTTTGTAACCATTAGCAGACATTTTGGGCTCGGCTGTAGGACTACCTATCAACATGATGACTGGGTCCCTAACATCAGAACATAGGGTCATAATCTAAAATGATAAAATCTTGTGTATCACCCATGCCCGTATAATATCCTATAAATTGTAGAACACATAAAGTTTCACGTTATTTTTACGTTTCAGGTTATTTGAAGGAGTTGAGGAAGAGCGTGAATCTGAGGGTTTTGGCCTTCGCGCTCCATTACATGATCTTCTCCAGAGAAATATATTCAAATTACTCCAAGTTGTTGGGTAGAGCCATCCCAAGTTCTCAACTTTGAGCAGATGGAGAAGTTCTGGAGTGGGTATTCCCGGTTTCTCGATACAGTTATTCAAATTTGTATGGAACTGGGAAGCTGTCAAGACCACTCAAACGGCAGAATATTTGGATATCAATTCGTCTAGGTGAAAGGCTGTATGATACTAAGATATTCGAGTTATAATAACTTTATAGATATGTGGAATTTGGGAGTGGGCGTATGAGAGATGATGTCATTATTCTTGATTCCTTACTAACACGTCCGTTCGACCGACTGGTATTCTCACGATACTCATTAGTACTGAACATACAATTAGACATATGAACACACTTCGATTCGCACTGCACATCCCAAAAGTAGATACTAGCCGTAGCTTGTTCAACTCTTTTATGCTCTAATCATAATGACGATCAACAGTGTCGGGGAAGCATCTACTTACAACTTCCTCCACTAGAATTCAGTGCAGGCAATCAAGCAGTAGGCGCTATTTTCAATTTGAATTCTTTCAACATGAAGATCTGTTCAACATTTTGATTTGAAACACAAGGCATCGGCACGGCCTTCCTGACAATAAGGTCGCCTCGACCGCCACCAGAAGAAAAAAGAAAACGGTAGGAGTGTAGCAACTGACTGCATCTACTCGGCCTGACAAAAAGATTCGGGCCAAAATGCTTACACGCATAAGAAGACCGCATCTACACAGAAAAAAATACCTCAAGAACCGTCTATAGTTCATCAACAAGTAAGGTGTAACACCGATTTAATTTTGCAGTAGTTTAGACAGCTCAATAGATTTCAGCATAAATCGAAATCATTCCAACGAATTAACCGATTCCGATCATTTAACCCATTTACAATATTTTCGGGGTGAAACCATTTTCGCTGCACGAAAACCGACAGATTTAAATTACTGGCTATCTGAAGTTTTTTAAATTTGA
The DNA here is from genome assembly GCA_030762985.1 of Adelphocoris suturalis. NCBI lineage: Eukaryota > Metazoa > Arthropoda > Insecta > Hemiptera > Miridae > Adelphocoris > Adelphocoris suturalis. The sequence goes on from CM061042.1 coordinate 115,747,155, forward strand.
GCCAGAGAGGGTGCTTTAGGGGAGGGGAGGGGTGAAATGGGGTATCTTGGACACCATTGAACGAACTGGGGATCTGATTAGACGAATATGTTTGGATTATTCTAACTTAAATCACAGGCTACTTGAAAATTTTCAAATCTGCCCCAAATTCGATTTTTGGATTCTACGCATCTTGAAACTTGAACCAAAATTTTCAGGGGGTTTTAAAATTTTTGTTTGTCGATTACACAGATTCATTATTGAAAATAACAAACCAAAACAAAATGCTCTTAACATATGTCTCACTTAGTGATTAATATGCTATATTTTTTTCATGTGTTAACATGGGGATTTCAAGTTCGTGTTTTCAATTTTCATTGGGTCGACCTTTTTCAATTCAGCAAACCAAACGGTTTGTGTTCGTGTTTTCAATTTTCATTGGGTCGACCTTTTTCAATTCAGCAAACCAAACGGTTCGGGTCAAATCCGGACGACCTGCCATTCTGGTCTTGCAAATATTTAATGAAGCTTGAATTGTTACAAAGAAGAACACGCCCGCTCAAGAGTCTACTAACTACCAACAATACCAACACCATAACAACAGCAAACATAGATCGCATCTCGAACATAACACTACTATCGTGCAGAGCAACCGAGTGTACAGCGCGGAAGCGAGTGATAACGCAGAAGCGGGTTCGATAAGGAAAATGACTCCACAGCAACAAAGGCCCATTGAGTTATGAATCCGCCTGTTTTCTCCAGCTGAGTTATGAGAACCATCGCACCCATCCCCCCCTTCCTCTCCTTACCACGATATCCCTTTCATAATGGGATCTATTGCACCCATTCAATCCCCTCACCCGGCCGACCCTTTCACGACAGACACAGCGATATCGGAGGGGGAACCCGGTCGTTTCATCGGGGACTCATATTTCGCTCTGATTCCTCGGCTTGGATAACCGGCGTCCAGCTAACCAGGGGATGGAGCAAACGGACATTTAACTTCCTGTCAGCCGGTGCTTGATGTCAACTTGTCAAAACTCACAATAATTTTGCAGGACTCCTGGTAAACTGGACAATGCAATGATAACGGACGTACATCGGCTATATTGTTGCACCCTACAACATGACCACTTACGATGTCATGGCTATCGAATCAAGAAATTTCGATATAATTCTCTTTAATAAAAATTTACCCGATATAGTGACAAACAATTTCGATCTATTAGTTTATAGATTTTGAAAATTTTCCAGGAACTATTTTTCATTCCCACATTCATTAAAATGTTACAAAACTATAAAACTTAACATGATTATTTCTAAAAACGGAATATATTTCATTTATGTGACATTTTAGCATTCCACAGTCAACTTGACAACTAACAAGGAATGTAGCTGGGTTGAAGTACCTAATGAATTAAATCCAAGGAATCCTTGTATTTGGGTTGGTTTCTGAATTTCATTCTCCTATTCCATTATTTATCCCACTGTTCTAATTATGCCAAGTAAAAATAAACATTGTATTTTTGCTCGCCTTGGGGGACAAGGTTATACCCTGGAAATCACATGTTTCTAGATTTTGCAGCCATGGATATGCATTCTAGGGAATCTAGTCTACAATTCTAGTATTTCTCGGTGTCCCGTATCGCTTACACTGTGGGTTCAGACCAGTAATTTTTCATAAAACGTTCCAGTCATGCAGTATGACCATAAGAGCGAGTAATTTTCATTTCACGTATTATAGTTATGTCAATTCGATTGAAATTTGAGCTACAAAATTGTTAACCTTCTTCCGGGCACACCGACGGTAACTATGGTCAGGAGCACCAAAACTTGAAGCAATCCAAAAGCTTGGGGGAGGCTTCTATTCTCTAGTTACAACATATGACACGGAATGGCAGAGCAGTCACAACTCAAATCTGCAGCCCAAGCGTGCCTGTCATAATCAAAACATGGAAGGTTGAAATTGTCGGCTATTCATCATTTTTTCCCAGCCGTTCGAATAAAACAGAATATTCAATTTCTTGTGTGGTTTTCATCTAACTACAAGTACAAGTTGAAACTATGACAAACTAGTTTGAAGCATGTTGCACTATACTTGCGTCCAGCAGGAACATAATGCGTGTTATCATGAAGTGATTTTTGCCAGAAATGCATTGGTACGGATACTGTAATCCATTAAAGCAACTGCAGGTAATTCATAGAATGTTTTCCATCTTGTTTAATATACATTTATTTTATCAGTTCTTCTTCCGGCATGTAATTACTATTTTAATAATAATAATAAATAATGATAGTACCCACCTTCCCAATACATTATGGCATATAGTGTAGTGCATACTCTTAAAGTTGCTAAAACTGTAATCTTTCATTATAATTCGAAGGATTTGTATTTCGGCTGAAAGTGGAGACGTGCATGATGACCAATCGAATGAGTTCTGAGATTGGAATGTTCAGTATTTAGTTCAGTAAGTAATAAGTAAACTCCTCAAAAGGAAGCTCTGTGTACAAAAGATGCCAAGCCACAAAAGGCATGATATCATCCGATTTGGGCCAAGCCAATAGTCAGATCGCCTCCCTAGATGGCCAAGCCACTTGATCGATGTGTTTGGCGAATTGATTGACGCGATCATCCTTCAAACAAGCAAACAACCTTTCAATCTTCTCATTAAAATTCAGACGTTGTTGGGTTTTCAACGCGATATGGTTACGAACACGGGTTTTGGCATCTCTTGCTGTGGCTCAGTCGCCCTTCAGCGGAAGAAGACAGAAGGAAACAGTGTCGGTCCAAGGAGTGGTTCAAGTTAAGAAACTGATTCATTTATCAAAATCTACACAACTACCTGCGCGTTTCTGAACCCAAAGGCTATACAAATTTGTTGAGTATGAACGATGAATTTTGAGTTTCCCCCACTATTGTTTCGAATGCCGCACTTTTCCCTTCCTCACTACCGAAGGTAGGAAAGCTTCGTGTTTATGAAAAAAGTTAAAACAAATTTTGTCTTCCAGAATCAAAATTTCCTCTTGCTTTTTGCGTTTCAGAGTTTGCTGATCAATTTGGGTTCCGAGTCTGCCTGATGATGATGTCTTTACATCGAAAGCGCTCGTAAATGAAACAATACCAAGTTTCAGTTTGATTTCTATGAAATTTCTAGGGACCGTGCGTGTTAGTTTCTAGACGTTCCTCTATAATTTTCAATGCCTTGGGATCAACAGTAGCCTTTGCGCACGTGCAAACGTGAATTTTTCCTAATATCGATTTTTCATCATCTGTTGGTACGAATGTAGGTCAAATTCGGTAGGTAGTTGGGCATATGTTCTAGAAGAATGCCCTATCCAATAAATCTTGATTGGTGGAGAAATAACCATGGCGCATGGGCAAAACTAATATCGATCGACACAGGCAAAACTCCGAGTCTGATGGAGCAATTTTGATGTAACTTTCAGGGAATATGTGGGTTAGCTTCAAGACGGCCCTTTCACAACTTTCATTGCCGTTGCATGAATTGGACTGTGTGCGCATGCGCAAACGCTAATTTCTTACAACGTCGATTCCATTATCAAATATTAGTCCGATTTCGTTCAAACTCGAGAGGTTGTTGGGTCCAGGATGATGCCCTTTGTATTTTTTCTCAATTGCTTGCATAATCGGTAACGATTGCGCATACAGAAAAGTATTACATATGCATTAGATACTGTTACATTAGCATGGAACATATTTTAGCCTTGGACTAACTCGCGAAAAACGCTACGCGGATGTGTCACGAAATTTTAGCATGGAACATGCTTCAGCCTTGAGCTAACTTCCCGAAAGCATTACGCGGAAGTGTCGCGAAACTTGGACTAACTACCGAAAAACGTTACGCGGATGTGCCACGAAATTTTTTCTTTTGATTTTCACTTACAATCAAGCCATTGCTGGGGAAATGAAACTTCTTTAGTTTTCACCGCCAAAAACGGTTCCCCACTCGTCGGAAAGCTCTCGAATCATCACGCATTTCTTTCGTACTCGTTCTTCTATTCATGTCGAAGTTTTATATTTATTTATGTTATAAATGGATATAGTAAACAATGCCGCTTGTTTTGTTGTCACTTGGTTAAGAAGTTAATCTTGGTTATAGCAATTGAGGCATGTAAATGGAAAAGGTTCTAAATGCCAATATTATTTTTTTCCAGGAGCAACAAAAAACTTTATATTTTCGCAACAATTAATTTGTATTAAACCAAAAGTTAATAGTACAGACCAAAAAGTTATTCGAGATGTCACTATGAAAAAATAAAGTCAAAAATTCGGCTGGAAATATGAGTATCATGGAAAACGCTGAATGTTCATATACTGAAAAAAGGGACAAGGGTCTAAGTGCCAGCTGGAGTTTATTAAAAAGGGTCTAAGTGCCATGTGGAGTTTCCTAAAAAGGGTCTAATTGCAACGCACAATGTGTGGCATTTTTACAACATGGAGCTGGCATTTAGACCCTTCCCTAGGTTACGGCCGCGGGCGCATTGATCTCAGCGCCATCTTTACTAGCTTCCAGCAACTAAACTACTGTAGGTAGGCACTTAGAACCTTTCGTAGGTTATTGGCGATGGCATGTTGACCATTTTCCGGGGAGAAAACGTGTTTTCAATTTTTTGGCATTTAGAACCTTTTCCATTTACATGCCTCAATTGCAGACGCGCACCATAACAGAAAATTACCTACCTAGATAATTCCTTTTAATTTCGATTCAATTTGCCGTGTGAAGCTCCTGAAAAATTTGGTTTTTGTTACTTGGTCACTTCTACCAGGCATGTTCCATATTTCTTGACTTTTATCCACGGACTCTAAGTAATAACATGCGGGGGGTCTGCCCCCCCCCCCCCCTCATCCCAGCGGGGTCAATTTTGCATTCAATTCAATCTTCCACTCATTCCTTCAACTAATTAAATTCTATATGTCCATGTTACAATATGTGAGGAACCTGTACAGCCCACCCATTTGGCAGACGTTTTTTTATCATTTAATAATGATTAACGGGTCGTTTCCATTTTTTTCCAGATATTGATTTTTATGTGCAACGAATGCGTTACTAGAGAAGAGTAACTCCCTAAGTTTTCACAGCAGGAAAATAGTTCGCCACTTTTTGGAATGCAAATCACAAACATCATCTCATGATCCCTAAGCCATTGTAGTGTCAAGAAAAGCTGATTTATTACGCAAAGTTATAAACTAATATTGCTAAGTAACCATAGTCTTTATTATATGATTCCGAACGGTCTTTGAAATTGTGAAGAACTTCGCGGTCCGATTTTAGTGTAAGACTGCTCATTCGAATCAGCACGGCCCCAAGTTAGTTGCAAAAGTGTCGCCGTTCGTCTCTATACCCGCCTTGATCGTGTTCTAGGCGGTCCTTATCAACGAGAGTTGTTTATTAGGCTGTGGCGGTAACAACAGTTGCCATCAATTTACGGTAAGTAAGAAACGTAGTGTAGTTACTAACATCTAGGAGAGTTATTTCTGAACGAAGAAATTGAAACTGAAGAACTTAGCGGACTTTATAAATAATTCGAACGGTCTTTAAATATAATTCCGAATCAGCACGGCCCCAAGTTTGTTGCTAAAGTGTCGGTAAGTAAGAAACGTAGTGATGGGGTCTTTTCTGATCAGCTGAGTGAGCTAAATTCTTTCCTGTTCACTGTAGGAAGTTGAAATTTGATAGGTTGACTCTCTGGGACATTAAGAGAAGTGATGGGGTCTTTTCTGATCAGCTGAGTGAGCTAAATTCTTTCCTGTTCACTGTAGGAAGTTAAAATTTGATAGGTAGGACTTATATCGTTACTATAATGTGCTGAGTTCCTGTTAGGTACTACTGTTATACGGACTAGATTAGGGCTTTCCAAGCCCTAACAGGCCTCTAGTGAACTAATAATGTGTAAAATTGATCATTATTAAATGATCTGACTGTAGAACCGTAGGTCTACCGTCCGTTTTTGGTTTATTATTTCCAATAATAAGCCTATGTGATCGTGTAGCAAAAAATTTTTATAACCCCCCCTCAAACTTTGTCACTTTACGTTTCAAGGTGCGTAGAATCCAAATTTGAAATGTCTGTCCGCCGTCCGCCGTTCGCCGTCCGGGCCATAAAAGTCCTAAGAATTGACTTACAAAACCCATTCTTCCGCACATAGACTCCATTTGGGGTCTAGTTGGTCTTAACGTTTAACCATCCCAATCGCCTTACTCGCATAGATGCTATGGGCCAAAAACGGGCGAAAAATTGTCATTTTCGAGGCTTTGATTGTTAGACTTACGCACTCGTGCACGCCTGGCACGCTTGGCAGGGGGTCACGGTGGGTGGTGAGGGGGTGAGCGGGGGTTCGAGTGAGAGGAGGCGCCGCGGCACCTTGTGGGGGCTGGGGTGACCAGGGGCGTAGCAGAGGGGTGTAGGAGAATGGATATTTATTACTTTTACGTGTTATACCCATATAATACGCCGCGCCAACCTGAGGGGGGTACGGCATTAGGGGCATAGTGGAACGGAACCTGGGGAGTAGCAGAAAGGCGTCCGGGGCGTATCAGAACGAATATAACATTTTACCCCATATAACATTTAACTAACCTTGAACACACTAGTATATTTAGTATATTATATCATACTATAGTATGTTACAAAAATAATTGATCCAGCCCATCTAAAATCCTTCATTCTTCTTCTTCCCAAAATCTTCTCAGATAGTTCGAAGCAAATCGTTTTTAAATTAAAATTGCATTACATGGGCAGGTTGGAGTCTGAACCCTCTGGACGAATAGCTGTTTACTTATATTTCTGCCATAGGTAAGTGAGGTGTCGTCACCCAAGTAATTTCGGACGCAGAATCGACTTGGATAGGTCCCAGATGCTTTTGGAATCCAGTGTACCTACGGTTTTAGTTTGATTCCTATAGAAATTAGCTCCGTGGATTGAATGAGACCACTCGGGTGGCTGTACGATCATCCATTTGCTCCCCATCGGGAGCGCAGCCTGTAACGCGAGAACAAAGGTGGATACTAGAAAAGAGACTGGCGAAAGCCCCAGAGCATGCTGGTTACTATAGCTGGCTATCTGATTCAGAAATAATAAACCATTATGTAATAATTCGCAGCGTTTTTTTATTTCCATTGAAATAATCCTTACACCCCACTTCCCAACATTTAATTATCTACAAGATTGCGTTAGTAAGAACTCAATTTGATCTAATAGATTATCTCAAGTTTTCAAAAAATGGTATTTTCCATGTAGGGATTAAAAACTTTGAAATGCAATAACTATCTTACAAATGAAATAATTTTGCAATTTTCGGTGATCAATTGACGAAAAATTTAATTCTCTTTTTCTATATCGTCGAGTCAACATTAGTCTGTGCGCATGCGCAAACGTAAATTTATCATTACGTCGATTCCTTAACGTCTGTAGGTCCGATTTCGTTCAAACTCGGTAGGTAATTGGGTATATGTTCTCGAAGAACGCCCTATAAATTATATTGTAAATGGTAGAGCAATAAATATTGCACATGCGCGAAACTAATATCGATTGGCACAGGCAAAACTCCGAATCTAAAGGCGTCGATTTTGATGAAACTTTCAAAGTTTGAGCGGGATAGCTTCTAGACGGTTCCCTATAACGTTCATTGCCGTCACATATAGAAGTCTCTGCGCATGCGCAAACGTTCATTTATTACAGCTTCTATTTCCTAACATCTATTGGTCCGATTCCGTTCAAACTCGGGTATTAGATGGGTATATGTTCCAGAAAAACTTCCTATGAATTATATCGCTATTGGTGGAGTAACAACTATAGCACATGAGTGAAATTAAAATTAATCGACACAGACAAAACTCCGAGACTAATGGACTAATTTTTATGAAATTTTCAAGGATTTTGTGGTTGAGCTCCTAGACGATACTCCATATTTTTTTCACGAAAAGCTTGAAGGGGCCATTTTAGATATAAGAACATGAGGCATTTTCGGAATCAGCTTAAAATTTTCTCTAAGAATAGTCAATAAAATAATGTAGTCCATTCAGAACTGTGTCGCGCCAAAACATAATACATAAGTACTAGATAGTTAGTTTAGTAACTTACAATACTCTTATATTTGAAATGGATCCTTTTTGGGAAAGTTGGTAAGGTACCTCACAATAACAAGTACAGATCGACCCCATCAACTGAATGAACTCCGAAGGTCATTTCCTTTCTATTCAGCTGAAACCTGGGTGTCTGAGACTACTGCAAAACGATTTCAAGATTGAGGGATTTGATTTCAGTGCTGACGGTTCCTCATCAATTATTGTGTAAGATTGGAAACTATTAGTTACTTTACTATTTCCACCTTCAATGTTGAGACTTTCAGGTTCCTTATGTTACTTCCTATTTCAACCCAAGATGTCGAAATTTGGAATATTTAGAAGAGTTTGCATAATTCGGTCACTCGATTTGATAGCACCCAGCCATAAGATCATAGTTCAGGTACCTTGGTTTCAAATACCTGTTTGGTAAACAAATATATTAAGTGCGGACAAGCCTACAATTACTGTATTTTTCACTCGACGTTTGAAGGTTGGGATAATTTCTGTAAAAAGTTGCTTTTTGAAAAAGTAACCACTCTTCACCTACAATTCTATCAGACCATAACCATCTGTTGACGAGAATCGGTAAAAGATTTGGCGTACACATCCCAAACTACTGCAGCAGTAAGTGTAAAAACCCCTATTTCAGTTCTGTCATGGTCTTCTTACAGTTGGCAACGGTATTAGTGTTTTTTTCGTTCAGAGCCGACAGTCAGATCGTTTTTACAGCGATGCCGGATTCCACCAAAATGATTTCCACCTTAACGCGCACCCGACCTCACGTTTTAAGCACTAAAACTACCACAGCAACACCAATAACCTCTAATTTAACAAATAATGATACAACAAGTAATGTTACTCATACTAAGGGTGGTCCCAGACCTATTATATACTATGACATGACCCTCTTCACAACAATTATGCCTCATGCGGTTATATGTTTCGAGTTTGTTGGTTTCCAAAAACCAGAAGATATGCTGGTCTTCCTCTCACGTTTTCCAGACTTGGTTACAACTCGGCAGCAAAAATGCTTCTTACGTTGTCTTCTTCGAAGGGCGAAGGTATTCAAAGATCCCGTGGGAAAAAAATGGGATTGGAAGAGATCTTTGGCGTTTTTAAAGAACTTCGGATTCAAGAGCAGCAATCAAATATCATTTATAACATCTGCATTATTTTTTTGCATGAGAAAGAAACCTAGGATCATGACAAAATACGGGTGCAAAAATGCATTCAATTTTTTCCTATGTCTCAGAAACCATGGCATGTCGTTTAGTTTTTCAGAAGCAGTAAATGAAAAGTTCAGGAAGACGTTCGAAAAACAACATCCTGTAGATAGAGCCGCTGAATATGACGACATCTCTATAAACTGGGATCTCGGGGACTTATTCACGCTTACACCCCCTCCGAGGATTGTTTTTCCGGAAGATGTTTCTGAGACCGAAAGCCCAGATCAAACTCTGTCCACTTCTTTTCATACTGAATCAGATGAACTTAACGATAACAGAACAACAATGGCGGGAGAAACGTCTTACGAAACAACAATATCAGGCCCACAAATCCCTGACGCGGACCTTCCTTTGGCGGCCGAGACATCAGAAGGTAGGTGTCCACTGCTTTATTTCTGAATTAACTCCAGCCAAAGGAACGCTGTTGTTCTGATGGATGTATGTTCGTTTCACATTGGAACAGCTCGACATAAATTATCTTAATAACCGTAGGTACCTTTAAAAAACCGTGCCTACCGAATAGTTCATTCTTGCATGTGTAGTTGCAGAATTTTTACAAAATAGAAAAGTCCGAGCTAATAAAAACAAACGGGACGGAAGTTAGGCAGGGTAGGGAAGTTGTCCAAAAGGTTTACTAACGGTTCATTCAAAATGTTCTTGCCGCAATTATATGTCCTTTACTATTCAATAGAATTGTTGGAATAATATTAATTATTGTTGGCATTGTCTAATGTTCCTGAATATGGATTTCATTGTTTGCTGATTGTATTGTAGTCGTTGCTCCTCACTGATCTGAGAAGAAGGGATATCCAACATGGACGTATTAAATCTTTGTTTGATAATTTGCAGCATTTTTGTTTATAAATTTCAATAATTAACCTCAATCGACCAAGTAAAAGTTCCAGCCATGCAACATGATCATATGAACGAATTTGTGTAAGTTATGGTATTATATCATGTTAAATTATTTTGAAATTTGTGCTATTTGAGAGCAAAGAAAATGTTAAATATTATTTTTATGACAAAAAGTAATATAAACCACCATTTTAGCGAACTTTTGAAGAAAATCATTATTAGCGAATTTTTGAAGAAAATTGAGCTATTGCTGTCGCCTCAAAATTTGTAGAATGTGAATTTTTGAAAACATTTTATGCAGAAATTTGTTTCAGGCTATTCTGAATCATATTCTGAAGTTAAACGCACTTTAGCGAATTTTTGAAGAAAATTAAGCTATTGCTCTCGCCTCAAAATTTGTAGAATATGAATTTTTGAAAAAATTTTATGCAGAAATCCGTTTTAGGCTATTCTGAATTATATTCTGAAGTTTAACGCATTTTTTTTATGTATGTATGTATGTATATATATATATATATACTAGCCGCTTCGGCTCGCTCCGCTCGCCTCCACGTCCAGCCGGGGGGCAAGCCCCCCGGACCCCCCATTAAATTGCTCGCTTCGCTCGCAACGTGTTGCATGTAGGGAATGTTGCTCGCTTCGCTCGCAAAGTGTGGTATGTAGGGAATGTTGCTCGCTTCGCTCGCAAAGTCTGGCTGTATACATGGAATGTATTACAATTGAAACATGTAGGGGATGTTGCTCGCTTCGCTCGCAAACGGTAGATCTCTAAGGGTAGGTTTAACTTCTGTGGGGGATGCTGCTCGCTTCGCTCGCTTGAGGAAGTTATACTGCCCACCCAACTTGGCAGACTTCAATTAAAATAGAAATTAAAAATTTTGTCAAAAAAAAAAAAATTAGGGGTGGACTACCCCTAACATTTAGGGGGATGAAAAATAGATGTTGGCCGATTCTCATAGATACCGGATAAGCACAAAAAATTTCATCAAAATCGGTCAAAAATAAAATTAAAAAAATTTAGGGGTGGACTACCCCTAACATTTAGGGGGATGAAAAATAGATGTTGGCCGATTCTCATAGATACCGGATAAGCACAAAAAATTTCATCAAAATCGGTCAAGCCGTTTCGGAGGAGTATGGCAACAAAAACTGTGACACGAGAATTTTATATATATATATATATATATATATATATATATATATATATATATATATATATATATATATATATATACGAGTATGTATGTATGTACGTGTCATTCAGACGATAACTGTCCGTAGAATTGTGCTAGAAACTTCAAATTTTAAAATGTTAAGGACACAAAACGAAAGTTCAAGTTCGTTGGCCAGCATGATCGGGTTGACATTTTCACAAATGTAGTAAAAAATGTCAAAATAGCCTGTTTTTTGCGATTTGTTGTGCGAAATAATTTTTTCAGCATACTAATATGTGGTATATTCGGAATCAGCGTAAAATTTCCTATAAGAATATGAATCAAGTTTTCAAAAATTTCAAAGTTGAAAAATCAGTCAAAAATCGAAATAATGTCGTTCGCTAGTTGTAAAAATCGGTAATATTTGCATGAAACATTGTCCAAATTCAGATTGAACTACTCTTATGGAAGTATCCCTGTATAACCAATCCTAGAACCATGCTGTTTAAAACGTAGGTAGTAGGTGCTTGTAATCTTAACTGATGAGTTAACTGTGTGAAATATTCCGTCCTTCGAATCTCTCGGTCGCTCTCTTTAAAAACTGTTTTAGGACTTGATGTAGCTTTAATACTGACTGTGGCTTGGAAAAAAAAAAAAAGAAGTTCCGTCCTCCGATTCTCTCGGTCGCTCTTATTCTTCTTCTTCAATACTGACCACATTGGACATCGAAATCTATGAATATTTACCTACATTTGTCTTTAAATCTACAAAATTAGTTTAATAATAATAAAGTATGAGTACCTCCTAATTATTTTTAATAATTTGATTCCATGTTTGTCTATCAAAATCATAAACTAAAATTTCTCTACACGATCAATAGCGACTGAAATGTCGAAGATTTCTTCAAAAATCTGTTCATAGGGTCATGCTGCATGACTGGACTTTTTAGTAATTTTTCCAGCACATGTTTTGAAATTTGATAAATGAATGATTTGAAATAAACTCATCCTTTCGTTTGGAATACTTCATTTTCCGGCGCAAGAACAGAATTTTAATCTCAATCCTAAGGAGAATTATCGTCTGGAATGACTTCTATACTGTTTCATAAGAATGAAACTCAGTTTATTTGTTTGTCCATGCCCATTTTTAAAACTGCCCGTCCAACGGCTCTTTCTCGTTTTCTTAGCAGTTTTTTCAATGTGGAAGCTTATAGATAATCTTCTGCCTGATGCCGTAATCTTAGTGCCTCTTTTTTGGCCTCTCTTAATGTTTCTTTATGCCCCTGTGTACCAAAAAGTTGTTTATGCCTCTTGTCAGATTTAAAAAAGTATGTACCTACCAATTGCACTAAGATGTACATACGGTAGAAGATTAATTTTGTAACATGCTAGTACTGTAGTAATATATTTCTGGGTAAATGTTTTATAACGAGGCTCTCAATGCGATTGCAGCTCCTCAAACACCAATCAGGTCAGTAAATTATGAAATTAAGAAAGATCCCACACCTGTTCAGGCGCGGATGTTGACTAAGCATCCATCAGGACTTCGGAATCTCAATCGCAAGAAAGTGACGTCTCCTAAGAAAGAGCACAGTCGTTTGCGTCCAAAAAAGCGAAGAAAAAGGCCTACTACCAAATCCAAATCTGCTACACACTCAGCCGAAATCTGATCAATGGGAATTAATTTTTCATTAAAGTTGTTATCTAAAAAACTTATTCAATATATTTTATTGACCACCTACATAATTTGTTCTTCTTGATTTATAATATACCTGATGATTTGATTCAGTACTTAGTAGTTAGACGTAGTCAGCTGACACTGTATATCTAGCAGGTTTTAGCGCAGACCAACAGTTCTGTAATTCGCCCTTTATTAGAGAAGGAATGACCTCTGGCTCTACTTAGATGTTGAGTTTTGAATGTTGAACTAGGATCACTTTCTGTTAACGGTCAGGCTCTCTGTAGATACCCACTAAATATGCATGTCTGAGATAATTACACCATCAGCTATAAAAGGAATAATTACATTGCGCACTCATGAGAGTGTACATAATATATTTTAAAGTACCTCCATCCACTTACCCTGCATGGTTGGTTGTGAATTAGTCTTTTTTTTATTTCAGAATTGAGTTTTTTTTCTCCAAATTTCATATAATTTTGTTAAAGATCGAATTCTTATTCTCTTCACTTCCTCTAGTATAAATACCATAACTCTGAAAATTCATTCAGTGGAACAGCACTTTGTAGAGCGCTGCTCTTGTTATTGTAATCGGGAAGGTCTGAAATTTCGTTCAGTTGTGGTTTAAACGTTTTTAAGGGTTCTCAGAAAAAAGGCTAGTCATGAAATTTTATAGCTTACAACTGGTGCAAGCCCTTTCTCTTACCCTATAGGTAAACCGAGTTGAGTTAGGATGAATTTCATCTTGAACAAATAATGGGGGTAAGACGATTCATTCACATCAAGGGTTGTGTTTAGTGATGAGGTTTCATTTCACACTAGTGGTAAGGTGAATCCTCACAATTTTCGTATGAGGGATGTCGACAATCCACAGCAAACACATTAACATGAACATCACGGCCATAGGACCTAAGATAGGTTTTCCCATTAACTGTAGCCATTTCAAACTGTATCTTGAGAAATGGCTTAGAAAACGTTGGCCTTCGGGGAGTCACGCTCATGATCAAGTGTTTGCCGTGGATTGCCCTCACCCCGTATAAAACATTGTGACGATTTACCTTACCACTTACGTGAAATGTAGCCTCATAACTAAAAAGTCCAGTCATGCAGCATGACCCCATGAGCGAATTTTTGAAGAAATCTTCGACATTTCAGTCGTTGTTGATCGTGTAGAGAAATTTTAGTTTATGATTTTGATAGACAAACATGGAATCAAATTATTAAAAATAATTAGGAGGTACTCATACTTTATTATTATTAAACTAATCTTGTAGATTTAAAGACCAATGTAGGTAAATATTCATAGATTTCGATGTCCAATGTAGTCAGTATTGAAGGCAGTTGAAATCTTAACAGTATCCTATCATAACATCATCAAATCGTGACATAAAATAAAATAACATACCGACGTCATATGAAAGAAACGTATTTACACAGCCAATCGATGATGAGGCTTTATATTACGAGTGATATAAAGTCAGTTGCATTCGAATCGAGTATCCTACAGCAAGAAATTGACAGACAAACTGTAGTCTCTGTGCATCTATTGACAGCCTAAATTATGGGGAAATGTCATCAGTTGTGATTACATTTATTTATTTTTTTTTTAAACAAGCACCTACTACCTACGTTTTAAACAGCATGGTTCTAGGATTGGTTATACTTCCATAAGAGTAGTTCAATCTGAATTTGGACAATGTTTCATGCAAATATTACCGATTTTTACAACTAGCGAACGGCATTATTTCGATTTTTGACTGATTTTTCAACTTTGAAATTTTTAAAAACTTGATACATATTCTTATAGGAAATTTTACGCTGATTCCGAATATACCACATGTTAGTATGCTGAAAAAATTATTTCGCACAACAAATCACAGGCTATTTTGAAATTTTTGACTAAATTTTTGAAAATTTCAACCCGATGATGTAATCCGATCATGCTGGCCAACGAACTTGAACTTTCGTTTTGTGTCCTTAACATTTTAAAATATGTTTGAAGTTTCTAGCACAATTCTACGGACAGTTATCATCTGGAATGACACATACATACATACATAGGTACATAAAAAATGCGTTAAACTTCAGAATATGATTCAAAATAGCCTGAAACGGATTTCTGCATAAAAATTTTTCAAAAATTCACATTCTACAAATTTTGAGACGAGAGCAATAGCTTAATTTTCTTCAAAAATTCGCTAAAACAACCCTAGATCTATGTGAAATCTTGCTCGATTTGTTCAAAAATAAAGTCACTCAAACTCGATTATCTGTACCTTATCATTAGCAGAAAGGGCTTTTACCAGCTGTACAAAATCAAATACACACTTTCCCCACGTTCAGATTATAATTTGTCGGTCATCAAATCATTACACCTGCCATGTACGATAAACATCCTATCGTGTAATTAGCACAGTTTTTAAATTATGATTCGCTGACAAAACTTTTATTTCGGCATCCCGCTTGACGATGTTCATTTCGTTGGTCCCCACACGCTATTTTCTTATTCTTTTCTACTGCACTTATAAACTTAGCTTGTACAAGTGTAACTTTTTAAAACTTGTACTCGTTGTTTTGTTGAAACACCTGTTCTAGTTTACCGTGCATAGCAATTACCTATACTTGTTAACTTGTACACTTGTAACTTGTTGTTTTATAAAATAGGACCCAGTAAGGTATGGGTGTAACATTCTGTTCAGAGTGGGTTTGCTAGGTCATCTGCAGCGTTCTCTTCGGCTAGCATGCCCTTTTCTTATTGAAGTCTTTATTATTACATTTTTAGTTTGAAAGGATTAGCGTTAATTGACTTTTTTCTTTCTTCTATTGACTAGTTTTATCATAATATAATAAAACGCCTTTAGGGGTTAAACACTGGCCTCCACTGTACCCCTCATTTCTTTCCCCTCCGGCATGCCAGTGGAGTCCATGATGGCACTCAGCTTGGTGGCGGAGGGCCTCCCTTAGGATCGTGCCACTTGTAGTGCCCATTGGACACCCTGTTCAGAGCCGGTAATGACCTTTCTGGTTGAAGTGCGGCTGAAACCATTAAATTAAAAAAATAAAATAAATAAATAAAACGCATCTCTGTTTATGAATATACAAACCTAAAATTTGTATGGCATTAAATCTAAAGGGTTATTTCTCTAGTAGTAATAGTGAAACTATCATTTAGATAGGTACCTTTCGGAGGATTCTGTCGTCACTAGCAAGTCGAGAACTATTTCGACGGCCTGATGATGATGTCTTTGCATCGAAAGCGGTCGCCCCCGGTATTTGACTTGCTAGTGTTGACAGACTACTCCAAATGACTTGTAAATGATAATTTTACAATTTATATGATGAAAGCCGATTCCATGGATCCCAGTCCTCATCACTCTCTGCGCATTCATATCCCAACTAGGTAAATCCTATTGATTCAGTGAGCGTAGGTACCGAGCAGAGCGGTGAGATTGAGGGGATAGAAGAAGACTCGAACACAATTTGTCGAGTATCGGCAAACATTGCGGGGAAGCGCATTAAGCTGCTCGCCCTCCCTCCGAGAGCGCTGGGAGAGCACACATTCATTCGGGGTAACAATTCGTTTCGATTGGACTTTCAAATGGTCTTCTCTGCGGCAGGCTGTGGGATTTCAGCCAGCTCCTGATGGGACGGAGGAGACCGTATAACTTATTTCCCTTTCCCACCGTCCCTACAATTCCCGTTCTCTTCGTATTCTCCGTTTGTGAGAAAAGCGGTTTTGCGGGAATAGGCAAAGCTTCTGGAGCTCCCTCCTTTTGCAAGAAGAAGAGGCGAATTGACACCTGGGAGCTGTTCGAGTCTCGGATTCGGGCTTATATCCCAGTATTGGGGTCCGCATCGGCCCGGTGGAATTGGGATGCACGTGGGTGAAATAGGGTTTCGTTTCTCGGGTCAGGAATTGACTATTTTCCATTCTCTAAGGGTTGAGTGAGAAATATCCGTAGGTGCTTCCAAAATGAACCTGCAACACCGAAAGAAAACGCGACGGAAATTTTTACTTTACGGTTAATTATAACTACTGCGGTATCCATTTCGCATAGACCAGTATCATTGTTGATAAATTACTTTCGTAACTAACCAATACTTTTGACATGGATATGTCTTCGCTCTGGGGGGTCAACCAAAAATTTTCGTCACGCAAAAGTTGATGGCACAATTTCTAATGATGTTCACGTACAACCCATCCGTTGCTAGGGGAATGGAACTTCCGCAGTTTTCATCGCACAGAAATCGTTCGCCACTCGTTGGAAAGCGCTTGATTTATGTGATAAATGTTCACATCTCAAGCTACCAATTTCCCCCTCCTTACGTACCTGGCTACATTCCTAAACTAAGTTGATTGGACTATAAACAATTTTAATAAGCCGGTTACAATATTCTTAACGTAAAGCAATAGCATCATTTACTCCACTCCAGGAAACATTTTCATCCTCTTGACAACAGTCGACTGTTCTTTAAACTTGTCTTCACAGTTATTTTCAACATTTCTATAAGTAAACCGTTGTTTTGTTGGAATTAGTCGGGATGCGGCCATGGCCAGGGATTTGTTTAAAGTTAAAGGATTTGTTTACAACTCTCGAGGACAACCGTTATGAAATCCCCAATCAAAGACATATCCATGTAACATGGTATCTGCTTGTAAAGCGGATAGTGGAACTCGTTTACGAGTTGTTTAGTTAGCGGGGAACTGAGTTTTTCCAGTAAGTTTAGGGGGGATTTGGAGGGTTTGGATCAATGTTAAAAAAAAAAAAAAAAAAAAAAAAAAAAAAAAAAAAAAAAAAAAAAAAAGTCATATTTGGATTCAGCATGAAATTTCTTACAAATCTAGCCCCATTATAGTTTTTTTTTTGACAAGTTCGTGATGACCAGGAAAATACACATCAAAACGTTGAAAAATCGAAAAAATCGTCCAATCAGAAGAAACGGACAACGGATTCGGATTCAGCGCCTTCCAAAACCCCTACCCATGATAAAATGAGGCCGGCAACTTTGAGGTCACTCTTTTTGTAGAGCAGTATTAGGTATATTTAATGAACTTTTGTAATCGAGAAAGGAAAAATTTAAACCCCCCCTTCATTAAAATCAGTTGGTTTACGTTACAAAAATCGTATAGACCAGGGAAAATAAAATGAAACTATTTCATTTATTGTTTTATTTGATAACGTTTCGTTCTCTTACTGAGGGCATCTTCAGATCTTGGTGTGTCCAGGAAAAAATTGTATAAATTGTATAAAACCAATAAATTAATAAAAAAAGACATATCCATGTACCATGGTATCTGCTTGAAAAGCAGATAGGGGAACTCTTTTACGAGTTTCTGATTTCCGTTTTTCGTTAGACTAATGTTATGTCTTTAGTCCTGAGGTTATGCCATAGAATATACAGGGTAATCTATGTACGATGCCAAGCACCTAGGTTTCTATGAAACGTTATCCAAGTATCACTAGGTGCAAGGACGTAAGCACCCACCAAAAGTAAGTAATGCAACAAAATAAACCACCTGATTTCTTAGCTAGAAAAATTCCATTAACAGATTATGAGAATTCCGATTACACATAGTAGGTTACACCAGTTCTGTTCATACTTGTGTTAACGTTCTGTTTCTCTTCCAAAACTTCAGTTCCTTATGGAGAGCAAACGGATTAACGTACAGGCAGAGTTGGGAGTACCTAATCGTAATCGTAATTACGATTACAATCATGGGGTTTCCGAGTTGTGATTTCAATTACGATTATTATTATCACAGAACCTGATGATATGATTACGATTATGATTGTACTTAAGTAATCACACTTCCCAGATTTTCGTTTCATCAAATGGAGGCGAAGAAAATCGTTCCATCCTTCTTGTTATTTCTTGTTCTTGTTCATTTTCATAACTATCACTGTCTGATGAATCATGTTTAGATATCCTATTTCCTGCTCTTTTTTACCATTTTCCGGTCGCTAAGTATTCAAGACAAGCACAATTAAATGGTAACGAAATGTGAATAGGTATTTATTAGAAAATATCAATCCTAGATAAGTATTCAAACAAAATTAGCTAGGCATCCCGTAGAACGCCCAAAAGTGGCCTGAACGAAAAATTGATCAACTTTTTATTTCCGTCTTCTTAATCTTAGTCTTCTTATAAATGGTTGGTTTATAGTGTTTTCGATATCCCTTCATCTGCTGATTGCCTGCTGAGAGGCCGTCCCTTGAAGGGAACATTGAACACACCGACACATTAAGTCGTCTAATGAGGTTATAACATTGAAAACGAGAAAAAAATCGTTCTATTTTTCGAAAAGAAGTGGGTAATTATAACAAAATAAGGACCTCAACATTTTGTATCAAGCTGGTCAAGCACTGAACAACCGTTGGTGAACTTTGTACCAAAAATGAACGCGTAAGCCAACCCTTTACAACATGATGTTGTGTGCTTGTGACATCATTTGCCCCTTTTTTTGCTGACATACCACTTTCTTTTTGGCTAGAGTCTGGGCAATTTTGGCTCCTCTGCCGCTTTGGAGCAGAAACTACAGCCAGTTTCTTTTACGGCTGAGTCTCGAAGGTAGAAAGGTAGGAAGTGGTGAACCAAAACGCTCTTGACGACATACTATGGCCAGTGACGATACATCGACATTCAAGTGGCTTTGAAATGTAAACAATGTTTGGAAGGTTATAATGTACCTCACCAAAAGGTGATAAATCTCTTTTCACTTAATTTATCTTCTTTAATTTTTCATTTCATCAGACTTGGATTAATGTCATTCTGGACAAAATGGTCGGCATAATCGTGAACAGACAGACTGGGGAAGCATAAAATAGGTGTTCCTTGGAGGAAATGATGAAAGTTGACAATGGGGCTTCATCATTTATGAAGATCAATAATCCTTCAATAATAGCAGGTAATTTTTAGAAAAGTTGGCAGGAAGTAATAAATCTTGCGACGACATATTCTTGTAAAAAAGACAAGAAAATGTCCATCCCGTAATAAAATTGGAGTCAAAACTCATAATACTCATAAAACTCATAAAACTCGTAATAGAACTGCAGTAGTATAAATGCCATTAATTGCTACAATAACTAGTAACCTACATCATGTGGAACACCATTCAGCAAAAATTATGAGACTAATTCTTATAGTGACTCATTTATGCAATACCACCGACTATTTACTTATTAGAGATCCACGAATTAAAGTTGGACCCATAGACGGACTCCATTTATTTGAAATCATGCTTATGACCTTCCAGCGTATCTCTTGTAAATATGGGTTAAATGATGAGAAAATACGTGTCTACATGAGCGAGAAAAGGAAGAAGATCCTATTGTTAAAATGGAAACCAACAGTAGTTAGTTCAGGTTATGAAATGAGATGAAATGAAATTCTGTATTATAAAAAGAGAAAAAGTAATCTTTTGTACTTGGAAAAGACATTGTAGGTAATAGCTTGGGTGGAGTTGTTGCGGAACGGAGGGCTGTTGCTGTGGTGGTGGAGGATATGCAAATTAAGGTTCGCGAATTATTTTAATTTTGGCATGCAGATGTTGGAGGCGTAAAGGAGGAGGTCATTATCATTCTCTTAAGGACCGAGAGTAACGGGAGGGGGGTATTTGGTCCTTAAGGAAAAGGGCTCATAAACTTTGATCGCTCCGAGGGACTCAAAGTCCACTCCCTCAGAAAAGCAAGTTCGTGAGGAAAGTTTCGCCTGCCGGTGTTGGGCCTGCTTTGAACGATGAGACCCCTCCCGGTCCTTTTCTTACCTTAAACCGGACCCAAAACCGCCAAAGGGCCTTTTTGAAGGGACTAGAAGACAACCAAAGGGTTTTCAGGAAGGGGGGGAAGGGCGTTCCGCGCAATTTCGCCGGATTATCCGGATCTCCTCGGTCCTGTAATCTTCTTAAAAACTTCCTTCCTAGGTCCAGGATCACTCTCGGATCTCCGCTGATCCCCCGGATATGAGAGGGAATGGAGGAAGGGTTCCTTGAGGAACAAATAGCCATGTGCCGCTCTTTGACAACGGTTCCCCTTCCCAGTAACTGGCCCTTACCAGCCTGCTTTATGAGCCATCAAACTGTAATCGAGGGAGCTCCGGATTTATTCTCGTGCGATGGTTTAGTGGAGGGGGTAAGAGTTAGCAGTGGTGAAGAAGTGGAGGGGAAGCTAGAGGTACAAGAGAGAAAATTGTTGTAAGGGAAGGTTCACCCCGCCTTGCATCCCTTATTACAGCCCTGCACGGCTCCTCCTAATTTTACAGGACATTAGCTTTCTCTTTTAATCCCGTCCAATCGAAAGAGAAAGCATTTTATTTTCTCCCTTCCCTACGCTGTCCACCTCTCCTCAATCCTTCCTCACCCTCGTCTCCATCACTACATTTTCCCTTCAGTTCAAGTGGAAATTCATGGTCCCTGACCTCCCTCAGGATTAAGCGTCCAGAAAAAACGTTTGCTCCTAATTACTCGACATCAATCCTCCCCCTCCGCGATCTATATTACATCCGTTGGCCGAATATTCTCTTGATAATAATCATGCTATGTTATACTGTTCACGTTTGATGTAGCACATGATTCAAGATGAATGTATAATTGTTAGACATTTAGGTAGGCATTAGGTGTTCAATGGGACAGAGCAAACTGTACGCGGCTAACGAGAAGCTTTCCTACGGTCATTCATAATGCAGGCTGACGTAACTAAATATAGGAGATCTGAATTGTACAAGTGGCTTTCAGATGGAGAGTGCCTACGGTGACATAGGCGAACTAACGCTGTAGCCTCGAGTGTCTGCAACAACTAGTTATGCACCTTCCCTGCCGGTTTCAGATTTACTATTGTGATTTTCCAGTCGTCTAGCCCTTTCCTAGTCATAGATTCAGGGACAGGGATACGAAACCAGTTTAAACCACTCTCAACGCTTAAGCTGTAGTTTAAGCAGAAAATGCAGTTTTGGCCTGGTGTATAAGTTCTTAAATCAAGATCAATTTTGTTGATAAGAGTTCACTAGCTCAAATTTAAACGGTTGCGGGGGGTGGTTTAAAAGTGAATTGAGGTTTAAACCTTGCAAAAAATCAACTCAGCTCAACATTTCTTGCAGGTAAGTAGGTACTTTTCGCTTTTTGATTAACTGATTTTGCAATATTTTCTGTGCAGTAGTTAACAAATGGCATATGATGACATCATAACTTTGCATCATTATGTAATTTTGAGAATCATACATTTCCTCAATTTCGTTAACCAGGTAATACTTAATCGAAAAAAATTGAGCAGATTTCTCATCTGTCCCTTCACGTTCCTTCATGTTCTCCTTTAGTTGTTATAAAATATCGTTCATACTCTACAAGATATGATTTCGTAAGTCCAATAAATTTGGAAACTATTTACATCAAAATACAAAGTGTTCCAGAATTAGACACACCCCGCCTCATGAATATATTTCAGTTAGTTTCCACCAAAAAGTGCCTTCTAAAGTTTTTAACGTAGAATGTGGTAACAACGACATAATATACAAGAAGATCACCGTTACCGATGCCCTAGGACCTCTGAAGTAGGGTTGCCAGATTTTCACGTGCAACAATAAGTACTTAGTATTTTTGTACAAAATCTCGAAAAATGTAGTATTTTTGAAAAATGATTTAGTACCTATCTTCCGAAAATTTAATGTTTTGTCACTCAAATTAATAAATCTAAGTCATGTTTCATGATATAAAAACTGCACATCTACAGCGCGTGCCACGAGTTGTCCCCCCCCCCCCCTCCTAAAATCCTTATTTGTGGCGGTATCTGAAAAAGTGTGTTTTGATTCTTCAAAATTTTTTCCAAGGATCTCAAAATAAGACCACGTTGCGTGCTGCGCAATCGCGCAACCGTGCGCAATCAACACCAACTTGGTTTTATTCAAATATTAATCCCCTTTTTATCGAAGATATGAATTGTACGCAGAGTGTCATGAATTTACGACCCCTAAATCCATTGTTTGACTGCGCACAACCCGTTCCGCAAGCGCTCAAAGTTGCCAAAATATCAAATTTACGCAAAACATGAATGCTGGTAAACCCCAGGTGTGGTATATGAATTTTCATTGTTTTTCAACGCTGATTCACATAGAGCTATCGGCTTGACACATGAGGTTTCTAATTTGACTCGATTTTAGCGGAATGATGGCCGAAATTTGGGTATTTTGCGTGAAAAAAATCATCTTTTTAGGAGTGTGTTTTGCACATGAAATTTCATAATTATCCATTCCCTTCCCCTTCTCCTTTCTCAACTGAGCTGGGGACAAGGCTATGGTGGAGTTGAAATAAGATAAGAACAAAAAAAAAAAAAAAAAAAAAAAAAAAAAAAAAAAAAAAAAAAAAAAAAAAAAATTAATTATTGAAAATACCATTTGGTGGGAGAAAAACATGAAAAAAGGACTTCAAAGCAGTTGCAAGCAAAGGGCGATGTGAAGAAACTGCGTTGCATCGGATGTTCTCGTTTTGAAACCTTGCTCGACGGTTTGTTGGTACATACTCATACCTCAATGGCTTGTGGGTTGATGCTGAGAGATAGTGAGGTGTCTTTGAGAAAGTGAAGGGTTTATTAACTTTTTCGTATTCGTCCACTAGGGTAAAGTACCCAAATACCGACACTTTAAGGAATTTTTGCCATATATTCCAAGCTGTGTTTGTTATTTTCCAACAAAACGACATCTTAATTAGCTAAAAATCGTCATCAAGATCTCCTCTACAAAATGCACTAGTAAAACATTCAAAATTGAACAATCATCGAAACTTCATAAAAAATGCTTTATTAACAAATATTTGACAAATTACATGTGTAGTAAAGCCATTATTGTCTTAAATCTGTCAGTCACCACGAGGTAGAATGCGAGACTAACTTGGAATTGCAGTTGTAATATTGCCATCAGTCTCAAGAACCTAAAATATGTATTTACCTATGTAAGTTTATAACTTAGATACAATAGGTAGGTTTAGGAATGTAGAACGGTAAAGGAACAAATGAAAGTTAAAATAACAATTAGTATACTTGATAATCAATAAGTTAAAACATGAAAGAATGAGATCAAAATTTTGGATAACCAAAAAATAATAATAAAATGACCACGTTTCAGTCTACAGACAATGAGTTCGGAAACTGATATCTCTTAGTACCACACAAAAAACCAAGAGGAGGGGTGAGTTTACTCATTATTTGGTCAATGCCGATTGTGACCGGAGTTTTCCGTTCATTTGAAAACACAGTTTTAAGCCTTTTGCAGGCAATTAAGGGCAGAACTTCTGCTTCATCATCAGAAATTATTTTAAAAATTTGACATGCTTGCTTTCTGGTCGTATTATCTGATTTCTTCCTATTACTACTAAGAGCAATCACAAAATCACCAACTTTAATCAAACCAGCATCGAAAATATCTTGCTCAAAAGGGGCTTCTTCCAAAACAGGAGCTGCTCCCAAAACAGGGGCTTCTTCCAAAACAGGGGCTTCTTCCAGAACAGGAGCTTCTTCCAGGAGCTCTTGCATCAGCTGCAACTGGGGTCCCTTGGCGGACGTCGTCCATTGCTCTTTGAACATCTTCTGGCTTGTTCTTGGATGCTCGTTTTTGAGGAGGCATTGTGGCACTTTAATTATTTTGAAAATCCTTCAGTGTCATTGGAGGATTGGAGGATCCTAGTGTGCTAGGAGGATATTCAGAACCCCTCACAACGTTATCCAATAATGTGTTATGGCAAATCATTCAAGTATTACTATGCTTATCCGAGGTGGTGCAAGATTAGAAATGACATGTCGGAATTAGGAACAGAACCTGTCGGTATTAAGAACACACTTTTTTCACTTGGAATAAATGATGTCGAAATTAGGTTCCTGTTAGAAGAAATCAATGAATCAACCACAGAACAAAACCTCTCGAAAAACCCAATTCATTCATATGGCTCACGACCTGTTGGGTATTATTACCTAATTTCGACAGGGTGTCGGTATTGGGAACCAACTTGATATCAGTGTTCCTAATGCCGACAGGGGCCTAACCTCCTAATCTTATACAATAGAGCAATTTTAATAATGAATCATGAATCTACAACATTCATTTAGTTGGAATAACACAATGGTTTGAGTGATACTGCTAGTTACTAAATGATAAACCTTAACTAGTCCAGTTACTTCCTTAGCCAAACTGATAAGGAACACGCTGGATGCCACCAAAATCTCGGCACACGACTGGAAAATATTCGTCAGCTGCTTCTAGTATACTGCCAAACGTGAACAGGCCTGTCAACCTCGAAAATGAATAATTTTTTGACATTTCGGCACCAAGTTCGAATTTTTACCGCAATCTGAAGCCTTATTTTTTCAAGTTGAAGTTGAGGTGTCGGAATTAGGAGCGGTGTCGGAATTTGGGTACTTTACCCTAGTTTCTTCTATTGGCCTCTTCAGGAAATCAACATAGTACAAGTGGAATGTGCACTGTACTCGTTACAGATGGAATGGTTTGGAACTGCACTATTGTAAAATACAAACATTTGTCATTTTTAGAGGTAAAAAATGTAAATTAGGTAATGGATAAAATTTGCCAACCCCAATGCTATTCACTTTCTCATTTCCTAATTTACATTTTTACATCTAAAAATGACATATACTTTTGTATTTTACAGTAGTGCAGTTCTAAACCATCCCATCTGTAATGACTGCAGTGCACATTCCACCTGTACTAAGTTGATGTCCTGAAGAGGCCAATAGGAGAAACTAGTCGACGAAGACGAAAAGTCTCTCTAGAACTCTAGAAGACTCATCATTCTCCGACACTCTCAACCCTTACAAACAAAACAATTCAAAACAACTTACGCCCAGTAATGGCGCCCATCAAAGAAGGTCATCTTCCCACAGGCGCCCAACTAACGATTGCTGTTATATGAAAACCACCTCTTCTCTTAAAAGCGATGGAAAGTATGTTTTAGCTTCAAGTGCATGTCTGTAATCTCAGTGACAAAACCAGTTGACGTCGCGTATATTTTGAAAATGATCAACAGTTCGAAAATTTAAATTCGTTTGGTGAAAAGCACCTATTCATGCACTTGCCGGTCAGCCATGGAGGTTGTTTGCGTTTAACAGATAAGTATACACAGTAAATTAAACTCTTACTGTTTGCACTTACAACTATTCTATTGATAGAACAGTGAAACTCGCTTAGTTATAACCCAAACAAAACAGGCACCAAATGAAAATTCATGATTTATCACATTATCATCCGCAGCGAAAAGTTCTGGAGCGTCTAACTTTACCCTCTGCCGGAACGGTGTTTTAGTTGAGCGAGTTGAGCAGGTTAAATTTCAGCGGGTCGGTTATAATGAATTATATGTGAGATGACGAGACTAAGCTTGGATATTGGTTCAGTCTTTGAGGGTGCATTAATGAGATAAACAGCGAATTGCTGCGATCGACACAAGTTTCCTCTATTGCGTTTAAGTGCCAAAAAAAACTTGGTGCACATTATTTTAGCGAATTTCCGAAGAAGAAATTAGCTATTTAGATGTCTTCAAAATTTTTAATGTATGAGGGGGGGGGGGATCCTACAAATCTGTTTCATACATCATAAAACTCATAGATTTTAACTATTTATATATTGATAGAGTGTATTTCCAGACGATAACTCTTCTGCTGTGAACACAGACGCAACTGGTGGTAGGCGTCTAGTGACTTGGAAGTTGGGGCTCCATAGAGCAAGACCAACACGTTCAGGTGTCTTTGAGCCATCAGTTAATATAAGGGTGTGTCCAGCATTTCGCTGATTGCCTCCGCGTAGCGACATCTGAGAATATGTGGGGGTGTATTGCCCTTGACCCCAACCTTCATGCAAAGGTCAACACGCATCCCAGACAAGGCCCAGGGAGGGACAGGGGGTTCCTTATATGGGACCAAAGGGTATCTCTCTATGCTACCCCACCTAGTGAGCTCCTTAACACGAATACCCAATAAGCGAATTCGTGTTTGGAGCCTGGAATACTTCTCATCTAGTGTGGGTAGGGTGTCCACTTTATGCAGGGGGTGCCCTGGGAAATAGCGCAAGATTTCGGCAAATTTTGAGTGGCTGGCTATGCCTAAACACCTGAAGGGAGGCCGTCGGGATCGGGGACCGGCATTCCTTCCCGACCTCCAAAAAGCTTGGCGATTCCTTCCCCTGAAATTGTTGGCGATTCCTTCCGGTTACTCAATTCCTTCCGCCGTGCAATCGTCGATTCCTTCCCATTACTCAATTGCTTCCCCCCCAGGTGTTGGTTAGTTTTGAAGCAAAAATTAACTCTTTATAGGACTTAACCCTGAATTGCACAATTAAGTATTAATTAAGTAATCACAAAATAAAAAATCGCTTGTCTTAGAATCCCACAAGGTTGGAGGAAATAAAGCGTATCATCGTACTCGTGTGTCCGTGTGAATGTCACAAGAGTCCACCACTTCCTGTCCCAAAGTTTTTATGAACGCTTTACACTGATACTTCTTCTGTCCACTACAAAACCACCTTTTAACGCCACCAACCAGATCTTTATGAAAAGTAAATTTAAAACTACATCTAAAAATAATGGTGCGATTTTTCTCGCTACCTTCCGTGACAAAAACAGTGTCGGCAGCGCCAGGATCCATCATCGATCATCTATTATAAGTTATAACTAAACTAAACTTGCAACTTGTTGTTTTGCGACTTCTCCTGGCCGAACCTCGGCTCACTGGCCGGCCTCACACCGGTAGGAATCGCCATCTCCCTCGGGTCACAAGGTCCAATTTTCACTTTGACGGGAAGGAATCGCCGGTTCCCCGTCGGGATAGTACGGAAGGCCCCTGTAGCCAAACGAAGACCGTTGCTTAATAAAGGTACGCTTCCGCTTACGTAGCAAGGACTTCCTTGCTGAGCCATAAACTGCAGACCCATAAAATCGTACCACTGCATGGAAAATCTTCAAGAGGACATCCTACTGGGCACCCCAATTATAGTTTTATAGTTTGAAAGGGCCTTGAGCAACTGTACACCCCGCATGGCTTAAATAATTTATTATTATCTGTATTGTGCTCACCTCAATTTTTGTATAGCTGTACTGTTTATATATTATGTAAATAAATTTTACTCTATTCTATTCCAGATACCCCTTCCAAATATGAATGGAAATAAGGTGGAAGTGAACTTTCATTACTCACACACCTTTACTTTGATTGCATTGGAATCGATCAATTATTTATTTATTGGATTTTTATTAAATTCGCACCTGTCCTCAGTCACATAATGTCTAACATCTATGCCTACCTTTCCTTTTTCTTCTCCTTATTAATTCCGTCGGAGGTTTTCTATGGAGTTTCCATCCTTCTTTTTGCTGATGATCTTAAAGTGTTCAATACCATCCGATCGAAACATGATTGTCATGTCCTCCAGGACAACATAAATGGTTTGACTGAGTGGTGTAGAACCAATAACCTTTCCCTGAACATCCCTAAATCCTATATAATGTCTTTGCACCGCTCACTTCACTTCATCAGCCATCCGTATTGCATCAGTGGCCAACAGATGAATCGCTTCGAGCAAGCAAAGTACCTTGGAGTCATATTTTTCACAACTCTGACGTTTTCCACACACGTTTTCTCTGTGGTCTGTCGAGCATTGCGTGTTTTAGGTTATCTTAAGAGAAACACCGCTGATTTTTACAGCATACCAGCACTTATATCACTGTACTCAATGATCGAAAGGCCAATAATGGAGTATTGCTCAATCGTATGGTCACCATATTATCAAACTTACAAGGAGCGGCTAGATCAAGTTCAGCAGAGGTTCGTGAGATACCTTAGTTATAAATGGCGCATACCACAAGAACAATGTAGCTCCAGAACCCTAGCCGATTGCTGAGGACTCACCAGCCTTGAAGAGCGTCGCCGTGTATCTGACATGTCGTTCCTTTTCAATTAGTTGAACAACCGGATTGACTGTCCCGAACTCATCTCCGAAATCAACCTACATATTCCAGCTTTTTACTCCCCTAATCAACCCATTTTTCATATTCAATTCTCCACAACTAATTACCTGTAATGAACAGCCTCTCAATAGAATCCCTCGTCAGGCCAATCATACCCTCCAACGAAATCCAGCTTTAGACTTTTTCCATGATCAGCCATCTCGAACCTTCCGCTCAAAAATATTACGCACCATCCACCGTCCGCAGTGAAATCTCTGTCCGCATAGCCTACACTCATCTCAGCTACAAGAAGTATTTGTTTGTGATTTTTACCTTATATATATGTTACCGGCAAAGTATGAAATCCAGGCATTGTATACAATGACTAGTAGTTTTTACCTTATATATATGTTACCGTCAAAGTATGAAATCCAGGCATTGTATACAATGACTAGTCGTTTTTACCATATATATATATATATATATATATATGTTACCGGCAAAGTATGATATCTAGGCATTGTATACGATGACTAGTAGTTTTTACCTTATATATATGTTACCGTCAAAGTATGAAATCCAGGCATTGTATACAATGACTAGTAGTTTTTACCTTATATATATGTTACCGGCAAAGTATGAAATCCAGGCATTGTATACAATGACTAGTCGTTTTTACCATATATATATATGTTACCGGCAAAGTATGAAATCCAGGCATTGTATACAATGACTAGTCGTTTTTACCTTATATATATATGTTACCGGCAAAGTATGATATCTAGGCATTGTATACGATGACTAGTCGTTCTATACAATGCCTGCACTTTTTAGGCAAAGTATGAAATTCCTCCATTTTTAACTCTCTTTAGACACAATGGCTAGGCAATGTACACAATGCGTAGGCAGTCTATATAATGCCTACCATTGATTTAGGCAAAGTATAAATACTTATCATTCTGACCTATATGACCAACAAATCTGAATTTTTACTAAGGGATTGACTACTTGATGATATGTATTTTTGAGATGCGAGATTGCGAGCATCCAGACCACCAAACTATACACACCATTCTGACCTATATCTTCAACAAAGGTGCCCAGACCAGGTAAGGATTGATCAGAGGGACACTTTGCCGCGTGCACGATCTGGCATTCTATACAATGCCAAGGTGAAGTATAAAATGAGATTCATTTTATACATTTCCTGCTCCATTCAGGTATTGTATACAACTACTAGGTTGTACACAATGCCTGATTTTAAACTTTGCCGGTACACACATACCTATATCGTTTTTTTTTCTTTTTTCTGAAATACCGATTTTGTTTCCTCATCAAGAGACTAATTTATTTTGTTAACAATATTGTAACTGAGCATCGCCCGTTTTGTAAATAAATTAATATATAGGTTGTGTTATGACGTCAGAGTTTGGTAGCAATTATCCCTTTGGGCCCCGAGATTCCTCAACAGACCGACATACTCACAAGTAAATTGAGTGGGTAATTCACACTCGACATAAATTCCGCCTTGAAAATCACAAAAGGGGCATTTCCCATTTCCCCCAGGAGCGACCGCCGTTGAAAACGGGAAATGAGGATTCCGTCGCCCAGGCCTGCATACCGCCCTGGGGATCAATAGGAGCTGACACCGAGAGCAAGAAAGTTGGGATGAAAAGCCTTTTCCGTTCGGCGTGCTGTAGAGGGGGCGCACCGCGGCTAGGGGGGTGGCAAGGGGGCGCACCGCGGCTAGGGGTGGCTGGGGGTGAGAGCGCCCCCCCTTGCGGCGCGGTTCACGGTCCACTTGGCGATATTTCACGGTCGACTCGCCCGCCTGCTTGCGGCTCCGTCGTCGGATTCCTTCCGACTATTTCTCTTTTCACGGATCAAGTGAGACCCAGATCGGGGGCGGCGCCTAAAAGGGCTGAAGTCGGCAGAATGGAAACGGAGCGGAGAACTGACTAGAAATATTTGACTTTCTGTTATTCAGGAAGGATCCCCCCGATTCGTCTGTTCGAATCATCAATCTGAAATTCCAACATTCCGTTCCAATCTTACATCCATCTCGACTCGAATATACTGACAAAGCTTTTAAATGAACAGTTCGCACAGGTAGTACTTACTCAAAAGTATTATTTAAATCAGGGGTAATAAAGATAAACTAATAAAGACCAAAAGTTATATTGCCTACCACTTCATTGTGTAGTCGACAGGTAAGCGAGGTAAGAAGTATGAAGGTGCCACGAAAATTCCGTTACGAATTTATTGAAGGTTCTACTGCACATAAATATGAAGTGTGAAAAGTATAAATATGATCCAAAAATTAGTTACGTAATTTTACAGGTTGTACTGTACATGAAGAAATTTTCAGCGCCTAAAAAGGTTGGAGTCGGCAGAATGGAAACGGAGCGGAGAACTGACTAGAAATATTTGACTTTCTGTTATTCACGAAGGATCCCCCGATTCGTCTGTTCGAATCATCAATCTGAAATACCTACATTCCGTCCCCATCTTACATCCATCTCGACTCGAATATACTGACAAAGCCTTTAAATGAACAGATCACACAGGTAGTACTTACTCAAAAGTATTATTTAAATTAGGGTGGACAACTAATAAAGACCGAAAGTCATTGCGTACCACTTCATTCTGTAGTCGATAGACTACGATAAGCGAGGTAAAAAGTATGAAGGTGTCACAAAACATTGAGTTTTCACTGCACATGCCCAAACGTCCAAATTCAAATCCATCAAACTTCATTTTCTCATGGCCTATTCGTCAGATCTCGTTCTGATTTCAGCTCTGAAAAAGAGGGTTTGATTACCTTAATGAGTTTCATCACGTTCGTATGATTAGTAAACGCTGCGCATGCCCAACCTTAAATCCTCGAAAGATTCAAAAAATTTACAGTTTTCATCCGATTTCGATGAAATTTTCAGAGATTGAACAGTTTAGAGTTGGATGGTCCCAGATTATCTCGGCCCCACCCAATTTAGCCCAGTCAAATTAGAGGAAACATGAGAAAAAATTCATAGTAAAGAAATTTCTTCACTAAGCTCTTCCTTCACACGTGTTGAATCATATCTCAAAAGTCCCCTAGTATGGGGGGTGGGGGTGTTTTTCTCCTTTTTTTCGACTTTTTTTTCGATTGATGACCCCTTCCCCCTCCCACTCATTTTGTGAATATTACTTTAACATGGGTTATACTGTACCTGCACATTAAACATTTTTTGGCGAAACACAGCTCATTTTCTTTAGTTCCTTTTTTTTCTTTTTTAGAGCTACTGTGTTTTATATTCATATATATTCACTGATAATTCACAGTGAGTTGGTAAGGATGCTGAAAATATGTTATGGTTATCACAGTTTCCAGGTTGTAAGCGAAGAACAGAAAAAAAAAGAAATGCACGAAACCTGCTCAAACCACTGTCCGAGCATCACTGATGTTCGGAAAACAAGTCATGATGTATTTTAGTCACCCAGAAGCTACATACGAATGATTTCTGTGTAAAAAGAGCATAAAGGCCTTTTTGCTGATTTTTTAAATGATACCTACTTTTCAACGCGCTCTAGCGGCGGAACGCCTAATCGTAGAGAATCAAGTCAGGAGTAAAAATTGTAGGAAATCTTATGGACTTTAGTTCTGGTAATAGTAAACAAGTCGCTAGAACGCTTACTTTTCGAGTTATAGGCAAAACACTGAAAAAAAGTCGAAAAAAGGAGAAACCCCCCCCCCCCTCGTCGAGCTCACCCCCCATACTAGGGGACTTTTGAGATATGATTTACTACGTGTGAAGGAAGAGCCTGGTGAAGAAATTTCTTTACTATGAATTTTTTCTCCTATTTGCCTCCTTTTGGTCTAATTTGACTGGGCTAATTCTCTGGTATCGTTTGCTAATGCGCAAACTTAACATCTATGAAGTTTATCTAATTGTTTGATTGAATGATTTTGATCAAACTTAGTAGTTTATTCTTTTTTCGTATGGTGTCCATCCACTTTTTCTGGGACTAACTGTAATCGTCTGAGCACCCAAAATATCATGTAAATATAATTTTCAAAATTTGTAGAACAAATTTATTGCTTAATTTTAAATGAAAATCCGCTAATATGTAACATGGTTCATTGCTTAAAAATCGATCGTACGTTTCCGAGTATTTTGTTTGAGATCCACATCCCAAGAATCGTGGTTGTAGGGTGCATCAGATTTTTTGCTGATAAATTGCCATTTCGAACCACTGAGCGGCGTCATTGTGTTTGTATTGGTAAGGGCAGGTTTATCAATTGTCAACATTAACTGCAGGATAGCATAGCTATACCGAGTATAGTGCTATACTCCAGATGAAGAATATGAGTTGTTTATCAATGCCGAATTATCTGGTGGATAAAATTATCCCTTAGGTAAATTCTGTCTGGCAGCATCCTCATTGGTGTCCTTAGGCGTCAAAATAAGGGCGACTTACACATGGAGGTATCACACAATAGAGTGGGAGCTACGTTTTCTTTTTGGATCGACTATTGAAAAATCCTGGTCTGACGTTATTTCCACAACAGTGTCCATCATGTTGTCAAGCTCGTCAAATAAGAAACCACCACATTTTTGCCGTTTGTTTGCTTCATTTCTAGAGAGAGAAATACTTACACAAATAGCGATATTACAACCTGAATTATTATGAATAAATTATTGTGATCAGTAAGGTGGACTTAATTTCATCTTCAATTCATGTTAGAATGTAAAGGACGGTATATTTGTCCAACCGAAACCTCAATAAAAATACGCACTCTTCCCATTTCAGTAGGTGATCTACACGGCGTCTTACCCTGTATATAAATACGGTCTTCCCGTATCATGCTACGATAGAAACTTCGCCGTTGCTGCTATTTGAAGACAATCCCCAAAATTTATCCATTGGAAAGTACAAAAATAAAGACAATCAAACTTGAGATTCAGATAAGATTTTTGTAAATGAATAAACTTGTTCGAGGTTAGAAAGGTCTAGATATCTCATTAACCTCCAGTTATAATGTTATCCAGCCGTCCAGGGACCAGATAAAATAAAACGCCAGATAGGGTTTAACTAGGGATGGATAAACACACCTACTGTGTTATCTAGAGGATAACGCTATCCTTCAGATAAATCCCTCTTACGCCGTGTCCTACGTGGACGACCAAAGAGCGCGAGCGAGCGACGAGCTGATTTCAAACAAGGTACGCGATTTTGGCTGAGGTCGCGCGCTCGGGTTTGATTTTCAA
Source organism: Adelphocoris suturalis (assembly GCA_030762985.1). Lineage (NCBI taxonomy): Eukaryota > Metazoa > Arthropoda > Insecta > Hemiptera > Miridae > Adelphocoris > Adelphocoris suturalis. Next base: position 115,781,306 of record CM061042.1, read on the forward strand.
ACCAGTTTGACTTTGGTCGCGCGCTCGCCTGGTCGCTCTGCCAGGAGGTTACATTTTTGTGTTCAAGTTTTTGTTTGTGTTCCCGTATTACTCTCATTTTTCCCCCTGGAAATGGCTGGAATTGACTGGCGATCTTCTTATTAGTGAAATTAAAAAAAAGAGAAGCGTTATGAAACAAGCGCAGTAAATCGTATAAGGCCACTTTTCAACACGGCGGACAAATCGAGTCACTGCGCGATAACGCTGGTACTAATGCTCGAATTCACAAAATTTTTATTTTTATTTAACACCCCGAAAATTCTTTATTTTGCTCCGATATGATCTTTTTCAAAGCTCTCAAAATTTTCGAGTTATTCAGTGATGAAGGGCCGGATCGTCAGTTCTGTCACGTGTCCCCAGGACACAAAGGTGAACTGTACTTTAAAATATTTACTTTGAGCACTGAACTTCTGAATGTTTCTGATATACCGATAATATATTACATATGCCCTCTCTTAAATCCAACAGAAAGTGGGCGAGGAATATTTTTTCCCCAATTTATATTAGGCTCGGAAGTGTTGTCACCCAAACGTTGAATTCTGGGGCAGCCCCTTATTGGCGGCGCGTGTGGCGGTTCGGGAAATATCTGGAAGAGCGCCCTGCTGCTATCAACATCTTCAGTTGAGTTTGAAGTTCCATCGAAAAATGCCGTAGGTAAGTCCAACAGCAGATTTTTCTCGTAATCAGGGTATAATAAACGCAAAACCGTTGCGTACCTTTATTGTTCATCATTCCTGTCACTTGTTTTTTCCATATTTAAGCATTACAAAAAAACGTTTTAAGCAGGGGAGGTAGTATTTCCATGGAGCACGAATTCAACCAGTGACACAGAACAGTTGTAAAAACCAATATGGCTGCCAACTGAATAGTAATGTGCGAAAACGTCATTCCTGTCACGGTCAGTTCTGTCACGTGACAGGACCTGACAGTGTGTGATAGGAATGACGATTTTTATTCAGTTCTTTCGTTCATTCGTTTTGCTCCTTTCAACCAACATCATGAGCTTCGCAACTTTTAAATCCTCTGTAGAATTCATATTCCCAATACAAAATTAATTTCAAAGTGGGGTTTCCGTTTTTTAGCCTTTTTTTAACGGGTTATTGAAATCTGTAACGACTGTTCGGAAACGTGCTTTTAGCGAATTTTCTTAGAAAATGATGCTATTGGAATGACTCCGAAAATTTTAAAATAAAAATGTTCTTCATCAAAATCTGTTTTGAGGCATTTGAAATGATTCCTGAATTTTAACACTTTTTAATTTGTATATAAATGTACATATGTGTCATTCCAGACGATAAATCTCGATAGGATTGAGATAAAAACCTCGTTCTTCCGCCAAAAATTCAGCATTCCAAAAGAAAGGATGAATTTGTTGGACAACACTTTTTGAAAACAGTAAATTGGTCAAATTTCAAAAAATGTACTAAAAAATCACAAAAATTACAGAACCGGCTAAAAGTGGTTAAATTTATATTTTTTTAGCAGAATATTACTCAAAAAAAGTTTATCAACCATGACCAAGGTCATTTAAAAATTGAAGCTCAAACTTATGCTGAAAATTGTACTCAAATTTCATCATAAAGTGTGCTAAAATGTCGATAAAAATTTTTAAAAAATCTAAAAACTCAAAATCTTTGTATAGAAGATTATTTTTTACAACAAGTTTTTTCACAATAAAATTAATTGGTAACAATTTCTTTGCGCGCAAACTTCTCAAATTACAACTTAATTTAACTGAAGTGTAATACGATAATTATGGGAAATTCGCTCATATGATCATGCTGGAAGACTGGGACTTTTTTTTCTGTTAGTAACCCATGTTCTACTTCAGTTCTTTGATATTAGGTATGGATATATAATTGGGCATTACATATTTTCCAGGTTTTCCTTTTTCTGCGCATCTTAATTCTCGTTTTTACAATTTTCAGTCTTCAGAATGGCCCCTCAGAAGAAGAAAGAAACAGCAGAAAAAATAAGAAGAAGAAGCGAAAAAAGATGTTTCCCCTTGGTTTTACTGGACAATGACACATTTTTGTTGGTTCTTTATACTCAGTACAGTGTTCTATTTTTTTATCTACCTATTAGGTGAGAATTGTTAAATGTTAAACAAATTTTCTGTCCTGTAATTTTTCTTGTCTATTTTTGATATTTTTGCGTTTTGTTCCTTTTTATAGTTCAGTTTCCTAAATATTTCTCAGTAAATCTCTTTATAAATCTTGTTCCTAGGTAAGTTATTTATATTTCTGCAAGAGAATAGATTCAGACTGATCTCTACAGTTGGTCGCATCTACTGTCCTTCCTATATGACTGAACTTTTCTTCGTCGTCAATAGTTGAAATATTTTAAGTGTTCTAAAGAATTTTGTAATAAATAAAATATTTTCTACGAAACTCCCGTGTACTTTGATCTCCTTTCAAGTCTTATTGTATGTGAATGCATACATTAAATTATGCTGGGCACCCTCTTTAGTTCAGATCTGGTCATTTCTGTCACATGTTAGTCAGTTCTGTCACACTGCATAAAACACTCATAAGTATTCTATAAAATGAAATTTCAAATGATCCCCTATCACATCTTCTTCCAAAAGATCTTCTTTTGTAGCTACCGTCTTTGAATGAAATGTCATCTTCTTTAATTGTACCTACTCTATATGTAATATAAGATATGTGAGAATGAAATTGACCATCAAAACCGTAAAAAACTGAAAAATTCTTTAATTGAAAAATTATGCTTAGCAGACATTGCCGCAAGTAGTACCAGACTTAAGCGAAAAACCAACAACGAGAACTTCAGAGTGACTTCATCATCAAATACAGGCGTGACAGGACTGACACTTCGCAACAACTTTTAGAGCTTCTACTTGGAGAAAAAAATTGAAAAACTCAAAATTCAGCTCGGCCGTTTTAGGGATGGGTTCCCAAACGTTTTCTTGAACGAAAAAAAGTTTTTCCAGCGGATTTTAATTACATCGGTTTGACAAAATTTTCTTGAGTCAATTTGTCCGCCGTGTTGAAAAGTGGCCATAAACACCGATTTTTGGTCGAAGCTGCGTGGGAAGAAGTCGCGATTCTATTGAAGTTGCTAAGTAAGTGATATTTTTACTTCTTATTATGACCTTTTATAATTAAAATAAACTGATAAGTGAGTAAAAACATTGCCTGTGTTGCTAGCATCAATTAAGTATAATAATTAATTAGATAGACATAATTTATTTAAGTAGGTATTAGGTTAGGTGTAATAAAATAAAATACCATTTATTTAATTGATTTATTCAACAAGTCTATTTACAGTGCTAGGTATAATTTTGATCTCTTTGCATAAAATATTCACTAAATATTTTCCTGATTTGAATTGCAGAAGCTGAGCACCTATTATTATTGCGGGAAGGTTGGAAATTTTGTAAATTTTGGCTAGTCCGGGAAAAAGGGTTGTTTCTAAATTCGTCTGCCCCTCTGCCGGTACACCATCTCTGTCTATTATAATGTTGTGTAACAAAGTAATCGCTTTAACAATGCGCACAGCATTTTCAACGCTGGTCTCTGTAGGCTTCAATAAAACTTGGAATTCGGATGTCATAATGCCGAATGTACATTCCTCGCTCATTCTCAAGCTGGAAAGATTACAATTAAATATCCTTTTCTTCAAGTTCCCCAACACTTGCTTAGCACGGGCCTTGAAAATTGGTAACGATGATTGAATTCTCCTTCAATATGTTGAACAATATAATCGAAGATGGATATTTTTATCCTGGAGTAAGCAAAAAATGCAGCCCCATCCTTCCTGAGTTGCGGGAACAAACGGTGGAACTCACTGTATTGTTCGCTTATTGAATAAATAGTCAAAACTGGCTTCTGTCTCGCTGCATTATTTGAAAGAAATACGTTGTTCATAATATCGCAAAAATAGAAACAATTTTACACTTAGCACGAAGCGGAGGTACCTTGCAAGGATTCTAGGGTACTGTGGACGCCTACTGTGGACACTTTAGCGGCGCGCGCGCGCGCGACTTGAGGTTCTGGCCATAGTTCATAGGTCGCTCGAACGCGCTGGTAGCTTGCTCGCGCTCTATGGTCGTTCACGTAGGACACGGCGTTATTCATTAGATAAATGTGATTCCTAAACCGGCCTACAGTAAATTAATGTTGGGATAAAACTATGCTTAAACACATTATCCCATATGGAGAATGATGACCTTTGGATAATGGGAGACGCCAAAAACGGAGAGATCTGAAGTTTGCAGAAAAACAGCGAAGAGTTGAGATGTGGTTGATAGGAGGGGTGAGGGAGGGAGAGGGGGCGCAAAGGGGAAAAAAAAGAGAACATTAAGGGGAAAGAGGGTGTTTGTGGGATTGTAGTGATGTCACTGGGTCTGTGATGGTGTTGGTGTAGGCGGAATGAGAGACGGGTAGAAATCGTAAAAACAACACGCCCGTCCCCCCTTACGCTGTCTATCTCCCTCTCGATTGTGTCCCAGACGAGCCAGAAATTCCAGGAGAAGCCCCTCGGCAACGGATGGAAGCTCCTGGATCGATCAGTCTGTCTGACTGGCGGCGCCGAGTCTGTGCCGGACGTCCCCCCCCCCCCCCCTGTTCCACAGCTCCCGTCATCGCTATCCACCTCTACATCCATCGTCGCACTTTTCTTCCTTCCATTCTTGCGGTATCCATCCTGCAATACATCGGGAAGAAGGCCGTAGTACGAAGACCAAATATTGATATTTCGTAGCAAGGGAAGTCTACGCTGTGAAACAGTAGGGAGTTTTTGCAACGCTTAGTCGTAGTCGAGTGGGAATAACTATAGCTATTCTATAACTATTCTCGTGACGTCACGCCTGAAGTAGTGTGGTGTCAGTGACACTACAGTATTATTAATATATGTTGTTGCGTTGCTTGACAACGTGTTTGGTGAATACCACGTCATTCTAATAAATATTTATTGCTGGTGTTTTAACCCAACGTAACGAGTTCTATTATTTATATATTATTATACATATCATATTGAGTATATAACTTCACATGGTGTCAGGTGTATTTTAAGTAAGCAGTGAAGTGGAATATGGCTAAAGGAAAGAAGAAAATCGGTAAGAAGGTAGGAGAAAAGAAACACGTTTTGGAAGACGTGTCCGGATCGGAGTCCGCTGGAAGTCATCACTCAGGTGAAGATGATGAAGATACGGGTTCGTTTACTCGTAATAACATCGAAGTGATATCTGGATCCCCTTAAAAACTCGTTCACGTTAGATTGGTATTGTTGACAGGAATCTACAATCAATTATTGCGCTGGCAGGCATGATTATTATAACATTTCGTCGAATTGAAACTTTGTATTGCTACAATACTACACTTTTTCAAAACAAAATCGAAACTAGGTAAACGATGCTTATTTCTGTTCTAGAACCAAAAATTTCAACCATGTATCATGTTTTCTCCTCGATATTGATTCGAAATTCTATGAACTTGTTTTTTCACAATGAACTTGTATGTTCACAATATCAATTATTGAGATTGATCACCTGTGTGTAAACAATTATTTATATAACCATGCTCATAACTCAGTTTGTTGGACACGCACTTCGCAGTAGTTAACATAATATTGTTGGATAAATCGAGAGCTTTCGAACGAATGGTTAACGAATTTTGTGGGATGAAAAACGACGAAGTACCATTTCCCTAGCAACGACTCGGTTGCAGGCGGAAATCACTGTAACACTATATGTTTCGTGCGCGGAAAAAAATTGACTCGCAAAATTGACGCGCAAAAATTGCTAGGACCCCAGGGCTAAAACATGATACATGTTAAAAAGGTCAGTGCTAGGTCATTACCAGCAGTAACAAATCCTGTTCCAATAGTAGTAGGGCTCCAGTCACAGTTACCTGTACCAGACAGCTTTGATTTTACGAATCCGGCTAGGTGGCCTAAGTGGATAAAAAGATTTGAACGTTATCGAATTGCATCTCAGTTGTACCTCAAACCAGACTGCCAACAAATAAGCACGCTTTTGTATACATTAGGTCAGGAGAGTGAGGAGCTATTCAGTACCTTTGGGTTAGGTAATGAGGACGAGTTAGAATTTGGAGATGTAGTAGAGGCGTTCGAGAAATATCAACTTCACAAGTAGATTAGTGTTTCAGCCAAGGTCAGTGTTCAAATATTACTTTCTCCAAGTCATGGTTTCAACATATGGCCTATTCTCCAGCTCGAGTTAGTAATCCATTCGGCTTTGCCTTCGATAATGATTTGTTGCTTTTCCGATAAATAACTCGGAAATGCTTCATAGGCATAATAATATATTTTATTATGTCCATTAATATTATTTATATATTCCGCAGATTAGTTGGTCTAACTTCATTCTCGGAACTAACACGCACTTCCACAACTGGAAGATCAGGTGATCGGATTCCGTCTTTTGTCAAGACTCCGAATTCTTCACTTCGTCTCCTACTACGGATCTGGATCTTCTACCTTGAATCTTGGATCAAGTTTATAGACTTTTTGTTCTGTTCGCCACATACTTTCAAGTTAATTTACGTTCAGTTGTTTGTTCGTTTACGACATAAACCTCCAACAGAACAAGGTATGCGTTTACTTTATTACTAACATTAACTTCCCTGTTGCTGTATGACTGATACCTCATACTACACGCTCCATTATTGACATCCGGGCACGAATTCGCGGATGGACCGGTCACATAGTTGTCAATAGCGAGCTTTCACATAAAAATCACAGTGAAATGTACCGTGAAAGCCCAAACCAATAAATTAAACAATTCTGACCGTAGATTTCCGGGCGTCAGCACGGGATTTTCTCTCAAACATTTTCTCGCCTCTATTACTTATTCCCCGTCTGCTTGTATTAGGCTCTGTTTGTGTGCAGTCTACAAGGCAACGGAGATTCCAACTTCAATTTCCGCTTCGAACTTTTAAACATCCCACTGGTGAGTAGATTTTGTTTCCTAAACATCGTAGATCGACGTTGTGTTTAGTTCCTGTCCATTTAGGGAAGTTTGTCTCAGAAATTCGTCGTTGTAGGTTTCCAGCGACCTATGCTGAGAATTGGTGACTCGAGTCTGTTTAAATAGAGACCAATGCCGCGGCCACCCATTTTCATGCCCGATTTGTCATTAACTTGATATTGGCAAGGATTTCCCTGTTCCCCACGCGCCGCTTAATTCCGGTGAAGTTCGTTTTTCCTGATCCCAACAGGAATCTCGAGCGACTAGATGCGCGATAGCGTTCATTTTCTAACGCTAGCCCGAGTGGAATGAAGCTGGTTTGAGGAGGAGGTCCACCACTATACATATCATATTAATTATTATCCACATCATTAATATATATGTCACCGTTCAACCAGATGGGCACATTTTTCCATTCTGCGACATACAGGGTTCCCGGATCCTGACGGATTAAAATAGACTGTCGGATCTGAAAGGGCCGCATCTTACGAGGAAATCATTTGGGCTAATTCCTCGGGGATTAAAACCAGTGGCATTTCGTTTTAAGGTTGCCATCGGTGCAGGGAATGACAAATCGTAGGTCGCTGAAAGAGAGAAAACCCCTCGCTGAACAGCTGGACGGAAATCTTTGGGACCGGGTCGATCGTGTTCATTTTTCTGGTGGTCGCAGGATCTACGGTTACCAGACGTACCCTTGACAAACCTATCGTGGCTGTAGGGTGTCATTGGGAATGTGACGTCCCAGACCTTACCGTCCTGCGCACCACGTTCAGAAATTTGAAAAATCATTCCCAGGGAAGACGGGTAATAAAAATAAATTCCAAATTTTTTTTAACTATCCGAAAATTTTAAAAATCAATTGTTCCTTTGAAACATTATGTTCACTTTCAATTTTTGTTTGTTTTTACCTCAGCAAACTTTAAATATTTTCTGTGTTCGCTAAATATTTATTTCTCCCGGAATGATACGATCATTTTTACAACTGGTTAGATGTTTGCAATGCAAACTTTGATAATCACATAATAGTTGTATTCCAAATGATTCGTTTCCGATCGAAACCCGAGAGGTCAATTCAGTTTAGCCAGCTCCGGAAAACCGCGTGGACCCATTTAAAAGTGCTACCAAGAAGATAGGTGTGCCTCATTTATTTATACAAAGAATTTGTTTTTGTGTGTTTTTGTTCTAACAAATAGCAACTGGCGTAAGGCGATGATTTCAAGGTGACGCATGACTGTAAGGAGACCTCTTGGACCTGACGACATCAAATGCAGCGCAATTTCTCATGACGACGGGCCCGTCAATTTTTCAAAATAATCATGATGCATTGCTTTTATTGTGCTCTGTGTTGCAGAACTGCGAGCAAATCTGCGTTTCTTCCGAAGTCGTCGGGCCCATGACTACTAATATAAATACGTTCACAGTTAATCAAAATGATTTAGGGTGAACATCGTTCAACTTTTTTAAATTTCAGCCACATTTTAGAATGTGGAGTTCAAAATTTCAAAAGTGAACTGATTAGCAAATGAATAGGAATTTTGTTTCTGTTGCCTTGTTCAATTCAAGAGCTAAACAAAGTTGTCATTTCAGGATATCATGGACCCTGAATTGGATTTGTCCGATCTCTCCGACGAGGAAACTCTGGGGAATCAATCTGATGTACCGGTTATAGAAACTGTACAGGCCGCTGTATCAAAGCCAGCGCAAAATTATGTCACTGAGGAAACTCTGGCCAAGTTTATGGATGGACTCAAGCAGCACATCGAAGCATCACTTGGTGACGTAAACTTAAAACTGGTTGATTTGGACAGGAGGTATGTAGAACTTAAACAATCTTCTACTGTCGGCCACGATGAATGTACCTTGGAGTTACCCCCTGTTACTGTTGTTAATCAGGTAGAGACCGATCAGCCAGTAGCCAATTGTTCAAATGGTACCACGGCGATGGATGTAGATGAATCTACCATCCAGTCAACGTCTCCTTCTAACCTCATTCCTCCGTCCCCTAATGCTGAACTCCCTTCAGGAGCGCCTCGCAAAAATCCTAATTTCTTCGTTCGGCATGCAGACCGTATCCCAGACCCATATAGGGCACGTCGAATCGACGCAGTTAGGCTTCATCCTCTCGAAGCGAAACTAGAAACTGAAGACAGGTTTAAATATTGGTACCGTAGTGTCATCGGGCTTTTGGGGACCCAAGAGTTATTGTTTACCGTTGATCCTACCGAATCTGTATCTTCAGCTTTCGCTGATGAAGATCAGGTAGTGGCAAGAAGGAAAGTACGCCATTTCATTTTCGAATCGTTGTCCCCTTATTTTCAAGATTTGGTGCAAGACACCGTCGAGCCAAAAGAAATACTCGAAAAACTGCGAAATGTGTGCGATCCTTCTTCAACGGTTCAACTAAAACGACTTGTCAGCGAATTTAACTCCATTCATTATTCGCCAACCTCAGAAAAACCGGTCGAGTTTCTAGAGCGCTTCGATGAACTCAAAAAGAAAATTTTTTCAGCCGATCCAAATTTACTTACACCTGGATATATTAAAATGATTTTCGAACTTTCTATCAGTGACACCCTCACTTATCAGAAAGCCGAACTGTCTGGGTTTAAGTATTCAATCGCGGAAATGCAGGAGATGTTAGTGGAGGAACAATTGAGAGCTAATCAGCTATCTTCCTCCAGTGGATCGTCGTATGCCGCACTAAGAAGTAGGATTGCGAATTCCAGGGGACGCGGAATTTTCAAAGGTAGAGGTGGTAATACTACTAAAGGTAGAGGAGGACAAGCTCCTAGGGGTGGTCTCATTCCCGGGAAGAGTCCCAAACCGATACGTAAGTCCAAATCAACTGAGAAGAGGTTATTCTGTGTATACTGCAGAACGCTAGGTCACACAAGGGACCTCTGCCCTAGGGCTAATCGACCGTGTTTGAACTGTGGACAGATAGGTCATTCTAGTACGTCCTGTTCGCAACACAGGGGGTCAACTAGCTCCCCAAGACCCACAACATTTCTCTCTAATCGTCTAAAATCCTCAACAATATTCTCCAGTCGTCCAAAATTTGGCGGGCTCTCGCGCTCACGACCAGTCGAGCAAGCAGCTGCCCCTACAGTGCACAGAATGCCATTGGGGAAAGCTAAACGCCTGGCACAAGAGTTTAGCGGTCATCCTAATGCTATTTTTGCCATTGCGGGACAGATGGATGGCGAGGACACAACGGACGTATGGGTAACGATGGGTGCAGACGAAGAGCACCATGCTGTGCTCATGAGTGAGTACAACCCTACTGCACTCTCACTTATCGAAGGAGGTAATACTTCCTTCACAGCAGCTGTGGACAGTGGATCAACAGAACACTTGTCAGTCTCGAGATCTGTCTTATCTAATCTTTGTCGTTTATCTCGTCAGCGTACTTTTAAGTGTGCAAATGCAGACGAAAAGGCTGACCTGACAGCTCATTTAAGTGGTGACATTAAATTTCGAAATAATGACCAAATCTCGACTTTAAAAGACGTTCTGTTCGTCCCTGGCCTAGCTTTAAATTTATTTTCCGTACGAAAAGCAACCCAATCTGGTATCAATGTTTTATTCTCTAAAGATAGAGTAGAGTTTATTCAGGCCTCGTCGGGTAATATCATTAAAACCGGCGAGTTTCGTAATAACCTTTGGTGGGTTACGTTTGATCTAGTTTCTGATTGTGATGGGGATGTAGAACCTAAATCTAAACCTCAAAAATGGGGTGCTGTTTTCGTCACTTATTCCGAACAATGTTGCAGTTCCACCCCTCAAATACTTACCCCAAACAATACACGAAAATTTGGAAGGGAGCACGCCGATTGCTTCTCGTACCCCTTTGCCTGTTTCTGTCCCTTTGGATAGTGTTCCTGCAAGCTTGGGAGGGAGGAAATTTGAAGAATTGACTGTCACTAACCCAGATGTGCTAGACCAGAAATTTTCAAAATTCGATATGGTTAATTTAGATAAAAAATTCACACGTTCAGAACGATTGGATATTCTCTGGCACCTCCGCTTAAATCACGCCTCAAAGCAGTATCTGGAGGCAGCCAAGAAATTCCTTCCTGAACTGAAATTCGTCAAATTTACTGACGATGTTCGTAATTGTGAGGATTGTCATCAGGCCAACACAATTAGGAAGTCTCACTCTCAAGTCAGACACAGAGTTCATAAGCCTTTTGCGTTATTACACTCTGATATTATGGGCCCGATTTCTCCCGCCAATTTCAGGACAGGTGCTTCCTACATTTTGATAGTGATATGTGACTATTCTAGATATGTATTTAGCTATCAACTGAAAAATAAAAGAGAAGTACATCTTGCGTTTAAAAAATGTCTCCAAGAAATCCAGGCCATTACATCTCAAACCAAAAATGTTTTTCGATTGAGGTCTGATCGTGGAACTGAATTCCACACTGATGACATGAGAAAACTCTTGTCGAGTGAAAATATTGTGTGGGAAACCAGCCAACCTCATGTGCCACAGCAAAATGGCTGTGCTGAAAGAGTAAATAGAGAAATCAAAAATAAAATTCGCGTTAATCTTTTGTCCGCGAAAATGCCTCCCTCGTTTTGGGGACATGCGTTGAACTACGTTACTTTCGTCAACAATCGCTTACCCCACTCGGCAAACAATTTCTTGAGCCCCTTTGAAGTTGTTAGAGGGTATTCACCAAATCTAAAATTTCTGAAGCGGTTTGGATGTTTAGTGCACTTTGTCGACGTTCAAAGCAAAACCAAGTTTGCGCCAAACGCTAAGAAAGGTTACCTTCTGGAGTGTACCGAAACCGGTTACATTATTTTCTCCGAACAACACAAAACTTTAGTAAGTTCTTGTGACGTAAAATGTATTGAGTCGATTGTCTACGGCGATCGAATAAAATACTACCCAAAGCCGCTCAATGAAATTTTAAATATGGGAGAAGAATCCGTTGATTCCGTTTATATTGATAATACTCAAACCGATAACTGTACTCCTGTTGACACCATTGCCCTAGGTAGGGAAAACAACCAAAGTTGCCAAGAACCCTCCTCTTTTCAGGAAGCAATGGTTAGTCCTGAAAAGGATTTTTGGGAAGAAGCTATTCGGAGCGAGTTGGACTCATTGGAATCAATGAGTACATGGGTATTAGTACCTAGACAGAATTTGGACCCTAAAACAAAAATCATAAAATCACGCAGGGTGCATAAAATCAAAGTTGACCCACAAGGTGTTCGAAAATACAAAAGCCGCCTTGTGGTGAAAGGTTTTGCTGACACCAATCAATATCTCATCTCTGAAATATTCGCACCAGTTGCTAGATTAGGTGATGTCAGGTTATTTCTATCAATAGTTATCAAACTTGATTTACACCTGTATCAGCTTGATGTAACTACTGCATTCCTGCACGGGACACTTGAGAAACCCGTTTTCATGGAAATCCCCGAAGGCTTGGTGGAGTTTACAGACGTACCACCTGATTTGAAGAAGACACATGTGTGTAGTCTGAAAAGATCCCTTTACGGCCTCAAAGTCTCACCGAATCTATGGTATAATAAAATATCATGTGTTCTGCATAAATTAGGTTTTGAGGAATATCCTTTTCAAACCTGCATTTTTAAGCTGCAAAAAGGTGGTCAAACTGCGCTATTAATATTGTATGTAGACGATGCACTTTTAGCCTCATCCTGCCCAAACTTGGGTGCAAAAATTATAGAAGGACTTAAAGCTGAAGTTAAAATAAAAAATCTAGGGTTCCCTAAGAAATTTCTAGGATTTGAAATAGTCTGGAGGGAGCCAGAAAGAGAAATTTTCTTGCACCAGAAATCATTTGTTGAAACTCTTCTAAGTAAATTTCTCCCCTCAGGATTTGATAAATAAACTAATATTCTTATGGCACCAAATGCGTGCAGTTTGACTACTCAGGAAAAATCCAGCGCGGAAGCTGAAAATTTCTTAGAAAGTGTACCTTACCGTGAGGTAATCGGGTCGTTACTGTATCTCCAAAATGGTACTCGCCCCGACATTTCGTTTGCTGTTAATTTTATGAGCAGAAAGCAAATAAATTATTCTCAGCAAGATTGGGAAAACGCTCTCAGGATACTTAGGTATCTTAATGGTACCAAAGATTATGGCATAGTCATTTCGTGTAACACCAATGATATTATTGCATACTCTGATGCATCCTTAGGCTCGAACGACTTAAAAGGACGTTCAACCACAGGTTTTGTGATTAAAGTGTTTGGTGATTTGATCTCTTCGAAATCCAAGAAACAAACACATGTAGCTTTATCCACCTGTGAAGCTGAGTATATTGCGATGTCTGATACATGCAAAGAGCTTGCAAACGTACGTACACTGTGCAAGTTTCTCACTCAGCTTGACATTCTTCCCAAATGCGATTGCGTTCCTGCGATCTCAGTTGCAATGACCAACGACTCAAAAACGCTGAAGCATGTGGTGAAGCTTTGTATGCACTACGTGCACCAAGAATTTAAAAATAAATCAGTTTTGATCGAGTGGGTTCCCGCGGCTAATCAGTTGGCAGACTGTCTAACACAGCCGCTGCCTTTTGAGCTATTTTCTAAATTTAGAAACTTTCTGCTTAAAGATCTTACCACTCTATAACAACATATTAATTCATTGTGGTTTGAAATAATCATGCCTCGCAATGTTTCAGGAGAAAAAGAGACTTGGGCTTAAAAATTACAATCCATTGACCAGTGTAATATATATGTTGAGTTTAGAAGATTTAGAGGTACATCCTCTCTCTCTCTCTCTCTCTCTCTCTCTCTCTATATATATATATATATATATATATATATATATATATATATATATATATATATATATATATATATATTTTTGGTAAGCCATCAAGACTTGTATCTTTTTCTTTTGCAAATTTTTCTTATTTGGCGTTACCTAGAAGTCGTCGAAATCACAAGATTCACATATTCTAGGTGCTGTTGAGAACAAAAGCTAACGCTTTATCTCTTTCTGCGTCCAATTTCAATTCGTCGATTAAAACAAATATCAAATAAATACCCTTCATCAAACTTTCTTAAATCCAAAATTTGATTGGCTCAATACTGTTAAAAATTAGTTTGATCGACTTGTTGGATATCAGCCAATATATTATGTGTCTATTAAGCGCTGTTCGAAATTGTTACAGCTGACTGACACATTTCACCCACTTACATTTGGGTTCTGGAGGATTAGCCTTGAATTGATAACTCGAAGCTGTGATTGTCCATATCTTGCCTTGGCGAGGAGGGAGTGTTCAAATATTACTTTCTCCAAGTCATGGTTTCAACATATGGCCTATTCTCCAGCTCGAGTTAGTAATCCATTCGGCTTTGCCTTCGATAATGATTTGTTGCTTTTCCGATAAATAACTCGGAAATGCTTCATTGGCATAATAATATATTTTATTATGTCAATTAAGATAAGATTTCATATAGACGGCATCAGCAGTGCTGTTATGACGCGAGTTTTGTAGTTACACAAATTTTAGGGACAAAAAGTTAATTAGGTACCTACTTTGATGTTTGGATATGAAGTACATGAACAAGTAATACTTAATGTGCGGAAAGTACGTAGGTAGGTTGTTGCTTTGCCGACATATACAAATGCTGATTAGCAAGTTCGTCAAATTAATATAGAATCAGGAAATATGCAACATGAATTAAACTAGCTGTAAGGAAAAAACCTTGAAATTCATTCTTCTGAAGGTAAGATTTCAGGAAGACGGCATTGGCAATTGGTAGTTCAGTTATTACGCGAGTTTTGCAGTTACGAAAATTTTAGGAACAAAAAAGTTAATTAGGTAGGTACCTACTTTCATGTTTGTCTATGAAGTACATGAACAAGTGCTTATACGAGGAAAGTACGTAGGTAGGTTGTTGCTTTGCCGACATATACGAATGCTGATTAGCAAGTTCGTCAAATTAATATAGAATCAGGAAATATGCAACATGAATTAAACTAGCTGAAAGGAAAAAACCTTGAAATTCATTCTTCTGAAGGTAAGATTTCATGAAGACGGCATTGGCAATTGGCAGTTCAGTTATTACGCGAGTTTTACAGTTACGCAAATTTTAGGAACTAAAAAGTTAATTAGCTACCTACTTTCGTTTTTGTTTATAACATACATGAGCAAGTACTAGTATACGGTATGTACGTCCTTTTAGGTAGGTACCTGCTTACTATTCTCGTCTAGCAGAGCTCTCAAGGCACGTCCTTTCACATGACCCATTTCACAGCACTCTAAAGATTTTTAGTTTCTTAATCGATTCAAAGAACAGTTCTGAATACTAGATGGGTAATCCACAACATCTTCGTGACTGATGTCTGGGAACTCTAACACTAGTCCCCAACACACATTTCATATGGATCTCAACCTCACAGATTAAATCTTGCGTTCGTAGCGTTTGAGGTCATCACTTGATAATAACTTGATGTAATTTGCATAAAATTTATTACCTTGCATACAAATAATAATGGAAATATTGACTAGGAACTAGACAAGACTAGGTAATACAGTAGTCCAACCGTGACAACATGGAGAAATAATTTCGACTTCGCCTAGTGTCGAAGTCTCGAGAATATCACCTATACGAATAGAAATGGAGCATTGCTCATGCGCGCAAAACGTTTACAGTTAGAGGTCCATTCGTTGTAAGAATAGATAAATCCATTCAGAGCTCAAGGGATGCCGAATACAGCTCCGAATACGTATATAACCTTCCATGACAATAACCTATAATGCTATAATCAATTTTTTTGGTTCCTATTTCAAGTTGGCATGACATACACATTGTAATATTCGCGATTTTCAAAAAATGTGGTTGGTTTGTCAATTCATCCTCACTTAAATTATGCTGATACCTTATTATGGATTGTAAAGCTTCACGATCTACCATCAAATAAATTTTGTTCAAGGGTGCAAGTCTCAAGATGGCATTCTACTAACATTGTTGAAACAGGTAACCATTCATTACACATGCTAAACTTGAAATTGGTTGTTATAAGCGAATCTCCGATGCTGATAGATCGATATGATAGAATGGGTAGGGATCGTGACACTTTACAGAGAAGATAGACACAGACAGAAACTGCTATCTTCACCTTTCATCATGTATTAGCAAGTATCCACGTCTTCAAAAATGGTTCATTATTTTGAATAATGAAACGTAATTGTCCAAGGGAAAAAGTGTAAAATATCATAAATATTGGTAATAGGTACAGATAGGTACGTATGTATAATATAGGAACATCTTGATCTTTGTTCATGTTGAAGTTCCCGAATGAGATTCTCCTAACCCACGGCGAATTTAGATGTTGCTTTAACAACTACCCTTCCCAGTTCCTTTCCTCCTTCTACCACATCTATTTCTAGTGAAAAAATTGAACTTAATAGGTAGATAAAGTTGTTGCTAATTTAATACTTCTTCCATTATGAAAGAATACATTAGACGTTATGTAAGCTATAACTCGGGCTTAATTTATTATGAAGATTTGGAGTAGTGTGTCACGTTAGTGCGACTTTTGAATCGTTTCATGCAAGAGTACAACAATTCCCTAATCGCACAGTACGACTCAGTGGTTAGCTTCTGGTTTGCACGACTCAGATAGAAAACCGCAAAAATTCCTTGTGTCTTTTGCATCATACGTTCATACACGTTCTATACGGACCGGAATACGAGTGAACATGGACCACTTTCTCCAAAAACATAAACAAGCTTAAGCTCGAAAAAATTGAAAATTAACGGAGATTCCAGCTCATCGTCTTTAAAAACGGAAGTTAGAGAAAAAACGTTGTCTATTCCTACGAACAATTATTCGTGAAAATGGAAAACTCTTTTTCCACTAACTTCCGTTTTGAAATGGGTTTCCACAACTTCGTCGCGAGTGATTTAGTTCGTGCCATCGTCTTTCACTACAGTACTTCATGATTTTAAACTCCAACGAGTATAAGCCCCCTAAATCCGGCCAGTTCCACCTACTAATTTCCGTTTGCTGTGGTATCAATAAAGCCGCGCAGCTTTTGAGAGCAGTTATTTCTATTTACGAGAATTTACAATTTAAAGAACTATCTTATCCCTAAAAACACATAGGTACAATGTAGCATACCAACTAAACTAAAAATGTGTGAACCTCGGTTATAACCTGACTGGAGAGATCTGCAACTGTTACTATTCGATTCAGCTTGAAAAAATGCGTAGAAGCCGACCCCAAACTCGTAGGTTTACAGTAACTCGCTTATAAAAACGGGCATACAAATTAATTCGTGCGAGTAAGCCTTTTAAATGAATCACAATTCTTTGAAAACTGGTGGAATAACTAGGTACGAACCAAATTTTGTGGTATGGATACATTGATAGATGATATCTCTCCAGAAAGTTGGCTAATATTCAACATGCCCGCTCTCATAATGCGATCCCTGGCATTTTATCACCTCGTTCCTCATTAATGTTATCAATATTAATTATTACGATACGTTTTACAGGGTGTTTGGTTTGAGGCAAACGAAACTTCAGGGACCGATTGAAAAACTCATTCATTTCTGATCGAAAGTTCCTCCTAGAGATTTCATTTTAAACGTTTAGTTTTCGAGTAATTTAATGTTTAGGTTTTTTTCGAATTGTTTAATTCATAGAAAGATAGATGAATGATTTATTGACATCACAGAAATAATAATGAAAATAATACACTTTATAATATATAGGAAATTAAACACACCATTACTTATGTTATTGTTGTCAACTTATTGTCGGCGATGGGCAAGCCCGTGCTGCCGACAAGAGTCGGAACTCAGCTCAAAAGCAGTACAATAAACGACGATTCCTCAAAATTATACAGTAAAAAGAAGAAAAAAAATCACATTTCACTCAAAAAGATTATCTATTTAAAATGAACTGAAACATTAAAAATTCGAATATAAAATTGAAATGAACACTAGAATTAGAACTGAATTAGAATGAGTTCTTGAATTTTATTAAAATATGCTTAAACAATGAATAAACCCGGTTGAAAAGTTTCAGTCATGCAGTATGATCGTAGTTACGAGTGAATTTTCTTGAATACTATGTATCTTATCACATTTATTTTGAATTGTTTTGGAATTTGAACACTTCAAGTGCAATGAAATTGTTAACTATCAGTTTTATGGCCAAAAAACTAGTTCTGAATAATATTCTGCTACTCAAACAACTATGTTGGATTTTTAGGTTTTATTAGGGTTTTTATTGATTCATCACCATATACTTACCTATTAATAAATATGTAAGTAAAATTTTCCGCATAATTTTGTGCATTCATATACAGTGTGTCCCGCATAAAGCAGCAAGTATATCAGGGGTCGATTCCAGAGCTCATTTCTGATCGAAAGTTCCTCTTTTCGAGATTTTTTTAAACGCTTAGTTTTTGAGTAATTTAATTTTTTAGATTTTTTTGGTGTTTTATATTTTTTGTCACTAAAACGATCATCACTCTCTTAATGTGCTGTGCGAATTCAAATTTGAGGATACCGTTGAAAAGAACATTAAATTGTTTATTGGATAAGCTTTCGTAAGAATTAAGGTTTGAGACATGAAAAAGCCTTCTGTTAAGCAAATTAATTTTACCTTTTTCTGAGGCCTTGAGTGTTTTCAATCGGGAATTGAACTATGATAACCAATATTTTTTCAAGACACAAGAACTGTAAAAACATTTGAACCATGTAGTCAGTTTTACGTTACTTTGCTAATTAGAGGGGGGGGGGGGGGGGGGGACTATGTTTTAATGATGAAAAACACCGTTTTTTCTTCAATTAAATCGAGGGTTTTCTTGAAAACTGACCTTCTATGAAAATACGAGTTTGGTATGCTCAATCGAATGGAAACTTGGATATTACCCCAACCCCGTTATAACCAAATTTTACACTTTAACTCACCGGTTTGAGTTCATTTGGTGTGATGTATTTTATGTGTTTTTAGGGGTAAAACTAGTAAGCTAAACTATGTTTTGGCTTCATTTGAATTTGCCAAGTATTCTAGGTAGGGATATTGTGGGAAGATGCACGTCAGTAGAGGTAAACAAAGTGTTCTCATTGTCTACTCTCAACCTACGTGCCTATCTGTTGCGGCTTTCATCGGTCTGGCTGACAGAATCACGGAGAAAAGTGGAGGACGCCAACTGCTGTCACAAGTTGGAAAAAAACTACACAGAGAAATAAACGAAAGGAGAGAATAGCGTCAAATACGATAACTGCATGAAGGGGCGTAAGTTAATAGGAACGTCGGGACGTTACCTATACCAACTACATGTCGCGTACAGGAATTTACCCTCTGGACATACAGTGTCAAGCACTTGGGACATACGACGTCCAAACCTCATCTGAAATCTCATCAGAACCTTCTAGTCGTGTTGCCTCGGGTTTACCATGTATAGAGTAAATATCTGATATTTAGGGGATGGTATTCCTTTATAGACAATTTATCCATGTACATATATACCTAGATTTAACCCTCCTAGGTCACACCTTATTTTTTGTGACACGGTAGACACTCCGGGGTCAAAATTGACCCCAAATATATTTTAATTGATATATCATACTCAATAAATAGTTTCACAATAACTAACTATCTAAAAAAATCAAAAATTAACCTACCTACTCAAAGACACAAGAAATAGAATTGAATATGTTAGAATTGAATATTTTATTCGTGGTTTCTTGAAACCATTCTTAGTAAAATGTTCAAAAATCGAAATTTTGGGCATATGAATATTAAAAATTCAGTTCTGAAGATACACAATAATTAAAAGCCAATTATCAAAGCTGACTATCTGTCGAATAGTCAGAAAAAACGTTAACTTTGTAAGTTAAATAGTAAAGTTTTCACGATACCTTAAACTTACCCCATTTTTCACATCTCTTCCTTTTTTTCTAACCTAAACTGATACACTGTTTTTATTCCGCATTCAATTTTTTATCATCTCATTTTATTAATTTTTATGACAAAATAATTAAAGGTAATTGCAGGATTATATTTAAGCAATAGGTACACATAAAAATGAAATATGAATGTATTTTTAAAAGTTGTTTTTAAAAACACGACGGAATTATTAGGTAGGTAGTGTCATTATTTGTTATAAGTAATTGCATTTTTCACAGGTCGTTTCGGTATGACTGTGCACTTCACACACGAGACGGTTGCACCCTGTGCATGACCGACTCGTCTTTTTATCGTTAGATCTAGGGCAAATGTAGCATCGCCCACGTACAACTTGTTCAGCAGATCTCGAGGACCCCTGATCCCCTGCCTGGGGATGTACCCTGGCTCTTCAGGGTACATAAAATGCAAAACCCAACCCATTTTTTGAACCAAAATGAACCCTGACCTATGATAGCCCATCAACTAGACACATTTACCCAGTTGAGAATCTTCACTAGAAAAAGAAATACCTACTGACTACCAGATTATTAAAATACATATTTTCTATGAGAAAATTGAGTGAATTATGATATTATCTGACTTCCCTTGTGAGGAAATCCAAAATACACACTGGGGTCAATGGCTACCCCAACAGAACAAAAATAGGAACGCAGAAGACACACTGGGGTCAAAAGTGTCCCACAAGAGATTCATAACCCTCTGGCTCGAGGTCACAATGTATTCTGCCAGATGTTATCACTTCCTCGCCTAGCCAATGCTACCAACCAAATTTTCAAAATATCCCTTTTGGCTAAAAAAAATTTGAAGCCCAAAAATCATACGAAATATATTCGGTGGGGTCAATTTTGACCCCAGAGTGACCTCGAACGGTTAAGAAAGAAATGTAACATTGTAAGATCCACAAGAGATAACGCAAGAAATGTGTTGCAAAAAACTCGTTCCAATGGTGATTGTTACACTAAGCAGTTGCGTTGTCTAGCACCCGTATTAGAAAATCTGCTGTTAGAAATTAAAACTACTGTTTAGTTAACAATTTTTAAGATGGTCTCTTTCAATACACAATGGATTCAGATATAAACAGTTTTGTGGACAAATTTTAATCCTAAATAAAATTCAGTTATGGTAGTATTAAATTTCCAACAACGTTTAAGTAACTTAGGTTTAAGTTTATTCAATCATTTTCGTATGAGCTGTAATATATATCCCATTACTGAAATGAATCTTACCCCTCTGCTCAGTATTCACGCTGCTGGGACCCCTGCCGTGACACTTGGGATTTTGGCTGATTGATTGGGCTTGATGGCAACTTCTGGTTTTGGCCCTGCTGGGCGCGGTTCCCACTGGCGCTATACGACAAGCGATAGGATAAGCGATACAATAGAGAGTTCCTAGTAGATCCGTAAATACAATAAGTCGTGCGGTATCGACAATCCGGCGCCGTAACTCTGACGCAATGAGTTACGGTGGCGCATCCTTCCGTACAGATACGTTAACGGATCGCAATCCGGAAAAAACGTAATCGCCTAAAATAACCTCCTTCCATGGACTCAAATAACCTCCTAGGGATAATTTCCTCCTTCCATGGATCTAGCGTTACAACTAGATCCGTTAAGGACTTGACGTGACTTTAAGGTGCGGTAATGTTTCTCGTTACCGCACGCCGTATTGAGACCGACGGATCTACTAAGAACTCTCTAATAAGCAACGCAATCCTGGTTAGACACCGATCCCTAATTATTGTGGAAACTTTATGTAAGCAACTAATCCAGTGCCCACTTCTGCGATTGCGACACTACACCGATAATTACCGGAATCGCGTCGGTTGGGGAGACCAAGCGTGCTGGTAGCTCCAGGTATAGTATCGTTCGACACGGCCCACAGTGGGGTAGAACACCCGAACTCCTGGACATGACCCTTAATGCACGAAATGGAGGTCGAGCAGACTTGAAATTCGAATGGTTGACTCGTTTAGGCCTCAGGTTTTTTGTTAGAGTCAACATGCATGCAGCATAAGCAAATGAGCGAATTCTCAAAGAACCATTTTCAACCGATTTGTTAGCGATTTTTGAACTATGTCAATTTTTAATATTTGATGGCGAATCCTTTAGGAAAATTAGCGCAGACTCCGAATTTACTATACGTTCCCATGTTTAGAATAGTAATTTCCGTCTAAACGCGTTTTTAGCCATTTTTGACCCTAAATTTTCAAAATTTGACCCCTTAAAGTACTCCTGAAATTCTGGCCAACGAATTCTCATTATTGCAATTTCGGTACCATTTAGCGAATTTTCGTAGAAAATGAAGCAATTGCAATGGATCGGAAATTTTTAAAATTAAAATGTTTGAAAAATTTCTTCATTTAAATCCGTTTTGAGGCATTCTGAGACGAATCCTAGAGTTTAACACTTTTTCTACGAATCTCTCTCTATTATATATATATATATATATATATATATATATATATATATATTCAAGCTTTCCAAATGAAAGGATGAGTTAGTTGGCCAGCACTTTTTGAGCACGTTAAATTGGTCAAATTTCAAAAAGTGAGCATAAAAAATAACTAGAAATGGCTAAAAACGGCCCAAAATCGTTAAACTTATGATTTTTAGCAGAGTTTCAGTCAAAACAAGATTATTAACGATTAAATAGGACATTAATCAATCGTAGCACAAAATTATGCCGAAAAACAGACTTAAATTTCATTAATACTTGCTGAAAAATCTATAAAAACTGCGAACAAAATCTAAAATTCCAATATCTTTTCTGAGTCGCTAGTGCGAGGTTTTTGCCATACAATTTGTATTATCGATCTCTTTGTGCTCAAGTTGCTCAAATTTCAATTCAATTTAACATATTATATACATAATACAAAAGTTGGTAATTTAAGAAATTTCGCTCATACGATCATGCTGCATGACTGGAACTTTTAATGTTTGAGTTTTTAGGTTGTTCCCAGCGGCAGATATCATCGTATGGAGTGACACATATAATACATATGCATACCTACGTATGCATATAGCACATTTATAATTTAAAAGTGTTAAACTTCAGGATTCGTTTTAGAGTGCTCCAAAACAGTTTTCCATAATTTTTTTTAAATTTTGCATTTATAGCAATAACTTTATTTTAATCGAAAATTATCCAGTAAAACTGAGTAAACATCACAAATGGCTTGATCCAGGACTTCGTGTCATTTCATTCTTTTAACAAATCATTTTCCAAATGAATTTTCCAGGTTTTTTATTTTTTTTTAGGATTATTGGAAACACTTTGAGGTGTTTTTTGTGACCAGGCGACACTTCTTTTCAGTTGGGGAAATTCTCAAGATGCTTTAGAATGATAACTGTTATGTTTGTAGCGAGAACTTGTCTCAAAAAGCTGTATTGGTTGCGAAACTTCGAACCCCGATTTCCCTTGAAGGAGTAACTTGGAACAAAAATTTCCTTCACGATCGGATCACCAGGAGGGTAAAGAAACACGCTATGAAAAGGGTTTCGTTAAATACTATAAAATTCGTACACTTTCAGGTGAAAAATCACAGTCACATCGAAAAAATCACAGTATTTTGTCATATTAACACCAAGAAATACGGTGGTAAGCAATTAATAAAGCTAGCTGTCCTTTCTAATCCTCGCATTACACTGAGTTTCACTTACCTGGGGTTGGATGATCCATTTGGGCGGTCGGTCGCGGTCGTAAGGAACACTGAAACCACGAGAACAATATAAACCTTTCCAACCTCATTTTCACCTTCACTGCCTTTTAAACCTCGAGAACTTTACGCTTCGGACCCAACCCGCTCAGACTGTGTTGATATGAGGTTAAATGAATACAAATAGGTAGTTTTTCGGATTCCGAATTGATTTCATTTTTCAGTCGATCATCTTCAGATGTCCGGGAATTCGGGTGTACAGGAATGTTCGATCGAAAGGATGTCAGGTCGGCAAGAAGACATTGAATCGACAATTTCGTTTGTAAAATTGTTGAGCAGAACCCGTGCTTATGGAATTATACATTAGAAGGTTAATCCAGGACGAATTTGACAGGCGTTGCGTTCATTTTTATTATTTATTATTTATACCTTGCTCTTTGATGTTATTTATAGTTTGATGAGACCTATGCAGAACATTTAATAAACGAGTTGGCTTAGTAGGTACCGATACAGTTTTTAAAACGTCGGCATACCAATGCCTGTTTGGATTTTATGACGAGCCTTCATATTTCCATTGTACTGGAATCGCTCCTTCTGGTTTTAGAAAATAGCTACCAAGTATGAACAGCTAGGGCCTTCAAGTCTGAAGTTTGTATTCTACTTCTCCAGTCTTCTTGACACCAGTTTTAATAAAACATGGTAACTATCTGAGCCCATTCTGTAAAACTCTCTCATTTTCTGTTCGTGTTGAGAGTGTTCATGGGAAACCACTGCCGAACTATGTGTATAGTATTATGAAAATTATATGGATGAACCCAGTATTTTCTAGATTTTCGTTTCCTCTGTTGCAAGTACCGGTAAGCAAAAACGACATCCTTCTCTGAGAAGCTCATGACGACCACTTTTTCGGTTGCTTATCGTTTCGGTTATCGTTTTGATCTCTCCAGTGGGAACTGGAGTATTGTGCAGATAAAAATCGTATCGGGTGATAAAAGACCGCTCAAGTTGCATCGCTTATCATATCGGTCCAGTGGGAACCGATGCAGTTCCATGACTACTCCAAGAACACTTAAACTTAGTGGCTAAGGAGGACACGTAAACAGTACGATAGTTCCGGTGGTCACGGGTCCCACGCCTTCTGAAGCCCGTACTACCCATTTGGAGAGAATACGAGATTAAGAGCAATGTCGGAGTTATTTACCACCTACAGCAAACTCAGCAGAAAACTGGATTTGAACTGAGTTTATTCACAGTGTAGGTGACCTGGGAATAGTGTAGTTGGGAGTGTTTTTATCTCTTTCGTGCTCCCTTATGCCTCCGTAGTAATCGGCAAAGCCCCTTTTGTACAACCTAGACACCCCGACTCTCTGTCGATTAGGAAGGAGGCCGGCTCATGGCAAAGGTTCTTCTTGCGAGCACCGACCATAAACTTGCACATATGAAGTCTACTTCATGTATATGTATAGTATATAAGTCTATGGCACCGACACGCACACAAACATACAAACTGAAATACGTATTGAACTTATGTACATGTTATAATTTCGCCTGATTCCAATGACTGGTAGCAGGAGAATTGAATGTTGATGGTGATCCCCCTGCAAGCAAATCTTGAAGAATATTCGCCTTGAGTTATTTCCAATGGAAGTCTTATCGTCATTACCATTTCCTTTTTCTTCGCCTCCCCATTCATCCCTTTAATTTGCCATACTTTTTTTTTTTCAAATGTATTAATAGGGAGTTGAGCGCTTTCGAAAAAAGGAAACTAATTGGCGTCCGTTGCGGTTCGTTGAATTTCCCCCAACCCCCTTCCGCCCCGTTTCACCCCCTCACTCCACAGGATCTCCTTCGAGAATAGTACAATGGCAGAGAATGGAGGCAGGGCAAGGAGGGGGAGGGGGCAATTATTTACGAGTCGCATAAATTAGGAGAGTTAATGAGGAGTGTGGTGATATTTCACCCTTGATAACCCCCTTCCTTTTCCTTTTCTCCCTTTCTCCCTTGATCCCTCGCCCCATTCTACTACCCTAATTTCATCTGTCTTTTTATAACAGTTTTTTTTTCTTTACAGATATCCCATTAAACCCTAGGCTATAGAGAAATATGGTTGAATATAACATATATTTTGACAAAGACAAAAGTAGCCTCAAATGGTATGACAGCCAAGGTTTATTCTACAGTTTTTAGTTTATAGTCAGTAATAAACCTTAATATGCGCCAAGGGATCAATAGAAAAAAATAAATAAATTAATAGAAAATAATCCCCTTTTGCGCTAAATTTGTTCGTTGTTGACGTTACGATCTACCGCCGTACAGTGGTTCAAAAGTTTCAGTGATGCAGCATGATCGTATGAACCAATTCGTAAATTATCTTATTGTATAATTATAATGTTAAATTGTTTTGAAATTTGAGCTTTTTGAGTGGAAGGAAATCGTTAACAATTAATTTTATGGGAAAAACTTATTCTGATAAACAGACCTGGGCTGAAAACCACCTGTTCGGTAACACCCCAGTGACTAGTCAATCTGCCGTGGTAAAGGCACTATTGTTTTTCACACCTCCTGGACGATCGCTCTGCGACTCAGTGAGTAATTATAAGTTTTTCCATTGTCCAATGCATGTCGGTAGATGTGAGTGTTGCAAGTATATATACAGAGCGGAGTAATTAGGCTCAGACATGTTACTATTCTTCTACTTTGTACCAATTGCTATTTCATTATTGTTTAAAATTGTTGTGTTCTTTTGACAAATAGTCACTCATTGACACATTTAGGTACCAATGCCTAAGGGCAAGTAGGATTGATATCAGTGTATGTTCAGTTTCTTTATGTTGAAAGACATTTTGCAGCATAGTCACGCCTGATTTATAAGAGTTGTTAAGATGTTAGTCATTTTGAAGCGCAGTCACGCCTAATAAGAAGTAAAAAGGATTTTGAAATAAGATTACCAAGTATATTGTTGAATAAGACAATCTAATACAGTCACGCATGTTTATATTCTGATATTTTATAGTAAAAAATTGCATTCTAACAGCTGAAAAGTAACTTTATTTCAAATAGGCACCAAGCCTTGTGTTTAGAGTCACATCCTATGTAAAACGGCATCTACATTCACTGCCTTCAGCCAAATAGTAACACATTGGTTGTAAAAGTCATATTTATCATATTCTAGCTTCACTAATTAATGTCGGTAGATTATATATGAAAGTCGACACTGTCGTAATAGTCACGCATTACTAATTACATTGAATCTTTAGTATATTTTATGTATTGTTGAGAGTAACTTCGTATATATACAGGTAACCGTTAAGCACTATTTATCTTTCCAGTCAAAGCTATCCTGACTTCCTCTTGCAAAAGTAAAGCAGAAAACTTGCCTGTCTTTAGACGTTTAGGTGTGAAAAACTTCCTAGATTCAATCAGTGTCATTTCATTGAAGATCTTAGGAGTAACAAGTCACTCAGTAAGAGACCTCAACTCACAGCTCATTTGGAGTAACGCACAGAAGCCACACACTTTCCAGCATTAGTCACTCTGGATGTCAGATCTTCATGGATTGAGCAGCAAAGCAGAGACACGGTAAGTGCTCAGTACATTACCATAGTCACTTGTATTTGCGATTTTAGTAACTTGTTCTCCTACACAGCCAAAAGCCCATCCGACAGAAACCCCAATACTACCCGGCAACACCCCTAAAAGTAACGTGTTCCTGTAATAGTCATTTTCACAATATTCCCCTAAGGCACTAAAATTTCTAGCTCGATAAGGGATAGCAACACCATTGTATATAAAAGTATTCTGTCCTTTTGGCACAGTAAACACGGTGAATTGAAGATAGCCCATTACCCCCGGCAATTCATCTCATCCACACCACATATACGTCCCACGTAAGCATCTTAGCGAAGTACCTTCAATAGTCAGCCCCTCAAGCAACTATATCATGGCCAGGTTGTTGCCACCTTCAGTAGCAACATCTTACCACGCTATAGTGACTATTCGTTAACATTCCTCCCTCTACTAGAGTTACCCACCTTTCTCGCTAAGAACCACCTTACAGCGCAAACATAAATTGTAGCCCTAATTTATGTACTAGCATTTCGACTATTATGTTAGTTCTATTTTAGGTTCATCATTTCGACTTTGTTCTTAACTAATTATAACCGCACATGTTCCAATTAGTGAATAAGCTATATTGCCCACCCAATTCGGCAGAAATTTTTTCCTCTCCGTAGATATTTTTCTTGATAAAAAAGCTCGAATATCGATTTAGATCAGTTTATAATAGTTAGCAGCTAAATATCTTCTATGTATGTCTCTCCAAACGTTTATTGTACCAAGTACTACCTAGTTGTGATTGATCTCCAGCACAAACCCCATAGAACACTTTCTTTTCTGTTGTGAAATCATAGTGAAATTCCTGCAAATATGGTTAAACATTCACGTGAATAGTTTGGATAATTATATTTTCCGGCTTCGGTGACAAGACTTATAATTTAACCACCTTCGAAGTAGTTTTCCATTGATATAAACTTATGCAGAAACAACTTAATAGAGTAAAGCGGGCCATGTTCCTAACCAAAACAGCTATGTGGAGCTCCTGTCTCGAAAGAAGTAAATTATTATACAAAAGTTTGTAGCTAAATTATATTTATTACGACGATGGGCTGAATTAGGAGTTAAATATTCATGGCATCAGCGCCCTCCTACAGACTCTGAAGAACTTCCTGGCGAATGAAGTTATGATTAAGTTTCCTCAGGATATACTTCTCACCGTCGGAGGACGTGAGATAGAGGAAATGAAAATTTCATGCGTTCAATTTAATTCGAAAAGTTACCCGCTGAGTTCCCCTTCGGCTTAAATAACGTTCGGCGGTCTCTCCATCTCGAGCATCAATTTATTTGGCTGAATACTAAGTGAGTTGTGTCTAAGTAAACGAAGCTCTGACTGGTCAGCAAGTTCAGGAGGCCGACTTTTCCAATAAACCGATTGAAAATATCGTTGATGGAATTATTGCATCCAATCAAGGAAGTTTAGATTTCGGAGAAGAAAAGTAATCAAATTATACTGTGAAGCTGAAATCAATCATATTTCGGAGGAATAACGAAGACGCAATGAGACCCAATTTTTATAAAACATTGAACATTATTATGTTAAGTTATTAAGTGCATGCCGAAAAACGCATACTTAGTTACACTTTGACAATTTTAATTGTGTCAATTTTAAACAACTTGATATTTTCCATTCCGGTAAAATTCAAAGGAACCAGGTGATTTTTCTGGATCCGTTGCTATATGAATCTTTATATATAATTCCGAACGGTCTTTGAAATTGTGAAGAACTTCGCGGTCCGATTTCAGTGTTAGACTGCTCATTCGAATCAGCACGGCCCCAAGTTTGTTGCAAAAGTGTCGCCGTTCGTCTCTATACCCGCTTTGATCGTGTTCTAGGCGGTCCTTATCAACGAGAGTTGTTTATTAGGCTGTGGCGGTAACAACAGTTGCCATCAATTCACGGTAAGTAAAAAACGAAGTGTAGTTAGTAACATCTAGGAGAGTTATTTCTGAACGAAGAAATTGAAACTGAAGAACTTAGCGGATTTTATATATAATTCCGAACGGTCTTTATATATAATTCCGATTTACACGCTTACAAAGAAACGAAGAAGACTAGAGATAGAATTACACCAAATTCTGAATTCCCCGATTCAACTTTTTGTTTAATCAAAACCTGGTGATATTTATTTTATTACATTACGTACCAACTGGTGATATTCATTTTATTACATTACGTACATTTTGATCGGTATTTCCTATTTTTAATCATTAAATAACATCGCCTTAGCTTTGCACCAGGTCACATAACGCCGCAAATAGGTAGGACTTATATCGTTACTATAATGTGCTAAGTTCCTGTTAGGTACTACTGTTAGATTAGGGCTTTCCAGGCCCTAACAGGCCTCTAGTAGAGTTCTAATTTTCACCGCAAATGAACGCAAGGAGGATGTTTCGAACTGGGGTAAGTGCGTTTCGTATATTTTCAATGTAAAATAGTGTTTATCTTACCGTCATATTTATGACTGGATTTTATAACACCAATTTATGACTAGATTTAGTGGCTAGTTATACGAAACTTTCAATAAAATAACAAACAAAAACATTCAATCAATAAATTGAAGAAGTGAAGGAATAAAATGGATAAAATAAGAACCAATAAACTGCCTCAAATAATTTTGACTCCAGCTACGTCCAGCTTTCTTATAAAATTCTCTAAGGAATCTTTTGATGACAGCATTTCTATCTCTTCATCGAATAATGGGGTCGGGGTGTAGGGGGAGCTTGAAGTTGAAGGTCAGTCCACATTCATGGTTGAATTGACCGCTATCCTTGGCTTAATGGTTTTGAGATGTTGGGTGGTACAGGGCCCTAGAGCTTGTTTCTGTGGTGAAAGTTCCATTGGCAAAATACGGAATTCTCTAGCTGCTTTCCGAGGGATTCGGTCTTTGGGAGCTGATTTAATTAGGGCGTCTTCCCGCAACCTCTTCAGAACGGTTTCAGACGTCAGGACTTCCGACCCAGGCGTCACCTTACGTTTTGGTTTGGAGGGCTCCGCTTCTCCCTTTTTTACAAGGCTCAATAGACACTCCTCAAACGTTGGTGGCACTGGAAGAGGATCACTCTTGGGGGATGGATGGACATCTGGGCTTCTCCTCCAGACACAATGACTGCACTGTTACTCCTTCAATGAGTGGATTATTATGGCCTTTAGATAGGAGTTGCTCATTGACGATCACAAAGTTTTCTGGGCAGTGAAGAGATGGCCAGGTGGCGGGTCCTGTGGCACTGACGGTAGGGACTGGTATGAGCAAAATAGCATTTGTGATTTATGTCCTGTGGTACAGGCAGTTGAGCCATGGATGGAAGAACCCGTGGGCGGTTTGGAGTAACTGACAATAGAGGCTTGCGCTTGGGGAACAACAGCACAGGTTGTAGGATCTTTGGTGGTGTTCCTTCCTTTCCACCTGTTCAATGCAGCTGGGTCGTATGATGATTCTTCGATTAGGTACTTAGCGATCGAAAGGAATGATCCCTCCCTTGCGAAAGCCTGACTGAACGCCTTTTGGGTCTAGCTCACTCCATACCTTCCCAACCAAATCGCCTTTTCGGCAGCTGGCGACCAATATGCTTCCTTTGCCACGCTACCAGGAGAGCATCCCAATTGGATTTCAATGGCAAGTCAAGTGGCTGGAGGAAAAGCGTGGTAGTTTCAGGATGATGATTCTCTCCTTTATTGCCAACTCCACTAATTCTAATGCAATATGGGTCAAGTGCCCATCATACAGTAGAAGCTGAGGACGGTCTGGTATTTGAGGAAGGTATTGCGGGACTGATTAAGAAAGAAATCCGTTTCCAACTATCTACTTTCTGTAGAAGCATAACTTGTTTCAGGAAAAGCTTCATCCCCCATCCATTGGTCCCAAAGATTGACCCCCTTGAATACAATTAGAGGGGAAAGCTTTTCACCCGCAGCACTTGCACCAAAGCAAACAGCTATATTGTCCTTGCCGCAACCACTTGTTGTTCGGGTGGCTGGAACGCCTTTGCTGCCTACCACCTTGGACTTCGATGGATTCAGGCAAAAATATGTCTCGTCAACGTTCCACACATCTTTTTGGTGGATATTACACAGTTTTGGTGGTCTAGGAGGGAAAGGTTGGAACGTACAGGCTGAGTTAGATTTAAACCCCTCCCCCACCAATTGGTCTTTGTGCCTCGAACCTCGTAGAAGGACAAACGTAGCCTTCTTTTCAAGTCTCATCAAAAGTGGCAGAGAAAAACCGGTAGAAATGGGTTGGTAAAGAAATAGGTGAAACGAGAACAAAAAAGGACACAACATGCATTTTGACGCCCCGTTTTAGCTTAGAGTCGATTTACCGTAACGTATTTGGCAAGGTGACTCAGGAGGCATGCCTCTCTGAGGGTATGCAAAGAAAATTAGGTTTGAGTCGTCAGGGTGCGGTTGGGCCGATGTTCTACTTTGTCACATTTTCGGACAAACTCTTAATCTTCCAGGACAAATTATGGGCCGCTGTCACTTCCCCTTTCTCATGAGCGACCCGAACCCACAACAATGAAAATTACAGAACATTGAATGATTGATTGCAGAAAAATTTATTATGGACGTGGATGTGGACGACAAGATAAGATCTAACCCTTGCCAATTGGTTGAATATACATTCATACATTGTATAACTTATACAGTTTATACATTAAATGATAGTATAATTATACAGTTATACATCGTATAACTAAGTTTTCTTGAAGTAGACGTGGCGGATGTGTTTTATTTTAAATTTTCTATGCTACGTCTAGAAACTACTTATCTTGAAACTTAATCTGAAAAATTGAAGGGTGCTGAAATCACGAAAGTTTATGTATTCAAAATCATAAATCAATACGATCGAAAAACCGATGGTCACAGATCACATATTTGGGCCGAATCGTCGGCTTCACTTCTGCCCAATCACGGTATTGTAGGGTTGCAATATTTCCATCATCGGACTTTAAAGCTGGAATCTGAAAATGTTAAAATAAACGTAGTGAGTGTTTGTTTATTATTGGTAGTTGTTTTCTTTGCAAAGAATCAAGCGATACCACCCAGATCGCTGTATGTATTGTTGCTTTCCAGTGTTTTTAATGGGCTTACATTCAGAACGTCAACATGTGTGTGAATGGAAACACGTGTACCTACCCCTATTTATATACATAGTGGAGATCCCCTTATAAACTACGGATAATACTCTCTGAATTCTGTTGTCAAGAAATCAAGTTTAATATAACTGTTGATATACAGTTAATGAAGGATTTATAATCGCTAAACGAACGAGACTAAAGATTTTGAAATTTGGCTGGGAGCGTCTCGGGGATATTAAGAGATGAATGGGCTCTTTCCTGAACAGCTGAGTGAGCTAAATTATCTCCTTTTTACCATAGGAATTGAAATTGTATAGGGAAACTCTCTGGACCATTAAGAGTCGAATGAAATGTTGGGCTCCATCCCAATCAGCTGAGTTAGCAAAATTCTCTCCTTTTCACCCTAGGAATTTGAATTTGATCGGGAGCCTCTACTACAAACACCGGAGGTAAAAGTGTCTACCTCATTCAGCCGTTAGGCTCAGTATGGAAACAAAGGAGGGTATGTAAAGGGTCCCGGTAAAGTGCGGAGTTTTAATTTTTTGAAGTTTTGATCTTATTACTTTTTATACAGGTAGGTATGTACTTTTCAATTTAGTTTACTTAATTACTACCTCCACACATTTTGTTCAAAATAGTGATTTAGTTTTATTTTGGTCCAATTGTTTACTTTCAGTACCTAGGTGTTCTTCTATACTTAGTTATACTGATGATGGGCCGGTGTATATAATGCCAACGAAGTTAACGATGTATCAGTTGTTCTTAACAAATACGAGATTGTGAAGCGCAGATAGGTGTCGAAGGCAACTTGGTCTATGCGTTTATATTTAGATTACGACATAGACAAAGACGACGTACAGAAAGACATAGACTTTGTTTAATAATTAATTATCTGCGTAGAAGAGCTAATTTGCAACGTTTTATTTTGCTTCCTCACAACCGAAAGTGCCGAGAAGCATTGTGTTCGTGCAAGATGTCAAAAAAGTTTCGTCTTCCAAAATCAATATATCCACGTGCTTTATGCATTTCAGAGCTTGCTGATCAATTTCGTTCCTTGCCTGTCTGTACGTCTGTCGGAGTGTCTGTACTAATTCCTTGTCACACCCAAAAAATACAAAATTTCAGTCCGATTTTGATGAAATTTCATGGGATTGTGTGATGAATGATGGCGTGTGCGCATGCGCTAACGTGAATATCTTATAACTTTGATTTCTTACGATGTATTTGTCCTGTTTGGTTGAGACTAGGGATGAGTCCATTCCCGATACCGATTCTCGATGCCACCGATTCTTAGGCATTGGTATCGGTATCGAGAATCGATCGCCTAAAGCCGATACCGCCCGGTGATGGGCGTTTTATTACACTACGGTACCTACTATTGCAACCATCTAACAACGAAGATGGTTGTACCGTGCAACCGTTGTGTACTGCAACGTACTGACATCATTTCATCACTCATTCCCACGCCGAAAACCCGACCTGTTATAGGGATAGGGATGTTAGGGTCGTACTGGTTTTCTAGTCCCCACTCAAGACTGAGAAAATTAGCTGTAAAATATCTGTGTGTGCCTCCTTCTACTGTTTTTAGCGAGAGACTTTTTAGTACGGCAGGAAACATCTGCGACCAGAAGAGAAATCGTCTGGACCCAGACAGAATTAAAATGTTGGTCTTTTTAAACAAAAACCTTAAGTAGAACAGATGGAGAATAAAGGTTTTATTATCCATGTTTTGTTTTTATTTAAAAATTACCTCATTTGCAAATTTATTGGGATCAATTTTTTGTAAGTATAAGTTATATGTTGTACAAAAAAATTTGAATATATTACTAGTTCAAGAGGAATTTTTGTTTTTCACCTACAGGTAAGTTAGGTATTATGCGCCGATGGTATCGGTATCGAGAATCGGGAATCGATTTTTTAGGTATCGGTATCGGGAATCGATAAATTTTGGTATCGACTCACCTCTAGTTGAGACACATTGGTTTCAAAAAGTTGCCCTATGAATTTTATCTCGATCGGTGAGCTATAAATATTGCGCACGCGCAAAACTAAAGTTAGTTGACACACGTGAAACTCCAAGACTAATTTACCGATTTTGATGACATTTTTAGGAATTGTGTGCTTCTAGATGGTATTCTATAAATTTTATAGCCGTTGGAACAATAGTAGCATGTGCTCAGGCGCAACCTTGAATTTTTGATAATGTCGATTTGGTCGTAATTGGTACTAATTGCCTACCCAACTTGTCAGATGTTTTATGTCTTCTTTGATGTCTTATAGAAGCTATAGTGCCTACCCAACTTGGCAGATGTTTTATATCTTATAGCTATAGCCTACCCAACTTGGCAGATGTTTTATGTCTTCTTTGGTCTTATGGAAGCTATAGTGCCTACCCAACTTGTCAGATGTTTTATGTCTTCTTTGATGTCTTATACAAGCTATAGTGCCTACCCAACTTGGCAGATGTTTTATGTCTTCCATCATCATCCTCCATCATCTTCCAGACATCAAAGAAGCTAAAGTGCCTACCCAATTTGGCAGATGTTTTATATCTACTTTAAAAGTCACTCCAGCTGTTAGATTGCGCGGATCGTAGCAATATTAGGATATGCCGTATTACTGGACGTTTTGAGGTCGGGGGCGTTCAGAAGTTAGCGAAGTTGGCTCGCCAATAAAGGAAGACGCACGGGCTGTCATAATCGCGTGATTAGTAGCCCCCAGAAGAGGAAAGAGAAAACGACCTTTTTAACCCCGGCGCGTGTGATTTATGGCTTAAAAGGAAAGGAACCCTGGAAAATGGAAGAGAAAAGGTTTCCCTATTAAAAAAAAAAAGAAAAAAAAAAGAAAAGAAAAGTGACCAGAGTTGGTTTGGTGGGAGGAGCGAAGAGGTGATGGGGAGGTGGGGGAGGTGGAAAAGCGAAAAAAGATAACGTTTTTCCAGCGTGTTGTAGGAAATTGAACATGGTGGCCTCCAGGTAATTAGACTTGGAAAGAGCGCCGAGACCCCATGGCTGCGGCCCAGACCGAGGAGATAGCAACACGGAAAACTCAGTGTGGGGATTCATTTAAAACTCTGGAGGAAAATAAGTTTGAGGGGGAGAGAGAGCAATAAATCAAGAGGGGGTGAGAACGTCTTCCCGAGTCTTTGCTGGAGTTCTTAATAAAACTGGGAACGATAAGTTGGAGATGGGGGACCGGAGCCAGTCGTGGGAGAGCTGTTATTGGGTCACAAAACGAAAACACTACTTCAGCCGCTAGGGATTTCTAAGACGGACAAATACCTTATTGAAGTTTTTTAGGTTCCATTCCTCTAAATATATTAGCAATGTATGAAAGATTATATGTAATTTCACGTCATCATCTTGGGGGAGACCTTGGTGAGGCCGATTATTCGGCTAAGGGAGTATAGAAATAAACTATCCAATAAGAAAATCTCTATCTCTATCTCTATCTATACTATTTATAAGAATGAAACTCCGTCTGTTTGTCTGTCTGTCTGTCGTGTCTATGCACGGCCAAACGGCTGTGTGGGGGGAATCTACGAGTGGGGGGATTTTCTTGGGATTTTCCGATAGGGTGTATAAGCGAATTTAAAATTTTCTAATCCCAGCCGAACCATGGGCCGTAGGGCGGGAGGGGGGTCGAAGTAAGAATTAATGTGCGCTTTTTGGACTTCCCCGCTTCCCCTACCCCTCTAAACGGCCGTCGAAAATTCCGGAAAAATACCGGTTTCGTAGGTTTTTGAACGAGAAAGACGACGGCGCGATCGGATCGCGAAAAAAGTATCGGGAAATGCGTCAAAAAAATGCGAGAGCACGGACCCGTTTTTTTCGAAAAGTCCGACGAAACACTTGGTTTTTTCCGATTAAAATATACCCCATAAAGGTACGTTTTTCGGAACGGTTTTTGCGAGCGAAATAAAGGTTTGATCCTGCCGAATCTGAATCCGAAATCGGATATCGAAAAAAGTGACGGGAACTCGGTCAAAATGCGAGGGGAAGCGAGGCGAAACGTTCAAAATGAGAAATTAATTGACCCGGGCCGCCGTTGCACAATGGTTCGAGCCAGGCTTACGACGCACTAAGGTCTTGAAGGGACTGGATGACTCATTTCAACGGAATAAATACGGGTTTTCCCCTACACATATGCAGCAATATCTTGCGAGCGAAGCGAGCAACATTCCCTAATAAACTTTTCGTGGTTCCACGTAGTTTTATAAGATTTAATTTGTTTGTAAGAATTTCCAACAGAAAAAAACGTCTGCCAAGTTGGGTGTGCAGTATAACTTCCTCAAGC
Organism: Adelphocoris suturalis; assembly: GCA_030762985.1. Classification (NCBI taxonomy): domain Eukaryota; kingdom Metazoa; phylum Arthropoda; class Insecta; order Hemiptera; family Miridae; genus Adelphocoris; species Adelphocoris suturalis. Next base: position 115,817,869 of record CM061042.1, read on the forward strand.
GAGCAAAGCGAGCAGCATCCCCAAATAAACTTTTTTGTGGTTCCACGTAGTTTTATAAGATTTATTTTGTTTGTAAGAATTTCCAACAGAAAAAAACGTCTGCCAAGTTGGGTGGGCAGTATAACTTCCTCAAGCGAGCGAAGCGAGCAGCATCTCCTACATAAGTTAAACCTACCCTTAGAGATCTACCGTTTGCGAGCGAAGCGAGCAACATCCCCTACATGTTTCATTTGTAATCGACCCCGCAGCCCATTTCACAACGGAAGGGACTCGACTACTACGCAATACCTTGCGAGCACGCCAACCCACGCGGGCGTATAAGGATAGAATTTTCCCTTTCGAGCGCCATTTCAACAGAATAAATACGGGTTTGTCCTACACATATACAGCAATGCCTTGCGAGCGAAGCGAGCAACATCCCCTAATAAACTTTTTTGTGGTTCCACGTAGTTTTATAAGATTTAATTTGTTTGTAAGAATTTCCAATAGAAAAAAACGTCTGCCAAGTTGGGTGGGCAGTATGACTTCCTCAAGCGAGCGGAGCGAGCAGCATCCCCTTCAGAAGTTAAACTACCCTTAGAGATCTACCGTTTGCGAGCGAAGCGAGCAACATCCCCTAAAGAAGTTAAACCTACCCTTAGAGATCTACCGTTTGCGAGCGAAGCGAGCAACATCCCCTAATAAACTTTTTTGTGGTTCCACGTAGTTTTATAAGATTTATTTTGTTTGTAAGAATTTCCGACAGAAAAAAACGTCTGCCAAGTTGGGTGGGCAGTATAACTTCCTCTAGCGAGCGAAGCGAGCAACATCCCCTACACACGTTAAACCTACCCTTAGGGATCTACCGTTTGCGAGCGAAGCGAGCAACATTCCCAAATAAACTTTTTTGTGGTTAAACGTAGATTTATAAGATTTAATTTAATTTAATTTAATTTAATATGCAGCAATACCTTGCGAGCGAAGCGAGCAACATCCCCAAATAAACTTTTTTGTGGTTCCACGTAGTTTTATAAGATTTAATTTGTTTGTAAGAATTTCCAACAGAAAAAAACGTCGGCCAAGTTGGGTGGGCAGTATAACTTCCTCAAGCGAGCGAAACGAGCAGCATCCCCTACAGAAGTTAAACCTACCCTTAGAGATCTACCGTTTGCGAGCGAAGTGAGCAACATTCCCTACATACCATACTCTGCGAGCGAAGCGAGCAACATTCCCTACATGCCACACTTTGCGAGCGAAGCGAGCAATATTCCCTACATGCCAAACTTTGCGAGCGAAGCGAGCAACATTTCCTACATGCCACAATTTTCGAGCGAAGCAAGCAACATTCCCTACATGCCACAGTTTGCGAGCGAAGCGAGCAATATAACGGGGGTCCGGGGGACTTGCCCCCCGGTTGGACGTGGAGGCGAGCGTAGCGAGCCGGAGCGGCTAGTTATTAATAAGAATGAAACTCCGTCTGTTTGTCTGTCTGTCTCTCTGTCGTGTCTATGCACGACCAAACGGCTGAGTGGGGGGAGTCTACGAGTGGGGGGATCTTTTTGGGATTTTCCGATAGGGTGTATAAGCGAATTTAAAATTTTCTAATCCCACCCGAACCATGGGCCGTAGGGCGGGAGGGGGGTCGAAGTAATAATTAATGTGCGTTTTTCGGACTTCCTCGCTTCCCCTACCCCTCTAAACGGCCGTTGACGATTCCGGAAAAATACGGGTTTCGTAGGTTTTCCTACGAGGAAGACGACGGCGCGATCGGATCGCGAAAAAAGTATCGGGAAATGCGTCAAAAAAATGCGAGAGTACGGACCCGTTTTCTCGAAAAGTCCGCCGAAAAACTTGGTTTTTTCCGATTAAAATATACCCCATAAAGGTACGTTTTTCGGAACGGTTTTTGCGGGCGAAATACAGCTTTGATCCCGCCGAATCTGAATCCGAAGTCGGATATCGAAAAAAGTGACGGAAAGTAGGTCAAATTGCGAGCGGAATTGCGAGGGAAGCGTTTAACATCAGAAATTAATCGACCACGGGCCGCCGTTACACAACGTTGCTTACCTGAAGGGACCCTCACAGGGGGGTTCCCATTTGCACTTCTACGCAATACCTTGCGAGCGAAGCGAGAGCCATTTCAAATAATAAATACGGACTTTGTCCTACACATATACAGGTATACCTTGCGAGCGAAGCGAGCAACATCCCCGAATAAACTTTTCGGGGTTCCACGTAGTTTCTAAGATTTAATTTGTTTGTAAGAATTCCCAACTGAAAAAAACGTCTGCCAAGTTGGGTGGGCAGTACAACATTCCCTAATAAACTTTTCGTGGTTCCACGTAGTTTTATAAGAATTAATTTGTTTGTAAGAATTTCCAACAGAAAAAAACGTCTGCCAAGTTGGGTGGGCAGTATAACTTCCTCAAGCGAGCGAAGCGAGCAGCATCGCTTACAGAAGTTAAACCTACCCTTAGGGATCTATCGTTTGCGAGCGAAGCGAGCAACATCCCCTAATAAACTTTTCGTGGTTCCACGTAGTTTTATAAGATTTAATTTGTCTGTAAGAATTTCCAACAGAAAAAAACGTCTGCCAAGTTGGGTGGGCAGTATAACTTCCTCAAGCGAGCGTAGCGAGCAGCATCCCCTACAGAAGTTAAACCTACCCTTAGGGATCTACCGTTTGCGAGCAAAGCGAGTAAAATGCCCTACATGCCACATTTTGCGAGCGAAGCGAGCAATTTAATGGGGGGTCCGGGGGCAGTATAACTTCCTCAAGTGAGCGAAGCGAGCAGCATCCCCTACAGAAGTTAAACCTACCCTTAGAGATCTACCGTTCGCGAGCGAAGCGAGCAGCATCCCCTACAGAAGTTAAACCTACCCTTAGAGATCTACCGTTTGCGAGCGAACCGAGCAACATCCCCTAAATGCCATACTTTGCGAGCGAAGCGAGCAACATTTTCTACATGCCAGACTTTGCGAGCGAAGCGAGCAACATATCGTACATGCCAGACTTTGCGAGCAAAGCGAGCAATACTCCCTACACGCCACACGTTGCGAGCGAAGCGAGCAATTGAATGGGGGGTCCGGCCGGCTGGACGTGGAGGCGAGCGTAGCGAGCCGGAGCGGCTAGTTATTAATAAGAATGAAACTCCGTCTGTTTGTCTGTTTGTCTGTTTGTCGTGTCTATGCACGGCCAAACGGCTGAGTGGGCCGGATCTAGGAGTGGTGGGATCTTCTTGGGATTTTCCAAAAGTGGGAGCGAGCGAATTTAAAATTGTTTTTCCCACCCGAACCATGGGCCGTAGGGCGGGAGGGGGGTCGAAGTGAGAATCAATGTGCGCTTTTTGGACTTCCCCGCTTCCCCTACCCCTCTAAACGGCCGTTGACAATTCCGGAAAAATACGGGTTTCGTAGGTTTTCCTACAAGGAAGACGACGGCGCGATCGGATCGCGAAAAAAGTATCGGGAAATGCGTTAAAAAAATGCGAGAGTACGGACCCGTTTTCTCGAAAAGTCCGCCGAAAAACTTGGTTTTTTCCGATTAAAATATACCCCATAAAGGTACGTTTTTCGGAACGGTTTTTGCGGGCGAAATACAGCTTTGATCCCGCCGAATCTGAATCCGAAGTCGGATATCGAAAAAAGTGACGGAAAGTAGGTCAAATTGCGAGCGGAATTGCGAGGGAAGCGTTTAACATCAGAAATTAATCGACCACGGGCCGCCGTTACACAACGTTGCTTACCTGAAGGGACCCTCACAGGGGGGTTCCCATTTGCACTTCTACGCAATACCTTGCGAGCGAAGCGAGAGCCATTTCAAATAATAAATACGGACTTTGTCCTACACATATACAGGTATACCTTGCGAGCGAAGCGAGCAACATCCCCGAATAAACTTTTCGTGGTTCCACGTAGTTTTATAAGATTTAATTTGTTTGTAAGAATTCCCAACTGAAAAAAACGTCTGCCAAGTTGGGTGGGCAGTACAACATTCCCTAATAAACTTTTCGTGGTTCCACGTAGTTTTATAAGAATTAATTTGTTTGTAAGAATTTCCAACAGAAAAAAACGTCTGCCAAGTTGGATGGGCAGTATAACTTCTTCAAGCGAGCGAAGCGAGCAGCATCCCCTACAGAATAAATACGGACTTTGTCCTACACATATACAGGTATACCTTGCGAGCGAAGCGAGCAACATCCCCTAATAAACTTTTCGTGGTTCCACGTAGTTTTATAAGATTTAATTTGTAAGTAAGAATTCCCCAACAGAAAAAAACGTCTGCCAAGTTGGGTGGGCAGTATAACTTCCTCAAGCGAGCGTAGCGAGCAGCATCCCCTACAGAAGTTAAACCTACCCTTAGGGATCTACCGGTTGCGAGCAAAGCGAGTAAAATCCCCTAAATGCCACATTTTGCGAGCGAAGCGAGCAATTTAATGGGGAGTCCGGGGGCAGTATAACTTCCTCAAGTGAGCGAAGCGAGCAGCATCCCCTACAGAAGTTAAACCTACCCATAGAGACCTACCGTTTACGAGCGAACCGAGCAACATCCCCTAAATGCCATACTTTGCGAGCGAAGCGAGCAACATTTTCTACATGCCAGACTTTGCGAGCGAAGCGAGCAACATATCCTACATGCCAGACTTTGCGAGCGAAGCGAGCAATATTCCCTACACGCCACACGTCGCGAGCGAAGCGAGCAACTTAATGGGGGGTCCGGGGGGCTTGCCCCCCGGCTGGACGTGGAGGCGAGCGTAGCGAGCCGGAGCGGCTAGTAGTAAATAAATGTATAATGCACAAAAATAGTTCCTATTTCGAGGGGAAAAAAACCTCTTGTGTCGGTAAAAACAATGATCAAATCAAAATAAAGCCGTTAACGTGAAGATCTGGGTTCTTTTGTTTGTTCATAATTTATAAGTGCAAAAAAAAAGTGACAGAAATTTTGGTTGACCCCCCTCAAAAGACAGATCCATGTCAAAATAAAGAAAGTGTCGATAAAGTTCAGAACTCAATCCTCTATTAAATGTGCAGCTTTTTTTTGACAAAATATTTCTATCTACACAAGATGACGAAGAAGATAAATTTGACCCTGAAAATGCGATAGGCCTTCCACCTGCATTTTCCCACAAGGCAAAATCTGAATAGATATCACTTATGTTCATTGATGATCTATATCGAAGAAAAATCCAATGACTTCGCGCTCCGTGCAAACGTCATAGTAAGTCGACAAACTCGTTGACAGGTTCAATCTAAAGAGAGTTATTAAAAAAAAAAAAAAAAAAAAAAAAAAAGCAGATATTCTATACCTTTTATTCTTAGCTTTTATTCTTAAAAGCAAGAATATAACGAAAAGAAGACCAGCTGATTTGGGTTCCTCGGAATACTAAAGGGTGGGTCACTCAGAAATAGATCCCTAGTCATCCCTATAAACCATTTGGTTCCACGAACGACCACAAGAGTGAGCTGGGGTCGTCATTTCTAATTCCTGTGCTAGAAATCTGATATATGAATAGGTGACATTCTATAGGGTAGGGCACTCTGAAACATGTACCCTGTCACCCATCATATAAACTGTTCAAGTTCCTCAAACTGTTAAAAGAGTGAGTTGAGGTCGTCATTCTAATTCCTCTTCCTGAAATCTGACACGCAAAATGTATGTTAGGCGTGAAGTGTATCAGCTGATTTATAGCTTTATTTATAGCTGAAACTTTATCGTGCACGGATAATTAGTTGGGATTCACTGTTACGCAAACTAAAGTGTCCTCTCTGGCTGTGTAACCTTATCCCTTATTCTGGGGGAGCAATGTTGGGTAATTTACTCCCACGAAGGCCAGACTGGGAAGGTGGTATGGGAGGATGGAGAAGGGGTTGGTGGAGTAGATACGAGCACAAAGCCTCGGAACGAGATAAGTCAGCCTCCTAAATGGGTAGGAAAAGTTGAGAGGGGTGTGAGTGGATGGTGGAGGGGTGAAGGGAAGGGGTAGTCCTAGACAATCGGATCTAATTGGACGCCCCAAACAATGCTAACGAGGGTTAGTTTATAAAGAGGATTAGGGGTTAGGTTAGTGCAGAGAGGGAATTCGGCTCTCTTGGCCTTGTTTCCTTGGGATCTGGGTCCGACGCTCCACCGAGTATTGAGCCCAGGGGCTGGTAACCGAAGTTTGACTGATTTCCAGCAAACTTCTTCGTTTGGTTGTTCGTTAAATCAACTTTCTGATAACAAAACTATTTTGTGTGAAAAAAAGAAAAGAAAGAAGAAGACAATTTTGGCTGGTATCAATCAAGAAAACAACTTCTAGAGTTAGTTCGATTCTTAAGACGAGTGAGGAGATGAAATGGAAGGAGCCTTTGCATTTTCTTTAGGTTAGTAGTTAGTATCGAGTGGTTGTATTAGAAACTATCCGCCAACATTCACAATGGAATGGTAGTCTAGGAGAAAAAGGTTGGAATGCACAGTCTGCTCAGGATGGAGTCTTTTTAGTCGTTTCATTCGACTTTTGTTGTCCGAAAGAAACTCCACGTAAAATTTAAATTTCCTAAAGTGAGAAGAAGATAATTTAGCTAACTCAGCCGATCAGAATACCATAAATGCAATCGTCTCATGATATTCAATAGAGCCTCCCTACCAAATTTCAACTTCCTCGAGTAAACAGGAGAGAATTGAGCTCACTCAGCTGATAAGGGAAGAGCCCCTGAGTTTATACGTATCTTGATGTCTCAGAGAGTCTCACTATCGACTTTCAACTTCCTAGGGAGAGAATTTAATGTACTCAACTGATCAGGACTATGTCGCAGCGGCACCGAACCCCCAAAAGGCACCCCCAAAGGTCAAATGTTTCGAAGCCTATGTTTCGAATTTCATCGAAATTGGCTGAAGAAGTGCCTTGGAGGTGGGGAAAAAAAAAAAAAAAAAAAAAAAAAAAAAAAAAAAAAAAAAAACCAGTGAGACGAGAAAATGTCGCACTGTGGGTGAAATGTCTGATCAAGGTGTACAAAAGTCAAATCAAAACTTGGGAGTTTTTGGTTTATAAAATTGTTTATTATGAGATCATCGTCCCCAAAACGTAAATATCAACATCCAAAACCTCATAGTTAGCTATGAAAAGTTCAATCGAACGAGTTATCGTTTCCTAATCGGTCAAGATCTTATCATCAGCGATTATGAACCTCCAAATTATACCGTCCACACTGCAGTCAGCAGTGGGTAGATTCATTCGGGGCTTCTTGGTCTGCCTCAAGGAAAGTCATAGAAAGAAGGAAGTGCAAATTCTACCTGATAGAATGTTAACAACAGCGTCCAACCCTGTACTATTTATAAGTACGTCATAACGCATTTTTCAAAATGATAATTGACACATTTTGGAATTAAAGTAGCACAAGGCCAAGAGATGCCAAGGAAATTATAGTTTTTTTCCACTTCTTCAAGCCTTCTATTTTCGAAATTCAACAGAAGTTTTTTCTTTGATTTTGGCGTTTTCTGAGTTATTTAATATAGCCGTGAATCTCACGATTCCACGGAAACGCACAGTGAGTATAAGTGCGATTATGGCTGGATTATGGGATTATTTTAGGCCCTATCCTATAGTAAATTTCACTTTGATTCAGAATATACTCCTTGTTCCTATGCCTATAATGGCTCCTCAATGCTTTTTTCGTGTAAGAATCTCCAAAATAACACGTTCTTGAAGATATTTTTCAAAATTTCTCATACAAATACAATTCAGAACTATTTTCCTTGCACAGAAAAATTATAGAAGATTAAATTGGTCGATTGACAACCAGAAATTTCATAATTGATTGATACATAAGAGAGTAATAGAATTTCAAGGTTTTCAGTGCTCGAAAAATACCAGTTATTCGAAAAATTCAGGATAAAATTTGATGTTTAATCGACTTTCTTATTGAAGGAAAGTTGTAAATTATACAATTACGCATCGAGTGATCACCATTTCGAGGGTTCACCCTCTCTCTCACACTAAACTGTCTTAATTATATTTTGTCTTGGAGTGATATATTGTAGTAACCAACAGTTTCTAAATTCTGATTAAAAAGAACGGTCTTATAAGAGAATTTTGACGCTGTAACACTAGAAAATTTATAGAAGGAGAACAGAAGAAAAGGAAGGTTTCTGGTTGCGGCTAGGGGCAGAGCCGTGGGGAAGGGGCAGCGGGTAGCCGAAGCCCTCTGAGATCAATTGCCGAGCGGCTGGGGCTGGGCGTGTCGCCTTTGGCGGCCTGCCAGAACGCTTTTTAGGGCCACCGTCCTGTTTTCCTACTCTCCCACTGCCTGCCAAATCCTTGGGAACACAACTCAAAAACACCAGTTTCGAAAACAACAGGGCAGGAGGATGGGAAAATGTTTTCGACTAGTAGGTAAGATGCTCCGCTTTCGTTGAAGCGTGCTCCTTTAGGAGCCGTAAAAACCCTTCGGTGTTTAACAAAGTTCTCTGTTAGTTCAGTTAGTTCTCATTGTAAGATGTTTAATGATTATTACTTGGGTTTGGGACAATGATATACGATTCACGCGAACAGAACAGAATGATTTATTAATAGATTGATAGGTTACATAATAATTATATACATGGATTGACGGGATGTGATATCGAGTTCGCCGGAAGACGCCCAGCGATCGCAGCGCTAATTGGCCTGTCCCGACATTACTTCTACCCGATGTCACACCTTTCCTCTTCAAAAGAAGATCCATCGGTACATGGATCGTTTTACAAAATAATAACCTCTTCTAGGACAATGGAACTGGATTCGGAGAAAAGAATGATTTGATCCATGATATAATCAACAACTTATTGATTATCGTACAAAGGTACCTATTCCTTATGATAACCCTCCTGTTTATCAATAATACCATAAATAATTAGTTTCAGTCAATAAATTGTGATAACCCAACAGTGTTCTCTGTGATTACTAAATTCAGTTATCTTCTTATATTACGAAACAAAATCATTACACTTCCTTATGCATCTATTTATCGATAATCATATATATTTGTACTAATGTTATTGTTGCGAGTAAGTAATAAAAATAAAATCTCCTTTCATGTACCATATCTTTTTGGCTTATTTATAAATTGTCTATCCCGCAAATTATAAGAGTGCGACTGGTTCCCGGAACCAGTCTGATTCGAAGAACTCCCAGCTGAGTTCGGTGCAGTAATTGCTGGTTCACGTTTTGTGAGTATTATGCTTTGACGGTTCCTACGAATAGTGTTTCCGTTTGCGTCTTTTATCCACCATGACCTTGGAGTCTTGGCTGCATCTACAATTTTACCGTAATGCCAAGAATTTCGATGTTGATACATGACATTATCATGTTTTGAAAGAACAGGTTGGTCTTTTGTCCCTATATCGTAATATTGTTTTTGACGAGTCTGTGCGTTAAATAGCCTATCTCTTATCACTTTGCTTTTGATTGGCTTACTTATAAGGTCTTTTGCGCAAAACGTCAAGTTATCTTTTAATTTGCGACCTAATAAAATTTGGCTAGGTGAAAATCCAATACTCGGAATTTCAGTATTTCGGTAATGCAGTAACAATATGTTGGGATCCTGCTTTGTGATTGCGCACTTTTTTAGCATATTTTCAATTATTCTAACAGCAGTCTCTGCCATGGCATGTCCGCGACTGTAATTTGGGCTACTTGTTATCAAATTGATGCCCTTTTGAGTTAAATAATCACGGAATTCCCTACTTCCGAACGGATTATTATCAGAAATAATTTCATCTGGGTATCCATGGTGGGCAAAGATTTTATTGCAGATGGCAATGACGCTGCTAGTACTTTTTGATGTAATTTTTTCAAATTCAATCCACTTAGAATAGTAATCAACTAATACTAGGTAGTAGTTGTTATTTAACTCAAGTGGTATATCAATTCCTAACTTGGACCATGGGCGGGTCGGTATCTCGTAAGGAATCATCGGCTCTCTTGGGTTTTTATTTCTCATTTGAAGGCAAGCATGACATAGTGCAATATGATTCTCGATGTCGTTTGACATGCCGGGCCAGTAGAAAAGTTGTCGTGCTTTTATGCGGGTCTTTTCCACTCCAAGGTGTCCCTCATGCAATCGACAGAGAATATATTTGCGCTTGTCGGCTGGAATTATTATTTTATTTTCAAAAAATAGCAGACCTTCTTCGAAACAAATTTTTTCTCTAAGTTTCGAATACCTCCCGATTTCACCAGTGAGTTTGTTAGGCCATGAAGTTGATAGGAATTCTATGATTTTCTTAAGAATTGGGTCACTTTTTGTCGAACTTGCAATATCTTTATGGGTTTCTTTTGACATTACATTTGAAATTATACTGTGTATGACGTAGGCTAGCTCTGGGTCATCTTTTCTTTCTTCCTCTAAGTATGCTCGAGACAACGCATCTGCTATTAACATATTTTTTCCAGGTAAGTAAGTTATTTTGAACTTGTATTTCATTACTTTTAATACCATTCTCTGTAAACGACTAGGCACTTTTCCTACATTTTGCTTCATTATACTTATTAGAGGTTTATGGTCGGTTTGTATTTCTACGTCCCGTCCATAAACATAATAATGGAACTTTTCCAAAGCAAAGCAACAACCTAGAAATTCTTTCTCTATAATAGCATAGCGTTTTTCAGTAAGGGTTAGTGATCTACTTGCAAATGCTATAGGTCTGTTTTTCTGTAGCAATACACACCCTAGGCCTTCAGAACTTGCATCAGTTTGAATTGTGACGGGACAATTGGCATCATAATGAGCCAGAATAGGACTTTTTGTAATTAAATTTTTTAGTTTCATTACTATATTAGAATGTAATGGTTGCCATTCCCATGCCACGTTATCTTTCAAGAATTCGCGAAGGGGTGCTGTGATACTTGATAAATTTGGAATGAATTTATTTAGAAATTTCATTATTCCTAAAAACCGCATTAAGGATTTCTTGTCAACGGGATCCGGCATTTGTTTAATGGCTTTCAGACGATCTGGATCAATTTCAATGCCAGATTTTGAGACTACGTGTCCTAAAATTTTTATCTTCTGTTGACAGAATTGAAATTTTGCTGAATTGAAAGTTATATTATTTTCTTTTGCTCTGTCTAATACCTTCTTTAGAATTAAATCATGTTCATATTTACTAGCTGCTGATAGGATTAAATCGTCAATGTAGACCTTTACACCCTCAATATTTCCAAAAATTTCTGAATTTTTCTTCTGAAAAACTTCTGCACAAATCTTGACACCAAACGGTAATCTATTAAACTTATACCTGCCAAAAGGTGTTCCAAAAACACACAAATTTGACGAATTCTCATCTATTGGGATTTGGTAAAATCCGTCCTTCAAATCTAGGATCGAAAAATAGTTCTTACCATTAAGGTCATCAAACATCTCTTCTGCAGTGGGAATTTGATATTTGTCATCTAAGATCTGACTGTTCAGGTCTTTTGGATCTAAACATAAACGGAGCGATTTATTTGGCTTCTCCACTATCACTAATGGATGTTGCCATATACAAGGCCCCTCAACTTTAGTTATTACCTTCATTTTTTCTAATTTATATATTTGTTGTTTTAACCTTTCTTGAAGGTGCTTAGGAATTCTCCTGGTAGGATGTGTTACTGGAATTGCATCCGGTTTTAGTTCGATCTTATAGGGATTACCAGGAAACTTCCCTAAGCCCTCAAACACTGTTTTATAATTACCAATTACTTGTTCCTTGTTTTTAAATATTTCTTGTTGACTATCAATATATTCTATTTTTTTAACCAATTTCAATTCTTCGCATGTATCACCCCCTAAAAGAGGCTTATCTTTGGTGTCTATCAGCATATATTCAATGACACGAGTCAAATGCTTGAACTTAGTTTCGAGATTGACTTTACCTACCACTTCTAAATCATTGCCGTTATAAGCTATTAAATTTACGTTACTTCTTAGAATTTTAGCATTTTTCGGTTTAACGATTTCAAAGATCCTTAAGGGTAGCACATTCACTTCGGCGCCTGTGTCTAGTTTAAATTTAATATTTTCGTTGTTAATTTTTGCAATTGTTGACCACTTCTCTTTAGTTTTTATGTTATCAATCCTAATTATGTTGAGATAAACATCGTTATCCGATTCTTCAGAATCCATTGTTTTATTATTTTTATATTCAATTGATCTATTATAGGTTTTATTCTTTTTAATTTTACTCTGTGCTCTGTTATTTTTATTATCTGTCCTATTGTTATAATTGTTGTTTTTCTTTTTACAACCTACTGCAAAATGGTTTAAACCATTGCAATTTGAACATCTTTTGTTGTATGCAAAACATTTGCCCTTAGTATGTTTGTAACCACATTTGAAACAATCGTATGGCTTATCTGTTTTGTGTGATGAGCTGCCTCCCGGAGTTTTCTTTACTGCATCGATTTCTTGAGTGCGGTCCTTATCGAAATCTTTGATTTCCATACGGCGTTGCTCATGTTGTTTGCAGATATAGATCGCTTATTCAAGGGTTAGGGCTCCTCCTTTGTCAAGTAGCTTGTCCAATAGTATTTTATCTTCGATCTGCTCGACGAGTCTATCTCTAATCATTTCTGATTTATCACCATATTCACATGTTGCGGCTGCTTGTTTTAGTGCTGTGATAAAGTCGAGAATCGGTTGTCCTGGCTTCATCGTAGTTTTGTTAAACTTGTATCGTTCATGCAAAACGTTTTTCTTTGGTGCGAAATGTTTCTCAAACGCATTGACTACAATATCAAATTTGGGGTCGGGATCAATTCCTCCATCCTCTTTTAGGAACTCGAATGTATTGAACAGTTCGACTCCTCGTTCGCCTAGCTGGTTTAGAAGTATTGCAATTCTTGTTGATTCTGACTCCCTAGTTTTCTTAGCAGCGATTAGGAAGTATGTGAAATTTTGGTACCATTTTTTCCATTGCTGGTTTAGGTTTTCTGCGTCGAAGTCGAACAAAGGCGGCGATTTCACTTCACCCATTTCTTCTCCTTACTGTATTCGAATCGTTCCGAAAATCACTTTTTCGAGTATATTATTAACGCGAGTTTTGTTTTACACAAAAACTTTTGTATCACACCTGACACCATGTAAGATGTTTAATGATTATTACTTGGGTTTGGGACAATGATATACGATTCACGCGAACAGAACAGAATGATTTATTAATAGATTGATAGGTTACATAATAATTATATACATGGATTGACGGGATGTGATATCGAGTTCGCCGGAAGACGCCCAGCGATCGCAGCGCTAATTGGCCTGTCCCGACATTACTTCTACCCGATGTCACACTCATTACTTACTAGCCCAGTTTTCTCGCTCACTAACGCTCGTTTGGTATTTATTTATTTATTCACGGCTAGAGTCAATTGCAAAAAAGTTCCAGTCATGCAGCATGATCGTATGAGCGAATTTTCATAAACTATCTATCGTACTATAATATGTTAAATTGCATTGAAATTGGAGAAATTTTAGTTGACAGAAATGGTTAAAAACCAATTTTATGGCAAAAAACTTATTCTAAATAAAACTCTACTGATTCAAAAGGGATTTTCAATTTTTAAATTTTTTGGAGTTTTTATAGATATTTTAGCAAATTTTAATGACATTTAAGTACGTTTTTCATCACAATTTTGAGCAAAAATTTTTAATGTCCTAGTTAATCGTTGAAAATTTAGTTTTGACTAAAATTCCGCAAAAAATAGAAATTTAACGATTTTTGGCCGTTTTTAGCCATTTTTAGTGTTTTTTTGGGTACATTTTTCAAAATTTGACCAATTTAATGTGCTCAAAAATTGTTGTCCAACGAACTCATCCTTTCTTTTGAAATGCTTGATTTTTTGGCGAAAGAACGAAGTTTTTATCTCAATTCTATCGAGAGTTATCGTCTGGAATGACACATACATATATATATATATATATATACATATAAAAAAACGTTAAAATCCAGGAATCATTTCAGAATGCCTCAAAACAGATTTCGATGAAGAAAATTTTTGAAAATTTTTATTTTAAAATTTTTGAAGCCATTGCAATAGCTTTATTTTCTAAGAAAATTCGCTAAAATTCAACAATTTATTACATAATTCAGATTAAGTCATTTGAAATAAAACATAATTTACGATAAAAGATTTAAAAGAATAATATGGTACATGAATAAGTGTAAATACAATATTATAAATTACAGAACTGGAATATTTGAAAATGGATTTAGGAAAGTAAATTGTTGGGTGGTACATGAGTTTAGGTTTAGAGGAAAAAGGGTGATAAATGGTATTTTAAAGAAGACAGGGAGGCGTTGAAAAAGTCGACTTCGTGACAAGAGCTTGGAAAAACATTGGTTTCACGAGGTAGGCGACAGAGGGGACGATTGTATAAATAATTTAAATGGGACAGAAAACAGAGAATTGGAGCGTGTGGCATATTGAGGCACATTAATATTAACAAGGGCTAATAAAGAAGGGCAGTCCAAGCTGTTGATTAGAAGCCTGTGGAGGAATACGATGTCAGCCACAACTCGTCTGTCCTCCAGAGGAGAAACACGGTATTCCAAGCCTAACCTGGAAAAATCGAGGTTTTCGGGAGGTATACACAGCTTGTACCCCAGATACCTCAGGAAGCGACGCTGGACTCTTTCCAATTGCATTTTGTACACACCTCAAGGAGACCACACAACTGAACCATACTCGAGGATGGGTAAAGACAAGGGCTTTGTATAACAGAAATATAGCTTTGGGGTTAGAAAAATCTCGGGTATTACGCTTGAGAAACCCCAACGCGCGGAGAGCCCTAGATGTGATTGGGTCAATATGTTCTGAAAAGTCCAATTGCGAATCAAATACAACCCCAAGACTAGGCTGTATAGATATAAGTATGGCTATATTGATTCGATGGTCTTCAATGTTGAGTGGGACATGTAGAATGAATGGAAACGGTGGACCACTAATGGTGATTTGAAATGTGTACCTAGGGGATGTTGCTCGCTTCGCTCGCTCTCTGTGTGATGTATAGATGCGATGGGATATAAATAGTCCATCCCGAGTTCGAAGGAAAAACACCGTTGAAATCCGACGTGGACTTGGTGGGTTTTCTCGCTCGCTTGGTGTGGGATCTATAGATGCGACTGGACATAGTCCCCATACCATGGAGACCTTCAGTCCTTGGTTTGGGTAGTGGTGGAAAATTTGAAAATTGCTTATAATCCCTTTCAGTAGACAATCCCAAGGGAATGGCAAAAAATAAATAAATAAATAAAAAATAAATAAATAAATAAATAAAATAAAATAAATAAATAAATGAATAAAATAATAAATCTTATAAAAGGTGAAAAACGAAACTAATAAATTGCTGTGCAATAATTTGCTGTATTTTCTATCTGAAGAAGTCATACTGCCAACCCAACTTGGCAGACGTTTTTTTCTGTTGGAAATGACTATCAAACGTGGCACTTTAGGCCCGGTGCACACGAGCGGCAAAAGGACGCAGGACGCCGCGTCATTTCTTGGAATAGCTATCTGCGTCCTATCTGAGTTTCAATGCACACGGGGATAGGCCAGAGCCGCGTCATGACGCGTCAGTCAATTGCTCGCCACCTACAAGGATGGATCTCTCAACCCGCGCCCAGATATTTAAAAAGAAAGTGGTTTTTGCTTATTTAGTACCCAAGTACGTATTAAGTAAAGAAGAGGGCAGAAATTGGAAGTACTGAAGAAGCGAATATTATTGAAATTAAAGTACCTACGTTTTTCAGCGTAATTTTGAGCCAAACTTATTAAATGCCCTAGTTAATCGTTTACAGTTTAGTTTTGACTAAAATTGTGCTAAAACTTATAAATATAACGCTTTTTGGCTGTTTTTAGCCATTTTTAGTGATTTTTTAGTACATTTTTCGAAATTTGCCAATTTAATGTGCTCAAAAATAGTTGACCAACAAACTCATCCTTTCGTTTGGAATGCTTGATTTTTTGGCCCAAGAACGGGATTTTTATCTCAATCCTAAGGAGAGTTATCGTATACAAAAAATGTTAAACTCTAGTTCAAAATATGAAATTTTTAGTTATAAGAATATTTCAGTTCTAACAGAGTAAGTTAGTATTACTTCCATTTGAGCTCTAAAAAAATTTAGAGAGTGGAAAAAAGGGCTATTGCTAGTCAGTTATTTCATTTTTGAAATATGAATAGGTTAAGACTAACTATAGATTAACTAGCAATAAGTAACGTAAGAATAAGTTTATATTAAACACTAGTACGCCTTATTGCTCGTATAAAAGTGAGATATGGATTGGAAGTACATCATTATGTATTAAATACGATAAAAACTAATATTTTTATAATAGCGGTAGATCATACCTATGAGCCATTTAACCGAAAAAAAGTAATGAGCCAACCGAAGTGTTAAAGAAAATAGGGTTCTCTTACTGATTTTTTCCATTTCTCAACAATATATTGGAATGTGAAAATATCTAGCAACTAGTGGGTTCTTAAAATTATTCATATTTCACTACTTCCACTTAGTTGATCCTCTACGACGCGGTGTAAAGGTACATTGAATAATTTATATTGATTCATAATTTAATTTTTTTTTAAAAGAATGCAAAAAAAAGATAGTCAGAAATTAAATAATAATGAATAAATAAAATAAACGGACAATATAAAAAATATTGAAGATACTAATTTTTACAATCCTAAAAAGTGCCTAGTAAAATAAAAATGATTTCAATGTATTTTGCAGCGTTTTTCCCGTCCATAACAGCATATAATCACATTCAAGCTCCGTGGTTAATGTACATTGAAGTTAGTTTGGGGTATAACGAGTGTGAGAGCACGCATATTCATCATGTTGTGCGTGTGTGAACCTTGTTGGTTTTGAAGCTCGTCCCGCCTCACGCGTTACGAGGTTACAGTTTTCGGTTAATTTTCCAACATAAACATTTTCCCACCGCCAGAGTAGTCGTTACCAAGGCGACCACGTTGGAAAACGAGGAAAACCCGGTGAATATGACGAGGTCCTTAGTCTGAGGGGAGGTCGCGAACTTGCGTTTTCTCTTTGATAGCGTTAATTAATATTGCCCGAGCGGCTGGGTTTGAGTTCCCCGGTTGATCACCAGGGGCGCTGAATCGCCTCGGGGGTGAATCACATTTTCACATGACGGCCCGACCCCTTTACAAACCCTGCCACTAACAAACGGTTTCCCTTTCTCCCCTTTTCCGACGTCCATCTATCCCCTCTGACAATGAGCGGTTGAAAAAGAACAATTCTTCGTCTGAAACAAGCACGTCGAGTGAGCCAACGAAATTATAATTTGACTGAATGTCCGATTCTGTGGATCACTATGAATGTCTCCCAGTAGTGAGCGACTCCTTTGTGTTTTATCTGGGTGATATGAAAATACTCGAGCGCAAGTATGAAGTTCCAGTAATGCAGAAACATCGTAAATGAGCGAATTTCCAACTTCTGAAGTTTGAGCTCCTTGTTTGCAAAAAAATTACCAATCAATCAAAATCAATAATCAAATTTCCTATCAATTTCAATTAAAGAAAAAATGTTTTTCCAATGTTAACCAACTTTGCATACAAAACGTTGAATTTTACCGTTTTTCTAGCGAATTTTTCAGAAGATGTAGGTATTGCAATGAATAAAAAAAATTAGAATACAATTTTTCCTAATTTTATTCATGGAAATCCGTTGTTTTGAGGCATCCTGAAACGATTTCTAGATTTAAATATACACTAAAAAATTAAGGGATCACTGTTTAAAAACAACTCAATTTTGAATTCGTGGTGGCCGAATCGTAAAATACTTGTCCACTGAGACGAATTCTATGACAATGAAGGTGGTAGAAAAGTGGTAGTAACTTCACAAAAGGGGAGAGGATTAAAGAGGAGATTAACCTGCTACAACCAGAGGTTATCCTCGAAATTGAATAATCTCCAGAATATGCCGAAGTAGCATTAGCAAGAATCGAGTAGGATATCCATCACACTCCTGGTGGTGAGAGGGGGGGGGGGGGATGAGAGGGGCTCCAAGTAGACAGGGCAGGGGTAGGTATGTTTTTAATTTCTATAATGGTAAAAGGTTTGGTTATTTGCCCACTTCGCCTATGGAAGGGGGGGGGGGGGGGGGGGGGGCAGTTAGGGGCGCCAGGGCAGTCTATATTCGAAAAGTGATGGAAAAGTAGTTCCACCTTCAAAGGGGAGCTTCAGTTACTCCAATGAAGCTTTTTATCAGGAAATTAACCGATTTTTTTCCGATCAATTCATAATTTTCCCTACCAATTCATTTTCATTATTTTTTCAAGCTGTGGCATAATAATTTCCTGGGTCTAAATCTGAGTGGAAAAAGTCTAACCCTATGAGAGGAAAACAAATGAATAAATAAATAAATAAAATAACAAATAAATAAAAAGAAATGAAAATTAATCTGCCATAAACTGATAGTTAGACATTCCTATGTCCACAAAGTTCAACAATTTTAAATATGCCAGATATAAAAATATATATTAATATGTTTAACCTACAAAAACTTGCATATATATATATATATATATATATATATATATATATATATATATATATATATATATATATATATATCATCCTGCACGACGAGCAGTTCATAACAGGCATTAGATCATAATATGCTTCGGGTTAGAAATTGGTCGTCATACGATTCGATAAAAGTTACAATTAGTTACTTGTGAATAAAAATGTACAGTATGAAATCTACTCTTAAATAGCTAAGAATAATGTATGAAGCTTAACGTTACGAATATCAACACAGAATGTTATTGTAATTAAAATTAGTATTCAGTAGTATTTAAATAGCACTACTTGTTAATTTTAAGATAACAAAATCTCTTGGATCACAAATGATTTTTGATAAATGTATAAAGAGATAGGAGTAAGTCAAGTTTCAGTAATAAAATGTCGATTTAATAATTCACAGATTCTTTTTCGCTCGCCTGACCTCGGCACAGGGCACTCTCGCAGCTGCGATATCACCCAGCGATCTCTCAAGTCCTCACGACCTTTTGACCCATATTGATTATCTCTCTGTACATGAGGTCGAGCATACTTGTCATCTTCGTCATATAACATTTATGGAGCTGAGTTTTTCAGTGACCACAAGCTCGTAAATTAGGCAACTCAATTTAGTTTTTCATACATCTACATTTTTGAAAACTTTGTTGTGTTTACTGAAAACTGTTTACTTACATATTTTACTTGAGTTTTATGACGATTGTTTTTTACTGTCGGAGCTCTCAAAGCGTCCTTTATTGAAATATAATTAGTTGAAAACTGCAGCTATGCAGGATTTCTGAGTTTTGTAAAGGACCTAATTAAATGCTGGCATTTTAGGTTGTACATACTATGTCAGAATAAAATCGGCGATTATGCATATAACAGGAGATGCTCGCAAAGTGGTACAGAGTTGCAGCATGGATTCAAAATTTCATCATCATGAGTTGTATAGAAATTAAGAATAAATTAAAAATAAGCTACAAGGCTATCGTAGCTATAACCATAAATTCTCTTTACCATTTCAATTATTACTTTTAAGTCAAATACGAGCTCAACTCCAAATTGGTATTTATTCTGGGTAGAATGAAAGATAAGGCTTAAGGCTCACTCTTCTTATTATACTGTTCCATGTGATTTAACCTACGTGCTCTCTGTGAGACTTATATTAAGCTAAGAAAAAAAACATTTGTCAACATCATTAGTGAAGATCACACGTTCCGTCGAGTAATCAAAATAGGTTTCTTATATATACATATCCAATTATGATCATCGTTTTGGAATCTAACTATGCATCGAAAGCATTGTTTTGACTATCAGGAATGAAGAAAAAAGTCCACAATCAAAATTTCCACTTCGCTTACGATTCGGACCACTCTGAAAAACTGAGTGATCTCAGTCTGTATTTCCGCAAATCTAAGAAACAAGGTTAATTTCTACAGTTTCCATAAGATTATGATGAATTTTTCCAGGAATGTACAGCTAGACTGTAAACAGTGAGTTTTTTGCTATTCAACCTATGAAGCTGAAGTTTGAAATGGAGCGTGTTTCAAGTTTCTCCAATATTAGTTGAGGTGAAAGAAAAGGGGGGTCTGGGATCCCCCTGTCGAGTTCAAGGAGTAAAGCCCCTTGTTAGGCGCACTGATTCATATATGTAGGTTGTTTTTAGTTATGTGCGGGTTTTCCTTGTCATTAGGAGCTAACACTGTTGTGTGAAACGTTCTTAAGAATGTCGCTATAGAGTTATTTAGCAGTATAAGGTTTACCCCTGTAATTTACAGGTAACCAGTAACGTTTAGACTGTGTTTTAGGAATGTGGTACATGCACATATATTATATATTACATATTGTGTATATAATAAATAAATTTGTATTATTTACTTATCAAATATTGGTCCCCCAGTACTAGTTATAAAATTATCCAGTAGTTAGTCGAAGCTTGCTGGTCGGTCGCCTTTGTGATAGATTCATATCTGATTCAAGTTGACTTTTCATATTAGTGATGCCTCCCTATACGCCTTCCGGACTATATAAAACGTTCCCACTTCAAATCAACCTTCGATTCAGTTTTGATTTCACTCCAAGTGTGCGTGAATATCGAACAACTTCTCCTGCATTATTCATGCGAGGCCGTAAGGGTAAGAGAGGGAATCGCTCGAATACAACATGCCTCTGTGTTTATTTTGTAGGGAACAACTATAAATTCTCATTTGAGAGTATCAACAAAAAGGGTTAGGTGTTGAACCTCCTCGGGTTGGCAGCCCTGATCGTTAAATATGTACAACGCATAAATAGGCTCCGGCCATCATCATTCTTTTTACTTTACTTTCCATGTGGGGCGGCGTCATGTTCCTTCTCCTTGTATCAGTTTGTTTGAAAAATCCCTAAGGGCCGTTTTTTCTTGGTTCGGTGGATAAGAAAACAGACTTCCGACCGTTGTTTTGGTATAAAAAGACGCAGCAAATTATTACACAAAGGTTTATTATTTCTATACCTATCCTTCCACACAGATCATTGTTTACAATCACTATTCAACCCGGTATTTAGAAAATAATCAAAACTTGGCGCATCGTGCCTCCCAATAGGCTTCACACCTTTACAGCTCCAGGACCTCACAATTTTACGCTTTATAGTAAATGACGGATAATTTAGAAACATACCAGTAAAGAAAACGGCAGGTTGAAAAGGAAAGATGCCTCGCGTTTTTGAGGCCCCCCCCCCCCCCCCCCGGTTTTTGAGGTATGTATGGATGCATGGTATGCATGTATAGAATATTGCTCGCTTCGCTCGCAAAGTGTGGCATGTAGGGAATGTTGCTCGCTTCGCTCGCAAACGATAGATCCCTAAGGGTAGGTTTAACTTCTGTAAGGGATGCTGCTCGCTTCGCTCGCTTGAGGAAGTTATACTGCCCACCCAACTTGGCAGACGTTTTTTTCTGTTGGAAATTCTTACAAACAAATTAAATCTTATGAAACTACGTGGAACCACAAAAAGTTTATTCGGGGATGTTGCTCGCTTCGCTCGCAAGGTATTGCTGTATATTTGTAGGAAAAAATCCGAATTTATTCTGTTGACATGGCTCTCGCTTCGCTCGCAAGGTATACCTGTATACCCTTCAAGACGTAAGTGCGTGTGCCTGCTCGCAACCCGTTCCCTTCAGGTGCAAGCCCCGCCTCATTGAACCCCTGACTTCGTAGAGCCTTCTCGCGAACACGGCAAAGTGTGGTATGTAGGGCATGTTGCTCGCTTCGCTCGCAATTGAAACATGTAGGGGATGTTGCTTGCTTCGCTCGCAAACGGTAGATCTCTAAGGGCAGGTTTAACTTCTGTATGGGATGCTGCTCGCTTCGCTCGCTTGAGGAAGTTATACTGCCCACCCAACATGTAGGGAATGATGCTCGCTTCGCTCGTAAACGGTAGATCCCTAAGGGTAGGTTAAACTTCTGTAGGGGATGCTGCTCGCTTCGCTCGCTTGAGGAAGTTATACTGCCCACCCAACATGTAGGGGATGTTGCTCGCATCGCTCGCAAACGGTAGGTCTCTATTGTATGTTTAACTTCTGTAGGGGATGCTGCTCGCTTCGCTCGCTTGAGGAAGTTATACTGCCCACCCAACTTGGCAGACGTTTTTTTCTGTTGGAAATTCTTACAAACAAATTAAATCTTATAAAACTATGTGGAACCACGAAAAGTTTATTAGTGGATGTTGCTCGCTTCGCTCGCAAGGTATACCTGTATATGTGTAGGACAAAGTCCGTATTTATTCTGTTGAAATGGCTCTCGCTTCGCTCGCAAGGTATTGCGTAGAAGTGCAAATGGGAACCCCCCTGTGAGGGTCCCTTCTGGTAAGCAACGTTGTGAAACGGGCGGCCCGGGTCCCAAAGGAGCTTCATCTAAATTTCAGCACTGTGAGTTGATTTGGAAAGAAAATAGCCTCAGAGGTTCCGAAGCTGGTCAGAGTCCCACCATTTTTTGTAATTTTATGCTTTTTTCGCGATCCGATCGCGCCGTCGTCTTCCTCGTTCAAAAACCTACGAAACCCGTATTTTTCCGGAATTGTCAACGGCCGTTTAGAGGGGTAGGGGAAGCGGGGAAGTCCAAAAAGCGCACATTAATTCTTACTTCGACCCCCCTCCCGCCCTACGGCCCATGGTTCGGGTGGGATTAGAAAATTTTAAATTCGCTTATACGCCCTATCGGAAAATCCCAAGAAGATCCCCCCACTCGTAGATCCGGCCCACTCAGCCGTTTGGCCGTGCATAGACACGACAAACGGACGGAGTTTCATTCTTATTAATAGTATAGATAGAGATAGAGATAGAGATGTACAAAAAGAAGGACATTTTAGGTTCAAGCATCATAAGTCGGTTATGAAACAAATTAGGCTCAGAGGCCTCTCAGCTGATCAGTGTGCACTGATATTGAATTCTAGATAATCACAAAGGAGCTCCGTTTCAAATTGCAGATCCGTAGGTTGTCATCAATATGCCTGCGTAGATATGGGCACCTGCACCTGCAGAGGGAAAATTAATGCAATTAAGTAATTAAAACAACTAGGAGTCCCCCCGATCTCAATATAACGATATTTAAGTAAGTAGGTTCCTACCAACTGAAAGTAACATGATTGTTTAGATTAATGAAATTGTTTTAACTGTCATTAATGCAATTACATGATTGCTTAGATTAATGAAATAGTTTTAACAGTCTTAAAAATCTCCGTAGCACAATATAGTAAATCAAGATGTAGGTAGGTACCGTAAAACGTCGAGATCGGTCAATTTTTGGAAACGGCAAAATGATGATTGAAGTAATTTCGTCTGAGTATGCGTAGAATCGAGTAATGACTTTAGAAAAATGAAATTGGTGGGGGAACAATCTACAGCCTAACCCGCACATTCCCAGAAATTGTCGTCAATATCGGATGAAAACTATAAATTAAGCTTGTTCCTGGAATTACACTTTTGAGCATGTGCAGTAGTAATTAGCAGTAATCAGCAGTACTAATGGTGAAATTATGTTGAAGTTGATACATCATCATCCCATATCTATCCACCAAATTTTAGCGAGACCGGACGACTATGGCGTGGAAAAATGATGCTAGAAGAATTTTACGGTTGCGCGTGCGCAGAATGAAGAAATGATTTAAGAAAATTGAAATTGGCAGGGAAAAATCTACAGCCTATCCCGCACATTCCTGGAAAATGTCATCAAAATCGGATAAAAACTGTTGAAATTATGTTCGTTAAAAGGAATACACATTGGCGCATGCACACCAGTTACTAAAGATATAATCATATTGAAATGTATATGCGTTAATGAAATAGTCTTCTCGCAACTATCCTCCGAATTTGAGTAAGATTGGACTTGAGAAAATGATGATTCATGGAATTTACGTTTGTACTTGCAGAGCGATGTATTAATTTGGGAACAACGAAACTGATAGGGGTCCATCATGTGTCACCTAACTCGCAAATTTTCTGAAATTTCATCAAAATTGATTGAAAACTGTTACAAGGTTTTCATACTTATACATGCATAGATGCTGCAAGTGAAAGGTGAAAGGGAATGCTGAAATTAAGTTCTTCTATTTATCCTTAAAACGGGGGCGTGAGAAATCGTGCTTGATGGAATGGTTGCGGTAACAACGTAACTGACAGGGACCTTCTCTTTTCTAACCCGCACATCCCATACAAAATAGTAGAAAGTTTTCATACAAATCAATAGAAAATTGTGGAAATTAAGCTTGTTAACAGGATTTGGGTGTGCACGACAGTCACACACACACAACCAGACAGACACGAAACGCAAGTTGTACAGATGTTCTAAAACGCAAAATGCGAGTGATAATATTGATTTAGGAGTTAACAAAGTTTTCTTCTGTCATAAGTGAAAACAATGCTTCCGCTACCGTGGTACACTCGGAACCAATATTTGTGATATATAAAATAAAACATCTACTAATGCTTCACTAGTACATCCACACGGACAATTTTAATAGTTGGAATTCCTTCGGAAACAAATCAGCTGATATTTACAATGGTCCCACTCTCTAGCAATAATTAATGGCATTTAGTAATTGATTCGCAAATTCAGAGATTCACTAACTTTTGGTTCCTCAAAGTTCTCGATTATAGAAATCCAAGTTTTTTTTCAAGTTCTAGCCCTTAGGGAGAGCAAACGGGTTAACGCGATCCGGATGGGCTTATTCGATTCATTGGGATAATGCTCATCACTGACAACCAAAAAATTTTAAGTTAACTTGAAAGTTTTCGAGATATAGATTTTTTAATATGTCTGCCCTTTAATGCTTCCCTTTAGGGATGACAAAAATTGATGCCGAATTTCAATGATCAACTAGTAAATCAACTAGACCCCGGATGTGATTTTTAACACAGGTTTCATCAACTTTGGACCAGTAGTTTCGGAGAAAAGCTCTGAACGGCGGACAGTCGGATTTATTTATTTATTAATTTATTTTTTTAATTCGGATTTTGGATTCTACGCATCTTGAAACATAAACCAAAACATTTTGAGGGGGGGGGGGGGGGGGGGGGGGAGTAACATTTTTTTCTAGGTCAATTACAAACGTTTAAAATTGAAAATAATAAACCAACTTCCCTAACAAAAATATTATTTGTTGATTTTATTCATTAGTTATCTAATCATTAATTAATTATTAATTAGTTCACATTTTCTGAACAAGTGAAAAAGGTCATGATGGGTTTTTCATCTTTTTCATTAAATCACTCTAACGATTTCGATGAAACTTATATATTAGTTGAGAGAACACCAGCTGAAATGCTTTTTTATATTAAATACGGTTATATAATATATTATATTAAATAATTTATATTAAGTGCGGCTTAAACCACTATATAAATATAATTATACATTAAATAAAAACTAAAGTATTACCTTGTTTTTGAGAACTTTTGGAATAAAAACGGCACTCCCGAAAATGAAAAATGAAAGAAGTGTCCCAAGTTACCCCACGATGTTCTGAACAAGTATTAGGTGAATCAGAGGCGCTTAGGAGCTCACTCACATCGACTGTTGCCAGGAGTTGACACTCGAGCTCCTGTAAGAAGCTGGTGCTCTAATACTCGTTCAGAATATCGTGGTTTGGACCCGATAGTCCACTGCTTCCACTTAGAGTATAAAAAATAATGTTATACTCAATGGCTTTAATCACTGCCGGAGTGTTAAAACTCTAGTGTGTAAGTGTACTTTGTTTATCATTTGTTTACCATGTCTACATGTCTACATATGTACATGTCTAGTGTACATGTCTAGTGTACATGTGTGTTTTGTTTATCATTAACGGAATTTACTCCTTTTTTTCCTAGCAATAAATGCAAAACTATCGATTGATAGGGATTATTAGGGATTTTTGATAGATTATTAGGGATTAATTGAGTAACCTCGTTTTTGACCCCTCCATAAATATATTTTATCGTCGCCTTTTGTACGCAACGGCATGGGTCATCATCAAAAATCAACTAACTATTCTAACTTCTGAATTTCTTCGCAATTTGATTTTAGTGACTAACGCGCATGCGCAAACTATAGCTTATTAGATGATAATCACAGATCTGTGTGGATCAGGAAAATTAGTGTCCCTAAGTCCATAGTCGTGTCTCAGAATATGGAACAAACAGGTTAATAAGACTTGATACCTAATAAGATTTCCTTAATACAACGCGAAAACAACGTTATAAATTTGCTTTGAGGGATAAAAACATGATATTTTGTTGCAAAGATCATGTTATATGTGAGTCGCCCTTTTCTGAAAGCTACTTTTTCGAAAATGGGTGATCGATTTGAACTAAATCGTTGTTGAAGAATTCGTCGGTGAAGTCACATGCTTTCAAAACCCATTGTCTAATAGTAAAAATGTTTGAAAGTACGTACTTTTCCAAAAGCCAACAAAAAATGCAAGCCACTGCAGTCAATAATATTGTGTGAATTTGACTTGATTTGAAAACTCCATACTTAGTCCCGTCAGTCAGATTGGTAGTACAATTTTTTAGCACTTGAGGTACTCAAATTTCAAAACAATATAACATAATAATATAATACCATAATTTAGGAAAAATTCGCTCATCCGATGGTGCTGCAGGACTTGAACTTTTTTCAGCGTTTGCCTCGACGAAATGAGGCAGATTCCAGATCCATTAACTCCTACTTTAATCTGTGGGCAAATCCAAACTATAAGTGCAACCACGGTGATTTTGTTCCGATCAGTAAAAATGGGAGCGGGTACACATCCGTTCCGATCCTCGTATCTATACTCCCGGAACGGTTCACCCCTAATTTGTATATGTGTCTGTCTAGGTGCCTGTATGTTCCGTGCCACAGTCCACAATCATTAAGTGACTTGAAATTTCATTAGAAATTTCGCTTTCTTTATGAAAGCGATTTTAAAATTTGATAAGTAGAATTCTAAGACACCTGAAATGCGTTATACCTATTGTTCACTGTGTGTGGCAGCGATATCGTCAGAGACGTCGAACCAAACACCTCAAAAATCCGAGTTTTCTACAGATTTCGGAAGTTTTGACGTGATGAACTGATTGAGACGGCTTTCAGAGCGATCCGATTAGATGCAACGACGATATCATCGTCAAAGGTATCGAACAACAAATCTCAAAATTTTTTTTACGGTTCTTACTTAATCAGATGTCAAATTAGATTCTACTTTTTCCAAACTTCGCCTAGAACCTGGTGATTTTACCTACTAGGTAGTCATAATTTTCTAGGTAGGTACCTAATCATTTCTCGAAACTCAATAATTATTAAGCTTCTGGACCACTGTGACTAAAAATGCACACTCAGACCCATAGCTCAGGCTAATATGGAATTGTCGCCAGTTCAGATATAAATCTATATCTATCCAATAATATAAAATAAGCACTGTTTGTTTGAACAAATTTATTTTATTCGCTCAAGGATATTTGGTTCTTTTCGGATGTTTTTGGTCACGAGGAATCTATTGGCGCTGATCACCAGACTGAGATAAATTAGGTCAGTTGAGTATCCCGAGTTAATATCAAATTGAAGAAGTTGATTAGTCAACCAGTAGACAGCAAGACAGCTGGGGGAAAATATCGCGTTGCCCAACCACCGTTAACGTAACATCAAAATTAAGGCAACCGCATTAGCATCTTCATTTGCTCCCTCAAGACTATGGTAACGGATGACGCTAAGTTGAAGTCGCCAAAAACTCTCTAATTTCTTTGCTATTCGACCTAAGAAGCTGAAATTCGAAATAGAGGTCTTTTGGGACTTCTGGAAATGAATCATCAAGTCTAGATTCACCCAGACCAACTGAGTGAGATCCGTGTTAAGTTCTTTGCTATTCAACCTATGAAGAGGAATTTCGAAATGGAGGCCTCTTAGACCTTGTAGAAACGATTTATAAAATCTGAAGCTCCCTAGATCAGCTGAATGAGCTCCGGAATTAATTTCTTTGCTATTCAGTCTATGAAGTTAAAATTTGAAATGAAGGACTCTTGGGACGTTTAGAAATGAATCATGAAGCTCATAGCCCCCCAGATCAGCAGGGTGAGAACCAGAGCTTTATATTATACATGTGTGTATAGTAAATATTTTTTTGTGATTTACATAATTAACTTGATAAATGGATTGTCATAACCGGTCTCCCTCTGCTAATGAGAAAACATTGGATTTTAAATTGAATTAGTCTCATTTCGCTTGTACAAATGAGTTGTCGATGCGATCCCATCAGTATTAGGAACAAGATAATTACATAGCTACCATTTAATAATTGCCGCTTTGCCGTATCCGTCTAGGTCCGCTACGATGCAATGCAATAATTGCCTTTCTGGACAATCAATATGCCGCTGTTTCACTAGAGAAGTGTCTCTGAAACGAATTGTGGGTTGTGTCTTAGCGGTATTTCGAGGGCAACAGCATTCATGAGGCGAATAGCTCAATAAGCCCGCGGGTCAGGGTGAGAGAGTGAGAGGCTTAGCGGGTATTTGCTAGGAGCGGCTACGGTTGAATTTAGTGGTTTTATTTGAAACCGCCATAGAAGCGATTCTATTTTGGACCTCTTCTATCAGTAGTTAATCCTCACTAAATAAAAATATATCCTGACATTAGAACGTCATATTAGAACGTGTATTTTGGTAGCTTCAGTTCAATATTTTTGATGACGTATTCTCGGCAACTGACGTATCAACTGAAGTCAAGCTCCATGTGTTTAAAACCGTGTCGATGGCTACTGTTTGTTAGGGAGAGCGGTTTTGGGGGTTGTGTGAGTAAGAGGAAGTGGAGAAGGTAGGAAGACTCTTTCTGAAGAAGCTCTTGAAACTACCTATGCATTTTCCAAACTATATCGTCTACGATGAAATGAAACAAGAAAAATTTTTCTTAACTACACTGAAGTAGAAT
This sequence comes from Adelphocoris suturalis, assembly GCA_030762985.1. Taxonomy (NCBI): domain Eukaryota; kingdom Metazoa; phylum Arthropoda; class Insecta; order Hemiptera; family Miridae; genus Adelphocoris; species Adelphocoris suturalis. The sequence goes on from CM061042.1 coordinate 115,846,776, forward strand.
GAATGCCGACTACCTGAGAAGTCTTCGGGTTGCCATCTGATCGATTTATCAGAATTAGTGCATTAGAGATGGTGCGTCGTGAAGTTGGTTGGGCTAACACTTGGCGTGATATGGCTGCACAATCCATTTTGCTGTCAATTGATCCATTTGACCCTACGCGTTTTGGCGAGTACGCTAAGGCTGTACAAGAGGGTCAAAGACTAAGCATGTTCAAATTAACAAAATTTGTAAGGAATACCTAACACTAATTGACAAAAAACTAATTTTTATATTTCGGCTTAGGTATGCCTTTTTCAATGTAAGAGAAAAGAAAATTTGATTTTTGGAAATGATGAAATTTGTCTAGAAAATCTTGCTATGGGGAAGCGTGGTTGCCCCATTAACGTCTGTGTTCAACCCTGAAGGATAAACAAATTTTGGAGCCGTTGCATTAGCTTAGCTTAATTTTCTTCAAAAATTCGGTAACCATACAAAAACAAAGAAAATTTGCAAATGTGATAATGCAGTATGACAGGATATTTTTTTTTGGTTTTAGTTTAAAAACGTGTAATGAACTCCTAAATGGGCAAACCACCTCACGTCACAGTAATAACTTCAGCGAAAACTCATCAGAGTAATGAGAAGGCGATGGTAGAATCGCAATCGGATTGCATCTTATTGTTTTGAAATATTCTAAATACTTGAGATTTACCTACTTTTTGTGAGTAATAAAGGCTGTGCGAAGGGTAAAACTTACAATCCTTGAAAATTCAACACTAGGTACTGTATTTTGTAACAATTTCTGTGCCCGAGAAACGTGAAATACTTAATCTACTCAGCGAATATAGCCGCGGTTTCAGGGAAAACTTGACTACAAGCATTTCACCATAATTTTAAAAGTGGAAATTGTTTAGTTGTTTTCCTCCTACTACTGGAAGGGCAGCATCGGCTGAGTCTCAAATTAAATTACTTCATTAGAGGCAGGGGAACATGATAGCTGAGTATTATGAGGTCTTAACGACTTGAAGAGGCAATAAGCTACCATTAAAGCAACTTGTTTCAATTTACGAGGCAGAGACGAGGATGATATTTGCTGATAAAATACGATCCGGAGCAGTTGGAGTGTGGAGTTAGGAGAAGCCAGAAAACCCGGAACAATTTCCATTTGAAATTCCCGAGGTGATTAAGACAAGAGGCGATAAAGGGAGGATCTGGAGGGAATATCTGGCAGGCTTGGGGTATTCGCGGTCCATCCCCCCCTCGCCTTTTCTCTAAAAACTCTAGAGCGTTTCGCGGAAGTTGTTTTTCTTCTTTCGGACTAAGTAGTATGAGCGGAGACTAAAACGGTCGCCCATTAGGAAACCCGTTATGCGGGATGAGCCCTTCAGGCCAACTGGTTAATCTAAAATGTAAATATAAATCGAGTGGCGGGAGGGGGTATAGGATGATTAGGAGTGGGGATGGCAAGCGTGCCTAAACAGGCAAGAAGTGTTGGAGTGAGTTACCCTATTGATTGGTCCACCCGCTCTCTCTCTGGGTCCCCCCAGTGAACGTGACAAAGTCTCTAATGAGGTAATTTGGTAAACAAAAACTGTTATCGTTACCGTCAAATAATTACACATACAAGAAACGGGGTAGCTCCGGGCGTAATCAGTTTTTTGGGGTCAACCCCTCCTGTGTTTCCCCTCCACACTTTTTGTAGCTTTTTAATCAGCGAGGTTTTTCCTTTCTTTCTACAAACCTTTTTTCTCGTTTTTTCTACTTTAATCCTAATTTGCGAAGTAACTTTCTTTGCCGGAATGCGAACTATCTGTCGTCCAACAGTGATTTATGTTGTTTCCCGAGAGAATATCTAGGGGAAGTGAACCTAGTGTAATGAGAAATAATGCAGTAAGAAAAACTGACAGCGAACGTACCTTAAACCTGGTGAGAATCGCTGAAACTTGAAAGGCTCAATGTCTGAGACTGGAAAATATTGATGCGGTCCCAGTAAAAGTGGTAATGAATGAGCTTTGGAAGTTCAAGGGTGGAATTCATAGATAAAGCCTGAGTGTGTGTGTTCACTCGCACTCACCTAAATGGAGGGTCACCCTCAGCTCACCAGTTCGAATTCATAGTTGAGTGGGGTGGTTCACTCAACAGTTAGGGGCACACTCAGATTACAGGAGCTGAACAGTGCACTCAGGGGACACTCAACGCTTTTTCAACATAAGTTGGCAGCCCTGGCAGTATGATGTAGGGGAAGTTTCCCTGGTTTGAGGGAAAAAGGACGGGAAAATTCCCTCTCACATTCCGCACTGATCAATAACATTTCTCAAAGGTAACTCTTTTCTTTGTGTTTTTGCTTTTTATGCTATTATCCTTGTTCCTTGGGGAGACAGGACATAGGCCTTATCAGACAAAAACCAAAGTTATTGGTCCTCCCGCCTGGATCGAGGCAGCCATAAGTTGAATTGAATCCTTGTTGCTTGTTTGTTGAAGTGCTGATAATTTGTTTATTATCTATTGATTTGTAGTATTAAATTGTATGATTATGAATAGAGTTGTGACGGAAAAGAAGTGAGAAATGATTCGCCAGTTAGTTTTGAAGAACAGATATGTAGTTGAAAATAAGAAGAGTTATAGGTATAATGAGACTGTTGGAAAAAAAGAAGAAGTGAGGTTTTGGGAGAGCTTCAAGCAATCACATTTTCTTGGAATTCTCATTGATTGTACATCCTGATGAATGGAAGGTAGGTACCTTCCACCAACTCATTACACAAACCATGATGAATCGGAAAACCATGCTTTTCAAACTTGGTATGTAGGTATCGCATAAAATCAAAAAGTGACCAGCACTTTCAGCTGTGGTTGTTGTTGTTGGTCCTTTCCATTATTTATTTTAGGCTCCTTCAGGTTCGTAGTTGCCCATGAATGTCTCTTTCCCGAATAGGAATAATTTGCGAAATATTTCGTTGTTGATTGTATAACATTCAAATGGGATTTGTTGGTCACATGAAACATGTACTCAACTACTGTTTAGGAACAGCCTACCTACTCTTATGTGTGCGTACTCTTATGAAGTTTTTGAATAAACTCCGAACTAAATAAACGATGTATGTTCTACTATATTACCAGTTCCTATACCTAGGTGAAAATAATAATAATAGTTATCAGTTGACGCACTTAAGTGACCTCCTGCCGTCACTCAGGATTTTACACCGTTGAGCTGAGGGTGAAACTCACCTCAACGCCATTTTTTATTTATGAATCCCGTTGAGTGTGAATTTTGGTTGCACAGTCAGTGCACCCTCAGGGTCGCCCTCAAATCACGTCTATGAATCGCGCAGAGTGCATGAATTCCCTTATCGATACACTTAGGGGCCCACTCAGACTCAATTCCCGTCTATGAGTTCCGCCCTAAAACTCCAAGAGGACTTGCCTACAGTAGAAGAGATTTCCTTGATGCCGAAATACAGTTCAACTGATTCACCAATTGTTTTAACATGCTACTACTACGAGACTCCGGATATATGGCTGAAGAATGGGGTTTCCGAAAAGTCACATTGATATGTCATCAATAGTTTGATTTAGCACCACCAGCATCAATCAGCCCCATAATATCGTATAATGAAGAATAAACTTTGCCTCTGGAAGTCTTAATTTTTGTTGTAGTCCTCGATTTTGAAACCGGTAATGTCGTTTATGACCTACTTGGAAACCCATGTTAGTTCTCTGTTCACAACCTCCTTAGAACTGCAAGTAACAAATATGAACAGTTGCTCGCTTGGAAACCGATAGAGGTATTCTGATTGATCGCACATTTTAGTTCATTATTTTCAATAATTAACCTTTGTAATCGAACAAGAAAAAACAATTTTAATCCTCCCCCCTAAAAATTAGTTGGTTTACATTTTAAGATGCTGATAATCGAAAACTCAAGAAAATCCCGAGCTTTTCCCCAAAACTAATTGACCAAAGTAGATAAAACTTGGGTTATAAACCACATTTGGGGTCTAGTTAATCCTTGGAAGCATTTGAGGGCTAGAATATTTAAGAAATCGAGATTTCAAAAACGTTCAAGGTATCAGTAATGATGATTTGGGCGTCATTGATATATATTATCCTATAGAACCGAATTAATAATAAATAATTTTAAATTAAAATTAATATTAACCTATAGAATGATAATTATCCTAAAAAACCGAATAAAACCCTTAGGAACTTTGTACGTTAATCCGTTTGCTCTCCTTATGGGCTAAAACTTAAAAAAATAAAATAAAGTAGGTAATTAAAAAAAAAAAAAATAAATAAAAAAAAACAAATAAAGACCTTGCATTTCCAAGTGCGGAAATTTAGAGAAATCGTTCGCAACTAGTGACAGTTATGATTTACATTCCATTAATGTTAATATTATGACCGCTAGAGAAAAATATTGGAACACATAAAAATCGCTTTGTAAAACTTGCCTCAGCTGACACAACTCCAATGGAGTTAGCAGTTGATATAATTCTAATGGAATATGACTTTGCGAAATCGAATTTATTACCGGTTGTCCGTATGAATGGACTAGTGAAGTAAGCGTTGGTAGGCGTTGTAATTTATCTCATAAATTTCCTGTGGGCAGGTACCTACCTACTTGAATGCCGTTATATTTAGATCAAGGGGAGTAGTGAGGTGTAGATGTATAAATTAATTGCATTAATATTCCCTCTGCAGGTGCCTATATCTACGTAGACATACTGATGAAAACCTACGGTTCTGCAATTTGAAACGGAGCTTCTTTGTGATACCTATATATTGAATCAATATCAGGACTGCACTGATCAGCTGAGGGACCTTTCAGCCATAATGAACGTTACTCACTTACCAATTTTATTTTTTAAGTGAAAATAGATTGTATTTCAAGAAATTTGATACCATTTGCACTCATCTACGTTGAGAAGTTTTCTTTTTATGATTTTTATAAGTTTGCACTGGTGACGTCACACTGGCGGCAGGGGGGTCCTGCCCAGGCGAAATGGGTGCTTGGGCGTCACCAGTAACAGAATCTTTGAAAAATCATATTAAGAAGATAACTACGCATCGTAGAAGAGTGCGGTTGATGCCTAACTTCTTAGGGTGGAATCTTCTTATAATTAAAAATAGTTAAAATACCTTCTTCGCACCCATGGGTAACGCTTATTGTTTCTATATCGACTTACACCTGATAACTAAACCTGAAATTGAGCTCCTTTGGGACGTATAAAATACAATTATTACAAAGCATGGTGGAACTCTGATCAGCTTCTGAACATCTGAGGCAAATTTAATATTATATGCGTATGTAGTCTGTGATATAATCATATACATCTTGTTATGGCTTCACTGGTTTCTAGTATATACTCGTAAATTTGTAGTATCTGTATTATGTACTTATAAGGTAGAGTAAGCATCACCTAGCCTTAGCTTTATGTTTAATTTTAAATTTTAATGATGTCAAGACTTATTCTACTTGAGACTGCATAGCTAGATAGATTCATAGATTGGAGAAAGAAAAGTTGCAATAAATGTAAAATTAGTGGAAAACAAAATTCATTACGAAATGGCTCTTCGGACGAATCATAATCTATTGGTCGAGATCTGTCATGCGGCGCACTTGCACCTGTGCCGCTGAAATATGGTCTTGGATGAGTTGAATGAGGGAGTGGGAAGGCCACCAGTTGAGAAATGCGCCGAACATGACGCAGGCAGTAAGGCTACGGATCACTCCTGCTGTTATATCCGAATTTAGCAACTCCATGGCAGAAACCCTGTCAGGTCTCATGTTCTCATTCACCTCTACTCCATTTTCTCAACCGCTATAGATTACACCGCTATTGATGGGAGGTTTGACCAACTCCGCCAGAAGCATGGCCGACTCCGCCAGTGTTCAACTCTGTCTATTCTAATCTCATTACCAACTTCGCCAGTGTTCAACTCCATCAGGATAAGTAAATGTCATCTTATTAAGTAGGGTCACGATTCGTACAAGAAATTTATTTGAAAAAATCGAAACACAAATGTCAGTAGGTATATAAATTATAAAAATATAATATATTGAATACATTCAAAATCGCTAGTTCAATCCAAACAGATCAAGTCTATAAAGGCACATTCTATTCGAATGTAACGTAGGTAAATTTTCTGAATTTCCCGAGTTGTGTTTATTTTTACGGTAGTGACGGGACGTACATTGCAATAAGTTCAATCTGTGAACATTACCCTAGTGATAATTTAGTATCAACTGGTCAAGTATCTTTTTTTTGTTGTCGAAAAACATAGTTAGAAGAAAATATTTATTGAGTCAATTTCCATTTCTTTAATGCATCTAAAAAACAAAAATATTGGGATGAGCACTGCAAAACAAAGCATTAAATTTTCGGTGGAAAGATTCACCACATTATTAGCTGTTCTCGCAGACGTCACCTCGTCTCGAGCCCATAAGCGTGGAGGAAATTTGACATTTAACAATAACAATAACAATTTGTCTACCGCGTTGGGATTCTGATAAAGTTAAATCAGTTCGAAGTGCCATCGCGTTAGACCAGGAGATAACTGAACTGGTGGAGTCGGTAGCTTCATATCTGAGCTGATAAACAACCCTGGAGGAGATTGCATGTTCGAGCATTTCTAATTAATCCGATTGGTGGACTTGGTTTCCCATTGATGGCAGTGGAACATCAACCTGCTATACAACCGATATATGACTTAAGATATAGTCATGAGTCCTTATGCATTTCTGCGATAATTGCTGCAAATATCCTAATATAGACATACATCTCTATCTCTATCTCTATCTCTATTATTTATAAGAATGAAACTCCGTCTGTCTGTCTGTCTGTCGTGTCTATGCACGGCCAAACGGCTGAGTGGGCCGGATCTACGAGTGGGGGGATCTTTTTGGGATTTTCCGATAGGGTGTATAAGCGAATTAAAAATTTTCTAATCCCACCCGAACCATGGGCCGTAGGGCGGGAGGGGGGTCGAAGTAATAATTAATGTGCGCTTTTTGGACTTCCCCGCTTCCCCTACCCCTCTAAACGGCCGTTGACAATTCCGGAAAAATACGGGTTTCGTAGGTTTTCCTACGAGGAAGACGACGGCGCGGTCGGATCGCAAAAAAGTATCGGGAAATGCGTCAAAAAAATGCGAGAGTACGGACCCGTTTTCTCGAAAAGTCCGCCGAAAAACTTGGTTTTTTCCGATTAAAATATACCCCATAAAGGTACGTTTTTCGGAACGGTTTTCGCGGGCGAAATACAGCTTTGGGTCCGCCGAATCTGAATCCGAAATTGGATATCGAAAAAAGTGACGTTAAGTCGGTCAAATCGCGAGCGGAAGCGAGAAGAAGCGTTTAACATCAGAAATTAATTTTGCCGTGTTCGCGAGAAGGCTCTACGAAGACGTCAAGGGGTTTGTCAGGTATTTCACAATGTTACCTGCAGGCCTATTTCAAAAGAATAAATACGGGTTTTTTCCTACCTATATACAGGTATACCTTGCAAGCAAAGCGAGCAACATCCCCGAATAATCTTTTTGTGGTTCCACGTAGTTTTATAAGATTTAATTTGTTTGTAAGAATTTCCAACAGAAAAAAACGTCTGCCAAGTTGGGTGGGCAGTATAACTCCCTCAAGCGAGCGAAGCGAGCAGCATCCTCTACAGAAGTTAAACCTACCCTTAGAGATCTACCGTTTGCGAGCGAAGCGAGCAACATCCCCTACACACGTTAAACCTACCCTTAGGGATCTACCGTTTGCGAGCAAAGCGAGCAACATGCCCTACATGCCACACTTTGCGAGCGAAGCGAGCAAAATTCCCTACATGCCACATTTTGCGAGCGAAGCGAGCAATTTAATGGGGGGTCCGGGGGGCTTGCCCCCCGGCTGGACGTGGAGGCGAGCGTAGCGAGCCGGAGCGGCTAGTTACATAGAAACACGTAAACACTGTTTTTCATAGAAGTGGTTTCAGGGATTTGTAAAATGGATTTTTAAAATAACAATAGGTGTTATTAAAAAGAAGTCTGAACCATGAATGAGTAATAGGAATTTCGATAGATTTCGAACTCCATTTTGTAAACTACAATGTGTAAACAATGTCATGAAGTACTTCAGACTGGTGCAATTAAACTTGTGAGATTAATAAATTTATTTCGAGATTGTTGTCTCACTAACATTACTTGAACATTGTCCTAATGGTTGAATGTATTTAATTGTGTAACTGCGAAGACACTCGTAAAAGCAGTAAATTATTAAGATGGTTCTTACTGCACAAATATCAGGTCACATAGTTACTGTGGACAATTGAACACATGCGGGTGACCGTGGGAACGAACGCGCCAGATCTATCCATTGCTAAGGTGGGACGACGGCTGAGGTAAATCGGGCATCGTAAGTATCACACAAAAGTAAGATAATTGAGTTACAATAGATACCTTAAGTATCGTAATAAGAATATCCAAAAGTAATAACATCGGAAAAAAGTCTGATCCACCCTTTGGAGGACAGTTGATGAAGCAAACGATGCCGAAGTCGGTTTAACTAAAATTCAACAAGAAAGGGTTGTACACTTTACTACGAAATAAACACACTAAAGTTTCCAGTGTAAGTTTTCTATACATCGTTTATAATTTGCTCATCACAATGCACCCACTTAACACCTCCGTTCTGACTTTGTCAACATTCAAAAGGAGCTTCAAGTACTTTGCAACGGCCCCAGAAAAACATTCCGCCCTTTGTTTGGTTCTTCCTAGCACCATTTTCAGCCAAATGGTTTTTCTCGCGAGACGACAATGCGTCGCTCCCTCCAGAATAAATATTTGAGCGGTTATTTTCCTCAACAGAGCGGTTGGAGCACACTTGTCAAAACAGTCCTGGAATAAGTCATTAATAAGCAATCAGCCCCCCCTCCCCCGTCCCATCCACCACATCGGCCCCTCCTATGGGCTTTCGGGGAATAAATTATTCTCTGTTATTTTCTCTCTCGTATCTCTTTGACCTCGGGCCCTGGATCCTCCATCCGAGAAATTTCCTCGCTTCGGAGTGAGTTTGAGGGGGCTCCGATTATTCAAACAGCCGTCCGCCTCAACTTTGATGGAAAGCGCGCGAGTCTGCTGAGTTAAGGGAGGGGGAGCCCCCTTCAGCGCTGGAGTCAATCCGAGCTAATTATAAACTAGTTTGGGTGGTCTGGGAGTGCGGTAAACCGCTGTGGGATATTGGCCTTAACCCCTACGTCCCTCAACCCTCACACAAAGTCTGTATCCTCTACTTGCTGAATGTCCCAAGCTCGATCTGCTAAACAACGAACACGTTTTATCAACGTTAAGCGGAAACGTGTGATACACCTTCTTACAAAAAACGATGCTAAGGTTTTTTGACAAGCTAATTTTAGCGTAGGGTAACAGGCTCAGCAGTTGGACAGGGCCCTATAGTTGTACAGTTGGTTATTTTCTCCTTTATAACAAAGGATAAGGTCCTTTTACCGACGTTGACCCTTTTCCCCCTGCCGAATACATCACCTCCACGCCAGGGCAGAAACCTTAGTGTGATATTTGAGTTGGAAATATTTTTCTCAGGTCCAAAGTGGAGGTGTCCGGACGATTGCTATTTCTTCTGACTGCGGTAAGAATACATGGTGTTTTTAATAAGGTTTTTCTGATTATTTATGATTGTTTTTGTGTATTAGAACAGTTTTTCAGCACAGTTGAGTAGTTTCCAACGTATCTATCTAGAAAATAGACCGTTAGAGCGGATATTGGTTCTAAAATTAGACCTTCTGTACCTAATGTTACGTAGATTCTTAATCAAGACTGTGTATCTGATTATTATTTATTAATCACAAAATATAATTAGAACACAATAATAGAATCTTGATTGGATCTGCATTTGTCATGACACAGAGATTTTGAGGTTTTGCTGAACACCTTGGAAACTTGGATTCAGCCAAGCCAAATGATTAGTGATAATAATAAGCGGTAGTTCTCCTGACAAGGGTCGAGAGGCTTGTGGGCCAGAAGTTGGACGGCCTTATTGTAAAATCAATTTCTGATGTAAAGGTCTATCTCCTGGCCGAATACGACGAAAAATAATTCAATTTTACTGAAAATCATTGAGGTATACAATGACTATCACAAATGATCAGGACAATTTTGTCTTTGTCCGACGGCTCATCAGGCGTTGCACTGGTGAGCCCATATTGTTTCTTGGCGTATTTCGCTGGTGCAGCAGTGCTAAATATGTGCCCGATCTCTCTTCCACGCATTTTTTCTAAGAGAAGTTATGCCTCTTGACCGTAGTTCCGGTAGTCCATTGGATCTGGGGAAAGGGGACTAGATATTTGGTGTTCGAACATCCAGGACTTTTAAAATCTCTAAATTCCTTGGATTTGAATGGGGTCCTTCCATCAGAACCAAATATGACCGGAACACCATGGATTGCAAATAGCTTTTTGAGTTGATTAATGGTTGTTATTGAATTGGCAAATTTAACTTCCGAAATGTCATAGAGTCCCGAGTACGCGTCCGCTGTAACTAGAGAAATTTTCCGATAGAGCTGGTTGTAATCGGATCCGATAATCTGCCATGGTATTGGAGAGCTCTGCTATAAATGAACCTGATCTTGCACGTTATCATTCTGGTATTTTGTGCATACTTAACAGCTTCTGACGTAGTTTTCAACGTCAGTCCCCATTCCAGGCCAGAAAACGTAGTCTCTCCCCATTTTAAGTGAGCCTATTTATTGAGTCTCTATTTTCCGAATAGGGTAAAACGGCATTTTAGCGAATTTTCGTAAAAAATGAAGCTAATTGCAATGGCTCGGAAAATTTTAAAATAAAAATTTTTTAAAAATTTCTTCGTTGAAATCTGTTTTGAGGCATTCTGAAACGAATCCTAGACGATAATTTTCCTTAGGATTGATAAAAAAAATCAAGCTTTCCAAACGAAAAGATGAGTTCGATGGCCAGCACTTTTTGAGCATTAAATAAGTCAAATTTCTAAAAATGTATTCAATAAATCACTAAAAATGGCTAAAGACGGCTAAAAATCGTTGAATTTATATTTTTCGGTAAAATATTGCTGAAATTAAGTTTATTTACTATAAAATAGAACATTAAAAAATGTATATACAACATTATGCTGGAAAATGTATTTAAAATTCATTAAAATTTGCCAAAAAATCGATAAAAAATTCAATAAAGGCTAAAAATTCAAAACCTCTATTTGAATAAGAGATTATAGTTGAGAATACGCTTCTTGCCGTCAAACTAATTGTTAACAAATTCCTTGTACTCAAAAAGCTCCAATTTCAAATCAATGTAACATTATACAATACGATAATTACAATCATAGTTTAATTCGCTCATACGATCATGGTGCATGACTGAAATTTCCTTGTTATTATGCGGCCTAAAAATTTGAGTTCTTGTTTTTCAAAAATTGATTTTACTTTGTAAAGCAACTTGATCTAAACGTTGCATAGCTTTAATCGGTTTTGCTGCAAGATCTTCTCTACTGCCCCCATGGATGAGAATGTCGTCCATTGAACATTCCACCCCATCAATATCTTCAACTAAATTGGACATCACAGACTGGAATACCTCCGGAGCCGAATCGATCCCGAATGGTAGACGTAGATAAGAGTACCTACCCCTGGAGTGGAGTTGATGGAGTTGAGAAGGTGAAGTACTTTGATGTCTTTTCAGTGTCTTGTATATGCCAAAACCCCCGCCTACAGTCCAATAGAGTGAACCACGATTAATTTCAGAGTCTCGGTGTTATTTCTCCAAATGTTGTTAATAGGTAATGTATTCTAAGAATATTTTTATTGAGGTCTGTGGGATCTAGGCCGATGCGTGTTTTATCTTTTTGCCTTGCCACGATCATGGGGGGAAATCACCGGCGTCAGAACTTGTACGGGTTTTATTATTCCTATTTCTATCATAATATCTAGCTCTTCTTTTGCTTCATCTCTTATAGAGAATGGTATTCTTCTAGCTGAGTGTATTTTAAATTTATGTTCTGGCACTAAATCTATGTCGTATTGGAAATTCTTCAGAAACGGCTTAGTTGTACGTGAAAATCATTAGAAATCAACTGTTACGCTTTTCTATAACGCAACGCTTCTTGAGTCCATGTGCCAAAGTAAAGACATAAAATGTCAAAAACTTGTCTATCTCCTTGTAATTATTGAATAATGCATTTGTATTCCAATCGTTAGAGAATGATTGAGCAAGGAATGAACTGTTAATAGGACGAACAGGGGTATATAGTGTGTATTGCTTAACGCAATATCTAGTAAATGTAGAAAATGGATTTAAATAAAAACGTTGACGATTTCCACGAATTAAGGAGTTAGCTAGGTACAATTGGATAACACCAGCAACAATCAATACTTTCAGTTATTACATCAGTTAGGTCATTAATTATTATTGATTTTGACCTAACGGTCGAATTCTAACTTACTTGCTAAAGGTAACTCCTATTTTCTGGAAAAAGACAACAGTTTTGTTAACTTCCATTTTCTTGATTGAATAGGGTTTCCACAACATCATCGCGAGTGGTTTAGTTCTTATCTAGTAAATGAGACGAAAATGTGATGTTGGTAGCTATGTATTTAAACGTATTGTGTAAATAGACATAATAATATTACTAACAAAGTGTACCTATTTCATTATAAAGTAGATACGCGGCGCTCCGATTCTACCTAACCATCAAGACTGGAGAGTCGCGCGGTTAGTTGCCTATCTGCCCCTGCAACCGTTCCCAACCCACCAAGCTCGGATTCACACGAGGGGGATTGGAATTGGCGGAACGCGATATGATTGGTTCTCCAAAGTGAGGATGACGGGGATTCAATTAATCTGTTTCCGCATTATGCGCAATGGCATTATTAATTTTGTGGTTGCTAACAAATGCCTATCCAGTTTTGCCGTCCAAAATAGAAACAAAACAGATACCACCTTCATAGAACTAAAGTTTTCCACAAAACACATACCCTACCTATTCACTAATCTTGTTGATGTCGCTTACTATCGGTCACCAATTATATCCCACCTCTCAGCTCAAAACTATTTGTATTTTTTGATTGTTAAGGTTTTACATCCAGGTAGTAATTGCGAGTCTTCCTGAGTTTTTCTCTGTAATACTTCTAATAGCTTTAATCTAAATAAATTTTAATTATGGCTGTTCAAGATTAGTAAGCTACGTCGAGGGACTAGTACCTCGAAACATAGTGACAGCTCCACAGGTGTCCCGGAAACAGGTCTGAAATACGACAGGATTTTTTTTTTTTGCTCTTGCAGTAATCGCTCGTAAATGGCCGAGCAGGAAGAAAACTCATAGAAATCCCTACCTAATGAAGATTTAAAAAAATGAGTCGTAATTTAAAAAAAATTAGTTGGAAAGATGAGATTTTGATGAAGTTTATCTTGTTAGTCACTTGCAAGTAAGATTTGAATAGTTATCATTGAGAATGCCTTGATATTTTTAAATTTTCTGAAATTTGTTTGTAAGCGCCAATTTTGCAAGTTCAAACGACTTGAAAATTCCTTTTCTAGAGGAAAAAACAAATCCCATTTTCTTGTGCGACTGAAAAATGTATTTTTGGACTGTAAAAGTGGGGAAAATTCAGTAAGTGTTGTACCTTAACGATTTATTGTCTCCACAATTATCACCTATATTTCCCGTAATACTCAGTCCGCGTTACGAACAAAAAAGTGGGTAGTTTCTCATCCTTCAATGGTAAAATTATTAAGGTAGTCACCCACATCTCAGAATGTTTCGAAGCGCAAATATCATGAAGATATATTAATTTCGAAGGACTGACTTTTAGCGGATTTTCGTAGAAAATGAAGCTACAATGGCTTACAATCAAAGTTTCTGAAAAATTTCTTCCTAGAAATTCGTTTTGAGACAATCAGAAACAAATCCTAGAGTATGACGCATATCATATTTATGTATAAGCATACATTTATGTAAATATAAATGCATCATCTCATACAATGACTCTCGTTGAGATTGAGATAAGTGCTTCGTTCTTGTGCCAAAAAATCATGGTTTCCAAAATAAAGGATGAGTTCGTTGGCCAGCTCTTTATTTTTTTTTTAGCACATTAAATTAGTCAAACGTGAAAAAAAGTGCTAAAAAATCACTAAAAATGGCTGAAAACGGCTAAAATTGGTTAAACTTCTACTTTTTGTCGAATTGAGACAAGGGGGTGATGGAAATGGAGTAGTACCTTGAGTTTTAAGGTTTATTGATTGCCCATTTCGCTATTGGCTGGGTGTAGGGGGATGTTGGGGGCACCAGAACAGTAAAGAATAAAGGGTAGTGGGGGAGGGGGTGTGCAGTTCGAAACCACCCTCTGCTACCATGTGACAATGGGGTGATGGAAATGAAGTAGTAACTTCTTCAAAGAGGAGAGGCGATTGACCTGCTACAACCAGAGGATATCCTGAAGCCTACAGAAATTTTTTTTTCTGAATTGCAGAATAGTATTTTGAACGAGTTTTTCGCCATACAGTTGTTAGTCAAGAATTCCTTCGCATTCAACATGCTTGAATATCAGAATACTGTAACACAATACATTTTTTCAACTTATAAGAATTCATCATGCTGCAAGACTGGATCTTGTGTTCACGTCTTGCACAAAACTTACGTAGCGTGGGAGTGAAAATATTGAACAAGTAGTCTATTTAGCAGCTGAATTGACATCCTATCAATCATTTCAAGAGGACTAAGAGGTGCAAAACCCTTTAGAGTGGAATTTCAAAGAGGCTCGTTTCACTCCTGACGAATAGAGGTTTCACTCAGAAAGTGTGCGGGTGCGCCTATTCTGAGCATATTCTTACTCTCTAAGTAGGTGGAATGAAGAAAAAAGGAGAAAAAAGTGGCAAATATTTATTCCTGAAGGAAAAAGACGTTTGAAGGTATCAAATGACGACGGTGGGGTTATAAAGGGAAGGTGGCGATAGGGGTGTTGAGGGGTGTTATAGGGGTGAGGGTGAAGGTATTATAGGGGATGAGGGTGGGAGGGGTGCAAGGGGGTGAGGAAGGGAGCTGTTAGGTAACGCAGGGGAGCAATCGGGTCTTCGGAGTGGTGTTCTCAATCACCCCGGTTGATCAATCAATGCCCCCTCCCCTCCCCCGCCACCATTCTTCCGATCCTTCAAACTACTCCTTCACCAACGTTTCCTTCCAACGTTGAAATGTGTTGAGGAAATGTCGTGACCCCCTCCTCTTTCTCCACCCCTTTCACCCTTCAGCACTCCCCCATTTTCGTTTTTTCCCTCAGATATAAATCAGCTGTCGGCGGGCGGGGTGTGAGGGCGAAGGGAGGCGCGGAGCCCCTCGGACCGCCCGTAATTCTTATTCAAGAGGGTTTTATACCTTCCCCTCTTTTTTTTCTACCCGCCTGCTTTTCAAAATCTCCTTGATTCATCGGTGACCTCTCCGCCTCACGCTGATCCCCTCTGCCTCACGCTGATCGCCTCCGCCTCACGCTAATCCTCTCCTTGCCCCGCTAGTCCTCTCCCGCCTCGTGCCGTTGTCGAACTTTGTCTTCCCGATCGGTCGTTTATCAACCTGTCGTGTCCTCAACGGGAATTAGGGCAATCTCTACTCGCCTGCTCGCCAATCACGGTATATTGAGTTAGAGCTAACAACCCCCTCCCCTCCCTCCACCCCACACAGAATCACCCCTCCTTTCACCCTCTTTCATCTTCCCCTCCGCTACCTTCAAACACATCATAATCGTCACCACTTTCCCTCCTTTACGGAAACCATGGAAACCGCATCGCCAAAGGCTTCTTGTCCTTTGCCGCTGATGCCAAACTACGTTTATCTTTATTATTTGATTTATTTGGAAACAATTCTAGTGAAACGAACAATCATTATATATTAATACAAAATGTAGGTGTAATATTTGGTAGGATCTGTCCGTTGGTAGTACGCCAAACCTACACAAATTTACCTAATAGTTGTACTTAGTGCTTAGATGGATAATTTACTGATTTACTTATCTTTAACACAAGAGCATTGACTAACTAGCAGTCTTGTGTTAGGCAAGTGGACTGTATATGTGTTTCTCAATAACTGAAAGCTAAGGAATAATGAAAATAAATATGTACGAATAATATCTCCTATTTTATTCAGTTAAAACTGATAGCCAACATGTGGGACAACAATTCAAAACAGTAATAGCTTAGCAAAGGTACTTGTTGCCTACCTATTACGTGGCCACGGCAAGTTGATGAAAATAATCAATATTCGATCTTCACAGAAGGATACAGGTATACTTAATAACAGATTTAGTTATAATTTCCCCTTCCCCAGAGTCTCAAATGATGACGCCTGAATGATGCGGCCAACTTCCGATGGGCGATGAAAATAGATGGATATATGTATGATCAACTGTTAAACGTTGCGTGATGAGCGAATTAAGCAATAAATAGTGGTTTGGTCTCACCAGAATTTTATGTTCAAGCTGAACTCCTCCGGGTACATGGAGGCTTCACGAGGAGTGGTAACCGTTCCACTTCAGATAATGTGGGTTGCGGCGTAATTATCGAATCCAACGTCGTTGAAAGCTTCACTGCGACGCTCAAATACGTGAAAACTATTCAACTGAATGATGTCTTCCGACGTGGATGAAAACAGATACAAACGTTGTAGAAAAAGGTAAAGGGCTGGTGAGTTTAACAATGGCGATCGACTTTATATATCTCGTTCAACAGGAAGCAAGTTACAGCTGCGAGGCTCAAAATTGGGATGATAAGATGTCCAGGGTTGTCATTTACTCTCAACTTGTGGTTGGGTTGAAAGTAGCTGGAAGCGTCGATACTAATTTCAGTGATTATGGAAAAATGCTTTACAAATTTAATTAACTTAGACATATAAATTTTAAAGGGTATCACATTGGATATTTAAAGAAAAAAGAGTTGTATGGATACTATAGAATAAGTAAGATCCATAATGAATAGCAATTAAACTAGATGTATATTATCCTTGATCATGGATGTCTTCTTAAAAGAACACTAATGCTACGCTAACAACAACACATGAGGCTACAGAATAAAAGGTTAATTTATTGTTGTAAATGTGAGGTTATTTAATGCAAAATACGAAATATGATTATTAATATTAATTATTTATCAAGTGCTATTGCAACGGAAAGTTATTATTGAAATGATTTTACAAGGTAAGTGAAAACACAAAGATACCCGGCTTAGCGGCGTATCCAGTAGGTATATTCCGAATTTTGTTAAGCTTTTTTCAATCAAGAATGCATACCTGAATTCGCAACTCTGAAATAGCTTTCCTTTCCGATCTATCCACACCATCACCACCCAAACCATATCGATTTTATTAGTTTTCCATATCACTTTTCAATAGTTTTCTAATATTTTCAACTTAATCAATAGAAAATCGATCAACCACTGTAATCATTTTAAACAAACTTCAAACTTGAACGCCTTATCAATAATCATGGCAACCAACATAAGCTCGCTAATATTTTTCTACCCCTTGTGCAGTTGTAGATCTAATTATTAGCAGTTGTTTGTCTTAGTAGCATTTTTATTGTCATGTATTATTCCATAATATTCTTGTTTATACATATATTAGTATTAAGTTCGTCGTTGGGGAAAAAAAAACAAGTTATGCCTTCTTCAACATATGCGCGGTTTGTGGAGCCCCTTCGCCATTACTACGTGAGAATCGTCCCGAACCTACCTCAACCTTTTTTAACGATTGTTTAATTCAAATTTGAATGCCGGCCGGCGTTTTCAGTTTACCTAGTTGTCCACAGCATGTTAGTTATAAAATTAACTAACACTAATTGCGCATTATTTGTTGATATATTACTGTGTTTTATGTTTTCAAAAATTGTCTTCATTGCGCTTCCAATTCATCTATTCTGGGTACATATTTTTCCCCAGTGGTCCTTCAAAGGTGATATACCTGTATTTACCAGCAATATTATTCCAAGTCGTATGTTAGGTATTTGTCTGATTTAATAGATTTAATATCAAAATAGATAAATCATAGATCAATAGATAAAGGCCCACCTTACATACGCACAATTTAGTTTTCCCTACTTGGATTCAGACTTAGAAATATCAGCAGTAGTGGGTCTGCTGACAAGGTGCGTCATGGAGTTTGAGGTAATTTACCTACAAATTTTCGCTATCGACAGTGATTTTAAGGGAAGGATGATAAATTTAACTGTGAACGTAATCTGGTTCGATTCAACGTCCTTCAAACTAAAGACGACGGCGGAAGAAAATTGTTCTCCTAAGTAATTAATTTCTGTTCTATTGTTCATTAATCTATCTTTATTTTTAATAATTTGGGAGAACAATTTTTCCCTCTCCTAGCATAGTACAGGATAATAACATATGTTAGAATTTAAATAAGTATAGATTAAGAATACATTAAACTTAACAACACTAATAGCTAATTCCAATAAATACTTGTATAAAATATTACTATGAATAACTTATACAATCGCAGATACTAAATTCCTTGTAAGTGGGCGGGTTCCCTAGTAGGGAGTTCCCTACCTACCATCAGAAAAAACACTACCTCAGCATACCACAGTTACTTGCATGGAAAACTATATTCCAAAGGACAGAAGATCCACCTAGCACATGGCCCTAAGTGGTAATAACCACAAATATTATCAGTTCGGCAGTGAAAGGTATCTCCTCCATAAAATTTACTTTATTATCCGTTTTAGCGAATTTTCTTAGAAAATAAAGCTATTGCAATGGCTCCAAAAATTGTAAAATACAAATTTTCAAAAATTTTCTTCATAGAAATCTGTTTTGAGGCATTCTGAAATGATTCCTGGATTTTGACGCTTTTTTATATGTATATATATATGTATAATATATATATAGGATATGTATATGTCCTTCCAGACGATAACTCTCGATAGAATTGAGATAAAAACTTCGTTCTTTCGCCAAAAAATCAAGCATTACAAAAGAAAGGATGAGTTCGTTGGACAACACTTTTTGAGCACATTAAATTGGTCAAATTTCAAAAAATGTTCTCAAAATCACTAAAAATGACTGAAAACGTCTAAAAACTTTTAAATTTATATTTTTACCAGAATCGTAGTTGAAACAAGTTTATTGACGATGAACTAAAACATTCAAAAATGTATTCACAAAATTATGGTGAAAAATGTACTTGAATTTCATCAATATTTGCTGAAAAATCGATTGAAAAACTGAAAAATTGCTAAACATCCAAAATCTGTTTTTATTCGTAGAATATGATTTGGAACGAGTTCATTTGCCATACAATTTGTGGTTAACAATTTCTTTGTACTCGGAATGCACAAATTTCAAAACAGTAATATAATATAATGTTACGATAATCTACGAAAATTCGCTCATACGATCATGCTGCATGAATAGAACTTTTAAAAGCCATAATTTCCACACAAATCACTTACAAACGAGTGAAAATACCGATACATTTTAGGGAAATTATCTGCTATGCAGGATTTCACAAATCTCCCCAAGGATGGTAAGACTCTCTACCTCTGTCACATATATGTAACTCACTAAATCCCATCACAAAACTTTCTATTTAAACCTAATATTCGTCATTCCTGACTTCTCTCAGGCCCCATTCAGAAGTACTCTAGCAGTCTAAATTAAATCTTCTGCTAAATTTGACGAAATACAACGTTGTATGGTTCATGTTCTAACCTAATTGTAAGTATGCTTCTACCATCTAGTTAGTGAAGTAGTATAATCTGAACCACCCTTTGTATATCCACCATAAAAACCATATTGTTTAACCTTGTAGCACCTGAAGAGGCCTCTTACAGGCGAAACTAATTGTGAAGAAAGAATAAAATGCCAAGGAAATGGCACATGAGCTTCCTCGTGACCTTCACAGTACATCACCATTAAATTCCAGAAAACTAGAAACGACCGGTTCTGGCATCAGGGAATTAATAAGGTGGGAAATTGGAAGCTGAATGGTCAGATTTCCCAGGCCCGAAAGCCTCAACACATTTTCACAATGTCAACTACCACCCATTGCCATACCAATCTGCGTAGTTAAAGTAGGGTCGGGTGGGCCCTACCGTCTCGCAGCCCCTGTCTGGGTTATGACCGTCACAAGGAATTCACGATAGCGCCTGCGCAGAAGCTACCGTTGATTCGATCATGATGAAGTTGATAGGGGACCATCTAGAGCTTAACCCGCACGATCCCTGAAAATTTGGTTAAAATCGGATCAAAATTGTGGAAGTTATGGCTGTTACAAGGAAATGTGGACGGACAGACAGACAGACGGACACGGAACCAAATTTGTTCAGGAGGCTCTGAAACGCAAAAGGCGAGTGGAAATTTTGATTTTGGAGAAACAAATTTTTTTTCATTTCGAAAGTGAAAATAAAGCTTCAGCTGCCTTGCAGTCTCGGAAGCAAAATATATAAAGGAAGAAGCCGCCTAACTTCCACTCTCATACCAGTACTCCTGTGTAATATGCTATATATTTTTAAATTCTAACAATCAGTCGCTTTACCGCAAAAGTGGCGGTTCCCAATGGCGTATGCTGGCTCATCATTCATCGCTCAAGACAGCTCCGTCTTCCCCTCCCAACTTGATTCATAATGATTTGACAATGACTGATGTCAGTGAAAACGAAGACGTCAAATTGCCGTCAAGGTCAACTTTCAAAGTTTTTGTAGTGGTATCATTCGACTCAGTGAGGTGTAAATATTGAACACTATATCAAACTCGATGTTCGGCCGACTTGACGACGATCGTTATCGCCGACAAGTTCCTGTCATTATATCGTCCGCAAAAAATATACAGCTAATCTCACACTTGAACTCACGATTTTCAGTACATTTGTTATGCTCAATTTGATGTGTTTTTAAGGGTAAAAATCTGTTATATCGGAGTTGGGGAGATCTGCAAGTGTTACCATTCGATTCAGCGTGAAAAAATACGTAGAAATCGGGCCCAAGCTCGAATTTTTTAGAGCGTCATTTTTCACAAAAACTCTCGATTTAATTTTAAAAGCCTCGTTTTTCAACATACAAACATACTTTTATCCTTTAATTAGTAAAGTAAAATCAAAATTAATCATACCGCTGGAAAGCTGAAATATGAAAACTACTGTCCTGAGAAATAGGACATTAAATTTACAGCCGGTTTAAAAAAATTAGAATTTCTCATACTCGTGGAAATTTCATGTTCAGGCAGTTTTTTCACCAAATCCATCGTATTAAAAAAAACTTGATTTGGCATCATATAGAAAGGAAATTTAACGCTCTTTTCAACGGTATCCTCAAATTTAAACTTACTATTTTAATTATAGTAGTTATAGCTGTTTTTGTGACTTAAGATCGAAAACTCGAAAAAATTAAATTACTCGAAATCTAAGCGTTAAAAAAGAAAAAATCTCTACGACGTACTTTTTGTCGGAAGCGAGCTCTAGGATCGACCCCTGTGACTATCTACCGATTGTCGTGATCAAAATTCTTGGACTTCTATAGTATATTTCAATCTTTCGATGTAATTTTGGGACTCAGGTGAACTTCTACCTATATTTCAGTCTTTCGATGTAATTTTGGGACTCAGGTGAAATAAGTAGAACAAGATTTCAATCACTGGGATAATTTATTACGCTTTTCTTCATGTCGCTCCAAAAGAAAGGTAATCAGGGTTTTTTTTTTCTATCTGGCCTGTCGGTTGATTAGTTTCTTATAATCACTTATTTTAAAGATGAAAGAAATACCGCACGGAAGAGAGAGGTATGCGGGATAGCAATGGATTAGATATTAGTATAAACAATGGTAGTTTATATAATATTAATTGCTATTAACGCAAGTGGAACTCATCGTTCTGAAGGTTGAACAACATTTATGAGCAAGCGGACCCGTGCACGTTGAGGGTACTAACGGGCACGCTGTTCCATTGAACGGATCACCGTAACAGTTTTTGATAGAAGTTACAAGTTTGGCTCATTAACTCTGAGACACCCTGTATATCAGGGGTGCTCAAACTTGAACTGCTGGCCATCTACCTCAATATTTTTAGACTACTTACGATCGACTCTGAGAGGCTGCAAGTATGTGTGATGCAGGGTTGTCGTACATACACGATACACCCTACCTACCTAGGTAGGGTGTACCGTAGCATATATAGATATTAGCTTTCCGCACAATTTACATTATTTTAGTCAAGGTTTGGGTTAGGTTTACCTATTTAAGTTCTTCTCTACAATATCAATGACAAAACTCCTAGTTATTCAAAATTGCGAGTTTATTCGTTGTTACAAAACAAATGAGTTACATATGGTGTTAAACTCAACTAAGGAGTGACTTTGGATGTTGAAGCGTAGCACTGCATGTCCTCAGCATACTTTTCATAAGATGGTGCTTAACCACTGAGTGCCAATCGCAAGCATGATGACATATGATCGTCAGTTAGTCGATTGCGATATTTTGACTTAATTATCTTCATTTCAGAAAATGCAGACTCGCACAAGTAAGTTGACCCAAACATTGCCGTCAGTTGAAGGGCGATTTGCCTTAGATTCGGATATTTATCTACCAGAAATTTGTATCAGATGCTGTAGCTTTGAGATGTATATCTGATATAATCTGCACCAACTCATTTTCAACAGAACATGAGTTCATATTAAACTGACTTGCTACTTCAGTAGCTAATTCCTCAATGT
The DNA here is from genome assembly GCA_030762985.1 of Adelphocoris suturalis. NCBI lineage: Eukaryota > Metazoa > Arthropoda > Insecta > Hemiptera > Miridae > Adelphocoris > Adelphocoris suturalis. The sequence continues at coordinate 115,869,465 of CM061042.1, forward strand.
TTTTACATGAAAAAGGATAACTCGTAAATGATGCTATATTTGCCAATTTACTGCAATCATAAAAATGCATTTCGAATTGTCCCAAAATATTTGATAATTCAGCCTCATACGTATCATAATTCAACTGAGGAATCCTTGCTTTCAAAGACGGAAAATGTTTCAGATCCTTTCTTTTCAGTTGATCTATCATAAGTTGCAATTTACTTTTGAATCCGTTTACTGCGCTAATCATCTCAATAATATTTTTTCATTTACCTTGAAGCTCCAAGTTAATGGTGTTTAAGTGCATTGTGATGTCAGTCAAAAATGCCAAATCAGTCAGCCATTTTTCGTTTTTCAACATCTCAGTGTCATCACCTCTTTCGTCTAGAAAAGCTGTTATTTTGGGCACTAATTCTTGAAACCTTTCTAGGAATTTTCCGCGACTCAACCACCTGACGTCCGTGTGAAGAACTAAATCAGTGTGTTCAGCTGACTCCCTATCTTCCAACTGCAACTTAAAGAGCCGCCGTTGCAAGCTACGTGCACGGATGGAATTCACAATTTTTGTTGCAATGCCCATAATTTCCTCCGTGTTTAAAACTTTTGAACACAAAACTTGTTGATGTATAATGCAATGGAATGAAAAAAATGAAGGGAATTCTTCATTAGCTCGACACAATGCCACAAAACCGTTCTTGTTTCCAGTCATTGCTGGTGCTCCATCGGTTGTAATGCACACTAATTTATATATTGGTAGCTTGTAGTTTTTTACAAAATTGATGAAAACGTCATATATATATCTTCGCCACGGGTCTTCCCCTTCAGAGGAATGATTGTCAAAAATTCTTCCTTAGCCAACATGTCATTGAATACCATCCGAATAAAAATACACAGCTGGGCAGTGTCTGTCATATCGGTGGATTCGTCGAACTGTAAGGAAAAGTATGTACATTCCATGATATCATGTTTTAGTTTACCTGCGATGTCCTGACTCATGACTTCAATACGCCTTGTGACAGTCGGAAGAGATAACTGAAGTTCTCTAATAGCAGACATGATTTCTGTTTTATTTTTAAAATCTCCAAATAAAGTCTCACCCGCTTCAATAAATGCTTCCTTCACAACCGATCCATCTTCGAATGGTTTCTTGTGTTTCGCCAATGTATGGTTCCTTTGATAAAGCCGCCTTTTGCCGCAAGCAGTGTTATTACGTAATAAATTTTTGTAGTTTAGTTACCTACTTATTAAAAATTTTTTTCTTCTCGAGATCTACTCAAAAAGCACTCGCGATCGACTGGTCGATCGCGATCGACCGTTTGAGCACCCCTGCTGTATATCCATAAATATTATTGGTCCAAACTCGTCATAATTACGCAGGTCAGGTCCTAAATCTTCTCCAGTGTATTCTATCACGGTCTGTTCCAACAAAACACTTGGAAACGGGCTCTATTCCAAAGTCAGCTAAGCTATCCAAAGCAGCATCATTATCGTTTCGTTAACTTTACAGCTTCCACAACACATCCCAATGTGCCCCGCATGAATGATCTCGTTAGTCAAACCTAAAAAACAGTATTTTTCATCACCAAATTATCGTTCCCTTCCTTCGGACGCGACGAACGTAATAAACTCAAACTCCTTTGTCCATAATCTCTTCCCCAGTGCCTACACAGAGCTTCATTTGAGTGAAAAAAACCCCTCCCTTCCTTTTCCCTCTCACTGCCACTTCTCAGCACTACAGGTTCGGATTGCATTATTAAAGCGGCTTCTTTTTGACCCTTTTTGTTCATTCAAGTTAGTGGCTTCATCCACTACACAGCACAAAGGCCCTTCCCAAAAACTCGGTTATCTCCTTTCTATTACTTTTTTTTTCTGTCTCTCGTTTTACTTTTTTTCAATTAACTTATTCAGACTCTCCGCTCTAACAAAAAAGAGCAGTTTACACAATCTGTAACACTCGTCTCGGCTCTCTTTAATCTTCTTCTTTCCTTATGCGTTTTCTTCCATTGAGGCTTTTAATTTAATTTTTCCAGGCCGCAGCGTTATTATTGTTAGCTTATTTTATTAGAAAAATAAAGAAAGTCTCGGTGCAGAGCTTCATACTTCTTTCCCACATGTGATTACACAAGTTGCGTTTATGATATTACTGTTTTTCTTCTTCAAATAATGAATTTGGAAGATTTAACTTTATGCAAGTATTTTATAGCCCCGTGGAAGTAGGTAGATGATGGATTTATCAGGTATTTTTAATGGATTTTGTGAAAAAATCCGTCCAACCACCACATTGGTGTGGGAGCTCAAGTCCTCAATTAACAATTTTCTTAGATGAGAAACTATTGCAATGGCTTGGAAAATTGTAAAATCAAAAGTATTGAAAAAAAAAAAAGCTGCAAAATATTACACAAAGGTTTATTATTTATGTATTAGACAGCCCTTCTACGTAGATCTCTGGTCCATAATTATTAAACGCCGCTTATAGTATATTTAGTATCGGAACTCGGAGCTTCGGACCTCACAAATGGGTTCAATCCATTACAGCAGCGGAATCTCACAATTTTACGCTTTTTAATATCGTTGATAAACATAAAAATTTATTACCAAGTCATCTTTCCAACACATAAAAGTGTTACCTATACTGTATATTGATATCATTTATTTGGTCAAATTTTAAAAAATGTGCTGACAAAATCACTGAAAATGGCTAAGAATCGTTAAATTGATATTTTTTAGCATAAGATTGTTCAAATAAAGTTTATCAACTATGAAATAGAACATTCAACAATTTATGTACGAAATTATGCTAAAAACTTGAACTTCATTAAATTTTGTTTTAAAAAATCTATAAAATTGCAAAAAACAGCCTAAAATCCAAAATCTCTTTTTGAATAGAAGAGTATCATTTATAATACTTTTTTTTTTCATAAAATTAATAGCTAAAATTTTCTTTTCACTCATAAATCTCCAATTTCTATACAACTTGAAATAGGTATACAGAAAAAGTCCAGTCATGCAGCATGACCCCATGAGCGAATTTTTGAAGAAATCTTCGACATTTCAGTCGCTATTGATCGTGTTGAGAAATTTTAGTTTATGATTTTGATAGACAAACATGGAATCAAATTATTAACACATGCACAGAGTAAACTCATCAGTTGTGATTACATTTTTTTTTTTTTTTTTTTTTTAAAGCACCTACTACCTACGTTTTAAACAGCATGGTTCTAGGATTGGTTATACAGGGATACTTCCATAAAAGTAGTTCAATCTGAATTTGGACAATGTTTCATGCAAATATTACCGATTTTTACAACTAGCGAACGGCATTATTTCGATTTTTGACTGATTTTTCAACTTTGAAATTTTTGAAAACTTGATGCATATTCTTATAGGAAATTTTACGCTGATTCCGAGTATACCACATGTTAGTATGCTGAAAAAATTATTTCGCACAACAAATCGCAAAAAAACAGGCTATTTTGAAATTTTTAACTACATCTTCGAAAATTTCAACCCGAAGATGTAATCCGATCATGCTGGCCAACGAACTTGAACTTTCGTTTTCTGTCCTTAACATTTTAAAATTTGTTTGAAGTTTCTAGCACAATTCTACGGACAGTTATCGTCTGGAATGACACATACATACATACATACATATATACATATATACATATATACATATATACATATATACATATATACATACATACATACATACATACATAAAAAAATGCGTTAAACTTCAGAATATGATTCAGAATAGCCTGAAACGGATTTCTGCATAAAATGTTTTCAAAAATTCACATTCTACAAATTTTGAGGCGAGAGCAATAGCTTAATTTTCTTCAAAAATTCGCTAAAAAGACACTTTTTCACATATTTTTGGCTCATAGCACCCATGGGTGTGAAGCGATCGAGCTGGTGAGAAGTTAGGACCAACTAGACCCCAAGTGGAGTCTATGTGCGAAAGAACAGATTTTTTAAGTCAATTCTAAGGCCTTTTATGGCCCGGACGGCGAACGGCGAACGGCGGACGGACATTTCAAATTTGGATTCTACGCACCTTGAAACGTAAAGTGACAAAGTTTGATGGGGGGAGGGTTATACAAATTTTTTGCTATACGATCACATAGGCTTATTATTGGAAATAATAAACCAAAAAGTATATACTATATATATATATATATATATATATATATATATATATATATATATATAAATATATATATATATATATATATATATACATATACTCGTATGTATCATATATGATGCGGAAAATGAAAAGGGACCTCTTTTCGCGGGAGTAAAATGTTCAGTACAGGTGAAATGAGTTGTCAGGGTCGAAAATATACATTTTCAAGTTTTGATCGATTATCGTTCTCTAACTCTTTATTTGGAAGATAGTATCAATGGTAAAGTATTGGAAATAATAAAACAAAACATTACTGTTACCTTGAAGAATTTCGATATCTAGATTTTTCAATATTTAGGGTTAATCAAAATTGATGCTGCTGTTACAAGCACATCCCCAGCCGATGCATGATTTTCCAGCAGAATTTCATAAACATTGGTCTAATGGCTTTGGAGAAAAGCTCTTGATGGCGTACGGCGTAATGCTGACGGACGTATTTTTTTGAATTCGGTTTTTAGATTCTATGCATCGAAAATTAGACAAACACATTTTCAGAGGGGGGATTAAACAATGTTTTTCTCGGTCGATTTCAAAGGTTCATGTTGAAAAATAATAAACCAAAAGGAAATGACAATGGAGATACCTATTAATGGTCAAATCCAAGGAAAAAAATTTGATTTTGACATTTTCATGTCTACACTTTGGACATTGAGTATCACAATTAATTACGAAATCGGCGAAATGTACCTATTTGATCGTAAAGGAGCGATTTTTAGAGATAGAGCTTCATGTTTCGTTCCTACGGATTCGTAAAAAATCTTTAATAAATTGGGGTTGGTGCATTTAAGGAGGTATATAAAAAGAGTTTCATACATTGGAACACATTGAATCACAATTCTATTCTTTCAGTTGCCCGAAAACATATCCACGATTCAACGTATTGCTACAATATTCCTACCTGAACGACTTTTGGAGGCGTACGCTTGAAAACTCTCAATGTGTTCCGAAATTGTAAGTTCAATGACCAGGTTTGACTTCCGGGTATTTTTAATTGAAATTTGGGAAATCTGCATTTAAAAGACGGAGGGTGAATAGGAGAAGAAGAGGCGTCAAACCCAAAAACGTCTTCCAAGTTGGGTGTGGCAAATAGCTTCCTCGTACCCGTGTCATGAATGTATAGGTCAATGAAGATTTTTAAATAATCTTGACAAATTCCATAGTGAAATAGAGTAAATCAAGAAGTAGCGTGAAACTTCATATTTGGTTAAGAAACGGAAAAATTATACTCAATGTAATTTACGTTGGCGCATGCGCAGAATGAATTGATAAATTGAAAACAGGTACGGGACCATCTACAACCTAACCCGAGCATTCCCTGATAATTTAATCGAAATTGGATGAAAACTGTGGAAATTAAGGTCGTTACAAGGATTTCAGATTGGCGCATGCGCAGTAGCTATTAATGATACAATCATGTTGAAATGGATGTAAGGTAATCAAATTGTCATCACCCTACTATTATCCAAATTTGAGCGAAATTGGACTAGGATGTGAAAAAATGGAGCACAACGGAATTTACGTTTGTGCATGCGCAGAGTGAAGTATTGATTTGGTTGCAATGAAACTGATAGGGGACTATCTACAACCTAACCCGCTCATTCTTGGACAATTTCATCAATATCGGATGAAAACTGTAGAAATTAAGATCTTTACAAGAATTTCACATTGGCGCATGCGGTGTAGCTATTAATGATACAATCATGTTGAAATTCATACGGGATGATAATAGATCATTGTTCTCCCAATTTGAACGAGATCGGACGACTAGGGCGCGAGAGAATAACGCTCGGTAGAATTTCCGTTTGCGCATGCGCGGAGTGAAGTATTGTCTCAGAAATAATGAATTTGACAGGGGACTGTCTACACCCTATCCCGCACATTGCCTGCAAATTTCGTCCAAATCGAATGAAAACTGGAAAATACGCTTGTTACAAGGAAATGCGGACACACGACAGATTCACAACACACGCACAGACTGACACGGAACCAAAGTTGTTCAGAATGGTATATAGCATTTAAAAGTCAAATTAACCTTTTTACAAGTCAAATTAACCTTTTTAAAAGTCGAATTAACCTTTTTACAAGTCAAATTAACCTTTTTAAAAGTCAAATTAACCTTTTTACAAGTCAAATTAACCTTTTTACAAGTCAAAATAACCTTTTTACAAGTCAAAATAACCCTATTACAAATTAAAATAACCCTCCTTGAGCAATGCGCAAAAATCGTTGAAGGGCAAAGAAAAGAAACTAAATACATTGAATACGACAAAGTAGGTGTAATAATAATTAAAAAATATCGATTTTCCAACAAAAAATATATCAAAATTTTCCATCAAAAACTCAATCAACAAAAATATCAATTTTCCAACCAAAAATATATAAAATTGTCCAACAAAAAAATGAGGTAGGTACTAGGTAGGCTTAGGCAGGTAGGTAGGTAGGCTTTGTAATGAAAATTACTTAAAGATCACAGTGAGAAGGAATACTGGGGTAGAAATTCATGAAAAAGGAATGCCAGTTAAACCCGTACTCCTGTTTCTTTGCCCTTCAACGGTTTTCGCACATTGCTCAAGGAGGGTTATTTTGATTTGTAAAAGGGTTATTTTGATTTGTAAAAGGGTTATTTTGATTTGTAAAAGGGTTATTTTGATTTGTAAAAGGGTTATTTTGATTTGTAAAATTGTTATTTTGATTTGTAAAATGGTTAAATTGACTTGTAAAAAGGTTAATTTGACTTGTAAATGCTATATAACTTAAAACGTGAGGGGAAAATTTGATTTTGGGGACCAACAATTATTTTTCTCCCGAAAGTTTAAACACTGCTTCCTTTACCTATAGGTAGTCTCGGAAGCAAGACCGAGATTGTTTGACTAAGCTTCTCAATTAGTGAGGCCTCGTTTCAACCATTTGAACAAAGCGGTAAAACATATTCGTTTTCTGTGGGAGAGGGATGACTGTTTATGAAAACTCACAGCCTGTAATGAAAAAGATTTATACACCAACATGTTTCAACATTGCGAGAGGCCTTTCGACTTTCGCTTGATATTGATTCCTTGATCAGGCCTACCTTGAGTTGCCTTTCCGCGCTCTATAATTAGGGAAACTTTGATGGTATCGATCTTTGAGAGGAGGTCGGTACCCAGAAAAGCAGCGAGTTCCATAAAAGATGAGCCGCCTCGCTGCCTCCCTAGGGGCAGTTAACGAGTCGTTTTGTGTGGCTCTCGCGGGCTTCAAGGCCTGTGCGATGAGGTTCGTTAGGGTGCCTGCCTTCAGCTTCTGCACAGAATCGTCAGGATGAGGTCGAAAAATTAACTTTACCTTCCAGCGCTCGCGCTTTTGAATCATAACCAACCTCAAGGCATTCGTTTGACCGGTAATAGCTTTTTCAGGGGGTTTCTCGTCTCAAAATCCACGAGAGATGTGGGTGTTGAGATGCGGTGCCCACTGGTATAGTTGAAAAGGGAGCTGTCGGTATTATACAGGAAAAACCGCACATTGACACACTCCGGGGATGTCTTATCTGATCTGATTTAACCGATAAATTCAACTTCTCCTAACGAACCGCGTAACTAACTATAGTTCTGGCACGGTCTTTACATAATCATAATCCTGTATTTAACTTATGGATCGTTTAATTTTTCTGAATTTCGCATAAACTATGGTAATCACATTAATCACTGAAATAAAATGAATACTACATATTTATGTGTACGTGTTGCAGTGCAATGCTTTGAGGACGTACGAGCCACGACTCAAGCCTAAAGCAGAGTTTGCATATTGAATTTAGTTCGTTATGCAATTACTGAGGATCACTAGGTGAGGCTTCAGAACAGCGAACACATTTGTTTGCACATTTGACCCTTGTAGAGCTTTTTCATATGCGATGCAAACCTTTTGTTTCTTACCTTTTTCCTGATCCCAGTAGAAAAAACGCTTGCATACGAGTCTGCAACACATTGGGACATTTCATGTCTTTAGTTGCAGACAAGTATGGGTTGCAGACTCGTATGCAAGCTCTAAGAGCCACTCAGCTGATCCGGACCCTGGGCATCGTCACGTAAATGTCCTAAAGAGGCTTCATACGAAATTAGAGCTTCCTAGAGTGTAAAACATAGAAATTACCTATTAAAATGATTTAACCACCGCTTCACATATCAAACCGTTCTCGCAATATTCGTATCACTTGCTATGAATCAAATCATCGAAACACCAGCTCAATGAAATCATCAGAAACTAACAAGCGGTGGCAATCATGTTCACAATATCAATTATTGAGAATGATCACCTTAGTGTACTGAATTATTCAAATAGCCTTGCTCATAACTCAGCTTGTTGGCCACGCACTTCGCAGTAGTTAACATAATATGGTTGGATAAATTGAGAGCTTTCGAACGAATGGTCAACGAATTTTGTGGAATGAAAAACGACGAAGTACCATTTCCCTAGCTACGACTCGGTTGTAAGCGGAAATCATCAAAATATTTTCGTGAGCAATTTTCCGTGAGGTTTTTTTAGTTTATGTGCCATAGCAAAGACATAAAATGTCAAAAATGTGCTTACTCACTGGAATATGAGTAGGAGCAATGTCTATTTCTGGGGATGGTGAAAACTATGAGATCTCTACTACAAGGAGCAAAAACTACACGTTCCTCTGTGAAGGACAGGAAGTTCGTCTGGTCTTCTTCCCAGGCTTACATTCATCTAGGAGTTCGGAAAGTAAGTTAAGTGCTTGCAGAGGATTTTCAGCATCTAAATAAATACATCAGCTAAGCACTTCTATCCATCATACATATGTTTATGGCATGTTTTTGAATCCATTGGGTGGGTAAGTTACCCACTCCCAAACATTGTACCCACTTAATACCTAATTCTAACTATACTTAATCCTTACTATCAATACCTACAGCTTACATATAGGTAATAATAACTAGGTAACTACATCCTGACTTATAACTAAATATTCTAGAGCTTAACACTAAGAGTAGCCTGCTGTACGAGTATTTTAACACCTTTTTGATCCCTGATGAGGCCTATGTAGGTGGAAGCGCTTGGATACACAATAAATAGATGATAAAACTTGCCAAAAAGTCTGCTCATCCCCTCACACCCATATAATCATGTGTATTTTTTATGTATACAAGTACAATAGGCAGTCTTTCAGTGCACTCTGCAAGGAGGCAGAAACCTCATGTTAGCTAACTAATAATCTCTTGATCCAGTAAACTCCATGATCTCCTCCGTTATGATTCAAATCCACTTAGAGCCGAGCTTCATACAGATATTGCGAGAGAACAGTTATTAATCTGTTCGTATGTAAATAGTTTTAAGTTAAAGGTAGGGTCGTGCAGGATCTACACCTTTGAGATTGACAAAGGGTTTGGAATGTGACCTAAGGAATATTAAAGGATCTTGATGTGTTATCTTGTATATACTGTTCAGTTAAGGCTACAGCAATACGAGAAAGTGTGTTCCCTTGCGGAGCCCTTTTTAAGATGCCAAACTGGTGGAGATAAGTTGGAGGGAGGCAACATGTTAAAGACTGACATCTAGTAGAGGGAGGGGGGGGGGGTGTTCTAATCTTCCTCTGACTTGATTGCTATAGTTCCAAGATCAACTATAGACAATGGATGATTCTCTGTCGATTTATGTGGCGCTGTCAGCGCTAGTGTAATAGCTTATTCGGATTTTCTTCTGAAACTTATGTGGTGGTGGGGGGGTCTTCATGTAACTCTTCCTAGAACGAAAGGCGCGAAGGTGCCTGGTGACAGGGAAAGGAGTAATGGTGTTTGGTCCCAGATCCCCAGTGGAGTCGTCATGTGAAGGGAAGCGACTCATAACGGCATGATACAGTGGGAACAATGAGCAGTTACAAGGACCAGTAGTTGCAAACTTCACTTGGTACCCAGACCAAATTAATTACTGTGGTGTTCCATGGCCCCACGTTCAATGTCTCCATCTTGCAACCTCAGGAAATCTCCATGTGATTTGGGGATCTGGCCCTTGTGGTGGATCGTTAGGTAGCCCCTTCGCATAGTAACTTATTGGTATGGGTAAATGATATTGCTAGATCGTGGAAGTGGGGTTAGCCTTCAACCATCTGGACTCTCATTATTTGAGTTTGCATTTGCGTTTCTGCTCGGTCTCTTTCTCTCGCTTGGTGTGATTTAGCTTCAGGCTGCGCGGAAGCTGCTCGCTGCAACAAGGAGAAAAAAAAAAAATAATAATAATAATAACAATTTGGAGGTACCCTCAGTGGGGAATCTCGGCTCCAACAGCGATCGGCAAGTTGGGAAATGGGAGTGAGAGGAAGAGGTGCTTCGAGGACTTGATGTCAATAGAAACAGTATAGCGGTTTGGAGAAGAGACCTGGGAGAGTGGCTTGCTTTTTCCAAAGTGAAGTCGGGTAAGCTATGAGAAGAAACTGAAGGGCTGCGACCGATGATAATGGACTTTACTCTATCTATGGAGGATAACAATTTCACCATATAAAAGTTTAAACTGTCGGAGAGGGAAACTGAAGGGAGATACCACAGAAGTCCAAAATTCCCTTGAGAAAATAGAGGTGAGAAAAAACGCTGTAAATTATTATACAAAGAATTATAATTTCGGTATAAGGTAGCCCTCTTACGTAGATCACGAGTCTATTATTATTTTAAAAAAGTACATCATCCAAATGTAACTACTTAAATGTAGGTACATATTAAGTGGAAATTAAATAATACATTTTACTAGTACGTAACAAGAGCTGATATTTAGGAGCAGTGGTACATCAGAATCTATAAGGGCCAGTTTATTAATGCTCAGTCAAATCTCTAAGTAACTACTGATTACAATTAGTCCTGGACTTTCAGATACCTACCGTTTATCAATCTTTAAATGATTGCTGACTAACTAAATAGAATTTACAACGGGGAAAACAGGGGTGCTGCAACAACAGCAAAATATTCACACGGAATTATGTTGGAACACTGCGCAGTATTTAATTGTTTCCATAGCAAATTCCAGGCCTAAGCTTTAAGACCCATTTTTCGGGGGTTCTTCTGGTTTAGGATGAGCAGCTTGACATTCTTTGGGGCTTTATTCCAGCATCGGGCAGAAATACCATCCGGTCTAGCAGATGTGGAATTGTTGACACGACACTTATGAGCCTCGTCATGAAGCACCGGCTTGCACAGCTCCTTCAACTACCTCCGCAGCTACACGAGCCGAATGCTTCCTCCAGAACCTCTGGACCCGCTTGCTCAGGTACTCTACGAGCTCCATGGGGCACCAAAGCAGGAGGATTTCCTCCCTGGTGCCTCGCCATGTTCGCTTCCTCAGCCCGTGGAAAGATCCTCTGCACATTAGCGGCGACCTCGTCTGCCGAGCCATCAGGCCTCGTTTTCCTCAACAGCCCGCTTCGCAAGTTTCTGCAGGTAGGCTCTCTCATAACCTTTATATGGCCCACCTGCTCCCCGAGCCTCAATACTTCAGCCTTCAGAGCCTCAAGATGACCGCAGGTCCTGGGTGAGGATTTGTGAACGGCGGGCTGCTGTCCTACGTCTGTCGGAGGTACGGGAGAAGCCCCACTGCTATTTGCTAGGAGTGCATCCTGGACAACCTCTTATAGTGGGGCCTCAGTCGAAGAGACTGGATGGCAGAAAGCGTGCGCTTGGGAAAATTTGATTGCAAAAAAACATCAATATCACTTACCCCATAACTCACAGTCTCTGCCTCCTCTACTGCCATTTGCTGCAAATCCTCAGCATACCCGGAACCGCTCTTGCTCTGTATCAATTGCATCATTGGCCTGTACAGGATGCATCTCCCAGACGTAGACACTGAGGCCCTGATTGGAACTGAAGGCTCTCTCACAGTCGGCACAATGGTGGGCATCAACTGGGGCAGTGGAGGAGAATAAAGGGTAGGATGGTGATGATGTAGATGAGGAGGAGGATGACCGACGCCCCTGCCTGGGGCACCCCCGAGCGCCTCCTCTAGGACTCCGTGTGCCAACGGGCCGGCGGGGGTTATGAGGCTCTTGTAATTTGTAGTCCGTAACGGGGAGACGAGAAAAGTAGGGTCGGGAGACCCGTTGACACTAGCTTCCACCCTAATCGCTAGTGGGTCATTTCACAACCCTCTGTTCACCCAGAGGGTGCCCGGGTCGCACGACGGGGTCGCATGACCTTGACGTGGACACACACACACACACACTTAAGATATATACCTATATAAATATGAAAAAGCGTTAAACTCTAGGATTAGTTTCAAAGTGCCTCAAAACGAATTGCAATAGCTTCATTCGACAAAATTCGTTAATTTAACAAATTTTCGAGAAAATAAATCAAACACATTGAAGCTTAATATTAAGAAATCCTCCTTAACGTTGGTTTTTGTAGTCTTATTTGTTAACGAGCATGGCTGAATTATCATCTAAAATTATAAATAGACAATGCTAATATAACATGCTAGAGGTGAGCAATTAGAGTAACTAATCCTAACATCCTAACTAACTAACATCCTAACTTTTCGCCTGTTATACCATTGAATTGAATATAACAACTTAACCTTTGTGTAGAAATCTCTTACTTAAACTTCTGTAACTAATATAAAGGAATAGTCATTTATCTCTTGGAGGTATAAAACCTTTTTATGATAATTTAATTTTCTGTTCGATTTTTATTATCTACGAAGAAGACATTTCATTTAGATTTACTGTGCATCAGAAACCGTTTAATAAACTTTATAAAAGAATCTATTTAATTTCATACCACCCGAATTATCTTAATCTCTCGTTTAATTCTCAGTTACACAATAGCGGTTCTCTTCCAACAATCGATTGTGATATTTTGTAATAAAAGTGGTGGTTGAATGATTTATACTCAATTCATGCATGCATTTCAAATAGCCTCGAACATAAGTTCGATTGTGACAGAGAATAACAAACATTTTCATTGGGCATTTTCAAAATCTGCCGTATAATAGGAAAACTGGTTTACGATGAGGTGTTTTGTTGATCTTCCAATAGTCTGAACTATGACAAATGGGTAGTTTTTATTTTGTTTGGAGTTTCATAGCCGTTGATAACATGCACACAAAATGCAGAATAAAATGTTGAAATTTAGATAATGAAAATACTTATGGAAATTTTTAATAATAAACCTTTGTATTCAATCAAGAAATAAATACGCTTTTTTTAACCTTCTCCTCTTACATCTATTTTAACAAATCGTAAGAAACCACTCGGATCGTTGTATGTACGTCCGTTCGCTCTCCTTTAGGGCCTTTGCCATGAAAAAAGAACGTAAGTGTGTCCATGAGTGTGTTGGCTACGTCGATGTTATCTCAATTTATCGAATTAATTTACAATTTTCAAACCCTAATCATAAATTTTAATTGGAAAAAAACCCATAAATTATAAATCATAAATCTTGATTTATGATTTATCATCCTAATCAAATTTATCATAATAATGATTTATCATCAATAATTTTGATTGATAAATTTTGATTGGAAAACGATAGAAAACTCGGCGCTCCGCGCCTCGCCAGGGGGCATCCCTCTATTTACATACTTCGGACGAAATTATTGAAACACAGAATGTGCTTGCGTTGTCGCGCAACCAAGTGACAACCAAACAAGCGTCATTGTTTACTATTCATTTATAACATCAATTTATATAGTTATAGTATGAAACTACGAAAATTGCGTTGTCGCGTAACCAAGTGACAACCAAACAAGCGTCATTGTTTACTATTCATTTATAACATCAATTTATATAGTTATAGTATGAAACTAAGAAAAAAAATACGAAATAAATTCGTGATAAATCAAGAGCTTTCCAACGAATGGTGAACGATTTCTGTGCGATTAAAATGGCGGAAATTCCATTTCCCTACCAACGGCTCGGTTGTACGTGAAAATCATCCGTCACACATTTCGTTCCCATCCCGCGTTCCATTTTCGGCTAGTTAGTCCATGGCTAAAACACATTCTGTGTTAAAAATCCAAAAAAGATTTTGTTCAGCAAAATGTGGAGAAAAAACCTGAGTGTACTGAATCATTCAAATAACCATGCTCATAACTCAGTTTGTTGGACACGCACTTCGCAGTAGTTAACATAATATTGTTGGATAAATCGAGAGCTTTCGAACGAATGGTCAACGAATTTCGTGGGATGAAAACCGACGAAGTACCATTTCCCTAGCAACGACTCGGTTGTAGGCGGAAATCATCACAATTATTGGCGCTACTTTCATCTCACTTTATAGTCTCACTTTTCGGCGGGGGATCCATCGCTAAAACATGATTCCATGTTAATAAAAAACGTCGAAGTTGGGTGTGGCACATAGCTTCCTCATTTACCTATCACCTTCTTCCAGCTATAATCGAATTTAGGCGAACCCGACCGACTAGAGAGTGAAGAAATGGAGCATGATGGAATTTACGTTTGCGCATGCGCAGAATGGAGTATTGATTTGGCAATAATGAAACTGATAGGGGACCATCTACAACCTAACCTGTGCACGAGTTAACCGAAGCGCCGAAAACTGTCCAAAAATTTTTTTTCTCTCGAAAGTGAAGGTAGACCCGGAAGCAAAAATATAAACTCAGATTCGACTTCTGGCAAGTCCCTTTTCCCATTTGTATTTGTGTTCATACTTTCCCTCGATATGAATACGAATTTGCCCATTTCTGCCATATACCGTTTCTGTAAAAGGCACACATTTCGAAAGTAAGTGTTGCTTATTTACAAAAATTCCATATTCGAATGCTTATTATGTATAATAATATGTTAACATCTCTCCGGGACCTTCATTATAATGAAGAGCAGTTTCCATTATTCACAAAAGTGCCCTCCATCAAAATTGCAATACCTTCAAGAGCGGGAGAGGAAACTGTGGCGAGAGGTCGTTGCTTTATAAAAAATTGACATTTGCGTATGCGTACAAACGTTGATTGGATGGCATTGAAAATCATAGGAGACGGTCTAAAGGCTAAGCCACACAATCCCAGAAAATATGGTATAGTTTTGAGCGTGACAAGGATTTATAACAAATAAACAGAAATCAGACAGACAGACACGGAACCAAAATTGATCAGCAAGCTCTGAAACACGAAAAGAAAGAATTAAGGATACGAATTTGCCCATATCTGGCATAGACCGTTACTGTAAAAGGCACATATTTCGAAAGTAAGAGTTGCTTATTTACGAAAATTCCATATTTGAATGCTTATTCTGTACAATAATATGTTAACATCTCTCCCGGAGACCTTCATTATAATGAAGAGCAGTTTCCATTATTCACAAAAGTGCCCTCCATCAAAATTGCAATACCTTCAAGAGCGGGAGAAGAAACTGTGGCGAGAGGTCGTTGCTTTATAAAAAATTGACATTTGCGTATGCGTACAAACGTTGATTGGACGGCATTGAAAATCATAGGAGACGGTCTAAAGGCTAAGCCGCACAATCCCAGAAAATATGGTATAGTTTTGAGCGTGGCAAGGATTTATCACAAACTAACAGAAATCAAACAGACAGACAGGCAGACACGGAACCAAAATTGATCAAAGCCACACAACCCAAGAAAATATGATATAGTTTTGAGCGTGACAAGGATTTATTACAAATAAACAGAAATCAGACAGACAGACACGGAACCAAAATTGATCAGCAAGCTCTGAAACACGAAAAGAAAGAATTAAGGAAAGTGAAGGTAGACTTGGCAAGCAAAAATATAAACTCTGATTTGTCCTCTGGTAAGTCCCTTTTCACATTTGTATTTGTATTCATACTTTTCCTCGACATGAATACGAATTCGCCCATATCTGGCATAGACCCTTACTGTAAAAGGCACATATTTCGAAAGTAAGAGTTGATTATTTACGAAAATTCCATATTTGAATGCTTATTCTGTACAATGATACGTTAACATCTCTCCCGGAGACCTTCATTATAATGAAGAGCAGTTTCCATTATTCACAAAAGTGCCCTCCATCAAAATTGCAATACCTTCAAGAGCGGGAGAAGAAACTGTGGCGGGAGGTCGTTGTTTTATAAAAAATTGATCAGCAAGCTCTGAAACACGAAAAGAAAGAATTAAGGATACGAATTTGCCCATATCTGGCATAGACCGTTACTGTAAAAGGCACATATTTCGAAAGTAAGTGTTGCTTATTCACGAAAATTCCATATTTGAATGCTTATTCTGTACAATAATATGTTAACATCTCTCCCGGAGCGGGACCTTCATTATAATGAAGAGCAGTTTCCATTATTCACAAAAGTGCCCTTCCATCAAAATTGCAATACCTTCAAGAGCGGGAGAGGAAACTGTGGCGAGAGGTCGTTGCTTTATAAAAAATTGACATTTGCGTATGCGTACAAACGTTGATTGGACGGCATTGAAAATCATAGGAGACGGTCTAAAGGCTAAGCCACACAATCCCAGAAAATATGGTATGTTTTGAGCGTGACAAGGATTTATAACAAATAAACAGAAATCAGACAGACAGACAGGCAGACACGGAACCAAAATTGATCAGCAAGCTCTGAAACACGAAAAGAAAGAATTAAGGATACGAATTTGCCCATATCTGGCATAGACCGTTACTGTAAAAGGCACATATTTCGAAAGTAAGTGTTGCTTATTTACGAAAATTCCATATTTGAATGCTTATTCTGTACAATAATATGTTAACATCTCTCCCGGAGACCTTCATTATAATGAAGAGCAGTTTCCATTATTCACAAAAGTGCCCTCCATCAAAATTGCAATACCTTCAAGAGCGGAAGAGGAAACTGTGGCGAGAGGTCGTTGCTGAGCCAGGGGGAGGTAGAGAGATGACGCCGGAGAGAGGGGGTTGGAGAGGGGCGATATTAGGAGCCGTTCATTTGTCTTGCTTACATCACACGCCGCCTCTAATGCCAGGAGCAAGACTTACACAAATTCGAATTGATGTCCCTCCCCGAGGTCTTAATACCCAGACATTCCCTTCCAGGTCTCCGACGCATTTTCCTCTTTATTATTGATGGCAGCGTCGGTCATTTTTACTTCATTTTTATCTCGCCAAGGTAACCGCCTTACCCCCGACCGTCGTTGGTGACGCGCTGGCCGATCCGTCAAAGTTATTGTTGTCTAGATGAGGACTCTCTTGACGTTATTGCTCTTTTTCACCATCTTTTCTTGGGAGACTTGAGGAAAATATTCTTTTTTTTTCGAGGAGCCTATTCCGAATGGCTTCCATAGTAATGTTAACGACTGCTGATCTCAGCTCTTCTCTAGAATTATCACAGCCCACAACTTCCCTTCAACACGATCCATTACTGACCATGGACCTACAAAGTAAACTTACATTTATATGCAAGTAGTTCTTTAGCAACGAATCTACTAAATGCCCCTAAAAATGATAGAAAATATAATTTTCACAACTTTTTGTGCCTTAGCAATATCTTAATCTCTGAGAAAGTTCAGTAATAACAACGTTAATCACGACGATATAATGCGGCTCTTCTTATACGAAGTTATTCATACATCTGAAGAGCACAATATTCAACTGCCAACGCTGTAGGTGTCTCCACCAGGTTCTCAACTTCAACACTTGGAAATCTACAATATTTTCTAATTTTCTGGGCATCTTCAAGATCCAATTGGCGCACTAAATAATGAATGGTTTCTCTTCTTCGTGCATTTCTTGATCTACTGTTTTCGATAGTTTTAAAATAAAGCACAATAGGGAGAAACAAATGTAAAAAATATAAGGAATTTAGGTGCCCCCACCCTTCCCCCAGAGGTGCAATGGGGGCCTAAATCCTCATAAAAAGGTAGAGGAGAGTAACAGCATCCCGTCAGAAAGATACCACTCCTACTAATGAGCTTTTAATGAGCCATGTTCGGAGTAGGTTGGTTTTCCAGTCACCTGGAATCCCATCCAACGCCAAACCAGCTGCCAAAAATGACCGAGAACGGCCGAGGCGCCCGTTGTTTCATCAACGGAACGCCGACAGCGCTATCTCTGGTGCTCTGACGGGACCTCGATGGACCACACAGGAGGTAACTCTGTTACACTCCTCCCCTTAAAGACATCCTTGATTGAAGATCAAGGATGTTAACTGGGTGGAATAGTTAATAGCTGAGAACTGATGCTCATTCATTCATAAATAGCTGCATTGGCGATTTGAGGATTGGAAAAGATAAATTAAAAGGATTGTCAATGAATATTCATAAGAAGTATATTCATTGAACAATCGGGACAAAAACGGATCCTCAACTATAGAAACTTATACCTTAGGAAATTAAAATATATATGAATTAATATGCCCAACTATGGGGACTTAAATTAATATGCCCAACTTTGGGGACTTAAATTAATATGCCCAACTATGGGGACTTAAATGCTTGCTCTAACCTGGTAATTGACATAGAGCAATACTCAGGTGGCATAAAATTGAAAAAATATAAAATATAAATGGGGAATAAAAGAGAGAAATTATAAGTCAAAGACCAATGAAATTATTTATATACCAAAGGGTGATAGTGGGAATTCCTTCTGGAACCCCTGGCCATGTTTCTTCTGAAACATTAACGCCCCAAAAAATAGTGGATTGGACTACTAGTCGTCAGCCGTGCATAATCCAAACCACGCCCTGCTACCATATAAGGAATTTAGGTGCCCCCCCAGAGGTGCAATGGGGGCCTAAATCCTCATAAAAAGGTAGAGGAGAGTAACAGCATACCGTCAGAGAGATACCACTCCTACTAATGAGCTTTTAATGAGCCATGTTCGGAGTAGGTTGGTTTTCCAGTCACCTGGAATCCCATCCAACGCCAAACCAGCTGCCAAAAATGATAGAGAACGGCCGAGGCGCCCGTTGTTTCATAAACGGAACGCCGACAGCGCTATCTCTGGTGCTCTGACGGGACCTCGATGGACCACACAGGAGGTAACTCTGTTACACTCCTCCCCTTAAAGACATCCTTGATTGATCGTGGATAATTCGAATTTTCGGCGTGCTAATTAAGGTATAAATTGTAAGCTGCGACTCAAAATTATTGTAAATCTATCGGGGAATACGTTTTAGTAACGATATTAGGCAAAAGGTTTGCGTTAGACCAAAGCATGCAAGTTAGTGCCATCGTACAGTCTGATAACTCCCCTTCCCCTCCCGCCCGTCGACCGTCCCAAAACAGGACCAGGCCAAGGCTGAGCAATTCGCCAAAGAATTGGGAAAGCAAAATTTCAAAGCTAGCACTGGGTGTATGAGACAAGTGTGCACTGTGAATGTAAGTGATTCATACTTCAACTCTTTGAATGCGTTGGAATCTTTTATAATGGCCGAGAGACTTAATTCATGAAAACAGGCCATAATATCCTTTTTTGAAAAATAATAGATTATGTTTTATGGTTGCAGTTAAATACAGTACCATTCCAGGTGTCTTTATATTTATAGTTCAATATTCTGTTGATCAATACAGTATTCAATGTTACTGTATGTACTTTACTTCGTACTGTAGTTTGTTAAAATATAATTTATTATAATTCATTAAAAACTTCTTTAATTCGAATTTTTGGTTAATTCAAAGTTTTTGACTGTTTCCTTGAGGTTCGAATTATCCAAGTTTCTCTGTATTTATATTCAGCTCAGTTTTTAGTTTTGGTGTACTCGTATTAATCCAAGGTAGTAAGTACCTATCATGTGTAAAATGACAGTTTTATAATCTCTCCTTCATTAGAAGAATAATTAGGTTTGATAAGCTAAGCTAAGCTAATTAGGAGAATCACCGGTGTATTGTTGTAAATCTCACCCAACAATCGAACTTGAATCAACGAAAAGAAGCAACTCCAAAAACGGGTCTGTGACCTTAGGGACAGACATTTCATTAACAATACCTGTTCAATAAGTGTAAATTTCGTGATTTTAAACATGCCTTGTGTCACTCGCCTGGTTTTTAATTTAAACAAATCGAAATTGCCTGGGAATCCAGAAAGGCTAATCCCGGGGCTTAACTCGGCCGCTCTGTGAGGCTGGACGTGTGCTCGAAAAAGCCACATCACGATCCAGAAGCAGATGATAAACGGACAGCACCCCTGAACAAGCGCTTTTACCTAATATTTCTTTATAAATAGTGTACAGAGGTATGTACATGACTCTGCTCCATAAAGGGGTTGAGTAGGAATTTGGAACAACAGGCTTTGGCGTTATTAGTGACGAGGAGGAAGGGTTAGGATTCAGCAAATGCTTGCTGAGGGAGAAGAGGTCTTCAATCCAAAGAAAGAGACCAGTGTATAGCAAAGTGGCTGAAGGAATAAGATATCTAAAGGATACGTACCTAAAGGTGTAGATTTCTAAAATCTGAACAACTTCCATAATGATCAAAAACTACAAGGAAAAAATGAGTTCGAAGGACTGCAGTTTCAGTGAATACTCGTATAATGCACGTGAAAAAGGTTAATAATCAGAAAAATGTAGTTTGTCATATATATTCAAACTCTAAAAAGTTTTCTGTAACTTAACAGCATAATAACTTTCTCGTATTTTCTTCAAACCTCCCCATCTACACGTCCACAACCTTTTCCTTGTAAGAGTAGAGATTAAACACATTTTTCAAATTCCCTCGATCAGCATCTGATGGATGATGACAGAATTTATGTTAGCACCTATGTTACTTATGGTAAGGAAATCTAATCCATCCATCCATATTTATTTACTGCGAAGGCATTTCGAATTTTGAACACGGTTTTGGTAGAATCAAATTAACGCTGTATCTCACATATAAATTTGGTGCTACAAGCTTTCTCACATGCGCAAACCAGATGCTGCGAATAACATAAATCTCGGTCGAGGGAACGGGGGTATATCTGCCTTTTCTCTATACGAGGGCTCAATGATAAATATGTATTAGTTGTGTTAGGCGGGCAGAGGGAGAGGGTTATATTGCACATTCCCGCCACCTGACGCCAAATTAAACAAACCCAGGAGGGCACCATTGCCGCTGTTCCGCACACCTACCATCACCCTTTCACCCCCATTCCACCCCTTTCACTTCCCATCCACCCTCTTTCCACCCCTATCACCTCCCTCCGTCCTACTTCATCCCCTATCTCATCGCAGATTTGCCCGCCTTCAGTGACAACTCCGAACCACTCCGAGCCACAGCCATACCACACTTTCCACTAATGCAATATGTATTTGTTTCGACCATTCACTCCAGTCACACCTGGGTACTCGTTTTTTACCTGCCATCTATCGCTAAAGATTTTTTCTTTTTCAATACCAACCGAAGAGAGAAGCTGCTTTTCAACCAACAACGAAATTGAATTCGGTACTTTTGTTCTTGTAAATATTCAATGTGTAATTAGAAGTAAATATTGGATGAATACATGGTTATCTAATCACATTTAATTTTGAATGTTGTGCTTATCAAGATTTCAAAACTCTAAGAATACAATGAAGAAGTCGCCTGTATCGACAAAGATGACTGAAAAATAACCACCCAAGGGATTATACTTCAGTATTCAATGAACATTTGCACACATCTCTGATCTATTCTGTTCATTGTCACAGAAACCACAAAATTACAAACTACTCAGAAACCACCTACTCAAATCACAAACTTTGGAAGAAACCGAAATTCATGACCTTAGTGCGCTGATCTGTGGAGTTCACTCGAATCGAGTACATGGTAGGTAGTACATAGGACGAAGGACGACCTTCTCACGGTCAGTCATCTCTCTCTCTCTTTTGTGCACATAACGATTAAATATCATATAAACCATTATTGATTTGTACCCAAACCTAACTCAATTGCTATCCGCACACCTCTATACCTCCTTGCGATATCTCTTTCACCTTTATTGTATAAGGAATTTAGGTGCCCCCCCAGAGGTGCAATGGGGGCCTAAATCCTCATAAATCAGGTAGAGGAGAGTAACAGGCATGCCGTCAGAGAGATACCACCCCTACTAATAGCTTTTAATGAGCCATGTTCGGGGAAGGTCGATTTTCCAGTCACCTGGAATTCCATCCAACGCCAAACCAGCTGCCAAAAATGATCGAGAACAGCGCGTGGTTCCCATTGATTCCTCAACGGGACGCCGACAGCGCTATCTCTGGTGCTCTGACGGGAGCTTGATGGGCCTCTCAGGAGGTAACTCTGTTACACTCCTCCCCTTAAAGACATACTTGATTGAAGATCAAGTATGGTAATTGGGTGGAATAGTGAATAGCTGAGAACTGATGCTCATTCGTTCATAAATAGCTGCATTGGCGTTTTGGATGGGGAAATAGAAATTAAAACTGGATTGTCAATGAAGCTTCATAAGAAGTATCTTCATTGAACAATCGGGACAAAACGGATACTCAACGATGGAGACATATACCTTAGGAAATTAAAATATATATAGAAATTGAACGAATGAAAATCAAAAAATGTCGATTGGCTTATTAGGCACAGACACTGGCTGACTAGGCACAGTAAAATTAAATTGCCCAACTATGGGGACTTAAAATGCGCACTAACCTGGTAATTGACATATAGCAATACTCAGGTGGCATGAAATTGAAATAATATAAAATATAAATGGGGAATAAAAGAGAAAAATTATAAGTCAAAGACCAATGAAATTATTTATATACCAAAGGGTGATAATGGGAATTCCTTCTGGAACCCCGGGCCATGTTTCTTCTGAAACATTAACGCCCCAAAAAATAGTGGATTGGACAACTAGGCGTCAGCCGTGCATAATCCAAACCACGCTCTGCTACCATATAAGGAATTTAGGTGCCCCCCCCCCCCCCCAGAGGTGCAATGGGGGGCTAAATCCTCATAAATCAGGTAGAGGAGAGTAACAGGCATCCCGAGAGATACCACCCCTACTAATAGCTTTTAATGAGCCATGTTTGGGGAAGGTTGATTTTCCAGTCACCTGGAATTCCATCCAACGCCAAACCAGCTGCCAAAAATGATCGAGGACAGCGCGTGGTTCCCATTGATTCCTCAACGGGATGCCGACAGCGCTATCTCTGGTGCTCTGAAGGGAGCTTGATGGGCCTCTCAGGAGGTAACTCTGTTACAATTGAAGTGTATTTAATAATATATCCTAACCACAGACTAGTCAGATCTCCTCCCTTCCTACCTTTCTTTTGGAGCACCATAAAGAAATCGATCATAAAATTATCCAATTGATTAATTTCTGTTTCATACTTATTTACCTTTACCCCAAAATAATACTTAGATATATCAAAATATAGTGTAGACAAAGGAAAAATTGATCACGACAATAATTACTTAGATTGTCACAAGTGGCCGGCATTACCCAATGGCTGGCATTAACCGCTTCTCTCTTATGTGACTGGTAGGTTTTTTCCAACAAGGACCTTCCAGAGGAGCTCAGAGCTCGAAATTCCGTTCCAACAAGGTTATGGGGTTGAGATCTCCGTGTTCCTATAGATCTTAGGGCGTCCCCAGAGCTGCTCCGCGGGTCTACCAAGCAGCATGCGCATTTTGAAATAACCTGCTACCCTTGGGTAAACTACATATCCGCGTAACCTTCTCTAAACTATTTTCATCTTCTCTACTACGTTTGTTATCACGTTTCTCTTCGAAGTGTTCCAACAAACACGAAAGTGGGCGAACTTGAAGCTAACCCCAGGCCAACTCTGGAGGAGCCCCGGGGGTAGTTCTGGAAGCGTTGTTGGAACAAAGCTGGTTCCTATTGAAGATTGTAGGGGTAGTGGTGTGCAAACATTTACAGTGAGCGTTGAAAAATAGTTCTTTTGGTTAATCCGAGTAATTTATAAACTGCAACGTGAAGGCTATCAATCAGTTGCAGTTGTTCGTACCCAATCGCTCGGCACGATCAGTCCTAATTAATTCGCCGTCGGTCCGGTTCAAGGGCGCGGGCCGGGGAAGCAAGGAAAGCTCTATAAAGGGAAGCCATCGCAAGGTCGGGCCGTGCCGAACGCCAGAGATGTTTATAGTCATGCGATCAGAGTTGCGCCAAGTCCGCCTCGCCAGGGTTCACCGTCTTCAATCGATCTCCCCGCACTTAGCATAAATAGATCCCCTCGTCAGGGCTGCAACTATTTGTCCAACGGGGTTTCCTCGAATAGCCGTCTTTTCGTTTTAACGTAATTCCTACTCTTAAGCTCCACACTATAAAATCATTGTTCTTACCATTGTCAACATCGTGGAATTTACGATGAAAGCAACGGCTTGGCGGAACGTGAAAGTCCCACGCTAGAGAAAACTTGTAACTAGGTTCTTATGAAATTTTCATGCAACGCACTTAAGAATTTATGAGTTCCCCAAAAAACGGAAGTTAGTGAAAAACGTTGTCTATTTCCACGAAAAATAAAGAGTTACAATGTTAAATCGATTTCGACGGTTAGGCCATCATCAGTAACAAACAATAACTGAAGATACATTAGAAAGGACACAGCTTGTATAGTGACAGGTGAAGGGAGATTGAATCCTATTGGTCGAGAGAAAGGAAAGGGGCAGGAGGTACAACCAATTAAGTGCATACAAAGTGAAAGGGGATTATAGCTAATCAGATGAAGTGAAAGGGGGGAATAACTAAATATGGTTTCAATTCAACAGTGTGAAGGGATAATTCCAAGCTTTACAGAAATGGACCTATCAGTGGTGAAATATATTGAGGTATTTCCTCATTTAAACATTTACTAACCAGACCTGTCACTTTTGATAATTTCGAATTTTTCAAGTACATTCAACATACCTCCCTTTGGGCAAAAATGAAGAATGAAGTTATTGTTTGTTACTGATGATGGCCTAACCGTCGAAAGCGATTTAACATTGTAACTCTTTATTTTTCGTGGAAATAGACAACGTTTTTCACTAACTTCCGTTTTGTCATGGGTTTCCACAACTTCGTCGCGAGTGTTTTAGTTCGTATAATTTCCCTAATTTAACCGTCCTTCTTAAGTAGTATCTTATTATTTTTCGTTTACTTATAACTTAGCCCTCATTTATTGTGATCTTGAAGTTTTTAATTGTATGTGATGTGATTGTTACCATCGTGCCTTGATTCTGTTAAATTATTTATATGTTATCTTGTTATTGGGCGGTTTTTTGAAATAGATAGATAGATATAAGGTTTATTGACAAAATGACAAAAGAAAACAAATGTTCCTCCCAATGAAAATGTCAACCTACTGTCAGCAGTGGGCAAGCCCGTGGCGCCGACAGGTGCCGCGACTCGACAACATGACAGTAGTTCGCGAACCAAAATTACCTTAAATTAATTAGATCTTAATTTATAATCTTATATAATACTACTAAAATCTCTAAAATCTTAAATAATACTACTAGCGTAAATATACAAAATTATATAAAATGTATTCTTATATATTACATAAATATTCATTTTATTGTATTTTATTATATTTACTTTATTCATCTTTCTATATTATACATAAATGCTGACCAAAATCCTATCCAGACTGGCTTACCCTACTGAAATTAGCCAGGTGAAAATGAGCCTTTTGTATGCGTCTCTTCTAAAAAGGGATGGCGACTTCATATCCGCTGGCAAAGATTTATGTAATACTGATAAACTATAGAGAGGACTTAATTCGTACTATGAAATAATTTGTACTTGTTGCATAGTGGTGTATCTTTGTAATTTCTTGTAAATTGGGTATCGTCCGTGAAGATGAATCAAATAAACAAATTATGGTGTGTGCGGGTTAGGGTGAAGGTGGTCTCCTACGCATTTCGTTGTTCCCAAAGCAATACTTCACACGGCGTATGCGTGATCGTAAATTCTATCAAGCATCATTTTTCCACGCCCCCGTTGTCCGATCTCGCTCAAATTTGGAGGTTAGGTGGAAAAAGTTAATTTGACTATTCCTTAGCAATTTCAACATATTCCTATCATTTGTAGCTACTGCGCATGCGCGAATATGAATTCCTTTTTAACCTTTTGCGGACGTATGGCATGTGTGACATGCCAGACGACCATTGTTAGCCTGGACGTCATCTGTTGACGAGGTTGAATGGCTAGTGGACGTATGGCATGTGTGACATGCACTTGTTGTCAGCTCGATTTATACGTCAGTCTAAAGTTTTTAACCTTTTGAGGACGTATGGCATGAGAAACATGCCGCCCCCTTTATTCTCAATTACTTATTCCTACGAACTTCTAAGTAACTTCTGGCCGGTATTTAGCCATCTGAGATATGTACCTAGGCAACGAAATGCTTCAATAATTCGGGCGGCAAACCTTTTTCTGCTCCCTCCATATGAATTGCCAAATGAGAAACTCGTGGAATGGATTTCCAGCTGGGAATATTACGGTTGTGATCATAATTTTTTCTTTTCCAACTGTTTTATTCAATGATTCAATCAGTCATTCAAATATTGCGATTGCGAGAACCTATGTGTTTGTGACTAACACATAGGTTCTTGCAATATAATAAATAAGTCTTATTTTATCTAAATACCTATTTATTTAATTTCAAACACACCAGTTTTGGGCAATTTTCCATTTTCTGAATTCTTACCTATTGAGTGCAACTAAACAAATAGTTCTTAATTATTATTTTTAATGCTCTTTAATTCATTTGTCATAGTTCATAATAATGGTTTGACGGATAAATACCCCAAAGTACTCTTGTCAGACGAAATGGAATATACGGATCCTGACCTTGGTGTACTCGTCGCGTTCCAAATAATGTTCTACCCAAGCCATTGAGCTGATGTAGTTGAAATTTTTACAGCGTGCATTTAAGGTAAGTAAGACGATTTGCTCAAAATATGAAAGTATTCCACCTATCAGAACCCATGAAAATGTTCCATTGAAAAACTATTAAAAGCGAGTGCCAAACCTTACCTAATTTTTAAGATAAAATAGGTAGTAATAATTTTAGAAGAGTTACGAAAAAATTAACTTGATCATAGGGTCCAGCCATTCATCAAGATTACAAATCAGTCGGAGAAATTTCAAAAATTTGACTTAATTCGCAACATAAAAAATATTTGCAAGTGTTGAAAAATTCCAATATCGATGTAAATACCATGACGTCCAGGCTAACTGATGATGACATCACAGAATAAGCTTCGTCCTAGTCAGCAAATGGCGGCTGGCATGTGACACATGCCATACGACCGAAACGATTGATTCACCTAGACAGCCTTGCGTCCACAAAAGGTTAAACGAGCCCAATTTCAACAGTTCTCATCCAGTTTTGAAGAAATTTTCATGAAATGTGCATTGATTTCATTCTTCTTAATCTATACTTGCGCAAACGTAAATTCCTTCAAACATATTTTTTTGTACGCCCTCGTCGTCCAATCCTGCTAAACATTGGTGCATAGTTGGGGGACAGTGGTTTAATTATTCCATGTTAATTTCAACATGATTGCATCACTATTAGCTCATGCGCATGCGCGAAAGTGTTCTCCTAGGAACAAGGTCAAGTTGAAGTGTAAACTTCTATAGGCGCACCGCGTCGAAAAATTTAGCTGGGTGTGAATACGATTTTACCGTCACGTTTTTTTCCGTTACGCTGTTTTGACAACCAAGCCGTTGGTGGGGAAATTAAACTTCTTTATTTTTCACCGGACAAAAATCGTTCTCCACTCGTTGGAAAGCTCTCGATTTATCACGCATTTGTTTCGTACTTGTTCTTCTATTCATGTCGTAGTTTTATATTTATTTATGTTATAAATGGATATAGTAAACAATGCCGCTTGTTTTTTTGTCACTTGGTTGAGAAGTTAATCTTGATTATAGTAATTGTAGACGCGCACCATAACAGAAAATTACCTACTTAGGTACTCAGTTCTAATTTCGATTTTAAAACATTTATGTCGTAGTTTTTAATTTATTTACATTTACGAATTAGCGGGAAGAAAGCATGTTCCATGTTTTAGCATTTTAGCCGAAGGCTCAAGGCGGAAAGTTACCGAGGGTCCAGGGGCGGAGCCTGTCCACTTTTACTTTCCCAACATCCCATTAGAGTGAAAAAGTAATGTCCAAATCGTCATAGAAGTTTACACTTCTCCCGTGTGTTTTTATCACATTTTGATTACATTTTTTGGTCATTAGTGGGTTAGGCTGTAGATTCTTTTTTTTTTTTTTAAATATCCAAATTTTTTATTTTAACAAGACGGTATAACCGGGGTGTATAAATTTGATAAATTTGAAAAAAAAAAAGGCTGTAGATTGTTCCGCGACAATTTAATTTTTCTCAAATCATTACTCCATTCTGCGCATGCGCTAAAGTAAATTACTTTAAGCATCATTTTCCCTTTTATTTAAACATATTTACTGTGAAGCGTAAATTTGCAGGGTCTTGGAACTGTAAAAGAGTGAACCCTTCTTGGAGGCACGATGCGCCATGTTCTGATCATGTATTACATACGGGGTTTAAAATTTATATACCAATGATCTGCGTTGAAGGGCTATCTATCACATGAATAATAAACCAATGTGTAATCATTTCCAGCATATTAACTTGAGGCACAAAGCACATATTTTACAGGGGTAAAAATTAGTCATATCCATGTACTGTTTTTCGCAATAGCCAAAAATGACATTTTCGTTAACCTACCACTTTCTCTAGAGGAACGTAGTGTCGACTGTAGTATTAATCAAGCTGAAACTGAGACCACGTTTTTCAAAATTCCAGTTAAAAATGTATTTACCAAATTGAATAGAAATCGCAATGTCAAAAGCTTATTAGTTGAGACAGTAGAGACTTCGCTATTTTCAGGTCTATCTTTTGAGCAAGTTAAACTTTTCAAAAATAGAAGAATATTTACTTTTCATAGTTCGTCAAGTTTTAAGAAGGTGGCAAAGCCTTCTTTTCAGTGAATTTTTGTTTTTCATGGAAATTAATTTCGAATTAAGTGTTTTAGTGCTTTTCTTTTTTTTCTCTCAATGATTAGGCTTTCGAGAGTTTTTGTTATTTGGTCTTAATGTATGACGACTATGCTTGAATTTGCGACTCCACCAGATAGCATAAGTTCTTAGGAACCTATTTTCTGGTGGGCGTCAGTTGTTTCATTCTTATTTACCTATAAGTCGTACTTTCAACTATTTTCAGTATAATGTTGGATTTGAATAACAGAAGCGTTTTGTATAATTTTATTTGTCTAGGTAAAATGTAGCTTATATGTATCATTTTGATGCTAATAAATTAAAATTAAATTGAAATTAATGATGAGTATTTTTAGTCAGCTAATCACATTGTCCAGTTTTTTGCCCTTTACCACCTTGCAACCCTGATCTGCATGTAGTGTAGATACTCATCAGTTTACTGATATTTAGATTTCAAGTACAATCCCCAGTATAGTCTGACAACAGCGAGTAAATTTTTACTAATTTTGGGGCTAAAGAAACGTTACACAATTGTACCCAACTTTTTCGTAGAAATAGGTTTTTGACAGCTGTGGGCACGGCGGCACTTGGGGGTGGGGATGACTTAAAGACCAATGATCTGCGTAGAAGGGCTATCTAACACAGAAATAATAAACCATTGTGTAATCATTTGCAGCGTTTTTACTTGAGACACAAAACACATATTTCACAGGGGTAAAAATAAGATATCCATGTACCAATATATCTGCATGTAGTATAGATACTCATCATCAGTTTGCTGATGATTTGATTTCGAATACAATCCCCAGTATAGCCTGAAAACAACAGGTAAATTTCTACTAATTTTCAGGCTAAAGAAACGTTACACAATTTTACCCAACTTTTTCGTAGAAAAGGGGGTATTACAGCC
The DNA here is from genome assembly GCA_030762985.1 of Adelphocoris suturalis. NCBI lineage: Eukaryota > Metazoa > Arthropoda > Insecta > Hemiptera > Miridae > Adelphocoris > Adelphocoris suturalis. The sequence goes on from CM061042.1 coordinate 115,899,377, forward strand.
GTCGGCACGGCGGCACATGGGGGTGGGGATGATTTATAGACCAATGATCTGCGTAGAAGTGCTGTCTAACACAGAAATAATAAACCATTGTGTAATCATTTGCAGCATTTCAACTTGAAGCAGGGGTATATCACAGGGGTAAAAATAAGATATCCATGTACCAATGTATCTGCATGTAGTATAGATACTCATCATCAGTTTGCTAATGTTTGGATTTCGAATACTATCTCCATTATAGCCTGATGGGTAAATTTTTACTAATTTTTGGACTAAAGAACATTACATAATTTTACCCAAATTTTTCGTAAAAAAGGCGGTAACGTGTCGTCACGGCGCACAGTGGGCTGAAATGGCATATTTTGTTCAAAAACCTGATTTCAAGGTGATCTGTCAAAATTGAAATGCATTCCCATGGTTTTTTCATTTTTTGAATCGAATAAGACTAGTTTCAGAACAATGCGCACAGTCATTTTCAAGATATTTCAGTTTGGAGACAATTTCAGCGACCGTGCTGAACTGAAAAAGTGAAATAATCAAAGTATTACTTGTAAGTCACTCATTCCGTTTTTACGGTTTCGAAAACTTGATACAGTATTCATCAAATAATATCAGTTCATTCATTTAATTATTGTTGTTATTCGGGGTAACAGTCCCACAAACTCTCTTCCAGTGTCCTGTTGGGAGCAAATAACATTTCGCAGAGAACACTATAAGGAATAGTTATTTCCGACATATTAATGAACTAATTGGGAACGAATGAATGAGTGTTTAACGTCGGTTTACCGATATATAACAGAGCATCGAATAGAATAAGATGAATGCCAGTGTGACTAAAGGTCATAGACATTATCAGTCCAAAGACTGTTTACTTATTCGCAAGCTAACAATTGTTTGTTTACTTTTAAATGAACTGTGAAAAGAGTCCGCGGAAGTCGGCGATGAAACTGATGGAGAATGCACTTTAATACCTCACCTTTCTTAATATTTCACTGTCTCAATAAATGCCGGTAACACTTTTTATTCCGGCCCTTCTCATTAATAAAAATTCGTGATTTTTCAGCTTAAATCACGAAAACTGTAAATTTCTCGTATGATTAATATTTTAAAAATATATATAACCCCCATTAACCGTTTAATAATAATTTAATTTAATAGTAATTTAATTAATAAAATATTTAATACGCCATATCACGATCATAGGTATAGGTATCATAGGTACCTAAAGACATGACGCAGTCGTGCGAAACTGCCTGAAAAAAAGGCCACTATTAACCTAAGTCGATGGAATAGAAAATCTTCTACGTACAACTAATCACTAGGTATCTAGCTATGAAAAAATAAAAAACCCAGCTGGATTGAAAATATTTTTTTTTGGGGTTTTTGAACACTTCAGCCCACTGTGCGGCGGCATTTAGGGGTGGGGATGCATTTTTTTGGGAATTTGCTAACAGTTTTTCTTTGAAACTTGGCTAAATGGTACAGGAAAAGGGTATTATGATCATGAATATCACGATGGCACCACAACCGACTTCATCGTCGTTATACAAACTCCTCTATGGCTGGAGGCTCCTGTGTTCGCATTTTTCATTTTAACATTTTCTCGGGGCACCATTATTTATTTTGTCCCGCATTCCACGTCTCCCCTGTCACCCTCGCTGTAAAAATAATACGTAATAATAATACGAAGAACTAATTTCTGGGGAGAGCTCGGTTGACGCTGATAAATTATAGAGCAGATTGCGCGTGATGGATCGACTGGGGGAGCGAGTGATCCCAGAACAGGAGGGGTGTTGGAGGGGTGGGAGGGGGGGGTTTCCTCGGCTCCGGTTTTGATCTCATTGGACTCCGGCGGTTTTCCGCCCAACGCGCGCCCGACGATAGACAGAGGGATCCCCGGGATGCCTTTTCTCGTCCTTATTGGAAAAGTTTATCCCCTCGCTCGACTCTTTTCCTCCACCACTTCCAGCTTTTCCTATTCCTCCTACGTCCCCCCCTCCAGTCAACTTCCAGCTTTTCCTATTCCTCCAGCCTCCCCTCCCCGTCAACTTCCAGCTTTCCCTATCCTTCCGGTCCCTTTGGCGCCCATTCCATTTCGAAACAACACCGACTCTTCGGGGCGTCTTCGAGGTAGCGCCGTTAGCGGAGGTGGGCGAAGGGGGGCGCGGAGAAGGAAAAGTTTTCGCCTGTTGGCGCTCCGCTCCGTTCTGATATCTCTTCAGCTCCCCCAATTGGTTCTCACCCCATCAAACGACATGATTGAAATTCACGAACATCTATCCGCTCCAGCAAAGTGAAGGGGATAGCGGAAGATGGAGGAACGGGGAAGAAAAGTGACGTATAAAGGAAGAAAAGTGACGGATAACGGAAGAAAAGTGACGGATAACAGGAGAAAAGAGCGGATGAAGGCGAGTGATGCTGTCACGACCTCTCTAGGAAACATTTTTTTTCAAATTGACAGATGATTAGATTTAACCCTCTCCATATCCGCTGCGAAAATGAAAAATAAATACAATAAATAAATTGGCACATTTTGCAACGCAACGGGTCTTTTTCACCCTTAAAACAACCTGATGCGATCCGATTGATGCATGATGTAATATGAAAAAACTAACTCAACTTATATTGATTGCTCGAGTACTTCGATTTGGGGTTGGATTGGAAAAAATTCTATTCTTATGGATTATTATAGGCGATTCCACTCTGTTCCCGAAAATAGTGACATGCAAATAGTAGCAAAATGACATGGTTGCAAATTAGTCCTTTAACATTCAAATGACAAAAAATCGCTTTAGAACTAATTTTTTTTTGGTCTAAATTTGGAAAAAAATCATAATATGTGACCGTGCAAGGGAAAAGGGAGCTCTTAACTTGCCAGAGGCCAAATCTGAGTTTAAATTTAATTTTTCTACTCGCTATGCTGAACAGAAAAATCAGTCGTATTTTTTATCAAGTCGTATATTTATCAAGTCGTATTTTTTATTTTTTCTATCGATTTCCAATCTAAATTTATGATTATACAAAGTTCGAAAAAGCGGGCCTGAAAATTTCAAAATTTCAGCAGATTTTCAGCAGACTTGCAAAACTGCTGGTTTTCACGATTATAAATGAAAAAGTGAAAAGTGAAAAATGTATTTACGGGGAAGAAAAGTCACGTTTAACGGAAGTAAAGTACTTAACGGATCACGGAAGAAAATTGACAGATAACAGGAGAAAAGAGCGGATGAAGGCGAGTTATGCTGTCACGACCTCTCTACTTTTTTTTTTTTTGAATTGACAGATGATTAGATTTAACCCTATATCCGCTGCGAAAATGAAAAATAAATACAATAAATAAATTGGCACATTTTGCAACGCAACGGGTCTTTTTCACCCTTATAACAACCTGATGCTATCCGATTGATGCCTGATAGCAATATGAAGAAACTAACTCAACTTATATTGATTGCTCGAGTACTTCGATTTGGGGTTGGATTGGAAAAAATTCTATTCTTATGGATTATTATAGGCGATTCCACTCTGTTCCCGAAAATAGTGACATGCAAATAGTAGCAAAATGACATGCAAATGAAAATAGTGGTTGCAAATTAGTCCTTTAACATTCAAATGACAAAAAATCGCTTTAGAACTAATTTTTTTTTGGTCTAAATTTGGAAAAAAATCATAATATGTGACCGTGCAAGGGAAAAGGGAGCTCTTAACTTGCCAGAGGCCAAATCTGAGTTTAAATTTAATTTTTCTACTCGCTATGCTGAACAAAGTCGTATTTTTTATTTTTTCTATCGATTTCCAATCAAAATTTATGATTATAGAATGTTTGAAAAAGCGGGCCCGAAAATTTCAAAATTTCAGCAGATTTTCAGCAGACCTGCAAAAATGCTGGTTTTCACGACTATAAATACAGTGAAAAATGTATTTACGGGGAAGAAAAGTCACGTATAACGGAAGTAAAGTGACGGATAACGGAAGAAAATTGACGGATAACAGGAGAAAAAAGCGGATGAAGGCGAGTGATGCTGTCACGACCTCTCTAGGAAACATTTTTTTTCAAATTGACAGATGATTAGATTTAACCCTCTCCATATCCGCTGCGAAAATGAAAAATAAATACAATAAATAAATTGGCACATTTCGCAACGCTACGGGTCTTTTTCACCCTTATAACAACCGGATGCTATCCGTTTGATGCCTGGTAGCAATATGAAGAAACTAACTCAACTTATATTGCTTGCTCGAGTAGGGTAAGGCGAGGGAATGCCATCCCCTTAACTTAGAACTCCTGTAGAATATTCAGCATTGTCCCATTATATCTAACCCTTGATGAATTTTGACAAAATGAACTTCTTTTTGTAATGCCATGAAGTTCTTGGCCGCTACTTAGTGGTAAATGAAGAAAGTAATTAGGATGGAATTACCCCTCTGCCGGGGTAACGACATCCAGGCTGTGGGGTGATAACATCCCAAAGCAACTAAAGTAGGTATCAAATTTTTTTCATTTTCGAAGGAAAACCTGTAAAAACTTCAAAATTGTATTTAAATTTGTTTTAATATAAACAATGGAGAATAAATTACGTGGGAAATTCGTTGGCTATGATTATTTTAGGAAAAAACTACTGGACTAATAGGCAAAATTCACACATAGCGTTTTTTGATTGAGGCTTCCCTTCGGAGCACGAATAGTGTGCCAACTGATTGTATGGTGTGCACCTACACATCAGCGCATCTTCCTCGTCAGTCTTTCTGCAGATAAAAAAGAATCGTTCTTCTACGTCACTCAATCCTAGGACGTCGTCTAGTTCGTCATCGTCATTTAACTAGTAGTCAGTGCCACTGTCTTCACTTTCTTTCTAAGTTTCTATTTTATTTTTTTATTTATTTTACTTTATTTTATTTTTTTTTTTTTTCCTCTCTTTTTGAGCCCAATCTTCTCCAGGGTCAATACCGTGAAAATCAATCTTTCGTTTTGAAATAGGTTTGATAGTGGTTTTGGAATTGTTGGCCATTTTTTTAAACCATTTTCTCGATCAGTTCTTCTTTTTTTTGGGGTTGAATGCTCTCAATGCATCTCTGAATGCTGCTTCTGTCGTCCTATCGTCGCCGGTGGGTTGGGTATTACCATCCACACAGAGTAGTGGATGCCGTTGTCCCTTCAAAAAAAGATGGCATTACCCCAATTCGACACACAGTATTAAAATGCGCATCATACCATTACTTTTGGACCGAATTTTAAAAACTGCATATGAAACGATAGGCAAATTGCTAATTGAACATATGGATAAAAAAAATATTGAATGTTTTAGAAATTACGCCATTTACCTGATATTTATGAGGTATTGGAATTAACAACGGATATCATTGGAAAACGTGAAGGCATGGAATAGCCGAAAATTATTTGAACAACTGTCAAAAGTCGATTGAAGATAGTCACATTCGTTGCTAAGATACTTCAGGGCCCAAAAAATGTCGTATAGAGTGGATAGTTTTCTGGTGAGTTTGAAGGATGGGATTACCCCATGGATCACCCCGTCCTACCCTACTTCGATTTGGGATCGGATTGGAAAAAATTCTATTCTTATGGATTATTATAGGCAATTCCACTCTGTTCCCGAAAATAGTGACATGTTAAGGTAGCAAATTAGTCCTTTAACATTCAAATTACAAAAAATGGCTTAAAAACTAATTTTGTCTAAATTTGGAAACAAATCATAATATGTGACCGTGCAAGGGAAAAGGGAGCTCTTAACTTGCCAGAGGCCAAATCTGAGTTTAAATTTTATTTTTCTCTTCGCTATGCTGAACAAAGTTGTATTTTTAATTTTTTTTCTATCGATTTCCAATCAAAATTTATGATTATACAAAGTTTCAAAAAGCGGGCCCGAAAATTTCATAATTTCAGCAGATTTACAGCAGACTTGCAAAGCCGCTGGTTTTAACGATTATTAATACAATGAAAAATGTATTTACGAGGAGTGATAAGTGATAAGCAGAGGCACAACATCAGCTAAGTACTTTTTAATTTATAATATGCATTCTAACTTGAACTTGCATTTTGACTTCACTTAAATTGGTCATCTATGACTTTCTGAAGTCAGTCCATGCTGAAATTTTGATACTTTTATTGAATTTTTTCGTTCCAAGTGATATTATTGAGATCGTGGGGAGGCATGGCGGGTGATGATACCGCAGTTGACCAGCAAACACGCTGTAAAGTTTGCTGTAAGGTGGTTAAAAATACGAGGAATGACAATCTCTCACACTGCAATTTTGAGAAATGTCCGTCAGCTGTGCATAGGGCTTGTTTGGGAGAGGAATCGGATTCGGGAATACAAGTAGATATGACCCAGTGGTACTGCCCTACATGTAGCGAAACACCTGATAACAGTACGAAAGTAATTCTTCCTAAGTGTATACCTGCTTTAGAATTTAGTGCGACCGAGATCGAAACCATGGACGTACGAGGTTTACTTATCGTATTAATGAAGCAGCAATCAAAAATATTGACGATTTTTACCCAGTTGAAGGATAAATCCGACGAGTGTACGTCTGTAATAAATGAGAATAACCTCCTCAAAAGGCGAGTCACTCTCGTCGAACAAAGGATTCAGCATTTGATGACACAATTGAACACAACCAGCATGAATTCAGATTCAAGTCGAGCACAACACTCCGCGAATAATTTGAAAATTTGCACAAATAATCCCGAATATCGAAACGTAAACAATCGCAACAGCGGGGGATCTGATAAGACGTTCGTGGACGGCGATAAGCTGGTCTCCCCTGACCCAAACACGTCCGCCAACCAAACGGCGCACGTAACGCAGCCAGGCGTGCCTCCGAGTAATGCGGGACGGCCGCGCTCAGGGTCTGAAGGCGCTATTGGAAATGTATCAAAGTTTGCGTCTGCAATTAATAGTGACGGTTTCTTGCTGTCGAGAGTTGGTAGTCCCTCCTCTTTGGACGCAGTGGGCATACCTGGGACAAATGCAGTGAACGGGGCTGGTCGAGGGAATCCTCACATTCCAGGGAAACCAGCGGACCGTTCTTGGGCGCAGGTCGCGGGTGCCGTGAGGAATAACGCGCTGCGCGCTCGGAACGGCGCACAATCCCAGAACGCTCAATCCCGTGCAACCCTCAGTGGTGACGGTGGAAAATGGAGTAATGGCACTCGGGGAGCACGTGCGAGAAAGCCCGTGGAAATTGGAAAAAACACGTCTTTGTCATTGAGAGCTGTGGCGAAGCAAAGACGACTTTTTGTATCTCGTCTTCAGCCTGACTTGACATCGTTGGATATAATAAAACACCTTAAGGAGAGCTCTGTGGAATTTACGCGTTGCGTGCAGCTCCGCACAAAGTACGACACGTACTCATCGTTTTGCGTTGAGGCACGTGAGGAACTTTTTCCTATTCTCAGCTCTTTGGATGTTTGGCCAGCTAATTGCATTATCGCAGAGTTCAGGGGAGTCCCGAGAAAAGAGGCATTCCATCCGAATGAGCTGGAGAGGGGCGGCTCCCAGTGACTAGAGGTGGAGACGGTGGAGAGGGTCACAGTTTTCCATTCGAATATGAGCAGTCTGAGGAATAAATTTTCCATTTTTGATCAGTTTTTGGCCCTTAACCCTGCTATAAAAATTGTATGTCTTACGGAGCATTGGCTGAAGACTGATGAGTTGTCCTTGTATGCCCCTTCAAATTTTGTGGTTGGTTCTGCGTTTTGCCGGGATACCGCTGTTGGAGGTGGCTCTGTAATATTTGTTCATAACAGTCTCTCATTCAAAGCATTATCAGTGGCCCCGCCTCTATCAAAGGAAATGATATGCGAGATGTCAGCGATTGAACTCAGAACCCCACATGTATCGGTGCTGAATGTGTACAGGCCTCCAAGGGGTGCCCTCGTTGACAGGGAGGTCTTCATCGAGAGGATCGATGCGGCTCTGACGTCGTGCGGAGGGATGAGGTTGCCTGTAGTGATGACCGGCGACTTTAATGTACATTTGGAGGAGAATTCGCTGTTGTTGGAGGCTTTTCTCGACGTATGCGCTTCACATGACATGAGATTGACGATACATGACCCTACTCGGATTGATGCTTCTGGTAGACAGTCTTGCCTGGATAATGTCATCACTAATATTTTGCCGGGCCGAACCGTGAGCAGGATGTCGGATATGGTCTTCTCAGACCATCTAGCACAAGAGTGCGACATATTTATGCCCACCTCAGATGAACTACCTGAGCACTGTGGCTATAGATCAGGGAGGAGACTTTTCCCTGAGAATCTGGATGCTCTGGGTGCCTGGTTGCGCGGCTCATCCTGGCTGAAGGTCTGCGGTCTCGGCGTGGATGCTGGCATGTCTGAGTTTTTTGGGGGACTCCTCAGAGTGGCTGACTCGACCTGTCCCTGGGGGCGGGTCAGAGTGAAGAGGGCTCGGAAGAAAGTCCGGACATTCGAATCGGAACTGGAGCCCCATAGGAGTGCACTCATTGAGCTGGCACAGAGTGTTCGTCTGAACCCACATAATGACTCTCTTGTGAGGGCCTTAGGAGCAGCCAGAAGAGAGTATAGATATCGAGTAAAGCGTCTTGTGATTGGCTGTAATGATCGGGAGATATCTTTGGCTTCAAACCCAAGCAAAGCAGCCTGGCAAATGATTAAGGGGCAGGTCAATAGTGGACTATTGAAGTACACTTCATCAGCTCCCTCACCGGGACTGAGTGCGACCGGTTTCAGCGACTTCTTTGCCTCAAGCGTGAACGACCTTCTCGAGTCCAGTGGCCCTTTCACTGGGCCTCTGTCTGCACTGTCCTCCGCCGAGGTGGATCGAAACTATTCAAGCGCTTTGGCCTTTTTACATCAGACTGAACGACCGGATGCTGTTTTCACTCTGAAAGAGGTGTCAATTGAGGCTGTGTATGGAGCCATGATGGGGCTGAAGAACTCAAGTGCATCCGATGTGTATGGTTTCAACTCTGCACTCATAAAGTCGGTCGCTCCCTTTATCGCCGAGCCGGTGGCCTATCTGCTGAACAAGTGCTTATCGTCCGGGTATTTGCCTCCGTTTTTGAAGAGCAGTGTTGTGAGTCCTATCCACAAAAAGGGCAGCAGGGACAACTATAGCCACTTCCGACCCGTCTCGATAATTCCCTATTTTCTGAAGGTGCTTGAGTCAGTACTGTACGTTGAGCTCCAAGAGTACTTTGAAGGGAATCTGATACTTGGAGATGCACAGTTTGGATTCCGGAAAAAACGTAATACTGTGCAAGCCGTTACAGAGCTGGTGGTGGGTTGCCTGAGCGGTCTTGACAAGGGGGAGGTCGTCGGGGCTTTGCTCTTCGATATGTCAAAGGCTTTTGACATTGTAAACCCAGCTCTTCTTCTGTTAAAATTGAGGCACTACGGTTTTGATGATGGTGCTGTGTCGTTCTTTGAACAGTATTTAGTGGGTTGGCAGCAGTGCATCCAGTATGGTGGGGATTTCTCGGGATTCCTCCCACTTGCGACTGGCGTGCGACAGGGGTCGATTCTTGGTCCTCTGTTGTTCATTGTCTTCACCAATGACATGCCGGGGGCCGTCATGGAATCGGTAGCCGCTGTATCTCAGGATGAAGTGGAGATGTTCATGTACGCAGACGATGTAACTGCCTTGGTTAAATCTTTGTCGTCCGGAGGTTTCCAGCAGACAGCGGGCCGGGTCAGGTCATTGATCTTGGAGTGGTGCCATGGGAATTACCTGATTTTAAATGAGAACAAGACCCAGATGTTGACTTTTGGGGCGAGGGGCAGTGACGAGGCCGCAGTCACCCTGCTCGGACTTCGAGTAGACGAGGCAATTACGTGGCGAGCCCATACTCGAGCTCTGGCCAAGAATTTGGGGAAGTTGTTGTTCCTCTTCAGAAGACTTTCCTCAGTAATATCCACCAAAGTTCTTTTAACCATGTACTATGGTTTGTTCGAATCTCGTCTGAGGTATGGAGTTCTCTTATGGGGCAACTCCAGTGGAGCACAGGCCATCTTCCGTCAGCAGAAGGCGGCTATAAGAATTATTAAAGGGGTGCCGCCTTCTGATGCCCATTGCAAGCCGCTCTTTGTTGAGCTAGGGCTACTGACATTGCCGGCCTTGTTCATATTGGCCAGCTTGGAGAGGACCAAGGCTCGCGAGGATGGTCTGCCTCGTCTTGGAGACAGTCATGAGCACTTCACGAGGAACCGTAACCAGCTCGCCATTCAGCGCCATCGTCTGGCCTTGGTTCAACGGCGGAATCCTGACTACGTGGGGATTGGATTGTTTAACGGTCTTCCGGAGCACCTCAGGTCCCTTCCCCTTCGACAGTTTAGCAGGAGGATCAGGGAAATCCTCGTATCTGCTGCGCCATACTCGGTGGGCGAGTTCAGTGCAGATGTTGGGTGACGTTGTTTTTCTGTGTTGTTGTGGTTTTTAGAGTTTTAGAGTACCTATTGTCTGTGTTTCCTGTTGGCGGTGTGCCGTACCTGTTTTTTTTTAATTTGTTATTTATGATTAGGTTAAGTCTTTTATCTTGTACATTATTACATTTGACGTATGTTGTTATACATTTATATATGTTGTTATTGACGTTTGTTATGTACCGTTGCTGTACGTCAACAATAAATCGATGATATGATATGATATGATATGATATGAAGAATAGTGACGGATAACGGAAGAAAAGTGAGGGATAACAGGAGAAAAGAGCGGATGAAGGCGAGTGATGCTGTCACGACCTCTCTAGGAAACATTTCATTTTTCAAATTGACAGATGATTAGATTCAACCCTCTCCATATCTGCTGCGAAAATGAAATATAAATGCAATAAATAAATTGGCACATTTCGCAACGCAACGGGTTCTTTTCACCCTTATAGCAACCTGATGGTATCCAATTGATGCCTGACAGCAATATTGAGAAACATGGTACATGCTTCAACGTGCTAGTTATATGCTTCAACGTGCTTGGTACATGCACCCTCTTTTGGTTTATTATTTCCAATAATACCTAAGCCTATGTGATCGTGTAGCAAAAAATTTTTATAACCCCCCCTCAAAATTTGTCACTTTACGTTTCAAGGTGCGTAGAATCCAAATTTGAAATGTCCGTCCGCCGTTCGCCGTTCGCCATCCACCGTCCGGGCCATAATAGGCCTAAGAATTGACTTAAAAAACCAGTTCTTTCGCACATAGACTCCATTTGGGGTCTAGTTGGTCCTAACGTTTAACCATCCCGATCGCTTTACTCGCATAGATGCTATGGGCCAAAAACGGGCGAAAAAGTGTCTTTTTCAAGGCTTTGAGTGTTAGACTTACGCACGCACGCACGCCTGGCACGCTTGGCAGGGGGTCACGGTGGGTGGTGAGGGGGGTGAGCGGGGGGTGGAGTGAGAGGAGGCTTCGCGGCACCTTGTGGTGGGTACGGCGTTCCTTCGAGGCATGAATATATGTTTTTTTCTAGGTCATTTTTGTGTGTTAATACCAATGCTATTCCTACGCATATATAATAAAATATCCTCTCGACTTTTCGTATGTACTTAGATAATGATATTATTAAGGCAATAACTATTTGAATAGATAGGAGCTCAAATCGAGAAATATAAACATGCGTATATAATTATAGAAGTATAGGTTGTGGCAACTCGAAATAGGACACGCCGAGGAGTCTGAACGGGCCTTATGACGTACGCAAGCCAACTAAAACTACGATCATACTCAATTGAATGAATAATAAACCTTTGTGAAATAATTTGCAGCGTTTTATTTTCAGAGTTTTGCTTCCGAGTCTACCTAAAGGAGGCAGAAGCATTGTTTTCACTCTCGGGAGAACTTTCACTCGCATTTTACGTTTTAGACCATTCTGAACAACTTTGGTTCCGTGTCTGTTTGTGTGTGTGTGTGTGTGTGTGTGTGTGTGTGTGTGTGTGTGTGTGTGTGTGTGTGTCGTGTGTCCGCAAATCCTTGTAACAAGCTTATTTTCCACAGTTTCCATCCGATTTGGATGAAAATTTCAGGGAATGTGCGGGCTAGAGGGTAGACGGTCCATAATCAGTTTCATGGTTCTTGACTCAATACTCCACTCTGCGCATGCGCAAACGTAAATTTTACGAAGCATCATTTTCTTACGCCCTATCGCTCGATCTAACTCAAATTTGGATTGTAGTTGGACAAGGCACTTGTCCAGAGCATCATTGGCTTTGGAATTATTGCTTGGGGAGGAGCCACTTCAGCGGTATTGAATCCACTGAATATCATGCAAAAATCCATTCTCAAAGTAATGACAAAAAAACCACGTAGATTTCCTACAGTAGATCTGTATCATATCTACCAGTATGTCCGTGTGTTCTCAGTCCAGCTCTTGTATATTAAGTTCTGCGTTCACCTTTCTTCAAACACCCGGAATTTTTCAATTTTCCGAAAAACACTCCCTCGGTTCACTACACAAGCTGTATTTCCTGCACCGAAAACTCGTATATGGAGTACTTCTAGACACATTTTCTATAGTATGCCATTCTTAATTCGCTCCTTGCCAGAAAATTTGTGATCCCCCTTCAATATTACTCGTTCGGATTATAAAAAGAAAGTTTTCTCGTGGCTAATCCAATATGGGTTGGAAAACTGCCAAACTCTACTTACAAGTATTTATGTCAATTGAAATATCCATTAATTGTCAGTTTTTATTGTTTTCTAATGAATTGATAGTTTTAGTTTTGATCTTCTTTCTCCTCTACAACATAAGGAAACAGTGTAACCAGATAACCTTGTGACTAAATAAGTTCTTTTTTATTTTTTCCTTTTATGCAATTCATGAGTATTATATTCACAATTAGCTCAAGCATCTCCCCTTAACCGCACAGGGCCTGCCCTATGGTTAAGGTGTATGTTCCATATTGTCATATATTATGTATACTTTTTGTAATTTGCTGTTTCTCGGAATAAAACTCACTTTCATTCATTCATTCATTCATTCATTTCAAGAAATTTTTAGAAATTGTGCGGGCTAGGGTGTAAACGGTCTCCTTTCAGTTTCATTGTTGCCAAATCAATACTTCACTGCGCATGGGCAAACGTAAATTCTATTGTGCTCTATTTTTTACGCCCTTGCCATTTGATCTCACTCAAATTTGGATGATAGTTGGGGAATAACGATTTGATCATCCTATATTAATTTCAACATTATTGCATAGCTACTGCACATGCGCCTATGTGCAATCCTTGTAACGACCTTCAATTCCACTGTTCCCAACCGATTTCGATGAAATTGTCAGGGAATGCGTGGGTTAGGTTGCAGATGGTCCCCTATCAGTTTCATTGTTGCCAAATCAATACTACACTCAGCGCATGCGCAAACGTAAATTCCATTATGCTCCATTTTTGCAAGCCCTAGAGAGTTCGAGTTCGCTTAAATTTGGATGATAGTTGGGAGAAGATGATTGGTAAACGAGGCAGAAGTTTTTTTCGCTTCAATTAAATAATAAATTTTAATAAATAAATTATTGTAATTTTCAACCATGACTGGACAAATATGTTAGGCGGGGCAGAGTCCGCCGGGCCAGCTAGTATGTTATAAATAAGAAAATTAGTTTGTTTTTGTCGGCTCTAAATGTCCAAGCGGTTACATCGATTTCCACGCGGGTGGGCGTGAATTGACGAGCAAGTTCCAGGGATGGTTTTAGGCAATCCGCATTTACAATCCTCTCGACGTACTCCTTTATCGACTTTGCGGCTTCCTTAACTGCGCACAGTGTTTCGATCGGGTGGGTTTTGTTGGGAAAAAAGTTCGAAACCACCAAAATCGATAGTAACGCATATTTCTGTTATATTACCCTATCTTATAGGTAGCGGAAACTAATAGAAATAAGAATAATATATGAGCCCAATCGTTTTCATCATTTTGAGGCCTAATAGTTTCATTGATGAAGTTAAATCAACAACATCCGCCCAGTTGGGTGTGGCACATAGCTTCCTCATTTACCTATCATGAATGTTTAGATCATTGAAAAGTTTTAAATGATCTTGAAACATTCCATATCGGAAAAGTGTAAATCAAGAAGTAGCGTAAAATGTAAAGTAGCGTAAAATTGACCAATTAAGAAACAATCATGTTCAAAGTGATATAAGATGATCGAATTGTCAGCACACATTGAAGACTATTAATGATAACGAATATACAACAGGGAAAAGAATAGTTACAATTTCGATATATAAAAGAAGTTATAAGGAAAAATTGAATGAAAAAAAGTCAGTGAAGAATTAATGAGTGTGGTAAAGTGATGGCTAAACGATGACGAGACTGGGTAAATGACTGTCGATGCGACCAGATTTCTGTGGGTGATGGTGGTGCAGTTGAAAAAGTCCAGTTCCGGATTCATTTCAATGAGTAGATTCGTATACGAGGGAGCGTATGCAGGGGGCGGTTCATCGAATAATTAGTCGAGGAGAATGGGACGAAGAAAATATTCGTCGACCGAACCGAAATTCGAGGCACCAGAATGCAAACTCTTGAGAGCAGGGCCGGACACGAGATCTGGTTGTTCATCAACTTGTGGAAAAGAGTGACATCCGCTACACGTCGCCGTCTCTCCAGGGGAATCAGGCTTCACATCTTCATTATATTTTCATAATTCACCTAGTGCGAAGGTATGCCGAGTTTATAGGCAACGTTACGAAGAAATTTGTTCTGAACCCTCACTAGTGTATGTTTGTATACATTGTACGTTGGAGACCAAATCGGGGAGGCATATTCTAGAATTTGGAGAACGAGCGTCTTGTACAGCAGTGTAATAGCGCAATAGTTCGAATACTCCTTCGTGTTTCTTTTTAGAGATGTGCCCAGAGAAAGATAGCTGCCTATCACAGATCACCCCCAGGTCAATCAACTCCTCGCGTCTTCCCAAGCGAACCCCACACAAATTATAGGCATTATTGATAGGCTGAGTGGAGCGGTGGAAAGAAGACTCTAAAATGAAAAATTAATTAGGTATAAGTTGAAACTTTAATGCTGAAATTTAAATCGAAGCCTTTTAGGGACTGCTATGTAAAAATTACATGGTAAGAAGCTATCTTACATAGCATAAGATGATATGTAATTACCATACATTGCCTGTAGCGGAGAACAGGTACACATATAGTATCTATATAAGTTGTCAGTGTGGCAGTTGCAATGGTATTTCCATACGTAAATAATATTCAAGCTATTTTATTCTACGTCAGAAAGCGAACAAATGATGGGAGATGAAACAATGTGGGTCAGTCGTAAAACCAGTAAATAACCTGTAGTCGTTAGAGAGAGCTCGGGGTATTATTAAACGAAAATTTATCTTCGAAAAAGTTTAATTCCGCACAACGAAACCTCCCGCACAATGAAAACAAGGAATTTATCCCCGTCAAGGAAACGACCAACTCTGCTAAGGAACCCGCCTCAGCTTTTGTGAGAAGAGGAGGGCGGAGCTCAGTAAAAAAATTCAAATGACTCTGAGGGAAAGTTGGGTCGGATGGAAGGGTTGGGGGTAGTATTGACGGTAAGGAAGGGGGGTGACCGGTAAGGTAGGTTGAGGGTGACGGTAAGGTAGTAAGAGGTAAGGTAGGGGTGGGGTTACGGTAGAGGGGTGAGGGTGGTATCGGTAAAAACCATGGGGAAGGCCAATGAGATTACAGAGAGGAGTTTTGCGGCGTGGAGGAAGAAAACGATGAAGAAGGGTAGCGACTTTATGGGACTCGGGGCTCTTCCGATAAGAAAAGTTGATTAAGTTTAAAATACTTGTTTGTAGATGTTGATTGGCTCAGTTTGCAGTGGAGAAAGGGGGGTTCCCAGGTGGCTCTTCTTTTTCCTTTCACAATTTTTTCCCTGTTTCTCCTTGTGTTTTTTCCACTTTCTGAAAGAAAATCTCAATCTGTCCTCATTTCGTACTTTTTGAGTTTTGAACAGTTGAATCGGTTATGAATGTTAATTGGTTTGGATGGAAGCTGAAAAGCTAGGGAATATATAAAAGTAGGGAAGAGAGAGACACCATCAAACGTTTTAGAAATGAAAGGCTCTCTAAAGCTCCATTCAAAATATATGTTTCCAATTTATTTTTATCTTTTATCACAGAGGCTAGCTTGATTATCTGGGTATGAATAATAGTGAATATAATCAATATATTTGTTTTTTAAATTACACGCCAAAACAGCAATACACTTTAGTGAGAAAATCGATTTTTGGTTGAATGTGTCCCATTGGTCTATCGGATGGGGAATATCCACATTCAAACCTACTAAGAATTGTGTCGATAAGGGAACTTATGAGTGGAACTTATAGTGGTAAAAAAAAAGCCTTGCTCTCACGAAACCGGTACTGGTCCTGCCGGTTTTCGAAGGTCCTGAATCCGAATCCGAAGCCCGTTTTTCACGTAGATGTATAATTTTTGAGGTACGATACCTGCATTTTTGAAAAAAAAAAACCTTAAATTCTAGGATAATATATGTTCAATTAAAAGGTGATATTCTTGTTGGAAATTCAACGATGATTACGCCTATACCACATATAGGTGATGGGTCTAAAATGTCTCCTTAGCGTGTCTTTCGACTAAAACTGACAAAAACAGTTTTTTAAACCGATTTTTGACGATTTTTCAACAGTTTTTTTCAGGTCGTCAACTGATGTAATTTATACAAAACTATCACGAAAATCCACAAAAACAATCCCCATAATCACCCAGGATGAAAAAAAATCCCCAAATTTAAGGTACTGATAAAAGCAATTTTGGACACAAGAATGATCACAAATCGAATTACTAAGTAATAAAAGGTCACATAAAAAGGGATACAATGGAGCTGGCAGAACAGCGTCGTTTTCCTGGAGCTTTGTGACAGTAGCGGCTTCTGTGGTTTGAAAACTAGACTACCACTGATAGCCCTCAGTATTATTTATACTCAAAGGGCTCACCAGGACTGGGCACCACCGGCAACTGGCAACTGGGCACTTTCCAAATATTAGGTAGGCGGGGTCCTCTCTAGGTCACTGTCGAACTGGTCCGATGGTTATTTGCTTCTGACGTATATGTCCAAATAATCTGAATTTCTACTGAGGAATTGCCTACCTACTTGATGTTATGTATTTTTCATATAGGAGCTTGCGTGTTTCCAGACCACCCAACTATACAAATCATTCCGGCCTATATGTACAACTGATTTAAATTTTTACCAAGGGATTGACTACTTGAAGTTATGTCTTTTTGAGATGCGAGATTGCGAGTGTCCAGACTACCAAACTATATTTATTATTCTGACCTATGTTCAAACTAATCTGAAATTTTACTAAGGGATTGATTATTTGATGTTATGTATTTTTGAGATGCGAGCTTGAGAGCAACCAGACCACCAAACTATTCACATCATTCTGGCCTATATGTCAAACAGATATAAATTTTTACTAAGGGTTACTTGACATTATGTATTTTTGAGTTGCGAGCTTGCAAGAAGCCAGACCACTAAACTATACACATCATTCTGACCTATATATACAACTAATCTGTATTTTCACCAGAGGATTGACTACTTGAAGTTATGTATTTTTGAGATGCGAGATTGCGAGCATCCAGACCACTAAAAAATTGTGCTGATGTCAAAGCTTAACCCCCCCATTTGTCAAAACTTGATCCCGTAAGCATCTTTCCCAACATTCCAGATGTACACTTATTTGGATGTACGCCCCCAGTCGTGGATTCTGGTGGTGTACTCGAACTGTTTCCCGTTTGAACAAGTTATCGGGTCAGTGATTAGGACGACTCTGAGATTAAGCATTTCAAAAAAAGGCCTAGAGTGAATAAAGTAAAACAAGAAAGCTCATCTAGCGAAAATAATTTGAAATGAATCATTCAGTTTTCAGTTGATACGTAGCTTTTCATATTCTTCGGAAAAATAAAATCTCAGATGTCGCTTCAATAGCCACAGTAATAAAATCACAGTGGACAGTTAAATCGGTTGGAGTGGCGTTCAATGGGTCGTGCTCTTCAATGGGACGGCCTCGGGAGGTCTGGGTATCCCGGGCCCATTAATTCAGCTGCGTTCATTAAACGGGCGGAGTGGGGTCACGAATTATTGATTTTTAGGTGGTCGAGGTGATACGTCGCGATGGAGACGGGATGCTCCCGCTCCTTTGAAGTTCAATCGTCGACATGTTTATTCGTCCTGCGTTTGCCACAATAATTTACCTCCAGTGACAACCACTCAACCAGTTCACAGTCCGATTCACAGTCGCCCAAAATCTTCATCACTGGACGTTCATTGTACAGCGAGGAAGACCGGACGCTCGCAAAAATTACGATTACTTATTGTAACTATGGCCATCCATTGAGGGAAATGATTTTTAAATCTCAGTGGCCATGTTCTTTGTAAAATTTCATATGCACTTTGGATAATAGTTTCTGTGGTAGTTGCTATCTCAAGATGAGTTTGTGGGTTGAGGGTGGAAGACATTTTAGGCCTCTCCCTGTATCACATTATAATTGGACCGTGTTTTGCAATAACCATCCAAGTCGACTTGGCGGCCGAATTGAGTTAACTTCAGATTCGGATTCTAAGCTTGTTCCTGCATCACCTACAGTATAATAAAATCACCTATAGTTTCCCAAATATCACACCTGATGGCAGTAGAATCATGGGAAACTGTTATTTTTTAGTATATTTTAATGAAATTCCACTACATTTTTCAACATAATTTTGTACATAAATTTTTTGGTGTTCTATTTTATAGTCAATAAACTTAATTTGATCAACATGCTGCTAACAAATATAAATGTAACAATTTTTTGCCATTTTTTCTTTTCGGTGATTTTTTCAGCACTTTTTTTAGAATTTGACCAATTTAATGTGCTCAAAAAATGATGGCCAACGAACTCGACCTTTCGTTTGAAAGGCTTGATTTTTTGGCGCAAGAAAGAAATTTTTATCTTAATACTAAGGAGAGTATATATATATATATATATATATATATATATATATATATAATTTGATGTTTCTGGGACTAGTGAGATTATAAATTCAGGATTGTAGAATGACCAGTCTAGTCTTGAGTTTTTTGTTCTTAATTGCGACGTTTCAACCCAGGTTCTGGGTCCTATTCATGCATAATTATATATTATATTGATGTACTAGAACTTCGAAGTGCTGGAATGACTTAGGTATTTTCATGAACATATTCACATAGGTACGGAATATATTATCAACACACGTTGTTGGTGAAGCCAGTCTTACAATATGATAGGGAAAAACAGGATGGCGGCCGTACTTTTAAAGGTTGGCAATTTAAAAGTACGGCCGCCATCCTGTTTTTCCCTACCATATTGTAAGACTGGCTTCACCAACATGTGTTGACTAATTTATTCCGTACCTATGTGAATATGAAAATACCTAAGTCATTCCAGCACTTCGAAGTTCCAGTACATCAATATAATATATAATTATGCATGAATAGGACCCAGATCCTGGGTTGAAACGTCGCAATAAAGAACAAAAAACTCAAGACTAGACTGGTCATTCTACAATCCTGAATTTATAATCTCACTAGTCACAGAAACATCAAATTATATATATATATATATATATATATATATATATATATATATATATATATATATATATATATGTATATGAAAAGCTTTAAACTCTAGGATTCATTTCAGAATGCTTCAAAACGGATTTCAATGATGACATTTTTCATAGTTTTGATTGATAACATGATAATGATGATAAAATTTTCCAAACCATTGCAATAGCTTCATTTTCTACGAAAATTCGCTAAAACAAACTGCTAGGTTTGCTTCAATAGGTATCTAAAAAAAATATCAAAAACACACAAAACATATATATATTCCCAAAGTTTTATTTTTTGAGGTTTGGGGACGATTCCATCTATTGTACGTTATCAGAATGACGATTAAAATGAAACGCTGCAATTGATAGAAGTTCAAGAAAATAGCGAGCAAATGTTGCGGCAAAGTATAGACGGTCGTAAAATGTACGAAGTGACTCAGCAGAAACCTAGCGTCAACGTACACGAGTAATCCGAACAACACTGAGCGAAAGAGGGTTCAAGTCCAAAAGGCTCCTTCAAGGCACTCCCATGGCCTCACCCTTTTCATACCTTCTCCACCAGAGCCTAGGGGTAGCAGACCCTAGGGGCATCAAATCCGTGAGATATACTCGAGTCAGGATATCTACAAAGGGTAACTGAATCACGAGTTAGGGTTAGGACAGCTACCACTGGGGTTAGACCAGATGATATGTCCGTTGTTGGTAAACGGTGTAATTATATACGATATGAAATGCCAAGTATTTAGTTAACACATTTACTTAGTTAGAACACTTCCGTTTCCACCAATATTGTCCAAATGGATAATGCATTACAAAAACGAAAATCCCTCTCAACGGATGAGTACATTAATTTACAACTTGACACTCTTCCTAAACATAAGTCATCGTTCGTCGTTAGACGATAATAAATTGAATTAACCACCTACACTTAGCTAGTCCTTCTGTATTCAACAACAGCTTACCTCCCAACAAATTAATGAGGTAAAATAAATCACCTACCTATGCTTCACACGGTATTGTGATTTCAATGCAAATCACAATAATTCTCTGATGATTTTTCTCCGTACCTAACTATTTGTAGGACTATGAAAATCTAATCTATTTTTCACTCTCTATAAAGAACTGTACTCTTTAGTGTTTCTTGCGAGACTATCTTTTATTCAATAAACAAACACACGAATCCTACACCTGTGTGATTAATAATTTCAATTCAGAAATAAATAAACACAAACTGAGGTTGTTTAAATTGGTAAATTCGTAACTCTGCGGCACTCCCGGAGGCGGAAGCTGAATAAAAACTTATTTTCGCAATAACTGATTTTCATTTGAAGTATCGAATTTTCTCTTCATTTTCGAATTTTTTCTGATTTTCTGACTGAATCTCAAACAAAGTGCTTGTTTTCTTATAAGCTCTGGAAGGGATGAACTATATTCATGATTGTTGAGAAATTTGGTGTCCGAAGAATCAACTGCTTGCAACTTTTTTGAAATAATTGTAGTTGTGTCCAAGTTTTCGTCAAAATAACGTTCCTCTTCTGATATAATTTCAGATGTTTGCCAATAAAGGTTGAATTTCAAAAGCCGATTCGGTCTCTTCCACCAGAAATCATAAAGGTCTGGAATGTCTCTATCACCTCTGCTGCTCCCATCTTTTGTCATTCTTAGAATCCGTAGCTTATCATTATTTGGTTTAGTTATATCCTTGATCCGAACGAATTTGGATACATCTCTGTCTTGAATCAAATTCAATTTCGTCTGTGAATTTTCGGTCACATAAATTCCATGGCTTCCCTTATATGATAAACCAGTTACTTCGAAAGCTTCGTGTGTGCTTTTGTTGTAAACCTCCGTCGAGAGTGTTTGTGGTGTCAACTGCCCAGCAGCAGCTAGCAATTCGGTCTTATCTGTTTGGTCTCTTGAATGTGGAGGGCATTCCGCAGGATCTTCACATTCTTTACGTTCAATTGGTGCTTTTCTAATTCGTAAACTATTTACCCTTGGTTCTGCTACTGCTAACGAAGTTTTGCTTTTAGCTAAGAAGCGACGTAGTTCTGCGAGGTTCATCATAGCTTCAGATTTTACTCGAATTGCTTTTCGATCTTCAGTCTCCTCTTGCTGTGCTCCACAAATACTTCTTGCGCCACCTGATCCATCCATGGCCCTTTCTAAACACCTCATAATAACCTCTAATTCTGCCGCGAATAAGCTTGCTTCTTGACTGGTGAAATCGGGTTGTTCAATCCTTTGGGTTATTGAGCGATTCATGGCCTCCAACTCATTTCTGTACAGCGACCGCACCCATTCTGACTGTAGTCCACTCATCTTCCGAACTAGTTGACTATGCCTCAACCACGCTCTATCTACCAATTTATTGTGATTTCAATGCAAATCACAATAATTCTCTGATGATTTTTCTCCGTACCTAACTATTTGTAGGACTATGAAAATCTAATCTATTTTTCTCTCTCTATAAAGAACTGGACTCTTTAGTGTTTCTAGCGAGACTATCTTTTATTCCATAAACAAACACATGTAGCATCTTTTAGTTATTATTATTATTATTATTTTAATTTCATATGATTTGTTTACCTAGGAATTCGGTAACTAATAAAAAGTGCAGTCTTCATTCAAATCTCGTACGGTTCATTCGTAGTTCGTAAATATTATTATACGGAGTCATCTAAAACTGGTAACACTTGATCTTTTTGGCCAATATGGAAAATCAGAATATTCCCACAAGCAATGTAGGGTACTCCAGAGAAATTACCCGTAATATCCATTTCATCGCACCGCCTTTTTGGAAAGCCAATGTTTTGATCTGGTTTGGCCAATGTGAGTCCCAGTTTCGAATCAAGAACATTTCCAATGACCAAGACCGATTTGATTGTATAATAGGAGCAATCGATTCTAGTATCCTGTCTCAAGTGAGTGATCTCGTCATCACACCGCCAGCACAAAACAAGTATCAGACACTGAAAAACAGAATCATTGACTCGTTTACCGACTCCGAAGACAAGAGGTTGCAGCGTTTGTTGAAGGAAACTACCTTAGGCTATCGACGACCCAGCCAGCTACTGCGAGAGATGACAGAGTTAGCCAATAACAAAGTGAGCGATTCAATTCTTAAATCTTTATGGCTACAACAACTTCCGGCGAACACGAGAGCAATTCTATCAGTAAGCTCAGATGCTAGCTTAGAAACTTTAGTACCGCTAGCTGATAAGATTATGGAACTTTCTGACCCTAAATCTGAATGTGCATCAATAAATGCCGTGCGAAACCGGCCTAGCCCATCTAATTCCGAGCGATCTAGTTGTAATCAAGTATATGACGATCTAGCTAATAAGATAGATGCATTAACTCGTAAATTCGATGCTCTAGAAGTCGCACAATTTAGAAACACCAGACGTTCACGATCGCGATCTCGACCTAGAGCTAAGCTTTTCTCTAGGGACAGCCAAGTAGCAGCAGGTACCTGGCGATGCAGATTCCATTTCCGGTATGGAGATAAAGCCCGCAAATGTGAACCCCCATGTTGTTATTTCAAGTCAGTTAAGCCATCGGAAAACCAGTAGGCCAATCGTTAGATGCGGCGAGCGATGCAGGCCAACTAGGTAGCCGCCTTTTCATACAAGATAAGAGTTCTAAGAAAATTTTTCTTGTAGATTCCGGTGCTGATGTTAGCGTAGTTCCTCCTATAGCAGCAGACAGGAAACGCACTTCCAAGTACCACCTTTACGCAGCGAATGGCACTGAGATAAATACCTATGGCACATCACTTCTCTTAGTTGATTTAGGGCTCCGTCGAGCATTTCACTGGCCATTTGTCATAGCTGACGTTTCGAAACCGATAATTGGAGCAGACTTCCTGGCTCATTATGGTCTTCTAGTAGATTTGAAGCGTCAATGCTTGCACGATTCTCTCACTTCTATCTCAGCTATTGGTCGACTGTCTCGATCCAATTTGCCAGTAATAACTACTATAGGGGCGAATTCAACTTACCATTCACTTCTTGCAGAGTTCAAGGATATCACGAGGCCATCGTTTACTGCAGTTAAACCCAAACATAACGTTGTCCATCACATCCTTACTTCAGGTCCTCCTATAGCTGCTAAATACCGTCGTCTTGACGCAGTAAAGTATGCAATTGCAAAAAAAGAGTTCGACTACATGGTAACTCAAGGCATTTGTCGTCCCTCCAAAAGTCCTTGGGCAAGCCCATTGCATATGGTACCTAAAAAGACTGGAGATTGGAGGCCATGTGGGGATTACCGCGCTCTTAATAAAGTTACGGTTCCTGACCGATACCCACTGCCAAATATCCAGGATATGGCTCAGGACCTCCATGGTATCTTTTCAAAGATAGACCTACTCAAAGCTTACCATCAGATTCCTATGGCTCCTGAGGATATTGAGAAAACTGCCATCATCACTCTTTTCGGCCTTTTTGAGTTTCCTTACATGACCTTCGGTTTGTGCAATGCAGCTCAGACCTTTCAGCGGTTTGTCAACGAACTGACGCGAGGTTTGAAAAACGTTAGGGCATACCTTGATGATTGCTTGGTAGCTAGTTCTTCCCAGGAAGAGCATTTAAGGGACCTCAGAGAACTCTTCCAACGATTCAGAGATTTTGGAGTCGTCATCAACCCTGCGAAGTGTGAATTTGGGGTAGAGCAGATAGAGTTTTTAGGTCATATGGTGTGCACTGAAGGTATCAAACCATTACCGAAGCGTGTTGAGGCTTTGCAGAAATTCGAACTGCCAGCGGATGTCCAAAGCTTGAGACGCTTTCTTGGTATGTTTAATTTTTACCGTCGTTTTGTTCCAAAAGCTGCAGGCCATCTATCCTCTCTCACTAACTATCTCAAAGGACACATGGGGAGAGAAAATTCGAAAATTCAATGGACCCCAGAAACGCGAAATGCATTTGAGCAATGCAAGGCAGAACTACAGGTAGCGATGATGTTGGCTCATCCCCGTTCAAATGTACCGTGGTCTGTCATGGTGGACGCATCAAATGTAGCAATAGGGGGCAGTGTTCAGCAGCGGGTAGATGGAGTTTGGCAGCCACTCAGTTTCTTTTCACGAACCTTATCACCCACTGAACAAAAATACAGTGCCTACGACAGAGAGCTACTAGCTGCTCATGATTGTATTAGGTATTTCAAACATTTACTGGAAGGCAGAGTTTTCACACTGTACACAGACCATAAACCTCTTACATATGCATTCCATCAAAAACTTGACAAAGCAGCACCTAGACAACTCAGACAACTTGATTACATTAGCCAATTCACGACTGACATTCAACATATATCAGGAAAGGACAATGTAGTCGCCGACTGCTTATCTCGTATTGAAGAAATTTCCTCCTTCTCAATAGATTACGCGAAATTGGCTGAAGAACAGAGTAGAGGAGTTCTTCCAAATGATGCCTCCCTACAGTGGAAACGCATTCAATTTGCTGATTCGAATGCGGCCGTCTATTGCGATGTCTCGACAGGTTTCGTCCGACCCTATATTCCACCATGTTTTCGACGTCAAGCATTTGATACAGTTCATAGATTGTCGCACCCCGGTAATAGAGCCACCCATAAATTGCTGAGCCAAAGGTTCATCTGGCCCTCTATGGCCAAAGACTGTAAAGAGTGGGTTCGATCATGCAATAGCTGTCAGCGAAATAAAGTACAAAGACATACCATTAGCCCTTTGGGAGAATTTCAACCACCCAGTGATCGTTTTTCGCATGTACATGTGGATTTGGTTGGTCCTTTAGTGCCATCGCAGGGATACACGTACGTTTTGACCTGTATTGACCGTTTCACCCGCTGGCCTGAGGTGATACCCCTTACGGACTGTAAAGCTGAAACAGTCGCCCAAGCTTTCTGTGCCCATTGGGTTAGTCGATTCGGCGTCCCATGTCACATAACGTCTGACAGAGGTCGTCAGTTTGATAGTTCCCTCTTTCGAAAGCTCACATCTATACTGGGGATAACTCATAACTTCACCTCAGCGTATAACCCTAAAGCTAATGGGATGGTTGAACGCCAGCACAGACAGCTGAAAGCAGCCATCAGGTGCCATGACACCGAACATTAGGTTAGTGTGCTTCCCCTTGTTGTGCTTGGAATACATTGTTCCTAGAAAGAAGATCTAGGATGCAGTGCAGCCGAACTGGTATATGGTACTACCTTGAGACTCCCAAATGAATTTTTCGATAGTAAAATTGATTCGTCCCCAACCCACGAATTTGTGTCGAGCTTGAGGCAAACAATGGACCAGCTACGCACCCAGCCTATCCGTTGGCATTCCAAGGCAGCAGTGTTTGTTCAGCAGTGAACTTCAAACCTGCACTCATGTCTTTCTTAGACGAGACACCATCAGGTCTGCACTCCAGCCTCCATATGACGGTCCTTATGAAGTGAAGGGGGTAAAGATAAAACCTTCACGATACTGGTCAAAGGAAAGGAAATTTCGGTTTCCATCGACCGCCTTAAGCCAGCCTTTGTGGCCGCCGAGAATCCCTCAAAGGACATCACACCAGCGCCACTGGAAGCTCACACAGAGACCTATACACAACAGTCAGTACCCCCAACAACCTCCCCTGTACATTCACTTCCAAGCTACTCTACACAGCCCTCAAGCCCACAGCAGCAAAATAATCGACCAGGACCATACAGGACAAGGTCAGGAAGAATTGTTAGGTTTCCCACCAAGTTTGCAAGTTTCCATTGTTATTAGGGAGGGGAGTGTTTGTAGCATCTTTTAGTTATTATTATTATTATTATTTTAATTTCATATGATTTGTTTACCTAGGAATTCGGTAACTAATAAAAAGTGCAGTCTTCATTCAAATCTCGTACGGTTCATTCGTAGTTCATAAATATTATTATACGGAGTCATCTAAACACACGAATCCTACACCTGTGTGATTAATAATTTCGATTCAGAAATAAATAAACACAAACTGAAGTTGTTTAAATTGGTAAATTCGCAACTCTGCGACACAATTC
The DNA here is from genome assembly GCA_030762985.1 of Adelphocoris suturalis. NCBI lineage: Eukaryota > Metazoa > Arthropoda > Insecta > Hemiptera > Miridae > Adelphocoris > Adelphocoris suturalis. Next base: position 115,925,961 of record CM061042.1, read on the forward strand.
CATCTTTAGGAGACATAATTCCATTTCAATTATATATTGCTGATTGGGGAAGCGAGCGGAGTTCGCATACGGCGCCATCGCCTTCTTTCTTTCGTCCAACGGCCCCAAATCGTATCCCGGCAATCGGCGGGCTCACCCTCCATTCAGTGCAGTGGCAGGGATATCTTGCGTTTGGGGGCTAATCCTGGTAATCTAGTAGTAGTGAGTTGTTTATTGTATTAAATCAATGATTATTACAAAGAGTTCAGGTCCACTTACACATTATCATTAGAAAAAATATATAATAGCTAAGAAATAAGTGAAATATCTTCTTCCCAATCTAGTTAACAGGGCATTACAGCTTAATGAAGTACATGCGAAATAAACGAGGTCATTGATATGAAATTAATATAAATAATAGTAATCCGTTATGAATCCATAACATCCACTCTATACCTGTGGTACTCGTACGATATCCACAACAAGCCTATCCTGTTGTACACTATACAATGCTAATGCTGTACGTATCAGACACCTATTCGGTGAGCGCGATTGATCGAAGTGCTAATGCACTAGTTACAAAATGAAATAAATTTAACATTTTCTCCCTATCATCACCAAAATCGAGCAAATTAGCCAGACGATCCTCATCCTCAACCACTGGGAGCCCACAGATGTATTTCGCACTATTTCGCCTTCGGTACGGTTCTAAGATCGGGCAACAAGACAAAAATGGCACAGGGTGTCAGCTTCTTTCATATTGCACATATTGCATAAGCTCTCGCTTCTAAACTTATGAGAAGTACCTACCCCTATAATAAACAGTTACGAAAAACTTTGAAGACAGGCGGAACTGGCACAACACCCTCGCAATCTGGACATTTTGAATGATCCCCAAGTACTTCTGCCTACCTGAATAGTCCGCTATCCTCCTATAGAACATATTAAATCTAGCACTGAAAACCAGATTGATGTCCTGGCACCAAAAATGGTTGTAGAGTTTTTCGATTAGTGACGGTAGGATCGATTTCAAATTTCGAGGGTCCTTAGCTGTTAGGATATTAGTAGTAATCTATTCACGACTTATTCTCAACAATAGGGGAACGCCCTGATAACTGTTTTAGATACCCGACCTAAGGAAAAAGCAGTCATATGATTTACGAACGTCTGATCAATTAGAATTAAAAACGTGAACATATTCAATTTTTGATGAAATAACGATCGTTTCGGCATTAAACTTGTGGTAAGTCATCGCGTAAAATTAAAGTTATTTCAGAGGTGGTTCCTGAGAGTAATAATATGAAATCCCTACTTTTAACCTCGCTAAATGAAACTCAATCAAGTTCTGCTACTCAACAATGGAAAAAGTTCCAGTCAATCAACATGATCGTATAAGCGAATTTTCGTAAGTTATAGTATTGTATAAAGTTAAATTGTTTTGAAATTTGAGCTCAAAGAAATGTTAACTATTATTTTTATGAAAATTAACGTATTCTAAGTAATAATCTGCTATTCAAAATTTTTTTTGTTGGATTTTTAGCTTTTTTACAGTAAATATAGATTTTATAGCAAATTTTAATAAAGTTCAAGTACATTTCTAAGCCTATTATTGCACATAAATGTTTCAATGTTCTATTTTTAATTTGGTAAACTTTATTTGAGCAATATTCTGCTAAAAATTATAAATGTAACGATTTTTATCCATTTTTAGTAATTTTTTTTTAGTACAATTTTTGAAATAAGACCAATATTTAATGTGCTCAAAAAGTGCTTGCCAACGAACTCATCCTTTATTTTCGAAAGCTTGATTTTTTTGGCGCAAGAATGGAATTTATAACTAATCTTAGGAATTAGTTAGATAGAGTTATCGTCTGGAATTATATATACACTAGAGGCCTGTTAGGGCTTGGAAAGCCCTAATCTAGTACCTAACAGGAACTCAGCACATTATAGTAACGATATAAGTTATGTGACCTGGTGCAAAGCTAAGGCGATGTTATTAAATGATTAAAAAGAGGACATCCCGATCAAAATGTAAGTAATGTAATAAAATAAATATCACCAGTTGAGGTGGTCCTCGCCACTATGAGACCGAACAAAAAGTTGAATCGGGGAATATATATAAAGTCCGCTAAGATCTTCGGTTTCAATTTCTTCGTTCAGAAATAACTCTCCAAGATGTTAGTAACTACACTACGTTTCTTGCTTACCGTGAATTGATGGCAACTGTTGTTACCGCCACAGCCTGATAAACAACTCTCGTTGATAAGATACATATATATATATATATACATATATATTAATTTCAAACATTTCCGAGCAATTGCAATAGCTTCATTTTCTCCGGAAATTCGGCTAAAGGGTTTAATTTAGTTTGTTGGCCATACGTTTCAATCCCTATTCACATTTCGAAACTGTATACATTTTTTCATAACCGATTCTCGGAAGAAATGAATAACAGGAAAAAATAATGCTTAATCTCACGAAAGATGTTCTTTTTAAACCCTGCTAAATTAAACTTCAAATAAGTTCTATCACTGCTCAACATTGGAAAGAGGTTTATTTTGGTTTTTTAGGAGTAAGTCAAGGTGTATACTTTTTTTTCCAACTCTTCGTGGAATTGGTACTTGTTATGTTTCAAATGTCTAAGAACTGTCAACTTGAGAGGCTACATTTTAAATTAATTTCAGACTTTTTCGGTTTTTCTCTTGTTCGTGAAAGGTACGTGAAACTTTTGAAAGTCTCATAATCTTATAATTTCCCCGTATCAATTTCATTATTGTTCAAATCGAATGAGAAAAAAATGTGAAGTTCAAAAATCTAAACTTTCTTTTCTGATGACTTCAGAAACATTTGTGACCAAACCAATGATGTGTAAACGAGCGCCAGAATGTTGGAAACGAACGTAAAAGGACCCCAGGTGCAAAAGTAAACATTGGTATTGCTCTGCATGAATGTACCTATAGGTATAGTAAACATTGTTTAAAATTTCGGGAGATGAAAAATTGTTTTCAAAATCAAAATTTCGACTCGCATTTTACGATTAAGATCATTCTGAACAATTTTCGCTACACGTGTCTGTCTGTCTGTCGAGTGTCCGCAAATCCTTGTAACGAGCTCAATTTCCACAGTTTTTGTCCGATACCGATGACATTTTCAGGGAATGTGCGGATTAGAGTTTAAATAATCTATCAGTTACATTGATCCTTAATAAAAACTCTACTCTGCGCATGCGCAAAAGTAAATTCCATCAATCATCATTATTGTACCAGTACTTGATATTTACTGCAGTCTTTAAATGTTTGGTTTCATGTATGGTTGTGAGAAAAACCTATTTTCCAGAAAGTACGGTAGGTCAATGTGAAAGAATCTACCATATTACTCGGTCCGGCGACGTAAGACGACGTTTGGGAGGGGAGAGACATAATATTTTCCCGTTAGTTGGCCCAGTTCCACTGAGTTGATGCGCTATTTTCGCCATATCTTCTCGGCGGAAATGATCGTATTCATATTGCAGCTCTGTTTCCTCTACTGACTTTCCCAACCTTCCTTTGTGGAACAGTACGGAAAATAGTTGTTATTAAGAGTACGGAACGTTCATAGAAAGTAAATGGAACGACATCTTATTGTCAATAGACGAAACTCAGTAACTTCTGGCCTTCAACTCTTACTACTAGCGAATTTTCGTATATATATACGATACCTCTCCTTAGCATGGAGATAGAAATTCCGTTCTTGGGCCAAAAAATCAAGGGTTCCAAACGAAAAATGAGTTCGTTCGTTGGCCAGCATTTTTGGAGCACATTGAATTGTGCAAATTGAAAAAAATGCGCCAAAAAAAGGGTAAAAACGGTCAACAATCGTTAAAGTAATTTTTTCGCAGATATTTGGTCAAAAAAAGTTTATCAACGATGAATTAGAACATTAAAAAATTAATCCACGAAACTATGCTGAGAAATTCAAAATGAAATTTCATTAGTAAGTACCTATTTGATGAAAAATCGACAAAACTGCCAAAAAAGCTGAAAATCCAAAATCTTTTATGGATTGCAGAAAATGATTTAAAACAAGTGTTTTACCATGAATGTGGTAGTTAAAATTTAATTTTCATCAAAGTGTTCAAATCTCATAACAATGTAACATTATAATACCTAGTACGATAATTACGAAAATTCGCTCATGCTGCATGACTGGAACTTTTAAAATGTTTTCTTAATGAAACCTCAAATACCAACTTATTACGAAAAAAAAAAAAATACTATTTATCAAAAACTCAAGATCTCAGATCCGCAGAGCGTTGTTAATGAATCACACACGATCTTAAATATAACCAATTTTGGTTTTTGTATGTTTATTATTTTTATATGCGTAGTAAGTTTAAAAAACCTGGTAATCAGTTGAAAGTAAAACTTTTGGCCTTACATGATGACTAGGTATATCACAATTGAACTTCGTTAAACACTTTGAGTCCCAGAAATCAATCCTCATATAATATAAAACTCAAAGTTTGTTTCTATCTATGTAAGTATCCTACGTATATTTCTATATATCAATGTACGTTCCCAATAGACGGCTAAACGCCTGGACCGATTCTGATGGGAGCGGTTGGAAAATGATCAGCAAGTGCTGGCGCACAGCGTGGGCTACGTCTGAACCTCCGAAACATCCTCATACATCATAAATGGCGCTACCTTTTGCAACCCGTTTGTTTGGTTTCCGATCTTTTGTTATCATGGTTGCTAACAGGCAGTTTGTTAGCGTTGGAAATTCGTGATAAGTGAACCGTTGACGGGTTGCTACAGGTGTTCCGAGTGAAGCCTGGGTTGCATTATTGATAGGTGATGGACAAGAATTCGATATTTCGTGCGAAGCAAGGGACGGAAAACCGATTTGTTTGGCTTCCGAAATTTTATTGTGGTTGCCATCACGCAGTTCGAGGCCTTTATTTGCACGTTTTCGATGAACTGAATGAGCTAAATTCTCTCCCATGTTCACCCTAGGAAGTTGAAATTTGATAGGACGACTCTTTGGGACATTTGGAGACGATTGAAATAATGGGATCTTTCTTGATCAGCTGAGTGATCTAAATTCTATCCTGTTAACTCTAGGAAGTTGTAATTTGATACGGAGATTCAAATTGTTATTCCACAACCATCATTCAAGTTTGAGCGAGATCGAATGTCTAGGGCATAAGAAAATGATGCTTGGTGGAATTTACATTTGCGCATGCGAAGAGTGAAGTATCTAGTCAATAATGATAAAACTGAGAGGGGACCGTCTACAACTTAGCCCGCATATTCCCTGAAAATGTCATCCAAATCGGATGAAAACTGTGGAAAATAAGCTTGTAACAAGGATTTGCTCCTGAATGTTTTTTCTCCTGAAAGTGAAAACAATACTTCCGCTAACTATAGGTATAGCAATGTATACTCGTATAATCGGACGTCAGAAAATTAATTAGCCACTTCCTCATTTTTTGACGTGTCATTTTCTTGATGGCGCAATTCCTTTTCCCCGATGATGTAGCTGTTAGTGCCCAAGTTTATATTTATTTTGTTTACTTAATAAGGATTCGCCACCGTGTTGTGATTGTGTTGTGTTGTTGTGATGTGCCGCCGATAACGTAGTCGCCTATTAGAGAGTTCCTAGTAGATCCGTAAAACACAATATGTCGTGCGGTATTGACAATCCGATGCCGTAACTCTGACGCAATGAGTTGCGGTGACGCATCCTTCCGTATAGATGCGTTACCGGATCACAATCCGGAAAAAACGTAATCGTCTTAACTAACCTTCTGCACAGATAACCTCCGATGCGATTTTCGCGATTGTTTTGTTTTCAGGTGACACAAGCGTTCCCGCTCCCTCTGTTCTCCTGTCAGTTGGTTTTAGTCTCCAGTGGTTTTTATTCACCTGATTTGTTTAACCTGTATTTATTTGCCTTCGGTTTTTATACCTGTTTGTGGATATACTCATACTGGAATATATGTTAAGGTAAGTGAAACACTTCCAAAAAGTTAGGTACATACTTTACTTACCTACCTAGTAAGTATTGGTATTTGCTTATACCCATCATGTATGTCATGAAGGTAATTATAGTGACCACGTCTATGTATCCAGTACATATCTTCGATATCGTTCATGGTTGGTTCTTATAAGAACCTTTGAAATAGAAAATAAAGAGAACTGGATAAAAATTAAACGAAAAAAACACATTTCGCATCCCGCGTTCCATTTTCGAGAAAAAACACATTCTGTGTTAGGAGAAATAGGGAGAAGTGTGAGCGCGAGGATTTAAAAATGGCGATGTAGAAAGCAGCAAAAAGGGATGTAGCGTTACAACTAGATCCGTGAAAGACTTGACGTGACTTTAAGGTGCGGTGCATTTTGCTCAGCTGTGGTTAGCTTTTCAATTGCTGGCCCTAACCGTCCTCGTTACCGCACGCCGTATTGAGACCGACGGATCTACTAGGAACTCTTTAAAATTGGACATCAAGGAAGCAGTAATCTGACGCTGCCGGTCGACTTGCTGCTGCGCCTTTTGAACTTGAATACCGTGTGACGTCGCTCTGATCCTTCACGAGATGCCACGTTCATTCTCCTCTCGACTGCCGCGTCGCTACTTACAGTTTATAAAATTTACTTGTCTGGGTCATCAGAATCCCTCCAAGTTAACTTAATCTCTGATCCCGGGTCCTCAGCATCCTCAAGTCAGGAGATATACATCTATTCTGGATAACTTCTCTTCAAATACATCCATTTCGACGTAAGTACCTGGTTTGAGAAATACCCCGGCCATGATCATGTCTTGAAAACCCATCCTCATGGAACACATTTCTTCCATTGCAGGTTTCTGGGCGTTTTCAGCACCACCGTTACCAATTGTGCCGTTCTCCAAATCACTTCAGCAGTCTGCCTTTGCCACGGATTCGACTTCCTGGTGGTACGACCATCTCGCGATTTGCGGTACACGAGTGAGGCCATCACCCATACCGTCGAAACGGTCAGACTTTTATTTCATTTTATTTTATAATCAGGGCGTCCAAAATAACTTTAAGTATTCCCTTTTGGGATGATATTTTTTTGCCTCTAGAAGGAGCTCCTTATTTGTAATTTCTATTCATATCTGAAGGCTATCACTTTCAAATAGGTACAAATATGTATATGCCTAATACGATCGCCAAAATAAAAGTTTTGTTGCCTGAGGTAATTGGTATGTTCTATGAAAAACCCCGCCTCTGTGTATTCCGAAACAGTAGCCTACCCCAAAAATTGAGGGAAAATGGCGAAAAATCTCGAAATTTTTTTTCTAATTTCGTGGTAAATCTAATGAAATAGTTTCAACATTCGACAATGATTTATTCCAAAAAGGTTAAATACTTCACTATTTTCTCCCCAGGAGTCACGTGGTACTAGTTTGCCGAAAGAAACGTAGGAATTACTTCCACACCTACATTACTTCCATTCCTTTGTGTAATAATTTCCAGCTTTTTATACTTAAAACATGGACATTTCTAAGTTTTAAGATTCTCAGTTTCACACAAGGTTGGTCCGCGATTTAGAATCATGTAACTCTCCGTTCTTTGTGTGAACAATGTACATGTTCCAAGTTGAACAGTTGTCGTTTTGTATCCTGGAAGAAAACACAACAAACTGCAGCGAGGAGCGCCCAGCAACAAAAGGTAGCAGCGTTATTCATAAAACTGAAGAGGGTTGCGGCAAAAGATATAGAGCTGGGCGGCGTTGGCTTGACGGCTGTGAGTTATACAAGTCCGAGCTAAGCGATAGTCTAATGTTGGAGGAGCGAGGGCCTCCTGCTCTCGAACCCGGGGACCCCTGAGATAAGACCTTCGAGGGGTCGGGCGGCTACGAAGGGCGTAAAAAGGGCCAAGGGACGTGGAGGGGCGAGTGGAAGAGGAAGTCAAAGGGACAATACCGTAGAGGAAAAGGTATATCTTTCTCGGGTCCCTTTAGGGAAAAGGGCTGCCCCCTCTCCTCACTCTCTACACTCTATACTACAGCCTCTAGGGACCCTTTGTTAGCATTACAATAAAATCCACAACGATTCTCTTCCTTGGAGGCCGCTCTCTGTTCAGAACCGTAAAAGTTATTACAAGTAGGAGCGAAGTTGTGCGGTTCTGTCCAGAGTCGTCCATTGTCATCCCTTTATAGCATCCCCCCACCCCCTCGTCAACCACCTAACGCCCTTTCACCCCACTGGTCGCCATTGTAGTCTTTTCTCTTGTGAAATATTTTTTCCTTTAAACTGATCCGTTATATTTTCTTATGGAAAAATGAGGTTTTTCTTTGAATGGGAAAAAATTGTGATGTAGGAGGAAGCACAAACTACATTTAGATGTAATGCTGCTGGAATCTATCGGTCATCTATTTCAATTTACTTGTCACGCAATGATTTTCTGATAGACGTGAGCCTTTCTTTATGTAGGTTGGCAAATACTGTCTAGTTCTTTACGAGTTCACAGGATGAAAGAAACGTGGAGTATGCAGGCTTATCAACTAGATAGCTGCACCTTCAAACGCTTCTATCAGAGGAGCATGTTTCTCAATGCGAATTTCCTATATATAAACGTTGGAAAAACGTATCATGTCTGAAGAATGATTTACTAGTATGGAGCTTGATCCGTCGTCAATAACAACATGCCTAAATTATTCAGCCAAATCTGATGAAGTTTTCAGAGATTGTTCGGGTTAGCATGCCTAAATAGTTACCTGCAAGTTTCACCTTCCACCGACGTTCAGCGAGCTGTAACCAATACTCTTCGGGTAAATAATTTAAACAATTAGTGGGTCATGTCCCATATAAATTGCATTGCCGTTTGACAATTAGTAGTTGCATTCTTAAAGTAATTGTGTGTACCTAAAATCGAATATTTTAATTGATTTTGTTGTATTTTCCCTGTTTGGCTGTACTGCCTACCGGAATTGGCTGAAACTTTTCAATATTAACCATCCAGCTCCTGTAAAAATCAAATCAGACACTTTTAGTCCTCGGCAGTGTTGCCAATTACGAACTTTAGTCCCGTACAAACCAAAAAGCTCGAAGGCCAAACTTTCGACCAAATTATTTCGACATTGATGAGCTATAAACAGCCATAACATGTGAATCTCTCGGTGATGATCTTATTAACTCAGTCTGGGGTTTAGAGGTCCTGGTTCCATTTTCACTAAAATGTGAAATTGGAGTCATCGCTGTATCAAGACCATACGCACCTAGATGTTTAGTAGATGAATGGCTAGTGGCTATGAGTATTTTAATGCGATTGGATGAGTAATAGTTATTGCGCATGCACAAAACTAACATTGGTTGACACATCTAGACTAATGGACCGACTTTGATGAAATTTTCAATGTTTATGCGGGTTAGTCTCTAAACTATATGTAACTATCGCAGTATCCATTATAGGATTTATTAATGCCGTTGGATTCATGTTACAGTATATACATGCGCAAACATGAATTATAACCCTATTACGTATATTGGCATGTCTACACATATTTTTATTACTGTTCTATTTTGCATTCAATCATTGTGATTCGTACTATGTTCATCAACTAATCATATGCGTCCATGTTACTTTAAGTGAGGAAGCTATACTGCCCACCCAACTTGGCAAACTTTTTTCACGAATCTTATTTCAGGGAGTCCGAAAAGCCCAAACCATTGGGGTACCCCCACACTACTGGCTAACAGTATTTGTTAGTTGAATAATCACTAGTTTTGATGCTTCAATTTCCAGTGAACTTGAGACCTCTGAAGCGACGTAAAAGGGCCAAGTCGCGGGCACTGACTGCTCGAAAAGGCGCTCGCCGAGTCGGCCAGAGCATCAGGCGTCGACCAACGTACTCGCCGGGTCACAGCTTTGCCAACAGGCTCCGACGCCGCTCGCTTCCCAACAAAGAGTACTTCCGGGACAGAAAACATATAACTCAATGTACTCAATCGCTATTATTATTTATTATAGTTTTCAGTGTCAGATTCCCTTCCTCCCTCCACTCCAAAACAGTGGTTTATTGTGTGGAGTATCCTCCCTATAGAGAGATCAGCGCTTGATGGAGATATGGGACAGAAGGCCATCCATTGGTAATGTGGAGTATTGCCGCAAAATCGGGCTAATGAAACAATTTCGGACGACTTAACGAATTAGGTACGTAATAAACCTACATTATGCATATTTTTTTCATGCGTCAACCAACCTACCAATTTTTTGTTAATAGACGAAGTACCTACTTACCTACCTATAATAAACCTACATTAATATTTCACTACTACCTTTTTACCTACCTACTACGGCTCTTTAGACCCCTTTTTCAAACTTCCACCTTGGCGCTTTTGAACAATTTAACCAACTTCCACCATGGCTCTTCTGTCTATGTAAATGTTGGTAAGGGTGGCTCTTCGAGAAAATTATGCTTTATGTAATTAACGTTTGCACATGCGTGAGTGAATTAGTTTGTGAACAACGAAACTGGTTCCCTATCATCCACAGCCTCCCTACCACACATTCCCAGAAAATTTCTTCAAAATCGGATGATAACTTTGGGAATAAAGCTTGTTACAAGGATTGGCATGAACAGACACACACTGCAAAACACTTAACGAAAGTTGTTCAAAATGATCTAAAAAGTAAAATACGAGCATACATTTTGATTTTGGAGTCGGAAAATTTTCATCTTCCGAAAGTGAAATTATGCTTTCGATACCCAGTAGCAAAGGCACGTCTGGTAACCCTTGTTGCTGTATCTATCCGTGCTTTTTCCGCAATATGTACGCACCTTTAGACTGTACTGAGGGACAATCGAGCTGAATATGATAATTATTGTAATTCAGTGGCTTATTAAAAAGTACTACCCCAGCTGTCTATGCACCGACGCGTTTACCGAGTAGTTTCAAAAGGTATATTTCGAGTAGTAGGTGATGATAATGAACCTCGATACCAAGCTTCAAACTTGAATGCAATGTACCAGAGGAACTTTCTTTGAATTCTCTCAACGAACGATTACTCATGCGAAGGGTGATCACACATCGTTACAAAAACGAAAGTTAGTGAAAACTCGGCCCTTCGGGCCTCGCAAGGGGGGCTTCGCCCCCCTGGACCCCCCGGATGTTATTACTTTGAGTCTGACTGCTAAAATGTATAAAACATTTTTTTCGTGATTTATTTATTGCAACTGAAACATATACATCTCATCTAGCAATATTACATTTCATGTTAGGCTCACTAAGGGGGGAGGTTTACAGCAAAACCTGGCCCATACTTGTATCAAGTACAGTTAAAAGAACACTGGATTACACTTGCACTATTTGCACAGCACAGTTAGGTCCAGAGGTTTATTTCTCTTGAGTCGCCGAAGTTCTCCTTCGTTGTTTAAAACGTTGAGCATCTCCAGGTTCTCGTGTTTGTGGAGGCGATGTTCGTGCTTCCTTGCATATTTGGCGATAATTTCGGTGACCGTTTCTACCCTCAAGTCTCGATGAATATCATCATTCCGCATGAACCAGGGGGCCTGAACTATACTTCTCAGTATTATATTTTGTCGGGTTTGGATTGTTTTAATATTTGATTTTTTCGCACAACCCCAAAGCTGTATCCCATAGGTCCAGATAGGGCGCAGTATCTGTTTGTATATGAGTAATTTATTGTGTAGTGAGAGATGGGAGTTCCTTCCCATCAACCAGTACATCTTTCTGAACTTGATTTTTAGTTCCTGATTCTTTTTTTCAATGTTATATTTCCAGTTAAGTTTGGAATCAAGGTGCATCCCTAAGTATTTTACAGTGTCAGAGTATGGAATTTTATTTGAGTTGATCTCAACTTCTGGGGCTATGATTTTTCTATTAGGAAACTGACTTGGAAACTGACTTTGTTTCATTTAGTTTCATTCTCCACATCTTGGTCCAATTGACAACCTTGTTAGTGGACGTCTGTAGATTGCGAGTTGCAGTTTCAGCGTCATCTCCAACAGAGAGGATGGCAGTATCATCTGCAAAAGTAGCTACAGTTGTGTTTTCCTGTTGTGGAAGATCTCGTGTGTACAGCAGGTAAAGTACTGGGCCCAGGACACTGCCTTGCGGTACCCCTGCTTTTATAGGCTTCAAGACAGAGTACTGGTCACCCTGCTTTACCCTGAAGTGTCTGTTCGCTAGGTAGGATTTTAGGAGTAAGTAAAACTGTTTTGGGAGATCCCTGTGCAGTTTATACTCAAGTCCCTTGTGCCAGACCTTGTCAAATGCCTGGGCCACGTCCAGGAAGATACTGGCACATATTTTTTTACCTTCTAGAGCCTTTTCTATTATGTTAGTGATTCTATGAACTTGATCTAGCGTAGAGTGGCGTTGCCTGAAACCGAATTGGTGGTCTGGTATCAATTTTCTGTCTTCAATAATTGGTTTAAGCCGTTTGAGCAACAATTTTTCGAACAGTTTTGATAAGACAGGGAGGAGGGATATGGGTCGGTACCCCGTCTTCTCATTTGGTGATTTTCCTGGTTTGGAGATCATTATGACTTCCGCTACTTTCCACTGGGAAGGTACATGTCGTAACCTGAACGTGGCGTTGATGATATGAAGTAGTTTTGTTATAGCCTTTTCAGGGAGCTCTTTCACAATTCGACCGGTTATCAGGTCATAGCCTGGGGTCTTTTTAGGATTAATGTTGCCCTTAATTTCATCTTTGAGTTCTTTTAACGTAACGGGCCGAATATCAAGCTCATCCGTTTTTTCTATCAGTGTTGCGTTTTCTTCAGGTGTCTGCACTGGAAGAGGTTGAAAAGTTTCATAGAGATGATCTGCAAAAAGTTGAGCTTTCTCTCGGTTACTTCTGGCCCATGTCCCGTCATCCTTTTTGATTGGAGGAGAATGAACTTTAGGTCTATTTATATTTTTGGTTACCTTGTAGAGGGAGTATTCGGTGTCTTTCTCTGCAGTTAGGTTACTCAAAAAATGTTCAACTGATTGGTTATCTATTGATCTAATAAGATATTTAAGTTTGTTACCGAGTCTATTAAGAATAGTTTTGTTTTCAGGGGTTCTGTTATTCTTCCATTTCCTTCTGGCTTTACGTTTGGCGCACAGGAGATCCCTTACTTCTAACGGATATGATTTCGAATTAGTGTCATAGTTACAGTTTTGGTTTATTGGGGTACATAACCAGGCTGCTTGTTGTATGTTATTGATGAATAAGTCGAGTTCGTCTTCCAGTTGTTTAGGGGTTTTCAGAGGAACTTTAAGGTCGATCGATGTTTCCAATTGCTGCCGGAAACAGGACCAGCAAGTATTTCTATTGAATAAACTCGGAGAATTTTCACTAATGATTACTTTTTCACTGATTGTTATTATGACAGGCGAGTGGTCAGAGGGTAGGTCATCGCTGTCCTCTAGATTTATGTAACCACTTGAGATACCTTTGCTTATAAAGAAGTCTATTAGGTCTGGGGTTTTGTTAGCATCCGTGGGCCAGTATGTAGGCCTTCCAGTTGAGAGGAAGTCGCACTTGAAAGAAGCTGCTGCTTCATACAACTCTTTACCTTTAGCCGTGGTAAATCGCGAACCCCAGAAGGTATTTTTGGCATTGTAGTCACCTCATTTAAGAAGGACCGTATAATCATCTTTCTTTAAGTTAAACCTGGGGGGACAGTATATTGCGGCTATACTAAAGCTTTTATTATTGAGTTGTACCTTGACCGAAGTTACCTGCATTTTTTCCTCTTCGATTTTTGGTTCTTCATGGTGAGTGATGTTAGCTTTAATGAGAATTGCCGAACCTCCTCTAGCTTTATTACTTGGGTGTAACGTATGATAACACGTGTATCCTCTTATTTTGATGTATGACGTCCGAGTGAAATGGGTTTCAGAAATAAGTAAGATGTCTATCTTGTTGGAGTGGAGAAATAATTCGACTTCCTTAATGTGATTTAGCAATCCGTTCGCATTCCATGTTGCTATTCTTAAAGTCGGTCCCATTAAATCAGTCCATGGCTAGTAAGTCCTTTTTCTAGCTTAGTTATTCTTTCAAATAACTGTTTATTGGTATGTTTTTGTTCATCCAGTCTTTCCAGTATCTGTGCCAGCATTTTTTCTGTGTTCGACACATTAACCTCTTTTTTAGCAACGGTAGCATATGAAACCTTTGAAGTAGTTGCTCCTGTAATGGTTGAAGTAAGCGATTTCCGCCTATTAAAATTCCTCTCAACTGAAGCATCACGCTTGGTCTGTTCTTTCAGTTGGGGTTTAGTAATTTTGTTTCTCATTCTTTGTAGCTCCTTAGCTACCTCGCATCCTCGATAATTTGCTGGATGATTCCCTTTGCAGTTGACACATTTGGGGTAGTCCGCTTTGTTCAGGGTACATTCAGAAGTTTTATGCTTTCCAGCACATTTCACACAAGCAGATTCCTTCCCGCAGTAGGATTGGGTATGCATGTATGACTGGCAATTCTTACATTGGGGAATGAGTTTAGAAGTTTTTTTCACCGGCTCAATCTTCACAATTATGTTGAGAATGGCCTTAATACTATAGATTTTATTTACATCCTCATTTTTGTCGAAGGTTAACATAAAGAGAGGAAGAGGTTTATGAATGGTTACAATTTCACCACTGTCATTTTTCCTTTTCTCTTTCTTGAGAATGTTGGTAACATCCAGGATGGCAAGACCTTGCTCCTTAAGGTCTCCAATAATGTCAGTTTTCTCACATGTTTCATGTAATCCTCTAACCATGACCTTAATAGGTCTGTCTGCTTTGTCTTGATATGTGAACCACTGTTTTTTATCTGAACGTAGTTTGTCTGTAATCAGTTTCCAATTGGTTCTTGTATCTACGTTTATTTTCCAAACGTTATTATTGAGAGCAGTGACCTTGTATTGCTCTCTAGGGATATTCAGTAACATATCTTTGAGGGCTGCGTAGCTCTTTAGCCCTACAACATTTATGGGTGGTGGAGGAGGGTCCTTTTTAGGCTTAATCGTTTCTACCTTGGTTACCTTGGTTACGTCCTTGTCAGTCTTAGTCGTGTTGGTAGGCCATTCAACCTCCGGAGAACGCCGAGCCTTACGCTTTTTGCGGGCCCTTTTTAAGATCCAGTCAGTTTCTCGAGACAATTCGTCTTCGTCCGTACTGTAGGATGTAGGGACGTTGGGTTGAGTTAATTCCGATGTCCTTTGTTTTTCCTTTTGATTTTCATTTAATTTAACAATATGATCGTTAGCTTGACTGAGGTAATCGCATAAGTCAGTTATAATAGAGTACAGATGATTAAAAGCATCACTTACATTGGGGTCAGCGAAGGCTCTTGTTGTTATGCGATGTTGCAATAACTCTTGCTTAGTTTGATCAACAATGTCCTGGAGCGTCGTCTGCTCGCCAGCGGCGTCCGCCTTGTCAGTCATCCCACTAAATAAACATTCCCAAACGCGAAGCGAAACATCAGTGTAATAAACCTTTATCGCGGGAGGTCGCTCCGATGTTATTCCAACGAGCTCTCGCACAAGACTGAATGTATAAAACATGAAATCATGTTTAAGCTCCTCGCTCTCACTTTATTATAGAAATGATCACGACGATTGAGCTCTTGTGAGATGATGATCTCCTAATAGAAACTCGCGAGTAAACATTAATTTTATTATAGAAAGAGGCTAAAGAGGCTACATACGAAATTACAGCTTCCTATAGTGTAAAGTATAGAAATTACCTATTAAAATGATTTAACCACCGCTTCACAAATCAAACCGTTCTCGCAATATTCGGATCACCTGCTATGAATCACATAATCGAAACACCAGCTCAATGAAATCATCAGAAATTAACAAGTGGTTGCAATCATGTTCACAATATCAATAATTGAGAATGATCACCTGTGTATAAACAATTATTCATATAACCATGCTCATAACTCAGCTTGTTGGCCACGCACTTCGCAGTAGTTAATGTAGTATGGTTGGATAAATCGCTAGTTAGTCTAAGGCTAAAGCATGTTCCATGCTAAAATTTTGTCTAGTCCCACGAAAAATAAAGAGTTACAATGTTAAATCGATTTTAACGGTAAGGCCATCATCAATAACAAACAAAAACTTAGTTACTGTTTATTACAACAAACAATAACTTAGTTATTACTGATTGCTGATTATGGCCTAACCGTCGAAATCGATTTAACATTGTAACTCTTTATTTTTCGTGGAAATAGACGACGTTTTTTCACTAACTTCCGTTATGAAATGGGTTTCCACAACTTCGTCGCGAGTGATTTATTTCATATCGTTACTATATGAATATTGCAAGATTAGTTCCGAGAAAATTACACTTGTGGCACGTTCAACCACGGAGGATTACTAACTAATCCAAAGCTAATCCAGTCAGCTCACTGACGTTTTCGAGGGAAGTCTCCGTCTCTTAATTAACTCTCTTTTAACCCTCCAAGGTAGAATGGCTCAAACAGAGTCAGAATAGTCTTGCTATTCCGGTACTCCGTTGACCCCGCAACACATCCCCATCGCCGTAACACCACCGTCTGGAATCTCCACCGAAAGAAAAAAAGAGAGGCGACGTTGTGCGTTGAATCCTAGACTTTTATAGCTGGGCTCAAAGGACTTGAAAGAAAACGTGAGGAAGGCGCGGGGAGGCATTAGGTATTAATAAGTGGAAGGAGCCTGGGGAGGAGGCCAAGAGCGGCTCTATAGATCCTGAGGGAGCTCCTTATTACGAGTTAGTGTTCCCCAGACTCTCCCCCGCCCCGTAGCGCCACCATAACGTCGTCCGTAACGCCTGCCGTAACACCCCCTCCTACCGTTGTCCCTAAGTCCCTAAGTGTTGTCTTGTGATTTGTGATCTAGTGGGGGCCGCAGGTCAGCACTCTCTGCCAAATTAGCTACCGTCAACCGTCCTCTCCTAACACCCCCTAAGACCCTTCCGCGGTAACACTTTCCCACATTTCCCTCATGCTTTCCCTTATTCTTGGTAGCCGTAAATTTTTGCGTTAACCTACGTCCACTGCAATGAGCGCTGAACTAAACACAAAATAAGTACCTACCATTTTTTCATTTATTCATTCATTTGTATTCTTATAAATCGCACCCTGGGAGTGATACTGGTATAAGTCCAAAAATGGCAGTTTTGAGTTATATATACTACTGTGTACATTTTGACGAGCTCTACATGCGGCTAGTATCGGTTTAATCATAGGACAAAAAGTGACCGGTAGAGAGCAGGATAAACCAGTATGATTCTGGTCAAAGTCTTAATCTAGCGTCGGGGAAAGGTCGGTCATGTTCCAGCTGTCAACGAACGAAGATGGAAAATTCGGTGTTAATATTGGTTCATCCCGACATAAATCACTATCGATGCGACAAACCAGGTATTTATCCTTTATTTTTACAGCAATACTGGTCTATTTCAAGAAGTACCGCTATTGAACCAAGGAATATCAAGTTTCTTCGTGTTTTTCACTGTTGTACCGGTACATATTTTGCAATGCATCACTATTCGCCCAAAAGATTATTAGTCGTACTGAGTCAACCTGGTGATTAACTCGCGATGTACCAATATTTAACGAAGGAAAAAATCAAGGTTTGTTGTGCTTTACCGTGTTAGTGGCACATCATAAGATTTTTATAATTATGTTAATCAAAAACAGAAAAGTGGAGAAGCTAATTAGAAGTAGGGCAGTATAGGTAGATGGTATATGCATGACACAGACCAAAAAGAACCGAGAAAATATGAATGGTGTGTCTGTAGTACGCCAACAAAGTCACAAAAAATCTTTAAATGCAATTTCCCAGAATTCATGTTTTTGGACTTATACCAGTATCACTCCCAAGGTGCGAAATGTCCACAACCAACTCCTGACGGTGATCATTCAAACTTCGTTAAGTCATTTTGGAATAACAATCACAAATTTTTACTTGAGTGCAATTATACATACAAGGTGTAAGCCGGTTCAAGCTCTAGGGAAAAGAGAAAATGAAGCTAAATTACTTTATGGACTAGACACGTAAGTTGTCGTGACTGATGGGGGATGTTACCAGGCGACCACTATAGTGTAGAAAGATACTACCACTGAAGGTGGGAGTAGCTGGCCACAAAATAGCGAGGGGCGGGTTACCACGGGAATGCTTAAATGGACCTAGATGGGACTATATGTGACCAAGGGTGTGGATGAGCTGAATTGCCAAGTAAATAACTATCTTCAACTCAACGTGAACACTGCGTCAATAGGGTCAATAGGGGTTGTAATAAATTAGACGTAGCAGTTTTTATTAAATTAGAAATGTTGGGGATTTCGGGAGGTTGCGAAATGAAGTTAAGGGGAGACACGAAATGACTGTAGTTTCGTGGCCCTGGTAGCTAGAGAAATAGTGGCTGAGGAACAGTACAAGAAACAAGGTCACATAATATTCAAAGGAAATTATGTCTTCACTTACTGTTGGGGTTCTGGAAGATTCCACAGCGGTTCCAAAAGGTCACGGTGACGAATAGCTTAAAACGTGTCTCAAGGCGTACCTAAGAGTTAGCCGCAAGTTTAAGACTCTGAATTTATATTACTATCTCCTTGCAAGTTACAGAAAATAACTAGCCAATGAAATATATGTTAGAAACTAATTGTGTCCCGCACCGGACATGAATGGCTGCACAGTAAACTGCGTGACTACTGTAAGAGGGAGTCAGGGAAGTCTGATATGAACGTAGAATGACTTAGTGATGGACATTTAATGCTTTATCGGATTTTAAAGTATTCGGGGTCACTTCGTGACTCTGAATACAAAACATGGCTTTCTTAAGATTACTTCAAATAATAATGACTTGACATTATAAGAATGACTATAGTTGTTACTGACAAGGTTATAACGAGATATTCTCGAA
Organism: Adelphocoris suturalis; assembly: GCA_030762985.1. Taxonomy (NCBI): domain Eukaryota; kingdom Metazoa; phylum Arthropoda; class Insecta; order Hemiptera; family Miridae; genus Adelphocoris; species Adelphocoris suturalis. Next base: position 115,944,810 of record CM061042.1, read on the forward strand.
AAATAAAGTCGAGTCACGAAACTCTAGACTCTGACACAAACTAATCTGAATTTTTATTAAGGGATTGACTACTTGATGTTATGCAATTTTGAGATGCGAGCGTAGCGAGCATCAAGATTACTGATCTAAGCAAAAAACTGATGTGTGTAAAATCTCATGGCGACTGGAGCGCTGGGAATGCCACGCGGTGAGTAGTCGAACTAAAGAGCAAGTCAGGGTCGAGTCTCGTGACTCGACATGATTGTTGGAGAACGTCTTGAAACATATCCATTTCAAAATATTTTCCAAGCTTCTTCCGTATTGTTCGTTCAGCAAGTTCGTTCACAAACACTAGCAGTTGTGAATATTCAGTGCATCGATTCTTACTTCCAAATACATACAAGAATTCAGATGACTAGAATTAAGTGACCTGAAACGTTAATACACTTAACATGTAAGAAGTATTCATTCGCTGTGAATTTTTGTAAATTATATCGTTTAGAGAATGTTCAAATTCAAATTAAGACTGACGGCATGGCGACCCCTCCCATCTGGATCAACTATCTACCAAAGTGGATAGACGCTGTCAAATTCAGTAACATATAACAAAATATTATGGCAAACTTTATGTCATCGTGGTACCCTTCAGCCTTTTCCGTTCTGTTCACCATTATAAAGGTTAAGTAACAGTAAAAGAAGGGACAGTATAATTGTTCACTGGAAAGGAAACTCCTCTGTGAGAGCAGTCGCTACCAAGTTTGATCAAATACCAATCTCGATTCACAAGAAGAGAATCATCAAATTACAAAAGAACTTCCCGACGAAAGAAAAAAGCACCCTACGAAAGTTCACTTTACTAACTTTCTGCTGGAATGAAATTACCAATACATATAACAAAGTCCGGAGAAGGAGGAAAACGCTGTTAGCTGTAGCTGAGGGTGAGTTTGCGGAAGCTGGGAGGACGGATGGAACTGGGAGAGACCATAAGGGGAAGGGGGCCAAGAGGAAAAGAAAGATACACAAAATCAAAGAAGAAACTTGAGCGGAGAAAACCAAACATGTACTTGGCGGAGAGGGAAGGTCATTTAATTTGGTCGCGGGTAATAGAATTAGGGTTTGAGGGCGGATGGTTTGAAGTTCGGGGTGCCTTTTCTCATCCAGGAGCATCGCTGCGAACCGTGACCTCTTGAAAGGGTAGGAAAACGAGGTTTGGAGACGACACGGTAGAGATATCAAAGTGCAGTGGAATGTTCTAGTAAACAGGCTAAATGAGAAGTGATAGCCCACATTCAGTCTCCGGGAAATCCATTGGAGATAAGTTATTATGCATGAGCACCTAACGCTAACATGAACTATGTAGTCCTGTGAACAACACGACAACAAACTATCTACTTGTAAAACTGAATATTTCTCAGATAAACCAGCTATAAATTTATTTATTTAATTATGATATGCCAAAAAGCCCAATTATACGCAATAATTGTACAATAAATGATTGAGTATAAATACAAACCCCGGCTAACGTACGATTTTTAATCCGAATTTCATCACGTCCAGTAGTTTCGGAGAAAAGCTCTGGGCGGCCTTCGGCGGACAGACGACTTCTTTTTGAAATTGATTTTTGTCTCTACGCATCTTGAACCAACAAGCAATATATTTTGAAAAAGGGTTGGGGGGGGGGGGGGTATTTAAAAAAAAATTTCTTGGTCGATTGCGAAGGTTTATCATTGATAATAAACCAAAATATAACGACGCATCAATTTACTACATTAAGTAAGTATATTAAAAAAGATCCAGTCATGCAGCAAGATTGTATGAGCAAATTTTCGTTAATTATCGTATTCTGTAATGTTAAATTGTCGGGCTTTAAGATGTTGAGCTTTTTGGATGAAAAGAAATATTCAACTATTAATTTTATGACAGAAAACGTGTTCTAAATAATAATTAGCTACTCAAATAATGATTTTGGGATTTTAACTTTTCTTGCAGTTTTAATCGATTTTCTAGCAAATTTTGGTGAAATTTAAGTTCATTTTTCAGGGAATTTCGGTGAAATTTAAGTATATTTTTCTGCATAATTTTGTACATACATTTTTGGATGCTCTATTTTATAGACGATAAACTTTATTTGAGTAATATTCTGCTTTAAAAAATATATATTTTTAACAAATTTTAACCGTTTTTAGCCATTTTTAGTGATTTTTTGTAGCACATTTTTTTAAATTTGACCAATTCAATGTGTTCAAAAAGTGCTGGACCACGAACTCATCTTTTCGTTTAGAGAGCTTGATTTTTTGGCGCAAGAACGGAATTTTTATTTCAATCCTGAGGAGAGTTATCGTCTGGAATGATATATATATATATATATATATATATATATATATATATATATATATATATATATATATATATATATATATATATATATATATATATTTTGATTTAAAAATTTCCCGAGCAATTGCAATAGTTTCATTTTCTACGAAAATTCGGTAAAAGAAAGGGAACGAGACAATTAGATAAAAACAAGACTAACTAAGAGGAAGATTGTTCCGTATAAATGACCTAAATATTTGGGCTAAGTTGGTGTAGATGTCGATTGTTTCTCCCTCCACAGTATGTGAATGTCAGTTATGCTAGTTGCACTCGGTTGTACTCCGGTACTCCTGCACTGTACGAAGTGAATGGTTCCTGAGGTAGTACTTGGCAAAGTCTGGTGGCATTAGGAGGGAAGTTGGTAGGTAAATATTAAAGTCATCCAATAGATCTGGACAATCGAGTCAACATGACACCAAACTGTTGAGGAAGTTACTATCAGCCTCCTTGCGTCTATGTTCCAAGGAAAACAACCCATTGCCCTTCATCACCTCCGCAGAACTGAAATCCTTCCATCTATCACCCTTCTCGAGGGAAGCATATCGTAAAAAGACCAATGTTGCACGATTTCAAGGGACTCTTTCTCATTTTTGAACATGGGCTACAAGCTATGATAAGCTAGGTAATTCGATGAGGTAAATACCAGTTTCAATACAACAAGGTCCTTAAATAACTGGGTTTTACTCTTCAGATACCCCAGTACACGCACTGCTTTTGAAAACATCTCGTGAATATGGGTGGTGAATGTAAAACCAGGATCAAACCGGACCCCGATATTCTGATTTAGAGAACTATGCTGCAGTGGAATATCCTCGATGGAGTAAATATGTATAATGGGTGCCGCTGAACGTGAGAACGTGACTATTGAGCATTCTTCTATGTTAGGCTGCGATTCGTCCCTCTATCACCATGTGTTAACTGCGAGCAAGTGATTGATCCTTCATGTTATTTTGAAATTTCCTAACCATAGTTGGGGGACCTTTCATTGATTTTAACATCAAGTAGGCGAGAACGGTCAACTCAGATTCGCACGTTGGATCGTACCGTCAAAGCTAAGATGAAAGCTACCTGATCAAAGCTTACATCCTATTTGCACCTTGGGTCCTTTGCCATAATAGTGATGACAAAAATTGTGGCAGAATGGAAAATGACCTCACAGTATCGGAAGCCGCTCCTTCCTTTCTCTTGAATGATAAGCTAGACCACAATTGATTGGATTCGCAACGTCGATTTTCTATGAAGAAAATGGAGGTTGGTGAAGAACGTTTTTGCTGCTTAAACAAAACCTTTCATGCTGTCTTCAGTGTTTTATGCAGTTGTTAAATTTTGCCGTCTGACTGGAGCAGTTTGCTGTAATTTGATTCCACGAAGTTCAACTAGTTGCTTGAAAACAGCAGATTCAAATTGGTGTCTTGGTCAGTAATCACGACCTATGAAACACCAAATCATGAAATGCAATTTTTGAAAAACTGTCTTGCTACTGTTTCTACGGTTATGTCTAGCAAGGGAATAACTTCTATCCAATTGGAAAACCGATCTATGCACATTAAATAATAGTACGTCTTTCCTTGGTGGTAAAGGTCCTGCTATGTCCACATGTGTACAACACATTCACAACACAAATCATTCGTCAGGCTCATCAAAACTACAAAATTCTCAACATTGACTATAAATAAAAGCTTTCCCAGAATCCAGTTGGCGTTAATATCGTATCCATTTTCCCCTTTCTCAGGCTGCTATGGTGAACTAATTGACTTTTTGATCTTGCTAATTTCAAGATGAAGCGAATTTTTAGAAGGGCGAAGGTCCTAATTAACAGAGATCTGTATTCTTCAAAAGGATTCTGTCCGCTATCTGCTTCGTCAACTACAAAAGCGTTTTTTTTTTCATCGGTTCATCTCAGTTTTCTCTCGGGTTCGTTTTTTCGTTTGAAACACCCCAATCGGCAGAAGGCTTGGAGCATTGCCGGTCGATTTTTCAAAATTGGACATGTTAACAAGAAACCAATCAGCATTTCCAACGAACAGACACTTTTGGTATTTGCCATGTATCAGTGGCGTAGTTGGAGGAAGGGGCAGACCCCCCCATGAATCACAAAAGATAGATACCTACAGGAGGATGAGTTGAAACGGATTGTATGTATGCGACCAACTTCAGTACTTGTCACCTTCAATGGGAAAATGCAACTCGCAAAACACAATTATTATGCGCCACGGTCGCCTAGCAACTTTAGACGCTATCAAACTGAAATTTTCATCAGGATAAATTGTAGTAGGTACGTCAAATGACTAGAATATTGTACCAGCCTCATGGAGCATAGTAAAATCACCTTGTCAACCAAACGGGTCTGTGGATACTGGGTGCAATGTTTTCTCAATACCGTAGGTACAATACGCTTCTAATTTAGAGCAAAAAACAAACGACAAGGACGAATAGAGATCCATATTGACAGCACTGTCAGACACTCACAGCACTGTCAGCATCAGTTTCGTGACTAGTAATTGACATTTGCATTTTCACATGTTATCTTCAATTATTTCCAAAAAATGATAGTATATATGCAATCTACACAAAAAACTGATTGAGAAAAACTATGGGTACAATCGAATTTGAAAATGTGGAGGACATGGTGAAGCAATGTAAAATGCTTACCTCGTTAGCAAAATCACAAGAAACAGCACCACAGAAATGACAACACGAGGTTTTGTTGGGTAACCTTCTCCAGATTTCACAAAAACCCTCCTGAAACCTTTTCCCGCCTTTATACTTCACTGAGAAGGTATTATGTCTCAAAATTCAAAAGGATCCAGCTCGTGAAACACTTTCATGCCTTATTATATAAACTTTATGGTGAGATGTCAATCCCTGGGTCCTTGTCAAACACTGGTCCCTCCACCCTAGTTTCTTGCAAATGTTACATCTATGGGGATAGTTCCTGGGCTATCAGCCTTCAGGGTATCCTCTGTGTGTAACAGGTTAATCGCCTTTCCCCTTGGAAGGGGTAACTACTTCATTTCCATCACCTCCTTGTCATATGCCCCTCCAAATCAAATGACTTAGCAATGTCACTGTAGAGCATATTTTATACAATTACTTACTTTCATTGTTTTTCGTTCTATTGTAATCCGGTGCAGAATTTTTCAATTCGAGGAGTTATTTAGTATCATCACTGTCGTATGATAAATCGAAAGTTAAGTGCAATGAACTTGCAAACATGTGGCAGGACATGGACGGCTGACAAAAGATATAGTTGACAATATGGTCGTGAATAAAATTTAGCAATAGTGTTAGGAAACGCAGTAATTATATTTATTATTATCCACAAGATCATAATTTCAAATTGATAATGAAAGTTCCAGTCTAGATTATTATGACGTTAGTGGTTGTGAAAAGCGGAGAAAAATTATACTCATCAGAATGACTGACGGAGTAAATAGTGATAATGTTACCAATTTTCTTATTTTGGAATTACCGAAAGGAGAACGTATAATTTCAAAGTTCTAAAATGATTTAACAAACAAAGATGCCTACTGGCAGTGATATTCTTACAAGTAGCTGGAAAAACTGTTCTCAAGGTAAATCAAACGAATGAAAATATTGGGTTCACATTAACGTTATTTAAGGTACGAGATTAAGTATTACTTTCTTTTTAATTACTTTGATTTTTTTTTTTTTTTTTTTTTAAATGAAAAGTGAGAAGGAATCAGGCTCTTCATTTTCAGTTGGCAGGTCAGCTTTTGATAAATACTGAATGACTACCAGAGAAGATGGTTTATTTTTAGTTAAGGTGTGTTTTAGGTGATTGGAGATGAGCCTTTTCTGGCTAAGACAAAAGTCATTGGTCCTCCTGACTAAGTCGGGCTCCCACTGTTGAATTCAAGGTATTTTATTTTATTTTATTAATATTTCCTCGGAAGGCGTCTAAGCCTGCGGATTTATATTTAGATATTGTTTAGGTAATACTTACACTTTGTTTAATAATAATATTATTGACAAATTTTTTGGGTAGAAGGGTTATTAATACAAAAGCAATAAACCGTCATGTAATGATTTGCAGCGTTTTTTCTTTTTTTTCTTTCAATATTTCAAACTTTGAAGTTCGTAGCAGCTGATATAAACACAATGGAATTCGGATTTCGTATAATCGAGGTTATCTCTTGTCAACCTGTAGATGGATTGGTGAAGCGTAGGAAGGTGTTTTATTTTATCTCATTAGTTTTCAGTTGATGGGTGCTTACGTGAATTTCGGTTTACTTGGATCTGAGGGTCTAGTAAAGCTTAGATATTTTGTTTAATTGCATTAATTTTTTCAACGTTGGTCCCTACATCTACCTAAGGAATATTAACGAAGTCAACCTTTCACCCGATTCCAAGCCAAGGAGTGGAGTTACAGTATCTTTTTTCCGCCACACATCGCCATTTCGACATCAAAATGAAAGATGCCGAGTACAATTTGGCGGCAAATATTACTCTGTAGCGGCAATGTTTTGGTAGGTTATCGTAACCTTTTCAGACTAACCACTTGAAAGTTGTTGAATGCTGTTTTTTCGGTGATTTTGTTTTCGTGTTGAACGAAACTTTTTCCATCAAAACTAGCACAAAATGAATAGCCCCCTGGTTACTTACCAAGTCAATAAAATTTGCTATACTCGTATCTCGAGGATTGTTTATAGATAATTTATAGTTCATCAATAATGTCGCCTTTAGCTTTTATTTCGAAATGGCGTAGGTAAGATTTAGGCATAAATTAAGATGTTTCCAACGAGTGGTGAAGAATTTCCGTCGGATATGAACTGACGGATCTACATTTCCTTGGGAACGGCTCCATTGTAAGCGAAAATCATCGGATTTTTTTGTAAGTGGCGCCATGAAAACTGTTGATTTTTCCCGTCGTGTGTCAAAGTGAAAAACATGAAAATGTCAAAATCGTTGCCCATCCACTTATGCAAGTGTTTCACTCTTTCCGTACATATCCTAATTCTCTAGTCGAATTCCACGAAAGCATCGACTTCCGAAGACAAATTCATTGTTTCTTCGTTGTCACGACAGAATAGGAAATGAATAATTATGGGAATACGGCAAGGTTGTGTTATGAAGAAGAAGAAAAAAAAAAAAAAAAAAAAAAAAAAAAAAAAAAAAAAACAGGATTAGATGCACAACTTTTCAAGATGGCGGGCCGTGGGAAAGTTGCGGATCATCGCTGTTCTGTGGGTTAACCCACCCCAACAGGTGGATTCCGGAATCCGTGCGTTATCACAAATTGATCCCAAGCCAAGCGTTGATGGAATGGTCATTTCGTCGTTTTGGTGATAAAACTCATTGTCCTGGGTTAATCCAAGGAAAACTCCCATTGGTGGAACTAGCCTTAAGATTCCCAGTGCAAGGAGATCAGTTCTTAGCATATGTGGGTCAAGTCGCACTGAGTAAGGTAAAAAGTTTTTGTTTTACCTAGCAAACTCAAGGATTTATTTCGAACGATCTATTGAAGGCATTTAGATCAACTATTTCAGAATCAAAACCGGACAACTCCAAAATTTCAGAAAATGATGTTTTCACATTTTTTACAAGTTTGAACAAACATTTTTATGCTCTCAAAAGTGTGGGTTCATAACTGGACTAAAACCATGAGAAATAATATGCCGAAATATCGGGTTGGTTTCAAAAGCTGACAATTCCAGGTTTCTCTTAAAGCCGCCAGGTTCGCCACAGTCGCGCTCCCAGTCGTTATGACAACCACCACTGATAACGCCGTTTTATCTCGTCCGGTTGTTTTGTTGTGCTTTTCTCTCGACAAACTTTTCGAATCGGTTTTTATTTTGTGATATTGTGAACGTTGTGACGGATTTGAGAGTTGCTGAAGAACTGGAGAACCCAAGAAAACGACGGAAAAACGAACGCATAAAAGCATTACCTACAAAAAAGGTGGGTCCCTGTCGGGATTGATTCCCGTTGCCATACAATCAGGCAAGCCTGTGAACCAACTGAAGCTGGATGACGTCAAAAAGCTCTTAATTGCCCATTTCGGCGAAGACTGGATACAAAATCCTAGCTTATTGTTCTACAAGACTGTGCTTGGTGGCCCAACTGCTGCACCTGATGATGATACCAACGATATAGGAGAATGTTGTGAAAAGTCACAGAAGAATTCTCGCTGCACATATAATAATATGAATAATTTTACAGAAATTGACAGGATACTAGTCAATGGCTGCTGTGGACTAATTGCTGTGATTTTATTAAAGAATTTTTTGAGACGCTTAATATTTAGGTTTACCAATCTAAGTGCAAAGATAATAGAAAAATTATTTTTCTAGAAACATTACCTACATCTTGTGATTTTAAACGTTGGAGTCATACTTCTTCGAAATTTTTAGTTATACTCTTCGTTATTGTGTTCAAACAAAGACTGACATTTTTACTAAACTGTTACAAATCGAGAATTTCGTTGACGTTGAAAATTAAGACTTAAATTTGAATTTCATAAAGGTCAGTCACTGGACATTACTAGTTGCTGTGATTTTAGAAAATATGGTTTTTGAGCCGTTCAAAAATTTTGTTTTACAAATCTAAGTCCAATTTTTTTAGGAACTCCCTCTTGTGATTTTAAAAATTTGAGTCATTCTTCTCTGAAATTTTAAAATATATATTCTTGTTTATCGTGTTCAAATTCAGAACGTGTATTTTCTACTGTATGTCAGAATGTTCGGTAACAATGAATATGTCAATAAGTACTGACATTTTATTACGCTCTCGTGAGTTAAGCATTTCGAAAACGTTCAAATGAAGACTGAAATTTATGAATTAATCCTGTTTTTTGTTCACTTTCCCCCACCCATCAACTGTAATTAGGTGAATGGAATACCAAAGAGTACTTGAAGTTCGGATATTGAAAGAATGCAATGACTTTTTAAAGTAATTTGCTGGTGAGAATTTACAATTAGGGTAGAGCTAGTTTCAAAAACGGACAAACGCCAATTTCAGTTTCAAAACCGGACAGAAAAATTGGTTTTTTTGGCATATGTATGTAAAAACAAGTCGAATGGGGGTGACATTTGGGGAATAAATCAGGGGCTCACCTAGTAAGAACATGCAATAATTGCGGGAATTAAACAATTACAACTTTCAGTTTGGCAGCTCCAAATGGATTTCAGCCCCTCCTGTAAAATTTGGTTTTTGGGAATTGTTCGGTTTTGATTCTAAACGCCTACTAATAAACAAGAAAAAACTGAATTTGCTTCGTGTTTAGAGATTGAACAATGTAATAAAAACATTTTCTGCATTTCCTTCTGAGAGAAATTGTATGTGACAATACAGTTTCAAGAGCTTTATAGAGCGTTTACTAAAACAGATTGGGTTGAGCGATCCTGTGGCAGCGGTACTGTCTGAGCCCCCATCAGAAGTAATAAACAATGCATTTTATTCGGAAACGCTACCTATGATAACTTTTGAGTGAGACTTTGCAGCGCTTTTCATTGAATAACAAAGTCAAGCAAACTGGCTCAAGGTAAAAAGTTTTCTAATTTTCTCGCAGCCTCATTTTAGGTTAGTGAATGAGTGATGGTGGGGGGTGAAAGATGAACTCATCTCTATAGATTGCTCCACTATTTCATTCGGATTAACCTTCAACCTGTTATGGAGGTCGGAGAGGCCCCTGTATTAATATATCTGAACTTTCATTAGGAGTGGGGTAGGGTGCGTGGATGGAAGGGGCCGCGGGCCCCGTGAGGTAGGAAATTAAAGTTGAAGGTGCGTTAATCAGGGAGGCAAAGAAGGGGTGAGGCGGCGGAAAAGGAGGAGAGTGGGGCGGAGCGTTAATCAGCTGGGCGAGAGAGGTTGTGGAGACTCTCTCGAGGGCTCTGATTACTGTGGGATCCGAAGTTGGTTGGTTCTTCATTATTATTTGCCCAAACGGCGCCCCGTGCCTCCTCCATACCTACCGCTTCCTCCTACAAACAGACGTCCTTACCTACTCTACCTACTTCTAACCTACTCCCGAGTAGAATAGCAGGAGTTGGGTGAGGACGTGGGTAATGGAACTCCGACTGATTATCTCACTCAGTTCACCCAAAACTCATTATAATTATAACCACCTCATATCATCTTCACTGCTTCTCAACATTAATTAGGAACCGGCACCAACCTCCATTTTTACTAACGCACTTTACATATCATCTCTTTAATCTTTTTACTTTCTGTTTCTTAATTTTTTTAGTAGTTGACTCAAGAGACTCTACCAAGTTCGCTATGTGCGCCTCGCAAAGGAAATCCTGCTCCCTTGACCCCGCCACCTTCTCAAAAATACTGGGTTCCTACATAATCCGAACGTCTGAGATAATACATAGGAAAGGAACGAAATTTTAGAAAGCCCCGCAAAATAACGTTCCGAAAAAATTTCGTTATCGTGGATTCAGTTTTGCCCACTTTTTTGCTATATTTTTTAGCTGTACCTACACGGTTTTAACTCTGGCTTTAAAAAATGGGTCTAGCGTGAAAAATTAGGTTTTTCGAGTTTTTTCTGCATAAGGTCAGCTGCTCAGCTTTTTGGTGAATTCATAGGTGACTAACAACGACAAATATCAGGGTATTGGCCCTGTGTGTGTAGGCTTAGTTAAAGACTGAACACCTTGGTTTAGGCCGCGAGGGAAGCCAAAATGCTACCCCCCCCCCCACCCCTTCAACCGACTCATTTCGTTTCGGGCCTCTATTGCTACCGAAACCACACTATTTTGTCGTTTACGAAGCCTTTCCATTCATTTCGGGTCTCCCTTGGGGCTAAAACTACGATATTTAGTCATGCACTAAGCCTATACACCCACATTCGGCACTCCTTGCGGCGAATACCACGATTTTTTTGACGTTCTTAGCTTTACTAGATCTCAAAGAAAGTCTCCAAGCATCAATTAGAGCATTTCCTGTTACTTTAAACACAAAAATTAGGCCAGAATAAAACAAAATTTGGAACGGAATATTTCGTTCCGGGCCGGAACGAAAAATCAAGTTCTAGACTGCAATGTGATTTCCGTGGAGTGTAATTTTACGGAGTCAATCCGAAGAAATTTACAGGATGGCTCCATGTAGGAGAAAATAATAAAGTGAAATTTCGAGTCATAATTTTCGGAGCTTTTATTTTTTCCGGAACTTTATTTCGAGCCCTTGACGAGGAGACCAACGACCAGATACTGACCAACAAGAATTCATTCTCTCTTGGACTATCCGGTCATTTACATAGAAGGCCCACTTACACAGCGTATAGCTCGCAAACAGGGTTTGTGAACAGTCACGACAAGGTGCGGGTGCTATGTAATTACTCACCCGCACCGAGCAATGTTTGTGAGCAGCGTTCGTTCGTGCGCGGGGTCGCTCCTTCGACTTCGGTTTTTCCGCGAATGCTTGAAACATGTCCAGTTGAAACACGCTGGCTTGAGATTTCTGCGAACGAGATCCTTCACAACGAAGAGAGACGTAGTGGAAGATGTGGAAGGACCTTGTGAATCCAAAGCAAATGCGCGAGAACAACTGTTTGGTTGGCCGAGTGCCGGAACTGTAAACGCATCCTCCTTTCTGGCGTTCTTGGCAAACGTTCTGCGTGTCGTGGACTTGTTGACGAACGGTGCGCGCTCAGTGTAAATGCATCTACCTTACACGTAAATACCGCCACGAACGCCCATTCGAACTCAGGTGATTTGCCGTGCCCTGCTTTCATCTTAGGCACTCTGACGTACTGAATTGCCAAGAGAAAGGCCTACGATTCCGAAGTACCGTGTTCCCGTAGTTAACGATAAATGTATAGTTGAAATACCCTTTTCGCACCCATGGGTAACGCTCATTGCTGCTTCAGTTTATTTATTTTGATTTTTTACTTTCTGTTTTTAATGGTTTGCAAATTATTAGCGTTTGTCCGCAGCCAGGGTTTTGGCGGCTGTTTTTGCGAGAGCCCTGGTGGGCCCTGGTGCTTGATCTTGTTCATGATCATCGGACAATGATCAGTTTCAGTCAGTCAGGCCATCAGCTCCAACTCAAGGCTGCTTACCGAACAAAACGACAATACTTGAGGAGTGGAATTTTTCTACATTATAACGTAAGACCGCACACAGCAATCCGAACAAGAGAAAAATTGGAGGACTTTTTCTGGAGAACTATTCAGCATCTCCCCTCCCCGCACCCTTACGGCTGGACGTTTTTCAATGCTATTTCTCACATGTTCGGTACACTCGAAGAAGCATTGTGAGTTTGATGAAGAAGTAGTGTAAACATTACTGCGCAACTGGCTTCATGCTGCTATTGCACTACAATTACTAAAAGTTTGTCAAAAATCGGTACTTTTCAGTTTATACCCCCCCCCCCCCCCCCTCAAACAATGTGTTTTCAACACGCCCGCCCGATGTATCTAGGCATTCCTTCTTACTTAGATTACATATTTACGTAGAATTGGTGACAATTTCAAGCTGTGGGAAGAAATTGTATTATTTAAAAAAAAAGAATTACCGTGTTGTTAGAAGTTGCCGATGTCGTTGAGGATTTGTTGAAACAAATTGGCGTGGTTGTGGTTTGATTGCCTCCACATGAATTCGCACAAATAGCAATTACAATAGCAAATGGCAATAACTGTTCCCGTTCCTTATCGCCTGACCTTTGTGAAGAGATTACTTAGTAAACCAACTGGTTCATCGGGAAGACATTGGACCCAAGTTAATTCAAATGTGAAAAGGGGTCATTACCGATGGTTAGAAACATCGGGCGGGCGTGAACCAGTCGCGAAAGTTGTGAAACAGAGTGGGGGGGGGGGGGGGGGGGGGTAACAGAAAAGTACCCAAAAATCTTAGTAAAAAAAAAATCATTGTCGTATTGCGAGTAGGTACTAGGTACTATTGGTAACGCCTTCAAAACCAAAAATGCTAAAGTATTTAGGAAACACAACATTGAATCGTACTGAAAATACTACAGTGAATCTTTCTGGAAATAACAACCCTCATTTAACAACTGAATGTTGTAAATAAATTATTCAAAACGCTTCGGTTTTTGATCAAATCATTAAAAATCCGAACTACAATAATTGTTAACTTTATGTGTCTGAGATCTTCGATAGTAACCAACCACTCCTCAATTTATTACTATTTGGCCAACTACTTTCCTTGTGACCTTCACAATACGCCTCTCCGTATTATTCCTTAAGCAGATCAATACCTCATGGAAACACTTCATTTTTCCCCTCAGAACTAAACACCTACCTTTCTACCTCTTATTGGCTCAACTTTCCCAAACCCTCGGTCTCGAAGTAGGGGGAAAAATTACAAGGTATAATTTATCACTTATTTTCGTCGAAGAAGGAAAAAGTTTTGCCTGGAGTAAACACCTTCCACTCAGCTCTATTTCTCCGAGTTTTTCAACCCACTTGTTCCCTTCAACGAAATTGCTCTTATGACGGTCTTCAACTTATTGTTTTATGCAGAATCTTCACTTTAGCCTAAGACATTAGCGGAGTTGGTAGAAGGAGAAGTTACATATTTATCGCTTTGAAATATCTTCCTTTAACATCAAGGAACCGCCAGGAGTTCGGGTTTTCAAGTTGAAAGCTGTATTATATAGCCATCACTTAATCCATTGTTGGTATGTGAAGGAAATTTTAGCGAGAGACGTACATATTAATGAGGTTTGTTGTTTCAAGCTTCAAAGATGGATAAGTTTGGAATTGACTTCATAAGGATTGGAACTATATTATAATTTGTAATTTGGCTAGGCATTGATATTTTCAACCGTACTTCCTCCTTGGCTTTTTTGTTTTTTGCCCGCCATCTGAGATTCGGTTTTGCGCTCACCAAGCATAATGTTTAGTGAAATATAGATTAGTTGGACAAATACGTCAAAATAATGTGTATAGTTTGATTGACTGGATACTCGCATAGGTGAGCAAACTTATGTAATAAATAATCTGGATACGTATATCATAAATGGGGGAAAAAAAAAATAAATAAAAATAAATGAATCAATCCTTTTAGTAAAATATAGATTAGGACAACTAGATCTGAATGTTTGGTGAGCGTAAACCCGATCCTGAGGTGGCGGGCGTATAACAGATGAGTCACTCCTCGTTTTAATGAAAATATAACATGACGCTCCAAATCGTACACAGCTAATGCGTATGTATTTACAAACATTGATATTCCATGTATATCCAAACTCTGATCATTGTCACTTTAAGAAATCTTCTCAACTCATTTCTCTGATAATTTACACGCAATCCTTGCAATCTACACGCCAATGATCCCCTGAATGCCTCAACCCGCTACTCCATAAATGGTTAGATAGGTTATTGTACATACTGATTTGACAGAGTTCAGCTGATATTATCCGTCAGGCTCTTCAAGCTGATGAACAGGTAGCGTAATTGTAATCATAGTGACAAGTACGATGACAATCATAGGGTTTTAGAGTTCTGACTATATTTATAATCACAGAACCTGGATATATGGTTAAAATTACGATTACAATTGTGATTATTTTTATGATTACATTCATAATCACAGTTTTTTATAATTACATTCATTCTCACAACTTTTTTCCCTATAATTACAGTCATAATCATAATTTCGCTTGTGATTACAGCCGTTATCGTAGTTTTTTCTGTGATTACTGCCGTAATCTTAGTTTTCCTGTGACTACTATTGTTGTGTGATTGCGATTGCGATTTACAGGAAGAAACTAAAATTACGACTGAAATCACAGGAAAAATCATGATTATGACTGTAATTACAGGGGAAAAAGTTGTGATAAAGAATATAATTTATTATAGAAAAACTGTGATTAAGAATGTAGACATAGCTAGATAGATAGATTTATTTATTTCAATAGAGACACATACATAAATATGATGATAGTACAAAAGTAGAACTAGGCTACTCGCCTAGCTTACATTTCAACGGTAGGCTTGGCTCGTGCTGTTGGTTAAGGCCTAGACGATTTTCCCATAATTTCAAACATAGCACGTTGACATAACATCACATATGCGACTACATAATCTACACATCTATTATAATAATAGGATACATACAAAGTGATAACGCTTGAACGCCTGCACCGATTCTCTTCAAAATTTTTTTAAACTGACCGGCATGAAGAAAACTGGTGCAGATAATTCTACCAAGTTATAAATCAGATTCCTTCATATTAAAAAACAAGAAAAAGTGCAGAAACGAGGGAA
Organism: Adelphocoris suturalis; assembly: GCA_030762985.1. NCBI lineage: Eukaryota > Metazoa > Arthropoda > Insecta > Hemiptera > Miridae > Adelphocoris > Adelphocoris suturalis. The sequence continues at coordinate 115,960,363 of CM061042.1, forward strand.
AGTTGTAGAATTTGCCGGTAGAGGGAGCGCAAAACGACGAACCAAAACACATGTTATATTTCCAGAAGCATTCGAATAAATTTTGTAACTGAATGAATGTAACTTTTTTTAATACAACTTGAATAAATAAAAATTAAGTTGAAACAGAAAGATTTTGCTTTTTTATTTGCATAATTAAAGTTTGTACTTGCATCCCGTGGTGACACGGGCTTTTCCACTAGTAGCTTAAATATTGTAACTACAATGGTATTTGATGTCCCTATCTTCTATAAGTAGAAAAACTTTCTATAGCAAAATTACCTATTGTTTTATAATATTATACATAAATGCTGTTTAGCATAGTTTCGCAATTAACTGCCCCATTTTTCACAAGCCACGTTAAAATTTGCTTTTTGTAGTTTGGTCTAGTATAATTTTGAGCTCTTTTCATATGACTATTAGCGATCTATTGATGATATAACGATCATTATAACAAATACCATAATAAGATAACAACGATAATTTACGAAAATTCGCTCATACGATCATGCTGCATGACTTTTTTTTCTTTCTTAATGAGGTCAATGACAAGCTTCCAGATTTGAAAGTATGTAGGTAGAAACCAAATCGATGGAACATTAGACCGATCTGAATTCTAGGGCTCACGTGCGAGAAAGTGTGGGGGCTTGTGGGGGCTCCCCCAAAAGCGAAGGCTTAGTATAATATGTAATTCACCTTCGGGAATTTGGGGTCGTCTGGAGCTCGCCATTAGGAGCACCCGTCGTCAGTTGGTCTCTCTTGTCTCTAATGAGCTTTTCATCGTCTGCTATAACACATAACAGCAAGTACTGTTCTAGACAGCTCCCACGACTTTTACTCCGATGAACAGTGAGCCCAAATATACGACTCTGCTGATGAAATTTTCTTTACAGACTAAGTACATGATTATAAAAATACCAGTTTTATGAAGCCTCCCACTAACCTAACGAAAAATAGGGCTTTCTGATCCCAATTTTCTTCTTTCTCTAAAATTTTCCGATACCATTTCCAGCAACCATTATTTGACAACCTAGTTCGTCACCGCTAACAATAAATGCAGAGTCCCTCGAGCTAACAGAAGTACATTTTGCTCAACAATGAATGTATTTTCGGAAGTTGACTTAAATTTGCATTTTTTATCTTATCCATTTCTAAAAATTTACTTTTTGCTAATTAGATTATCTTGTTACAGTTTCGAAATTTTCGAAGTATGCCCAGTATGTATGTCGCAGTATGTCCTGAAGATCGGCAATGGGCATCCATCGCGTTTCTTGTGTTGGCTTGTGTCGTTTTATCGCTCATCCCTTTTGTGTTTAGAAGAAACGGCGCCGAATATTATACTGTACAAGAAAAGAAAAGTTGCTTCGCACTAATTCTCCAAACTAGATTCAGTTTCCATACATAGGTGTCCAGTTCTGGATGTTTTTTCCATTTCAAAAGCCATGAAAAATTGTAACGAAACTTCGTTTGATTAAGATAGCTATCAGATTGAGAGATATCTAGTACTGATCTGAAGTCTTCTGTACCGACAGAGATATTGATTTGGACTCCATCCACTCCATTATTCGCTTCATCGCTTGATTTAGTTTGTACTGGAGAAACTCTAATGTACCGGCAGATGTCACTGTTACTCGGTCATCTCTATAAGCTACCAGGAAGACTCTATCTAGTATTTTGATCTGTAAGATCTCATCAAATTTAAAGTTCCAGACTGGGCTTTAGGCTGAACCTGAGGGCTGGACCTTCATTTTTACTCCGCCCTGAGTGTCAAACAGCAGCCATCGATGTGAAAGATGCTGCTGTAGCTTTCGGTAAGGATAAAACGGTAGCGAAAATCAACCCTCAGGGCGTGCAGTATATCACCACTTCTAGCAGAATTGAAGGCATTCCTTACATCAAGCTTTACAGCTATACATATGTCTCTGGTGCAGCAGTGACTACCTCATTAACCAGTATCGACTTTCCCCAGTTGAGCCATACTGCCATGGAGACAGCACTCTGGCTTCAGCTACCGCATCCAAGGTCCTTTGCTTCAGCTCTTTCTCAAAAAGCATCCCCGCTGTATCAGCAAGCATGATGACCAATGGGCTGATGCTGTTGGGGTCACCCTCTCCTTTGCCAACGAGGACAAGCTTAGCAAATTTCCACCGTTCTGGGATTATTGCATCTGATTGGCATCCATTACACATATCTAGCAGTATGTCCAAGTGTGTTTCCACCTCGATTTTGAGGATTTCCACAGTAATTTTATCTGGACCTCGAGCTTTTTTATTGCGCATAGATTTTGCTGCAATTTCAGTTCTCCAGTCTATCGGTATACTGTAATGCTCTGTGTCTCCAGCATATGTTGACATCAGTTGAGGTTATTGGATAGAAAATCCTCTTGGTTAGTACAAAATTCAAATTTTCTGATTTGAAACTCGTACGTCAGAGAGAATACAGTCAGCTAGTAAGGCGGGTAGAAGTATAAGAGGACGTGGGTTATAATAATGTTGCATGTATAAACCCAGATTTTAGCGACATATCCAGATTATATCCAACAAGCTCGTCTGCTAGCTCATTTATAAGAAGCTATCATCTGAATTGTATATAAGTATGCCAAAATAAGAACAGCTTCTGTCATAATTTTCACTTCATTTTCCAATACTTGTTTATCAAATTGAATGGAAGAGCTTAGATTTCTACCTCCTTGAATTGGGTGAGATTACTAAGAGCAGGATTAGCAGAATGGTCGAAGCACCCACCTCCGCAGAATCATTCGTCCTCTTCTATAAAGAGAAATGAATGGGCGTTATCCCTTGAAAACTTGGAAAAATGAGTGGCATAATTTTAATTGGAAGTCGTCACTAAAATTTCCTGAAAGGTATTTTATACCCTTAATGCTGGTGTCATCACTTAAACTTAACATTTTGTTTCACCACTCAGAATCGTGTGTTTGGAAAATCGATCGATCTAGTGGCTTGGTGGAAATTTGTGTTTGTCATATTCTGAGTCAAGTCTCTTCAACCTTCCGTAACGCACAATAAAAAATTACTTGGATGAACAACCAACTAAAAGGTCTCCTGCGTCTTAAAAAAAAAAATATAATATAAAATATATATATATAAATATATATATAAATAAATATATATAAATATATAGGTACATTTTTTAGAAAACTTCCGGACTGACGATTTTCTTATTATCATTATAGCGTCTGTTTTTTATTTTCTATAGTGTAGCAGAAGCATTTTTCTAACATACGCGAGATGGTGAAAAGTTCCAGTCATGGAGCAAGGTCGCATGAGCGAATTTTCGTAAAATATGGTATAGGTATAAGGTATGTTGCAGTGTTTTGAAATTCGAGCATTTTGAGTGCAAAGAAGAGTTTTGGACAAGTATTCCTTTAATTTGTCAATTTATTGAATACCTAATAGGTATTGTTTTAGTACACTGCTCTACAAAAAAAGTGACCTGAAAGTTGCCGGCCTCATTTTATCATGGACGGAGGTTTTTAAGGGTGGTGAATTCAAATCCGTGATTGGACGATTTTTTCGATTTTTCGACGCTTTTATGGTTTTTATTACGACTTAACGGTGTATTTTCCTGGTCATTACGAACTTCGTCCAAAAAAATTATAATGGGGCTACATTTTTAGAAAATTTTATGCTGAATCCAAATATGACTCCAATTTTTTTTACATTGATCCAAACCCCGCAAATCCCCCAAAAACCTACTAAGAAACTGTAAAAATAGAGTTTGGGGTTCCAAGATGCTACAAACGCTTTTTTTGAATTGTCAGAAGAAATCAAATTGTTTTGAAATATGTTACAAATATACCAATTCAATGATTCACCAAGTCTATTACATAATACCAATGTTATAAATGAATCTAGGAACCGCATCCCCACTCAATCGTATTCCATTTGTCAATCGTTCAAAAATCGTAACGTCGCTAATTACATACAAATTTTGAGAGTTCCAGTTGGTTTCATTCGACGCAAAAGAGTCTAAACATTCGAATGATAGCCTTCGATATTTTTTGGCGGGTCCATTGGAGTCAACAAAATCGAAAATTTAAGTGAAAAATAGGTTTAAAAAACTCTATTTTCAGTAGATTCTGGGGGATTTTTAGGTTTGGATCAATGTGGCAAAAAATTGGGGTCATACTTGGATTCAACATAAAATTTCCTACAAATATAGCCCCATTAAGTATAGTTTTTTTTTTTTTTTTTTTTTTGACGAAGTTCGTGATGACCAGAAAAATACATCGTAAAGCTGTAATAAAAAACCATAAAAACGTCGAAAAATAGAAAAAACCGTCCAATTGGAAAAAATGGACAACGGATTCGGATTCAGAGTCGTCGAAAACCCCCATCCATGATAAAATGAGGACGGCAATTTTCAGGTCACTTGTCACATGTCCACAGGCATTTTCAATAGTGAACCTTTGCAATCGACCAAGGAAAAAATGTAAACCCCCACCCCACCCTTAAAATTTGTTGGTTTACGTTACAAAAATCGGATAATCCGAAAATGTGTTTCGCTGTTCTCAGAAACGGGTGCACCAAAGTTTATGAAACTTGGCTCAAGAATCAAATTTGGGGTCTACTGGGTCCTAGAATCTCGGCATCAATTTTTATCACTCCCAAACCCACTTAAGGGCTGAAATACTTGAAAATCGAAATCTCGAAAACTTCTAGGGTAACAGTAGTTATTTTTCATTTGTCAACTTAGTCATTGACATATATTATCCCAAAGATTCGAAAAAACCATTCGAAACGCTGTTGGTTAATCCGTTCGCTCTCATTAAGAGCTAAAACTTCAAGAAAAAGACCTCGGATTGCTAAGTGCGAGTTTTAGAGAAATGACACGCTGGTAGTGTCACCTTTGAATTTGTGAGTCATTCGCTATATTCACTAATGATTGAGTTAAGTGTTTGTAAGATCGGAACACAAAACTTGTCGTGTATGGAATCATCAGCTGAAATAATTTCAATGGAATTCAGATTTCACGATTTCGAGTTCATTAACTATTCTTCGTAGGGATGGACTAGTGAAGCGATGGTAGATGTTTAATTTTATCTCATAAAATTTCACTTATGAGGTACCTGCTAAGCAGTCGCTATATACTGAGATCTGGGGGATTAGTAAAGTGTAGATCCGTGAATTAATTGCAACAATTCCCCCTCGGTAGGTGCCAGTACCTATGTAGGCATACCGATGACCAGTGATTTATAGATGTGTTTTTCTCTGCAACTCATTTCACTTAGATTCTCCTCTACCTCATATGCCGAATTACCAATAGGTCCCTTGAATTTTAACATTGAAATAAGTAAAAAATATAGTTTATCTGACAAAAATTAACTTATATTAATATGGTCGTTTTTAGAAATAATTAACCAAAAAAGTCAGACCGAACTTCACATTTGGGAATCTGCTCATTAGAAATGAACTATTCTTCGTTTGACTGCTGCAGAACTTTTACAACGAAAGAAGATGATGTTGTATGTGTCAAGGAAATGTTAAAGTGCAAGGGAGACGGTGTGGGTTACTAAGGAAAGAGTGCAGGAGTGAATGGGGGAGATGAAAGGGTGTTAGGGGTGGTGAGGGGGTAGTTAAGGGGTCTGGCGGTGGGGTGAGGGGTGTAGTTAAGGGGGTTGAGGTTGAGGGAGGGGTAGTTAGATGCCGGGGGCGGGGGTGTTTTGTTGAAAAGAGTGCAGCGGCGGCTCATGAAGGGGTGGAAATGGTGCAAGAAGGGGGAAAGAGCCGAAGGCGAAGGGTGAGGCAGCGGTGAGATGAATGGATGTCAATACCTAATATGGAGAAAGGCCCGGGAGGAGGGGTGGAGGCGGCGGCGGACTAGGGGTAAAGAGAAAGAGAAAGAGGGCGAAGGAGTACCGTAGTAGGGGTGGCTAAGGGGGGTAGTTTCGCTCAGAGAAAAACGCCTCCGCCTCCCCTTCAACCGCCCCCTCGGCCGACGCTTCAACCATCCTCTTGCATCCCCACCCCTACGGTCGTTCCGCCACCCCTACGGCCTCTTCCACCCCTAAAGCGCAAGAGGGGTGCGGCACAATATAAGTGGGTGCTCAGCGCCGCGGCTACGCCAGTTTCCTCTCAGCTTCCATACAAGAATCTTCCACCCTCACAACACAACCCCCATCTAAAAAAAATAAGAGAAAAAACCTTTGAAAATCACATTTTAAACCAATTTATACTTAATTAACTAAAAAATAACACACCCGCTAACTGCTAAAATCCCCAACTAACACTTTCCCCCCGCAAACTAAATTTTTCTCTATCTACTTCTCCCGAACTAGTCAGAACGCTCAACTATCTCATAGAAATCCACAAAAGCACCAAATCGACCATCGAAAATATTTCTCGGTCTGAAACCTAAGTAGCGAAAAATATAGCGGTCCCCTAAATAGCCCGTTGGCCCCGGTCTTCAAAAATAGCTCAATGTAAGAAGGGGAAACTGATCGTCCCAAACACGCGTCGACCGTCGTCAAGGAAACCGCAATTCTTATTTTTAAATCTTATTTACATTTCTCCAACGCACAAATGCCCTACTCCCGTATGGAAGCTGACAATCGACTGTTTATAGTGTGGTTTTTATTCAAACTTTTCATTTCATTTTTCATTTTCTCGTGCGAAGTACAACTTATCCAAGTGTTTCTAACAAGTGTTTCTATAAAAAACGTTAAAATCACGGCGTTACAGTGTTCATTTCACCCGGAAAGTGCTGTGTTTTACCTCAAGTGCGCGGAAAAAAACGCAGTTTTATTATGTCGGCTTATCGATTTTCGTTCGTCTGAGGCTTTTTTGTCTTGTGCCCGGCTCAGCTGGTTGAATAAGGGTCAAATAATGATTTTTGAACGCATTTGGTCCCCTTCAACCAGCTGTAGTTGGCACGACATTGACTTCGCTTGCTCCTGGACCACGTTTTCTTGGACGGCCTCATATTGGACTATTGGACATTAGTAGTTGTACGTTTCATAGCACTTTTTAAAATTGATTTAAGTATATACACTGCAATGTCGATTAGTAAGTGTGATAACAAAAATTCTTTTTTTTTTCTTTTACAGTTTTCTTGTCGAAATTACTCTTTCACTGTAGTGGTTGTATTTTCTCAAGACATTTCCGTTTTTCTTCGATTTTTTCTCATTTTCCTAATCAAACTACGATATTGCTGAAGTTAGTTCGTAAAAGTTCTTCAAAGTAGAAATAAGAGTCTATTTCAAGTTGGATCTCAGTCTCTGACCTTAAACTCTCTTACTTATCTAGAATTTCGCGTTTCACTTGCAGCCTTAAAATAACTTGGACTATTCGGCTTTTCAACATGAATTATGTCATTCCGAGGCAGACCGTCGATACTTTTTCCCTTTCCCGAAGCGATGATTGGGGCGGAAAACCTCATTGTGCCGGTGGAATTTATTATTCCTCCCCCTTATTCCCCCTTATTCACAGGGAATTTTCAAGAGGGAGGGGCAAAGGGAAGAAAATCTCATTGTACCGCTTGAAGAAAATCTATCACTCTTTACCCCCACTCTTCCTGCCGATCCTGCCGTTCAATCTATCATTTCTGCGATAGGAGGGGAGGGGGTGTTCCCTTTTGAATTGTATAAGCTCCCATCCCTTGACAACCTTGGTAGGAAAGAAGGGGAACGGGGGAATCCTCTTCCACAACACGGCGAAATGATTAATTTTCCTTCAACTTTCCACTGGAAGGGAAAAAACCATTAATATTAAAGTTTCTCCTTCGAAATTGGGTGTTTTGAGACGGGCTATATATCATGTCTTCGTTTTCACTGTGTTCTGTACACGTATTTTTAACTTTCCTGATCATCTCTTTCCACAGCCTTGTCACGTAAATTTAGCAGTTTTCATGTACTTCTTGCTCCGATCACTATCTGCCGTGTCATTATCACTCTTTGTAGTTTCTTACTGTGTTGTTTAGTTCTGTTGTTGTAGATTTCTTCAAGCTTTGGAAGGCACATGTGAGCCGAGGTGAGTAAACTTTGACGTCTGCATTACCTAATTATTCAGTTCTCCACAGAAAACTTGCAACGAAATTAAAACACAACGTACAGTAAAACGTACCTTTAAAAATGCTCTGTCGAGTAGTAAGTAGTAAGACTTTGCGCAAGTTTTTGTATGGTGAAACTTGAGCTTTGCATCCTATTATACACCAACACAAAATATTGTTTTCGGAAACATTTTCTATATTAATGGGATAATGTGTACCAGCATATATGTCTGGTCTAACACGTACTTTAATACAAAAGTTTAAAAGACAACTGCCCACAGTTCTTTGATATTTTAGGGTAATACTTTCAAAAATCTCTTTTTGAACTATTTTTTACTCAAATAAATAGCGTAAATTAAAAAGCGTTAAATTTTATCAAGATGGAATGAATATTATTGTATCACAAACCCTACATATAATGCGAGCATCAACATTTTAGTACTATAGAAGGGGGTCAAATTTTACCTTAACGGATAAATAGTTGAATATGAAACACAACTGTCTTCCTATTTGAACACTAATAAAATTTGTTTAATATTATCCGGCTATAACAATTATAGTAATGCATATTGTTACTATCGTCAGTAATTTAATTATTTATTCCAAATCTTTGGGACGTATACGATACCAAATAAATGTATATAACAGTTAAATCTTGTTCAATTCGGGGAGAAGAAATGAACATCCATAAATTTGAAACGATATTATCATGTTGTGCTTCAAACAAAATACGTGAGATTATACGAATAATTCTAATTTTGTTCCAAATTTAATCGTCCTAGCGAACACTTTGCTGTCTTTCTAGGGGAGAGAAGTTAAGCATCCTGACTACCATATAGGTAGAAAAGGAGTATTTACGTTGGAGAAAGAGTTGTGGTGTTCTAAAGCTTCTAGAAGAATTTCGATACCGTATCTGTCTGTCTGATTTTGGTCGAGGGTCAACCGTGCAGTTTAGCGACCAGACAGTCTCAACTATGTCAGCATCGTCAGTAGTGTGTGCCCATGCTCTTTTGTGATTTTCCTGGAACATCCTTTTTCACAACACAATGGCCCAACACTCTTTATAGGTTTTAATGCCTGATATCAGGGTGGTTACAGTGGAATTGAACTTGGATCAATTTTACCTAAATTATGTTGGAGGCACCTAATAATTAATTCAGAATGGATACGCTGATTCTGGAAGCTCATTTCCATCTAACTTTCGAACATATACGATTATAACGGCTCATGCGGATTATCACTTACATGGAGTTCTATGTACTTTATTCATTGAAACAAAAACTCGAAAACGAACTCCAGTCTCTAATGATAACGACTTAAAGATTGGATTATATGTAAAGAAACTTTGCATTTTCATTCGAATTCTGTCTAGCATGTTGCGGAAACCTTGTGAGCAGTATTAGAAACGTTTCACTTGCGTTTTGAAGGTTTCTGGATGTTTTCCTGGGCTTGTAATAATTAGTTATAGCACATTTTTACACATGGTAGTCCCACTATTCTACAGATTTCTATAATACTTTTAAGAATCGAGTTTCCTAATTCATGGACAGTTCTTCATAAATTTGCATTTGGCTCAATAGTAATGAGCTAATATTATTTATACCACATTTTTCACTATTAACTTCAATTTTTGATATAATTTTCAGTAACAATTAGGGCAAGATTTTCTTAATTGGTAGTAGCTTTGATTTTCATGACGCTTGTATAATATTTTATATCTTTCAAAAATGTACCTATGTGGTTTTGATGAAAATGTCATGGATTTGGCAAGTTTGAATTAAGATTGTCTTCCATTCGCTTTAATTAAGTTGAAATCAACGGTAATCTCTACGGATTTAACCGAGACATTTCTAATATTTTAGGCCAAAAACTTTGGGGCCCCTGGAGGCTAAAAATTAGGCAAATGAGAATACCTTTATTGGGAAACATGTTGGTTCGTGTGGGATGAGTGTTACATCTCTTACATAGTCATCCCAGAGTAATAGAGGGAGGATCCTAGTGACCAGGTCAACTTCCGAGAGAAGGGCAGTGAAGGAATACATAATGCGGCGTCTTAGCACGAGGTTTAAGCCTTTATTGGTAACCGAACCAGTAGCGTAACTAAAGTTATATACCCACTAGCAAAAAATAAATGAATAAATAAATTAAATCATCTTAGTCTAGCATCAATTTGATGATTAACACTTCCCTCCTTCTCACCTTCTCTTCCTCCTCCAAGGATTACAATAAACTGCCATCATTGTCTTGGGAGAACGTGAAGGAAGTCAACTGGTACGTGGTATGGAGTATCATTTAGTGAATTGATTAACAAAAACAGAGCAAAGGTAGCGGCCCGTAAGCGGGGAACATGAGAGACCAATATCACCTTCCACCAAACTGTAGTTCGTGTTGAAGGATTCCCGAGACATCTTGCCTTGAGGTGTCGACCAGGCTGCAATTATCCTGGGAGGAGATTCTGAATACGTCAGTATCTTTAGATGTACAAAGTTTCTATTTTGACCCTCAGGTGAGGACGTATGTTCAAGCCACACTACCGAATGAGTTGGTGCTCGAGTTTTCGGCAAAGACATATATAAATCCCAATGCGCAAAGATAAATCCTAAATAAATCCTAACAATCAAGACCCCTCCATTAACATGCAAACTGAATTTTCGCGTAGAAATATTAAAATTGTGCCAGGGACAGGGAAGCAGAGTAGATATTGGAGCAATCACCTTCTATCTTCAACGAGTTGGTATGAGAGACGCGAGGATAATTGTCTCTCCTACCGTATACCCAAACGACTTTTTAGATTGATGTCGCCTTTTCGTTGGTCTTTGATGCTTGGTATCTGCTTTCAACTCAATCAGGCTCGTTTTTATAACTTCATACTGGTATAGTGGGGACAATCTTTTCTCCTCCTTTCGGAATTCGCAGCTTGAATGCGATCCCAGACGAGAAGCAGTCCTTTCTTGCATCTAGGGGCGAGCTATCAGTCGCGTAACAAGACGCGTGTTGGCTCGAGTTTCCAAAAAAGCCTCTCATAATTTTTTCTATTACTTATCCCTCTCCTATTCTCTTTTCATTACTTCTTCTATTATTAGTATTCTTGAAAAACTGACATGAAGCGTATGCGGCGCTACCTCCGCTGGCCTGTGGGCTGGAGGCTTCACCCCTGAACAGAACCAAAGCCCCAATGATAAGCGCGAGAGTGCGTCCAATAGATTTGGCTGGTCAGTTATTCCTCTCCTTGCTATCTACCTATACAGGGGGATTCCGGGCAGAATTATTGTTTTAACGGTTCAGCCACACTTCCCTACCTCTTTTTCTGTAAGGTGCTTGGAGATCTGATTTCAGTCCTGTCACTTTGTATCCGTCAGAAAGCAGATTCCATTTATAATACAAGAGTTTCGTAGAAATTCGTGGTACTATTATCCAACATTCAAGATGTAGCCCAAAAATCACTTGAACTTACAATCAATATGTCATCGTTGAAAAGATAGCACCACGGCACTCCGAGAGCAAGTCGTTTTTCATCCCACAAAATTCGTTGACCATTCGTTCGAAAGCTCTCGATTTATCCAATAATATTATGTTAACTACTGCGAAGTGCGTGTCCAACAAACTGAGTTATGAGCATGGTTATATAAATAATTGTTTACACACAGGTGATCATTCTCAATAATTGATATTGTGAACATGATTGCAACCCCTTGTTAATTTCTGATGATTTCATTGAGCTTGTGTTTCGATGATTTGATTCATAGCAGGTGATCTGAGTATTACGAAAACGGTTTGATTTGTGAAGCGGAGGTTAAATAATTTGAATAGGTAATTTCTATACTTTACACTCTAGGAAGCTGTAATTTCGTTTGTAGCCTCTTTAGGACATTTACTTGACGATGCTCGGGGTCCGGATCAGATGTGTGGCTCTTAAAGCTAATTTCTATGCTTTACACTCTAGGAAGCTGTAATTTCGTATGTAGCCTCTTTAGGACATTTACTTGACGATGTCCAGGGTCCGGATCAGATGAGTGGCTTTTAAAGCTAATTTCTATACTTTACACTCTAGGAAGCTGTAATTTCGTATGTAGCCTCTTTAGGACATTTACTTGATAAATCGCTCTTGATTTATCACGAATTTATTTCGTATATTTTTTCTTAGTTTCGTACTATAACTATATAAATTGATGTTATAAATGAATAGTAAACAATGACGCTTGTTTGGTTGTCACTTGATTGCGCGACAACGCAAACACATTCTGTGTTTCAATAATTTCGTCCGAAGTATGTAAATAGAGGTAACCGGGGGTCCAGGGGGCTTGCCCCCTGGCGAGGCGCGGAGCGCCGAGTTTTAAATATAAAAAGCATACGTATCTTAGTGTTATTTCCCTTAACAACGGAGGAAAATGCAAAAAAAGTCAATCTACTGTAAGTCCAATAGCTAAAATGATAAAACATGGAATATGCTTTACCTACAACATCACTCGCGACGAAGTTGTGGAAACCCATCTCAAAACGGAAGTTAGTGAAAAAAACATTGTCTATTTCCACGAAAAATAAAGAGTTACAATGTTAAATCGATTTCGACTGTTAGGCCATCATCATTAACAAACAATAACTTAGTTACTGTTTATTACAACAAACAATAACTTAGTTATTATTTGTTACTATGATGGACTAACCGTCGAAATTGATGTAACATCGTTACTCTTTATTTTTTGTAGAAATAGACAACGTTTTTTCACTAACTTCCGTTTTGGAACATTCACTCAGCTGATCAGCTTAGTTACATACAATTTAGGGTTCTTACTCGTATTCACTAGTCAAAGAATGGCTACATTTGGCGTCATATAATTAATAGGGATGAAATGACAATCAATATCGAACAAACAGATAAGAACTTTTTTGGAGGGTATCGCACATTCCTGGCAATCCGCAAAAATGATTAAAAAAATAAAGAATATTCCTCTTTTGCGTATTGAAATGTTGTGAAACGGTGCTACGTTAGGACAATTTTTAAAACTGTCCATTAATGAGGGTTTAAAGGGAATGTGTAACTATCTTTTGGATTTTAGATAAACACACTGACATTGAATCAGCTAGTTAAATTATAATCAAGGAGTGAATGAAATCTGGATATTAGCGGTAAAACGTTGTGTTCATTGTTCGGCAAACACTATTTCATACTTATTTCCAAACACCGATTAACGCGTAACATGCATGAGAAAGTTCATGCGAGTACAAAGAATAATTACAATGCCTCCTATTTCTTTTACTGTAGGCACCTGTAGTCCGAAGGTATCTAAGAGAACTAAAATATTTCATAACCGAACCTTTTCATGGTTTCAGATGGAAGTCGGCTGCAATTTGAAAGCAAGACAGTTAGTAGAACAGTGTGAACCTTCCGTCAGTTGTTTCATTCTGACGCTCAACCTTCCCCATTCTGTCACGACAGGTGTGAAATGTATCGATATTTGTGTATTGTGTAATATTTAAATTTCTCTCACGTACTCGTATCCAAGATAGCAGAGAGTTCCTGGTTACCACGGTGTCTTAATACGGTGTACGTGAATCTAGGGAAAATGAAAATGTCGCTAACGACAATGGCTATTACATACGTCATCAAACGTCTTCTGTTATCAAACATTTATAACCTGACACATTCAAAAATCGAAATCCAATTTTTCCGAAATCGTTGTAGGTACCTAGTAGGGTGCTACCAACACTTCATCCAACTTTTGGGATTTCCATCATCGCGTTGTTTTATTGTTTTTTATTTTATTATCGCATTTTTCTACTGTTTTGTTTTCAAATCTGTTTCGAAAACCTGTTTATCGAAATGGAACGGGAAGTTTTTTGAGCTACATTAGGTAAATACCTGTGTAGAAAAAGGATCGGTACTTACCAGAAAAGTGAACGATACAGAACTGGGTATATAACTAATAAATAAATCGTAGAACAACAATTCACTTTGTCACTGCTTCGCGTAGCTTTACAACAAGATGAATAATAACATGAATAATAAACACCTGCTGTTAACTTCATATTCAAGTATATTCAAACTTACCTACTTTACGAAGATGGTAAGTTTGAATATAAATTTGAACTAAACACTCTTATCACGGAAACCTTCCTCAGGTTTATGACTTTTCCCGCGATTGATTGAAGACGTATTAGTGAGGACGTACTAAGACTCGCTCTTGCGTTGTCAATCAAGCGGTCCCATAGTCACGTCGTCCGCATTTCTAGCATCTCTACGAATTCGTTAGCTGTCACTTGTTTTCCTGATCATGGCTCACGGGCGCCGTGTGAAGTAAGAACGTAGTAACCAGGAACTCTCTAGCATTTTGGTTATTCAAGTTGCATCTACTCATCAATATTATATGCACTACAAACATTTGCTTGAGAACCTTTACTTTCTTAAATTGAGAGAACTTAGAATTATTTTTATCGAAGAATCTCAATTTAAGATTATTTTGTCTCCTCTAAAGGGTAAAAGGCTCTCAACGATATTTGACCTGGAAGTGTTTGCAACGGTTGATATTACCTTGAGCCAATATACACTAATACATATTGGAAGTATGCTATTGCTACTTCTATATGGCAAGTAGTTGAATGACACGAATATTGGAGTTTAAAGGTGACTTGGTAAATAATCTTTTCGCAGATAATATTTTGATAGATTTTTCGTTAGTCCTCCATCTGTTTTGCACTAATTGACTGTTTTGATACTTTTAATCAGCTCTAGCCTTTTTTCTTTATCGTTAGGTGAGATATGTCGTAATTGCTGCGCCACTTGACCCAATTATGTAGGTAGAGTTGTTGATATGGTTGATTCTTATATTCATGGCAACCATTTCTTCCGGAAAACGTGCTTGCGATTTGGGGTTTTAGAGTTTCAGATTGAAATAATCTATCTTAAAGAAGCACGCGCAAAGGAATTAAGTACTGAACTTTGTAAGCAAATCGGACATACTTCGCAATGAAGCAACCTTTTGAGCTAGTTCTGGGTTTAGTACACCTAATCTTCAAATCGTACACAACAGTTGCAATATCATCTCTTGAAGTATTTAGAGGAAAAAAAAAAAACTATTTGCCTCCATGATTTGACATTCGTCATTTTACAATCAGCTTGTCATGAATCAAACTTCCCACTTGCTTGGTCTTACGGCGGCAGTAGTTTGTTTTGTGTGCAGTTGTACCTCCTACACCGATTTTTGATCTTAATAGTAATATTATCGGAGTAGAAATCAACCTTTGACTAACCGTCTCATGGGACAACAACCCTCATGTTGAGGACAATGAATGGGATATCGAACCCTAAATCCAACTCTTAGATTGTAGTATATCGAGATTATCACCCGAATTGATACAGCTCCAGCCTTGATGCAACTGTTCAGGTTTCCCGAAATCAACTAGATTCCATCAAGTACTGATAAATGGGTGTAAACCAATGATACTAGATAACCGTCTTCTGATGGGTTGGTTTTGGTATCGATTGACTCAGATCATTAATAAATAATATACCTATTAGATGAAGTACAATTAAACTCAAGTTGTGAACTTTGTGTATCAAAGTGTAGCATAATATATCACCCTCATACAAACGCCTCGTCATAAGTCGTCAAAATGCTGTCCACTTAAAGACAAATAGATGAAGTTATGAAACATGGAACTGGTTAGCTGATCTTGTAGGTTCTTACTTTGTCATTTCTATTTGCTGCATCTGCACCTTCGGTTAAATTGGGACCAAATTAAATATTCAGTTAAAATTTATTTTATTTCATTCATTCATATAGTAAATGAACCCCTTCGCGGAGGTCACACTGGTTGTGTATTTCCTATGTGTCTACTTCGGAGGTTTATTATTTTTAATTTTACATATAACTCCAATTTCATTTAGTATATTTCGTATAACAGTTTATTCTTTTTCACCATTTTTAATATCAATTATTATAGTGATAGTGGGTGGGAAACAATTTTTACCATATCTGCGCTCTATTTGTATTATTATTATCATTTATTTATTTTCTTCAACTACTCAGACTTAATTTTTTTTTTTAATTTTCAACATTCTCTATACTAATATCAATAATTTGGTATCACTACTCTTCAGTGCAAAAATGCGAGTTACAGGATAAGTTCCCCCTTCAATCTGGTTGGTAGCCTAAACCATCAAGTCTTCCCCGTTCCATCGCGAGCACTCACCTTCATGTGTGGCTCGCGCAAATGCTCGTGGCTCTGCCTATAGTCGTCCCCTTTGAAGCGGCTGAAAACCTCCCCGAGGCGAGAATTTCCTAGCACCCGAATATTTGGTGCTCGCCGCTTCACGAATATTCGTGCTCCGGCCACACCAATAGGAAATCGAAGAGCAGTGAGCGTTACCCATTTTTAAACGCAACAAGATTCTATCCAATGAAGTTTGGGATCGTCCTCACTCTCCTACGATGAGGCTCAAGTTATTCAGCAGCTGGTCAGTTATTCAAGAATCTACAGATTTCTATGAACGATCCCCTGCAAAACGGAATCCGTTTCTTTAACAAACTACCAATTTCATTAAAAGAATTTCCGGTCAAGGCTTTCTTGAGAAAATTAAAATGTATCCTGGTTGAAGTCGAACTTTATGACGTATCTGAGTTTTTTAATTTAAATTTTATTGACTAGCATGCCGAGGAATATTTATACCAGTACTCGATTATGCTTAATTTTAGTTTAGTTTAGTTTATTGCTGGATGGGTACCTCCATTGGGTGATTGCATTGCAGAAGAATATGTATTACTGTTGCTTTTGTATGTTTTTGTATGCCAGTTTTGTTTTTATATTGACTTGTTGACAGTTTATGTTAGTAAAATAATTACCTATACATTTTTTATCTTCTGTGTAGTATTATCTTGTTAATGACGTACCTACTTGTGTATTTTTGAATATTGTTAATCCCATTTTGGGCCCTACTATAAAAAATATTTGATTTGATTTGATTTGATGAACGGTTATTGGAAGTAAAGTCCGCCCTCATCTGCCTCACAGATAACCATGGTAAAATAGTGAAAGCCACAAATGCATATTACATGGTAATTAATTATCTCAGTGATGAATTATTCGGCACTAAGTACATGAAGTTTTCAGACATTTTTATGTTTCGTATGTTGAAACTTTTGTCATTTTTAACTCTTTGTTTTAACTTCGATTCTCTTCTTGAGACAAAATTTCAGATCGATTTTTAACCCACTTCCCGATATCCAATCGATCTGAAATTTTGCACACAAGTTCATGCTGGCGTACATTTTAATCTATCAAATTTTCGCAAAGAAAAAGTTAGTTATACTATACATTTTCGAAAATTTGAAATTTAATATGGGACACCTTACACGTGGTGTATTTTAGGGAGGAGGAGTGAGGGAGGAGGAGGTGGTAGGAGGAGGAGGAGGATGGAGGGAGGAGGAGGAGGAGGAGGGAGGAGGAGGAGGGAGGAGGAGTGAGGGAGGAGGAGTGAGGGAGGAGGAGGGAGGAGAAGGATACTATTGAACGTCTGCATAAAATGACAACGAATCCAGGGTCAATAAAATATTAAATGATTTTCCTTGTCAATTTAATTTAAGTTATTATCAATGTGATTTTGAAACAATGTGATTTTGTTTCAATTTACTGTTGCCAAGAAACTACCAAATATTGAAACAACAATAAAATTAACCGAGAACATGAGAAAAAGAAGGAGTTACATTAAAAACTTGTTTTTATGGGTTCCTTTTTTTTTAGCCACATATTTCGTTCCCTCTCGAATGTAGACGGGCGTTGAAACGAAGGTGATGAAAGAGTTCACCCTTCACCGGACCTGGGAAAAAAAAAAAAAAAAAAACGTGGAATGGACTTTTGACGGGAAATCCACGTTACGTTTGCCGGTCCACGTTTGCGTTGTCGTGTTTGAACAAGCAATTCGGGGAAGAGGAGGAGGGTAACGAAAAATAAGTGATTTTACGGTTTTTGGGAGGTGAGAGCGTGCTTTTATGTGAGGGATAGAAAGAGAGAGAGCAGGAGGGGTGTGTGTGTGTGTGAGAGAGAGTGTGGGAGAGAGGGAGAGTGATGGTGTGAGGGGGAGAGAGATAACAAATAACACGAAGAGGAAGAGAGACAGTGGGTAGAAGGGAATGGCAAAAGCAGGATTTATTCGAGTAATTCATGGCGTGGGGAGTTGTCAGTTGAAAGCCGGGTTGGGCTTGGGGAGCTCCATCGTGGGGGCTAAGGGGGCACCAAAGGGGGTGACGTAGCCGAGGCGCGGGGTATCGGGGGAGGGAGTCGAGGAGGGGGCCGAAGGGGTACCAGCAAGTCTGGCGCGGGAGGACGCGAAATGTATTCCTGTTTAGAATGTATGGGGCGAACTCACCCCCTCCCCCACCCCTATTCCGCATCCCTTAACCAATCCCCCCCTCTTTGGCCTCCCCTCCCCCCTTTTTGATGTCATACGGCACACAATTCCCCCCGCCTGCAGCACCACCGCGTCTACAGTCTCAGAAATATTACTTTACCCCCCCCCCCATATGGCACCACCACGACGTCCCCGTACAGGATCTTTATCCCTCGAAAATAAATTAGCATTCAGAGCGCCCCCCCTTCACTCCCCTCGTCGTGGAAAACACACCCAACACACCACACACAGAAAACACTCTCCACACACCCTCGAACCCCTGTGAAATATTAGGCAGGGATTCACCATTCAAACACGCACCCTTCCAGTTACAAATAAAACATAATTTCCCAACCGGTAATCATGCTGACTGATCAATATCAGTCTATATTTCATTTTCGAGCATATTAACATCAGTGGTATAGGAGGTAAAAGTCGTTATCGAAAGGAGACGACGATGCCTACTAATGTATTTGATGAATTTAGCTCACTCAGCAGATCATGTAAGAGTCCATCATTTCAATCGTCTCTTAATGACCCAGAGAGTCTCCCTAGTAGATTTCAACTTCCTAGGGTTAACAGGATAGAATTTAGCTCACTCAGCTTATCACGAAGGAGCCCATAATTTCAATCACCTCTTAAAGTCTCATTAGTGATGGAGCACCAACTCTGATGGAGACGGTACATAATAAGGAATTTAGGTGCCCCCCCCCCCTCCCCAGAGGTGCAGTGGGGGCCTAAATCCTCATAAAAAGGTAGAGGAGAGTAACAGCATCCCGTCAGAGAGATACCACCCCTACTAATACCTTTTAATGAGCCATGTTCGGGGTAGGTTAGTTTTCCAGTCGCCTGGAATTCCATTCAACGCCAAACCCAGCTTCGAAAATGATCGAGAACAGCCCGCAGCGCCCATTGATTCATCAACGGGACGCCGACAGCGCTATCTCTGGTGCTCTGACGGGAGCTTGATGGACCTCTCAGGAGGTAACTCTGTTACACTCCTCCCCTTAAAGACATCCTTGATTGAAGATCAAGGATGTTAACTGGGTGAAATAGTTAATAGCTGAGAACTAATGCTCATTCAATCATAAATAGCTGCATTGGCATTTTGGATGGGGAAATAGAAATTAAAACTGGATTGTCAATGAAGCTTCATAAGAAGTATCTTCATTGAACAATCGGGACAAAACGGATGCTCAACGATGGAGACTTATACCTTAGGAAATCAAAATATATATAGAAATTAAATTGCCCAACATTGGGGACTTTAAATTAAATTGCCCAACTATGGGGACTTAAATGGCGCACTAACCTGGTAATTGACATTATAGCAATACTCAGGTGGCATAAAATTGAAAGAAAATGTGGTATATAAAATATAAAAGGGGAATAAAAGAGAAATTATAAGTCAAAGACCAATGAAATTATTTATATACCAAAGGGTGATAATGGGAATTCCTTCTGGGACCCCGGGCCATGTTTCTTCTGAAACAATAATACCCCAAAAATAGTGGATTGGACTACTGGGCGTCAGCCGTGCATAATCCAAACCACGCTCTGCTACCATATAAGGGATTTAGGTGCCCCCCCCCAGAGGTGCAATGGGGGCCTAAATCCTCATAAAAAGGTAGAGGAGAGTAACAGCATCCCGTCAGAAAGATACCACCCCTACTAATAGCTTTTAAGGAGCCATGTTCGGGGAAGGTTAGTTTTCCAGTCGCCTGGAATTCCATCCAACGCCAAACCCAGCTTCGAAAATGATCGAAAACAGCCCGCAGCGCCCATTGATTCATCAACGGGACGCCGACAGCGCTATCTCTGGTGCTCTGACGGGAGCTTGATGGACCTCTCAGGAGGTAACTCTGTTACAACATTCAGTAAAAAATTATCTATTTGCCATTTACACCAAAATCATACATAAAGCACATACATAGGAGCGTCCCTGTCTCATGATGATCAGTCCGGGTCTATGCGGTAATTTGGCATGTAACACTGCGGAGCCGCTCGGGTCCACTAGTAAAGTGAAGGACGATGCGTACTAAAGTATATGATGAATTTAACTTTCTCAGCTGATTAGGAAATATCCCGTCATTTCAGGCGTCTCTTGATGACCCAAAGAGTCTTCCTATCAACTGTCAACTTCCTAGGGTTAACAGGATAGAATTAAACTCACTAAGCTGATCATGAGAGAGCCCATTATTTCAGTCTCTTAATGACCCAGAGAGTCTTCCTACCAATTGTCAACTTCCTAGGGTTAACAGGATATAATTTTGCTCACTCAGCTGATCATGAAGGAGCCCATAATTTCAATCGTCCCTTAATGATCAGTCCGGGCCTGATTTTGCTACTTCTATGCTGTAATTTGACATGTAACACTGCGGAGCAGCACAGGTCCACTAGTGAAGTGAAGGATGATGCGTACTGAAGTATTTGATGAATTTGGCTCACTCAGCTGATTAGGAAATATCTCATAATTTCAATCGCCTCAATGGCATGGAGAGCCTCCAAATTTTAACTTCGCAGGATGAACAGGATAGAATTTAGCTCACTCAGCTTATCACGAAGGAGCCCAAAATTTCAATCACCTCCTAAAGTCTCAATAGTGATGGAGCACCAACTCTGATGGAGACGGTACATTCAGTAAAAAATGATCTATTCGCCATTTACAAATCATACGTAAAGCACATACATAGGGGCGTCCCTGTCTCATGATGATCAGTCCGGAGATGATGATCATGAAGGAGCCCATCATTTCGATCGTGTTTTAATGACCCAGAGAGTCTCCCTATCAAATGTCAACTTCCTAGAGTTAACAGAATGGAATTTAGCTCACTCAGCTGGTCATGAAGGAGCCATAATTTCAATCGTCGCTTGGTGATCATTCCGGGCCTGATTTTGGTGCTTCTATGCGGTAATTTGTCATGTACATAACTCTGAGGAGCAGCACGGGTCCACTAGTGAAGTGAAGGACGATGCGTACTAAAGTATTTGATGATTTAAGCTCACTCAGCTGATTAGGAAATATCTCATCATTTCAATCGTCTTTTAATGATACGAAGTCTCCGTATCAAATTTTCACTTCCTAGGGTTAACAGGGTAGAATTTAGGTCACTCAGCTGATCATGAAGGAACCCATAATTTCAATCGTCTCTTAATGATCATTCCGGGCCTGATTTTGCTGCTTCTATGCGGTAATTTGGCATGTAACACTGCGGAGCAGCACGGTCCACTAGTGAAGTGAAGGACGATGCGTACTGAAGTATTTGATGATTTAAGCTCACTCAGCTGATTAGGAAATATCCCATCATTTCAATCGTCTCTTAATGATACGGAGTCTCTGTATCAAATTTTAACTTCCTAGGGTTAACAGGGTAGAATTTAGCTCACTTAGCTGATTAGGATATATCCCATAATTTCAATCGTCTCTTGATGACACGGAGAGTCTCCGTGTCAAATTTCAACTTCCTATGGCTAACAGGAGAGAATTTATCTCACTCAGCTAATCATGAAGGAGCCCATCATTTCGATCGTCTCTTAATGACCCAGAGAGTCTCCCTATCAAATTTCTACTTCCTAAGGTGAAAAGGATAGAATTTAGCTCACTCAGCTGGTCATGAAGGAGCCCATCATTTCAATCATCTCTTAATGACCCAGAGAGTCTCCCTATCAAATGTCAACTTCTTAGGGTTAACAGGATAGAATTTAGCTCACTCAGCTGATCATGAAGGAGCCCATCTTTTCAATCGTCCCTTAATGACCCAGAGAGTCTCCCTATCAAATTTCAACTTCCTAAGGTGAAAAGGATAGAATTTAGCTCACTCAGCTGGTCATGAAGGAGCCATAATTTCAATCGTCGCTTGGTGATCATTCCGGGCCTGATTTTGGTGCTTCTATGCGGTAATTTGTCATGTACATAACTCTGAGGAGCAGCACGGGTCCACTAGTGAAGTGGAGGACGATGCGTACTAAAGTAATTGATAAATTTAGCTCACTCAGCTGATTAGGAAAATATCCCATCATTTCAATCGTCTCTTGATGACACGGAGAGTCTCCGTATCAAATTTTACCTTCCTAGGGTGAACAGGAAAGAATTTAGCTCACTCAGCTGATCATGTAAGATTCCATCATTTCAACCGTCCCTTAATGATCCAGAGAGTCTCCCACTTCATAGGGTTACCAGGATAGAATTTGGCTCACTCAGCTGATCATGAAGGAGCCCATAATTTAAATCGTCTCTTAATGATCAGTCCCGGCCTGATTTTGCTACTTCTATGCGGTACTTTGGCATGTAACACTGCGGAGCAGCACAGGTTCACTAGTGAAGTAAAGGGCGATGCGTACCTACTAAAGTATTGGATGAATTTACCTCACTCAGCTGATTCGGAAATATCCCATCATTTCAATCGTCTCTTGATGACACGGAGAGTCTCCGTGTCAAATTTTAACTTCCTAGGGTTAACAGGAAAGAACTTATCTCACTCAGCTAATCATGAAGGAGCCCATCATTTCGATTGCCTCTTAATGACCCAGAGAGTCTCCCTATCAAATGTCAACTTCCTAGGGTTAACAGGATAGAATTTAGCTCACTCAGGTGATCATGTAGGAGCCCATAATTTCAGTCGTCGCTTAATGATCAGTCCGGGTCTGATTTTGCTACATCTATGCGGTAATTTGGCATGAAACCGCAGCAAATTTTAACTTCCTAGGGTGAACAGAAGAGAGTTCAGCTCATTCAGGTGATCAGAAAGAGCTCATCATTACAATCACCTCTTAAAATCTCAATAGTGATGGAGTACCAACTCTGAAGGAGACGGTACATTCAGTAAAAAATGATCTATTCGCCATTCACACCTAAATCATACATAAAACACATAAATAGGCGCGTCCCTGTAATGCAAGCATTAGTTATCAATATGTTTTTCATCTCATTCAGGTGAATACGCCACTTTTCTTTTGTTTGGGTAACTAGCCAATAAACTTAGGATACGCCATATAACCCCCAACGTCGTGGCATGTTTCAGTACAGGTGAATTTTGATTTTTCGGCATAATTCTCTGTTGGTGACATATTACCATGGACAAACCGTAAAGGTGGGGTATTCCGTCTGGTTCCAATAAAGCAAGTGTTCATTTACAAAACTAGTGTGGAAGGAAACCCGTAACACAATTACTGTTTAAGGTACGTCGATTTTCCAAAATGTGTGGCATATGCCAATAATTCACCCTATTCTCTTCAAACGGATTTAATGTAAAAATCATATAGCACCTTTTTGGAAAGCTCTTGCTCAAATCTTTCTAACAAACTAACTAAACTCAAATGCTTATTTCTGTTCTAGAACCAAAAATTTCAACCATGTATCATGTTTTCTCCTCGATATTGATTCGAAATTCTATGAAAATATCAGAAATTAACAAGCGGTTGCAATCATGTTCACAATATCAATTATTGAGAATGATCACCTGTGTGTAAACAATTATTTATATAACCATGCTCATAACTCAGTTTGTTGGACACGCACTTCGCCGTAGTTAACATAATATGGTTGGATAAATCGAGAGCTTTCGAACGAATGGTCAACGAATTTTGTGGGATGAAAAACGACGAAGTACCATTTCCCTAGCAACGACTCGGTTGTAGGCGGAAATCACTATAACACTACATGTTTCGTGCGCGGAAAAAAATTGACTCGCAAAATTTGCTAGGACCCCAGGGCTAAAACATGATACACATGTTAAAAATTGTCAGAAGATTTATCCCGATTTGAAGAGACTTAGTAGGTACATAGTCTGATATTAATGTTTGTTTTGTGCTGTTCGCATAGCTATTATAAGGAATATAGGAATTCTTATTTGGTTCTGTAGAAATCCTTTATTCCCTCTAATATTACAAAAGATTCAAGACAGCAGAGAAACGAACACGACGGTTGAGTTATTTTCCAAGCTTTGACGACCGTTGTTGCCGGGAAGTAGGTATATTGATTTCCACGTTAACCTACCATTACATATCTGCTCATATTTCCTCACTATATCGAAGAGTTCTCCGATATCAGACCCTCAATCAGTTTCTTGTTTGGTTATGTCGCGATTTCGTTGGTAGGTACCTACCTCATAACGGTCCACAAATATGGTTCAGCATTTCGAGAGAAACCCGAGGATTCTATTATCGTAATGACGTACCTACCTAAGGAATCATTTATGTAGTTACGAGGCAACTCTGTAATCTTTCCGCCCACAATAATAAATTAATGAAGAAATGGCAGAGTAAAATGATGAAGCGGTACCCAAGAAACGATGTTTCACGAATATGATTCAAACATACACCGATTATCGGAAGTTATCGTAAACTAAGTTTTGAATAAAGCTACTATTTAGCTTAGTGAATATACGATTTTGAACTTGTGTTGAACCTAGTCTTATTGAACCCACTGTACGTTGGGTAAATGGAAGGAAGTGATACCCCGCCGTGCGAATACCATGGAGCGAAACTCAGGGATTCATCCCGGTGCTCTCGTCAGGGATGAGATAAACATGGTGTTGGAAACTCATGCTCTCTTTCCGTTGCACAGAAAAAACGTCTGTCGTAGGGTGTGGCACATAGCTTCCTCATGAATGTATAGATCATTGAAAAGTTTCAAATGATCTTGAAAAATTCCATAACGGAAAAGAGTAAATCAAAAAGTAGCTTGAAATGTTATAATTAGTCAATTAAGAAACGAAAAAATGATACTCAATGTAATTCACGTTTGTGCAAGCACAGAATGAACTGATGAGTTGAAAACAATGAAATAGGTACGGGACCATCTACAACATAAACCGAGCAGCTGACAATTCCATCAAAATTAAATGAAAATTGTGGAAACTAAGGTCATTGCAAGTATTTCACATTGGCGCATGCGAAGTATATATTAATGATACAATAGTATGGAAATTGACATGAGGTAATCATCTCCTTCCAACTATCATCCAAATTTAAACGGAACCAAACGACTAGAGTGTGAAAAAATTAAACATAATGGAATTTACGCTTGCGCATGCGCAAAATAAAGTGTTAATTTGGCAACAATGAAACTGATAGGGGACCGTCTACCCCTAGCCCGCACATTCCCTTAGAATTTCATCCAGATCGGAGGTAAACTATGGAAAATAAGCTTGTTACAAGGATTTCATATTGGCGCAGGCGCACTAGCTATTAATGATACAATCATTTTTAAATCTAAATTTGAGCGAGAATGAACTACAAGGGCGTGAGAAAATGATGCTTCGTAGAATTTACGTTTGCGCGTGCGCAGAGTGGGGTATTGAGTCGAGAACGATGAAACTAATAGGGAACCGTCTACTTCTAAGCCCGTACATTTCCAGAAAATGTCATCCAAATCGGATGAAAACTGAGGAAAATAGACGTGTTACAAGGATTTGCTGACACATGATAGACACACACACAGACACACACACGGACAGACACACAGACACGGAATCGAAGTTGTTCAGAATGGTCTAAAACGTGAAATACGAGAGGAAATTTTGATTTTGGAGATCAAAAGTTTTTTGTCTGCCGAAAGTGAAAATAATGCTTCCGCTACCTTTAGGTACACTCGGTAGCACAAGTTGCAGCTACTTACAAGGAATTCTAATGAGATTAGGTCAAGAACGGGTTGCAGAAACTAGGAATAAAATTTCATGATAGTATTTTTTCATATTTTTGAGAAATCAACTTTTCAATTTTAGGAATGACTCATAGCTACGAAATATCTTTGGTCTCTAATATTAGAAACTGAAGGTTCACCCCGATTCATGTACCTACCGATGGATAGAACACTCGAACTGAAACGGTAGTCCACTATGTTTACATCTGAGTACAAAAGACCTGTTGACACACCTATGAGTTTGCCCGCAAGGTATCCGTACGCGACTAGTCGGGGCAAGGGACCTATTGAATACTAGCCGCTCCGGCTCGCTACGCTCGCCTCCACGTCCAGCCGGGGGGCAAGCCCCCCGGACCCCCCATTAAATTGCTCGCTTCGCTCGCAAAGTGTGGCATGTAGGGAATTTTGCTCGCTTCGCTCGCAAAGTGTGGCATGTAGGGAATGTTGCTCGCTTCGCTCGCAAAGTGTGGTATGTAGGGAATGTTGCTCGCTTCGCTCGCAATTGAAACATGTAGAAACATGTAGGGGATGTTGCTTGCTTCGCTCGCAAACGGTAGATCTCTAAGGGTAGGTTTAACTTCTGTAGGGGTTGCTGCTCGCTTCGCTCGCTTGAGGAAGTTATACTGCCCACCCAACATGTAGGGAATGATGCTCGCTTCGCTCACAAACGGTAGATCCCTAAGGGTAGGTTTAACTTCTGATTGGGATGCTGCTCGCTTTGCTCGCTTGAGGAAGTTATACTGCCCACCCAACTTGGCAGACGTTTTTTTCTGTTGGAAATTCTTACAAACAAATTAAATCTTATAAAACTACGTGGAACCACGAAAAGTTTATTGGGAGATGATGCTCGCTTCGCTCGCTTGAGGAAGTTACACTGCCCACCCAACTTGGCAGACGTTTTTTTCTGTTGGAAATTCTTACAAACAAAAGAAATCTTATAAAACTACGTGGAACCTCGAAAAATTTGACCTACTTCCCGTCACTTTTTTCGATATCCGATTTCGGATTCAGATTCGGCGGGATCAAAGCTGTATTTTGCCCGCGACAACCGTTCCGAAAAACGTACCTTTATGGGGTATATTTTAATCGGAAAAAACGTAGTTTTTCGTCAGACTTTTCGAGAAAACAGGTCCGTACTCTCGCATTTTTTTTTGACGCATTTCCCGATACTTTTTTCGTGATCCGATCGCGCCGTCGTCTTCCTCGCTCGCCTCCACGTCCAGCCGGGGGGCAAGCCCCCCGGACCCCCCATTAAATTGCTCGATTCACTCGCAAAGTGTGGCATGTAGGAAATGTTGCTCGCTTCGCTCGCAAAGTGTGGCATGTGGGGAATGTTGCTCGCTTCGCTCGCAAAGTGTGGCTGTATACATGCGATGTATTACAATTGAAACGTGTAGGGGATGTTGCTCGCTTCACTCACAAACGGTAGATCTCTAAGGGTAGTTTTAACTTCTGTAGGGGATGTTGCTCGCTCCGCTCGCTTGAGGAAGTTATACTGCCCACCCAACTTGGCAGACGTTTTTTTCTGTTGGAAATTCTTACAAACAAATTAAATCTTATAAAACTGCGTGGAACCACGAAAAGTTTAGTGTGGTATGTAGGGAATGTTGCTCGCTTCGCTCGCAAAGTGTGGCTGTATACATGCGATGTATTACAATTGAAACATGTAGGGGATGTTGCTCGCTTCGCTCGCAAATGGTAGATCCCTAAGGGTAGGTTTTACTTCTGTAGGGGATGCTGATCGCTTCGCTCGCTTGAAGAAGTTATACTGCCCACCCAACTTGGCAGACGTTTTTTTCTGTTGGAAATTCTTACAAATAAATTAATTCTTATAAAACTACGTGGAACCACGAAAAGTTTATTAGGGAATGTTGTACTGCCCACCCAACTTGGCAGACGTTTTTTGGTTTATTATTTCCAATAATAAGCCTATGTGATCGTATAGCAAAAAATTTTTATAACCCCCCCTCAAACTTTGTCACTTTACGTTTCAAGGTGCGTAGAATCCAAATTTGAAATGTCCGTCCGCCGTCCGCCGTCCGGGCCATAAAAGGCCTAAGAATTGACTTAAAAAACCCGTCCTTTCGCCCATAGACTCCATTTGGGGTCTAGTTGGTCCTAACGTTTAACCATCCCGATCGCTTTACTCGCATAGATGCTATGGGCCAAAAACGGGCGAAAACGTGTCATTTCAAGGCTTTGTTAGACATACGCACGCACGCACGCCTGGCACGCTTGGCAGGGGGTCACGGTGGGCGGTGAGGGGGAGTGAGCGGGGGGGTGGAGTGAGAGGAGGCGCCGGCGCCGCGGCACCTTGTGGTGGATAAGGCGCCGGCGTTCCTTCGAGGCTTGAATATATGTTTTTTTCAAGGTCATATTTGTGTGTTAATACCAAAGCTTTTCCTACGCATATTTAATAACATATCCTCTCGACTTTGCGTACGTACTTAGATAATGATATTATTAAGGCAATAACTATTTGAATAGATAGGAGCTCAAATCGAGAAATATAAACATGCGTATATAATTTTAGAAGTATAGGTTGTGGCAACTCGAAATAGGACACGCCGAGGAGTCTGGACGGGCCTTATGACGTACGCTAGCCAACTAAAACTACGATCATACTCAATTGAAAAAATAATAAACCTTTGTGAAATAATTTGCAGCGTTTTTCAGTTGGGAATTCTTACAAACAAATTAAATCTTATAAAACTACGTGGAACCACGAAAAGTTTATTCGGGGATGTTGCTCGCTTCGCTCGCAAGGTATACCTGTATATGTGTAGGACAATGTCCGTATTTATTATTTTTACCTGCTCGCCTCGATACATTGTGACATCGAACCCTTCACGTTAATTCTTGAGCCTTCTCCCATCCACGGCACAATAATTTTAATCGCTTTGCTCGCTTCCCCTCGCAATTTGACAGACTGCCCGTCACTTTTTTCGATATCCGATTTCGGATTCAGATTCGGCGGACCCAAAGCTGTATTTCGCCCGCGAAAACCGTTCCGAAAAACGTACCTTTATGGGGTATATTTTAATCGGAAAAAACCAAGTTTTTCGGCGGAATTATCGAGAAAACGGGTCCGTACTCTCGCATTTTTTTGACGCATTTCCCGATACTTTTTTCGCGATCCGATCGCGCCGTCGTCTTCCTCGCAAGAAAACCTACGAAACCCGTATTTTTCCGGAATTGTCAACGGCCGTTTAGAGGGGTAGGGGAAGCGGGGAAGTCCAAAAAGCGCACATTAATTCTTACTTCGACCCCCCTCCCGCCATACGGCCCATGGTTCGGGTGGGATTAGAAAATGTGAAATTCGCTCGCTCCCCCTATCGGAAAATCCCAAGAAGATCCCCCCACTCGTAGATCCGGCCCACTCAGCCGTTTGGCCGTGCATAGACACGACAGATAAACAGACAGACAGACGGAGTTTCATTCTTATTAATAGTACTAGCCGCTCCGGCTCGCTACGCT
Source organism: Adelphocoris suturalis (assembly GCA_030762985.1). Classification (NCBI taxonomy): domain Eukaryota; kingdom Metazoa; phylum Arthropoda; class Insecta; order Hemiptera; family Miridae; genus Adelphocoris; species Adelphocoris suturalis. The sequence continues at coordinate 115,989,891 of CM061042.1, forward strand.
CGCCTCCACGTCCAGCTCGGGGGCAAGCCCCCCGGACCCCCCATTCAATTGCTCGCTTCGCTCGCAAAGTGTGGCATGTAGGGAATATTGCTCGCTTCGCTCGCAAAGTGTGGCATGTAGGGAATGTTGCTCGCTTCGCTCGCAAACGATAGATCCCTAAGGGTAGGTTTAACTTCTGTAAGGGATGCTGCTCGCTTCGCTCGCTTGAGGAAGTTATACTGCCCACCCAACTTGGCAGACGTTTTTTTCTGTTGGAAATTCTTACAAACAAATTAAATCTTATGCAACTACGTGGAACCACAAAAAGTTTATTCGGGGATGTTGCTCGCTTCGCTCGCAAGGTATTGCTGTATATTTGTAGGAAAAAATCCGAATTTATTCTGTTGACATGGCTCTCGCTTCGCTCGCAAGGTATACCTGTATACCCTTCAAGACGTAAGTGCGTGTACTGCTCGCAACCCGTTCCCGTCAGGTGCAAGCCCCGCCTCATCGAACCCCTGACTTCGTAGAGCCTTCTCGCGAACACGGCAAAATTAATTTCTGATGTTAAACGCTTCTTCTCGCTTCTGCTCGCGATTTGACCGACTTAACGTCACTTTTTTCGATATCCGATTTCGGATTTAGATTCGGCGGACCCAAAGCTGTATTTCGCCCGCGAAAACCGTTCCGAAAAACGTACCTTTATGGGGTATATTTTAATCGGAAAAAACCAAGTTTTTCGGCGGACTTTTCGAGAAAACGGGTCCGTACTCTCGCATTTTTTAACGCATTTCCCGATACTTTTTTCGCGATCCGATCGCGCCGTCGTCTTCCTCGTAGGAAAACCTAAGAAACCGGTATTTTTCCGGAATTGTCAACGGCCGTTGGGAAGCGGAGAAGTCCAAAAAGCGCACATTAATTCTTACTTCGACCCCCCTCCCGCCCTACGGCCCATGGTTCGGGTGGGATTAGAAAATGTGAAATTCGCTCGCTCCCCCTATCGGAAAATCTCAAGAAGATCCCCCCACTCGTACACTCCCCCCACTCAGCCGTTTGGCCGTGCATAGACACGACAAACAGACAGACAAACAGACAGACGGAGTTTCATTCTTATAAATAATAGAGATAGAGATTACCCAAGGACTACCTATCTGGCGATATATTAGTGCCCTCTTTCAGAGGATAGGAAGGAAATCTCCATGTCCGGTGCTAGTACCCAGTTGAATTAGACTGGTAAAGTAAGCAGTTGGTAGTTGATAAATTCAACTCAAAATTTTGACTATGAATGTGTGTCGCGAACGAGGAGCTGGCCCTTATACAGACGAATCTGCAAGGAAGGCAATTCCTTCCCAAAATGGTGTGATGGGATTCGCAACTCCTAGGACGGCGTTTACTGGTTTATGGGTAAAAATTATATACATTACAAGTCAAGCACCATACAATTGATATCCATAAAATTTATCTATTTATTTATTAGAATTCAACGGGCATTAAAGCTCAATTCGCATGAAAAGATGAAGAGTAAAAATAATATCGTTACTAATATCTAATAATATTGGTAAATTAATTTTCCAAAACGTTGTCCAAATAATTAGGGATACGCCGTGTGGGCAAAGTACGGTAGATATTGCTTATTAGAACTAATCCAGGATCCATGTAGGGAGATATCAATAATCACCGATTGTTTCTATTATATATAAAATATGTAGAAGAAAAATAAAGTTTCAACGTCTGCTATTTTTCCGTGATAGTAGTGACAACTTTCACTTTTGATCGTTATATCTATGGAGGCATGAAATTGTCTCACCCTGTGCGGGCTCGGTCACAAACATCAATTGTAATAGCAGTTTGGAAGTACACATTTCATGTAATAAGCCGATGTAACCATCCAAGAACTAAAGCTGACGGTTTTTGATTAGGTCCTTACACATTTAGGAATTAGGAACTCAAACTAAATAATCACTAGCACAACATCAAAAAAGTATGTAACTTGTTAACATTTTGGCAAAAGAACCCATTTTTCGTTGGTCCCACGTTTTTAGTTTGATATTTTAAATCTGTTTATTTATTTTTTTCATTTTCTTTCTTGGCATTTAATACGCTTCTTGAATGCAACAACAACAACTTTTGAGGTAGATGGAGTTTGGGTTTTTTCTTCGATTACAGAGGTTTATTGTAGAAAATGATGATTTCCAACTGCCCGACTGCATTCGGTAGGCATTTAAAGTATTGTGAATGCGTCTCTTGTTCATGGTGTTGTAAATTACCACAATCGATCAAACTGTTCGATTTAGAGCAGACGAGAGGGTTCATGAGTACATTCAGACCAAGTGAACAGACAGCAGTATTATTTTCACGGATGGCTCCAGATCAGGCACTAATGTTGGATGTGGAATCTTTGTAGACCCTGGGAGAATTGAAAAGGCATTTGAACTTCCATCCACAGCTTCCAGTTATACTGCCGAGGTTGTGGCTGTTTTAGAGGCAATAAAAAATATATTTGACACGAATCCCACTGGGAAGAATTGGGTAATTTGTTCGGATTCGAAAAGCTGCATTCAGTCAATTGGCAATTCATCTATGAAACGAGCAGATAAAGTCGTATCACTTAAAATCCTAGTCTATGCCAGTCAGTGTGAGAGGAAAGGCAATATACTCCAGTTTCTTAGGATAAAAGAGCACATTGGAATAGATGGGAACGAAAGAGCCGATAATTTAGCTGAAGATGGAGCTAAGCATGGAATTCTACTTCCCCCCGGTCTACCAGTATCTGAATTTTATCCATGTATCAAAGCGAGATAATATTGGAAAAAGTGGGAAAACGGCTATAAAAGTTCCAGTGGATCATTCTATAAGAGTATTCAGCCGCAAGTCCCCAAGCGTCCTTGGTTTGTTGGGTCCACAAAGCGCTATGCAGAACCGTCATTCGACTACGTACAAATCATAGAGTTTGTGAAACGTACCTGCACCGTATCCATCCCGAAATTCCACCACAATGCCGATTCTGTGAACTGGAGAATGGATCACTGGAATACTCGATAATTGAGTGTCCCTTATCTTATTGCGAAAGAGACATTTTATTTGATTATATATCATTAATAATAAGTTATTTTGTCAACCTTTCAATTATTTATATATAATTAGGACAAATAATATTAATATTTACAAAGCTATATTTAAATATTTTTATGGATGTAATGTATCAGTTTAGTTTCGACAAATGTTCTTGTAATATGTAAGTAACCTATGTTTAAAATATGGCCATAAAATGTGCACCATTAATTAAAAAAAAAAAATCATTGGTTATAATAATCATATTTTAGAAAAGTTAATGATCAGTTTTATCGAATGTTTATATATTTAATAGACTCATAAGTAGGTACAATGTAAAAGCAAACGAGCGTTGGACTCAAGTGCGGCAGCCATGGATATTATTTTTTTTAATAATGCAAATAAAATTGTATTTTAACCCATTTTTAATAAAATATTTCTTGTAAGTAAAGCTGTTGGCGTGTATCATGTTCATATGGGCCAAACATTAGTAATTTCACAAATTACATTTTTGAAATTATTATTTGTTGAAGTCTGAGTACTTTGTGTATCCAGAAATAGCTAACCTCCAAATGTCATCGGGTCGGGTGTTAGCGACAACCCAACGACGCTTCCAAATGCAATACGCATGCGTTGACTTTATCTTCAAGAGAAAGCCGTTGAGAGGCACCGTTAGACGCATTCCGGCTGTGTACGAAGACGAATGATGGATCTTGGACTACCCCTACAGCTTCGGCAGGACCAAATCAGAAGATCAGAAAACAAGGAAATCTTCGAAAAGAAAATGAAAAAAATGTTCGAATATGCGAAAAATCAAGTCGTCCTTCACTTGAAAGCTGTTTATTTCCATACGTTTCTTTTATTATTGAGTAGGCTATTTTTGCTACTTTTTTTCAAGAAGTTTAGTCAAAGTTTGATTTTTTTTCTTTTTGAATCTGGTCATTTTTCAATTAGACGTATTTAATGTTTAATTTGCGTTATAACGAATAGTTTGGTTTCACAATGTATTTTTATGACGAATAAAATCAAGGTACAGTATATTTGAATTCTGATCTTGTTGAGTAGAGACCTCTTGTTACCATAGCAACTTCAACCTTTCAAAACATGGGGTACCTACGTGAGGCTGATGACACCAACGCACCATCATTGCCCTCCTGGATCATCGTACCATTTATGAGATTTATGTTTATTTTTTATCATTTATTTATTTATTTTATTACACCTCATTGCAAAACTAAATTCTTACATAGTTTTCTGCTATACAAACCAATTTTACGATTTTTAAAAATAAAATGTTGCAGACACATAATGCTCATATATCTCATGCAATTTGGCATTAGCCCATATTAATAAAACAATATAACAGACAAAAGTCAGTATATTTTTAAGAACAATAGCATATTCGTATAAATATATATATACACGAAAAAGCATTAAACTTCAGGAATTGTTTCAGAATTTAGGAACAATTCATAGGTCACATTTTATCGTCAACCCAAATGTATCGTTTAATATCATTGAAATCAGATAGGAACTGCAGAAGCTACCTAGTTATAAAAATATCACGTGGTTGTGCATCTTGGTTTGGCGTTTGTGTCCATTTCAAGGGTTTGCTAACGTACGAGACTAAAATTTTCACTTATCGAATGTAGCTCTTTGCCCTAGAATACGAATTCTTCTTGCTTCCTCCAAATAAACTGTAAAAATTCATCCCTCAATTCATGTGGGGGCCCAAAAACCGTTGAAAGATTAGGAACAGACTTAATGTACTTGCAGAAGGTCACTTTTCTTAAACTGGATGTAGTTCTGCTGAATTGGATGGTCTCTTCATCTTCTGGATGCTTCTACATTAGCATCATTGGAGCACACTCCATATATCGTACAAGCTCCTAGTCAATTTTTTTACATTGATATTTAAAGAGCCAAAAGGGCCTAAAATTAATTTGATTCTAAGAGCTCATTACTACCTATAAATTATCTCCTAAAATGATGGGGACTAACAATGCAAAACCAGGATAATTATGTGAGACACACCCTCCACGTAAAGACTTTTGCGCTTTCAATCACTGAGTGACCTTACTATTCGTCCTCGATTGAAGTTTGCAAAATCTCATTCGGCTCATGGTTAAATACTTTTCAATGTCCGTATCGATCAAGTTTCAGCTCAGACACATTGTCAATGACTTTTAGCAAAACTCATAAGTTTTGTACCGTTGGACATCACTGAATTCGTCGAAAAGGTGTTGCACAAATATTTTGTAAAGGTATTTTAAGCCATATTTGTGAGGCCGCCATTTTGTACTGCAATTGTTTTGAGAGATTAGAATTTTCCTACTCAGGATGAACTAAATTTTCGAAATAAAATCCGAACACTTGCCGTCCTAGACAACATACAACATGAATCGATACCTCCAAGTAAAATCTGGAGTGTGCGCCCGCTTGTCGACTGGAATACTATCTCGAGATGGCCCTCTTTCCTATGGAAGATTTACATAATGAGCTGAAAAAATAATGCTTCAAAAATAATCACTACAAGATTTCCAATTGCTAGGCACTATGTCAGTTGAATAAATATAATAAGGAGATAATGTGATGAAGGTTTTAGTACATCTAGTAAATATATATATATTGAAATTGAACCTATGGAGCTTATTTCTTAGTTATTTAACCTATGAAGCTAAAATTTGGAAGGAGGCCTTTTGGGACATCTAGAAAATAATTTTATAGTCTGAAGCTCCCTAGATTAACTGAGTGAGCTCTGGAGCTAATGTTTTACTATTCAATCCATGAAGTTAAAATGTAAAATGGAGGCCTCTTGGGACATCTAGAAACGAATCGTTAAGTCTGAAATCCTGAAGTCTAAATCAGCCGAGTGAGCTACGGTGCTGATTTCTTTGCTATACAAACTACTGCTTGAATACAAACTAATTTCTAGTTAAAACTAGAAATAAGGAACCCTCGAAACGTTTAGAAAGGAATCAGATAAGGTCTTGAGCCCGCCAGAACAGCTGAGTTAGCTCCGGATTTAAGTTCTTTGCTATTCAACCGATGAAGCTGACATTTGGAATGGAGGCCTTTTGGGACTTCTAAAAAATAATTTTATAGTCTGAAGATCCCTAGATCAGCTGTGTAAACTCCGAAGATAATTTATTTACTATTCAACATATGATGCTAAAACTTGGAAAAGCCTGATTTCCTGACAGGTCAACCATGGGGTAACCTCTAGAAACTGTTAACAGTTAGTGTAGGATATGAGGGGGAATTTCTTCACAAAATAAGAAAGACTCCTCTACAACTTGCTATCAGGACGGTCAATTCGCAGTGAAAACTTGAGCGTCTTTTGAGTGTACCACCGCACTCAGGTAATCTGAGTTCACCCCTAACTGCCAAATATTATAGTAAGTACACAAATGAATACGTACCTCCGCTTCAAGGGCGACCTTCGGTTCGGAGTGGTGAGGGTCTATACCAGCCTTACTCAACCTTTTTGTCTTACGGGCCACATCTGTGTGTTTCGTAGTTGAAGCGGGCCACAGTCCACAAAGCAGGTATTACAAATCTTTGTATTAGGAATACCTTAGTCAAGGTACAATAGAACTGTAAATTACGTTTAAAAAAAGAAGTATATTTACAAAATCAATATTACAAAAATCATAGTAATCCAAAATTAATGTGATTTTTGATATTGTGACAGGCTTTTAACTATGTGAGACAGATCAGGGTCTCCGCTTTTAACGTGGGTTATCTTTGGTATTTATTCGGTCAAAAATGAATTGAGTCAGTTCGGTAAGTTAAAATAGGAGGGAAACAGAACCGAAAACAGAAGAATTATAAAATTACTAAATAGAGTAGGAAACGGGTATAGGTAGGTAAATTTCATTCTATCGGACAATAAGTGACCCTAGCTTATGAGGGCCACACAGAAAAGCTTGGAGGGCCGTTTGCGGCCCGCGGGCCGCAGGTTGAGTATGGCTGGTCTATACTCACATATTCCTCTGTTTTGACTATGAAAATGTCAGGGCTCAAGTGCATTGGGGAAATAGTTTAACTAACGAACGCGCACCTGCCTCCCACTGCACTTGGTGAAGTTATTTGAGAACGATCCATCCCATAGTCCTATATCATCTGATCCAGCTCCTGACTACCATTCGCCTCACAACCTCAGAGAATTAGCTGATTTTGTCACAATGCTTTGCCATGAGTTGGTCCGCTGTAGCGCATTAGACCTCACTGTGACGGACCCTGTCTCAAATGTCCTTTCGCGGAGTTGAATTATCTTCTTGAGCATCAGGAAGATTCAGTGAACTCTCCAGCTTGAATAACCGAGAATGTGCACACACCCTCATTTCATATGTTGGATTTGGTGCCAGCCTTTTAATGCAAAACCAATCTGGATGGACACTCATATGGATGTGAAGGACAAGCATTTCAATACATATAAACAGTTTGATGCCTGCTATCCACTGTAAGGACTAGAAATATGTGGCTCTTTCCTACCTCATCGAAATCTTCTTGATATTGCCTTATCAGTTATCGATTTGATTATTGCATTGTAGACCACCTTACGAGTATTATCAACGGTAAATATTAGGCATATCCATATGAGCATATCCATCCATAGGAGTTCCATGGCATTTATTCGTCTACTTCGGTGGTTAGATTGTATATGCTTTTGCACTTTATTTTTTATATGCTTTAAGACTTTTTCATTGTTTGGACTTTTTTTTAGACTCTCGATACCTATTAGATATTTTTGCTTCCCTTTCTTTTAAATTAGGAAAGTTAAGTTTGGGAAAAAAGCATGAATCGCAGCAGACTCATCCTGTATTTTATAAAATTCTCTTCACTAGGTACTTCTCTTGAGTCATATTCCGTATATATTGCTTTCTATTAGCGCCCTATACATGAATTGACAGCAATAAATTTTGTGTTTTTCAATCTGTTCCCAGGATATTTGTGTACCTTTTTTGAAACAATAAACAATTGAGAAAAAAATATGAAATATTAAACAATAAAATGTAAGCTATAGTTCGTTTCGTCCGATTGAATTTGTCAACGAGTAGTCCAATTCGCTGTAGATGAGAATGCTGTTCACTTATAAATACTTTTACCTCCCGACTGAGACTGAGGCAATGTGATAAAGGTTTCCTATTGTTATCTGAAATAACTATTGCTGCTACGTCATTAGGTAAGTTACGATGTAAGGGTCGACTTTCAGTTTGATTAGAGTATATTTTTCAAGATATACGATTCTCAATCGTTGGTTCTTAATGTTTGTTACTACGATTGACATTGACAAGAGCAAAAAATGATCTCCAAGGAAAATTAGCGTTCCATAGTGAACAATATGAGCTATTTCGAACTATTCAGTATAGTCTTGCTTCTCATCAGCAGAAGAATAAACGGTACCTATGCTGCTTCACTTTATATTTTTGATTCAACAATTTATATCTTACCTACATTAGATTATGATGAGCTCGTCATGATCTGTGAAAAATGATATTTAAAAATAATTTGATTATATTATTTGGTTTATAACTGAAATCGATGTGATCACCCATGAATTCCATTGGGTCAGCAATTGCTACTGTGCATCTAGGTAAGTGCAAACATACAATTTGTTGTTATATCCAGAATGCTGAAACTTGCGTGCCATATTTGATGAAATATTCATGGATTGTACGGATTAGTCCATAAACCATCTCCCATTTGACTTATAAAACCGTCTGATTACAACATAGGGAGGTATGCGCATGCACCAACGTGAATTTCCTGTTACATTTAGAATCAAGTCATAATTTTGAGTGTATTGAAGGATGCATCCATAAAATATCTCACGAATTGCATTACAATTTAATCAACTACAGCTAGTGTGGATGCACAAGCGTAAACTTTGATGTCAGAGAAAAGACGAGGAAACGATTCGGCCGAATCTAAAGAAATGTTCACTAATATTTCTCATAGCATGCAGAAGGTTTATGGTTAGGATTTTTTGAAATTTTCGACTTGTTCAGATAATTTTGTGTTGTTGTTATTTATGAAATTTGTTTAGTTTAACCATGTTGAAAATATTTAAATCTATACGAACATCATCCATCATCAATCTCATCATCCATCATTCATCTACAGGAGTATCTACTGTCTTCTCGTCATGCGCACACCACACAACCGATTTCCACAACCTAACCTCGCGTGACGAATTCTGTGAAGGGGATGAGAAAGTAGGCACCTCAGCTGTTCAGAGTTCTCCCCCTCCTTCCTCATCAGACCGTCTTCGTTTTCGCATATTCATTATGTTATATTCTCGCCGCCTTGCTCGCCATCTTTACCAAGTTCAATTACGATTTTCTTCATTTAAAAATTCCGAGTTTTTACCTACTTGCTATGCTCCGATAAATCAACCGTTCGTGGAGACAGTTTTCTTCGCCGTCAGCACGAAGCTGCAGTGCTTATTTTTCCCGACGGAAAACTGAAATCAGGCAGAATGCCACGCCGGCCGGCTTGCTACCCAGAGAACAAAGGATTCCAGTACCGACCTACCTGGGGATCTTCGTCGACGTCGCTGCGGCAACACGTGGTCGTTGGGGGTTCGTTTAATTTAATAATAAATATTATCTGGCCAGTAGGTTACTCATTATATGCTTATTACATTCGCACTTTTCTATTTGCAATTATATACTTGGCAGTATCATTTGTTTAATCGCAGTACTGGTTTCTTAACCTTTTCCATCATATATATTCAGTAGGTGCAACAATATTACCTAATGCTAATGGACCTTCGAGAAGAAATAAACCTCTATCAATAATTAGTATCTATCAGTATCTACATATCTCTCTATCAATTCATCAACTTTTACAAACAGTTTATATATTTACAATTCAGGAAAACCTAATACAAAAGCATTAACATGTAGTAACCCAGGGATTAAGAAATTAGAAAAAAAGGAAGCATCGACTTGAAGGTAGGAAAGTGACTAGAGAATGAATTATTATGAAAGGTAAATTATGTGTCAATTACAAAAGAAGTTGTTCTGCAACTACGCTTGATATCATTCTACAGGTTACCGCAACTGGTCGATAAAATAATATCAAAGTTTCGGCAGGAATCGGAGGCGTGGTTAACCGCATGAGACATTCTGCACAGAGGTCTACGCTATTGATATATGGTTGGGGAAAAATGAATCTAAAAGAGGTGCCTTGAGCGTATTCCAGAACGAGAGACTGCAATGTTGACCTATGTGAGTTGTAGACGAGAATAAACCACTCCCGAGACCCACATCTGTAAGAATTGAATTGAATTGATAAGCGAAAGAGGTTAATTTGAGTATTACCAAACAATTTCAACATAATCCTATCATTAGTAGCTATTGCGCATGCGCAAATATGTAAACCTTTTTAAACGAGCCTAATTTCAACGGTTTTCATCTGATTTTGATGAAATTTTCAGGTAATGTGCAGGTTAGGCTGTGAATGGTCCACTATTAATTCCATAGTTCTCAAATCATTACTCGTTTTGCGCATGCGCAAACGTAAATTACATCAAGCATCATTTTCCCGTTGTTTAAACATCTTTACTGTGAAGTGTAAAATTACGGGGTCTTGGAACTGTAAAATTGTGACTCCTGATCATTATATTACATACATTACATACGGGGTATAATAATTATAGACCAATGATCTGCGTAGAAAGGCAGATCACAAAAATATTAAACCATTGTGTAATGATTTGTAGCGTTTTTAGTCCAGCACTCCGACAAAAATGTAAGTTATGCGCTGTATCGCTCAGCAGGTATCTCGCTCAGTTCAGGAATGAAAGGAATTAACAAACTGGGTTTAATTTGTTTATTCCTTCATTAATTTTGGTAGATGTAAAAATGACCCTCCTTTCCCCCTTTTTTTTCTTTTTTCTTTTTGAACTTGATGTTACTAACAAGCTTTATAAAAAAGGCCTTCTGTCCTTAAATTGGTTTTTTTAATTAAAAATTAAATTGGAGTTTAATTTTAAAAAACAATTTAAGGACAGAAAGACTTTTGACATGGATATGTCTTTGCTCTGGGGGTCAACCAGAAATTTCCGTGACGCAAAATTTGTGTCACAATTTCAGTGTTTTTCACGTACAACCCAGCCGTTGCTAGGGGAATGGAACTTTCGCAGTTTTCATCGCACAAAAATCGTTCGCTACTCGTTGGAAAGCGCTTGATTTATATGATAAATGTTCACATCTCAAGCTACCAATTTCCCCCTTCTTACGTACCTGGCTACATTCCAAAACTAAGTTGATTGGACTATAAATAATTTTAATAAGCCGGTTACAATATTCTTGACGTAAAGCAATAGCATCATTTACTCCACTCCATAGGAAACATTTTCATCTTCTTGACAACAGTCCAGGACAACTCGAGGACAACCGTTATGAAATCCCCAATCAAAGACATTTCCGTCTGGGGGATGAAGTACTTGGGGCTCGGAATGGTTGAGTACTGTGATTGGAACTCAAAACCCTTGAGGAGTCGTAGCTCATAGACTATGATAACGGTCTTATGAGACGAAGCTCGTGTGTACAAATCCTGTTGCATGGATCATTTTTTTTTTTTGCTCGTAAAACTCCCGAAATATACTTTTAAAACGTCATGCTGACCTACATGTCCACTAATCAGTATTTTTACCAAGGGATTGAGTACTTGATGTTATGTCTTTTTGAGATGCGAGCTTGCGAGCATCCAGACCACCATACTATACCCATCATTATGATCTACATGCCCAACTAATCTGCATTTTTACTAAGGGATTGACTACTTGATGTTATGTCTTTTTGAGATGCGAGCTTGCGAGCATCCAGACCACCAAACTATACACATCATTCTGATCTACATGACCAACTAATTTTTTTCTTACTAAGGGATTGACTGGTACACATTCTCCTCACCAATAAATCTATTTTTTCTTCGCATATGGATAAATTCGTAGATTTACCGGTCGGAGCGATGCCGTAGTGTTGGCAACCGTTGGCTGCTCTTGTGAAGCGAATGCAGATCGTTCCCGAGTGCTACGTCATAGTTTAACTGTTTTCACGGAACACCTCAGTAACGGCTATCTGGGTGGACCATGCTTTATCGATAATCAATTTTAAAAGTAATACCTATAAACAAAAGAATATAATACGGCCAAATTAAATTCAATAGGTCCTCGTTAGCTGTTCCGATCGCTTTCATCTATATTAATAGTACAAAGATCGTATTCGACATTGATTAGTACGGCAGTGCTACGTGAAAATTCCCTCAATAGTTCTCTGGTCCTCTAACATGCAAGTCGCACTGTTGCTCGTGGTTGGGAGCCTCGTCGCAGCAGCTGTTGCCGCCTCGCCGTACGATCTCGATGGTCCGAACGGATCGGCGAGTCTGAGCTCAGGAGTTCTCGGTGCTTTCAGAGGAGTCATTAAGACGATTATGCGCGACATCAAGCAGTTCTTTGCTCGAATCGTTAAGGATTTGATTGGAGCCGTTGAGAGCGTGTACGACAACACCGTTGGGAAGGTTTTTAACCTGAGCACTGGAAAGAGGTGAGTCGTGAATCCCATAATGTTTTACGTGAATAATGAACGAGTTTATCGTGTACCTACTTAAAGTTGAAAAACGCAGCAAATTATTACTATTACTATTATTTTATTTATATTTTTTCTTACAATACTACCCTCAAAGGCACATCATTAAATAACAACGAAAAACTAAATTAAAAGAGTGGGGAGGACGCCGACGTATACCGGACGCCGCACCGCACAGAGGGCCAGAAACCGATTCTATGAGGACAAATTTATTTTATTAGCTATTATCGCAGAAAATTGTGAGCTGATTCCGAATATACCTTTGCTCACTTTTTGACTTTTGGAACTGACCTAAATTTTTTTGTACTGAAATTGTAGAGGAAGAAATTTCGCATCGAATGAAACCACCACCAGCTCCCTAACTCGTTCCTTCGATTTTTGGCGATTTTTTGAAGTTTTCAGAATCTACCACTTCATTGTTCAGGATTTCCATAGAAGTGGGTAGTGAGTGGGTCACGAATGTCTGTAGCCTACGTGTACCTAGTTCTCAATATTATCTAAATACTACGTAAGTAACGATTCAGTAGAAATATTAATGTGAAACATTATATTATTTGGTTTAGTCGTACATTCTTCACTCAACCGCAGAATTGGGTAATAACGTGACATTGGTTTATATATCACTAGGATACGCGTGAAAATGATAATACACTCACTACTGGGGCCTGTTCCCTTACAACAAGGACTTTGAAAAATCGCCGAAAATCGAGGAAAAGAGTTAGAGATCTGGCGATGATACCAAAGTTCAAGTACCAAAAAAATAGGAAACCCAAGTTTTTGCATTTTACAGTTCTATGTGCTAAGGCCATTGATGTGAAGCAGGAAAGAGTGCCATCGCAACCGTTATTTAGTTCCTACAGCAAATCGGCCCATGACACATACACCCTTTTGAAGTAACACGTGTGGGGGACTTACATAGTTTCTGCTTTCTAAATTTTTGACTGCTGCAGTGCAAAATACATTGCACTATAGACTTGGTATAAGCGTTTATATAATCAAAGATTATCAGAGAAAAATGTTTTTCTTTAATTCAGTCAAGTTCCTTTAATAACATTCACGTCTAAACATTTAAATTGGCCTGCTAAAAATCTGGCAGAAGGCACTTAGACTGTTTTGCACTCCCAAGCTTCAATTTCTTTCGTAACCGACCTACAGTGATGAAATTCGAAATGTAGCAAATTTGGAACACGTTGAACACAATCACATGCAAGGTGTGGATGCGAAATGATCAGCTGAGGGACCTCAGTGGCCAATATTTCTTCCTTCATCTACCTGTGGAGCTGAAATATGATACAGATTGCCTTTGAACCACCGTGAAAAACGTCCACCGAATTGGGTGGGCAGTATTGCTTCCTCACATTGTGTAACATGACGTATAGAATTAGTTGAAGAACAAAGTACAAGTGGAAATGATTGATAAGTCAACGTTATAAAAAAACTAAAGTTTGCGCATGCGTGCAGACTACTTCTAATTCTACGGCAGTGAAATTTATATGGGAACGTCTGTCTATTGGTTGACCAGAGTTGGTCTGCGTTCCGAGCGCGCGCCCTATGCGGCAGAAAAGTGATTTAACAACAATCTATCCGTGTGTGAGTTGTGTGAAGCAAAAGTCATTCCTAGAAAGTCAATGTTTTTTGTTCTTTAACTATTGATTCACTGATAAGGAATGCTTAGCAAAAAAGGAGTGAGAGAATGTTTTTCCCCTTCCCATGACCTTCCGGGAAGGCCTACGCTAAACAAGGAAAGGGAGATGTTTTTCTCTTGCTAAGGTCGTGCGGTCAACTGTAAGTAAGAGGGAGACTACTGTATTGGGAAAAAAGTAAGAAGCAGGAACGGAATTTACGCATCATTTCATTAAAAAAACGTTGCCGTTGGGGGTGTCTAGCCGCCAGTGGTTTGTGTTCATGATAGTACATTTATTGTAAAATGAAATCTGGGGGACACCCCCAGACCCCCGGATTGTTAATGTTAGGATCAAGGATCAAACCAATGAAACATAGAATGTGTATTTCGGGGATTCCCCGGAGGGCTGGTGGCATTCTGGTAAGTTCGGCCGAAGTTCATTCCGCGTTCTTGGAATCCGTAGCAAAGAGCTTATAATAGGACAGAGAGTATGTAAAATGTAAATGTTTTGTGCGAATTTTATTCAGCTGAATTGAAGGTAAAACTCAAAACATTGCATTTCACCTCGAGGAGTAAGTTTATTGAACTTGGACAAACTAAGTGGTTTTAAGACTCGAACTATTAATTACAAGAGGCTGAATGAATTTTTCAATAGTGGATGGATTTCAACAGTACAATAGCAGCAATTCAGCAATATAGGTAGGTGAATTTTTGTGTTGCTGAACTAGAACGGGTTACATTACCCTACTTAATCACAATAGGTACATTTAAAGTATCACAACATCAGTCCGATTGGAAAATTATTGTTAATAGAAGTAGTGATTTTTTCTTCTTCAAACGAGATATTTAAACAAGAAAACACCCACTTTCTGATGAATTAGTCAAATAATCATAAAGATTACAAGCAATCCAACTAACGTCTGAATACTAACTGTCAATGAAATGGGAGCAGTACGTACCGGTCTTTCTTACCTACCGGCTTATTTATAATATTTATAATAATATTATAATAATGCTTGCCACTATGTATTATATTATATGAATATTATATTATATTATATATTTTCATTTATACACATACTCGCGCGAATGATGGGTCGCAGGGCTACGTGAGTAGGTACTGATTGCTTAGTCCGTAGAGAACACTTGAGCAGCGTTTCCACTCACCATTATCAACATACTAGCCGCTCCGGCTCGCTTCGCTCGCCTCCACGTCACTTTAATCGCTTCGCCTAGCTTCCCCTCGCAATTTGACCGACTTCCCGTCACTTTTTTCGATATCCGATTTCGGATTCAGATTCGTCGAGATCAAACCTTTATTTCGCCCGCGAAAACCGTTCCGAAAAACGTACTTTTATTGGGTATATTTTAATCAGAAAAAACCAAGTTTTTCGTCGGACTTTTCGAGAAAACGGGTACGTACTCTTGCATTTTTTGACGCATTTCCCGATACTTTTTTCGCGATCCGATTGCGCCGTCGTCTTCTTCGTAGAAAAACCTATGAAACCGGTATTTTTCCGGAATTTTCAACGGCCGTTTAGAGGGGTACAGGAAGCGGGGAAGTCCAAAAAGCGCACATTAACCGTTACTTCGACCCCCCTCCCGCCCTACGGCTCATGGTTCGGGTGTGATTAGAAAATTTTAAATTCGCTTATGCGAATTCCTTTCGGAAAATCCTTTCGGAAAATCCCAAGAAGATCCCCCCACTCGTACACTCCCCCCACTCAGCCGTTTGGCCGTGCATAGACACGACAAAGGGGTGGGGTTCGGGGGGATCTTACTGGACAGACATTTTCAAACCAAATAACCCTCCGTAAAAACACATTCTGTGTTAAAACACAAAAGTTTGAGTTTGTGGGCAGGTGCTCCTGCAGGCGAACGGAGGGGAATAAAGACACTCTTGAAGGGAAAAATGTTGAAAAAAAAAAAAAAAAAAATGTACGCGCCATCAATTTTTAAATGATAGGAGATAAGTAGTTCCTTTTTCTCCAGCAGAATTCGCCCCCAGAACGCAGACAATCTCTAGTCAATCTATAGGAGCTAAACCGCACAATCCTTGAAAATTTCATGAAAATCGGTCCATTAGTCACGGAGTTTTGTTCGTGTCGATGAATTTTAGTTTTAATTACTCCACCAATCGCAATATAATTCACAGGCAATTTTTCCGGAACATATACCCGACCATTTACTCCCCGTTTGAACGAAATCGGACACATAGATGATGAGAAATCGACGTTACGAGACATTATCGTTTGCGCATACGCATAGACTAGTATTTAAGTGAGGGTGATGAAAATTATAGCAGACCGTCTAGAAGGTATCCCGCACAATCCCTGAAACTTTCATCAAAAAAGTTCTATTAGACTCGGAGTTTTGTCTGTGTCAATCGATATCCTCGATTTCTATACACCGCAGTGTGAGAATTTGTCTTAGGGGATAGGTATTTTACGATATGGCCACCACGAATCCAAAAGTTTTTTTTTTTTTTTTTTTTTTTTTAGAAATCCCAGTAAAAAGCCCAGTTCCTGGGGAGAAACGTTGGAGAATAATAAAAAACCAATTCAAGAGCAGCTTTTAGCGAATTTTTGAAGAAAATTAAGCTATTGCTCTCGCCTCAAAATTTGTAGAATGTGAATTTTTGAAAAAATTTTATGCAGAAATCCGTTTCAGGCTATTCTGAATCATATTCTGAAGTTTAACGCATTTTTTTATGTATGTATGTATGTATATATGTATATATATATATATATATATATATATATATGTATATATATATATATATATATATATATGTATATATGTATGTATGTATGTGTCATTCCAGACGATAACTGTCCGTAGAATTGTGCTAGAAACTTCAAACAAATTTTAAAATGTTAAGGACACAAAACGAAAGTTTAAGTTCGTTGGCCAGCATGATCGGATTACATCTTCGGGTTGAAATTTTCAAAAATGTAGTCAAAAATTTCAAAATAGCCCGTTTTTTGCGATTTGTTGTGCGAAATAATTTTTTCAGCATACTAACATGTGGTATATTCGGAATCAGCGTAAAATTTCCTATAAGAATATGTATCAAGTTTTCAAAAATTTCAAAGTTGAAAAATCAGTCAAAAATCGAAATAATGCCGTTCGCTAGTTGTAAAAATTGGTAATATTTGCATGAAACATTGTCCAAATTCAGATTGAACTACTCTTATGGAAGTATCCCTGTATAACCAATCCTAGAACCATGCTGTTTTTCGATAGTGATTCCTTAACTTTGCACAACAGCGCATAATGAGAAGATTCCTACTGTGATCCGGAGTTGAGATTACAATACAGGGGTTTATAACAATATACTGCACTCCTGAATACAGTGGTTATATTTTATTTTGACCGGGATTAAGCTCACCTCAGCGGTATAAACTGTCCAATCGTATTTCTGTATAGTTTTAGCACCATTGTTTTCACTTCATCCAATATCGAGGCGAGGGACTGGGGCAAAAGCTTCGCGAAAGTATCATAAATAGAGGAAAGTGTATCTCGAACGGTACTCTTGATTTTCTTGGCGGAGTTTTCCAAATCCCTCGACGCAACTGATATCACCCCATCTCTGGCATAGTCGGCCATGAACGAATAAGCTGATTTGCCTGAAGCATCTGTTTGGTAAAAAGACAAAAATCCCAATGCGCACAGAAGAATTATGCACTCCCTCATTTCCGCGGTTCAACTCCAGTGACGATACACAAAATCTCAATATACGAACTTTCAACGAGTAAATGATATTAGAAAGAGAACACTGAACATCACTGCCCTGTCACAAAACACAGGTGTAATTTGATACTCAATATTTACGAAAAGGTTTTGCACACTTTGCTCAATTACGTCGTCTAAAGTAGAGCAATACAATGTACCATAAAAGTCAAGATGAAGATAATAATCCAAAAAATATCATGACTCGATCGTTTATCGTCAGATAGTGGTAGTGTGAAATTACAAGTAAATAAAAACGCCAAAAATAATTTCACAAGTTTATTACTTTTTTATGTAGATAATAATCGTTCCTCGTCGATCAATGTCCTTCCCTATTCAATATTTTTCTAACAAACCAAATTTCTGGATAATTATTTTTAGCAATGAACTTTCGTAATAAACCAAGACAAAAACGTTGACCTCCCAGCGCATGAAATTTTTTAGTTTATTTTTTTAGATGGGTTGAATCCAGGAATACTGCAAATTATTACATAAGAATTATAAAATCGCATATTACTCGTACATTATTTGAACTTGGTGCTTCGGACTTCGTAATAGAGTTCTCCGTAGGTCGAATGAGAATAAATCAGTTTCAGAAGACCCTCAGCCGATAAGAAGTGGTCCTTCGTATCTCGAACTATTTTTGCTTCCTCACTAACAAAGGTAGGGAAGCCTTGTGTTCTTGGTTTAAGTTGAAAAAATTGAGTTCTCCAAAATCAAAATTTCTAATCGATTTTTGCGTTTCAGAGCTTGCTGATCAATTCTGGCCCCGTTTTTATCTGTCTGTTCGTGGTAAATTCCTGACACGCCAAAAACCAAGAAAAGTTTAAAAAAAAAAACAAAGTTTCCCCTACCTCAATGACGGGATAGTGTATAGAATTTTCAAAGTATAGCAAGTGTTAAAAGTTGAAAGCTCGATATCAAATTTTGTCAACCCTAAAGGGTAGCATTCAAGGGTTAAACATTCAAATCGAGATCTCAATGACTTACAAGGTATCAGCAATGATATTTTGCTTGTCAGTGATAAAATATAAGTAATCCGAAAGACTCGAATAAAACCATCCGCAACGCTGTACGTTGAAAGGTTTGGTAACTCTAAGGGTTTCAAGATAGAGAAATCATGCACTGCTAGCGAATCTATTGATTAGCAAATGAATCTCTAAATTCCATGAATGATCTCTAGGTAATGGGACGGGATCACATGAAAATTGCCTTGTAAATATCAGCTGATATAATTCCAATAACGGAATTATCAGGTGATATAGTTCCAATGGAATTTATTATAACGTAGCGAAATTTGAGTATATTAACTATTGTCTGTGCGGATGTAGCTACTAGTGAAATATTGGTACCTACATGCTAAATTTAATCTCCTAAATTTCTCCCAAGTCTACCTACAGGTAGTGGAAGCTTTGTTTTCACTTCTGAGTGATGATGGAAAAGATTTAGTCTCCACTAAAATCAAACGGTTGTTGTTATTTTATAGTGGTAAAATGTCGACTCGCATTTTACATTTTAGACCATTACGAACAACTTTCGTCCCGTGTCTTTCTGAGTTTGTGTGTGTGTGTGTGTGTTTGTGTGTGTGTGTGTGTTTGTGTGTGTGTGTGTGTGTGTGTGTGTGTGTGTGTGTGTGTGTGTGTGTGTGTGTGTGTGTGTGTGTGTGTGTGTGTGTGTGTGTCTGTTGTGTATCCACAATTCCTTGTAACAAGCTTAAATTCCACCATGTTCGACCGATTTTTATGAAACGTTAATGGAATGTGTGGGTTAGGGTGAAAATGGTCCCCTATGAGTTTCGTTTTCCATAAATTCCCGTAAATTCCATCAAACATCCTTTTCTCACGACCCCTTCGCCTTGTCTCGCTCAAATTTTGAGGATAAGTGGAAAAGATTAATTTTGAGCTATCAATTTCAACATAGCAGCTACTGCGCATGCGCGAATGTGTATTACTTTCCAAACGAGAAGAATAATTCAAAATATTCTTTGAATCGTCAAATTTAATTCAACAGGTATGAGTTTTTTGTCATTAAATTGGTTTTCAACAAATTTATTTTACTCAAATTGCTCAAATTTCAATACAATTTAACACATATTATAATACATGTGTTGGTAATTTAAGGAAATTCGCTCATACGATCATGCTGCTTGACTGGAACTTTTTTAAATTTCTAAGTCAGTGTTTGAGGTTGTAGGAGTTTTCTCTATAGGGATTTCTAGTAATGAAATAGATAAACCTTTGTACGTGAAGATGCAGTGGTTTAAAATAAGCCACTAGTCAGTAGAAAATTTTGTAGAATTTCAAGGGATGTATCAGCTATCGTTACGGTGAGTTGTTCAACGGAACGGCGTGCCCGTTGGTATCCCCAACGTGCACGGGTCCGCTTGCTCTTAATCGTTGTTCAACCTTCAGAACGGTGAGTCTACCTCTCTCCTACATTTTGCGTTAATAGCAATAATATTATATAAACTTCTCCCATTCTGAACAACTTTGGTTCCGTGTCTGTCTATCTGTCTCTCTCTCTCTCCTGCGGTATTTCTTTCATCTTTAAAAGAAGTGAATGTAAGAAAAAATCGACTAATTACCTTTCTTCTGGAGCAACTTAAAGAAAAGCGTAATAAATTATCCCAGTGATTGAAATATTGTTCTAATTATTTCACCTGAGTCCCAAAATTACATCGAAAGATTGAAATATACTATAGAAATCCAAGAATTTTGATCACGACAATCGGAAGATTGTCACATGGTAGCAGAGCGTGGTTTTTGCTTGCTAGATTTTCACAGGGATCAAGGTCTACTGACTTGGTGAAATAATCAGTCCCAATATGGTGTAATAGAAATGAAACGTAGATGGTAGAAGAAAATTTAATACTTTCGTATTTTACGATTATGCAATCATTCTCGCACCATAAAATGTATCTTATTGTGTCGGATGAATAATATAGTAGGAGTCGTAAAAATTGTCTTCCGTATTTTATTTTCCGACGTCACTTTCAAATAGATAGTTTTAATTTATATGGTGACAGAGTTTTATGGAGTAATAATAATGGAGACTAAAACCTGATCCGAAAAAATTATAACTTTCCATTCAGCTCCCTTTCTCTCAGTTTTCCCAAGCCGCCTTCTATTTATTTATTTTTCAGCAAACTTTAAAAGAATATTGAGTAATTTAGAAGGCTGCTCAGTTATTAGAAACGAAATCTTAAATTATTGCAAAAGAAATTCGTTTAAAAAGTGGTTAAATTTTGACCATTCCAAGAACGCATCCACAACAGGAACATTTCCCAAAAAAAAAAAAAAAAAAAAAAAAAAAAAAAAAATCAAAGTCGTACCCCGTTTTTTATTTAAACGCTTAATTGTTGACATACAACACCTGCATTTTTGAAAAAAATCAAGAAAATTTAAGGATAATTTATGTTTAATTA
Source organism: Adelphocoris suturalis (assembly GCA_030762985.1). Classification (NCBI taxonomy): domain Eukaryota; kingdom Metazoa; phylum Arthropoda; class Insecta; order Hemiptera; family Miridae; genus Adelphocoris; species Adelphocoris suturalis. Next base: position 116,011,303 of record CM061042.1, read on the forward strand.
AAAGCTGCTAATCCTGTTGAGAATTTAACACTAAACGCGATTATGCCACAAATGATGGGTCTGATATGTCTCAACGTACCTTTTGCCAAAAAACTGGCAAAAAACGTGGATTTCTATTTCTGCGTCGAATGAGACCAACAGCAGCTCTGGAGGTGAGATATCTGATTTTTTTGAAATTTTTCCAATTTTTGACCTGGAGGGTCAAAAACACCATATATGTAATTTTTCAGTTTTTTTCATCAAATTGTACCATCCTTAAAGGAGCTTTAATTGCTGATCACGCCTACACCATAAATGATGGACTCGAAAACCTCCTCAACATGTTTTTTTTTTTTTTTTTTTTTTCAAAAAACTCCCGAAAAGTATGTTTTTTGTCAGTTTTTGACAACTTATTTTTTCTCGGTATATTCACAAAAAAAAAAAAAAACTTTTTTCGATACCTACTTATTTTGACGAAAAAACAGGTTGAGGAGGCGTTTGAGACCATAATTTTTGGTTTAAACGTGATTGAATCATTAAAAATATAGTGTTTTTCAACCCTCCTGGTCAACAGTTGAAAACATCGCATAACATCAAATAACACAGTTCCAGAGCTGCTGTTGGTCTCATTCGACGTAGAAAAGTCCAATTAACAACAACAAAATTTTCAGGTCGCCAAGTGCTGAAATTTGTGCAAAAACTTTCAAAAACTGTAGAAAAATAGTCAAAAATTCCCACGTTTTTAGGCAAAAGGCACATTATGGAGGCATTTCAGACCCATCATGTGTGGCATAGACGTGTTCGGCATTAAATAATTTAACCATATTTAGCCATAATAAACCTTTGTGAAATAATTTGCAGCGTTTTCAATTGAGTATGATCGTAGTTTTAGTTGGCTTGCGTACGTCATAAGGCCCGTCCAGACTCCTCGGCGTGTCCCATTTCGAGTTGCCACAACCTATACTTCTATAATTATATACGCATGTTTATATTTCACGATTTGAGCTCCTATCTATTCAAATAGTTATTGCCTTAATAATATCATTATCTAACCACGTACGAAAAGTCGAGAGGATATGTTATTAAATATGCGTAGGAAAAGCATTGGTATTAACACACAAATATGACCTAGAAAAAAACATATATTCATGCCTCGAAGGAACGCCGTACCCACCACAAGGTGCCGCGGCGCCTCCTCTCACTCCACCCCCCGCTCACCCCCTCTCACCACCCACCGTGACCCCCTGCCAAGCGTGCCAGGCGTGCGTGCGTGCGTGAGTCTAACAAAGCCTTGAAATGACACTTTTTCGCCCGTTTTTGGCCCATAGCATCTATGCGAGTAAAGCGATCGGGATGGTTAAACGTTAGGACCAACTAGACCCCAAATGGAGTCTATGTGCGAAAGGACGGGTTTTTTAAGTCAATTCTTAGGCCTTTTATGGCCCGGACGGCGAACGGCGGACGGCGGACGGACATTTCAAATTTGGATTCTACGTACCTTGAAACGTAAAGTGACAAAGTTTGAGGGGGGGTTATAAAAATTTTTTGCTATACGATCACATAGGCTTATTATTGGAAATAATAAACCAAAACGGGTTTCGGATTCAGCACCCTCGAAAATCCACAGGACCAGTACCAGATTCGTGGGGGCAATGTTTGGTTTTTTTGGTGGGGGGGGGGGGGGGGGGGGGGGGGGGTTGGCTATGTTATCAAATCCCGTTTAAAGTATATTTATTATCGAAACTCGGGATAAGTAACAAACAGATTTATCACAAAGTCATCTTCTCACCATGAAGAATGGAGCTCATTGAACAAAAGAGTAGCCAAAAAGCTACATTGCTTTCATAAGAGCTTCATTCTCAGGGCGCGATCTGACAGTTCTCGAACTCATCAGAACTGGGACAAGAATCCCGGGGGTTCCGGAACTTGTGGAACCGCGATCTGCACTGCGAACGATTTCAGAACTTCGAAGTGGAATAACCTGTGTTGCTGTTTGTGACAAACTCTTCGTAATTGAACCTTGGCACAATTTTGTCGAAAAAATTCGAGTTTCGTGGATGTAGACGAGATTTACTACAACTTCAATCTCGTCTTCATCGTCTACAAACCATGCAACTTCACCACCATCGTCGAAACTATCGCTTCCCGAACTTGACAAGCTACTAGTTGAAATTTCGATGAAGAAGTTCAAATGAAGCACAGCGAACAACAGAACAAAGCAAAGTTATACAGGGAAAATTACAAGGAACACGCGGCAACTAAAGCCGAGATATCGTAATGTTTATTCCACGACCTCCAAAAAATTATGAAATGAGCATACGTTAACTACGTCTTTCTGACACAGTTCCGAAAAAAATCGGGGACTGTAGAACCGTTCGGAACTGGGTTCGAAAAACACAGCGAACGCCGAAGTCGGCGTTTCGGAACTGGGCGTTCTGGCACTGCGAACGACAAAACTCGACTGCGCATGCCCAGAACCGTTCCGAACTAGCGGAACGCACACTGAGAACAAAGCTAAGAAATTATTTCTAGGGTTAGGGTCAGCCATAATACCCGAATAGACACAAGAAATGCTATCGCAATGAGGATTCAAAGGAATCAAATGTTTGTGAATATTCAGAATTTACGTACGAGAAGACAGAAAAATGTAGGAGTAAAATTACTACTTATTTTTACCCGATTCTTATGCTTTCTTCTATAATCTTTAGTATTTATGAAAGGAAAATATACGAAAATATATAAAGTGATTCTTTTTTATCAATTGTATTGCAGTACATTCATGGAATGACCAAGGTAGGAGAATCTTATAACGTCGTTACACTCAACAGGTTAAAGTAATGTATTCATGAAGTTAAACAAGCGTGAAATAATAAATGTTCTCCCAAAGGAACGAAAAATGGGTTTCCTCTCTTTCCAAAATTCCGTTGTCCGAATCAACTTTTATTGGATTTGAACCAATAGATTTGAAGATTTAAATTGTGTACTTGGCTGCTGACAAAGGTTAATTATTTAGATAGAGTCAACTGCTTAACGTGAAGCGATCTGGGTGGTTTCATTCGATTCTCTCAGATGCCAACTAATAATTCGGACAAGAAAAAAAAAAAAAAAAATTGCCAAGTTAGGTGTGCCACATAGCTTCCTCGTTTACATATCATGAACGTATAAATCATTGAAAAGTTTTAAATGATCTTGAAAAATTCCATAGAGGAAAGGAGTAAATCAAGAAGTAGCGTAAAATGTCATAACTGATCAATGAAGAAACGAAAAAAATTATACTCCATGCAATTTACGTTTGTACAAGCGCAGAATGAAGTATTGATTAGTCAACAATGAAACAGATAGGGGACCATCTACAACCTAGTGGAAATTAAGGTCGTTACAAGGATTTCACATAGGCGCATGTGCAGTAGCTATTAATAATATGTACAGGGTGGTCCGTAATAAACGGACACATTTTAAAATCCTGTAAAATTCACAAATTCGATCGTAGGGATTAAAAAATAAGCAGAACGTGTAGAGAAAATCAGTAAGTTTTATTCACAATCGAAAAATCGGAAAAAAATTATCAAGTTTTAAAAATTATGTCATTTAAATGACGACCCTGTGTGGTAACGCAAAGTTCAAGACGGTCCTTGAAGTTCTGCATCACTCTTTGCACCATATCTTCCGGTATTTCTGCGATTTCTCGTCTTATTGACTGCTTCAATGCTTGAATGGTTCGTGGTTTGTCCACGTACACTTTAGATTTCAGGTGGCTTTTTGCGAACGATTTCTCCCGGACGCGTGATCCCCCGACATGGGGATGTTCCCTGGCCTCCGCGTTCCCCATACCTCACCCCCTGTGACTTTTTTCTAGGGCCACCTGAAATCTAAAGTGTACGTGGACAAACCACGAACCATTCAAGCATTGAAGCAGTCAATAAGACGAGAAATCGCGGAAATACCGGAAGATATGGTGCAAAGAGTGATGCAGAACTTCAAGGACCGTGTTGAACTGTGCGTTACCAAACAGGGTCGTCATTTAAATGACATAATTTTTAAAACTTGATAATTTTTTCCGATTTTTTGATTGTGAATAAAACTTACTTATTTTCTCTACACGTTCTGCTCATTTTTTAATCCCTACGATCGAATTTGTGAACGTTACAGGATTTTAAAATGTGTACGTTTATTACGGACCACCCTGTACAATCATGTTGAAGTTGATGTGGGATGATCAAATCGTCATCCCCCAACTATCATCCGAATTTGAGCGAGATCGGACGACTAGGGCGTGAAACATGGAGCATAATGGAATTTACGTTTGTGCATGCGCAGAGTGAAGTATTGATTTGGCAACAATGAAACTGACAGGGGACCGTCTACCCCCTAGCCCGCACATCCCTTGAAAATGTCATCCAAATCGGATGAAAACTGTGGAAAATAAGCTTGTTACAAGGATTTGCGGACACACGACACACCTACACACAGACACGGAACCAAAGTTGCTGAGAATTGTCTAAAACGTAAAATGTGAGTGGAAATTTTGGTTTTGGAGACCAACATTTTTTTTCTCCCGAAAGTGAAAACAATGCTTCCGCTGCCTTTAAGTAGACTCGGAAGCAGTACTGTAATTTCCAAAGTGCTCGAACTTAATATTTCAGCTCTTAAATTCTCTCTTCAGGGTGAATAGAAATTGATGCCGAGCTTTTAGGACCAACTAGACCCCAAATGTGATTTTTGTGCCAAGTTTCTTCATCTTTGCTACAGTAGTTTTGGAGATTTGTTCTGGTCGGCGTATGGCGAACGCCGCGGGGTGCGGCTGTCAGACGATTATTTTCTGAGTCGATTTTCGGATTAAACGCATCTTGAAACGAAAACCATGAAATATTGGTGAGGCGGGGAGGAGGGGGAGGGTTTGGGTAGGTGGGAGGATGATATTCATTTTTTCCTGGTCGATTGTAAAGGTTCATTGATATAAATAATGAACCAAAATTAACCAAACGGATATCGCATGATAATGTATATTTTATTTTATTATCACTAATATAACTTTTCTTTGTTTTTGTTTCAGGAACCTACTCGGTAACCTTGCCAAACTATCTTAGCCAGCAAAAGAGGGCTCTCTGATGGGATTCAACTGAATTAAGAAACTCCGTTTGAACTGTTTCATCAATAATTCTTATATTACCGATTTTATAAGCAAATGTCGTCTCAGGAGACCAGCAATAAATCTAAACCAAATATATAATTACAAGAAAAAATAGGAATGCTGAGCGTTACCCCTACCTATACCCAATTAATATTTTTCTCAAAATAAACATGTGTATAAAAAATGATAGGAGGCTCAAATGTCGTTATTTATGGTCTTATTGGCAAAATTTTGAGAAAATACAATCCATGAAGGAGATATCCACAAGGATTATTATTTTGCCTTTTTCCATTTTTTCTAATTTTCTTCATATTTTAGACTGGTGCTCAGTAAATTTTATTCACTTGAGCAACAGAATCATCAATGTGCGATTTGAGATTTGTAAACGCTTTAATCGGACGATAGCAAACCTTAAATGAAACTTATGTCCAGTTTCAACACTACCAACTTCTTGTTCATTTTCTAATAGTCAACTTTCGTGTGTGCGACGATTTTTCCTTTTAGATCCAAGAATCGGATTCAACGCTCATTAAAAAACCCAGACTTTTTTCCGAATTTTTTCATTCAAAATTGCAAATGGCTTGCACAAAAACCAGATAGAAAGAAGAAGATGTGCCCATCCTATCATAGTTAGCCCCCCCCCCCCCCCATCACACAGGCATTGTTGACAGAGTATTTTGTTAACGTTAGTCACCCAATGTTCTTCATATTGCACCTTCTTGGAAAGCTCACGTCAATCAAGTAGATCTTCCAGCTGGTGGAATACAACACTAGAATGGGTGCAGAACATTGGTTGTTGTACACCAAATTCTTTGTTACGTAATTTTTCAGTAAGAGGCTTAACTGTTCTATTTCAATGTTTATCAATAGTAACGTAGCTTCATATAATTCTTGTCAGCCAACCATTCTACCATTACTTCCGGAGCACAGCTTACAATTGCTTCCTATTGTAATTCCCAATTAAACTCTCTACCGTCAAATCAACGACGTCATAATTATATTCAACCTAAACCATATCGACAAACACGACACGTCTTATCTCTCATGAACTCCCAAATCTCAATTTTTTCTCACCTTATCCAAGTAATAAATGTACACGTATAAGCAAGCGAACTGGGGATGTACTAAAGTAAAATTTTAAGGCATATCCTTTCTTGGGACGTGACGTTCCCATCTCAAAAACACAAAACATCAAGTAGTCAACCCTTAGTAAAAATGTAGATTAGTTGGTCAAGTTCTTGAGTCTCGTGAATCAACTTGGTTGTTCGCGAATGTCTCGTTTTTTTGGGCATATTGGGTGTAGGAAATTTACCTGATAAAAATGTATTGTTGATTTCGTTCTTTTAGAAAGGGCTAATGCTCGAAGGATTTGGGTTCAGCCGAGGGACAAAAAAGGAAGATGGATGGATGGGTGAAAACTTATTAGCTAAATCGGTGGAGTGCGCTACGTCACCGGCAAAGTGATGATAGGAAGAGTTGGGGTGGGCGGGAAGCGGGAGGGGACTGGGGTTGTCCCGGAGTGTCCCGTCAGATACTCCTCCCGTCACGACCCTGTCCCGTCATCATTAGCGAAGTGAGTTTTCACACGGTCCCTTTCACACTATAAATCGTAAATTACATGGGTACATATTTCAATCGTCAAAATGTAAAATTTAAGTTCATAAAAAGTGAAATTTTTATTTTCTGTACATCTTTGTAAAGCTCTGCAATACGACTCAACCCCTCAGTACAAGTCTTCTTAAAAAGGGAAGTAGCATTGGACATCCTGTTTTTTTTTGTTTTTTTAAATTGTAGAATTGATTTAATTTCACGTATTTACTGTGATGTATCAGAACTTATGTTTGTATCAAGATTTTAATAAATGCAATTTCTAAAATAATAAAACAAAATATTGGGTGCGTTGGAAAATCATCTTCTTTATATTGATAAAATAAAGTGTCTTTATGTATGAATGTACCTCCATAACTTTTGAACGGATAGACCGATTTGCGCGATCCGGCGCAAAATATTGGCCACATCAAAAATTCCACAACTCTTGCTCAGTAAGGGTGGTTGAGAGGAGTGGGGGGTAGACAAAATGGAAAATCCGTGTATGGGCTCAAACGAAAGTCGACGACTAGGGGGTTTCAATTCCAGCTACCATAAATAAGAACATCCCCTACACACGTTAAACCTACCCTTAGGGTAGCGAGCGACATTCCCTACATGTTTCAATTGTAATACACTAATGTACACAGTCACACCTTGCGAGCGAAGCGAGCCTGAGCGGCTAGTTATTTAAATAAAGTAAAGTCTGTATGTAAGTGGGTTTCTTCATAATTTTTGAACGGATTGACCGATTTGGCGATTCTTTTTTTAATATGACCAGCCACTTCCGGCGCAAAATATAGACTACATCAAAATTGCGCAACCCCTGCTCAGTAAGGGGCGGTTGTGAGTGGTGGAGGGGTAGACAAACTGGAGATTCCGTGTGTGGCCTCAAACGAAAGTCCACGACTAGGGGGTTTCAATTCCAGCAACCATAAATAAGAAATAAGTAAGGGGTGGTTGTGAGTGGTGGGGGGAGGGGGTGGTGTTGGGGGGTAGTAAAACTGGAAAATCCGTGTGTGGTCTCAAACGAAAGTACGCGACTAGGGGGTTTTAATTCAAATGTGAGCAACATCCCCTACACATTTCAAGTCACCCTTAGTGATTCACTGTTTCTAATCAATTTACGTGTCCTACTCAACAGTGAAGACCATAGGATATATACAGCCATACCGAGCGATCGAAGCGAGCGAGAAAACTAGGCTAGTTACCTAATAAAATTGTTTTGTTGATTTTGTTATCTTAGAAAGGGCTAATTTTCGAAGGATTTTGGTTCAGCGGAGGGGCAAAAAAGGAAGATAGATGATGGGTGAAAACTTATTAGTTAAATCGGTGGAGTGCGCTACGCCACCGGCAAAGTGATGATGGGAAGTGTTGGGGTGGGCGGGAAGCGGGAGGGGACTGGGTTGTCCCGGAGTGTCCCGTCACATTCTTGTCCCGTCACGACCCTGTCCCGTCATCATTAGCGAAGTGAGTTTTCCGGGGCGGAGTTAACGGCGAAACGGAAACGCGGTTAAAGGGAGTTTGAGGGGTGAGTAGAGGGAGGGGGGCGGACTCAGCAAGACCGTCAGTCACGGCTGTCACACCGTTCAGCGTTTTCTCCGAAAAGGGCAAAGAACGGAATAGGTGACGGAGGGATGAAGCGCGGGGAGGGGAAGGGATGGAAGATTGTTGGAGAAAGTGGTGGAAGACGGTGGAATGAAGGGGTAGTGGAAAGGGAGGAGAAAGGGGGTGAAATTGATATAAGGCGTCAGATGAGTGTTACTAGGGCCAAGCGGCATTTCTCACCCTTTGGAGGAACCTCATCGTCGACAAAAAATGTACAAGCCAGTAAAATATAATATCTCGAATTTTATGAAATATAGGTAAATATACATGATATATTTCATAAAATTCTTTTAACATGGAACATGCTTAGCTTTGAGCTAACTGCCCGAAAACGTTACGCGGAAGTGTCACAAAACTTGGACAAGGTAACTAGCGAAACACCCCAATTTATCTGATTTCCTCGATCAATTTTATCAATTTCGCCGTGTTTGACAGTATGTTTCTTAGAAATGATCGTAAGAGCAAATTTTCGAAAATTGTCATATTATATTATGAAATGAAATGAAATAAAAAAAGTTGTATTTTGCAATTATAAAAAAAGTATACACAATGTACAAATTCACAACATACAACAGAAACTATTCCCCTATGTGGGCGAAAAAACATTAACATTATGTTATAATGTTTTAATATTGGCCATTTTGAGTGAAAACCTTGTAAATTTTTACCTCTTGCACGGAAAAAACTCATGCATGGATATGTCTTGCGTAGGACCCATTATGCTTCTTAACTTGTGTAAGATAAGAAACATTAGGTGAAATCACTTAAATCAAAAATTCTAATTGTTTTGTTGTTGTTTCTTTAATTGGTAAGAAATAGTGACTTCCTCATTTTCCGGATAGAGTAGCGTGATTAGTAACGTAATGAAAGTAGGTAACAACCTAGTTACCCATTACATTTTGTTATCACGATCACGCTTATTTGGTCATGACCCCCAGCCAAAAAACATATCTATGTCAAAACGTTACGCGGATGTGTCACGAAATTTTAGCATGGAACATGCTGTAGCCTTGGACCAACTTAGCCAAAAACGTTACGTGGATGTGTCACGAAATTTTTTCTTTTGATTTTCATGTACAACCAATCCGTAGCTGGGGAAATGAAACTTTTTTAGTTTTCACCGGACAAAAATCGTTCTCCACTCGTCGGAAATCTCTCAATTTATCACACATTTCTTTCGTTCTTGTTCTTCTATTTATGTCGTAGTTTTATATTTATTTATGTTATAAATGGGTATGGTAAAACACTGTACGGAACTACATACCTACTTATAAACTCGTAAACGAGTTCCACTATCTGCTTTAAAAGCAGATACCATCTTACATGGATATGTCTTTGATTGGGGATTTCATAACGGTTGTCCTCGAGAGTTGTAAACAAATCCTTTAACTTTGGACTGTAGGCGACGAAATGTAGAATAAAGAATACATTCTATTATTCTTGGAGACACAATAGCATACTATACATACTATTAAAGTTATTTCTTCAATACAGGTGCTATCATTTTTATGTTCATGATAGCCTGATTTTTCATTAATAAATTAAATTATATCATCTATTGTTTTATTTGAGAACGTTTCGTTCTCTTACTGAGGACATCTTCAGATCTTGCTTTCTTGACATTGAGTTGACTTGGTGAGCCACTGTTTTATTTAACAAATCCGTTATATTCGGATGCTTATAAATTTTTTCCTGGACACAACAAGATCTGAAGATGTCTTCAGTAAGAGGATGAAACGTTATCAAATAAAACAGTAATTGAAATAATGTAATTTATTTTCCCTGGGCCGCATCCCTACTAATTCCAACAAAACAACGGTTTACTTATAGAAATGTTGAAAATAACTGTGGAGAGAAGTCACTACAATGAGTTGTTGTTTACAGTCGACTGTTGTCAAGAGGATGATAATGTTTCCTATGTAGTGGAGTAAATGATGCTACTGCTTTACGTTAAGAATATTGTAACCGGCTTATTAAAATTGTTTATAATCCAATCAACTTAGTTTAGGAATGTAGCCAGGTACGTAAGGAGGGGGAAATTGGTAGCTTGAGATGTGCACATTTATCACATAAATCAAGCGCTTTCCAACGAGTGGCGAACGATTTCTGTGCGATGAAAACTACGGAAGTTCCATTCCCCTAGCAACGGTTTGGTTGTACGTGAACATCATTAAAAATTGTGACATATTTTTTGCGTCACGAAAATTTTTGGTTGACCCCCCAGAGCAAAGACATATCCATGTCAAAATGCCGCTTGTTTTGTTGTCATTTGGTTGAAAAGTTAATCTTGGTAATAGTAATTGTAGACGCGCAACATAACGGAAAATTACCTACCTAGGTACTCTGTTCTAATTTCGATTAGTAAAACATTTATGTCGTAGTTTTAAATTTATTTACATTTACGAATTAGCGGGAAGAAAGCATGTTCCATGTTTTAGCACTTTAGCCGAAGCCTCAAAGCGGAAAGCAACCGGAGAGTCCAGGGGGGCCAAGGGGCGGAGGCCCTTGTGAGGCCTGGAGGGCCGAGTTTCACTAACTATTTATCTCTCGATAACAGTTATACAACTCTGAGATTTTTACCTTAAAATGATCATACATTCATGTAGAATCACTGGTAAATTTTGACTTAAATATGACTTATCGCTGGGGGTTATTCTAAAAATGCTGTTACCCAAGATGTTACCACGTTTTCTGATGATTTTCACTTACAACCAACGCGTTTCGAGGGAAATGTAACTTTTGTAGTTTCCATCTCACAAGAATGGTCGTTCTCTAATCGTTGGAAAGCTCTCAATTTACCTTATCATGTTTCGTTAACTGAGCAGTGCGTGGCCTACAATCTCAGGTATCAGCGTGCTTGTGTCAATAATTTATTGTCTACAAACAAGTGATCCTTCTCAATTTCGTAAACATGATTGCAACCAATATTGGGACTCTCTAGTTTGAAGCGGCGTATTCATGATCTAATGCTTTTCTCGGTAAGGGGAATGCTCACTATTCTTTGGTTTAATTCCTTGATATTAAATTTTGTTCAATTAAGACTTTGGTCTTATTTTACAGCTTATGCCAGGAGTTTTAAATTTCATTGTGGATGGTGATGAATGCAGGGTGGAAGACTGATATTTATTATTATTAATCCTTTTTTTAAATGTTTGTTAGAAAACTTCAAAAATCCTAATGCGGGATCACTGGAAAATTTATTTGAAAAACGGATACAAAGAAAAGTAAATGAGTGATCAGGGGAAAAAAAATCCTGCGTTGATTATGAAAAGGATCTCAAAGGATCAAGAAATTTTTTCAAAATTAACCTCCTTAACCCCAGGGACATAATACGTTCTGTAAGTGACCCATCCTTCCACCAATAACTGTGGCACCCAACATACCAGTTACCTACAGGTTAGGTTTATGATGTGGGATTGAGTGAATAATTCACTTGCTTGAATAATCGGTAACAATTGCGCATACTCAAAACTAATATTGAATGACACTCCGAGAATAATGAATCGATTTCGAAAAAATTTTAAATTATTATTTGGATTAGCCTTTAGACGATTTCTGCACATGCAAATGAATTATAGCTATATTTTGCATTCATGCATGTATAACACATGTATTAGAAACTGTTATATTTTACATTCAATCATTTCGACTCGCATTTTGTACTTGAACTACTCCTATACGGCCATGTTACAAAAGGTTTGTTTCCACTGCTTGTCTGGAGCAGGTTCAATGCAGATCAAGTTTAGAGCAAGGGCACCTCCATGGCTGTTCAGTTCGTATGGTAGCGGTAACCCATGAATACACAAATATCCATGAAAATTGAATCACGTTTGTGGAATTTCAGCAAACAAACCTTTGTTTTCGTGCCCTTCGATGTCCGATCTTCTGCTGTTGTTCTGTGAGGTTATACAAGTTTGAAGAAGGATATCTCGGGTTATTCAAAGTTACAAAGAGCGCATGCGCGGATTAAGCGGCAAATGGTCTGCCGGGAGAGCAGAAAGTTCATGTTCGGATCATGTTCCTTGGGCAGAAGAAAGAGCTGGCTTGAAAGGAATCAGCTGACTTCATTTAAACCGGTCTGGTGACCAGCGTCAATCAATTCCTCATGACCGAAAACACCCATAAAAATAAAAAAATCAAACATCGTTGGGTGAGAAAAAATGTTAGTTAGGTCAAACAGTGCATATTTTAGAGTACCTATTAAATTAGATTACAAGTTTTGCATGCATGGCAATAATAATGACGCGACAGACGCTTTTTATGGCGGTGTAAAAGTAGGAAGGGAATTGGCGACGCTAGAGCGATTAAAGAAATCAAACGATTACTGGAGCCATTATAACAAAGGATATATCCACAATTATGTTTAAATCCGAGGTAGAAGAAAACGTAAATAGCAATAAATGAATAAATCATTTTAGGTCACTTTAATTAGAAAAACACAATTTTTTACTAACACCGAAGATACATTACTTATATTGTCTTTAAGATTTGTTCTGGGAAGTTCTAAAATGTTCCTCAAGTGGTAACAACGTAATAAGAAAGGTAAAGTAAGTTAAGAATATAATAATGTGGACGAAGCTGCCAAGTAAATTGAGTAACAAGTTATTGAGTAACATATTTTTAGTATCATCAATAAGTAGGTACTAGGTACTATGTTCCTCAAAGGGTTAATGAAGCGAATGGTTTACCTAGAGGTACCGTAAAAACAAATATTTATGGACGATGCAGATGAATCTCAACTATAAATGTTTTTGAACCCTTCGTTAAAAGGATCATTAAAAAATATTATGTAACACTGAGCATTTTTTTGATGGGTTATTAACCAAGAGATCAAAGCTCATATTACGTAAGTGGTTTTAATACACCTATTGAATTTCACCGGATGGACTAAAGTTTGTTGGTGAGATGTATAGATTGGTTCCAATGTTGGTTTATTATTTTTGATACTTAATAAGCCTTGGTAACTGAAAACGAGAGAGAAAACCTTCCATCCACCTCTACTTCATACGACATCAATCCTGACCGCTTTACTAAATTGTCCCTAGCTTACAATCCTTCGCTGCTGGTAACTTCGTCCATACTTCTTTTCCCTCTTCTCTCAGTCCCCTCCCTTTTTCATGATTAATTTTTTGATGCAGTAGTGTCCGGTCCTGATTCCGTTCGATGCTTGGTTTCAACAATTCGAATTTCGTTCGTAGCCGGCGCCCAAAAATTAGTTCAGCCGGGGATCGTCTTGTTGTGGTATGCGATGTTGTCCTATAATTGAAGGCAAACTGTCCCACTTTTTCCTAGATTTGTGCCCTAGTTCCCTTTTCTAGTGGCAGCCTATTCTTGAATGTTCTCTTGCTTCTTTCAGCTAACCCATTTGTACGAGGATGGTCGGGGGTAGCTCTTACATGTCTGATTGACCTTTCTTTGTGGTACTGTTGAAATTCAGATGACGTGAACTGGGGACCGTTATCTGTAACCAACACTTGTGGTAAGCCGAATCTGCTAAACAGTTCCTTCAGGGCTATGATGGTGGTTTGGGATGTAGTGTTATTCATAGGGATAACTTTCAGCCATTTGGTGGAAGCATCTACTACAATCAACCACATTATTCCATGGAATGAATGGTTCCGCAAAATCTAAATGCAACTGAAACCATGGTTGAAAAATTATGTTCCAGGATTAAATTGGTGCTTCCTCGGGTGCATCTGAAACATTTCCCCTCGAACGTTTCAATTTCTCCGTCCATTCCTTGCCACCACATGTGAATATGCGCAATAGATCGCATTGCTCTGGATCCTGGGTGACCAAGATGCAGTATTTCCAACAAATTTTGTTTCACTTTTTGCGGTACAAAAATCTTCCCATTACATAGTAGAAGACCTTTCTCCATCAACAATTCTTCCCGTTTCTCAAAATATGGCAATAAAGATTGATCCAAAATCTGTTTAATGGCCAGCCATTGCTAGCGTAGCATCCCACCTTGTGCATTGTAGCATCTGCCGCCACATGTCTTCGTAACTCTCTCGACGTGATGGGTGCATCCCTCACATGTAAATGTAACAACCGGGGTTAGTTATCGTTTCAAGATGGGACTTAATCCTTGGCACCTCTTTCAATCAACTGTAAAAGGTTAAATTGAAGGGTTGATATATTGAAAATCAGAACCATAACCACTTTTGAGTTATTCAAAATATTTTAGTTACATTGATTTATTCTTTTTTTTACTTTTGTTATAGCATTTTTCTGTCAAATGAAACCTTTTTTCTATCAACTGAAACTTCGTAACTACCATGTTCCAATCAAATGAAACCATGAACCGATCAAATGAAAGCTCTTTTCAACCCAACGAAACATTATTTCAAACAAATGGAACCTTATTTCAATCAAATGGAACTTCTTCGAATCATCTAGAGAAAAATTACATTTTATTTCTGATATTCGCTAAACAAGTTAATACAGTGGCACTACTGTTATAAAATTAACCTATTGTTGTATCAGTTAATTTAGTGCAGCCGGTGTCCAGAAGCTGCGGCAGCAGTTTCATCATCATGCTATCACGAAGTTGGAGCAGTCAGTCGTTGTAATCAAAAATATGGTGGATCGAAAAGTTTCATTTGAATGAAATGAGGTTTCATTTGTTTGAAAAAGTTTCATTTGGTTGAAAAGGGGTTTCATTTGATTGGTAAATGGTTTCATTTGGTAGGTACGAGGTTTAATTTGATTGGAACAAGGTTTCATTTGGTCGGTACGAAGTTTCATTTGATAGAAAGAAGGTTTCATTTGACTGAAAAATGCTATATATATATATATATATATATATATATATTTAGGACGCTTCGGGTTTCTTGAGGGTTGGTCAAGAAACCCGAAACGTCTTAAATTTAACTCAGTGGTCGAGATAACCCAGCCTGATTATATATATATATATATATATATATATATATATATATATATATATAAATTGCTATGCAATTCTTAGGCCGACCCCCAATTAAAGATGATTTTCACGTACAACCGAGAAGTTGAGTAGTTGCTATAGATTGTGCCACAATTTCAGTGTTTTTCACGTACAACCCAGCCGTTGTTAGGGGAATGAAACTTCCGCAGTTTTCATCACACAAAAATCGTTCGCCACTCGTTGGAAAGCGCTTGATTTAAGTGATAAATGTTCACATTTCACGCTACCAATTTCCCTCTCCTACGTACCTGGCTACATTCCAAAACTAAGTTGATTCAGGCTAAGAATTGCATAGCAAATTATCCTCGTTTTCTACGCAGTAGAAAAGAGAGAGGATCCGGCGAGGCGCGAAGCGCCGAGTATAGACTAGGGGGGTCCAGGGAGGCGAAGCCCCCCGGCGAGGCGCGAATATTTTTTTTTTTTTTCTTTCAACTTTTTGTTACACGTTCAGGTATTAAAAAAAAAACCTAAGGACGTTATAGGCTAGGAAGTGACAAGTGCTTACGAGCGTAGTAACTATATATTTATTTTATACTGATGTATTTTGAATTTAGTTTTTATAACTGATAATTAGAAAGAAATTCAAGTTTCTTCTTCTTCTGCAAAGGTTCAATTAGTGATAATAATAAGCCGAAAATAGCTTGGGGTTTTCTGGACCCCCAATGTTCAATAAGGAAGATAAAAATTTGGATTTCGTTCAAGGGATGAAAATAAAAAATGATCAGGGAAAAAAGCGTTGACATGTGACCTGGGTCAGATTAGGGCACGGGGTTGTTGGGAATCCGATGCGAAAGGTGCGTAGGGGCAAAAGTGGCCGATCGATCGCCTCCCCCTTCGCCGCCTCGTCATGCAAACTCCGCCGAGCTTCGTCCTGCCCATTGACGACGTTCATTGAGCGTCCACGGAATGACCTTAGCGTTCAAGGGCTCTGCGGCGACAGTCAAGATCACAAGAGGCCGGCAAAGGGAGAGTAATGACCGTTAGATCGTGGTATTTGAGAGTACTTCACCCCACAAAGGTAACTGTTGTGTGATATCACCGACTGGCAATTATTCAATTTCAATTCCGTTTATTAGAAACTGACAAGAGTTAGGTACTAGTTATAACTTCATTATTATTTCAGTACCGACGTGAGCTCCACTCCATGCGTAATAGATACCATTATTATTATCTTATTCTGGAATTCGGAAGAAGAAACACAGACTACTTTTTGTTCTTTGCGAGCGCATTCGAGAGATACTGTGCCCCCTTCCTCAGGATCTGTAATTTATTTCCAAAGTATGAAATACACTATAATAGAACATGACTTCTGAAAAAAATGAATAAATAAAATAAAATTAATAATAATAATTACAAACTACCCCCTAGTCACTTAATTCTCCATACAATCAACATCAGTAGGCAAATAATCTGCCTATCGATAAAAATCTTACAAATCTAACAAATTTTGAACTAACTTCCAACAAATATGTATAATAACAAATAAAAATATAATAATGGGCCCTATAATCAAATAATAACAAAAAGAGGTAACAAAAGTATAACAATCAACAAGCTGTCTCTTTCTGCTTCTCTATCCCTTCTATCATCCAACTCAATACTGCAAGCCAACTCCAGCAACAAACCGCATCAACTGAAAACACAGATTTTTCCCTCAAAAAACTTTCCCCAACATCAATCCCTACCATCACATTACACCATATCATTAACCACCTACCTCGTCTCCTCCAGAAGTCATCCCACATGAATCCCTTCACGAAAACTAATCCCTTCCAAACAAACACCATACAGCCACTACCAGCCTGCGTCTCCAACCCTTCAGTACCAAACGAGTCCAATCATATTACGCCACCACACTCTACCATCAAATCTGATTTGAACTGGTTGACAATCATTAAAATGTGAACGAGATCGGTTGACTAGGGCGTGAAAAAATGAAGTACCTATAATGGTATTTACATATGCGCATGCGCAGAGTGAAGTATTGATTTGTCAACGATGGAACTGATAGGGGGCCGTCTACCTCCTAGCCCACACGTTTCCGGAGAATTTCATCTAGATCGGATAAAAACTGTGGAAAATAAGCTTGTTACAAGGATTTTGTATCGGCGCATGTGCAGTAGCTCTTACTGATGCGATCATGTTGAAATTGATATGGATGGTCAAATCGTCATACTCTATCATCCGAATATTAGCGAGATCGGACGACAAGGGCGTGAGAAAATGATGTTTGGTAGAATTCATGTTTTGCGCATGCGCAGAGTGAAGTATTGAGTAAAGAACGATGAAACTAAAAGGGAACCGTCTACGCCCTAGCACGCACATTCCCTGAAAATTTAACCCAACTCGGATGAAAACTGTAGAAAATAAGCTTGTTACAAGGATTTGCGGACACACGACAGACACTGAACCAAGTAGTTCAGAATGGTCTAAAACGTATATAAGTTTTGAAGACCCTTTTTTTTTTAAATCGGAAAGTGATAAAAATTATGCTTCCGCTACCTATAGGTAGACTCGGAAGCAATACGAATGGACATTGTTTGCATGACAATGCTTGTTAAGAGTTTTGTTGCCTCGTTGCTTGTCGCCTGCATTCATGGAGATGTTAACATTACCCTGATGCTTTCAGTCGTTGATGTTGATGCCGGGTGGGCGGTTTGCACCTAAGATTGTCCTGTGAGCTCGTTCTGACTGTTGCAGGAGTCTATCATTACTTTTCAGCATAGTTTTGAGCCCCTTCACCACAATGCACTCATCAAAACTAGATTGGTGTGATCGCGCATGTTCTGCAACAGGAAGCTGCCGGGGCTGGTTCACTGATGCTCTGTGGTTTCCGCCAGTATTCTACTCGCTTTGTCACCTCCCAATCAATTGCCACATTTTGCAAACAACTTTTGGTGACTCCATGAATGGGCTCTGGCCCTACAGGCGATGGCACTGCTCCTCTTTTAGCAAGAAGATATAAGTACTTATTACATTTTCCGGTCATAAGAGAAAATCGGGCTACTGGCAACTCGTCTTGGCAGTCGTTTTGAATCATGTACAGCTGATTGTGATCCAAGTTTGGAAGTTTTCAGTCAGCTGATTTATTAATATTTTAATCCCAAAAATATGGTGTAATGTACCTAATTACATGTCTCATGTAGGTCGAATATAAATTGTAATATCTTGAACCAACCGATGTGGAATATAAATTGTAATATCTTAAAGCTATTTTTTATGCGGACCTGTTGTTGTCGTGTGGCACATCGCAGCCACTGCCGGGGTTCCCGTTATCTCACCGTGGGAAATATAAGTTGGAGTTGTTTAAACTGATCGATCATTTATCTCGAAGAAGGATGTGACTGATCCATAGCTCCGTGGAGGATATACGAGGTGATCGGTTCGGCTGCTGTAAATTCAGGATGGATGGGCTCGGAGAAATCCCACCGAGATATCGCTAGTATTGATAAGACACTTTGCCTCCATAACGTCTGCTTGCGAATAACAACGATAGTAAATACAATGCAGCCGTCTAGTTTATACACTGTCATATAATGTCATGGTCGATCTCGTCTTTTCTGTCACCTACTTTAAGCTATATTTACGGAACACAAGGCGTACATTTATTCTCTCGATTATTTATCGATGCCATTCTACGATTTCCACGTTTTAGAGGGTAGGAATAGCACACTTTCAGCAAATAGTCGAAGATAATGAAGCTATTCCAATGGTTCGAAAAAATTGAAAAGGTCCATTCATGCAGTGATCATCCGAGCTAATGCTCGTAAGTGTTGTATTATGATACCTTGTTTTGAAATTGTCGCGCTTGAGTGCAAAGAAATGTTAACTACCAACTTTATGGTTAAAAAAAAACAAAAAAAAACTTATTCTAAAAAATAATGCCTTGCGATTCTGGACTTTGGATTTTTCCCTGTTTTGTAGTTTTTATCAATTTCACAGCGAATATTAATTTAATTTATGTACATTTTAGCAAATTTTCGTAGAAAATGAAGCTATTACAATGGCCCCAACAATTTTAAAATCAAAATTTTCGAAAATATTGTTTATTGAAATCCGTTTTGAGAATTTTGAAACTAATCCTAGAGTTTAACGCTTTTTCATATGTATATAAATAAATAAATAAATATATATATATGTGTGAGTGTGTGTGTGGTGTGTGTGTGTGTGTGTGTGTGTGTGTGTGTGTGGGGGCACCTGCTCGTTTGATCGAGTATGTTGCCTGCCTGTACCACGAAGGCGTGACGGTCTTCGAGGCACGAGGTGAGATGTCAGGGGATGTTGTTATTGGGCGCGGGGTACGCCAGGGGGATCCTCTGTCGCCACTCCTCTTTGACCTGGTCGTGGATACGGCCTTGGGTAAGCTGCCAGCTGAAATAGGGTTTGATCTCGCCCCTGGGGTGCGAGTAGGTGCATTGGCTTTTGCTGATGATGTCATCCTACTCGCAGAAACCCGTGAGGGCTTGCAGATCTCCCTCAACGCATTTGCTGAGCAGCTAGCCAGGTGTGGTTTGGTGGTAAACCCAGGTAAGTGTGGGTCGGTCTCCTTGGTCCCGTCCGGTCGCCAGCATAAGGTGAAGGTGGTGGATGAGGAGTGTTTTGTCTTAGGACAAACTTCCATCCCTGCCCAATCCGTGCTGGAGGTCTGGCGGTACCTTGGAGTCGACTTCATGGGTGTTGCAACCATTGCCGCAAGCCGTGTGGACCTTAGTGGAGCATTAGCTCGTGTCACTAAGGCTCCATTGAAGCCACAGCAGAAGCTGCGCCTCCGTCGCACGTACTTACTGCCAAAGCTAACCTATGGGTTAGTCTTTGGCAGGCTTACTGCGGGGAGGCTGCTTGAGTTAGATCGTGAAGTTCGCTCTGCTGTGCGCTCTTGGCTAGGCTTTCCACCTGGTGTCCCAAGTGCTTACATCCACGCACCGGTCAAGGCCGGTGGGCTCGGTATTGTCTCTCTTTCTGCCAGCATCCCATCATTACGCCGCCAGCGCCTGCTTGCCCTTAGGGGCTCGAGCTGGGAGGTCGCCCGCACTGCTGCTGACCTGGACTTTGTCCGGCAGCAGTTGTTGTGGTGCGATCGAGCAACACCAACTGCTCCAAAACCCAGCTCATCTGCTGAGTTCGCTGCTGCACTGCATGAATCAGTAGATGGTAAAGAACTCCGACAGTGCTCTGAATCCCCCATTTCTACTCAGTGGGTGGAATGGGCTTCAGAGGGCATTGGGGCCCGCGACTATCGCCATTTCCACGCCGTCCGGGTGGCTACGTTAGCCACCTCGGTGAGGTGTTCGAGGAGTAGTCGCGGGACAGTTGACACCCTTTGCCGTGCCTGTCGGGGTAAAAATGAGAATCTATATCATGTGGTGCAGCAGTGTCCTCGTACTCACGGTGGCCGCATTTTACGTCACGATGCGGTTGCCAAGCAGATAGCAGGTGCTTTGTCATCTAGCGGTTGGGATGTCGAAAGGGAGAGACTATACCACATGCCGAGTGACCGGGGCAAGAAGCCAGATATCGTCGCGATCAAGCCCGATGGGTCTGCCATAATCCTGGATGTCCAGGTTGTCAGTGGCAGCGTGGACATGGAGCAGACCTGGCGGGCTAAGAAAAGTAAATGTGTGTGTGTGTGTGTGTGTGTGTATGTGTGTGTTTACTTCCAGACGATAACTCTACTTAGGATTGAGATAAAAATTCCGTTCTTGCGCCGAAAAATCAAGCATTGCAAACAAAAGGACGAGTTCGTTGGCCAGCATTTTTTGAGTATATTACATTGGTTAAATTTCAAAAAAAGTGTTGAAAAAACGAGTTCCACTATCTGCTTTACAAGCAGATACCATGTTACATGGATATGTCTTTGAGTTGGATAATACAGTCGACTGTTGTCAAGAGGATAATGTTTCCTATGGAGTGGAGTAAATGATGCTATTGCTTTACGTTAAGAATATTGTAACCGGCTTATTAAAATTATTTATAGTCCAATCAACTTAGTTTAGGAATGTAGCCAGATACGTAAGGAGGGGGAAATTGGTAGCTTGAGATGTGAACATTTATCACATAAATCAAGCGCTTTCCAACGAGTGGCGAACGATTTCTGTGCGATGAAAACTACTGGAGTTCCATTCCCCTAGCAACGGATTGGTTGTATGTGAACATCATTAGAAATTGTGACATATTTTTTGCGTCACGAACATTTTTGGTTGAACCCCCAGAGCAAAGACATACCCATGTCGAAAATCGGTATATTCCCCAGCACCTTCTTGTATTTGGACCGATGGGATTTTAGGTCCCTTTTACCTGTGAATAAGTAAACTGCGTCGCTCCTAACGTATATATTCAGTTATTGTTCGTTATAGATGACCTTGTGTTACCTATCAAGGTCAATCGAACATTGTACTTTTTTTCCGCGGGAATAGACAACGATCTTCATTAACTTCCGTTTTCTGCATTGTTATTTCGCATCAAATCTCGCCAGATTTTCGGTTGGCTACCAAGCGAGAGAGTTTGAAATACTCCAGGCCATTCCAGCGGTGGAACTCTCGGCGGGGTATTAGGCATCATTCGGTTCGGCGTCGCGCAAAACCTTTTGAACAGACCGCCGACCAACCGAATTTCGATTTGTCACGGCTCGATGTTAAACCGCGTGTGTTCCGTCCCCGTTCGCAACTCGTCTGGAAAATGACTCGTTTCTCGTGATCCCCTGAGGGCGACGCCTAATTGTATTTATGCGGCTTGATTGAACGCAAACAATAATAATTACGATAAACGACAGAGAGGCGAAACCTTAACATCTATTTCGCATTAGGCAGAGATATCCCATGGGGGCACCTCCATTTGATCAGCCGATCCAGCAATCAACATAATGCTGCCTAATATCCAATAACTAAGAATAAATAACACTTACGCAGTTTGCATTGCAGAACCAACTTTTCGAATAGATTTAGGTAAAATGTAAGCAGGTGATTAATGTTTAGAACATTTTAACTTTTTATGGATCAGGAGAGAGAAAATATTATGATTCATTATGAAAATTATGATTATGAATCACTTACCGAAGAATAGGTATAAGGGGAAGATCACAGTTGGCATATATACACGAAAGTCGTTTCCCTGAACAAATTACGGCGATATTTGTCGCTAGGTGAACCGTAGTTAATAATAATTTTGTCTTAATCATTGGAAAAGTTGTTTACTTAATCTTCACGGCCAGGATCAATAGTAAAAGAAGAAGGAAACTTGTTTACAAAATGCTCTCCTATTTACTTGCCGCTGCTTCGAGGAGCATGTTGCAAAAAACGCCACGCGAATCAGTCAGCTCAGGCTCAGGGAGGAGCCCGTCATTTCATCCGTCCTATAGTGATGTCCTATAGAGGCTCCCTATCAAATTTCGTAGTAATCAGATAGACAACATGTCTTTCAGCACACTCAGCTGATCAGGATGGACCATGTGAGGTCATTCGGTTCTTGCTGTCATAGAGAAGGCTCCCTATTAGTACCTATCTTATTAAATTTGAGGCCTTTGAGTGCAAAGAAATTGTTGAGTACTAGTATTAAGACAAAAAACTAGGTCTAAACAATATTATGAGAGATTTTTTTGGGGTGAAGGGGGGGGGGGGGGTCCTGGGGATTTTTTTAAAGCTATTTATTGAAGTTTTTACCGATATTTAGCAGAAACCAATGAATTTTAAGTACATTTTCAGCATAATTTTGTCCGAAAAAATTTGCATATCATACTTCAATATTGATAACTTCTTTAAACTAAGTTTCCGTTGAAAAACATAAATTCATCAATTTTCAGCAGTTTTAGTCATTTTTAAATCAAAATTTTTGAAATTTGACCAATTTAATGTGCTAAAAAAATGCTGCCAACGAACTCGTCTTTTCGTTTGGAAAGTTTGATTTTCTATAAAGAGAGTTATAGTTTGGAAGGACATATATATTTTTTTCTCGTATATATATATATATATATATATATATATATATATATATATATATATATATATATATATATATATATATAAAGCTTTAAACTCTAGGAATGTCCATTTTAGGGCCATTGCAAGAGATATATTTTTTTAAACAAAATTCGATAATATATAATTTTCAAAAATTGTCTTCATAGAAATCCGTTATGGGGCATTTCTATTCCTACGATTCTTGAATTTTATTGTTCAATTTTGATGTTTCGATGATAACTTCTACATTCTGCAAGAAAGTAACGTAATTTTGGTAGTTTCTGAAGAACACGTGAAAGGTTTTGAAAGATGAGGTGAAGTCTTTAATAGTTTATTTATTGATCGGATAAAAAACAAATGACAAAGATAAAAATCATTAAAACATGAACAACCGAAAAAGTCCACGGAATTGACGACAGATAACTTCATCGCCTGCTTTTGACGAAAAACGATATGAACATTGAAAAATAATTGTCAGGAAATTCAATAAAAATTATGTATTGTGGAAAACGTCCATTCGAGGAACCCATTCTTTTTATTTTCCATCTTGAATATCTACCGTAAAATTTGTCTTTTAGTTTTCGTGAAATCTTTTCAATCAAATAGATCTTGTCATGAGACAGGTTGTAGTTGTTCTGTATATAATCTCTCCTAAATGTTTTGAAGATTCCGTTTCTCAATGAGTTAGTAATCGATATACGATATACGTTTATACGAGGTGTATACATAATATATACGAGAATATAAGGGTATATACGAGGAAATTGTAAGCGATATACGAGGAATAATGGGTGAAAAGTTTGTCTTGTAGCCGTTTGAAAATGAGGTTTTCTCTTTCAATATTATCACAAGTTTGAAATGTTCCTTAGAATCTTGATCTTACTGAGTGAAAAACTGATGAAAATTTATTTTCTGATTCCGAGTAGCGGAAGCATTGTTTTCACTTTCGGGGGGAAAAACAATTGTTGGTCTCCGAAATCAAAATTTCGACTCGCATTTTACGTTTTAGACCATTCTGAACAACTTTGGTTCCGCATCTGTCTGTGTGTGTGTGTGTGTGTGTGTGTGTGTGTGTGTGTGTGTGTGTATGTGTCTGTGTGTGTGTGGGTGTGTGGTGTGTGTGTGTGTGGGTCTGTCGTATGCCCGCAAATCCTTGTAATAACTTATTATCCATAGTTTTCATCCGAATCGGATGACATTTTCAGGGAACGTGCGAGCTAAGGAGTGAAAATCTTCTAACAGTTGTATCGTTCTTGACTCAAAACCTCACCCTGCGCATGCGCAAACGGAAATTCCACCAAGCATAATTTTCTCACGCTCTAATCGTTCGATCTCGCTCAAATATGGATGACAGTTGGGGAATGACAATCTGATAAAATTATATCAATTTTAACATGATTTTATCAATAATAGCTACTGCGCATGCACCGAAATGAAATCCTTGTAACAAGCTTATTTTCCACAGTTTTCATCAGATCTGGGTGAAATTTCAGGGAATGCGGGCCAGAGGGTAGATGGTTTCTTGACAGTTTCATTGTTGCCAAATCGATACTTCACTCTGCGCATGCGCAAACGTTAATTCCATTATGCTCCATTTTTTCAAGCCCTAGTTGTCCAATCTCGCTTAAATTCTGATGACAGTTAGGGGATGACGATTTGATCATCCCATATCAATTTCAACATGATTGTATCATTAATAGTTACTGCGCACGCGCCTATGTGAAATCCTTGTAACGACCATCACTTCCGCTGTTTTGATCCGATTTCGATTAAATTTGTTAGAGAATGCTCGAGTTAGGTTGTAGATGATCCCCTATCAGTTTCAATGTTGCCAAATCAATACTCCATTCTGTGTATGCTCAAACGAAAATTCCATAATGCTCCATTTTTTTACACTTGAGCCGTCCGATTTCGCTTAAATTTGGATGTTATTTGTGACAGAGTTCCCGTCAGAATCCCAGAGAAAGCGCTGCCGTCGCTCTGTTGTTACCCAACGGGCGTCGCACGCCTCTTCTCATGTTTTCGAAAGGCTGCGTTTGGCGTTGGATGGGTAATCCAAGAACTGGAAAACCAACCTATTCGGAACATAGCACATTAATGCTATTGGTACGAGTGGTATCTCTCTCACGGGATACTGTCACTCTCCTCTCCCTTTCGAGGATTTCGGGCCCCATTGAACCTCTGGGGGGGGGGGGGGGGGGGGGGGCGACCTAAATCCTTGATATACTTGGAAGAAGATGACTTGATTACCTCATATCAATTTCAACACGATTGTTTCATTAATAGCTACTGTGCATGCTACAGTGTGAAATACTTGTAATGACCTTAATTTCCCCAGTTTTCATCCGATTTTGATGAAACTGTCAGCGAATGAGCGGTTGTAGGTGGTCTTATACCTATTTCATTGTTTTAAAGTCATAAGTTCATTCTACGCTTGCACACATGTAAATTATGTTGAGTATATTTTTTTCCTAATTGACCAATTATGGCATTTCCCGCTACTTTTCGATTTACTCGTTTCCGCTATGGAATTTTTCAAGATCATTTAAAACTTTTCAATGATCTATACATTCGAGGAAGCTATGTGCCACACCTAACTTGGCAGACGTTAGTTGGTTGGGTTGACTTGCACTGGTTTACATTTTATTCTGGGATGAGTCGTGTTATAATATTTCTTCAATAACTGAGTAAGTTCGCGACGAATTAATATTTTACTCTATTGTGAAACCCTGACCACATTTCAGTCTTTAATCTGCAGCTTCGCCAGTCCCCCACTTGGTACTCAGTGAAACTACTAATATTCTAATTTAATAAAAGTCTTACGATATTTTTATTATATGGTTTTTATTTATTTATTTATTTTCAAGTTTGAAAAAGTATGTTATACTTACCTACATACAGATTGGTATCTTGGTCTCTCACATTTCTTCCTCTCAGCCACTACTATACATAGTCATGTCTGCTTCAACAGATCGGTAAAAAACCTCTGCCAATTTGGGTGTAGCACATAGCTTCCTCGTATCCGTAACTTGAATATATAGATAATTAAAATGTTTTATTTATCTTATGGTTCCTAAGCTGCTTCCAATGGTTGAGGGAAATAGTAAATTCAATAGGAGTATGTATGTTTTGATTATGTTTGATGGAATTTACATTTGCGCAAATGCTAAGTGAAATAATAATTTAGAAACGATGACACCTACACTGTAATCCGCATATTTTATCAAAATCAGACGAAAACTGTGGAAATTAAGCTTGTTACAAGGATTTAACATTTGCGCTTGCGCAGAAGCTACTGTTAATACGATTGGGTCAAAATCAGTATGAAAGGTTGAAATCGTTCTCTCCCAACAATCCTCCAAATTTGAGCGAGATCGGACAACCAGGGCTTGAGAAAATGATGCCAATGGCATTTACTTTCGCACATGCGTAGAGTGAAGTTTTTATTTGGAATCATTGAAACCAACAGGGAACTATCTACACTCTAATAATAATAATAATAATAATATTTTTTATTTCCATATATCACAACTATGTGTGAGGAGAAAACGTCGAACAAAGTACAATATTATTAAAACAAAGAACAATATTATAAAAATGTCTATATATAAATATTCCGAAACAACATAGCACAATATTAACAAAAATGGAGAGTAAATCAATGCCTAAAAAATTCACTAAGAGAGTAAAACTCGTTGTCCACGAGAAACGACTTCACATTCTTCTTAAATGTAGAAAGCGAGCTACCCCCAATTCGGAATTCAAGGAATTTATTGTGCACTTTCAAAATCTGGTAAAGTGAGCTTTCTTGAAATAGAGAGAGGCTATGCTGAGGAAGCCGAAGGAGACCAACACTGCGTGTGGAGTAGCTGCGGTAAAATTTAAATTCTTCAAAATAGGCGGAGTATTTCCTGTAGAAAATCAAGCATTGCATCAAGAATGCTGATGGTATGGTCAGTAAACCAGCATTTCTGAATTGTCCTCTACAAGAAGAAAATGGTTTTAGACCTAGGACAATGCGAGTCGCCCTTTTTTGCACTCTGAACACAACATCAAGATTTTTTTCATTACCCCAATAAAGTATGCCATAAAGAGCTTTACTCATAAAGAGTGCATGGTAAGCATTCAGTACGATACCCTTTGAAGCAATCGTTTTCAGTCTCCGCAAACAATAGCAGCAACTGCCAAGCTCTTTACAAACCGCTGATACATGATCATCAAATTTCATATTGCAGTCGATCTGCATACCAAGGAACCTTGTGACGGAAACGACCGCAATACTCATGTCATCCAGCTGCAGTGAAGCTGGAAGATTCAAATTAGAGCGTAGAGAACGGAAGAACATGCATTGAGTTTTAGCATCATTAAGTGACAAACCATTCATAATTAACCATTCTCGAATTCTGCGAAGGATTATAAGGCAAGAATCGATTGCCTCAGAAATTGTATTTTTGACTATCACCACATTTGTGTCATCAGCGTATTCTACGATTTTTATACTAGGGTCAGAGGTGGACACAAATTCAGGAAAGTCATTTGCAAATAATAGGAATGCCAATGGTCCAAGGATACTGCCCTGTGGTACACCTCTTTGCAGGGTAATCCGCGCATTTTCCAAAGAATTCATTAAAATCGGATGAAAACAGTTCAAATTAAGGTTGTGACAAGGATTTGCGGACACACGACAGACAGACATGGAACAAAAGTTGTCCAGAATGGTCTACAACGTAAATTGCTCATGCAAGTTTTGACTTAAAACACAAACGATTTTCATCCCGAAAGTGTAAACAAATGCTTCCACTATCCACCTACACATAAGTAGACTCGTAAGCAATATAAATATGGTATTTATTTATTCACGGGCAATTTCCCAATTTTTTTTTTTCAAGAAATCCTTGAAACCACAGCAATTTTATCAAAAATGAAAAATCAATTCATCAACACAAAATAAAATATTAACAAGGCACCAAGGCGTACAATGCATCAAATATTACGAAAAGAAAAGGAAAAACTGATACAATCAATTTAACATAGGTAATATTATAACAACATTTTGGCACATTTCTTGGTAAATATAATGGAAAGAAATTACCGCTTCGCATTTCATGAGTTGAGAGGTTAGCATCGGACACTTTTGAGAACAATTTAGAGATTCAGCTTGATTTATTGATTAGCTTGAATTCGACTTAATCAATTCTCTTGAACGATGCTTCATTTACGTGTGACCCTAACTTAGTGCAAGGGCTTCGTGATAGGTTCGAGTTGAGGTCACAAATTGATAGGCTTTGTTGTATCACCAGGTGGCGATAGCGGGAATTCGGTTACGCGATAACCTCTTGTTGTCTGGTTCATAATAACATGGTCATTGCACCTCGTGTTTATTCAATACACCGTGTTGGGTCGATGCGACGCGATGGTAGATGCGACCCACATTCTCGCTATTCAGATTCGGTCCATCAGGTATGTCCTCCCATGTATGCTATTACAGTGTCCACGCGATAGTATCCATATGGAGCTAGTTCCGAATTAATGCACAAAGGGTTTCAGGAGTTTACAAATACGAGTATTTTATGAAATATCACAGCACGATCATTGAGGAAACACATAAGTCGATTTTACTCTGTGACAGCAATCTTGGTTATTTATTTATTTATTTTTTTGCGAGAATATCTCATTGACTCGTTCGATTCAACTGAAATTTTCAGGGACTATACTCACAATATTTTGGTTGGATGGTGAACATCTGAACAATAAAGTTTCTTTATGTCGGACAGATTATAGACCTTCTGTCCCTAAATTGATTTTTTAAAATTAAACTCCAACGTTTTTCCCCAGGAACTGGGGCTTCTTCAGGGAGATATTTTCAGAAACGTAAAATATCTAGTTACATATAGTTTTCGTTTTGTTGTTGTTTATAATGGAATTTAAAGTTATGAGTTTTTTGAAAATCAAATTTAAAATTTTTTACGTTTATGATGGTGATGTTTTTTTCGTATGTTTTACTTAGTTCGCTGGTAACAATAATTATAAATTTAGAGTCCATTAATCAAATACGAGTAGATTTGCTCAAGTTTTGAGTGTCTTTACGGAAGTCAATTGAATATGAATTTTTTATCAACCATTTCTAGAAATATCGTTTTTTGCAAATTTGATTCTGTTCCTACAATTTTGGAATTGTTGAAGTCCATAGTATGTCCTAAAGAT
This sequence comes from Adelphocoris suturalis, assembly GCA_030762985.1. Taxonomy (NCBI): domain Eukaryota; kingdom Metazoa; phylum Arthropoda; class Insecta; order Hemiptera; family Miridae; genus Adelphocoris; species Adelphocoris suturalis. The sequence goes on from CM061042.1 coordinate 116,040,713, forward strand.
CTGCAATGGGTAACCAACGCGTTTTTTGTTTCTTGTAGATAGTTCCCGGGGAGAAACGATTTGGTAGTAAGCGATAATCATCAGAAAATAGGAGCGTAACGCACTAAATGTCACGTAACAGCAATTTGGTTTCATTTGTTATGATGGCAAAAACATTTTCCATGTTAAAAAAGCCATATCTTCAAACTTGAGCTGTTTTTAACCTAATTGTTTGGCATAAATGCCCCGTTAATTTCAAAATACTCACGCTATCGATCTGAGATTTTGACAGAACCATCAGCATACCGAGTGAAACAAATATGGTTACCAATGTTTCAATAAAGCTTACAGAAAAAAGTATAACTATGAGTTTTCAATGTTATAAATACTTTGAATTTTCACACACTCATAGCCAAGTTCCATGGCTCAATCCCGCTAAACCCTCTGCTATAATTAAAGACACCTACTTACTAAAGAACATCTCTAAAAATTTTGTCCCAATCGGATAAGTAGTTCCTGAGAACAACTGACTACTATGCTGAAAAATAAATTTTACCGGAGACCGGTTTGAATAGAAATGAGAAGCATCAGAATTTAAATGTGTGCTAATGAGCATGTGCACCTACACGCTAGTAGTGCTATTAAATCTAAAGGGTCATTTTCGCTAGTGGTAGTAGTAAAATTATATGGACCTTTCGGAACTTAACTTAAATTCACTACTAGCGTAAAATTATCATTTACATACCCTTCGGTGGAGTCCGTCATCATTAGCATGTCTAGTACCGGGGACGAGCGAATCATCAGGCCGTCGAAACAGTGTGTACTGTTCGGTACTTATTCGGTTGTAAAAGGTGAATTAATGGATGTGCATGACCTCGTAAACATATCAGTTAAAAGGTGAGTGCGGTAGGGGTCGAGGAGAATCGCTTGATACGAATAAAAAGGATGGTGGAACCGTATCTATTTAAACGGACAAGTAGATTGATGAAGATCTATGCGGAGATCAGGTTTGGTCAGTAAATTCCTTTATCACATAAAGTTGATGCGACTAAGAAATATGTAGGTTACGTCAATTCTTTTTCAGTGGTTAATATTGACGTTTTAAATAAGTAGGTAAGACAGAAGGGTTATTTCTGTTAGTAGTAATAACTAAATTATCATTAACATTCCTTTCGAAGGAGTCCGTCGTCACTCGCAAGTCGAGTACCGGGGGCGAGCGCTTTCGATGTAAAGACATCATCATCAGGCCGTCGGAGCAGTACTGCAGTGTATGTGAAGATGCAGACCTTCAATGGTCCGCACCTCGAGTAGCTATATCGTGGCCAGATCGTACCCATCTTCAGTGGTCGCGTCTTACAAGGTATTGTGACTATTTGGCAATATCTCTCCCTACTAGAATCACTCCCATTTCCTGCTAAGGACCAGCTTACATATTTATATGGTTACCGAAATACCTACACATCTCATACCTGTCGGAAGACCTTTCGCCTTTTGACATGGATATGTCTTTGCTCTGGGGGGTCAACCAAAAATTTCCGTGACGCAAAATTTGTGTCACAATTTCAGTGTTTTCCACGTACAACCCAGCCGTTGCTAGGGGAATGGAACTTCCGCAGTTTTCATCGCACAAAAATCGTTCGCCACTCGTTGGAAAGCGCTTGATTTATGTGATAAATGTTCACATCTCAAGCTACTAATTTCCCCCTCCTTACGTACCTGGCTACTTTCCTAAATTAAGTTGATTGGACTATAAACAATGTTAATAAGCCGGTTACAATATTCTTAACGTAAAGCAATAGCATCATTTACTCCACTCCATAGGAAACATTTTCATCCTCTTGACAACAGTCGAGGACAACTCGAGGACAACCGTTATGAAGTCCCCAATCAAAGACATATCCATGTAACATGGTATTTGCTTGTAAAGCGGATAGTGGAACTCGTTTACGAGTTCTGTAATATCAAGTAAGTTTCAAGGATTGGGTTTCAAGAGGCTCTGTAACGAATTTTTTCAGTATTGCTGAGTAGAGGTAGTAGCTACTCACCCTTCATTATAACCTGCAACACCACGGTACCGATGGTTATAGGAAGAAAAGGTTTTGTCATAAGCCTTAAAAGTACCTATAAATTTATTTTCATACGCTAGGTATTACGGCTGTTACTACACCGCTCCCATAAACTACGAGTGTACTAAATTTGTATCGCTTTCCGCATTATTCTCTGTGCCAGAACCCTGAGAAAGAAAAAATATATTCCGTTTAATTCATCGCAATTTTGTGAGTTTCATTCTCCTGCTATATTTCTCCCGGTTCTATTTTGTGGGTTCATCTCCACGCAAGATTAAATTTTCAGTTTGATATTATTTTAGTTAAAATTTAGTTCTGTTACGGCACACGATAAATCGGAAAAACTCAGCAATAAATATCGAATAAATATTTGCTCTTAATTCGATATCATTTTAAGTCATCCAACAAGTCCATTGCTAAGTCTAACAAACAAGCGGACCGTGCCTATAATTGACTTAACTGTATGAGAACACTTGTCATTTTGTTGGGATGTATACTCTACCTCTCAATTCAAGCGCCAACGATCTCTTTGACACTGAAATTCCGAATCTTTGAGCCGTCTAATTGTTCCGATTCCACGATATGTTAATTCATAACTTTCTACTTTCTTTTGATTTATGTTATGATTGAAGCCTCAAAATCACTAGGTACTTTAAAAGAAAAAACTAATAATGTTTTTAAATGGTAGGTATATGAATAGAAATACATTTAAAATTAAATACTAATTGAACAGATAAATACCTATTACCTAAGTTATTTATACACATAGCCATAGACCAAAGTAGATGTTATATGAGGATGTATTGGACGTATACACAAAGACGCAACTACAATATGTTGGTTGAGGGGGTGGGGGTTAGACAAATGGTGGCGCCATCATCGCAGCCCCAATTGGTTTGGGTGGAACACACCCAAACTTGTAAATCGTTGTCCGGCTGTAAGGCTGCCCTGGGCAAACGATTGGCCTAGGGTGTCTTTTATACAGGAAAGGGTCTGGAAATTCTTCTGCAATGAAGCTAATCGCTCCATGGTATTTGTACTCGTTGCTTCCTTTGCCCATAATCGGTCTGGGTGCTTCTTCCTTCTCTTCCCCTTCTTCCTCTTCTTCTCCATCCACTTCAATCTCTTGTATTCTTTTTGAGTCTTCCCCAAGTGTTCCAGCATTCACCATCATCGATTGTGTATTCTTCATTCCTTCAAACTCTTCATTTTTGCCGCTATCTTCTGTGGATTGTTCTGTGAGTGACATTTCGGAAAAACGTTTGAAGACGTGTTCTTCTTCAGGGATGGATAAAGGTCTCGGGTACTCCATTTGGGACATCATTCTCTTTGGCCACATCCAATCTCCCTCTTCACCTTTTTCTTTACATAAGAATTCCAGCCTATCCAGAGACTTATCTTCTTTTTCTTCTCCGAACAAACCAAAAATTTTGTCAGGATTGGGAAGATTATTGGCTGTTGATACGCGCAAACTTGGATAGTCCGTATGGATCTCCATGAAACGTCCGGACTCCGGATGGACCAGTCTGGCAGCAAATGTGATTGCTTTTTTGGGGAGTCCTTTAGTAAGAGCAAATGTATGATTGTATCCTCCCCCAGGTACACGATTCAAAATTTTAGCCACAGGTCGTGGTACCCGAACATCAAAATAGGTTGCGCCCACATTTTGAAGGTCTCCAGTGAATTTCCCTGTTTCTGGATCAGTCAACATCCACCTGTCAGCGTTGATGAGGAGTACGTGCTGTTTTATAGCTTCAGGTCCCATGCCGTGACCAGCGAGGTTAAAGTACAGGTTGTGAGCGACACTTATTGGCGAAGGCTTGGAGCAGGTTGCTGTTGTCTGAACTATCAACTGATTAGTGCTGGTCAACTTGAAAGTTATTTGAGCTTGGAGGACTCCAGGATAACCTTCCTCTTTATCAGCTGATGTGTAAGTCATCACCACTTTGTCCTTGTCTACATATGAGTGCCACAAGACTTTGTCAAATCCAAAGATACCACCATAAACATGGTCAAAACCGTTGTTCTCGGTAAGAAAAAACTCGTTGCTACCTATCTTTCCTGTAGCTTCGCTAATAATCCCAGAAAATCTGCCCAAGGCACCGCCAAACCTTGGATTCTCCTCTGACAAATAACCTTCCATGTTCTCGAACCCCAATACCACGTCCGCAATTTTACCTTCTCTGTCTGGGTAAGCAATTGCAGTCACTGTAGCACCATAGTTAATAACCTGAATAATAACTTTGCTATCATTTATCAGAGTATATCGTCTAACGATATCATCAGCGATGTACTTTGGATGGTCCCCCAATTCTTCATGGTCTATTTTCTTGTAAAAACCAAACCCGTCTTCAACAATCTTTCCCAGCGCTATGGGTTTAGGAAGGGGTGGTTCCATCAATAACTTCATTATGTCCAGCCCCTGCTCACCCTCCCCCTCCTCTACCAGGAACTCGTCCACTTCTGGCATGTCGCCTGGGTACTCCAACTCCTCGTTGCTCATGTTGTTTAAAGCACTAGCTGAGGGAGCTTGTAATGCCATTGTTGAGTAGGCCTTGTTGTGTGAAATTCCTACAGTAAATTTTCCTGAATGTGTATGGTAGTATTAAGTATGGATTTTGCCGAATTGGTTTTTTGTCATCATTATTGAATTTGAATTGAATTGACGCTTCTGTCGCCACATGGGCTATTGATACATGGAGTTATAATAACTCGTAGGATGAGCAAACTGTATTATGTCACTGCATATTTACTGTAGCAAATCATAGCTGTATTTCACACGTTTGAGAAATTTTGAGTGAACAAGATGAAACTGATGGATATATTATCTTTATACCGCTAACTAATAGAATGAATTGAAAAAATTTATTGCTGGTTTAAATGGGAAATGCAGACATATCTAGGATTGATTATATATTACCGCTTGATTAAAGAGGGTAGAATTTAGGTATCGGTGCTGGAAATCGATCAGCAACTGTTCGAGACTTGTACTTGATCAGCATCGAATTGGTCTTTGGCCGATTTTTTGTTTATTGGACGTGATTTCTGGAGAGGTCACACTAACTTCTATAAAAGCCTTGCTCGTCATGATGAATTCATTGAGCCAGTTTCAGCCAGTGATCCCCGCAGCACTATTCCATGTACGTTACACAGCGCCAGTAATTTTGCATTGAATGTACCTAATTCCTTAGGTTTTATAGAACACTGTCGGAAACTCCAAAAAAAAAAAAAAAAAAAAAAAAAAAAAAAAAGACCTATTCAAGTAGTGAGAGGTAAATGTCTAAACCCATTATTTTCCTCAGAAGATAATCTTTCAGAGTTTGCAACAACAGCAAAAGATTGAATTTTTAACCATTACTCAAAATATTAACATAATTGCAGTGTTATTTTATTCTAGAAAAGTCAAAGACCACAACTGTCAACCCCATTCGTTTTCAATATTTATAGATTGTAATTAATTTTGGAAAAATGATTTTTAGGATAATAAAAGAGGAATATAATATAAATCCCCAACACTTCTCCTAAATAAATTTTTTAACTCCTTCCATAACAGATCCTTTTAAGGGATATTGTCGTCTTACAAGGACAGCAGGTATCAACCATCTTAAAATTAAAGCATTAGGTACAAACCTTAAGTGCGTTGTGTAGAAAACCTTGGAGTTACTGGAGTAGCTTATTGTTTCTAATAAACATAATTTAAAATAAGGATAAAACACTGCTAATAGTAAAATGGCCGAATTCAAACTGTGAACATGAAACTTTCGATTAAGATAGGAAAACCTTTGAAGTGTGCTATTCAATATACTTTATTTCGCCCTCATTACTGTATGTTCTTTATGTAACTTTGTGGGACTCCGCTATTTGGAGAATAGACGAGAATAGACTATTTGGAATACAAAAGAGCTGATAACATGACTTCCTCCAAACTCTTCAGAGAGTGCACTTCCAGACTTATCTGGGAAGGGGCTTATAGAACTTCCACAGCTTAGCTAATGTGAGTCGGTAGGATACAAAAGGTGTTCCCAACGGGCGTCACATGAAAAGCGTTTAAAACAGTGTGGAAAGGTATTGATCATTCGCGATCGCATTCAATTAACAGTATCAGAAACGGTTCACGGCACTAATCCAATTTCCAATTAATGGATTCCCATTAGCCCCAAAGCGGAGAGGGCGAGGGCCGGAAGAGCTTCTGTTAAGTCCTTAGTAATAGATGCGTTCGAGAGGATGGGGACCCTCTGGGGAAGACGTCCTACGGGTTGTGGGAACGCTCCCAGCCTTCCTCCACTTCCAGACTAGGAGTGATGATTTGGAATCAGATTCTGCAGAGGGGCCTCTGGAACGTTGCGGAATTGCTCTTGTCCTCTGGGAAGCGCTGGTGCATTAATTACATCCTGAAGCTTCATTCAGTGTCAGCCGAATCGGGCTTGACCATAGGAAGAGGACAGACACCACAAACTATAATGACATTTAATTGAGAATGAACTTATTTAGCAGGCAATATTATGCAGTATATATATTGTATATATTTAGGCTATTTGAATTAAGGGGGAACTGTTCATGTAGCTGGGAGTGGGGTTTTCCAGGGTTTTTCTTTACTTTTTTTTTCTTTGATTAACGTCAAATGTGATTTTGTAATCCCTAATTCATGCCCAAGGACAGGGCGGCCCCATCGCCAAACCCTATCAAATCTTCGGCGGAGATCCATTTCTTTCGCGATCCTCTGATGCACATGGATGCTGCTCTTATTATCGCGAATCCAATTCTCACCCTAAGCCATCCTCTTATTTGCCCTTGTGGTCTGAACCATTTTTCAGCCAATTTTTCGGCGAGGACTTTGGTAAAGGCCACCATTTGAGGGGCAAAGAGACCGTCGACCGAGCAGACTAGGGGAGTAAGTGATGCGTGTCTTTGCTCACTTGCTGCCAGATATTTTCGTTTTTTTTCCTCCTCAGCCCCAGCGAGGACTGCCGCAACTGTGCGATCGACGTATGAGGGAGCGTCAGTGTCAGAGACACGGACATCGAACAACGCTTCCCTCTGTCGATCCCACACGCCACGGCATGCGAGGTCCCCTCTGAGGCCTGGTGTGGTTGGAGATGGTTCAAGAATTATTGGCTCTTTAATGACGTTGCCCCATGCGGATGACATGAGCTCACCTACAAGGTCTCTTATCTCATTATGCCTTCGTGTAATTAGTCCTCCCGTTTTACAGTTCAGGGCATGTTCGAGATTGAAATCATGATTGCCACACCCATCACATGCAACTGGCATCTCTACTGGCTTTCTCTTGTAGCGGATGGCTAAGGCGTCTCGAAATTCGCAAGCAGACATGTCGTAATTATGCTTTTTTAATGGAAGGGTGGAGAGCCAACTTGACGTTTTTACCTTCGTTGTCTTCAGCACTGCTCGTCCTATTGCTCCTTGCCGTTGAATTGGGAGCTTTTCCAATGTGGTGTTCAGCAATTCGTCTTCTACCTGGTGTTTCTGTCTTCTTGCTTCTTCCTTCACCTGCCTTAGTGTCGCTAAGTGTTCGCTGACAACAAACGGTTGTCCCTGTCGTACAGCTTGTTCCAAAACTATCGTGCCTGCTTTTGAAGTCATGTAACACTGATTGACTGAACGCACTGGATCCGTCCATGCCAAACCCCCTTTGTTGACTGGCAGAGAGAAGAGGTCGCTTTCTTCAGATGACAGTTCCTCCTAGAATCGATGGCATGAAGGTTGATCTTATTGAATTTCGCAAGGGCATATATGTGTCTTCTTCTCCTCCAACAACTCGCTGAACGAACTGCCATTGGAATTGAAAGGATTTTATGAAGGCAGTATGCGCATCTTGAGGCTGAGTTTTTCCCGCAGTGGCTAATTGATTCACATTCTTTACCCAATTCTCGATTTTGCTTTTCAAGTACTCCTGCTTTCCCTCTCCAATATATCCTCCAAGGTAGCGTTGTCCGGTCACTATATGAATTCCTGTTCCATGAAAGACCCTGTTTGCGTCCTCTAAGTCTTCAGGATGGACTACCAAAAAGGATTTATGACCTTGAGGATGGTATCCGATATTAGGACCAAACTCCTGCAATTTCTCCCACCATCTCTTCAACCCGTCAAAACTCCCTTGCGCCGCCGAATCATCTGCGTACCAGCATTGTTTGACATCTGTACATTGATCTTGCAAAAGGTCAATCAGAGGTAGGGTTGAGATGCCATGCAATAACATTGCTAGGGGATCGCCTTGTGTCACACCTTCTTTGCTATATAGTTCGTGTCTTCCTCCTTACATCACTAATTCGGCATGTCCTTTACAGGAATTATATAGGAATCGAGCACAGCTCGGCCAGTGTAGCCAAGCATACCAAAGAGCCACGATTCGATTCACCGAATTAAAAGCATTTTTTGCATCTACAAGCAATAATCCCCATTTTGAATGTGCAATGGCTCTCTCATCGAAAAGGGCGTTCATTGAGTGTATTGCTCCTTCGATGCCTGCACTTAAGCCTCCACATAGCTGTTTTTCCCTGCAGCTTTCCATTACTTCATCACTTGTCACCTCCGCCATGCATTTCCCCAGTAGTCTCCGTAAGCACTCTCCTATACCTATTGGTAGGACCCCTGGGTTCTTATCAAGTGCTATCAGCCTGCTCGCCATGAGTGCCTTAATTGAATTCCATCGAATGTCCTCATTGTTCAATCTGTTAGCAAGGGCTGCCACTGCTTCTCTCAGACGTAGGCTGGATCTTCCATAACGCAGGAGAAAGTCGGCCCACTGATCCGCATCTGAACCGCTAGGACCACTGCTCCCGTGTAGCTTTCTTGAGACTCTCTCTACAACTTCGGCCGTGATAGCATTATGCAGCTCACGTATCACTAATCATCTGCCATTAGTGATATAAAAGGATATCCCATAAGACATTGGTCTAACAATTCACATGCTTTGTTACGCCGTTGGAAGAACGAACCAAACTGTTACATCCGGCTGTGCTCCATATATTACTTTTTGTGTTAGGTACCGAACGTCAGTAAAACGTGAAGTAATGTGAATCAGTGAGATTACGATGACTGTTGTTATGTACATAGCTGTTTAAATGTTTTATCGCCCGAATGAGGTACAAATAATAATTTTGACATCGTCTTTAATTCATATGTAAAAAATAAGTACCAAGGAAAGATAGTAGCAAAAATGCTTGAGTACGATTACTCGTTGGGCTGCAACTGGCAGGTAGTCTAGTTTTACTGCACCACCCTGACCCTCAACCTAAATGTTCAACTTCTTATTTTCAAAACTGGTTAATTCAGTTACCACCGATTTACTTTTTGAAACTTACTGTTGAACTGTTTGAACTTTGCTCATACTAATTTATTTATTGTCTACTCTAAATCATTGTGAAAAAAAAAGTACCTATTTATTGTGCATTAGCCCTCCAGAGGGGGTACTAATGCTACGTGTGCCATATTCTAAGTTAAACGTATACCGCATTTATAAGCACACTCAATAGTGGCCAACCACAATAAAGTTTCTTGTTAAATTAAAAAAAAAAGAAAAGAGTTTTGAACGTTGATTTAAAACAAACGGGTTTCACCAACGTAATCAATGGTTACACAGTTATCAGTAAACATCGATTCACAGAGTGTCCGCGAAACGTCGATTCAAAGTTTACACGTGGGTTTAGACGATATCAAGGAGGCATTTGACCGCAAAATGGAGGTGATAACTGGATAATAGTGAGGGAACAGCTGTTACCAACCTGAAATCTCCAATGCTTCTATCTTTTTTAATTCATTCTGTTAACATAAGGTTTTACCAACTCGTAGGGGTATGATGATGTCTGGCATACTCGTATACAGGGTGGTCTATGAGATAGAAACCCCCCTCCCCTCCCCATCCTTTATTTTTTATAATTGAAGGAGTGAATAATTCGGACAAACACTACGAGTACTTAACTTTTTTTTTCTTTTTTTTTTTTGGTTGTAGATTTCAAAAATAACAAAATTTTGCATAGCGCATTCGCGCAAACGTCCACAATTTACATTGTCAGCTTTGTTTTTTCAAATAGGAACCCCCGTTTTTTATTGTTAATTTTAACTAGGCGAGAAATTTCATGAAGAAATGACTCACCACTTGCTTTTTTTAATGCGCTCGGTGCGATTTCGCCGTAAAAGTGCGCAATTCTTCCGCTCTATGAGCAAAAATTGTGAAATGCCTACTGGGTTTTTGAAGATATTTAATTGTTCTTAATATTTAATTGTTTAATTGAAGATATTTCATTGCCACATGTAATAACATGAGATTTTGGGGTATTTTTTCATGCTGATCCACGTATTGATGTTCATTTATTGATATTTGCAACACCAACCTGTAGCTAATATCACCAAAAAACTACTCCTTGTGCTGCTATATGAAAATGATTAGGAAAAGTGTGATTCTAGCCGTTGTATCTAGTGCAAATTTTTAATTTTTGAATTCCACAAAAAAAGAAGAGCAGCATTTGTCCACATTTTTGGGGGGAGCCTATTCCATGGACAGCCCTGTATAAACGTTGCAAAAAGATTAAACTTGTCAAAGCACATTAAATAAAAATAACAATAAAAGAAACGAATAAGTCAAGTTAAAAATGATTAAAACACAAACTCTGAAATTTCTATGGCTATTTAAGACTTACGGATAACGCATATTTGTAGAATATGCACTGGTGAGAATTTAATAGGGTTTACTTCGTACTAGCTACTAATTTTCAAGAATAATTTCAAAGCCAGGTATCTTTTAGAATTTGGGAAATGTCGCATAGAAAAACTTTTGAAGTGAAGGTGAAGTTTTAAAGGTTAAACAACACAGCTGACTTGAGAGCCTTGAATTACCTATCTACGGTTATGTCTAAATTCCGCAACACCTGAATATAATTAATTCGTGCACGGATTTATCAAACTGTCGTACATTCATTCCTGTTGGAGCCTTCAAATTATCTGTCATATTAGGCGAGATGTTTGAATGTAGGGACTTTTCTCGAAAAAGGGTTCTATTCCTTCCCTGCTGCACAGTGAGCCAGAAACCGATTCTAGATGGTACCTATAATAACAGGATCCGCCAGTTGATGAACAGTAAGTCCTTCCTATAAGTAAATAAAAGTATAAGGTACAAGTAAGTAAATGTAAGGTACGAAACTGGCAGAGGATGCTCAAGAGCTTCGGCAAAAAGTTTAAGAATTATCGGCAAATTTTCTCTAGCGAAGTTCCTCGAAAGAGAACAAATACCTATACCTATATATTTTATGACCTTTTAATTTCGTCAAGTCCTGTAACTGCAGGTTTTTCCACAGTAACTTCCCATAGAAAGCTCGAAATTACTGAAGAAATGGCTGAATTCTACGCACCTTGAAACGTAAGCCAAAATATTTTCAGGGGTGCTACATTTGTTTTTTCTTCGTCGATTACGAAGGTTCATTATTGAAAATTATAAACCAATAAAATAAAAAATACTTCCTTTTGAAATAGTAGTGATGTCAATTTGGACCTCAGGAAGAAAGAAAATCAAAAGTATGATCACTTCATGGAGGAAACGTTTGGATTACAGCTCAAAACAAATCCATCTATCAACAACTTATGGGGAATCGTGCTCAGATATTAGCGGGAAGAAAGCCTGTTCCATGTTTTAGCATTTTAGCCGCGGTTTCAAACCGGAGAGCAACCGGGGGGTCCAGGGGGGTGAAGCTTTCTCTTACTATAATTCTCACCAAAATTATTTACAATCCATTCATAGTGAAGTCCCTGTAATGCATGCATTACTTACCAATATGTTTCAACAGTAAAACATAGTTTTATTCCCTACTTAGAAAAGTAAAAGTAAAATTGACTATACTGTTTTTATGGCTCTATTTATCTAAAGACGGCAAAAACGTGTTTTTCAATGAAAACCCCTTTAATGAGTAATTTCAAGTATAGGGACATGGGGTATATACGAAATCAGCGAAAACTTTTTTATGAGAATAGCTGGTGAAATAATTTTGCCCACCTAGAATGGGTTTCTAGCCCACAGTGCGCTGGTCCAATTCACCCCTCTTTGCGGCATATATTTATATTTCACGTGTATATGCGTACATAATATAAGGGTACATCCGTAGTGTTCCTCAGTGATAGTGGAAATTCCAGGGTGAACTCCCACTGGTCGTTGTTAATGACTTGCCGCATAATCCTCTGCCCATTATAGTCACCAACCTCTAATTACCGTGTCGCTGATGGAAATTGGAGTAAGCTCAATCAGCCATGGGATTGTGCCCACGTAAATGATAAAGCCGAGTGACGCGCGTGTTATTCCGCCCTACTTCATTGTCTACGGTGGTTGAACGATGACTCCGGAATTCCAGTAATACCGAATCCTCAACGATGAGGTTTCAAACAAAATATTAACAATTAGCAATATCTTCTTTAACAAACATATTCCTTCAATTTTCCTAACACTCAAATAGTCTCTGAAAGGACTCGAGTGGGCTGAAGGATTACGTAATCCTTCGGATTACGTAAGACCTGGGATCTTACGATTCAGGTTTGATTTTTAACAACTAGCAAGAACGTTGGTACTTTTAGCTAATTTTCAAACAAAAAATGAGCTATTTAGATGGCTTCAAAATTTAAAGAGTAGGAGGGTGGGGGGTGGGGACCCAATATATATCCGTTTCATACATCAAAGAACACTCATATGTACTTTAGAATACTCATATGTGTAATACATATATGTTTATAGGGTGAATTTCCAGACGATAACTCCCTTAAAAGACGGCGCAAAAAATTCGTTTCAACGCAGAAAAATCCGTCTTGGCAAAAGACGGATTGAGTTCGTTGCCCAGCCCGATCGTTCCGGAGTTCCAGATTCAAATTTGATATTCAGTGTCTTAAAAATGGTAAGAAATCGGTTATGTGACAATAGGGCATGTGGGGTGGTTTTTTTAAAGTTTTTAGAATGGAACATGGTTTAGTCTTGAGCTAACTGCCCGAAAACGTTACGCGGAAGTGTCAAGAAATTTTCTTATGATTTTCATGTACAACCTAGCCGTTGCTGGAGAAAAGGAAACTTCTGTAGTTTTCACCGAACAAAAATCGTTATCCATTCGTTGGAAAGCTCTTGATTTATCACGCATTTCTTTCGTACCTGCTCTTCTATTCATGTCGTAGTTTTATATTTATTTATGTTATAAATAGATATAGTAATCAATGCCTTTTGTTTTGTTGTCACTTGGTTGAGAAGTTAATCTTGGTTATAGTAATTGTAGACGCACACCATAACAGAAACTTACCTACCTAGGTACTCTGTTCTAATTTCGATAAGTAAAACATTTATGTCGTAGTTTTAAATTTATTTACATTTAGTACAAATGAGCGGGAAGAAAGCATGTTCCATGTTTTAGCAGTATAGCGGAAGTCTCAAAGCGGAAAGCAGCCGGGGGGTCTACGGGGGCGAAGCCCCCCTGGCGGGGTCAAGGGGCAAAACCCCTTAAGAGGTCCGAAGGGCCGAGTTTTTTGTTTTGATTTTTGTTTTTGTGAGGCGTTAGAAAAATTAAGTATGAGAGGGATTTAAGTACCTTCGTAATTAGAGATGGTTATAGATGGCTTGATATTTAGCTAGGATTAGCTGGATGGTAAAATCGTCGTACTGCAACGGTCGTCTTATTCGAGCACAGGAACGAGAATGGCCACCAAACGAGATTCGCCGCTTGGCTTGGTGGCAGACGCAGTCCTGCCACCACACCGGATTCTGTCGGATGGATTTCATGGAGTGCTGATGGAGATTGTAATTCCAACACTCCCCTCCAAGCTTCCATCCAGGCACTTCTCCGTATTCAGGCGTATCTCCGGGTTTAGTAATGATTGTGAGAATTGAGGAAGTGAATGAGAAGAAACCTTCTCATTCAATTCGATCTGCAACAGTACAATTCACATACACACATTCCGATTAGTGCTGGAATAACATCAAATTCCTAAATTTAATAAATCTAGACTTGTTTAGTGACTTCGTCAGTGTGTCCGCAATTTGATCATTAGTAGATATCCACCAGATTTTGATGTTCCCTTTACGGTGCTCCTGTCGTACGTAAAGATAGGATAGCCTAACCAAATGTTTCAGAGTAGACGAATCATCTACTTCCGCTAAGCGGATTGCCGATTTAGAATCCTCATGGATTGTCGGTATTATTTTGATCCCCGCTAACTCTGAACACATTGTACGTATTGAGGCTAATTCTCTGCACGCCGTACTCATTGCAACGAATTCGCTCTCTGCTGAGGAGAGAGCTATGTGATTCTGACGCTTAGTTCTCCAAGCTACCGGATTACCAAAAAGGTAGATTATGTAACCAGTCGTGGAGAAACCCCCTTCGGCCGAGAGTCCTAGGGATGCATCCACGTAACAATCTATTCCACCCCCCTTATCGGAGAACATAAGTCCAAAATCTTTCGTACCTCTTAAATATCTCATTATCCGTATTACTGCTTGCCAGTCCTCCATCGTAAAATTTTACTGTCGTCTACTCAGAATATTAGTAGCGTATGAAATATCTGGTCTGACTCCCCCTTGTATGTACAATAATGATCCAATAGCTTGTCGGTAAGGAATCGAATTCAAGTCACCGGGTTGTTTCAATTTTTCATTGACTCCATTCCTATCAACAATCATTGGTGTAGACACCGTTCTATCACAATGAGGGTCAAATTTCTTTAACATCGATTCTATGTGAGACCTCTGAGTAAGACCGATAGTTTTGTTCCTCCGGTTTCGTATGATTTCTAATCCTAGGAATTTTCTTGGTTCTCCCAGATCAGTTATCGAGAATTCCTTTTCTAATATAGATTTTACTTGTTTGCGTTTTTGATTACTATTTGTTGCTAGTAAAATATCATCGACATATAGCAACATTATAGCAATTTGATCTCCGGATTTCCAAACAAACAGGCAGGGTTGGAAAGGATAGGGTTTAAAATCCATTCTTTCCACAGCCTCCTGGAATCTTATGAACCATCTCCTTGGAGACACTTTAAGACCGTAAAGAGCTCTGTGTACTTCACATACACTATGACTCTTTATATCATCACCGGTTTGTAAGTATTCTGCATACCCATCGGGAATTTCTATATATACGAGTTTGTCTAAGGAACCGTTTAGAAAAGCCGTTTTTACATCGTACTGAGCAAGATCTAAATCGAATTTGGCTGCAAGTATTAATAAAAGTTTGACATCTGGTAATCTTGCTACTGGAGCGTAGATTTCAGATATATCATACTTATTATTATCGGCAAAGCCTTTTACTACAAGTCTGCTCCTATATCTTATTGAACCGTCTGCCTCCGTTTTCTTTTTGTGAACCCACCTAGTTTTCATTACCCTCACACCTTTCGGTACCGTATTTCGAGGAATGATTTTCCAGGTGTTGCAATTTTCCAAAGACTGAAACTCCGTTTCAATTGCTTCTAACCAAGCATCTGCGTCTGGCGAAGCCAGTGCTTGTGAATAGGTAATTGGGTCCTCCCCTAATTCGTCTGCAGAATTTTGTAGGAAACACGCCAGATTTTCTGCATTATCGAATTCTTCGTAAAATTCGCATTCATCATTTTCGTGAATTAAAACCGGGTTTGATGTCTTGTCTGTTTCTCGTCCGGATTCAACAGAGACATCTTGCACTTGTTCAAGGCCGGATTTAAATGAATTTTCTAATGAAAATTCAACTTGATCAAGTGGCGATTTAGCAATTGACTTGTCTCTCAAATAATCCGCGTAAGTCCTACTTTCTACAAAATCTACATGTTTCGATCTCACTACCGTTTTATTTTGGAAATGCAGTAAATTGTAACCTGTTTCACCGCATTCTAATAAGAAACCCAAATTAGCTCTAGGAGCGAACTTTGACGTGCTTCGGGTGTCTAAAATATAACATTCGCAGCCAAACCGTTTTATGTATTTTAGTGACGGAAGCCGTTTTAGTGCCAGTTCAAACGGGGTTTTGAATTCCAACGATTTGTTGGGCGTCCTATTGTGTATATGCACGACATGTCTCATGGCATATGCCCAAAAATGAGTAGGAATTCCTGATGAAATCAAGTTAACCCGGATTTTCTCCTCTAATTCTAAATTGAATCTTTCAGCCGTTCCATTCAATTGAGGAGTATATGGTTCACAAACCGTCAAGGATATATTTTCCCTATGTACCAAAAATTTCATTTCTTCCGTTCTAAATTCTAAACCTCCGTCCGTCCGTATTTCTGACACCTTAGTGGTTTCCCCCGTCAATCTTCTAATTTCTTTTAGACATGAGAGCAAAGCCATATTGACTCCCATTTTACTTCCGAGTTCGTAAGCAAATGCATATCTACTCGCGTCATCCGTAAATGTGACAATATATTTCTGGACCTTGGTGCAACACCATACTATGTCAATTTTCAGCGAATATTGGTTTATGCCTTCAAATCATCCATGGTTTATGCGTCCAAGTGTCATCTTTCAGTACCGCGAATAATCAATGTCGCATTGTTACTAGGTAACAAGAAAACTTGAATGGCCAATACTATGTCAGTAGCCAGATGTGAAAAATATTACTGCAACAAGGTACTATGTAGAGATAGGATTTTTTCCACCAGTAATATTGGTCGTTGGGGTGATAAATATGTGTTCAATGTGAGTTCAACAAGATACGAACTCGACATAGTATTTCGTAGCACCCAAAATTGGGTGCGTCAGTGGCCTATTTTTTAGTGTAAAGTAATATTATGTCACTCCAGTTAACCATTGGCAGATATTATAGCTGTGTTAACAAAATACGATACAGCCAATTATTACTGTATTCATTTTTCAAGTCCGACCGACATTTTTCACTTATCCTGCGTGTTCGCTTTTCAGTTTATATACTTTTTACTGTTAATAGCTGCACATAGGGACGTTGCGATACCACCTAAGTATCGATACTCGATACGATCCGATATTTTTCTAGCAGTATCGATACCCGATATTATCGAAAGTAAAGTATCGATACCTACTTCTCCAATATCGGCTGTAAAGTATCGATACTTTCGATATTGCGATACTTTTTTTACGTGTAAAAAACAGGTGGGGGGGGGGGGGGGGGGGGGGGATGCCATTTGGTTAATAGTTTTTTTATTGGAATTTTCTCACACTTCACGTAATAGGTAGGCTTCAGTTAAATTAATAGATATATCACTAAGTAGATTTCCAATTTTGAATTCTCAAACTTGTCCCATTGTTGATTCCAATCTCTCTTTTTGTTGGAAATTGAAAAGTTAACTTATTTATTCAAATACTCAATTTACTAAGTTGAATATTTCAATTTGAACCATAGTTTTCAGTTTCACATCTTCAATTCTCAATATTTCCATGACTATGTATCCACTTATTCATGACTAGCACTAAATAGTTTCACTAATCTTTAATCAAATTTTGTTGTTATTATGTAGGTGAACGTTAGGAATTTCATTCTGGTAGGGCTGAATAATTTAGGAATTCATTTATGGGTTTTCAGAGCAGTTTCCTTTCACAGAAAACATTTTAAGGTGAGTTCTCCAGTGAGGTGTTAAATTTTGCTAGAAACAATATTTTAGAGAAATTTCATTTTTTTTTTTTTTTTTTTTTAAGAAGAAAAAATTGATTAAATTAAAGAATATTTCAAAAGGTAACACAAGATTTTGAATGAGAACAAAGTTTCATATTTTATATGAGAATTAGCTTGGCCATTGAAGGTATTGACTTGCCTATTTCAGTTCACAACATGTTATGGTTTTCAGAGTAATTATAATCATTAAAATAAATGGAATCATAAAATACATCTACATCTTACATTAAAAGGTTCATGTGAGTAACTCAATGGTTTGATGAACTTGAGACGAATGTGGCAGGTCAAAACTTACAAATTTAACAGGGACATAAATTCATTTTAAAATAAACATTTATTAAGAAATTTTATTGATGAAAAGGTGGTACTGAGTCTGAATTGGTGAAATATGGGTTCCCTTTGGAATTATAATTAAACTGAGTAGCTTTATCACCGAGTAGTTTCCTGCCTCAATAGCAATAGGGCAGGTGGTGGAGTGGCTATGCCCCCTTTTAGGATTAAATTTAACTAAATTTGATAGGTAGATAATAGAATCTGGAGAAAATTATTAGAATGTTTTACTAAAAGTGATTTATCTATAGAACATTCGAAATTAATAAGAGATTATAGTTTACTATGAAAAACCACGAAAGGATAAATAAATCATATTTCTTGATTTGAGAAGACGTAGGTATTTTAGTGGAAATTAAATAAACACTATTAAAAACTATTATGATTTTAGTTTGACAAGTTCAGGTTGAGCCTATATTAACTATTGCAATCCAATATGAATGGATTTGAATCTAAAATAATTTAATTGCAAGCCAATATTCTCAAAGTTCTCAACAAATTGAAATCATTACAATACTCTCAGGGCCTGGGGCAGGCTGGTCGTCTCCTGGATTTGCGGTGGGAAAATTAGATTGAAAATCGACAAAAAATCAAGGAAAATATCGGTGGTATTGGTCACCAAGTATCGATACTTCCGATAATATCGGGAGAAAGTATCGATACCACGATACTATCGGATGCAAAGTATCGATACAAATATCGGTGGTATCGGAAGAGAAGTATCGATACCACGATATATCGGAAGTATCGCAACGTCCCTAGCTACACATTCTTACATTAATATTCAGAATTTTGAGATTTTTTTTTTTTTTTTTTTTTTTTTTTTTTTTGGATAAAGTCAATGTTATGTTTAGTTCCTACTATAGTTTTCGACGAGATTTTACACAAAACAACAGTTTTTCAAATATTTCAGTTGTATACTAAGTCAGATATCCCTCAATGTGCAGAGAGCAACAAAATACTATGTCAAGTTTTCCCGGAAAAATGAGGGTCAGAAAATCATGAGAAAAATGTCTTAGGAACAGGGATTAATGGTAATTTATTTGCAGTAGTTACTTTGTCAGTAGAACTTTGGACAGCCGCACACCGTAAGGTCACATTTTTGATCAAAACTTCAAACGCGATTTTCTCAGAATGGCGTTTTTTGACATAGTACGGTGTTGTACCAAGGTACAGATTTGGCTGAGACCTAAATGCTCCTGGTTTTAAAGGTCCCATTAAATCAGAGTGCAGTCTCTGAAATGGTATTTCGGCCCTATGTCTGACTTCCGAACATGGCTTTCTTTTTGCTTTCGCCATCTTACAGTCAGGACAATCGAGAATGTTTACACCGAATTTTACATTTTTTAATTCAGGGAGAACTTTACCAGCTATTTCGAGATATTTCTTTGAGGCATGGTTAAGCCTGTAATGTCATGCCAATCCTATGTCATTCCGTAATTGTAAAGTTTCAGCCGGGTTTTCTCCGTGATCAGTGTCAGTTCTCCCCTCTAAACTAGTATCCGAAATTTTGATGAATTTTTCACCGGGTTGATCAGTGATTCTCCCCCCTAAACAAGTATCTGTAATTTCGTCAAAATTCGTATCTTGTTTACGTTTAATTCCCTTTAGTTGTTTCTCCGGATTAGTCATTAACGATCCACCGTGACCTAATTTCAACAATTTCCGTTTTTCCTCCGTACTAAGTTTTGACAAGGGGAGAGAGAAATTGAGCCACCAAAACCGTCCATCAAATGAACCCGTTTTAAGTGTTTCATTCGAAATTGGATCACTTATTATCACTCCCTTATCCGTCAATAAGGCCGATAAACCTTTCGCTATTTGTTTTCTAATAGAAAATAAATTTTCTATTAAGTCTTGTGCGTACAATACTCCTTTTAAAACACCGAATTTCCGTTTTTCTTCGTTGTAATATATAATATCTCCGGATTGTTTTATTATCAAGTCTGCGTCCCTAGCATTGTTAGCACATGAAATCCGTGTTGGTGTGATCAAGTCCGTTATCGTCGTAAATACATTTATATCATTAACAATATGCTCAGTAGCACCAGTATCCAAAATGAATTTTAACTTAAAGTTTTTACCGTCTATTAGGGACGCCAGAGACACCTCCGATCCCCAGGAGTGTAATGCAGCTGGCTTTTCGGTTGTCTGAGCCCTTGGAGTCGCAATTGCCGCCACCAAACTGTCTGACTCCACATCCGCAAATTGCACCCTGGGAGGAGTTGCGCCTCGCTTACTACGAGCCACAGCCTTTGTCAACCGGTTTTGCGCCGTTGTCAACCGGTTTTGCGCTGGCGTGTGACTCCGTTTTTGAGGGTTGTTACGACCAGTCCCCGGCCTCGATTTATCCCTAGTAGCTGATAGAGCTCGTTCTCTTCGTTTAATTACGGGAATGGGGTCACTCGTTCGACTGTTTCTGCGGGCCATCTTCGTACTCGCAGTCTGTGGACGCCGACATTCAATGGACAGATGTCCAAACCGTCCACAGTTATAGCACATCTTGCTATCGTTTCGACATTCTGCCTTTGTGTGTCCTAGTATGCCACACTGATAGCAGACCAATTTCGCCTTTTTGACCCCACTTCCCCCTCCGGATTGGGTCGAATTTTTCCGCCGTTTGCTGAAGGAAGGCCCCCTGCTAAGGAAGGCTTTTCCTACAGCCTGCTCTCTCCTACTATTTTCCGACATCATATCATACATTGCGAACATCCGATCAAAGATGTCCCGAACCCTCATTTTAGAGTTCTCCTGGAGTGCATCTTCAGCTATCCTGGGGCATGCTTCCGAGATAGCATTAATTAAATTTCTCCGGATTGACCTATCTGTCAGCTCAGCCTCAGGGAACCTCCGAATACCCTCCACAAGACCCTCAAATCGATTTTGAAACTCGAGTACTGTTTCCAGCGCCGGGTTAAATCGAGTATTCATAAATTCGATTTGCATTGCATGTTCCTTTGCCTGAGTAGGCGGATCGACCGCCTTCTCAATCATGCTCAATGCAATTGATGGCTCGTTCACATCTTTGATCATCGATTGCAAACCGTGATCAATATTGGAAATTATGTACGAGAGTACGATACACTTCAACTGATGAAGCTCTCTCTCCGTGTAGTTTACTGCCGGTTTTATGTTGGGATCGACGAGAAATTGATAGTCACCACTCGCCAAATCCAACATTACCCTTCGTTTCCACACGGCGATCGACCCTTCCTTCAGTGGATTGCCTCCGTACTTTAAATTCGTAATTGGCCTTGCGGCCACTCCGGGTTCTTTGTGGATCTTACAGGCACAAGTGCCCACCGAGTCAGATCCACTCGCCGTTGTGTTTACAACCGGATTATCTAGGGGAACCTCAAGTGTGCGAGGAGCATCCTCAGATCTACCAGAGCCCTGCTCTTCCACCACCATCTCTGACTTCGATGTTGGAGGTGGACCCATGGTCATCGAAGCCAGAGCCGCGAATTTCAGAACAGACTCCTCCGCAAACTGTTTGATCTGATTTTGCATCATCTCATACCTTTGAGCGTACTCTTCGCAACGCCCTGATCGCAACTTCCCTCCTCTCGACTTCCTCGTTAATAAATCTCTTGATCTCTTCCGTGTTCATTGTTCTCTGTAATTAGACCAAGAGACGAGTTACTCCGAATTCACGACCTTCGTTTTACAAACACATCCCTAATCCTAGTATCATCCGGATTTATGTACTCCGTTCTACAAACACATCTCTAAACTTCGTATCATCCGGATTTATGTACTCCGTTCTAAAAACACATCTCATTTCCGGATTTATTTAAGCCTTAGTGGAATCACTCATAACGTTCTATCAACATGGTGTTAGGATTTGAATGCGCCTCGATTGCCACGCATAAATTGGAGTGCGGTCTTGGGGTTATCACATATGCCCCGCTACCTGTCTGTCAATTTCGCTTCCTTAGAGAAGGTACTGTCTCTCCGAGACATGCGCGCTGTGCGTAGGTAACAGAGCCTTCGACCATCTAATCTCCCAGCGACACGCTTACAAGAAGACTATCCCGCTGCAAATCCGCTCACCACTGTTGTACTATTAAATCGTATTTCATTCTCGAACTGTAAATCGTAAATTAATAATTCGCTCATTCGCACAAAGTTCTAGCTAACTTTCGTACTTCGTTATTCTTATGAGTGTTTCCACCTTATTTCAGCCTTGGCTTGTCATGTTGGGGTGTGCATAGCGTATTAAAACCGTATAAATCGTATTCATATTAGGTACAATTCGCAAGCAACAATGAATTTATTTTGCAGCCGAATAAACATCCATGCTCCGTTCAGCTCACCTGAATTTTCATCGATCTTTTGACTTTACAAGATATTATAACGTTCGTTTGCAAGAATTATCAATACAAACATTCAACACAACGAAGGAGAAAAAGGAAACAGTCCACCACTGCGACCAGAATTAATATAAACTTAATTATAAGTAGGATTACTACTATGCTTAAATTATGTTAACACTAGTAAAAACTAGATATATTAGTGATCACAGTAAGTAGTACTGATATCTCCAATTCCTCGTCCGATTCATGTTTCTTGTTTCTAAGATACATACTCAACTTTTCGTATTAGTTCAATCAATAGTATAAAATATCGAAATCAAATCGTAATGTTGAGTAACTACATTTTCGAATCGTAGTCGGAGCTAACGGAAACCATGGTAACTTCGAATTCTAACGAAAAACAAAAAATCCGTAGACATGGTAATCTACCAACAAAACTTCGTGTGTCCTCCGTATTTCAACCAACGTAGTTGGCACCACTGACTGTCAAACATTGACATCTCCAACACATCAATCTGGCATCGTAATTTTACTCTGAGTGTGGACAACACCGTCATAATTCTACATTAGTTTAAAACTTAGAATAAACTTATAAATAAACTTATCCACACTCGAGAGTTTCCACCATGACGTATTATTGGAGGGCCAAGGGTTTCAGCTTCGAATTCATCTCGCCATGTCACAGTATGCAATATGGCGCTGTACTGAAAATCGAGAAATTCCGTAATTTACTTCGAAAATAATTTTTCTCGTTTCGAACATCCGTACTCATCGTAATATTTATTCAAAACCGTTATTCCGTACTTTGGGATTTTACACAGCCGTATTTTCATGCTCGAGCCTTACTGAATTCCGTAATTCACGAAAAAGTCAACCCAAAAATTTCGATTATGTCAAGTTCAATAACTTCATAACCTCGTTTAAAATCGTATTTCCGTTTTATGTGACTTCTCCGGATTATGACTTTTTCATCGTAACTTTCTGAAATTCCATATCCAGAGAAAATAACTGTTCGATTACCCTCAGTAATAAGTCACAAATTACTGATTCCGAAAAACGAGAATTTAACCTATGCACAGCCCAACAAGTGAGCAAACCCCAATTGCTCCGCCATGTATACATGTGAGGCGTTAGAAAAATTAAGTATGAGAGGGATTTAAGTACCTTCGTAATTAGAGATGGTTATAGATGGCTTGATATTTAGCTAGGATTAGCTGGATGGTAAAATCGTCGTACTGCAACGGTCGTCTTATTCGAGCACAGGAACGAGAATGGCCGCCAAACGAGATTCGCCGCTTGGCTTGGTGGCAGACGCAGTCCCGCCACCACACCGGATTCTGTCGGATGGATTTCATGGAGTGCTGATGGAGATTGTAATTCCAACAGTTTTTAAGCGCAATCGACCACTCACAGATCTTTAAGATTCATACTAAGTGTGAAAAATTGATTTTCAGGTGAAAAAATGACCATAAATGACCAAATTTTTCAGTCCGGCTGCTTGTCCTAAAATTTTCTTTGCGATCTCGTAACTTGGGCGTCCCCTCAGTTTTATTCACAACTATTCTTTGAAAATTCTCTCTGTTAGCCATGCTGCATGACTGAGTCATTTTGGTGAATAGGTGACTAAAAACGTCAAAATATCAGGGTATTCGCCTTGGTGTATAGGCTTAGTTTAAGACTGAAAATCGTGGCTTAGGCCGCAAGGGAGGCTCGAAGTGGGTGTATAGGCAGGCTTATAATATAGTACATTATTGGGTATACATGAATATTGGTATACATGATGCCGCATACAAATCGGTTTCTGACCATTCTAGGAACAAATCCGTGAAAAAAAAAAAAAAAAAAAAAACCTAGGTGTATGTCTGTGTGTGTGTGTGTGTGTGTGTGTGTGACAAATGACAAATTTTGTCGACACTACGCAGGTCACAATAATGAACCAATTGTCAAATTTCTTTCTTTGTTTGATCCAAATTTCAGTCTAGTTGTGCAACAAACTCCGAAAAGTTTGAAGTCCGTGATGGAAGAGGTGGAATGGAGGGAGTAAAGCCGGAAAAACGTGGTTTTTCTCACCAAATTTGGTCGACGCTGTATCCAGGCTACAATTCTCAACCGATATTCGTGATTTTTATTTGGTTCAATCTCAATTTTAGTCTAGTTGTGCAACAAACCTTGGAATTTCGGATTAGCTGTCGTGGTGGGGGGGTGGAGAGGATAAATACCGATTCTTTCAAACGCTGCCTAAGCTAAAAATATCGACCGATTTTCGTGCTTTTTATTTTGTTCCATCACGAATTCAATATAGTTTGGATCGTATGTCTGGAATTTGCAGTTTCATCATGAGAGGGAGTAACACTGATAAATCATGATGTTTTAACAATTCTCGTCCGATTTTCATGATTCTTCTATTGTTTAAATATGGCTTTGGTCTAGTTTCGGTAGATTTATCAAGAGTTTCAAATTTCATGATGGAAGGGGGTGAATGGAGGGGTTAATAGTAATAAATCATGATTTATGTGATAACCTTTTATCAAATTATGAATTTGGTCTAGTTTTGGCAAATGTTTGGAAAATGAAGTTTTATTTTTCCCTTATTTCAACTCTCACCAAATTTATATAAAATCCATTCATAAGGACGTCCCGGTAATGCATCCATTACTTCTGGCCTTGTTCGATCCCAATTTTAGTATCTTTGTGCAACAAATCTCGGTAATTTTGAATTCCGTGATGGAAGTGCAGGAATGGGGGGGGGGGGGGGGGCGAAAAAACGTGTTTTTTGTGCCCGAATTCTGTCGACGCCACCCATGCTACAATCCTCAACCGATTTTCGTGATTCTTATTTAGGTTGGTTCCCATTTTAGTTTAGTGGTGCAAAACATCTAGGGAATTTCGGATTTACTGTCGAGGTGGAGTGTAGAGAGAATAGTTGACTAATTGAAACAAACTAAAAAAAAAAAAAATAAAAAAAAATAAAATAAATAAATAACTAAAATAAAAAATAATAAAAATAAATAAATAAACTGAAAAAAACTGATTCTATCAGGCGCTACCCAAGCCACAAATCTCGACCAATTTTCTTAATTCTTATTTTGATCTATTAAGAATTTGATATAGTTTTGGAAAGTGTGTCAATAGTAATAAATTTCATCATGTAAGGAGGTTAATGGAGGGAGTTATACTAATAAATCATGTGTATTATCAATTCCCGAACGATTTTCGTGTTTTTTTTTTTTTCTAACTATGAATTTGGTCTAGTTTTGGATCGTATGTCTTATATGCAATTTCAAGTTCGAAAATTTGATTATGAAAGGGGGTGAATGGAGGGTTAATAGTAATAAATTATGAAGTTTTAACTAATATCGTCAGATTTTTATTTTTTTATTATTTTTTTTTTTTTTTTTTTTTTTTTTTTTTAACTAGGAATTTTGGTCTAGTGTTGGAAGGTATATCAGGAGTTTCAAATTTCATTGTGGAAGAGTTTGAATAGAGGAGGTACTTAGTGGTAAATAATCATGGTGTTTTAACTATTCGCGTTAGATTTTCGTGATCTCTTTTTTCTTCTTTGTTCAATTTTAAATTTGGTCTAGTTTTGGAAAATATGTCAGCAGTTCCAAATTTCACTCTGGAAGTTTTATGATAGGAATTCGCTGTCGGTGGAAGGAGTTAAGGGAGGGTAAGTCCGAGAAGTCATGATATTTTTGTTTTTCTTTTATTTTAATTCTCACCAAAGTTATATTCAATCCATTCATAGGGACGTCCCTGTAGTGCGTGCATTACTTACCAATATCTTATTTGTTTAAAACTTAGAATCAGCCACCCCAAAAGCGCTGTTCTAAGTTTTAGGACACCCTTTATATGACTTGATTGCCCGTTTGTTAACGCCCCGACTGTCAGTGTTCACCTGACTTGGTCAATCGCTGCTATTCGATTCCGCGGATTTCGATCCAACCCTGTCAAAGTTCATCGAGGAAATGGCCCCCCTGGCGAACAGCGGCGTTCTCCAAGGTAAAACGAAGAGCTCCCCGCAAAGGGCAGAGTCAGCTGCGTGATCAGAAAGTTCCATCCCCTCACGTACAAAGTTAGATAGCTCCAGCCGAAGAAATCAAGTAAACCCCCTTCCTCCGACCCACTGCCTTCTCGATCGAACTCCGTCTACTAACATTCCTCCAACCCTCATCCCCCGCTCTCTCATCCCAAATAAATTCAACTCATTAGGGTCTATCTTGTGCACCGTATTTCTGCTCCACTGCTCCAACTTCTTCAGCCTTTCCGACTATGCTTTCAGTCTAACCTTCTCATTTCTGCAGATACCGGAAGCGAAATTCCCTTTCATTAGCTGTTCGTTTCAGAAATGCAATTTTCTATATAAATGGGAAACCTTACATTCCGCAGAAAATAAATATGTTTCAGAGTTCGTAATGAAATACCAGCTGAGTTTTCATCATTGGATTAAGTCTTGGAAAACATTGCAGGATAGTAAAATGGCTTTTTACGTACGACCTGCTCTCAATGCAACCATTTAACTCTTGAGTAAACGATTGAGGTTCTGAAAGAATACTGTTGGATGGCAGTAAGAATATGTAAATCTACATGCATGGATTTTTAGGACGTCCCCCTAAAGCTAGGCTTCGTCTATAGAAGGACGAACTATTGGAATTGATACAGGGGGTGCGGGACAACCCAAGCATGAAAAAAAATAAATAAATAAAAATAAATGAATGAAATTGAAAATAATAACAATAAACCGCACACAAATATATGTTTGATCATTATATGACCTAATCCGTGAAAAAACAGGTGTATGTGACAAATTTTGTCAACGCTACCCAGGACAGAATTCTCAACCGATCTTCGAGATTTTTTCTTCGTTCGATCCCAATTTTAGTCTAATTGTGCAGGGAACCTCGGAAATTTGGAATTTCAAGATGGAAGAGGGAGAATAGAGGGGGTATAGTCGAACAATCGTGGTTTTTTCATCAAAATTTGTCGACGCTGCCCAGGCCAGAATTCTCCACCGATTTTTGTGATTTTTATTTTATTCGATTGCAATTTTTGTCTAGTTCTGCAACAAACATTGAGAATTTAGAATTTGCTGTAGAGGTGGGAGGGGGGATTTACGGGATAATTTTATGTAGTTTGCATAGCTTTAGCATAATTTTTATAAACTCGGTATTGGAGAGTATGACAGGATTTTCAAATTTCATTTGGAAAGGGGGTGAATGGAGGGGGTATAACTGATAAATCATGACATTTTAACTATTCTCGTCCGATTTTCGTGATTCTTATTTTGTTCAAGGGAAGGAATTTTTTTAGAAGGGGGTGAATGGAGGAGGTAAATCGTCATATTCGTACCTAATATATTCTGTGAAAGTTTTTGTTGTTTGTTCGATCCAGATTTTGGTCCAGTTATGCAACCCTGGAAGTTTCGACTTAACTGTCGGTGAAGGGGGGACGGCCCTGTAATGCATGCATTACTCACCAATGTGTTTATTATAATGTGTACGTTATAAGGAATTTAGGTGCCCCCCCCCCCCAGAGGTGCAATGGGGGCCTAAATCCTCATAAATCAGGTAGAGGAGGTAACAGGCATCCCGTCAGAGAGATACCACCCCTACTAATAGCTTTTAATGAGCCATGTTTCAATAATTGGATTAAACTAAATAAAATGTAGCAATAGCGCCCATAATGAATGAGATACGTAAAGACTAATGTTGATGCGAATGCAATACAACTCATAGAGGGTCATCTCAAAAAATTCAGTCCATCCTAAAAATATCGTTATCGAATGGGAAAACCTTGTTACAAGACTAATTGGACTGACAAGCTGGCAGACCATCAGAGAACATATTTTTTCAAATGAGAATGGGAGTGCTTCCGTGACATGTAATCACATCCCAACATTTCGAAAACTGGGTTTTGACGTACTCCCATTAATTTTGATGCGCTCTTCTCAATGGTGAAATTAAAGGTTGAAAGTTCAAAGTTAAAAATATTACATAAAATTACTATTGAAATTTTGACAACTCGAACATTTTTAATCAAAAACATCTCAACTTTTCGGATTGATATTAAAAACATCTCAAGTATGCTCAGAAACAAATCAATGATCGATAACATCACGTGATTTTGCAACAAATAGATTTACCATCTATTTTCGTAAATACATTTAAATTAATTTTTGTAAAACTATCGTGGACAAAATAAACTTTCATTTCAACTTTCAAACAACACAAGTCTGGTAAATGCGTAACTTTTTTTGAGTAAGAGTAACTCAACTTGCCAAATAATTTACATGATTGGGACGAGTTGTTTTTGCTTGAAATATGTGGTTCATTTGCGGTGGTTCATTGTTTCTGATACAAATTCTTTCCTTGTTTTACGTGTTAGTTTCAGAAACAACAACTTATGTTAGACTCATCAAAACTTACTGAACACCAAAAAAATTGTTTTACTTGATGAACAAATTTTACTGTTATAAATTAGGTACCTGCTATACCTAAATGCCCCTCTACAAAATGGCCGAAACTACGCAAATTTAGTCCCCCACTGCCGATTCTGTGGACGAGAAATTATCTTGAAAAAACCGACGATGTCTGGTCCGTGCGGAGCCGTGCGGACAAACGCCTCAGTAGCGGTTTTTCTCAAAACATCAAAGGGGACCATACTAGGCCACGATCTGCCCGCGCACGTTATCGTGCTCGAATGTCCACACAACGGGCCAGTCAGTCAGTCGCCCTGCAGCCCACTCCTGCAGTTATCAGTCTGTTGTTTTAAATCTTGTCCTGTGTTTGCAAACATTATTAATGCGGTGAATTATTTGCTATCATACTTTTCAGTTACATTATATTATATCATTATATCACATTACATCAAATAGGGGCTCGTGGTCCCCTTTCATCGACCAGTCACCGTTGTTGTATGGCGGCTAGTGTGTGGACAGTGGCGGGTGCTGGCTCTGGTTTTTGTAGCCATGAAGCTCGGCCATCGTCCTTCATGCGCCAGCACCCATACTTCACCATAGATATGGCCCAGAACATACCTTTGTGTAAAGGAAGCTTAATAGATTATAATCGATTCTGAAACTTGAATTTGTATGTTTTCGCTTTCTCACTACCGAAGGTAGAGAGAGAAGCTTTGTGTTCGTGATCGAAGTCGAAAAAATTTTTGTCCTCCAAAATAAAACTTCCACTTGCTTTTTGAGTTTCAGAGCTTGCTGATCAATTTTGGGTCAGTGACTGGTTGTCAGTCGTCTGTTTGCGGTAAATCCTTGACACGTCCCAAATTATATCAAGTTTCAGTCCGATCTCGATCAAGTTTTCAGGAATTGTGCCGGTTAGCTTCTAGAAAATCCAGACAATTCCCTATAAGTTTCAATGTAGTTGAATCAACCGTAGCCTGTAGCCCATGCGCAAACGTGGATTTATCATAACGTTGATTTCTCATCATGTTGATCCGATTTCGTTCAAACTCGGTAGGTAATTGGGTATATGTTCTAAAAATATGCCCTATAAATTCTATCGCGATTGGTAGGTACAGCAATAATCATATCAGAAAAACTCGGAGTTTAATGAAACGATTTTTATGACATTTTCAGGGATTGTTCGGGATACCTTCGAAACGGTCCCTTAACCCTAGACTACACGGGTGGGGTGTCGGACACCCCAACACGAGTTCAAAACAATGCCATTTGAAAATGCCCCTCTCGTTGCATTCCTAGTAATAGCGTAAATACTCTCGGGTTCACCCCCTACGCTACTTGAGAGTTTTCGAGTTCAGTATTGCATCAGTTTTCGAGTAGGAAGATCGCAAAGTTGCTCTGGGGTGCCCTACACCCCACTCGTGTGTCTGTGTACCTGTTTTCTGCGCCGTTTTTGTGTCTGCCCCTTCAGTGTTCAGTCATATTTTTCCCTTCAGTTTTTGTCGATATGGCGGCTAGCAAAAGGTTTTCTACCCCAGAGGAGATTGGACAATTGTTGGTAGAGTTGGAAAGTGAACATCGTGTACAAAACATGTGCATGTGCAACATGTACAATGAACATCGTGTACGAAAATGCGTCGAATGTTAGGAAAACCTCAGAATGTTTTTCATTTCTATATTCTATTTTTTTATTCTCTCTGAAGAGATTTACGTCCAATTTATGATTCGAGTATCAGAACTGATGGAGAAGAACTCGTTTTGTTCTTGTAGTTTATTTCAGTTTATCTGCTGTGATCGAAAAGTGATTTCCGTTTTATGCCTTTGATATTTTGAACATCCTATTATTATTTTTACCGGCAGAAACGAGTGGTACCTACCGTGGTTTTGCGGTATTATTTGGGGGAAAATAACCAATTTTATATTGTTTTGATTTCTCAAATTTTATAAAATAAGGTCAATTTCAGAATGCTCCTGTGAGGACACTAATATCATTTTTGATGTTCTCTCCTTTTCTAATGTTAGTTCCTGTTGTCTAGTTGACGTTTTTGAAGATTTTTCTCCCATATATTCTTTTAACGGGAATTGTCATTATTTTCAATGACCAGAAAATAATAATTTTTTTTTTTTTTTTCGCTCTTCATTTTTGCTCAAAACGTTGCAATAAACCTAGATATCGTTAGAAATCGTTCATTCTTTTTTGTTTTCCTCCAAAAACCCTCTTAAATTTGGGTAAATTCATTTTTTGGCTTAGGGATGAGCTGAAAAAATTTCACAATGAGAACCAGGTACTGGGGTGTTGGACACCCCACCCGTGTATCAGTTGGTGCAAAATACACCCGTGTAGTCTAGGGTTAAAATTCTCATTGCTGTCACATAAATAGAAGAGTTTGCGCATGCCCGAACGTTAAATTATTATAACGTCGATTGCTTATCGTATATTGGTCCAATTTCGTTCAAACTCGGGGAGTAGATGGCAATAATGTTTCAGAAAAATTCCCCATGAATTATATCACGATTAGTGAAGCTGATGAATTATTAATTAATATAATTGAATTAATTATATTAATATAAGCTGATTGATGAATTATATCGCAAGGTGGTGTAGGTCATGAGCAAAACTAAAATTGATCGACTCAGAGAAAACTTCGAGATTAATGGACCGATTTTTATGAAATTTTCAGGGATTGGGCGGTTTAGCTACTAGACGGCCTCCTATAAATTTCATTGCAGTAGTCTGTAGTAGTCTGTGCGCATGGTAAAACGTTAATTTCCTTTTGTCTGTTTCTTATGATATATTGGTCCGATTTCGTTCAAACCCTAGAGGTTGTTGAGTCTAGGGCCATGCCCTTTGTATTTTATCGCATTTGCTTGAATAATAGGTAACTATTGAGCAAACGCGAAACAAATATTATATGAAATTGCAGGGATGATGAATCAATTTTGATTAAATTTTCAATTATTTTGTGGGTTAACCTCTTTAGACAGTAATCGCTCGTGCAAACATGAATTGTTGCCATACTTTGCATTCTAGCATGTATCCTCATGTATTAAATACTGTTATATTTTGCATTCAATCATTCTGACTAGTACTTCAACTAATATTATACGTCCTTTAACCTTGTCCCTTGACCTTTGACCTTGTCTTGGTCAACGGTGAAGTTATAATGAAAACTAGAGGGACGCAAGGGAAGTGTTGAAAACTTTGGAGTGCTCTCCTGCAAAATTGATCTTTTTGGACCCGAGATTTTTTTTTTTTTTTTAAATCACCGCACAATGAAACTTCTGAGTTTTGGTTATAAATTCATCATTCACTAATTATTGGCACGAAGTTTCACCAAATTTTCCAAGCGACACGACATGCTTGCATTGAGGTCGCTTAAATTTTCAGTCTCATTCATCTTGAAGCGCTGAAATTTGGAGACAACTGAAAGTAATTAGGAGGAAGAGGTAAGTCAGACCAAATACGTGAGCAATAAAACGCTTCGATTCTGCTCATCCCAGAGCGCTGAAATTTGCTACATAGTCTCTTAGTTACCACTGAAAGTGATTGGGAGGAAGTCAATGCCGTCAGATTAGCTGCAGTGTGATCAATAATGCTAATTGTTATACAGTTCTTCCTAGAACGCTTAAATGTGGTACATACCCTATTGGAGACAGCTGGAAGTAATAGGTGAACTAGTTACAGGTGTGGTAGGTCAGTTAAAACATGAACATTGTAAACACCCAGCGACAATTCCTATAGTGTTCTACGCTGTAAATGCGTTTATGTTTTACGAAAATAAAGGTTTTTTAGGCGGATACATCAATCAATAGTGAATGCTCTGTAGGTAAAGGAGGGAGGAATATCATGGGGAAATGTGTAAAAATGGATTCTCCCTAAAGTTCCTTGATCCCTTGGAACTTATGTTCAAATTCATCAATGAGATAATTATCTTGAGACTGAAACTGGAAGATAGATATTAGACGCTGAGATAGGTATACTAATCTTTTAGGATATAAGGGATCATTTTGCTTGGCTCTCGTTTGAGGTTACTATCTTTGTGAAACGCGACGATTTTACATGTTATTTGTAGCGATAAGTTGATGTATTGGGTATGGAACACTGCCTGCTGACTTTTCACGTGATTTTAATACAAATTTTAAGTATTCCAAAATCGAGAATTGGGTTAACGACAAACGCTCTTCATCAAAACGATCATCGAGTTACTGAGGTGAAGGAAAGTTGGAAAATCGACTCCGGTCGGAGGATAGCAAGAGAGGTCTCCATCCCGATGGGAAATCAGCGTAAAAACCGATGGGACAATGGGAGAAAAAGAGGGATATTATAATGAGAGATGGAAAAGGGGTTCAGCGGGGGAATGTGGGAGAAGGGGTGGAAAGCGGGACAGGAGGGAAAGAACCCCGCAATGCAGCCCCGTAACAGCCCTATTTATATTCACAGATCACGGTCACTTGATTTCAGTCGAACAGCCCCCTTGGGGTGGGGGTGAGAGGCAAAAGAATATGTAGAGCTGGGGCCAATCCACCCCCTACATACCCCCTCGCCCGCTACACTCGACCCTCGGGCGCTCAGCTCTCTGATTTCATTTCACATGCGTAGGATATATCGTTAATGCGGTGTATTGTCCGGGATCGACATTTTCTGCAGTTCCACTCGCTTTTCCATTTTATCATTGTCAGCGGTGCATTCCTTTATATGGGCTTTATCGAGGTTTTTGTCTCCCGCCGACCAACGGGGCCAATAGATGTCTCATATGATGATATTTTCTTCTACTGTTCAGCTTTATGTCACAATAACCCAATCAAAATGATTAGGAGAGGGAAAATGTTGGAAAGTCGGACATACTGGGCATTGTGTGTTTTATTATCTTACTGTGTATTGGAGATAAAGTTATTCCCAAATTGTTCTGCTTTGTACAGTCCCCTTTTTCAGCAAACTATAACCTTACGACAATAAAACGGCCATAACACCATGACTGTAGAATAACTACATATGAACTCGTAAACGAGTTCCACTATCTGCTTTACAAGCAGATACCATGTTACATGGATATGTCTTTGATTGGGGATTTCATAACGGTTGTCCTCGAGAGTTGTAAAAAAATCCTTTAACTTTGGACTGTAGGCGACGAAATGTAGGATAAAGAATTTATTCTATTATTCTTCGAGACACTATAAGCAAACTATACATACTATTAAAGTTATTTCTCCAATACAGGCGCTATCATTTTCATGTTCATGATAGCCTGATTTTTCATTAATAAATGAAATTATATCATTTATTGTTTTATTTGATAACGTTTCGTTCTCTTACTGAGGCCATCTTCAGATCTTTGCTTTCTTGACATTGAGTTGACTTGGTGAGCCACTGTTTTATTTGACGAATCCGTTATGTTCGGATGTTTACAAATTCTTTTCTGGACACACCAAGATCTGAAGATGTCCTCAGTAAGAGGACGAATCGTTATCAAATAAAACAATAAATGAAATAATTTCATTTATGAAATAATTTCATTTATTTTCCCTGGGCCTCATCCCGACTAATTCCAACCAAACAACGGTTTACTTATAGAAATGTTGAAAATAACTGTGGAAAGAGAAGCCACTACAATGAGTTGTTGTTTACAGTCGACTGTTGTCAAGAGGATGATAATGTTTCCTATGGAGTGGAGTAAATGATGCTATTGCTTTACGTTAAGAATATTGTAAACGGCTTATTAAAATTGTTTACAGTCCAATCAACTTAGTTTAGGAATGTAGCCAGGTACGTAAGGAGTGGGAAATTGGTATCTTGAGATGTCAACATTTATCACATAAATCAAGCGCTTTCCAACGAGTGGCGAACAGTTCCTGTGCGATGAAAACTGCGGAAGTTCCATTCCCCTAGCAACGGATTGGTTGGACGTGAACATCATTAGAAATTGTGACATATTTTTAGCGTCATGAAAATTTTTGGTTGACCCCCCAGAGCAAAGACATCCATGTCAAAAAGTTAGGTCACCGTTGGAGAGAGCAGCGAATTTATCTTCTTTTCTCATGTCCAACGATATCGCCAATTTTACTTTTACTTTATTAATTAGGGGAGAAACTATGTTTTAATGTTGAAAAACATGTTTTTGACCTAATTTATCCAAAACAATAACTTAGGAGAACTTGAATAAACTAAAAATGAACTTTAATGAATACTAGCTATAACTAAACTAAAACTAATACTTACTATGTCTTACTAGCTGAAAATAATGTTTATTGAATCATAAATTAATAAAACTAAAGATCAACTAATTACTAACAAAATCTTATGAATAACGAGCCAAGTTTTCTCGCTCGCTTGCTCGGTGTATAGATCCGATGGTCTCTACTGTTGAGTAGGACATGATTGGAAACGATATATCACTAAGGGTGATTTGAAATGGAATGTAGCTCGCTATGGATGTGTTTTCTCGCTCGCTCGGTGTGGGATGTACGGGTATTGATGCAATGGAATATAGTCCCCATACCATTGAAAAGCGCACCACATGGTTCGGGTGGGGGTGGAAAATTTGATAATTGCTTACAATCCCTTTCTATTGATGATCCCAAGGGAATGGAGAAATAAAAAAAGAAAAAAACAGTCATGCAGCATGATAGTATGAGCGAATTTTCATAAACTATCTACAGTATTATAGTATGTTAAATTGCATTGAAATTTGAGAAATTTTAGTTGACAGAAATGGTTAAAAACCAATTTTATGGCAAAAAACTTATTCTAAATAAAATTCCACTGATTCAAAGGGATTTTTGATTTTTAAATTTTTTTGCAGTTTTTATAGATATTTTAGCAAATTTTAATGACATTTAAGTACATTTTTCATCATAATTTTGAGCAAAAATTTTTAATGTCCTAGTTAATCGTTGAAAATTTGGTTTTGACTAAAATTCTGCAAAAAAATAGAAATTTAACGATTTTTGGCCGTTTTTAGCCATTTTTAGTGATTTTTTGGGTACATTTTTCGAAATTTGACCAATTTAATGTGCTCAAAAATTGTTGTCCAACGAACTCATCCTTTCTTTTGAAATGCTTGATTTTTTGGCGAAAGAACGAAGTTTTTATCTCAATTCTATCGAGAGTTATCGTCTGGAATGACACATACATATATATATATATATATACATATATATATACATATATATATATATATATATATATATATATACATATAAAAAAGCGTTAAAATCCAGGAATCATTTCAGAATGCCTCAAAACAGATTTCGATGAAGAAAATTTTTGAAAATTTTTATTTTAAAATTTTTGGAGCCATTGCAATAGCTTTATTTTTTAAGAAAATTCGCTAAAAACTAAGACTACCTACAGCCCATGGTTAAAACTAATTAGCTAAAGTGTAAAAATCTGTTATGATGGAGTTGGGTGATCCGCGAATGTTATCATTTGATTTAGCACTGAAAAATACATTAGGAACCGACCCTAAACTAGAATTTTCATACGAGATCATTTTTCAAGAAAATTCTCAATTCCTATGAAAAATTATAATGGTTGGACTTTTCTAATCTGGTCCAGTCCGTGCGGACAACCTCTTAACCCTACATTACCACCCCTACGCCGATTCGTCGTATATTGCTTCCGAGACTGCAAGGCAGCGGAAGCTTTGTTTTCACTTTCGAAATGAAAAAAAATTTTTTGCTCCAAAATCAAAATTTCCTCTCGTATTTTGCGTTTCAGAGCCTCCTGAACAAATTTGGTTCCGTGTCTGTCTGTCTGTCTGTCTGTCCGTCCACATTTCCTTGTAACAGCCATAACTTCCACAACTTTGATCCGATTTTAACCAAATTTTCAGGGATTGTGCGGGTTAAGCTCTAGATGGTCCCCTATCAACTTATCAACTTCATCATGATCGAATCAACGTTAGCCTCTGCGCAGGCGATAACGTGAATTCCTTGTAACGGTCATAACACGGTCAATGTTGAACGGATTTCGGTCAGATTCCATAAGAGATCCCATAAGACAATCATCATAATTGCATTAGCGGTACGCTCTGCGCATGTGTGAACGAAATATTCTTGTTACGGTCCTTGCAACAGCCGTAATTTCCACAATTTTGATGCGATTTTCTTCAAATTTATAGGGATCGTGCGGGTATAGCTCTACATGGTCCTCTATCAGTTCCGTCATGATCGAATCAACGGTAGCCTCTGCGCAGGAGCAAACAACATTTTCTTGTTTCGGTCATAACAAATCGGGTGGTCCATCATGCTCAAAGTTGCCACAAAATATCCCCAAGGATGTTTTAATCATGAATTAAATCAAATGAAATCCTGTAAATCAATTAAAAAGTCCTTCAGTTTTGATCCGATTTAGACGAAATTTTCAGGGAACATGCGGACTACATCTTGGATGGTCATATATTAAAATCCAAATTTTCCTTATTAATTTCATTTATTATATGTACCATTCAGCTTCCAATTTCCCACCTTATTAATTCCCTGATGCCAGAACCGGTCGTTTCTAGTTTTCTGGAATTTAATGGTTACGTACTGTGAAGGTCACGAGGAAGCTCATGTGCCATTTCCTTGGCAGTGTATTTTTCTTTAGTTTGCAGCCTTTCGACCTAGAGGCACCTGAGTGGCCTGAGTCTCCAGGTATTCTACCACTGGTTATATGTCTATCGAATGCTCAGAGGAACCTGTATCTTCTGATGTGCGACAACGGCACAAAATAATATTTAGCATTAAATTCTATGTTAGCTGTGGTTTGTGTTAGAACCTACAAGAATTTATTTTACATTCTTGATTCCAGAAAGTATATTTTAGTATTTCAAATAAGTAGTAAGAATAACGATTTTTATTGTCATTTTGAAAGTAGATTTAAATTTTTTTCGATTAATCATTGTTATTTTATTTTATTACTTTTTAATGTGGTTAGGTGCTACGGAAATGCCACAAAACCAATTGTTGTGTATTCAACAATTGTTAAAAGGCGCTCCACTCTCGATACCAGAGGATTGAGCTAAAAGAAAATAGCTTCGGAACTTTACCGTGTAGAACCTAAACCTAATCTTCAATATCTAATTTCAAATATATTTATTGCTTGTTGAAAAAAAAAAAAAAAAAAAAAAAATTGCGTATTTCAACTGAATAAAGTTTAACAGAAGTTGACATGAATAAAGTTCTGATATTTTGATATGATAATTCTTTATTGATATCTTGATTTCCCTGGGAATTATTAGCAGAAATTATGATTTTCCTCGTATGTACGTCGTTTTGACGTGTAGGTGGTAATAAGCGATCGGATTTGAAAGGTGGTAAACTTATTCTTAGGTGGCCTACCTAGTTGCCGAGGGTCGCTTTTTCCATCCACCTTAAAGAGCTAAGAAAATCATGTTAGGAAATCACCCGACCCGGCAGAATTTACTAAGGAGGGGTTTTTGGAAGGGGGGGGGGGGGTATTGTCAAATCCAATTTTGACCATATTTAAGATGTGATTCCGAAAAAACGGAGAAAAATAGTCTTTCATGTATGTGATGAAGATACAAACAGAAATGATGAAACAGTCCACTGATGTGGCATTGATGAGTGCAGAAAATTTTCCAGTTTGTGGGAACGCCACGATTTTTACCACCGCTTGGAATGGTGAACGTTGCGTATTTGTAGGAAATAGCAACATGTCAAAACATTTAGGTTTTTTATTCTTGGCTGTCTACAACTTCGTAAATCAGCCGTAATAAACTAATTCGTGCATGCAGTGAGCGTTGGTCTAATTGTTGAACTTTGTGTATTACAATTCAGTCCTATTCAAAACCTCTGAATTCTAAAGTCTAGCTACTGACAAATATGAAATTCAACGTTTGTGAAGTGGTCTCCTATCAGAGACCTTCGTATTTGAAAAGTCAACAGAGACCAAAGTGATTTGAGTTGCACTGCAATGAAGATCTTCAACTAGAAGCGTAACTACTGGGTAGGATGGTGTGATGAGAATGAAGCAACGGACTGGAAGGCCACGACCGGACATGGCTGTCGCGGTCGAGAGTTCTGATTGAACAAGACCGGCGAGGGGGCAGGACGGGGTTGGGCGTCCCGCTAGACCAACTAACCATATCTGCCCTCCCGAGAGACCACTTACCAAGGGAGAGCCGCCACTTCACAGACATTTCCATACAGGGAATCGTAGTCGCCGCTCTGGTTTGACCTCGTCGTCTCAGTTCACTAGTACAACTTCCATCCTCTATCACCCTGTTAGTAATTTGCTCTTCTGTCGGTAATAGATGAGGCGGGAGTTTCACAAACGAGGAATAGAAGTGGGGGGAACAACCACGAAGTTGAATCTTACCGCACAGGCCACACCTTATTCTCCCACAGACACCCTAGACGGAATCAGACTTGGGCGTAGTCATAATCAGAATTACGATGACGATTACAATCATAGGTCCTTAGAGTCGTGATTACAACTACGATTCTAACACTGAGGAACTAAAAAATCGTCGGCCATATTGGATGTGGCTCATAGCTTCCTCGTTTAAGTATCTTAAGGAGCTTGAAAAATTCCATAGCGGAAAAGAGTAAATCAAGAAGTAGCGTGAAACGTCATAATTGGTCAATTAAGAAACGAAAAATAATACTCAATATAATTTACGGTCGCGCATACGCACAATGAACTGATTAGTTGGAACAATGAAATAGATAAGGGACCATCTACAACCTAACCCGCGTATTCAATGACTATTTCGTAAAAATCGGACGAAAACTGAGAAAATTGAGGTTGTTACTAGTATATCACATTGGCGGATGCGCAGTAGCTATCAATGATACAATCATGTTCAAATTCATCTGGAGTAATCAAATCGTCTTCCCCAACTATCATCCAAATTTAAACGAAATTGAACGACTGGGGTGTGAAATAAATACACTTTTGCGCATGCGTAGATTGGAGTATTGATTCGGCAATAATGAAACTGATAGGGGATCATTTACACCCTAGCCTGCCCATTCCCTGAAAATTTCATCCAAATCGGATGAAAACTGTGGAAAATACCCTTGTTACAATGGTTTCACATTGGCTATTAATGATACAGTCATGTTGAAATTGATATATGAGATACTAAAATCGTCAATTTCCCCACTATCATCCAAATTTGAGCAAGAACGGACGCCCAGGGCGTGAGAAAATGACGCTTGGTAGCATTTACGTTTGCCCATGCGTAGAGTGAAGCATTGAGTCAGGAACGATGAAACTTATAGAGGGCCGTTTGTTTACCCCTAGCCCGCCCATTCCCTGAAAATTTTATCCAAATTGAACGAAAACTGTGGAAAATAAGCTCGTTACAAGGATTTGCAGACACTCGACACACACACACACACACACGCACAGACACGGAACCAAAATGGTTCAGAATGGTCTAAAACGTCAAATACGAGTGGAAATTTTGATTTTGGAGACCAAAAATTTCTTTGTCCCGAAAGTGAAAACAATGCTTCCGCTACCTTTAGGTAGACTCGGAAGCAAAAGTGATGTCGAGTAACAAAGAAAGTTACAGTGGACTGGGGGGTTTCCTAGGTCGCTGAATCGGAAAATTATAGCCGTTTTAATTATCGCCGTTTTGTTTTTTTAGCCGTTTGTTAATTATAGCCGGAATTATAGCCGTTTTTCCAGAATGGCTTGAATTTTAAAGTTACAGCCCATACGCCTGTTTTTCTCATGTTCATTGATCTTAAAAACCACTACTAAAAGTGTAGTATCTTATTTCTAGGTTTAATCACCTTACTTTAAATGTTTCAAGCTGAATCCGAATATGAAACAGAAATTTAATTATCTAGCCTCGTTCAGGCGAAAAACTTGTTTAAACCCAGTAAAAATCGGGAAAATCGCCAAAAACAACGTTTTTCATCACATTAATAGTTATTTTTCCTAAGTAAAATAAAAAAATTTACAACATTTAGTTTT
The DNA here is from genome assembly GCA_030762985.1 of Adelphocoris suturalis. Lineage (NCBI taxonomy): Eukaryota > Metazoa > Arthropoda > Insecta > Hemiptera > Miridae > Adelphocoris > Adelphocoris suturalis. The sequence continues at coordinate 116,081,350 of CM061042.1, forward strand.
ACAAACAATGAATTTTTAAAATTCCATTCACTTTTTTCAAAATTTGTCTCTCGAACTGCCCTGGATGGAAATTTTCTTGCTGTTAGCTTAAAAGTTGCATCACAACCCCAGCTTTCCAACGGTGTAGTTAATTTTACTTTAACTTTAATAATCAGGGGATAAAAATATGTGTTAATGTTGAAAAACAAGGTTTTTCAATGAAATCGAGGGTTTTCTTGAAAATTTTCCTTCTATGAAAATACAAGTTTGGGGTCGATTTCAACGTATTTTTTTTACGCTGAATCGAATGGTTACTATTGAATATCTCCCCAACCCCATTATAACTAAGTTTAACACCTAAATTCACAAATTTGAGTTCATTTGGTATGATAAATTGTATGTGTTTTTAAGGGTCAAACTGATTAGTTAAAGTGTAAAATTCGGTTATAGGGGTTCGGGAGATGTGGCCCCCTCGAGCGCTAACTGAGCGTGTGTGTTCACTACTACAGATGTAAAATATATCGTAAAATCTCAACTGGACTGTGTGGGTAGAGTTGAGAAAAGGTCCTGTGACAAAAGGCCGGGGAAGGTGTGGTGCGAATGAATGAGTGAATTAATGAATAGTTTATTATTTCCAACGTGTTTACATTTTTAAATTAGGCACTTGTCGTGTCATGGAAACTACCCCCCCTCATTATCAATGATCTGTGCCAAGGGGGGGAGTTGCCTATGCGGATTACATTTGTTTAATTATAACTTGTATTTTACATTTTCTCTCTTCTTTACCTATTGCAATACATACTAAAAACCTACATGTACCTAATAGAAATAATTATGTCAAAAAGTATAAATGCTGGACGACATGGCATCACATTCCATGGGAGTAGCAGCAATGAGGTACGAAAAAATATATCTATTGTATTCAGATCTGGTGATGGAATGGGGGTGGGCCGGAACTGTCCGTAATATGTATGCCAAGTTGTGGTATAGGTAAATGGCGAGAAGTGGATTGTAGGTGGCTTGATGGTATAATTGTACGGGTGCTCTGTTCAGATGATCTAAGCGAGGTTGAGTCTAATGTATCAGGATGTTTCTGATAATGTAGGAGCTACTTCAATGTAAATATTTTTGCCTCGTTGAACAGCTCAGCACTGGGAAACCTCCGGGTTTTTTTTTAGTAGAACTTTCAAAATTCCTAATGAATAGTTTTTAAGTACCTATAAACAAATTCAAATTCTGTGATATATATCTGTAAAATCTGTTTTTATTATTGTTGAGTTTATTTTTATGAAACAGTTTATTATTTATCCCTTTGTCATTGGTGGTATTATTATGCTTAAACTAGACGTACTACATATGAACTGAATTTAGAGCGAGAATGAGCGAGAGCGGATAAGTGAAATGACAATTATTGTAATATACATTTTGACGCATTCTGTACCAAAGCATTGGTGTTTGAATAAAGATTTCTGATTCTGATTCTTATGTACTCGTACTTTCATCGTATTAGTATTGGTTTGCTATAACTTAATTGATAAGCTCATGAATCTTCGACTATTCCAGCACATCTTTTTCCATGTAATTATTTACCTACCTACCTACCTTTTCATTTTCTATAATCAGAAAAAAGTAGTTTTGGTATTAAGAAACTTGAGAAAATCTCCAATGAAAATTAGGACTTGAACGTGAAAAATTACCGGAGTCAAGGGGTCGGGCTTGCTCGGATTTTTTTCAATAAGGAAGGAAGGCCGTCGAGGGAGCAATAGAATATTTATTAATATATTCTAGACGGAACGAAGGGGTTGTGTGGTGGTGGGGGGAGGGGGGCAGAAATGCTTCCAACTTTACCCCCCCTGAAACCTTTCCCTACAGGCTTCCCCGCATCTCCAACGGGGCAATTTGCATAAATTTGAATAACAATAGAGGAGGTGGGATGATTAGGCGCTATTAAGCCTCGCAAGAACTTCACAAGGCTTCCGGGCAAAAACTTCTCCTGAAAACCCTGAAAATGTAAGCCGCTTTGAAGTGTGGAGTCAACTTTTTGGGGCAAAAAAGGGGCTCGGTGGAGGGGGGAGGGGGCAGGAAGGTACCTACTTTATTACCACCTCGTTCCTGAGAGCTTCTTCAAGTTTTCTCCCCATCGGAGGAAGGAAGTGAGAATGGATTCTCTTGGGAGGATGATGAGCCAATTTAAAAAGCAATTTATACAGGTGCATTTTGCTAATGACTGCAGTGCGAGAATTCATCCACAACAAAATTACTATCGTGGAACAAGCATTAATAGGTGGTAAGGTCAACCTATGATAAGTTTGGTGCTATTTAAAATGGTGAGTAAACAAAAGTTAGCCAATCGGCTGATTCTGATTATTGGTTTAGGTATTATCAGTAGAGCTCGGATCGATATGCACTTTAAAACTTCAAAATATGCATTTAAAACCTCCGAAATATGCACTTAAATATGCACGTATCCCAAATACATACATTGAAATATTCACTTATCCCTAACATATCAAGCCGTATATATATTTCGAATAGTGCTAGGTATGTAAATCACAATGCGAGGGATTAAAACCACTAAAAAATTGAGATTATTTGTACGGAAGACGGGAGAATACGCAAGAATAACCACCAAAAGTAGAATCACTTAATTTTTATAATTTCAATAAAAATGAATCTGTTGTACTATCACAAAAATTAGTTCGTTTGAACAACCAATATCTTCTCCCAGTTGTCTACTTTAAAACTACGCCTTCGGTCTGAAAGGACCATTTTTAAATATGAAAATGTTCTTTCCACATCACATGACACAACTATGAAAGACTATGGATCTAGATCCATACACATGGAAGTAGAGAAGCCATGGACATTCCCCTGCATAAATTCGTAACAATCTTAATACTCTGGTGAAAGGTAACGTGTGCATTCAATCCAGTCACAGTCTTCTCTTAAGTGCTCCCGTATAATCCGATTATAAGGACAGCTGTAATGTGAATGTCTACCTAGCTTATAATTTCAGCAGTTGTTGTCTGCGGTGTTAATCTGGATTTAGTCGAAAAACAACCTGCGTACGGAATCAACCAGTACCTGCTATGCCTTTAGCCTGTCATTTACCTCGTATTCTAAAAAGGTTTTGGATACCTTCCTTGAAGATACACGTGAAGAGAAGCATGAAAATTTCTTTCAAAAACTAGAATATGTTTGCAAAACGCCGAAAATATGCAGTTATACGCACTTACACCCTAAATATGCACTTATATGTACAAATGCCCAGAATATGCAAAAATATGCATTTTAAATTTGGATTTAAAGTAGCCTACAAACACCCAAACATCATAATTCGTCGAGAAAAATCACTTTGGGCAATAAAAAAGTAATATGCAAAATCTGAGCTCTAATGATCAGCAATAATGAACCTTCATTATCGACCAAGAAACAAAAAATGACTGAATTTGAATGAAAATGAAAGAAACTGAAATGAGATGAATTAACATATTATAATACGATAGATAATTTAAAAAAAATTGCTCATAAGATCTTGCTGCATGACTGGAACTTTTTAAAATTTAATTAGTTTATTTTCGGTAAGAATGAACGTCTATGGAGTTATGTTGTGATAATGTATTTATTACCTTCAATATCTTTTTAGTTTTAATATAATTTATATATAATAAATAGTTAATATTAATTGAATTTAACTTTTTAGTTCAATAATTTTATACTTAGAAAGGATATATAATAAAAACAAAAATGAATTTCAATATACGTATAATAATTAACACCGTTTTAAAATTAATTCATTTATTTAACAAGGTTACAAATTCAATATTCGTTATGGACTACTTGGTTTTACACTGTTATGAATTTCGGATTATATCACCGTATCGAGTGCAGCATTAAATTGGAACAGCCCACTTAAATAAGTGGCCTCGGGGGTGAAATGTGTAAAGTGCCCCCCCCCCCCCCAACACCCCCCACTCTCTCTCTCTACGGGGATGAATGTCAGTAACATTATTATGGTGCTCTGAATTCCTCTCTATCAACGATGAGGTATGGCCAGCTATCAGTGGGTAAAGCCAGATCAAAGCCAATGGCTACTACAGGTACCTACCTACGTTCATTTCTAAGGCTTCACTCTACTATATAAATTCACTTAATCATTGTCACTCTAGCGTCATCGTAACCCTAAAGCTCTGTCACATGTTTATAGATTGTAAATTATCACGAGACGTTCCAAACCCGACGAGAGCACCTCCCACCCTACTGCCTTCTCCCCTCCGTTTGTTCGCCGCTGGGTAACAACAGAACAGCTGACCCGTCCTATCACTTATCTTATTGTTTAGGTTCTACTTAGGTTACAGTACTTTGACATATGTTCCTCCGCATGTTTGTTACTCCGTTTCAACATGCTATTTTGTTACCATTGCACATACCAAACGAAGAGGAAATTCAATCTTCGCCGGCACATAGAATCTTGGCATGGTTCGGACAAAGAATGAAATTTTTATGTTCAGGAGAATTTCTTGAGTTTACTCAGTTACTCGTTTACTGTGATTTTACTTTACTCTTTTCTAAGTCACTCTCTCTTCTAAGTCAGTCTCTAAGTCTCATGGAAAATGAGCGGTGGTAATTTATTGTTCCTCCTACATAATAAAATAAAAGCTTTATTGTTCTATTAATTTGTCATTTTGCATCAAATTTATTTTCCCTACTCCATTTGAAATATGTGTTCAGATACAATGAATCAAAAGGTTGAAGATAGCAATACATTTTATAGTTAGAAATGTTAACGTAAAAAGTTGCTCTAATTTCAAAATTTATGAACTCGAGAAATGGCAAAAAATTCGTTAAACAAACTTTCTTTTATAATTTAATGGGGAACTTTCATGTGTTGGAATTTCACACTTTTGACCCCAGATTCGGATTCAGCACACTTGAAAACCATCTACTACTAATTTTCCACTCAAAATACTGTTTAGTCTGGCCAATAAACGGGTGATGAGATCACGCAAGTAGTAATACAAGAGAGCTGAAGGTTCCTTCAGACAGGTGAGGACCGTGACGTCATCGTGCAAATACAAGAACCGTATTACTGATCTGATACCCACCGTACAGCAACTTTTTTGAAAGCTCTCGTTAAGATCTGTCTATTAAGCAAATAAAAATAACCATGCAAATTCCGCATTGTTTTATTCATTTTCATTTTATTTTAAGAATAAAATATTTATTAAAACGAGTTTGTCACCTTGGAAATTTGAACATTACCAGGCAGATTAGCTTCATGAAAGTATTTAAATTTGAACTTATAAGGTGCATGCTGAAAAAGTCATGAGTTAAGGTATACCTTCATAAATGAATATGAATTAGAATTAACTCGGAAGTTCATGCTGCTTGACTGAAACTTTTAAAATCATGATCCTAATGTCTTACGTCAATCTGAAAGATATGAAAAATATCTTTAAAATACTGGCGTTCAAGTTCGATTCACTACCTACTTATTTGTTTGTACATTTGACAATAACTCCCTGTAGTTACGGATATTTATGAAGGTTGGCAACGCTGAGTGGTTGCTTTGTAGGGAGGAACATCTTGGAGTGGGAGGTGCTCGCGTCGGGTATGGAACGTCTCGTGTAAATTATCATCCTTGTGCGAACTAGCTGGAGGAGAGATGCTGGACCGCGACCGAATGGCGTACGTAGATACTATAACACAACTGTTAATATCCAAGAATTTCGAGGATACTGTACTACCTAATATCCAAGAAGGCATACCAGTAGCGTTTCTAGCGGGAATTACGTCAAACAATCTCGCATCATTGCGCCAATGGTTTAAACACTGTTGCATGACAAATTATTGGTCATGGAATAAATTAGTCACGAATAATTAGTTTAATGTTTGCTCAATTTTACTCTACTATCACAATAATGATGCGTTAACAGTTTAATAACAGATAGATCTATGTTAATAAATTCGTAAGTAGGTACGTCTGTCTGTAAATAGGTAGGTACCTACTTAACTAGAAAAGTCATCTACCGAAAACTGTCCAAAAACGGCGTCTTGTAAGTTTATGAGGGGTTCCTCGTTGGGTTGAGAAACACTTCGAAAACTATCTACGGAAAACCCATCTAAAATAGCGTCTGATTAATTTAACTCAGTAGAAAAAATAAAAATTGTTCTCAAGAAATTGATTGTAAGACTACAATAAATTTATTGAGAGTAATTTGTATTTTTATTCGACAGTTCCCTGCTATGCCGAGAAAATCTTCAAAAGACCAATGTGAGAAACTCCTATACAGTAGTTTTCCAACCTTTTTTATGAGTTTTTAACCTTATGGGAAACTCGTCTATAACAATTTATTCTTGTGGTTTTCTGATGTATCCCGTCTGGCAGAGTGGAGCAGTTTTCCATCACATCGGAAAACTCGTTGAAGAGTCCAAAAACGCCTATTTTTGTACAGTTTCCCGTAGATGACTTTCCAGTGACCATGAAAATTGAGCAGATACTTGGAATTTTCCGTTTCTTTTTCATCGTGCTATTTGAATATGATCGCCACAATTGTTTCAATTCCCTTCGCCTATTGGTCCATTTTTTATCACCACCTCAATCGGAAAATATTCATGTGGACATGAACATGCTCATAGGCTTGAAAATCAAGTCAAATCCGAGCTAGAGGGGTAATCTTTACAATCCAACCAGTGTAGCTTAGTCATGAGAAAACAGTTGGTGCGAGGCTTTACATCACTTTACTACTTTATATTCAAAATATATCTGATTACAGGTGCCTTTGATAAAACCAGAAAAATTTCGCGTAATTCTCTTATTTCAGCGCCTCAGACAGCAGAACAACCACTACCTTCACAAAAGGGTACCTCTAAGATGTGGCCTACCCCGACCTACACCGTCAGTCCCAGGACTGAAATGTTTCCGATGTAAAGGCCCCTCTACACAATGGCCGATACTACGCAAACCTAGACCACATTGCTCACTGCCGATTGTGTGGACGAGAAATTATCTTGAAAAAACCGACGATGTCTGGTCCGTCTGGAGCCGTGCAGGCAATCGCCTCCGTTGCGGTTTTTCTCGAAAGATCAAAGGGGACCATACTAGGCCAAGATCTGCGCGCGCACGTTATCGTGCTCAAATGTCCACACATCGGGCCAGTCAGTCGCCCTGCAGTCCTCTCCTGTGGTAATCTTGTGCCGTGTTTGCGAACATTATTAACGCGGTGAACTATTTGCGTTCATACTTTTGAGTTACATTACATCATTACATTATATTCATAGCATTACATCAAATAGGGGCTCGTGGTCCCCTTTCATCGACCAGTCACCGTTGTTGTACAGCGGCCAGTGTGTGGACGTGTGACGATGGCCGATGCTGGCTCTGGTTTTCGTAACCAAGCTCGGCCATCGTCCTTCATGCGCCAGCACCCATACTTCGCCATAAATCTGGCCCAGAACATACCTTTGTGTAGAGGGGGCTTAATAAAGAGGGGCCCACTACGAAGGCCATTTAGCTTGGGTCAAGGACCGACTAGTCAAGACCAGGTGACCAGGTCACCACAGATAGAAACAAAGCATGTAGCGCTTTGTACTGCGAATCCCGTGGGGCAGCTGGATCATCAAGGTAATGTGTTTCGTTTCATGTTTGATAGCGGATCGGACTATAGCCTGGTGATTGATAGGATTGTTCCTCAATTAAATGGGATCCATTTTTATAATCCGGTGCAACTGAGAGGAATCGGTTAAACATTAACTATGTGTAATGAGCAAATTGTTATCACAGCTAGTATTGATAACGTTGAATTGCAGATAACATTTCATATTGTGCCGGATGAGATTTTAATATACAAAACAGACATTTTAATTGGTCGAGATATTCTTACTAGTGATTTAATGATTAAAATAACAGCGGATTATTATATTGTACAGCCAATTGAAAATTAATTAAGAGCGAATACCACCTATACCTTGTCATAAAAGAATAATACGTTCTGTTGATTCAATTACGAAATTAGAAGACGCTAAAACACTACAAGGATCCATAATAGAAAAAAGTCAGGCTACATCCCATCCGTTAATAGAAAATTTGAAGCCGGGCTTGACTGATGAAGAAGATACTGACCGATTACGACAAATTTTAATAAAGTACCAAAACAGCTTTACAAGCGGACTCCCTACTCATGAATTCAGGGCGGCCGAATTGGAAATCAGATTGATAGATCCTATCAAAATTGTTCATAGAAAACCGTATCAATTGAACTTACACGATAAAATAATGGTACAGGAATGCATTCAAGAATTAATTGCGGCGGGTATAGTATCGGGAATCTTACTCGTGCCCAAGGAGAACGGAATGTTTCGATTCTGTACTGATTTCTGCGAACTGAATGCTAATACCGTCCCTGAAATTTGCCCTATTTCTTTGATTCAAGATCATATTTCTAGGATTGCCGGGCCTAAATGGTTTACATAACTCGATGCAGCTAGTGGATTTTATGCAATCCCTATATCGCCAGAGTCACGTGATATATTGTCTTTCGTGACACCGGATGGTCAATATTGGTAAAATCGTATGCCAACTCCTTAAAAATCTTTCCTGTATATGCGATCCCTTGTTCACAAATCAATCATCTAGGTGGACCAAAAAGCATTATTAATTCATTTAGCGAATTTATGGATTCCTGCGTGGTTAATTTCTTTACTTCTCTCAAAAGTACATACTTTGTAAATGCACATATTATTACGTAAACATATCTAGTGATATTTGAATCAGTGGTTAATCCACCAGTTAACTCTATATGAACTGAGTGAATAGGTTAATCTATTTTGGGGATAGGGTGCAAGGCTATGCGCTGTCGACCAGAATGACGTTTTGCAACTTTACAAGTCATACATTCACTAAAAAATTTTGAACATACTTATTGATCCCAGGGAACCAATAGTATTCCCTTACTTTATTTAAAGTATTTTGCTTACCTGCATGCAACAATGACTCATGAATATCGTTAGCAATAAACCAACGATATCTCTTAGGTACCTAATATAGGTAATATTCTATTCTGCTTAGCACTAGTTTGGAATTTACGGTAAAATATACCATCTTCGATAACGTATGATTCAGCGATATCACTAGGCAGCTCCTCCTTTTCTAATTGTAATTTTATTTTCTGCAACTCGTCATTTTGAGATTGAGCTAAGAACAACCCATCTCCAGTTAATTTTAATAATTGGATATATTTTTCTGCTAAATTTCCTAATTCTTTGGAGTCATTAACATGTTCTTTTTCTTCGTCTGATTCATACTCTAATCCATCAAAACACTCATCGAAAATAACAGCATGAACATCGGATTCTTTTAAACTATCTATGGCGTTTCGACTGAGAAAATCAACTGTTTTCATGTTTTTCTGGCCTACATTTAATTTTTAATTTGAAAGTTTGTAAATAACTCTACCAACGATGAATTCTAGGGTTCAAACGTTGTTACATATATGATTTCTGAAATGATTGACAATCAGTATATAACGTAAATTCGTCATACAACAAGCAAACTTCCCAATTTTCAAATGCACGTACTGCCGCAAGTACTAACTCGAAAGCATGATACTGACTCTCTATAAGAGATGTTTTCTTAGATTAATAACTTACAACTTTTTGTTTCGCATCAATTACGTTGGATAAAATCTCTCCAAATCCTTTATTACATGCGTCTGTCCAGACTTCAATTTCTTTCGTAGGGCGAAAAATCATTAAAATTGGTTCATTTATCAAATATTTAATCATTTTCTGGCGAGCTGCCTCGTGCTCCGCTGTCCATTAAAATTCCCTTTTCCTAGGAGTCAACTCATACAGTGGCTTACATATTGCAAAATGAGGAATGAAATATATGAAATGAATATATATACATATGAAAAAGCGCAAACTTCAGGGATCTCGTTTCAGGATGACTCAAAACAGATTTCAATGAAGGAAATTTTCTAAAATTTATATTTAAAAATTTTTCGAGCTATTTCAATAGTTTCATTTTCCACGAAAATTCGCTAACAATTCCACAGTAGGTACATCCTGCCAGATCATCAAAAGTTGTTGATAATTTCAATTGTAGAATTCACTGTACTCTACTTAATGCCATGGGCGTCATATATTTCAGCATTTTGATTGGGGGGGGGGCAAGACTTCCAGACCCTAAACCTGGATTATTACTAACACCCCCCCCCCCCCCAAACGCTTAAGAATTTGTTAAGTACTAGATTTTTTTATCATTAATAACAGTGTGTTTTATAACTGTTAACAGTGTATGCTTTGTTTACATTAAAACATTTTAATAATTTGGTTTGTTTAAATGTTAACAATAAATGAGTACCTAATATATTAAAAGTTGTATGTACAGCAATAAAGAAAGTTATTCTAACTTTTCAATTTTTTCGTGTGATATTTTAGGGCTAAGGCACAAGTAATTCACCTATATTTTTATTAGTTTTCTTTTGAATATTTTTTTTTAAAATATTGATAGTAGGCTTTATGTTTTAAGTGAAAAGAAGAGATAAGATTAAAAGATAAGACAACATAAATATTTATTGCTGATACTTTTAATATAATAATCTTGTGATATTTATTTCATCATATTCCAATCTTATCGATTACTTAAAATCACACTACACACATTTCTGAAAGAAAAATTCAATTTTTCGACTCTTGAATCTGTATTGAAGCTGTATATTTAAAATATATGTCTAATTTTACTTTAAAAAAAGATAAATCTATCTACTCATTAAAAAATTTCGCAAAAACTGTTTTTAAGTTCATTTATTAAATTAAAAATTTCTCCAGATTATTGGGGGGGCAGCCCCCCCCCCTTGCCACCCCCCGGAATGACGCCTATGCTTAATGCTCCGGTGTTCTAAGATGAATGTGGGATCGTGGTAGCGGCTGAGGTACATGTGATCAATTCCAAGTTTTAGGTACCTACCTATCTGTGTGGGCTTACCCTAACATGATGAGCCGTGTTCTGTAATTGAAGGCGGAGCTGACGGTAGACCGGCGAGGGGAGTGTTCACGTGATGGGCGATACGTCGGGGTTCAAGGGACAGGACGGCTCAAGTGATTTGCAATATCCCCTACGGATATGAGGCTCCTCCTTATCGCCCCGGGTCGCCATATACAACTCCCGGGCCGCTTATCGACGTCCCGTCCCGAACCCTCCTCACCGCGGCGTCTTATCAACTGATGCCAGCTCCATGACGCCCACCACGGGTGAGTGAGGTCTAAGAGAACATGGAGAGGGATTGCACTTGAGGGAGCTCAGTACTTACCAGCAATTTGGGTCATTTTAGGTACAGTGAAACTTGGATAATTCAAATCTCAAGGGACCAGTCAAAAACTTCGAATTAGGTAACCAAAAATTCGAATTAAAGAAGTTTTTAATAAATTATAATAAATTATATTTTAACAAACTACAGTACGAAGTAAAGCACATACAGTAACATTGAATACTGTATTGACCAACAGAATATTGAACAATAAATATAAAGACACCTAGAATGTCTACTGTATTTAACTGCAACCATAAATAACAATCTATTGTTTTTCAAAAAAGGATGATATTTTGGCCTGTTTCCTTGAATTAAGTCTCTTGGCCATTATAAAAGATTCCAACGCATTCAAAGAGTTGAAGTATGAATCACTTACATTAATTCGGCTTTCAAAAAACGTCTAAGTTCTTGTACAACAACTCCCGGGCCGCTTATCGACGTCCCGTCCCGAACCCTCCTCACCGCGGCGTCTTATCAACTGATGCCAGCTCCATGACGCCCACCACGGGTGAGTGAGGTCTAAGAGAGCATGGAGAGGGATTGCACTTGAGGGAGCTCAGTACTTACCAGCAATTTGGGTCATTTTAGGTACAGTGAAACTTGGATAATTCAAATCTCAAGGGACCAGTCAAAAACTTCGAATTAGGTAACCAAAAATTCGAATTAAAGAAGTGTTCTCAATAAAAAATCACAAAAATCAAATGCAGGTAATTCAAATTTTTTTAGGTATGCAAAAAACCCACATGAACTATTTATATTTAAAAATTATATAATGTAGGTAATAATAAGGTAAGGTATTATCAACACATTTTCAGTTTGGAACGAACAAAAAAGGCAATATAGAAAGAAATCTCAAAAAATCTTTAAAATCTGTCAACATTTCAAACATGAAAAATCAGTTTCCTCTTCGTCAAGACAATCACATTCTCCTATTTCGCCATCGTCTTGTGAGGGTGCTACTTCATGCGTACCCAAAAGAACGCCAACAATACCCTTCATTCTCGGCAACACCAACGACACCTTAGCAATGCAAAAACGACGATAAGCCTAAAAATCTCAAGAGACGTGAACTAAAAACAGAATGAAGCACAAGAGAAATCAGCGAGACAGGAGTGAAACATGTTATCACAGCACGTCTTATATCAATATCATTGAATATTGGGAAGTACAGGAGCACAGTTGATAACAGGGGTGCCGAAGAGTATTGCTCCTGCAATCTGTTGGTTATTCATACCAAACCCTTCAAATCTTATCACCAAACAGCACAGGCATTCTAAAAGGTATGTTCCAAACTAGAGTTGGAGCAAATTCCGGTAAATGGCATTTTTGATATGTTCCTTTTTGAAAAACATCAACGAGCAACAACTTGAAGGAAGATGAGGATATATTCCCTTTTGATTGCAACGAAAATTATCCATCATATAGGAATGGATGTGATCCCTTTTGATCCAAACATCAAACTTCGGCCCTCAAATACACAAGGATATGTTCCTTTTTGACGCTAACTGCTCATACAAATCGATTTTGGTTATCCTACAGATTGAAAATCCGTTTTTTACAGATTTTTTTCGAAAAATGGATATGACCCCTTATGAAAGTAAGCTCCTCAAGTTTTTAATAAATTATATTTTAACAAACTACAGTACTAAGTAAAGCACATACAGTAACATTGAATACTGTATTGACCAACAGAGGGTTATCAACCAAAATACTGTAGAGCCCCCCAGGAGCCAAAGAATTAGACCCCAAAAAACAATAAACGACGATGGCATGGAAATCGAAGAAAATTCAGCGATTCAACACACAGTAAAATCTATAAATGAACTGATAATGGGAAAAAATCTCCAAACAAATAATACACAAGAATTTCAGCAAAACTTATCACATATTCTCACAGATCTATTAAACAAATACACCTAACATTTAACAAAAATAATTAAAATGCACTCAAGATGACAGCTGAGCGAAATGAAACCGTAAAAATACTCCAATGGAATGCTCGTTCATTAGTGAAGAATAAAGGTAGCTTAGAACACTATGTATGCGAAAACCCGGTAACAGCCATCGCAATTTCAGAGTCAATTCTCCTTTCGAGGCTACGATATCTTGCGTCATGACAGGGCTGATGGAAGAGCGGGAGCTGCCCTCCTCATACGCCACGGAATTCCGTACGAGCACGTCCCTCTCCAATTTCATTGGGATGGATTGTTAATGACAGCAGCATCTTTACAACTACTAGATGAACAGAAAGTTACGATCGTCTCGATATATAATGTACCAGAGAATAATATAACCAAAAACCAGTGGGAGACACTATTCAATAGCTTTCCGCACAGAGTTATGATAACTGGCGATTTCAATTGCCATCACATATCGGTAGGTTCTTCGTATACAGATCGCCATGGGACAGCTCTCATTGATGCTGCAAGTGACTCTAACTTAATTTTCCTAAACGACGTCACCCCCACCCTTGTTCCATCCTCAACTCAAAGAGTCCAGTCAGCACTTGATTTAACGTTCACTAGCGCCAGTTTGGCAACGAGATTCCACTGGGAAGTGCTGGACGATTCACTTGGATCCAACCATTGGCCAACTCTAATCTCTTCTGATATCACGGAAAAACCATCAACTATTCCCCCTCACAAGGAATGGAACTTCCGCAAAGCGGACTGGGATAAATTCCATACATTTCTAATGAGACAGTTGGAATTAATTCACCTAAACGATATGCCATATGATGCTTTCATCCAACTCATTTCACAGGCCTGTAATGAATCGATACCGCTCACAAAAACTCATTTCAAAAGACCAATGAACCATTGGTGGAACGAAGAATGCTCACGAGCTGTGGAGGATAGGAAAAGAGCGTGCCGAGCCTTCAAGCAATTGTCGAATTTCCAAAATTACGAAGATATGCAAAGGTGTGAAAGAATAGTAAAAGAAGTGGTAACCAACGCCAAAAGAAACTCTTTCAAATTATATTGCAGTTCCCTGAACAAACAGACACCAATTAAGGAAATATGGGATCTAATCAAGAAAATCAAACACGGAATATCTCCACTCAACAGAATTCAGAAGGAAAACTGGATCTACCAATTTTGCTACAATTTAGCTCCCGATTGGGTTCCAGCCCAGACAAAGATCCTGCCACCTGAAAGCTCATCTGTCTCACCACACCACGAACTTTTCATGTCCAACTTCACCATGAAGGAGCTCTCGGATTCAATTAGGGGTCACTCTAACACAAGCCCCGGACTGGATGGTTTAACCTACGAGGTAATAGCCCAGCTGCCTCGAGCCTACCAATCAAAATTGCTGGACTTCTATAACTCCTTCTGGCAAAATGGAAGCTGTCCAGATTCATGGAGAGACTTCTTAATAATTCCAATCCACAAACGTGGTAAGCCACGAAACGAAGCTTTGTCCTACCGTCCAATCCCTCTTGCATCATGTCTGCTTAAAACATTCGAACGAATGATTAAATCAAGATTGACTTGGTGGCTTGAGGCTAGAGATGTCCTTCCTGAGAGCCAATTCGGCTTCCGCTCCTCCAGATCCACAATAGTCGCACTCAATACTTTTGTCACCGATGTAAGCGTTGGACTAACAGAATCAAACTACCCTGGCTCTGTTCTTAGACGTTTCCTCAGCGTACGACAAAGTCAATATCTCACTCCTTTGTTCTATCCTAGTCAGGATCGGACTACCCATACAGGCCGTTCGGAGTATAATACACCTTATTGAAGAGCGAAACGTGTGGTGTTCCGATGATCTCATCGGTCCGCGTAAAACATGGAATGGCCTTCCGCAGGGAGCAATCCTCTCAACTATTCTTTACACTATTTATGTAGCAGAAATCGAAAGCATACTTCCAGAACACGTCCACATAATTCAATATGCTGATGACATCTGCTTGTATTGTACTTTAAGAGACCCTCAAGAATGTATTCCACTCATGAGCCTAGCAGTAACCGCCATAAAGAATCATCTCGGAAATCTGGGATTTTCAATCGCCCCCAACAAGTCCATCTTATGTCCATTCACCCGAAAACGACATCATCCTTTTGGCCGGGAATTGAGGCTTGGAGGAACAACCTTTCCATGTGCAGGGAAAGTCACGTTTCTTGGACTAACTTTGACAACCAAACTGAATTGGAACTTTAACGTAGACCAGATAGAACGAAAAATACAACCATACCTAAATCTCCTGAAAACCTTTACCAACACCCAATGGGGGGCTGATCCCCAAACAGGACTACTATTCTACAGGTCGACTGTTAGAAGTATATTGGATTATGGCTGTTTATTCTACGGGTCGGCATCAGCAAAAACACTTGCGAAATTGGACAGAGTGCAATACGGAGCTCTGCGACTAATATTGGGCCTACTGAGATCAACCCCGACCAACATAATACTAGCCGAGGCGGGGGAGCCACCCCTAAGTCTCCGTCGAAAACTATTGGCCGACCGTTATGTCTCACAAGTATTCCATAAAAATAGGGAGATTAGCACTCAACTCCGAACTCTAGCAGTCTACAATCTGACAAATAAGTATTGGGAAAGAAAACCATCTCCTCCTCTATGTGAAAGCTTCACCGACCGACCTCAGTGGAGAGCTATCATGGGTCGCATACACTCCCAAACCAGGCATTTATCTTGTCCCATACAGTGTGTTCCGTTCACCAATAGCAGTTACCAAACTTCCAGAAACCTCCTACAGCATACCGCAGTACAGCAACAACTCAGTACTAGATTACATCAAAGCGAGGTGGCCAAACAGTTTGGTTATATACACGGACGGCTCCGTCCAAGCAGATAAAGCAGGATGCGCCTTTTATGATTCCGCTCGCGGCTCTGCCCACGGTTTCCGTTTATGGCCAAGAGCATCGGTATATACGGTAGAAACTTGCGCTATTTTGAGAGCTCTCAAGTGGATTCAAGACGAATACCCTAGTGTTCCACATGCGATCATCGTGACGAACTGCCTTAGCATAGTGTCCAAGCTGGAGCACATTTGTACGCGTTCCCATCTGACGTCAATCGAAACGTCTATACTGCAAACTTATAGCATCCTTACAGAACGTGGAATCCGAATAGTCTTTTGTTGGACAAGAGGACATTCCGGAATTGCGGGTAACGAAGCAGCGGACAAAGAAGCAAGAAGAGCGACAAATCTCTCACTACCACCTCCAACACACTCCTTTCTCCCAACGGACCTGAAAAAGCTGATAAGGACCCGCATGAATAGCAGCAGGACAAAAATGTTCTATTCACACCATACGCGCACGGGAGATCGGTATATGAGCCTGTTTCCACCATCAAACTGGACAGCGTGGTTCACTAATGTCAAGGAGCCAAAACCAAAAATCTTTTATAAAAATATAACACGTCTCCGAAGTGGAGTGTGCTGCACCAGGGAATACCTCTACAAAATCGGAAAGGCGAGCACTCCACAATGCAACTCATGCGGCCATCCTTTGGGAATCGTTGAACACTCGATACTAGAATGCCCCGAATACGCTGGTCCTCGAGAACAATTTATGAACGCAATTTCGGATAAAATCACACTTCCAATGAACCTAGACACAATCATTGGAAGTGGCAACCTGACTGTCTACAACAGTTTACAAACATTTATCGTGCAAACGAACATTAAAATCTAATTATATATATAATACATTAAATTCAATACTTTTTTTCTGCAACGAGAAGAATAATATTCTTATATAGTATCACTGATCATTTACAACATTTAATATAGTAGTACCTAATAATAACAATACATAATTATATTTGATGTATTGATTTGATTGAATACTGTATTGACCAACAGAATATTGAACAATAAAAAGAAAGACACCTGGAATGGTACTGTATTTAACTGCAACCATAAAAAACAATCTATTGTTTTTCAAAAAAAGGATGATATTTTGGCCTGTTTCCTTGAATTAAGTCTCTCGGCCATTATAAAAGATTCCAACGCATTCGAAGAGTTGAAGTATGAATCACTTACATTGGGCTTTCAAAAAACGTCTAAGTTCTTGCACAACAACCCCCGGGCCGCTTATCGACGTCTCGTCCTGAACCCTCCTCACCGCGGCGTCTTATCAACTGATGCCAGATCCATGACGCACACAACGGGTGGGTGAGGTCTAAGGGAACATGGAGAGGGATTGCACTTGAGGGAGCTCAGTACTTACCAGCAATTTGAGTCATTTTAGGTATTTTAGGTGATTATTAAGGTAAGTGTCTGGGGTGCAATCTTCTCAGCCCCTGATGAACTGATTTTGGTTTATTATTTCCAATAATAAGCCTATGTGATCGTGAAGCAAAAAATGTTTATAACCCCCCCTCAAACTTTGTCACTTTACGTTTGAAAGTGCGTAGAATCCAAATTGCAAATGTCCGTCCGCCTTCCGCCGTCTGGACCATGAAAGGCCTAAGAATTTACTTAAAAAACCCGTTCTTTCGCACATAGACTCCATTTGGGATCTAGTTGGTCCTAACGTTTAACCATCCCGATCGCTTTACTCGCATAGATGCTATGGGCCGAAAACGGGCGAAAAAGTGTCGAGGCTTTGAGTGTTAGACGTGTTAAACGCACGCCTGGCACGCTTGGCAGGGGGTCACGGTTGGAGATGGGGGGGTGGGGGTGAGCGGGGGGTGGAGTAAGAGGAGGCGCCGCGGCACCTTATTGTGGCTGGAGTTACCAGGGGCGTAGCAGAGGGGTGTAGGAGAATGGGTATTTATTACTTTTACGTGTTATACCCATATATTACATCGCGGCACCATGAGGTGGGTACGGCGTTCCTTCGAGGCATGAATATGTTTTTTTCTAGGTCATATTTGTGTGTTAATACCAATACATATTTAATAACATATCCTCTCGACTTTTCGTACGTACTTAGATAATGATATTATTAAGGCAATAACTATTTCAATAGATAGGAGCTCAAATCGATAAATATAAACATGCGTATATAATTATAGAAGTATAGGTTGTGGCAACTCGAAATAGGACACGCCGAGGAGCCTGGACGGGCCTTATGACGTACGCAAGCCAACTAAAACTACGACCATACTCAATTGAATAAATAATAAACCTTTGTGAAATAATTTGCAGCGTTTTTTTTTTTTTTTTTTTTGAAGAATCAAGGGAGTTTTAGTGAATATTTCACCCATTATTTGCTTTACTCCCAGTTTCCATAACAATTAGATACTATTGCGGTAATTATATCGAATGTTCGCAGGTGCATTCCGAATTTCCGACCGCATTTTGCGCATCCGGACTTGCTATTGTGCTCCGGATGTTGACGGCTAACGACGCCGTTTCTTTATTTTATCGTTCGGGTGATTGTAAAGCGGCGGCGGGAAGGTAGCGCTGGAGCGGCGCAGGGGGGATAATTGGATTTAGGCGGAGTTCAGTTCCCTGGAGTCATAATGCGGTAATGAGTCAGGGAGGGGGTTCATTGGTGGGGCGAAAGGGGGGGGGAATTCACGGGTGAGGAGGGGGTAATAATGGAATGAGCGCGGATGTGTGAATTGGAGTGAGCTAAACAGCGGCGCGTTGTTATGGGGACGTTCCCTCTCCGCGCCATTACTATAAATCATAATTCAGGGCGGGAGGGTATTTCAGGGTATTGAATACAGATAGACAGGCAGGGACGGCAATCCATCAGAGGCGCGGCTTCCTATTTGGCCGACATCCCGAGGTTTGCACCCTCCCGCCGACTTTACCCCGTTTTCCCGAATCCAACGCCGTTTTCACTTCAGCTCGAGCGTCGGATTTTCCTACAATTAGAGCGACGGGCGGCCGCTGCGAGGGAGAGCATTGTTAGTTTTATCAGATCCCCCTCCCGCGCCGTCGTGTACGGGGGTAGATTGGACCGATGTGAAAATCCAACGTCCCCGCCCCCGCCGCGTCGTCGACGTCGCACCCTCCCCGCGAATTCATCTATTGTGTTCCGGGGTCGTTCGTTAGGACGGAGGGAAGCTAACTGCCCCGGCGGAGCGCCCAGTTCCATGTTAGCTGTTATTTGAACTGGAAGCGCTCCATTAGGAGAGGCCAAACAGTTTCTATTGTCTTTCCCTCCGTCATGACGTTACGAGATCACGCTGCGATCGCACACGTACACACTGGGAGCACACACGTACACACTAAGAGTACACACGTACACACTAAGAGTACACACAGGACTTGATGATCACACAGCGCGCTCCAGGAACACATATCCACCTCAGATGTCAAAGGTGCACTTTGTGACAGCAGCACTAAGTACATCACCGCTCAACGACGACCTCATCGACATCACAATCCTTCCTTTAATCGGAATTTGTCTGTTTTATTGGAACCAACAAAAGCAGACGGAATCAATCCGTTTGTCCAGCTATGATTATGCACTCTTTTAGCGAATTTTCTTAGAAAATAAAGCTATTGCAATGGCTCCAAAAAGTTTAAAATAAAAATTTTCAAAAATTTTCTTCATCTAAATCCGTTTTGAGGCATTCTGAAATGATTCCTGGATTTTAACGCTTTTTTATATGTGTGTATATATATATATTATATATATACGTATATATATGTATGTGTCATTCCAGACGATAACTCTCGATAGAATTGAGATAAAAACTTCGTTCTTTCGCCAAAAAAATCAAGCATTTCAAAAAAAAAGGATGAGTTCGTTGGACAACAATTTTTGAGCACATTAAATTGGTCAAATTTCGAAAAATGTACCCAACAAATCACTAAAAATCGCTAAAAACGGCCAAAAATCGTTAATTTTATATTTTTCAGCAGAGTTATAGTCAAAACTAAATTTTCAACGATTAACTAGGACATTGCTCAAAAGGGTGATGAAAAACGTACTTAAATGTCATTAAAATTTGCTAAAATATCAATAAAAACTGCAAAAAAATTTAAAAATCAAAAATCCCTTTTGAATCAGTGGAATTTTATTTAGAATAAGTTTTTTGCCATAAAATTGGTTTTTAACCATTTCTGTCAACTAAAATTGCTCCAATTTCAATGCAATTCAACATACTATAGTACGATAGATAGTTTATGAAAATTCGCTCATACGATCATGCTGCATGACTGGAACTTTTATTTATTTATTTACTAGAGGCCTATTAGGGCTTGGAAAGCCCTAATCTAAAACACGATCAAGATAAGCACAGAGACGAACGGCGACACTTGGGGCCGTCTAACACTGAAATCGGTCCGCAAAGTTTTTCACAATTAGGGACGTTGCGATACCACCTAAGTATCAATACTCGATACGATCCGCGAAGTTCTTCACAATTAGGGACGTTGCGATACCACCTAAGTATCAATACTCGATACGATCCGCAAAGTTTTTCACAATTAGGGACGTTGCGATACCACCTAAGTATCAATACTCGATACGATCCGATATTTTTTTAGCAGTATCGATACCCGATATTATCGAAAGAAAAGTATCGATACTTCTACAATATCGGCTTAAAAGTATCGATACTTTAGATACTTTTTTTACGTGTAAAAAACAGGTGGGGGGAACGCTATAAATTTGTCAATAATTATTCACGTACATTTTAAATCTTATGATAATTTATTATATTAGAAATTCCCCAATGTAAGTACATAAAAATGCAGAAGATATGTGTACACTATAAAAACTGTACGTTAGAAAAAATACGTAGGTACATTAAGGTGGTACAGCAGGTTCATTAAAAATTTTACATTAAAAAAAATGCTGCCCAGGAAAAGCTGTTTTTGCAAATATGCACCACTGCACTCACCACTTAGGAATCACAGAATAATAATATACTACTATCTACTATGTTAGGAACGAAGTCAACAGGTTGCTTTCAGCTTTTATCTTATCACTATGGAGATCCGATACTTATTGATACCAATCTGGTATCGATACTTTTCATTTGATGCCTTCACTCAGAACTCTTCTCAGGGCCTGGGGCAGGCTGGTCGTCTCCTGGATTTGTAGTGGGAAAATTAGATTGAAAAAAGAAAAAAATTCAAGGATAATATCGGTGGTATTGGTCACCAAGTATCGATAGTTCCGATAATATCAGGAGAAAGTATCGATTCCACTTTAATATCGGATGCAAAGTATCGATAAAAATATCTGTGGTAACGGAATCGGAAGAGAAGTATCGATACCACGATATATCGGAAGTATCGCAACGTCCCTAATCACAATTTCAAAGATCGTTCAAAAATAACTCTCCTAGATGTTAGTAACTACACTACGTTTCTTACTTACCATGGCAACTGTTGTTACCGCCACAGCCTAATAAACAGAGAGTCTCCCTATCAAATTTCAACTTGCTACAGTGAACAGGAAAGGATTTAGCTCACTCAGCTGATCAGAAAAGACCCCATCACTACGTTTCTTACTTACCGACACTTTTGCAACAAACTTGGGGCCGTGCTGATTCGGACTTATATATAAAGACCGTTCGGAATTATATATAAAGTTCGCTAAGTTCTTCAGTTTCAATTTCTTCGTTCCGAAATAACTCTCCTAGATGTTCGTAACTACACTACGCTTCTTACTTACCGTGAATTGATGGCAACTGCTGTTACCTCCACAGCCTAATTAACAACTCTCGTTGATTAGGACCGCCTAGAACACGATCAAGGCGGGTATAGAGACGAACGGCGACACTTTTGCAACAAACTTGGGGCCGTGCTGATTCGAATGAGCGGTCTAACAGTAAAATCGGACCGCGAAGTTCTTCACAATTTCAAAGACCGTTCGGAATTATATATATAGATTTTTTAATGCATTTATTTCCGTAAATTGAGCCAGTGCAATCCCAATTCCTGAAACTTCTTCTCTATCTCCTACGTAATACACCGAATCACTTTTTACGAATTGAGATTGGGTTCCCTGCACTTAAGGCCATTGTTTATGAATGACCAATTAATTACTGGGTCAGGATTTCTATGATGGATGAGAGTAGGTGGCCCAAGATTTGTTTTAGGATATTGGAGAATATGCATAATTCTTCAACCAGTTCAACTGATCATAACAACTGGTATACCTGCATTTTTAACATGCTTGCTGTCCTTGACTCCCACGATATCCTAACAGCCGAGGACCCTCGAAATTTGAAATCGATCCTACCGTCACTAATCGAAAAACTTTACAACCATTTTTGATGACAGGACGTCAATCTGGTTTACAGTGCCAGATTTAATATGTTCTATAGGAGGATAGCGGGCTATTCAGATAGGCGGAAGTACTTGGGACTCATTCAAAATGTCCAGATTGAGAGGGTGTTGTGCCAGTTGCGTCTGTCTTCAAAGTTTTTCGTAACTGTTTATTATAGAGGTACTTCTCATAAGTTTAGAAGCGAGAGCTTATGCAATATATCTATACTATTAATAAGAATGAAACTCCGTTTGTCTGTCTGTCTATTTGTTTGTTTGTCGTGTCTATGCACGGCCAAACGGCTGAGTGGGGGGAGTCTACGAGTGGGGGATCTTCTTGGGATTTTCCGAAAGGGGGAGCGAGCGAATTTAAAATTTTCTAATCCCACCCGAACCATGGGCCGTAGGGCGGGAGGGGGGTCGAAGTAAGAATTAATGTGCGCTTTTTGGACTTCCCCGCTTCCCCTACCCCTCTAAACGGGCGTTGAAAATTCTGGAAAAATACCGGTTTTGTAGGTTTTTGAACGAGAAAGACGACGGCGCAATCGGATCGCGAAAAAAGTATCGGGAAATGAGTAAAAAAAATGCGAGAGTACGGACCCGTTTTCTCGAAAAGTCCGCCGAAAAACTTGGTTTTTTCCCATTAAAATATACCCCATAAAGGTACGTTTTTCGGAACGGTTTTCGCGGGCGAAATACAGCTTTGGGTCCGCCGAATCTGAATCCGAAATCGGATATCGAAAAAAGTGACGAGAACTCGGTTAAATTGCGAGCAGAAGCGAGCAAAGCGATTAAAATGATTCTGCCGTGGACGAGAGAAGGCTCAAGAATTGACGTGAAGGGTTCGATGTCACAACATTGCGAGGCGAGCAGGTATGCCTACATAGGTACCTACCTTGCGAGCGAAGCGAGAGCCATTTCAAATAATAAATACGGACTTTGTCCTACACATATACAGGTATACCTTGCGAGCGAAGCGAGCAACATCCCCGAATAAACTTTTCGTGGTTCCACGTAGTTTTATAAGATTTAATTTGTTTGTAATAATTCCCAACTGAAAAAAACGTCTGCCAAGTTGGGTGGGCAGTATAACTTCCTCAAGCGAGCGAAGCGAGCAGCATCCCCTACAGAAGTTAAGCCTACCCTTAGAGATCTACCGTTTGCGAGCGAAGCGAGCAGCATCCCCTACAGAAGTTAAACCTACCCTTAGAGATCTACCGTTTGCGAGCGAACCGAGCAACATCCCCTAAATGCCATACTTTGCGAGCGAAGCGAGCAACATTTTCTACATGCCAGACTTTGCGAGCGAAGCGAGCAACATATCCTACATGCCAGACTTTGCGAGCGAAGCGAGCAATATTCCCTACATGCCTCACGTTGCGAGCGAAGCGAGCAACTTAATGGGGGGTCCGGGGGGCTTGCCCCCCGGCTGGACGTGGAGGCGAGCGTAGCGAGCCGGAGCGGCTAGTGCAATATGAAAGAAGCTGACACCCTCTGCCATTTTTGTCTACGTTGCCCGATCTTAGAACCCTACCGAAGGCAATTCATTGCGAAATACATCTGTGGGCTCCCAGTGGTTGATGATGAGGATCGTCTGGCTAATTTGATCAATTTTGGTGATGATAGGGAGAAAATGTTAAATTTATTTCATTTTGTTACTAGTGCACTAGCACTTCGATCAATTGCGCTCACCGAATAGGTGTCTGATATGTACAGCTTTAGCATTGTATAGTGTACATCAGATAGGCTTGTTGTGGATATTGTACGAGTACCACAGGTATAGCGTGGATGTTATGGATTTATAACGGAATATTATTCTTTATATTAATTTCATATCGATGACCTCGTTTATTTTGCATGTACTTCATTAAGGTGTAATGAAGTGTAGTGTTAACTAGATTAGGAAGAAGATATTTGACTTATTTCTTACCTATTATATACTTTTCTAATGATGGTGTGTAAGTGGATCTGAACTCTTTGTAATAATCATTGATTTAAAACAATAAGCAACTTACTACTACTTATTTCCGTAAATAACAATAATCATAAATTTCATCAAAAAAAAAAAAAAAAAAAAAAAGCGTAAGATTTTAGCACAATTAAGGAACTTTCCAACGACTGGCGAACGATTTTTGTACGACGAAAACTGGCAAAGATGCGAGAATCATAAGAAAACGAAACGCATGCATACTTACGAGTATGCAACACATTGGGACATTTTACCTATGTCTTTAGTTGTGGACTCGTATGCAAGCTCTAAGAGCCACTCAGCTAATTCGGACCTTGGGCATCGTTAAGTAAATGTCCTAAAGAGGCTACAAACGAAATTACAGCTTTCTAGAGTGTAAAGTATAGAAATTACCTATTAAAATGATTTATCCACCGCTTCACAAATAAAACCGTTCTCGCAATATTCGGATCACCTGCTATGGATCAAATCATCGAAACACCAGCTCAATGAAATCATCAGAAATTAACAAACGGTTGCAATCATGTTCACAATATCAATTATAGAGAATGATCACCTGAGTGTACACAATTATTCAAATAACCATGCTCATAAGTCAACTTGTTGGCCACACACTTCGCAGTAGTTAACATAATATGGTTGGATAAATCGAGAGCTTTCGAACGAATGGTCAACGAATTTTGTGGGATGAAAAACGACGAAGTACCATTTCCGTAGCAACGACTCGGTTGTAAACGGAAATCATCAGTAAACCAATCGTAACATTTTTTTCATCGCTTTTTGTTAACGCTTTTTTCGTTTATGTGCCAAAGTAAAGACATAAAATGTCAATAATTATAGCAAGATTTCACTGGGATAATTTATTACGCTTTTCTTTATGTCGCTCCAAAAGAGAGAATAAGGGGTTTTTTTTAGCCTGTCGGTTGATTAGTTTTAGCCAATTTTTGAAGAAAATTAAGCTATTGCTCTCGCCTCAAAATTTGTAGAATGTGAATTTTTGAAAAAATTTTATGCAGAAATCCGTTTCAGGCTATTCTGAATCATATTCTGAAGTTTAACGCATTTTTTATGTTTGTATGTATAATGTATGTATACCTATATGTATGTATGTATGTATGTATGTATGTATGTATGTATGTATGTATGTGTCATTCCAGACGATAACTGTCCGTAGAATTGTGTTAGAAACTTCAAACAAGTTTTAAAATGTTAAGGACACAAATCAAAAGTTCAAGTTCGTTGGCCAGCATGATCGGATTACATTTTCGGGTTGAAAGTTTCAAAAATGTAGTCAACAATTTCAAAATAGCCTGTTTTTTGCGATTTGTTGTGCGAAATAATTTTGTCAGCATACTAACATGTGGTATATTCGGAATCAGCGTAAAATTTCCTATAAGAATGTGTATCAAGTTTTCAAAAATTCCAAAGTTGAAAAATCAGTCAAAAATCGAAATAATGCCGTTCGCTAGTTGTAAAAATCGGTAATATTTGCATGAAACATTGTCCAAATTCAGATTGAACTACTCTTATGGAAGTATCCCTGTATAACCAATCCTAGAACCATGCTTTTTAAAACGTAGATAGTAGGTGCTTGTTTAAAAAAAAAAATAAAAAAAAAAAAAATAATAATAAAATAAAATAAAATGTAATCACAACTGATGAGTTTACTCTATGAAATATTCCGTCCTCCGATTCTCTCGGTCGCTCTCTTTGATGTTTTAAGCTCAACTGTTTTAGGACTTGATGTAGCTTTAATACTGACTGTGGCTTAGAAAATATCAGCCATGAAATTATGAAGAAGTTCTATTTATGTACGTACTAGCTCGCAGACCCAAGGCGGCTCTCTCGGTACGGCTATATATGTGTAGGAAAAACCCTGGACCCCCCATTAAGTTGCTGGCTTCGCTACACGATCAATAGCGACTGGAATGTCGAAGATTTCTTCAAAAATGGGAGTTTATATAATAATATTGCTATTAACGCAAAATGGAAGGGAAAGGTAGACTCACCGTTCTGAAGGTTGAACAAAATTATGAGCAAGCGGACCCGTGCAAGTTGGGGGTACCAACGGGCACGCCGTTCCATTGAACGAATCACCGTAACAGTTTTTGATAGCTGTTACAAGGCACGTGCAAATTTAGCCCAGACAGAAGCTAAGAGGCGTCGATTTCACCAGATATTCCGTATATCACAGCACAATAGGTTCCTGGTGCTCACAGGACGCTGGGCTTTAAAGATGGAGTTCTTTTCCCACCACCAGAAGAAGATTAGAATACAAGTAGATTAAAAGTTAACTTGAATCTTCTAAATAATCATGGGATTCCTGAAATCGAAAAATTTTGAAGGTACCAGTTGTATATGCGATCTCAGTTCGACCTGCGATCGACGTGACGCGTTGTCTGGGCTCAGTATGCGATCTCACTTGGAAAATCGATAACTATGACAGGGGATTCATGGGAAGAAGTAAAGAGAAAGACGACCTGCAACCTTCATAAAATAAACCAATGGCTGAAAATGAAAAATCTCAAATTAAACTTTAACAAAACAAACTATATAACGTTCGCATGGAAATCCTCAATGATTCCTCATTTTGGCTCAATTGCATGTCATCAATTTGAGATGTGCGAAATAAACTGCAGCTGTCCAAACATAAAACAGGTACCTATACCTACACGTAACAAAATACTTAGGGGTAAAAATAGATCAGTGCCTTGGGTGGGATGAACACCTAAAAGATTTTTATCTACAAAAAGAAGAAGGTTGCTACCAATGTGTCGGGAAGTTCGTAACTTTATGACCCTGAAAATAAAGAAACAATTCTACCACGCAATGTGCCATTCACTACTGATTTATGCCATGCCAGCCTGGGGTTCAGCTTTCAAAACTAAACTTCAGCCTTTGTTTACGATTCAAAAAGCCCTGATCAAGGTCCTATTAAAAAAACCCATTAGGTTTGGGACAAGGGATTTATTTAAAGAATTTCAAGTTTTCGACTTATTTAGACTAATAGATAAATCTACTATAATTTACATTTACAAACGATTTCTAAAAGGGGGATTTGAAAAAGTAAGTAATATTGGCACAAGAAGTTCAAGCAAGATTACCCTAATTATACCAAGATTTAATACTTCAGCTGCACAACGTTCTCATCTATATCTTAGAGGGATCATCCTTTTCAACAACCTACCTTGCAAAATTATTTCAACCAGTGTATCGCTTAGTAAATTCAAAGAAGATCTGAAGAAGCACTATATGGCTTAACTGTTTCATTTTGTCTAATCATTTATGTTATTTCAATTATTATTTACTCCTTAAATTCTGAATTTTCTATTATTTATGTAAACTAATGGAGAATAGAGTATAATAGAAGTATATACATACATACTTTATCTTTAGAACTTGATGTTAAAAATCCTGTATTGTAATTAATTATTTAAATAGTCACTAACAGGAGAGCTGAATAATGAACAGACGCTCCAATTCCCTGCACAAGATTCTTCTTATTGGGAATTGTTGCATTTTTGTACAAATCTGTAATAAATTTTTTGTAAATTTTTTTCTGAATAAAATGCATATTATAAAAAAAAAACTTGCTTAACGAAATGGGGGAAAAGGGGCAATCTTACCTTTCTCTCTAAAAATGAAGATCGTCGTAGAGATTAGTGAAGATCGTGACGGGTGCAACGAGCGCCACCACTCTTCAATCAACTGTCTGTCCAACATGCTGTCTGTCTGCAGATTTTCCATGCAATTTATGCCCATATATTGAAAGGAAACACACGACCAAATATTTAGGGTTAATTCTAGATGCTCATTTGAAATGGGAAAACCATATATCCAATTTGGCGTCTAAATTAAGGAAATTGATTTATGTTTTTAACATGAATAAGATGTGCCTACCACTTGAGTTAATGAGGACCATGTATTGTGCGCTTGGCGTCCCGCTGTACGGTAGTGCATACAAGAATGTATTTGGTAAAGTTGAAATTCTGCAAAAAGCCCTAATTCGTTTAGCTTCTAAATCTCACTATCATGCTCATACAGGACCTATCTTTCAGAAATTATGTATCCTACCGTATGGTCTCCTGTTTAAAATGAGAACAGTTAAACTTTATTTAGAAAATTACCAGCCCATATGTCCAGAACATGATGTTTTTACTCGTAATTCTCAAACCAGCACTTTATCAATTCCGAGGTACCGCACCACATTGGCACCAAACTTCTATATTTATCAATCGATAAATATTATTAATACTTTCTCTTCTGATTTACGAACTAAACTGTTAAGTTCTTCTAATAATAATAGTTCTAAATTCAAATTATTAAAGGACTATTATAATGAACTTTACAGAACGATAATAGCATCATTTAGAATTTTTATTCATTTATTTTTTATTTTATACTTATTTTTGTATTTTTAATTTTTTTTTTCTCTTTCTTTCTTTTTTCTAATGTATTGATTAATCTTCTTCAATTCTGTAATCAGTCATATTGATAGGGATCCTGCATCAATAGATATCTCCCTCGTCACATGGTGTACCTACCAAGCAACAATTCTTTTTTACCTGTTGTTCAATAAAAGTTTTAGTTCTGTGTGTGACTCAAAAGCGTGTACTAGTTATTCGAGCTTAGTGTTTTCCATAGTTCATAACATTGGTGGCAGCGGTGGGATCAAGTAAACCATGAATGTGCCAGAAATAATACACGGAAACTTGGTCGAGGCTTTCAAGAAGATAGAATGCATGATGAACTTGATTGCAGAGCAATACATGGAAGTCGCAATATTGTTGGTAACCAAGAGTGACTACGGGTTTTACAATAAACCATGCTCGACAGTAGCTACGTTGTCCGAAGCCCTCTGCTTGGCTATCGAGATCGGTGGTATTAAGAACGTGGATATAATGTGTAAGAAGACGAACCAGAAAAAGGATTCAGCGCGAACGCTCAGGTATCATTCAGGGGTATCATGCTGGGGCTGACGGAATCGGAACAATGATATCCGGTTTGTAACCTGTTGGAACTGCAATAAAACGGGCCATGTGAGTCGAAGATGTCCCGAACGGAGTGGAACAAGAAATACAAAGCATTGGCGAAGAAACCATCGCAATGTATCCTGGAATTGTGGTAAAAGTGGCCCACAGAGAATGTGGGATTAGTAAACGGGATCGGTTCAGTGGACAGATCTTCGAAGCATGTAGAGAATTTGATAAACAAGGAATAGGAAGAACACTTGATGATATAATGAAAAACAGAGGAACAGTTTGTGTACAACAAAAAGTAATGTTGAGCAATTTGAAGGTTTTGAGAATGAAGGATGTAGAGCAACTATACAGCTGGAGAACAAAGAAGAAGAAATTGAGAAAGAAACGATTACAGTACACCAGGAAAAGGAAAATGTACAAGAGAAGGAGAAGAAAATTACAGAGGTATTGAGGAATGAGAAGAAAAACCAGCTAGGGACCAAAAGACCTATCAAACCATCGAGTGAAGATCGTGATTCGTGTCAGAAAATGTCGAGGAAATTAAGCGAGCTGAGGTGGACGAAAGGTTACTTTCTTCATCCGAGGACACGAAAGTAAAAGAAGGAAGGAACAGTCAAGAATTAAAGGCACAGATAGTAACTCCTTTACATTCAGGTGAGGGATGTACACAGACATGGAAGATCCAATGTGTATCGGAAGACCAGGCAAAATCAAATCTCAGCACTCAATCCAGTTGGCACTTTCGGTTTGAAGATACGGAGTACGCCAAAGGCCTGATGATACCAAGCAACCATACTTATTTACCTGTTGTTCAATAAAAGTTTTAGTTCTGTGTGTGACTCACAAGCGTGGACTAGTTATTCGAGCTTAGTGTTTTCTATAGTTCATAACAATATTGATTTCTGCAGGCGGGACTGACTCTTCCCCTACCACGGGCAGTACTCCATATTGGGGAATAATTTTCCACCTATGTAAGGGTTAAGTCTAACTAGTAGTAGCAACATGATTTCTTTTGTATTTAACCCTATTGATGTATACAAAAGTGATAATTTTGTTTATTGGAAAATAAATTACTTAAAAAAAAAAAACATGCTCCATTCACTTTTATATCATAACGCGCTTTTACGTGCCTCAGAGTGAGTGGGTCGATAAAATTTTCTGTGTGGTTTTCTATCTTGTGTTTAAACACCTCGGTGCTAAGCGTACTGTTGGCATTCCACTAATCTCGACCGATTTTCGTAATTCTTGTTATAGCGAATTTTCGTAAAAAGTGAAGCTATGCAATGGCTACAAAAATTTTAAAATCAAAATACAAAATTAGAAACAAGTGGCAATGTTTACTATATCCATTTATAACATAAATAAATATGAAACTACGACATAAATAAAAGAACAAGAACGAAAGAAATGTGTGATAAATCGAGAGGTTTCCAACGAATGGAGAACGATTTTTGTCCGATGAAAACTAAGGAACTTTCGTTTCCTCAGCAACGGCTTGGTTGTACGTGAAAATCGTAAGAAAAATTTTGTGACACATCGCCATCTCCCAACAGCGTCTCCCAAAAACCACTATCTGCTTTACAAGCAGATACCATGTTACATGGATATGTCTTTGATTGGGGATTTCATAACGGTTGTCCTCGAGAGTTGTAAAAAAATCCTTTAACTTTAAACAAATCCCTGGCCATGCGCCGCATCCCGACTAATTCCAACAAAACAACGGTTTACATATAGAAATGTTGAAAGAAGCCACTACAATGAGTTGTTGTTAACAGTCTGAACTGTGGAGAGAAGCCACTACAATGAGTTGTTGTTAACAGTCGACTGTTGTCAAGAGGATGAAAATGTTTCCTATGGAGTGGAGTAAATGATGCTATTGCTTTACGTTAAGAATATTGTAACCGGCTTATTAAAATTGTTTATAGTCCAATCAACTTAGTTTATGAATGTAGCCAGGTACGTAAGGAGGGGGAAATTGGTAGCTTGAGATGTGAACATTTATCACATAAATCAAGCGCTTTCCAACGAGTGGCGAACGATTTCTGTGCGATGAAAACTGCGGAAGTTCCATTCCCCTAGCAACGGCTGGGTTGTACGTGAAAAACACTGAAATTGTGACACAAATTTTTCATCACGGAAATTTTTGGTTGACCCCTCAGAGCAAAGACATATCCATGTCAAAAACGTGATACTTTTCCAGTTAGCTCAAGGCTAAAGCATATTCCATGCCTACCTAAATTTATTCCGAATTCAACTCGCAATACCTAGCATCCTACAAAGACCTAATGGCGAGTGCCTTAGCTACACCGAAGGAAATCTACAACCGTCCGGGTATTTTCTGGTGAGTGGGACGGTAGTTAGCTACTAACATGGAAGACAATGTTATTGGAGCTCAAAATTCCTTTATCCAGATGTCCGAATAAATCACAGAACCAACTTTGATCCCGTTTTCAATGATTGGCAGCAACGTCCTTCTGTAGCTTTTCTCTATATTAATGAAATACCGACGCTCTAAAATTTCTGCCTGCTTGCAACACATGCCAAAGACCCACAGCCCTTGCACTCTTGTGCCATAATTCCGTTGAGTATCATACACATCATCGTCATGGGATGTGTCTGAATCGGACAGCATTCTTCTTCGTATGTAATTTGTAGTGGAACATTTCACTGAATGACCGGCCACTGGATACTGACTAGACACTTACTGGCCATATGAAAAGAGAAGGAACCGAAAGAAAATGAAGGTGAAAGGCCGAAGTTTGGTGTTTTTTTTTTTTTTTTTTTTTTTTTTTTTTTTTTAATTAATAAAAGCCATTTATTATCAAATATAAAATTTACAATATATAAAGTATTAGATACTTAAAAATTTACGTTTTACATTATTTACAAAAAATATAAAGAAAAAAGAACTTTTTGGCAATTTCTGATCTCCATAATTTTAGGAAATTTTCCGGAGATCAGGAGTTGCATGTAAAATTAGTAATATATAAGATTTACACTAATGATAATTAAACCAAAGAAAAATTAGAAGTAGACGTAGAGGAAATAGCGAAAAAAGGAACAAAAAAATTTACTAAGTAAAACAGGAGGGTTTTTCGTATATCAATGAAAAAAGTTTAGTAATTGAAGATTCACATAGGAATCAGTCAAGTACTGCTGCTAAAGAAATTCATAAACACTTTTTCTAAATTGACTAAATTTGGTATTAAGTTTAAATGTTAAGAGGTAATTCTATAAAGATTCGGGGACCTAAAAAACAAAAATGCCTTGAATAAAAATCATTCTTGGGGTAAGGGATCGGTACCATCATAGACGTTCCCTCCATCTACGGTACTCATCAAATTGTAATTTATGATAATTGAAATATTTTTAAGAAATAAGGCCAATGTAAAGAAAAAAATGGCACGCAATCCGTGGGTATTTCCTTGTTGTGTACGACGGACGATTCTTCACCCTCAATTACCTCACTCGACCTCGGGGATCGCTACATTCAAAACGCCTCCAAAGCTCCCGTTGAAGGGCTCGGGGATCTCAGTTTTTGATGAGGGAGCGCAAAATGATTTCTGAAGCCTCTCAGAAAGGTTGAAAAGGTCGGCTTCCCCTGAATAAGACACCGCCAGACTGAACCTCCCAGCCAGAGGCCTCAAACACAGATGAGTTCCACCTCAAGGAAAAAATCCACTTCTAGGATTTTTTCGACCTCATTTTCTCTCCTTTCCTCACCGCCTCCGTTGCAGCCTTTTGCAGCGACCTCGGGAAAAAATGCAAACGGCCTCCACGACCTCATTTCTGCGGTTACGTCCGACTTGATTTTTTCCTTTTTTCGCTCCTTTTTCCTATGAAAACCTCAGGAGTTGGAATGCAAAATCTTTCACTCTCCAAGAAGACTATTACTCGGCATAGCAAAAGTTACCTAGTAATTCAACGAGGTCGTTCCTATTACGTCTACATGAGATAAGTTTCTGTTTGAATTCAATATTATTCTCAAAATGGTACCATTTGTATATGCAATCTCAGCGCACTTTCAACCCCCAATTTGCGATCTCAACACAAAACCGCCCATGTCCGCTCCAACTTTCCATGTCCGCTCAAGTTCGTGCTCTTCAACTCCCTGTATTTACCCTCGCATTCAAAGAGTGGATTGTCAACGTTATTTGGGTGTTTTGGTTGATAAGCATTTGAAATGGAAAAACCATATCCTACATGTGAGCAATTCAATCAGAAGATCATTCATCTTTCATTTTTTCTTTTCTTAATAAATTTCTTCCCTTATCTGCGCTAAAAATGACTTGTCATGCATATATTTATTCTATTTTAACTTATTGTATTCCTGTGTGGGGTGGGGCGTATCAAACTACTTTTAAGTCAGTTGAGGTGGCAACAAAATCGGTATTGAGGCTTATATTTAGAACTGGATATCGGAGCCATAGTAAACCGTTGTTTATAAAAATTGGAATACTCCCCCCTAGACTCACTTACGTTTTTATTTTACTTCAATACTTTTTCAAATGTCAAATTCCGAAAATCCCCCGATTACATGGGATAACTCGTACCATCTATGATTTTCCAGAACTTTTTAGCTTTTTCGCAATTTTTATCTATTTTTTAGCAAATTTTAATGAAATTGAAGTACATTTTTCAGCATAATTTTGTACATACATTTGTGACTGTCCTGTCTTATGGATGATAACTTTATTTGAGCAATATCCTGCTAAAAATGATCAATTTAACGATTTTTAGCCGTTTCTAAGAATGAAATCCTTGTAACACGCTTATATTCCACAGTTTTCGTCATGTTTAGGGAATGTGCGGGCTAGGTTGTAGACAGTCTCCTATCAGTTTCATTGTTGCCGAATCAATACTTCATCCTGCGCATGTGCAAACGTAATTTCCATTATGCTCCAGTTGCGGGATGAAGATTTGATCATCCCATATTAATTTCAATATGATTGTATCAATAGTAGCTACTGCGCATACACCTATGTGCAATCCGCGTAACGACCTTAATTTCCTCTGTTTTCATCCGATTTCGATGGAATCGTCAGACAATGCGCGGGTTAGGATGTAGGTAGTCCCCTATCAGTTTCATTGTTGCCAAATCACTACTTCATTCTGCGCATGCGCAAACGAAAATTCCATCTTGTTCCATCTTTTTACTCTCTAATTGTTCGATTTCGCTTAAATTTGGAAGATAGTTGGAAGAAGATTATAGGTAAACGAGGAAGCTATGTGCTACACCCATTTTTTTTTTTGTATTACACTGTATTTGTACAGCGTTGTTGGAGCTAGCTGATTTCATGTCCAAAAGTGACCATGAAGCGACGAATTTGGTCTCCCAGATCCGAGATTTTTCGTTTCTCGTATCACTCACGGCTCGTTACTACATTCTTTTCCAAATTGATCTGGTGAGCAAATTTCCAGGGAAACCCGTTGTTTAAAATAGAATGGGCGCAAGAATGATGTCACCCAAATAGAAAATGCCCTTTCACAAGTCAACTCAATAAAATCATTTTGGTATTTTCGGATTTGCAATATTAATAACTTATATATATCCGCCTGATCCGATCAAACTACATTTGACGTGTAAAGTAGTTCGGCATATTAGGGTTTTCCTTACTTACGAACTTGTTTTCCGGGGAATCATAGTTAGGTTAGTCCGAGTTGACGGCGAAGGAGGAGGTTCGGAGGAATTTACTATTGCCTAAATGTTGATCCGTAACTTTGCCATCATTTCGCAAAAACCCTCATCAAAATCAGTCAAGACGTTTGTGTGGTGAACCGATCTTAGACAAACAGACAGACATACTTTTCTTTTACATAGAAGGATGGGATTTTGGGTCCAAGAAACAAGGATAGTTTAAAATCAATACACAGTTCATGGAACCCTTCTACAATGTGGGAAGACGACTTTGTCCTTAACTCCTACTAAAATTTGAAAAATATCGAGCTTCTGCACTACTGTGAAGAGGCGAGACGCATTGCGTAGTGTTTAGATATTATACAATAGGCTTGGTTATAAACGATATACCATTGTATTGTTTGTGAGGTCTTCAAAGAAGATCAATATCTGACATGGACAATCGATTACGTGAACAATCGATTATCTGTGTTATTGATAGTGTCCCGTGTGCACTATCCTATCTCAGCCTACTCTGTTCTATTACCTCGCCCCGTACATAACGTTCTTGTGATCTTGTGTTAAACCAAGTATATAGTTATTCATCAACAATTATCGCATACTTATTAGCATGAATATGCTTTAGCCGTGACCTAACTACCGAAAAATGTCCCACGAGAGTGCAACGAAAGTAGCGCCAATAATTGTGATGATTTCCGCTTACAACCGAGTCGTTGCTAGGGATATGATACTTCGTCGTTTTTCATCCCACAAAATTCGTTGACCATTCGTTCGAAAGATCTCGATTTATCCAACCATACTATATTAACTACTGCGAAGTGCGTGGCCAGCAAGCTGAGTTATGAGCATGGTTATATGAATAATTGTTTACACACAGGTGATCATTCTCAATTATTGATATTGTGAACATGATTGCAACCGCTTGTTAATTTCTGATGATTTCATTGAGCTGGTGTTTCGATTATGTGATTCATAGAAGGTGATCCGAATATTGCGAGAACGGTTAGATTTGTGAAGCGGTGGTTAAATTATTTTAATAGGTAATTTCTATACTTTACACTATAGGAAGCTGTAATTTCGTATGTAGCCTCTTTAGCCTCTTTCTATAATAAAGTGAATGTTTACTCGCGAGTTTCTATTAGGAGATCATCATCTCACAAGAGCTCAATCGTCGTGATCATTTCTATAATAAAGTGAATGTTTACTCGCGAGTTTCTATTAGGAGATCATCATCTCACAAGAGCTCAATGGTCGTGATCATTTCTATAATAAAGTGAGAGCGAGGAGCTAAAACATGATTCCATGTTTTAGGATTGATGCAGAATGATAAACAGAGTTCAGAGGCCGATGGGGGGTCGGGTTCAGAGAATCGACGAGGAGTGAGTCGTGTACGGCTAAAGCATATTCATGTTTTTTAATTTTAGCCGTCAGGCTCAAAGGAACTGTGGCTTTTTATTGTGATCCTCAAGCATCCGATAAACGGTGAATCGTATGGTTTTTACAGTTTACATTGAAATAATCATAAAAAGGAATAAAACAGGCAAGATCGATTTTGATTAAGTTAACACCCCCAAGCTTATGACCTAGTATTCCGTTACATTGTCTAATAGAAGAGCTATCCAATACAGAAATCATAAAACTTTGTGTAACAATTTGCAGCGTTTTTAGTTTGTTGAAAAAATAGTCAGTTCCCCAATGAAGACAAAAATATATCAAGTGAACTACACTAACCTCAAAACATAAAGATATATACCTACTTCGGTTAGGCGTGGTGGAAGTTTTATAAATCACAAAATAATATTATTTTCTGTTTTTAAGTTCTTCTCATGATACTTACCTTTTCCTTTTTGTTTCAAGTCCAAGTATATATCTCACTTTGCTCCTTTCTCAAACTTAAAAATCTTGGACTTCTTCCAAAGTTACGTCATTAAATCGAGTATCAAAGTCTCCGGAAGGGAAATAATAAAAAAGTTGTCAGAACGGTGCCGAGCGGGTTAAGCGATAAGAGTTTGTAGGTAAAAAGGAAGTAGATGTGAAGGGGGCAATTCAGGTATTGCCCCGGGGCCATAGGGCGTGAACGGTAACTTATGGCTTTCTTAGACCGTCGAGATTAAAACTTTTCCTCTGCGTCGCTCCAACTTTGCCTGAAACCCCTTCGCCATTTCGCCTCACCGTAGCAGAGATGAGGATCACGTCCATTGGGGCTTGAGGGGGGTTGCATCCTTACATCCCTCCTACCATTCTCGCTCCCTCACTCTCTCCCTCCCCTCATTCTCACACACTCTCCCTCTCTCTCTCACTCTTTCATTCTCTCTGTTCCCCTTTCTCTCACTCCCCCATTCTCACAACAAACTCTCTCTCTCTCTCTCAATCACTCTCTCCCCCTCACCAACACTCTCTTTATTCCTCCCTCTTCATCCCCTCTCTCTATTCGTCTTCATCCCCTCAAATCACTCTCTCCCTCTTACTACCCCTCATTTCTAACTCCCTCTCCCTCTAAAACTCTCTCACTCCCTCACTCTCATTCCCTACTTCTTCCATCCTTATTCTCTTTCTCACTCCCTTCCTCCCCCTCACCTGTCACTCCCTCTCTCGCACTCCCTATTTATTCCATTCTCCCCCCCCCCCTCTCTCTCTCTCTCTCTATATATATATATATATATATATATATATATATATATATATATATATATATATATATATATATATATATATATGTCAGGGCACTCTCCTACCTTCGTGTTAATGCATCTATTACCCTAATCTCAGGCGAAAGTTTGAGCTCCCCCTCGCATACACACAAGCGCTTACAAGCATACGAAGATTACGCGTTTGTTTGGGTAGGTTTACTTGGGTTAATCTTGTCACTTGAGTCCCTTATTTCAAACTTGTGAGAGCAGTTGAGGCGACGAAATCAAGTTAATTCGTGAATATCAGAGGAATTTCGGAGGGGCTTAACAGTAGTCCGCAAGTTGGTTTCAGGAATGCTTTTCTTGAGTTCCAAAAGGGCTGCTATTTCTTAACTTAGGTTTAGTATTCTTGAAAATATCATTCCCCTAGACAGATCACTATCGTTTGCATGAGGGCAGTATCGATCTTTTATCTATCTACTCTTTTCCACTATAGAATTTTTCAATATCATTCAAAACTCTCCAATGATCAATACATTCACGATACGTGAACGAGGGAGCTATGTGCTACACCCAACTTGGCAGATGTTTTTACTCCAGAATCTTTTTTGGTCATAACTTGTTGTGTGGTGTTGTGTGGTTTTGTTGTTGTTGTATGTGTTGTATTAATTAATTTTTCAAGTTATTTTCTTTCATGTGAGAAACTTTGCAATAAAATACCTTAAATTAAGTATAAAATGTATTATCTTAACTCAATATGCGCAAAGGATCACAGGTATTTGAAATAGTATTTGAACATTAGACAATATAAGGATTCTACATAAACTTCGATAAGTTTGACCCAAGTTAGCCTTCTCCATTTCCTTTTCTACGTGAATATATGCATATTACCTGCTTCACTTCATTAATTGTTTTTTCCTCCTCAAAACATGATATTTACTAGTACTTGGATCGCTCATCGCCTCAGAATACGTCAAAATTACTTTGGGGAATGTTACCTACGATACAAAAAACGCAGATCTCCACAAGGATGCACCCTGTGACACTTGTTCAAACATGAAGTTGAAATAATGTTTGAAGTTGTTCAAACATATTATTTATTTATATTTAATAGGTTACCTTGACAGAAGAGGAATCGTACGAATTCGCTTGTTTGGAGGATCGATAACCAAACTTGTTATAATAATATTCAGATTACTACCATAACCGTCGTTATTAAATAATATGTCTAATATTAACTCAAATTCGTGGTAATTAAATCAGTAATTAAAATCTTGGAAGGCTCACATTTTCTAACGGTTGAGGGTAAATGGAGGAGTAATTCCGGTAAATCATGATGCACATTTTCGTTATTCTCATCCGTTTTCCCCCATCCTTAATCTTTCGGTTTAGATGAGATAAAATCGGCGATTTCATTTTGATGGCGGATTTTAAGAAGAGGAGTGATACAGGGGTTAATAAAGTCTGCTATTTACACTACTCTCGACCGATTTAGATGATCCCCGTTGTTCGACCACTTTACTATCTCGCCAAGATCAATAAAAACACACACATAGGGACGCCCCTGTAATGCATGCATAACATTCCGATATATATTTAAGGACGTCTCAGCAGTCTCCACGTTACGATCTATGGAAGAGGTGATGGCTCCGTACGAGTATATACAAACCTCTGAGCCTTTACGGTTATCGTTGTGGTTTTTTTACCTCCATTCTATATGTTGGTAGTTTGGTCTGCCGTAAGTAATATTGTTTTGTTGTAATTAGTCGGGATGCGGTCCAGGGAATAATAAATGCAATTATTTCATTTATTGTTTATTTGATTACGTTTCGTCCTCTTACTGAGGACATTGAATAATAAATGAAATTATTTCATTTATTGTTAATTTGATTAAGTTTCGTCCTCTTACTGAGGACATCTTCAGATCGTGGTCACACCATATGGGTGTCTTAATCAAATTAAAAATAAATGAAATAATTTCATTTATTATTCCCTGGGCCGCATCCCGACTATGTTGGAAGTTTTTTCTGGTAATAATTACATATTTCTATTGATCCTGAGTAATTAAAATATAAATTAATATTTAAAATACGAATTATATTGTGATAGCTCATCTCCATAAGCACCTCTATATTTACCTAATAGTGATTTATCAAATATTTACCTACCTATCTACTGAATAATTCTACAGTTGGTATCGACCTAACAGCTTTCCTGAATTAATATAATCGTAAGATTCCACTATTCTTGCTCCCGTTTTGATTTGGACGATGGACGTTAGTCTTGTGAATTTTGCTGCGAACAAGAAGAAGAGATCGATTTTTTTTAACGAGTTCCGCGTTGAATGTTGTCAATAATTCAGTTCCTGTGAAGAACCAAGATTATTTTACCAGTATTTATTTTGTTCCCATTTTACTATTCTGATGTGGAAATTGTTTGTCAACCTTCAGTGAATCGTTTTCTTGTCAACTAAGTTCCCAATAAGGTGAGAAGCTACCCCGGAAGAGTTTTTGATAAATTGTTATTACGATTTTTGATGAGACTGTTCATTTCCTTCTTGTTTTAATACGGTGGTATTGCCCTAACCCCATGACGGTATTTTTCCAGCTAGCTGGGGTAATAGGTACCGCCATTTACAAGGGTCTCGTAAATTGCTGTTTACTAATATAAAGTTGCTACACAACCAGCAAAAACTTAGTTCACTACTGGAGATGTTTTTTTTAAACAGTTTTCTTCAAAATCTGAAGCTCCTGAGATCAAATCAAGGCTGTGATGGGCAAATATGCTTAAGGTGGCGGTATTAGGTACCTAATTTTCCCCTAGTGGGTAGTGGAGGGGAGGAGGAATTAATAATAGATGTACCCCAGTGGTTGATGCTCTATTCTCTAGCACTTCCGCCTGTGAAGGCCTCAGCAGTGGGTTGCCCCTCCCTGCAAAGTTCTCTCTTTCTATTTTCCTTGTTTTGCATCATCTGCTGATTAAGTGGTTTTATTATTCTTCTTCGTTAGGTGGTGACCACTTTGGCTTATTGAAGTTGTAGTTTGGAGGTAAAGTATTTTATAGTTAAGTTGGCACTTGTTTTAACGTTTTCACTTTAAGCTAATTTTCAACAACAAAAAATGACCTATTTAGATAGCTTCAAAATTTTAAAAGTGAGAGGAAGGGGAGGGAACCTCCTACAAATCCGTTGCATTCATCAAAAAACACAATTAAAAAAAAAAGGCGTAAAAAATTCGTTCCAACGCAGAAAAATCTGTCTTTGCATAAGTCAAGTTCATTGGCCAGCTCGATCGCTTCAGAATTTCAGGCTCAAATTCACAATTTAATGGCCCAAACATTCTTTAAAAAAATTGGTTTTTTGACCAAAAGGTATATGGGGTGTCAAAGTCTAATTATTTTTTAGCGCTTAGTCAATTACGACCACTCCCAGATCTGCAAGATTCATAATAAGTGTGACCAACCAAGTCCTGAATAGAACTGAGGGAGCAGCTGTGTGACGAGATCACAAAGGAATATTTGGAACACGCAGCCGAACTCGAAAATTTGGTTAATTAAGGACATTTTTCCCCTGAAAATCTATTTTTCTCTTTTTATGAACCTCAGGAAACTGGGAGAGGTCGACGAATTTTTGCGCCGTTTTTAAAAATTGTGTTCTTTGATGAATGAAACGGATTTGTAAGGGATCCCCGCCCGTTCCTCCCACATATCAAATTAATATCTAAATATCTTAATCAAATATCTAAATAGCTCTTTTTTTTCTTTTTTTTACAAAACCAAATTTTTTATTTTAACAAGACGGTAACCGGGGGTGTATACATTTGATAAATGGAAGGTAGGTAGTGACTGGGGAGGGGGGGGGGGGCAATAAGTATTTCAATTAATCGTTGACCATCTGAGGTACAGCTGCTCCATCTTCCAGCCCCAACGGTCGAACCTTCCTTCGAGACCCTCTTATACGAAGTGAAACAGCTCGAATTATGGCGAACTGAACCTTCACTTTAACCCATCCTGACAGTTGTGAGTAGGGACGGTTCCACTTTTCGGCCAGGAAGTATGCTGCCGTGAAAGACCCTCGGTGGTCTTCTGCAGCTCGATCATATTTTAGGAGTTAAGCATTTGCTGCTGCTTTTGCTGTTTTTTCCAGTCTTGGAAGAGGTAGGAGGCAGCGTCAGCATTAACTATGCGATTATCAAAAAACGCTGGTCTCCCACTCTCCCGGACACCATTCACCATAACATCGCCCACTAATGCTGGCTGTCCTTTGGCTGGCTCTTACATTACTGGCTCAATCATAGCTCCCCCCCAGGGAAGGTTGGCTATTCCTGCAACAACGTCTCGTACTTCGTCATGCCCCCTCTTTACCATTCCTCCTTTCTTACAGTTGAGAGCATGTGAGAGATCAAACGCCGTTTCACAACCATCGCATCTCATTGGGAGATCTTGGGGGGTATGAGCATATCTTAAGGAGATAGCGTCTCTGAATTGGGTTGCGGACAAGTCAAACCCATCTGCCGCTGTTGGGAGCATGGAAAGCCACTGCGATGTTTCACTCATTCGCCGAAGGACTCTCTGCTGGTTCGGCGCCAACCCTTCAATCATCTCTTCCCTCCGTTGTTTCAGAACAGCTTCTCGAGCAACTCTTTCTTCCTCTATCACTGTAGATACATAATTATTGCGGTCATTGTAATTTAGAAAGCTGCCGGTGCGAATGAACGTGGTAAGGAGCTCGCATGACCTCTCGGACGTGCGTAAAGCCTGAGATGAATTTGTTGGGTCAGAGACACCTAGACCCCCAAGTCTGGCAAGGAGGCTTAGAAGATTCCCTTCTTCGTCTCCCACTTCCCGTCCCATGATGGCTGACATCAGCCTTTGGCGAATGGTGTCCCACAGCGGACGGTATTCGTTGTCACACCCATCAACCACCCTCTGGGTGAAGGCCCACTCAAATTGAAAAGACTTAGTGAACGCTGCGTGCACACAAAAAAAAAAAAGATTTTGTGAACGAAAATAGCTCATTTTTTCGTTGAATATTGGCTAAAAGTGAGAACGTTAAAACCAATTGCCAACATAAATATAAAATGCTCTACATCCAAACTACAGCTTCAAGTAGCCGAAGTGGTCACCACCTAATGAAGAAAAAGAATAAAACCACCCATTCACTCTGGTCTGACGCAAAAAAAGAAAACAGAAAGAGATAGAGAGAACTCTGCAGGGAGGGGGCAACCCAAACTAGCATACATTACAGAGTAAGCTCTCGCTGAGGCCTCCACAGGCGAACGTGATAGAGAATAGAGCTACCCCCCCCCCCCTTCCCCCACAACCCATTACATGTTTACTTTTATCCTGAAGACTTTTATGAGAACGTTCGATTCATTTTGGTTATTGTCTTTGCTGTTAATTCAATTGAAATCACAATTGAATTACACAAATTCACTAAAGTTTAACCGATTGCGGAGACGCATAGATTTTTAAGCGACTCTCCGACTCCTAGTCGGGCGTCACGTTTTTATTGATTTTAGTATATGTATACGGGTTTTTTTTGTGTGTAATCAGTAGTCATGATGTGGGTTATTAGTAATTACTACGTCTATCAAATATAGATTTATTGGTCACAGCGTATAAATCATGCTTTTTGCTAAATAAAATCACAAAGAAATTTCAAGTTCAGTCTCAAAAATTTTCAATCAAAGTTGCATGTGATTTTCAGTCTTGAACTTGGTATTATGTTATGTGCTTTTTGTAAATAAGAATATTAAATTGTAAACATACAACTTTATTTTCCAAAATCTGCTAGCAATAAATTCTCAGCTACCTATATTTGTATTTTAAATTACATTTTTCTCCTTTTAGATCTCGGTAACGTAAAACATACACAGAGAACCGTAAAATGGTTCAATTATAAAATTACTAGGTAATTTACTTCAATTCAGTTTTCACCATATAATTGGTAGTTGAACATTTCTTTGCACTCAATGTGCTCATATTTCAAAACAATGTAAATAAAATAATATAGGTAATCGATATTTTACGAAAATTTGCTCTTACAATCATGCTACATGACTGGAACTTTTTTATTTACGAATACATGACCAAATCCTAATAATAGCTACTCAACAAAACCATAAGTGTGCATATTAGTGTCAGCAGCGATTCTCAGACGGGAAGAAAAACGAGCGTGAAGCGACTCACCGTCTCGGAATCAGTTCCAAAAGACAGGTGCTAGGCGGGAACATTTCCACCTCTGCCCTTCCTAATCAAAAAATTGACAAAGTCACAATTGCTGTGTGTTCCTTACAATAGGATAGAAGGGTACTGAAGGGATTTGATTTCCCGCCTACCCCCTAGTAATAAGCCCTGGTAAGTGGTGGGAACCCGACTGAGAATCATGCGTCGGCGTAATAGGTTAAAACCGTTTCATTTAGGAGCACATGATTATGAATGTTTATTTGAGAATATCATCCATGAGGTAGCAAAATTCCTCGTAAGTACATAATAGATAGCCAATTACATTTCTATTTCAGACGCTCTTTTTACTTTAATCTCTGTATCGAAATGACATGCTTACACACTTCAATGGGTTTGTATTTGTTAAGATATTCTGATTTAGCACCAGTATTCTACCACCAGTCTTAATAATCTTTATATATAATTCCGAACGGTCTTTGAAATTGTGAAGAACTTCGCGGTCCAATCTTAGTGTTAGACTGCTCATTCGAATCAGCACGGCCCCAAGTTTGTTGCAAAAGTGTCGCCGTTTTTCTCTATACCCGCCTTGATCGTGTTCTAGGCGGTCCTTATCAACGAGAGTTGTTTATTAGGCTGTGGCGGTAACAACAGTTGCCATCAATTCACGGTAATAA
Organism: Adelphocoris suturalis; assembly: GCA_030762985.1. NCBI lineage: Eukaryota > Metazoa > Arthropoda > Insecta > Hemiptera > Miridae > Adelphocoris > Adelphocoris suturalis. The sequence continues at coordinate 116,125,875 of CM061042.1, forward strand.
GAAACGTAGTGTAGTTACTAACATCTAGGAGAGTTGTTTCTGAACGAAGAAATTGAAACTGAAGAACTTAGCGGACCGTGTTAGTTACTAGATTAGGGCATTCCAAGCCCTAACAGGCCTCTAGTTTAATATAAATTGGTGACTGGGGTTTGTATTTTTGTTCGAGTTGATTATTATAATACTGATAGAACTAAGAGCATTCTAGTGGATTTGTAAAACTTGACAACATTTAGCACTTTTAATGGTCATTAAACCATAGTAAACGCTGCTGCCTTCCACGGTGAAAGCATAAATTACGAAATACTAAAACTTTTGTAAATCTATTTCAGTCATTTCTTATTACTCAACAGATAATAATATGGTAGCCTTTAACGTTTTAGTTTGTTCCTCATGCATCAAGTGAGCTTTTAAAACTCACAGATGTACTGCAATACCATATGGCGCTTTATGCAGAGTTATTATTTCTTTAATTGTTTGCCGCAACGATGAAATAAAAATAAACCATAGGTCGTATACATTTTTTCTGTCGTTAGTTTGTTAACATCTGTCGTTAGCAAAACAATGTAATTGCCTCGGAAAACATTGATAGTTGGTTTATGTTTCAAGGGTTGTTGAATACAAATAATTACCATAGTATAACTACTTAACAGCCTCACTGAGTTGAAAGAAAAAAATTCCTCACCGTTTAGGAAATTCAGGAAAAAAAAAGACAAAAAATATATTAATTGCTATGCAATTCTTAGCCCAATCCCCAACAACTTTTTTTGTAACGTCCGTAACGAAATTAACGATGATTTTCAGGTACAACCGAGTAGTTATATAGATCACATGGCTTCCAATCGTCCAACCATAGCAAATGACTCATTATATCACCTGGTTACCCCACGCTAAAAAAAAAAAAAAAAAATCCTCTCTTGAAAAGTTGAAGTGGTTTTTCGCTGAAGCGAGTGATATAACATACTACATTTTTCATGATGTATAATTGCCCTGGACCTCGTTGCCCGCCTACGACATCCAATGGGAAATGTCCTTTACATTACAAACCTAAAACAACGGCGCAACGTATTAAAGAATACCGCGAACGTTTGCGTACACAGAATGCAAATGAATTTAAAAAACAACCACGAGAGACATTTTATGTCTTTGCACCCCCTTTCCCCTTCCTATAAAACCCCGTATTGAATTCTAGAGCCACTCAGCTGATCTGGGATCGGTCAGTTGTGTTCAGAAGTCCCTCAAGGGCCCACATACCAAATCTCAGAATCGTGGGATCATTAGGGAAAAAACTGGATTCTAGAGCCACTCAGCTGATCTGGGATCGGTCAGTTGTGTTCAGAAGTCCCTCAAGGGCCCACATACCGAATCTCAGAATCGTGGGATCATTAGGGAAAAAACTGGATTCTAGAGCCACTCAGCTGATCTGGGATCGGTCAGTTGTGTTCAAAAGTCCCTCAAGGGCCCACATACCAAATCTCAGAATCGTGGGATCATTAGGGAAAAAACTGGATTCTAGAGCCACTCAGCTGATCTGGGATCGGTCAGTTGTGTTCAGAAGTCCCTCAAGGGCCCACATACCAAATCTCAGAATCGTGGGATCATTAGGGAATCTCCGCGTAACGCTCTCCGCGTGACGCTCCCCGCGTGACGCTCCCCGCGTGACGCTCCCCGCGTGACGCTTTTTCATTTATGTGCCATAGTAAAGACATAATATAGCCAAATTTCAGCTATAATCATATAGGTACCTACCTACCTCACTTCTACGAATCATAATAATCATTGAGCATATTTCGTTACGTAACGTAACGTAACGAAAATTTGGTTGTGTGCCATAGCAAAGACATGAAATGTCAAAAACGAGAGGCGGAACGTAAACGAGAATACCGAAAACGGAAGCTACAAAACGATTCGTATTAAAGAATACCGCGAACGTTTGCGTACACAGAATGCAGATTACTATAACTTTATTTTTTGAGCGTTTTCAGGCTAAGAATTGCATAGCAAATTATCCTCGTTTTCTAAGCAGTACAAAAGAGAAAAGATCTGGGGGGTCCAGGGGGCGAAAGGGGGCGAAGCCCCCCGGCGAGGAGCGAAGCGCCGAGTATATATATATATATATATATATATATATATATATATATATATATATATATATATATTTATTTATTTATTTATTTGAGGAGTGTACCTACAAATGAATCTTCCTTATAAAGTATTCAGTCATGCAGCATGACTAATAGAGCGAATTTTCAAAGAAAATGTATTAGGCACTCAAGTTCTGATCAATTGATGCCAATCATGTCCAGAATAAAACTGAGGAGACAGCAGTGTGACGAGATCGCAAGGGAAATTATGGGAATCTTGAGATCTGAGAGTGGTCGCAATCGTCTCAGCGCTTGAAAAAATAAAAACAAAAATAAAAAATAAGGAAATGAATAGATAAAAATAATATTAATAATGATACTTCGACTGTGACACCCCACAGCTCTACTGTCACACTTTAGTCAATTATGGGCATTTTCCTCCTACAATTGATTTTTCTCACTTAATATGGATTAGAGAGACTAATATGGGAGAATATGACAATGGGTTCAAGCAACCATTTGTTATATAAATGATTGGAAACTCCATTCGTTGTCAAGCATAAGGATTTAAATCAGAGAGTGGGTAGATTAATATTAAAGGTACGCTGTGAGCAGCTGTTTTTAAACTGTAAGATCTGGAATCGTGGTACACAAGAAGCAAAGTGCTCTATGTGTAATTCAGGACAGAACGAGGATATATACCACTTCCTTTGTGCGTGTCCAATTCTGTCAGAATTCAGGGTCAAATATTATGGTAAGGGTTTTTTCGTAGGGCCAGAAGTGATAGAAATAATTAATGGGGCCACAGAAGTAATGACATTTTATAAGTTTCTGAGTGATGCGATAGCGTATAGGAATTTCTTAGTTAGTGAATTTAATTATTAGTGGTGTGTTTGACTCACAATTTTATAATTTATAAGTAATTAGATATTGGAATTATGAATGTACATGTTTTATTAGTATAGTTAGGACTTACGTTTTCTGTGAACTTGACCGTCGTGTCATACAGTTATATTGTATTATGCTATCCTCTATTAGGTTATTGTGGGACAACGAACGTTTAACTTAAAATTTACCGAGATGAAAAGTATTTTAACTTTATTTTTTCCCCCGTATCGGCAGATCCGGATTCGTGGCAAAAATCGCCAAATCCTAATCGTTTTATTTTAATTCTATTGTTTTACGAAGTTTGTATTTTCTTTAAATAAAACATATTTTCTTCTTCTTCTTAGAGACCTGGGAATGGTTTCGATCAACTCAGCTCTAAAATATACTTTGACTGTGAGACCCCACATTCCCTATTGTCAAAATTTAGTCAATTAAGGGCATTGCCAATCTATAAGTCGATTTTTCTCTCCTATAATGAATCTTAGAGATCTGGGAATGGTTGCAATAAACTCAGCGCTGAAAAATACTTCGACTGTGACACCCCACATGCCATATTGCCACAATTTAGTCAATTATGGGTATTTCCCACCTATGAATCGATTTTTTTTCTCTTATTATGAATCTTAAAGATCTGGGAATGGTTGCAATCAACTCAGCGCTGAAAAATACTTCAACTGTGACACCCCACAAGCCCTATTGTCACAATTTAGTCACTTATGGGCATTTTCCACATATAAATTAATTTCGCTTACTTATTATGAATCTTAGAGACCTGGAAATGTTTGAAATCAACTCAACGCTGAAAAATACTTCGACTGTGACACCGTGACTGAGTCTGAAGTTATGGAGCAATTGGGATGGCCAACGAACTCGACCTGTTTTTTGCCGAGACGGATTTTGTTTTGTGTTGGAACGAATTTTTCACGCTGTATTTCAAGAGAGTTATCGTCTGGCAATATACCCTGTAAATAAATAAATAGATAGGGTTACTCGGGGCAAGTGCGTCTCTTTGTTTTATTTCCCTATGAGGTCTCTCTATTTTAATAAGTTTTTTAACTCTTTCTATTAACTTCGATTCTCTTCTTGCTTTCTTGCTTGAGACAAAATTTCAGATCGATTTTTAACCCACTTCCCGATATCCAATCGATCTGAAATTTTGCACACGAGTTCATGCTGGCGTACATTTTAATCTATCAAATTTTTTCGAAGAAAAAGTTAGTTATACTATAAATTTTCGAAAATTTGAAATTCAATATGGGACACCTTACAAGTGTTGTGTATTGTAGGAAGGAGGAGTGAGGGAGAAGGAGGAGGAGGAGGAGGAGGAGGAGGGAGGAAGAGGAGGAGAGAGGAGGAGGGAGGAGAAGGATACTATTGAACGTCTGCATAAAATGACAACGAATCCCGGGTCAATCAAATATTAAATGATTTTCCTGGTCTATTTAATTTAAGTTATTATCAATGTGATTTTGTTTCAATTTAGTGTTGCCAAGAAACTACCAAATATTGAAACAACAATAAAATTAACCGAGAACATGAGAAAAAGAAAGAGTTACATTAAAAACTTGTTTTTTTTTAGCAAATGAAGAACAGGTGTTTATGATCACCCGATAAAAATTTTTATCATCCTCAGTGAACAAAACGAGACCTTCTCGAACGATCAAGTTTGTCCACTCCGGCAACTACTTGAAACCGCTCCCTACAAGAAGAACTGTGAGTTCTTCAATTTCGTTCAACCTGTTTAGTGGACATGTAGGTCAGAATGAAGCGTATAGTTTGGTGGTCTGGATGCTCGCAAGCTCGCATCTCAAAAATACATAACATCAAGTAGTCAATCCCTTAGTAAAAATGCAGATCAGTTGGATATGTAGATCAGAATGAAGTGTATAGTTTTGTGGTCTCATAACACGATCACATAACAGTTTAGAAACGTAAATGTGACTTTTCATTCGTGACTCATGAGCTGAACGGAATTGAAGAACTCACAGTTCTTCTTGTAGGGAACGGTTCCAAGTAGTTGCCGGGGTGGGGGACAAACTTGATCGTTCGAGAAGGTCTCGTGTGAACAAATAGGTAAGTGTAATTGGAACCAGTTTTCGCGAAGCCTTCGTCCTAAATCAGATTGTGAATCTGAGGATGGTACAGTTTTCAATGGTTTTCTTGTCTCAAACCCTTCCTTCCCTGTATATTCTATTGTTTATCTTTCAACCTTTTGTTTCTGCCTGAATTGCGCACTTGATAACTTGAAGGCTACAAAAATCGCTGCAGTAAATTAATAAAAAACGTTCTTGCACCTATTTTTTTTGTGGTGGGGCAAGTGAGTTTTCAAATAAGGGGGCAAGTGCGTTTTATTAAAAACCACATGAATATACCAGGAAAAATAGGAAAATCAAAGTCTTGAAGTCTTGTTTCCACCCAGAACCTCTTCTGACTCACAATCGCACGCTTCTCCCAAACCTCAGTCCTATCTTATTCAGCAAAACTCTGGAGTCTTCAAATTCTCTCACACGCAAAACTCATTCCCCAACCGACAGCGAATCAGATGATAGCCAACAAGTGGATGATTTTATTGACCATTTGTCAACTCAGGAATTCACGTCGAGTTGCTAGAAATGGTCAATTTTGCGTCGTTTTATTTTTCAATAGCAATTCATTGTAAATTATACCTAAAATCTACCTACTTTGGTTCATTTTATTTTCATCATTTTTCGGGTAGAAAGTTGAAAACGAACTTGCCCCACTATACGTAGGGGGGCAAGTGCGTGGTTTGAATGCTTCTAGGTTTTCCCCAATTCTCAATGAATTAGGAATTAACTTTAATTTATTATATCCTCACGTTTTTCGACGTAGAAATGTCTGGGGAATGAAATAAAACTGAAGTCATCATTTAACCTGTAGTTTGAGGGAAATTAAATCATCACAAAGTCAGATTTATGGAAAACGGGTACGCACCCCCCCCCCCCCCCTCCCATAACCCTAAATAAATCAATAAATACATATATACAGTGGAACCTGGATAATTCGAAATCTTATTTAATTCGAATATTTCTCTTGGTCCCTACCATTTTGTATAACATTGCTAAAAAATCGTGGATAATTCGAATTTTATTTTGGATAATTCGAATTTTCGGCGTGCTAATTAAGGTATAAATTTTAAGCTGCAACTCAAAATAATTGTAAATTTATCGGGAAATACGTTTTAGTAACGATATCCGTCAAAAGGTTTGCGTTAGATCAAATGGATGCAAGTCAGTGCCATCGTGCAGTCTTCGGTTCGGGAGACGAGATCGCTGGATCATCAGCAGAAGTACCGGTGCCGAGTGCAGCTGACGCCATGAATCACTTACAAGAACTTAGACTTTTTTTGAAAGCCGAATTAATATAAGTGATTCATACTTCAACTCTTTGAATCAGTTGGAACCTTTTATAATGGCCGAGAGACAAGGAGAGAGACCAGGCCAAAATATCATCCTTTTTTGAAAAATAATAGATTGTTTTTTATGGTTGCAGTTAAATACAGTACCATTCCAGGTGTCTTTATATTTATTGTTCAATATTCTGTTGGTCAATACAGTATTCAATGTTACTGCATGTACTTTACTTCGTACTGTAGTTTGTTAAAATATAATTTACTAGCCGCTCCGGCTCGCTACGCTCGCCTCCACGTCCAGCCGGGGGGCAAGCCCCCCGGACCCCCCCTTAAATTGCTCGCTTCGCTCGCAAAATGTGGCATGTAGGGAATTTTGCTCGCTTCGCTCGCAAAGTGTGGCATGTAGGGAATGTTGCTCGCTTTGCTCGCAAATGGTAGATCCCTAAGGGTAGGTTTAACGTGTGTAGGGGATGTTGCTCGCTTCGCTCGCAAAATGTAAATCTCTAAGGGTAGGTTTAACTTCTGTAGGGGATGCTGCTCGCTTCGCTCGCTTGAGGAAGTTATACTGTTCACCCAACTTGGCAGACGTTTTTTTCAGTTGGGAATTCTTACAAACAAATTAAATCTTATAAAACTACGTGGAACCACGAAAAGTTTAGTGTGGTATGTAGGGAATGTTGCTCGCTTCGCTCGCAAAGTGTGGCTGTATACATGCGATGTATTACAATTGAAACATGTAGGGGATGTTGCTCGCTTCGCTCGCAAATGGTAGATCCCTAAGGGTAGGTTTTACTTCTGTAGGGGATGCTGCTCGCTTCGCTCGCTTGAAGAAGTTATACTGCCCACCCAACTTGGCAGACGTTTTTTTCTGTTGGGAATTCTTACATTCAAATTAATTCTTATAAAACTACGTGGAACCACGAAAAGTTTATTAGGGAATGTTGTACTGCCCACCCAACTTGGCAGACGTTTTTTTCAGTTGGGAATTCTTACAAACAAATTAAATCTTATAAAACTACCTGGAACCACGAAAAGTTTATTCGGGGATGTTGCTTCGCTCGCAAGGTATACCTGTATATGTGTAGGACAAAGTCCGTATTTATTATTTGAAATGGCTCTCGCTTCGCTCGCAAGGTAGGTACCTATGTAGGCATACCTGCTCGCCTCGCAACGTTGTGACATCGAACCCTTCACGTCAATTCTTGAGCCTTCTCTCGTCCACGGCAGAATCATTTTAATCGCTTTGCTCGCTTCCGCTGGTAATTCGACCGAGTTCTCGTCACTTTTTTCGCTATCCGATTTCGGATTCAGATTCGGCGGACCCAAAGCTGTATTTCGCCCGCGAAAACCGTTCCGAAAAACGTACCTTTATGGGGTATATTTTAATCGGAAAAAACCAAGTTTTTCGGCGGACTTTTCGAGAAAACGGGTCCGTACTCTCGCATTTTTTTGACGCATTTCCCGATACTTTTTTCGCGATCCGATCGCGCCGTCGTCTTCCTCGTTCAAAAACCTACGAAACCCGTATTTTTCCGGAATTGTCAACGGCCGTTTAGAGGGGTAGGGGAAGCGGGGAAGTCCAAAAAGCGCACATTAATTATTACTTCGACCCCCCTCCCGCCCTACGGCCCATGGTTCGGGTGGGATTAGAAAATTTTAAATTCGCTTATACACCCTATCGGAAAATCCCAAGAAGATCCCCCCACTCGTAGATCCGGCCCACTCAGCCGTTTGGCCGTGCATAGACACGACAAACAGACAAACGGACGGAGTTTCATTCTTATTAATAGTATAGATTATAATTTATTAAAACTTCTTTATTCGAAGTTTTTGACTGGTCCCTTGAGGTTCGAATTATCCAAGTTTCACTGTATATATATATATATATATATATATATATATATATATATATATATATATATAACCGTTAAAATCTACGAGTTAGTTCTGTCAAGTATGAAACGGATTCGTAGGGGGTCACCGCCCATTCCCCCTCTTTAAAAATTTCGAAGCCATTCAAATAGCTAATTTTTTCTTCGAAAATTCGCTAAAACAAGAAGACCCAATTTTCTGATTCAGCAGCAAATTTTGGCAGCAAATATTTAAAAATTGTTGGCTGTTGAAACACATATTCTATTCTGTACTTATACCGGTCAACAAAAAGGTTGAACTTTTGTTATGCCGAAATCGACATCTTGTATCCCGCATACATGTGTGCCTACATGGATAACGAAATGTGGATTTTTTATTGCGAATAATAAATATTTATAGCGTGTTAGCTCGGAACATTTTCTGGATCTAATCAAACTGCAAGCAAACTGTTTCAGTAATTAGTGGTAATGAGAGTTTTGAAATCACTTCCCCCTCACTCTCCTACCACATTAGCATTTGGTATACGAATGTACAATTTATTCACTAGCGTGGTTCCGCTTGTACATTCAGCATTATTCGCCGCTCGTTCAACATATTGCGTAGATCAGAAGCCTGCCGTCAAACAGTGGTTTCCTGTTGGTACATTCAGAAGCCCCACATATATAAATACAGACACGAGTACAGTGGAGGACGAGACGATGAATTGAAATAAATAGCGGGCCCTACTCAGACGCGCGGTAAACATTCCGCCGTTTGCCTCCACCTCCGAAAGCGGGCCGACGTGGTTCGAATAGTCGAACGCTCGTGGCCGAATTTTATTTGGTTTGGGTCGACAGCCCCATGAATTTACTCAGTGTCGCTCATAGGAGCGGGTCCCTTGATCACACAGCGCTGAACCAGGAAACTCTCGGCTGGAGTTGAGTGGGTTTGGCCAAACATTTGCGCGAATGTTTACCCTGTTTACATGATGCTCTTGACTAAGCTCCTAACGCCGAGTGACAAGTTTGCTCTGGGAATCTCGGCTGCTGTCACGGGGATCCTCGCCCGCCATTCACAGCACAGACGCGGCCCTTTTGCAACCCAGTTTGCGCTCCTCTAATACCTAGACAGGTGACAATTCGGTCTGAACGCATCTAAAAACCTAAATAGTGAGGTAATACAGCCCGTCTATGATCATAACGCACCCTGGGAGTGATACTGGTATAAGTCCAAAAACGGCAGTTTTGAGTTATAATATACTACTGTGTAAATTTTGACGAGCTCTACATGCGGCTAGTATCGGTTTAATCATAGGTCAAAAAGTGACCGGTAGAGAGCAGGATAAACCAGTATGATTCTGGTCAATGTCTTTATCTAGCGTTGGGGAAAGGTCGGTCTATGTCAGTCATGTTCCAGCTGTCAACGAACGAAGACGGAAAATTCGGTGTAATAGTGGTTCATCCCGACATAAATCACTATCGATGCGACAAACCAGGTATTTATCTTTCATTTTTACTGCAATACTGGTCTATTTCAAGAAGTACCGCTATTGAACCAAGGAATATCAAGTTTCTTCGTGTTTTTCACTGTTGTACCGGTACATATTTTGCAATGCACCACTTTTCGCCCAAAAGATTAGTAGTCGTACTGAGGCAACCTGGTGATTAACTCGCGATGTACCAATATTGTACGAAGGAAAAAATCAAGGTTTGTTGTGTTTTACCGTGTTAGAGGTACATCATAAGATTTTTATAATTATAATTATGTTAATGAAAAACAGAAAGGTGGATAAGCTCATTAGAAGTAGGGCAGTATAGGTAGATGGTATATGCATGACACAGACCAAAAAGAACCGAGAAAATATGAATGGTGTGTCTGTAGTACGCCAACAAAGTCATAAAAAATCTTTAAATGCGATTTCCCAGAATTCACGTTTTTGGACTTATACCAGTATCACTCCCAAGGTGCGATAAAATTATCAATCCAACACCATGGTCATACGAGCAAATTTTCAAGGCACTACTTTCCATACTACCGTTAAAATTGATCATTCTTAGAAATTTTCGAATATTGATAGTAGGCCAAATTATGAAAAAAACCTTTGCAACATTCAGTTTCAATTACCCCTAGCTACTTAAATCCAGCGAAACGCTAGTATCTTATTGCCAAGCTTTAAATAAACCAATGCAATCGCATTGCCAAACTTTCAACAAACCGTTGCAACAAGACACCACGAGATAAGTAACAATGTAGAACTTCAGCCCAACATTGACCCTCCTCCTGATCTCACCATGTTGGATCAAACGTAATTATTGGGCCCTGAGTCGCCCGATGCCAATAAACGGTATATCGATGATGAACGGTGGATAAACTAAAATGAGGCGTCAAATGTAGTTTTTTTTTACTTTTTTCCTTGTTTAAAGGTAGCGGAAGCATTGTTTTGACTTTCGGGAGAAAAAAATGGTTGGTTTCTAAAATCAAAATTTCCACTCGCATTTCACGTTTGCGACCATTCTGAACAACTTTGGTTGTCTGTCTGTCTGTCTGTCTGTCTTTGGTCTGTCTGTCTGTCGTGAGTCCGCAAATCCTTGTAACAAGCTTATTTTCAGGTGGTGTGCTGGCTAGGGGGTTGACGTTACCCTATCAGTTTCATCGTTCTTGACTCAATACCTAAAAATCCAAACTTCTCAGAATAAAATACTGAGAAGCAACGTTGGTGCCCATGGTACATGCGGAACGATGATAATCATCGAGATTTAAGGATGGATAACGTCAATCAAACCATTGTAAAATAGGCACGGAAGCACGAACAACGCCTCCACAACCATGAGAATTTGGAGATGATGAACATTCTGGACAGCCTAGTTGAACTTTGGCGACTCAAACGAATCAAACCTCTGTACTTTGCTGTGCTATATCAGTAATGCAATGAAACTGAGAGTTAATATTTCTGCTAGAGCATGAGGGTTAGGTTTAGTTGTAAACCTATCTTACAGATGTGTAATGAGGTATTATTAAATGAAGTATTACTAGATGAAATGTATAATTTTTAGTTGCAACAAATAAATCACGGCGAAAAAAAGTTCACCCTGTGATACTCAAATTTGACAGAATGCCTTTCTGTGACAACAAGAGTCGAATAAAATGAAGTACTCAAAATCAGAATATTTTGCGAGGACCCGAGTCCTGCTTACATAGTCATCGTTATATATGAGTAACATGTTCCATATTGTTTTATTTTTAGCAGTAGGATCTAAACAAAAAGATCTGGGGAGGGTGGGTCGCTACCCCCCCCCCCCCCCCCCCCGCTTTCCCGGCGAGGTCCAAAGGGCTGAGTTTTCACTTTAATCAACACACCTCGATCACAGGAACTTTTTTAGAACTTACCAACAACTCGCTACGCTCGCATCTCAAAAATACATAACCTCAAGTAGTCAATCCCTTAGTAAAAATTCAGATTAGTTGGTTCGAGTCTAGAGTCTTATGACTCGACTTAATTGATCGAGAACCTCTCGTCGCCCAACTTGGCAGAATCGTCTTCTTTTAATTTAAATGTGTGAGGCAAATACAAGATTCACTCCGGTGTGACGTAATATAATGAAAAGCAGACATCAAGGCACAAAGAGGAGCTGTAATTGAAATGGACGACATCACAATCCTTTACTTCATGATTGAACAATACTAAGTGGAAGAAAGCGAATGAATGAAAGAGACGGCAAGGAGAATGAATTTGAAAAGAACAAAACAGAGGGGGAACCGAACAATTAACTGTAAAAGGGCAAAAGGGGTTTTTCGCCGTTAAGCATCTTGATTGGGGAAAAAGCATAAAAGCCCAACTATACTATAGCGTAGCGCCTAAGGAGGGTAGTGAAGGTTCTGATAATATTTCAGTCACGCTAGTGGGTACGAAAGCGACCCACGCGAGATGTTGAGAGATAACAGCATTCCCAACTATCGGCTGGGCTCTTAGAACAACCAATTAAATAGGGTTGTAACGGAAATGTTCCAAGTTGGACCGAAGGCAATTTGAATATTGATGTGAATTAAAATAAATCTGTGGATCGTTGAAGAAATTGAATGGTAGGCGAGATTGTTTGTCGTTCATTCCGAGGTCCAACTTTGATGAGTAGTAAATTCGATCCTCATAGACAGACACCCAATCTCAACTATTCGTATTTTGCAAGTGACCTACTTTACTTGCTGCACCTCCGGGTCACAACGTCCTCAGCTGTTCTCTCTATAGTAACTTTTACCACCATACCAAGGAATAGAAAGCACTGAAGATAAAGGCCACCACAAACAGAGAGCAAGAAAAGAAAAGAAAAGAAAAGAAGAAGAGAAAAGAAATCGTACTAAATGCTCAGACCACTAGTGGGTGAACCAGCACAGTGAATGCTCTTTTAAAATATGCATCTACTTACTTAGGATGACTGAAAACCTCGGCTCTAGTTCTTGACAATGTCGGATATCAATCAGAAACACAGTGAGTGCGTGGTTTGGTTTATTTTAAATCTAAAAAAAACCTCTGCAATTGACCCAGAAGGAAAAAAATCAACCCCCCACCCCCTCTTAAAATTAGTTGGTTTACGTTTCAAGATGCATAGAATCAAAAAATTGGATTAAAAAAATATATATAAAAAATAAAAAATAAAATGAATACAATTGGAAAAAAAACATCCATCTGTCCGCCGTATGAAGTTTTTCTTTGAAATTACAGGACCGAACTGTACTAAATTCCTCTCAAAAACCATACATTGGCCGAGGATGTGACAGTAACATCGGAATTCCGTTCAATCATCCGTAAAGGGTAATATCGGGCATTAAAGCCCAATAAGGGAATATGCGAGCCCAGGTATAAGACGGATAATGATTTTACAGGCGTTCGTAGCTCAGTGGATAAAAGCTTCCGACTGGAAGCCGCCTCCGGTCGTGCAACTACTACCAACCATTTGGGGTTCGTATCCCAGCGGAGACAGCACATTTTTTAATTCTTTTTTCCTAGTCATTTTCGAGTTGATTTTATTTTATTTTTTCAATTATCCGTTCTTTTTAGTTGATTCATTCATTTTATTTTTGTAGCTGACCAGTTATATTTCGATTATGCACCTTAGACCTACTTTGATAAGTCATTTTTTATGGGCCAGTGCATTGCGTAGAAGGGATATCTAATAAAAAAATCTATAGCAGCTGAAACACAAGAGCCTCATAATTACGGTTTTCGGAAGTATGAATGGTGTGAGTGAAATATTTTTCTCTGTGAGAAATGGTACAACTAAGGTGATACTAGAAGCAAAAAAGTCCTTGTGGTAACTGCGTTATTTAAATGAGGTGAGGATGATTTGTTGAATGCGCAGAGGTTGTCAACCTACTCGAAATGGATTATTATCATTAGCCAGAACGTTGACAACCTGGGTATATAGCAGAAAAGATAAATTTTTTTATTTATATGCAAAATTGACAACTCGAAATTCTTGAACTGCTCGAGTACTGATGGCAAGTTTCATCTCTTTATCTCATTAGCATTGTGTTGATCGGTTGATCTGTTGTGTTTCTGTTTTTCCTGTCAACTGAGAACCTCTGTCCCCAACTCAAAAAAGTGAAACATTTCAGATTCATTCCCAGAATATAGAAATTACTTATTCAGATCCAGAAATAATAACTTTACAGTTACTTCCTAATGAATAAATTTAGCATTCAATAAAACATAGAAACCGCTGAAATCGTCTGCAGGCGCTCTCTTAGATGAAATTCCAAGTTTCCTGTACTCTATTGGAAGCGTAGTTTAACTATTAGTAGCAATTTGAGTGGCTGAAATTGACTTTAGTTCTACACTTTGTTTTTAAATTATGAAATATATATCTCGGGAAGCAGTCAGACTGATACACAATAAACTACATATCTAGTATCACTTTCCACTAACAAACCATCTCTACACTATCCAATGGTTGTAAAACATCGTTCACGAATCAGCAACACAAGCAATCATAAACGAAGACCTTACCTGCAACCGTCCAGATGAAATCCGCATTCCTCCATTCCACCATCACATTATATCACGCCACCTGCACCTATTTTTTCCTTCATAATATCCGTTTTTTCATCACTCCACACTGATTCAATATATTCATCAAGTTCTATAAACACCTGTTGATTCATTAGGTAAAAATACCATAACAATGATAAGCCGTTATCTTTCCAGTGCCTACGGGATCCATTTCTTGTAGTGGCAGCTACATGGGCTCCAATATCTCTTGTAGGGTCAACTTGCACAAATTATTTACATTTGTACTGGTTTATTATAATTTAAATTCATGTAGGAAATTCGTATTCCCTTTTTTTGTATTCTTTATATTGTTACAAGTTACTGTGAGTGAGTTGTGATTTTGTGTTCTCAATATCTGCATCAGCTGCTTCACCGTGCATCCCTGACTGGAACCTGCCATGTTCTATCGCCATCATTCTTCTAGTTCAGCCGTTGCAAAATTTAGTCCTTTTTATCATTCAAACATCGTATCCTATAACATCCGCGCATTATTGACAATTAACCAATTCGATTTTGGTACCAATTGACTGCATATTTCATCAACCTTCCCGAAATATAACTGGGAATTGCTGCCGGTGTGGATACAGCCACATATCTGTTGTACTTGGTTGGTTCATCATTTCCAATCAGTGCCACCTGCATGCTGACCGGTCTCCAGCTCAGGATTAAGAGATAATTGTGGTGAGATCTTTCTTTATTGCATCTTTATCTTCATTTCACCTTAAGGTCTGTTTTGGCTGTATCAATTCTTCTTACCTACCTTCTACATCTACCTATCTTCTACCTACATTACTTGGAGTTGGGCCTTCATTCTTCATCTACCTACCTCTTCAGCTATGGGAATGAACATTTCTGAACTTATCTAATATCTGTGATCCTTCTGTTACCTACATCTTGACTTTCAGTGGCCACTCTATAGGTAGGAAACTTATTCATCTCAACAAGTTACCTCACGTAGGTACATACCTACCACTGTATATTAAATCTTCAGAAGCTTACTTATATATTCATGTTTATTTACTTATCCTAGTCAAAGTATCATATCTAGTCATTGGTTATTATAGTGCAATAATATTTAAAAATACAGTCCACTTTATGTACATGAGGTGGTATTAGGAAACTAGGGTACCATACTAGTTGCCAGGAGCCTCATAGTGCTATCATTACCATTCTTATCGTAGGGAGGGTTTTAGCTGGAAACAAACAGCAGGCTCTTGTTTAGGTACAAAACATCTACTATTCCACTCAACTAATTTTCAATATCTATTATTCCCCTTTCCACTTAGCTCTCACTTTTAATTAGGAATCTGAGACTTAGGTAAGTATCACAGTGACAGTTTCACGTAAATATGAAGAGGTTAATCCTTAAGGCCCACCCTTTTCCCACTCTTCGGAGAAGGTGGAAGTGGGTATGCAAGGGCCAGTTCCACCAACGAAGCAACTCCCGAGTCCAGTAACACAGGATCTAGAGAACAACCGCGAGGCAGTATTTCCATTGTCAATCATCCAATTTTTAATCCTGGATTACTCGATCCGTGGATCAATCAGTTAGCATCCAAGTTACTGTCCTCAGACCAAAAATTAGTGAAAAACTTCTGATAAAAGTAGAGATACAGTATTTTTTGTCCGCCACATCTCTATTCTGGCATCAAAATGAAAGATTCCAAGCACAGTTTAGCGGCAAAAATCACTCTCTGGAGGCAATGTTTAAATTTTGGTAGGTTATCGTTATCATTTCAGACTGACCACTAGACAACAGCTGTCAAGTTTTTCTCGGTGGTTTTTGACATTTTGACATGGATATGTCTTTTGGCTGGGGGTCAAGGGATTTTTCGCGACACTTTTTTTTCCCGACCGACACTTTTTTTCCCGACCGGCACATTTTCTATTGATTTTCACGTACAACCAAGGCGTTACTAGGGAAGAGTAACTCCCATAGTTTTCATAGTAGGAAAATCGACATTTCATGACCTCTAAGCCATTGTAGTGTCAAGGAATGCTGATTTATTACTCTAAGTTAAAAACTAATATTGTTTTGTAACCATAATGGAATAATCTTGTGAAAAGAAGGCACTACATGGTTGGTATACAATTGAGTAGTAGGTACCAACTGGTAAGCAGTAGGTACTAGACATATCCATGATCTTTTGTTTTTCCCATCAAGGGAGTTGATTTTCACGCACAACCAAGGCGTTACTAGGGAAGGGTAACTCCCATAGTTTTCATAGTAGGAAAATCGTTCGCCACTTTTTGGAATGCTCTCATTTTACCACGACATTTCATGACCTCTAAGCCATTGTAGTGTCAAGGAATGCTGATTTATTACTCTAAGTTAAAAACTAATATTGTTTTGTAACCATAATGGAATAATCTTGTGAAAAGAAGGCACACAGGTATACAATTTATTGAGTAGTAGGTACCAACTGGTAAGCAGTGGTAGGTACTAGACATATCCATGATCTTTTGTTTTTCCCATCAAGGGAGAAATTAAAATGCATGATTTTTTGACATGGATATGTCTTTTGGCTGGGGGTCAAGGAATTTAATTTCTATAATTCGGTACCCACATGATAAAAATTAGCTTATTTATGTCTTTACTATGGCACATAACTCAAAAAGTGTGACGAAGAAAGCGTTATGAAAAATTTCTAATGATTTTCACGTACAACTGATTCGTTGCTACGGAACTTTAACTTCGCCAGTTATTATCGTACGAAAATCGTTCACCACTCGTTGGATAGCTCTCGATTTACCTAACCATATTACGTTAACCACTGCGGAGTGCGTGCCGACAAGCTGCGGTATGAGCGTGATTGTTTAAATAATCGTTTACACACAGGTGATCATTCTCAATAATTTATATCGTGAACACGATTGCAAGCTTTATGTAAGTAAAAGCATACTTTTAAGACCTAACAACCGGTAGGTAAACGAATTATCTCTTGAAGATGTGCGAAATATATGTAAATAAATAAACATTTGTATTGTAATTTTGTGTTTCTCATTTATTATTTTAAAACAAAAATTTTTAAACAAAAAAAATACGAGGTACGTGGTGTGGGTGCGGGAGGGGGCGCAAATACATAAAATGTCCCTCGTGGTTGCGTACTTGTACGAAAGCTGTACCCACCGTTTGTGTTTTGATTTTGACATTGTTTTATAATGTTCTTGCATCTTCTTCCTCACCGCAGCCCAGTACTACTGATGACGCCATATGGATTGGTGAAGCTTTTGTATTTTTCGTGTTGTACACAACTTTTTCCACTATCAAGCCACAAGTTGGAAACATCTCAAATCACGCTACAATATTATATTGCCCACACGTGACGTTCTCGAACAATCAAGTCGAGTCACAAGACTCCAGACCCTGACTTGCTCTTTAGTTCGACTACCCACTGCGTGGCATTCCCAGCGCTCCAGTCGTCATGAGACTTTACACAGATAAGTATTTTTCTTAGGTTAGTGGTCTGGATGATCGCTAAGCTTCCATCTCAAAAATACTTAACATCAAGTAGTCAATCCCTTAATCCCTTAGAAAAAATTTAGATTAGTTGGTCAGGGTCTAAAGTTTCGTCACTCAACTTGATTGTTAGCGAACGTTTCGTTGTTGCCTACACCTTTCCGAAAATACAGGCAGCTGAGCTACGAGTACATGCAAAGTTATTTATGAACTATAAAGTTTAAGCAATCCTCGAGTTACGAGAATAATAAATTGAAACGCTGCAAATTATTACACAAAGGTTTATTATTTATGTATTAGACAGCCCTTCTACGTAGATCTCTGGTCCATAATTATTAAACGCCGCTTATAGTATATTTAGTATCGGAACTCGGAGCTTCGGACCTCACAAATGGGTTCAATCCCTTACAGCAGCGGAATCTCACAATTTTACGCTTTTTAATATAGTTGATAAACATAAAAATTTATTATCAAGTCATCTTTCCAACACATAAAAGTGTTACCTATACTGTATATTGATATCATCTAATTGGTCAAATTTCAAAAAATATGCTGACAAAATCACTGAAAATGGCTAAGAATCGTTAAATTGATATTTTTCAGCATAAGATTGGTCAAATAAAGTTTATCAACTATGAAACAGAACATTCAACAATTTATGTACAAAATTATGCTAAAAACTTGAACTTCATAAAATTTTGTTTTAAAAAATCTATAAAATTGCAAAAAATAACCTAAAATCCAAAATCTCTTTTAGAATACTTTTTTTCCATAAAATTAATAGCTAACATTTTCTTTTCACTCATAAATCTCCAATTTCTATACAACTTGAAATATATATATATAAAAAAAAGACAAATTTTCACCTATTTTTGGCTCATAGCACCCATGGGTGTGGAGCGATCGAACAGTAGATCCTAGACCTTGTTAGAATCTTATCGCGAAGCCCATTCGTGTAATGCACGTTTTTCATGATAAACTCGATCCTATTTAAAATGAAACACTCTAAAAGTTTCCCTCGTTGAAATTACAAAACCATAGAACCTGTTTTCTTAGTAAATGTTTGTCACCAAAACCAGGAAAATTGTGTGCGCAGTTATTGGAGTCCAGAAATAAATTGATTAACGGTAATAAGTATGATGCAAGTTGAGCTTTCCTTGGTGGCCTCTTCAAACATCCGAGGACGATTCAGCTGTCGAGTGCCGGACGCCTGCGGCCGTGTAATTGCGGACGACCACCAGTCAATCGGCGTTGTCACGGCCCGCAAACCAAAACCGTCAAGAGGAGGCAAGTCCTGACCTTATCCGGCTCGTGCTCGCGAGGGCAGGAGGAATCTAATAAGTCGAAGCTGAGGCGGTACCTCACCCTCGTCCCTTGCCGTCGCCTCCACTCCAATACCACTTTCGACCCCCTTTTGCAATAAGATAGCTTCTCCAGCCCAGGAAAGCGGGGCTGAGTGGTTGAGACGCCACCGTAGTAATAAACCTTCCCGAAGAGCCGACTACACACTTCAAACGCTTAGTGATCAATTTGTGGAGTGGTGCAAGCAAGCGGAGCTGTGGGTGCATTTACGTGCTCGCAAAGAAAAAAGTCAAAAAATGAATAAATGCTCTTGCAGGTAACTCATCAGAGAAATGCATGGACAACATTTTGAAATACCTTATCAGACTTGGAATTACTGTGAAACTTCTTGATCATTGAGGAAGAGAATTCCTCTAAACTTAGTTAACGATGAATCCGAAAAAAAAAAAACAAGTTTTATCGTCAGTGATCCGTCACCAAAAGGCGCACCGTGGAAGGAAAGGAAAAAAATAGAATGCAACAAAGAAATAAATAAATTCAAACATGATTATATTTGACAAAAAAATGTTCAACGGATCATTGAAACCTTTTTGCTTCCGAGTATACCTAAAGGTAGAGGAAGCATTGTTATCACTTTCGGGAGAAAAAAAATTTGTGGTCTCCAAAATCAAAATTTCCAATCGCATTTTACGTTTAAGACCATTTTGAACAACTTTGGTTCCATGTCTGTCTGTCCGCAATTTTGTCATTTTTTAAGGTCCTTACAAAAAACATTACGATTTAAAACAAATACATTTTTTGACCCATTATTAACGATTTTAGTGGGGAGGGGGGTTGGGGACGCCTTGTAGAGAAGTACGGACCGAGAAAGCTTCCCTGTGGGACATCCACTTGTGAATCGGGAAGATAATTAATGCTAAACAACAACCTAGAAAGTCCTATGTGGTATTATTTGCATTTTTGCATTGATCCCGATCGTACCACAAGTTCACAGGTTCAAAAATGCGATTTCTACTAAAACCTGACAAACTAAAATTAAGCTCAAAGTCGATACCGTAGCTCAACTCAGATGAAAATTAAGAAAATTGTGTCCCCCTTACTACCAACCACTAGAGCCAATGCGTTTAATTTTGCCCAATTTTTCAATAATTTTTCAATAAGTTGGTAGGTACATAGGTACCTACTTTTTATTTTTTCAAATTTTTAGGTTCCTCAACGAGAAACTGTACATAGTTTTAGAAATTATTTACGAATCTTTCTTTTTTCCTCGTGCCGGTAAAATGTAGGTTAAGAACTCCTGAAAATTCGTGATCGTACGATTCGTACGTGGGTATGTCACGAAACAACAATTAACACAGAGGTCTCCGTGTGCTGCATTATGTTACACTCAATTTTGGTAGTCACTCAATAGAGGTGGTTTACCACCATGGCCATGGTGGTGGTGGTTTGGTGGTTGGTGGTGGTGGGTGGTTTTGGTGACCACTAACGTACCTTTAACGTCACCCTAACGTACCCAAGAGTACGTGACCTTGAGGGGACGTTAGCAACGTCTTACGTTAGAATGGCTCATGGCTGCATTATCATTATTTTGATATGATAATGCAGATTATAATTTTGAAAATTTCTTGTACTATGCATGGCTTGATGTGAATAAACAATGCAAAAAAAAAGTCACCCATTTGTGGAACTAAAGGGACACGACACCAGCCTAACCTTCCTGTAAATGTAACACTACTGGTAACCTCAAAATTACTAAATTAATATAGTGATGAAATAACATTAGTTTTTTTAAATTCCAAATGCCCCATTACTAATTATGTTGATGTAGCGAGTAGGTTTTTTGAACACCCCTCAAACTTGGTTAGTTTCCAAGTCGCGTAGAAACTGAATCTACTATTTGAAGTCCGCCTCCGCTGTCTAGCTTAACGACCTTCAATCGATCGAAAAAATCGGTTCTTTTGCCCACAGGTTCTGTTTGGTTGATTAGAGCCTTGTTTTTATTATTATTATTCCACATATTTAAATGAGAAACCTGAGTTTTAAGACACTACTTCTTCGCAGTATTGTCCTTAGTTTGCCTGATATCTCAGCTGTTTTCTCGTGAGCATCGCGTGAAGTGCTGCCTCCACTGATGATTATCAGGTACCTAAAATCCTGGTGCATTGTCATGGAGATAAATACTTTTTCATACTTGCTAATAGAGAGTTCCTAGTAGATCCGTAAAACACAATACGTCGTGCGGTATTGACAATCCGGTGCCGTAACTCTGACGCAATGAGTTGCGGTGACGCATCCTCCCGTACAGATGCCTTACCGGATCATAATCCGGAAAAAACGTAATCGTCTTAACTAACCTTCTGCACACAGATAACCTGCGATGCGTTTTTCGTGATTGTTTTGTTTTCAGGTGACACAAGCGTTCCCGCTCCCGCTGTTCTCCTGTCAGTTGGTTTTAGTCTCCTGTGGTTTTTATTCACCTGATTTGTTTAACCTGTATTTATTTGCCTTCGGTTTTTATACCTGTTTGTGGATATACTCATACAGAGAGAAGATTCCGTATAGCTCACGGAGTTGGTGAGGCGGATCCCTCGAAGTATGCTGTTCAAGAAACCCCTCGAAAGCCGCGAGTAAATCATCAGCAGACAACAAACCGTTCACGTATAACTCCGCGAAATCTTCGATATCGTTCTTATAAGAACCTTTGAAATAGAAAATAAAGAGAACTGGATAAAATTTAAACGAAAAAAAAAGCACGAGAAATAGGGAGAAGTGTGAGTGCGAGGATTTAAAAATGGCGATGTAGAAAGCAGCAAAAAGGGATGTAGCGTTACAACTAGATCCGTGAAAGACTTGACGTGACTTTAAGGTGCGGTGCATTTTGCTCAGCTGTGGTTAGCTTTTCCATTGCTGGCCCTAACCGTCCTCGTTACCGCACGCGTATTGAGACCGACGGATCTACTAGGAACTCTCCAATATATTACCAAACGGAAAACCCAATAACATGAAGTTCGTAACGACCAATTACCTATAAGTGCAACTAAACCGCGGTGTTTCCCACTTGAGGCTTACTATCTCTGCGTTTAATCCATGCCTTGTTTACGAATTGAAAACTAAAAATGAGAAACTATCCCGTATTAGTACTGAGATTAACATTAAATTCGAATTTAGGATTGAAAATCGGCGTTTCATATCGAAATAAAGAAGTCGCTTAGACAACCAGTAGGTGGACAACAAGACAGCTGGGAGAAAATTAAGGCAACCGCGCCCCCGGTTCCATTTGGGTTAGCTTCCTCATTTGCTCTCTCAAGACTATGATGACGGATGATGTCAAGTTGAAGTTTCCAAAAACTCTCTAATCTAAAAGAGATACTAACGGATACAGAATGTATGCATTCTGTTCCAACTGAGAGAAAAATTAGGTTGGAATAAAAGTCAGCCTTGAACTTGTTTTCAAATTTATTCCCCTTTTCCTTGTCCGCTGTTTCCACACAAGTGATTCTTCATAGGACCTTCTGCGCCCAGTACACTACCATTGTACAATACTCTGTGAACACATCATAAAAAGAAGGATTATTCCATTTTCGAGCGAAATGGCAATTGAAGCGTGGAAGTGCAAAAATGTCCAAGTGCCCTCTGCTAAATTTTTCCGCAGTCCAATTCAAGTGTTTAGACCAGAACTATATGGCAGAATATTAGAGAAAAACAAACCTATGATTAAATGATTAGTTAGACCAAGTTTATGGTGTAATGTAGTTCGCACTGAAGCAGTCATTTTATTTATTTATTTATTTATTTATTTCACGGGACGAGCCCAATTACATTCTATATGATCAGTATGTGAATGATAAAGGTAAGGTACAATGAAAGTAACAGAGTAAAAAGAAGGAATATCTCAAGAACAATTTAAAAAGAAAAACTGTCTCTAAGTGTAAATGATAGGGGACGAGGAGAGTTTTGATTTTAACAAGGCTAGGGAGGAGTAAAAAAAATCGAAATCGGGGTTTACAGTCAGGAAGAGGTTTGCACTGCGAGGAATTCTGCGTAGAGGTTGGCTTCTCTGGTAGTTGGTAGGGGAAAAAGGGACGTAAAACAGCACTTGCGAGCGGGTAGAGGTTTGCTGTGCAACAAGGCTTATCCTAGACAGAAGCGTGGGGCAGTCGATTTGGTTATTCAATAGCTTGAAAAGCAACGTGAGATCGGCCGAGCCACGACGCTTCTCCAGGGACTCCAGGCAGCACCGCTCACGAATAAAGTCGTAATCGACATCGGCTGAGGGGATACCCAACTTGAATGCAACAAATCTTAAGAATTTGTTCTGGACTCGCTCAAGCCGGTACTTGTGCATAGCGTATGACGGGCACCAGACAGAAGATGCATACTCCAGTATTGGAAGAACCAGGGCCTTGTAGACCGTCACGATAGCAGGTATACTTGTGAATTCTCTTGTGTTCCTTTTCAGGAAACCAAGAGTGCGCATAGCTCGGTTAGCAAGCCCCTCTATATGCTGTGAAAAACACATCCGTTCGTCGAAAAGCACGCCCAGATCAACCATCTCACTCGACCTTTGCAGGGGAGCATCGCCAAGAAAGTAGTTAAAAATGAAAGGTTGGGCCTTGCGGTGAAAAGTAACAGCCGAACATTTAGCCGGGTTAAGGTGAAGGTGATTTAGCGAGCACCACTCCTCCAACCGAAAGATTTCACGCTGAAGGGTCTCACAGTCAAACGGAGAATTTATCTGACTGAAAGTCTTCAGGTCGTCGGCAAAGAGAAGAATACATTCCAAATTTTAAAAAGCAGAAATAATGTCAGTCCTCCACAAGTGTGTGGTGGATAATGAGTAGTTCCTCCTTCTCGATTTTTTCTTATGCTACTCCTTGGAATATTTTGGAGGTTTATTCAATCTCCAGGACACCGCCTGGGTGTAGCAGGTTAATCGCCTCTCCCCTTTGAAGGAGCATTTCCATCACTTCTCATTGTTACTTGTTAGCAGAGCACGGTTTCGAACCCCACCCTCGCCCCCACCCAGCTTCTCAATTATTGAATGTCCTGGCGCCCCACACCCTCCCCAATAGGCCAATAGGCAAAATGGGCAATATCCCTTAAAACTTTAAACTTAAAACAATCAAATTTTAACCCCAGCCCCACCTTCTTAGAGCCCCTTATACTCCCCCCCCCCCCCTCCAATCCCCTGATTTTAGTTCCTACTTCTCGATTCTTGCTTGTGCTACTTCTTGGCATATTCTGGAGGGTTATTCAACAGATATCCTCTGGGTGTAGCAGGTTAATCTCCTCTTCCCTTTGAGGGAGTAACAACTGCATTTCCATCACCTCTCAATGCCACGCGTGTTACTTCCAAAGGGTGTATGTGCCATTGGCAAAAAAATTTGCTGTAGGACCTATATATAACGGTTCCAATGACACCTGTAGCGTGGCACTTCATATCACCGGTCTTGGCACATAGACACGTAAAACGCAAAAACACAAGTTTCCTATTTTTGGTATTTAGACCCTTTTACACTTCCACGCTTCGATTGATCAACAAAACGCTGACAAGAATATCGATCAGACATTGATAATACAATATAATATTGGTAAGACAACAATCCCCATCGAATGTTCGTCTTGAGTTCATTACAGACAATGATTATTCCTACTTGCATTGACTTGGAAGTGGTCACTATCTTGGACTCATCTATTATGCAGTATTTCTTGTATTACTTTTTTGGATGAGTTGGTCAGAGTTGGATAAGAACATAAAAACCATACAAAACTGTGATTCACATGTACTCGTTAATAACCATTCTCTTTAGTATCTAATAATGATAATAAAAAGTTGCAGTCATGCAGAATGATCGTATGAGCGAATTTTCGTAAATTATCGTATTGGATAATGTTATAGGTATTGTTTTTTAATTTGAGCTTTCTGAGTGCAAGGAAGTATTAAATACCAATATTTTGGTTAAAAAATCATTCTAAATAATTATCTGCTTTTCAATAAGTGGTTTTAGATTTTTAGCTTTTTTGGAGTTTTTATTGATTTTTTTAACCAAAATTTAATGAAATTAAAATACATTTTTTAACAATATTTTGTACATAGATTTTTTTAATTTTCATAGTTAATAAACTCTATTTGAACAATATTCTGCTGTAAAATATAATTTTAAGGATTTTTAACCGTTTTTTAGCCATTTTAGCAAATCGTTGTAGAAAGTGGAGCAATTGCAATGGCTCGAAAAACTTTGAAATAAAAATTTTTGAAAAATTTCTTCATTGAAATCCGTTTTGATGTATTTTGAAAATCAAACGAAAGGATAAGTTCTTCGGCCAGCAGCCAAACACTTTTTGAGCACATTAAATCGGTCAAATTTCAAAAAATGTACTAAAAAAAATTACTAAAAATGGATGAAAACGAATCATTGTTTTCCGCCATATTTGCCCTTCTTTGCAGATTATATTGGTAGTTATTTCCACGTTCTCTGCACGCACACTCGTCTTGACTACCTGTTGCGTCATGGTGCCCCAGGGTTGAGCTGCTTAGGTTTGCTAGATTTCACGAAAATTCAGTGTCAAGTCCTTGCTGTTTCCAGGACTCAAGTTACCTAAGCTATCAAATATTTACAGGGGAGTGAGTAATAAATGAAAAATCTTATCGTCAGCCCCCATTTTAGTTCCATCAGCTTCAAGTTCATAAGCCAGGGAATCGAATTTCGAGAAATGAGTATGTAGATATGACGTATGCTTCAGTGCCAGCATTCCCTTCCGAATCATGACATAGTGTACATTTTCGTTCAAACGCTTGTTCAAGTTTATTTATCATTTCGAGGGCCGTTTTCGCTTCCATCACATATTCTAGATGTTGATCCGTAAGGCATCCGATAATCATCACAACAACATCCTTTACATTGTAGGCCTATATATCAGTTTCACTCGCACTGTTGGATAGAGGTGTAATGGCGACAATTAACATTTTTTCCTCTAGGCGAGTTTTTACGCGACATTTCCAGTTACTGAAGCTAGACTGACCGAGTTGAGGGGAAGCTTTTCTTGTAAGGTTCCGGAGCCATGCTGTCTAAACTCAGATCAGTGGGTCCGTCGCCATTAATTTGCGAATTAGTTCAAAGGAAAACACTTCCCACCCCGAAAAGAACTCTACTATACACTTCTGCACTGAAAAAGAACTCTAGACCCATAACCTGTTCAATCATTTATAATAATTTAGATGATTTTGTGGGCTACGAATTACACGTGATCTCATCCTAAACAGAACTAATTTATTGTAGGAAGACAAAGTGGGGGAGAAATTGAGAACATCGAAAGGATAGAATCAATTAACAACTTACACATAAATTAAATCTTACTTTAACTCGTTTATATGCAAAGTAGGAAAATATCGCTGACCTCGTTATTGCACGATGATTACCATCTTTGAGTATTTAGGTATAATTACTATATAGTTATTAGAAGATACTCACTATAGGAATTTGTGTATCTCTTTCATGTTTAGGTTTCGGTGTCGGTTTGTCAGCCCTTGAGGCAAGACGAAAAACTCGTTGAGGTAGACGCTGTTTGACATTAAGAAAACAAAAATTTGATTTTAGCGTTGGCGTCTTTTACCTGTGGAAGGCCTCTATGGAAATTAGATCTTTAGGTATGTACATTGCTGGTTAGGAAAAGACTCAACAACTCAAAATATGCCATTTTTCAGGAGAGCTATTTAAGGTGTTTATAGTGACTTTAAATGTGACAATACATAATAAGTATTATCACATTGAAAGTCATTATTAAAACCTCAAAAAGCTCTCCTGAAAAATGGCATATTTTGAGTTGTTGAGTCTTAATATTATTACGCTTTTTCTGGCTACATTTTCTTCCATAAAATAATGAACAGGACTAGTTAGTGTGTACACATTACACTATCTCCTTAATGATCTCCCATTTCAACCCATTTGTACACTAACTTTGAGATGAGATAGTAGAGAGATTTTGTTCTTCCCGTACAATTTTTCCCCGTTAAAGCGTAGAGTAGCGTCTAGAGCAAGCAACTGCAGATGCTAGCTCTCCGCGTATTTCTACACGTATTTTTACACGTATGTACACGACTAACCAAACGCTATCGTCACGCTAAAGTCTCTTTAGTATTTCAATGTCAACGATTCTCTTGAATTCGAGATCGAGTAGAAGAAGTTTGAAGTCATTTTACTCTCTGCTTTATCAGCCTCCTTCTTCACAGTCATCGAATAACAAGGTCCGAGTAATCGACAGACCTACGACCTAAAAAAAAAAAATTAAAAAAAGTATTCGCAAACGCATATTTGGTTGAATATATCGGTTCTTGTGTGATCACCGAAGTTAAGCATCGGGCTTGGTTAGTACTTGGATGGGTGACCGTCCGGGAGCGCCGCGATTTCGGCACCTTTATTTTTTGTCATATAATTCAATTTTTCATCTATCTACATCATGTTTACTTAATCAGGCCTCCTGGAATAGTTCGTTTTGAGTGCCTTCCCTACTTTAACGAATGGTCATTTCCAAGATCTGAGTGGATACTTAGAACAAATTCTCCTTCTAACCTACCCAATTTGTTATTGGACTGGCAACAGCTTTTATTTAAAATCGTATCCTGATCAAATCTGATCGTTGTCTGAATCTTTATATCGGTACATACTACTTTGTAGTACGAAACGTACTAGCGAATTCTTACGAAGAATAGTTATCTAATTGAAAATCGGAAAAGTATCAACGACTGCATGTACTTCCAAGTAGGTTAACAGGATTTCGGTTCCAGGATATCTGGATGTTGGACGATGTAAGTAACTTGTTAACATAGTCAACGGAATTCGATTTAATAGTACAATTATTATATTTATCACAGGTTTTTACTTTTTTCGACTAGGTAGGTAATTGTGGAAGGGAAATGTTATTGTACGACAGTGAGAGGGAGAACGAATAGGTACCTAACCTATACTCTTAAAACTGTGGTGACCTTTGCGTCAGGTTATGGTGACTACGCGTAGGACGGGATTCCAACGAAAGCATTTTTCTCGCTTACGTGTAGATAGGCCTTTTTTCCGTACACGCGTAGTTCTACGCGTTGAAGCGTAATTTCGCGCATGCGCAGTTGATATGTCAGTCTTTTTGCCTACACGGGTAGAAAATTACGGGAAGAACAAAAACTCTCTAGTATTCATTAATATATCATATGAAAGGGAGTGTGTGTTACATTTATCTAGATATAATATATATGATCTATAGTCAGGGTTGCCAGGTATCCGGTTTTGGCCCGGTCAGTCCGGTTTTTCACCAAGCTGTCCGGGCGAAAATTTAAAGTCGCTCCAAACGCTAAATTTCCGGTTTCCTCAGATATGGCGGCAAATGTCAGGTTTTTACAGGTCTTATCGTAGGTTGTTATCCCAAAAAAAGACATCCGTGACTCCTGGAGGACCTACCTACATAATTTATCTGGCAATGGAAACTAGAAAGCTGCCTAAAATTCCAAAGCCGTTTGTTCTGTTGTCCCTTCTTTCGCGAGAAGAAACTCTCTATCTCTTGTGTTAGCCATCACTTGCGCATTTTCTCTTTCAGTTAATTCCTTTCAGGATAATCCTAAATTAGTAGTTCAAGTCTTAGGTAATACTGAGATTTTTCTTGCGAAATTCCCAATTACCAAATATTTAAAGATACAAAAGTTTCCTGCCTACCTAGTTTGTTAATTACATATATGGCACTTCATAAAAGTTCTTACTATACCCACACTTATTACCTAGTATTTTGAAAAACAAAAGACCCGAAAAATGATCAGGTGTTTTGAGTTGTTGGTTATTTAATTAGGTACTAACGTATATCAGGTTTAAATCAAAGAATTGAAAATTAGGAGAAAACGAGCACAAATTGTAACCTCAGGTTCATCTAACTCTATTTAGCTGTCCACTGTGCGTCTTCAGTGGTTTCCAGATGATGGAGAGTAATATTGTTATTATGTAGTCAGTAATTATTCAACCTTCTGGTAATTCATCACCTTGGTAGTGATGTGATAGTTCACTGTTATCGTATAGGAACAAATAAAGGTACCTACTGGTTGAAATAATCTGGGCAAAAAAATGTATTTAAAGCACCACATAATTATAATTAAAAAAAAAACTGGTCAGAAACTCGTAAACGAGTTTCACTATCCGCTTTACAAGTAGGGATGGGTATCGATACTCGATATTTCAAAATATCGATATTTGTTCACCTAATATCGATATTTTTGTATCGATACTGTGCCTTCCGATATCATTGAGTATCAATACTTGCATTCCGATATATTGTAATATCGGGAATTTTTTTCACAACAAGTTTAACAAACTTAATTCAATTTTTCTTTCTTTGACTATGGGCCAATTGCCAATCTCCCTTCAGCCGTGATAACAATGATATCGAGCAATATGGCCGATGTGGCAACAGCTGATCTGATACCTATAGTTTGATTTCGATAGGTAGGTAGGTGTACTCGCGATCAATACGAATTCGATCGAAATCAACGAATATTATAAATTATGTAAAATAACAACAACAAATCAACGAATATTATAAATTATATTGAACAAAATATTAATGATATTAAAGAAATTCAATAGGTTTTACGTTCGAAGCTTGCCTTCCAGTATGTCCCAACGGTTGCTTCCTCGGTTCCGTCAGAGCGACTTTTTTCAAAAGCTGGATTCAATAAAGTAATTTTTAATACGAAAATAATATCATTTTTTCCAGATAATATATCTTCAACCATGAACTTTATTGTACAATGACCTCCATCCATCAAGATAAATAATTCAAACTCCGGTTTGAAATTTTTTGTTGGGAAAGACGTATTCTTAAGCAATATTGTGGATGTGGTATCGATACTCGATATTTATAAATATCGATATTTTGCTCAAGCGATATTTGGTGTATCGATACTTGCATCCCGATACAGTATCGATACCTTATATCGATACTTTTGTAACGATACCCATCCCTATTTACAAGCAGATACCATGTTACATGGATATGTCTTTGATTGGGGATTTCATAACAGTTGTCCTCGACTGTTGTCAAGAGGATGAAAATGTTTCCTATGGAGTGGAGTAAATGATGCTATTGCTTTACGATAAGAATATTGTAACCGGCTTATTAAAATTGTTTATAGTCCAATCAACTTAGTTTTGGAATGTAGCATGGCACGTAAGGAGGGGGAAATTGGTAGCTTGAGATGTGAACATTTATCACATAAATCAAGCGCTTTCCAACGAGTGGCGAACGATTTTTGTGCAATGAAAACTGTGGAAGTTCCATTCCCCTAGCAACGGATGGGTTGTACGTGAAAAACACTGAAATTGTGACACAAATTTTGCGTCACAGAAATTTTTGGTTGACCCCCCCAGAGCAAAGACATATCCATGTCAAAAAACTTGAATGGTAGAAAATAGTATTTATTGGAATACCTAAATAGAAAATTCAAATTAGAAATGCCAATCAATTTATCAATGCCTGGCAACCCTGTCTGTAATAGAATTCGTTTAAGGGTGATGGACAAGATAGAGATCATTAGGCATAGGGATTTCAAATGTCAACTATTTTGATATTTTGGATAGGAGTTGAACCCTACCATAGAGACAAAACTTATTTTTCCATCACTAATACACATTGGGACACCTCGCTCCTCTAATGGGACACATAGTGACGCCTTGCCACTACGGCTAGTACACGTTGGGTGATCTTGCCCCAAACACGTTGGGACACCCTGCCCCAACCACTGGGACAAAATGGTAAGATTTGACCAATTGATTCAAACAATGGGGAATTTATATGGTTATTTTTAATTGGCTCAATAGAAAGATCTTGATGAGAGCTTCCCAAAAAGGTGCTATATGATGGGTATTTAACCAGTAAAACGGCTCTTGAAATGCATTTGCATGATAACCTCACTTCCCCCTCCCGCCTGGGAGGAACCCTCAGCTCCCTTGGACTACTAGATCACGCGTGATCTTCTAACCCATTCATTAGCCAAACTAAACTGTCTTTTGAGCTGAAAATTGGAACTCGGGGGTTTTCAAATGTGGTGAATCCGAATCTGAGGTCAAAATTGTAAAATTCCCACACATGAAAGTTCCCCATTTTAAAATGTGGATATTTCATCACAAAGGCCTCTATAGGAGATCTCATGGCTATTTATTTACATAATTGTCTGATCAATTTGTTCATAATTCGTAATGAAAGAGCTAACTAATGGAACTAAAGTTATGAACTACAGTTAGTTTTTCTTGAATTAATTTCTTGGATGATCATGTGTCGTATAATGTAGTACAGTGTACTAATTTCAACACAAGAACCTCAACAAACTGTAATTCACTCGTACCAATTTATAACTTTTCTCCTTAGTATATACCTAATAATAATAATAAACTAAGCTTTAAACTGCCTGATTTAGGAAGTTAATTACCATCTTTCAAGATGAAATTATAAACCTTTCAAGTCAGGAATTTAAAAAATGCTTACGGAATATAATAATTGATTGAGAGGAAGTACTGCAGATCTTCGAGCTGGTGCCAAGGGACCATGACGGAAGATACCCCTGCTGGCAACATGTGGAGGAGCGAAAACTATTGCTTCATCCATCGAAACTGGTTTCAGTGTTTGCTGTTCGACATTAAGAAAACAGAAATTTGATTCCAGCGTTATCGTATTTTACCTGTTGAAGACCTCTATGGAAGTAAGATCTTTAGATAGGTACATAGGTAGTTAGGCAAAAGAATCAACAACTCAAAAAATGACATTTTTCAGGAGAGCCATTTAAGGTTCTTATAATAATGACTTTCAATGTGATAATACATATTACGCTTTTACTGGCTAAATTTTCTCCAATAAAATAATCAAAAGGGCTAGTGTTAGTGTGTACTCATCTCACTATCCCCTTGATAGTCTCCGAATTTAGATACATTTTAACCCATTTGTAACACTAATTTTGAGATGAGATAGTATTTATTAAACAATTCATAATGAAAGACTGCCATAAATCGAAGTGAAATAGCACTGGAGAAAGCATGGTACCAATGGTGTAACTTGCCATCCCTCGAAAACATTGCTATCTCGAATTGATATGGTCTAGCAGAGAAAACAAATACAAACAAATCAAACAGCTCTTAGATTAGTAAGTAATAGATTAGTAGTAGATTTTAAAAAATCCTGAAAATTGAAACTCGAACCTAGAATCTGAAAAAAAAAAAAAAAAAAAAAATTCCTCAACTTTTTCTTACTCACAAATCAAGTTATTGTAAAAATTTGCGAGGACTGAATCAAAAGTTCTATTTGCAAGTCGTTTTCCCTGGTGTTCACCATTGACTCTGACGACCACGTTTCAATTCGATATTAAAAGTATGAGATTGTGTATTACTTGACTTGGTAATCCTAATCGCCTTAGTCTTTCTTACCCACTACTTGCAGTGGCAGGGGAGCTGCCTTTGCAACAAATAAGGTATTCTGGCAGATCGCTAAATGCTTCGATTGAGAACACACTTGTTAGATAGCATCAGAACACTAGTGGCTGATGTGGCTAGCAACCCTCGATGGAGCTGCAGATCAACTCCACCAAAATTAGCGGGATTCAATCAAAACTGTTGCGACATGCGAAGACGGCCACGCCTACAATTGTTTGAATTGAATTTTGACCATTTCATTAGTCAGGTTGCTGTAATATACTTTAGCACACCAAAAGACTCGCGACCAGAGGCAACACACCGACCGGTTTATGGAATATTTGGAAACTCGTTGGTCAGAGCATGTTGTAATCTTCACGGATTCATCGAAGTTTAACGACATCACAGGATGTGCTTTCCTTGATGCAACTAATTACTATTCGGAACAATACAAACTTACCCGTTATTGTAGCAGCTATTCAGCAGAAGCCATAACCTTGGCGTTAGAGCTTCAGTATGCGATACTGCTGAAGCAAAGAAACCTACAACTCTCAGGAATTGCTGTATTTACCGACTTTATGAGCTCACTCAAGTTTCTGAAGAATAGTGGACGAATAAGAGCTCAACACCCAATATTTGCTGGTATTATTTTATCGACCATAAATCAACTGGGAAATCAAAATATCCGAACTTACTTCAGTTGGATAAAAGGTCACTGCGGCAAATGATAGAATGAGTTGGTGGATAGCATCGCCAAAGCGACATTGCTACGTGGAACCCCCTACAACACGAGACCCTCTCGAACGAGCAAGTTTGTCCCCCACCCCGGCAACTACTTGGAACCGTTCCCTACAAGAAGAACTGTGAGTTCTTCAATACCGTTCAACCTGTTTAGTGGACATGTAGGTTTGAATGAAGTGTATAGTTTGGTAGTCTGGATGCTCGCAAGCTCGCATCTCAAAAATACATAACATCAAGTAGTCAATCCCTTCGTAAAAATGCAGATTAGTTGGATATGTAGATCAGAATGAAGTGTATAGTTTCGCGGTCTCCTAACACGATCACATAACAGTTTAGAAACGTAAATGTGACTTTTCATTTGTGACTCATGAGCTGCTCCGCGTTGAATGGAATTGAAGAACTCATAGTTCTTCTTGTAGGGAACGGTTCCAAGTAGTTGCCGGGGTGGGGGACAAACTTGCTCGTTCGAGAGGGTCTCGTCCTACAACTCAAGCCTCTTTCAGGAAGATTTCTTCCGTTCTATAACCAAACACCATAGAAAGCAGTGGATTATGGCCTTAGTCGTTCAACAAATTGTAGTTTCTACAAACAGATCCAATCGATTCCACCTCGGAGACCGTGGTTTACAAATGATGCACTTTGCAATAGTGCAGAATGCAGACAGGAGATAATGCACTGAATAGTGATGAAATGCTCAAAACTTTTTAATGCTAATTGTTCGCTCCAATCATATGGAATATGCGAATTTCTAACGGGCGCTATGTCCAAAAATAGTATTCATTGAACGGACTGCAACTGAAAATGGCACCTTATGATGTAATGCTAAAAACTTTTTAATGCTACACAAAAATTGTTCGATGATATTTCTGCTGACTCTCCCTCTATGTTATGTACGATATGTATTTTTAAACGCATTTACAGAACTGTTAGATTGAATTGAAAGGGCAGTTTGAATAATTATGTATGTTGACAAGAACCATAACGGGCGCATGTCCAAGCGTTCCCAAGGTGAAAGTAGTATATACAAGAGTTCCCATCGATCAACGAGCTTCGGGGTACAAAAACAAGTACATGCACGATGCATACCGTTGGGTAGGTATATTTGCACACAAAAGCATAATAACAGCAACTATTCTTTGAGCCGATAATTGATATTGTGAACATGATTGCAACCGCTTGTTAATTTTTGATGATTTGATTGAACTGGTGGTGAGTCGTTGCGCTGGTTATAAATAAATAAAATAACGACATAGTAAGTAGTGATAAGACACACCGCAAATTGAGTCAATTCTTATGTGCTAGTTTCACGGGTTTATGTGAAACGCGTGAGCTAAAACACATTCTGTCTTTCAATACTTTCATTCCAAGTATGTAAATAGAGGTAACCGGAGGTCCATGGGGCTTGCTCCCTGGCTAGGCGCGGAAATATTACGTATAACACTCTAGTTGGAGATCAACGCATCAAAAAAATAAATAAATAAATAAAACATAAAAATAAAATGAAACAAAATAAATAACAATAAATAAATAATATAACTGGACAGACTCCATTTCAATAATGATTGCCTTGGAACCGACGCTATTCTTTTCCGAATCTCACACCAATCTTCTCACTTATATCTCACTTACAGCGATAGCCCACGATCTTTACCACGACTGTGCGGGAACACTCGTACATGCGACCAACTCATAACGATTCCTTTCACGGCACATGGGAACGGTCGTGTAGTCACTCAACCGTCAGACCGACTGACTGACTTCAGTACTGTTTCAACGGCCTGATGATGATTGTTTGTATTCAACGCACTCACCTCCAGTACTCGACTTGCTAGTGTGACGGATTCGGGCGCATATACGAACGCACCTCAGGAAGGAGATAGGGATTTTGTCGGAGCCTCACCATGTACGAATTATCCTCTCGGTGCCCAGTGAAATGTACACGAACTTTCCTATTAATTCGCCAGAGGTGACATTAGGGATTTTCTCTCACACTAAACCACTTTTCGCTAAATACATTCTAATGGGTGGCCCAAAAGAGCGTAGTTTATAACTACGAAATACAACTTTTTTTTTTTGTTTTTTAATGCAAATTTCTGGATTTTGTAGCATTTCTATTCCTTGGAATGTTGAAGAACTGCCATCCCCCGGAGATAATTTTTTTTCTTCGCTATAAATGACTCAGACACCATCACTGGGCCTTCAAAGCTAACTTCATCGGCACCCATCCCATGATATCTTTGCATTGAAAGTGCTCACCCCCGGGACTCGACTTGCTAGTGACGACGGATTCCTCCGAAAGGTACGTAAATGGTAATTTTACTATTACTACTAGCGGAAATAGGCTTATAAAAAATGCTTACTGATAATATTAAATCGGTGAATTCATTGGAACGAACGACTGGTATACGATTGGGACCACGGGGACGGAAGAGGGTCCTAGAGGCAACAGCTAGAGGAGGAAAAACTGTTGCTTCATCCATCGAAACTGCTTGAAGCGTACGCTGTTCGACATCAAGAAAACAAAAATTTGATTTCAGCGTTAGCTTCTTTTACCTGTAGAAGACATCTATTGAAATTATATCTTTAGATACATTGACAGTAAGGAAAATGACTCAACAACTAAAAAAATGTCTTTTCTCAGGAGAGCCATTTAAGGTTTTTATAGTAACTTTCTATGTGATGATACATATTACGCATTTATTGGCTACATTTTCTCTAATAAAATAATCAACAGGACTAGTTAGTATGTACTCATCGCACTATTATTCCATTGGTAATCTCCGATTTTCGATACATTTCAACCCATTTGTACCACTAACTTTGAGATGAGATAGTATTCATAAAAAAATTCATAATGAAAGACTGTCATACATCATAGCGAAATAGCATTGACGAAAACATGGTACCAATTATTTAACTTACCATCCCGCAAAAACATTGCGATCTCGAGTTGACATGGTCTCGCAGAGAAAAATATCGAACAGCTTTTTGGTGAAATTTTGACTTATAACAGTAATGAACTATTCTTATACTCCACTATAGTTATACTATACTGCAGATATACCCGAATAACTTGAAAGTTTGATTAAACAAATTACGATCGAAATAGGTAGGAAACCAATAGAAACAGTTTGTAAAACCGCTAGCAAAAATATTGTTGTTGGAAATAAACTATAACAGATATTGTAATGAGCACCAGGAATATATATTCCAACATATATAGGTATATATATATATATATATATATATATATATATATATATATATATATATATATATATATATATCATTCTAGTCTTGCAATATCGTTCAGTGCTCTTTGAGTGCAAAGAAATTGTTAACCAGTTTTATGGCGAAAAACTAGTTCAACACACGCACACACACACTTTTTTAAATTTTATATTGATTTATTTTTTTAAATTAGTTAATTTTTTTTTAGAAAACTCCCCTCAAAGACGGAGGGGGCACGCCATTAAGAAAAAGAATTGAAAAAACTAAATTAAAAAGTTGGGAGGACGCACAGGTTTATCCGACGCTGGTCTTAGGGATTAGTGAAGTTGAGGAAGGTGGAGGAGGGAGAGAGGGAAGTGCCCCTATGAAATGACCACCAATTAGGGTAAGAGCCCCGAAGGAAGCGGGTGGTGATACCATGGAGCACTCCTGCTGAGATGCCCAACTCGAGAAGCTCCGTGGCACTTTTCCCGCAACACACCCTGCGCCATGACACGGTCGTGGCCATGACCTTGATATTATTAGGCGCCACTCCTTTTAGCTCAGATATCGCTTGTAACACAAACAAACACACACACATTTTTATTTAATGGATTTATTTTTTTAAATTCTTATTATTATTATTATTATTATTATTTTTTTTTTTTTACAAAACTCCCCTCAAAGACGGAGAGAGCACTCCATTAACTTGAGAAAATAAATAAATAAATAAAATGAATCGGGAGGACACCCAGGTTTACCCGAAACCGGATCTAGGGATGAGGGAAGTTGCAGAAGGATGAGAAAGAAGAGTGGGATGAAAGGGAGTGCCCCTAAAAAATGACCTCCATTTCAAGTTAAAACCCCTCAGAACGCGGGTGCTGATACCATGGAGCACTCCCGCTAAGAGTAACTCCATGGTCCTTTTCCCACACCATACCCCGTGCCATGACACGTCTGCCACCGTTACCCTGATGTTATACTGTCGCCACTCCTTTTTGCTCGGAAATCGCTTGCTGCAGGTCATTTCTGTCATACTTATTCATCTTAGCCCGCCAGGTCTGCTCCATGTCCACACTGCCACTGACCACATAGACATATAGGATAATTGCAGGCCTTTCGGGCTGCATGGCAACGATATCTGACTTCTTGCCCTGGTCAGTTGGCATGTGATATAGTCTCTCTCGACCCCTCAACCTCTGGATGAATCCTGCTATCTGCTTGGCAATTGCATCGTGACGTAGAATGTAGCCACCGAGAGTATGAGGGCATTGCTGCTCCGAATGATATAGATTCTCTTTTCTATCCTGACAGACTCGGCAAAGGGTGTACACCGTCTCAGGACTACTCCTTGAACCCCTCACTTAGATGCCTAAAGTTGCCACCCGGATGGCATGAAAATGGCAATATTCGCCGGCCCCAATGCCTTCTGAAGCCAAATCCACTGACTGGGATAAGAAATGGGTGATTCAGAGCACTGTCGGAGTTCTTTACCATCTACTGACTCATGCAGGGCAGCAGCGGACTCAGCAAATGAGCTGGGTAATGGAGTAGGGTTGTTCAGTCGCACCACAACAAAATGCTGCCTGACAAAGTTCAGGTCAGCGGCAGTGCGGGCGACTTCCCAGCTTGAGTCCCTAAAGGCAAGCAAGCACTGGCGGCATAAAGATGGGATGCTGAGTTACACAGAGACAATACCCAGTCCATCGGCCT
Source organism: Adelphocoris suturalis (assembly GCA_030762985.1). Lineage (NCBI taxonomy): Eukaryota > Metazoa > Arthropoda > Insecta > Hemiptera > Miridae > Adelphocoris > Adelphocoris suturalis. The sequence goes on from CM061042.1 coordinate 116,163,964, forward strand.
TGACCGGTGCATGAATGTAGGTACTTGAACACCAAGTGGGAAGCCTAGCTAAGAGCACATAGCAGAGATACTTCACGATCTAACTCAACCAGCCTCTCCGCAGTAAGCCTACCAAAGACTAGCCCTTAGGTGCAATATATATAATACGTGCAAAGGATGCGCAGTTTCTGCTGAGGTTTCAGTAGAGCCTTGGTGATATGCTAGCGCTCTGCAAAGGTCCACACGGCTCATGGCAATGTGGCCATACCTATGAAGTCAACTCCAAGGTACCGCCAAACCTAACTCTCCTCTTCCAAAGCTTTCACCTGATGATGACGACCCAACGGCACCAACGAGACTGACCGAAACTTATCTGGATTAACCACAAAACCACATGTTTGCGCGTTGCGCGTTTCGCTAATATTCTGAAAACTAATCTCTTTGTTCTGCCACTTACGTATCGTACATGGCAGCAATTGATGATGTAACTTAATTTTTGTGGACCTGGTTGTGTGCTCGAGCGTGGGACTCCACAGATCCCAATGGTTGGTATGAACTCACCCCCAAAATCAGGTCATTCACGATCCATCAGTAATTTCAAATGTCAACTATTTTGATATTTTGGATCGGATTTGAATCCTACCATAGAGACAAAACTCATTTTCTATCACTGGTAGGTACGCTTTGGAAACCTCGCTCCTCTGGTGGGACACATGGTGACGCCTTCCCACTACGGCTGGGACACGTTGGGAGACCCTGCTCCAACCAGTGGGATACGTAGGGGCACCCTGCCTCAACCACTGGGAAAAAATGCTAAGTATTGACCAACTGATTCATAAAATTCGAAAATGTGGACTTTTCATCACTAATGCCTCTCATTTGAGATCTCATGGCTATTTTTAACGAATTTTTTTAGAAAAAAAGCTATTGCAATGACTAAAAAAAATTTAAAATACAAATTTTTGAACATTTTCTTCATTGAAATTCGATTTGAGACATTACTTTAAGAGAGTGCAACACTTTTTGAAATATATATGTGTTCTTTTAGGCGATAACTCTCCTTAGGATTGAGATAAAAATTCCGTTCTAGTGCCAAAAAATCAAGCTTTCCAAACGAAAGGACGAGTTTTTTGGCTAGACTTTTTTAGCATATTAAATTGGCCAAATTTCAATAAATGTGCTGAAAAATCACTAAAAATAGCAAAAAATGGTTAAAAATCGTTAAATTTGTATTTTTAGCAGAATATTGCTGACATCAAGTTTATTGACTATAAAATGGAACTTTAAAAAACTTATGTACTTACATAAATATGCTGAAAAATGTACCTACTTAAATTTCATTATAATGTGCTAAAAATCGATAAAAACTGAACAAAAGTTAAAACCCCAAAATCTCTTTTTGAATCGCAGAATATTATTTAGGACGAGTTTTTGGCATAAAATTGGTGGTTAACCATTTCTTTTCCCTCAAAGTCCTTAATTAACAAAACAATGTAACATAATATAGTTCGATAATTTATAAAAATTCGCTCATACGATCACGCTGCATGACTGCAACTTTTTTCTCTCAATTTGTTCATAATTGAAATTGAAAGGGTTAACTAACGGAATGGACTTTCTTGAATTAATTTTCTGGATGATTTGTGTCGTATAAAGCAGTATAGTGAAGTAATTCAAACACAGAACAAACTATGATTCACTCGTACCCATTGATACATTTTTCCATAGCACCTTCCTAATAATAATGATTAACTAAACTTTAAACTGCCTGATGTAGGAAATTAATTACCATCATTCAAGATGTTATCATTTACGTACATATCGGAGGAATCCGTCGTCACTGGCAAGTCGAGTACCGGGGACGAGCGCTTTTGATGCAAAGACATCATCATCAGTAATAACTCACCAACAGGCAGATTTACTTACTTCATATACCTTCTCCTTTCCCCTCCCCTCATGGCTTTATTAGTGGACGCTCAACGGTGACAAATCTACTCTTATTCCAAGAATACGTTATGGAGGGTTTTCGCAGTGGCTGCCAAACAGACCTGGTACAAACCGATTTCTCCAAAGCCTTTGATAAGGTTTCACACACACTCATCTAGTGAGCCTGCTTGGCTCCTTGGGGGTTTTTGGACCACTGCTTGATTGTTGGCATCATATCTTTGTGATAGATGGCCGAGGTGCACTGTCTTCTCCATTTCATGCTTCCTCAGGAGTTCCGCAGGGCAGCCATCTTAGACCCTGGTGTTTCTTGCAGGCTAACAACAGTGTTATTGCCCACTTGGGTCCTGCCGTGCGTTGCCTGCTTTTTGCTGATGATCTGAAGACCGTGACATCGTTCAGCGGGCCATCACTGAACTGGAGAAATGGTGCGTGGTGAACTGCCTTTTTCTGAACCCATCGAAATGTTCTGTCATCTCATTTCATCGCTCAGTGGCGCCCCTTCAGTTTGGGTACACCATTGGAAATGCACCCCTGGCTAGAAGGGATGAAGCTTTGGATTTGGAAGTTAGGTGCGACGGTTAGCTCACTTTCTCACGGCACATTGAAATGGGTGCCAGTAGCGCTATGCGCTCGCTTGGCTTTGTGAAGAGGCATACCCGCGATTTCAGCCACGTTCATGCCATCGTCTAGTCCTTCCTAAGCTGGAGTACGCCTCAGCGATATGGTCTCCTTATTATGTCGTCCACAAATACCAAATTGAGCGTGTCCAAAATAAATTCCTGCGGTATATTGCATTTAAGATTGTAATATCTTCGGATAACGTGGACTATCCATCACTCCTCAGGACCTGCAGACTCCAGTCCCTGGAAGTGCGGCGTGGCATGGCTGACCTTTCATTTCTCCGCAAGCTTGTTAACGGCGGTATCGACTGTCCTCCGTTGCTGGCAGAAATTCGTCTCTCCATCCCTCGAATCTCAAGCCGTCAGCCTGAAATTTTCCACGTTCCTTTCTCTCCGACTAACTATCTTCTGAATCGTCCACTTCACCGCATCCCCCGTTCTGCAAACCTCTTCTTAAATTTAAATCCAGATTTCGATTTCTTCAATAGTCCCCTTTCATCTCTAAAATCTATAGTGCTCTCTTCTCCCGCTTTGTTTTGACTCTTCTTCGTTTTGTTTTATTGTTGTTTCTGGTAAAACTGTTTTTTTTTTTTTTTTTTTTTTTTTCCTTAGATGTGTAAATTATGTATCTTATACCTATATATGTAACCTATATTATGCTTTTGTAAATTGGGCTTGCCCGTTAATAAATAAATAGAAAAATAAATAAATCCTCAAGACCTCTAACCTCTTCGCTTCCCCTCCGCCCCCTCCTCACCCATCTATATAAAGTAACAGACCGACTGACTTACTTCAGCACTGTTTCGACGGCCTGATGATGATGTATTTGCATTGAACGCGCTCGCCCCCGGTACTCGACTTGCTTGTGACGACGGGTTCCTCCGAAAGGTACGTAACTTATAATTTTACTATTACTACTAGCGGAAATAAGTATAAATTCAGAGTTGAACTGTAAGTCAGGAATATAAAAAATGCTTACGGAGAACATTAAATCGGTGAATGAAGTGGGAGGAAGGACTGGTATCTTAGAAGACTTGGGTGGCAGAGATCTTTGAGATAGGAAGGGACCGCGAGGAAAAAAAGTCCTTGAGGCAGCAGGACGAACAACTTCAATATCAACCGCTGGTTCATGGACTACAACTGGTTTCAACGTATTCTGTTCGATATAAGGAAAACAAAAAATTGATTTCAGCGTTAGCGTCTTTTACCTGTGAAAGACCTCAATGGAAATCAGATCTTAATAACGTATCTATATTCGGATAGTTCATATTATAACAAGCTTTATAAATATGACCTTCTGCCCTTAAATTGGGTTTTCGTTAAACTCCAACGTTTCTCCCCAGGAACTGGAGCTTCATAACTTTAAATTAGACTTTTAACAACAAAAGAAAATTATAAGTTAGTTGATATTTTCTAAATAATCCAGGAGATTAGAAAATGAGACACTGTTGATGAACAAATCGACGTCATTCGGAAGATAAGAAAGTACTTAATTGTTAAGGTTGACCGATCCCGCTAATTATGAAGAACATAACATATAGTCTGAGTGATGTGATATCCATGACAGCAGTAACCTGTCACTCCAGTGACATTGTCAGAGCTCTACAGCTTAGTGAGGTTAGTCTACAAATTTGAATGTTTCAAGTCAAGTTTATGAATAAAAATTACGATTTAAACTGATCCACGATTTAGATTGATACTGATAATCTTCTAAAAATATGAAGAAGAAGGTGTAACCATGAAAACCACAAAATTTCAACAGAAAAATATGGTTTTGTTTGGAGTCAACATCAGGTTCCATAAAACGAGTTTGTGCCCTAATGTTGACACCTGTGTCAACATTAGGAGAAACTTTTAATTTCATTGTAAAGTTGATATTTGGATTTATATCAGCAAGGCGAATACAGAGTGATAACCTAAGCAAATATAGATAGAGAGAGAATATTTCTAAGCAACCCAACGTAACCCGTAATTTATTGTATCGCTCCGTTTTTTAATGGTGGCCTATTAAGTCTGATCCATTTTAAGATATTCTATGAGAATACATTTCTAAATGTTCACAAGCATATTTTTCCATTTACCACAATGTCAACTTCGGGTAAAGAAGCATTAATATTTAACATAGGTGTCAACATTAGGATCTGAAAATGTCAACACACATTAGGTTAAAAAAAAACTGAATTTCAAAACAGTGCTTTATGATAATCACCAAAGTTTTTTGGAGACATTGAGTACATGCAACTCACAATTTATAATACCTACTTGGAAGTTCCATTTCCTTGAACCCGTGGGTAAATCACATAATCTAATAGAGGTGTCCCCCAATAGTGTCAACAATAAATTGGTGCTTTTACCCTAAGATTTTCATAATGAATTTCAATTAATAATTTGGCTTTGATTGGGTACATGAAAAAAAGTAATTATATATATATATATATATATATATATATATATATTTATATATATATATATATATATATATATATATATATATATATCAGGACTGATTAGTGTGTAGGAAAACATCAAACTATCCCCTTCACAGTCCTTCACAATCCACAAATCCCCAACACATCAAATGTTTTTCACCACTGCACATAACTTATGAACGGCTACCAATTAAATCTTTACACCTGCTTCGGTTTGTCAACTTTGGGTAGCGGCAGAACTACAAAAATTTTCCATACATCAGGGTAGGTACTTTTCGTGATTGACTCTGTTTCGAGCATTAGTTCTAAATACGAGTATGTACTGGTTGAGTTGGGCATTCTCTAATTTACCTGCTCAAAGTTAATAAACCGTTGAGCATCATTTACCTCAACAAATCTTTACCTCAACAGTCTTTAGTTGAAGACAAGTATGTGTTGCAAACTCGTATGCAAGCTTTAAGAGCCACTCATCTGATCCGGACCCTGGGCATCGTCAAGTAAATGTCCTAAAGAGGCCACATACGAAATTACAGCTTCCTAGAGTGTAAAGTATAGAAATTACCTATTAAAATGATTTATCCACCGCTTCACAAATCAACCGTTCTCGCAATATTTACATCACCTGCTATGAATCAAATCATCGAAACACCAGCTCAATGAAATCATCAGAAATTAACAAGCGGTGGCAATCATGTTCACAATATCAATTATTGAGAACGATCACCTGAGTGTACACAATTATTCAAATAACCTTGCTCATAACTCAGCTTGTTGGCCACGCACTTCGCAGTAGTTAACATAATATGGTTGGATAAATCGAGAGCTTTCGAACGAATGGTCAACGAATTTTGTGGGATGAAAAACGACGAAGTACCATTTCCCTAGCAACGACTCGGTTTTAAGTGGAAATCATCAAAATATTTTCGTGAGCAATTTTCCGTGACGTTTTTTTAGTTTATGTGCCATAGCAAAGACATAAAATGTCAAAAATTACACGCAAGTCATCAAGGGATAGAAAGGACGACTAGACTTGTGAAAGAATTGGTGTACTGGCCAGGAATATATAGAGAGCTGGAAGACATAATACGAAGCTGCGAGAAATGTCAGAAACATGTGAGAAACCAAAGACCTCTGGAAATGATGTCCCACGAGATACCCAAAGGTCCGTTTCAGAGAATCGGCATGGATCTGTTCGAGGTGATAAGTAACAAGAGAAAAATACATTTTTTGATAATGGTAGATCACTACTCAGACTACTTTGAAGTGGAAGAAATGGAGACACTGAAAGCAAAAGCAACAGTCCAACGATGTAAGAAACAATTCATTAGGCATGGTGTGCCAAGAATGATGATAACAGACAAAGGGGGAAATTTCGACAGTCAAGAATTCTGGAAGTTCGGAGAAGATTGGAAATTCGAAATTATTTACTGCAGCCCACAACACCACCAAGGAAACGGAAAAACAGAAGCAGCGGTAAAAATAGCGAAACGATTGATTCTGAACAGTATAGCAGCAAACGAAGACTTCTACAAGAATTTGTTGGTATGGATAAATACGCCAAATAAAACAGGGTTCAGCCCAGCACAGAGGAGCTTCTGTAGATGGTTGAGATGCGATCTACCATCGTACGACGATCATCAAAAAGTGATAGATAGAGAAGAAGTGCGGCAGAAAATAAGAGAATGTAGAGAGAAAAGCAAGAGATACTTCAATCGAAAAGTAGTGACGAGAAGAGATTTACAAGAGGGAGAAGAATTATATTATAAACTGAAACCCGAAGGTAGAGAGCGGAAAAAGGGGAAAATTGAAAAGGCACAGGGGTCATATACCATAGTCACGGAGCGGGGAACCAAAATTAGAAGGAACGAAATTCATATTCGACCAAGAAGAGAAGCAGCTCAGGAAGAGTCGGAAGAAAGACAGGAAGAAGTGTCGGAGCAAATGGGTGACAGAAGATCAACAAGGCCGAGGCGCAGACGTACATATTGAAACCGATATACCTATGTGAAAAAAATAAAAAAAATAAATAAATAAATAAAATAATAATAGGAATAATAATAAAAACGCAAATTATTTCACAAAGGTTTATAATTATTTCAATTGAGTGTGATCGTAGTTTTAGTTGGCTTGCGTACGTCATAAGGCCCGTCCAGACTCCTCGCCGTGTCCTATTTCGAGTTGCCACAACCCATACTTCTATAATTATATACGCATGTTTATATTTATCGATTTGAGCTCCTATGTATTCAAAGAGTTATTGCCTTGATAATATCATTATCTAAGTACGTACGAAAAGTCGAGAGGATATGTTATTAAACATGCGTAGGAAAAGCATTGGTATTAACGCACAAATATGACTTAGAAAACAACATATATTCATGCCTCGAAGGAACGGCGCGCCGCACCCACCTCATGGTGCCGCGGTGTAATATATGGGTATAACACGTAAAAGTAATAAATATCCATTCTCCTACACCCCTCTGCTACGCCCCTGGTCACCCCAGACACCACAAGGTGCCGCGGCGCCTCCTCTCACTCCACCCCCCGCTCACCCCCCCCCCCCCTCACCACCAACCGTGACCCCCTGCCAAGCGTGCCAGGCGTGCGTGCGTGCGTAAGTCCAACACTCAAAACCTCGAAAAATACACTTTTTCGCCCGTTTTTGGCCCATAGCATCTATGCGAGTAAAGCGATCGGGATGGTCAAACGTTAGGACCAACTAGACCCCAAATGGAGTCTATGTGCGAAAGAACGGGTTTTTCAAGTCAATTCTTAGGACTTTTATGGCCCGGACGGCGGACGGCGAACGGCGGACGGCGGACGGACATTTCAAATTTGGATTCTACGCACCTTGAAACGTAAAAAATATCACAAAACGTAAAATGTATCACGGTACAAATTGCAAAACAATTTGTTACTAAAAGTTATCTTGGATAATAATAAGAAAAATAATAATAATAGTTGAAATAAAAATTAAAAAATGAATAAAAATTCAGGTTCATGATTATATTCTCCTTGAGTTTATGTACAATGTTGTACTTGAAATGTTCTTTTAGAAATATTGCTGCTACCCCTCCTTCTTTTCTCAATCTATCATTACGAATCAATTCAAACTGTGACAGGCCTAAAGCTTCAGAGTTCAACTGTGGTTTCATAAATGTTTCGGAATCTACTATAATGTCAGCCACATCCTCACTGAACCTCTCTTGAAATTCATCTGTGTCACTACGAACTACCAAATTGTCGGCTTTAACTTGGGAAATTCTAATCAAATTTCTGCTATGTCTCTGTATCGAAAAACTCGGGTCGTCAGCGGCTCCTTTCGCTTTCCACAGACAACGAATAACGCAGTTTTATCAATTTTTCTTACGAATACTACAAATATGACTCCTGATAAATTCGAATGAGCTATCGGTCTTAAGCGGTAGCAATTACTTATTTCGGTTTCGGTTATATCATGACCTACAGCTTGAAATATTGTACAGACCAACCCCAAAACGTTTTCGAAGCCTGCGCCTGCATGGATGCTACCGGAAACTCCAGAAGAGAGAGAGAGAGTATTGAAATATTCTATGTCAACAGTTTCCTTTCAGTTGCTGTTCCACATACTATTTACTTTTCTTCCAATTCATCTACACGTTTACTTGTTGTCTCATATTTTTTCAGTTACAGTATCAATCGGCTCGCTGGGATTTCTGAGTTCACCTTTCATGTCAGCTATCTCCTTCGTCTCTTCAAAAATACAGTCCCAGTATTTATCGAGATTGTTCTTCAGATCTGTGGCTGCATTGCTCGCACCATCTATCTGCGCTGATAGCGACAACTTTGACTGCCTAATGTCATCTCTCAATTCTTCCAACAGTTCAAACATCGCAATAGATCATTCCGTTAAGCCTTGTTTACGTGGTTGACCTGTGTTATGGCTTCCTACCTTGTCCGTCGTCGTCTTACAGTGGGGAAACGAACTGAAGAGGGGATCATCCCCTACCATCCGAGATCGCCTTCTCGCCTTCGCACACGGATCACAATAAAACGATCTTCCATTACTTTTCATGAACCTCACCTTTCATTACTCTTCCATCAGCAGAGAAGCACATTATAGATGCATGATTTGAGCACAAACACTACAGGTGATGCGATATGCCTAGATCCACAGGCACTACACTTTCTAGACATTATGTCAGTACGTACGAGAGACACTTCCTTCCAGTCCGAGCGCTTGAAATTGACTGGGAGAGGGAGAGAAGAGAGAGATAGAGATAGAGATAGAGAGAGAGATAGATAGATAGAGAGAGAGAGAGAGAGAGAGAGAGAGAGAGAGAGAGAGAGAGAGAGAGAGAGATTAAGCTTTTTATTTAACCACCAAGGACAGGATAGGGCCATGCGGCCCTCTCTTACTCCTTCCTTGGCAACTTTGTTTACATATCCTCGCTGTAATCAAATAAAATTATTGTAAATTATAACATTGTCTTTCTTTATGAATATCTAACATAAATCAAATTCTTCTTCATTTTCTTTAAAACATACATTTTTAACATAATAAAAATATACATATTTAGTAAGACAAATCACATTTAAATTTATAATATTATCACTTATTAATATAGTATTTTCATTAATTACATAGCATTAGTTTATTAGGATCTTAATTTTACGTTACTGTATTCATTGTCATATTTCATCATATTTGCTTAACAAACTATTTTTAAATTCGTTTTTTAAGTTCTTGACTGTTTTGTTGGTGTCAAACATAGTTGCATGTTCATTGAATAATTTAATACCTTGAATCAGGAATGACTTGTTAAAAAGTCCGGTCTTGTGTTTCGGAATTTGGATCATATTCTTTGCATGTCTTGTGTCTTTGCCGTGTACATTATCCATAAATTTAAACTTATTATATAAATACAAAGGGGTTTGAAATTTAAGTATTTTGAAGATCATTGTGGCGTGAGCTAATTTTTTCTTGTCGGCGAATTTCAACATATTCAACTTTCTGTAGTAAGGGGTAATGTGCACGTCTAATGGAAGCCTGTAAATAAATCTGATAGCGGCATTTTGTGATTTTTGAATTTCGTTAATCAGTTCGGCATTGAGGTCGCAGAAAGCTAGTATGGCATAATCTAAATTCGGGATAAGCAGGGATTCTACAAGTTGTTTACGTACATATTGGGGAAAATCCACTGCTATTCTGCGTAATTGATAAATTCCACGAAACATTTTTGCACAAATTGATTCAGTCTGCTTTTCCCACGAAATAGTATCTTGAATAAGAATGCCGAGGTTTTTAAATTCACGTTCGTAATCTAGTGTTACTCCTGAAATAGTTATTTTTGGAATCGTATTATGGTCTATTTTGAGAATCTGTTTATGATAACCTAATATGATTGCTTTACTCTTTATTGGATTTACAGTCATCCCGTGCTCACTACACCACAACTCCAATTGTTCTATATCGAAATTCACTTTTCTTATTGTTTGTTCGATTTCGGCAACACTACAGGACAAGTACAGTTGGAGGTCGTCGGCGTAGCTAATATGTTGGCAAAATGTGAACGAATCTGGCAAAGAGTTTATATACAACAGAAATAATGTTGCCGACAAAATTGACCCTTGAGGGGTTCCCGTATTTACAGATTGCCATGAAGATAGTTCTCCATCAGGACCTTTTACACACTGTTCCCTTCCTACCAGATAAGACTTGAACCACAGTACCATCTCATGTTCAATGCCTATGGAGCTCAAGATTTCCAATAGAATTTCGTGACGAACCATGTCAAACGCACGGGAAAAATCTATTGCGGTGACAATTGTTACTTTTCTATCGTCCATTCCTTTGCGAATGTCATCCAAAAGGGCTAGAGAGAGAGAGAGAGAGAGAGAGAGAGAGAGAGAGAGAGAGAGAAGAGGGGTGAGAATGTTAGGGACCTAATGGACGGTTCCATTGGAGACAATTTAGCATAAAGTCGTAGTAATTACAATATATTGCAATCACAGTTTTTTTGCATGTAACTGTAATTGCCATTAGTTTGTCTCCAAAAGTAGTTATAATTGTGGATTCTAATTATAATTACTTCTAAACTAAATTTAATTGTAATTACAATTACAATTAATGTAATTGTCAAATTTTCAAAGAGTTTATTCACGAAACTGGAAAATGCACGCGGTTAGCGCGTAACTATCAGTTGCCGAGATAATTTCACGATCAGAATATTATATATAATATTGTGTGACGCTCTTCTATTTAAGTGGAACGTGTCGAATATTAACCAATTATTGGGACTTTACGATATTGCACCAGGCTCATGACGAAGATGTACGAGTGTGATAGAATATTCAATTTTTTGAACAATCAATGGGTTTAAACACAAAATTGGAAAATATACTTGGCTATTACGTAACTCTTTCTAATATACCATGTCGAGATATTCTTAATATGAGAATACTTTATACAAAAATTATTATTATCTACTTACAAGAGGGTATGTTAAACCAAGATCTGGAACAGGCAATACATGAGTTCGAGCGAATACAGGTTCGAGTACAGCCCTGGATACTACAGACGGAAGAACAACTGGTTCGTAGTGTCTTCCATGGGGGAACCCAAATGAACGATAGGTGACGAATGGTTGTCCACCGACCAAAGCCAGAAGCGACGACATCAGAAAAGGGACGCAAAACTTCATCATTGTGATAAATGTTAGACCGATGTGAAAAAAGTGAATTCGCAAGGTACCCTTTATATATCGCTTCCTTTATCAGATAAAGAATATATTCCGGAATCCTAGTGAGTTTATTTAAAGAAATTCATTGTAAACTACCTCTTGTTAATTGATACATGATCGCAGGCGGCACGAAGCTGATTTCGAAAGTATCAGGTTCGAAAGCTGTGGGTTTCGGTTGTAAAACTGTTATAACAAGTAATAAATACAATGCACTGATACCTGTATATTTCTATGAACAATTAAACATGCCGCGATATCAATCCACCGAAAAATTTACTATTTTTATATCGACAATTCTCAAAGAAAAATTTCGAACTTGGGGACAACGTGATATATCTTTTATAGTTAATCACGTAGGTTATGGATAATGTTTTTATGGATAATGTTTTTGAAGTGTCAAACTTCTATAGGCGCACCGCGTCGAAAAATTTAGCAGGGTGTGAATACGATATTACCGTCAGGTCACGCTGTTTTTTGACATTTTATGTCTTTACTATGGCATATAAATGAAAAAGCGTCACGCGGGGGAGCGTCACGCGGGGAGCGTCACGCGGAGAGCGTTACGCGGAGATTCCCTAGTGATCCCACGATTCTGAGATTTGGTATGTAGCCCCTTGAGGGACTTCTGAACACAACTGACCGATCCCAGATCAGCTGAGTGGCTCTTGAATCCAGTTTTTTCCCTAATGATCCCACGATTCTGAGATTTGGTATGTGGGCCCTTGAGGGACTTCTGAACACAACTGACCGATCCCAGATCAGCTGAGTGGCTCTAGAATACAATACGGGGTTTTATAGGAAGGGGAAAGGGGGTGCAAAGACATAAAATGTCTCTCGTGGTTGCGTACTTGTACGAAAGCTGTATCCACCGTATTTGACTACATTTTTGAAAATTTCAACCCGAAGATGTAATCCGATCATGCTGGCCAACGAACTTGAACTTTCGTTTTGTGTCCTTAACATTTTAAAATTTGTTTGAAGTTGCTAGCACAATTCTACAGACAGTTATCGTCTGGAATGACACATACATACATACATACATATATACATACATACATATTACATACATAAAAAAATGCTTTAAACTTCAGAATATGATTCAGAATAGCCTCAAACGGATTTCTGCATAAATTTTCTTTTGATTTTCACGCACAACCAAGCCGTTGGTAGGGAAATGAAACTTCTTTATTTTTCACCGAACAAAAATCGTTCTCCACTCGTTGGAAAGCTCTCGATTTATCACGCATTTCTTTCGTACTTGTTCTTCTATTCATGTCGTAGTTCTATATTTATTTATGTTATAAATGGATATAGTAAACAATGCCCCTTGTTTTGTTGTCACTTGGTTGAGAAGTTAACCTTGCTTATAGTAATTGTAGACCCACACCATAACAGAAAAGTACCTACTTAAGTAATCTGTTCTAATTTCGATTTTTATATCATTTATGTCGTAGTTTTAAATTTATTTACATTTACGAATTAGCGGGAAGAAAGCATGTTCCATGTTTTAGCATTTTAGCCGAAGGCTCCAGGGGTGGAGCCTGCCCACTTTTACTTTCCCAACATCCCAACAGAGTGGAAAGTAATGTCCACTTTTACTTTCCCAACATCCCAACAGAGTGGAAAGTAATGTCCAATTTTACTTTCCCAACATCCCAACAGAGTGGAAAGTAATGTCCACTTTTACTTTCCCAAAATCCCAACAGAGTGGAAAGTAATGTCCAATTTTACTTTTTATATTTAGCAGAAAATCGTCATAGAAGTTTACACTTCTCCCGTGTGGTCTTTAGCACACCTGGTATTTTTATGGATAATGTTTACCTACTCAAACATTATCGTCAAGAGTTTTAGCGTACAATACGCTTTTACCGGAAACTGAAAGTGAAAACGCTGCAAATTATTACACACTGGTTTATTATTCATGTGATAGACAGCCCTTCGACGCAGATCATTGGTCTATAATTATTAAACCCCGTATGTAATTTAGGTCCACAACATGGCGCATTAGCCACCGAGAAGGATTCACACCTTTACAGTTCCGAAAACCCGCAATTTTACGCATCACAGTAAAAACCGAGAAAAGGATGCTTTTAGTAATTTACGTTAGCGCATGCGCAGAATGGAGTAATGATTTGAGAAAAATGATAGGGATCTACAGTGTAACCCACAAAGTCCCAGAAACTGTGATCTAAATCTGATGAAAACTAGACCTTTTTCCTGGGAGTGCACTTTCGCGCATGCGCCGGAGCTGATAATGATGCAATCATGTTGAAATTAACAAAGAATAATAAAACCACTGTCCTCCAATTATGCACTAAATTTGAGCGGGATTGGACAAATAGGGCGTAAACAAATGATGTTTGAAGGAATTTACGTTTGCACAAATGAAATAATGATTTGAGAAACACGGAATTATTAGTGGACCATTTACCTACAGCCCAATCCGCACATTCCCTGAAAGTTTTATCAAAATCTGACGAAAATTGTTAAAATTAGGCTCATATGAATAGAACACATTCGCGCATGCGCAGTAGATACTAATGATAGAATTATGTTGAAATTGCTAGGGAATTCTCAAATTAACCTCTTTCACCTATTCTCCAAATTTGAGCATGATCGGCCAACAGGGGCGTGAAAAAAAAGAGATGGACCTGGAGAAAAGAGATGGATTTGCGCATGCGCCGAGTGAACTATTGATTTGAGAGCAATGAAACTTATAGGGGACCATCTTCACCCTAACCGCACCTGCCGTGAAAATTTCATAATAACCAGTTGAACATTGTGGAAATTAAGCTTGTTACAAGGATTTAAGAACATAAACAGGGATAGAGAGAGAAAGACACGGCACGGAAGTTGTTCAGAATTGTGTAAAACGTAAAATGAGAGTGGAAATTATACCACTGTAAAGAACCAAGAGCCGTTTGATTTTATTAGAGATTACAACTTTTAAATCTCTCGAAAGTGAAAACAATGCTTCCGCTACCCATAGGTAGACTTGGAAGCAATTTAAGAGATGAAATTCAGCATTTAGTTACCTACCAATAATTCACTAGTAGGTACACTCGCACGGACAACAGTTGATAAACTCGATTTCGCAAAGTTATAATGAATTCCATTGGAACTAAATCACCTCATAATTCCAATAGGGGCATTGTATCAGCTGATATTTACAAGGCAATTTATATGTATTCCAGTATCATTATCTAGCTAGCAGCGCGTGATTTCTCTACCTTCTCGCACTTAGAAATTCGTAGTTTTGACATAGATGTCTTTGCTCTGGGGGGGTCAACCAAAAATTTCTGTGACGCAAAATTTGTGTCACAGTTTCAGTGTTTTTCACGTACAACCCAGCCGTTGCTAGGGGAATGGAACTTCCGCAGTTTTCATCACACATAAATCGTTGGAAAGCGCTTGATTAATGTGATAAATGTTCACATCTCAAGCTACCAATTTCCCCCTCCTTACGTACCTAGCTACATTCCTAAACTAAGTTGATTGGACTATGAACAATTTTAATAAGCCGGTTACAATATTCTTAACGTAAAGCAATACCATCATTTACTCCACACCATAGGAAACGTTTTCATCCTCTTGACAACAGTCGACTATTAACAACAACTCATTGTAGTGGCTTCTCTCCACAGTTGTTATATTCAACATTTCTATAAGTAAACCGTTGTTTTGTTGGAATTAGTCGGGATGCGGCCATGCGGCCCAGGGATTTGTTTAAAGTTAAAGGATTTGTTTACAACTCTCGAGGACAACCGTTATGAAATCCCCAATCAAAGACATATCCATGTAACATGGTATCTGCTTGTAAAGCAGATAGTGGAACTCGTTTTTTCCCAAGTGCGATACTTAACACAAGTTTCATATAGTTTGGTGAAGTATTTTCGGAGAAAAGCCGTGGACGGCGGACGGACGAATTTTTATTTATTCGATTTTTGGACTCTACGCATCTTGAAAAGAAATTTCAGGGTGTATTGAAATTTTGTTGTTGTTGGTAGATTACAAAGGTTTATTATTGTAAATAATAAACCAAAACGGTTTCTTTGTTTAATGTACTCGTTTTTGCTTACTTTTCACGATTGTCTGTGACGGAAACGGTTGAAACCTTGCAAAACTCGATTTTAGATGATTTGACAATGAATGGCGTAAGTGACGACGACAATGACAACTGCAACTGCAACGAAGAATGTCGTGAATGAAAAATTTCAGAACTTCATAATGGATTCAGTCAATCCTGTGTGGCGTAAACTATCAAAAATTATACCAAACTCGATCTTCGGTTGATTTGACGGCGATCATCGTCGCCATAGATATGTTCCATTCGATGGATCATCACAGCTGATTCCTCATGTCTGATGAGTCTACCTTCATTCATTCTTCATTTATTTTTATATGAGCCTGATTTTTTTCTGACTCAATACAATGCGAAAACTATCCATTTGTATTTCTAATTGATTAGATTACTTTTAACACAGAATGTGTTTTAGCCATGGACTAACTAGCCGAAAATGGAACGCGGGATGGTAACGAAATGTGTGACGGATGATTTTCACGTACAACCGAGTCGTTGCTAGGGATATGGTACTTCGTCGTTTTTCATCCCACAAAATTCGTTGACCATTCGTTCGAAAGCTCTCGATTTATCCAACAATATTATGTTAACTACTGCGAAGTGCGTGTCCAACAAACTGAGTTATGAGCATGGTTATATAAATAATTGTTTACACACAGGTGATCATACTCAATAATTGATATTGTGAACATGATTGCAACCGCTTGTTAATTTCTGATGATTTCATTGAGCTTGTGTTTCGATGATTTGATTCATAGCAGGTGATCTGAGTATTACGAAAACGGTTTGATTTGTGAAGCGGAGGTTGAATAATTTGAATAGGTAATTTCTATACTTTACACTCTATGAAGCTGTAATTTCGTTTGTAGCCTCTTTAGGATATTTACTTGACGATGCTCAGGGTCCGGATCAGATGTGTGGCTCTTAAAGCTAATTTCTATGCTTTACACTCTAGGAAGCTGTAATTTCGTATGTAGCCTCTTTAGGACATTTACTTGACGATGCTTAGGGTCCGGATCAGATGTGTGGCTCTTAAAGCTAATTTCTATGCTTTACATTCTAGGAAGCTGTAATTTCGTATGTAGCCTCTTTAGGACATTTACTTGACGATGTCCAGGGTCCGGATCAGATGAGTGGCTTTTAAAGCTAATTTCTATACTTTACACTCTAGGAAGCTGTAATTTCGTATGTAGCCTCTTTAGGACATTTACTTGATAAATCGCTCTTGATTTATCACGAATTTATTTCGTAGTTTCATACTATAACTATATAAATTGATGTTATAAATGAATAGTAAACAATGACGCTTGTTTGGTTGTCACTTGGTTGCGCGACAACGCAAACACATTCTGTGTTTCAATAATTTCGTCCGAAGTATGTAAATAGAGGTAACCGGGGGTCCAGGGGGCTTGCCCCCTGGCTAGGCGCGGAGCGCCGAGTTTTGTTATAATAGAGTTTGAATTTCATGTAAAATAATTATAGTAGTGTATTTCTACTGAGAATGAATGTACGAAACTTGGTAGATGTGTCATAAAAGGTGTAGCAGTTTATTGTCTTGCTCCTAACACATACATGGATAACAAGGTTACATATAAATGTTACCGTTCAAAGGAAAATGAACCTTATTTTATTGGAGTAAAATTTTCAGGTGAGTGATTTTCTTGATTCGGCCCGAAAAAAATCAATTTTCCGATTTTTATTGAGCCAGATTTTCTAACCATCGATCTTTGTATTCAAGGAGTCAGATTTCATATCGCTCCTATAAAAAAGAGGCGAGAATTAGATAGCTTTTGAAGATTGCGAATTTTTGCGAGCAGTTTCATCAAAACATTTTTTTTTTAATTTCCACCTTCAAAAATTCATATTCCTCCAACGGAAGGAGATAGAAACGGTCTCGAAAAACCAGCGTGTTCAACAGGTTGTCAACTTTCACTTAATGCATCATCACTATTAGGTCAGTCAAGCTGTACATCCGTGCTTGCAAAAGGTCCGGTCGTTTAGAATTTTTTATATGTTGTTAGGAACTATTCCAATAGTAAGAAACCAGATTCGCCATTTCCAAAGATTTGTGCGACCGGCGCTATAGCCAAAAAACAAAAATTTTCGCACTTTTTTCAGTTCTTGCTCAATATCACAGTGAAAAAAGCGTCTGACGGGTATAGTTACTCTATACTACTTTAAAGTAGACTAAATTTGCTACAATTTGAGATCAGAGCGCTCTGTACGACTATTGGTCCTCAAGATGCAGCTCTTCAAAAATAGATTTTTTTCCAAAAAAAAAAAAAAAAAAAAAAGAAAAATTTTCGAAATGGTCATTGTTTTCTTTTTACCACACTTGTAGTAAATGTAATTAGCTTTCATTTGAAACCAGGACGGTACCTGTAAGCCGAGTGGTTCTCTCAAAAACGGCGGATAACCAAAAACAGTCATAAGTGTGTTTTGGGGGGAAATGCAGATAAACTGGTCCCACGTATTTTTATGGGGTTAATTAATTAAAAAGTGACAATACAAACGTTTAAATGTAAAAAGGCAATACTTTTAGTTAATATAGGTTATCAATAATATAGATGATATTATTTAAATTTTTGGCATCTTCGAAGGCCCAGGCTTGGGGTTGGACAAAGATGATTTTTCTGCCGCTGTTATGGGTGCAGGGAGAGGCTCCCAGTCTGTCATGGGGTCGTCTTCATCGTCCGAGAATTCAAGGTCCACATCTGGGACGTTGAAGCATGATTTGCCACCGTATGATTGGCAAAAAACTGAGCAGTGGAGCCCAGCCTTTCGGCATGAGCAGCTCGCAGAACACCCTTTCTTGCATTTGCATGCAATTTTTCGCAGAAGGGCAGGTGGTGGTGCGGGATCTTTGGTGGTGGGAACGGGGGTGAATCCCTGATGAGGCAGCTTCCACCCCCAATCTGTGGAATTCAAGTTGACCCCCCGCGACCTCTGCACTTGGAAGTAGCACCTTGCTGCATGGTGGCCAGCAGCATATTCCGTTGATGGCAAACGGGCAAGATTCATGCTCGCTGAAGTGACAAAAGTCTTATACCTCAAGAAATGCGAAGAATCCCGTGTAGAGCCACAAAGTACTTAATGCCTGCATTTCTCATGGCTTGTGGGGTGGAGTCTGGCTGAAGAAAGACATCCACTTGCCTAGCAAGTGAATCACTCTTGCTGAGCAGTGTGGCAAATTTGGTCTTTCCTTGGCCAAACGGTGCAGAAGTGGTATCGCACCCAGTAAACGCATGGGTGAGGGGAACTGTCTCTAGTGATTGCTGGGAGTCCTGATGGTTGTAGGAGGTGGTGGAGTAGTGGCAACAGCCAGCTTCGCCCTTCATGCTCTTCTGAAGGTAGACATTTGTCACTTCAGTGCCTAAACCATTGAGAAGAACGAGCAAATCGACGTCTTCTCCCACTATGACAACCCAATCAGCTACTGCCCTTTTCGAAAGTGCCTTCATGACGATCTCTCGATCCGCATCTTCTTCGGCAACAGTCACCTCTGCTCCCTCTTTCTGAAAGGCGTCGCAAGGAAGAGTTATCAAGCGTCTCTTGTTGTTCTCATTGCCCAACACATGCTCTTGAGCAATTTGAATGACTGTGGGATTCATCAAAAGTAAATTCATAGCTGGAATGAGCTGTGTAGCGTCGGAGTCGTTCCGCTGTTTTGGTGTTCTTTTTTGCAGCATCTTCGGGGTATCCGATAGGTGGATACCCGTCTGGTCCGTCGTTTTCATCAAGCAATTCGTTAGTGTCACTAAATAATAAATAAACCCCATAAAAACCGTTTTTGGTTATCTGCCGTTTCTGAGAGAACCACTGGGCCTACAGGTACCGTTCTGGTTTCAAATTAAAGGTAATTACATTTACTACAAGTTAACTCTGTATGATATTTGACGTGGGATGCGTACTTTAGAATATATTTCACCAAATAAGTGACCATTTCGACAATTTTTCTTCTTTTTTTTTGGAAAAAAAATCTATTTCTGAAGAGTTGCATCTTGAGGACCAATAGTCGTACAGAGCGCTCTGATCTCAAATTGTAGTCTACTTTAAAGTAGTATGGAGTAACTATACCCGTCAGACGCTTTCTTCACTGTGATATTGAGCAAGAACTGAAAAAAGTGCGAAAATTTCGTTGTTTTTTGGCTATAGCGCCGGTCGCACAAGTCTTTGGAAATGGCGAATCTGGTTTCTTACTATTGGAGTAGTTCCTAACAACATATAAAAAATTCTTAACGACCGTACCTTTTGCAAGCACGACCACCTTTTCATGTCTAACTTGACTGGACTATGTTTCAACCTGTAGTAAGATAAGGTCCCTTTTCCCCATAGAAGGTCACAAATACAGTCTGCTCTGTCGTGTAATATAATCAACTAAAATTTTGTCCATTCTGTACATAATCCCCCCCCCCCCCCCCATTTCAAAAAACGAATTTTTTTTTTTTTTTTTGCATTTTGGAATGATTTGAGACTTTTACGCAGGGGCCGATCCAAGGGGGTGGGGGCTCTTATAGTTAGAAGATTTGAAAAAAAAAAAAAAAAAAGAACAAAAAAACAATAATATGGTTTTGATTGTTTGATTAGTTATTGACATCAGGCGTGTATTTATCTCCTGATGAAACAGGAATCTGCCTATTTAGGACCATTGAGAACCAGAGATTAGTGAAGATATTGCAAGTTCAATGAGAGCCGGTGGCTAATATTCTCTTGTGTACACCAAGATACTCAGGTATCGGTGTTTACCATAGCGCTGAAGGCAAATTAGAAACATTCCACCTCTCAGGCCATCTCTAAGCCCGAGGTCCTCTATGCGTGCAATGGCTTGCGCGTCATCTCCCAGATCAATGGAATAACGTATGGTGAAATTCAGCTTTAGCGATTTGAACAATTGTTTTTTCAACATTAAAAGACAATATGAACTCCCGGGAGGAATGGTTTAGGAATTCGACTCTAGGTAGTTCTACGAGGCAGCTGATCTATACTGCAGGGAACTAGATGAAATTGGGGATACATATTACTTGAATTTTGAAAGCTTCAAATGACCTTTGGTGACTTGGAGGGAACTTGATTCTGAATTACAACAGTAAGGTTTTCAAAATTAGCGCATTCAACGTCGGGAATGATACATTTGCAATGATATATTGGCAATATCTCGAAATTGGTGAAAGAGATAGGATTTGAATTCTAAGATATTTCTATAGCGATCAACAACGACCTTTGAAAAATATAATTAGGTTACTTTTACCGTGCTAAAGGGGCTCAACAATGACGAGACTGATTTAATCTCGTCAGAGGTAAAGATTGACCCCTCCTCTCTCCACAACGCCGTGACTCTGGATCCGCCCCTGCTTCTATAGGTTGATAATATTCTTTCTAGTAAGATAGTAAGTCATATTCCTCAGTTTGATCAAAAGACAAAGGGTAGGATTAATAGCGTAGAATGTTAAATTAAATACGGTATAATATCGAGTGAAAAATGTTCGAGAAATTATGTACTAGAAGCAAGCTCTCCTGTCTTCTCAATAACCTCTCCGACACTCAAAAATAAGTCAATGTGTGAGGTTGCCACTTTCTCTCCGAGTCAGATAACTTTCCAACCCACGGAGTTGATGCTGAGTAGAGAAAAGAGTGGGCTTAGACCTCGCAATGAGACTGGGTAGGTAAATATTTACAATCAAGCTTGTATAGCCACCCAGTTAGGTCCACAACTGTGTACAAATAGGGTTGTGGTCTTCGAGAATGGCTTCAGTGGGTGTTTGAGTTACCCCTTTTGGATCCTTCAGTGATTGGTGATGGTTATTGTGATTGGATACCCACTCTAAAAGCCAAGTAAGGACGAAGCTGCTTCAAAATTCAGTGAGTACCTGCACAATACAATATCGCATATCCATAAACATTCGCTCCAACTTTATGGGTCCCAAAATCTTGCAGGACATGGGTTTTATCAGGCTAAGACTAACTAAGCTATACCCACCTTATCAACTAGGTAAAATTCTCTTCAATGTAATTTGGGGTTAACCAACCATAACCGCCCAAACAGTTAGTATATAAAATGTCTGAAGGGGAAGGAGAAAAAAAATTAAAACTCACAAAGAGTCGTAAATTTAGTTAATAGCAAAATTAGTATAAAAGAGCTTGTTTCACATCCGACCACTTATATTCACAATGTTGATGTTTTTCGTCCCCTTTGTGCTGTCCGCTGTTTTGGCATTGGTGGGCGGATTACCATGTGTCGTCCTATACGACGATCCAGAGGCACGAGTTGTTAATCACTATCCTGCTGTCTATAATACCGCCCGTTACTCACCGATAGAATATCTTGTAAGTTTTTATTCAGTCTTATCTAGGAAAGTTGAGTGGAATGTCGTTACGCAACAGCACGGCACGCGTCGAAGGAAGAAATCATGTCAATCCCCACCTACATACCTACCATATTGCGAAGTTCGTCCGAATAGGATGAAAACGCGGTATGCACATTAGACTGACAACGAAAAAAACGAAAGTTCGAATTTTTGAGGGGCTCAAAGCTCAGATGGTTGCATCAGATGCGAGGAACAACTCCTGAAAATTTCAGTCCAAACCGATAACCCCTCGAGGTCTCCTAAACCCGTTTTTTGATAATTGAATTATCGATTTTAGAACACTAGACGCTTAGGACAAAAAGACGGTTAGGACATGAAAGATCCATGCGCCTGGATACTTTTTATACTCTATTCCTATGTTTTCGGTGTCGCGGAACACGGTGCCGCCATTATTGCAAGCGCAGAAGCTGTATTTCTTTTGATATTCAAGAAATCAGGCCAAATAAGTGATGGAAAAAAGGCATTTTATGCCGTTTTTACCTAATTTTGACTGGGAAAAAAATTGTTTGCGGGTGTTTTCTGCTTCGGATCTTGTTTCCTGGCTTGTTCCGAATGTAACAAGACCAATTTCGTCCTATAATATATTGTACTTTTGGAAATATCTGCTCAAGAGCCGAGTTTGCTTTTTTAATGGTAACCGCTCTATACTTACCAGTAGCTACGAAATCAATATTTAACGCCCTGAAGCCCTTTTTATCCCATTATTTTATGTTTTTGGGCTCGTTGAACATTATGTGCTAGTAGTAGAGGCGTAGGACTCGTATTTCGGTTAATAATCAAGAGCTAGGTGTCAAAAATCGGTGAATAGAGTAGATTTTTCTTGATGTTCAGAAAATCAGTTGACAAAATTAATAAAAATAAGGGATTTTTCCCCGCGTGAAATTTTCATTTTTTAGCCATTATTGAATATAGAACGGTTACCATTAAATAAGTCGACTTGGCTCTTGAGCTGATATTTCGAGAAGAAAAATGTATTATGGGACAAACTTAGTCTTGTCATATTCAGAATAAGTCACATAACAAAGTCCAAGTCAGAGGAGACACTCATAAATAGTTTTTGCCAATCACAACTAGGTGACACCGGCATAAAATGCCTTTTTTCCATCACTTATTTGGACTGATAACCGGACGCTTTGGCTTTTTCCGGCGACTTCTATAGGTTTGTTCATAGGTGCATCGCATGTTCCGTCGTAATGTAGTGGACTGAAATGTTTTTCTATTTTTAATTTTTGACGTAAATAGGTAAAAACACTGTTCATCATTACAAATTTTGATGTTTTTTTTTTTTTTTTTTTTAAGTGAAAACATCATCTGAAGCGCAACCTAACAATATCCTCACATGGCTAGTCAATTGGGACTCAATTTAACTTCTGAGACTGAATATTTGTCTACCTAGTTTAAATTGTACCCAAAACTTAGGTAATAGAAGCCTCGGTACTTTAATTTTACCAATTCAAAATAATGTGCTATTAATAATAATTATCGAATTTTGCTTATGGGTAACAAATTTTCCAATGTAAATAGAATTCATAATTTTAGTTGTGAACCATGATTTAGAGATTCTCAATGAGTAATTTTATTTAGATTTCTGTGGTACCTGTACATTTTATTCTACTTACTTATTAAGCTTAAAGCACTGTGATCGATAACTGTGAAAAAAGTCGTTCGATTGAACATAGCTATTTACCTTCTATGTTGAAAACTCAGTGGTGATTTGTTGTGATGGTGAACGTATAAGGAATTTAGGTCCCCCCCCCCCCCCAGAGGTGCTATGGGGGCCTAAATCCTCATAAATCAGGTAGAGGAGAGTAACAGCACCCCGTCAGAGAGATACCACCCCTACTAATAGCTTTTAATGAGCCATGTTCGGGGAAGGTTGATTTTCCTGTCACCAGGAATCCATCCAACGCCAAACCAGCTGCCAAAAATGATCGAGGACAGCGCGCAGCTCCCATTGATTCATCAACGGGACGCTGACAGCGCTATCTCTGGTGCTCTGACGGGAGCTTGATGGACCTCACAGGAGGTAACTCTGTTACACTCCTCCCCTTAAAGACATACTTGATTGAAGATCAAGTATGGTAATTGGGTGGAATAGTGAATAGCTGAGAACTGATGCTCATTCGTTCATAAATAGCTGCATTGGCGTTTTGGATGGGGAAAAAGAAATTAAACTGGATAGTCAATGAAGCTTCATAAGAAGTATCTTCATTGAACAACCGGGACAAAACGGATGCTCAACGATGGAGACTTATACCTTAGGAAATTAAAATATATATATAGAAATTGAATGAATGAAAATCAAAGAATGACGACTGGCTTATTAGGCACAGACACTGGCTGACTAGGCACAGTAAAATTAAATTGCCCAACTGTGGGGACTTAAATTAAATTGCCCAACTATGGGGACTTAAAATGTGCACTAACCTGGTAATTGACATATAGCAATACTCAGGTGGCATGAAATTTAAATAATATAAAATATAAATGGGGAATAAAAGAGAGAAATTATAAGGCAAAGACCAATGAAATTATTTATATACCAAAGGGTGATAATGGGAATTCCTTCTGGAACCCCGGGCCATGTTTCTTCTGAAACATTAACGCCCCAAAAATAGTGGATTGGACTACTAGGCGTCAGCCGTGCATAATCCAAACCACGCTCTGCTACCATATAAGGAATTTAGGTGCCCCCCCCCCCCCAGAGGTGCAATGGGGGCCTAAATCCTCATAAATCAGGTAGAGGAGGTAACAGGCATCCCGTCAGAGAGATACCACCCCTACTAATAGCTTTTAATGAGCCATGTTCGGGGAAGGTTGATTTTCCTGTCACCAGGAATCCATCCAACGCCAAACCAGCTGCCAAAAATGATCGAGAACAGCGCGCAGCTCCCATTGATTCATCAACGGGACGCTGACAGCGCTATCTCTGGTGCTCTGACGGGAGCTTGATGGACCTCACAGGAGGTAACTCTGTTACAAACGTATAACTAGGTACTATTCCAAATTTCACCAAGTTCATTTTGGGACTTTCAGACCAGCTTTTCTTACATTGTTGAATTAAAAATTGTTTGAACTCACTCTGTAAGTCTTTTTTCAACCCCACTTACGTCACTAACATCCTTATTAATGGTTTAAAGAAGTGAAAATGTTGAGCAATAACGACGTAAATCGTAAAAAAAAAAGGGAAAAAACACGATTATTTCAAGAAAAGTAAATTATTGTTGAAAAATATGGAATAAACAGAGATGGAAGGAAGATAAATGATTCATTTATACCGTATATTTTGGTTGTAATCGCCTTTTGAAATTACACCAAATCTTTTAAGGCCATTTTCTCAAAACTCGAATTTTCGAGTTACGTCACTAATGATCTCGCAGGGGTATCAATATTCGTCACTAATGTTCTCACCATGCGATATGAACTTCTTCGAAAAACTGGAGGGGTTATTCTTGATACAATAAATATTTGTTCACGCATGCGCATACATTCTACTATATACTGTTGATTCGGATGCGATTAAATTCTTAGAGTATTGTATAGCATTTAACTGGCGAATTCTTCGAAAATGCTAGCGAAAATGGATGCAAACTGGAATTTTCTCCGGATAAGGACAAAAAATTCCAGTCATACAACTCGATTTTACGAGAGAATTTTTGTAAATTATCATACTGTATTATGTTACATAGCTTCGGTGCACTGCGAATTCCTTTAAACAGATTTCAATGAGGTAAATTTAAACACATTTGGATTTTAAAATTTTTGGAGCCATTGTAATAGCATAATTTTTTAGGAAAATTCTCTAAAACCATTGAGCTGTAAGTATCAAATCATGATTCAACGAGTTATTGTAAATAAACCATCAATTCCATGAATGGCGTAGTTAGTTTTTAAAAGATGCGCAAGTGGATTGAAATACCTTTAGCATAAGACTAGAACGTAGACATGGCTTCACACAATTAGTAGATATTGGAGAAAGCTCGCTTAGAAGTAGAAATTAGCGAGTAAAATTTGATACAAAAAAACCCCACAGAAAAAATAAATGAATTTAATTATGATGTACCCCCAACTCCTGATCTGTTTTCCATACTTAATAAAACAGGGCAAAAAATATGCATAAAAAACATTACAAAGAAAAAGTCGTTACGCCTCTTGGCAACGCACACGTAGCTCAATCTGAACATTTAGAACCCCATTTATGATCCGCTCAACTTTGATCGTATATTCCAAAGATAATCACCGCTATTCGACAGATTAAAACTGGTGCCTTACATCCACCAACTATCTACACATTGGTTCTCAACAGCAACGTAAGAAAAAAGGTAAAAAAACTGGTGAATAATGCATGCATTATAGGGAAGAAAACACGAAAATATCAATCATGATATCTCGTAATTACCCCCCTATTTACTCCCTCCAATGACAGTAAATTTAAAACTTCCAAGGTTGCACAACTGGAACGGAATCTAGATCGAACAAATAAATGAAACTGTTAAGGGAATGAGATGAATATAGCAAAAATATCGAGATTTACCGCTATTTCCCTCTCCATTCACCCCCTTTCGTCATCAAATTTGATACGCCGGATCTATTTTCCAAAACTAGACTGAATTCATAACTGTACAAAAAAGAATAACGAAACTATCACGAGAATAGTTGGAACACCAAGTTTTATTACTATTACCCCCTCCATTCACCACCTTCCATGATGAAATTCGAAACCCCTGACTTACGTCCGAAATCCGAATCATTCCCTTTTTCGCTCAATTTCTAGAGTGTTGTCGTTGAATTAAATCATTCATGTTGAAAGTTTGCTTATATGGAATTATTATGGTTTTACAGTGGAACAGTGGGAGGGGAGTTAATTGGTGGGATGTTGCCAATGGTTTCTTCGGTGGCAGCGGTTATCCCGGTGGCGGCGACTAATGAGAGTTTAAGTTTCTATGGCATCTGTGTATATGTATTGAATGTTGTAAGTAAACCTGTTCTATTTTTATACGCCATTTTTTGTAAAACTATTACCCATCTAGAGGTTCTACTCATGTCTTTTTTTTTTTGTGTATAAAATTAAGTAATTATTTCGAATGAGCTCCGACAACAAGCGATGTTACTCTCAAAGATCCAACCTGCGAACTACTTATGAGATAATTAGGATGTCTTTTGTAGCTAAACGAAAAGTAGCCATTCCTTCTTGGCGTGTGTTTTGTGGAATGAGGAATGCTCAAGAGTGCTCATTGACAAGACTTTTCAACAGATTTGTTAAAAATTCTACAACATTTGAAATCATGAACGTAAATTGTAAGGACAATCAAAAGTGGTACCTTTTCGCCCCTTGTGTAAGTAATTTGAACGAGTGTATTCGTAGTTCAACGTCTACTCACACGAACGCGAGATCCTGACGTACCTAATAGTTATTGCTCACCTCGGAACCTATCGTGTTAGTCCGGAGCCTCTTCTACCAACGTAGATAATCGCTATTTGCAAACAACCAATTGTATCATTGTCTCGACTTGAATAATAATGTTAATATTTGACGCTTGAAATATATTCTCACATATCTATCATAGGAACTACATGGTTCAATATTTGTACATACCTCTTTATACCAATCCAGTATACTAAAAGTTAATGAGATGTGAAAGATTACTTAATGTCAAATTTTATTGAACTTGTTGTTAATATCTTCTAAACTGAAAATTGAAATAAAGTCAACTAGTACCAACAGAAGAATACGAGACCCACACAGCTTTAGATTGATCTTCATTCTTATCTATCTAGAGCTTTTTAGGTCTCTTATTTTTCTGTTGATATTAGTTTGTTTTTGTTTTTTCAATTTTCCGTTTAGACATTATTAACAACAAGTTCAGTACAATTTGGCATTGTTCTTTCACTTCTTCATAACTTTTAATATAACGGGTTGGTATAACAGGTACCTATGTAAAAATATTGAAATATGTAGTTCCTATGATACCTGAAAAAGCATCAGGACTGCAGGCAACACGGGCCACAATCATTTAAAAAAAAATTAACTGAGGAGCTTACATGGAAAAGCAGTTAAGTCCAAAAATCAAATTTCATAGGAACTCCCTCTGAACCCAGGAACTTCAGATTTGTTGGACATAATCTCTTCTCCATGCAAAGGTCACACATTTATTCACGGTGCGATCTAGCAAGGACGGGAGGACCTAAGGCTTTTCCCACGCCGTTGGCGTGACTTTTTACTTGCACTTCGACGAAAAAAAATTTTCTTTCGATTTTTGGACCTAACTGCTTTTCCATGTCAGCTCCTCAACTGTATTGTAAATAGGTACCTTAAATTTTGTATCTTTGGTGACTATTAATACTAAGTTAAAGCAAGTAATTCATTTATATTTTATCCTATGGAATGCATTTCATTCATTCATAAAAATTTAGTGTGTCATTTGAATAATTCAACTTCTTATAATCTGTTCACAGAGTCACTTGAAAACTCATGTGTTTGGAGAAAAGGAAGAAGCCGAAAGGAAGGAAAATATACAAATACATAAAAATTAAGTGCAAGACTGACTTTTATATCAACCTGATTAATTTCCTTACCAATTCAATACAATGCAAATATTTCACATCCCTTGCAATGGCTCTAAAAAATTATCTGTCGTGAAAAAATCAAGCAGTCCAAAAGAAAAGGGAGTTCGTTGAACAGCAATCTCAAGCACAATAAAAAATGGGTAACATTTTAAATAAACCAAAAAGGCACTGAATTCACAAAAATTATTAAATTTATTGATTATTACTCTTCATTTTATTTATATATAATGTTTTGGATTTCTTGATGGATGGTACGAGTAAAATGAAAAGTCTATCCTCTAGGCCCACGTTTCAAATATTTATATTTATTTTCTTCTTCAGAGCTTGGAAATATGTGTTTTGATGTTTTGATTTGATGACCTACCTAGATACCTACCTACTAAAGCTCAATAAGGAATAGGTACCAATATGCTAGTGCTAGTAGGACCGATAACGAGGATCGATATGAAATAAACATCAAAATACATATTTCCCAGCCCTGAAGTAGAAATATGAATGTTTCTAAGCGTTGGCCTATAACATAGACTTTTCATTTGACCAACCCTCATACTCCAGGAACGGGTTACTATATAATTGCGCTCAATGAAGTAGAAGCTTTTTTTGTTTTTGCTAGTATGTATATTGTAGAGAAGGTAACAATTCCAAGTTTTCGAACTCAAAACCCTTGGAAAAATTTCGTGGGGCCGAAAAAACCACGAAATTCTTGCGCTTTTTTTCAGTTTTTGGCCTGTAAATTGAAAATAGCGCGCTCATTATCAAAATGAACTATCAATAAATTGCGCGTCGAATGAGTAGCTATCAAGAAATATGGGCGTAATCGGACGTTAAAATACAAAAACGTTCACCAACTTGGAAGAAATTCACACTTTGTGACTACTATACTATCACGTCCCTGAATTTTGATGTTAATTTCATATCGATCCTCGTTATTGTGGTCTTACTAGCACTAGCATTTTGAGTGTCTTTCACGAAGTTAATTGAATTGGAATTTGTTATTCTAGCCATTTCTGAAGAGGTTCTTTCTTTCAAATTTCATTCCCATCCCACAATTTTGAAATTTTGAAGTCCATGACACGTCCTGAAGCTCGGCAGTGGGCAACCAAAGCGTTTTTTCTAACATCTTCTTGTCGAAGATCTGAATTATGTTTCAAAATACGGCGTTGAACGGACTGAAAGGCTCCTTCCACATACAATTTTCCACACTCCTCATTATCACAAAGGATTCGGTAGACCAAGTCAAAACGTTGTTCCTTTGGTATGGAATCTTTTAGTTTAGAGAACAGTGGTATGTTTGGATTAAATTATTAAAACGCCATTTTCACGTGTTTATATGGCTAAAAACTCCTTGCCATTTGTTCTGCCATCCCTTTCAAGTATGGCATGGAATAATATCGGACAAGTGTTGTTGTCCTGTTCTGTATATTTCTTTGAAGTGTACAGTGCATAGTTCGGTCCACCATCATGATTAGCCATTAGCCGTCTGATTCACTTTTGGCTTATTTGTGTTTTCTTTGGGAAATTTGGGGTCATAAAGAGTAAGTCATCGATGTACAATATTTTTCACGACATTTTTCTTGTAGCTAATTGGAGCATGCGTTGAGAAATTTACCAATCGTCCAGAGTGCCTATATTTTTTGAAGTAGTGGTTTGTGGTGATTTATTCATTTTCTTCATTGGTTTGTTATAATTTCACCGGCTAAAATGAAATTTCAACAAATTAGTTATAACAAAGCTGTAAAGTTAAGCTGTAAAACAACCCCTGTTAATTTCATACTTCTCAAATCATTACTTCATTCTGTGCATGCGCAAACGTAAATTACTTCTCAAATTTGGTGCATAGTTGGGGGACAATGGTTTGATTATTCCTTTTTAATTTCAACATGATTGCATCATTATTAGCTCTTGTGCATGCGCGAAAGTGTACTCCCAGGAACAAGGTCTAGTTTTAAACAGATTTTTATTACATTTTCTGGGAATTTGTGGGTTATGCCAATTTAATTTTTCTCAAATCATCAACCCATTCTGCGCATGCGCTAACATAAATTACTTCAAGCATCATTTTCTCGTTTTCTAAATGACCGATTTCGAGGTGAAACATGACTGACTATATTGGTTGATTGACTATATTGGTTCCGCTATGGGGTATTTAATGATTATTAAACCATTTCAATGATCTACATATTCATGCCATTTTTAGTTGGTAGGTACCTACTTACTCCAATATCGTTATAATGTGGTCAGGGCAACTAGTAAAATGTAGGTATTTCAAGTAATGGCATTAATTTTCCCTCTGCAGGTGTCTATATCAATGCAGGCTTTTTGATGTCAACCTACGGATCTGCGATTTGAAATGGACCTCCTTTGTAATATCAAGAATTCAATATCAGTGCACACTGATCAGCTGTAGGGCAACTGATTCCATCCAAAAAACTGCATGGGACATTTTGCGTCTACTTTACGTTTTTCGGTGTGCTGAATTCGAAATCAACCTCCGTTTTTACCCATCACGTATAGTTTACCGCAATAACGTGTGCATTTAGTGAAATAGTATACCATTTAACCTCTAGGTAGGTGTATAACTGAAAAAATGTTATGGTAATTTATTATTTGACTAAATTGTATACCTGCTACAAATAGTTTTTAGTACTTCTTTCATAAAAATAAAAATGGGAGAGAGCGATGGTGGGGGTTGGATAGGAGAAGCACGGCTGATCAGGTAAAGACATGCTGCAATGGGTTCTAGAAATATTGAGGGATGGATGGAAGCAACCTTACATAGACAGAAGCATGTCCCAACATGTCTGGTGTGGTTTTCAGAATGGAACTAAGCATGCCTAGATCATGTGTAATCATGTTTTATCTGCTAAGGCGAGTATCGCCCTCATTTCTCATTTTAGCATTGAAACGTGAGTGGTGGTCTTTACCTTGTGCATGATGGCTCAAAGGTTTTGTCTTATTTCTCCGGACAACTTTTGTTTTATATGTGGCGAATACACAATTAGAAAACAACAAAGGATCATGGTGATGAAAGTGTATTTTGCATACTACAAATTGAAACTTGGGGATCAACACAAGGCGTGGGCACCTCACAATGTGTGCAGGAGGTGCGAGGAAGATCTTCATTTATGGTCTAAAGGTAAAACATCTTTCCGTTTCGGCATTCCAGTGGTATGGAGTGAGCAACAAAACTACAGCAGTGATTCCTACTTTTGCTCTGTAGATGTATAAGGTTTCATTACGCAGAACGAAAAGAAATGTCATATCCAAATTTAAACTCAGCTATTCGACCAATGCCTCATGGCAATGAAATACTAATACCTGATCCACCTGCTGATTGGGATGATATTAATTAGGAGTCAGAGGATGAAGTATGTGAAGGTTTAATATTTCTAGATGAAGAATCTGGCTCCAATGGCACATTAAATCCAAGCCAACGAAATGTCATTCACAAAAGCTTGGTTCCTCGTGAAAAGGTTCTATTTCCACCTCTTCACATTAAATTAAGATTGATGAAGCAATTTATCGAGTCTTTGCCAAATGATGGAGATTTTTTCAAATATGTGTGCTCGAAGTTTCCGACATTGTCTGAAGCTAAATTGAAAGAGGGAGTATTCACAGGACCTGAAATGCGCTAACTTTTGTTTGATCAATTGTTTTCTGAAAAAACGAATGAAACTGAAAAAGAAGCCTGGAACTCATTCAAGGAGGATGTGGTACAAAAGTTTTGGGAAATAACAACGACTCTGGCTATCAAAACATCGTTAAGAGGATGTTGACTGCATTCAAAGCTCAGCACTGTAACATGATTTTAGAAGTCCATTTTTCTACATTCATATTGACTATTTTCCCCTGAAACCTTGGTGACTTAAGTGAGGAACAGGGTGAAAGATTCCATCAAGATGTGAAAGGCATGTAGAGATGTTACCAAGGAAGATGGGACGTTAATATGATGTCAGACTACAGTTGGATGCTCAAATTGGAATCATAATTTTCGGATCCAGCACACAAAAAACCATTAAAATCAGTCAAAACATCCCATGCAGCTGTTCAAAAAATTTTGTTGCTGGCCTGTGTTCTTAATCAACTTGAGAATCTTATCTAAGCTGTTCTTAATCAATTTATGATATATGAACCTGGGATGTAGCTCCTTTTTGGGGATCTTGAACAGAATTAACAAGTATGGAGGGACTCAGATCAGTTTCGGAACCTCTGAGGCTCATTTCTATCCTAATTGACTGACGGTGTTGTAATTTAGATGGAACTCATTTGTGACACCTCAGATACAACTACGAGGTACGAAGGTGCAATGATTAGCTGAGATACCTCGGACCCTATATCCTTTCCTTACCTATAGACATGTCTTTTTTCAAACATTTACTGTAATGAGTAAAATTGTGGGGTCCTGAACTGTAAAGGCGTGAACCCTTTTGGGAGGCACGATGTTCTAATCATACTACGTATATAACGGGGTTTAATAATTATAGACCAATGATCTGCATAGAAGGGCTATCGAGCACAGAAATAATACAACTTTGTGTAATAATTTGTTTTTTACCCCGCGACCTAAGGCAAAATTTGAAATTTCGAACCCAATATATAAACATTTTTTCACTTTAGGTTTATTAGTGCTTGTGAATGAGTCGAATAACATCAAAATCATACTCAAACCTTAATTATATGAGGAATAGGAGGAAGAAGTATGTTCAAAACTTTTTTCTTAGTTTTCTCAAATCGCTTTTTTGGGACTTGAACGGTTGTTGAAACACATGGTCCAGATATGGTTCCCTAGGTATCGATGTTTTGACATGTTTCTATCTTTAAGATGGCCTGTGATTTGAAATTTACAGGACCGCATTTTTTAATATATGTTTTAAATTATTATTATTTACCTACCTACTTTTTTCTTGAAGACTGCTAGACAAGCAAACGTAGTCAGGTGGTTACATGTGTGTAGCTAATAACATGTGGAGAAGACACTATCAAATATTGTGACCTAATTTGGAAAAATTGAGGTTTCTATTACCATCTGAGCGAGCTCCAATGCGAATTTCTTTGCTATTCAACCTATGAACTATTGTTCTGCATGTAAACATTGCTCAGGTCTCTCCTGCGAAAATGCCCCTGAGATGGAGTTGGAAGAGGATGACGAATTTTTCGAGTCAGAAGAAATTAAAGATGCTGCTGCAAGGGACCAGGCATCGTTTGAGGTCTATCAATTTAAGACACAGACGTTACTGAGCCCCAGACCAAACGGATTCGCCCATTCCCATTATTGAATAGAATTGACTGAATTCCCATTTTGTATGGAATATTTTCCAAACTTTTATGTATCTTTCTATCAGAACCTATTATCTATCTGTATTTTTTCAATGTTGTTGTAAATATATTAATTGCTATGCAATTCTTAGGCCGACCCCCAATAATTTTTTATGTAACGTCCGGAACGAAATTAAAGATGATTTTCACGTACAACCGAGTAGTTGAGTAGTTGCTATAGATTGTGTCAAAATTTCAGTGTTTTTCACGTACAACCCAGCCGTTGTTAGGGGAATGAAACTTCCGCAGTTTTCATCGCACAAAAATCGTTCGCCACTCGTTGGAAAGCGCTTGATTTATGTGATAAATGTTCACATTTCAAGCTACCAATTTCCCTCTCCTAACGTACCTGGCTACATTCCAAAACTAAGTTGATTCAGGCTAAGAATTGCATAGCAAATTATCCTCGTTTTCTACGCAGTAGAAAAGAGAAAAGATCCGGCGAGGCGCGAAGCTCCGAGTATAGATTAGGAGGGTCCAGGGGGGCGAAGCCCCCTGGCGAGGCGATATATATATATATATATATATATATATATATATATATATATATATATATATATATATATATATATATATATATATATTTTTTTTATATACAGATTTTCTTTACATCATCATTCCATTATGACAACCCAGTTTGCCAGATAGATATATGGAAAAAATAGAGAGAATATCCTGCTTTCGGAACAGTTGTGTTGGATATTTTGGATATTGAATAAATTAATGCTTGATGCTATAAAACTTTTATTGCTTGGATTTTTTCATTTCCGTACCCATTTCAGAGCTGGGGACGTGATAGAAGTCACCAAGTGTGAATTTATACCTAGTTGGTAAAAAATGTAGTATTTCAACGTCCGATTACGCCCATACTTCTTCATAGAACTGCAATTTTGACGTACTCATTCGACGCGCGATTTATTGATCTTTCTTATACTGATAATGAGTAACTGTTCAATAGAGTGCGCTATTTTCAAGTTACAGCCCAAAAACTGCAAAAGTGGAAGAATTTCGTGGTTTTTTCGGCCCCAGAGGTCGAAAACTTGGACTTTTTACCTTTTTTACAATATGTACAAGATAAAACAAAAAAATCTTCTACCTCATTTAGGGCTTCTCATTTTTACCTCATATTTCTCCTTCAGGGCTTGGAAATATGTATTTTGATGTTTATTTCATATCGATCCTCGTTATTGGTCCTACTAGCACTAGCATATTGGTACCTATTTATAGAGCTTTATAGGTCGGTATCTAGGTAGGTCATCAAATGGAAACATCAAAATACATATTTACAAGCCCTGTAGAAGAAATATACATATTTCAAAACGTCGGCCTAGAAGATAGACCTTTCATTTTACCAACCCTCAAGGAATCCAAAACATTATATGTATATAAAATGAAGAGTAATAATAAATAAACTTAATAATTTTTGTGAATTCAGCGCCTTTTTTGAAATGTTACCCATTTATTTTATTCTGCTTGAGATTGCTGTTCAACGAACTTTTCTTTTCTTTTGAACTGCTTGATTTTTTAATGAAAAATAATTTCTTCGAGCCATTGCAAGGGATGTGAAATATTTGCATTGTATTGAGTTGGTAAGGAAATTAATCAGGTTGATATAAAAGTGAGTCTTGCACTTATTTTTCTGTATTGTTTATTTTCCTTTATTTCGGCTGCCTTATTTTCTCCAAACACATGAGAAGGACTCTGTGAACAAATTATAAGAAGTTGTATTATTGAAATGACACACTAAATTTGTATTAATGAATGAAATGCATACCATAAGATTGGATTACTTTCTTTACTTAGTATATGCTAGCAAAAATACAAAATTTGAGGTATTTACAAAGCAGTTAATTTTTTAAAAACCGATTGTGGCCCCTGCTGCCTGCAGTCATGATGTTTTTTCATCTATCATAGGAACTACATGTTTCAATATTTTTGCATATCTGTTATACCAACCCATTATATTAAAAGTTATGGAGAAGTGAATGATTAATGTCAAATTGTACTGAACTTGTTGTTAATAAAGTCTAAACTTAAAATTGAAAAAACTGGTATCAACAGAAAAATATAGGCCTAAACAGCTCGGGATAGACATGCACCAAGATCTTCCTAGTGGTATGTAGGTCTCGTATTCTTCGGTTGGTACTCGTTGACTTTTTTTGATTTTCAGTTTAGGAGTTTTTAACAAAAAGTTCAATAAAATTTGAGACTAATCTTTCACTTCTCATTAACTTTTAGTACACTGGGTTGGTATAAGAGATATGTACAAATATTGAAACATGTAGTTCCTATGATAGATATGAGAAAATATATTTCAATCGTCACATATCAACATAATTATTCAAGTCGAGACAATGATAATATTTGTTGTTTACTCTCGTACATATGGCGATTATCCACGTTGGTAGAAGAGGCTCCAGACTGTGTAACACGATAGGTTCCGAAGTGAGCAATAACTATTAGGTATATCAGGATCTCGTGTTCGTGTGAGTAGGCGTTGAACTACGTATACAAATTACACTAGGGGTAGGTACCACGGTTGATGTTCCTCACCCTTTACGTTCATGATTTCAAATGTTGAAGAATTTTAAACAAATCTGTAGGAAAGTATTATCAATGACCACTCTTGAGCATTCCTCATTCCACCAAACACACGCCAAGCAGAAATGGCTACTTTTTGTAGAGCGACAAAAGACATCCTGAATTATCTCATAAGTAGTTCCAATGTAAAACCATAATAATTTCATTTAAGCAAACTTTCAACATGAATGATTTAACTCAACAACAACACTCTAGAAATTGAGCGAAAAAAGGGAATGATTCGGATTTTGGACGTATGTCCGGGGTTTCAAATTTCAACATGGAAGGTGGTGAATGGAGGGGGTAATAGTAAGAAAACTTGGTGTTTTAACTATTCTCGTGAGATTTTCGTGATTCTTTTTTGTAGTATTGAATTCCGTCTAGTTATGGAAAATAAATCCGGCGTATCAAATTTCATGACGAAATGGGGTGAATGGAGAGGGAAATAGCGCTAAATCTCGATATTTTTACTATATTCATCTGATTTCTGTAGCAGTTTCTATTATTTGTTCGATCTGGATTTCGTTCCAGTTATGCAACATTGGAAGTCTTAAATTTACTCTCGGTGGAGGGAGGAAATAGGGGGGTAATTTCGAGATATCATGATTGATATTTTCGTGTTTTTCTCTAGATATAATTCTCACCAAAATTATATGCAATCCATTGAAAGGGACGTCCCTATAATGCATGCATTATTTACCAGTTATTTTGCTTCCGAGTCTACCAGGCAGTGGAAGCTTTGTTTTCACTTTCAAAATGAAAAAAAATTTTTTGCTCCAAAATCAAAATTTCTACTCGCATTTTACGTTTCAGAGCCTCCTGAACAAATTTAGTTCCGTGTCTGTCTGTCTGTCCGTCCACATTTCCTTGTAACAGCCATAACTTCCACAATTTTGATCCGATTTTAACCAAATGTTCAGGGATCGTGCGGGTTAAGCTCTAGATGGTCCCCTATCAACTTCATCATGATCGAATCAACGGTAGCTTCTGCGCAGGCGCTAACGTGAATTCCTTGTGACGGTCATAACTCGGTCAATGTTGAACGGATTTCGGTCAGATTTTCAGGGATGATGTGGGTAAGGTCCCTTGAGGTTCCATAAGACAATCATCATAATTGCATTAGCGGTACGCTCTGCGCATGCGTGAACAAAATATTCTTGTTACGGTCCTTGCAGCAGCCGTAATTTCCACAATTTTGATGCGATTTTCTTCAAATTTTTAGGGATCGTGCGGGTATAGCTCTACATGGTCCCCTATCAGTTCCGTCATGATCGAAACGGTAGTCTCTGCGCAGGCGCAAACAAAATTTTCTTGTTTCAGTCATAACTCAGGCTATTGTGAACTGATTTCGTTCAGATTTTCAG
The DNA here is from genome assembly GCA_030762985.1 of Adelphocoris suturalis. Lineage (NCBI taxonomy): Eukaryota > Metazoa > Arthropoda > Insecta > Hemiptera > Miridae > Adelphocoris > Adelphocoris suturalis. Next base: position 116,201,934 of record CM061042.1, read on the forward strand.
GGATGATGAGGGCAAGATTTCTTGAGGTCCCGTATCACATTCTTCTCGATCATCAGCAGCGGTACGCTAGGCGCATGCGCGAAAGTGATGTTTTTGTTACGGTCATAGCTCAGTTAATTTTATCAGATTTTGTTCAAATTTTCAGAGATGATCCCGGTAGAGTCCCTTGAGGTGCCATACGAATCGTACGGAACTACCAGTGATTGTGCCATCATGCCGGGAATTTATTTGCAGGGAATATTCCCGGCCGGGAATTAATTTTTTAATTTTTTCTCCTCCTTTTTAAATATTTGCTATTCCATATATGGAATACCGAAATTCATGTGCAGCGAAATACATAGGTACATGTTCATTGAAGGACTGTCATGGGGTTCACGTTCGAACGAAGTGAACTCCATTAGTTGCGGACGTACGTAGGTATCGAGTTGGCCAACAATGATACCGTCAGACCTCTCGCGTTGTCGTGATGAATGATCCCAAGGATGTTTTAATCATGAATTTAGATCAAAATATTAATGAAATCCTGTAAATCAATTAAAAACTCCTTCAGTTTTGATCCGATTTAGACGAAATTTTCAGGGAACATGCGGACTACATCCTGGATGGTCTCATATTAAAATCAAAATTTTCCTTATTAATTTCATTTATTATATGTACCATTCAGCTTCCTATTTCCCACCTTATTAATTCCCTGATGCCAGAACCGGTCGTTTCTAGTTTTCTGGAATTTAATGGTGACGTACTGTGAAGGTCACGAGGAAGCTCATGTGCCATTTCCTTGGCAGTGTATTTTTATCTCTTTTCCTTTGAACGGTCATATTTATATGTAAACTTGTTATCCATGTATGTGTTAGAATCAAGACAATAAACTGCTACACCGTTTATGATACATCAACCAAGTTTCATACATTCATTCTTAGTAGAAATACAGTACTATATCTTACATGAAACTCAAACTCAATATTACGCAACTCATACCCTCATGCAGACGTCTCCGTGCGCCGCATCAAGCTTTAAGGTATTGCACTTGCATTTTTTTTAAAGCTTTTTTCTCGAATATTTCGGGCTCAACCGTGAAGGAGGCAAGGTGCTTTTTTCCATGGTCAGCTGTTCTATAATGTAGGAAGCGGAATTATGAGTTGATGCCGCTAGTCGCGCTAACATCGCTTTAGTTTTAGTCGCTTCCTGCTTGGAGCTCCAACTCTCCATACTTACAGTTCCCGCCTTCTAAACTCCCCTTCCCTTCTCTCCCTCTACTCCTTTGCGCCTTCCTGACCGATTCATTAATGAAGTGATAATCATTCCGTCTGTGAGTTTTGTCTAATAAAGTTAATATTAAAAAGTGCAGCTCTTGTGTTCTTACTTTACTGCTCCTGACCAACCATAAAATATCAGCTGTGAATGTTGAAGAGGAATAAGTGCAAAAACTGCACATTCTGGCGGAATGCAGTTATATTAAATTTGTCAGGTTAGGGCTCCTTGGGATTTTCCATTGAGTTGTTAAATTCCCAAGGGTTACGTTTCAGCATTTTTCTAGCGACGGAGTAAAAATTGAAACATGTTCTAATTTTCTCAAGTGAGTTTATAAAAATGTCCCACCAGGATGCGTTATGGTCAAAAAGCTGACCTTGGAAAAAAGCGTTTTGCCTTCTTCACGTTCGAGCATTTAAAATTCGAGAAAACGCTGAAAATTTTCAAGTGTGATACGACCTTTACTGATAACAAAAAATTCATCTTATCGATAAGGAATACAAATGGAAAACTTTCATCGTATTGAGTTGGGGAAAAAAAATCAGGCTCATTTAAAAGTCAGTGTAGTATTCAGTTTTATTGTTCGTAATTTTGACTGCTTCATTTCCTCCAAACCCGAGGCTTTTCAAGAGACTCTGGGAACAAAATATTAGAAGTTGAATTATTCAAGTTTCACATGATGGTTATTAATAAATAAAACGCCTACCATAAAAATACCTACAATAATATGTCACGATCTGAGACCTATCTGTGCTTAAAATTACCTACTTGCATTAAGTCCATTTCATTGATGAGCTCCATCCGAGCTATTCAATTATGGTCATTCACAATGATTTTTTACAAGAATCACGATCTATGGGTATAAATGTTCAAGGTATGAGTACGTACTTACGATAGAACCTTATAATTAATTATAGTTGAAACTGTATGCGTCCTGTCGTAGCCCTATAAATGTATCACCAAAATAAAGTATTTATTTACCAAATAAAACATGCTGGCTGGTTAATTCTCATGAGACTCAAGAAAATGACTGTAGTACCCGGCCAGCATAAATTAAGCGCAGAAAACTGGCAAGGCTCAACATTCTCAATTTGAATCTGCTGTATTCAACTTCTTTCATTCCAAAACTCTCGATATCCTACCTCCTGTAACTTTGTCCAAGCTCATTCGAAATAATTACTATATTCATTGCTAAAGGAAAGTCACGAATAGAACCTCTAGATTTTATTGCATCACAACGCAAATGGGATTTAAAAAGTTCCAATAATGCAGCATGATCGTGTGAGCATTATCACATTGTTATAATGTTGAATTGTTTTGAAATTTGAGCATTTTTAGTGCAATTTTCATTGCAATTTAATGGCTAAAAACGTGTTCTAAATAACAATCTGCTATTCAAAATGTTCAAAAAGAGATTTTGGATTTTAGCTTTTTGCAGTTCTCATAGATTTTATAGCAAATTTTAATGTAATAAGTAAATTGTTCACCCTAATTTTGTACATAATTTTTCTAATGTTCTATTTTGAATTTTATAAACTTTCTTCGAGCAATATTCTGTTAAAAGTTTTAATGTAACAATTTTTAGCCATTTTTTAGTGATTTTTGTTTTTAACCATATTTTTGAAATTTGACCAATTTATTGTGCTCAAAACGCTTTGGCCAACGAACTCAAATATATATATATATATATATATATATATATATATATATATATATATATATATATATATATATATATATATATATATAGGTATATATATATACCTATATAAGGGAATAATGGGGGTGCCACTTTACCTAAATATCGTATAGGTGCCACATAGATGGCGATTTGAAGTTTTCTGGAATGGTGCCACAATTGTGAGATTCAGTGAATAACAATTAAAATGAAATAAGCAGTTTTGCTTGCTTGCAGTTTTTAAAGGTCATTCGAAGTATATACACCATAAAATACATATATAGAGCAGGAGATAAGGAGTGTGCCTACTAACTTCAATGTTTTATGGGTGCCACAATGTTGGAATATTTATTTATATATGTATATACGTATGTACATATTATATACATATGAAAAAGCTCAAACTTCAGGAATCGTTTCAGAATGCCTTAAAATGGATTTCAAGGCAATAGCTTCATTTTCTACGAAAATTCGCTGAAATACATAGGTAGACTCGGAAGCCATAGAAACTTACAACTTCCCATCAGTCGCCGGCACCGGGATAACCGCTGCCACCGAAGAAACCATTGGCAACATCCCACCAATTAACTCCTCCTCGACTTCCACTGTGCGTCTGTCAAAATCAAAACAAATTCTAAATATGATATTGCAAACTGTTAACATGAATATTATAATCTAACAACAAAATTCTCGAACGCGGAAAAGAGAGAAGGAAAACAGGAGAGCGGGAAGGGAAGAGAGAGAGGGTGAGATAGAGAGGATTAATTTGTTACGTTGTGATAAATAACGAAAGTTAGCTAAAGCTTGCTACCTTTATTGATTTTTCTATTGAACGGCTCAATAATTATGTGTCAACTCATTTTTGATGTAAAATATTCAGTAATTATTTCATTGAAATTAACCACAGCAGTAGACCACGGTCAGCTCTAGCGGTCTTTATACAATTAGAGTGTATCAGAACATTAAAATTAAAAAAAAAAAAAACCTCCTGTTCCTGATGCTTGCCAAATTGCTTGCCTACTGACTGACTATAACAACATGTTCAATTGTATCGAAATATATCGGATATTGACAGGATGGCTGTTTGTAAGGGTTACGGGAGAGTGTTAAATTTTTCATTGCTTGGTTTAGTTATCTATAGTGATGTGTAGGGTAGATTTCTTCATGATATTATATGTGTAGGACAAAGTCCGTATTTATTCTGTTGAAATGGCTCTCGCTTCGCTCGCAAGGTAGGTACCTATGTATACCTGCTCGCCTCGCAACATTGTGACATCGAACCCCTTGACGTCTTCGTAGAGCCTTCTCGCGTCCGGGGCACAATTAATTTCTCATATTAAACGCTTCCCTCGCTTCCGCTCGCAATTTGACCGAGTTCTCGCCACTTTTTTCGATATCCGATTTCGGATTCAGATTCGGCGGGATCAAAGCTGTATTTCGCCCGCGAAAACCGTTCCGAAAAACGTACCTTTACGGGGTATATTTTAATGGGAAAAAACGTAGTTTTTCGTCGGACTTTTCGAGAAAACACGGTCCGTACTCTCGTATTTTTTTACGCATTTCCCGATACTTTTTTCGCGATCCGATCGCGCCGTCGTCTTCCTCGTTCAAAAACCTACGAAACCGGTATTTTTCCGGAATTTTCAACGGCCGTTTAGAGGGGTAGAGGAAGCGGGGAAGTGGAAAAAGCGCACATTAATTCTTACTTCGACCCCCCTCCCGCCCTACGGCCCATGGTTCGGGTGGGATTAGAAAATTTTAAATTCGCTCGCTCCCCCTTTCGGAAAATCCCAAGAAGATCCCACCACTCGTAGACTCCCCCAACTCAGCCGTTTGGCCGTGCATAGCATGGACAGACAGACAGACGGAGTTTCATTCTTATAAAATAGTATAGATATAGATGTTCGAATGGGATCGAGGGATGATGGCACTACCCTCTGATGTATAGCTAGCTTGCTAGTCGAGAAAAGCAAGGGATTGTGAGTTGTAACAGAGTTACCGTCATCGAGGTCCCGTCAGGGCTTCAGAGATAGCGCTGTCGTCGTCCCGTTGGTGAAACAACGGGCGTCGCTGCCTCTCCTCGTGTTCTTGAGAAGCTGGGTTTGGCGTTGGATTTTCCAGGTAAACCAATCTACTCCGAACATGGCTCATTAAAAGCTATTAGTAGTGTATCTCTCTGACGATGCTGTCTACCTTTTTATCGAGGATTCAGGCCCCCATTGCACCTCTGGGGGGGGGGGGGGGGGGTATCTAGATCCCTGATTGAGTGCAGCAATAAATTGTTCAATTGAGAAGGTATTGGTATGTGTGTGTGTGTGTGTGTGTGTGTGGATCAATAGGTGGAAATCTTCTAGGTAAACGGCAGCGCATTTTCAGTAGGTACTGACAAGAAGATTGCGCGGTAAGTCGGTCGCCGATTTCAATGAAATATTTACTGCAGTTCCTACATCAAAAATGAGTTGACACATATTTAGCCGTTCAATAGAGTGAGCTCTTAGGGCTTCGAGAAAAATCAATAAAGGTGTCACTTTAGTGTCTACGAAATTAGGGCCGGTTTCATCAAATTTTAATCTATGTTTACTCATTAAATCGAAGTTCTCAGCTGTTAAACAATGATATTCGGTTTCATCAACTCTGGTTCAGATCAATCAATGATAAAATGCGCTAAATCAAAGATCAAAACCAACCAGTCGAATTTGGGTGGTTTGCATTCATATCAACGATTATTACTAGGTAGGTAATTCTTTTCGTCATCTATGTTTACATGAACGAAATCCGTTCTTGCTACGTTTTCCCATCTGTTTTACTACTTTTACGGTTCTACCCAATTACAGAGATTACTCCAGCAATCAGCAGGCTAACACTCTGTTCACAGCTGGGTCAAGGGTATCCTTCGTTTGTGGGATATTCTATTCTATATTCTATTTACGCATTATTCTCCACAACGCAGGGGTAACCCCTGAGACCCGTTCTGGACAACAGCCCTATATTTCATTTCCATTAAACCCCTTTCGTTAGAATGACATATTGAGTAGAAATTATAACTGGGCTATCCCGTAATTATGATTTGAAGTGAAATGAAAATACTTACTATAGGAAATACAGGAAGAGTGTGGAAAACCCTTGAGGTAACAGGGTAGAGTGTCAGTGGATCGTTGTAGATGACGTACGGTGACCCGCCTACCAAGGCTACTAGAACTGATATCAGAATGGGCAAGAAAACCATAGTAATTGTGATGATTAGTGATCCAATGTTAAATCAACTGGAGAAACTTAGTAACGTCCTTCTTATACGTCGATTCCGCTATTAATCAAATTTACGACTCATAGTGAGATTTATTTGTTCACATCAGAACTAGGTGTAATATAATATTTCTCGTTAGTTAGTGCACTTTGCTGGCATTGTGGAGCCAAGATCAACAGTATCATATTCAAAGGTGATAGCCGTCAGTTGAAAAAGTTAGAAAAACAAGTAGGTAATAAAACTGATTGTGTACAATAATAAATTCCCCACGATTGAAGACACCGCGAAATCTGCTGTTTAGGATGCTCATTTAAAATGCTGCAAATAATTGCACAAAGGTTAATTATTTCTATATTAAACAGCCGTTTTACGCAGATCATTGGTCTACAATACTATTAGGTAAGCCCCGAATAAAATATTTCATCTAAACTTGGTGCTTAACTCCATTCAAAAGGGTTTACATCTTTTCAGGTTCAGGACCTCAACAATACAACAATTTACAATAATACGTAATCTTATCATTAGTAACTGCTGCGCATGCGCAAATGTGAATTCCTTCTTTCGACCCTAATATCAACAGTTTTTATCCGATTTTGATGAAATTTTAACAGAATGTGCGGATTGGACGTTTTTCCCTTTAAATTGCATACTTCTCAGACCATTATTTCATTCCACAAATGCGCAAACGTAAATTAATTCAAGCTTCATTTTTCACGCCCTAGTCTCCCAATCTGGCTCATATTTAGTGCATGGTTGCGGGATAATAGTTTTAGCGAATTTTTGAAGAAAATTAAGCTATTGCTCTCGCCTCAAAATTTGTAGAATGTGAATTTTTGAAAAAATTTTATGCAGAAATCCGTTTCAGGCTATTCTGAATCATATTCTGAAGTTTAACGCATTTTTTTATGTATGTATGTATGTATATATGTATGTATGTATGTATGTATGTCATTCCAGACGATAACTGTCCGTAGAATTGTGCTAGAAACTTCAAACAAATTTTAAAATGTTAAGGACACAAAACGAAAGTTCAAGTTCGTTGGTCAGCATGATCGGATTACATCTTCGGGTTGAAATTTTCAGAAATGTAGTCAAAAATATCAAAATAGCCTGTTTTTTGCGATTTGTGGTGCGAAATAATTTTTTCAGCATACTAACGTGTGGTATATTCGGAATCAGCGTAAAATTTCCTATAAGAATATGTATCAAGTTTTGAAAAATTTCAAAGTTGAAAAATCAGTCAAAAATCGAAATAATGCCGTTCGCTAGTTGTAAAAATTGGTAATATTTGCATGAAACATTGTCCAAATTCAGATTGAACTACTCTTATGGAAGTGTCCCTGTATAAACAATCCTAGAACCATGCTGTTTAAAACGTAGGTAGTAGGTGCTTGTTAAAAAAAAAAAAAAAAAAAAAAAAAAAAGTAATCACAACTGATGAGTTTACTCTGTGAAATATTCCGTCCTCCGATTCTCTCGGTCGCTCTCTTTAATGTTTTACGCTCAACTGTTTTAGGACTTGATGTAGCTTTAATACTGACTGTGGCTTAGAAAATATCAGCCATGAAATTATGAAGAAGTTCTATTTATGTACGTACTAGCACGTAGACCAAGGCCTCGCTCCGCTCGGCCGTCAATAGCGACTGAAATGTCGAAGATTTCTTCAAAAATTCGCTCATGGGGTCATGCTGCATGACTGTGAATTTTTGTTAAGCTATTGCTCTCGCCTCATTTGTAGAATGTGAATTTTTGAAAAAAAATTATGCAGAAATCCGTTTCAGGCTATTCTGAATCATATTCTGAAGTTTAACGCATTTTTTTATGTATGTATATATGTATGTATGTATGTATGTATGTATATATGTATGTATGTATGTATGTATGTGTCATTCCAGACGATAACTGTCCGTAGAATTGTGCTAGAAACTTCAAACAAATTTTAAAATGTTAAGGGCACAAAACGAAAGTTTAAGTTCGTTGGCCAGCATGATCGGATTACATCTTCGGGTTGAAATTTTCAAAAATGTAGTCAAAAATTTCAAAATAGCCTGTTTTTTGCGATTTGTTGTGCGAAATAATTTTTTCAGCATACTAACATGTGGTATATTCGGAATCAGCGTAAAATTTCCTATAAGAATATGTATCAAGTTTTCAAAAATTTCAAAGTTGAAAAATCAGTCAAAAATCGAAATAATGCCGTTCGCTAGTTGTAAAAATCGGTACTTAATATTTTCATGAAACATTGTCCAAATTCAGATTGAACTACTCTTATGGAAGTAAGAGTACCTCCTAATTACTTGATTCCATGTTTGTCTATCAAAATCATAAACTAAAATTTCTCTACACGATCAATAGCGACTGAAATGTCGAAGATTTCTTCAAAAATTGGCTCATGGGGTCATGCTGCATGACTGGACTTTTTTATGTATGTATATATGTATGTATGTATGTGTCATTCCAGACGATAACTGTCCGTAGAATTGTGCTAGAAACTTCAAACAAATTTTAAAATGTTCAGGACACAAAACGAAAGTTCAAGTTCGTTGGCCAGCATGATCGGATTACATCTTCGGGTTGAAATTTTCAAAAATGTAGTCAAAAATTTCAAAATAGCCTGTTTTTTGCGATTTGTTGTGCGAAATAATTTTTTCAGCATACTAACATGTGGTATATTCGGAATCAGCGTAAAAGTTCCTATAAGAATATGTATCAAGTTTTCAAAAATTTCAAAGTTGAAAAATCAGTCAAAAATCGAAATAATGCCGTTCGCTAGTTGTAAAAATCGGTAATATTTTTGCATGAAACATTGTAAAATTCAGATTGAACTACTCTTATGGAAGTATCCCTGTATAACCAATCCTAGAACCATGCTGTTTAAGGCTAGAACCATGCTGTAGATAGAATTTGATTCTATGTTTGTCTATCAAAATCATAAACTAAAATTTCTCTACACGATCAATAGCTACTGAAATGTCGAAGATTTCTTCGAAAATTCGCTCATGGGGTCATGCTGCATGACTGGAATTTCTCATATCAACTCATATCTATTCCATATCTATTTCATATCAATTCCTACATTATTGCACCATTAGTAGCTCCTGAGTATTCGCGAAAGTATAATTCCAGGAACGAAATTAATTTCTAGTTTCCATCAGATTTTAAAGACATTTTCTGGTAATGTGCAGGTTAGGCTGTAGAGTGTCCCCTAAAAATTAAATTTTTCTGAAATCTTTACTACATTCTGCGCATGCGCTGACGCAAATTACTTCAAGCACCATTTTCCCGTTTCCTAAATGACCGATTTCGACATTTCACGTCACCGACATCTTCATTGACTATATTCCGTTATGGAGTCTTAATGATTGTTAAAACCATATCAATGATCTATACATTTATCTTATTATCAGATGGAGGGTACCTCGTTACTTAAATATCATTATACTGAGATCAGGTTAACTAGTAAAGTGCAGATATTTTAATTAGTTGCATTAATTTTCCCTCTTGCTGGTGCCTATATCTACGCAGGCATATTGATGTCAATCTTCGGATCTGCAATTTGAAATGAACCTTTTTTGTATTATCTTGAATTCAGAATCAGTGTGCACTGATTGGTTGTGTTGCCTCTGAGCCTAATTTGTTTCTTACTCGAATTATGATGCTGAAACCTGATGCTAATTTCATTCCTAATGGACTCACGGTGGTGTGATGGGTCACCCAAGATGGAGCTCCTCTGGGACACCTCGCTCCGAAACAATTACGAGGTACGGTGGCGCACTGATCAGCTGAGGGGCCTCAAAACCTATATATATATATATATATATATATATATATATATATATATATATTTTTTTTTTCCACATTGATTACAAAGAGCCTAGATAGTGCACATACATACTAGGTATTATTCTATCTACAATTAAAAGGTACAAAGTAAGTTTGCTTGATACATAAATCTGAGGATGAAAATCAATTTCCCATATAAGCAACATTTGCTGTGTTGGTAAATAGAGTCACTGGTTGATGGCAAAAAAAAAAAAAAAAAAAAACTATATACTATATAGTTACAACCAATTGGCTATCCAATACCTATTCATTTAAAAAAATTCAATACCAGTAATTTTTCGAATATTGCACGATAATTGGAAGAACACAGGCTTGTGTGATGTACAAGAGAAGAAAAAGTAGGTACACACCAAATTTTCATTACAACATGTGAAAATGCAGTTATAGGTACTTAATTTCAATTATGTAGAAAGAAACCCCCACTGCTGAAATAGATTTAAAGGTCATTTAAGAATGAATCATAAGAATTCGAAAATGTTCACCTTCCTTCCCTGTAATATTATTCTTTCCTTACCTATTGGGGTCCTGGAACTGTGAAGATGTGAACCCTTTTGGAAGGCACGGTGCGCCACTTTCTGATCATACATTATTCCTAAACGGCTTTTCACTTATTGAATAATGATTTGCGTAGAAGGGCTAACACACATCTAACACAGAAATAGTGAACCTTTGTGTAATAATTACTACGCATCTTGAAACGTAAAGCAACAAACTTTCACGGTGGTTATTTTTTTTTTTCTTAGTCCGTTACAAAGTGATTGAAAATAATAAATCAATAGTAAAACTGAAAACCCACGTTATATATTTAGGTTACTTGGGTTAGATGGTAATATAAATGTTAGTTATGTAAATTAATGAATATGTATGTAACGATGTGTAAAAGAAAATACAAAGTATTAAGAAAAAGGAAAAATTCATTCGAGACTGGAAATTCATTAATTTTTAAGTTTAAAACATTCATACAGTTCATTTATGTCACTATATGAAGATGATTCTTTGAAGATGATTCTTTTTGAGATCAATCGTACCAGTCCAATAGTTTTTGAACATCACCACATCGAAATTTTCAGGTGGCGGTTGGTGCCGCCACGTTCAGCTTGGGAAAAAACTGATTTTCAACTGGAAATTCGCTAATTTTGAAGTTTAATACATTCATACAGTTCGAGTATGCCAAGATATGTAGATATGTATTTTAGGGATCTATTCTACAATGGTTTTTGAACAATACGACATCAAAATTTTGAGGTTGCGGTTAGTTGTGCACTGTCCAGCCTAGCCAAAAACTCTTTTTAACTACAAATTCGCTAATTCTGACGTTTTCAACATTCATACAGTCCATTTATGCCACGATATGGGGTCATTTATTTTATGAATATATTCTACAATAGTTTTTGAACATTACCACATTGAAATTTTCAAGTTTTGATTGATTTCAATTGAACGAAACAAAAATAAGCGTTCTTACCTTTTTTGGATTTAGCCATCACTGAAATATCAACTTCGAAGCCGAAGATGTAGGTACCTACTAACGCGAGAAGTCTCTTTACCGGGTTTCAGTTGAATGGGAGGAATGAAAGGTTGAATTATATACGATGCTATAGCAGGTTCTCTACTGCTTGATTTCTCAATCAGGAAGCTCAGTTTATGGCCCTCCGAAGCTACATTGATTACCATGATGGTAAATTATAACACCAAATCTGGCATGTCCATTGGAATCACCTCGATTCGGAGCTCGCTTAGGACTGTATGAATCGCAGGAAGAGAATGTATTGTTCATGTTCATTATTATTCATATCTTTATTAGGAATTTTCTACAATGTGCTAAACCTGCCGTACGTATCTTATGGAATGAGCTTTTGGGGCTCTACTTTCTCGTCAATACTAAGCACACTTTTGATCACTCAAAAATGCTTTAAGTAAATTCCGATATAAAAGCCCCATACTACGAGACCTTCTCGAGTGATCAAGTTTGTCCCCCACCCCGGCAACTACTTGGAATCGTTCCCTACAAGAAGAACTGTGAGTTTTTCAATTCCATGTAGGTCAGAATGAAGTGTATAGTTTGGTGGTCTGGATGCTCGCAAGCTCGCATCTCAAAAATACATAACATCCAGTAGTCAATCCCTTAGTAAAAATGCAGATTAGTTGGATATGCAGATCAGAAAGAAGTGTATAGTTTGGTGGTCATAACACGATCACATTATAGGTTAGAAACGTAAATGTGACTTTTCATTTGTGACTCATGAGCTGCTCCGCGTTGAACGGAATTGAAGAACTCACAGTTCTTCTTGTAGGGAACGGTTCCAAGTAGTTGCCGGGGTGGGGGACAAACTTGATAGTTCGAGAAGGTCTCGTCCCCATACTTATTCAACACAAGCTTCATTTAAATAAATGCGTTTCCTTGACCTAATTCATTTGTATGAAAAAACCACTGTAACTGTAGTATATAAAATGTTTGTTGTATCTGAAAAACTTAATAAGGTAATATCTTACTAGAGCATCAGAAAGAATAACTCTCCACATAGCTAGGATGAATAGCACCCTGGGTCCAAGGTTTTATAGCTACCAGGGTGTTATACTGTTTAACCATCTACCAGTTAGTTGTTACATGAAGTGGACACTGTTGAGAAGTTTAAAAAAATGTGAAACAAAAGAGGCTACATACGAAATTACAGCTTCCTAGAGTGTAAAGCATAGAAATTAGCTTTAAGAGCCACACATCTGATCCGGACCCTGAGCATCGTCAAGTAAATGTCCTAAAGAGGCTACATACGAAATTACAGCTTCCTAGAGTGTAAAGCATAGAAATTAGCTTTAAGAGCCACACATCTGATCCGGACCCTGAGCATCGTCAAGTAAATGTCCTAAAGAGGGTACAAACGAAATTACAGCTTCCTAGAGTGTAAAGTATAGAAATTACCTATTCAAATTATTTAACCTCCGCTTCACAAATCAAACCGTTTTCGTAATACTCAGATCACCTGCTATGAATCAAATCATCGAAACACAAGCTCAATGAAATCATCAGAAATTAACAAGCGGTTGCAATCATGTTCACAATATCAATTATTGAGAATGATCACCTGTGTGTAAACAATTATTTATATAACCATGCTCATAACTCAGTTTGTTGGACACGCACTTCGCAGTATAAGTATTATTTAGAAAAACTAACACGTTATCAGAAATCGAAGTACCTACCTAAATACACTTTGTACATTTACTCGGCTTTCTTTTCTAGCAGAAGAGGTAGTAGGTAATTTGTTTATATTTTTTCATTGGTATATCTTATTTTCATAATGACGATAGTAAATATTTGAATTAGGTTCTTTGGTTTTTGAAAACTGCTTCAATCTGAATGTGCATATATGCGCATATGAGCAGTTATATAAATTATTGTTAAACGTTCAAGACTCCAACTCCCAGCACAAGTATTTTTATTAAAGGGGGTTTTAGCATTGTAAAATTCTGTATAACTAATGTAATGCTGTATGCTAAATAAATAAAATATTACGATTAAATAAACAAGTTACAACGCTTGTGTCCGAATCTTGGAAGGAAGACCGACGATTGTCGGGCATTTTTTCCGATATCTCTCAAATTACGTGAGATAGGTACGTAAATTGTGGCTTGACCATTAGATTCAGCGTGAAACAACCTTTAGGAGTACCTTAATACACACATTACGCATACATATATAATAAAATAAATAAATAAAATTTTAAAAAAACCGCGGAACGTAGGATTTTTTCCCAGCTAGTTTTGTCATTTGGACCGCAGTGCGGTGGACGGACGGATTTTTTCCATTCGATTTTTCGAATCTTCGTATCTTGAAACGTAAACCGACAAACCACCTTCTCGATTAGTTCGAAGACTATATATGATCTAGTGTTGGTTGCTGCATACCTAGTTTACTAGACTCTTGTTCCACGGATTTTGAAGTAAAAACAAAGTGGTATTCTACTAGTTCTATGTCGATTATGGAAAACTTCGCCGTTCGTAACCCCATTCCGATCTCTTCCTTTGTATTAACAGACTTGTACAAATGATTTCTTAATTAAAAATACCACCACGTACCTAATTGCGTGAAAACTATGAGGGGCCATGAATTGTTTCTACTCGTCTCAAGGTTTCTATACGTCCCTTTCAAAGTTTAGCTTCACATACTATTGAATACCAAAGAAACTAGCTTCGGAGATCACAAGGCAACTGTAACACAGTCTCCTTGTAATGTATATATATGTTGTTGCGTGATTCGTCATAATCAAAATTATTTTTTCGTTGCGTTGTTAGATGGCGATTTCTGGCAAGATGGTCTCTGTAATAACGTATTCTACGTTGATATGTAATAATGATTATATGATCATCGTAATTGAGATATTTTCTGATTCGCCGAGCTAGAAGGCTTGCTGAGTAGGGATGGACATCAATTAATCAATTATTTAAAATAAGCAATCAACTGTCCAAATAATCGATTATTGTCTAATCGATTAGTGGTAGAATAATTAATCGGATAATTGATTAGTTTGTAACGATTATTCAATCGCTACAGTTATAACGATTCAGTTATAACGATTTCAGAATCAAGTCTACCGTGGAACAATACCCAGGGCAAGAAAGTGGACAACACCTCGCCTCACGTTATTGTTATCACGTATCGATCTTATTACATATCTACGGCTATCATTATCAGAAACACCTTTTTTCCGTTATCGTTCGTTTGTTGACACGGAACTTGAGCTTCGATCAAGATGCCACCAAAAAGTGTGGTTTGGGAACATTTTGAGATAGTGGAAAGTCATGCAATGTGCTGGCATTGTGGAGTGAGAATTGAAATATGTAAGAAGTTATTTTCTTCCTTTCAGGTGTATCATCTTCGTCTTTGTTTAAAAAACACAACAAGAGTATCCACAAGATCTGGTCCAAAAGTCGTGTGGAACCCCGTGGCCAAGACGCTTGTATTTGAGATCTCCACAAGGAAGAATCTAACAAAACCCTATCATACTAGTATATTGGAAGCAGATGGCCGAGACGTTCACAGCAATTTTCAAACTCGCCTTAAGATATGTGCCAGCGGTAGCAACTTTTGTTCCTTCAGAAAGGCTTTTTTCTGAAGCTAGCCAAATTCTGAGGGAACAGCGAAGCCGGCTGACACCAGACATGGCCAATAAACTTACCTATATTCCTAAAAGATATATGTAGATTATTCATTCTGAGACTAACTTTTTTTTTACATTCTACAGTTTTTTTTCTTTTAACTTGTTTCCAACTTTTCTAAATTGTGAATTAATTTTTTCTTGCACACAATGACATTATTATATTAAAAATTCGATGTTTTTAACGTACCCTCTCTTTTCTCAGCCTCTTCCAACTTAATCGATTAAACGATTATTTAGGCCCCTATTAATCCGTTAATCGATTAATCTGGTTGAAATAATCGCCGATTCCAATAATCGATTAATTGTTAGCCGATGCCCATGCCTACTGCTGAGGTACCCACGCTCAAATATGTCTGACCTTTTGAAGCGCATGCATTTACTCTCTAATTTACGATTCATGTTTAGTGATAGTCAAAATCTCATATACTGAGCGGAATCTTCATATAACTAAGTAAATATTTTGCAAGCCCTTATGTATTCATTTGTAAAAATAGGTAATGTAAATAGCCATCTCCCTCCGATGCATCTTGATGTAATCTAAAACTGATACCCACCTACTAGTGGACACAGAATGTAGGTAAGCATTTTAATTAAATTGGAAGAAAAATTAGGTTGAAATAAACGACATTCTTGTATTCGATTTTTTCATTCAAGTATTTCTCTTTATTTACAGCTGTCCCCCAGTTCATGTCATTTTGAAGGGAACTGTAAATATAATGGTTGATAATTCAGATGCCAGGTAATGAATATATATATCTATATAATTATTATAGTTTAATAATGATCATTGATCATCAAAACAAACCATTAGGCCAGTAATTTGTACTGAATGTCCAGAGGGGGAGATTATAATCAAGTAAGAGTATCCTGGGATACCCTTTATCATGGACCCTAAATCCGCGCTACATAGAGAGAGGGGAGTGTGACAGTACCATAAAAAATAAAACTTATAGTAATATTGTTTTGATGTAATAATATAGTATAATAAATATAATAAAGAGAATATCGTTTTCCGGTTCTCGGATTCTCATCTATCGCCAACCACAGCATACATCATTCCAAGAACTGGAGAATGACGCGTTAAACCCAGCGCGAGGGCGACGGATAGACACGAATTCTCTTGGAATTGACAGGAACTGTCACACCTTACCTATTAAAGTGACGTAGTCATCTGCGGCTGGGTGAATATAATGTTAGGTGTTGCGTGAAACTTGTTTGGTTCAAGATTTTTAACATTAATAAAAACTGGTTACATACCGTTGGTTGATCAACCTATTTGTTTACATGAGAATAATAATGTTTTAGTATGCGCTTGACATGTGTGCCTCAATACACTCGGTTATTCATCCTTTACGGTGTTGTGATTAGGTACATCATGTAAACCGTATTAACCAGTATTCCACCTTGATCCTAGGTGATTTTCGTCAGTAATGAAAATGAAATAAATAGTTAAAAAATAATAAAATGATAGTGATCATTCACACGTTTCCATCCATTGCCCATAAATATCTGGACAAAAAGAAATTGTAGTGAATAGGATTCGAATGAAGTTGCTAATTATTGTTAGGAGTGTGTCTTAAGAACAAAAAACAATATATTTATGTGTATTTTTTTTCTCATAATCATTCTGACAAAACGTTTCTTCCCTACTTGATGGTGAGTAAGGCTATCTATCTGTAACCTCAGTATACAACCTCAGTATACAATCAAACCCACACAACAGAAAGGTACAGCGACTATATAAGCAGCAGATTATTTACAGGGATAAGATAATTATGTACCGTATGCAGGGGCGTCGCTAGGTAAAAACGCTGCAAATTATTTCACAAAGGTTTATTATTTTTTCAAATGAGTATGATCGTAGTTTTAGTTGGCTTGCGTACGTCATAAAGCCCGTTCAGACTCCTCCGCGTGTCCTATTTCGATACTTCTATAATTATATACGCATGTTCATATTTCTCGATTTAAGCTCCTATCTATTCAAATAGTTATTGCCTTAATAATATCATTATCTAAGTACGTACGAAAAGTCGAGAGGATATGTTATTAAATATGCGTAGGAAAAGCATTGGTAAAAACACACAAATATGACCTAGAAAAAACCACTGTCTGGCACTAGAGCAAGGCGTGTTTCATCGCAGAAGAGACAATTTCTCCACTCGGTCAAGTACCAATTTTCGTGGTTTCTTGCCCATTGTAGGCGCTGTCGTTTACGTATATTCATGCCTCGAAGGAACATGAAATCCGAAAGCAATACAAGTGTAGGAAGTCTATCATCAACAGAACCAGTAGCCCGAAATCTTTGCCAACATCTCACTACATCACTTTACCCGATATTCAATCGTTGAGCGATTTGGCGTGAGGACATCCCTTCGTCGCTCAACGCGACAATCCGGTAACGCTTCCCCGGTGACACAACGTTTCGATTCATCATAAAGGTGCAGGTGGAGAGATTTTCCATGCCACCCTGGAGGTACTCCCTAGGTCTCGTTACCTCACAACCGGAGGTTCACCACCCTATTACGCTTACACTATCATATCACTCATATTTTTCCATCAACATTCATTTGAAAGTTGTGCATTTTGAGATGAGTGAATTTTGTCCTAACATGAGAATAATAATTATTAGGTCGTGCAGTTGTGGCCGTGCATGATCTGGTCCTAAAGTGTTCTGTTGCGAAGTCCTACTGCCCATTGTGGAATATTAGCTTGCGCAGTTGTGGTTGAGCATATGCGTAGGCAGCATTGGTATTAACACACAAATATGACCTAGATCATATATTCATGCCTCGAAGGAACGCCGTACCCACCTCATGGTGCCGCGGTGTAATATATGGGTATAACACGTAAAAGTAATAAACATCCATTCTCCTACACCCCTCTGCTACGCCCCTGGTCACCCCAGACACCACAAGGTGCCGCCGCGCCTCCTCTCACCCCTGCCAACGTTGCGTGCGTGCGTAAGACTAACACTCAAACCCCAAAAAGACACTTTTTCGCCCGTTTTTGGCCCATAGCATCTATGCGAGTGACGCGATCGGGATGGTTAAACGTTAGGACCAGCTAGACCCCAAATGGAGTCTATGTGCGAAAGAACGGGTTTTTTAAGTCAATTTTATGGCCCGGACGGCGGACAGCGAACGGCGGACGGCGGACGGACATTTCAAATTTGAATTCTACGCTTCTACGCACCTTGAAACGTAAAGTGACTAAGTTTGAGGGGGGGGGGGGGGGTTATAAAAATTTTTTGCTACACGATCACATAGGCTTATTATTGGAAATAATAAACCAATATGGTCAGGGGCGGAGTATCATGAAAATCCCAACTGTACCAAAAGTTTCCCGAACCCCCAAAAAATGGAAATAAAGAGAAGAAAATTTGTAGTATCACTTATCAATAGTCCTACTAGCTACAGTTAATATCTATTGCCTATAAGTAACTATTATAAACACGTAACACTTCTGTAAAATGATCATTTTTATGTGAGTTATTACAAGAAAATTTGGTAACATATCATTCGTAGTAAGACCTCCTTATTAGGGAGTTTTTGCAACGCTGAGTCGTAGGCAAGTGGGGGGAACTACGAATAGAAATGGAGCATTGCGCATGCGCGCCAAACGCTAACGGTTAGCAGTCCATTCGTTGTACGAATAGAAAAGTCCTATTTGGAGCTGAAGGGAAGCTGAATACAGCTCCGATTACGCATGTAACCTTCCATGATTTTCAAAAAAGGTATTTGGTTTGTAGAATCTAGACACAGACAGAAACTGCTGTCTTCGCCCTTTGTTGCGTATTAGGAGGTATCTACATCTTCAAAAATGGTTCGTTATTTTCAGTAATAGATCGTAATTTTCCAAGGGAAACAAATGTAAAATATCGTACATAGGTCGGTGATAGGTACAGGTAGGTACATATTTATAATATTGGTACATCTTGATCTTTTATCATGATAAATTTCCCGAAAGAGATTCTCCTAACCAAAGGGAATTTGTGACAGTTCCCGCGAGATCCAAGGGAATGCGCAACCGTCGCTCCGTTGTTTCCCAGCGGGCGTCGCACACCTGTTTTCGTGTTCTTGAAAGGCCGCGTTTGGCGATGGATGGGTGATCCTAGAACTGGAAAACCTATCTTCTCCGAACGTAGCATATATGCTATTAGTACGAGTTGTATCTCTTATGGTACTGTCACACCCCTCTCTATCTATGAGTGTGGATTTAGGCCCCCATTGCACCTCTGGGGCGGCCTAAGTCTATTACATGGTAGCAGAGCGTGGTTAGGATTATGCATGGCTGACGCCTAGTAATCCGATCCACTATTTTTGGGGCGTTAATGTTTCAGAAGAAACATGGCCCGGGTTTCCAGAAGGAATACCCATTATACTCCCTTGGATACATAAATACTTTCATTGGTTCTTGATTATTAATTTCTCAATTTATCCCCTCATATTATTTCTATTTAACATACTTAATTTTCAAGGGCATTGTTCCCAAACCCAGGGCATCGTTCCCTATTTCATAAGTCCCCATAGTGGGCACCTTCCACTGTAAGTCTCCAAAGTTGAGCAAGTTAATTCCCCAGGGCATAGTTCCCATTTTCGTAAGTCCCCAAAGTGGGCAGCTCCCTACTGTAAGTCTCCTGGTTGAACAAGTTATATTATTCCCGATTGTTCCAATCTTTGATTGGGGGTTAACTACCTAATGAATACTTCATATGAAGATTCATTGACAATTCATCCTGTTTTAATTTGACCCTTTTATTCTCAATCGCCAATGCAGCTATTTATTAGTGAGCATCAGTTCTCAACCAGTAAACTATTCCACCTAGTTTACATACTTACTCTCCAACCAAGTATGTTTTTTAAGGGGGCGAGTGTTACATTTCCCGCGAGATCCAAGGGAATGCGCTGCCGTCGCTCCGTTGTTTCCCAACGGGCGTCGCACGCCTGTTCTCGTGTTCTTGAAAGGCCGCGTTTGGCGATGGATGGGTGATCCTAGAATTGGAAAACCTATCTTCTCCGAACGTAGCATATATGCTATTAGTACGAGTTGTATCTCTTATAGTACTGTCACACCCCTCTCTATCTATGAGTGTGGATTTAGGCCCTCATTGAACCTCTGGGGCGGCCTAAGTCTATTACAAATTTCAATGTTGCCTTAAAAACTACCATTACTTTTTCTACCACATCTATTTTTGGTGAAAAAATTAAACCACAGGTAGATAAAGTCGTAGCTAGTTTAATAGGTACTTTTTCCATTATGAAAGAAAAAGAATACATTGCACATTAGGTAATTTATGACTCGGGCTTAATTATGGAGATTTGGCCTGATTAGTGTGCCTTTGAATCGTTTCATTCAATCGTACAACAATTCCTTGTTCGTACAGTACGACACAGTGGTTAGCTTCTGGTTTGCTTGCGCTAGAAAACCTCTATTCGTACAACGACTCAGCTGAACGACTCAGATGGGAAACTGCGAAAACTCCCTATTAGTCTAAGATTAAGACTATATTTGTTCGAAACATGAAGAACGTGCGAAGACCTGTATAAATCTACAATACGCACAAAACGATTCACGCATCAGTAAATCTGATATATATTTGTATTTGTTGAATTGGAACAGTAATTACGATTAAGAAAAACTAATAAAAAGAAAAACTACAGTTATTAAAACTTTCATCTCCACACAGCAATTAAAAAGTTGAGATTTTATTGGAAGTTGTGTAATGACGATTTTTCAATTTAGCCCATGATTTTACCACACCGCATCTTCTATTTTAAGATTCTCAAAAATACCTTTTTCGCACTGTATCCAGAGCAATGGACACAAGCAGTCATTAGTCATTTTTGCCTTTAAACTATGACTACAGCCTTTGAACTACAGGGTGGATTCGGATGAGTGTGAAAAATATTTTAGTAGACCTAAAATCGAGTAAGCCACCGTCAAGGGCAATGTCCTACCTTAGTCCTTTTATGAGATGTAACGTAATTGGGATAAGATGAGCAATTTTTGGGGACATTTTATCGAAAAATGACAGTTTTATGCACACAATTAAAATAACTCAAGTCTTTTACAGATATGTACCTAGGAAAATGAAGGTTTGCTTGGGATAAGACATCTGGAAGTCTCTTCGAATTAAGGGTTTTATAGCCACCTTCCAAATTTTCCCCACTTCTCCCCCTCATCCCCTCTTATAGCGGCGCAGCTGATCCCGTGGGACACAACAAATCCAACTATCACACATTGTAAACTAGAGTTCTATTCGGATGACAAACCTTAACTAGCAAAATTCATTTTCATATCGTCAGCAGGTCAGTTCCGTCCCCAACTGGCACGTAGTCGGTGCCGATCACTTTGCCTTGCTCCCTGTAAATTCGTAAAATTTTGAATTAGTTGTAACAAACTATCAACTTGAATAATATTATTCAGCAGCGAAATTATTTAAAATAACTGTACATTTACGGTAGGAAGGCTTATCATTCCCGTATTAGATGACACACATGGTAGTATCAGGTCATTTATCCCTGAGAAATGAGAAATACATTTCTT
This sequence comes from Adelphocoris suturalis, assembly GCA_030762985.1. Classification (NCBI taxonomy): domain Eukaryota; kingdom Metazoa; phylum Arthropoda; class Insecta; order Hemiptera; family Miridae; genus Adelphocoris; species Adelphocoris suturalis. The sequence goes on from CM061042.1 coordinate 116,223,655, forward strand.
GTTTGCTTGTTTGCTCAGCTATAGGGGCTACCTGCTTATCGGTCCAAGATGAAATTCATGATCATGACCAGTTATAAATGAGACCTAATTATCTCAATCCACAAAAACTCAGTCTAAGTGTCTGCAATGTGCATGGTTCATCGTGGTTATTACTCCTTTTTGAAAGACTTTCTGGAAATTCCTGGTATGTACGAGGAAAATCAAAACTGAATGACGATTGCAAGAAATCGAAAATAATTTGCTTGAGGATCGCAACGAACTGCTGAAGTGCAACGATTACAATGGGTTACAAGCAAATTTTCAGGGGTTGTGCGTGTCAGTTCCCAGACAGTCCCCTATAATTTTCAATGCTTGTGCACATTCGCAAACAAAAATTTCTCATTACGTCAATTTTTCATCTACTGTTGGTCCGATTTCATTCGAATTCGGTAGAGAATAGGGTAGGAAATACCCTATAAATTATATCGCGATTGGTAGAGTGATCACAATTGCGCGTGCGCGAAACTAATATCAATTGACACAGACAAAACTCCGAGTCTAATGGAACGATTTTGATGAAATATCCAGGGATTGTGCGGGATAGCTTCTAGATGGTCCCGCTTAACTTTCATTGTCGTCACATGAATAGTAGTCTGTGCGCATGCGTAAGCGTAAATTTATTATAAAGACGATTTCTTGTCATCTACGGGACCGATTTCGTTCAACCTCAGGGAGTAGATACATATATGTTCCACGAAAACTCCCTAAAATTATATCACGATTGGTGGAGTAGTTACTATAGTGCATGCGCAAAACTACTATCGATACTAATGGACATAGATTTATGCAATTTTCAAAGATTGTGCGTTTTAACTCCTAGACGCTCTCCAGTAAATTTCATTGCCGTTGGGATAGTATCTTGCGCATGCGCAAACGTGACTTTCCCTAACGTCGACTTATCAATCATTTCGTCTCTTGCTTCGTTCTTCAAATAATCTACACGTCCATGTTAAAATGTGTGAGGAAGCTGTAGTGCCTACCCAACTGGGCAGACTTTTTTTCTATGAATCACAATAATAATTTTAAAAAATCATTCTCTGTTCACTTTCCACAAATGTCTTTTCCCTCGCTATACAGGGTGTCTCATTGTTGGGCGCACCCCTGGCTAGGGTTCAATTCTACTTCAAATTTGTGACTTTTTTTTTGTCGTATTAACCCTGGAATGCCCCGTGGGGTTTGTCGAACCCCAATCGCGATTTAAAGTCAGTTTATCATGTTGAATCCCGCACGTCAGGCTCTTCTCACCCCCTTCTATATCACCCCTCACTTCTTCCCTAAAGGCTTCAGCCTTTTTCCAGTTTAGTACGTTCAAGACTTCTGCGTAGTGGAGTACTTTCTTGTGCCTGGGGTTGGACAAACCCCACCGGGGAGTTAACCGCTAGTGATTTTCTCTATAGCAAGTGTTATTTTTGTGGGCGTTCTCACATTTTTTTTTTTTTTTTTTTTTTTTTTTTTGGCTCATCGGCTGAAAAACTCAAGTTTTCGGATTCTGAAGACATTAAATCCATTTTGGAACAGTTGGAGGAAGAAGATAATTTGGCTTAGATAATTCAAACACGGGAGATAATGTCGAGTTACAAGAAGTTGCCTCTCATGAAGAAGCGTCAAAAGTGACAGTTTCGGAGAAACTAGTTCGATGTTCCTTCTGTGAACATCATAGATCTTCAAAGTGTTGAGAATGTTGCTTGGTGCCAATTTTATGTTACCTTTTCATTCTAGATCTTGGGTTTTGTAAGTGGTATCAAACTAATCTTAGAAAATTGTTTGGTAGGTTTTATTTATTTATTTTTGTTTTTTAATGAAAATGTGCTAATTTTATATTGAAATTTGGTTACAATGAGGTACCTTTTTGCTATTATTTTTTTCTTCAGAGCGTGAGGTTTGCCTTACTATTAATTTTTTCTTCATGAGCTTAGGTACCTACTTCATGTTTCTTTACACTCTTGATAACAGAATAAAAATGAAATTTGATTCAAGGGTTACTTATTTTTGAATTGTCTAACATTTTTCAATGTTGGGGTTTGACACACCCCACCGGGGAGTTAAGAGTTGGAAATTTAGCCGGGACATTCCAGGGTTAATTTACTCTAAAGACCACTTTTTTTACCTTTAAATTTTTTTCCTTGTTTTTGACCTTGTGTCACTAAAACTATCATAACTCTCTTACTTTTCAGTGAAAACTCAAATCTGATTATACCGTCTGAAAGAGCGTTGCAATTCCTATCTCCCTGATGCCTATTCAATAAAATTTCAATGGATTGAATGGGAGAAAATCAAGCCGTAATTGAACAGATTGTAAGATTCTAAAAATATTCACTTTCTTCTAAGTTTGTCTCTCGAAACATTTTGGATGAAAGTTTTCATACTGTAAGCCTAAAAGCTGCATCAAAACCCAAGCATTTTTTTAACCACTCATTAGGGTAGAAAATGATGTTTTAAGAGCAAAAAACGTCACTTTTCGGGTGAAAATTGGTATTTTTCACCAGAAATTATTTTAAACTTAATCAGTTTGACACGGTATTTTACGTATTTTTGAAACTGAATCGAATGGTAACATTATGATATGTCCTGGACAAACAAATAAGGGTCCTTTCCTCTGGGTGAAGGGCTCAATCTCTTTATTCGTTTTCTCCTAAATTTATGTGGGAAAACCATTATGGGAGGTCTGATTTAATGGTGACACACACCTCCTAATTTGTGTACATACCTATCTAATTTTCGCACGTTGTCTTGGAATGATCAGCCTGATTACTGTCGGAAAGCCTTCTGTATACGATTAGATACACGTAAGGTCCAGTAGGTAGTTCTGTTGTCAGGATGCAAAATGTCATTATGTCACTTTTTAAATTTATTTTCATTTTACAGGGGAGCAAATTTAAAGTTGCTCTACCCGATGATAACTCGGCCAGTACGTTTAACTGAAATGACTTTCAACAGTTAATCACGTAATTTACGAGTGAATGAAATGGCGTTCAGATTAACTCCCCATCTTGCTACCAGCGGCGGTATTTTCAGAATCTCATAAAAGTATCTTGACATATGACATATTGGCATCATGAATTGACAAAAAATTCTGTTTTTGTCAGATGGTTATTGAGCATATGTCTACTAATTATATTTTGTCATCTTCCTGTTCCGGGAAGAAAACCTCCTGCACAAATGGCAGAACCACACTAGTTGACATGTGACATTTTTCTATCTTGTGTTTTATTATTTTTTGTCAGGAGACATAGTGCCACATCTCATATCTCTGGTACTAAATGTCGTAGAATTTGACAGTAGCTAGACTTGATGTCTCTTAGTGACCACTGAACAGAAACTGTATGAAAACCGAATGTAAAATTCAGAGTTTGTTATATATCGAATCCCTGAAACTTTGAATGGGTTTGCGGAAAAATAGTGAAAAATGTCGATAAACACTGTCGAATTAAACGTGACTAGATATACTTAATGAGTTGGCTATTTACTATTATACGAGAAATTATTTACTTACTACGAGGTCCGGTCAAGAATTATTTTGACCTTTGGATTAACAAATAATTGAAGAAATGGTTCTCGGTATTCATTGGGGGTCAACCGAATTGGATGAGATTCACCTAATACCGAGGCAAGTAGCGCGAACACCAGCAAGGAGACGAATAACATCATCATTGTAAGGATTGGTGGACCGGTATGAAATTAGCTGTCGGGAAATCCTGTGGAGGTAGGTACTTTTTATGCATCGATTCTGCTATTAACCAGGTTTACGACTCAAACTGAGATTTCTTCACTACAGTTATAAACGGGACGAAGGTAAACTATTTCTCGTTAATTGTTACGAATGGAATGCGTCACCGAACAGAGATCGAAAGCATTTTATTCGAAGGCTGTTAGCTTCGGTTGTGAATATGTTTAAGTCATCTATAGGATTTATAACCTATTGAGATCAATAGTAATCTCTGCACATACGCAAACGTAAAGTCCTTAAAACTGACAGTTTCTAATTAGGTACCTGTCTTGAGTTTTCTTGTCTACATTTTATAGTTCTTGGTCAATGTTAAGGGCCTCAACGAAGTTCCACCATCAGCCCTATTTTCCTGTTCTTGGCCAAACTTTCCGATTGAGTTCTTGAATCTAGCTTCTGCATCTTCTCCCTTCACACTTTTACCCCAGGTTACTGGCATTTGTCCTCTCCCATATTAGTCTTGAGGGTTCTAGGTCATTGCATATCACTCAACCGCAAGGTGATCTATGCCCCATGGCATGGCTAATTAATTTTTCCACACTTCCTTTCCCTGATTTGGATTTTTATTGTGGTATAGCAAGCTTTCATGCTCAGCTCTTCGTTAGATATTAACATGGGCCGAAATCTGCAGAATATTCATCGGAGTCACCTCTGCATAACAACTTGGAGCTTCTTCTGGGTCAGCCTTCAAGACCTCTGGTGGGGTTTTTCGCCACACCCACCGCCTTTCCACTCATCATTTTTTGCTTTTATGGCGTATTTGATTTCTCTTTTGGTTGAGGATTGAGTGCTTATCCCTAGATCATGCGGTTCATGGGTATCTTTAACAGGGCTTTAATTGTGGTTAACACCAGATGCACATGGGTTGACAGCTGATCCTTTCCGTTCCTTTCAAAATTTTAGAAATTTGTTTTCTTTGACATCCGTTTTGAAGCATTCTGAAAGAATCCTAGAGTTTTGCGCTTTTGCATAGACGAGTACATCAATATATTCCACAGTTTGCATAAAATTTCGATGGCATTTTCAAAGAATTCATCGGGTAAATTCTTGGCAGTCACCAATGAATTTTATCGCTGTCGGACCAATAGTATACGATGTGTACGCGTTAACATATATTCCTTGTATCAAGCCCAAATTCTACAGTTTTTTTTATTAAACTCACACGAGGAGTTCTGCTCCGGTAGGGTCAGGCCTCTCCATGACATTCTGTTTCGGGTTATTTCGCGGTTAATGCGCGGTCACAATTGTAAAATTTTTGCGAGTGACGATCGTGCCGCCGTATCAGTCGGACGTGTTATCCTAGCTCTGCATTCTTCGTTAAAGTTGATCGGTTTACGCGAGTCCTTTACGCATGATTTTTGGGAAGGTGAAACATTCAATACCTAACTTCCCGTCTCTTGAATAGCCTCCGTGGTCGAGTTTGCTCATTTTTCGGCTTTGGAAATTTCGGGTTTTTACTCGATCGGGACCTCGTGGTGCGCTCGTTTCGGGGAGCCGTAGCCCCCTCCAGTCAGCTGTCCCCCGGTGATTGGCGGGCCCCCTCTCCATCCGTCGAGGTCAGTTTTCCCCACCTATATAGTAGGATAGAATCAAAATATTCGCCGACTTGGTTCTCAGTGCCGTTCCGGTTGGGACGCATTACTTTTGAGAGTGGATAGTGCGCCCATTATGCCTGCCACTGAGCTTTCGATCTCCACGCAATTAAGATAATGTCACAGTCTTCCCTTGACGAATTTTTTTCTCCAGGCATAAATAGAAAATCATTTACTAAAAGGAAACAACGTTTGAGTGATTCAGACTCTGATACCCCTTCAAAGAAACATAATTTTGAATCAGCAAAATCATATAAGATGTTGAGTGAACAGGATAAGGTGGATTTAATTAACAGGTTTAGCGACGTAATGGATGGGAAGATTAAAGAACTTAAAAAAGATATCCCAACAAAAGAGGATATGACTGCGATAAATCAAACTATCGCCAGTATCTCGCAGGAAAATGGAAAATTGAAAGAGGAGGTATGTGTCTTGAGGAAGGAGCTATCAGCTGTGAAGGAAAAGATGAAACATATTGATTACCGGCATCGGGGAGACAATCTAATTTTTACGGGACTCAAGCACGATAAGGATTCAAACCTTCATGAAATTATCACATCTTTCCTCAAAGAAACGTTGGGCATTCCTGATGACCTAATGATTGGTGATATTGTACGGTTAGGTGGAGCTATGCCGGATGGGCCACTCAAGGTTAAATTCCTAAAAGGATCTTTTATATCAAGAATCTTCGGCAGGACGAGGCGATTGAGGGGCACTGGCTTTGGCATTGATCGTGTTTATCCCGATGATGTCAGGGCAGTGAGAAGGAGACTCTTTATGATTCGAAAAGAGGTAATGAAAGCCAACGGAGCTCTGAGGGTTATTATCAGATCAGAAACCATGATTATTGGAAATGAAAAGTTTTCATGGTCCGAATCGTTTGGGATCACTCATGAGGGAGAAAATGGGATTTCCAAACTAAATGATATTGTGGGAGTCGATATGTCTCAAAAACTTCCTTCGCTTGCGTCAGCTGTGGGCTCATCAGCGACTCCACCCCCGCCCCCGGGAGGTTCCTGAGATGAAGTTGCCTGCCGGCTGGATTCGAAGTCACACTGCACCTACTTTTCCGATAAATCTTTTGAGTTACCTAGTTCTAATATATAGTAATATCTTAGTTTATAATGTTTGTGGTTTGAAGAATAAATCTTTATATAGGCACTTTTTTGATTATGTAAGGAGTTTTGATGTGTTCTGTTTGCTAGAAACTCACCTCTTAGCCTTAGATTGTGAGAGATTCTCCAAATATTTTCCGGATTATAGTTTGAAGTGGGTTCATGGTGTTAAAAAAGCTAACTGTGGGAGAGCGGCTGGGGGTATGTTGCTGGGGATAAATAATTCTAGGCTAACGACTGAAACTTTTCATTTTGAGATGGGAGCCAACAGGCCATACTTAGTGGGTATGTGTGGAGGAAGTAGAATTAATATCATACCAGTATATCTTAATTGCAATGCGTGGGAGGAGGACTTCAACGAGCTGTATGAGTTCTTGACAGACGTAAACCATGAAGATCAAGAATTTATAATCATAGGAGATACTAATGCTAGAACAGCTGCAAAGCAATCATTACCAGCGGAGCTACAGATCGATGGTGTGAGGTTCATGGAAGTCAGAAATTCAAAGGACAGTAAATCCAACGGTAGGGGTGAAAGTTTTTTACAGTTATGTGAGGATTTCAGTTTAATAATTATCAATGGAAGATGTGCAGGTGATATAGAGGGTGAGTGGACGTATGTTGGACCGAATGGTACATCAGTTATAGACCTATGTTGCATAAGCCCCGGTGCTCGGCCAATAGTAGAGTCCTTTTCGATTGGATGTCAAGTTTTTTCTGACCATATGCCTTTGGAGGTGAAGCTTTTCTGCCGCTCTACGCAGTTGGATAATGTTTTGCCACTCTTGCCAAAACAAACGTGGAGGGATTCTGGGAAGGAGGCCTATGCAAGACATCTTAGCTTGCTGTCTGTGGAACCGCTATTGGACGCCCTGCCATTGCAGGATTCTATGTCCCTATTGACTGAGCGTATCATTCAGGCAGCTAAGGTTTCGGGGATGAACGTACCAAGTCGGCCTGAAGGAAAAGAACCATGGTGGAATTGGAGGTATGTCAGAGAGAGAGAAAAATCCTTCGCCCTATTGAATCTATTTAGGATCTCAGTCTCCCAAATATCCAGGAATGCCTACCTTGAACAGAACTCTAGATATAAGAAGGTCTGTGAGGAAAATAGAAAGGAGTACTATGGGGGATTGGCTGATAAGTTTGCGAATATACAAGATGGTTCAGAATTCTGGAGCTTGGTTCAGTCACTGAGGCCTAGCCTTCAACGTAGAATTGGGAGCATCCCTATGTCTGGCTGGGTGCAGCACTTCAAAGCACAGTGGAGCCACGCTGCTGGGGCGAACACTTCATATGAGTATAGGGGACCTTTGGCGGCAAACGAGATCATGGATCAGCCTTTCACAATGGGTGAGCTAAAGATAGCATTGGCAAAGACTAAGGAGAATAAGGCACCCGGCCCTGATCGAGTAGGTTACGAGTTTTACAAGAATGCCCCCGACTCCTTTCTGGCTGACCTGCTTGCTCTTTTTAACCGAGCCTATGATCAGAGAGCAGTTCCGGCGTGCTGCCCATAGAATGTGGAGTGAGACAGGGTTGCCTACTTAGTCCACAGCTTTTTGCATTATATATTAATGATCTCGTCGAATCCCTGCCCTGTGGAGTTCGAGTTGGAGGCACTACTATCAGAACGTTGATGTACGCTGATGACATTGTGATCTTGTCCGAATCACCAAATGATCTTCGAAGAAATATTCATGGACTTCAGGAGTATACTGCTAGGTGGGGCTTAACAGTTAACCTAACCAAATCCCAAATCATGGTGTTCCGGCGTGGGGGCAGACTCAGTTCAGGAGACCGATTTGCATTCAATGGGGATCCAATTAGGGTTGTGTCTTCATATAGGTACCTGGGTGTCACCCTCACAACAAGGCTTTCATTTGGAGCTCACTTTGCTGAAAGGGCATCCGCTGCTAAACTTGCCATCAACAGCGTCTACAGAAACCTTTTCTGCAGTCCAGCCATTCCTGCCTTGGCTAAATATAAAATCTTTAATGCGGTGATGAGAGCAGTCCTATGTTATGGTGTCCAGGCCGTTGGCTACATTATTTCTAACACCCTTGAGCATGGTGCTTAGGGACTTTGTGAAATTGGTTTTTGGCTTGCCAAGAAACGCCCCTAACTATTTTGTATATTTGGAGTCAGGAGCTCAGCCAATATTCGCAAACACACTCTCACTCAGCTGCCGTTACATAATTAAAGCCCTAAAAATGCCGAAGAACAGGTACCCGGGTGTTGTTGCAAGGGAGGTCATAAAGGCTGGGGTTTCTTGGTGTAGAGCAATCTCTGAGCTCGCGTTGCAGCACGGATGTCCGTTTCACGGAAATTTGGAGGAAGCAGAGAAGTGGGAGGAGCAGCTAGACCCCTTGGTGGAGGCAGTTGGACGGAAATAGTCAGAAGATATGCTATCTGCCACCCAGAATTCTAGGATTCCACTATATCCCTTATTAAGCTTGGATGTTCGACCGGCAAATTTACTGACTGAGGAGGATCACCCTTTTTGGGTACGTCGCTGGGTCCTAAAATTGAGGGGGGCAATGCTGGCATTGAACTGCGGACCCTATATCAGATCAGACAGCCCACGAACGACCTGCTCCATGTGCAACTCAGGTGCTGATGAGGATATCCTCCATTTCTTTGGAGCCTGCTCTGCAATGGGAGAATTTCGAATGCGCTATCTTGGAGAACGTGTTCTGGGCTTGGACAGAATGGTTTCCCTGCTGAATGACAGGAGGTATTGGCTGGGGGCGGCTGAATTTGCGTTCCATAGCTGGCGATATAGAAAATATCTAGTAGCAGAGTTTAATTGGTAGAACCCTTCTAAAGATTGAAATCATAGTCATTTCTGTAAATTAATTTTTGTTAAATACAATATAATACTTTCGTAACGTTAATGAACAATATATAAATTGTAATGTTGAATCAATTAGATACCTAACAATGAAGGTAAAGTGTCACGACTCACGTCACTCCGGCAGGCGGTCATCAAGACCATTGCCGTAACATGTTTTTTGTTTGTTAAATTTTTTATTCCATAACCAGCCTTATTTATTTCTATTATGTTAAAAAATTTTGAGATGCATACATAGTTGTACTAATAAACATGATTTCTTCTTCTTCTTCTTGTTGTAAAATTTTTGCAGCATGCGTTTTTACCTTTTGTCGATGAAATTCTGCATATGGTTTGTGCGGGTTGGGGTCTACATGGTTTCTCCCTTTGACATTTACCTGGTTGTTGTGTAACGCTAAACGGGTTAACTTGGCTTAATACGCTTACTGAACGGATACTTACTGGAATCAATACTGGTGTGTATTTGACGACAGGATATTTCCGCGATGCCTTTAGATGCTCGTATGGGACGAACGGTGATCCACCAACCAAGGTCAATAGCAAAGACATTGTAAAGGGGGTGAAAAACATCATGATAATGAAGATAAGTGGTCGAATATGAATTAAGCTCCTAAGAAAACATGGAAGAAAATTATTATTATAAACCTTTATATACTTCTTTCGCTATTAACCGAATTCACAACTCATTGTGAGTTTTATGTTCATACATGCCATAAACTAACTTTCGTTAATTAATGCGAATACGAAGCATGATGTTGGGAGTCAGTAGGCCTCAGTTATAGTGTTTAAGAAACAAGTAATAATTAAATTGAGCAAACCAACATTTATCGAAGTTAAAGATACTACTATTTAATTTCGTTAATAAATATTCGCTATTAACCCTTAGCTAAACGCCTTTGGGGAAAAAAAACAGGTGCGCGGTACTAGGCACCGCAATTTTTTTATTGGCCATTTCTCATTGTTTATTGTCTTTTAAAACAATAATTGAAATGAAATTGGTTAAGAGAGATAAATTGAAACCGAAGGAACGTACAAGGAGGAACTAAACACATTTCAACTACAATAAATCAGATATTGCAATCATAAATTAGGTACAAAATCGAAAGCAATCACAGTAAACAAAAAACGTGAACAAAGAGACAACTTTAACTTGGGGAAAGTTTAATAGATTATGAGCAACAAAAAAATAATGTTCGTGAGTCGTAAACAACATCACGTAGAAAAGTTGTACTAACTCATCCACAACAGCTACAAAAACGCTGCAAATTGTTAAACAAAGTTTTATTATTTCTGTATTGGATAACCCTTCTACGCGGAAGACCAGACTATGATTATTAATCAAAGACTATTAAATACATTAGGTATCTAAATATATCTGCACAGATGCATACTCTTACCGAAGAGAAATTGATTATATAAGGTAAGTAATATCTACACTTTCTTGGTTACAATGATCAGAACGTCAGTAATTTAATTTTATCCACAAATTTTATTTCAAAATTCGCTGTTTTAGCCATGCTGCATGACTGAGTACTTGTTTCATAACATGAGAGCACTCGGTTTGTCTGTAAAAAAATACAAATGATACAAGATAGTAACTTGTGCAATACAGGGGCGTCCCTGAGTGTGGGTTGCACATGATTTTCAAAAATATTCATAATAATTTAAAATAACTAGATGTTTTAAACACCAACCACGATAGAAGTTCTATTATTGTGAAATTGATAACTACCTCGTGGATACTGGATGTATGCATTTCATTTCAACTGGGAGAAAAATAAGGTTGTAATAAAATTCAGTCTTGCATTCAATTTTTATATTTATTTTCCTTTAGATTGGCAGCTGGTGTCTGCAAGCCCATGCGACTTTTCTGAGCACACTGTAAACACATTATGTTGATTTTCAGTTGTTTGGTATTAAGTTTTATAATTAATAATGATTATTAATCATCAAAACAAATCATTAGACCACTTATATCAATTGAATGTCCGAGGGGTAGGTTTATAATTAGGTAAGATTATTCTGGCACGCCAGAGGGTAAAATTATAACTGCATCATCCAAAGCTCATCTGTTCTGCGGTTTATTTGCACTACATTTTATTGATTCGTAGGAATATAATGCTAAATTTTAAACCCTTAACCATGCTGTCTCGATCGCATCATGTAAACAGAATTAACCAGTATTCTACTATTATCCTTGGTAAGTGAGTGATTTTTTAGGATGCCCCTCTGCAGCACTGTCATATTTTAAGCAAGGCTTCGATAACAAGAGGGAACAACCCCAGCATGGAAAAAATTAAAATAAACAATAATAACAATTAAAAAAATGTAAAAACAAAAATAATAATAATTACTGCATACAAATCCGTTTCAAACCATTCTAAGACTTTTCGTAAGTGATCGTAGTATACTATGTTAAATTGTTTTGAAATTTGAGCTTTTTGAGTGCAAAGATATTGTTGAATATTATTTTTATGACGAATGAAGTATTCTAAATAATAAGCTATTCAAAAAGAAATTTTGGGTTTTTAGCTTTTTTTGCGGTTTTTATCGGTTTTAATATACCTACTTAGTGAATTGTAATGAAATTCAAGTTTTTTTTTTTTGCCTCAAACGATTTATTTATTAAGCCACATACAACATAATTTACATTCAGATTCAGTACATCATTAAAATATTACTTTCAGACTTTACCTATAGTACAATATTGTTAATTTTTATAAATTTTACTAAATGATTATAACTTTTTTCATTTTTTAGTACACAGTTCATTCTTGTTGGTAGTTCCACTCCTTCTTCCACTAATCTTGCCATCATAGTTTCCCTTGTGATCTTGAATCGAGTACACTTCAGAAGAACATGATCACTGTCTGCAATTTCACCCTCCGCACATGAGCAAGTAGGGTCATCGATTATGTGAATTTTGTATAGGTGACTTGGGAGTCGATGATGATCAAATCGGAGTCTGCAGACAGTTTTAATATGGTTGCGGTCTAGATTCCCATCATTGAACCATGTATATTTTGGTAAATTTTCTTCAATATTTCTATAGAATTTTCCTTTTTCCACATCTTCGGAATATTCCTTCTTCCATTTTTCGTACATTTCGGCTTTGCATTTCCTTCTCAAGTCTTCTATGCTATGGTGATACACCATTTCCCCTGAAGAGATAGCAAATTTCGCTGCTAAATCAGCTTCGTCGTTTTCGGGTATGCCTGAATGACTTTTCACCCATACAAGGTGCGTGTAAACATTTTTTTCTTTCAGTCGGTGAATTGCATCCTTTATTCTTAACGATAAAATGTCGTTTGCTTTTGAAGTTTGCTTGAGTTGGTTCAAAGAGCTCATACTATCTGAGAAAACAGCTAATGACTCAATTGGGAGCGTAGTAGCATGCATCACAGCATTATATATGGCACATAATTCTACCGTATATATGGAGTCAAACTTCGTTAATTTGTATGCATATCTGGAATTTAGTTGAGGATCGTATACTGCACATCCTGAGCCATCAACAGATTTAGAGCCATCAGTAAACAATTTATAAGCATCAGCATATTTTCCGTTTATTATTACACTAGCCGCTCCGCTGCAAATTGTTAAACAAAGTTTTATTATTTCTGTATTGGATAACCCTTCTACGCAGAAGACCTGACTATAATTATTAATCAAAGACTATTAAATACAGTAGGTATCTAAATATATCTGCATAGATGCATACTCTTACCGAAGAGAAATTAATTATATAAGGTAAATAATATCTACACTTTCTTGGTTACAATGATCAGAACTTGAGTCCGTAATTTAATTTCATCCCCAAATTTTATCTCAAAATTCGCTGTTTTTGCCATGCTGCATGACTGAGTACTTGTTTCATAACATGAGAGCACTCGGTTGGTCTGTTAAAAAAAAATACAAATAATAAAAGATAGTAACTTGTGCAATACAGGGGCGTCCCTGAGAATGGGTTGCACATGATTTTCAAAAATATTCATAATAATTTAAAATAACAAGATGTTTTAAACATCAACCACGATAGAAGTTCTATTATTGTGAAATTGATAACTACCTCGTGGATACTGGATGTATGCATGTCCTTTCAACTGGGAGAAAAATAAGGTTGTAATAAAATTCAGTCTTGAATTCAATTTTTATATTTATTTTCCTTCAGATTGGCAGCTGGTGTCTGCAAGCCCATGCGACTTTTCTGAGGACACTGTAAACACATTATGTTGATTTTCAGTTGTTTGGTAATTCAGGGTTTATAATTAATAATGATTATTAATCATCCAAACAAATCATTAGACCACTTATATCAATTGAATGTCCGAGGGGTAGGTTTATAATTAGGTAAGATTATTCTGGCACGCCAGAGGGTAAAATTACAACTGCATCATCCGAAGCTCATCTGTTCTGCGGTTTACTTGCATTACATTTTATTGATTCGTAGGAATATAATGCTAAATTGTAAACCCTTAACCCTGCTGTCTCGATCGCATCAAGTAAACAGAATTAACCAGTATTCTACTGTTATCCTTGGTAAGTGAGTGATTTTTTAGGATGCCCCTCTGCAGCACTGTCATATTTTAAGTAAGGCTTCGATAACAAGAGGGAACAACCCCAGCATGGAAAAAATTAAAATGAACAATAACAACAATTAAAAAAATGTAGAAACAAAAAAAAAAAAAAATAATAATAATAACTGCATACAAATCCGTTTCAAACCATTCTAAGACTTTTCGTAAGTAATCGTAGTATATTATGTTAAATTGTTTTGAACAACAGCTGTTTGGGGTCTTTATTGGTTTTCGGAACTGGTACAATTATATTCGTGAGCCATTCTTCGGGTATGGCTCCTGATTCCCAAGATTCATTGAATATTCGAAGGATCTCTCTACGACCTGCATAAGGAAGGTTTTTTAGCAAAGAATATGAAATTTTATCATGTCCGGGAGAAGTGATCCTGTTTGGTGAAATTGCATCCTCCAAGTCCAACATGGAGAATGGACCAGTTAGAATATCGGAGTTTAGCATAGATTGTGGTATAGTTATATTTATTGATACCAATGATGGACATATATTATTGGTGAACTCATCAATCTAGTCATCTGAAGTGCCAATCTTTCTTTTCACGAATCCGTGTTTCAAAGCTTTCAACTTATCCCACACTTCCCTGATTGGAGTTGTTCTATGTAGACTCTCACAATACGTCTTCCTTGATGCACGCTTTTTACTATTATAGGTTGGCCTGCATTTGGCCTGAGATTATTGTAGTTGGAAAAAAGTATTCCAGTTTTGAACCTCTTTATAGTTAAACGAACATCTCAAATTCATTTGCAACACCGAATAGCATTCGCTATCCCACCATGGGCGTTGCGGTTTACCACTAGGTATACCGTTGGTTTTTTTTTCAGGGATTGATTCCTTCGCAGCTTTATTGATGATACCTATAATATCTTTATACGATAAATTTGTATCCCGATTAGGTAATGCATTTTCTATCTGTGTATTGATTGAATTTTGATATTTAGCCCAATTGGCTCGTTTGGTGTTCCATCCTCCAATTGTATTCACCTCCGGAGACACATCTTGATCTCTAAATTTTATTTTAATAGGGAAATGGTCGGATCCACATGGGTCATCTAACACTTCCCAAGTGCAATCTGATGCTAATGAAGCAGTAACAACACTCAAATCTAAAGTAGAAGGTCTTTGATTTGGTCTTGGTATTTAAGTGTGTGTACCATCGTTTAATAATACCCAATCTCTTTCGTTAATGATTTCTAACAGTTTACGTCCTCTACTATTATTATTCTCTGATCCAAACACTGTGTGATGGGCGTTGAAATCCCCTCCTAATAGAATAGGTTGCGGCAAGGATGATATAGTATCCCAATCCGTCATGTTACGCGGGGTCGAAGGTGAGAAATAAATTGACCCAATATAAAATTGGTGGTTGTCCATCTTAACATCTATAGCACTGATTTGTATATGTTGCTTCCACTGAGGAGGTACTACGATGGAGTGTATCTTATATGGGATATTTTGTTTAATCGCAATAGCGCTTCCTCCACTAGTTTGGTTCCTGTCACATCGTACTAATTCGTAACCTGGAAGGTTATATGTTTGTCGTGGATTGAGCCAAGTTTCTGATAGAAGAGCTATATCGGTACTCTCTGATTTCAAAAGTTGTTCTAATGCTGCTTTGTTGCTTTTTACCGAACGAGCATTCCACTGTATAATTCTTACCATTTTATTTAGGCAACTATTTTTATAGTTGATTGTAGAGTTTTTAAATTTTGTATTTTTGATTTTTTTAATAAATTTGTTTATAAACGTATTTATAATATTATATACAAATAACTATATATATATATATATATATATATTTATTTATTTATATAACACCCATTCAGATATTAACCAACTGAGTGTTGGCTTCGTAAAAATTCCGTTATTTTATTTTGAATTGTGTTTTTTATGTATTCTGTCGATAAATTTCTGTCATCTCTGATTTTTCCTAGCATATTTAACATCGATTCTGTAAAGCTTTCTGTTAATAATTTATTTACTTCTAGTTTTTCGAATTGATCCCGATTTTTAGTTAATCTTCTATCGTATTTATTTATCGACTGTTCCTCTTGTGTAATTTTAATTTCGTCTTCTTCCATGCGTTCAAGAGGTAATGGCGATATCTCCTCGTGATAATTATTGTAATATTGTTGCTTTCTTATTCCTCGACGTGATGCTTGGGCTGGGGTTGGGTTATAGGGTTGAAACCGTTTTTCTTTTTTCTGAATATATTTTTCCGATTTTTGTTTTTCTTCGTTTTCCGACAGAGCATGGTCTATGTAGTCATTTAGGACCGTGAATTTATTTTTTGTTATCGTTGAGTATGATTCAGAAGTTACGCGATCCTTCTTTTCCTTTGTTTTTTTAACATAGATAGGACAATTTTTGTCATTGGCTAGGTGATTAGTTTGTTTGCAGTTAACACATTGCATTATAATTTCTGTGTTATGACAATTATCAGATTCGTGTTTATCTCCACATTTCAGACATCTTACATCGCTTCTACATTGATCTTTAGTATGACCCCATCTAAAGCATTGGTCGCATTGACGTACAGAGGGAACATATGGTTCCACTCTACAACGCGTACCATATATGTGAACGTACTCCGGTAAAGTCTGACCATCAAACGTCACAAAACATGTTTGTAGTTTAGTTGTTTTGGGGGAAGGGTCTTGTTTTGAAATCTTCACAAGTCGTTTAATTCTTAATGGTTGTACTGGCGATCTCATTTCATCCAATATTTCCTTATCTTCTAGAGAAGTGTCAACATACCGAATAACTCCCGTTTTGTGTATCAAAAAATCAGGAATGTAAGCTCGCATATTTTTTTGTTTGAAAACGTTATTATCCAACAAATTGTTGGCAGATTTAGCTGTCACTGTTTCAACCATAACTCGATTTCTACCTACTATTTTTATAGCTGAAATTAATTTACGATCAATGTTTGTCTCTGAGAATAACATTTTGCCAAATGACATAGGATGAATTCTTCCAACATTTCCATCATTACCTTCAACATATAAAAAAAAGGTCCTTTATCTTGTACTTTGAATCGATTCAAACTTATTCTCTTAAAGAATTCAGACTTTGATTCCGACTGACTCTTGTTATTGTAACTATTAACAGGTGTAATAGACCGGGAGCTCACGACACAACAGTTGTTGACTCTACGGAGGTTCACGCAAACTCAAGTTAATTTTCAGCCTAATCACGTACACGAATTTTTCAATGTTCTATATTAAATTTGAAACACTTCGTTTGAGCAATATTTTGCTAAACATTATAAGTGTAACAATTTTTAGCCGTGTTTAGCCTTTTCTAGTGATTTTTTGAGCACATTTTTGAGATTTGGCCAATTTATTGTGCTCAAAAAGTGCTGGCCAGTGAACTAATCCTTTCGTTGGGAAAGCTTGATTTTTTTGCGCATGAACGGAATTTTTATCCTAATCCTCAGGAGAGTTATCGCCTGAAAAGACACACAACACACACAAACTGGTTTTTAGTTCATTTTTTATGCTCAATTTTATATGTTTTTCAAGGATAACACTTGTTGGTTAAAGTGTAAAACTCGGTTTTAACGGAGTCGGAGAGATCCGCGAGTGTTACCACTCGGTTTAGCGTGAAATAATATTTAAAAAACGACCCCAAACTAGAATTTTATTAGGGTTTCATTTTTCGCAAAAACCCTCGATTTCGTAGAAAAAAAAATTTTTTTTTTAGCATGCTAACATACTTATCTCCCTCAATTAACAAAGTGAAATGAAAATTAAATATATCGTTGGAAAGCTGGTATTATGTTGTAATGTTTAGGCGTACAGCATGAAAATTTCCATCCAGAACCTTTCGAGGGACAAACTTTGAAGAAAGTGAAAATTTTCGGAATTTTACAAATTTTTCACTTACGGATTATTTTTTACCCGTTCATTCCATTAAAATTAGAATAAAATCATTAGACGCCAATCTATAAAAAAATATAGACGCTAACAGAATGTAGTGAACGGAATTCGAATAAAGTTATCTTATTCTTACATAGCCGCTCCAGCTCGCTTCACTCGCCTCCACGTCCCCGCGTCGCCTCGCTTCGCTCGCAAGGTGTGGCTGTGTACATGCGATGTATTACAATTGAAACATGTAGGGGATATTGCTCGCTTCACTCGCAAACCTTAGATCCCTAAGGGTAGGTTTAACGTGTGTAGGGTATGTTGCTCGCTTCGCTCGCAAACCATAGATCCCTGAGGGTAGGTTTAACGTGTGTAGGGGATGTTGCCCGCTTTGCTCGCTCGGTATGGCTGTATGTGTGTAGGAGAAACCCTGCCCCCCCCCCCCCCCACCATAAGGTTGCTCGCTTCGCTCGCAAGATGTGGCTGTATACATGCGATGTATTCCAATTGAAACATGTAGGGGATGTTCCTCACTTCGCTCGCAAACGGTAGATCTCTAAGGGTAGGTTTAACTTCTGCAGGGGATGCTGCTCACTTCGCTCGCTTGAGGAAGTTATACTGTCCACCCAACTTGGCAGACGTTTTTTTCTGTTGGAAATTCTTACAAACAAAATAAATCTTTTAAAACTACGTGGAACCACAAAAAAGTTTATTTGGGGATGTTGCTCGCTTCGCTCGCAAGGTATTGCTGTATATGCGTAGGAAAAAACCCATACATTAAACCGAAATTCGACCCCCCCCTCCCGCCCTACAGCCCATGGTTCGGGTGGGATTAGAAAATTTTAAATTCGATTATACACCTTATCGAAAAATCCCAAGAAGATCCCCCCACTCGTAGACTCCCCCCACTCAGCCGTTTTTCCGTGCATAGACACGACAAACAGACAAACAAACAAACAGACGGAGTTTCATTCTTATAAATAACTAGCCGCTCCGGCTCGCTTCCCTCGCCTCCACGTCCAGCCGGGGGGCAAGCCCCCCGGACCCCCCATTACCTTGCTCGCTTCGCTCGCAATCGGTGGGTCCGTAAGGGTAAGTTTAACCTGTGTAGGGGATGTTGCTCGCCTCCGCTCGCTCGGTACGGCTGTATGTGTAGGAAAAACCGTGGACCCCCCCCCCACCATTAAGTTGCTCGCTTTGCTCGGGGTTATGGGACTTGTAACAATTGAAACATGTAGGGAATGTTACTAGCTTCGCTTGCTAACGGTAGATCCCTAACGGTAGGTTTAACGTGTGTAGGGAATGTTGCTTGGTTCGCTCGCAAGGTATTGCTGTATATGTGTAGGAAAAAGCCCGTATTTATTCTGTTGAAATGTCTCGAAAGGAAAAGTTCCATCCTTCAAGACTTATGTGCGTAGGCCTGCTCGCAACATTGTGAAACGGCGGCGGGCTCGATCAACTTCTCATTCCAATCGCTTCGCCTCGCTTCCCCTCTCATTTTGACCGACTTCCCGTCACTTTTTCCGATATCCGATTTCGGATTCTGATTTGGCGGGATCCAAACATTATTTCGCCCGCAAAAACCATCCCAAAAAACGTACCTTGATGGGGTATATTTTAATCAGAAAAACCAAGTTTTTTGTCGGAATTTTCGAGAAAACGGGTCCGTACTCTTGCATTTTTTTGACGCATTTCCCGATACTTTTTTCGCGATCCAATTGCGCCGTCGTCTTCCTCGTTCAAAAACCTACGAAACCGGTATTTTTCCGGAATTTTCCGAAAATTTCTTTTTGAATAGCAGATTACTATTTAGAATAGGTACGTTATATTTCATAAAAATAATGAGCAACAAAATCCTTGCACTCAAAAAGCTCAAATTTCAAAACAATTTCACATGATATACTACGATTACTTACGAAAAATCGCTCATACCGCTTAGAGGGGTAGAGGAAGCGGGGAAGTCCAAAAAGCGCACAATAACCGTTACTTCGACCCCCTCCCACCCTACGGCCCATGGTTCGGGTGGTATTAGAAAATTTTAAATTCGCTTATAAACCCTATCGGAACATCCCAAGAAGATGCCCCCACTCGTAGACTCCCCCCACTCAGCCGTTTGGCAGTGCGTAGACAAGACAAACAAACAGACAGACTGACGGAGTTTCATTCTTATAAATAGTACTAGCCGCACCGGCTCGCTACGCTCGCCTCCACCTCCAGCCGGGGGGCAAGCTCCCCGGATCCCCCATTGAATTGCTCGCTTCGCTCGCAAAGTGTGGCTGAATACATGCGATGTATTACAATTGAAACATGTAGGGGATGTTGCTCGCTTCGCTCGATTGAGGAAGTTATACTGCCCACCCAGCTTGGCAGACGTTTTTTTCTGTTGGAAATTCTTACAAACAAATTAAATTTTATAAAACTACGTGGAACCACGAAAAGTTTATTAGGAGATGTTGCTCGCTTCGCTTGCAAGGTATACCTGTATATGTGTAGGAAAAAACCCGTATTTATTCCGTTGAAATGAGTCATCGAGTCCCTTCAAGACGTAAGTGCGTAGGCCTGGCTCGGGATCAAACCTTTATTTTGCCCGCGAAAACCGTTCCGAAAAACGTACCTTTACGGGGTATGTTTTAATGGGGAAAAACCTAGTTTTTCGTCGGACTTTTCGAGAAAACGGGTCCGCACTCTCGCATTTTTTTGACGCATTTCCCGATACTTTTTTCGCGATCCGATCGCGCCATCGTCTTTCTTGTTCAAAACCCTACGAAACCGGTATTTTCCCGGAATTTTGGACGGCCGTTTAGAGGGGTAGGGGAAGCAAGGAAGTCCAAAAAGCGCACATTAACCGTTACTTCGACCCCCCTCCCGCCCTACGGCCCATGGTTCGGCTGGGATTAGAAAATTTTAAATTCTCTTATACACCCTACCGGAAAATCCCAAGAAGATCCCACTACTCGTACACTCCCCCCACTCAGCCGTTTGGTCGTGCATAGACACGGCAAACAAACAAACAAACAGACGGAGTTTCATTCTTATAAATAGTATAGATAGATAGATAGAGATGGAGACGCTTCAATGTGTCTCAAGGACGAATGATAAATTCAATTTTTTTTCTCACAATCATCCTGACAAAACGTTTTTTCCCCGCTTAATGGTGAATACGACTATCCATTTGTAGCGAGAGCACCTACAAACCAACACAATAGAAAGGTACTGCGGCTATAATAAGCAGCACATTACTCAACAGGGATAATATGTATGACACAATTATATACCTAACTAATATACATTTTAATCTAGAATTCATTCAGATGACAAACCTTTACTAGCGAAATTCATTATCATATTTTCAGCTGGTCATTTCCGTCCCCAACCGCCAGAGCCCAGTTTGTTCCACTTAGTCTGCCTTGCTCCACTTATCTGTAAATCCGTAAGAATTTTGAATTAGCCGTTGCAAGATATCAACATGAATAATATTAGTCAGCAACGAAAGCCATTAAAAATAACTGTGAATTTATGACAGGAAGGCTTATTGCTCCCGAATTAGGTAGGTAACTCACATGATGGTAATAGACCATTTACCCCTGAGAAAAGAGAGTTAAATTTCTTGTTTGCAAACATTGACATGGATATATGCCTTTGCTCTGCGGGGTCAACCAAAAATTTCCGTGACGCAAAATTTGTGTCACAGTTTCAGTGTTTTTCACGTACAACCCAGCCGTTGCTAGGGGAATGGAACTTCCGCAGTTTTCATCGCACAAAAATCGTTCACCACTCGTTGGAAAGCGCTTGATTCATGTGATAAATGTTCACATCTCAAGCTACCAATTTGCCCCTCCTTACGTACCTGGATACATTCCAAAACTAAGTTGATCTGACTATAAACAATTTTAATTAGCCGGTTACAATATTCTTAACGTAAAGCAATAGCATCATTTACTCCACTCCATAGGAAACTTCTTCAAAATCTTGACAACAGTCGAGAACAACTCGAGGACAACCGTTATGAAATCCCCAATCAAAGACATATCCATGTAACATGGTACCTGCTTGTAAAGCGGATAGTGGAACTCGTTTTTTATTCACGGATAAATTAGTCTGCATATACGATTACAAAACTTACTCCGCATTTTTTACTCTGCATTATGCTAATTTTTGTAGAATGAAGTTATTGCAATGACCAAGTATTTCGGAATAATTCGTTTTTCTTCATGAAAATCAGTATTGACGCATTATTTAACGATTTTGGATTTTTACGAATTACCCTTCTTCCTTTCAGTTTTTCTTCTTCTGTCTAACTGCCTTATCTACCCACGATCTTCGTAGAAGGAGAGGACTAGGAAACATTCAAGCCTTCCGAGAAGTTGTGAGAAAGAAAGGAATGCTGTTTGTTCACTTTCTATAAATGTATTTTCCCCTATTATACGCGAACAGAAGTAGAAGGCATTGATAATGGGGACCTTATTCTCGATTCTGTAAATAATACTGGCCTGAATCTCTGGCACAATGAACAGTTAACGAAGAATCTTCCTCATCGTGTACCATGCCCATCGTAAAAGCCATTCATTCTACTCTCGGCACTCTAATTATGAAAGAATCAGGTAGGGTTCGTTGCTTCTAGGTGAAGGGTACCTACCTGCGTTACCCACCACTATTTCGACCTGGAGTCAATGACTCGCAAATGCCACTAAAATACTGTGGCGGTACCTGTAGGGAAAGTGATGATATATTTCGCACCCCTCGACCCCTCTAACCCAGAACGCCAGGAATTTCAGTTTTAGTAGGTTATTATACACGTCGTTCAACCTTTCATGATCTAATTTTGGGAATAACTCTAGATTTAATATTTGGGTGTTGGTATGAAGAGTTTTTTCCTCTAAACCCCCCCCCCCTCCCAAAAGTTTTATTCAAATTTTTGGAAAATTTGAAATTTAGCCTTCATCTCAACCTGTGAAAATGACTCATGAATAAGACATCCCCTTAGCGATTTTTAGATCAGATTGAGAATAAAGGATCTAATCGACCAAAACGCAACAGCCCAGGTGCAACGGGCTCTTAGTAGGGAGTATGCGTAACACAAATGTCGTTGTATGATATAAGTTCAACAGAATACCACTCACAATAGAATGGAAGCAGTTTCACAAAATTCGATTAGAAAAGGATGAACAGTTGGAATTGGTTTGGTCTTTAAGTTGTAGTAGAGCTCTGACAGTAGGAAATTCAGGGGTCGTGGTAATGCAGGGAAGACCGTTCGAAGGAAATATTCCACCACCAAGTTCGGAGAACTGCAATGAAGTTCATTGAGTAACAGGCGAAAATCGGCTAAGCCGTTGAAGAAGCGTCTCACTCTCAAAAATAGTCACACAGAGTGAGAGTGTGACTCCCGCAAATGAACAAGTTTTTTATTGAAAAAATTAATTAATTGTTTTAAAAAATATTAAAAAAAATAAAATAGATAAATAAAGGAAAAAATATAATCTTTCGAGAATCGTATCTTATGAAGCGTTTTTAGAAGTAGGTATCTGGAATTTCTCCCACCACCATTCCATCCGGTCGCTTTTTTGTTCCACCAGTTTGTTGCTATTTGCAACTGTTACGGTAGATTTGTCATTGCTTGGTTTAGTTACCTACGGATGATTGTGATGTATATGGTCGATTTCATTGTGAAATGAAGGGGTTCGAGGTCTTAATGGTCGTGAGAAAAGCAAGGAATTGTGATATCTGGATATTCATTATAGCACAACAATAAATGTAAATAGGGGAGTTGTTTAATTGAAAATATATTAGTATGTGTGTGGAGATCATTCGGTTAAAATTTTTGAGGTAAACGGCAGCGAGTTTTCCATGCTGAGTGGAATTTATTCACGTTTTCTCTAACTAGACCATCACACATTACTCATATTGCCAACTTTCAATTTAAATTGAATCACCTGGTTGTTGTGCTTGGCTGTCAAAGTAAGATTGACTGGATATTCTTATTCCGTAAATAAATACTTACTATTGGAATAAAGTATTGCGGCGATCCGCCTACCAAAGCTAGAAGAGCGGACATCAGAATGGGCACGAAAATCATCTTCATTGTGAAGATTAGTGGTCCAATGTGAAACAAGATTCTGAGAAGGTAGGTAGCTTATATATATCGACTCCGCTTTTAATCAAATTTACGACTCAGTGAGATTCATCTTTTCACACAGGAACAAGGCGCAATCTATTTCTCGTTAATTGGCGCGCGGTGTGGGACCGAGATCAACAGTATCATAATCGAATGCCGTAGGCTTCAGTTGTAAAAGTTAGAAAAACAAGTTATAAATATGTTGTGTATAATAATAAATAAGGCTGGATTTCTCGACCGCTACGTTCAAAACTCGTTTCTGGGATCTTGAGGTTCAGTCAAAAAAGTAGTCTTCGTCTAGGCCAACGTTTCGATCAATTTATTGATCATCCTCAGGGCTACAAATCATACACCAAAGGACATCAGACAACCTAATATTATGGGCCAACAGCATTTGACCATGAATGATGGGTAGAGTAATACACAGACAAGCAATGATAAAAATAAAAATTGAAGTGACTATGACTTTGAGATCACAAAGATGTAAGTAAAATATATAAGTGTGTCATATTTATACAGAAAACAATATATAAAATGAACTAGAAAATACTAGGTAACACAAGATAATTTGTCACATACCTCAGATGAAATTATGCAACCTTAATTACATGAAATGGTGTTGTGCAGAAATGTTCCCCACTCTCATCACTCAGACTGGATAATGCAGTACAGTCAGCTTGTATCAAACTTAGCAAGTATGAAAAACAAGTAATGCAATTTGAAAGAAGAGGTTGCTAAAAGCGCGTGGAGTTAGTGACGGTTATACAGAAAAAAGGTTATGAAAATAGTGAAGAAGAAGGCGACATAAACAGCGATGGTTATGGACCTTATGGAGGATTGACATGGTAAGTGTGTTGGTAACTTCCCATGGACTACAGCTACTTATTTTATTATACTTATTTATTTATTATTATGGATGGAAAATGAACACACTCATGGGAGTACAGTACTGACAAGATGAGAATGAGGAACATTTCTCTATACCTACAATATAAACTCCTTCTATTTACACATTTATGGGGGTACAGTACTGATAAGAACAAAATTAGGAATATTTCTCTACACTTTCAACATAAACTCTGGCTATTTACATTAAATATGTACATTTGTGAATTGCACAGCCCAGGAAAAAAACTTAACTATGCTGTGTTAACGTAGCCTACTCATTTTTAAGCAGATCTAATTAGGTTGGAGTAAAGCCTACTTAGATGTTCTGTATCAGTTCTCTTATTGCAGGTGTTTGGGGTCTTTTCAATATAAACCATTTCTTTAATTTTTCGTTTCCCCAAGTACTCCTCTGTATCCAGAATTTCACATTCTGCAAAGTTCCACGTGTGGTTGTTGTCAAGTGAATGCTTAGCTGAGGCACACCCATCATCAAAGTTATTAATGTCTGATCTGTGTTTGCTAAGCCTATTTTTGAGGTACTGTTTGCTTTGACCAATGTATTTCGAGTCACATTGATTGCAGGATAAACTGTAGATGGTATTACTTCGAAGGTCTTTGGGATTTGGGATTTTAATTTACTGAAAACAAGGTTATTCAAGGTGTGTTTGTTCCTGTGTGCTATCTTGCAATGGATTGTTGGTGATAATTTTTTGGAGATCTGCTCAGAAAGCCCTTTTACATAAATGACCCCTCTATAGCTGAGTGGAATAGCATCATTTGTCCCTTCATTTTCAATTGGATTGGTTGGTGTGATTGTTGAAGCAGACGCCGTACTTGGTTGAACTTGTCCTACAGCTTGAGAGGGGGATGGAACCATTACATTGGAGCTGTTATTTTCATTGGAGGGGGTTTCTAATGGTATAGCTGGGTTTGAGGGGGACGAAACCATTACATTGGAGCTGTTATTTTCATTGGAGGGGGTTTCTAATGGTATAGCTGGGTTTGAGGGGGATGGAACCATTACATTGGAGCTGTTATTTTCATTGGAGGGGGTTTCTAATGGTATAGCTGGGTTTGGACTGTTATGCATCAGGGAATTGATCAAAGATTGAGGAAAACTATTGCTTTTTAACAACTTTTTTACTGTGTTGATATTTTTTACCTGAAACTGGGGGTCACTCAATTTCAATGCTCTGTGTTTCAGATTCAAGGCTGCATTTATCTTCTGTTTGAGGGGATGGTGTGATTTAAAATTCAAGTATCTGTCAGTCTTTTGGGGTTTTCTCCACCAATCCACAGTGATAGAGCCATCTGGATTTCGTTGCGTTATCATGTCTAAATATGGAAGCTGTCCAGTATCATTTTCTAGTTCTATAGTGAATTGTAGTTTGGGGTATAGGCTGTTGAATATTTCTAAAACTGTATTTTCTGAACCTAATGGAATGGCTGTATATAAATCATCAACAAACTTAAACATAAATGGGACCTGAAATGGTAGGAGTGGTATAGCTTGATCAAGAACCAAGTTAGTAACGAGGTCAGCGCAAATTGGTGCAATTGGACTACCCATTGCAACCCCATCAATTATTTCAAAACACCTATCTTGGTACTGTAGATATCCTTTCTCTACACAAAGTTTCAATAGTTTGATGAAGTCGGTTTCATTTAGCTTGGTATGTGCCTGAAGGGCAGCCCAGTTTTCATGTACTATGGTTGTTATAAGGTCCATTGGAATGTTAGTAAAAAGGCTAACAGCGTCTAGAGAAACTAAAATGTACCCCTGGGGAACGGTTTTTTTGTTTTATGGAATCATAGAATGTAAAGGAATCTTTTGTGTTGTATCTATCATCTGTAATATGTTGCAAGATAGAGCTCAGGAACTTGGCACTCTCGTAAGTTGGACTGTTATTGAAACTAACTACAGGACGTAAGGGGTTGCCCTCCTTATGGGTTTTCACAAGTCCATATATTCGGGGGGGTATGCTATTTGTTATGCTAAGTTTCGATTTTGTTGAATAATCGATTTTCTTCTGCCTATACAGATCATTTACCAGTTTTATATTTTGCTCCTGTAGAGATGAAGTAGGATTCCTACGCCTATCTGTGATTGGTTTATAAGTGGTTTCATCTGACAACATTACATCCATCTTATTTTCATATTCACTTTTCTCCATCAAAACGGTAGAATTGGCTTTATCTGATTTGAGCACAAGAATGTTAGGATTATTTTTCAGGAAAAGTTTGGTCTTCTTCACCATTTCATTATAATAATCTGGTTTTCCAACTTGTTTTTTCTTTTGAATAAAGTTGGTCATTATATTGACAACTTGACCACGAATCACATTTTTATCTTCATCTGGCACACATTCATCTACAACGGTTTCTATATCACATATCATCTGAATGATTGGCAGGTCCTTACTCATATATTCTATGCCAAATTTAGGGCCTAGGCCTAGGAACTGTGAAATGTCAAAGGGGATTTCGACCTCCGTAAGGTTGGTCAGCCATCCACTGTTGACTGGTTCGTGATGAATGGAACGCCCTATGAGGGCTTCAAACTTCTCAATCTGATTCTGTCTAGCTTGCCTGAAAATATTTTCAAACACTCTATTCTGTTGATTAATGTATTCGACAAATGTAGGAACATCAATCCTGTCCCTAAGCTCAGTGACTAGTCTCCTATGATTAGTTTCTAGGTTTTTAAGTTCCCAGATACATACTTTAATTTCCATAGAGAGGAACCGTTTTTTAAAATTAGTAACCATATTTTCTACTGCACTATAATAAGGATGTTCGGATCTCAAAAGCCTATATGTACATTTAATTTCATTAACAATATGCGCTGGAAAAACGGAAGATCTTCTGCAACGTAGAAGGAAGATACGATCATTCTTCTTGTTAGCTATTTTCTTGAAACTCATACCAATTTGGTGAGCTAATCGTGTTGCTGCTGGTCCATACTGATGACGAAGCCGTCTGAAAAGACGTGGGTCCTCTGGTGTCACAATTTGATGTTCAAGCATTTCCTCCATGATGTAAAATAAGGCTGGATTTCTCGACCGCTACGTTCAAAACTCGTTTCTGGGATCTTGAGGTTCAGTCAAAAAAGTAGTCTTCGTCTAGGCCAACGTTTCGATCAATTTATTGATCATCCTCAGGGCTACAAATCATACACCAAAGGACATCAGACAACCTAATATTATGGGCCAACAGCATTTGACCATGAATGATGGGTAGAGTAATACACAGACAAGCAATGATAAAAATAAAAATTGAAGTGACTATGACTTTGAGATCACAAAGATGTAAGTAAAATATATAAGTGTGTCATATTTATACAGAAAACAATATATAAAATGAACTAGAAAATACTAGGTAACACAAGATAATTTGTCACATACCTCAGATGAAATTATGCAACCTTAATTACATGAAATGGTGTTGTGCAGAAATGTTCCCCACTCTCATCACTCAGATCACTCATCACCCATCATTCATGGTCAAATGCTGTTGGCCCATAATATTAGGTTGTCTGATGTCCTTTGGTGTATGATTTGTAGCCCTGAGGATGATCAATAAATTGATCGAAACGTTGGCCTAGACGAAGACTACTTTTTTGACTGAACCTCAAGATCCCAGAAACGAGTATAATAATAAATTCTCCACGATTGAAAACACCGCACAGTGCTCTGGAAGTGACATAATTGAAATAGCGAGGAAATGCCGAAATTTCATTAATGACCGCTGGAAATTGCAGGTCAAGGGTGGCTAGTAAAATCAGTTAACCTTAACTGAAATAATTCCAATGGTATTCTGACTTCGTGAGATCGAGTTAGTTTAGAGCAATTATATATAACTACATATGCAGCAGAACCTACGAGCAATGCGTTTAGAGTCTAAGTGTGGGTCCCTCCACTTGGCGCTGTCCTTTTATAAGCCTGAGGGGCTTGACGTCATCACGCTAATGGGTTCCCGGCGCGGAGCTGTGAGCATTCTTGTAATTGTAATATTTGTGAAGTTGAGTTGCTTTATCAATTAGCAGTCAAGTTCTGAATGCCAGTCCACGATATATATATATATATATATATATATATATATATATATATATATATATATATATATATATATATATACAGGGTGAGTCTCTCGCAAATGCAAAAAAAAATTTGGGTAAAACTACATCAAAAATGGAGTAAAATGCCGCCAACTGCATATTTTTATCTCAATCCGTTCTCGAGATATGATTTTTTAAAGGTTTTTTCAGGAAAACCGTGTTTTTTCCTTTTAAACTCAACTTTCTTCACTTTACTTCATTTAATTTTAATTTTTGACCACATTTTCGGAATCAGCACTAAATTTACTATAAGGATAGTGTACTTGGGTTCTTGAAAAGTACCATCCAAAGGCCCTCACATCAGCTCAAACATTGACGATTTTGAAAAAATTATATTTCTGAAAATCTTTAAAACTTTACTACTTTTTTAAAAAGAATCCTAGAAACTGGCAAATCTCATGAAAGCTGCTTCATCTAATATGCTTTCCAACGCATATTAGTGGCAACTATTTGTTGCACTAATAATAAAAACTGAATGTAATAAAGCATTTAAATTAGTATAAGTCTGTCAAAAGAGGAGGTACCCCTGTTGGGAGGTATTAGTGAATACCGAAACGACGGTTGCACCAACAGGAGGCAGACAAGTACTATTTGTTTATCTATCAATTTAAATGTATAAATTGATATAAAATGTATAAATGAATTTAAAAAAAAAATAAATAAATAAACACAAGTGGGAGGTACTATTTGAATTAAAGAGAACTGAAAGGACAATATTGCACCATGAGGAGACTCAATAAAAAAAGTTGTAATAGTAATAAATAAATGAATATGTAAATAAAAACAAAATAAAAATTTTCAAAAAAACAGTAAGAAGTAAAATAAAAAGGAAAAGTAATATAAAATACATGATACATTAAGTTGATACAGTAAGAAGTAATATAAAAAAGGAAAAGTAATATAATATGTATAATACATTTATAATATACCTATAAATGATTTAAAATTTGAGTAGGTACCTGTATACTGAATAAAAGATTCATCATTTTTCGTATCAATTAACTTAACGTTTAGGTAGGTACCTACCGAACAGTGTACAAGAAATGCAGGCACCTCGCTAAATCAGGCATTTGTATGTATGGCTTCAACTAGATGATTCTACATCACCACATATTTCACATTTATTTAGAGTTGATGCTGCGCCAAGCTTCTTTCATTTACAGGATCGCAGGGTCGCGATCAGTGTCAGGCTGGCCGTGTGGGCGCTGGATTTGAAGAACAAATGGATCTACCTACCAGGATTGGAGAGGTTCTCGGTTGCCCAGCGAGAGCGCAGCAACGCATGATTATTGTTGATGTTGGTAGCTAGGAGATCTCGAGAAAAATAACTGAGCTGGTGTTCCGAAATCATTGACGACTGAGAGTTCGCGTAATAAAGTGTTAAACTAGAATGAACAATACTGTGTAGATTATTATGTTGCTACCTGAGGACAACCAGGATCCTAAATATATATATATATATATATATATATATATATATATATATATATATATATATATATTTGTCACCACATTCTTTTTCGGCGCACAAAAACTCAATGGCATTCTCCGGGACCTCCTTCAAACCATCTTAACATGAAACACTCAGACACGTGATGTATTCAAAGAAACACCTCGATTGGCCTACAGACAAGGGAAGAATCTCGGAGACATACTCTCCCATCGACATCCTCGATCACCACAGACACAGCAGGCCGGTTTAGACCCATGTGGACTTGCAAGGTGTAAGTTGTGCGATTTGGTGATAGAGGACCCTAACTTCACCTCTGCAAACACCAACCACACATACAGATGTCGGGGAACAGCAGAGTGCCCCATGTGTGTGTACCAACTGGTATGCAAAAAGTGTTCGGATGAAGAACAAGCTTTCTACGTTGGAAAAGCCGCAACGTTGAATTTACGTATGAACAACCATAGAGCATCAATAAACCAACCACGTCCTCTTCCAGTCAAGATGCATGTAGAAACTCATGGGGCATCTTTTGACGAGTGCTATGGGGTGCAAGTTCTAAAGAAGATGCCGATACATGCAAATGACCGGCAACTACAACAATCCAAGAGAGCTTTTAGGTGGGTACTTGGCGTTAATCGTCCCAGAGATTGGTCTCAATCTCAACGATTAGCCATCAAACCCAGAAACTTATCACAATTTTGTTGATAAGTAACATGGACGCGGACACACATGCAATTTCCAAGATATCAAGAATTACTTTCATTTCTCTAATTTCTTTGACGAAGATCAAAATCGAAATATCAGATTCTTTCTTTCCTCTATATATTTGTGAAATTCTTTCTATATTTAAAAATAAGTATATATTATATTAATTGCTATGCAATTCTTAGGCCGACCCCCAACAATTTTTTTTGTAACGTCCGTGACGAAATTAACGATGATTTTCATGTACACCCGAGTAGTTGAGTAGTTGCTATAGATAGTAGTTGCTAACCAACGCCAATTAGAATTGCATAGCAAATTATCCTAGTTTTCTACGCAGTACAAAAGAGAAAAGATCCGGAAAATTTGATCCCCTTGACAAATATAGTTTCTCGAATAAATCCTAGGCTTGTAGACAAGGTAAATCTCATCCTGAATGATGCCAATGACGTCTTGCAGTCACTTCGACAACACCATCTTCAAAAGTTGTCTGCATTGTACCTAAGCCACCTGAAAAATGGGATATCTTTACCAACACCCGGTTTGGCTGCCTATACTCCAAATGTACCACTACAAACGCCTACAGCAAGCCATAATGGAAATTGTAGAGAATCTCCGAATCAACAAATCCCTGATCCACAAGCAGAGGGACCCGTTCTAATATCAACAAATGAACGAAACTCGGAAATTCCTCTGTATGAACCTCCAGCAGAATCGCATAGTGATTTAAACACTGCAGAAATTAACACTACAATAAATGAAGTATGTAACCTATCATCTCGAGAACTAACAGAATCTGAACTCAAAGTACTGTCTAAAGGACTAAACTTTACTCCCACACCTCGGGTTGATCACATTCTGCTTCATGAGGATTTACAAGAATTTTGTTGGAAGTTACGCTTGAAGTATTACTGGGAAGTGATTGCACCGGAAGAACCAGCCGCCTCAAGATCGAATGACAATCTACATCCTTCGTTAAAAAAATTTAAGGATCCCTCGGATTTCGTTCCTCCCCGCTTACCATCGACACATCCTCTTGAAACATTTATAAATCAGCTGATACAGAAAACTTCGCAAACATCTTTCCTCAACTCCTTAACTCCAAGAGACAATTTGTCATTAGAAGAGCATAGAGCATTAGGAGCTATGAAAAGAGATAAAACAATAAAGGTTATGCCAGCAGACAAGGGGTCTACCGTAGTAGTAATGAACACGGCAGATTATGAAAGAGAAGCTCTTCGTCAGCTCAATGACGGACGTTTCTATAAGAAACTTGACAGAGACCCTACACAAAGATTTGTAACGGAAATAAAAGGATTCATCAAGAGAAACAAAAATACTGAAGAGTTATCAGCGGAAGATGTACGATCATTGATGCCTAACACACCACGGATGTCAGAATTCTATCTCCTCCCAAAGATACACAAGGAGTATGCTCTTCCGGATCATTTACCGCCAGGACGCCCGATTGTGGCGAGCTTTGACTGCATCACCGAGAGAATATCGACGTACGTTGATTATAACCTGCAGTCCCTTGTAAAGAGTCAGCCATCATATGTGAAGGATACTTATGACTTTTTGGGCATTCTTCAAGAACTCCAGCTGCCAGCCAATAATGACCACCCAATCCTTTTGGTAACAGTAGATGTCTGCTCACTCTACACCGAAATTCCCCATGATGAAGGTTTAGCTGCAGTTAGGCATTTTTTGGATCTAAGATCACACCCTCAAAAACCTTCAACTTCATTTTTAGTTATGTTGACAAATTTTGTTCTGACCAAAAACGTTTTTAAATTTGGAGATCAGCTCTTTCTTCAATTGAAAGGTACGGCTATGGGTACCAGAATGGCTCCATCATATGCAAATCTCTACATGGCACACCTGGAGCAAAACTTTCTTTCAACACGGACACTTGTGCCATTACTTTGGAAACGATTTATCGATGACATTTTTTTAGTTTGGACGCACGGAGAAGAAACTCTCAAAACATTTCTAAATGATTTAAATTCAGAATTTTCGGTAAAATTCACATGGACATATACAACAACCACAGCTACATTCCTGGACGTAAACATAAAACTTACTGGCCATCGGCTAACTACCTCAGTCCACATTAAACCAACAAACAAACAATTATACTTACATTATGAAAGTTGCCACCCCCGCCATACGAAACAATCCATACCACGGGCTCTCTCAATTAGGGGACACAGAATTTGCAGTGAGCAGAATGAAAGAGAGTCATATATGAAAGATTTGTCCAACAAGCTTCTCGCCCGCGGATATCCAGCAACAATGGTGAAAAAGAGAATAATCCCACCCCACATAGGCTATCGCCCAACGATCCGCAATGAGCACGGGAAGGTCCAAATGACCACAACATTCTTCTTTGGAATTGAGCGAATGAATGGAATTTTGAAAGAATTGTACCCACTGCTATCCTCTAATCCTACAACTAGAATGGTTTTTCCCAAGGCACCTTCGCTAACCTATCGGCAGGCAGCTTCAATTGGAGATATCTTAACACACCGGCGATCGGTTAGGACGGAACCACCAGCCCCCTGCAAAGGGCTGCATCCATGTAAAAGGCGCCGATGCAAAGTTTGCCCGATAGTAATTGAAGAGGATCATTTCAAGTCACCCAATAATCCTAACTCATACACATGCAAAGGATCAGCAGAATGCCAAACTCCAATGTGTGTGTATGAGTTGGTTTGTAAGGAGTGCCCTGCCTTTTATGTGGGAAAGGGAGAAACGCAACTGAACCTGAGA
This sequence comes from Adelphocoris suturalis, assembly GCA_030762985.1. Lineage (NCBI taxonomy): Eukaryota > Metazoa > Arthropoda > Insecta > Hemiptera > Miridae > Adelphocoris > Adelphocoris suturalis. The sequence continues at coordinate 116,257,479 of CM061042.1, forward strand.
GTGAACAATCATCGGGCATCCGTGGTCAGTTCCAACGAGGACCTGCCAGTGAGCAGGCATGCTATGGTCCATGGTTCATCGTTCGATGATTGTTTCGGGATAAAAGTTTTAAAGAAAATGGGACCCAAAGACAACAAGCGGTTGCTTCACCAGTCCGAAAAGGCGCATAGCAACGTTTTGAGAGCCTACGATCCACCAGGACTAAATATTAGGAGATAATGCAACTGTCCTAAGCAACTCAAGTTTCTTTGCCAACGTTGTAATTCTGTAAATTAACTCTTCAAAAAAATCTATTTTTCTCTTGTATTTTGAAAAAGGCATCCAAGCCGAAATATTAAAACTAGTCTGTGTAGTGTATTTCTGTGTGTTCTTCTCTTTGTTTCATATATTAGCTCTCCTAGAGCCACTAATCAAGTGATTAATATATATATATATATATATATATATATATATATATATATATATATATACATATATTTATATAGATATATTTGTTGGCACATAAACGAAAAAAAAACGTTAAAAAAGCGTTTAAAAAAAGCGTTTAAAAAAGTGTCACGGTTGATTTTCTGATGATTTCCGCTTACAACCGAGTCGTTGCTAGGGAAATGGTACTGGAAGCTGAGTTATGAGTATGGTTATATGAATAATTGTTTACACACAGGTGATCATTCTCAATAATTGATATTGTGAACATGATCGCAACCACTTGATCATTTCTGATGATTTCATTGAGCTGGTGTTTCGATGATTTGATTCATAGCAGGTGATCCGAATATTGCGAGAACGGTTTGATTTGTGAAGCGATGGGTAAATCATTTTAATAGGTAATTTCTATACTTTACACTCAAGGCAGCTGTAATTTTGTATGTAATATTTTTAGGACATTTACTCAACGATGCCTAGGGTCCGGATCGGATGAGTGGCTTTTAAAGCTAATTTCTATGCTTTACCCTCTAGGAAGCTGTAATTTCGTGTGTAGCCTCTTTAGGACATTTACTTGACGATGCCCAGGGTCCGAATCAGATGAGTGGCTCTTTAAGCTAATTTCTATGCTTTACACTCTAGGAAGCTGTAATTTCGTATGTAGCCTCTTTAGGACATTTACTTAACGATGCCCATGGTCCGGATCAGATGAGTCGCTCTTTAAGCTAATTTCTATGCTTTGCACTCTAGGAAGCTGTAATTTCGTATGTAGCCTCTATAGGACATTTACTTAACGATGCACAGGGTCCGGTTAGATGAGTGATTCTTAACGCTGATTTCTATGCTTTACCCTCTAGGAAGCTGTAATTTAGTATGTAGCCACTTCAGGACATTTACTTGACGATGCCCAGGGTCCGGATCAGCTGAGTGGCTCTTAGAGCTTATTTCTATGCTTTACACTCTAGGAAGCTGTAATTTCTTATGTAACCTCTTTAGGGAGCTTACTTGACGATGCCCAGGGTCCGGATCAGATGAGTGGCTCTTAAAGCTAATTTCCATGCTTTACACTCTAGGAAGCTGTAATTTCGTATGTAGCCTCTGTTGGACATTTACTTAACGATGTCCAGGGTCGTATCAGCAGAGTGGCTCTTGGAGCTTGCATACGAGCCGGCAACACATACCAGTCTGAAACCAAAGACATAAAATGTCCCAATGTGTTGCAGACTCGTATGCAAGCGTTTCTTTTCCTCATTGTATTTAAGCCTTCCGGTGTTTTTATCGATTTTCTCACTTTTGTTTTTATTCTTGCGAGAGAAGATGCCTTTACTCATTTTCTGAATCTCTATGATTAGCATTCGATATTACAAATTTTTTTTTGTATACCTGCTTCCTTTCAAAAAATAGAAATATGTGATTTTAGTAATGGGTCATTCCATAATTTATTAAGTAATTTACCAATTTTAATTTTTATAATACATGTGGTTTTTACGAAAATAATTTAATATAATTTTTAATAAAAATATTTGGATGAAGGTTTGAAGAACATAGGTACAGTTTACCATACCCAAAGTTACTATGTACACGATAGCGCTCACTATATAAATCATAGAACAGATTATCTGAAACATCTTTAAAAAATTCAGTGAACTACTATAAGGTCTAGGAACAATGTCTATACGTTTCAGGTTTTTCCCATGACTGGCTCTAAATTTGTGATCGAAAAGGTTAATACCAAGTATTTTTCAACGCTGAGTCGATTGTGACCACTCCTAGATCTCTAACATCTATAAATAAGTGAGAAAAATTTATTTTAAAGTGGAAAATGCCCATGATAGTCTAGAATGGGCACACGGGCGGTGGGGGGGGGGGGGGGGGGGTTGTTGTACTGTTTGTTCTGAAATTTTCTTTGCGATCTCGTTTCACGGCTGTCCACTCAGTTTTATTCTGGGCATGGTTGGTTACAATGATCAGAATTTAAGTCCGTAATTTAATTTCAACCACAAATTATCTTTGAAAATTCGCTGTTTTAGACATGCTGCATGACGGAGTACTTGTTTCACAACATGAGAGCACTCGGTTTGCCTGTAAATAAAAAAATAAAATAAAACGAATATAATATAGTAACTTGTGCCATACAGGGGCGTCCCTAAGTGTGAGTTGCACATGATTTTCAAAAATATTCATAGTACTTAATTTAAAATAGCAAGATATTTTAAACACCAACCATGGTATAAATTGTAATATTATGAAATTGATACCTACCACGCGGATACTGGATGTAAGCATTTCAATTCAACTGGGAGAAAAAAAAGGTTGTTATAACATTCAGTCTTGCATTCAGTTTATATTTTTATTTTCCTTTAGATAGGCAGCTGGTGTTTGCAAGCCCATGCGACTTTTCAAAGCACACTATAAACACATTATGTTGATTATCAGTTGTCTGGTATTAAGTTTTATAATTGAAAATGATTATTAATCATCCAAACAAATCATTAGACCACTTATATCTATTGAATGTCCGAATGGTAGATTCATAATTTGGTAAGATTATTCTGGCACGCCGAAGGGTAAGAGTGTAACTGCATCATCCGAAGCTCATCTGTTCTGTGGTTTATTTGCACTACATTTTATTGATTCGTAATAATGCTAAATTGTTAACCCTTAACTCTGTTGTTGCGGTCGCACCATGTAAACAGAATTAACCAGTATTTTACTGTTATCCTTGGACAGAATAAGCAAGGCTTCCATAACAAGAGAGGACAGCCCTAGCATAAAAATAATAATAATAGAAAAAAAATAATAATAAAAAAAAAAATAAATAATAATAATAACCGCATACAAATCCGTTTCAAACCTTGCTAAGACCGAATCCGTGAACAAAAAAAAAAAGTAAAGAAAAAGAAAAAAAAGCTCCAGTCATGCGCAGCATGATGAGCGATTTTTCGTAAGTAATCGTAGTATATCATGTTAAATTGTTTTGAAATTTGAGCTTTTTGAGTGCAAGGATTTTGTTGTACATTATTTTTATGAAATATAACGTACCTATTCTAAATAGTAATCTGCTATTCAAAAAGAAATTTTCGGAAAATTCCGAAAAAATACCGGTTTTGTAGGTTTTTGAACGAGGAAGACGACGGCGCGATCGGATCGCGAAAAAAGTATCGGGAAATGCGTCAAAAAAATGCAACAGTACGGACCCGCTTTCTCGAAAATTCCGACGAAAACTTGGTTTTTCTGATTAATATATACCCCATTAACGTACGTTTTTCGGGACGGTTTTCGCGGGCGAAATATAGGTTCGATTTCGCCGAATCTGAATCTGAAATCGGATATCGAAAAAAGTGACGGGAAGTTGGTCAAAATGCGAGGGGAACGGAGGTGATGCGATTAAAAGCAGAAGTTAATCGATCCCGCCGCCGTTAGACAATGCGACGAGCAGGCCTACGCACGCGCGCGTTGGAGGATGGAACTTTTCCGTTCGACATTTCAACAGAATAAATTCGGGTTTTTTCTTACACATATACAGCAATACCTTGTGAGCGAAGCAAGCAACATCCCTAAATAAACTTTTTCGTGGTTCCACGTAGTTTTATTTTGTTTGTAAGAATTTCCAACAGAAAGAAACGTCTGCCAAGTCTGGTGGGCAGTATAACTTTCTAATGCGAGCGAAGCGAGCAGCATGCCCTACAGAAGTTAAACCTACCCTGAGAGATCTACCGTTTGCGAGTGAAGCGAGCAACATCGCCTACATGTAACAATGAGGATAATTTGCTATGCAATTCTTAGCCTGAAAAAATTTGTTTATAAAAAAATGTTCAAGCCTGGCTGGAATTCGAACCCACGATGCGAAAAAAAATTGTATAAAAAAATTTGGATATACAAAAATTTTCAAGCCTGGCTGGGATTCGAACCCACGAATAATACATATACAATAATAAGTTAACTTTATTCGAATACTATTTACTACATTCTGTTAGCGTCTATATTTATGGGCAACGGATGAAAACGTTGTGAAAGATCACTATTATTTATTTCATTTTTACTACTGACGAAAATCACCCTGGATGAAGGTGGAATACTGGTTACACGGAATACGGTTTACATGACGCAACCGCAACACCGGAAAATATGAATAACCGAATGTATTAGGTAATCGTAACGTGTGTTTAGCTTAGAGAGAAAGCACGCATGTCAAGCGCAAGCTAAAACATTAGATAGGTATTATTCTAATCTAAAAACAAATAGGTAGATCAACCAACGGTACGTAACCAGGTTATATCAGAAAGATCTTGTTCTTCCCGTACGATTTCCCCCCTTGAAGCGTAGGGCAGCGTCTAGAGCAAGCAACTGCAGATGGTAGCTCTTCGCATATTACACTTAAAGAGTCTTTAATATTTCAATGGCAACGATTCCCTTGAATTCGCGGTCGAGTAGAAGTAAGAAATCATTTTACCCTCTGCTTTATCAGCTATCTTCTTCACAGGCATCGAATAACTATTTTCGAGTAATTAACAAACCTACGACCTGAAAAATAGTATTCGCTAACGCATATTTCGTTGAAAACATCGGTTCTCGTCTGATCACCGAAGTTAAGCAACATTGAGCTTGGTTAGTACATGTATGGGTGACCGTCCCTGAGCGCCACGATTTCGGCATCTTCATATTTTGTCTCATCTATCTACATGGCTCGTGGAATAGTTCGTTTTGAGTGCCTTCCTTGCTTTATCAAATGGTCATTTCGATGATCTGAGAAGGTACCTAGCATAAATTCCACTACCAATCTACTCAATTTTTTATTGTACTGACAAGAGCCTTTATATATAAAATCGTATTATTTAAACACAAACAAGAGGGAGGAAATTTAATACAGGAATAATAATCTTTTGTGTAGTAATTAGTAACATTTCAAAAATGCATCCTTAACAGATTCAGAGCCTAGCAAAAGTCCATTCTTGCAGGTTGAGGAAAGCAGAGAAGTCTGTTCAGTGAAGGGATGTCGCGGTGTCATGAATCTTGGAGAATTTATTATTATACGCAATCCATTTATAACTTGTTTTTTCAACTTTTACAATAGAAACCTACGGCCTTTGATTATGATACTGTCGATTTCGGTTCCGCACCGCCAGCGAAACGCGCCAATCAACGAGAAATGCATTACATCTAGTTCATATTATGTGTACAAACGAATCTGACTGAGTCGTAAGTCTGATTAATATTAGATTCGATGCCATTGAAATAGGTAGATAAATTGTAGCCTGGGTAGATTCGACAAATTTGTAGTAAAAACCACGTTTTTTGGCATCACCCCCCCCCCCCCCCCCGCCACCATTTCGCCTCTTCCATCAACAAATTAAAAATTTCCATGGTTTGTTGTATAACTAGACTGAAATTGGGATCGAAAAAGGAAGAATCTCAAAAATGGGTTGTGAACTGTGGCCTGGGCAGCGTCTAAAAAATTCGTCAAACGCACACACACGCCTTTTGGTTTATTTTTTCAATAATAAGCCTATGTGATCTTATAGCGAAAAATTCTTATAACCCCCCTTCAAACTTTGTCATTTTATGTTTCAAAGTGCGTAGTATCCAAATTTGCAATGTCCATCCGCCGTCCAGGCCATAAAAGCATTAGAATTGACTTAAAAAATCCGTTCTTTCGCACATAGACTCCACTTGGGGTCTAGTTGGTCCTAACTTCTCGCCAGCTCGATCGCTCTACACCCATGGGTAGCCCCCCCCCCCCCCCCCCCCCCACAGTCAATATGTCTTCAACACGCCCGTCCGCCCGATGTTTCTAGGCATTACTTCTCACTTAGATTATGTTATGTTATGTTATGAATTGTTTAAATGCTATCATCCAGGCCGCCAAAGTATACATATATCATTCTGACCTACATGTCGAACTAATCTGTATTTTTACTAAGGGATTGATTACTTGATGTTATGTAATTTTGAGATGCGAGCTTGCGAGCATCCAGACCACCAACCTATACACAGCATTCTGATCTATTTTTGCGAATTCATGAGCATTGTACTTGTGCGAATTTATGTGGAGGCAATCAAACCACAACCACGCCAATTTGTTTCAAAAAATTCTCACCGACATCGGCAACTTCTGAAAACACGGTATTTTTTTTATATATATATAATTTCTTCTCACAGCTTGAAATTGTCACCAATTCTAAGTAAATATATAATCTAAGTAAGAAGTAATGCCTACAAACATCGGGCGGGCGTTAACTATTATTAAGTAAAGTTAAATGAAGTTAATTAATAAAGTTAATTAAAGTTAAAGTTAATAAAGTTAATTAAAGTTAAATAAACTTCACTTATTATTGTATGCGAATTTTTTTTCTCACAATCATCCTGACGAAACGTTTCTTACCCGCTAAATGGTGAATATGACTCTCGATTTGTAGCGTGAGTACGATCAAACACATAGAAAGGTACAGCGGCTATTCATAGCAGCACATTACTCTACAGGGATAATATAAATAAGTGCCGTATGACACAAGAATATACCTAACTAACATACATTTTAATCTAGAATTCTATTGGGATGACAAACCTTTACTAGCGAAATTCGTTATCATATCGTCAGCTGGTCATTTCCGTCCCCAACCGCCGGCCAGTTCCCCCCAATTCCTTGCTCCACTTCTCTGTAAATCCGTAAGAATTTTGAATTAGCCGTTGCAAGATATCAACATGAAAATATTATTCATCAACGAAATCCATTAATAATAAATGTACATTTATGACAGGAAGGCTTATCGCTCCCGAATTAGGTAACTCACATGATGGTAATAGACCATTCACCCCTGAGAAAAGAGAGATAAATTTTTTGTTTGCAAACATAGAGGCAACCTGCTATCGATCCAAGATGAAATTCGTGATCATGACCAGTTATAAATGAGACCTGAGAACGAGACTTATCTCAATCCACAAAAACTAAATTTGTGGGAACAACGGTTATTACTGCCTTTTGAGACTGTCTGGAAATTCCTGGTACGAGGAAACTCAAATCTGAATGACGATTGCTAGAAACCAAAAATAATTTGCTTGAGGATAACAACGGACCGCAGCTGTAACGGAGTTATATTATTAACATAAGTGAGATATATATTCATGGTAGAAGCAGTATCAATGACACAAGCTTCAAAAGTGAATGATGTATGAAAAATCGAAAGGTTTCATTTGACTATTTTCCATTTCGGAGCGCATTAATTTGGCATCTCATCTTTTTCAATTCAGTTGAAAAAATTTTTTTTTTTATTCACGGATAAATTAGTCTACAAATACAATTACAAAATTTACTCCGCATTTTTTACTCTGCATTATGCAAATTTTTGTAGAATGAAGCTATTGCAATGACCAAGTATTTCGGAATAATTCGTTTTTCTTCATGAAAATCAGTATTGACGCATTCTTTAACGATTTCTGGATTTTTACGAATTACCCTTCTTCGTTTTAGTTTTTCTCCTTCTGTCTAACCACCTTATCTACCCACGATCTTCGTAGAAGAAGAGGACTAGGAAACATTCAAGCCTTCCCAAGAGGTAATGAGAAAGTAAGGAACAACCCTTCTTTCTATGAATCACATACCAGCGTATTAAAAAAAAAAAAAAAAAATTTAAATTAGAAAAAAAAATCCTTTACTGTATGTTCACTTTCTATAAATGTATTTTCCCCCATTATACGCGAACAGAAGTAGAAGGCATTGATAATGGGGACCTTATTCTCGATTCTATAAATAATACTGGCCTGAATCTCTAGCACAATGAACAGTTTACGAAGAATCTTCCTCATCGTGTACCATGCTCATCCTAAAAGCCATTCATTCGACTCTCGGCACTCTAATTATGAAAGAATCAGGTAGGGTTCGTTGCTTCTAGGTGAAGGGTACCTACCTGTGTTACCCACCACTATTTCGACCTGGAGTCAATGACTCGCAAGTGTCACTAAAATACTGTGGCGGTACCTGTTGGAAAAGTGATGATATATTTCGCACCCCTCGACGCCCTCAAACCCAGAAAGCCAGGAATTTCAGTTTTAGTAAGTTATTATACACGCCGTTCAACCTTTCATGATCAAATCTTGGGAATAACTCTAGATTCAATATTTGGGTGTTGGTATGAAGAGTTTTTTCCTCTAAATCCCCCCCCCCCCCCCCCCCCAAAAAAAAGTTGTATTCAAATTTTTGGCCAATTTGAAATTTAGCCTCCATCTCAACCTGTGAAAATGACTCATGAATAAGGTATCCCCCTAGCTATTTTTAGATCAGATTGAAAATAAAGGATCTAATTGACCAAAATGCAACAGCCCAGGTGCAACGGGCTCTTAATAGGGAGTATGCGTAACGCAAATGTCGTTGTATGATATAATTTCAACAGAATGCCACTCACAATAGAATGGAAGTAGTTGCACGAAATTCGATTAGAAAGTAATGAACAGTTGGAATTGGTCTCGTCTTTAAGTTGTAGTAGAGGTCTGACAGTAGGAAATTCAGGGGTCGTGGTAATGCAGGGAAGACCGTTCGAAGGATATATTCCACCACCAAATTCGTAGAACTGCAATGAAGTTCATTGAGTAACTGCCGAAAATCGCCTAAGCCGTTGAAGAAGCGTCTCACTCTCAAAAATAGTCACACACAATGAGAGTATAAATGTCTTGTACTATGAGACTCCCGCAAATGAAGAAGTTTTTTATTGAAAAAATTAATTAATTAATTAATAAAATAGATAAATAAAGGAAAAAATATAATCTGTCGAGAATCGTATCTTGTGAAGCGTTTTTAATAGTATCTGAAATTTCTCCCACCACCATTCCATCCAGTCGCTATTTTGTTCCACCAGTTTGTTGCTATTTGCAACTGTTACGGTAGATTTGTCATTGCTTGGTTTAGTTACCTACGGATGATTGTGATGTATATGGTCGATTTCATTGTGAAATGAAGGGGTTCGAGGTCTTAATGGTCGTGAGAAAAGCATGGAATTGTGATATCTGGATATTCATTATAGCACAACAATAAATGTAAACAGGGGAGTTGCTTGATTGAAAATATACTAGTAAGCATGTGTGTGGAGATCATACGGTGGACATTTTCGAGGTAAACGGCAGCGAGTTTTGCATGCTGAGTGGAATTTATTCACGTTTTCCCTAACTAGACCATCACACATTACTCTTATTGCCAACTTTCAATTTGAATTGAATTACCTGGTTGTTGTGCTTGGCTGTCAAAGTAAGATTGACTGGATATTCTTATTCCGTAAATAAATACTTACTATTGGAACATAGTAGCGCGGCGATCCGCCTACCAAAGCAACAAGAGCGGACATCAGAATGGGCACGAAAATCATCTTCATTGTGAAGATCAGTGCTCCAATGTGAAACAAGATTCTGAGAAGGTAGGTAGCTTATATATCTCGAATCCGCTTTTAATCAAATTTACGACTCAGTGAGATTCATCTGTTCACACAGGAACAAGGCGCAATCCATTTCTCGTTAATTGGCGCGCGGTGTGGGACCAAGATCAACAGTATCATAATCGAATGCCGTAGGCTTCAGTTGTAAAAGTTAGAAAAACAAGTTATAAATATGTTGTGTATAATAATAAATTCTCCACGATTGAAAACACCGCACAGTGCTCTGGAAGTGCCGAAAGGAAGGAAATGCCGAAATTTTATTAATGCTCTGGAAGTGCCGAAAGGAAGGAAAGGAATTAAATGCCGGAATTTTATTAATGACCGCTGGAAATTGTAGGTCAAGAGTGGCTAGTAAAATCAGTTAACCTTAACTGAAATAATTCCAGTGGTATTCTTACTTCGTGAGATCGAGTTACTTTATAGCAATTATATACCTATAACTACATATATATATATATATGCGGAGCTGTGAGCATTCGTGTAGTTGAGTTGCTTTATCAATTAGCAGTCAAGTTCTGAATGCCAGTCCACGATATATATATATATATATATATATATATATATATATATATATATATATATATATATATATATATATTTTATTTATATATATTTATATATACTAGTCACCACATTCTTTTTCGGCGCACAAAAACTCAATGGCATTCTCCGGGACCTCCTTCAAACCATCTTAACATCAAGCACTCAGACGCGTGATGTATTCAAAGAAACACCTCGATTGGCCTACAGACAAGGGAAGAATCTCGGTGACTCTCCCATCGACATCCCCGATCACATCCCCCACAGACACAGCAGGCCGGTTTACACCCATGTGGACGTGCAAGGTGTAAGTTGTGCAATTTGGTGATAGAGGACCCAACTTCACCTCTGCAAACAACAACCACACATACAGATGTCGGGGAACTGCAAAGTGCCCTATGTGTGTGTACCAACTGGTATGCAAAAAGTGTTCGGATGGAGGACAAGCTTTCTACGTTGGAAAAGCCACAACGTTGAATTTACGTGTGAAAAACCATAGGGCATCAATAAACCAACCACGTCCTCTTCCAGTCATATATATATATATATATATATATTTTTTTTTTGGCGCATAAACGAAAAAAAGCGTTAAAAAAGCGTTTAAAAAAATCATTAAAAAAAAGTGTCACGGTTGGTTTTCTGATGATTTCCGCTTACAACCGATTCGTTGCTAGGGAAATGGTACTGGAACCTGAGTTATGAGTAGAGACGAGATTTTACATATTTTGCATATATACAGTTTTTAGGCTCTGAATGTTCATAGGAATCCCTTTTGGGGAGTTTTAAGCGGTTTGCAACCATTTAAACGCAATTGAATTTCACATATTTTTGCATATTTGGTACCAAAAAGCATATTTTTAGGTTTTCGAATAATTTTCGAATATTTGGATAGTTTGAAGGAAAAAATCGCCTGGAAATTATTTTTGTGAAACTGCTGGATGCTTCCTGTGAACTAAGAATAGCTGCATTGCATACCTCCCTAATTTATATGAATATCTATCAGACCCCTCGTACCATCTAAATCTCGCCTGCCTCAACCATTATGTGAAAGGTGGCAAGTAGGAATGTCCTGTAAATCCCCTATAAAAATGCCTGGGCCAAGGCCAAAAATTAATTAGGGACACTGACCTGGGAAAAACCTGCCCTCAAATTCCTGCCTATTGTATCATGTGAAGTGGAAAGATCTTTTTCCATGCTGAAGAACGTTTTAACCGAAAAAAGACGGAACTTAACATTGGAAAACCTGGAAAAAATGTTGTTAATTGTATGCAGTGGGACGTAAAAATGTATTATTCTACGAAGTCGATTGTCTTTTTTCATTTATGTATTAAAACGAATTAAATATTTCACGCCGTATTTCATGCCATGTATTATTTTCATTGAATAATGAAACTCAAATAAGAAATGAAACAGTGTCTTGCCTTGACTTATTAATCCATAGAAACACATTATAAAAACACGTTTTCCGGCGCCGAGACAATAAAATCGTAAACTTTTATTGTCATTATGGTAAAATAAGAGAATATTTTCACCCTTGAAAAAGAATATGTTCGCATAAAACGAATATATTGAAGAATATATTGGCCTTAAAAAACGCATAAATGAATGCATTACATGATCGCAACCACTTGATAATTTCTGATGATTTCATTGAGCTGGTGTTTCGATGATTTGATTCATAGCAGGTGATCCGAATATTGCGAACGGTTTGATTTGGGAAGCGATGGTCATATCATTTTAATAGGTAATTTCTATACTTTACACTCTAGGAAGCTGTAATTTCGAATGTAGCCTCTTTAGGACATTTACTTAACGATGCTCAGGGTCCGGATCAGATGAGTGGCTCTTAACGCTAATTTCTATGCTCTACACTCTAGGAAGCTGTAATTTCGTATGTAGCCTCTTTAGGACATTTACTTAAAGATGGCCAGGGTCCGGATCAGATGAGTGGCTCTTAACGCTAATTTCTATGCTTTACACTCTAGGAAGCTGTAATTTCGTATGTAGCCTCTTTAGGACATTTACTTGACGATGCCCAGGGTCCGAATCAGATGAGTGGCTCTTAAAGCTAATTTCTTTGCTTTACACTCTAGGAAGCTGTAATTTCGTATGTAGCCTCTTTAGGACATTTACTTAACGATGCCCAGGGTCTGGATCAGATGAGTCGCTCTTAAAGCTAATTTCTATGCTTTACACTCTAGGAAGCTGTAATTTCGTATGTAGCCTCCTTAGGACATTTACTTAACGATGCCCAGTGTCCGGATCAGATGAATCGCTCTTGAAGCTAATTTCTATGCTTTACACTCTAGGAAGCTGTAATTTCGTATGTAGCCTCTTTAGGACATTTACTTACCGATGCTCAGGGTCCGGATCAGCTGAGTGGCTCTTAGAGCTTGCATACGAGTCTGCAACTAAAGACATAAAATGTCCCAATGTGTTGCAGACTCGTATGCAAGCGTTTCTTTTCCTCATTGTATGAGCCTTCAGGCGTTTTTATAGATTTTATCACTTTTATTTCTATTCTTGCGAGAGAAGATGCCTTTACTCATTTTCTGAATCTCTGTGATTACCATGCGATATTACAAATTTTTCTTTTCAAATTACGACACAAAGTGTTTTTTTTTTAATTTTTTATACCTGCTTCCTTTCAGAAAATGGAAATATGTGATTTTAGTAATGTGCCATTTCATAATCATATATTAGGTAATTTACCTATTTTAATTTTTATAATACATATGGTTTTACGGCAATAATTTAATATAATTTTCAATAAAAATATTTGGAAGAAGAATTATCTGAAAAATCTTAAAAAAATTCAGTGAACTACTATAACGTCTAGGAACAATGTCTATAAGTTTCAGGGTTTTCTCATGACAGAATCTAAATTTGTGATCAATAACGTTAATACCAAGTATTTTTCAGCGCTGAGTCGATTGTGACCACTCCTAGATCTCTAACATCTATAAATAAGTGAGAAAATTTGATTTATAGGTGAAAACTGCCCATAATTGTCTAAAATTGCAAATTTTCGAGTTGTACTGTTCGTTCAGAAATTTTCTTTGCGATCTCGTTTCACGGCTGTCCACTTAGTTTTATTCTGGGCATGGTTGGTTACAATGATCAGAATTTAAGTCCGTAATTTAATTTCATTCCACAAGTTTTCTTAGAAAATTCGCTGTTTTAGACATGCTGCATGACGGAGTACTTGTTTCACAACATGAGAGCACTCGGTTTGTCTGAAAAAAAAAAAAATAAATAAAATGAATAATAATATAAGAGAGTAAAGTGTGCAATACAGGGGCGTCCCTAAGTGTGAGTTGCACATGATTTTCAAATATATTCATAATTATTTAATATAACAAGATATTTTAAACACCAACCATGGTATAAGTTCTATTAATATTAAATTGATACCTACCTCGCGGATACTGGATGTACGCATTTCAATTCAACTGGGAGAAAATAAGGTTGTAATAAAATTCAGTCTTGCATTCAGTTTATATATTTATTTTCCTTTAGATTGGCAGCTGGTGTTTGCAAGCCCATGCGTCTTTTCTAAGCACACTATAATCACATTATGTTGATTATCAGTTGTCTGGTATTAAGTTTTATAATTGAAAATGATCATTAATCATCCAAACAAATCATTAGACCACTTTTATCTATTGAATGCCCGAATGGTAGGTTCATAATTTGGTAAGATTATTCTGGCACGCCGAAGGGTAAGAGTATAACTGCATCATTCGAAGCTCATCTGTTCTGTGGTTTACTTGCACTACATTTTATTGATTCGTAGGAAAATAATGCTAAATTGTTAACCCTTAACCCTGTTGTTGCGGTCGCACCATGTAAACAGAATTAACCAGTATTTTACTGTTATCCTTGGTCAGAATAATCAAGGCTTCGATAACAAGAGAGAACAACCCTTAAAAAAAAAATAAATAATAATAATAATAATAATAATAATAATAATAATAATAACCGCATACAAATCCGTTTCAAACCTCTCTAAGACCGAAACTGTGAAAAAAAAAAAAAAAAAAAAAAAACGCAGCATGATCGTATGAGCGATTTTTCGTAAGTAATCGTAGTATATCATGTTAACTTAATTTGAAATTTGAGCTTTATGAGTGCAAGGATTATGTTGCTCATTATTTTTATGAAAAATAACGTACCTATTCTAAATAGTAATCTGCTATTCAAAAATAAATTTTGGATTTTAAGCTTTTTTGCGGTTTTTATAGATTTTAATATACTTGGCAAATTTCAATGAAATTTGAGTTAATTTTCAGCCTAATTATAAATATAAATTTTTCAATGTTCTATTTTAAATTTTAAAAACTTTATGCGAGCAATATCCTGCTAAAAATTATAAATGTAACGGTTTTTAGCCATTTTTAGTGATTTTTTTCAGCACATTTTTTAAGATTTGGCCAATTTATTGTGCTCAAAGACTGCCTGCCAGGGAACTCATCCTTTCATTTGGAAAGCTTGATTTTTTGGCGTATAAACGGATTTTTTATTTCAAGACACAAAGAAATTTCAAAGACACAACACACACACACACGCACACACACACAGACTCTCACACGGAGTCACAGTTTCGGGCGCACCACTGGTTAGGGTTCGATTCTACTGCTAATTTGTGACTTTTTTGTCCTTTAACATTTATTTTCAGCGGATTTTCGTAGGAAATGAAGCTATAGCAATGGCCCCAACAATTTTAAAATCAAAATTTTTGAAAATGTTGTTTACTTTTGTGTGTGTGTGTGTGTGTGTTTGTGTAGTGTCTTTCCAGACGACGATTCTTCCTAGGATTGAGATAAAAATTCCATTCTCACGCCAAAAAATCAAGAGTTCCGAACGATAGGATGAGTTCGTTTGCCAGCATTTTTTTAGCACATCAAATTGGTCAAATGTCAATAAAAGTGCTGAAAAAATCACTAAAAATAACAAATAACGGCTAAAAATCGTTGAATTTATATGTTTAAGAAGAATGTTGCTCAATTAAAGATTAGTAACTAATAAAACAGAACAATCGAAAATTGATGTATAATATTATGCTGGAATATGTACTTAGATTCCATTCAAATGTGCTTAAAAATTGGTAAAAATGCCAAAAAAGTTTAAACCCCAATACCCCTTTTCCATTACCATATTATTATTAAGAACGAGTTTCGTGACATTAAATTGGTGATTAAAATTTCTTCTTCACTCAAAGTGCTCAATTTTCAAAACAATGCAACATAACATAGTACCATAATTTACGAAAATTCGCTCATACGATCATGTTGCATGACTGGAACTGTTTAACTCACGCTAAATACCTTTTTTTTCACTTTTAAGATTTTTATCGCGATTTTGACTTTGTGTCATTAAAACTGTGATAACTCCCTTAATTTACAGTCAAAACTCAAATCTGATTATACCATTGAAGGGAGCGTAAGATTTCCTACCTCCCTAATGACTAATTAAAGGAATGAGCCGGTTAAAAATTATCCGTGAGTGAAAAATTTGTTAAATTCCGAAAATTTTCACTTTTTTCAAAGTTTGTCTCTTGAAACGTCCTGGATGGAAATTTTCACGCTGTAAGCCTAAAAGTTGCATCACGATCCCAGCTTTACAACGGTGTTGTCAATTTTACTTTTTCTTTGCTAATTATGGGATAAATCCATGTCTAAATGTTGAAAAACATGGTTTTTTCAATGAAATCGAGGGTTTTCTTGAAAATTTAAAACACGTCCATTGTTATTTTACTTTGTTAATTGGCGGAGAAAAGTACCTATGTATGATAAAAAAACGTGTTAAAAAAAAATAAAAAAATAAAAAAAATGAAATCGAGGGTTTTTGTGAAAAATGATTCCCTAAGAAAATACTAGTTTGGGGTCAGTTTCTACGTATTTCTTCACGCCGAATCGAATGGTAAAAATCGTAGATCTCCCCAACTCCGTTGAAACCGAGTTTTCCACTTTAACAAACTAGTTTTTAGTTCGTTTGTTATGCTCAATTTTATGTGTTTTTAAGGATAAAACTTGTTAGGTAAAGTGTAAAACTCGGTTTTAACGGAGTTGGAGAGATCTGCTAGTTGTACCATTCGATTCAGCGTGAAAAAAATACGTAAAAACCAACCCTGAATTAGTATGTTATTAGGGTTTCATTTTTTGCAAAAACCGACGATTTCGTAGAAAAAACACTTTTTTTTTTAGCATACATGCATACTTTCATCCCCCAATTAACAAAGTAAAATAAAAATGGACTACATCGTTGGAAAGCTGGGATTATGATGCAATTTTTAGGCTTACTGTATGAAAATTTGTATCGAGGACCTCTCAAGAGACAAACTTTGAAGAAAGTGAAAATTTTTGGAATTTTACAAGTTTTTCACTCACGGATTATTTTCCACCCGTTCATTCCATTACAAAAATATTAAAAAGTCTTCAGGAAGGTAGGAAACCTCACGCTCTATTCATAGGTATAATCAAATTTGAGTTTTGACTCAAACCCTTGCCGGTGGAGCGCCCGAAACTGCAATACCCTGTATATACTTATATATATATATATATATATATATATATATATATATATATATATATATATATATACTATATACGTTATTATTCTACAGAGATGTACCTATTATATAAACTAAATTTGATAGAAATTTCACAAATAGAAAGAGAAAAGAATGTTTTGATATTTCGATTAAAATCTTTGTAAAAGTTACATAGAAGAATAGTAATTTTAACACAGAATGTGTTTTAGCCATGGACTAACTAGCCGAAAATGGAACGCGGGATGGTAACGAAATGTGTGACGGATGATTTTCACGTACAACCGAGTCGTTGCTAGGGAAATGGTACTTCGTCGTTTTTCATCCCACAAAATTCGTTGACCATTCGTTCGAAAGCTCTCGATTTATCCAACAATATTATGTTAACTACTGCGAAGTGCGTGTCCAACAAACTGAGTTATGAGCATGGTTATATAAATAATTGTTTACACACAGGTGATCATTCTCAATAATTGATATTGTGAACATGATTGCAACCGCTTGTTAATTTCTGATGATTTCATTGAGCTTGTGTTTCGATGATTTGATTCATAGCAGGTGATCTGAGTATTACGAAAACGGTTTGATTTGTGAAGCGGAGGTTAAATAATTTGAATAGGTAATTTCTATACTTTACACTCTAGGAAGCTGTAATTTCGTTTGTAGCCTCTTTAGGACATTTACTTGACGATGCTTAGGGTCCGGATCAGATGTGTGGCTCTTAAAGCTAATTTCTATGCTTTACACTCTAGGAAGCTGTAATTTCGTATGTAGCCTCTTTAGGACATTTACTTGACGATGCTCAGGGTCCGGATCAGATGTGTGGCTCTTAAAGCTAATTTCTATGCTTTACACTCTAGGAAGCTGTAATTTCGTATGTAGCCTCTTTAGGACATTTACTTGACGATGTCCAGGGTCCGGATCAGATGAGTGGCTTTTAAAGCTAATTTCTATACTTTACACTATAGGAAGCTGTAATTTCGTATGTAGCCTCTTTAGGACATTTACTTGATAAATCGCTCTTGATTTATCACGAATTTATTTCGTATTTTTTTTCGTAGTTTCATACTATAACTATATAAATTGATGTTATAAATGAATAGTAAACAATGACGCTTGTTTGGTTGTCACTTGGTTGCGCGACAACGCAAACACATTCTGTGTTTCAATAATTTCGTCCGAAGTATGTAAATAGAGGTAACCGGGGGTCCAGGGGGCTTGCCCCCTGGCGAGGCGCGGAGCGCCGAGTTTTTTTTAATTCTGGGACCTGGGATAGTATAATGGAAGCGAGTAACCACGTAAACATGTATGGCTTCGATACTGATAATCTTGTATAAGTCAATCATTTAGGTTGAGGCCGCATGGATCCCAATACCCATCTATGAGCCCGTTCAGATTGCTGCAATAATCTGTCGTTAGTAGGCTGTGGCATCTTCTTCAATAACTTCACCCCGAATCATTCGTTGAATGCGATTGTGGGATCTCTCATGCCGGGGCCGATCTTGATTCAATGAAGCTCTGTAGTTGTTGATCCGCAAATTTAATTGGGTTGCTTTTCCAACATAGAAGCCTCCGTTGTGATCATCTACACAGCTGGTACACCCACACATTCGTGACTGACACTCCGCCGATCCTTGACGATTGTAGGAGTGTGAAGTATATGGAGAGGTGAAGTGAGGGTCTTCAATAACAATTTCACATACTTTGCACCTTGGACGTTCACATCAATGCGATCCTCGACCGATCGGATGCATTTTTTAAATGTTTCTAATTACCACACAAAAGATTATTATTCCTGTATTAAATTTCCTCCCTCTTGTTTTTGTTTAAATAATACGATTTTATATAAAGGCTCTTGTCAGTCCAATAAAACATTGAGTAGATTGGTAGTGGAATTTATGCTAGGTACCTTCTCAGATCATCGAAATGACCATTTGATAAAGCAAGGAAGGCACTCAAAACGAACTATTCCACGAGGCCTCATCGAGTAAACTTGATGTAGATAGATGAGACAAAATATGAAGATGCCGAAATCGTGGCGCTCCCGGACGGTCACCCATACATGTACTAACAAGCTCAATGTTGCTTAACTTCGGTGATCAGACGAGAACCGATGTTTTCAACGAAATATGCGTTAGCGAATACTATTTTTCAGGTCGTAGGTTTGTTAATTACTCGAACCTATTTATTCGATGCCTGTGAAGAAGATAGCTGATAAAGCAGAGAGTAAAATGATTTCATACTTCTTCTACTCGACCGCGAATTCAAGGGAATCGTTGCCATTGAAATACTAAAGAGACTAGTGTGAGGATAGCGTTTGGTCAGTCGTGTACATACGTGTAAAAATGAAATATGCGAAGAGCTACCATCTGCAGTTGCTTGCTCTAGACTCTGCTTTACGCTTCAAGAGGGGAAATCGTACGGGAAGAACAAGATCTCTCTGATATAACCTGGTTACGTACCGTTGGTTGATCTACCTATTTGTTTTTAGATGAGAATAATATCTAATGTTTTAGCTTGCGCTTGACATGCGTGCTTTCTCTCTAAGCTAAACACACGTTACGATAACCTAATACATTCGGTTATTAATATTTTACGGTGCTGCGGTTGCGTCATGTAAACCGTATTCCGTGTAACCAGTATTCCACCTTCATCCAAGGTGATTTTCGTCAGTAATAAAAATGAAATAAATAATAGTGATCATTCACAACGTTTTCATCCGTTGCCCATAAATATAGACGCTAACAGAATGTAGTGAGTAGTATTCGAATAAAGTTAACTTATTATTGTATGGAGACGCTTCAATTTTTTTTACTCACAATCATCCTGACGAAACGTTTCTTACCCGCTAAATGGTGAATATGACTCTCCATTTGTAGCGTGAGTACGATCAAACACATAGAAAGGTACAGCAGCTATACTAAGCAGCACATTACTCTACAGGGATAATATGAATATGTGCCGTATGACACAAAATATACCTAAGTAACTAACATACATTTTAATCTCGAATTCTATTGGGATAACAAACCTTTACTAGCGAAATTCGTTATCATATCGTCAGCTGGTCATTTCCGTCCCCAACCGCCGTTCGGGTCCCCCCAATTCCTTGCTCCACTTCTCTGTAAATCCGTAAGAATTTTGAATTAGGCGTTACAAGATATCAACATGAAAATATTATTCAGCAACGAAATCCATTAAAAATAAATGTACATTTATGACAGGAAGGCTTATCGCTCCCGAATTAGGTAACTCACATGATGTTAATAGACCATTCACCCCTCAGAAAAGAGAGTTATATTTTTTGTTTGCAGACATAGAGGCAACCTGCTATCGATCCAAGATAAAATTCGTGATCACGACCAGTTATAAATGAGACCTATGTACTTATCTCAATCCACAAAAACTAAATCGAAGTGTTTGCCAATATCGAGATTTGTGGGAACACCGGTTATTACTGCCTTTTGAGACTTTCTGGAAATTCCTGGTACGAGGAAACTCAAAACTGAATGACGATTGCTAGAAACCAAAAATAATTTGCTAACGGACCGCAGCTGTAACGGAGTTATATTTTTAACATAAGTGAGATAAATATTCATGGTAGAAGCAGTATCAATGACACAAGCTTCAAAAGTGAATGATGTATGAAAATTCGAGAGGTTTAATTTGACTATTTTCCATTTCGGATCGCATTAATTTGGCATCTAATCTTTTTCAATTCAATAAAAAAAAAAAAAAAAAAAAAAATTGTATTCACGGATAAATTAGTCTTTATAT
Organism: Adelphocoris suturalis; assembly: GCA_030762985.1. Taxonomy (NCBI): domain Eukaryota; kingdom Metazoa; phylum Arthropoda; class Insecta; order Hemiptera; family Miridae; genus Adelphocoris; species Adelphocoris suturalis. Next base: position 116,278,191 of record CM061042.1, read on the forward strand.
ATATACGATTACAAAATGTAATCCTCACTTTTTACTCTGCATTATGCAAATTTTTGTTGAATGAAGCTATTGCAATGACCAAGTATTTCGGAATAATTCGTTTTTCTTCATGAAAATCAGTATTGACGCATTCTTTAACGATTTCTGGATTTTTACGAATTACCCTTCTTCCTTTCAGTTTTTCTCCTTCTGTCTAACCGCCTTATCTACCCACGATCTTCGTAGAAGGAGAGGACTGGAAACATTCAAGCCTTCCGAGAAGTAATGAGAAAGAAAGGAACAACCCTTCTTTCTTTGAATCACGTGCCAGCGTATTTAAAAAAAAAAATTCACTGTTTGTTCACTTTCTATAAATGCATTTTCCCCCATTATACGCGAACAGAAGTAGAAGGCATTGATAATGGGGACCCTATTCTCGATTCTGTAAATAATACCGGCCTGAATCTCTAGCACAATGAACAGGTTACGAAGAATCTTCCTCATCGTGTACCATGCCCATCGTAAAAGCCATTCATTCGACTCTCAGCACTCTAATTATGAAAGAATCAGGTAGGGTTTGTTGCTTCTAGGTGAAGGAGTACCTACCTGCGTTACCCACCACTATTTCGACCGGGAGTCAATGACTCGCAAGTGTCACTAAAATACTGTGGCAGTACCTGTTGGAAAAGTGATGACATATTTCGCACCCCTCAACCCCCTCAAACGCAGAACGCCAGGAATTTCAGTATTACTAAGTTATTATACACACCGTTCAACCTTCCATGATCAAATTTTAGGAATTACTCAAGATTTAATATTTGGGTGTTGGTATGAAGAGTTTTTTCCACTAACCCCCCCCCCCCCCCAAAAAAAACAAAGTTTTATTCAATTTTTTGGAAAATTTGAAATTTAGCCTCCATCTCAACCTGTGAAAATGACTCAGGAATAAGACACCCCCCTAGCTATATTTAGATCAGATTGAAAATAAAGGATCTAATCGACCAAAACGCAACAACCCAGGTGCAATGGGCTCTTAATAGGGAGTATGCGTAACGCAAATGTCGTTGTATGATATAATTTCAACAGAATGCCACTCACAATAGAATGGAAGTAGTTGCACGAAATTCGATTAGAAAGGGATGAACAGTTGGAATTGGTCTCGTCTTCAAGTTGTAGTAGAGCTCTGACAGTAGGAAATTCAGGGGTCGTGGTAATGCAGGGAAGACCGTTCGAAGGAAATATTCCACCACCAGATTCGGAGAACTGCAATGAAGTTCATTGAGTAACTGGCGAAAATCGGCTAAGCCGTTGAAGAAGCGTCTCACTCTCAAAAATAGTCACACAGAGTGAGAGTGTGAATGTCTTGTACTATGAGACTCCCGCAAATGAACAAGTTTTTGATTGAAAAAATTAATTAATTGTTTTAAAAAATAGTTAAAAAAAAAATAAAATAGATAAATAAATGAAAAAATATAATTTGTCAAGAGTCGTATCTTGTGAAGCGTTTTTTAAAGTATCTGAAATTTCTCCCACCACCATTTCATCCAGCCGCTTTTTTGTTTCACCTGTTTGTTGCTTTTTGCAACTGTTACGGTAGATTTGTCATTGCTTGGTTTAGTTACCTATGGATGATTTTGATGTATATGGTCGATTTCATTATGATATCCAAAGGGGTTCGGGGTCACTGGTCGTGAGAAAAGCAAGGAATTGTTATATATGGATATTCATTATAGCACAACAAAAAACGTAAACAGGGGAGTTGTTTAATTGAAAATACGAGTATATTAGTATGTGTGTGGAGATCATTCGGTGGAAATTTTCCAGGTAAACGGCAGCGAGTTTTCCATGCTGAGTGGAATTTATTCACGTTTTCTTTAACTAGACCATCACACATTACTCATATTGCCAACTTTCAATTTGAATTGAATCACCTGGTTGTTGTGCTTGGCTGTCAAAGTAAGATTGACTGGATTTTCTTACTCCGTAAATAAATACTTACAATTGGAACAAAGTAGCGCGGCGATCCGGCTACCAAAGCAACTAGAGCGGACATCAGAATGGGCACGAAAATCATCTTCATTGTGAAGATTAGTGGTCCAATGTGAAACAAGATTCTGAGAAGGTAGGTAGCTTATATACATCGAATCCGCTTTTAATCAAATTTACGACTCAGTGAGATTCATCTTTTCACACAAGAACAAGGCGCAATCTATTTCTCGTTAATTGGCGCGCGGTGCGGGACCGACATCAACAGTATCATAATCGAAGGCCGTAGGCTTCAGTTGTAAAAGTTAGAAAAACAAGTCATAAATATGTTGTGTATAATAATAAATTCTCCACGATTGAAAACACCGCACAGCGCTCTGGAACTGACATAATTGAAATATTGAGGAAATGCCGAAATTTTATTAATGACCACTGGAAATTGTACGTCAAGAGTGGCTAGTAAAATCAGTTAACCTTAACTGAAATAATTCCAATGGTAATCTGACTTCGTGAGATCGAGTTAGTTTATAGTAATTGTATATATATATATATATATATATATATATATATATATATATGTAATTGGGGTTGGTGAAATGATTTATGATTTACGCACTGACACCGAGGATGGATAACTGTCCCGTCGGTTTCCTGCAGAGTTTTTATCGTATTATGGTGGCTGGTTTCATTGGAACAGCTCTCTTGATAGCCTAAGCTTGTTTTGGCTTTCTTTTCATTCTGAGATCGATCTTTCATGCTCTGTTCGTCTCTTTTGGCTTTCGGGACTGTGGATGATCACTTATCCCACCGACGCACTGCGTCCCAGTTTCCTCTAGACTCAGCCATCTTTCCTATTTAATAGTTACGGGGTCCCCTTCGCCTGTCTCACGACTCACCACCAACTCAATGAAATCATCAGAATGGATAAATCCTGTCGAAACGTGAAGTATGGTTTGGCTAGATCTGGAACATCATCGATGCTGTTAGGCCAGCCGTTCTGGATAACAGTGGTTAGTGCTTGAAAAACGATGTCGTTCTGTATAGAGTCTTTGAAACGTTGTTGTGCGGAAATTGTAACTGGAGCAATATAGAAGACTTCCAGTTCATCTTCATTGTCGTCTACTGGTGTATTGTTGCAGTCTCGGCTGAGAGTATCTGCAATGGGTAAATCTTGACCTTTCGAAGTCAGTGAGACATCATAGGGAAGAATTTCATACAGAATACGTTGAAGTCTAGGAGGTGCTGAATTATATATTTCTAGAGGCTTGTGGTCTGATTGTACGTAACGACCGTACACGTATACGTGAAATTTCTTTTTCGATTTGTGGGTATAATTGTTGTCCTTTTGTATATATATATATATATATTTGGCAAGTACCTTTTCTGTGGTGTGCTTAAGCTCTGGTTCAGATGTATTATGTCATCCATTGCTATTCAACATTGTCAAATTCACTGAGTAATGATGACATGATTTGTTGAAATACTTCCGGGGCGGATGTAATACCAAATGGAAGACGGAGGAAACAATACCTACCCCAAGGAGTTGAAACCGTGAGGTATTTTTGAGTTCTTTCGGAAACTTTAACCTGCCAGAAACCTTTTTCACAATCAAGTTTCGTGAAATATTTTGATCCCGACAATTTAGTAGCGATTTCCTCAATTGTTTTGAGAGGATATGGCCGACGAACTATGTTTCTATTCAAATCGGGGTCCATGCATATCCGTGGTGAAATGAATTGGGGATTAGGAACTAAGTCAATATCATACTCAAAGTCAGAAATGCAGTTAAATTCCGTGGCTTCAATGTCATCGATGCGTTTGATTAAACCGGTCATCGTACATATGATTTACGTTACATTGTGCACACTGATCTGATGAATGAATGGCATGAGCGGCAAAGTTGTTTATAGTGACCGAGAGCAGCTGTTCTATGGATAACTGCTCATCCCTCGTCTAGTGTAGGTTCCTCGAAATTAATAGTTATTATAAATATGTAGGGCATCTGGCCCGATTATTGACATTAAGGTTGCTACCTTTACTGATTCCGATTGAGCATCAAGACGACTTGCAGTGGCGTAGAATTCGAATTGTTGTTTCCACAGCGTCCATGCCCTTTTTCGCGGGCACGACCTGACACCATGTAATGTTAATACGTATTACATTGGAACAGCTCTCTTGATAGCCACTGACACCGAGGATTGTTTGTTTATTTTTTCGGCTTTCTTTTCATTCGTTCTTTCATGCTCTGTTCGTCTCTTTGGCTTTCGGGACTGTTATCACTTATCCCGACGCACTGCGTCCCAGTTTCCTCTAGACTCAGCCATCTTTCCTATTTAATAGTTACGGGGTCCCCTTCGCCTGTCTCACGACTCACCACCAACTCAATGAAATCATCAGAAATTCTCAAGCAGTTGCAATGTTCAGAATATCAATTTCATTATCAATAATATCAATTACCGAGAATGATCACCAGTGTGTAAACAATTATTCAAATAACCATGCTCATAACTCAGCTGGCTGGCCACGCACTTCGCAGTAGTTAACATTATTTAGTTGGATAACGAGAGCTTTCGAACGAATGGTCAACGAATTTCGTGGGATGGAAAAGGTCAAAGTATCATTTCCCTAGCAACGACTCGGTTTTAAGCGGAAATCATCAAAAATTGTCGCTACACATTTTTTTTACGCATAAATAATTCGTTTTCGGTTGGAGATGCCAATGATAAAACATTTAACCTTCAAGGGGGCTAAACAATTTTTATAACAAAAAAAAATGTTTATTTGTTGGTTTACGTTTGAAGAAATGCGTAGAATCCAGAAATCGAAAAAAAAAAAAAAAAAAAAAATTGGTAAGTAATAAATACATAGCAGGATTGTAACTATGAATGGGTTGCTTATAATTTTGGAGACAATTGAAATGAGAGAGAAAAAAAAATACCATGACTTTTTGAAACAACCTTTTCCCCCTTTAGCCCCATCCACCGACAGTAAATTTCCGTCACAAAACTGCCAGCATGAAATATGAAACTGCTCACATGTTTTCCAAAACTAGACCAAATTCATAATTGATCAAAAAGATCACGAAAATCAGACGTGAATAGTCCAAACATCATGATTTATTACTATTACCCCCTCCATTCACCCCCTTTCATGATGAAATTTTAAACCCCTAACACTCGGTCCAAAACTAGAACGAAATCAAAGTTGAACAAAAGAAGAATCACAAAAATCGGACGAGAATTGTCGTTGTTGTTGCTTTCGGTCACCGTGTACACTGTGGTGTACATCCACTTTAGCTGGTCTCTGTGGTTTGGTTAGTTCATGAAACGTCCAACAGAATGCACCTACATCAGAGTCGGCATTATAAGACCTCATCTGAAAAGAAATTATTCAATTTGGCCAAACCAAATAGTGGCAACACTGTTGTTAGTGTGCTGTTACTAATTCAATTGAAGCTGACACTGAAGGATGCCAAGTTTATGCCTGATGAAACAAGTTACTTCTCGTCTTTCTTTCTAACTTGCAGGTAAGTGTCTTCCTTGATGTTTTTTTTTGGATAAGATGAGTAACAGAAACTCACCAAAAAGTTTTGATACGAGAGGTTGGCGAACAATCAATTTGAGACTCGAGACTCTGGACCCTGACCAACTAATCTAATTTCTTACTAAGGGATTTACTCCTTGATATTATGTATTTTTGAGATACGAGCATCCAGACGACTAACCTAAGCAGAAAACTGATCTGTGTAAAATCTCATGGCGACTAGAGCGCTGGGAAAGTCACGCAGCGGGTAGTCGAACTAAAGAGCTAGTCAGGGTCTAGAGTCTCGTGTCTCAACTTGATTGTTCGCGAACGTCTCGTGTTTTCATTTCTTTGCATCTGTAAAAAAGTTGTGTAAACTACCGTGTGCCATGTTACTTAACACATCCAAAGCATTCATTGTGTTGATACACTAGAAGTGTACATGTTTACTCCATGCACATCAATATTAAGCTATTTTTTCAGTTTTCAAATATTTTTGTGAGATTTTCGTTTAATTTTAATTTTTATTCTTGCGAGAGAAGATTCCTTTACTCATTTTCTGAATCTCTATGATTACCATTCGATAATACAAATTTTTTACGAATTACGATACTAAGTTTTTGGTTGTAAAATATCGTTTGAAGAGTCAGCAACACAAGCAATTGTAAACGAAGATCTTACCTGCAACTGTTCTGAATGGAATTCTCATTCCTCCATTCCACCATCACCTTATGTAACTTCACCTACACCTATTTTTCCTTCATAATATCATCCGTTTTTTCATCACTCCACACTGATTCAATATATTCATCAACTTCAATAAATATCTGTTGATTCATTAGGAACAATACAATAACAATGATAAGCCGTTATCTTTCCAGTGCCTACGGGATTCATTTCTAGTAGTAACAGCTACATAGGCTTATATTCTTCATCCATATATCTCTTGGTAGGGTCAACTTGTACAAATTATTTACATTTATCTTAGTTTATTATAATTTAAATTCGTGTAGGCAATTTTGTACGCTCTTTTTGATTTATTATTTCCAATGATAAGCCTATGTGATCGTGTAACAAAAAATTTTAACAACTCCCCCTCAAACTTTGTCACTTTACGTTTCAAGGTGCGTAGAATCCAAATTTGAAATTTCCGTCCGCCGTTCGCCGTCCGGGCCATAAAAGCCCTAAGAATTGACTTAAAAAACCCGTTCTTTCGCACATAGACTCCATTTGGGGTCTAGGTGGTCCTAACGTTTAATCATCCCGATCGCTTTACTTGCATAGATGCTATGGGCCAAAAACGGGCGAAAAAGTATCTTTTTCGAGGGTTTGAGTGAGACTTACGCACGCACGCACGCCTGGCACGCTTGGCAGGGGGTCACGGTTTGTGGCAAGGAGTGGGTGGGGGGGAGCGGGGGTTGGAGTGAGAGGAGGCGCCGCGGCACCTTGTGGTGTCTGGGGTGACCAGGGGCGTAGCAGAGGGGTGTAGGAGAATGGATATATATTACTTTTACGTGTTATACCCATATAATACTCCGCGGCACCATGAGGTGGGTGCGGCGTTCCTTCGAGGCATGAACATATGTTTTGTTCTAGGTCATGTTTTTGTGTTAATACCAATGCTTTTCCTATGCATATTTAATAACATATCCTACCTATGGACTTTTCGTACGTACTTAGATAATGATATTATTAAGGCAATAACTATTTGAATAGTTAGGAGCTCAAATCAAGAAATATAAACATGCTTATATAAATATAGAAGTATAGGTTGTGGCAACTCGAAATAGGACATGCCGAGTAGTCTGGGCGGGCCTAATGACGTATGCAAGCCAACTAAAACTACGATCATACTCAATTGAAAAAATAGTAAACCTGTGTGAAAAAATTTGCAGCGTTTTTGTATTATTTATATTGTCAAATGTTACTGTGAGTGAGTTGTGATTTTATGTTTTCACCATCTGCAACAGCTGCTTCACAATGCAGTTCAGCCTTTTCTAAATTCAGACCTTTTTATCGTTTTTCAATATCGTATCCTATAATATCCGCGCATTTAACAAATATTCAGTTCGATTTTGGTACCGAATCGCTGCATATTTCGTCAACCTTCCCAAAATATCACTGGGAATTGCTGCCGGTGTGGATACTGCCACTTATCTGTTGTACTTCGTTGGTTCATCACTTCCAATCAGGTGCCACCTGCATGCTGACCGATCTCCAGCTCAGGATTAAGAGATAATTGTGGTGAGATCTTTCTTTATTTTCATCTCTATCTTCATTTCATCTTGAGGTCTGTTCTGGATGTACCAATTCTTGTACCAATCATCTACACATCTTCTACACATACCTATCTTCTACCTACCTTACTTGGAGTTGGGCCTTCATTCTCTTCAACTACCTACCTCTTCGGCTATGGGAATGAACTTATCTGACCTTATCTAATATCTGCGATACTATCATTAACTGTTACCTTCATTTTTTCAGTGGCCACTCTATAGGTAGGACACTAGCTCAACAAGTTACCTCACTTAGGTACATGTCTACGGTACAATAAATCTTCAGAAGCTTACTTATATACCCATATTTGTTTACTTATCCTAGTCAAATTATCATATCTAGTCATTGATTATTATAGTGCAATAACATTTAAAAATACAGTCCACCTTAGGCACATGAGGTGGTAATAGGAAACTAGGGTACCATACTAGTTGCTAGGAGCCTCATAGTGCTATCATTACCATTTACCACTTGTACTGTATGGAGGGTTTTAGCTGGAAACAAACAGCAGGCTCTTGCTTAGGTGCAAAAAAAATTTTTTTTTATACCTGCTTCCTTTCAAAAAATGGAAATACCTACATGATTTTAGTAATGTTTCATTTCATAATTTATCAAGCAATTTACCTATTTTGATTTTTATAATACATGTGGTATTACGGCATGAATTTAATATAATTTTCAATAAAAATATTTGGATGTTTGAAGAACATACATTTTACACATACCGAAACTTACTATGTACACGATAGCGCTCACTAAATAAATCATAGTACGGATAATCTGAAAAATCTTTAAAAATTCAGTGAACTACTGTAAGGTCTAGGAACAGTGTCTATATGTTTCAAGTTTTTCCCATCACATGATCTAAAATTGTGATCGAAAAGGTTAGTAATTTCGAAGTATTTTTCAACGCTGAGTCGATTGTGACCACTCCTAGATATCTAACATCTATAAATAAGTGAGAAAAATTGATTTATAAGTGGAAAATGCCCATAATTGTCTAAAATTGCTAGATTTAGAGTTGTACTGCTTGTTCTGAAATTTCTTTGCGATCTCGTTTCTTGGCTGTCCACTTAGTTTTATTCTGGGCATGGTTAGTTACAATGATCAGAATTTAAGTTCGTAATTTAATTTCATCCTCAAATTATCTTAGAAAATTCGCTGTTTTAGACATGCTGCATGACGGAGTACTTGTTTCACAACATAAGAGCACTCGGTTTGTCTGAAAAAAAAAAAAAAAAAAAAAAAAATTAAAATAATAATATAAGATAGTGACTAGTGCAATACAGGGGCGTCCCTAAGTGTGAGTTGCACATGATTTTCGAAAATATTCATACAAATTTAAAATAACAAGACATTTTAAACACCAACCATGGTATAAGTTCTATTATTATGAAATTGAAACCTACCTCGCAGATACTGGATGTACGCATTTCAATTCAACTGGGAGAAAAATAAGGTTGTAATAAAATTCAGTCTTGCATTCAGTTTATATATTTATTTTCCATTAGATTGGCAGTTGGTGTCTGCCAGCCCATGCAAATTTTCTAAGCACAATGTAAACACATTATATTGATTATCAGTTGTCTGGTATTAAGTTTTATAATTGAAAATGATTATTAATCATCCAAACAAATCATTAGACCACTTTGATCTATTGAATGTCCGAATGGTAGGTTCATAATTTGGTAAGAATATTCTGGCACGCCGAAGGGTAAGAGTATATATACCTGCATCATCAGAAGCTCATCTGTTCTGTGGTTTACTTGCACCACATTTTATTGATTCGTAGGAAAATAATGCTAAATTGTTGAACTTAACCCTGTTGTTGCGGTCGCACCATGTAAACAGAATTACCCAGTATTTTACTGTTCTTGGTCAGAATAAGGAAGGCTTCGATAACAAGAGAGAACAACCCTAGCATTGAAAAAAAAAAAATAAATAAATAAAAAATAATAATAATAATATTAACCGCATACAAATCCGTTTCAAACCTTTCTAAGACCGAATCCGTGAACAAAAAAAAAAGAATAAAAAGCTCCAGTCATGCGCCGCATGATCGTATGAGCGATTTTTAGTAAGTAATCGTAGTATATTATGTTAAATTGTTTTGAAATTTGAGCTTTTTGAGTGCAAGGATTTTGTTGCTCATTATTTTAATGAAAAATAACGTACCTATTCTAAATAGCAATCTGCTATTCAAAAAGAAATTTTCGAAAATTCCGGAAAAACACCGGTTTCGTAGGTTTTTGAACGAGGAAGACGACGGCGCGATCGGATCGCGAAAACAGTATCGGGAAATGCGTCAAAAAAATGCAACAGTACGGACCCGTTTTCTCGAAAATTCCGACGAAAAACTTGGTTTGTCTGATTAATATACACCCCATTAACGTACGTTTTTCGGGACAGTTTTCGCGGGCGAAATATAGGTTCGATATCACCGAATCTGAATCCGAAATCGGATATCGAAAAAAGTGACGGGAAGTTGGTCGAAATGAGAGGGGAAAAGAGGCGATGCGATTAAAAGCTGAAGTTAATGGAGCCCGCCGCCGTTAGACAATGCGACGAGCAGGCCTACGCACGCGCGCGTTGGAGGATGGAACTTTTCCGTTCGACATTTTAACAGAATAAATACGGGTTTTTTTCCGACACATATACAGCAATACCTTGCGAGCGAAGTGAGCAACATCCCCAAATAAACTTTTTTGTGGTTCCATGTAGTTTTATTTTGTTTGTAAGAATTTCCAACAGAAAGAAACGTCTGCCAAGTCTGGTGGGCAGTATAACTTTCTCATACGACCGAAGCGAGCAGCATCCCCTACAGAAGTTAAACCTACCCTGAGAGATCTACCGTTTGCGAGTGAAGCGAGCAACATCCCCTACAGGTTTCAATGAGGATAATTTGCAATGCAATTCTTAGCCTGAAAAAATTTGTATATAAAAAAATGTTCAAGCCTGGCTGGGATTCGAACCCACGATGCGAAAAAAATTGATATAAAAAAATTTGTATATAAAAAAATGTTCAAGCCTGGCTGGGATTCGAACCCATACAATAATAAGTTAACTTTATTCGAATACTATTCACTACATTCTGTTAGCGTCTATATTTATGGCCAACGGATGAAAACGTTGTAAAAGATCACTATTATTTATTTCATTTTTATTACTGACGAAAATCACCCTGGATGAAGGTAGAATACTGGTTACACGGAATACGGTTTACATGACGCAACCGCAACACCGTAAAATATGAATAACCGAATGTATTAGGTTATCGTAACTGGTGTTTAGCTTAGAGAGAAAGCACGCATGTCAAGCGCAAGCTAAAACATTAGATAGGTATTATTCTAATCTAAAAACAAATAGGTAGATCAACCAACGGTACGTAACCAGGTCATATCAGAAAGATCTTGTTCTTCCCGTACGATTTCCCCCCTTGAAGCGTAGGGCAGCGTCTAGAGCAAGCAACTGCAGATGGTAGCTCTTCGCATATTTCATTTTTACACGAATGGACACGACTGACCAAACCCTATCCTCACACTAGTCTCTTTAATATTTCAATGGCAACGATTCCCTTGAATTCGCGGTCGAGTAGAAGAAGTATGAAATCATTTTACCCTCTGCTTTATCAGCTATCTTCTTCACAGGCATCGAATAACTAGGTTCGAGTAATTAACAAACCTACGACCTGAAAAATAGTATTCGCTAACGCATATTTCGTTGAAAACATCGGTTGTCGTCTGATCACCGAAGTTAAGCAACATTGAGCTCGGTTAGTACATGTATGGGTGACCGTCCCTGAGCGCCACGATTTCGGCATCTTCATATTTTGTCTCATCTATCTACATCAAGTTTACTCGATGAGGCCTCGTGGAATAGTTCGTTTTGAGTGCCTTCCTTGCTTTATCAAATGGTCATTTCGATGATCTGAGAAGGTACCAATTCCACTACCAATCTACTCAATTTTTTATTGGACTGACAAGAGCCTTTATATAAAATCGTATTATTTAAACACAAACAAGAGGGAGGAAATTTAATACAGGAATAATAATCTTTTGTGTAGTAATTAGTAACATTTTAAAAATGCATCCTTAACAGATTCAGAGCCTAGCAAAAGTGCCTCCATTCTTGCAGGTTGAGGAAAGCAGAGAAGTCTGTTCAGTGAAGGGATGTCGTCGTGTCATAAATCTTGGAGAATTTATTATTATACGCAATCCATTTATAACTTGTTTTTTCAACTTTTACAACAGAAACCTACGGACTTTGATTATGATACTGTCGATTTCGGTTCCGCACCGCCAGTGAAACGCGCCAATCAACGAGAAATGCATTACATATAGTTCATATTATGTGTACAAACTAATCTGACTGAGTCGTAAGTCTGAATAATATTGGATTCAATGTCATTAAAATAGGTAGATAAATTGTAGCCTGGGTAGATTCGACAAATTTGTAGTAAAAACCACGTTTTTTGGCATCACAACCCCCGCCCCCTTTTCGCCTCTTCCATCAACAAATTAAAAATTTCCATGGTTTGTTGTATAACTAGACTGAAATTGGGATCGAAAAAGGAAGAATCTCAACGTGGCCTGGGCAGCGTCTAAAAAATTAGTCAAACGCACACACACGCCTTTTGGTTTATTTTTTCAATAATAACCCTATGTGATCGTATAGCAAAAAATTCTTATAACCCCCCCCCCCCCCCCCCTCAAACTTTGTCATTTTATGTTTCAAAGTGCGTAGAATCCAAATTTGCAATGTCCATCCGCCGTTCGCCGTTAGCCGTCCGGGCCATAAAAGCATTAGAATTGACTTAAAAAATCCGTTCTTTCGCACATAGACTCCACTTGGGGTCTAGTTGGTCCTAACTTCTCGTCAGCTCGATCGCTCTACACCAGGGGTGCTCAAACTTGAACTGCTGGCAATCTACCTCAATATTTTTAGACTACTTACGATCGACTCTGAGAGGCTGCAAGTATGTGTGATGCAGGGTTGTCGTACACACACGTTACACCCTACCTACCTAGGTAGGGTGTACCGTAGCATATATAGATATTAGCTTTCCGCACAATTTACACTATTTTAGTCAAGGTTTGGGTTAGGTTTACTTAAGTTCTTCTCTACAATATCAATGAAAAAACTCCTAGTTATTCAAAATTGCGAGTTTATTCGTTGTTGCAAAACAAAAGAGTTACATATGGTGTTAACTAAGGAGTGACTTTGGATGTTGAAGCGTGGCACTGCATGTCCTCAGCATACTTTTCATAAGATGGTGCGTAACCACTGAGTGCCAATCGCGAGCATGATGACATATGATCGTCAGTTAGTCGATTGCGATATTTTGACTTAATTATCTTCATTTCAGAAAATGCAGACTCGCACAAGTAAGTTGACCCAAACATTGCCGTCAGTTGAAGGGCGATTCGCCTTAGATTCGGATATTTATCTTCAGATATAAAACACCAGAAATTTGTATCAGATGCTGTTGCTTTGAGATGTATATATTATCTGATATAATCTGCACCAACTCATTTTCAACAGAACATGAGTTCATATTAAACTGACTTGCTACTTCAGTAGCTAATTCCTCAATGTTTTTACATGAAAAAGGATAACTCATAAATGATGCTATATTTGCCAATTTACTGCAATCATAAAAACGCATTTCGAATTGTCCCAAAATATTTGATAATTCAGCCTCATACGCATACCACCTTTTGCCGCAAGCAGTGTTATTACGTAATAAATTTTTGTAGTTTAGTTACCTACTTATTAAACATTTTTTTCTTCTCGAGATCTACTCAAAAAGCACTCGCGATCGACTGGTCGATCGCGATCGACCGTTTGAGCACCCCTGCTCTACACCCATGGGTAGCCCCCCCCCCCCCCCCCCCCACCGCAGTCAATATGTCTTCAACATGCCCGTCCGCCGGATGTTTCTAGGCATTACTTCTCACTTAGATTATGTTATGTTATGAATTGTTTAAATGCGAGCATCCAGACCACCAACCTATACACAGCATTCTGATCAATTTGTGCGAATTCATGTGGAGGCAATCAAACCACAACCACGCCAATTTGTTTCAAAAAATCCTCACCGACATCGGCAACTTCTGAAAACACGGTATTTTTTTTTATATATATATATATATATATATATATATATATATATATATATATATATATATATATATATATATGATTTCTTCTCACAGCTTGAAATTGTCACCAATTCTACGTAAATATATAATCTAAGTAAGAAGTAATGCCTACGAACATCGGGCGGGCGTTAACTATTATTAAGTAAAGTTGAATAAAGTTAATTAAAAAGTTAATTAAAGTTAAATAAAGTTAACTTATTATTGTATGCGAATTTTTTTTCTCACAATCATCCTGACGAAACGTTTCTTACCCGCTAAATGGTGAATATGACTCTCCATTTGTAGCGTGAGTACGATCAAACACATAGAAAGGTACAGCGGCTATTCATAGCAGCACATTACTCTACAGGGATAATATAAATATGTGCCGTATGACACAAGAATATACCTAACTAACATACATTTTAATCTAGAATTCTATTGGGATGACAAACCTTTACTAGCGAAATTCGTTATCATATCGTCAGCTGGTCATTTCCGTCCCCACATGCCGGCCAGTTCCCCCCAATTCCTTGCTCCACTTCTCTGTAAATCCGTAAGAATTTTGAATTAGCCGTTGCAAGATATCAACATGAAAATATTATTCAGCAACGAAATCCATTAAAAATATGTGTACATTTATGACAGGAAGGCTTATCGCTCCAGAATTAGGTAACTCACATGATGGTAGTAGACCATTCACCCCTGAGATAAGAGAGTTAAATTTTTTGTTTGCAAACATAGAGGCAACCTGCTATCGATCCAAGATGAAATTCGTGATCATGACCAGTTATAAATGAGACCTAAGTACTTATCTCAATCCACAAAAACTAAATCGAAGTGTTTGCCAATATCGAGATTTGTGGGAACATCAGTTATTACTGCCTTTTGAGACTTTCTGGAAATTCCTGGTACGAGGAAACTCAAAACTGAATGACGATTGCTAGAAACCAAAAATAATTTGCTTGAGGATAACAACGGACCGCAGCTATAATGGAGTTATATTATTAACATAAGTGAGATATATATTCATGGTAGAAGCAGTATCAATGACACAAGCTTCAAAAATGAATGATGTATGAAAATTCGAGAGCTTCTACGAATAAATAGTCAAATTTTCCATTTCGGATCGCATTAATTTGGCATCTAATCTTTTTCAATTCAATTAGAAAAAAAAAAAAAAATTTACTCACGGATAAATTAGTCCGCATATACGATTACAAAATTTACTCCTCATTTTTTACTCTGCATTACGCAAATTTTTGTAGAATGAATCTATTGCAATGACCGAGTATTTCGGAATAATTCGTTTTTCTTCATGAAAATCAGTATTGACGCATTCTTAAACGATTTCTGGATTTTTACGAATTACCCTTCTTCCTTTCAGTTTTTCTCCTTCTGTCTAACCGCCTTATCTACCCACGATCTTCGTAGAAGGAGAGGACTAGGAAACATTCAAGCCTTCCCGAGAGGTTGTGAGAAAGAAAGGAACAACCCTTCTTTCTATGAATCACATGCCAGGGTATTAAAAAATAAATAAATAAATAAAAAATAAAAAAATCATTCACTGTTTGTTCACTTGCTATAAATGTATTTTCCCCCATAATACGCGAACAGAAGTAGGAGGCATTGATAATGGCGACCTTATTCTCGATTCTGTAAATAATGCCGGCCTGAATTGTGCCGGCACAATGAACAGTTTACGAAGAATCTTCCTCATCGTGTACCATGCCCATCTTAAAAGCTATTCATTATACTCTCGGTCCTCTAATTATGAATCAGGTAGGGTTTGTTGCTTCTAGGTGAAGGACCTGCGTTACCCTCCACTATTTCGACCGGGAGTCAATGACTCCCAAGTGTCACTAAAATACTGTGGCGGTACCTGTTGGGAAAGTGATGATATATTTTGCACCCCTCGACCCCCTCAAACCCAGAACGCCAGGAATTTCTGTTTTAGTAAGTTATTATACACGCCGTTCAACCTTTCATGATCAAATTTTGGGAATAACTCAAGATTTAATATTTGGGTGTTGGTATGAAGAGTTTTTTCCTCTAACCCAATCCTAAAAAAGTTTTATTCAAATTTTTGGAAAATTTGAAATTCAGCCTTCATCTCAACCTGTGAAAATGACTCATAAATAAGGCATCCCCTTAGCTATTTTTGGATCAGATTGCAAATAAAGGATCTAATCGACCAAAACGCAACAGCCCAGGTGCAACAGGCTCTTAATAGGGAGTATGCGTAACGCAAATGTCGTTGTATGATATAATTTCAACAGAATGCCACTCACAATAGAATGGAAGTAGTTGCACGAAATTCGATTAGAAAGGGATGAACAGTTGGAATTGGTCTTGTCTCTAAGTTGTAGTAGAGCTCTGACAGTAGGAAATTCAGGGGTCGTGGTAATGCAGGGAAGACCATTCGAAGGAAATATTCGACCACCAAATTCGGAGAACTGCAACGAAGTTCATTGAGTAACTGGCGAAAATCGGCTAAGCCGTTGAAGAAGCGTCTCACTCACAAAAATAGTCACACAGAGTGAGAGTATGAATGTCTTGTACTATGAGACTCCCGCAAGTGAACAAGTTTTTTATTGAAGAAATTAATTAATTGTTTAAAAATATTTGAAAAAAAAAAAAAAAAAAAAAAAAAGATAAATAAAGGAAAAAATATAATCTGTCGGGAATCGTATCTTGTGAAGCGTTTTTAAAAGTATCTGAATTTTCTCCCACCACCATTCCATCCAGTTGCTATTTTGTTCCACCAGTTTGTTACTATTTGCAACTGTTACGGTAGATTTGTCATTGCTTGGTTTAGTTACCTACGGATGATTATGATGTATATGGTCGATTGAAGGGGTTCGACGTCTTGATGGTCGTGAGAAAAGCAAGGAATTGTGATATCTGGATATTCATTATAGCAAAACAATAAATGTAAACAGGGGAGTGGTTTAATTGAAAATATATTAGTATGTGTGTGGAGATCATTCGGTGGAAATTTTCGAGGTAAATGGCAGCGAGTTTTCCATGCTGAGTGGAATTTATTCGTTTTCTCTAACTAGACCATCACACATTACTCATATTGCCAACTTTCAATTTGAATTGAATCACCTGGTTGTTGTGCTTGGCTGTCAAAGTAAGATTGATTGGATATTCTTATTCCGTAAATAAATACTTACTATTGGAATAAAGTATTGCGGCGATCCGCCTACCAAAGCAACAAGAGCGGACATCAGAATGGGCACGAAAATCATCTTCATTGTGAAGATTAGTGGTCCAATGTGAAACAAGATTCTGAGAAGGTAGGTAGCTTATATATATCGAATCCGCTTTTAATCACATTTACGACTCAGTGAGATTCATCTGTTCACACAGGAACAAGGCGCAATATATTTCTCGTTAATTGGCGCGCGGCGTGGAACCGAGATCAACAGTCGAAGGCCGTAGGCTTCAGTTGTAAAAGTTAGAAAAACAAGTTATAAATATGTTGTGTATAGTAATAAATTCTCCACGATTGAAAACACCGCACAGTGCTCTGGAAGTGACGTAATTGAAATAGCGAGGAAATGCCGACATTTTATTAATGACCGCTGGAAATTGTAGGTCAAGAGTGGCTAGTAAAATCAGTTAACCTTAACTGAAATAATTCCAATGGTATTCTGACTTCGTGAGATCGAGTTAGTTTATAGTAATTGTATATATATATATATATATATTATTGGGGTTGGTGAAATGATTTATGCTTTACGCAATTTACGCACTGACACCGAGGATGGAGAATTTTCCCTGGTTTATTTTTTCGTATTACCTTGGAACAGCTCTCTTGAAAGCCTGTTATTCTGGCTTTCTTTTCATTCGTTCTTTCATGCTTTGTTCGTCTCTTTGGCTTTCGGGACTGTTATCACTTGTCCCGACGCACTGCGTTTCGGTTTCCTCTAGACTAAGCCATCATTCCTATGATAGTTTGGTTGTCCACTTCGCCTGTCTCTTCTCTTAACGCATTTCGAGGGGTTTCCCATCGTGCACACCAATAATGTACGATGTACGTCATCATCTTCAATATGGTAAAGCACATAGGCGAGCGGACTCGCCTTTCCTATTTTGGAAAAATGGACTCTGAAATAGCCATGTCCAATAAGGAACTGTGTTAGGATATCCTATCTCTCACTGTTTCCTTTTAACCGTTTTCACTTCGCCGATTAAGCGTGCTCTCGACTTTCCTCAATTGTACCTATGCTTAGACTAGTGAAGCGTTGTTGGGCGTTTTTAATTACATTTTCATTTGGTATGTACCTACTTAAATGTCATTATACTCAGATCAGGAAGACTAGTAACGTGTAAATCTATCAATTAATTGCATTAATTTTCCCTCTGTAGGTGCCTATATCTACGTAGATATATTGATGTCTAAGTCAGCCATTCGCTCGGCCATCAAGGAATCACACGGTGCAAATCATTTATAAACGCCTGAAATTTAAAATTGAGTTCCTTCGGCATATCTAAAACACATTTCAGGGCACGTTGAATGACAGACAGCAGAGAAACCTCTGAGCCTAATTTGTTTTTTAATCGACTTAAAAAACAAACACGACTTATGATACTGACACCTGACATGTTGCTCGACTAGGACATCTATATTACCTAATAAAATCGAAAGTATGTCTGTCTGTACATTGATTAGAATCATGAAATTTAGCGTTTCTTTTCCGTTTCTTGCAATTTGTAGACGATTGGTACCATTTTCTCAATTTTTCTCTGTCTGTCTGTCAGTATATTTGTCCGCTTTTCACGGTTACAGGGGTTATTTGACAACTGATATGAGAAGTGTGAAATGTCAGTATCAGTCCAACTTAAATAAAAGGCTACTTGAAGTTTTTAAAATTTGAGCCAGAGGGGGTGTTTAAGGGCAGGGGTTGGAGGTGAAATGGGGTATCTTGGACACCATTGAACAAACTGGGGATCTGATTGTTGAATATATTTGGATTATTCTAACTTGAATCACAGGCTATCAACATTTTTCAAATCTGCCCCATAGGGGGTGTTTTAGGGGATGAGGGGAGGGGATGGGGTATCATTGTCATCATTGAACAAACCGGGGATCTGAGTGGTGGAATATGTTTGGATTACTATAACTTGAACCACAAGCTACTTTCCAAATCTGACCCACAGGGGGTGTTTTGGGTGAGGAGGGGGGTGAAATGGGGTATCATGGGTATCAGTAAATAAAATGGAGACGTGATTGTTGAAATTTGTTCGGACTACTTCAAGTTTTCCAATCTAACCCATAGGAGGTGTTTTTGGGAGGGGGGGGGGGGGAGGGGGTATCATGGACATCACTGAATAAACTAAGGACCTGATTGATAAAATATGTTTGGGTAACACTAAACAACCACAGCCTACTTAAAAATTTTCATTTCCGAACCATAGGGGTGTTTTTGGGGGAGAGGGTTCGGAAAGGGGTATCTTTGACATAACTGAACAAACTGGGGATCTGATGTTTAGATTATGTCAACCTCAATCACAGGCTATTATCATTTTTTCTATCTCAACCATAACGAGGTGTTTGTGTTAAGGGGAAAAAAAGGGAGGGATTGGTTAAATGGAATAATTTGGTCATCACCGAACAAACTAGTGAACTGATGTTCGGACGAATGGAAGTGGATTAGTCTGAACGTTCTTTTGGGTTTCCTATCAAGAATATTTTTAATCTGAAATATGTGGGGTGTTTGAGGAGAGAGAGTGGAAGGTGATCTCCTCACCTTAGTGAGTTTGGTCCTAATAGGTAATTTATTAGTAAGTACTTTTAAGTAAGGACTTTTTTGAATCAGATCCATGGGAGTGTCCCAAAATGTGATGGGTGAGGGGGGGGGGGGGGCGTATTTTCAAGTCAAGAAGTGCAACACACGGGTGAACACTTTCCTGACAAAGTTCTTCAACGAACTCCGTGTTGATGCATCCGGAGACGATTCCTGATGTTTGCACTTTTAGCAAACATTTGTAGAAAATGGAGCTATTGCAATGGCTCCGAAAATATTAAAATAAAGAATTTCGAAAGATTTCTCTATTGAAATCGAATCCTGAAATTACCTAATTTTTTTTCATATGTGAGTACCGAGTATATATATATATATATATATATATATATATATATATATATATATATATATATATATATATCTGAAGACATCTCATTATTCTAACCTACATTATGATAACTTTTCAAATAAACGACAAGACGTAAGCTTGTAGAACTTTATTTGAGAATAGACTCAAGTTGGTAGAGCGGAAGGCTGATGATGCAGTTAGGGGGACACCTTTCACAATCACACCTTTGTATATCTTGTACTTCCGTCCTGGGTTTAAAACGATTCCCCCACAATTATACGATGACTTCCATCGAAAATTGGGACATTTTCTTTTAGATAGTTTGCTTTGTGTTGCAAAATCAGAGGAGTTTTTTTTTTTTTGAATTGTGCCTGGCCAATCCTCTCTCTTGGGTCGACAGAATACTTGGGGAGCTTGATCACCTTCCCTCGTCTTCTCGTCGATTCTCTGGGGCACCCTCGTTCAAGTTTTTCTTTACAAGTACAAGTTAAATGGGCACCCTCGCCATTAGGTTCCTTAATAATTCCCTAAAAGGGAACCAATTTCTCCCCTGGGCATCGATCGATGAGACTCGATCGTATTACCCCCCCCCCTCCCCCCCTCCCCTCATATCGGAGGACATCTCAATATTCTAACCCGCATTATTAATAACCTATTAAATAAACGACAAGACGTAAGCTTGTAAAACTTTATTTGAGGATAGAGTCAAGTTGGTAGAACGAAAGGCTGATGACGCAGTTAGGGGTGTCATCCCTTCCGTTCTCTACATTCCTCAAGCCCGACACCCCGAGTCCCAAGCAAGCTAGTTCAGTTCGTTTTCGAAAATCCTCCTGACTAAAAGACCTAATAAACATTTATCTATATCCAAAAATTTGAGTATTATTCTAAAACCCATTCTCTGATATCTATAGTTTTATTATAACTGATATATATATATATATATATATATATATATATATATACTAGCCGCTCCGGCTCGCTTCGCTCGCCTCCACGTCCAGCCGGGGGGCAAGCCCCCCTGACCCCCATTAAATTGCTCGCTTCGCTCGCAAATTGTGGTATGTAGGGAATGTTGCTCGCTTCGCTCGCAAAGTGTGGCATGTAGGAAATGTTGCTCACTTCGCTCGCAAAGTATGGCATGTATGGGATGTTGCTCGCTTCGCTCGCAAACGGTAGATCTCCAAGGGTAGGTTTAACTTCTGTAGGGGATGCTGCTCGCTTCGCTCGCTCGTGGAAGTTATACTGCCCACCCAACTTGGCAGTATAACTTGAGGATTGAAAATTGAGGATTGTATGTATTTTTGTATGTTGTATCATAAAAAATAGAAATTAAAAATTTTGTCTAAAAAATGAAATAAAAATTTATTGGTGGACCACCCCTAACATTTAGGGGGATGAAAAATAGATGTTGGCCGATCCTCATAGATACCGGATAAGCACAAAAAATTTCATCAAAATCGGTCAAGCCGTTTCGGAGGAGTATGGCAACGAAAACTGTGACACGAGAATTTTATATATTAGATATATATAGTGTACTAGCGTTCCCCCGCGCGCGGTGCTGCGCCCAAATTAAATTTGTTTATTGATCGTAATTTTAAACTGTTATTAAGAGGTGATTGGATGGACGGAAGCTTAGCCTTTGGTTTCTGCCTTTGGTTTCTCCCTCCTCCTCCTCCCTCCTCCTCCTCCTCCTTCGGTCTTGGCTTGGGTAGTTAATTTTGTAAACAATAAATTTCTAAAACCTGACACTGCACCCTTTTATGCCCTCTGGGTCAGAGCCCTTTGAACGGATTTGCACCAAACTTTACAGGAACAATCCTTGAATCATGCCTAATAATACCTGAAAGTTTCATTACAATCTGTCGAGCGGTTTCGGAGTCTATAGGCAACATACATACATACATACATACATACATACATCCTCTTTTATAGATATAGATTACCAGACAATAACCTCCTTTAAAAACGGCGTAAAAATTCGTTCCAACGCAGAGAAACCCGTCTTGTCAAAGGACAGGTCGTTCATTTACCAGATCGATCGATCCAGAATTTCAGGCACAAATTTACAATTTACTATCCCAAAAAATCGGTATTTTGAGGATAGGGCACGTGGGATGTCACAGTCATAGTATTTTTCATTGCTGAGTCGGTTGCGACCTTTTCCATATCTCCAAAATCCATAAATAAGTGAGAAACATCGATTTTTAGGAGAAAAATTCCCATAATGGACGAAATTCTAAAGTTCGGCTGTGTGGTCTAAAATTTTCTTTGTGATCTAATCACACGGCTGTTTTTTCAGTTTTATTCAGGACATGGTTGGCCTCAATGATCGGAATATAAGAGCCAAACTTAATGTTATCTACAACTTTTCCTTGCAAATTTGCCCTATTTGTCATGCTGCATGACTGAGTACTTTGGAGTCTATCTGTTTTGAAACGTAAATTAAAAAATTTTGATGGAGTGGAGGGGGGGCTGTTAAACATGATTTTTTCTTGGTCGATTACTGTGTTTCATTATTAAAAATCGTGATCTATTATTCACTTCTCATTCCAAAACTTGAACAAGCAACTGCGAATTCAAAATTCTTGATTGCGTTACGACATTTTTTTCACTGTATATATCTACCTACTCAATCCCAAATTGTACTCATTTCTCTATGGGCTTATTATTTTCAATAATTAACTTTTGTAATCCACCAATAAAAAGACCACCGATTACCTCTTCTTACATACTTCGAATGAAATTATTGAAACACAGAATGTGTTTTAGCTCACGCGTTTCACATAAACTCGTGAAACCCGCATATAGGAATGACTCAGATTTGGAGGTGTATCTTATCATTACTATGTCAAGTTGATATATTCATTTATCACCAGCGCAACGACTCACCACCAGATCAATGAAATCATCAGAAATTCACAAGCGGTTGCAATGTTCAGAAAATCAATTTCATTATCAATAATATCAATTACCGAGAATGATCACCAGTGTGTAAACAATTATTCAAATAACCATTGTTAAGTAATAAACACATAGCAGGAACGAAACTATGAATGGGTTGCTTATAATTTTTTAGACAATTAAAATGAGAGAAAACAAAAAAAAAAAAAAAAAAAAAAAATACCATGACTTTTTGAAACAACCTTTTCCCCGTTTAGCCCCATCCACCGACAGTAAATTTCCGTCACAAAACTTCCAGCATGAAATATGAAACTGCTCACGTGTTTTCCAAAACTAGACCTAATTCATAATAGATCAAAAAGATCACGAAAATCAGATGGGAATAGTCCAAACATCATGATTTATCACTATTACCCCCTCCATCCGACCACTTTCATGATGAAATTTTAAACCCCTGATACACGGTCCAAAACTAGAACGAAATCAAAGTTGAACAAAAGAAGAATCACAAAAATCGGACGAGAATTGTCGTTGTTGTTGCATTCGGTCACCGTGTACACTGTAGTGTACATCCACTTTAGCAGGTCTTTGTGGTTGGATTAGTTCATAAAACGTCCAACAGAACGCACCTACATCAGAGTCGGCATTATAAGACGTCATCTGAACAGAAATTATTCAAGTTGGCCAAACCAAATAGTGGCAACACTGTTGTTAGTAAGCTGTTACTAATTCAATTGAAGCTGACACTGAAGGAGGCCAAGTTTATGCCTGATGAAACAAGTTACTTCTCGTCTTTCTTTCTAACTTGCAGGTAAGTGTCATCCTTGATGTTTTTTTGGAAGATGAGTAACAAAAACTCACCAAAAAGTTTTGATACGAGACATTCGCGAACAATCAATTTGAGACACGAGACTCTGGACCCTGACCAACTAATCTAATTTCTTACTAAAGGATTGACTACTTGATGTTATGTATTTTTGAGATACGAGCATCCAGACCACTAACCTAAGCAGAAAACTGATCTGTGTAAAATCTCATGGCGACTAGGGTCTTGGTAGGGTCAACTTGTACAAATTATTTACATTTATCTTAGTTTATTATAATTTTAATAAGTGTAGGCAGTTTTGTACGCCCTTTTTTGTATTATTTATAATGTCAAATGTTACTGTGAGTGAGTTGTGATTTTGTGTTTTCACCATCTGCAACAGCTGCTTCACCATCCATCACTGACTGGAACCTCCCATGTTCTAGCCCCATCTTACACTTCCAGTTCAGCCTTTTCTAAATTCAGACCTTTTTATCGTTTTTCAATATCGTATCCTATAACATCCGCGCTTTTAACAGTTATTCAGTTCGATTTTGGTACCAAATTGCTGCATATTTCGTCAACCTTCCTGAAATATCACTGGGAATTGCTGCCGGTGTGGATACTGCCACTTATTTGTTGTACTTGGTTGGTTCATCACTTCCAATCAGGCGCCACCTGCATGCTGACCGATCTCCAGCTCAGGATTAAGAGATAATTGTGGTGAGATCATTCTTTATTTTCATCTCTATCATCATTTCACCTTGAGGTCTGTTCTGGATGTACCAATTCTTGTCAACATCTTCTACACATACCTATCTTCTACCTACCTTACTTGGAGTTGGGCCTTCATTTTCTTCAACTACTTACCTCTTCGGCTATGGGAATGAACTTATCTGACCTTATCTAATATCTGTGATACTATCATTAACTGTTACCTTCATTTTCTTCAGTGGCCACTCTATAGGTAGGACACTAGCTCAACAAGTTACCTCACTTAGGTACATGTCTACGGTACAATAAATCTTCAGAAGCTTACTTATGTACGCATATTTGTTTACTTATCCTAGTCAAATTTTTATATTTAGTCATTGATTATTATAGTGCTATAACATTTAAAAATACAGTCCGCCTTAGGCACACGAGGTGGTAATACGAAACTAGGGTACCATACTAGTTGCTAGGAGCCTCATAGTGCTTTCATTACCATTTACCACTTGCACTGTATGGAGGGTTTTAGCTGGAAACAAACAGCAGCCTCTATCTTAGGTGCAAAAAAAATTTTTTGTTATACCTGCTTCCTTTGAAATAATGGAAATACCTATGTGATTTTAGTATTGTTTCATTTCATAATTTATCAAGCAATTTACCTATTTTGATTTTTATAATACATGTTGTTTTACGGCATTAATTTAATATAATTTTCAATAAAAATATTTGGATGAAGGTTTGAAGAACATACATTTCACACATACCGAAACTTACTTTGTACACGATAGCGCTCACTATATAAATCATAGAACGGATTATCTGAAAAATCTTTAAAAATTCAGTGAACTACTGTAAGGTCTAGGAACAATGTCTATAAGTTTCAGGGTTTTCTCATGACAGGATCTAAATTTGTTATCAAAAAGGTTAATACCAATTATTTTTCATTGCTGCGTCGATTGTTACCACTCCTATAAATAAGTGAGAAAAATTGATTTATAAGTGGAAAATGCCCATAATTGTCTAAAATTGCTAGTTTTTGAGTTGTACTGCTTGTTCTGAAATTTTTTTGCGATCTCGTTTCTTGGCCGTCCACTAAGTTTTATTCTGGGCATGGTTGGTTACAATGATCAGAATTTATGTTCGTAATTTAATTTCATCCACAAATTATCTTAGAAAATTCGCTGTTTTAGACATGCTGCATGACGGAGTACTTGTTTCACAACATGAGAGCATTCGGTTTGTCTGAAAAAAAATAAAAAATAAATAAATAAATAAAATAATAATATAAGATAGTAATTTGTGCAATACAGGGGCGTCCCTAAGTGTGAGTTGCACATGATTTTCGAAAATATTCATAACAATTTAAAATAACAAGACATTTTAAACACCAACCATGGTATAAGTTCTATTATTAGGAAATTGAAACCTTCCTCGCAGATACTGATGTACGCATTTCAATTCAACTGGGAGAAAAATAAGGTTGTAATAAAATTCAGTCTTGCATTCAGTTTATATATTTTTTTTTCCATTAGATTGGCAGCTGGTGTCTGCCAGCCCATGCAAATTTTCTAAGCACAATGTAAACACATTATATTGATTATCAGTTGTCTGGTATTATGTTTTATAATTGAAAATGATTATTAATCGTCCAAACAAATCATTAGACTACTTAGATCTATTGAATGTCCGAATGGTAGGTTCATAATTTGGTAAGATCATTCTGGCACGCCGAAGGGTAGGAGTATAACAGCATCATCCGAAGCTCATCTGACCTGCGGTTTACTTGCACTACATCTTATTGATTCGTAGGAAAATAATGCTAAACTGTTAACCCTACCCTGTTGTTGAGGTTGCACCATGTAAACAGAATTAACCAGTATTCTACTGTTATCTTTGGTCAGAATATCAGAATAAGCAAGGCTTCGATAACAAGAGAGAACAACCCAAGCATGATAAAATAAATAAATAAATAAATATTTAAAAAAAATAACAATATTAATAATAATAAATAAAAAATAACCGCATAGAAATCCGTTTCAAACCTTTCTAATACCGAATTCGTGAGAAAAATAGCTGCAGTCATGCGCAGCATGATCGTATGAGCCATTTTTCGTAAGTCATTACGTTAAATTATATTATAGGTATTATATTATGTTAAATTGTTTTGAAATTTGAGCTTTTTGAGTGCAAGGATTTTGTTGCCTATTATTATTATTACAAAAAGCGTATTTCAAATAGTAATCTGCTATTCAGAATGAAATTTTGGATTTTTAGCTTTTTTGCGGTTTTTATCGATTTTAATAAACTTAGCAAATTTTAATGAAATTTAAGTTAATTTTCAGCCTAATCACGTACATGAATTTTTCAATGTTCTATTTTAAATTTGAAACACTTCGTTTGAGCAATATTTTGCTAAACATTATAAATGTAACGATTTTTAGCAGTTTTTAGCCTTTCCTAGTCATTTTTTCAGCACATTTTTGAGATTTGGCCAATTTATCGTTCTCAAAAAATGCTGGCCAGTGAACTCATCCTTTCGTTGGGGAAGCTTGATTTTTTTGCGCATGAACGGAATTTATCCTAATCCTAAGGAGAGTTATCGCCTGAAAAGACACACAACACACACAAACTGGTTTTTAGTTCATTTTTCATGCTCAATTTTATATGTTTTTCAAGGATAAAACTTGTTTGTTAAAGTGTAAAACTCGGTTTTAACGGAGTCGGAGAGATCTGCGAGTGTTACCACTCGGTTTAGCGTGAAATAATATTTAAAAAAGACCCCAAACTAGTATTTTAGTAGGGTTTCATTATTCGCAAAAATCCTCAATTTCGTAGGGAAAAAAAAAAAAAAAAAAAAAAAACAAAAACATCTTTTAGCATGCAAACATACTTATCTCCCTCAATTAACAAAGTGAAATGAAAATTAACTATATCGTTGGGAAGCTGGGATTATGTTGTAATGTTTAGGCTTACAGCATGACACTTGTATATAAACGACCTCATGGGATCCCTGCCATGTAGGGTTGCGGTGGTTGATTCCATCATTAAAGTCTTGATGTATGCGGATGATATTGTGATTCTGGCTGAATCTCAGTATGACCTTCGAGGGAATATTCATGGCCTGCAGGAGTACATTGCCCAATGGGGGCTAACTGTAAATCTCAACAAGTCGCAAATCATGGTGTTTCGTCGAGGAGGCAGGCTTGGATTAGGTGAGAAATTCATGTTTGATGGTGTCCCTGTGGAAACTGTGAACTCGTACAGGTACCTTGGAGTCACCCTTACAGCAAGACTCTCATTCAGCAGACATTTCACGGAAAGAGCTGTAGCTGCCAAGTTGGCTATTAACAGTGTATACAGAACGCTCTTTTGCCGGCCATCCATCTCTGCCTCAACTAAGTATAAGATTTGTAACTCAGTTGCAAGAGCAATCTTGTGCTAAGGCGCGCAGGTGACGGGCTATGTGATGTCGAATACTCTTGAGCAAGTGTATAGATACTTTGTTAAGTCTACCACGGAAAGAACAACATGAGTTCTTCCCAGTGGCTTATCTCCCTTGGAAAAAATGGAATGGAACTTCTTGAATAACCCAATTACTTCACTGTATTGTTCTGACCCTGCTTCCAGATCAGTTTCTTTCATGGCTAGCTCAATCCATTCTTCAGCTTTTGGTTCTTCTGTGACAGCTACAACCTGGCGTACTTGCGTCATCTTCCTCTTACTCAGGTGTAATACATCAATTGCGCATAGCCAATGCCGCTTCAAGGGCACTTTGACTGCTCCCTTGTCTAATAGCAAGGAGTAACTTGGAACGTCGACAAATGCTTCAAATTTAGCCAGTAGGTCTCACTCTATGATTGCCTTATCCCTTACTCATGCAACCTGAAACACGTGGTCCATTCGCCTACCACACAGCTCAACAGTCAATGCCACTTCTCCTATCATGTTCAGTTTTTCCCCCGACACTGTTTGTAGTCCTGAATACTGAGAAGGCACTACCCTCATTCGCTTCACTGATGGTGTATCAGGACGAAGGATTGACGCTGTTGCTCCTGTGTCAACTAAAAGGGAACACCGTTTACCACCTATTCGTGCTTCAACAAAAAGCGCACCGTTGTCCCCCCGTGTTACCTTAAGAAAAGCAAAAGGATGTGAATAAGCTGGAGACTGGGTTCGCCCCATGACCCGGGCTCTTGCTAGTTTTCCGGTTCGAGGTTCTTGGCTGCTGCGTCATCTTGGGGACACTTGGCTCGCATATGCCCTTCCTTACCGCATTTATAGCAACGAGTCGGACCTCTGCCCATATTTGAAGTTCGAGACTGATTTTCCATCAATTGAGCTCTTGTCAGGGCATCTTGAATTGTAGTAGGTGCTGTCCCTGCTACGAACCTGCTTATATCTTGGTCATTGAGTGCACAAAGAAATGCTTGTAACCAAAGTGAGTTGCGGCAGTGTTCAGGCCAATCTTAGAAGACGTTCTATGTCTGTGGCCATATCAACAATAGATTCAACTGGTCGCTGACGTCTTACCTCTAACTCTGGCTGCCACTTCACAGGGCTAAGTGAGCCTGTCCAAATCTTTGTTCCAAAGCGAGAGTCAAACTATTGGAATCTACTCTCTTTTCCTTAGGTAGCATGCTCATAATGCCCAAAGCTGCCCCACGAAGAGCTCTAGCCAGTCGTTGCCCTTTTCTCGCCTCTGTCCACGCATTCGTAGCAATTACCTCAAAGCGGCCATTGTATTCCTCCCAAGATGTTTTCCCGTCACAATTCATCAGTGTACTTTCATGGCTGACCAACTCAGATACTGGCATCGAGGAAGGACCCGAAAGTTAGGTCTGGTTTGTAGGAATGGCCATGGCTGCTCTGAGCTCCCTATTTTCTTCTTCCAACTGGGTGACTCTACTAACATAAGAAGACAGCTGGTGTTGGAGAACATCAAGAGACTGTCACATTTCTGTCAATGTTGGTTCCAATGACTGAGAGGTCATTAAAGAGTACCTGGGAGCAGATTCCTGATGATCCTGCAGCATTTGTTCCAAAGCTTCAATTCTACCCTCAAGGTGAGATCTCTAAGTTGGCAAACTATCATTCACTGGTTCTGTGGTAACTTCTGGATCTGCCACTCGTTGACGAGTTGATACTGTCCGTCGGGGACGTGACACATGACGAGCTGGAGGGGCCATGCCACAGCTTAGAATACCAGCAATATTAGATCCCGGACGGGCCCCCAAATGTAATAAAACTCAACGTTTTATAATCAACAACAAGAGACGTGTATTCAACTCATAATTTCGAACATAACAACAACTTTTTCTCGCTCGCGTCAATAACAACACTATTCAATAGCAACAACTACACATGTGACTGTGGGGTTACTCCCACATTATATATATATATATATATATATATATATATATATATATATATATATATATATATATATATATATATATACACTTAAATTGGACACAAACTATTCACAAAGGAATTCATAAATAAATTTCAAAATTTTTTTATCAACGTTTCGCATTTTGCGTTATCAAGACTGTTGGGATCTGGGTGAAACTCATCTTCTTAGCAATTTGTGTCGATGTTGCTTAATGCAGTGGAGTGTCCATGTTGCCGTCTCCATGAATAATACCGAATTCGTGAGAAAAATAGCTGCAGTCATGCGCAGCATGATCGTATGAGCCATTTTTCGTAAGTCATTACGTTAAATTATATTATAGGTATTATATTATGTTAAATTGTTTTGAAATTTGAGCTTTTTGAGTGCAAGGATTTTGTTGCCTATTATTATTATTACAAAAAGCGTATTTCAAATAGTAATCTGCTATTCAGAATGAAATTTTGGATTTTTAGCTTTTTTGCGGTTTTTATCGATTTTAATAAACTTAGCAAATTTTAATGAAATTTAAGTTAATTTTCAGCCTAATCACGTACATGAATTTTTCAATGTTCTATTTTAAATTTGAAACACTTCGTTTGAGCAATATTTTGCTAAACATTATAAATGTAACGATTTTTAGCAGTTTTTAGCCTTTCCTAGTCATTTTTTCAGCACATTTTTGAGATTTGGCCAATTTATCGTTCTCAAAAAATGCTGGCCAGTGAACTCATCCTTTCGTTGGGGAAGCTTGATTTTTTTGCGCATGAACGGAATTTTTATCCTAATCCTAAGGAGAGTTATCGCCTGAAAAGACACACAACACACACAAACTGGTTTTTAGTTCATTTTTCATGCTCAATTTTATATGTTTTTCAAGGATAAAACTTGTTTGTTAAAGTGTAAAACTCGGTTTTAACGGAGTCGGAGAGATCTGCGAGTGTTACCACTCGGTTTAGCGTGAAATAATATTTAAAAAAGACCCCAAACTAGTATTTTATTAGGGTTTCATTATTCGCAAAAATCCTCAATTTCGTAGGGAAAAAAAAAAAAAAAAAAAAAAAACAAAAACATCTTTTAGCATGCAAACATACTTATCTCCCTCAATTAACAAAGTGAAATGAAAATTAACTATATCGTTGGGAAGCTGGGATTATGTTGTAATGTTTAGGCTTACAGCATGACACTTGTATATAAACGACCTCATGGGATCCCTGCCATGTAGGGTTGCGGTGGTTGATTCCATCATTAAAGTCTTGATGTATGCGGATGATATTGTGATTCTGGCTGAATCTCAGTATGACCTTCGAGGGAATATTCATGGCCTGCAGGAGTACATTGCCCAATGGGGGCTAACTGTAAATCTCAACAAGTCGCAAATCATGGTGTTTCGTCGAGGAGGCAGGCTTGGATTAGGTGAGAAATTCATGTTTGATGGTGTCCCTGTGGAAACTGTGAACTCGTACAGGTACCTTGGAGTCACCCTTACAGCAAGACTCTCATTCAGCAGACATTTCACGGAAAGAGCTGTAGCTGCCAAGTTGGCTATTAACAGTGTATACAGAACGCTCTTTTGCCGGCCATCCATCTCTGCCTCAACTAAGTATAAGATTTGTAACTCAGTTGCAAGAGCAATCTTGTGCTAAGGCGCGCAGGTGACGGGCTATGTGATGTCGAATACTCTTGAGCAAGTGTATAGATACTTTGTTAAGTCTACCACGGAAAGAACAACATGAGTTCTTCCCAGTGGCTTATCTCCCTTGGAAAAAATGGAATGGAACTTCTTGAATAACCCAATTACTTCACTGTATTGTTCTGACCCTGCTTCCAGATCAGTTTCTTTCATGGCTAGCTCAATCCATTCTTCAGCTTTTGGTTCTTCTGTGACAGCTACAACCTGGCGTACTTGCGTCATCTTCCTCTTACTCAGGTGTAATACATCAATTGCGCATAGCCAATGCCGCTTCAAGGGCACTTTGACTGCTCCCTTGTCTAATAGCAAGGAGTAACTTGGAACGTCGACAAATGCTTCAAATTTAGCCAGTAGGTCTCACTCTATGATTGCCTTATCCCTTACTCATGCAACCTGAAACACGTGGTCCATTCGCCTACCACACAGCTCAACAGTCAATGCCACTTCTCCTATCATGTTCAGTTTTTCCCCCGACACTGTTTGTAGTCCTGAATACTGAGAAGGCACTACCCTCATTCGCTTCACTGATGGTGTATCAGGACGAAGGATTGACGCTGTTGCTCCTGTGTCAACTAAAAGGGAACACCGTTTACCACCTATTCGTGCTTCAACAAAAAGCGCACCGTTGTCCCCCCGTGTTACCTTAAGAAAAGCAAAAGGATGTGAATAAGCTGGAGACTGGGTTCGCCCCATGACCCGGGCTCTTGCTAGTTTTCCGGTTCGAGGTTCTTGGCTGCTGCGTCATCTTGGGGACACTTGGCTCGCATATGCCCTTCCTTACCGCATTTATAGCAACGAGTCGGACCTCTGCCCATATTGGAAGTTCGAGACTGATTTTCCATCAATTGAGCTCTTGTCAGGGCATCTTGAATTGTAGTAGGTGCTGTCCCTGCTACGAACCTGCTTATCTCTTGGTCATTGAGTGCACAAAGAAATGCTTGTAACCAAAGTGAGTTGCGGCAGTGTTCAGGCCAATCTTAGAAGACGTTCGATGTCTGTGGCCATATCAACAATAGATTCAACTGGTCGCTGACGTCTTACCTCTAACTCTGGCTGCCACTTCACAGGGCTAAGTGAGCCTTTGTTCCAAAGCTAGAGTCAAACTATTGGAATCTACTCTCTTTTCCTTAGGTAGCATGCTCATAATGCCCAAAGCTGCCCCACGAAGAGCTCTAGCCAGTCGTTGCCCTTTTCTCGCCTCTGTCCACGCATTCGTAGCAATTACCTCAAAGCGGCCATTGTATTCCTCCCAAGATGTTTTCCCGTCACAATTCATCAGTGTACTTTCATGGCTGACCAACTCAGATACTGGCATCGAGGAAGGACCCGAAAGTTAGGTCTGGTTTGTAGGAATGGCCATGGCTGCTCTGAGCTCCCTATTTTCTTCTTCCAACTGGGTGACTCTACTAACATAAGAAGACAGCTGGTGTTGGAGAACATCAAGAGACTGTCACATTTCTGTCAATGTTGGTTCCAATGACTGAGAGGTCATTAAAGAGTACCTGGGAGCAGATTTCTGATGATCCTGCAGCATTTGTTCCAAAGCTTCAATTCTACCCTCAAGGTGAGATCTCTAAGTTGGCAAACTATCATTCACTGGTTCTGTGGTAACTTCTGGATCTGCCACTCGTTGACGAGTTGATACTGTCCGTCGGGGACGTGACACATGACGAGCTGGAGGGGCCATGCCACAGCTTAGAATACCAGCAATATTAGATCCCGGACGGGCCCCCAAATGTAATAAAACTCAACGTTTTATAATCAACAAGAAGAGACGTGTATTCAACTCATAATTTCGAACATAACAACAACTTTTTCTCGCTCGCGTCAATAACAACACTATTCAATAGCAACAACTACACATGTGACTGTGGGGTTACTCCCACAATATATATATATATATATATATATATATATACACTTAAATTGGACACAAACTATTCACAAAGGAATTCATAAATAAATTTCAAAATTTTTTTATCAACGTTTCGCATTTTGCGTTATCAAGACTGTTGGGATCTGGGTGAAACTCATCTTCTTAGCAATTTGTGTCGATGTTGCTTAATGCAGTGGAGTGTCCATGTTGCCGTCTCCATGAATAATACCGAATTCGTGAGAAAAATAGCTGCAGTCATGCGCAGCATGATCGTATGAGCCATTTTTCGTAAGTCATTACGTTAAATTATATTATAGGTATTATATTATGTTAAATTGTTTTGAAATTTGAGCTTTTTGAGTGCAAGGATTTTGTTGCCTATTATTATTATTACAAAAAGCGTATTTCAAATAGTAATCTGCTATTCAGAATGAAATTTTGGATTTTTAGCTTTTTTGCGGTTTTTATCGATTTTAATAAACTTAGCAAATTTTAATGAAATTTAAGTTAATTTTCAGCCTAATCACGTACATGAATTTTTCAATGTTCTATTTTAAATTTGAAACACTTCGTTTGAGCAATATTTTGCTAAACATTATAAATGTAACGATTTTTAGCAGTTTTTAGCCTTTCCTAGTCATTTTTTCAGCACATTTTTGAGATTTGGCCAATTTATCGTTCTCAAAAAATGCTGGCCAGTGAACTCATCCTTTCGTTGGGGAAGCTTGATTTTTTTGCGCATGAACGGAATTTTTATCCTAATCCTAAGGAGAGTTATCGCCTGAAAAGACACACAACACACACAAACTGGTTTTTAGTTCATTTTTCATGCTCAATTTTATATGTTTTTCAAGGATAAAACTTGTTTGTTAAAGTGTAAAACTCGGTTTTAACGGAGTCGGAGAGATCTGCGAGTGTTACCACTCGGTTTAGCGTGAAATAATATTTAAAAAAGACCCCAAACTAGTATTTTAGTAGGGTTTCATTATTCGCAAAAATCCTCAATTTCGTAGGGAAAAAAAAAAACATTTTTTAGCATGCAAACATACTTATCTCCCTCAATTAACAAAGTGAAATGAAAATTAACTATATCGTTGGGAAGCTGGGATTATGTTGTAATGTTTAGGCTTACAGCATGACACTTGTATATAAACGACCTCATGGGATCCCTGCCATGTAGGGTTGCGGTGGGTGATTCCATCATTAAAGTCTTGATGTATGCGGATGATATTGTGATTCTGGCTGAATCTCAGTATGACCTTCGAGGGAATATTCATGGCCTGCAGGAGTACATTGCCCAATGGGGGCTAACTGTAAATCTCAACAAGTCGCAAATCATGGTGTTTCGTCGAGGAGGCAGGCTTGGATTAGGTGAGAAATTCATGTTTGATGGTGTCCCTGTGGAAACTGTGAACTCGTACAGGTACCTTGGAGTCACCCTTACAGCAAGACTCTCATTCAGCAGACATTTCACGGAAAGAGCTGTAGCTGCCAAGTTGGCTATTAACAGTGTATACAGAACGCTCTTTTGCCGGCCATCCATCTCTGCCTCAACTAAGTATAAGATTTGTAACTCAGTTGCAAGAGCAATCTTGTGCTAAGGCGCGCAGGTGACGGGCTATGTGATGTCGAATACTCTTGAGCAAGTGTATAGATACTTTGTTAAGTCTACCACGGAAAGAACAACATGAGTTCTTCCCAGTGGCTTATCTCCCTTGGAAAAAATGGAATGGAACTTCTTGAATAACCCAATTACTTCACTGTATTGTTCTGACCCTGCTTCCAGATCAGTTTCTTTCATGGCTAGCTCAATCCATTCTTCAGCTTTTGGTTCTTCTGTGACAGCTACAACCTGGCGTACTTGCGTCATCTTCCTCTTACTCAGGTGTAATACATCAATTGCGCATAGCCAATGCCGCTTCAAGGGCACTTTGACTGCTCCCTTGTCTAATAGCAAGGAGTAACTTGGAACGTCGACAAATGCTTCAAATTTAGCCAGTAGGTCTCACTCTATGATTGCCTTATCCCTTACTCATGCAACCTGAAACACGTGGTCCATTCGCCTACCACACAGCTCAACAGTCAATGCCACTTCTCCTATCATGTTCAGTTTTTCCCCCGACACTGTTTGTAGTCCTGAATACTGAGAAGGCACTACCCTCATTCGCTTCACTGATGGTGTATCAGGACGAAGGATTGACGCTGTTGCTCCTGTGTCAACTAAAAGGGAACACCGTTTACCACCTATTCGTGCTTCAACAAAAAGCGCACCGTTGTCCCCCCGTGTTACCTTAAGAAAAGCAAAAGGATGTGAATAAGCTGGAGACTGGGTTCGCCCCATGACCCGGGCTCTTGCTAGTTTTCCGGTTCGAGGTTCTTGGCTGCTGCGTCATCTTGGGGACACTTGGCTCGCATATGCCCTTCCTTACCGCATTTATAGCAACGAGTCGGACCTCTGCCCATATTGGAAGTTCGAGACTGATTTTCCATCAATTGAGCTCTTGTCAGGGCATCTTGAATTGTAGTAGGTGCTGTCCCTGCTACGAACCTGCTTATCTCTTGGTCATTGAGTGCACAAAGAAATGCTTGTAACCAAAGTGAGTTGCGGCAGTGTTCAGGCCAATCTTAGAAGACGTTCGATGTCTGTGGCCATATCAACAATAGATTCAACTGGTCGCTGACGTCTTACCTCTAACTCTGGCTGCCACTTCACAGGGCTAAGTGAGCCTGTCCAAATCTTTGTTCCAAAGCGAGAGTCAAACTATTGGAATCTACTCTCTTTTCCTTAGGTAGCATGCTCATAATGCCCAAAGCTGCCCCACGAAGAGCTCTAGCCAGTCGTTGCCCTTCTCTCGCCTCTGTCCACGCATTCGTAGCAATTACCTCAAAGCGGCCATTGTATTCCTGCCAAGATGTTTTCCCGTCACAATTCATCAGTGTACTTTCATGGCTGACCAACTCAGATACTGGCATCGAGGAAGGACCCGAAAGTTGGGTCTGGTTTGTAGGAATGGCCATGGCTGCTCTGAGCTACCTATTTTCTTCTTCCAACTGGGTGACTCTACTAACATAAGAAGACAGCTGGTGTTGGAGAACATCAAGAGACTGTCACATTTCTGTCAATGTTGGTTCCAATGACTGAGAGGTCATTAAAGAGTACCTGGGAGCAGATTTCTGATGATCCTGCAGCATTTGTTCCAAAGCTTCAATTCTACCCTCAAGGTGAGATCTCTAAGTTGGCAAACTATCATTCACTGGTTCTGTGGTAACTTCTGGATCTGCCACTCGTTGACGAGTTGATACTGTCCGTCGGGGACGTGACACATGACGAGCTGGAGGGGCCATGCCACAGCTTAGAATACCAGCAATATTAGATCCCGGACGGGCCCCCAAATGTAATAAAACTCAACGTTTTATAATCAACAAGAAGAGACGTGTATTCAACTCATAATTTCGAACATAACAACAACTTTTTCTCGCTCGCGTCAATAACAACACTATTCAATAGCAACAACTACACATGTGACTGTGGGGTTACTCCCACATTATATATATATATATATATATATATATATATATATATATATATATATATATATATATATATATACACTTAAATTGGACACAAACTATTCACAAAGGAATTCATAAATAAATTTCAAAATTTTTTTATCAACGTTTCGCATTTTGCGTTATCAAGACTGTTGGGATCTGGGTGAAACTCATCTTCTTAGCAATTTGTGTCGATGTTGCTTAATGCAGTGGAGTGTCCATGTTGCCGTCTCCATGAATAATACCGAATTCGTGAGAAAAATAGCTGCAGTCATGCGCAGCATGATCGTATGAGCCATTTTTCGTAAGTCATTACGTTAAATTATATTATAGGTATTATATTATGTTAAATTGTTTTGAAATTTGAGCTTTTTGAGTGCAAGGATTTTGTTGCCTATTATTATTATTACAAAAAGCGTATTTCAAATAGTAATCTGCTATTCAGAATGAAATTTTGGATTTTTAGCTTTTTTGCGGTTTTTATCGATTTTAATAAACTTAGCAAATTTTAATGAAATTTAAGTTAATTTTCAGCCTAATCACGTACATGAATTTTTCAATGTTCTATTTTAAATTTGAAACACTTCGTTTGAGCAATATTTTGCTAAACATTATAAATGTAACGATTTTTAGCAGTTTTTTAGCCTTTCCTAGTCATTTTTTCAGCACATTTTTGAGATTTGGCCAATTTATCGTTCTCAAAAAATGCTGGCCAGTGAACTCATCCTTTCGTTGGGGAAGCTTGATTTTTTTGCGCATGAACGGAATTTTTATCCTAATCCTAAGGAGAGTTATCGCCTGAAAAGACACACAACACACACAAACTGGTTTTTAGTTCATTTTTCATGCTCAATTTTATATGTTTTTCAAGGATAAAACTTGTTTGTTAAAGTGTAAAACTCGGTTTTAACGGAGTCGGAGAGATCTGCGAGTGTTACCACTCGGTTTAGCGTGAAATAATATTTAAAAAAGACCCCAAACTAGTATTTTATTAGGGTTTCATTATTCGCAAAAATCCTCAATTTCGTAGGGAAAAAAAAAAAAAAAAAAAACAAAAACATCTTTTAGCATGCAAACATACTTATCTCCCTCAATTAACAAAGTGAAATGAAAATTAACTATATCGTTGGGAAGCTGGGATTATGTTGTAATGTTTAGGCTTACAGCATGACACTTGTATATAAACGACCTCATGGGATCCCTGCCATGTAGGGTTGCGGTGGGTGATTCCATCATTAAAGTCTTGATGTATGCGGATGATATTGTGATTCTGGCTGAATCTCAGTATGACCTTCGAGGGAATATTCATGGCCTGCAGGAGTACATTGCCCAATGGGGGCTAACTGTAAATCTCAACAAGTCGCAAATCATGGTGTTTCGTCGAGGAGGCAGGCTTGGATTAGGTGAGAAATTCATGTTTGATGGTGTCCCTGTGGAAACTGTGAACTCGTACAGGTACCTTGGAGTCACCCTTACAGCAAGACTCTCATTCAGCAGACATTTCACGGAAAGAGCTGTAGCTGCCAAGTTGGCTATTAACAGTGTATACAGAACGCTCTTTTGCCGGCCATCCATCTCTGCCTCAACTAAGTATAAGATTTGTAACTCAGTTGCAAGAGCAATCTTGTGCTAAGGCGCGCAGGTGACGGGCTATGTGATGTCGAATACTCTTGAGCAAGTGTATAGATACTTTGTTAAGTCTACCACGGAAAGAACAACATGAGTTCTTCCCAGTGGCTTATCTCCCTTGGAAAAAATGGAATGGAACTTCTTGAATAACCCAATTACTTCACTGTATTGTTCTGACCCTGCTTCCAGATCAGTTTCTTTCATGGCTAGCTCAATCCATTCTTCAGCTTTTGGTTCTTCTGTGACAGCTACAACCTGGCGTACTTGCGTCATCTTCCTCTTACTCAGGTGTAATACATCAATTGCGCATAGCAAACGCCGCTTCAAGGGCACTTTGACTGCTCCCTTGTCTAATAGCAAGGAGTAACTTGGAACGTCGACAAATGCTTCAAATTTAGCCAGTAGGTCTCACTCTATGATTGCCTTATCCCTTACTCATGCAACCTGAAACACGTGGTCCATTCGCCTACCACACAGCTCAACAGTCAATGCCACTTCTCCTATCATGTTCAGTTTTTCCCCCGACACTGTTTGTAGTCCTGAATACTGAGAAGGCACTACCCTCATTCGCTTCACTGATGGTGTATCAGGACGAAGGATTGACGCTGTTGCTCCTGTGTCAACTAAAAGGGAACACCGTTTACCACCTATTCGTGCTTCAACAAAAAGCGCACCGTTGTCCCCCCGTGTTACCTTAAGAAAAGCAAAAGGATGTGAATAAGCTGGAGACTGGGTTCGCCCCATGACCCGGGCTCTTGCTAGTTTTCCGGTTCGAGGTTCTTGGCTGCTGCGTCATCTTGGGGACACTTGGCTCGCATATGCCCTTCCTTACCGCATTTATAGCAACGAGTCGGACCTCTGCCCATATTTGAAGTTCGAGACTGATTTTCCATCAATTGAGCTCTTGTCAGGGCATCTTGAATTGTAGTAGGTGCTGTCCCTGCTACGAACCTGCTTATCTCTTGGTCATTGAGTGCACAAAGAAATGCTTGTAACCAAAGTGAGTTGCGGCAGTGTTCAGGCCAATCTTAGAAGACGTTCGATGTCTGTGGCCATATCAACAATAGATTCAACTGGTCGCTGACGTCTTACCTCTAACTCTGGCTGCCACTTCACAGGGCTAAGTGAGCCTGTCCAAATCTTTGTTCCAAAGCGAGAGTCAAACTATTGGAATCTACTCTCTTTTCCTTAGGTAGCATGCTCATAATGCCCAAAGCTGCCCCACGAAGAGCTCTAGCCAGTCGTTGCCCTTTTCTCGCCTCTGTCCACGCATTCGTAGCAATTACCTCAAAGCGGCCATTGTATTCCTCCCAAGATGTTTTCCCGTCACAATTCATCAGTGTACTTTCATGGCTGACCAACTCAGATACTGGCATCGAGGAAGGACCCGAAAGTTGGGTCTGGTTTGTAGGAATGGCCATGGCTGCTCTGAGCTACCTATTTTCTTCTTCCAACTGGGTGACTCTACTAACATAAGAAGACAGCTGGTGTTGGAGAACATCAAGAGACTGTCACATTTCTGTCAATGTTGGTTCCAATGACTGAGAGGTCATTAAAGAGTACCTGGGAGCAGATTTCTGATGATCCTGCAGCATTTGTTCCAAAGCTTCAATTCTACCCTCAAGGTGAGATCTCTAAGTTGGCAAACTATCATTCACTGGTTCTGTGGTAACTTCTGGATCTGCCACTCGTTGACGAGTTGATACTGTCCGTCGGGGACGTGACACATGACGAGCTGGAGGGGCCATGCCACAGCTTAGAATACCAGCAATATTAGATCCCGGACGGGCCCCCAAATGTAATAAAACTCAACGTTTTATAATCAACAACAAGAGACGTGTATTCAACTCATAATTTCGAACATAACAACAACTTTTTCTCGCTCGCGTCAATAACAACACTATTCAATAGCAACAACTACACATGTGACTGTGGGGTTACTCCCACATTATATATATATATATATATATATATATATATATATATATATATATATATATATATATATATATATATATACACTTAAATTGGACACAAACTATTCACAAAGGAATTCATAAATAAATTTCAAAATTTTTTTATCAACGTTTCGCATTTTGCGTTATCAAGACTGTTGGGATCTGGGTGAAACTCATCTTCTTAGCAATTTGTGTCGATGTTGCTTAATGCAGTGGAGTGTCCATGTTGCCGTCTCCATGATGGTCTCGCTGGTAAACATCACTACTTTCCCGGAGGTACGATATGAGCAAAAAATGTGGGAAAATTTAGAGTTGAGATGGTTTAGATTTTTGATAGAAGCTTTTGAGTTAGAGATTGAAATTTAAGAAGAGGCCTGAAATGAATTAATTTAAAAAAAATGAGATGGCTTTTGGGGGGAATCAGCCCCGTACGTTCAGTCCAGGCGGAGTGAGGCTACCCAGGACCCATATGCGGGCGTGTTCAGCATAATGGAGGAGAAGTGGATTTTCCTCTTGCAGACGTTTTAATACACGGACTCTGTAGCACTCATTGAAATTAAGTCCATGTAGGGCTGCATGTCGATCAACAGGCTGAACCCCCCTCTGTTGGTTGTGGAGCGATGGTTATTCATCCGCTCATTTAATTGTGTGGCTTTGCCTACATAAAAACCATTGCATTGTGTGCAGAGCAGTTGGTATATGCACATTCTACTTTGGCAGTAAGCTGTGCCTTCAACTTTGTAGGTTAGTGGCGTATTGGGGGAGGAAATTTCGACTCCCGGTGATATTAGATCACACAGCTGGCAGCGAGGATGTTGACATCTCAGTAACCCAAGTGACGGTTCGACTGGTGGGCGATCAGATTTATGTGAGAGCATGTTGCCCAAATTTCTTGGTTTCATATGAGCCATACACAGCGTATCGGGGAATATATATATAAGCGCAAACTCCTAAGAATCGTTTCAGTTTGCCTCAAAATGATTTTCAATGAAGAAAATTTTCGAAAATTTTGACTTTAAAAATTTCTAAGCCAATGCAATAGTTCCATTTTCAACAAAAATTCGCTTAAATAAAAGAAAAAAAGGCGTGTGTGTGCGTGTGACAAATTTCGTCGACGCTGCCCAGGCCACAGTTCACAACCCATTTTCGAGATTCTTCCTTTTTTGATCCCGATTTCAGTCTGGTCATACAACAAACCACGGAAATTTTTAATTTGATGATGGAAGAGGCGGAATCGGGGGGGGGGGGGGGGGGGGGGGGGGGGGGTAAATAAAAAAAAAACGTGGTTATTACGACAAATTATGTCGATTCTACCCAGGCTACAATTCAACAACCTATTTTAATGACATCGAATTCGCTATTAATCAGATTTACGACTCAGTCAGATTCGTTTGTACACATATATGAACTAGATGTAATCTATTTCTCGTTGATTGGAGCGTTTCGCTGGCGGTGCGGAACCGAGATCAACAGTATCATAATCGAAGGCCGTAGGTTTCAGTTGTAAAAGTTAAAAAAAAAAAAAAAAAAAAAAAAACAAGTTATAAATGGATTGCGTATGATAATGAATTATCCAAGATTTATGACTTCACTGAACAGACTTCTCTGCTTTCTTCAACCTGCAAGAATGGAGGCACTTTTGCTATGCTCTGGATCTGTTAAGGATGCATTTTTAAAATGGTGCAAATTACTAAACAAAATTTTATTCTCCCTGTATTAAATTTTCTCCCTCTGGTTTGTGTTTAAATAATACGATTTTATATAAAGGCTCGTGTCAGTCCAATAAAAAATTGAGTAGATTAGTAGTAGAATTTATGCTAGGCACCTTCTCAGATCATGGAAATGACCATTTGATAAAGCAGGGAAGGCACTCAAAACGAACTATTCCACGAGGCCTCATTGAGTAAACTTGATGTAGATAGATGGAAAATGATGAGACAAAAAATGAAGATGCCAAAATTGTGGCACTCCCGGACGGTCACCTATACATGTACTAACCAAGCGCAATGTTGCTTAACTTCAGTGATCAGACGAGAACCGATGTTTTCAACGAAATATGCGTTAGCGAATAGGTACTATTTTTTAGGTCGTAGGTTTGTTAATTACTTGAACCTAGTTATTCTATGCCTGTGAAGAAGATAGCTGGTATAGCAGAGAGTAAAATGATTTCAAACTTCTTCTACTCGGTCTCGAATTCAAGGGAATCGTAGCCATTGAAATACTAATGAGACCAGCGTGAGGATAGCGTTTGGTTAGTCGTGTACATACGTGTAAAAATGAAATATGCGAAGAGCTAGCATCTGCAGTTGCTTGCTCTAGACGCTGCTCTACCCTTCAAGGGGAGAAATCGTACGGGAAGAACAAGATCTCTCTGATATAACCTAGTTACGTACAGTTGGTTGATCTACCTATTTGTTTTTAGATTAGAATAATATCTAATGTTTTAGCTTGCGCTTGACATGCGTGCTTTCTCTCTAAGCTAAACACACGTAACGATAACCTAATACATTCGGTTATTTATATTTTACGGTGTTGCGGTTGCGTCATGTAAACCGTATTCCGTGTACCTAACCAGTACCTATTCCACCTTCATCCAGGGTGATTTTCGTCAGTAATAAAAATGAAATAAATAATAGTGATCATTCACAACGTTTTCATCCGTTGCCCATAAATATAGACGCTAACAGAATGTAGTGAATAGTATTCGAATAAAGTTAACTTATTATTGTATGGAGACGCTTCAATGTGTCTCAAGGACGAATAATATACTTAATTTTTCTTCTCACAATCATCCTGACGAAACGTTTCTTACCCGCTAATTGGTGAATATGACTATCCATTTGTAGCGAGAGTACGATCAAACACATTGAAAGGTACAGCGGCTATACTAAGCAGCACATTACTCAACAGGAATAATATAATTATGTGCCGTATGTTACGATAATGTACCTAACTATCATACATTTTAATCTAGTATCCTATTGGGATGGCAAACCTTTACTAGCGAAATTCGTTATCATATCGTCAGCTGGTCATTTCCGTCCCCAACCGGCGGTCAGTGCGATCCATTTACTTTGCCTTGCTCCAACTCCCTGTAAATCCATCAGAATTTCTAATTAGCCGTTTCAAGCCTTTTTACCCTAGACATTTTAAATTTTATTGGAAGCTTCTTAACAAAAAAAAAAAACCGAGTGAAATTACTGATACAACCCTGAGCAACCCGTCCATTGCAAACTTTTCCTCCTAGACCTCCAAAAATGTGTGATAGCCCCCAAAGAGACGCTCCGCGGACAAAAGATGCCAAGCCACAAAATGCCACAAAATATCATCCATCCAATTCATATAGTAGGATCGCCGTCTCTTAGTACAGTGCATTCATTCTCTCAGTATTTCATACTGCGTTTGGAATCGAGACGCCTCTCCATCGGCTTGGACGATTCTCGCCTATTGCACAACCCTACGGATAAGTGAGGTGGTGGATTCACAAATCTCACTGAGACTGAAAATATATTCTTAATGCTGAAAATAATACATTTAACTCATAGATTAAATGGGGTTATGAACACTTCAATGAGCTACTGGATTAGTACACCGCTCTTTCACTTCACCTTTGCATTAGTAGGAAGTATGCGTAGTCACAGAGAGAGTATGAATGCCCTGTACTAGAAGACTCCCACAATTGAACAAGTTTTTCATTTAAAAAATAATTATATGTTTTAAAAAGTAATTGAAAAAATAAAGTAAATAAATGAAGGAAAACAAAATTTGTCGAGAATCGTATCCAGTGAAGCGCTTTTAAAAGTATAGGAAATTTCTCCGACGACAATTCCATCTAGCCGCTATTTTTGGTCCACCAGTTTGATGCTTTTTGCAACTGTTACGGTAGATAGTTGGATTTGTTTTTGCTTGTTTTAGTTACCTATGGATGATTGTGATGTATATGATCGATTTCATTATGATATCCAAAGGGGTTCGGGGTCACTGGTCGTGATAAAAGCAAGGAATTGTGATA
The DNA here is from genome assembly GCA_030762985.1 of Adelphocoris suturalis. Lineage (NCBI taxonomy): Eukaryota > Metazoa > Arthropoda > Insecta > Hemiptera > Miridae > Adelphocoris > Adelphocoris suturalis. The sequence goes on from CM061042.1 coordinate 116,322,726, forward strand.
TCTGGATATTCATTATAGCACAACAATAAACGTTAACAGGGGAGTTGTTTAATTGGCTATTTTGTTCTCCCAGTTTGTTGCTATTTGCAACTGTTACGGTAGATTTGTCATTGCTTGGTTTAGTTGCCTACGGATGATTATGATGTATATGGTCGATTTCATTGTGAAATGAAGGGGTTCGAGGTCTTAATGGTCGTGAGAAAAGCAAGGAATTGTTATATATGGATATTCATTATAGCACAACAAAAAACGTTAAAACAGGGGAGTTTTTTAATTGAAAATATATTAGTATGTGTGTGGAGATCATTCGGTGGAAATTTTTGAGGTAAACGGTAGCGAATTTTCAATGCTGAGTGGAATTTATTCACGTTTTCTCTAACAAGACCATCACACATTACTCATATTGCCAACTTTCAATTTGAATTGAATCACCTGGTTGTTGTGCTTGGCGGTCCAACTAAGATTGATTTGATATTCTTATTCTGTAAATGAATACTTACTATTGGAACAGAATGGTAGACCAGCGATCCGCCTACCAAAGCTAGAAGAGCGGACATCAGAATGGGCACGAAAATCTTCATCATTGTGAAGATCAGTGGTCCGATGTGAAATAAGATTCTGAGAAGGTAGGTAGCTTATATACATCGAATCCGCTTTTAGTCATATTTACGACTCAGTGAGATTCATCTGTTCACATATATGAACCAGGTGCAATTTATTTCTCGTTAATTGGGCGCTTTGCAGGCGGTGCGGGACCGAGAGCAACAGTATCATAATTGAAGGCCATAGATTTCAGTTGTAAAAGTTAGAAAAACAAGTTATAAATAGGTTGAGTATAATAATATATTCTCCACGATTTAAGACACCGCACAGTGGCTTAATTTCTGGAAGTGATATAAGTAATTGAAATTTCATTAATGACCGCTGGAAATCGTTCGTAAAGAGTGGCTAGTAAAATCAGTTAACCTTAACTGATATAATTCCAATGGTATTCTGACCGTGAAATCGAGTTTATCATAACAATTGCATATATACATATATGCGCGCTGACAGCGAGGGTGGAGAACTGTCCCTGGTCTATTTTTTCGTATTACTTTGGGACACCTCTTTTGATAGCCTGTATTATGTCTCCGTTTTAAAATAACTCTCTTCAGAATTATTATATCACCTGTTTGTTTCCATAAGGACCGTTGTCATTATGTTAATGTGATTCAATTCTTCTGTTGTCATTCTGGAATATAATATTCGCTCGTTCTAATATGTTTTGATGTGTTTAAGTTAATCAGAGACACAATAGTATTGTCGACGAGGATGGTTTTGCTGGGTTAAGCCAGTAGAACAGTATTCTACTTACCAACGATTACCAGGTCCAGAGTTTTAATTAATTTTGTCTCAGTTCTTCAAATTGTTCAACCATGGACGCAGCCCAATTCGCAGAATTGATGAAATCGTTTCAGACTTCTCAGGAAGCCATACTCAAGACAATATTGGCTCAGCAGAGTTCTTCGAAATCACAGTCAAGTCATCAAGAAACCTCAAGTATGGTGCCATTCGAGCATTTTGATGCATCTACAGAGAAATTCTCATCTTACTTGGAAAGGTTTGAAAACTATTTGCTGATTAAAAATGTCACAAGCGAAACTAAAAAAGCCCAACTTTTGAACGCGTCAATTGGTTCTTCTCACTACAACAACCTTTCGGCTTTCTTAGGTCCAGATAACCCCATCAAAAACCGTTCGTACAGTGATCTTGTCAGTAATTTCAAGAAAATGTTGATGCCACATAGAAGCACGGTCGTGTCACAACATTATTTTCTGAATGTAGTTCAAAAAGAACAAGAAACTATCGCCGAATTCGTGGTTTCTTTACGCCGAAATTTGGCTGATTGTGAATTTCATGTGAAATGTACGTGTCAAGCATCGGTATCAATCGCAGACCTTTTCTTACGCGCTCAATTTATCAGAGGTCTCAGAGACAATTGGATTAGGGAGCAACTTCTCCAGTCTGATAAAACAACATTTGACGAGTTCGTCACTCTAGCCTCGGCTCTAGAAGCATCAAGAATAGATAGTAAAATTCTTATGAATCAAATGTCACTCGACCCTCAAGTTGACACACATAAAATTGCATATTCTCAGCGCGCAGGACGTTCTCGAAGCTCGGACCACTCACACTCATTTCAACAAACCTATCGTGGCAGAGAAAAATCCATAAACCGTTCTAATCGAATCGATTTCCATTCTCTTGGCATTGGAAACCTTTGTGTGCGGTGTGGCAATGCGATCGTGTCCGTGAATGTACAATCCCTCGGGAGTCCCTGAAATGTAGGGTATGTCATAAAATTGGTCACATTGATAAAGTTTGTATAACTTCCCTGCTCCAGAAGAAGGGTTCAAGAACGGAAGGGGCAAAACATGTGCAAGACTGCCAAGAACATGACAATCCAGATTATGAGCATGGAGTAAACATAGATAAGCTCGAAACAACAGTTGATCTGTACGAAATTCAATCAGAGTCGGACAAGTACTATGCTCAAGTTCTGTTAAACGGAGTTCTACAGAAATTTGAAGTAGACTCAGGCGCCAGATACTCGCTGTTATCTGAAAATGATTTTGAGGCACTCCAGCTGAATACACACCTTGAACCTACTGGTATCTCCTTCCGATCGTACTCTGATCATATAATCAAACCACTGGGAAAAAGTCTCATTGGCAGTTTCGTACAAAAATAAATCTATTGTCGGTGAATTATTTATCGTTCCTCGAGGACATGATCCTCTACTCGGCCGTGTTTGGATTCGTGGCTTGGGTATCGAGTTGAGAGAACTAGACTGTCGAAATCAGCATGATCAATCATTAACGGCACCCATCAATGCGGTAGCTTCCCTGGAATCAATTTTATAAGAATTCAAATCAGTTTTTGAAGAGAGAATTGGATGTGTACCCAATTACAAAGTTCAACTCCAACTAAGACCGAATGTAAAACCAATTTTCTTCAGGGAAAGAGATGTTCCTTATGCCCTTCGTGAACGTGTGGAAAAGGAGCTCGACTCTCTTGAGACTCAAGGTGTTATAACCCCTGTGGCTGTGAGTGACTGGGGGTCCCCTCTCGTCGTCATTCCAAAACCTGATGGTGGAGTTAGGTTATGTGTAGACTACAAGTGCGGTGTAAATGAAAGACTGGTTTCAGCAAATACCCCAATTCGACGTATAGACGACGTTCTCAATAGTCTTAGAAACTCGAAATTCTTTTGTAAACTTGACCTTCATAAGGCGTATCTACATTTACAAGTTGACGATGAAAGTGCCAAGATTCAAACGATATCCACTCACAGAGGAACTTACAAGATGAATCGATTGAGTTTTGGTATCAAGACTGCTCCGTCTGAGTTCAATAGGATCCTTTCACAAATACTGAAGGACTTGCCTAAAACAGAAGCATACTTTGATGATATTATCTGCCATGGTGCGTCAAAAGAAGAATGCGCGATAAATCTCCGAACGTGCCTGAAACGTCTAACTGAATATGATCTTCATGTCACTAAATCTAAATGTTCATTTTTCAAGGAAAATATTGATTACGGCCACGTTATCTCACATAATATAATCAGGAAATCTCCAGAAAAAGTCGAAGCTGTCACTAGAATGAGGACCCCCACGAATGCTGATGATGTGAGACGATTCCTCGGCTTAGTAACTTACTATTCGAGGTTCATTCCAAATTTTTCCTCAATTTCATAACCGCTTCGATGCCTATTAAAGAAAAACCAACGTTTCTCCTGGTCGCGTAGCTGTGACTTGGCGTTTGCAGCTCTCAAGAGCGAAATTTGTTCTGACCGTGTCCTAATACCTTACGATCCAACACTGCCACTGATTTTAACAACCGACGCAAGTCCTACTGGTATTGCAGCTGTCATCAGCCACAAAATCAATGGACAAGAAAGGCCCATTTCGTATGCATCACGATCGTTGTCTGCTGCTGAAATCAACTATAGCCAGCTTGATAGGGAAGCAACAGCAATTGTTTATGGAGTTAATCACTTCTACAGTTATTTATTCGGCCGTAATTTCATTTTGATCACTGACAATGAGCCCTTAACCCGCATTTTCCATCAAAGTGAAGCCTTGCCTAAAATGACATCTGGCAGACTGCTGAAATATGCATCTTTTCTATCTGGGTTTGACTACTCTGTGAAATTTAAGAAAGGCGTAGACAACAAAAATGTAGATTGCCTGTCGCGAGCTCCAGTGTTCCAGCCAAAACATTCAGAAACAGCAATTTGTGCGGAAGTCAACCGATTGTGTGAAGAAACGCTATTCCAAATATCAGTAGGTGTAATCACAGCAGACTCCATCCGCTCAGAAACTTCAAAAGACCCTGAACTGAGCCAGATTCTACTTCACCTCGACACACAATCAACTCATGAGCCATACACGATCAACAATGGAATATTGTTTCGACAAGATCGTGTCGTTGTACCCACTAGCCTACGTCAAGCAGTTCTCGCTGAACTTCATGCTACTCATCTAGGTATCGTGAAAACAAAACAACTCGCTAGAAGGTATGTCTATTGGCCTAAAATTGATCATGATATTGAAGTTCTAGTTAAATCATGTGAAAGTTGCGCTCTATCTCAGAATAACCCTCCTAAAGCTCCGCCACATCCCTGGGTAGACCCAGAAGAGAACTGGGAGCGCGTCCATATAGATTATGCTGGACCATTCCAGAATCATTACTTCCTTGTGTGCGTGGATGCCAAATCTAAATGGGCAGAAATAAAGGTAGTCAGGGATGCTCCAACCAGTTCTTCTACAATGTCTTTACTCGAAGAAATTTTTTCAATGCACGGCTACCCTTTCGTTTTAGTTTCAGACAATGCCACAATCTTTACCAGCGATGTTTTCAAAAAATATTGTACTGAAAGAGGAATTTTCCAGAAACTTATAGCCCCGGGACACCCCTCGACAAACGGATTGGCTGAACGCAATTTACAAACATTGAAGCAACGATTACGCACCGCTGCAAACGATTCCACTCCCATGAATATCAAGGTTCGTAATATCCTGTTCCGCTATAGAGCTACACCTTTAGCCTGTGGTGAGTCCCCGGCTGACAAATATCTACACCGTCGGTTACGCATTCGTTTGGATGCTCTAATGCCGAATCCACATAGCCTAAAACCGTCGATCGTATATTCTACACCGGCTCGATCATTCAAAAAAGGGGAGAGAGTCATGGTACGCCTCTACATGAATAATAAGGAAGTCTGGCAATTTGGCACCATTTCTCAAAAACTTGGACAGCTCCACTACGAGGTCACACTGGACTCGGGCCGGATACTGAAACGTCATCTGGACCAACTGAAATCGACTCTAGTTCAAGGAAAACGAGTACAATTCTTTCCAACAGTCGAGACCCAGAGCATGCCATCATCAGTACCTCATCACTCCTTACATGGCGTCCCTTTACCGAATTCAATAGTTTCGAACTCTCAACCAGTTTCTCAACCAATAGTTCCTTCTGAGATACCAATACCAGCATCACCACCACAAGCAAACCACCACGAGTCTACCCTTCGCCGCTCCAACCGCACAAGACAGCCGCCGAAGTATCTTGAAGATTACCAAATGTAAAGTTCAAAATTCAATGTGTATCAAACTTCAATGCAAAATCAAAATTTTCCTGTAGTTCTATGTTAAGGGGGGAGAATTATTATGTCTCCGTTTTTAAATAACTCTCTTCAGAATTATTATATCACCTGTTTGTTTCCATAAGGACCGTTGTCATTATGTTAATGTGATTCAATTCTTCTGTTGTCATTCTGGAATATAATATTCGCTCGTTCTAATATGTTTTGATGTGTTTAAGTTAATCAGAGACACAATAGCCTGTTATTCTGGCTTTCTTTTCATTCGTTCTTTCATTCTCTGTTCGTCTCTTTGGCTTTCAAGACTGTTATCACATATCCCGACGATCTACGTCCCAGTTTCCTCTAGGTTCAGCCATCTTTCCTGTAATAATTTCGGGGTCCACTTCGCCTATCTATTCTCTTAACTTATTTCGAGGGGTTTCCCATCGAGGACACACAAAAAATGTAAGATGTGCGTCATCATCTTCAATGTGGTACAGCGCATAGGTGAGTGATCTCGCCTTTCCTATTTTGGACAAATAGACTCTGAAATAGCCATGTCCAATAAGGAACTGTGTTAGGTGTTATCCTATCTCTCAATGTTTCCTTTCAACCGTTTTCACTACACCGATTAAGCGTGCGGTGCACCTTCCTCAAGTGTACCTATGTTTTGACTAGTGAAGCGTTGGTGGGTGTTTTTCAATACATTTTCATTTGGTTTGAACCTACTTTAATGTATTTATACTCAGATCAGGAAGACTTGTAACGTGTAGATGTATCAATTAGGTAATTGTATTAATTTTCCCTCTGTAGGTGCCTATGTCTACGTAAATATATTGACGACCGAGCCAGCCATTCGCTCCGCCACCAAGGAATCGCATTATGCTAATTGTTCATGAACGTTTGAAATTCAAAATGGAGTTCCTTTGGGATATCCAAAATAAATTTCAGGGCACGTTAGATGACAGACAGCAGAGAAACCTCTGAGCCTAAAACCTATGATACTGACACCTGACATGGAGCTCGACTGGAACCTAATAAAGTCGTAAGTATATCTGTCTGTACATTGATTAGAATCATAAAATTTTGCGTAGACGATTGGTACCATTTTCTCAAATTTTCTCTGTCTATCTGTCCGTATATTTGTCCGCTTTTCACGGTTACAGGGTCATTGGACAACTGGTATGAGTGGAAGGGGGGGGGGGATGTCAGTATTATAGGCTATGTGAAGTTTTTAAAATCTGACTCACAGGGGGTGTTTTGGGAAGGGGGAGGGGGTGAAATTTGGTATCTTGGACACCATTGAACGAACTGGGGATCTGATTGTATGAATATGTTTGGATTATCCTAACTTAAATCACAGACTATTGAAATTTTTCAAATCTACCCCATAGGGGGTGTTTTGGGAGAGGAGGGGGTGAAATGGGGTATCATGGACATCAGTAAATAACCTGGGGATACGATTGATTTCAAAAAATTTGCTTAAAAAATCTATATAATAATTCCAGAAAAAAGATGCAGCATGATTGTATGAGCGAATTTTCGTAGATAAATGTATTATACTCGTATTATGTTTCTATGTTTTGAAATTTCAGCACTTTGAGGACAAAGAAATTGTTAACCACCAATTTTTTTTTTTTTTGCAAATAAACTCGTTCTAAATCATATTCTACGATTATAAACAAATTTTGGATGTTTAGCAATTTTTCAGTTTTTCAATCGATTTTTTTTTCTTAGCAAATAATACCTAATTAAATTCAAGTACATTTTTCACCATCATTGTGTGTATAAATTTTAATGTTTTAGTTCATCGTCAATAAACGTTTTTTGTCCAAAATTTGGATAGAAATATACATTTCACGATTTTTTTTTTTTTTTTTTTTAAGTACATTTTTTGACTTTTGGCCAATTTACTGTTCTAAAAAAAGTGTTGGCCAACGAACTCATCCTTTCGTTTGGAAAGCTTGATTTTTTTGGCGCAAGAACGGAATTTTTATGAAAATCGTAAGGAGAGTTATCATCTGGAATGACAAACATACATAAAAATAAATAAATAAATAAATAAATAAATAAATAAATAAATAAATAAATAAATATATATATATATATATATATATATATATATATATATATATATATATCTATATATATATATATATATATATATATATATATAAATATATATATATATATATTTACTCCATACTATACTATACTATATAGTGTGTAGCATACTATAATATACTATACTATTCTATACTATTTACTCTACACTCTATTATATATGATATATTTAATCAGGGATATACTTAAATACTCTAGGATTTGTTTCAAAATGTCTCAAAACGGATTTTAATGAAGACATTTTTCGAAAACTTTTATTTTAAAATTTTTGGAGCCATTGCAATAGTCTAATTTTCTATCAAAATGTACTAAAATGGCTAAAAACTGGTTAAAATCGTTATACTTATATTTTGTCAGCAGAATTTTAGTCAAAAGAAGTTTATTACCAATAAACTAGAACGATAAAAAACGTATGCAGAAAATTATGCTGAAAAATGTACTTAAATTTCATTAATATTTGTAAAAAAAATAGAAAAAAACAGCAAGACTGCTATAAATCAAATATATTTTTGAATAGCCGAAAATCATTTTTTAAAACTTATTTCCCATAAAATTGGTAATGTACATTTTCTTCTTAGTTAAAGTCCTATATTTTCAAAACAATTCAACATAATATCGTACGATAATTTACGTAAGTCCTCTCATACGATCATGCTGCATGACTTGAACATTTCATATCATATCGTGAATAAGAACTATGGTGAATATGAACTGACTAATTAATATCAGGGAGCGGGTTTAATGATTAATTACAACAATTCAAGCAAAGACAAGTTTATTAGAGTCTTGTAACGATTCGGATGTTTGGCACTTACTGGAACTTGACTGGACTCCTACTCTACTCTGTGCCTCTGCGTGTTGGTAGTTGGTAGCTAGCGATGGTAACCCAGAAATACCAACCTAAATGGAGCTCAACTGAAATTCCCTTCAATCACAAGCCACAGCCTTATCACTCATCACTTACCACTAACCTCATCACTCAGCCTCTCATCCAAGTACTTCCACGGAAAGGTTCAGTAATGCTTAAACAAATATTCAATGGGACGTTGCGCACTGGTCAATTTCCTCGCAAATGGAAGCATGCAAAAGTGAATTTAATTAAAAAGCCAAACGAAAACCGAAAGACTTGTCTTGGCTAACATCCTAAGCTGTTTAGTTCCTCATTTCTCTAACACTTAATCCGGCTTTCATAAAAATCATTCATGCCCTCAAAACTGTATCGTATTATCGACACTATCCTCAAAACGTACGACCAAAAGAAAGTTCGTCTGGGAGTATTTCTGGATACGAAAAAAGCCTTTGACAAGGTTGTGCACGAGGGCCTTTCATCAAAACTCAAGAAAAACTTGCCAGATCCCAACTATTTGTTAATAAAAACGTACCTGTGTCGAAAAACAATAATTTACAGTCAAATGCGTATCAGCTGCTTCTCGTAATAGATCAATATAATCCGGTATCCCTCAAGGTAGCGTACGGGGCCCATTACTGTATCTCTTGTTTACCAACTGCTCTACAACACGAGATGACATAATAATCGCCCAATCCGCCAATGACGTTGTCGCACTTGCCGATGTCAGAGGGGCAGAAGGATTCCAAGATGTCTTGTAAGAACACATAAACGATGTTGAACACTGGTCCAAAGACTGGAGGCTAGTAATCAACCCCCAGAGATCGTCACTGGTTGGGTTCACTCTTCGTATATCAGTTTCGAAAGCATCGCATCACCTTGAGGAACAACCAATCTCAGAACGCGAAAAGGTAAGGTATCTTGTTCTTCATCTGAACAAATGTTTAACTTGGAATGACCACACTGAACAAAAATTCAACTTGGAATGACCACATTAAGTATTTTATCAACAAAATTGGGCATGCTGCGGGCTCAGCTGCAGCCTCGCATATAAATCAAATCCAAATAACTCAAGACTGGGTCTTACGGATGATCACGTCAGCCCCATTGTACGTCCGAAATAGAACCCTTTCCACGGAACTCGACATATCCCAAGTTGTTGAAGTCATCAAGAGTTCATATTAATTACTCCATACTCCCATGTCCAGTCATACCAACCCACTGCTGACTCAGCTAATCAACAACCCTCCGGAGGATTGGTGCCAGCCTGGGTTGAAGAGGACACACCCTCAAGATTCACTATCGTGAAGTAATGTGTTATGGTGTATACTAACACAACGAGAGGACAGTCGCTGTGCTGACCCTTCTCCACATGTTCCACGCTAACTGGACTTTATTTGGTTTTATTGGGCTGTAATATATACCTAATTAAATTAGGATATATATACCAATTGTAGTGTGTAAACAATAAACTGTTCTATAAAATAATTATAATATTTAAAATATTCTAAGTAGCCATCATTGTCCGCAGCATCTTTGCCCGGATACAGGAAGCACGCATTTCAATTTGACTGGGAGTAAAAGTAGGTTGGAATAAAATTCAGTCTTGCATTCAATTTTATATTTATTTTCCGTTGGTTGAGCAGCTGGAGTGTGCAAGCCCAAAAGTTTTCGAAGCACACTGTAAACATATATTGATTATCAGTTGTCAGGTATCAAGTTTTATTATTGATTATGATTATTAATCATCCAAACAAAGCATTAGACAACTCATACACAAGGTGTTTACACTTGAGATTGCTAATGTCCTAGGGGTTGTTTCTACGACTACTATTCGAAAAAAAGTTCCTCTATTTAATTTTTTTATCCCTTGATTTTTTTTTTGTTTACATCACAAAAATTAAAATATATCCCCTACTTTACATTGGAATTTTAAAAATAGATAAATCGTTCGAAAGACTGCAAAATTTCTCATCAGCATGAGGTATTTGGATTCTTTGTACAGTAGGTGTGTCAAGTAGGCGAAAAAAGGACTAAACAAGGGAATTCCTCACTTCTGAATGTTACTGTTTTTCAAAGGTGCTTTAAATACTGAGACATAACTCACCTTAGAATTGAGATAAAAATTCCGTTCCAAAAAATTAATCATTCAAAACGAAAGGATGAGTTCGTTGGCAGCAATTTTTGAGCACATTAAATTGGTCAAATTTCGAAAAAAGTCCATAAAAAATTAACTACAGATGATCACCACATCAAGGCAGGCAGTGCCCCTTGTTGGCAACAAAAGGGTTCTGCGCAGTCCAAAAGACGATAGGACACTCTCAAAAACCAACAGTCTCCCTTGAGGGTGCCTCAAAGTGCAAGTTCAAAACCCCCACAATTACAAGAGGCCTGTAGGGCCGTAACAAACACCCAACCACCTCCTCAAAGCGTACCATTGTGGAATGAGCCTCTTCCGTTGTCATTGCAGACCCGTTTCTGTAAATGCAGCATATAACGGGTCCCTACAAACTCATCAAACGGAAACTCATCAAAAACGTGAGGTCGAGGCTTTTTGAGGAGTTTCCTCTTTGGGTGGGACACTTGTCAAAACTGAATGGAAGGGAAAGTCCTCAAAAATAATTTCAAATAGAAATCGGATATAAATTTGGAAGATGAAAAGTAGTTGACAAAATTATACTGATTCATAACTGAATTAAAAAGATAAATTTATTGGATTTCATTTTTTGATGAGTCGCTCGTTCATGAAGATTTGACGAGTTTCCACCCCACGTAGAACACTGATCAAAAATGGGGTTCTACAATTTTTTTGATGAGTTTCCATTTGATGAGTTTCCTAGTTTCCGCATATAACTACGTCAAGATCATCAACAATGATGGCTGCGAATTCAATTAACATTTCAATTGAGAATGCCTCAATGTGAGATAATCTCTAACAGGACAGCGATTTATGAGTGAAAATCACACATCCTTCATGCCCTCTTGAGGCATCAAGGATAATAATCTCAAGAGAGTGAGGGGGGGGGGTTAAAACACCTTTAAAAAACTGTAATTTTAAAAAAGTGAGTTAGAGAGTGGTCTTGTTTTGTCCATTTTTATGTCTACGTGACCTACTGTAAAAAGAATCCAAATACATTAAGGAGATAGGGAATTTAAGGTTCTTTCCAACGATATATCTATTTTTAAGATTACATTGTAATTTAGGGGAGATATAGCCATTTCAGTGATGTAGAGCCGAAAACACGAGAAAAAAACTGAAAATGTAAAAAAACTCCAACAATCAAGGGTTTGAAAAAAATTGCAGAGAAGAACTTTTTGTTGAAAATTAGTTGTAGAATCAACCCCCTGGGAGGTTAATAATCTGTGAACACCTATCTAATATTGAATCTATATTGAATGTCTGGAGGTCGGAATTTTAATCAAGAGTATTCTGGCGCTCCCTCACTACAGAAATTGTATTATTTGCAGCTGATCTGTCCTGCAATTTACTTCAACTTCATTTTATTGAGCATACGAAGGAATATAATGGTAGATTATCAATCCTTAACAGTGCTGTTGGGGTTGCACCAGTATTCTACTGAAGTGATTTTTTTCAAGTAATAAAAATGGAGTAAATACATCATCGTAAATATATAAATATAATATATCTAAACATCACGCAGCAAATAGATTAATGCTGATCGTTCATGTCGTTGTCAGTGAATATAAACACACACGGCATGTAGGGGATTGGTTTAAATTCAGTAACTAAATTAATATTTAATTGAGATGCATCAACGTGTCCCAAGGACAAATATTTAATTTTCAAATATTCTGACTAAACGTTTCATACCCGCTTAGTGTCTGAATATAAATGTCCACTTGTAGCCAAAATGCAGAGCTTATAATATGGGCAGCTGATTAATCTATTAGTTTAATATAAGTATATCCTGAACTGTGGTTCATTATATTCTGAAATTTTATTCGGATCACAAACCTTCAAAAGTTTTTTTTCGTGAGTTTCATTTCGTAAGTTGTTCGCTTTCATTACCACAAGTCTCCGAGCTCCATCCACTGCCTGCCGCCGAGTCTCTATAAAACCATAAGAATTTCAAATTATTGTTTGCAAACTATCAAGATGGTTGGTATTTTTCAGCAACCTTTCTTTAAAACTTTCAGTTCTATACTCAAAACCTCGTTCATACGACCAAACTAAATTGCAAGAAGTGATTTTCACGGGAAAAAACTTGTACGAAATGACTTGAAAGAGAGCCTTAGGTCCTGGATGAATGGTTTGAGAGGAAGGCTTATACTGAATATGAAAACGAAATAGAGAGACCAAAGAGGAGGGGAATGGACCCCCTGAGCCCCACTTCTCCAGGCAGTTGCGAGGGGAAAGAGGACCAAAAGTTCTAGTCTACGAGAAATGAATTCCTTGTTTTCACAGCTGCAGAGACTACCAAGATACTATCATCCATGAAGAAAATCATGATTATGAACATGATCAGAAGAATCCAAGATCTCCTTCCGAAAAAATGGAAATCGTGTTTAGGAGCCCTCAGGCAATCAAGCTTTGGGGAATCTCCCCAAACAAGCTGGGAAAATCCTCCTGAGAGGAGACTGTACACACAGTCAATGTCCTTGACAGATGCCAAGTACCAGTTTTAATCTACGGGTCGAGGCATGCGTCCTAGCTTGCATTACCAACTAAGTAGGTTGGTGCCCGAGTTTATAGAAATTTACATGACTCCGAACGCCGAGATCCACGGAAGGAGACCCACCCCCGCGAGTCAACTCCCACGGACCTCTACCACTACCTCCGTGAATCCAACCTCAACTGGCACGCAACCCCACACTAGTCAGCTCTATGGAGAACTCCCCATGCCCTATCACAAACTGTGTAAGCTCATGCACAGGGACTATCCATAGTATGTTCCATAAGGCTATAACGTCAGGAAGGAGGCGGGGAGTCAATCTCCCCTTGGTACCATTACCCCACTCCTCCTGCCAGGGTGTGAAGACAGCCTCAGTCAACCTAGCAATTGTTCGCTCCGAGGACGGCCTGACTCCCCGTCTTCCGTCAGGATACGAGGCATCATGAATGGCTCACCTTTATCAATTTTTTGCATCCTTCTCTAACCCTCATACTCGACAGGTATTACACACGTCAAAATAGGCTAGGCACACGTTGCGGATGTGCGATACGCCCTATTTACTTTCAAAAGGGCCCTGGGGTTGTGGAGACCCCAGCTTCTCGAACCTACCCGTCCCTCACACAGGGCCCAAAACTGAACCCCGTTCAAAAGAATACCAAGAAACAGGTCATGATAAATTATAACTTGACCTCTGACTCGTACTTCAATCTACCACCACCCATCCCATGAACATGATCAGAAGAATCCAATGACTCATGACCTCGAACACCCCTCCGTTAGCTCGCATATTGAATAGTATGCTGAGGCCCAAACCACTGCCCCTGCGAATCCAACCTCAACTGAGGGGCAGGCTGTTGGTGCTGCGACTTACGTCTGTGCACCTGTAGCCTGGGGCTCCCCTACCCGTGGCACCGAACAGCACCACCTGAACTGCAACCGTGGCACCGAACCGCTCCTTGGCAGAGGTTCTGTTCGCACCTTGAGCTCTTTGGTAATTTTCATACCTCTTTTGCCAGACTTGGAACAGAGCAAATGCGTACATTTCCTCCAGAGGCTCAGGTTTGAGAATCCCAGGGACAGCACCCTTCTAAAGTTTGGCCTTCTTTTGACGATAAAGGTTATGCAGCATCACGTTTCGGTGTTTCCAATTAGCCCGGTCCTGACGATGTCATGGCTTTTATTTGTTGCTATCGCCTTTACTGACTGTTCTAGTGAAGCGATTCTGTCATTCTCCATCTCCTAATTACTTACCTCATGCCCTTCAGCTCTCGTGGGCATTTTTGTTTCTCCAAATTACTTTTCTGATAAAGTTGTAGGAATCACCTAACTACCGACTGCGCCATGTTATGGTTTTAATAAGAACCATTAATACTCATAGATGCGTGAAAGATAGCTTACATACATATTCCTATTGTTTTCTACAAACACCTCGACAACCATTAATGGAGTTGCCACACTTATGATACCAGATTTCTTCATTCATTCATTATTTGGCGGTCATATTTTTAGATCCAAAATATGAGCAATTTTAAGAAGATGAAAAGTTTTCCTCAAAATATGATTTATTCTGCAATTCTGTATTCGAATGAAAAATCCAGTAATCCTTGTGATTCAGGAAACATTTTATACGCTGAAAAATAAATAAATATATTCGGAAAATTTAAACTTAGGAATAAAACTTGCAACTTGCCGGGGTCATACTAGCTGTCTTGGACTTATTTTACTTAGTAGTGAATTTTGGATATTATCCCCTCACACGTACCTCACGACGAAACTGTATAAAAATCAAATCGAAAATGTACATTGTGTGATATTAAATCTTTGAAACTATAAATGTGTTTGTGGAAAATATTGAATAACGCTGTCCAATTAAACTTGATTTGGTAAACTTGATAGTTATATGAGTGGGCTACTTACTAAGATGATTTCTGGAGTCACCACTACTAACTGGGACACCAAGAAGAGTTAACGAGAGTGGGCGGTCTTCTGATGATTCACCTAGTACCGAGGCCAGTAGCGCGGACAACAGGAAAGAGACGAATAATATCATCATTGTAAGGATCGTTGGACTAATATGAAATGAGTTGTCGGATAAATCTGGGAAGGCATTCCTTTCATGGATCCATTCTGCTATAAACCAGATTAATGAGATGAGTATAAACTACCCCTCGTTAATTTATAGGAATGCATGTCGTCACCAATTTATTTGACGGCTGCTGGCCTTGGCTGTGAAAGTTTAGATCCTCTAAAACTTTATATCTGCCGGATCACTAGTATGTATTCTCCGTTCGTAAGCAAATGTAAAATCGTTATAACATTGATAAATTCTACATGTTTCGACTTGTCATGGTCCTTTAGATCTTGGTCAGAGCATAGGGCACTACGAAGGTTCACCAGCGGCTTTCTTTTCTTGTTCTTGGTCAGGCTTTTCAGTTGACTCCATGACTTTCTAACTATTAGAGCACATTTATAACATAGAACTTCCCTGCACTCGAATTAGATTAGAGTAAATGAGATACCTACTGGATTGAAAATTTAACTTGCATTTTGAAGCTTCTTTTTGGACCGATTTAATTTTTTTACGGGGTACTTTTTTAACAGTTTCTACCTTTCTACGTCAAAAAGTACTGTGAAATACGATTAAGAATCTTGGCGATATCTATTGCGCGTGTAGCGCCATGAGCTCTCTTGAGTTCCTCAACAGGAACACTAGAGAATTATCTGGCGTTCCGGCGATAGTTCAGCATTATAAGGCTCTGGTGTTAACAATGCTGGAGTATGCTACCGTTGTTTGGAGTCCGTCCTATGCTGTTCACAGCATGCAGTTGAAGAGGGTTCAAAATAAATTCTTGCGCTATGCTGGTTTTAATCTGCACACCCCTTTGCCTGAAATATAGTATTCGCATCTTCTAAAGATTTGTGGCTTCAGTAAGCTCAAGGGCCGTAGATCTGTTTGACGAGACATGGTTGACTAAACTAGTGCTGGTTCAAATGGACTATTCGCCCTTTTCGTCACTCAATCCCATAATTTTCTTGCCGTTGATTTTTCCCCACCAACTAGGTACACATTTCGTCACCGCCCATTTTCCAGGCTTCCGCGCACCGCAAATCTCCTGGTCCGAACCCGTTCCGAGTCTTTTTCTTAGTTATCTCGCTGTATCTTTGTTAGCAAATTTTAGTAGAAAATGGAGCTATAGCAATGGCTCCAAATTGTTTAAAATCAAAATTTTCGAAAATTTGTTTCAGCAAAATCCGTTTTGAGGTATTCTGAAACAAATCCTAGAGTGTAGCGCTTTTTCATATATGTGAGTATATATATATATATATATATATATATATATATATATATATATATATATATATATATATATTTATTTATATGAGTGTGTGTGTGTGTGTGACATTTCCAGACGAGATAACTCTCCATAGGATTGAGATAAAAATTCCGTTCTTGCACCAAAAACCAAATAATCAAGCTTTCCACACAAAAGGATCAGTTCGTTGGGCTGCACTTCTTGAGTTCATTAAACTGATCGAATTTCAAAAAATGTGCTAAAAAAAAATCACTAAAAATGGCTAGAACGGAAATTTTGTTAAATTTATATTTTTAGCAGAATGTTACTTAAATAAAGTTATTAACTACAAAACATAACATCTAAAAATCTACGTACAAAATTACGTAGGCAAATTAACTTAAAGTTTATTAAAATTTGCTTAAAAAATCGTTCAAAACTGCAACAAAAAAACTTTTTGAATTGGAGATTATTTCATGCTAGTTATACGTTTTTTGTCATACAATTGATAGTTACCGATTCCTTTGAACTCACAAATCCCAAATTTTAAAACTGTTTAACATTTAAAACACCCAAAAATCCCAAATTTGAAAACAGTATCACAGTATGCAATAGGTAATTAACGAAAATTCGCTCATATGATCATGCTGCATGACTGTATCTTTTTTGTATATATTTGCTTCTTACATATGTAACATGTGTAAGCAGTTAGCTGCTTTATTTGTTGTTATTATTCTATTGTAAATACCTAGGTACTGTAATTGTAAACTTATTGTAATATGCTTGGCCCGTATGATGAAATAAATAAATTTTTGAAAAGTTTCAAAACCAAAATATTTATCAAACTGCGGAATATTAATCAGATTTTGTTTTTGCCATAAAAGGTAGTTAACTCAAAGTGCTCAGGTTTCGAAGCAATTTAAAACATTATAGCATTATAATTCACGAACATTAGCTTTGCCTTTTGAACTTTTGGTTCTTATCCTTGAAAAAATCCAGTTTGCATTGAATTTCGATGACATTTTCAATGAATTCTATGGTCCTCGCATCCTGACCAATAGTATGCAATATGTGAGATCGTAAACACATAATTTTTGTATCTGGAATAACCCCTTCAGTTTTCTAAAGAGGTTCACACTAGGAGTTTTACGCGGGTTGGGTTGAAATATCTCTATAAATTTCAATAATGTAAGTCAATGAGCGTGCGCAAACTTACAATTTGTGTACCGTGCATATGTGCTTGCCTGATTGTTTGCGCAACGAGATTCCTTTAAACTTGACTATATGCTTACTGATAAATGAACACTTACAGGATGAGATACCCGTCTAAAATGGAGGGTCCTAGAAGGATGATGAAGATACAATGGGAGCTCGACTGGTTCGTCATGTAACATGATTGGGTGATCCGCCTACCAAGGCGAAAAGAGCGGACAGTACAAGGGGGACAAAAAACATCATCATCGTGAATAAAAATGGTTGGATGTGAAAAAAGCTCTTTTATACTAATTTTTCTAATAACTACATTTACGACTCATTGTGAATTTATTTTCGGATGTCCTTTAAACAACTCTCGTTAACCTTAGAATGACAATGAAGAAATTCGTGTGCTGCTTAGTATTATATCATACGTCTCTGATAAGTACAGAAATCTAGCTAAGAACTATTTCACCATCTATCGACAGTGAATTAGTATCATAAATTAACAATAAATTAGTATGATTAGATTAATCTAAATCTAAGAATGAATCGAACATATTTATAATATCCATTTTTTCACGGATTTTATTAAAGTAAAAATTATGCGGAAACTTACGGAATACGAGTTTTGAGATAACGCCTTCCAAAGATTTGATTTGGTAGTATTCACGAATAAAAAACCTTTTTCTTGAACTCTATCTTTCAATGAATGATCACCATAATATAACGTACGATTCTGTAATAACTCGAAAAATGAGTTTAAAAAACGTCGTGGTGGCCCTTTTTAGGTACTTCTGATTCAAACAATACTATTGGTGGTTCAAAACAATGTTATTCGAGGTCATTTATGATCCTGGGATGTGCCTAAATAAGTTTTAGGATACGATGAATCATTTGAACAGATTTACTGAACACAGGAATAGAAGCATTTCGGAAAACTCTCCTATCGAGGATTATCGATTATCGGAAGAGACAGCTTTCAGGAGACTGCCACTACTCTGATTATCTTCAGTGTTTTTATGAAATAATATTGCACTTCGAAACCATAGAAACGAACATGTAAACCACAGGGTTCTTATGGAAAACGTCCTAGAAGGAAGACTCACAAAACTATCGATATCTCGGTCAATATTAGAGATATTGACTTTACAGCTACGTGCTAATAAGTCTGGCTTTCAGATTTTCGCTACGGGCTCAAGAGTTCCTCTATTTGTGATGCGGGCATACTGCCCGGTAATGGGCCATTTCAAAAGTCAGACATAAACACTTTCATTTCGAAATTTTCATTCAGTTTTATTTCAATTTCGTTAATTGCTTTGTTTGAGATCACAGCCAGAATCAGATTATTGCAAAATGTTCTCCTATTTCCCCGTATACACACAATGGTCTGCTAAAGACGGTTTGAATCCAATTTTCTTCAGCTTTTCATCAACTTTTTCAAACCAAATCCTTCCTGATTGACGAAGTCCGTTTTCGAATCTTGTATACAACTTCGTTTCCTTCGTTTAGTTTGTTTAGATGTTTGATTTATGTCTTCTTAATTTCACTATTCTTTTGTTCGTTTTTGAATATTTGTTCTAAAATTTCTTTGTATGAATAAGGAATTCCCATCAAAATGTCAACATCAATTTTTCAATCAAGGAAGCCGTTGTCACACCAATTTGATGCACAACCATTTTCCTCATAGCTGCCACAGCCTTCATGGTTCTCAGAGAATTCATGCGTATCACTCGATTATATGTCTCGTGCAAGTCGATACCAAGCCTCTGAGTATAGCCTTTTGCAACTAATCTTGCGATGCGTTTGCCTAATGTTCCATCTTTCTTGAATTTGTTCACCAAAGTTATTCGGCTTCCTACTGTTTCTCTATTAGTATGTTAAGAAACACGAGATTCTTTAGCACGGCTTTATATTCGCACTCAATAGCATTTAACCACTCTTCTGCTTGTGGTCCTGATGATGCTTCCTTCTACTTAACTTTCCCGACGTGTTATGGTGCAGTTCGTTGTCTCTCACAATCCTGATCGACTTCACAGTCACAGCAGTCCCATTTCCTTGGCTTAGGTATTCTTGTTGACGTCGTGAGGGGTTCTTCCTAATAATGTTCTATACCACTTTCAAGTTCAGAACTTGCTTAACCCAAATTACTTTATTTATTTTATTACTCGTTACGATGGATTATTTTCTTTATTAAGTATGTTTTGTTTGTTATCTTAAATTGGGCTCCACTGTTGTTTACTGTAATTTATTTTATCTGATATTGCTTTGTAATTGGGCTTCGCCCGTAAATACAGGGTGAGTCATGAAGGACGGACGGTTTTCAAAAATCAGTACATCATTAATTTTGCTAAAAAAAAAAAAAAAAAATTATTTGTTATTGATAGGTTCTCATAGTGCTACCATTTAGTAAAATTAATGGTGTTAAACAACATCTGGCAGGTGATGGCCGTTTTCATTGATGCACTGCTGTAGTCGCTCACACAAGTTTTCCTCCACTCTCACCAACATCGCTCTGTCAATTTGAGCAACTTCCGCTCGAATTGCAACCTTCAAATCTTCCAGTGTACGGGGTTCGTGGTCGTATACCCTTGCACAGTCCCAAAGTGACTGTACGGTGTGCGGTAGCCAGTTCAGTTGTTATCGGTCCTTACTTTCTTGAAGATGACAACGGGATACTGTTACTGTGAATGCAGAGCGCTATACACACATGATAAATAACTTTCTAAGCCCTGCACTACGCAGAAAACAGGTCCCTATCCGATTGGTGTGGTTTCAACAGGACGGGGCAACAGCCCACACAGCAAGAGCGACGATGGATGTTGTTCGCCGACTTTTCCCACATCGCGTCATTTCCCGTTTTGGCGACATTCATTGGCCTCCTCGTTCCCCCCACTTGTCTATGTGTGACTTTTTCTTGTGGGGTCACCTCAAGGGACGTGTATACGACCACAAACCCCGTACACTGGAAGATTTGAAGGTTGCAATTCGAGCGGAAGTTGCTCAAATTGACAGAGCGATGTTGGTGAGAGTGGAGGAAAACTTTTGTGAGCGACTACAGCAGTGCATCAATGAAAACGGCCATCACCTGCCAGATGTTGTTTAACACCATTAATTTTACGAAATGGTAGCACTATGAGAACCTGTTAACAACAAATAAATTTTTTTTTTTTTTTTTTTTTTTTTTTTTTAGCAAAATTAACGATGTACTGATTTTTTGAAAACCGTCCGTCCTTCATGACTCACCCTGTATATAAATAATTAAATCACATTGAATCTCATTATTTTTGACGATGTTATTGGAGGAATTAGGAACTAACCTGAGACTGGAGGATGTCGCGCCTTTACCTCTCTTGAAGGAGCAAGGAAGTCGGTGAAGAACGATGGAGAAAATATAGACCGTCAAACAGAAAGAAGGATCAGACGTTTTACAACTAAGGCTCACTTTCACCAACAACTTGAACCAGCTTAATTCCGAAAACAATGGCAATTAACGAAGATCGTAGCTCAACGTCTTTCACCAGAGTTCGAGGTTAAACCCTTACTGTGGCCCCTCGAGCTTAGGGCCACTTTCACCAACAACTTATGTAGCGGAGATTGGCCAAACTCGATTAAATATAATCTCGAGGATCAAACCTTGGCGTCTTTCACCAACCCAAAACTCGTTTAAACCGAGATTGGAATAATCGAGTTTCCTTAACGGAGATTCCACAAACTGTCCAATGAAAAATTGGACAATTTGAAACGACAGTTTGAAAACCCGCCGTGTGTCCGACATATCAAGACAATAAAGCAGTGAATCACAACCACGACCCGTTTTTACCCGCGCCGTTTTTATCTAGTTACCTAGTTACTATCTACTCGCAACTTTTCGTTGACTTCCGACAAAGAAAGTGTGACACATCATTTGACGGAAGCAGGACGGTTGATCACCTTATTTAAATGTAGGTACATAAGTTATTTTATGTGGTATAGGTAGGTAGGTAGGTACATACTGTACAAGGGATAGCAATTCAACATCGTATTATAACGTGCTATAATCATCGATTATACTTTATTTCCCTATCATCCTACATCAATTTAGTATTATAATTCATCGATTTGATGGTAAAAGCCTTTTTCCAACTTAACTGTTCGAAGGGAACTCTAGGTGAGTGTCAATAAGCTCGAGGATTTTCAAAACTGTCGGTTTTGAGAGCCGGAATCTCCGCCGAAATTCGACGTCGTCCAACCCATCAAAATGTGGAATGCGCCATCGGATCGTCCTTGGGCGCCTTTGCGGGACATCGTCCTCATCTGAAGAATCGAAAATTAATCCGAGCGATAAATCGCGTGAATTCATCATCAAAAACTTGAATAACAATAAACCAACTGTGAATCAAACTGTAGAGGTATCAGCTGTTGGTGCGCGGCCATATTGCTCAGCTATCATTGTTATCACTAATCTAAGATTGGCAAGTGTAACTGGCCGGGGCTTGGGAGATTAACCTCAAGCCACCTCGTTAGGAGTTTAAACTCGTAAAGTGGTCTGGTGAAAGACGATTAGCTGGAATTTCCGTTATTTGTTAATCTTTTCTAACTTGAACTCGTTTATGTTGTTGGTGAAAGTGGCCCTTAATCTCCTAAAGTCTGGCCTTGCTAATCTCCGTTAGCCTTGATAACAATGATATCGAGCAATATGGCCGCGTACGAACAGCTGTTTGTTTGATTCTCAGTTACAGTCGATTCACTGTTTTGATTTACAATGAATTCACGCAATTTGGCACTTGGATTTGTATTTGATTCCTCGAATGTCCCTCGAAGATGCCTGAGGAACATCCGACGGTGGATTCCGCACTTCGAGGTATCAGTCGACATCGAATTTCGATGTACTTAAATTATGATTCTCGAATCCGACGGTTCTAAAAGTCCTCGAACTAGTTGTTTTTCACACTGAGTTCCTATCAGACAGGTAACTTTAAAATGGTTTTTGCAATCAAATTGATAAATTTCAATACAAAAGTGAAATAAAATTATAGGAAAATTACGTATAATAGATGGAGAAAGATGCTATATTAGAAAGAAGAATAGAATCCCTTGTAGAGTTGAGTAAGTCATGACATCAGCTGATTTTGTCCCGGTATTCAAATCTTCCAACTTTTCAGCGAATTTTAGTGGACAATTTCTTTAAACTCCGTTGGGGAATCTCCATTATTCTAAACTTGAAATAAACGAGTTTTGGGTTGGTGAAAGACGTCAAAGTTTGATCCTCGAGATTATTTTTATTGGAGTTAGGAAAATGTTTTTATTAATAACTTTTTGGGAGTGGGGGGGTGGGGGGGGGGGCTACCAATTCTGCTAACCGTGATAAGATCTGGAAACTGTACAAATGAAGTACCTGATAACTTGTTTTTCAGTATTACATTGGTAAAATCTGAAACACCGAATAAGGAGAAATGAAGGCATATCCGTACCAGAGACTAATAGGGTCTTTGAACTACCTTGCAATATGCACACGACCTGATTTAGCCCATACCTACCGTAAGCATGCTAATTCAATTTAATCCATGCTACGGGAAACCACATTGGCTAGCTTCTAAACGTGTACCTAGATATTTGAATTTACACCGGATCATGCAAAAAGATACGTTTAGGGGGAGAAAATCTTATAGGATTCGTCGATGCAGATTATTGGTGTTGTGTATTAGATCCCAAATCATACACCGGATATTAATTATCATTAGCTGAAGATCAGTGACTAATCTCCAAGAGTCACAAGTAACAATGTAATTGGAACTAGTAACATTCAATGCATTTTAATCACGAAATTGAAAAATATTCCTTACCTTGTTTTTTTCATAAAGTAGTCCAATTATTAGATTAGATATACACTTACTGCTCGAATTTTTTACTTACTATCGGAAACAATTGTGGTGAAACTAGCCTTCCGCCAATGCTCTGTAAAACCGTAGAAATACCGAATTAACGATTGCACACATTAAACTTTATCAATAATTGCACATTAACAATAGCTAGTGTTAGCGTTTTCAAAACATTGCATATTATTGCTCCAAATGTTCAATGTTTCCTTATTACGTAGATTGTACTTGTGCACAGGTCCGAGATCTACTGCCGAATAGTACGCATTTACCTTCTGATTTGTGGAAAAGTCATCAACAGTGAAAGCTGAGAGATAAATGCAAATAAATATACATTCATAACGTAGTCCAATTTTTGACTAGATATACACTTACTGCTTGAATTTGTTACTTACTGTCGAAAATGGTGGAACTGCCCTCGAGGTGTAGAAAGCGTGCTGTGGTGACCCACCTACCAAGGCTAAAAGCGCAGATACCACAAAGGAGACTAAAAACATCATCGTTGTGAAGAGTAGAGGAATGGTTCGAAATGAGCTCCTCGGAATACCTTTTATGTATTGATTACGCTATCAACCGGATTTACGATTCATAGTGATTTTCCATCGTTCAGATATTTTCTGAAAACTAACCCTCGTTATAATGTGATGAGAATCGTTGCGGCACTTCAATCAAAAACCAAAGGCCTAAGCTAAAAAAAAATAATAATAATAATGATAACAAAAAAAAAATAATAATAATAATAATAAAATAAAAATAAAATAAAATAAAATAAAATGAAAAATGAAAAAATTAGTTTACAAAAACATCAAAGATACCGCGATGATATTGGTTGACTAAAACATTTTTTAAAACTTAGTTTTCAGGAAGGCCTCTCGAAGATTAAAGACCTTGAGGGCGGCGTGAAACATATTTTATGGAGGGTTTAAATATGAGGTTTAGCAAAGTTTCGATCGGTTATATGGAACACTGGTTTTCTCATTTATGAACCTTTTGCAATCGACCAAGAAAAGAGTTTGATACACTCAAATTTGTTAGTTGTCGTTTCAGTATTCCAAAAATTAAATCAGTGCGGCCCCTAGCATAGCATTGGTTTCATTTGAGACTAATCTGACCTGGATCTTTAGAATTTCTTTCGATCAACCATTACCATAATAAATTAATCTGAATATTGAGAACGTTTATGATAGCGATAGTTTTTACGTTGGATCAAATGAATCTGTTTAAGCCAAGCCAGGCAATGCACAACTAACCGATAGCGCTCCTTCGAAAAGAACCCCTAAACTGATATCATATTGGTAAAAAAATTGAAGTCCCATTCTCAAATACCTAAACATTCGTTGCCTATTCCGCCTTAAGTGTAAAATTAAACGTGGTTGGCGTAAAACCTACATGAACTTCGTTTTTCTCCATTTTTATCATAACCGAAATTCGTTCGTAGCCACTTACGGCGCATTATTATTTTATTTAATCCAATATCTTGCCTCCCCCCCCCCACCCCCTCGCCTCCCGATAATGTAAAAAATAATAAAAAACATCAATAAATAGCAATATATTACACAAAGATATATTATTTCTATATTAAACAGCTCTTCAGGGCTGATCGGCGACCTATCCAAGTCAGCCGGCTCACGTATATAAACAGTTTCAACTTTCTGAAATAATCCAATAAGGTCAAGCCGAATTCGCAAATGTTCAGCCCACTCCATTGCTTTGGTATTCTCATTCGTGTTGACGTTTTTTTTTTCTTTCCAACACTGAAACTCTTATAGAGCGCGATAGTTGATCGTACAATGCTCCGTTGGTCTCTTTTGTTTACTGACATTTTAGTTCTAATAGGCCCAGCCGTTAAGCCGACTAATGGAAACATACATGGAACATATAAACAAACTTTGTGTTTTATATATGTATGTATAAGGATTCCATATCAGTGCACACCAATCAGCTGTAGGGCCTCTGAGCCTAATTAGTTTCTGAATCAACTCATGATGCTGAAACCTGAAGTGTATCACCTATTTGGTGATCTGGAATACAATAAATTACGAAGTATGGAGGGACTCAGCTTCGGAACCTGTGAAGCTAATTTCTTTCTTAATTGTTTCAAGGTGCTGTTATTTAGCTGGAGCTCCTCTGGGACACCTTTGAATCAATACGGTGTACGGAGGCGTACTGAGCATCTGAGGGGCCGCTGAACCTATATTATTTCCTTATCTATCGAAAACCAACAAATTTTGGTGCGGTAAGAGGCGGTGGGGGGGGGGGGGGGGTGTTGCAAAATTTTCCTTCTCGACCGATTACAAAGATTTATTATTGAAAACAATAAACACAATTAAGTAACTCGAAAACTAAACTTAAAAAAAAGAATAAAATAAAATAAATAAATAAACTAAGTGGAACATTTGATCAGAAATGAGCTCTGCAATTGATCCTTGAAGTTTTGTTCGTCCAAAACCGAGCACTAGGTATGTACAAGTATATAGGTATGAAGACATAAAAATTGTATGCAATTTTTGTATTTTTACAGAATCCTGAATATTGACTTTTCATTTACAAATCTAGTAAAAAATGATGAACTCTCATGTAATTTGGGGTATTTCGGATTTTTTCAACCTCTCCGCCTGTCGCTCTCTCTTCAGGAGAAGCAGGAAGGTTTACCTTTGTTCGAAATTGTTTTTCTTGAGGTAACGTTGCTGCCGCTAATAGGTGGATATAAGAGTAAACACATACACATAATATATAAACATATTGTTATGGGAATCAGGAACCTTCAATTTTATTGTTATGACAATCATCAAGTGTTTAGATGGCATGTTTAAGTTGCTACTGAAGAATAGTTGGTTGTTGAGTTTTGCGAATGATTGAGTAATTATTGTTGTGTTTTATTTTAGTTGTTGAAAAGTTAATACAGTCTATTATTTCGAATTTTTGTTCTGCTTAACAATTGGTGTCAGAAGTGTTCTTCGACTCTGCGTTCCGGCATGGCTGACAACGACTCTGTGGCTCAGCGAGTGCGAACGAGTGTCGATCCCTGGATTCAGTGAGCTTGTCCCTGGTGAGGGAGGGGAAGAGCAGGATTGGGAACAGACAACTACGTCAACACGCCCTGTAGGCCCTCAGTTGAATACTACAGTATTAGCCTCACTTGATATGGTTGCACAACAGTTGGCAGTGTTAACAGTAGCAGTTCAACAATTAGTGAGACAAAACGGCACAGGATGCCGCCTACCACAATCAGGAACCGAAGCACTCACATCTGTAAACAAGGGTACATTGAGCCCCTGTTCTAAGTCAATGGACCTGGTTAAACCCTCAAGATTCAACGGTTCCACACCTTGGGATGATTATTGGACTCAGTTTCAGGTTAACGCAAAGGCCAATGGATGGAGTAGTGGTACAGCTGCAGTGAGGCTAATGGCTGCTCTCCGTGGGGTTGCTCTTGCTGCTGTTTGCAACCTTCCAACTACATCAGAAGATCTACCAACGATGGTTGATTGTCTGAACCGGAGTTTTGGTGCACAGGTTCAAGCCAGGCTATATCTAGCCCGCCTTCGACAACGAATCCAGGACCAACGAGAAGATGTTGCCACTTTTGCAGCTGATGTTGAAAGTCTAGTAGGCCGAGCGGTGCCTGGGGAAGAGGCTTTAGAAACAATTGCCTTGGAGCAGTTTTTGAATGGTTTGAAGAACCAGCGGATTCGAGAAATGGTAATTGGAAGTGATCCAACAACTCTGAGGATGGCAATGACGAGGGCATTACAGTTGGAAGCTGGTTTAACACAACCACTTATGACAGTTCGCACTGTGGGCAGTCTAGAAGATGACGTCAGGTTTGTGGAAACCAGTCAAGCACTACAGAGGACGACACAAGAACAGACAGAAGATAGAAAAGAGGATATTCGCCGAGCGACAATGAAAATAAATTTCATAGAAAATACGGGATGGAGGGACAATAAGCGACCACAAAAGCAGCTTGAATGTTGGAGATGTGGGCGACCTGGTCATTTTCAAAGGGAATGTAATGGGCGTTCGGAGACTCACGAAAACTGATAAAGACCAGTCTCACGGCCCAGAGACTGGAGAAAAGACAAGGGCCTCAAACGTATCAGCGATTTGGACCCCTTTTCCCAATATTCCGCACATCCATAGTCATGGAGGGGAGTGTCGACAGTCAGCCTTGCCAAATGATTTTGGATACTGGGGCCACTATTTCTGTAGTGCACCCATCTTTGGTAGCTGATGAGAAAGTGAAGAAGAGGCTTAATGATAATGGTCGCTTGAGAACAATTAGTGGGGAAACAATGCCTGTGAAGGGTTGGGCCAAGGTTCTAATGGATTTGGGGGACTAAAGGCCTAGACTTCATGATTGCGTGGTAGCTGATATTCAGGAGAAGTGCATCGTGGGAATGGATTTTCTTGAATTCTATCACTTTGTGATCGACATGGGAAAACGAGCACTACAGATTCGTGGATCCAGTTTGCAACAAAAGAGGATACTCGAAAGATGCAGGCGGTGTACACATTTTCAGAACAGCCCTTGGAGGTGAGTGATGAGCTGAGGGATTTATATGAATGCTCTACTGATATAATAAAAGAAAGTGAAGAGCAGCAAGCCCTCTTTCACTTACTGAAGCAGAACTCTGATGTTTTTGCGTCAAATAAGCAGAAACTTGGAAAATGCACTGTTGGACGACATGACATTGATGTACAGGGGCACACTCCCATCAAGCAGCAGCCTCGGATAATCAGCTCAGTTCAACAAGAGACTGAAACGGCATTAGTCAAGTAGATGCTAGAAGCAGGTGTCATTGAAGAGTCTTCCAGCCCTTGGGCAAGTCCTGTGGTTATGGTATGCAAAAAGGATGGGTCATGGAGATTTTGCATTGATTACCGCAAACTTAATGCAGTAACAGTCAAGGACTCGCACCCACTTCCGCACATTGAAGAGACCCTTCGATCTCTGGAAGGTAGTAGATGGTTTACCACCCTAGATCTGCAGAGTAGGTATTGGCAAATTTCGTTAGATCCCACAGCCAAAGAAAAAAACGGCATTTTGTATCAGGTATGGCCTCTATCAATTCCAAGTTATGCCATTTGGGCTTTGTAATGCCCCAAGCACATTTCAACGGTTGATGCGACAGCTTCTACAGCCCCTAATGAACAAAGGAGTGTTGGAAGTGTACATAGATGACATTTTGGTGCATACCAAGTGCTTTGCAGAACACTTAAAATGCCTAGAAGAAGTTTTTGCATTGTTACGCAAGGGTGCATTGAAGCTCAATACCAAGAAATGTGAGTTCCTGAGGAAAACGGCTACGTATTTGGGTCATCTGATTACAAGTGATGGTATTTGTACAGACCCAAAGAAAATCCAAGCAATCGTAGACTGGCCATGTCTTACAACAATAAAAGAGCTACGCTCATTTGTTGGGTTATGCTCATATAATAGGGTTTTTGTGCCAGGACTTGCTGATGTTCTGAAGCCATTGTATCAAGTTCAGAACCAGACTAACAAACATTTCATTTGGACAGAAGATTGTGAAGCGCCTCTTGCAACAAGCTCCTGTGTTAGGTCATGTTTCGTCAGCTTACACATTCATAATTGACACAGATGCAAGCCAGATGGCAATTGGAGCTGTGCTCTCACAGGTGCAGGAAGGGGCTGAGTGTGTAATAGCGTATTATAGGCGCTGTTTGTCACAATGTGAGCGTAACTATTGTGTTACGCGGAAAGAATTGTTGAGCGTTGTGGCAGCAGTCAAGGCTTTTGCACCTTATGGGCTGGACAATGGGAAGCAACTGACTGTGAGGACTGATCACTTTTCTTTAAGATCGTTGACCAATTTTAAAGCAGTTGATGGACCATTGGCAAGGAGGCTCGAACAATTAATACCATATTCTTTGAACATCCAATGCCGGAAAGGGGTTTTACATGGGAATGCTGGTGCGTTATCTAGGCGCCCTTGTGCTGAAAAAGGGTGCAAGTGTTGTGACAAACTAGAACAATGTGCGGAATTAGAAGAAGTCGGCGGAATTGAATTGCAACAAGATGATTCTCTGCAATCCCTGATAAATGGACAGACTGCAGATCCAGACCTTCAACAAGTGCGCAGCTGGGTTGAGAGGGGGCAACGACCAGAATGGACAGAAGTAACAAGCCTCAGTGCAACGGCCAAAGCCTATTGGACGATGTACAATTCTTTGGAAATACCAGCGGTGGGAAAGTGTGAATGGGCAAAAGACCATGTTGCAAGTAGTGGTACCAGTAAAGCTCCAGAAGCAGATATTCGATGCAGTTCATACACCAGTCCTCTTTGGGGAAAGAAGAACAGGCAGCATTCTTAGGAAGCAGTTTTATTGGATAGGAATCCATCAAGATGTAAGGAACTGGTGTCGGCAATGTGTCAGCTGTGCAAAGCGGAGAGGTGGACAGCGTTCCAGTAAAGAACCTTTGCTCTGCGTAAGTGGTGTACTATTCCAGCGAATTGCCATAGATGTGTTTGGGCCTCTTCCAACAACAGAGCGTCGAAATTGATACGTTTTGACTGTCGTGGACTTTTTCACGAAGTGGCCAGAAGCCATTCCTATACCAGACCAACGAGCTGGGACAGTGGCCAGTGCTTTTATTCATCATGTCTTTTCCCGCTTTGGCATCCCAGGAGAACTTCATTCTGACAGGGGGACCAATTTTGAATCAGAACTTTTCCAATGCCTCATGACCCAACTAGGGATTAGAAAAACGAGAAGTACACCCTTGCACCCACAGAGTGAAGGTCAAGTGGAGAGGCTTCATAGTACCCTCTATGACTGGCTGGCAAAGATGATTCAGAGTCATCAGAGAGACTGGGACTTGCAGCTGCCTATTGCTCTACTTGCATATCGTGCATCTGAACATGCCACTACTGGGTACTCTCCAGCATTCTTGGTGTTTGGTAGAGAGCTTGCGTTGCCAGTCCATTTACTCTTTGGGACACCACCCAACAATAAGCATCTGCCTCAGTATATGGAGGAACTTCGGGCAAGGCTGGATGAGGCACATGTTGCAGCTAGGGAGCAGTTGAAATTAAGGGCAGAGGACATGAAGCGAAGATATGACGTCAGATCCAGAATGCCTCGGTTCCACGAAGGAGATCTGGTGTGGCTACACAATCCTCAGAGGATAAAGGGACGGAACCCAAAACTTCAATGTCCCTGGGATGGCCCATTCAGTATTGTAAAACGGCTGAATGATGTAGTTTTCCGAATACGAAACCCCAAAGGAAAGTTAAAGGTCGTTCACTCTGACAGGCTCACCCAATATTGCGGACCTTAAAAAAGAGGTGGAGGAAGTGTTATGGGAATCAGGAACCTTCAATTTTATTGTTATGAAAATCATCATGTGTTTAGATGGCATGTTTATGTTGCTACTGAAGAAAAGTTGGTTGTTGAGTTTTGCGAATGATTGAGTAATTGATTTGTTTTATTTTTGTTGTTGAAAATTTAATACAGTCTATTATTTCGAATTGTTGTTCTGCTTAACAATACCTATGTATAAACTAGGGTTTTACCTTGCTTTTATTCGTGGCTCTTTCGCAATTCAGGAAAGCCAAAATTGGTATGTTCAATGTGATGGATAGTTAGTTAGTTCACTCCAAATACCGCCCTTCTAGTGCTCTCAAAATCCACAAGACCTAATGCTACATTGTAGGCCGGAAATACCACTCTCTTATCCAATGCCCAATAATTGATTAACAGTCTGAAAGTCGAAATTTTTGCAACAAACATGGTGCCGCGGTGCTGATTCGGAAATATAATAAAGTCCGCTAAGTTCTTCAGTTTCAATTTCTTCGTTCAGAAATAACTCTCCTAGATGTTAGTAGCTACACTACGTTTCTTATTTACCGTGAATTGATGGCAACTGTTGTTACCGCCACAGCCTAATAAACAACTCTCGTTTCGTTGATAAGGACCGTCTAGAACACGATCAAGGCGGGTATAGAGACGAACGGCGACACTTTTGCAACAAACTTGGGGGCCGAGTCCGTATAACAGTAGTACCAAACCGGAACTCAGCACATTATAGTAACGATATAAGTCCTACCTATTTGCGGCGTTATGTGACCTGATGCAAAGCTAAGGCAATGTTATTAAATTATTAAAAAAGAGGAAATACCGATCAAAATGTAAGTAATGTTATAAAATAAATATCACCAGTTGAGGTGGTCCTCGCCACTATGAGACCAAACCAAAAGTTGAATCGGGGAATTCAGAATTTGGGCATGGGGAGATGAAGGTGTAATTCTATCTCGAGCCTTCTTCGTTTCTTTGTAAGCGTGTGAATCATCGCGTCCGTGTCTTCTATATCCTTCTTTATGTCGTTGATTGTATCTTGATCGGTAGTACTCGTAGATGTCGAACTGGTGTTGAGTTGTGTGTAGGAGATGCTACAGCTGTCTTCGTCCTGATGTGTCTGGTACCAATCCAGCAAAGCTCGTGCTTGTTCTGTGTCTGGATTAATTTCGAGTGTTGTGTCATGTCCAATTTTTTGGTTGTAATGAGGTGTGCTGCCACGATGTCATGTGAGTTGAAATTGAATTGTTTCCCCCATTGGATAAGATGGTGGTTCCGGTTTTATCCCCAATCGGGATTTTGTAGAGTGTCAACTCTTCGTCATTGCGCGACACTGTGCACACATCGGCGGGACCAACACAAATTACTAAAATGTTGGCAGTGTTGACGTTGGAAGATCGGTGATGCTGGTATAAATATATGTTACCTGGTGGAGATCGTCATGGGATGGAGTGATTCTCGTAGATGAGGTTATTTGCATTTCCAGCTCTTTGCTATAGGAGCTGTATTTTAAACGTTCTCAAACAGGCAGCTCTGAAGAGGTTCTATTTGATTGTAAGTTTCTTTCGAAATGGAAAAACCTCGTATGAACAGCTCACTCAGCTGATCAGAAAAGACCCCATCAGTTCACTCGTCTCTTAATGTCTCAGAGAATCTCCCTATCAAATTTCAACTTCCTACAGTGAACAGGAAAGAATTTAGCTCACTCAGCTGATCAGAAAAGACCCCATCACCAGAATGCCCTGGAGAGTATACCTATAAAATTTCAACTTCCTACAGTGAACAGGAAAGAATTTAGCTCACTCAGCTGATCAGAAAAGACCCCATCACTACGTTTCTTACCGTGAATTGATGGCAACTGTTGTTACCGCCACAGCCTAATAAACAACTCTCGTTGATAAGGACCGCCTAGAACACGATCAAGGCGGGTATAGAGACGAACGGCGACACTTTTGCAACAAACTTGGGGCCGTGCTGATTCGAATGAGCAGTCTAACACTAAAATTGGACAGCGAAGTTCTTCACAATTTCAAAGACCGTTCGGAATTATATATAAAGATATTTTCATTTATACACACACTCGCGCGAATGATGGGTCGCAGGGCTATGTGAGTAGGTACTGATTGCCCAGTCGGTAGAAAACACTTGAGCAGCGTTTCCACTCACCATTACCTCACCTTACCTCAAAGTAACAGCAAGACGTTAAACAGGCAAAACTGGGTTTAAAATGCAGTTCTGCCACCTCTTCAGCAATTTGTGCTGTACTTTATCCAACTAGTAGTCGAATGTCGTGATATCAATCCGAAAATATTCATGAAACCTGCCGGAATCTTCTCGAAGTTCATTGTACAAATGATGAAATTCCCCGTGTATATGTCTCGATTGATTAATTATGTGAATCCTTTCTACTTTTCTCTCCCGAAGTAAATACCGAATTCTAAATGACGGGTTTTCAGCAAAGAAATAATAGTCATCCATCGTCTAGAAGAATGTGAACCGCACTGACTCTTGCTCCACTCTGAATTGGCCAACTCTCAGCTCTCTTCGCTCTCTTCTCTCGCTTTTATCACAGCTCCAGTCTGTAAGCAGACTTAGAAATTGCGCTTAGAAATTCGAAGGTGTTTTTCGATGTTAGAGCCTTTAAGGAAAACGAACCGCTTAACGTACAACATTGCGGATAGTTTTAATCGATTCTTCGGGATCATATAAATAATTGACAACCAAAACATTACTGTTACCTAGAAAGGTTTTAAGAACTCGATTACTGAATGTTCAGCCCTTTAATGCTACCCTTTAGGGTTGACATAAATCAATGCCGAGCATCGAGAACCATCTAGACCACAAATGCGATTTTTAACGTAATTTTCATGAATTTCGGTATTTTTTTTAATTCGATTTTTGTATTCTATGCATCTTGAAATTTAACCCCTAAAATTCTCAGAGGGGTTACAATTTTTTTGGTCGATTTCAAATTATAAACCACTATACCTAGTTAGACTAGCATTTTTGCACCCATGGGTAACGGCCTTTATTATACAGAAATAACCTACTGTACCGGAAAAACGGTTAAAGGCTTAATATTTTGACGTAATAATGATATATAATTAATCACTATTGTATTATACTAATTATGTATAATTAATTAATAGTCTCAAAAATTTTAAAATTTAAATTTTTTATGTTTATTCATTGAATTCCGTTTGGAGGCAGTCGGAAACGAATACCAGAGTTTAATGTTTTCCATGTGACATGCATTAATATATTGGTTTGTTTGTGTGACTCATTCCAGGCAATACATTTCCCTCGGGTTGAGATAAATATTCTATCCTTGGGTCAAAAAATTGTCTTTTCAAAAATGAAACGATGATTTTGCGCACCAGCACTTTACGAGCACAAAAATTGATCTTATTTTTTAAAAAATGTGCACAGTAAATCAATAAAAATATCCAAGAGCGGCTAAAAAACGTTATAATAATCATATTTTTGCAAGAGTTAAGTGATAAGAAGTTTATTAACAATGAACTAGAACATTTTAAAATTTATAACACAGTATTATGCTGAAAATGTACACGAAACGCAATAATATTTGCTAAAAATTTATCAAAACCTCCATAAAAATCTAAATATCCAAAATCTTCCTTCAATCGCAAAATATTATGTTAGACTGGTTTTTCGCCGTAAAATTGGTAGGTAGCGAAAATTTCACTCAAATTATCAAATTTCAATACAATGTAATTTGACAAAGTACGATAGCTAGAGCATTAAGAAATTGATGTGCAAAAATACGGTGAAAAATGTACTTCAATTTCATTAAAATGTGCTAACAAATCGATAAGAACTCCAGAAAAGTTAAAAATTTAAAATCTCTTTTTGAATCGCAGAATATTATTTAGAATGAGGTTATTGCCAAACAAATTGGTAGTTAACAGTTTTTTTTCCCTCAAAGTCCTTAATTTTCAAAACACATTGTACGATATACATATGATCATGCTGCGTGACTGGAAGTTATGTTTTATGACGAGCGAAATTCTCAATTCTTATCGTCCCATACGGAACACTCACACCAGGCCGTCAACAGTATGACGACGGCTAATAGATATTTCGTGGTGGTGGTGTTGGGCGTGTTCTCGGGAACTCCCAGGGAGGTATGTATTCCCCTCCAAATTGCCTTCCGCCAATGCTCTGTAAAACCATAAAAATACCTAATTAACGATTGCACACATTAAACTTTATCAATAATTGCACATTAACAATAGCTAGTGTTAGCGTTTTCAAAACATTGCATATTATTGCTCCAAATGTTCATTATTTCCTTATTACGTAGATAGTACTTGTGCACAGGTCCGTGATCTACTGCCGAATAGTACGCATTTACCTTCTGATTTGTGGAAAAGTCACTAACAGTGAAAGCTGAGAGATAAATGCATATAAATATACATTCATAACGTAGTCCAAGTTTTGACTAGATATATACACTTACTGCTTGAATTTGTTACTTACTATCGAAAATGGTGGAACTGCCCTCGAGGTGTAGTGAATGTACTGTGGTGACCCACCTGCCAAGGCCAAAAGCGCAGATACCACGAAGGAGACTAAAAACTTCATCGTTGTGAAGAGTAGAGGAATGGGGCGAAATAAGCTCCTCGGAAGACCTTTTATGTATTGATTACGCTATCAACCGGATTTACGATTCATAGTGACTTCCTTCGTTCAGATATTTTCTGAAAACTAACACTCGTTATAAAGTGATGAGAATCGTTGCGGCACTTCAAACAAAGACCTAAGCTAAAAAAATAAAAAAAATTAAATTAGTTTACAAAAACCTCAATGATACCGCGATGATGTAAATTGACTAAAAAAGGTTTTAAAACTTAGTTTTCAGGAAGGCCCTTTGAAGATTAAAGACCTTGAGGGCGGCGTGAACCATATTTTATGGAGGGTTTATATGAGGTTTAGCAAAGTTTTGATACGATGATATGGAACCACTGGTTTTCTCATTTATGAACCTTTTGTAATCGACCAAGAAAACAAAACGTTGCCGTTGGGGGTGTCTAGTCGCC
Organism: Adelphocoris suturalis; assembly: GCA_030762985.1. Taxonomy (NCBI): domain Eukaryota; kingdom Metazoa; phylum Arthropoda; class Insecta; order Hemiptera; family Miridae; genus Adelphocoris; species Adelphocoris suturalis. The sequence continues at coordinate 116,358,688 of CM061042.1, forward strand.
AGTGGTTTGTGTTCATGATGGTACATTTATTGTAAAATGAAATCTGGGGGACACCCCCAGACCCCCGGATTGTGAATGTTAGGATCAAGGATCAAACCAATGAAACACAGAATGTGTATTTCGGGGATTCCCCGGAGGGCTCCCACCACATGCCACCGCATTCTGGTAAGTTCGGCTGAAGTTCATTCCACGTTCTTGGAATCCAGCGCCTTGGATCGTAGCAAAGAGCTTATAAATAGGATAGAGAGGACAGGTATTCCGCATTTTTCGCTTGCATTTATACAAACACTCGCGCGGATGATGGGTCGCAGGGCTACGTAAGTAGGTATTGATTGCCCAGTCCGTAGAGAACACTCTTGAGACTAGAGTCTGGGGAAGGGACGTTCGGCCGAACACCAGCCCTACCTTGCGCAGTTTCTCCAACTATCATTATCACAAATTCCAAGATTTTCCCGCCTCCGCTTTGAATCCACTGTACTCACGGGCGTAGCCAGCCCGAATTTCTTGGGCCCGCTGACCCGGTGACATACGGGTAGTTTCCCAGCGCTTAACTGGCTACGCCAAAGACTTGAATAATTGAATTTAGAGAACAAAATTGCATATCACATGACCTCCTAATTTAACCTGAATAATCTCCCAGAAAATTCTGGTGGCCGAATCCAGACCAAAATAAAAGAAGACCGCGGCCGACTAATCAATAGGTACAATGAATAAACTACCATCATCTGTAGGGATTCTAGCACGCCGAATATCAATGAAATTTTATATTCGTCAAAGAGAATTGCAGTTGAGATTTGGGAACCTTACCTCAATAGGTCATAGGTAATCGATTACATCAATGAAATAAATTCAGGTAAGTAATTGGATATCGAAATGAGTTCCTCAACATCTTCCCTTGAAACTTAAATAAACTTTATTAGCATGTAATGTAAAAAAGATGAATTGAAGTCTAAACATGTAAAATGTAAATGTTTCGTGCGAATTGTATTTAACTGAATTGAAGGTAAAACTCAAAACATTGCATTTCACCTCGAGGAGTAAGTTTATTGAACTTGGACAAACCCTGTGGTTTCAAGACTCGAACTATTAATCACAAGAGGCTGAATGAATTTTTCAAAAGTGGATGGATTTCACAATACAATAGCAGCAATTCAGCAATATAGGTAGGTAAATTTTTGTGTTTCTGAACTAGAACGGGTGACATTACCCTACTTAATCACAATAGGTACATTTGAAGTATCACAACATCAGTCCGATTGGAAAATTATTATTAATAGAAGTAGTGATTTTTTCTTATTCAAACGAGATCTTTAAACAAGAAAACACCCACTTCCTGATGAATTAGTCAAATAATCATAAAGATAACAAGCAATCCAAATAACGTCTGAATACTAACAGTCAATGAAATGGGAGCAGTAGGTACCGGTCTTTCTTACCTACCGGCTTATTTATAATACTCGTATTTATAATAATATTATAATAATTCTTGCCACTATGTATTATATTATATGAATATTACATTATATTATATATTTTCATTTATACACACACTCGCGCGAATGATGGGTCGCAGGGCTACGTGAGTAGGTACTGATTGCCCAGTCCGTAGAGAATACTTGAGCAGCGTTTCCACTCACCATTATCAACATACTAGCCGCTCTGGCTCGCTTCGCTCGCCTCCACGTCACTTTAATCGCTTCGCCTCGCTTCCCCTTGCAATTTGACCGACTTCCCGTCCCTTTTTCGATATCCGAAATCGGATTCAGATTCGGCGGAATCTAACCTTTATTTCGCCCGCGAAAACCGTTCCGAAAAACGTACCATTATGGGGTATATTTTAATCGGAAAAAACCAAGTTTTTCGTCGGACTTTTCAAGAAAACGGGTCCGTACTCTTGCATTTTTTACGCATTTCCCGATATTGTTTTCGCGATCCGATCGCGCCGTCGTCATCCTCGTAGAAAAACCTACGAAACCAGTATTCTTCCGGAATTTTCAACGGCCGTTTAGAGGGGTACAGGAAGCGGGGAAATCCAAAAAGCGCACATTAACCGTTACTTCGACCCCCTCCCGCCCTATGGCCCATGGTTCGGGTGGGATTAGAAAATTTTAAATTTGCTTATGCCTCCTTTCGGAAAATCCCAAGAAGATCCCACCACTCGTACACTCCCCCCACTCAGCCGTTTGGCCGTGCATAGACACGACAGAGGGGTGGGGTTCGGGGGGATCTTACTGGACAGACATTTTCAAACCAAATAACCCTCCGTAAAAACACATTCTGTGTTAAAAGTTTGATACACTCAAATTTGTTAGTTGTCGTTTCATTATACAAAGTCGTTTCAGTATTCCAAAAATTAAATCAGTGCGGGCCCTAGCATAATATCGGTTTCATTTGATACTAATCTGACCTGGATCTTTAGAATTTCTTTTGATCAACCCTTACCATTATAAATTAATATGAATATTGAGAACTTTTATGTTAACGATAGTTTTTACTTTGGATCAAATGATTCTTTTTAGGCCAAGCCAGGCAATGCACAACTGACCGAAAGCGATCCATCGAAAAGAACCCCTAAATTGATCTCATGTTGTTGAAAAAATTGTAATCCTCCATTCTCAAATACCTAAACATTTATTGCCTGAGGGTGCTTACAGACTGGAGCTTCGCTAAGAGCAAGGGAAGAGAGCGAAGAAAACAAACGCAGGTAGGCATATGATGGAGCGCAGAGTGGGGCAGCGCCTCAAGGTCGAGCAAAGATGAGAGCGAAGAAATCAAGCCAGTTTGTTTTCGTTGCTCTTAGCGCTACTATTGTGACATGAATCCTGATGATTTAATTGGTATTGCGTTCAGGAAATAACCTTTATTGGGTCAGAGGGATCCAGTCCATCGTGCTCAAGTCGCACGCACTTCAAATGAACATTTTTTTCGTCAACATGATCAGCATCATGAAATGTCTAATCCTTCTTCTGCTGCATCATACGTACTTCAGTAATTATTCTGATGATCAATCATATATATCCCCCCCCCTTCCTTAATTATGCTGTATTTACCGTGTTTTATTTCTGTGTAAACCGATGGTCTCCTTTAATGTTGAATTTAATTTTTTACGTTATCAATTCAACGTTTATTAATAAAACATTTATTACGGTATGAAGATGTAGTAAAAATTTGTACTTACCTCAAAGTAACAGCAAGACGTTAAACAGGCAAAACTGGGTTTAAAATGCAGTTCTGCCACCTCTTCAGCAATTTGTGCTGTACTTTATCCAACTAGTAGTCGAATGTCGTGATATCAATCCGAAAATATTCATGAAACCTGCCGGAATCTTCTCGAAGTTCATTGTACAAATGATGAAATTCCCCGTGTATATGTCTCGATTGATTAATTATGTGAATCCTTTCTACTTTTCTCTCCCGAAGTAAATACCAAATTCTAAATGACGGGTTTTCAGCAAAGAAATAATAGTCATCCATCGTCTAGAAGGATGTGAACCGCCTTGACTCTCGCTTCACTCTGAATTGGCCAACTCTCAGCTGTCTTCGCTCTCTTCTCTCGCTTTTATCACAGCTCCAGTCTGTAAGGAGACTTGGAAATCGCGCTTAGAAATTCGAAGGTGGTTTTCGATGTTATAGCCCTTAGGGAAAACGAACTGCTTAACGTACAACATTGCGGATAGTTTTAATCGATTCTTCGGGATCATATATATATCACTAGCCGCTCTGGCTCGCTACTATTTAAAAATTTAAATTTTCTTATGTTTATTCATTGAATTCCGTTTGGAGGCAGTCTGAAACAAATACCAGAGTTTAATTTTTTCTATGTGACATGCATTAACATATGGGTTTGTTTGTGTGAGTCATTCCAGGCAATACATTTCCCTCGGGTTGAGATTATAAAGAGTTTTTGTATTTCTCGTATTGATATTTCTCGTAAACCCGAAAACTAGCTGTTAGAGCGAGCATGATGAATGATACCCTTTTAGCATCGGTTTCTCGTAGCGTTTTCGTAAGCCCGAGAAGAAGAGAACTCATACATAAACGTTAACGTGACTCTTGTTGTGAATCACTGCACAAAACTCAATTGTCATAGTAGACAATTTCCAAAATATAACATGAATTAAGAAACAACCACCACTTACCTCCTTATGAAAACGATTCTGCCGTGAAGAACACGAATCTTTAAAAGGTGAAAAATGAACCTTGAAATGAACCTTGAAACGAAATCTTGAAACTGAAATGAACCTTGAAAATGGTAAAGCTGAAATCTTCGAAAAAACTTCGATAGCAAGAACATAATGCCGCTAATTGCCTTTCTGGTTGACTTGCGGGAAAAAAACACGAAAGAAAGAGAAATACAAATGTTAAAACAACAACAAAAGACGGCACGGGGAAAATTCAGGCGATTTTGCCGGGTGTGTATGTGTGTCCATGCCAACTGCATGATAGTTGCTTAGTTATGTAGATTGTTATCCTAGAGGAAGGTCAAGTTTTCGTCTCGTAATAACGATTCCGAAAAAGCTGAGCACGAGTAAAGCTGACTCTTCCCGTTTCGAAAAGCGTTTCCACGTTACGAAAACCTCTTCTCGTTTCGGAAAGGCCATTTTCGTATACGAGAAAATGAATACGAGAAGTACAAAAACTCTCTAATGATTCTGTTCTTGGTCCGAAAAATCATCCTTTTAGAAATGAAACGATGATTTTGCTCACCAGAACTTTTCGAGCACAATAAATTGATCGTGTTTCTTAAAAAATGTGCATAGTAAATCAATAAAAATTTCCAAGAGCAGCTAAAAAATGTTATAATCATATTTGTGCAAGATTTGAGTGATAAGAAGTTTATTAACAATGAAATCGAACATTTTAAAATTTATAACACAGTATTATGCTGAAAATGTACACGAAACGCATTAGTATTTGCTAAAAATTTATTAAAACCTCCATTAAAATCTAAATATCCAAATTCTTCCTTCAATCGAAAAATATTATGTAAGACTGGTTTTTCAGTCAAAAATTGGTAGGTAGCGCAAATTCACTCGAAATATCTAATTTAAAAACAATGTAACTTGACAAAATTCTCGAATTTTTTTTCCAGGACTGGAACCATTTTCTGTATCGATGCCCATTACTTGAACAAGAAAGAGCTCGGCTGGAAAGAAAATGCATTTTGAAGGGTGCTTCGTTGCCTACCCCAGTCAGTGTTTTGGTGAAAAAGTTCCAGGATGACTTGATGGTGTTTTTAAATGCAATTGATTATGATAACATAATGTGACATTATCAAACGGTGATACTTAACTTCAGAAGGAACTCACATGATGAACTATAATTTTGTTTATAAGAAACTATATTACGTATTTGTATTGTAAGTAATCTTTTATTTTAACGCCTGTAATCGTTATGGGAGCAGGCTTAAATAAACTCCCCCACACACACACACACACACACACACACACACACACACACACACACACACACACACACACACACACACACACACACACATTTTTTTTTTTTTTTTTTTAATATACCTCCCCTCAAAGACGGAGGGGGCACGCCATTAAATTGAAAAATAAATAAATAAAATAAAAAAGTGGGGAGGACGCCCAGGTTTACCCGACGCCGGCTCTAGGGATAAGGGAAGTTGAAGGACGAGGAGGAAGAATGGGATGAAAGGATGTGCCCCTATAAAATGACCACCAGTTCAAGTAAGAACCCCTCAGGACGCGGGTGGTGATACCACGGAGTACTCCTGCCGAGATGCCCAACTTGAGTAACTCCGTGGCGCTTTTCCCGCACCACACCCCGCGCCATGACACGGTCGCGGCAATGACCTTGATGTTATTAGGAGCCACCCGGACAGCGTGAAAATGGCGATAGTCGCGGGCCCCAATGCCCTCTGAAGCCCATTCCACCCACGGGGTAGAAATGGGGGATTCAGAGCACTGCCGGAGTTCTTTACCATCTATTGATTCATGCAGTGCAGGAGCAAACTCAGCAGATGAACTGGGTTTTGGCGCAGTTGGTGTTACTCGATCGCACCACAACAACTGCTGCCGGACAAAGTCCAGGTCAGCAGCAGTGCGGGCGACCTCCCAGCTGGAGCAGGCGCTGGCGGCGTAAAGATGGGATGTTGGCAGATAGAGAGACATTACCGAGCCCACCGGCCTTGACCGGTGCGTGGATGTAAGCACTTGGGACACCAGGTGGAAAGCCTAGCCAAGAGCGCACAGCAGAGCGAACTTCACGATCTAACTCAAGCAGCCTCCCCGCAGTAAGCCTGCCAAAGACTAACCCATAGGTTAGCTTTGGCAGTAAGTACGTGGGAAGGAGGCGCAGCTTCTGCTGTGGCTTCAATGGAGCCTTAGTGACACGAGCTAATGCTCCACTAAGGTCCACACGGCTTGCGGCTATAGTGGCCACACCCATGAAGTCGACCCCAAGGTACCGCCAGACCTCCAACACGGATCGGGCAGGGATGGGTGTCTGTCCTAAGACAAAGCACTCCTCATCCACCACCTTCACCTTATGCTGGCGACCCGACGGGACCAAGGAGACCGACCCACACTTAGAAGGGTTGACCACTAGACCACACCTGGCGAGCTGCTCAGCAAAGGCGTTGAGGGCGATCTGCAAGCCCTCGCGGGTTTCTGCGAGTAGGATGACATCATCGGCAAAAGCCAATGCACCTACTCGCACCCCAGGGGCGAGATCAAACCCTATTTCATTTGGCAGCTTACCCAAGGCTGTATCCACGACCAGGTTGAAGAGGAGTGGCGAAAGAGGATCCCCCTGGCGTACCCCGCGCCCTATGACAACATCCCCCGACATCTCGCCTCCTGCCTCGAGGACCGTCACGCCTTCGTGGTACAGACAGGCAACATACTCAATAAGACGAGCAGGAGCCCCGATACCACGAAGACAATCGGTCAGGGCAAAGTGGCTAACTGTGTCAAAGGCCTTGGCGACGTCCAGAGCGGCAAGATGGAGCTGCCGTTTCTTGATGCGGGCTAGCAAAATGACAGTTTGGAGAACTGTTAGGTTCTCCGCTGTGGCATCCGCTGGACAAAATGCTCTCTGGACGTCACCTATGACACCAGCCACTTGGAAGCGAGATGCCAGGATATTTTGAAAGTGGCGGAAAACTACAGATGATATTGAAATCGGATGGTAGCCTCCATGCCCACTTCCTCCTTTCTTTGGGATGAAGATGGTTTGGGCGCGGGTCAATGCTTTCGGGGGCCTTCCCGATAGAAGTAATAGGTTGAGGATAAGCAGCTTGACACTTTTTGGCGCTTTATTCCAGCGTCGGGCAGAAATACCATCAGGTCCAGCAGACGTGGAGTTTTTGAAACGGCACTTATGTGCCTCGTCATGAAGCACCGGCGTGCACATAATGCCACGTAAGAAATCCCTGGTGGAAGCTGGGGGTACCACCGGCACACCAGGGTCGTGGCTGGGAGCACTCAAAAGCGGTTCCCAAAATTCCACAAACTCCTGGAGTGGGGGCAAAACTTGATCATCCCCAGCTCCCTCCAGTACCTCCGTAGCTACACGAGCCGGATGCTTCCTCCACAACCTCTGGACCCGCTGGTATTCCTGCCTCCTTGCTTGCTTAGCTGCTCTGCGACCTCCACGGGGCACCGACACAGGAGGATGTCCTCCCTGATGCCCCGCCACGGTCGCATCCTCAACCTGTGGGAAGATCCTCTGTACATAGGCCGCGACCTCGTCTTCCAAGCCAACAGGCCTCTCAACAGCCCGCCTCGCCAGTTCCTGCAGGTAGGCACTCTCATAACCATCAATACGGCCTACCTGCTCCCCGAGCCTCAACACTTCAGTCTTCAAATCCTCGAGAAGACCGGAGGTCCCGGGGGAGGATTGCTGAATGGCGGGCTGTTGTCCCACGCCTGTCGGAGATGCGGGGGAGGCCCCACTGCTTTTTGCCAGGATTGCATCCTGGACAAGCTGCTTATAGTGGGGCCGCAGGCGAAGAGATTGGAACGCAGAAAGCGTGCGCGTGGGAAAACGTGCTTGAAGGAATACATTAATATTTCGTACCCCATTACGCACAGCCCCTGCCTCCTCTGCTGCCATTCGCCACAAATCCTCAGAAGCATACCTGGGCCGCTCTCGCTCTATATCAATTGCAGCGTTGGTCTGTACAGGATGCTTCTGCCAGACGTGGGCACTGAGGCCACGCTTGGAACTGAAGGCTCTCTCACAGTGAGCACACTGATGGACATCTCCAGGGGCATTGGAAGAAGAAAAAGGATAGGAAGAAGAGATGGAAGAAGAGGGAGAGGAAGACGGATGCCCCTGCCTGGGGCGCCCCCGAGCGCCTCCCCTAGAACCCCACGAGGCAATGGGCCGGCGGGGGTTATGGGGCTCTATTGTTTGGTTTTTCATAACGAGGGAGACGGTAAATAAGAGTCGGAAGACCCATTGACATGAGCCTCCCCCCTAAGCGCCAGAGGGTCATTTTGCCACCTTCTGGTTAACCAGAGGGTGCCCGGGTTGCACGACGTTGACATATGACCTTGACTTGGGTAGGGATATGAAGGAGCTCCGAAGAGATAAAAACACCAACAGTTACCCTACCCCAGCAACCCTAAACACACACACACACACACACACACACACACACACACACACACACACACACACACACACACACACACACACACACACACACACACACACACACACACACACACACACACACACACACACACACACACACACACACACACACACACACACACACACACACACACACACACACACACACACACACACACACACACACACACACACACACACACACACACACACACACACACACACACACACACACACACACACACACACACACACACACACACACACACACACACACACACACACACACACACACACACACACACACACACACACACACACACACACACACACACACACACACACACACACACACACACACACACACACACACACACACACACACACACACACACACACACACACACACACACACACACACACACACACACACACACACACACACACACACACACACACACACACACACACACACACACACACACACACACACACACACACACACACACACACACACGCACGCACACACACACACACACACACACACACACACACACACACACACACACACACACACACACACACACACACACACACACACACACACACACACACACACACACACACACATTTTTTTTTTTTTTTTTTTTTTTTTTTTTTTTTTTTTTTTTTTTTTTTTTTTTTTACAAAACTCCCCTCAAAGGCGGAGGGGGCACACCATTAAATTGAAAAATAAATAAAAAAATTAAAAAGTGGGGAGGACGCCCAGGTTTACCCGACGCCGGCTCTAGGGATAAGGGAAGTTTCAGGACGAGGAGGAAGAATGGGATGAAAGGAAGTGCCCCTATAAAACGACCACCAGTTCAAGTAAGAACCCCTCAGGACGCGGGTGGTGATACCACGGAGTACTCCTGCCGAGATGCCCAACTCGAGTAACTCCGTGGCGCTTTTCCCGCACCACACCCCGCGCCATGACACGGTCGCAGCCATGACCTTGATGTTATTGGTCGCCACTCCTTTTAGCTCGGAAATCGCTTGCCGCAGGTCATTTCTGTCATACTTATTTATTTTAGCCCGCCAGGTCTGCTCCATGTCCATGCTGCCACTGACAACCTGGACATCCAGGATTATGGCAGACCCATTGGGCTTAACGGCAACGATATCCGGCTTCTTGCCCCGGTCACTCGGCATATGATATAGTCTCTCTCTTTCAACATCCCAACCGCTAGATGACAAAGCGCCTGCTATCTGCTTGGCGACCGCATCGTGACGGAGTATGCGGCCACCGTGAGTACGAGGACACTGCTGCACCACATGATAGAGATTCTCATTTTTACCCCGACAGGCACGGCAAAGGGTGTCTACTGTCCCACGACTACTCCGTGAACACCTCACCGAGGTGGCTAGTGTAGCCACTCGGACGGCATGAAAACGGCAGTAGTCGCGGGCCCCAATGCCCTCTGAAGCCCATTCCACCCACTGGGAAGAAATGGGGGATTCAGAGCACTGTCGGAGTTCTTTACCATCTACTGAATCATGGAGTGCAGCAGCGAACTCAGCAGATGAGCTGGGTTTTGGAGCAGTTGGTGTTGCTCGGTCGCACCACAACAACTGCTGCCTGACAAAGTCCAGGTCAGCAGCAGTGCGGGCGACCTCCCAGCTCGAGCCCCTAAGGGCGAGCAAGCGCTGGCGGCGTATTGATGGGATGCTGGCCGAGAGAGAGACAATACCGAGCCCACCGGCCTTGACCGGTGCGTGGATATAGGCACTTGGGACACCAGGTGGAAAGCCTAGCCAAGAGCGCACAGCAGAGCGAACTTCGCGATCTAACTCTAGCAGCCTCCCCGCAGTAAGCCTACCAAAGACTAGCCCATAGGTTAGCTTTGGCAGTAAGTACGTGCGAAGGAGGCGCAGCTTCTGCTGTGGCTTCAATGGAGCCTTGGTGATACGAGCTAGTGCTCCACCAAGGTCCACACGGCTTGCGGCAATGGTGGCCACACCCATGAAGTCAACTCCAAGGTACCGCCAAACCTCCAGCACGGATCGAGTGGGGATGGGTGACTGTCCTATGACAAAACACTCCTCATCCACCACCTTCACCTGATGCTGGCGACCCGACGGGACCAAGGAGACTGACCCACACTTATCTGGGTTAACCACCAAACCACACCTGGCTAGCTGCTCAGCAAAGGCATTGAGGGCAATCTGCAAGCCCTCACGGGTTTCGGCGAGTAGGATCACATCATCGGCAAAAGCCAGTGCACCTACTCGCACCCCAGGGGCGAGATCGAACCCTATTTCAGCTGGCAGCTTACCCAAGGCCGTGTCCACGACCAGGTTAAAGAGGAGTGGCGACAGAGGATCCCCCTGGCGTACCCCGCGCCCAATGACAACATCCCCCGACATCTCACCTCGTGCCTCGAGGACCGTCACGCCTTCGTGGTACAGGCGAGCAACGTACTCAATTAAACGAGCAGGTGCCCCGACACCACGAAGACAATCGGTCAGGGCAAAATGGCTAACGGTGTCAAAGGCCTTAGCGACGTCCAGAGCGGCAAGATGGAGTTGCCGCTTCTTAATACGGGCCAGCGAAATGACAGTTTGGAGAACTGTTAGGTTCTCCGCTGTGCCATCCGCTGGCCGAAATGCTCTCTGGACGTCACCTATGACACCAGCCACTTGGAGGCGAGATGCCAGAACCTTTTGGAAGTGGCGGAAGACCACCGACGAAATAGATATCGGGCGGTAGCCTCCAGGCCCACTTAACCCTTTTTTTGGGATGAAAACTGTCCTGGCGCGGGTCAACGCTTTCGGGGGTCTTCCTGATAGAAGCAGCAGGTTGAGGATGAGCAGCTTGACTGTTTTTGGTGTCTTGTTCCAACGTTGGGCAGAAACACCATCAGGTCCAGCAGAGGTGGAGTTCTTGACACGGCACTTATGTGCCTCGTCATGAAGCACCGGCGTGCACATGATGCTGCGCAAGGAATCCCTGGTGGAAGCTGGGGGTACCACTGGCTCACCAGGGTTGTGGCTAGGAGCACTCAAGAGTGGCTCCCAATACTCCACAAACTCCTGGAGAGGGGGCAAAACTTGCTCATCCCCAGCTCCTTCCAGTACCTCCGCAGCCACACGAGCCGGATGCTTCCTCCACAGCTTCTGGACCCGCTGATATTCCCGCCTTCTCGCTTGTTTTGCTGCTCTGCGACCTCCACGAGGCACCAAAGTAGGAGGAACAGCTCCCTGATGCCCCGTCACGGTCGCTTCCTCAACCCGTGGGAAGATCCTCTGTATATAGGCTGCAACCTCGTCCTCCAAGCCTTCATGCCTCTCAACAGCCCGCCTCGCCAGATCCTGCAGGTAGGCACTCTCATAACCATTAATACGGCCTACCTGCTCCCCGAGCCTCAACACTTCAGCCTTCAAGTCTTCAAGAAGACCGGAGGTCCCGGGGGATGATTGCTGAACGGCGGGCTGTTGCCCCACGCCTGTAGGAGATGCGGGAGAGGCCCCACGGCTATTTGCCAGGATCGCATCCTGGACAAGCTGCTTGTAGTGGGGCCTCAGGCGAAGAGATTGGATGGCAGAAAGCGTGCGCATGGGAAAACGTGCTTGAAGGAATACATTAATATTTCGTACCCCATTACGCACAGCCTCTGCCTCCTCTGCTGCCATTCGCCGCAAATCCTCAGAAGCATACCTCGGCCGCTCTCGCTCTATATCAATTGCAGCGTTGGCCTGTACAGGATGCTTCTGCCAGACGTGGGCACTGAGGCCACGCTTGGAGCTGAAGGCTCTCTCACAGTGGGCACACTGGTGGGTATTTACAGGGGTCGTGGAAGAGGATGAGGGATAGGAAGACGAGGATGATGAAGAGGGAGAGGATGGCCGACGCCCCTGCCTGGGGCGCCCCCGAGCGCCTCCCCTAGAACCCCGGCAGCCAATGGGCTGGCGGGGGTTATGAGGCTCGGCGTAGTTTGGCTGCATAACGGGGAGACATTTAAAAGGGACAGGAGACTCGTTGACACGAGCCTCCCCCCTAATCGCCAGCGGGTCATTCTGCCACCCTCTGTTCACCCAGAGGGTGCCCGGGTTGCGCGACGGGGACGCATGACCATGACTTAGGTAGGGATATGAAGGAGCTCCGAAGAGATAAAAACACCAACAGTTACCCTACCCCAGCAACCCTAACACACACACACACACACACACACACACACACACACACACACACACACACACACACACACACATATATATATATATATATATTCCTAAAATTTAATCCGTTAAATTAAGCTGGGCTCTCTCACAGTGAGCACACTGATGGACATCTCCAGGGGCATTGGAAGAAGAAAAAGGATAGGAAGAAGAGATGGAAGAAGAGGGAGAGGAAGACGGATGCCCCTGCCTGGGGCGCCCCCGAGCGCCTCCCCTAGAACCCCACGAGGCAATGGGCCGGCGGGGGTTATGGGGCTCTATTGTTTGGTTTTTCATAACGAGGGAGACGGTAAATAAGAGTCGGAAGACCCATTGACATGAGCCTCCCCCCTAAGCGCCAGAGGGTCATTTTGCCACCTTCTGGTTAACCAGAGGGTGCCCGGGTTGCACGACGTTGACGTATGACCATGACTTGGGTAGGGATATGAAGAAGCTCCGAAGAGATAAAAACACCAACAGTTACCCCACCCAAGCAACCCTAAACACACACACACACACACACACACACACACACACCACACACACACACACACACACACACACACACACACACACACACACACACACACACACACACACACACACACACACACACACACACACACACACACACACACACACACACACACACACACACACACACACACACACACACACACACACACACACACACACACACACACACACACACACACACACACACACACACACACACACACACACACACACACACACACACACACACACACACACACACACACACACACACACACACACACACACACACACACACACACACACACACACACACACACACACACACACACACACACACACACACACACACACACACACACACACACACACACACACACACACACACACACACACACACACACACACACACACACACACACACACACACACACACACACACACACACACACACACACACACACACACACACACACACACACACACACACACACACACACACACACACACACACACACACACACACACACACACACACACACACACACACACACACACACACACACACACACACACACACACACACACACACACACACACACACACACACACACACACACACACACACACACACACACACACACACACACACACACACACACACACACACACACACACACACACACACACACACACACACACACACACACACACACACACACACACACACACACACACACACACACACACACACACACACACACACACACACACACACACACACACACACACACACACACACACACACACACACACACACACACACACACACACACACACACACACACACACACACACACACACACACACACACACACACACACACACACACACACACACACACACACACACACACACACACACACACACACACACACACACACACACACACACACACACACACACACACACACACACACACACACACACACACACACACACACACACACACACACACACACACACACACACACACACACACACACACACACACACACACACACACACACACACACACACACACACACACACACACACACACACACACACACACACACACACACACACACACACACACACACACACACACACACACACACACACACACACACACACACACACACACACACACACACACACACATATATATATATATATATATATATATATATATATATATATATTCCTAAAATTTAATCCGTTAAATTAAGCTGGGTACTCAGCATTTCTTTCGATCAACTTTAAGCATTACGAAATAATTTGAATGTCAAAAATTTCAAAGATAATGGTGGATAATGGATAAATAATGGTAAATGAATCTGTCTAGATTACGATTACAATAGCGCTCCAGCAAAAAGAACCCCTACATTGATCTCAAGTTGATAAAAAAATTGTAATCTTTTATTCTCAAATATCTAAACATTCGTTGCCTAATCCGTTATAAATATAAAATAAAATGTAGTTAGCGTAAAACCTCCATGAACTTTGTTCATACGTGACGAGGGAATGTAATTTCCCAAGCTTCTGGAAGACATTTTTTATCTCTCCCATTTTCAAGAGAGGTGATAAATCGATTATAGATAAAATAAACTTCTGGTTCTGGTTCCACCGTTTGACAGGCTGGGCCCTGTTGCGAGGTCCCGAAAACTATAATAGCAGACACGTTTTGCAAGGTTGGCAGCACTTCGTCAGGCACCTGCCCACATTTCAGTCTAGTGATGGCCTCCAGCTAAGTAATCAGTTTTGATAAGGAGGAAAAATCATACTTGTTCATAATTTCCGGTAATGATTTGTTTTTCCTGTCATCGTAAGTCCGTGCTTTCATGTTTTTTACCAGTAGAACTCAATTTTGGTTATTATTTTTGCGAAAAAATAAATAGTTTGAGCAATTTGTGGTGGTGAATGTGGCTGGTCTCTCAAGAGTACCTGTTTGTAGTTACATACAGATATTTATGGTTTTTGTTTTTCACCTCTTGCAAAGTCTAATGGCTAGAGGTGAGCCAGAAAAATCTATTGAATTTTGAAGTTCCGATAAGTGGGACTAGTGTTACACAGGAGATGTCTGTGACTGAACCTGCGGCTGTCTGTAACTCGTTCTCAGAAATTATTGGCTACTTTCAAATCATCCTTGCGATACGTATTGCTAATATTTCACGTTTTTGCTCGTTAATCATTATGATTAGATTTAGATATATTTAATAATTAATAACATTCTTCAGTGTTTTTAGAACAAATATCGTATTTTAGAGGTAAAAAATGGCCCCATTGAGCTGTGAACTACGGTACAAAGATGAGCAGATGCAGGCTGCATTACGAGATGTGTCTGAAGGGATGGCAGTTGCAGCAGCAGCAACGTTGTACAATGTTTCTCAGGTGATGCTGTTGAAAAACAAACGTAATGACAAGTACCCAATAATAGAAAAATTCTACAAATTATTACATAATGGTTTATTACTTCTGTGATAGATAGCCCTTCTACGCAGATCGTTGGTCGATAATTATTAAATCCCGTATGTAATATATGATCAGAACAAGGCGCATCGATTACAGTTCTAAGACCGTGCAATTTCACGCTTCACAGTAAAGATGTTTAAGAAAACGGAAAAATGATGCTTGAAGTAATTTACGTTAGCGCATGCGCAGAATGGAGCAGTGATTAGAAAAAAATGAAATTGGTAGGGTAAAATTTACATCCTAACCCAAAAATTCCCTGAAAATGTATTCAGCATCTAATGAAAACTAGACCTTGTTCTCGGAGTACCCTTTCGCGCATGTGCAGGAGCTAATAATGATGCAATCAGGTTGAAATTAACATGGAATAAAAAAACCTCGTTTAAAAAGGAATACATATTCGCGTATGCGCAACAGCCACTAATGATAGGGTTATGTTGAAATTGTTAGGGATTGCTCAAATTAACCTCTCCCACCTATCCTCCAAATTTGAGCGTGATCGGACAACGAGGGTGTGAGAAAATGATAGTTGATGGAATTACGACTGCGCATGCGCCCATTGAAGTACTGATTTGAATAACAATGAAACTCATAGGGGATCATCTTCATCACAACCCGCACATACCATGAAAAGTTCCTAAGAACCTGTTGAGTATAGTGGAAATTAAGCTTGTTACAAAGATTTTCGGACACACACACACACACACACTGATAGAGAGAGAACGGAAAGTTCTATATGTACAGATTTTTCTAAAGTTTTTGATAAACTTCCTCATTTGAATCTATTGAAGAAGTTAAAGGCATTTGGTTCTTACGGCGACTTTCTTAAGTGGGTCGAGAGTTATTTGGTGGGGAGGAAATTGATTGTTAGGGCGGGAGGTGAGCTACCCCAGCCTTTTCCATCTACTTCCGGTGAACCTCAGGGTTCCTACTTGGGACACTTATTTTTGTTACTTTTCCGGCATGATTTTCCAGAGGCGATGGTAGAGCGAGTCAACTTTTTGATATTTGCCGATGACTTAAAATTGTTCGCTGAAATTAATATAGCCAATGATTGCCGAGAGCTTCAGTTGAGTGCTGGCCTACTTCTGAACAAATACGGCGTAACAACATTCGTCCGGTCCCATGCGTTTATTGGTTTTGATTACTCACTTAAGTATCAAAGCTAGAACAGGAAGTCGACAGTTACGGACCTTGGTGTTATCTTTGATCAGCATTTAGTCTTCATCGATCGTATAAATAGTTCATGCAATCTTGCTATGAAATCCTTAGGATGGCTGAAGCATAACACCCGTGATTTCACTAATACTCGAGCCTTGGTACAGATCTATAATGCCCTGGTGCCTCCCACTCTTGAGTATGCGAGTTTGATTTGGAATCTTTATAACCAGGAGCATAATAAGCGCATATAGTCCATTCAGCATCGTTTTCTAAGATATGTAGCGTTTAAAAAGGGTATTTGCCAACCCAAGCATGAGGAAAATCTTCCCGTATATAAATCCGTTTCAGACCATTTCAAAACTGTGAAGTAGAATCCGTGAAAAAACCATAGTAAAGTAAAGGTAATGTGTGTGCGTGCGTGTGTGTGCATGTGTGTGTGTGTGTGTGCTTTGTGTGTGTATGTGTGTCTGTGTCTGTGGGTGTGTGTTTAAAAATGAGAATCTGTATCATGTGGTGCAGTAGTGTCCTTGTACTCATGTGTCCGCATTAAACGTCACGAGGCTGTTGCCAAAAAGATCGCAGGAGCTTTGTCATCCAGCGGTCTGAACCAGGTCTGTCAGACCATGTCGGGCTCAATCCTAAACGCACTTAAAGATATTTCAAATTTAGTCAGTAGGTGTATGAAATCCTTTTGTTTCTAAATGCAACCAGATGTTGCTTATTTTCATTGAAAATGTGTTTTAATGAAAGTTTTTCAATATTCCGTTTTTGACTAAAATAGTATTTGCCCATCAAGGAACTGTTGATTGATGAGAAGAAAGAAAGAAGTTGTCTAACTGTTCAGATGGTGGAATGCTTGAACGCCTGATACTTCAATTTGGGAGCAACCTTTGTAGCTATAAATGTATCCACCTTGGTTTTTTCCCCCAAAAAAATCAGAGCTTTTCGACAGTTTGATGCTTGTGCACTTGTGCATCCAGTTCAGCCACATAGATCTACACATACCTAGGAAACATCTCAAGCCCAGACATTCAACGTCAACTGTGGAAATTATTCATAACGACATAGGTTATAACTGCGAACCGTCTATAAAGGCGGAATCATGGACAGATGATTGGCTTGATACGTAAGAACGATCATGTTTTTTTGCTTATAATGACTTTACTTAGGACGTCATAACCAAATTGCAAATAAAGGCGACTTTTTGATAAAGATTGGGTTTTCACCATAGTTTATAACAGTGTAAGTGCTGAATTATAGTAGTTATAAGGAATTAGCAACAGTGCTGTGTGACTGCGAAGCGACACTGAATTCACAGCTTCTAACATACATCTACCAGTA
The DNA here is from genome assembly GCA_030762985.1 of Adelphocoris suturalis. Lineage (NCBI taxonomy): Eukaryota > Metazoa > Arthropoda > Insecta > Hemiptera > Miridae > Adelphocoris > Adelphocoris suturalis. The sequence goes on from CM061042.1 coordinate 116,377,030, forward strand.
AACTGGAGATCTACAACCGTTTACTCCAGCTCATTTCATTCACACTAATCTGTCAGGAAGTGAAGTGCCCGACTTCGATGCAGAAGGAGATGATGTTCTACGCAAACGCTCTCAGTACTTATCAAAAATTGGTAATGGAGTACGTCAGCACTTTCGAAACGAATATTTAGCGATGCTAGTACACATTTCTGATCGAAGGATACGGACTCTGAATGTGGGAGATGTGATGGTACTTGTTGGTATCGAAAACCCAAAGCGGATCAACAGGCCATTGGGTATTATCACAAAGTTGTATCCTGGTCGTCGATAGGACATCGTGTTGCAAAAGTTCGTACAGCTACTGATGAACTAATTATTCCTTCCCAGCAGCTTTATCCTCTAGATATAGGCAACAGCACGAGCAAAGAATTGTGAGAGTAAGACCAGAAGATACTGAAGAACATCAAGCGTACGAAGACCAAGAAAGAAGAACAACAAACAAATACTTACAAAGATGACCCCAAGCCACTATCCATCTTCACGGGTAGTAGCGGATTGGTCAAGAAGCCTCCTACACTCTCCGACTTTGGATGCACTCGTTACTATCACTGTGGGCATAGCAAACTGAGAGTATATTGCGGCTACCTATCTTGTAATGGTATCAATTCGTGTTTTCGAAGTTCAGGCATAATCACGAGTTTGATAATAATTTCATATCCCCTTGTCCATATGATCATTCGTGTGGTAAATTGGAAAAATATATTCTACTTTGAGTTCGCATGCTAAAAGTAAAAACCGTATAATTATTTATTTAAAACTAATAGAACATAAGTACAGTGATTAAAAGTAAGTACATCAACCTAGGCATATAGGACTAGAATTACCAAAACTGCTTCTCGAGCTGGCAGCTCGATATATATATATATATATATATATATATATATATATATATATATATATATATATAAATTTGGATATGATAGAGAAAGTTGAAAGATATAGGCACAAAAACTTCTGATAAAAGAGAAAAATACCTCAATATTTCGTCGACTTGCCGTGATCACGAGTAGAAAGATAGTGTGAGGTATATATAAGACGATAATTTACATAAATTTGCTTAACTTTCTTCCCATTTTGAATATTGTTTTGGGGAGTAATGAGACGGGTAATGCTTTTGCCATGTAATGCTTTTTTCTCACGAGCAATACTTTCATCATCCAACTCAGATCAAACACACCAGGCCGTCGACTATCCCCAAGACGGCAAATAGTGATTTCACGAAGATGACACAACCCGTGCTGATGGACTGATTCATTAACTGCTCTTAGATGAGAAGTTTTTATTTGGATTTTGGATCATCATTTATACGATGAATCTTCAAATCGTCAATTGCTCACTTCCGTCCCACGAAAACCGATCCATACTTCCTCCCGGGATGCCTCTGTAAAACCATAAATAAACCGAATTAATTATTGCATACATTCAACTTTATAATTGATTGCACATTAACGATACTTAACTAGTAATTGCATTTCCAAAACATTGTAAATTATTATTCCAAGTGTTCATTATTTTCTTATTAGATAATATTTGTGTGCATTAGGTGACCATCGATCGAATGGTACGCATTTGTCCCCAAATTCATAGAAGAGTCATCAATAGTGAAAGTTGAGTGATAAATGTAAATAGTGAGAATTTCACTTGACGCTTGTGTGCAGTGATTACTGTTTTTTCAAGTAGAACTAAACACTATTGAGTGTAAGAGATCGGAAGTATGTGAACTCGAGAGTTGATAAAGATGGTTTGGAGAAGCCAATCCCTTCTCTTGATGAGGAGAGCTTCAAGAGAGTGTACTACACCTCCCCTTCTAGATTATTCTCAGAAAAATGACTTGAATAACTGCTGGAGGAGGCAGGTGAGGTCGGTAGCTGCTGGAAGGTGGCTGGTGCTGAAAACGGATGTAAGGAGGTTCGAGAGCAGGTTTGGGCGTGTTGATTCATAAGTAGACAGCTTGATCATTAATCAGTAATGGGTAGCAGTGTTTGGTGTATATCCTGTATGTCGTGTGAGAGCAGAGAGATGACACGCGGAGGCGGAGGTGTGAATATATTGTGTCGTAGAAGAACTATAGCACTCAACAGTCGTTGAGCTATTGACAGGTCGTCCTAGATTGATCTGTTTCTCAGGCCGAGAAGAACCGATGACAGGTCCATGTACCATTTTCTGGCTATTAAATGACATAATTCATACCTCTTGACGCGACCGGTAAATCATTCGAATAGACCTATAATGGCAGGGTGGAAAGCGTTAGAACGGAGGAGTTTCTCTGGCTGTTAAGGAGTTAACACTTATTCTGTGCAGCGCTGTGTTAAAGGGTAATTTCGAGTGGGTTCTTAGGGAGCGGAGTGATGAAAATTAGCAGTGAACTTTATTTTGGTGATTTTTGGTCATCGATTTGGAGTTTTCTTCAATTTTTAATTAAGGGTTCAAGTTAAATATGCCCTCCAAGGAGCTGCCGACGTTGTCACTCCCAGTGTATTGGGTGGAGTAAAGGCAAAACCATCAAGACGAATTTGTTGGACAATTGGTAGTGTGGTACAGAGGAAAAGGATTAGATGTGTCCAAAAGCAAATCTGTAGTATTGCCCTTCACTTGAAAGAGAAAAATGGATATCGGTAGTGACCTCCAGCTTGCCAATATGACATTTTCTGTCTGTACGAAGGTGACATTTTTAGGATTATGGCTCGATAAGACACCGACCTGGAAGAAGCACACATATCGAATATCGTATCAAAATGCAAAAAATTCTACCACATCCGGTCAATGATGACTGGCCTTGACTGGGGAGCCCACCCAGCGATAATGCTCCAATTTTACATCGACGATCCGTTGCGTGTTATATTACGGTTGCATTTGGTTTGGCCAAGCTGGCGATTGCCTAATCAGCATTTTAAACCGCGTGCATTATAAATCATTGAGAATATGTCTTGGTTCACTGCTCTCTACTCCAATAGTGAGCTTATTGGCAGAAGCTGGAGAAATTCCAATCTCAGTCCGAGCACAGATCTTAGCTGATCCATATATGCGTAGTTCTAGATAGCATCAGTGTACTTAGTACGAACGTTCTTAGCTCCTCAAAATGGTCGAACAGGTGGTCTCCCTTGTTGGTGAACATCCATACCCAGGAGTACATTACCTTCCTGAATGCACTGCATTCCAGGCGGATTCCACCTCAGTTTGCGATATCATATGAGGCGTTATTCAGCCGAATAGAAGTTAGCACGTATCTTTCTGGCATACACGCAAGCCAACACCCTTCCATTAATAAGGTCCTATGGGAACGGATATATTTCAAGTGGCCCGAAGCTCGAGTTGATTTCACTGATGGATCAAAATCATATGAAGTTCTGGGAGCAGCTTTTTGGGATGAGACCAAGAAATTGGGGAGGATGTTCCAAATCTCGACTACTTCAAGTTCATTCACCGCAGAACTAGTGGCCACCATGATGGCAGAAAATCATGCTCTGAACAGCTGCTCGTCAGAAACTGTAATTGACATATGCACTGATTCATTGAGTGCAATAAAGATATTTCAAAACCCAGCTCCTGCTAAAGCAAGTAACCCCTTAGTAGCGCATATATTACGATTATTACTCGATTGCTACATCAAACGCATTAACGTTACCGTAATGTAGGTGAAAGCACATCATGAGATAAGTGAGAACATTAAGGCAGATCGCTTGGCTGAACAAGGGGCATGGATAGGACCACACGTGAACATCTCCACACATAAAGAGGATCTCTCCCGTTTAGTGTGGAAATATATTAATGAAATATATTAATGAAATATATTTCAAAAGAAATATATTAATATAAATTAATATAAAATAAATATATTAATGAAATCCTCCAAAGATTCGGAATGGAAAAAAGTAATCCAGTGAAGTCACCTGCCGATGTGAGTGTGAAGTTGAAGAAACCAGAAACAGCCGATCACGCAGAAATGTAGAGGTATCCTTACCAGAGTCTCATTGGGTCACTGCTGTACATTTCAACTTGTACACGGCCAGACATCACACATGCAGTTAGTATGCTGAGTCAATTCAACTCTAACTACACACATGAACACTTCATAGCAGCAAAGAAAGTCTTGAGATATCTCAAGGGAACTCAAGACTACGTCCTACGATATACGAGAAAAGGGAGTGACAGGCTGCTGGGATATGTGGATGCTGACTGGGGCTCATGTGTGGAAGACAGAAAGTCATACACCGGGTACGCATTTACTCTGGCTGGAGGAGCAGTAAGCTGGGAATCAAGAAAACAGCGTACTGTCACACTCTCCAGTACATAGGCTGAGTACATGGCGTCAACAGAAGCGACCAAAGAAGCCATCTCTCTAGGCAAACTTCTGAAAGACCTACGATTCGTCAAAGAAGAAGGGCCAATCACTCTAATGAACGACAATCACGGAGCAATAGAATTGGCCAAGGACCAGGTACACCAATTCGTCAGTATTACAGAATTCGCCAACACTTCATCAGAGGCGCAGTGAAAGATGGAAAAATCATCATCAAGCACATGTCAACAGAGGATAGTGGCTGATATTTTGACGAAGCCGCTCCCGGGGCCTCGACATTCTATGTTGAGGGCAAGCCTGGGAATAGCCCAATCCCAGACTTGAGGGGGAGTATTGGAATTAACTCCACTTGTGTTTGTTCACAACCAAACATGTCATAAAAAACACATGTTGAGAATGTTCCAAACAGTCTTGGGTTGTGTTGAAAAGGTTTTACGAAAATATATTTCATTATCTGGTAAACACGGGATTTCTAATTATAAGAAATACCGTGACACCCGATGGAGCCAGATGTATCACGAGAGTGACACCATTTCGTTCTAAAAAATGCACCAACCCAAGCTAAAAATAATAACATGAATGATGGGAACCGCTGGGAATCGAAAGTTCTATTGAGTAATTTCCCGATTGAGAAAAGGAGTGGCCCTATGCCCTGCATCGAATTCATCCACGAACGTACGAATCTCCGGAGTGCTCTGGTACTGTGATATTAATCCATCTGGCGGTGTTGAACACTTAATTATGGGGTGTGATTTCTTTTTCGATCAAAGAAAAAAATAACTTGATTCAATATATTTGAAAATTTAAACCCTTGCGTATTAAAAATCCTGTAATTTATGAAGAATTATTTAATTTTATTTTTTCGTACAATTTGAAGTTTAAGGTTGATGTTTTTTGTACACCTCATGGCTGTATTTGTTTAAAATGCCAAATAAAAGGAAAAAAATAACTGGAATTCAGTAGATATCGCTGAGCAACTATTTATTGTTCTTCCCGATCACAGACTCATGCTTGGTTGCTTTTACCTACCTAATTATCAACCTACTGAAATTTTGGACGCCAACTTTTGCGAACTGGACGCCATTTCATCGGCACTTCCAGATTATAAAAGGGAAATCGTGGGGGACTACGAATTGCCTGGTATCGGCTGGTCGAATGTTTCCCTGACAGGGTTCAGCGATGGCCTGGGGCAAGACTTGTGTATACGGATGATGCTCCATGATCGTCATCAACTCAACAGTATTCGCTATTCTTTTGGTAATTTATTGGACCTCGCGTTTACCAACATTAATTACATCCGTCTCAGAGCAAGTGAACCAATATTCATAGCGTTTGATGCTCACACCCCTTTCAAATATACTGTCTCCCTCCGATCCTCAGGCTCTCGGTTCTTTCCAAGCAAGACGATTACAAATCCTTTCTAATATTTCTGTCAATCTATAGGTAACTGGAATAAAGTCTTGGACGATGACATTTGATGAGGCATCAGAAAAGTTTTATTCTGTTGTTACTAGCGCCATTGAAAAGTATGTCACTCAAGTTATACTACTATCGGTCATTCCTTCCCAAAACGGTTTGATCGCAGTATCCTATCCTTCACTAAACATGAGATAATACTAGTAGCCCACTCTCGGTGGAAAATTACACACAAGTGCGAGGAATACAACCTATTTCCATCATTTCGCAATCAGTGCGAATCTATACCTGCGAGACTTTATTGTGTTCAGGGTTCAATTCCCATACTATCAAACACTTGAATTACATAAACTATGAGCAGGGTGGAAATAGTTTACCGAACTTTACCGATTGTATATAAATGTAAAATATAGATGTACCTTACGGACCGCTTACGTACCTAGTTTTTTCATTACGAGGTCCAATTTTACTTGACTAGATATATACTTACTGCATGATTTTTTACTTACTGGAGGTAATAATCGTGGTGCACCTCGATGGATCACGGACCTTGAGGGATAGTAAATGCGCGATGATGATCCAACTACCAGGGCCAAAAGCGCGGATATCACCAAAGAGAATAAAAACATCATCGTTGTGAAGAGTAGAGGAATGTTGCCAAATAAGCTCCTGCTAAGACCTTTTAAGAATTGATTACGCTATTGCCCAGATTTACGATTCATTACGATTCATAGAAATTCTCCTTTGTTCAGATATTTTCTGAAAACTACGCTCGTTATAAAGTGTTGAGAATCGTGGCGGCTCTTCAAACAAAGACCAAAAAACCTAAGCTTAAAAAAAAATTAAAAAAATTGTTTATAAAACATCAAAGATACCGCGATGGTATTGGTTGACTAAAATATTTTTCAAAACTTAGCTTCCAAGAAGACCCTTTGATGATTATTGACCCCGAGGGCAGAGTGCATATTTTATGAAGGGTTTATCTGAGGTTTAGTTGAGTTTTGAAACGGTGATTTGGCATACTGGTGTATTAATCTCATTTATGAACCTATGTAATCGACCAAGAAATACCGTTTAATCCACTCAAAATTTGTTAGTTGACGTTTCAACGTATTATATATATATATATATCGTGGAGTACCATCAATACTTGACTATTAATTGATAGAGCGAATCCGCTTCATAATATAGCACATTAGAATAATAACCGATCTCCACACGAGAGGGCCATTAGCGTACTAGTATCCAATTTTAGAGTATCCATCCGGAGAGTAGCCCCCCTCTCAAACTCCGGAAAACGGATATAAGTGCCTTTGTGAGAGGACCCAACACATTCAGTTAATACACCTCGAGTACGTAGGTTCTTTTGAATAAACGTATCACTTTGTATCTCTAAAACAGTTTTCTTATTTAAACTATTCCCTACTTTCTGTATCTTTATTATTGATATTTGAGAGAGGGGGCTACTCTCCGGATGGATACTCTAAAATTGGATACTAGTACGCTAATGGCCCTCTCGTGTGTAGATCGGTTATTATTCTAATGTGCTATATTATGAAGCGGATTTGCTCTATCAATTAATAGTCAAGTATTGATGGTACCCCACAATATATATATATATATATATATATATATATATACTCCCTAATCTTTTCTCTTTTCTACTGCATAGAAAACGAGGATAATTTGCTATGCAAATTTTTTTTCATTCCTGGCTGGGATTTGAACCCACGACCTTCGTCTCACGAGAAAAAAAAAAAAAAAAAAAAAAATTTTCAGCCCTGGCTGGGATTCGAACCCACGACCTTCGTCTTACGAGAAAAAAAAAAAATTTTTTTCCATTCCTGGCTGGGATTTGAACCCACGACCTCGCGGGTTCATGTAGCGGGACAAAAAAAAATTATTGGGGGTCGGCCTAAGAATTGCATAGCAATTAATATATAACTACGGTTGATCGGTAGTTATAAATTATAGGTAGTTTGGTAGTTATATATATATATATATATATATATATATATATATATATATATATATATTTACTTTTACAGTCTTACGGCACAGGTGACCAGATCCAGTATTAGGGCACAGGTGCCGTAATACCGCTTCTGTAACATCCGTCTTTTTATATATAACACAGATTACAGGATTGCGGCGTCAACGTTGTCCCTCTTTGTCTTGCGCTTTCGTATTCATCTAAATCAACATGATCGTCCCTCGTGTAGCCAGAAAAAAAAAAAAAAAAAAAAAAAAAAAAACAATCTGTTCAAGATAACAGATAACGTTGACGAAACCGTGGAACGAAAGTAGCTCGGGATTTTTTACTTTCCCAACATCCCAACAGAGTGGAAAGTATTGTCCATTTTTACTTTCCCAACATCTCAACAGAGTGGAAAGTATTGTCCACTTTTACTTTCCCAACATCCCAACAGAGTGGAAAGTAATGTCCATTTTTACTTTCCCAACATCCCAACAGAGTGGAAACTTATGTCCACCTTTACTTTCCCAACATCCCAACAGAGTGGAAAGTATTGTCCACTTTTACTTTCCCAACATCCCAACAGAGTGGAAAGTAATGTCCATTTTTACTTTCCCAACATCCCAACAGAGTGGAAACTTATGTCCACCTTTACTTTCCCAACATCCCAACAGAGTGGAAACTTATGTCCACCTTTACTTTCCCAACATCCCAACAGAGTGGAAAGTATTGTCCATTTTTACTTTCCCAACATCCTGACAGAGTGGAAAGTAATGTCCATTTTTACTTTCCCAACATCCCAACAGAGTGGAAAGTAATGTCCATTTTTACTTTTCCAACATCCCAACAGAGTGGAAAGTAATGTCCACTTTTACTTACCCAACATCCCAATAGATTGGAAAGTATTGTCCATTTTTACTTTCCCAACATCTCAACAGAGTGGAAAGTATGGTCTACTTTTACTTTCCCAATATCCGAACAGAGTGGAAAGTAATGTCTATTTTTAATTTCCCAACATCCCGACAGAGTGGAAACTTATGTCCACCTTTACTTGCCCAACATCCCAACAGAGTGTAAAGTATTGTCCATTTTTACTTTTCCAACATCCCAACAGATTGGAAAGTAATGTCCATTTTTACTTTTCCAACATCCCAATAGATTGGAAAGTAATATCCATTTTTACTTTCCCAACATCCCAACAGAGTGGAAGTAATGTCCATTTTTACTTTCCTAACATCCCAACAGAGTGGAAAGTAATGTCCATTTTTAAAATCACGGCTAAAGTATCTTCCATGTTTCTTGAATTTTAGACGAAGGGTCTAAACAGTAACCATTATGGGGTCCAGAGTGGGCTTGTCCCCTGGCAAGGTCCGAAGAGCCGAGTTTTTTTTTTTTTTTTTTTTTTTTTTTTTAAGCCGCGTCTCAAATGTTCTGGTATTGTTCCTTGAATAATGCACTTCCGTTTTTGCAACTTGAGAAAACAATTATTTTGCTCAATATACTGTTTGTGCTACGTTTCAAGTACCTAGTGCTTATTCCAAATCAGAATTGCAATTCGGCCGAGAGAGCCATTTACCTTAGTAGAAAAATCCCAAAACACTTCTTGATGACACAACAATCGGATTCCAAAAACCTTTACTCGCTCTAAATAAAATGCGCTACATCACGGGGAATTTAACCCCATCAGTCATAATCACAACGCTAAAAGTTGAAATAACTTCTGCTATCCACCCAGCAAGCATTAATCTTGGAGACAACAACAAGCTCTCGGTCTTAGTAGACAGACTCGAAAAATTTGACACACATGCGCTCCACGCGGATGACTGGAAAAACAGAGGGCAGTGCCTGTAAGCTGCCTATATACTCATATACCTTGGACAATGAAGGAAGTAGACTATATCGGCTCTGCGCCTCCTAAGCCTAGGGTTGCCAGACATATATAATTCATAGTATCATTCTATATTTTTGAAAAAAAAAAAAAAAAAAAAAAAAAAAAACTATATATATTTTGTTATTTTGTAACAAAAATACTATTTTTTGAGCTTTTGAATAATCTAAATTCGGTAGTGATATTACCAAGTTTTTATAGTAGAAGTAAGTAGGTACCTGTGGAATATTACGCCCCAATTTGCTGGCCCATTGTGATTAATTTGTTATTCTCAGTTACCCGCCTATGGGCATGTACCTTGAATTGTACCTTATTTTCAAGCAAAGATTGAGGTAGGTATGTTCTACAGAATCCCTTTCGAGCTGTTTAAAAAAGTAGGTAGTTCAAAATTTATCAAGGATCCCTATATTTCCAGTTCCTATTTTCACGATAAATCATGGAAAACAATATTGCATGATCATATTCATTTCAATTTGTTATATTTATTTCAATTTATATATTTATTTAAATTTGTTTAGTAATTTGGTAATAAGAGTGACAAAAATTAAATTTTCGAATGACATTTATTTCTATTTATTTATTTATTTTATTGAATTTTTACAAAGATCACTTTCAATTAATTACAAGGAATATATCTCAATATACCTAATGCTAGATGAAAGGCAATAGCCCTTAAGTATCAAGCAAGCTTCGTTCCGAGCTGAGTTTCGTAACTATTCACATCTTATACATGGGAGAATTACAAAAATTAAGATACTTTTAAAATGAATCTCTATCATCATGTACATACATAATAATTAATACTGATTAAATTTATACAGTGTAGGTACTACTGAATACAGCTTCACGTTTGCTGTGTCCAAGCTTGACCCACCTTTATTATATTATTTTTTCATAGGCAGCGCGGGAGTGAAGTTGCGGAGATCTCAAATTTCCGTCGATAGACCGGTACAAAATATACAAAATAAAGGATGGGCTCCTCGTGGTTAGCGTCATAGATGGCTTTGGGTTAACTACATTTCCCTCCCATCTAAATCTTGTTTCATAATCATGGTCACAAGCATTCCTATCATGCCTGGATTCCGATGGAACACTGATAGAAGTGATTTTACAAATAACTGACGAGGGGTAAATAGGTATTCTAAATTCTTCATAAAGTTGGATGTTCGGATATCGGTGTGGCTTTCTCATTATTATTTTCATAATGGACCTTTGAATTATATTTAACGGTTTAATTGTAAGACTGATTGTACCAAAGAATAATATATGAAAGACTAAGCTTATCATTCCTGAATACATTCCTCACATTAGAAAACAAAAACGAAAATCTCCTTAGTTTTTCATGTATAATGTCTAAATGTGATTACCACGTTAACTTATTATCAATATGTACACCCAGATAACGATAGGTAAATGCTCTCTCCAAAGTCGCACATGTACAACACGATTTTTCTAAACAGTTATCCATGATGGATAAACTAATTTTTCAAACGGATTTTTCTAAACTAATATCATATTATGACTCATATTTTCTACGATTTAATTTTTACTCCTTACTTAAATGTATTTAGTTTCGTTTGCATTTAGCTTGAGGTAACTGTCCAAAAACCAGTTATTCAATGAATCCAGAGCGTCATGAGCTTTAGTGTATACCTTCGTTCCAGGACTAACCAGAAACCAATATCGACGTATCATAAGCCAAGAGATATGTTTTAGCGTCACTCGCTCGGTATGGCTGTATAGATCCCATGGTCTTTACTGTTGAGTGGGACATGTAGAATCATTGGAAACGGTGTATCACTAAGGGTGATTTGAAATGTGTGGGGAATGTTGCTCGCTTCGCTCGCTCTCAGTGGGATGCATAGATGCGATTGGATATAGTTAGTACCCATACATTCGAGACCAACAGCCCATGGTTCAGGTGGGGGTGGAACATTTGAAAATTACTTACAATCCCTTTCTATAGACAATCCCAAGGGAATGAAATAAAAAATATCCTCATAACATATCCATAATTTCTCCCTTGATGGGAAAAACAAAAGATCATGGATATGTCTAGTACCTACTGCTTACCAGTAGGTACCTACTACTCAATTGTATATCAACCATGTAGGGCCTTCTTTTCACAAGATTATTCCATTATGGTTACAAAACAATATTAGTTTATAACTTGGAGTAATAAATCAGCATTCCTTGACACTACAATGTCCTAGAGGTCATGAGATGTTGTAATAAAATGGGAGCATTCCAAGAAGTGGCGAACGATTTTCCTACTATGAAACCCGACGACTACGATTTTCCTAGCCTTCACTTTTCGAGTTAATAATAATCTAAAATGCCAGGTCGTCACAAATTTTGGTGTCGTTACGCAAATTTTAGAATGAACCCCAGCCCAAAAACATATCCATGTTAAAATAATGAAAACAAAATACGTAAATAAAGTTTATAAAAGGGGCAAAACAAAAATAATAAATTGCTGTGTAATAAGTGCTGCGTTTTCTATGTGGTTCCACGAAAATTTTATTAGGTTTAATTATGATAGGCCATTTATCTGCGAAGAAGGCCATAGAGATCACGTGGAACCACGAACATTTTAGTATTATGCTACAAAACTGCCCACCCAACATGACAGACTTTTTTTGTTTTTGAAATTACTTTCACACCCGTCACCTCCAGCTATGTTTTTCAAGAGAGACCACGAAAGATTATGTGGAACTAAGAAAAGTTTAGTTTTAAGAACATATCAGTACTATTTTTACTGCAGACTGCTGTATAAAATTCGGTGCGTTCTCTATGTGAGGAAGTTATACCTCCCACCCAACTAGGCAGACTTTTTTTTCTGTTGGAAATGACTGTCAAATGCGGCACCTCATGTGGAACCACCAAAATTTTAGTTATAAGATCATTTACTAACAGAACTGTCAGACGTTTGCTCGTATTTGTTTTCTTCGTCTATTTTTGTAAAGGTAGGCCATAATTTAATCTGCGTAGAAGGGCTATCCCTTTCCCTTTCTATTCGTACATGTTACAATATGTGAGGAAGTTATACTGCCCACCCAACTTGGCAAACGTTTTTTTCAGTAGGAAATTACTTTCAAACAAATTAAATCTTATAAAACTATGTGGAACCACAAAAAGTTTATTAGGTTTAATAAAGATATGCCATTATTTCATCTGCGTAGAAGGGCTATCGTTTTTACCGTCTATTTTTCTGTTGGATGTGTCTTTTAAATCAAGAGACAGGTTCGAAGTCAAACTTCAGACCTACATAACTTTCGACGGAATAGGAAGAGCGCGCTAGCTCAAAATGTAGCTTGTCTACATTTTTGTTCACTACAATCGGAAGAGAATATTTCATGTATCTAAACTCGCATGTGACCAAATTGGAACTGCAACGAACATTTTAAGACCAACCCGAACCAAGACCGTCAAACATTTACTGTGTCTATGGCAGGAAAAAACATAGCGGAGAACACTTTTTTTTTTGTCGTTTCCCGCCTACTGTCGCTGATTTATCCAGCAAGACATCATATTTCGGCAATTTTGACGGCACCATCGCGTTCTACTGATCCAGAAACGCAATTTTCTCGCTGACGTACGAAGTGCTCTCGATCAAATTTTAATGTGGCAACGGATAGAAGATCGAGCCTCGAAAAATATAAGGATACTAATTTTGGTGAATTTTAGACAATTTCCAAGGGCATTTTCGTCGAATTTCCTGTGTGTTTTAATGGAGAAATTGCGAATTTAAGATAAAAAATACATTTTTAAAACAAAAAGTTTCTTCAGAATGAAGCCCAGGTGGTTCCAGTAAGTGCCCGCTCGGCTTTTTTGGCAAATGCAGTTTCGTAAATTTCTTTTTAATTTTCACCTTTTAGGTAGGTTATCTGCATATATTATTGAATATTTCTAGTGCATTTTCATCACCATACAGGGGTCAATCAGTGGGTGGGGTTGGGGGAAGACCTGAAATGTTTGATAATTTTAGTTGATGCTTATGGAGCACCTGCTTGTGATGGAGATATAAAATTTTGTTTTTCCCATGTCAAATCGACCAAAGAAATATAATATGAAGGAAATTTGGGAAATTTCATGAAATTGTGGTTTTTGTCACTTGCCGGTGAATGGAACGGCGTAGAACAAAACAGATTCCAAATTCAGATTCAGCGCCTCAATTTACCTACAAGAATACATTCTGATGAATTTAAAACAATTTCCGGGGGCATTTTGGGGAGATTTTCATGAAATTTCAGAAATGCGGTAAAAGGAGCGTCCTTGAGCAAAACAGATTACAAATTCGGATTCAGTGCTCTGATTTCCATAATGTAACACAAGTTGATGAATTTTGAACAATTTCCAAGATGAATTTTGGGAGTTTTTCATGAAATTCATGAAATTTAATATATCTGAAGAACTAAACGTCGTAGAAAAAAAACAGATTTCAAATTCGGATTCAAAAACATAATTTACCTACGAGAACACATTTTGATGAATTTTAATCAAATTCCAGGGGCTGTAGAGAGGTCTCATGCAAAATGGTCGGATTATTTTTTATACTATTCCGAAGCACCTATGTAAGCTGGGACCTCCAAATTTTGTATGTACCCTTCAAAGACTCTGTAGAAATGGGGTAAAGAATTATTTTTCGAATTTTCATGAAATTGTGGAATCTAGCGAACGCAGCTTCTGAGAGCAAAATGGACTTCAAATGGTGAATTTTGGACAATTTCCAAGGGCGTTTTGGGGAGATTTTAATGAAATTCATGAAATTTTGTATATCCCGTGAACGAAGTGTCTTAGCGCAAAACGGATTTCAAAATCGGATTCAGCGACTCAAAATACATACTAGAAAGCATTTTCGTCGAATTTCCTGTGTGTTTTAATGGAGAAATTGCGAATTTAAGATAAAAAATACATTTTTAAAACAAAAAGTTTATTCAGAATGAAGCCCAGGTGGTTCCAGTAAAAGCCCGCTCGGCTTTTTTGGCAAATGCAGTTTCGTAAATTTCTTTTTAATTTTCACCTTTTAGGTAGGTTATCTGCATATATTATTGAATATTTCTAGTGCATTTTCATCACCATACAGGGGTCAATCAGTGGGTGGGGTTGGGGGAAGACCTGAAATGTTTGATAATTTTAGTTGATGCTTATGGAGCACCTGCTTGTGATGGAGATATAAAATTTTGTTTTTCCCATGTCAAATCGACCAGAGAAATATAATATCAAGGAAATTTGGGAAATTTCATGAAATTGTGGTTTTTGTCACTTGACGGTGAATGGAACGACGTAGAACAAAACAGGTTCCAAATTCAGATTCAGCGCCTCAATTTACCTACAAGAATACATTCTGATGAATTTAAAACAATTTCCGGGGGCATTTTGGGGAGATTTTCATGAAATTTCAGAAATGCGGTAAAAGGAGCGTCCTTGAGCAAAACAGATTACAAATTCGGATTCAGTGCTCTGATTTCCATAATGTAACACAAGTTGATGAATTTTGAACAATTTCCAAGATGAGTTTTGGGAGTTTTTCATGAAATTCATGAAATTTAATATATCTGAAGAACTAAACGTCGTAGAAAAAAAACAGATTGCAAATTCGGATTCAAAAACATAATTTACCTACGAGAACACATTTTGATGAATTTTAATCAAATTCCAGGGGCTGTAGAGAGGTCTCATGCAAAATGGTCGGATTATTTTTTATACTATTCTGAAGCACCTATGTAAGCTGGGACCTCCAAATTTTGTATGTACCCTTCAAAGACTCTGTAGAAATGGGGTAAAGAATTATTTTTCGAATTTTCATGAAATTGTGGAATCTAGCGAACGCAGCTTCTGAGAGCAAAATGGACTTCAAATTTGGACTCAGCGCAATTTTGGACAATTTCCAAGGGCGTTTTGGGGAGATTTTAATGAAATTCATGAAATTTTGTATATCCCGTGAACGAAGTGTCTTAGCGCAAAACGGATTTCAAAATCGGATTCAGCGACTCAAAATACATACAATCAAGCATTTTCGTCGAATTTCCTGTGTGTTTTAATGGAGAAATTGCGAATTTAAGATAAAAAATACATTTTTAAAACAAAAAGTTTCTTCAGAATGAAGCCCAAGTAGTTCCAGTAAAAGCCCGCTCGGCTTTTTTGGCAAATGCAGTTTCGTAAATTTCTTTTTAATTTTCACCTTTTAGGTAGGTTATCTGCATATATTATTGAATATTTCTAGGGCATTTTCATCACCATACAGGGGTCAATCAGTGGGTGGGGTTGGGGGAAGACCTGAAATGTTTGATAATTTTAGTTGATGCTTATGGAGCACCTGCTTGTGATGGAGATATAAAATTTTGTTTTTCCCATGTCAAATCGACCAAAGAAATATAATATGAAGGAAATTTGGGAAATTTCATGAAATTGTGGTTTATATCACTTGCCGGTGAATGGAACGGCGTAGAACAAAACAGGTTCCAAATTCAGATTCAGCGCCTCAATTTACCTACAAGAATACATTCTGATGAATTTAAAACAATTTCCGGGGGCATTTTGGGGAGATTTTCATGAAATTTCAGAAATGCGGTAAAAGGAGCGTCCTTCAGCAAAACAGATTACAAATTCGGATTCAGTGCCCTGATTTCCATAATGTAACACAAGTTGATGAATTTTGAACAATTTCCAAGATGAATTTTGGGAGTTTTTCATGAAATTCATGAAATTTAATATATCTGAAGAACTAAACGTCGTAGAAAAAAAACGGATTTCAAATTCGGATTCAAAAACATAATTTACCTACGAGAACACATTTTGATGAATTTTAATCAAATTCCAGGGGCTGTAGAGAGGTCTCATGCAAAATGGTCGGATTATTTTTTATACTATTCCGAAGCACCTATGTAAGCTGGGACCTCCAAATTCTGTATGTACCCTTCAAAGACTCTGTAGAAATGGCGTAAAGAATTATTTTTCGAATTTTCATGAAATTGTGGAATCTAGCGAACGCAGCTTCTGAGAGCAAAATGGACTTCAAATTTGGACTCAGCGCATCGAAAAATACAAGGGTACTAATTTTGGTGAATTTTGGACAATTTCCAAGGGCGTTTTGGGGAGATTTTAATGAAATTCATGAAATTTTGTATATCCCGTGAACGAAGTGTCTTAGCGCAAAACGGATTTCAAAATCGGATTCAGCCACTCAAATTTCAAACTGGAAAGCATTTTCGTCGAATTTCCTGTGTGTTTTAATGGAGAAATTGCGAATTTAAGATAAAAAATACATTTTTAAAACAAAAAGTTTCTTCAGAATGAAGCCCAGGTGGTTCCAGTAAGAGCCCGCTCGGCTTTTTTTGGCAAATGCAGTTTCGTAAATTTCTTTTTAATTTTCACCTTTTAGGTAGGTTATCTGCATATATTATTGAATATTTCTAGTGCATTTTCATCACCATACAGGGGTCAATCAGTGGGTGGGGTTGGGGGAAGACCTGAAATGTTTGATAATTTTAGTTGATGCTTATGGAGCACCTGCTTGTGATGGAGATATAAAATTTTGTTTTTCCCATGTCAAATCGACCAAAGAAATATAATATGAAGGAAATTTGGGAAATTTCATGAAATTGTGGTTTATATCACTTGCCGGTGAATGGAACGGCGTAGAACAAAACAGGTTCCAAATTCAGATTCAGCGCCTCAATTTACCTACAAGAATACATTCTGATGAATTTAAAACAATTTCCGGGGGCATTTTGGGGAGATTTTCATGAAATTTCAGAAATGCGGTAAAAGGAGCGTCCTTCAGCAAAACAGATTACAAATTCGGATTCAGTGCCCTGATTTCCATAATGTAACACAAGTTGATGAATTTTGAACAATTTCCAAGATGAATTTTGGGAGTTTTTCATGAAATTCATGAAATTTAATATATCTGAAGAACTAAACGTCGTAGAAAAAAAAAACGGATTTCAAATTCGGATTCAAAAACATAATTTACCTACGAGAACACATTTTGATGAATTTTAATCAAATTCCAGGGGCTGTAGAGAGGTCTCATGCAAAATGGTCGGATTCTTTTTTATACTATTCCGAAGCACCTATGTAAGCTGGGACCTCCAAATTTTGTATGTACCCTTCAAAAACTCTGTAGAAATGGCGTAAAGAATTATTTTTCGAATTTTCATGAAATTGTGGAATCTAGCGAACGCAGCTTCTGAGAGCAAAATGGACGTCAAATTTGGACTCAGCGATTCGAAAAATACAAGGGTACTAATTTTGGTGAATTTTGGACAATTTCCAAGGGCGTTTTGGGGAGATTTTAATGAAATTCATGAAATTTTGTATATCCCGTGAACGAAGTGTCTTAGCGCAAAACGGATTTCAAAATCGGATTCAGCCACTCAAATTACATACTGGAAAGTATTTTCGTCGAATTTCCTGTGTGTTTTAATGGAGAAATTGCGAATTTAAGATAAAAAATACATTTTTAAAACAAAAAGTTTATTCAGAATGAAGCCCAGGTGGTTCCAGTAAGAGCCCGCTCGGCTTTTTTTGGCAAATGCAGTTTCGTAAATTTCTTTTTAATTTTCACCTTTTAGGTAGGTTATCTGCATATATTATTGAATATTTCTAGTGCATTTTCATCACCATACAGGGGTCAATCAGTGGGTTGAAGCTGAAATATAACAATCTTCACATTTACCCCCTCCCTGACAGCCCAGGTCCTCGGGACCATGAAAAATGAATTCATCGCAAATTTTACTATTGAAAAACTTTTTTCCGATTTTAAAAAGCTGAAATATAACAATCTTCACGATTACCCCCTCCCTGACAGCCCAGGTCCTCCGGACCATGAAAAATGAATCCTCACGAATTTTACTTATAACAATCTTCACATTTACCCCCTCCCTGACAGCCCAGGTCCTCTGGACCATGAAAAATGAATCCTCACGAATTTTACTAGTGGAAAACGTTTTTTCCCATTTTAAAAAGCTGATATATAACAATCTTCACATGTGCCCCTCCCGGACAGCCCAGGTCCTCGGGACCATGAAAAATTAATTCATCACGAATTTTACTAGTGAAAACCTTTTTTTCCGATTTTTAAAAGCTGAAATATAACAATCTTCACATTTACCCCCTCCCTGACCGCCCAGATCCTGGGGACCATGAAAAATGAACTCATCGCGAAATTTACTTGTGAAAAACTTTTTTTCCGATTTCAAAAAGCTGAAATATAACAATCTTCACATTTGCCCCCTCCCTGACAGCCCAGGTCCTCGGGACAATGAAAAATGAATTCATCACAAATTGTATTAGTGAAAAACTTTTTTTCTGAATTCCGATCATTCTTCAACAATCTGGAACCGATGGACATATTTCATTTGAATCCCCAACCCAGAGGAAGGTTTGTCTCCACCCCGGAGGTGTGGCTCTAAAATAATCGTTGTACCAATCTTTCAATTTCAAAACATAACCCATGGTGAGCCCCACGACAAGAGGATAGCTCTGAAGCTAATGACCCTTCTGGTTGAGGTGCGGCTGAAAAGAAAGAAAAAAAAGAGAGAGAGAGAAAAAACACGGTATGTGTGCCACAATCCTGCATTTCACATTACTCACTTGAGCCCCTTCATTGGTTTTGGTTATACCTCGCCTTCAAGACAAGTGGTGCCGTAAGCCTGTTCGTAAAGTGAATTACAGGATTGTGGCATCGTTTTGTAGCACTGGGAGGTGACGCCGTAATCCTGCGCCTCACCTTATAACGACGCCGTAAGTCTGTGTCTATATAGCTATATATATATATATATATATATATATATATATATATATATATATATATATATATATATATATATATATATATATATATATATATATATATATACATATATAATAATCAAAAAATCTAATCAATGCGGGCCCAACAAGGTACAGAACTTGTCTCATTTGAGACTAATTTGGACTGGATCCTCAGCATGACTACGGATCAACCGTAGAATTACGAACTAATTTGAACATCGAAAAATTTCAAAAGACGTCTGCCAAGTTGGGTTGGGCACATCCCTTCCTCGTTTGCGTTTCATGAACGTATTGATCCATAGCGGAAAATATTAAATCAAGAAGTAGCGTCAAACGTCATGATAGGTTAATTAAGAATTAAAAAAACAATACTCACTATAATTTACGTTTGCGCATGCGCAGAATAAACTGATGAGTTGAGAATAAAGAAATGGGTACTGGAACATCTACAACCTAACCCGCGAAAAAACGCTGCAAATTATTTCACAAAGGTTTATTATTTTTTCAATTGAGTTTGATCGTAGTTTTAGTTGGCTTGCGTACGTCATAAGGCCCGTCCAGACTCCTTGCGTGTTCTATTTCGAGTTGCCACAACCTACACTTCTATAATTATATACGCATGTTTATATTTCTCGATTTGAGCTCCTATCTATTCAAATAGTTATTGCCTTAATAATATCATTATCTAAGTACGTGCAAAAGTCGAGAGGATATGTTATTAAATATGCGTAGGTGCCGCGGCGCCTCCTCTCACTCCACCCCCCGCTCACCCCCCTCACCACCCACCGTGACCCCCTGCCAAGCGTGCCAGGCGTGCGTCTAACACGTCTAACACTCAAAATCCTCAAAAAAGACACTTTTTCGCCCGTTTTTGGCCCATAGTATCTATGCGAGTAAAGCGATCGGGATGGTTAAACGTTAATACCAACTACCTAGACCCCAAATGGAGTCTATGTGCGAAAGAACGGGTTTTTAAAGTAAATTCTTAGGCCTTTTATGGCCCGGAGGGCGGACGGCGAACGGCGGACGGACATTTCAAATTTGGATTCTACGCACCTTGAAACGTAAAGTCACAAAGTTTGAGGGGGGGGGGGGGGGGGGGGGGGGGTATAAAAATTGTTTGCTACACGATCACATAGGCTTATTATTGGAAATAATAAACCAAAATCGAGATCACTTAAACTGTAGGAATAAATGGAAGTTTTTGTTCGATTTAGGTAGAACTTAGTTGAATGAACCCAATGAGAACATTGTTGAATTTCCATTCGTGGTCCAGAAGGGTTTAAGTGATGGAGAAGAAAACACGAATGTGAATCACACAGTGACTTCGGTTTGCCGAACAGGACTAATCTTTGCTAGTCTACTCAAACTTGTTGACTTTTCTTGGGAGTAAAAAGAAAAAATCTAGTCATGCAGCATGATTATATGAGCAAATTTCCGTAAAATGTCGTAATTCATTGATGGTTAAGTTTTTGTAATTTGAGCACTCTGAGTGCAAACAAATTGTTAAATACTAATACAAAGGCAGACAACGTCGTTTTTAAAATTACACAACAATTGAAGACAATTTTCGGATTTCCAACTTTTTAGCAGTTTTTATCGATTTTTTAGTATGTAATTATGAAATATAAGTACATTTATTGGCATAGTTTTGTGCAGCAATTTTTAAATGTTCTGATACATCGTTAGTAAACTTCTTTTGCTAGAGTAATGCTAAAAATATATTTGAACGATTTTTAGAGATTTCGTTAGCGAAGTTTATTGTTTACTTTTTATTGACCAATTTAATACTGGCCTACGAACTCATCCTTCCATGTGGAAAACTTCATTTTTTGCCGCAAGAACGATTTTTTTCTTTAATATCAATTTTAAGAAGCGTTTGTCGTCTAGAATGGCGCACACACAAAGACATATTTATTTTCCAAACTTTTCTTCATTGAAATCCGTTACGAGGAATTCGGAAATAAATCAAAGAGCTCAACGCGTTTATTTGTTTTTGCCTCCCAGTCTAGGTATTGTTTTAACTTCCGGGAGAAAAAGAATTTTTTGTTTCCAGAATCAAATTTTCTACTCACATTTTAAGTTTTAGACCATTCTGAACAACTTTGATTCCACGTCGGTCTGGCTGTATGTGTGTGTGTGGTGTGTGTGTGTGTGTGTGTGTGTGTGTGTGTTCGTTTGTGGGGGTGGTGGGGTTACTTCCTTTCATCCCATTTTTCTTCCTCATCCTTCTGCGACTTCCCTTATCCCTACAGCTTGCGTCGGGTAAACCTAGGCGTCCTCCCCACTTTTTAAATGTATTTGTTTATTTTGTAATTTGATGCTGTGCCCCCTCCACCTTTGATGAGAGTTTGTAAAAAAAAAAAATAAATAATAAAATAAAATCTGCGTGTGTATGTGATTGTGACAGTAGTAGCTCGTGCGCATGCGTAAATGTGAAATGATAGTAACACGCTTACATTTCACACTTTTTATTCAATTTTGTTGGAACTGACAGGGGTTGAGTTATTTCAGTACGTTGTCCCCTATCTGTTTCATTTTAGCCAAATCAATACTTTACTTTGCTCATGCGCAAACGTAAATTCCATTAAATGCTCATTTTTCTTACCCTAGTCTTTCGATCTCTCTCAAATTTGAATGATAGTTGGGAGATGACGATTTGATCATCCCGTATCAATTTCGATATGATTGTATCATTAATAACTGCTGCGCATGCGCCAATTTGATATCTTTGTAACTACCTTAATTTCCACAGTTTTGTTGAAATGTCCTCAGAGAATGTGCAGGATGGGCTGTAGATGGTCCCGAACCAATGTCATTGTTCTCAAATTACCCCTTCATTCTGCGCATGCACTAACATATATTACATCGAGTCTGATTTTTCCGTCTCCGCTATGGAATTTTTTAAGATCATTTCCTGGTGGAATCAGTGGGGTGTGTGAGCACCAATTACCGAAATTCCTAAAGTAAAAGAATGGATGATGGATTTTTCTATACTCGAAGGACCACTCCCTTCTAAACGGGAGAAAAAGATATATGGATGCTGGTAGAATAATAAAAAGATAGATTTAAGTTAATGCAGATAATGTGCAAAATATATAATTGTAACGAAAGGACCGGTTCGTATATATTTCCTAGGGGTATGTCTACTGAGTACCTAAGTGACCACTGAAAAGGGAGGTATGTTGCAAACAAAATGTAGGTGATAATAGCTACAACTAGTAACAGGTCGGATCGCTTTCTATATAAAGTTCGTAGGATTCGATGATAAAATGATGAAATCCTGACAGGAAGGTAGGTATTGATAGGTCGAAAAAAGCACGTATTCGCGATGGGTACCAAAGGCAGTGACGTGGCAGGTAAGTATGACGAATATAAATGTTGCAGGCAGGAGAGAAAGATCAGATAATGGCAGGTATTTGGATGAATTACCTCGCAAAGGGAATTACCTTGTCGTCTGCTAGTGTTACCTCTGACAAGTATACTTCTTTCGTTCAACTGTCGTCTGTCAAAGCTCTGAATCGGACTTATAGTAAATCTTCTACGGTCCGTCGGCAGTAGTTGAGGCAGGTCAGCAATGCGGTTCAGCTCCAGGTGAAACGACGAGTATACGAAAATTCCAGGAAATGGATGCTCAATACCTAAACGAGATACTGACACCAAAGTCCGGTTCACTCGTACGTCAATGAACGACAGATGGTAAAATAAAAGGAAGAACTGAGTATTGTTGGCAAAATACGTGATGAAAAGCGATATATAGAAGTTGAAAAAAGGCAATAGTTGTAGCTTGTATGAAAATTCGTTTGATGATGATGGCGGAAGAAGATGCGCATTGCCCGTGCGCAGTAGCGTTGCAGAATGTTCCAGAACAAATCGATGTCACAACACAATTCACACTTTAATGTCCGTTCGGTGGAAAATAAATAAGGTATTATTTTAATATAAATGTTAATAATAATAACAATAAATAACAATGATAATAAATTAGAATACGTGATAACAAAGAGGGGGAGGAGACAAGGGGATCCAATGGGAATTATGGATCATATCCCACCTCGGCGCATGGATCTTATCAACCATCTGGACAACAAATCGATCTGTACGGAACCACTGCACATTTGAAAACAGTGATAAGAACAACCCAACATATGAAAAATAAATAGTTTAAACAGGTGAAAACAACAGGTGATAACAAAATTGAATGAATTGAGAAACAAGAAGATATTTTGTGGTTTATTTAGTTAAAAGCCGGCAATGAAGACTTCCGGAGGATATTTGATCTATTATTGGTGAGTAACTGTTACAAAACATAAAAACGGCGTGACCATTTCCTAAGACTTAACAGTGATCTATACATTCATAATACGGAAACGAGGAAGCTATGTGACACACCCAACTTGGTACTTTTTTTTTTTTTTTTAGTTTAATCAGTTTCTATTGTTATCATTTGTTGTTACTTTAACTAATCGTTAATCTCTTTGATTCGTTTTAGAATACCTTCAAAACGGATTTAAATTAAGAAAATTTAGATTTTAAAATTTTCGAAGTCCATGAAATGGCCTAATATTACGACATTTCTCTATCTATGTAAATGTGATTTTTCATTTATTTATTTATTTATTATTATTATTCCATTTGTATTTATTCAGTTTATTCATTCATTTATTTTTTACAGAATTAACGAAACGTTTTTATTTCGGAAGAGATTGAACGTGCTTCGCGTGCCGTCAAGTTTCTATCGAGGAATCATTTCGTCTTGTTTAAAAACGGAAGTTAGTGAAAAAACGTTGTCTATTTCCACGAAAAATAAAGAGTTACAATATTCAATCGATTGTAACAAACAATAACTTAACAATAAGTTAGCGTTTTGTACTGAAGATGGCCTAACCGTAGAAATCGATTTAATATTGTAACTCTTTATTTTTCGTGGAAGTAGACAAGGTTTTTTCACTTTTTAATTTCGACTTCGTCGCGAGTGATTTAGTTCGTGTCGTCTGGTGCTGTTATGTTGGAATAAGGTGAGCTTGCTGGTCGAACGACGAGGCTGGATCCCAAGATTTTCGATTCAATATCGCACTCCACCTTCCGGTGTTGAAGGAATCGAACTTGATCTGGCAGCGTAGGCGTCCTTATTCAAGTATTTTTCAGTTAGCTTGGCTGTTACACGAAGATATGATGACGACTGTGTTGGGAGATCCCCTTAGGAAGAAAAGTAGTACTTAATAAATCGTATGAACAAACATTAAGCAGGACCGACGGGATCAGTTATGGGAGTATTTCTACCAAGAAGTGGCGTAAGACAGATGTTCCCAATATCACCATCACGGTTTTTAATCACGTTTTTATCAGTTTAAAAAGTTATCCTGTTGACAGATGATTACCACTAATGAGTGGTGTTCCAATGATTTGAAGAACTTGAAAACACTAAATAGAACTAGGTGAGTGACCACTTTCCATCGTTTTGGAGATTCCATACACCACAAACCCTTTCCGGAATCATACAGACATATTGGAGAGTTTTTGTATTTCTCGTATTGATATTTTTCGTTAACACGAAAACAAGCTGTTGGAGCGAGCACGATGAATGCTAACCTTTTCGCATTGATTTCTCGTAGCATTTTCGTAAGCCCGAGAGAAAAAGAACACGTATAGAGACGTTAACGTGACTCTTGTAGTGAATCACTACTCAAAACTCACAGTAGACAATTTCCAAAATATGACATGAAGTAAGAAACATCGACCACTTACCTCTACATCATACAAAAAAGATTCTGACGTGAAGAACACAAATCTTTAAAACGTGTAAAATAAACCTTGAAACGAAATCTTGAGAATAAAAAAGCTGAAATCGTCGATAAAACATCGAAAGCAAGAACAAAATGCCGCTAATGACCCTTCTGGTTGAGGTGCGGGGAAAAAACACGAAAGAAAGACTAATACAAAGGTTAAACCAACAACAAAATACGATACATGGAAAAGTCAGGCCATTTTGTCGGGTGTTTGTGTATGTTTGTCCATGCCAACTGCATGATAGTGGCTAAGTTAGGCAGTTATCCTAGAGAAAGGTAAAGTTGTCGTCTCGTAATTACGATTCCGAAATACCTGAGCACGAGTAAAGCTGATCTTCCCGTTCCGAAAAGTGTTTCCAGGTAACGAAAACCTCTTCTCGTTTCGGAACGGCCATTTTCGTGTACGAGAACATGAATACAAGAAATACAAAAACCCTCTATTTTGGGCTCTCAGGCTCTGAATTAGAAATATGCAAAAATAAAATGCTTCCCCCGATTCTTCATGTTCTATCCGAATGAAATTAACTCATAATTATTACAGTTTTCTATACTTATGTTACGTAATGACAATCGTATATCAAATGGAAAACGAGGTTGAAGTAAAAGTCAGTCTTCGGTTCGATGTTTTGATTTATTTCCTTTTATTCTGACAGCTTTCCAACCTCGAGACTTTTCGAAGTATTTTACGCATTGGAACTAAGACTCCTTTTATTCCTTGTTGGACTCTGTAAAAACATAAAGAGAAAATGGATTACTCGAACGTGGAGCGGAATGATAAATACAAACAAAACCCAGAGATATAGCTACCAAATAGTCTGTATGTATCTTTACATTCAATGTCTTGAGGAAGGGTTATTAGCAAGAGTAGGTATTCTAGAATCTTGCGGTCTGGAGCATTTCTCCCAAACTATTGGATCAAAAGTTATGATTGCTATATCAAAGACCAGAAATGGGCCTCATATGGCACTGAGGCCTCGGATTGTTTTTACCAAGCCAGAAGGTTATAGTACCTAAAAAACCAAACATGATTCTGAATGACACTATCTTAACTCTTCGAAATGAATTGTGAGCTACTCAAAAATTTATAGCATTTCGAATGATTTTTATGGCAGTGGTGGATCTCTTGGATTTTGTATTGATTGTTTTTGGATTCAAATTATTAGAAGAATGCACCCCAACATGTATATTATATATTGATCTCTAAACATCTTATTAAAATGGAATTAAAATTGAATAATCTAATGGGTTCTTCAAAGATTAACGGACACAAGGGAAAACAGACACACATTATTTAGAATCTAGGCTTCCTGATAAAATGATTCTGGTCACGATTTAGATTTCTACTGGGAATATTCCGTGATCTGTCGAACGAATTTGGCAATTTTTTAAAAAATATTTAATTACCCATAATATTCATTACTTATATATACATATATATGGGAAAATTAGAGTTCACGTGACAAATCAACGCTTACGTGATTATTTAAAACACATCAAACTATTCAACCTAATGCTTCCGAGTTTTCCTATTGGTAGTGGAAGCATTTTTTTAACTTTCCGGGGATAAACATATTTAGCCTCCAAAATTAAAATGCCTACTCGCATTCTACGTTACTGACCACTTTAAACATGTTTTGTTCTGTGTTTGCCTGTGCGTCTGTCGAGTGTTTTCACGGTTTCCATCCGATTTTGATGAAATTGTCAGGGAATGTGCAGGTTAGACAATATATGGTCCCCTATCAATTTCACTGTTCAAAAATCAATACTTCGTTAAGTGCATACGCAAATTTAAATAGGTATCATCAAGCATCAATACCATCAAGCCCCAGTCAATCTATCTCGCTCAACTTTGAATAATAGTTGTGAGAAAACAATTTGAGCATTCCGGATCAATTTCAACATTATTGTGTCATTAGTAGCTGCTTCGCATTGGTGAAAGTGGTATTCTTGAATCGAGCTTAATTTCCACAGCTATACGATTTTGACGAAACTATTAGGGAATTCTCCGGGCGCAATAACTGTATGCTTTATACTCTTTCTCGGGATTTTTTATTTATTTATTTTCTAATTTTTTTAAGTAGTCTATTTTATTTCAGTTGTGCGTGTTAAGGTTTTAGTGAGACATGATGTTAGGACACTATTCATTAAGACCGTTACCCAAAGAATAAAATACTTGGAAAGTTAATTAGTAATTCGTAATACGGTAATAATTGTGGAAGAACAGATTTAGAACGGATGATTTGTTGCTTTGCCTGTAGTAACTATGACACTTTCTTATATGACGTCTTGAGCGAGTTGCGAGAGTTTCCACGGCTCCTGGGACTAAGATTTGGTAGGGATTGCCTATGAAAATGGAAAAAAATCTTGAGCTGGAATCGAATAACATCCACTTAGAGACATGAGGATAATATCGAATAGCATCGTGTAGTACTCGTAAAACATTAATACAATTTTTTCACCAAATTGGACAATACTGCTTGCCTGCTAAGTACGAAACGCTGTCCAATTATTATACCTCACAAGATTCTATTGCAGAATCCTTGTGATTAGCTTGATTTTCACTGTTTCCTTCCGATTTTGATGACATTTTCAGGGAATTTGCGGGTTAGACAGTATATGGTCTCCTATCAATTTCACTGTTCAAAAATCAATACTGTTTCAAAAATCAATTTTTCAAAATAATTTTAAATTTAATTGTGTCAAAATCAATTTTCCAAATCAAAATTTCACTTTTCAAAAATCAATACCTACTCATATGCAAACATAAATACCATCAAGCATCATTTCTCTATGCCCAAGTCAACCTATCTCGCTCAAATTTGAAGGATAGTTTTGAGATTACAATTTGAGCATTCCACACCAATTTGAACATAATTGTATCATTAATCGCTAGTGCACTTGGGTAAATATGATATATGATATTCTTGAATCGAGCTCAATTTCCACAGTTTTCCGATTTCGATGACATTATTAGGGAGTTCTTTAGTACGTAATATTTGTCTGCATCAAACTCGCTCTAGTCTTTTTTTTTCAGTAGTCAATTTTATTTCACTTGTGCATATTAAGGTTTTAGTGAAAACGTGAGACATGAAACCATCAACCAAAGAATAAAGTAGTTGAAAAATTAATTAGAAATTGATAATGAAGTAACAATAAATTATTGAAGTACATATTTAGAACAACGTATGATTTGTGGTTTTGCCTGCAGAGCGAGTTGGGAGAGTTTCCAGTGCTCCTAGGGCTAAGATGACCAATCATAATGGAGACGAAATTTTCTCAAGAGGGAATCGAATACTATCCACTTACAGAAATAACGATAATATCGGATAAAAACGAGTGATACTTCGAATCCATTAAACATTATTTGCATTTTTTCACAAAATTGGACAATGTTGCTTACCTGTTTAGTACGTAACGCTGTCCAATTATTATAGTTTGCTAGATATAGTTGCAGAATTTGCTTAATTTGACTACTTACTGGAGAGATTTTGGAGTAGCTGCAGGAGCAAGTGACCATACTGGTTTTTAGAGAAGTCCAGCGCCAATCCGGTGCGCCAAGGAACGGTAGAGAGGCGCAAGAACTGTTGGCGCTGTTCGGGCCGTATATAAAGGCAAACTCCGGTACGTCGGAACATTGAAGGGAGGCACTATAACTGGTGGTACTCTTCGGGAACTAAGTAAATGCAAACCCCGGTACGTCGGGACACCGAAGGGAGGCACTATGACTGGTGGTACTCTTCGGGAACTAAGTAAATGCAAACCCCGGTACGTCGGGACACCGAAGGGAGGCACTATGACTGGTGGTACTCTTCGGGAAGCATGCCAATCTAAAGGTCTGATAAACCTTGATGTGACAGCTACTACCGGTTGTTTAGAAACGACTGGTTTAACCTCCGCAACTTCCGGTTCATCTTCGGGTTCTTTCTCTGCTGGAGGTGGTACTTCTTCCACAACTGTATCCGCTGGTGTCTTAACGAGCTTATAAGCTTCCAGTACCTTATCCACTACGTCGTTCACTATTTGTTTCAATCTTTCCTTAATCGGAACTTCTCGATTTTGACCAAATGGAAAACTGAGTGAATACTTTTTGACGAATGGAAACGGTTCCCTCAACGGAAAGCTCTCTCGATAGAAACGTGCGATTGGGAGAAAGGAGTGAACACATGGTGACTCTCCTACCAAGGCCAGAAGTACGAACACCAGAGAGGAGCTAAAAAACATCATAGTGATGGATACCGAACCGATTTGAAATATAACTCGGGGAAAGAGGTAGGTATCTTTTATCTAATAATTTTGCTATTACCCAGATTTACGACTCATAGTGAATTTCCTTTGTTAAGATACTTTTTTCGTTAACTTTATATAGTTAATAGTTGTGAATCGCAGGCGGTATAGTTCAGAGAATGTAGGCATCGATTATAAAAGTTTGAAAAACAACTAAACATACCTACCTATATATATTTTTAGATATATAGAAGATTTATTAATGATTCTGCGAATCAGCTCACTGGATAAAAAGTTTTAGTCATGAAGCATGACGTATCTCACAACTTTACATTGTTTTGAAATTTGAGCGCAAAGAAATTGTTGACGACCCATTTTATGGCCAAAAAAAAGAGAAAAAAAAAAAAAACATTCCGAATAATATTCTGCAATTCAAGAAAGATCTAGGATTCTTAGCCTTTTCGGCAGCTTTTATCAATTCTTCCTAAAATTAAAATGCTGACTGCGTAAAATATGTGTTTTCGTCCTTTAACTGATAAACGGGAAAGGAACAAGGAAATTAACGCTCCTTCCAACGGGCAGGACGAAGAACTTGCAGTGACAGTAGCCCAGACCGATTATTGGCGTTGGAGCGCAATTTTCAGTCGCACAGGAAGGGCAGATTGAAATCGTCTGAAAACATGTCCAATAAATAAAAATAAATGTAATTGAATGATTATATATATAATTATCTTCTTCCAACTATCATGCGAATGTAAGCCCTCGGATGAATAGAGAGTAAAAAGATAGAACGAAAAAAGAAAGTAAAAAGATAGAATTTACGTTTCCGCATGCACTGAATGAAGAATTGATTTGGCAACAATGAAACTGATAGGGGACATTCTACAACAAAACCCGCGCATTCTCTGACAATTTCTTCGAAATCGGATGAAACAAGTGGAACTCGACTTCATAACAACGATTTCACAAAAGCGCATGCGCAGTAGCTATTAACGATACAATGTTGAAATTGATATGTGATGATCAAATCGTCATCCCCCAACTATCATCCAAATTTGAGCGAAATCGGACGACAAGGGCGTAGAAAAATGGAGCATAACGTAATTCAGATCATTTGCGTATGCGCTGATAGGAGAACACATTTAGAAACACTGAAACTGATAGGGCGCCGTCTACATCCTAGCCCACACATTCCTTAGGAATTTCATCCAGATCGGATAAAAAATGTGGAAAATAAGCTTGTTACAAGGATTTACGGACACATACCACTTTATTTCCCCCCCAAAGGAGGAGGGGGCACACCATTAAATTAAATAATAATAAATAAAATAAAAGAGTGGGGAGGACGCCCAGGTTTACCCGACGCCGGGATCTAGGGATAAGGGAAGTTGCAGGATAAGTAGCAAGAATGGATGAAAGGAAGTGTCTCTATTATATGACTACCAGTTTGAGTAATAAACCCTCAGGACACGGGTGGTGGAGCACTCCTGCTGAGATGCCCAACTCAAGTAACTTCGTGGCGCTTTTCCCGCACCACACTGCGCGCCATGACAAGGTCGCAGCCATTACCTTGATGTTATTAGGTGCCACTCCTTTTAGCTCAGATATCGCTTGTCGCAGATCATTTCTATTAAATTTACTTTTCTTAGCCCACCAGTCTGCTCCATGTCCACGCTGCTACTGACAACCTGGACATCCAGGACTATGGCAGACCCATCGGGCTTGACAGCAACGATATACTGCTTCTTGCCCCGGTCACTCGGCATGTGATATAGTTTCTCTCTCTCAACAGCCCAACCGCTGGATGAAAGAGCACCTGCTATCTGCTTGGCAACCGCATCTTGACGGAGAATGGGGCTATTGTGATTACAAGAACACTGCTGCACCACATGATACAGATTTTCATTCTTACCCCGACAGACACGGCAAAGGGTGTCCACTGTCCCGCGACTACTCCTCGAACACTTCACCGAGTTGGCCAATGTGGCCACCCAGGCGACATGAAAATGGCGGTAGTCGCGGGCCCCAATGCCCTCTGAAGCCCATTCCACCCACTGAGAAGGGATAGGGAATTCAGAGCACTGTCGGAGCTCTTTACCATCTACTGACTAATGTAGCGCAGCAGCAAACTCAGCAGATGAGCTGGGTTTTGGAGCAGGTGGTTTTGCTCGGTTGCATCACAAAGTCAAGGTCAGCAACAGTGAGGGCAACCTCCCAGCTTAAGCCCCTAAGGGCAAGCAGGCGCTAGCAGAGTAGAGATGGGGCGCTGGCTGAGAGAGAGACAATACCAAGCCCACAGACCTTGACCCATGCATGGATATAGGCACTTGGGACAACAGGTGGAAAGCCTAGCCAATAGTGCACAGCAGAGCGAACTTCACTATCTAACTCTAGCAGCCTCCCTGCAGTAGCCTACCAAAGACTAGCCCATATGTCAGCTTTGGCAGTAATTACGTGCGAAGGAGGCGCAGCTTCTGCTGTGGCTTCAATGGAGCCTTGGTGATACGAGCTAGTGCTCCACCAAGGTCCACATGGCTTGCGGCAATGGTGGCTACGCCCATGAAGTCAACTCCAAGGTACCGCCAAACCTCGAGCACGGATCCGGTGGCGATGGGTGACTGTCCTATGACAAAACACTCCTCATCCACCACCTTCACCTGATGCTGGCAACCCGACGGGACCAAGGAGACTGACCCACACTTATCCTGGTTAAACACCAAACACGGCACACCTAGCTAGCTGCTCAGCAAAGACATTGAGGGCGATCTGCAAGCCCTCACGGGTTTCAGCAAGTAGGATTACACCATTGGCAAAAGCCAGTGCACCTACTCACAGCCAGGGGCGAGATCGAACCCTTTTTCAGCAGGGAGCTTAATCAAGGCCGTGCCCACGAATAGGTTGAAGAGCAGTGGCGACAGAAGATCCTCCTGGCGTACCTCGCGCCCAATGACAACATCCCCTGACATCTGGCCTCGTGCCTCGAGGATGGTCACGCCTTTGTGGTACAGGCGAGCAACATTCTCAATTAAACGAGTAGGTGCTCTGACACCACGAAAACAATCGGTCGGGGCAAAATGGCTAACAGCGTCAAAGGCCTTAGCGACGTCCAGAGCGGCAAGATGGAGTTGCTGTTTCTTAATTTGGGTCAGCGAAATGACAGTTTGGAGAACTGTAAAGTTCTCCACTGTGCCATCCGCTGGCCGAAATGCTCTCTGACGTCACCAATGACACCAGCTGCTAGGAGGCAAGATGCCAGAATCTTTTGGAAATGGCGGAAGACAACAGACGATATAGATATCAGGCGGTAGCATCCAGGTTTTTTTGGGGGTTTTCCCTATAGAAGCAGCAGGTTGAGGATGAGCAGCTAAACTGTTTTCGAGGCTTTTTTCCAACGTCCGGCAGAAATAGCATCAGGTTCAGTAGAAGTGGAGTTACTCACACGGCACTTCGGTGCCTCGTTGTGAAGCACCGGCGTGTCCATGATACTGTGCAAGGAAAGGTAGGAAGGAAGTATGTATGGTTTTTGTTTTTAACTTCTTGCAGAGTCTAATGGCTAGAGGTGAGCATGAAGAATCGATTGAGTATGGATGTTTCGATAAGTGGGACTAGTGTTACACAGGAGATGTCTGTGACTGAACCTGTGGCTGTCTGTAACTCGTTCTCAGATATTATTGGCTACTTTCAAATCAATCTTGCGATATGTATTGCTAATATTTCACGTTTTTGCCCATTAATCATTATGATTAGCTTTCGATTTTCATTTAATAATTAATAACATTCTTCTGTTTTTTTTTTTTTTTTTTTAATAAATAATGTATTTTATAGGTAAAAATGGCTCCATTAAGCTGTGAACTACGGTACAAAGATGAGCAGATGCAGGCTGCATTACGAGATGTGTCTGAAGGGATGGCAGTTGCAGCAGCAGCAAGGTTGCACAATGTTTCTCAGGTGACGCTGTTGAATAACAAACGCAATGACAAGTAGGTACCCAATAAGAGAAAAACGCTACAAATTATTACATAATGGTTTATTACTTCTATGATAGATAGCCCTTCTACGCAGAGCGTTGGTCGATAATTATTAAGCCCCATATGTAATATATGATCAGAACATGGCGCTTTGTGCCTCCAAGAAGGGTTCACACTTTTACAGTTCTGTGACCCTGCAATTTTACGCTTCACAGTAAAGATGTTTAAGAAAACGGGAAAATGATGCTTGAAATAATCTTTCATTCCAAATCTTTCAAGTATATCTTGTATGTATTTTCGTTGGGATAGTTGCATCTCCCCTTTTTTTTCATAATTGAACTCAATTCCTAGGCAGTAATGTATAGATCCCATGTCCTTTGTTTTGAATTCTGCCATTATTTTTTGTTTAATCTCTTGTAGTTTTTCTTGATTTTTAGAAGCCAGAGTCAGGTCATCGACATAGACAGCTAAATATACTCGATCATCCCTTTCACCATGGATGTATACACAAGGGTCAGCATCGAGGGCTTTCATGCCTATATGATCTGTGAGAATTTGATGCAACTTTTTATGCCACATCCTTCCTGATTGTTTTAGTCCGTATAAGGATTACTTTAGCGCATGCGCAGAATGGAGCAATGGTTGGAGACAAATGAAATTGGTAGGGTACAATCTACAGCCAAACCCGCAGAGACCCAGAAAATGCAATTAAAATCTAATGAAAACTAGACCTTGTTCTCGGAGTACACTTTCTCACATGAGCAGGAGCTAATAATGATGGAATCAGGTTGAAATTAACACGGAATAATTAAACCTCGTTTAAAAAGGAATACATATTCGCGTTTGCGCAATAGCCACTAATGATAGGATTATGTTTAAATTGTTAGGAATTGCTCAAATTAACCTCTCCCACCTATCCTCCAAATTTGAGAAAGATCGTACAACGAAGGAGTGAGAAAATGATGGTTGATGGAATTTACGTTTGCGCATGCGCCGATTGAAGTATTGATTTGGGAAACATTGGAATGCATAGGGAATCATCTTCACCCTAACCCGCACATACCATGAAAATTTCATAAGAACCAGTTGAATATAGTGGAAATTAAGCTTGTTACATAGATTTACGGACACACACACAGAGATAGAGAAAGAAAGATACGGAACGAAAGTTGTTGAGAGTAATCTTAAACGTAAAATGCGAGTGGATACTTTGCCACTGTAAAAAAACAACAGCCTTTTGATTTTAGTGGATACCACATCCTTTCAATCTATCGTTCAAGTTATCACTTCCCTTATTACTTAATTTCCCTGAACCAGCATGGTTCCATTTTTAAACGATCAGCTGTGACAAATCTTTTGAGCCTCCGAACCTACATATTGAATGCCTTTAGCAACGGAAAGCAAGTTGTTCTATATGTACAGATTTTTCTAAAGTTTTTGATAAACTTCCTCATTTGAATCTGTTGAAGAAGTTGAAGCCATTATTGGTTCTTAGGCGATTTTCTTAGGTGGGTCGAGAGTAATTTAGTGGGGAGGAAATTGATTGTTAGGGCGGTAGGTGAGCTACCCCAGCCATTTCAAGCTACTTCCGGTGAACGTCAGGGTTCCTACTTGGGACACTTATTTTTCTTACTTTTCCTGCATGATTTACCAGAGGCGATGGTGGAGCGAGTCAACTTTTTGATATTTGCCGATGACTTAAAATTGTTCGCTGAAATCGATATAGCCAATGATTGCCGAGAGCTTCAGTTGAGTGCTCACCTACTTCTGAACATAGACAAATACGGCGTAACAACATTCGTCCGGTCCCATACGTTTATTGGTTTTGATTACTCACTTAAGGATCAACGATTGAACAGGATGTCGACAGTTTCGGTACTTGGTGTTATCTTTGATCAGCATTTAGTCTTCATCGATCGTATAAATAATTTATACAATCGGGCCATGAAATCCTTAGGATGGCTGTAACATCCGTGATTTCACTAATACTCGAGCCTTGGTACTGTTCATTAATGCCCTGGTGACTCCCACTCTTGAGTATGCGAGTTTGATTTAGAATCTTTATAACCAGGAGCATAATAAGCGCATAGAGTATATTCAGCATCGTTTTCTAAGATATGTAGCGTTTAAGAAGGGTATTTGCAAACCCAAGCATGAGGAAAATCTTCCCGCATACAAATCCGTTTCAGACCATCAAAAACCGTAAAGTAGAATCCGGTGAAAAAACCATAGTAAAGTAAAGGTAATGTGTGTGTTTGTGTGTGTGTGTGTGTGTGTGTGTGTGTGTTTGTTGACCAGATGTTTCTTATTTTCATTGAAAATTTGTGAAGTTTTTCAATATTGTGTTTTTGACCAAAATAGTATTTGTCCATCAAGAAACTTTTGATTGATGAGAAAAAAAAAGACAAGCCTAACTGTTCAGTTGGTGGAATGCTTGAACACCTGATTCTTCAATTTGGGAGCAACCTTTGTGATTGGAAATTTATCCACCTTGGTTTTTTCCCCCAAAGAAATCAGAGCTTTTCGACAGTTTGATGCTTGTGCACTTGTGCAACCAGTTCAGCCACATAGATCTACACATACCTAGGAAACATCTCAAGCACAGACATTAAACGTCAACAATGCACATTATTCATAACGACATAGGTTATAACTGCGAAACGTCTATAAAGGCGGAATCATGGACAGATGATTGGCTTGATACGTAAGAACGATAATTTATTTTCTTATAATGACTGCACTTAGGACGTCATAACCAAATTGCGAATAAAGGCGACTTTTTGATAAAGATTGGGTTTTCACAATAATTTATAACGGTGTAAGTACTGAATTATCGTAATTATGAGGAATTAGCAACAGTGCTGTGTGACTGCGAAGCTACACTGAATTCGCGGCTTCTAACTTACATCTACCAGTAAACTGGAGATCTACAACCGTTAACTCCAGCTCATTTCATTCACACTAATCAGTCAGGAAGTGAAGTGCCAGACTTTGAAGCAGAAGGAGATGATGGTCTACGCAAAAGCTCTCAGTACTTATCAAAAATTCGTAATGGAGTACGTCAGCACTTTCGAAACGAATATTTAGCGATGCTAGTATAAATTGCTGAACGAAGAATACCGACTCTGAAAGTGGGAGATGTGATGGTACTTGTCGGTATCGAAAACCCGAAGCGGATCAACAGTTTATTGCGTATTATCACAGAGTTGTATCCTGGTCGTCGATAGGACATCGTGTTGCAAAAGTTCGTACAGCTACTACTGAACTAATAAGGCCTTTCCAGCGGTTTTTTCCTCTAGATATAGGCAACAGCACGAGCGAAGAATTGTGAGAGTAAGACCAGAAGATACTGAGGAACATCAAGCGTACGAAGACCAAGAAAGAAGAACAACAAACAAATACATTCAAAGATGACTTCGAGCCACTATCCATCTTCACATGTAGTGGCGGATTGGTCAAGAAGCCTCCTACACTCTCCAACTTTGGATGCACTCGTTAGTATCTCTGTGGGCATAGTAAAGTGAGAGTATATTGCGGCTACCTATCTTGTAATGGTATCGATTCGGGTTTTCGACGTTCAGGCATAAGTTGTGTTCAATAATAATTTCACATCCCCTTGTCCATATGATCATTTTTGTGGTTTATTGGAAAAATATATTCTATTTTGTGTTCTCATGCTAAAAGTGAAAAACCTTCTAATTATTTATTTAAAACTAATAGAACATAAGTACAGTGATTAAAAGTAAGTACATCAACTAGACCGACCGTGACTAGAATTACCAAAACTGCTTCTCGAGCTGGCAGCTCGATATATATATATATAATAAGATATATACATAATTCGATAATTTACGTAAATTTGCTCAACTTTTTGCCAATTTTGAATATTGTTGTGGGGAGTAATGAGACTGGTAATGCTTTTGTCATGTAATGCTTTTTTCTCACGAGCAATATTTTCATCATCCAACTCAGATCAAACACACCAGGCCGTCGACTATTACCAAGACGGCAAATAGATTTCATGAAGATGACGCAACCCGTGCTGATGGAGTGATTCATTAACTGCTCTTAGATGAGAAGTTTTTATTTGGATTCCGGATCAACATTTGTACGATGAATCTTCAAATCTTCAATTGCTCACTTCCGTCCCACGTAAAACGATCCATACTTCTTCGCGGCATGCCTCTGTAAAACCATAGATTAACCGAATTAATGATTGCATACATTCAACTTTATCATTAATTACACATTAACAATACCTACTTAAACCAGTGTTAGCATTTCCAAAACATTATAAATTAATATTCCAAATGTTCATTATTTTCTCATTAGATAATAGTTGTGTTCATTAGGTGATTATCGGTCGAATGGTACGAATTTATCCCCCAATTCATAGAAGAGTCATCAATAGTGAAAGTTACTGATAAATGCAAATAGTGAGAATTTCACTTGACGCTTGTGTGCAGTGATTACTGTTTATTCAAGTAGAACTAAACACTATTGAAGCGTAGGAGATCGGAAGTATTTGAACTCAAGAGTTGATAAAGATGGTTTGGTGAAGCCAATCCCTTCTCTCGATGCGGAGAGCTTCAAGAGAGTGTACTACACCTCCCCTTCTAGATTATTCTCAGGAAAATGACTTGAATAACCGCTGGAATAGAAAAGAAGGCTAATGCTGAAGGCAGGTGAGGTTGGTAGCTGCTGGAAGGTGGCTGGTGCTGAAAACGGATGTAAGGAGGTGTGAGAGCAGGTTCGGGCGTGTTGATTCATAAGTAGACAGTCTTAGCTGCCCTCATCATTAATGGGTAGCAGTGTTTGGTGTATATCCTGTATGTCGTGTGAGAGCAGAGAGACCACACGTGGAGGTGGAGGTGTGAATATATCGTGAAGTAGAGAACTATAGCACCCAACAGTCGTTGAGCTGGCGACAGGTCGTCCTAGATTGACCTGTTTCTCAGTCCGAGAAGAACCGATGATAGGCCAATGTACCATTTTCTGGCTATTAAATGGCATGATTCATACCTCTTGACGCGACCGGTAAAAACGTTCGAATAAAGGCAAGGGGGGAAAGAGTTAGAGCGGAGGAGTTTGGCTCTGGCTGTTAAAGATTTAACCTTTATTCTGTGAAGCGCTGTGTTCAAGGGTGATTTGGAGTGGGTTCTTGGAGAAGTAATGTGATGAATAAGCAATGAACTTCATTTTGGTGATTTTAGTTCATCGGTGTGGTGTTTTCTTCAATTTTCAATTGAAGGCTTAAGTTAAATATGCCATCCACAGAACTGCAGAAGTTGTTACTCCTCGTACATTGGGTGGAGTAAAGGCAAACCCATCAAAGGAGATCTAACCCCAGATATACTGTGAGTTGGGCGTGAAGATCCAGAACAAGGATCAAATTATAATGAGATGACGCTAGTTCGGGGCTAATTATAACAACATCGGCTGGACAGTACACAGATGGAGAGCCTGGTCGAGAACGGGTCAATTGATCCAGTCAAACATGGAAATGTTTGAGAAACTCAAGCATCACAATAGATTTGCCTCAAGAGTGGAGACCTAACTGAGACCAAGGAATAGTTTGACGAGGGGTTTGAGGTATGCATGATAAAAAGAATGAAATCACTTATAAGTCGTTAGGCTTCTCACAACCTGGCAGGGAGAGTTGGGTAGTGGAACCAAGGAAAGGTTGACGTACCACCTCCTGACGTGATGCTGTACCTGTGCATTAGCTTATCAAGTTTGTGGTCGGGCATGTTGAGTTCTCTGCCAGGCTTTATAGCATGTGGTGGGGAAGACCTGGCAGAGAACTCAACATGCCCGACCATATTTTTTCCACCTTATTTTGAATTCCCTTCACGAGATGAAGTGATAGCCCATTGTACGGGATTGTTTCCAGTCACAGCCTTAGGAATCTCCCAAAAGTCCAATTTTGCAGCAAATCGGGTTCCGTCTACCAACCTAAATACTCATTATGATTGAGCTTTGAGACACCTTCCCTGTCTCATGTGCATAGACTACGTCAAAGCACCAACTTCCAGCCCTTCAGATGGAGGCAGTGGTCTCGTCACTACCAACAAGTAGATCATTCTGCAGAAATGGGGTATAGGTGTATAGATTCATGGGAGTGAGTCCTTTTCCACGGATCTCTGCATTTGGAGTTTTTTGGATATCCAAAAACTGAGGCACCACCTGCATATTTGGTAATGAGAGCTCGAACCTTTCCCAAAGGTTAATAAATGTACTTGTCATTTTTCAAGGACATTGACTATGTGAACAGTCTCCTCACAGGAGGATCTTCCTAGATTTTTTCTAGGAGGAGACCATATGGCAAATTGCAACAGAACTCTCAAACACGACTTTCATTCATTGGAAGATGTTGGATTCTTCTGTCCCCAGGTAGTCGTAAATCAAACTGGAAGTGTTTGAACCGAACTGTGTTCTTTGATCCACAGAGAGTGTATGGGGAGGTCAAAATGGCACAACCTTGTGTAGTAGACATCATGGGATACATATTAAGCTATGGTGTCTCTGATGGGTACCGCTGGAGGGCACCCTGTGGCTCTGTCCATCATTGTGAGGCATTATATGAAGATGTTAGAGATGGGTAGTGCATTTAATATTTTAATGTTCCAGTTTTCTACCAGAAATGTGCCTGGGAAGGTTCCCAAGGGAGCCCGGATATATATGGTGATCATGGCTATGTTGTAAACAGGGCTGACTCTCTTCACGATCCGGGCTGAGGACACACCAAGGAAATCAGAGGAGGGTCAAAATATCGAGCTCTTACGAGTGAAATTGAAGCATTAATACCTGGACGTGGGGATTAGAAAATTGTTCATCGTCGTCGGTTGAACATACCTACCAGTTAGGTTCTCCTTTTTTTCTTGCGTCAGGAGGTATAAGGTGCTGAATCAGCTACCTTGCGTGGGATGCTTTAGGGATAGTTCGACAGTAGAGATAAATGAGCTCCATGAATGTGCAAAGCTCTTGTGCGGTTTAATGATTGATGAGCTCGACTGTATGATGGAGATGTGGGATCCCTAATGCAAACACTGTATGTCCCAAAATTCGGAGAGGCTAGTAGGTACTTCTCCTTGTCGATTTCGAGGACATGCTCAGCTATCACTGAGAGAACTATAGGTTCATGTGCCGGAGGTGTTCACTCTGATTCCAGATCTGTATGCCGTCCAGGTACTAAGCCGTGAAAGGAGGTCTCGATAGATGTAATGCATAAACCATAACCACGTTTGGGGTGCATTACGCTGGCCATCGTTCATACTCCTGAACTGAAAAGTCCCAAAAGGAGTAATGATGACAGTTACCCATCTGTATATCACTCAGGTGTATCCAGTCATAGAAGAAGGCTCGATAGAGGTAGATCGTAGAATAAATGGTGGGGGGCTGTTTAGTTGTGGAGGTGCGGAATGGTAATGGTCTGAGACAGTCTTGGAGTTAAGGGCCCTATGATCACCAACGTGTGACACCTTTCCATTGGGTTTCATCATCACAACGTAAAGCCGACATGACCCGAAGGAATTAAAGGTTTCATTGTTCCGTCACGAAGTAGTTCATGAAGGTACAGCATAGTCTTGTTGTCAGCTGCGTACGTCAACGGTGTGTCCCAAATTACATTTATGGTAAAAGTGCCCTCTGCTATCCGCCCATCAAAAAAATAAAACCAGCACCCTTTACACTGAACCTATGCTAACCAAACACTAGAGGCCTAAACACAAAATTATCCGTATTGAACCACCTAGCACCTCAATTGACCTAACACATTATTATCTATACTGAAACTTGATTATCACCCCTTCTTACATCTGGCGAGCTTCGATGTATTGCTATAACATCTAAAAGACCGACCGGCCTCCTTTCAGTTATCATCATAAATCCATAGGGAGAGGAATAATGGCTGCGATCATGATAAATTATAGATCCTATTGCTGGAATTCAGTATTAAATTATTAAAATTTAATAAACGATGGATGGGGTGGTGCAGCCCTGATCATTCAAGACCGCATTCCTTACGATGACTTTTCTCAATCTATACGTAAATTTCGAAATCTGCTTAGCGCAGCTTCAATTTTATGTGACGTATGCTTCATGGAAGTATTTTTTAAAATGCCAAATACAAGGGGGGAAAATTAACTGGAATTCAGTAGATATCGCTGAGCAACTATTCATTGTTCTTTCCGATCACAGACTCATGCTTGGTAGCTTATACTTGCTGAAATCTTAGACACCCATTTTTGCGTACTAGACGCCATTTCTTCGGCACTTCCAGATTATAAAAAGGTAATCGTGCGGGACAACAATTTGCCTGGTATCGACTGGTCGAATGTTTCCCAGACAGGGTTCAGCGATGGCCTGGACATGTGGAGATGGACTTGTACATACAGATGATGCTCCATGATCTTCATCTACTCAACAGTATTCGCTATTATTTTGGTAATTTTTTGGACCTCGCGTTAAAAACATTAATGAAATCCATCTCAGAGCAAGTGAACCGATATTCATAGCGTTTGTCGCTCACACCCCTTTCAAATATACTGTCTCCCTCCGATCCTCAGGCTCTCGG
This sequence comes from Adelphocoris suturalis, assembly GCA_030762985.1. Classification (NCBI taxonomy): domain Eukaryota; kingdom Metazoa; phylum Arthropoda; class Insecta; order Hemiptera; family Miridae; genus Adelphocoris; species Adelphocoris suturalis. The sequence goes on from CM061042.1 coordinate 116,418,984, forward strand.
TTCTTTCCAAGCAAGACGATTACAAATACTTTTTAACATTCCTGTCAATCTATTTGTAACTGGAATAAAGTCGTGGACGATGAAATTGATGAGGCATCCGAAAAGTTTTATTCTGTTGTTAATAGCGCCATTGAAAAGTATGTCACTAAAGTCATACCACTGTCAGTCAGTCTCTCGCAAAACGCTTTGATCGCAGTCTCATATTCTCCACTAAACATGAGATAATATTAGTAGCCCACTCTCTGTGGAAAATTACACACGAGTTCGAGGAATACAACCTATTTACCTCGTTTCGCAATCAGTGCAAATCTATATCTGCGAGACTTTATAACGCCAACATTGTGTTCACGGTTCAATTCCCATAATATCAAACACTTCTGGAATTACATCAACTATGAGCAGGGTCGAAATAGTTTACCGAACAGCATGTATCTTGATGATTTTATTGATTATGTATATATATATATATATATATATTTATTATGTACCTTGCGCACCGCTTACGTACCTAGTTTTTTCATTACGAGGTCCAATTTTACTTGACTAGATTGACTAGATATATACCTACTTACTGCATAATTTTTTACTTACTGCAGGGAATATTCGTGGTGAAACTCGATGGACCACGGCCCTTGAGGGGTAGTAAATGCGTGATGGTGATCCAACTACCAAGGCCAAAAGCGCGGATATCACCAAAGAGAATAAAAACATCATCCTTTCTTCAGATATTTTCTGAAAACTACGCTCGTTAAGAAGTGATGAGAATTGTGGCGGCACTTCAAACAAAGACCAATAAACCTAAGCTTAAAAAAAAAAAAAGAAGTTTATAAAAACATTAAAGATACCGCGATGATATTGGTTGACTAAAATATTTTTTAAAACTTAGTTTTCAGGAAAACTCTTTGATGATTAATGACCCCGAGGGCAGCGTGCATATTTTATGGACGGTTTATGTGTGGTTTAGTTGAGTTTTGACACGGTGATTCGGAATACTGGTTTATTAATCTCATTTATGAACTTACGTAAGCGACCAAGTTAAACAGTTAAATCCACTCAAAATTTGTTAGTTGACGTTTCAACACACACACACACACACACACACACACACAAGATACAAGATACTTTATTTGGAGAATCTTTACATTTTGGTTTAGAAACTGCACCCCCAAGACCACATGGTCGCGCGGGGGGGGGTGTATGTATTACATTTGATTCAAAAGAGTTATTAATTACTTACGTATTTAAATGACTAAAGTGCACAATATCACACAATCTCACAAAGTGTTTACAATAACAGTAGCAAATTTGTCTCGTTATTAAATTAATACTTAGAATGACAAAACATTACATTATAAATACAGTTAATTTCATAATTAATATCACAATTGAATTCAATTAATTTATTTAATTTCATAATTAATATCATAATTCCATGATTAATATCATAATTGAAAACAATTTTAAACAATTTAACACACATTTTTAACGTTTAAATTTCACTAGAACACAACATGTTAGCATTTGAGGTAGTTTTTGAGTCTCTTCAGTAGATATCTGTTCGTGAACTGTTCTGAGCTTTCACCTTCACCAATGACGCAGGGAATAAGGTCGTTGAAAATTCGCACTACTTTGTAGAACGCCTGGATTCTGCCATGGTCATGCCGTATTCTAGGGACCATCAGATTGACCACCGTATTCCTCCTGGTTACTCACAAAATCTCCTCATTCATGAGTTTATACCATTGTCGCAAAACCCAGGAGAAGACCTCAACTCTATAGATCTGAACAAAGTCCACACACACACACACACACACACACACACACACACACACACACACACACACACACACACACACACACACACACACACACACACACATTTTTTTTTTTTTTTTTTTTTTTTATAAACCTCCCCTCAAAGACGGAGGGGGCACGCCATTAAATTGAAAAATAAACAAATAAAATAAAAAGTGGGGAGGACGCCCAGGTTTACCCGACGCCGGCTCTGAGGAACAATGGGATGAAAGGAAGTGCCCCTATAAAATGACCACCAGTTCAAGTAAGAACCCCTCAGGACGCGGGTGGTGATACCACGGAGTACTCCTGCCGAGATGCCCAACTTGAGTAACTCCGTGGCGCTTTTCCCGCACCACACCCCGCGCCATGACACGGTCGCGGCAATGACCTTGATGTTATTAGGTGCCACTCCTTTTAGCTCAGATATCGCTTGGCGCAGATCATTTCTATCATATTTACTTTTCTTAGCCCGCCAGGTCTGCTCCATGTCCACGCTGCCACTGACAACCTGGACATCCAGGATTATGGCAGACCCATCGGGCTTGATCGCAACGATATCTGGCTTCTTGCCCCAGTCACTCGGCATGTGGTATAGTCTCTCCCTTTCGACATCCCAACCGCTAGATGACAAAGCACCTGCTATCTGCTTGGCAACCGCATCGTGACGTAAAATGCGGCCACCGTGAGTACGAGGACACTGCTGCACCACATGATAAAGATTCTCATTTTTACTCCGACAGGCACGGCAAAGGGTGTCTACTGTCCCGCGACTACTCCTCGAACACCTCACCGAGGTGGCTAACGTAGCCACCCGGACAGCGTGAAAATGGCGATAGTCGCGGGCCCCAATGCCCTCTGAAGCCCATTCCACCCACTGGGTAGAAATGGGGGATTCAGAGCACTGTCGGAGTTCTTTACCATCTACTGACTCATGCAGTGCAGCAGCGAACTCAGCAGACGAGCTGGGTTTTGGAGCAGTTGGTGTTGCTCGATCGCACCACAACAACTGCTGCCGGACAAAGTCCAGGTCAGCAGCAGTGCGGGCGACCTCCCAGCTCGAGCCCCTAAGGGCAAGCAGGCGCTGGCGGCGTAAAGATGGGATGCTGGCAGAAAGAGAGACAATACCGAGTCCACCGGCCTTGACCGGTGCGTGGATGTAAGCACTTGGGACACCAGGTGGAAAGCCTAGCCAAGAGCGCACAGCAGAGCGAACTTCACGATCTAACTCAAGCAGCCTCCCCGCAGTAAGCCTGCCAAAGACTAACCCATAGGTAAGCTTTGGCAGTAAGTACGTGCGAAGGAGGCGCAGCTTCTGCTGTGGCTTCAATGGAGCCTTGGTGACACGAGCTAATGCTCCACCAAGGTCCACACGGCTTGCGGCTATAGTGGCCACACCCATGAAGTCGACCCCAAGGTACCGCCAGACCTCCAACACGGATCGGGCAGGGATGGAAGTTTGTCCTAAGACAAAACACTCCTCATCCACTACCTTCACCTTATGCTGGCGACCCGACGGGACCAAGGAGACCGACCCACACTTAGCTGGGTTGACCACCAAACCACACCTGGCTAGCTGCTCAGCAAATGCGTTGAGGGAGATCTGCAAGCCCTCACGGGTTTCTGCGAGCAGGATGACATCATCAAACACACACACACACACACACACACACACACACACACACACACACACACACACACACACACACACACACACACGCACACACACACACACACACACACACACACACACACACACACACACACACACACACACACACACACACACACACACACACACACACACACACACACACACACACACACACACACACACATATATATATATATATATATTGGGCCGGGGATGTGCCAGTAACATCAGCATCACGTTCGATCAACACGAAATGGTAGAATCTATGGGCTGAAATATTACAAAATCGAGATTTTGGAATTTTTCCATTTAATAATAATGATTTTTTGTGTTTCATTTATAGGTATCCGCCGAGAAAATCGAACAAAACCACTCCGGTCGCTATGCGTTTATTTGTTTTCTTTCCCTAAGGGCGAAATCATCGACAAGAAAAAAAGACATCAACACGGGAGTGATTCGTAACTAGTAAAACATATTAAAAATCGCATTGAAAACTATGACAATTGTATCAGCTAATAATATTATTCCAACAGAATTCTGACTTCCCGAAATCGAGTTTATTATAACTTATCTGTCCTATTGGGCTTGTGAAGCGAAGGTAGGTAATCACCACATTAATTTTCAGTTATTTGGACTAGGATGATGCTGACATTAACAACCTAGATAAATTATTATGAAATATTAGCTATTATGACTTATTATGACCGAGCGTTGGCGTTACCATGACGATAGAGTAACAAAGAACAAGTGACTAAATTGAATAAAGTGAAACTTTAAATATCAACGTAGGTAGGTAGGTATAGTACAAAACTGTATTCAGTCAAATTAGCTACTTCAATTATATTAATTTATTAAATTATTGATTAGTAAATACTTAGGAATTATTCATTATTAAATTATTATTTCTAATCCAACAAAAGAAGGTTAATTACTTCCGCGTCTACCAAGGCCGGAACGTTTTTGCCAATTTTCTAAGAAAATGAAGCTATTGCAATGAATCCATAATTTCCTTTGTGGGAATTCGTTTTGAAATTCCATTAGTTTAACGGTTTTTGATATTTTTTTGTATGTAGAGTTTGATCAAAAAGTTCTGCTTCTTTTCAATTTGCTCAATTTGCTGGTCGTTGAAACTTCTCGTCGATCTTAGCGTTTCTTTTTCTGAGTAACCTGGTTATTATTATATTGCTGTAATATTAATTCTCAACTCTAGTGTTATTCTGATGAGCTTCAGAACCTCCTAGGCTAATTTCTATCCCAATAGACTCACGGTGCTGAAATTTAATGGAGCTCGCCCGGGACACCTCAAAAACAATTTCAAGGTTCGGAGGATCACTGAATAGGTGATGAAGCCTCTGATGCTACTTTCTTTCCATTTCAACCTGCCGTTTTACTAAGTTTTTTGTTTTGAAATATTTAGAAAATTTTCAACATTCATGTACTATAAACAGAATAATTGTGAGGTACTGAGCCTTAAAGGTGTGAAGCATTTTGGGAGGCACGATATGCCAAGTTTTGATCATTTACTAGATTTATAAGGGGCTATTATACACCAGTGATCTGCGTAAAAGGACTATCTAATACAGAAATAATACACCTTTGTGTAATAATTTGCAGCGTTTTTATGATTACCTACGTCTAGTTGGTGGTTAGCTATCAACATGTAAGCCATAACAAACTATATGCAACGTATACGTTTTAGTAAGAGGTTTCCAAATTAGAGTGCTTTGTTTTACATCTTATTGCTAATATGACGACTATAGTATAATCATCTACTATAATTTACCTATGTGGTCATCTTGAGATGAACTCTGTCTAATGTAAATAAAAGCTCACGGCATTCAGTGAGCTCGATCCGTAAAATGATAATTTTATGAATGTGTTGCGTTCATTTTGAAGGATGAATATTATATTTTCAATTATTCTGACGAAGCTTCTGTGACTCGCTCAATAGTGTGGATCCATACAGCTTCTCACCCATAAACGCCACCAATTTGTGCTACGGCAAGACAATGAGTTTTCTTTGATCTCAGATGAGGAAGTTTGAAACTAATATCTTCCCTGCTCAACCGTATGTTGCTGAAATTTACAGGCTTTTTATGTTCGTTTTATATTAATGGATATAGGTGTGATACAACCCTGGTGAATAGAAATATAGCGCAAGCGTTTCCTTCAAACTGTTGTATTTGAACTTATTTTATGATTTCAATGATACAAATTTTGAGAATCTTGCGGTCTGGAGCTTTCCTCCCAAACTATTGGATCAAAAGTTATGATTGTTATATCAATGACCAGAAATGAGCCCCATATGGCACTGAGGCATCGGATTATTTTTATCAAGCCAGAAGGTGATATAGATATAGTACCTTAAAAAGCAAACATGATTCTGAATGACACCATCTCAACTCTTCGAATTGGCTTGTGATCTGCCTGAAAAGCTTTAGCATTTCGAATGATTTTTATGGCAGTGGTGGATCTCATGGATTTTGAATTGATTTGTTTTGGATTCAAATTAATAGAAGGATGCAGCCCAACATATATATGATATACTTATATATATATATATATATATATATATATATATATATATATATATATATATATATATATATATGATATATATCCCTAAACATGTTATTAAAATGGAATTATCTAATGGGTTCTTCAAGGATTAATGGACACAATGGAAAACATACATAAATATTATTCAGAATCTAGGGTTTCTGATAAAATGATTCTGGTCAAGATTTAGCGCATACGCAAACTTAAATACCATCAAGCATCATTCCTTCATGCCCCAGTCATCCTAATTCGCTCAAATTTAAAGGATAGTTGTGAGATAACAAATTGAGCAATCCGAATCAATTTCAACATTATTGTATCATTAATAGCTTCTGCACATGGGTAAATGTGATATTCTTGAATCGAGCTCACTCTCCACAGTTATCCGATTTCGATGAGTTTATTAGGAAATTCTTTAGGACACAATATCTGTATGGATCAAACTCGCTCTAGTTTTTTTTTTTTTTTTTTTCAGTAGTCAATTTTATTTTAATTGTAAATATTAAGGCTTTAGGGAAAATTTTAGACATGAAACCGCCCCACCCAAAGAATAAAATAGTTGAAAAGGTAATTAGCAATTGATAATGAGGTAGCAATAAATTATGGAAGTACATATTTAGAACAACGTATGATTTGTAGTTTTGCCTGTAGGCACTATGCAACTTTCTTTTATGACGTCTTGCAGAGCGGTTTGGGAGAGTTTTCAGTGCTCCTAAGGCTAAGGTTTTTCTGGGATTACCAATCATAATGGAGAAGAAATTTTCTCAAGAGGGAATCGAATACTATCAACTTACAGAAATAACGATAATATCGGATAAAAGCGAGTGATGCTTCGAATCCATTAAACATTATTTGCATTTTTTCACAAAATTGGACAATGTTGCTTACTTATTATAGTTCACTAGATATAATTGCAGAATCTGCTTAAATTTACTACTTACTGGAGAGGTTTTGGAGTTGCCGCAGGAGCAAGTGACCATGCTGGTTTCTAGAGAAATCTAGTCAAACTCCGGTACGTCGGGACATCGAACTATAACTGTTGGTTCTATAACTGGTACTATAACTGGTGGTACTCTTCGGGAAGTATATAAGGGTCTGATGATCCTTGATGCGACAGCATTAGAAACGACTGGTTCTTCCTCCCCAAATTCTGGTTCATCAACCACACGAGTCACAGGTTCTTTCACTTCTGGATCTGCTACTCCTACGAACTAAATCACTCGCGACGAAGTTGTGGAAACCCATTATAAAACGGAACTTAGTGAGAAACGTTGTCTATTTCTACGAAAAATAAAGAGTTACAATGTTAAATCGATTTCGACGGTTAGGCCATCATCAGTAACAAAACAATAACTGAAGACACATTAGAAAGGACACAGCTTATATAGAGACAGGTGAAAGGAGATTGAATCCCATTGGTCGAGAGAAAGGAAAGGGGCAGGAGGTACAACCAATCAAGTGCATACAAAGTGAAAGGGAGATTGAATCCCATTGGTCGAGAGAAAAGAAAGGGGCAGGAGGTACAACCAATTAAGTGCATACAAAGTGAAAGGGGATTATAGCTAATCAGATGAAGTGAAAGGGGGGAAATAACTAAATAGGGTTTCAACAGTGTGAAGGGATAATTCCAAGGTTTACAGAAATGGACCTATCAGTGGTGAAATATATTGAGGTATATCCTCATTTAAACATTTACCAGACCTGTCACTTTTGATAATTTCGAATTTTTCACGTACATTCAACATACCTCCCTTTGGACAAAAATGAAGAAATTTACAAACCGTCTATCTGTCAAATCAAAATTTAACTATGAATGGATTCCTTAAGATGTTTTGCAAATGTAGATCTACCCTTATTTTCCCTGAAATCCTCCAGAAGCTCGTCTATTCTTTCTCTAAATTTCCTACCAGTTTGACCGCAATATTCGTAGCCACAAGAACATTTTAATTTATAAACTCCACTTTTATCCTGCACACTAATTTTATCCTTAACGGATCCTAGTAATGCTTTAAGACTATTTTTATTTTTAAAACCTATTTTATAACCTCTCGATGATAGAATTTTGCCAATTTTATCCGAAATTTTCCCATAATAAGGTAAACTTATCCATTGCTTTTCTTCTAAAGTTACATCTTCCCGAGCCAGATTGGAAACTTTTTCCCTACTCTTTTTCCTAAGAACCTTATCCCATATGGTATCAACGAGATCTCCTCCATATCAGTTACTAGCCGCTATGCTTTTGATAATGGATTTTTCTTTTGATAAATTTTGTTCACTCATTGGAATAGATAGTGCTCGGTTGATCATACTATGGAAGGCTGCATGCTTATGTACTAAAGGGTGATTTGAACTACTATGGATCGTTATATCGCTATATGTATCTTTTCTGTAGATTGAAAAATCATGCTTCTCATTTACTAAAGAGATGGACAGATCAAGAAAATTGAGTTTATTCCCGCCGAATTGGAGGGTGAATTTGATAAAAGGATCGAATTTATTGATTTTTTTGTGAAAAGAATTTAGTTGTCGTTCTGTGCCTTTCCATAGATAATGGTAATATCATCGACATATCTATACCAATAGAGAAGGTTATTTGAGTTACAAGTTGTAAATATTCGTTGCGTAAGATAATCCATGTATATATCTGTAAACAGAGGAGATAACGGAGAACCCGGAGCAACCCCGGGCTGTGTATAACATCGCCCGTCAAATCAAAAGTAAATTTGATCCATACAGACAGACATCAAATTAGACAATTCATCTTTTTCGAAAATATGCAATTTAGAGCCTGAATCAGCCTGCATACCAGCAGCTACGCCGATATTAGTAAACCGAGTAACCACGTCAAAAGATGCGAGTTTAGCATTTGGAGGCTAGTCTGGCTGTGGTCCGTTTTTCTGCTACTCCTTTCACAATTCCACCAACTGTTTTTTTAAAGAGTGGATAAGCTTTCAGTAGCTTCCCATTTATTATTTCTACGGCTTTGTTCCCAATTTAATTTTGTTTTGGTAGCAGAGCGTGGTGGATAACATTGACAGATGAATCTTTGATAATTAAAAATTGATGCTTCCATGTATTTGACCCTAGCGTACCTTAAGAAGTACCGTTTGATCGGTGACGAGCTCGTCACAATGCGCCGCTATAATACTGCGTTGAGTAACTTTAACACTTCGGCCGGGACATGAATGAAATTACGGTTCGGAGGGATACCTGCCTGTAAGGCATACACCAAACCTACACTCCAAGGGACATCTGCATTTTAGGCATTCCTCTCGTAATTTAGGTACGAACTCTTAGAGGGATATATGCCTTTCAAGCGTGTGAATTAAAAATAAGGAACCCATACCAAAAACGTCACCAAAATACCTGGCAGAGCAATGCTAAGTGATTTTCATGTTCAGATAATGGCTGATAATATTGAAGCTGAGGCGTTCTTTGGAAGATTTGAAGATGGAACAAAACAAAATTATTTTTAAATTAATTTCTCTTGACGGGACATCTGCTTTTTAGGCATGAAAGACGTGCTCACTCTTGAAGGGACATATGCCTTTTCAGCATTGAACCCCCCCTTGAAAGAGATGTATGCCTAAAAATCATACAATTCGTACTACACTTAGAGGGACACATGCCTAAAAAGCAGGAAATCCATGTACACACAGCGGGATGTATGCCGAAAAGGCAGGGTATGTTCTGGTAAAATGAAACTTACCGCAGAATGGAGGGAGAACGTCGTTTCCCGATGGTTCCTATTTCACACTAGATAGTCGACTGACAATGTCCTAGGAGGAGAGAGGACCCGTTGCAGTAGAACCGCCCGAAGCTGCAGAAATGTGAACCAAGCATGCCTAAAAGGCATATGTCCCGGCCGAAGTGTTAATTAATTATGGTTTTTTTTTAAAGAAAAATATCCATCTTTATAACTTGGTTTAATTGCTTACGTCGTTGCCCTAGTGTCAAGTAAAGCTGTGCAAGCTACTTGTTCAATATTCGTATCAAGGTCGGCATAAGGAAATTCAAGAGGGAATAAACGCTCTCTTTTTACCATAGTAGTTGGTTTAAGATTAATATGTTCTTAAGCCGTTGGATAACTAGAAATTTCAGTTATTAAAGGCCTATTTGTCGTATTAGTAGGACGAGCATTAGCTTTATTCCCACGGGGAAACGGTGGGGAAGGCGATAATAGTGCCAACGGCTGGGTGCCGCGGCTTTCACGTTTTTGTGAATATTTTGTAAGTACTGGATTGCCTTATTATTATTTACGTTAGTTTCTCTCTGCTGAGGGTAAACTACTTTACTACATTCTTTTTTAATTATTGTATTGTTATTATTATTCCTAGTATAGTTGCCAGATTTACTAAAACTAGGGTTGACACTTATTAGGTTGGGTGAAGGCATGCCATGGTTAGGATGGGTCTTATTCCTATTATTATATTTAGATTGGTTATTAAAATTATTATTAGTGGAGCTGGTAGTAGGTACATATGCGCCTTGGTACCCACCAGCTGCTTGAAGTTTATGATTATTAGGTTGTCTCACTTGGGTTTGAGATTATATAAGCTGACGGCGGCCTAGGATTATAATTAGACTTAGAGGTATTCGTGGTCCCATATTTATATAAATTTGAAGTATTGAATTGTCTATGCATTTCTTCTACTTCCTTTACTAGTTGATATAAACTTTCTTCATCTGTGGGTTTATTAGTGTGAGTAAAATATTGACGATCGTCCGAGTGGACTTGTTTTAATATACTATTAATCAATTCATTTTCAGGATAGGCTTGTAAAATGCTGTTAGCAGCATATACATCATCTACAAAGTTGCGTAGTGATTCGGTAGGGCTCTGGAGTCTGTGGATGAAAGCCATAGTTAAATGTAATTTAGATTTGGAGTCGATCAACTCAACTTTTATTTTATCAGCAAACGTCTGATAATTCAATGGGCCGTTCCATCTACTTAGTAGTTGTTTGAAATAATTAAATTTTGGACGCATGGAAAGTTGTCTGATGATTGCAGCAATGAAATTAGGTGCTATAGTATTAATTTGGTATAGCATTAGAATTAAATGGAGGATCTTCTCAGGGTTGGTACTGTCGAAGTATTTAAATTGATCTAGCTTTTCTTGTAGGTATTTAGTAATTTTATTATGATCAAAATTTGGGTGGGGAGACGAGGCTCTAGCTTGGGCTAGACCCGACGTAATAGCATTCGAAATTTGCATGATAACAGATGATTTAGATAGTTCTCGTCAGTACTTACATTTATATTGACTATGCCGCTCTTCATTCATTTTCTCCAAATTTGTATAACTAATTCCGGCATATTGAGAATGGTATTGTTGTATACACATTACACATAAAACAGGGTCATCTTGTTCAACCTCTGGGAGAGGTTGAAAGCCATTTCCTTCCTGGTTATCAGCCATTTCCTTCCTGGTTATCAGCCATTTTAATATTAGTTTCTATTCGTAAGATGGATACTATGAGAGGGTTGTGTATTTCTTAATTGCCCTGGCCAGGTGTGAAATGTAGAAGGTGTTATTGTTGTGATTGAGAATTGGAGGTTAAGGTTTCAGCTTATTGCCGTGAATCCAATAGAAAAATGAAGATTAATGTTAGGAACAGAGCTCCTGATAAATCCTGTTACGGTTTCTTAAATGATCGGCGTCAGGTGGCTACCAATTACCTTTCAGGAATGATCTCGAAATGAGGTGATGAAAGGAAAGAAAGTTGATTAAACTGAAATTATGGAGAAAAAATTACCTCTCAGGAACGTACCTAAAATGAGGTGTAGATGAAAAATAAAGCACAAATGGAAATTAAAAATGAGAATTATCTCTCAGAATGTACCTGAAATAGGAATTAAATAGAAAATAAATTAGCACACGTGCTGAAAATGAAAAAATAGAGTAGGGATCGTCCCTAATAGCTGAATTTAAGCTAATTAGGTAACGCTCTTGCTACCATGTGACAATGGGTGAACAACTTTGAAGAAATTAATACCCACTGTCCTAGCAGAGTTCTGCTACTACTGGGAAATTTTCCAGAAAAATATTGCCTAATGACTTTAGCAACATGAAAAATAAATAGGTAGGAAAATACTGATAGATAAATAAGGGAAAAATAAACTGTACTTGCTGTAACAAGGCAAAAGGAAAATGCGCAGTGGAAATGAAGGAAAAATCAGAACCTCTGAGAAAAAAGGGAAATTAACCTAAAATGGAAATGAAGGGCCCAATGCTGAAAAGGAAAATTGAATTATGCTCAAACCTGGCTGTTGACAAAGAAGCAAAACTCAGGTGGCGAAAATAAAAATGGAAATTAACACTTTCACTAAACTTGGTGAAAAGGAAGAAAAAAAGAGCACTAGGCTGAATAAAAATCAAAGATGGAAAAGAAAATGGTGGGTTGGTTTACTAGGCACAAAACGATGTATCTATAGGGCTTCAGAGAAGAGAATGGGGAGAGAGATTCACTTTACAGAAGGACCCCTTGAACAGGGGAAGGGGCCGGAACAATATAGCCAACCATACAACAGCAAAAGCTAATCAAGGCACCACTAGGTTACAAAGAAGGCTAGGTTTGGAGGAAGTGCATGGAACCTGGAACAGGTGATCCATGACAGTACTTCCTTTCAAAATTTGTGTGTGTGAGTGATTGTGACAGTAGTAGCTTGTGCGCATGCGTAAATGTGAAATGATAGTAACCCGCTTATATTTCACATGTTTTATTCAATTTCGTTGAACCCGTCAGGGGTTGTGCAGGTTAGCCAGTACATGTTCCCCTATCAGTTTCATTGTAGCCAAATCAATACTTCACTTTGCGCATGTGCAAACGTGAATTCCATTAAATGCTCCATTCTTCTTACACTAATCCTTCGATTTCTCACAAATTTGGATGATAGTTGGTAGATGACGATTTGGTCATCCCGTATCATTTTCGATACGATTGTATCATTAATAGCTGCAGCGCATGCGCAAATGTGATATCTTTGTAACTACCCTAATTTCCAAGGTTTCGTGGAAATTTCCTCAGATAATGTGCAGGTTAGGCTGTAGATGGTCCCAAACCAATTAAATTATTTTCAAATTACACCTTCATTCTGCGCATGCACTAACGTAAAACACATCGAGTATGATTTTTCCGTTTCCGCTCTGGAATTTTTTAAGATCATTTAAACTTTACAGTGATCTATACATTCATGTTACGGAAACTAGGAAGCTGTGTGACACACCCAACTTGGCACTTTTTTTTTTGTTTTAAATTCCGTTTATTAGTTTATTTACTTTTTTTAGAATTTAAGCCGCGTCTCAACCGGAAGGGTCATTAGCGGCAATAAAAAAGGGGGGTTGTAAAGCTCACTGGCTTTCAGGTACATCAACAGGGACTGGACCTTGTCTGGTCCTGACAGAACATCCACCCATTGAGGGGGTGAATGCTGGACTCTGAGGTCCATGAGGGCTGAGCAATCCTCCAAAAAGTGGCGGATAGACAAATTACCCCCACATTTCCCATACACAACATCACGAGCTGCTGGATCTAGCAGGTGTCTGTGTGTAAGACGGGTACGGCCAGTGGCAACCCGATTGACCAATATTCGGTCCCTCCTTGGAAGGTCGGCCACGAAAGGATCAACCGAGCAACGGCCCTGCCACTGCTCGAGCCAGATGAAATTGGGCGGATTTTGTAATGCAAATGTTAGCAAAAAGGTGTCAGATGACCCCTTGATGCTCCTACCTCGTTGAAGAGCGATGACTTCAATGACTGAATCCTCTTTGAGATTCTCGAGGATCTCGTCAGCAGAGCACGATATAAGGTATTGGCAACGGATCGTGCCCTGTGAAGTATTAAGTTTCTGGTTAAGAGTGACTGTGACTTCAGTCTCTCCCAACTTCACTATTTTTCCGAGTCTTAATCCCTGTTCCTCCGAGGCTACTTTAACGTGAACCTTGGAGTTGGAAATTATTTTCATTTCAACTGGTTTGCCTATGTGGCGCACCAATGAATTTCCGATTTTCAGGGTATTGTAGGTTTTAAAACCATCCCCCTTAATGTAAACCGTATAAAAACGTGGGAATCCGATCTTCTTGAAAAGATCAAAGAAGTTTCTTGTCACTTTAGGTATTTGGCCTTGATCTTGCTGTTTCTTTGGTGAGCTCAGAGGCTTCACAACAGCATCTGATGGTTCAGTGGGGGTTAAACTATTGGGGACTGAACAATCAGCGATTCCTTTTCCACTGTTTAAAGGAATTTCAATATTTGCACCTCCCAATGGGGAAGTAACAATAACAGGGTTAGATTTCCCTGTGTTCATGGTGAGAGGGACCTCGCCATTCTTGGTTGCCTCCACAAGGGAAGGCATTTGGTGGGAAGGGGGAGTTGGGGGAGGCGGAGTGGAGATCTCCGCAGCTGGGGTGGGAGCCCCCGGGGATGGTACTTTTGGTACCCGCAATATTTGTGTTGGACATTTTCATTTTTTTCTTACGAGAGAGGTGTGTGGGTGTGTGTGTCTGAGTGGATTTTGTTGAGTGGAGTGTAGAGTGGTGTCGCTTATGACATGGAGGCCAATGCTACCTCCACCGGCCTATTGATTATAGCCTCTTCGCTGGTCCGTTGTGGGTCAAGAGGGGGGCATGTCTTGCAACCTCCCAACTCGGCCGCCAACCGGTACTACAGTACAGGGCATGGGGGGAATTTTACGGACGTTACTTGGGTCAGCCCAGCTACCGCCGCCGGAAGGAGTACCGAACCTGCTGCTCCCTCCTCCACATTATGGGGGCCACCAGAGGTTGTAGCACAAGCCTCGCTCCTGCGTGTAGTGTGAGTGTTTTGTGTTGTGACATGTGTTTGTGTGAGGACCGTGTTGGGAATGCTGAATGGAGATCAGGAAAAAGGAATAGAGAGGGAGGGATGAGTACTAGACCCAACACGCTTGTTTCCTGATACCAGAAGATCAGAAGAACAAACATGGAGGGCACGTTGGATCAACGCCTAGGCCTATCACCTAGGGTGAACCAACGCTAGCTCGGGGCCGCAGGGACGCCAACCCTGTAGGACCTGAAGGGTCCCCCCCTACGAGGAGTTTATTTAATTATTATTGTTATTATTTTTTGTTACTTTTACTAATCGTTAATCTCTTTGATTCGTTTCAGAATACCTTCAAAACGGATTTAAATTAAGATAATTTAGATTTTAAAATTTTCGAAGCCCATGCAATAGCCTCATTTTTTACGAAATTTCTCTACCTATGTAAGTGTGATTTTTTATTTATTTATAATCATTTTTATTTATTTATTCTTTGATTTTTTTACAGAATTAACAAAACTTTTGATCTTGGAATGGATTGAAGATGTTTCGTGTGCCGTCAAGATTCTATCGAGGAATCGTTTCATCTGGTGCTGTTATGTTGGAATAAGGTGAGCTTGCTGGTCAAACGACGAGGCTGGTTCCCAAGATTTTAGATTCAATATCGCACTCAATCTTCCGGTGTTGGAGGAATCGAACTTGATCTGGCAGCGTAGGCGTCCTAATTCAAGCACTGTTCAGTTAGCTTGGCTGTTACATGAAGATATGATGACGACTGTGTTGGGACATTCCCCTAAGAACAAAAGCAGTGATTTTTAAATCGAATGAACAAACATTGAGCAGAACCGTTGGAAAAAGTTATGGGAGTATTCCTACCAAGAAGGGACGTTCGACAGATGTTCCCAATATCAGCATCACAGCTTCTAATCACGTTTTTATCAGTTTAAAAAGTTTTCCTGTTAACAGATGATTACCGTTGATGAGTGGTGTTCCAATGATTTGCGAGACTTAAAAACAATAAATAAAACCAGGTGAGTGAATCAGTTTCCATCATTTTGGAGATTCCATACAGCACAAACCCTTTCCGGAATCGGACAGATATATTTTTGGATCTCAGGGTCCGAATTAGAAATATGCAAATATCAAATGCTTCCCCCGATTCTTCATGTTATATCCGAATGAAATTAACTCATAATTGTTACAATTTTCTATCCTTATGTTATTTAATGACAATCGTATATCAAAAGGATAACGAGGTTGAAGTAAAAGTCAGTCTTCGGTTCGATATTTTGATATATTTCCTTATATTTTGACAGCTTTCCAACCTTGAGGCTTTTCGAAGTATTTTACGCATTGGAACAAAGACTCCTTGGACTCCTTGTTGGACTCTGTAAACACATAAAGAGGAAATGGATTACTCAATCGTGGAGCGGAATGATAAATAACGAATGGAACCCAGAGACATAGCTACCAAGCAGTCTATAAGTCTCTTTACATTCAATGTCTTGAGAAATGGTTATTAATAAAAGTATTCTTGCATGCCTCCAATAGATAAATGTATTAAACTGAATTTTACCCCCATCCCGTTTGTTTTTGGTTTATCATTTTCAAACTCACGAAATTCAACTTAAAAATCATTTATCGGCAGGGGATGTGCCAGCAATATCAGCATTACGTTCGATCAACAGTAAAGGATAGAACCTAATGGCTGAAATATTAAAAAATCGAGATCTTGAATTTTTCCATGTAACAATAATAATTTTTTGAATTTCATTCATAGGTATACGCCAAAAAATCGAACGAAACCACCCCGGTCGCCGTGCGTTTATTTGTTTGCTTTTCTAAGGGCTATAAGATCGACAAGAAAAAGATACATGTGAATCGTAACCAGTAAAACATTAAAAATCGCCTTGAAAACTATGGAAATTGTATCAGCTACTAATATGATTCCATCAGAGTTCCGATTTCCCGAAATCGAGTTTATTATAACTTATCTTTTCTATCGGGCTTCTGAAGCGAAGGTAGGTAATCACCACATTGATTTTCAGTTGTTTGGACAAGGATGATAGTAACGACCTAGCAATATGATATTATGACAAAGCTTGGGGGTTACCATGACGATAGAGTGACAATGAACAAGTAAATATATGGGATAAAGTGAAGCTTTAGAAATGAACGTAGGTAGGTATAGTACAAAAACGTATTCGGTCGAATCAGATACCTCAATCATATTAATTCATTAAATTGTTGATTAGTAAATGCTTAAGAACTATTCTTTATTAAATTATTATTTCTATTACAACAGCAGAAGGCCAATTATTTCCGATTCAACCAAGCCCGGAACGTTTTAGCCACATTTTCTAAGAAAATTAAGCTATTGCAATGAATCCATTATTTCCTTCATGGAAATTCGTTTTGAAATTCCTTGAGTTTAACGCTTTTTGATATGTGTATGTAGCTTCTCGTTGGTCTCAGCGTTACTCTTTCTGAGTCCCCCTGGTTATTATTATATTGCTGTAATATTAATTTTCAATTCTCGTGTTATTCTGATCAACATCAGAACCTCCTTGGCTAATTTCTTTCCCAATAGACTCACATTGCTGAAATTTAATGACACTTCAAAAACAAAAACAAGGTTCGGAAGTTCACTGAATAGCTGTTGGGGCCTCTGAGGCTAATTTTTTTACTTTTCAACCTGCCGTTTCACCAAGTTTTTTGTTTTGTTGTTTAGAATCATTTTTAGAAAGATTTCCAACATTCACCTACTATAAACCGAAAAGTTTTGGAGTCCTGAGCTGTAAAGGTGTGAACCATTTTAGGAGGCACGATACGCCAAGTTTTGATCATTTACTAGATTTATATGGGGCTATTATAAACCAGTGATCTGCATAGAATGACTATCTAATACAGAAATAATACACCTTTGTGTAATAATTTGCAGCGTTTTTATGACTACCTACGTCTAGTTGGTGGTTAGCTATCAACACGTAAACCATAAAAAACTATATGCAACGTAAACGTTTTAGAATGAAGTTTAAAATATATGAATGCTTTGTTTTGTACCTTCTTGCTAATATGACGACTATAATATAGTAATCATCCACAATGATTTACCTATGTGGTCATCTATAGATAAACTCTGTTTAATGTAAATAAAAGCTCACGGCATTCAGTGAGTTGGATTCGTAAGAAATTGATAATTTTATTAATGTGCTGCATTGCTTTTGAAGGGCAGGCTTTTTTTTTCGATTGGTATCATTTGATATGGGTGTGATACATCCGTTGCAAACAGAAATGTGGCGCATGAATTTCCTTCGAACTATTGTATTTGAACTTATTTTATGATTTCAATGATACACGTTTTGAGAGCCCCGGGGTCTGGAGCTTTTCTCCCAAACTATTGGATCAAAAGTTATTGATTGTTATATCAAAGACCAGAAATGGGCCCCATATGGCACTGAGTCCTCGGATTATTTTTAGCAAGCCAGAAGGTTAAAGTTGTTATATCTGCTTGTAGTTACTATGCAACTTTCTTTTATGACGTTTTGCATAGCGAGTTTGGAGAGTTTTATGTGCTCCTGGGGCTAAGATTTGGCTGGGATTACCAATGATAATGACGAAAAAAATTTCTCAAGAGGGAATCGAATACCATCAACTTACTGAAATAACGATAATATCAGATAAAAGTAGGGTGATGCTTCGAATCCTTTAAACATTATTTGCATTTTTCACAAAATTGGACAATGTTGCTTACTTATTATAGTTCACAAGATATAATTGCAGAATTTGCTTAATTTGACTACTTACTGGAGAGGTTTTGGAGTAGCCGCAGGAGCAAGTGACCATATTGGTTTTTAGAGAAATCTAGGAACGTCGGGTCTTCGAAGGGAGCACTATAACTGGTGGTACTATTCGGGAAGTATACAAGGGTCTGATCATCCTTGATGCGACAGCGATCGGTTCTTTAGAAACGACCGGTTCTTCCTCCCCAATTTCTGGTTCATCATTCACATGAGTTACAGGTTTTTTCACTTCTGCATTTGCTACATCATCCACAATTCCAGTCACTGTATCCTTAACGAGTGCAAAAGCTTCCAGTACCTTATCCACTACTTCACGCACTATTTGTTTCAATTTTTCCTTAACCGGAACTACTCGTTCTCGAACAAATGGAAAATTGAGTGTAAACTTTTTGATCAATGGAAACCGTTCATCCAACAATAACCTGTCTTGATAAAAACGTCCGTTTCTGGGGAAGGAGTGAACACATGGTGACTCTCCTACCAAAGCCAGAAGTACGAACATCAGAGAGGAGCCAAAAAACATCATAGTGAAGAATACCGAACCGATTTGAAATATGACACCGGGAAAAAGGTATATATCTTTTATCTAATAATTTTGCTATTACCCAGATTTATGACTCACAGTGAATTTCCTTTGTTAAGATACTTTTTTCGTTAACTATATATAGTTAATAGTTGCGAATCGCAGGCGGTATAGTTCAGAGAATGTAGGTATCGGTTGTAAAAGTTAGAAAAACAACTAACCTTACATATCTATATATATTTTTAGATATATAGAAGTTATATTAATGATACTGCGAATCATCTCACTGGATAAAAAAATTCTAGTCATGAAGCATGACGTATTTAACAACTTTACATTTTTTTTGCAATTTGAGTGAAAAGAAATTGATGACGACCCATCTCATGGCCAAAAAAAAAAAAAAAAAAACCATTGCGCATGATATTCTGCAATTCAAAAAAGATTATGGATTTTTTTATTTTTCGGCTGCTTTCATCAATTTTTCAGCAAGTACATTGTTCAACATCATACAGAAATAATAATACTGGAAATAATGCAGGAATAGTAAACCTTTGTGTAATAATTTGCTGCGTTTTTATGACAGCCTACGACTAGTTGGTGGTTACATATATACATGGAAACCATAACAAACTATATGCATCGTAAACGTTTTAGTAAGAGGTTTCCAAATAATAGTACTATGTTTCACACCTCGTTGCTAAATTCATGCATAACCTCATGCATTTCCTTCGAACTGTAGTATTTGAAATTAATTTAATATTTCAATGATATACATTTTGAGAATCTCGCGGTCTGGAGCTTTTCTCTATGCTATAGCATTTTGAATGATTTTTATGGTAGTGGTGGATCTCTTTGATTTTGTATTGATTTGTTTTGGATCCAAATTAAAAGAAGGATGCAGGACAACATATATATATATATATTATATAGTATATATATATCCTTGAATATGTTATTAAAATGGAATTATCTAATGGGTTCTTCAAGGATTAACGGACACAATGGAAAACAGACATAAATATTATTCAGAATCTGGGCTCTCTGATAAAATGATTCTGGTCACGATTTAGATGTCTAATAGGAGTATTGCGGGATATGTCGAACGAATTTGGCAATTTTTTAAAAATATTCAACTACCTATATTATGAATGAAATATGGTATATTTTTATAGATACATAGATTGAGGGGAATATTTGCTTGAAAGTGTTAGGTTTCTCATCTACTTTTGTGGATCGCTCTATTCTTATTGCTTCCGAGACTGCAAGGTAGCGGAAGCTGTGTTTTCACTTTCGAAATGAAAAAAAATTTTTTCTCCAAATCAAAATTTCCACTCGCATTTTGCGTTTCAGAGCCTCCTGAACAAATTTGGTTCCGTGTCTGTCTGTCTATCTGTCTGTATGTCTGTCTGTGTCTGTCTGTCTGTCTGTCTGTCTGTCTGTCCGTCCACATTTCCTTGTAACAGCCATAACTTCCACAATTTTGATCCGATTTTAACCAAATTTTCAGGGATCGTGCGGGTTAAGCTCTAGATGGTCCACTATCAACTTCATCATGATAGAATCAACGGTAGCTTCTGCGCAGGCGGTAACGTGAATTCCTTGTGACGGTTACAAACTCGGTCAATATTGAACGGATTTCGGTCAGATTTTCAGGGATGATGTGGGTAAGGTCCCTTGAGGTCCCATAAGACAATCATCATAATTGCATTAGCGGTACGCTCTGCGCATGCGTGAACGAAATATTCTTGTTACGGTCCTTGCAACAGCCGTAATTTCCACAATTTTGATGCGATTTTCTTCAAATTTTTAGGGATCGTGCGGGTATAGCTCTACATGGTCCCCTATCAGTTCCGTCATGATCGAATCAACGGTAGCCTCTGCGCAGACGCAAACAAAATGTTCTTGTTTCGGTCATAACTCAGGCAATTGTGAACGGATTTCGGTCAGATTTTCAGGGATGATGCGGGCAAGGTTTCTTGAGGTCCCGTATCACATTCTTCGCGATCATCAGCAGCGGTACGCTAGGCGCTTGCGCGAAAGTGATGTTTTTGTTACGGTCACAGCTTAGTTAATTTTATCGGATTTTGTTCAAATTTTCAGAGATATATGTACCATTCAGCTTCCAATTTCCCACCTTATTAATTCCCTGATGCCAGAACCGGTCGTTTCTAGTTTTCTGGAATTTAATGGTGACGTACTGTGAAGGTCACGAGGAAGCTCATGTGCCATTTCTTTGGCAGTGTATTTCTTTCTTATTTTAGACTGGTGCTCAGTAAAGTTTATTCACTTGAGCAACAGAATCATCAATGTGCGATTTGAGATTTGTAAACGATTTTAGTCGGACGACTGCAAACCCAATCTGGTACTTCTGTCCAGTTTCAACTCTACCAACTTCTTGTTAATTTTCTAATAGTCAACTTTCTCCATATTAAAATCAAAATTTTCCTTTTTAATTTCATTTATTAAATGTACCATTCAGCTTCCAATTTCCCACCTTATTAATTCCCTGATGCCAGAACCGGTCGTTTCTAGTTTTCTGGAATTTAATGGTGACGTACTGTGAAGGTCACGAGGAAGCTCATGTGCCATTTCCTTGGTAGTGTATTTCACCTTGTTTAATTAATTTTCATATATTCTTCATATTGGCATTAGTGCGCCATCCTCCAGTCCATGGCACCTCACCTTCCTCCTGGTGCCTTTATCCTCAATGAAACCGCCCGTACGATCGAAATTTGGGTTTTCACTCTCACCCATTGGGTGATGTGCGGGCTTCTGCCGTTTATCAGATAGCACGCATGCAACCCTCCTAAGAAAACATTCAAATTCTCTGTGCAAGGCGCCGTCACACGAAACCACCAGTGGTGTGGAGGATCCCCTAACGTCTTCTGCTGCTGCATTGTATTTGGGGTGTTTGGCGTTCGCTGCATTTTTGGATATTGTTTTTCAATCCTGAGAGCAGTAAGAGGAGGCGTCAGCGTTAATCACGCGCGTATCAAATTACGCCGTTCTCTCTGCGTCACCGAATCCGTGTACTATTATATTTGCAATTTGCTTTGGAGTGCCATTTACATTTTCTTGTAAGATTGGTTCCAGGCCGACGGAATTCCAAGCAAGACATGCCATCTTGGCACAGGAGTCCCCACGGCATACGTAAGCATACCTAAGGAATCTCCTTGTGTAGTCCCTTCACGGCTCAATATGAAATCGTCGCTCTTCCTGAACACTGTTGTTGCGAAGCCCCTATAGGTGTTAAAAAGAAATCTAGAGCACCTAGGCCTGAGCACCCGCACATTCCACAGTTCTAAAGGAATACAGGAGTTGAAGGCATTGTTGGCATCAATGAGAAGCATTCTCCGTTGTCGTCGAGCCTTCGTGATATTCCATGAATAACACTTTTAATGCCAGCTTTTACCCCTGCACAAAGCTGATCCGACCCACATTCCTGATTCAAGTCTATACACATACATTCTATCAGTTGCTTTCCTGCTCTCATGAGGAAAGGTTGTCCTTTCGAGCGTCTGTGTTGTTTCTCTCTTATCAGTTATAGATTCCTTCCTGTTTGAAAGCGTTCCGGTCAATTTCTGGCGAATATGGACTGTGCAAAGTGCACTCGTCAACTGTACTCTCCGAGGAAGACTGCCACATGTAGTAAGTGTAAGTCTTGTTTTCATCCAACCTGTACAAGCTTGAAAACAGTTGATAATTATAGAAAGTTGAAGAATGACCTCAAGGCTAAGTGGCTATGTGATTCGTGTCGGCCGGGCAAAGGGCTATCTCTTAACGAGTCGGACGATGATACACAGGATGAATCGTCTGAGGAAGATAACCCAAATGTTGCTTCACAACCGGCTACTCAAGTTGACATTCAGAGGGTTCTTGACTCTATCTCTCAGTTGAATTCTAAAATTAAGAAAATACCTGTCGAGTTGCAAAAAAGTATAAACGATGTTGCCCAATCCGTACAATTCATGAGTGACAAATTTGATGATTTCTCGAAGGAATTGAAGGAATTACAGTCAACGGTCAAAGAATTAAAAGAGGAAAACTTGTCATTGAAAAAGATGGTCGTAGATATGCAACAAAATGTTGATTATTTGGAAATGGATTCGCGCAAATGTAACGCAGAAATACATGGTATTCCTGAAACAATGAACGAAGATGTGGCTGAGGCTGTTAAAACTGTCATTGGGAAACTTAACGTCGATCTGCACCCCATTACATCGTATCGAGTTGGTACTAAGGCAGACGTTTATCCACGGAAAATTGTCGTTAAACTGGAGTCGGAGTCTGACAGAGAATTGTTAGTCAGGACGGCGCGGAAAAATCCTCTCAAGGCTTGCGACCTGATCCAGACCTGGCCTGAAACCCGCATTTATATCAACGAGAATTTGTCCACTTTGAGGCGTGACTTACTAATGAGAGCTAAAAGGTGCGGCAAGGAGAAAAACTATAAATACGTTTGGATGAGTAACTTGAGGGTGCATGTTCGTAAAAATGAAGGTGATAGGGCGATAGTTATAAGAAGTGTTGACGATCTTGCTAAAATTATTTAATCATATGATAGGTATTGGTTCAGCTGTTTTCTGTTTAATACTTTCATTTATTATTGATATGTTATGCGTCGAAAATAATGTTAGTTTGGCTTGTAATAATCTGATTTCCTTTAGTTTTTTACTTAGTATAAGAGAGTTTATTTCCGTTTGTATCATGACGATTTCTAATTTTCGAGCACCCATGGTATATGTGCTAACTACAGTGAGGAGAAATCACCTATTTAATTTTTCAACAGGTTATGAGTTTCAGGTTGATTGAAAAGTTTAATTGCAATATAAATTTGAAGTTCTGTAATTCACATGGATAACCAGCTTATAAACCCAAATATTTTGTCTGAGGAGATTAATTCGATAGTTAATTTGCAATGTAAAGAGTATGACTGTATTTCTGGTTTCGAAAATATCATGTGCTCTGGTGATTTTTCAGTTTTGCATACTAATATTAGGAGTTATAGTAGAAATTGTTCTGAATTTTTAGCCTGGAATAATGCGACTTGCTTAAATATGATATAATCGCACTAACTGAGGCTCACTTGCCAAAAGTTTTTAATATTATTGACATCCCTTCGTTTCAAGCATTTAAGACTACTAGGCACATAAACATTAACGATGGGGTTGTTGTATATGTCAGTAACAAATACTCATGTTTGTCGGAGGAACTAAATTTTTCTGAAGCCTCGGGTATAAAAATTTCTTGCCAGATAAATCATACAAAATTTATTATAATGGTTATTTATCGAAATGTAAATGGTAATGTTCAGCTGTTTCAGACAGAATTGAACGATTGTGTTTCTCGGATGAATTCGGAGAACTGCCTGATTATGGGAGATTTGAATATTAAAGTTTGGAATTGTTTGGATATAGCTAACATGAACTTTCTGGTTTCCTTAGAATCAATGGGGTTCCGTTGCCTAATAGATAAACCGACTCGTGTTACCAAGGGCAGTGCAACATGTTTAGACCACTTCTTCCTGCGCAGTAATTTTATCAGCCGAGCAGAGTCAGGGGTTTTGGGCTCATTGCTAACGGATCACTACCCTATATTTGCTACTCTATTTTTAGAAAAGAAAGAGGTAAAGAGTGATAATGATCCTACAAACGTTACATATAAAAAAATTGATTATAAAAAATTAAGTTTGGAGATCGCAAGTTATGATTGGTCAAGTGTATATGCGAATGATATTGACATTGCAGTTGAACAGTTTTTATTAGGTATGGAGTGTTGTATTAGGAGGGCTGTGGTTAGTTGTAGAGTTCCGTCATCTAAAAAGCGACTGAACCCTGGATCACTAAGGTATAGTTCGATCTATACGAGCCAGAGACAAAATGTTTAAGAAACTAAAAAAACAGCCATTTAATTCATTTCTCAAGTCTCATTACATAAGGTTTAGGAATACATTGAATTCAGTGATTTTTAAAGCAAAACAATCTTACGTTAAAACAAAAATCGATTCTTTAAAAAATCAACCAAGAGATTTGTGGAAGCTAATCAATAAGGAAATCTTAGGGAATCATAAAGGGAGAGAAAACAGGATGAACTGGGTTACAAACTTGGCGACTTTGGGGGGTATAACTAGAGATTTGGCACGGCTTCAGGCAGCGAATGGTTTCAATCCTTACTTCTCTCAGGTCGGTAGCTCCTTGGTGGCTTCCATCCCAAATATGTCAGATTCCTCTTCATCTGCCATAGCTGGCAGGACCGTTGATACCAGGTTCACCCTACGAGACATGGGGGATTCTGACTTCGAGGAAATATTCAGACATATCAATGGAGGGTCTGCCCCAGGTATAGATAGTATTCTATACAGTTATATTTCCAAAATTTTGAGCCAGTTGAAACAACCAATATTGTATATCGTTAACTTGAGCACTTCTCAATCTGTCTTCCCAGACTTATTCAAAATTGCGAGTGTTACACCGTTGCACAAAGTAGGCTCTGAGATGGACTACGCCAATTACAGACCGATATCTCTCTTGAGCATCATTTCTAAAATAATTGAAAAATGGGTTCAGATTCAATTGGTCACGTACCTCGAAATCAATGAATTGATTTCAGTAAATCAGTTTGGCTTTAGAAAGGGCACTGGTGTTGATGAGGCGCTGTATCATATTACTAAAGATATCCATCAAGTATTTGACAGAGGATACAGGGGCATATTGGTAACTTTGGACCTAGCCAAGGCTTTCGACTCGGTCAATCGTTCCATGCTATTATCCACTCTCAGGGATTTCGGAATAGTGGGTGCGGAGTTTGCCTGGTTTAACCATTATTTGGACAGGAGGCGGCAGAAGACCAGAGTTGAGGGGATTGACAGTCAGAACTTCCAGTTGAGTATGGAGTGGTGCAGGGGAGCACGCTGGGTCCTGTTTTGTTCTTGATTTTTATTAATGCCATTACTCAGATCCCCCTAAGTGGTAAGTTGTATCTATTTGCGGACGACATCGCTCTTTTGTGTGATGCCAAATCTAAAATTGATGTCTTGAGGAAAGCAAGTGAGGATTTAAAAAATTTATACCAATGGCTCTCTAATCATCAACTCTCTCTCAATATTAATAAAACAAAGTTCATCTATTTGTCAGCTGGCAGAGGATCTGAAGGCTCAATTAACTCGAATGACGAGCTGAAATTGCACGTGTAGGGTTTCTGATGTGACCCAATGTGACTGCCAGTCTGTGGAGCGTGTCACTGACCTGAGGTATTTGGGGTTGTTGGTAGACGAAAAACTTTCATGGTACCCTCATATCAACATGCTGGTTACCAAGTTGAGGAAATACTTATACTTATTTTACAATATTCGTACATTTTTAAGACTTGAATTTCTAATCATGTTGTACAAGGCGTTGGTCCAGCCAATTCTTTGTTTTGGTATTATAGCTTGGGGAGGGACCTGAAAAAGTAATTTAGAATCTCTTTACGCAATGCAAAAGGCTATCCTCAAGGTGATGTCACATCATAATAAACTCTACCCTTCAGTCGATCTGTTTAATACCCTTAAGGTTTTTTCGTTGAAACATTTATATGAAAAATCAGCCCTGATGTTCTATTACAAGCATACTGGTTGGTTTCAGTTTTCCGACAGTTCGCAAGCAAATCATGCTGAGACACGTCAATATAGCTTGGCCATCCATTCAGCTCCTCGTTCCCGACTTTTTAAATCAAATAATCTTATTCATTTTAATTTCCCGATTCTTCTCTGCAATGCTACAGTTGCCATCCGCTCACCACTATTATATACCCGACAAAAGTTTGAAAAAATAGTTTTTACATGGCTTATTGGAATAGGACCGGAACGAATTTATTCAATGTTTATAAGTATTTATCGCTAAATATAAGTGTAACTTTCTTTTTTATTTATTTTTTGGATATCTTTTGTTTAATGTTCAAATATTTAAAGGATTAATTTTCATTAGTTAGGAAGTATACTCCCCCACACAGCTCGGAGTTATTCTCTTTGTGTGGGGTAATTCCTTGATGTATTTATTGGTTTTTTTGCCCGCCTATGTAATTGAAAGGAATAAACCATTTTTTCATTTCATTTCATTTCATTTCATACCAGTGATCAGTACTATAGTTTTAGCACAAAATCTTTGAAGGACTTCCCCCGCTCCAATGGGTTTCACACCCGGATTTCTATCCAATGCAATCCCTTTGCGAGCAAAAAGGCCCTTTATCATGTCCCATTCTATTATTTCATTTGCGGGGCTTCTTACAAGAGCTGTGGTTGCCTCCCTTAGACGATTACTGTGTTGTCCAAATCTCAACAGCATGTCTCTCCATGTTTCGGCATCAGTGCCACTAGGGCCCGCACTGCCTTTCAAGGAATGAGTGACATTAGCGATATGATCTCGATACGTCAATTTCTTCCAGAGTTGTCAGATTGTGGTCCCCGATGAAGCACTCAGGGCTAGGTGTGTTTTGATTTGGATGCTTGGACTCCAGCACCTCGAGAACTGTCCTTCCATCAGTTAGGCGAGAATGTGGTTGAAGTACTCCACCAGTGGATGCCTGTCAGTTACCCACCTATTAGCTTCTCTGAGCTTTCCTTTTGACGCCAGTCTTGTAAAGACACGCGCTTTGTGATCTTCTTCATCTCCTTTTCTTGCAGAGCCAAGCTGATGATCGCTTCGTTCGGCCTCCTTCACCATCTCCTCAAACTTTCCTTGCCGCCACAGGCCTAGTCTTCTGATAAGTCGGCGCCGGATATCCCCCTCCTGCTGAAATCTTGTTCACCCTCTGAAGCCAAGAGGCACATAGCACAAAAATCCTTTCTGAGCTCTCATTGCCTTCTGCAAGCTTCTGGATTTCCTCGGCCAAAAGCGATACAAGCTGTTGCCCCACCAGGCCAAATGGTACAGCGTACTGTTTACCCTTCAGTCTAACCAGCCTTTTCCACCACGCATCCCAGGTCCCATTACGGCCCCCAACTGAATCAATATTAATCATGGGCGCTCCGAACCCACGAACAACACATCCAGTGGGTTGTCTGTCGAATTCTCTGGCGACAATTGACTATTCAATGATGTGGCGCTTTGTGGGTGCACATGTCTGTGGGCAGAATTTATATGGCGTGTCAATCCTTGTCTTGTAAGAACTCTTGAGCAATATGGACAATTTGCCTGGGACCGTTGTGAAGTCTTCTGCATTCTCTATTAGTTATAATACATTATATTATATTGTACCTATAGCACAATTGCTGCTAAGAGAGTTGCTACGCTCCTTGGAAACTCGAAAATTTCAAATTTTGAAATTATTACTACTTGCGAAAAATCTGCTTTTGAAATGTCACCAAAGAGTTAGAAGCCTGAGAAAGATAATCTCACCAGTTGTAGTCAATCCCAGTGGTGTGTCTATGTACCAAATTCCAAGAACAAAAACCTTCGATTTTCCAGTCAAAATTCAGTTTTTCCGGAGAGCAATTTCGAAATGAAGAATTGAGTTTTAGTCGTCAATAGTCAATTAACATAGTTTCTTATTCATTACCTATCATATTCATCATCAACCGATAATATTCATTACATCTTAGTTGCTACTTATGCAGTTCTTAGGCCGACCCCCAACAATTTTTGTTGTAATGTCCTTAACGAAAAAACGTCCGTAACGTCGGCATCGTGGGTTCGAATCCCAGCCAGGCTTGAAAATTTTTTTATATCCAAATTTTTGTATATCCATTTTTTATGTAAAATGAACGAATAAAAATGTACAAATGAGAAAAAAAGATTTTATTTTTTTAAGTCGTATATATATATATATATATATATATATCGATAATTTCGTTATGGACTATATCGATAAGAATTGCATAGCAAATTCTTAGCTTGAATCAACTTAGTTTTGGAATGTAGCCAGGTACGTAAGGAGAGGGAAATTTGTAGCTTGAGATGTGAACATCTATTACATAAATCAAGCGCTTTCCAACGAGTGGCGAACGATTTTTGTGCGATGAAAACTGCGGAAGTTCCATTCCCCTAGCAACGGCTGGGTTGTACGTGAAAAACTCTGAAAAATCGTTCGCCACTCGTTGGAAAGCGCTTGATGTATGTGATAAATGTTCACATTTCAAGCTACCAATTCCCCTCTCCTTACGTACCTGGCTACATTCCAAAACTAAGTTGATTCAGGCTAAGAATCGCATAGCAAATTATGTGATATTCTTGAATCTATTTCCACAATTAACCGATTTCGATGACATCATTAGGGAATTCTTTAGGACGCAATAACTGAATGCATCAAACTCATTCTGGTATTTTTTTTCAGTATTTAATTTTATTTCAATTGTGCATATCTAGGTTTCAGGGAAAACGTTAGACATGAAACCGCCATCCAAAGAATAACATAGTTGGAAAGTTAATTAGCAATTGATAATGAGGTAGGTAACAATAAATCATGGAAGTACATATTTAGAACAACGTGTAGTTTTGCCTGTAGTCACTATGCAACTTTCTTTTATGACTTCTTACAGAGCGAGTTGGGAGAGTCTCCAGTGCCCCTAAGGCTATGATTTGGATGGGATTTCCAATCATAATGGAGAATAATTTTTTCAAGAGGGAACCGAATACTATCCACTAACAGAAATAACGATAATATCGGATAAAAGTAGGGTGATACTTCGAATCCATTTAATATTATTTTCATTTTTCACGAAATTGGACAATGTTGCTTACTTATTATAGTTCACTAGATATAACTGCAGAGTTTGCTTAATTTGACTACTTACTGGAGAGGTTTTGGAGTAGCCGCAGGAGCAAGTGACCATATTGGTTTTTAGAGAAATCCAGTCTAACCCCAGTACGTCGGGACATCGAAGGGAGGCACTATAACTGGTGGTACTCCTCGGGAAGTATACAAGGGTCTAATGATCCTTGATCCGACAGCGATCGGTTCTTTAGAAACGACTGGTTCAACCTCCACAATTTTCGGTTCATCAACCACATGAGTTACAGGTTCTTTCACTTCTGGAACTGATGCTTCTTGCACAATTTCAATCACTCGTTTCTTAAAGAGTGCATAAGCTTCCAGTACCTTATCCACTACTCCAATCACTTTTTGTTTCAATTCTTCCTTAATCGGAGCTACTCGATCGTGAACAAATGGAAAATTGAGTGAAAACTTTTTGATCAATGGAAACTGTTCATCCAACAATAACCTGTCTTGATAAAGACGTCCGTTTCGGGGGAAGGAGTGAACACATGGTGACTCTCCTACCAAGGCCAGAAGTACGAACATCAGAGAGGAGCCAAAAAACATCATAGTGAAGAATACCGAACCGATATGAAATATGACTCCGGGAAAAAGGTATATATCTTTTATCTAATAATTTTGCTATTACCCAGATTTATGACTCACAGTGAATTTCCTTTGTTAAGATACTTTTTTCGTTAACTATATATAGTTAATAGTTGCGAATCTCAGGCGGTATAGTTCAGAGAATGTAGGTATCGATTGTAAAAGTTGAAAAAACAACTAACCTTACATACCTATATATATTTTTAGATATATAGAAGATATATTATTGATTCTGCGAATCATCTCACTGGATAAAAAATTCTAGTCATGAAGCATGACGTAATTAACAACTTCCCATTTTTTTTTCAATTTGAGCGCAAAGAAATTGATTACTACCCATTTTATGGCCAAAAAAACCATTGCGAATGATATTCTGCAATTCAAAAAAGATTACCTATGGATATTTTGATTTTTCGGCTGCTTTCATCAAGTTTTCAGAAAGTACATTGTTCAACATCATACAGAAATAATAATCTGGAAATAATACAGAAATAATAAACCTTTGTGAAATAATTTGCAGCGTTTTTATGACAGCCTACGACTAGTTGGTGGTTAGATATCAACATGGAAACCATAACAAACTATATGCATCGTAAACGTTTCAGTAAGAGGTTTCCAAATAAGAGTGCTATGTTTTACACCTCGTTGCTAATTTCATGCATAACCTCATGCATTTCCTTCGAACTGTTGTATTGGAACTTATTTTATTATTTCATTTTGAGAATCTCGCGGTCTGGAGCTTTTCTCGCAAACTATTGAATCAAAAGTTATTGATTGTTATATCTAAGACCAGAAATGGGCCCTATATAGCACTCAGTCCTCGACTTATTTTTATCAAGCCAGAAGGTTAAAGTACTTCAAAAACCAAAAATGATTCTGAATGGCATTATCGATCTGATTCGTGATTCGAATATTCGATCTGATCTCTTCGAATTGATTCGTGATCTGCTCAAAAAGCTATAGCATTTTGAATGATTTTTATGGCAGTGGTGGACCTCTTTGATTTTGTATTGATTTGTTTTGGATCCAAATTAAAAGAAGGATGCAGGACAACATATATATTATATATATATCCTTGAACATGTTATTAAAATGGAATTATCTGATGGGTTCTTCAAGGATTAACGGACACAATGGAAAACAGACATAAATATTATTCAGAATCTAGGCTTTCTGATAAAATGATTCTGGTCACGATTTAGATGTCCACTAGGAGTATTCCGGGATCTGTCGGACGAATTTGGCAATTTTTTAAAAATATTTAACTACCTATAATATGAATGAAATATGGTATATTTTTATAGAAACATAGAATGAGGGGGATATTCGCTTGAATGCTTTAGGTTTCTCATCTACTTTTGTGGATTGCTCTATTCTTAATTTTTCATCTTATTTAATTAATTATGTATCCTTCATATTGGCATTAGTGCGCCATCCTCTAATCCATGGCACCTCACCTTCCTCCTGGTGCCTTCATCCTCAATGAAACCGCCCGTACGATCGAAATTTGGGTTTTCACTCTCACCCATTGGGTGATGTGCGGTCTTCTGCCGTTTATCAGATAGCACGCATGCAACCCTCCTAAGAAAACATTCAAATTCTCTGTGCAAGGCGCCGTCACACGAAACCACCAGTGGTGTGGAGGATCCCCTAACGGCTTCTGCTGCTGCATTGTATTTGGGGTGTTTGGCGTTCGCTACATTTTTGAATATTGTTTTTCAATCCTGAGAGCAGTAAGAGGAGGCGTCAGCGTTAATCACGCGCTTATTAAATTACGCCGTTCTCTCTGCGTCCCCGAATCCGTGTACTATTATATTTGCAATTAGCTTTGGAGTGCCATTTATATTTTCTTGTAAGATTGGTTCCAGGCCGACGGAATTCCAAGCAAGACATGCCATCTTGGCACAAGAATCTCGAATTTGGTCGTGGCCACACTTTATAACCCCCCCACCCCCCCTTTACAATTAAACACATGACTGAGGTTCATTTGGTTGCCACATCCGTTGCAACGACTAGGTAACCCCTCAGGCTCCTTCCCATACCTCATGGCGAGTGCATCTCAAAACTGCATGGGGTAGATAAGGCCTGAGCTTCCCCCTCTAAGCCTGGCTTGATGATTGGAAAACTTTTTGATGCCTGGGGGAAATATCCCCATTTTGAACGTTCATTCTGCAAGAGGGTTAACCAATTTTTTATTCAACTTGTTTTCCCAATGCAGGACGAGTCATCGGCATACCATGTCTGTTGGTAGTTGGCATTCTTGTGGGATCTTATAAACGGTAAAGTCCCCACGGCATACGTAAGCATACCTAAGGAATCTCCTTGTGTAGTCCCTTCACGGCTCAATATGAAATCGTCGCTCTTCCTGAACACTGTTGTTGCGAAGCCCCTATAGGTGTTAAAAAGAAATCTAGAGCACCTAGGCCTGAGCACCCGCACATTCCACAGTTCTAAAGGAATACAGGAGTTGAAGGCATTGTTGGCATCAATGAGAAGCATTCTCCGTTGTCGTCGAGCCTTCGTGATATTCCATGAATAACACTTTTAATGCCAGCTTTTACCCCTGTACAAAGCTGATCCAACCCACATTCCTGTTTCAAGTCTATACCAGTGATCAGTACCATAGTTTTAGCACAAAATGTTTGAAAGACTTCCCACACTCCAATGGGTCTCACACCCGGATTTTTATCCAATGCAACCCCTTTGCGAGCAAAAAGGCCCTTTATCATGTCCCGTTTATTATTCCATTTTGCGAGGCTTCTTACTTCAAGAGCTGCGATTGCCTCCCTTAGACGATTACTGTGTTGTCCAAATCTCAACAGCATGTCTCTCCATGTTTCGGCATCAGTGCCACTAGGGCCCGCACTGCCTTTCAATGCATGAGCGACTTTAGCGATATGATCTCCAGAAACGTCAATTTCTTCCAGAGTTGGCAGATGGTGGTCTCCGATGGAGCACTCAGGGCAAGGTGTCATTTGATTTGGATGCCTGAACTCCAGCACCTCGAAAACTTTGCTTCTATCAGTTAGGCGTGAATGTGGTTGAAATACTCCACCGGTGCCTGACTGTCAGTTACCCACCTATTAGCTTCTCTGAGCTTTCGTTTTGACGCCAGTCTTGTAAAGACACGCGCTTTGTGATCTTCTTCATCTCCTTATCTTGCAGAGCCAAGCTGATGATCGCTTCGTTCGGCCTCCTTCACCATCTCCTCAAACTTTCCTTGCCGCCACAGGCCTAGTCTTCTGATAAGTCGGCGCCGGATATCCCCTCCTGCTGAAATCTTGTTCACCCTCTGAAGGCAAGTGGCACATAGCACAAAAATCCTTTCTGAGTTCTCATTGCCTTCTGCAAGCTTCTGGATTTCCTCGGCCAAAAGCGAGAAAAGTTGTTGCCCCACCAGGCCAAATGGTACAGCGTACTGTTTACCCTTCAGTCTTATCAGCCTTTTCCACCACGCATCCCAAGTCCCATTCCGGCCCCCAACTGAATCCATATTAATCATGGGCGCTCCGAACCTACGAACAAACACATCCAATGGGTTGTCTATCGAGTTCTCTGGCGTCAATTGACTATTCAATGATGTGGTGCTTTATGGGTGCACATATCTGTGGGCAGAATTTATATGGCGTGTCAATCCTTGTCTTGTAAGAACTCTTGAGCAATATGGACAATTTGCCTGGGACCGTTGTGAAGACTTCTGCATTCTCTATTAGTTATAATACATTATATTATAATGTTCCTATAGCACAATTGCTGCTAAGAGAGTTGCTACGCTCCTTGGAAGTTCGAAATTTTCAAAGTTTGAAATAATTACTACTTGCGAAAAATCTGCTTTTGAAATATCACCAATGAGTTAAAAGCCTGAAAAAGATAATCTCACCAGTTGAAGTCGATCCCAGCGGTGTGTCTATGTACCAAATTCCATGAACAAAAACCTTCGATTTTCCAGTCAAAATTCAGTTTTTCCGGAGAGAAATTTCGAAATGAAGAATTGAGTTTTAGTCGTCAGTGGTCAATTAACATACCTAGTTTCTTATTCATTACCTATCATATTCATCATCATAATATTCATTACTTATATTTATATATATAAGAAAATTAGAGTTCAAATGACAAATAAACGCTTACGTGATTATTTAAAACCAACCTAATACTTCCGAGTCTAGCTATTGTTAGTGAAAGCATTTTTTTTAACTTTCAGGGGATAAACATTTTTAGACTCCAAAATTAAAATCCCCACCCACATTTTACGTTTCAGACCAGTTTAATCATGTTTCGTTCTGTGTTCACCTGTGTTTCTGTCAAGTGTTTTCACTGTTTCCATCCGATTTTGATGAAATTGTCAGGGAACGCATATTTATGGTCTCCTATAAATTCCACTGTTCAAAAATCAATTGTTCACTAAGCGCATACGCAAACTTAAATACCATCAAGCATAATTTCTTCATGCCCCAGTCATCCTATCTCGCTCAAATTTAAAGGATAGTGGTGAGATAACAATTTGAGCATTCCGCATCAATTTCAACATTATTGTATCATTAGTAGCTGCTGCTTATGGGTAAATGTGATATGCTTGAATCGAGCTCAATTTTCACAGTTATCTGATTTTGATGAGAATTATTGATTTGATTGAGAATTATTAGGGAATTCTTTAGGATGCAATAACTGTATGCATCAAACTCGTTCTAGTATTTTTTTTTTTTTTTTTTCAGTTTTCATTTTTATCTCAATTGTGCATATTTAGGTTTCAGGGAAAAAGTTAAACATGAAACCGTCACCTAATGAATAAAATAGTTGAAAAGGTAATTAGCAATTGAGAATGAGGTAACAATAAATTATGGAAGTACACATTTAGAACAACGTATGATTTGTAGTTTTGCCAGTAGTTACTATGCAACTTTCTTTTATGAAGTCTTGCAGAGCGAGTTGGGAGAGTTTCCAGTGCTCCTAAGGCTATGATTTGGATGGGATGTCCAATCATAATGGAGAACGAATTTTTCAAGAGGGAATCAAATACTATCCACTTACAGAAATAACGATAATATCGGATAAAAACCGAGTGATGCTTCGAATCCATTAAACATTATTTGCATTTTTCACATAATTGGACAATGTTGCTTACTTATTATAGTTCACTGGATATGACTGCAGAGTTTGACTACTTACCGGAGAGGTTTTGGGGTAGCCGCAGGAGCAAGTGAACATATTGGTTTTTAGAGAAATCCAGTCTAACCCCAGTACGTCGGGACAGTCAGTCAGTCAGTCTCCAGCTCCCGTTGAGTGAGGACGTGTTTGAAGTGTCTCTCGTGAACGATCATGTCGTGTGGTGTTTGTAACAGTGGTTTCGCCTATAACTCGTATAGAGTTGAATGTAAAGGTGATTGCTCGAAGGTATTTCATATAAGATGTGTTAATATTACCAAAGAAGACTTTTTATCTCAAAAATCCATTAAAACCACGTTTGTGTGTGATACTTGCAAAAGGAAGAAACGGAAGTCAAAGTTGGAATCTACCAGTGATGCAGATAAACAGCTTGTTTTGCTGGATCTTGTCGAGGAAATAAAACAACAGGTGAGTCGTTCCAATCAATCACTTAGGAGCGAACTTGATAAACATTCTCAGATGCTGGCGGAGTTTCGAGAGCAGTTCGACAAATATTCTGATAACCCCCCCAGAAACGTCCCACCAGGTCAGCTGACTTATCTAAATTATTTCCTATACACCCTAGGTATGTGAAATTTGACAGGAAGCCTCACTAGGATATTAAGAGATGACTGGTTCAGGCAATGACGGGTTCTAAACAGATCGCTGACAGCTAAATTCTCTCCTATTCACCCTAGAAATTTGACATTTGATGGCGAGCCTCTCTGCGACATCAGGTAACGTACTTATACAATTATGGGGTCTTTCCAACATGTGAACTGCGACTGTTCAACACGACTGTTTGTTTTTTTGATTATTGGTAACCAGGTGAAGCTCAACCGAAAATTAGTAGCTGTCGAATTTGAACGGCGTTTTGTGCCAAAGCACAATAGGTATGCCTAATGCTAAAAAACCTGATATTGACTGAAGAAAAAGACACGATTTTATAGCATCTTTCTGCACGAAGAAACGAAGATTTAAGCTACCTGTACTTACGACGTCATCTACTGAGCAGATGGTGCACAACGACATCATAGGTTCCGTTGAAAGAGAATCGGAGGCCACTAATAAGGAAGAGGAACATATAAAATATTAAGAAACATCGCTTCTGAATTTTTCAATTAAGTCATTATGAATCAAAATTATAACTCCCTGTTTGATTACCCCTATTATAATTATTCTCCTTCATACCCCGCACCTCGTACCCTTTTTTATTTTCATTACCGTTTCCTTGCCCTCGGTTTATTTTATTTAATAAATAAAATGTCTTCCACAACCAATACGTCTATACAGTTCTTCCGCTAAGCATCGGTATCGATATACAGACCGGACGGGTAACACGGCTAGTGTGATATGTAGTGTTACATTCCAGGAATCGTTTCAGAATGCCACAAAACGGATTTAACCTTCCGACGGTTTTCTTCGAGGATTTTGTTCAAGACTACGCCTTCCCGAGCAGTTGTTCAGTAAGAAGCCACCTATCTAGCTTGAAAACCCTGTGAATTATCACAAAAAAGGTTTATCATTTTTGTGTTAGATAGCCCTTCTACGCAGATCTGTGGTCTTTAATTATCAAACCCCGTATATTATTAACCTATTCATGACCAGAATAGCGCATCGGTCCTTCCAAAAGGGTTCACACATTTACACGTCCTCTTAAAGCTTCACGCATTACAGTTAAAGTAAAAATATAAAGAAAAAGTTTTTAGGTAAGGAAAGAATTTAGCCTCAAAAACCTCTGAGCTGATCAGTGTGCCTCCGTACTTTGTAATTGTTTCCGAGATGTCCCAAAGGAGCTCCATTTAAATTACAGCACCGTGAGTCGATTAGAAAAGAAATTAACTTCGGAAGTCCCTCCGTACTTTGTAATTGTATTCCAGTTCTCCAAGAAGGAGCTACATTTCAGGTTTCAACATCATAAGTCGACTAAGAAACAAAATAGGCTCAGAGACCCCAAAGTTGATCACTGTACGCTGATATTGAATTTTTGATAAAGGAAGGTCCATTTCGAATTGCAGATCTGTAGGTTGACTTCTATAGGCTTAAGTAGATATAGACACATGCAGAGAGGAAAATTATGCAATTAATTAAAACATTTTACTAGTCCCCTGGTCTCAGTTTAAAGATATTTAAGTAAGTAGGTACCTACCAACTGAAAACTACATGTATGTATAGATCATTGAAATTGTTTTAGCCCTACAATAGAAATCTATATATATAAAAATCAATTGCTGTTCGTTAGTCTCACTGAAACTCGAAAACAGCTGGACCAATTTGGCTAATTTTGGTCTTAAATTATTTGTGGAAGTCCAGAGAAGGTTTAAAAGGTTTAAATCTTTGTCATAACTGAACGAAATGGGGATCTGAGTTGTCGAATATGTTTGGATTACTCCAATTCAAGTCAAAGACTATTTTTTCAAATTTTTGGAATCTGACCCAGTGGTGAGGGGAGGGGGGAGAATGTTGAAGCGTTTTGAACGCCACTGAATCAACCCTGAGTCTGAGTGGGCGAGTCTATCAAAATTACTCTAACTTGGGTCACAGGCTATTTGATAATGTTCAAGTCAACCTGTGAAACGCACGGGTGAACCAGCTAGTATGAAATACATCTAACTCGCCTCAGTGATCAGTTGGTAATGCTGTTGAAGTGGGCGTTTGTGGTGCCACCAAATTCAAGATGTGCATCCTCCAGGATGTTCAGTTATTAATGCAGTCACTCTTCACCAAGAAGTGCTGCTTCTTCTAGAGGTCAGTGAGTAAGAATTATTCCCCTTTTCCAATAACGTAGAAATTACGGGAGTAGAAATTATGCACTCTAACTTTCCATTGAAGGGACGTTCGAAGGAGTAAATATCATTCCACATTTCCATTGAAGAGCGCTATGTTTTCTATCCGGAGTACCACTAGGGATTCCAGGATTCAGATATGTGTGCTCAAACGCTTGAAAAATCGATAGAAAAAAAACCGCGACTTTGAATATCACAGACACCATTATCGCAATCAACAGTTAATGAATTATAGCAATCAACAGCACTGTTTAATCACAACTTGATTTACCGTGTTGTTATCACTATTCTGTTCTGCATTTTTCGCACCTAAAAAACTGAAAGGAAACTTTCCGTACAACATGGAGGGAGGTGGTCCAAGACACCGGGTGATTTGCCCGGAGAGAGGGTGGTCTGGAAGCGTTAAGAGCTACCGTTTCGCAGACTTGGAAGTACTTAACCTACTGTACTTACCTACTCTAGTGCTCTAGTACTTAAGTACTTATTTCGATTACTACCGTTAGAACTTGAGATTTTCACTTCAGAGGCACGTTATTGATAGACGCACAATGGAATTAGTGATTCAACAGCTTCATGTACCTTGAAAGTACTCGCCAGATACAAGTACAAATACTTTACCCGTTTTGATTTCAAGCCGTCGGGGTCAAGTTTCAATTACAATTACTTGTACTTGCGCTTGTACAATGACAATTACTTGTAACTTGTAATTGTAATTCAAATACAGCAAGTACATCACAATATTTCGTAGAAAAGCAATAATATTGTGCTTCGGAACGTCTTTCCGTTTCCGAATGAAATCTATTGGAGCCTTAACTTTTTTTTTTTTTAAATTAAAGTTCAGGTCACAAAATCAAATTTACCTAGTTTGGACAATTTTTTCTTCGGAAGTAAAACAACAAAACCTTTGAAATCTAAATCGTTTACGAAAGTTTACGATATTTTGAAGTATCCAAATACCTCATCTTGTCGTTCAAAAATTTTTAACGGAAAGTTGAACTTGAACTAAAAAATTTGTAACTCTCCTTTTGATGTTCCGTGACGTACTAGCCATTCGGTACGGTTGGGAACCAAGAGGGTTGCCAGTATATATTATTTTCCAAGATGGTTCGGGACGAATGGAACATTAAAAAGTGCGCCAAGATCTCAGCTTTCTAGCGGTCTTATAAACAATTTTTACTACTTGTGCACGTACTTTGTACTAGCAAGTTTATTGATGAACCTGCCCTCAAGGCCTATTGACGAAAAACAATTCAGTTTCCACGTGAGATATCTCAATTTTAATTTTTGGCTAACTTTTGGCATACCAATTTGAACTTTTGGCAACTCATTTTGAACTTTTGGCAAATCCATTACGTTTCGACAACTACTGGAGTCCTTGTCCACCTTTATTCCTTCTACAATGTTCAATAAAGTGTTTTTTCTCTCTCATTTTGCTAGTAAAATAGTACTTGTCTTGAACATTCAATTGCAAAGTACTTGTAGTTGCACTTGCCACTGCAATTTCAAGTACAAGTACTTTTGAGGACTTATACTTCCAATTACTTTTCAATTACTTGTGCTCGTACTTTGTTCTTGCAAGTTTATTGATGAACCTGCCCTCAAGGCCTATCGACGAAAAACAATTCAGTTTCCACGTGAGATATCTCTAATGAGACTACGTGTTTGTGAGACTGAATTCATGAAATGGAAGAGACTTCGGAGAACAGACGCCAGAGCCGCGTACGCCAACAGGCGCTCCAGATAACAGGCAACTACGAGAACCCCGAATAGCGCTACGAGCAAATTACATTATATATCAGGGACAACAGCATAATAGCTTGTATAAGCGAGACATCCGTTATCACGGTCTCCCTAATTGCATTCGTATTGGTCCCCTCCGACCGCTCATAAGGTGCCTCCAGGATCGCATTTACATACATTAGTGATATAGAAATGGCTGCGAAGTGCTCAATGGGGGCAAATTATGGGTCCCCTCCGGTCGGCAATTCGAAACACGTAGACCAATTGATCGGTAGAATGAACCGATACTCAGATCTGTATTTGGGTACACTTTATGGTTTGAATATCTATAGTACGCCAGAAATTATCATCATCCATTCGATTTAATTGTCTTAGGTATCGTTGGGCAGTTTAATATCCGGTCAAAATTATGTCAAGTACGTATTATTGGCAGAAGGAACCAGCAGAGATACATTTAAATACATTTCTAATTACCTACTTAAAGAAAATCACAATTGTAAAAAAATGTAGTGCAGGTGGAACAAGATCATTGAAACCAATATTCACCTTGTTTTGCTAGAACTTTTTTTTTTTTAAGACCATAGCTAACGTAAACATTATAAAATAAAGCATACCGGTATGTACAATAAACCAGGCAAATATAAATCTATATAATTACATACAACAAAGTCTTATTTGGTGTTACAGAACTTATTACTCAAAACGGGTGAACGAATTTGGTAGTCAATTAGTTTATAACTTGGATCGTAACACAGACTATATTGAAATCACGTAACCGAATGAGCTGATCAGAGGAATGGGATCCTCTCCTGTTCACCCTAAGAAGTTAAATTAGATAATGACGCTCTTTGGGAAATTACTAGACAAAAATGAAAGATGTACTCCATTCTGATCAGCTGAGGGAGCTATACTTATTCTTGCGTGTTCACCCTAGCAATTTGAAATTTGATAGGGAAATTATCTGGGGCAGTAAAAGACAAATGGAATGACGGGCTCATTCCTGATCAGCTGTGTGCGAATCTCTATTCCGTTCTAGAAATATGAAATTTGATAGGATGACTGGGTGGGCCACCTCGGAGACCTACCACGTTATCTCACTTTCAAGATATCGAACACAAATTCGACGTTTGCACTAAATTAATGTAATCGTTATTATCAATGTTAGAAAGGGTTTGCAGTAACCTGCTTACATTTTGCGAAGTCTTCTTGTTTCTCACAAGCTTCGAGTTACTCATCTGCATCGAAGCACGATAAATTGTTCAGAATATTCCATAGTTGTCTCAATGTCTATACCGGATTCCAATTCTTTACGATTGTTTAAGATAGCATCTTCGAACGTAATGATGATAGTGCAAAATGATGAATATGTATTTCCTTAGTGTCCTACTTTTTCGTTTATTGATGGAAAAACTATCTCCGGAGCTCGCTCAGCTACTCTATAGGCATTCAGAGCCTATCATTTGTTTGTAAATGTCCCAAGGGGCCTTCATTTCCAATTTCAGCTTCATTCGTTTACTATCGAAGAAATGTCAGCTTCATAGGTTGAATAGCAAAGTAATTGGCTCCGGATTTCAATCACCTGATCTGAGGGCCTCTAGTATTTAGCATTCCTTCTCGTTCCACTGCACGGTTCTCGATTCTACGGCTCTCGACTACTGCAGCATCGAGTGGTCACCACATTACGCCACTCACATGGAACGATTGGAGGGGATTTTTTCAGCGCCGATTTATCCGCTTCCTGGCATCCAAGATGGATATACTTCGAGAAAACATAAGTTATGGTCAACTGATGTTCGATCATGGACTCGAGCCGCTGGAGACTAGAAGAAGCGTGGCTGGCATGACCTTCTTCTTTCGGCTGGTCAGGGGTGAGATCTATTGCCCGGGCCTCCTGTCTGGAGTCTTCCTGGCAGTGTCACAATACCCAACCTGTAATCAGCAGCTATTTCATTTACCTTTTGCTTATCGGAACAATTTGTTCCACCGTCCTATGCTCCGTCTCCCTAGAGAGGCTAGGCTAACGCCCTCATCGAATGGATGGAATTCGATTTCTTTGCGGACCGACTCTCTCCTGAAACGACATCTACGCCCTGCATGACAACCAAACTCTGAGCCCAGGACAACTCATACCTAACCAGTTCTCAGCATTTTTTTTTCCTTGCCTTATTTAGTCACTACTTTACACTCTTACTTTCTGAAATTTAATAAATATACTGTTTCATATTTGTAATTGGCCCCCAGTGCCGTATTGTATAAATAAATATTTTCGTTTCTAGACGTTCCAAGGGTTCTCCGTTTCAAACAGTACCCTTTATAGGTTGATTATCAAAGAAAATTAGCTCTGGAGATCACAGTACAACGGTAGCACTAGCCTTCCCGTGTATGTCTTTGTTACGTGTCGTTATTAGATGACGATTTACTGCAACAGGTATTCGTCAAAACGTATTCTACGTCAAAATCGAATAGATCATTAACGAACCGCCTACGATGGAAAAATCATTATTCTTGAAAATGATTCTGAATCCTCGGACCCTCACACATGAGGTATTTGACCAAGTGAGGGTACTCAATATTTGTTAGCTATACTTGAAATTTATGCTTCTCTATTACCACAAACATAGTACCTATACGACAACCGAAACAAATACCAGAAAACCAGACACACTTTGTGATCGATGGTAACTTTGTTTCCCCATGGCCTCGACTAGTTCCATTCCATAGTCCAATCTAGGCAAGAATATTATCTACATAATCTATTTAAATCTCCATGCAAACATGGAATTCTCTACAAAGTATACTAGAACAAGACATAAAACCCACTTACTCACCAATGGAAAATGTATTTACTAACCATTCATTCAATTTGAATTGCCTGAATGAACGATACTTTTTTTCTAT
This sequence comes from Adelphocoris suturalis, assembly GCA_030762985.1. NCBI lineage: Eukaryota > Metazoa > Arthropoda > Insecta > Hemiptera > Miridae > Adelphocoris > Adelphocoris suturalis. The sequence goes on from CM061042.1 coordinate 116,462,021, forward strand.
TTTAATACATTTTAATATTGAATACGAAAATTTTTTATGAGGAATTCATGAAGCTGTTTAATTATAGTGAAGAAATTAAAGAACAATGCTAGCCTACCGAAATAATTCACATTTTCTGAATTTATTCCAGGCAACGATTTCCTTCCTTTTTGGAAAGTCAGCAACAAAAGGGGACTTCAAATCAACGAGTTTTTCCTCGGTTAGCGGGAATGAGGGGAGATAGAGGGACGTGGAAGCCAGTTGGAAGCAGACAAAGCAAAGTTGGCTCAGGTGCGAGGTTGGGATCGTTCATGTGGACGGTAAGGGGGGGGAGGGGGTGAGGAAGGTCCACAAGACCTCTATTGCTAGCCTAATTTACATTTTATTGCAACCCCTTCCCGCCATAGACGCACCCCATCTCACTCAGCCTTTCCCCATCGTGTTTCTGGATTTTATTGCTCTAGCCTCGAGATTACTTGCGACGTTGCTGTAACGTAATACCCTCCCCTCCTTTCATTCCTCAATACCCGCATCACAACCACACTGCAAGCTCTCCTTACCCATGAGTCTCATAAGGTTAGTAGATAGGAGATTTGACGAAATTTGATTTTAGATTTCTTCCTCCTCAATAAAATTTGTTGGAAGTACACGTTAAAAACTATGGTAAAGTGATTATCCTTGGCAATGTAAGCCTGTTCAAGATCTAAGGGAAGAGGAAAACGAAGCTAAATTACTTCAGGGACTAGAAACAAAAGTTATTGTGACTAAAAGGGAATTTTACTGGGTAACCACTATAGTGTAGAAAGATACTACCACTGAAGGTGGGAGTAAGTCGGTCACAAAATAGCTGCTTGAGGGGCGGGCTACCCGGGAACGCTTGAATGGAACTACGTGGGACGTATTTGTGACCAGTAATTTGTGATCCATTGTGACGTGGGTGTGGATGCGTTGAATTGCCAAATAAATTATCTTCAACTCAACGTGACCACTTTATCAATAGGGAGGCACGTTGTTATAATTAAGAAACAGCTGTCCCTATCAAACTAGAAATGTTGGTGGTTTTGGGAGGTTGCAAAGTGAAGTTAATGGGAGACACAATATAACTGTAGTTTTGTGGCTCTGGTAGCTAAAGGAAGTAGTGGCTTAGGAAAAGTACAGGATAACAGATCACAGAGCACTCAAAGGAAATAATGGCTTCATTTACTGTGGCGGTTCCGGTAGTTTCCACGGCACTCCAGAAGTTCACTGTGCCTATTAGCTGAAAACCTGTCTCAAGGCGTTACTCATAGTGAGCCGCGAGTTGAAGACTCGGGAATTATATTGCTGTCGCCTCACAAGTTACAGAAAGTAACCAGCCAATAAAATATATGTTAGAACCAAATAGTGTCCTGTACCGGATACATATGGCTGTACAAACAAACTGCGTGACTACTGTAAGAGAGAGTCAGGGTAGTCTGAAATGAATGTAGAATGACTGAGTTATGGATTAAGTTCTATTAATCTTCGAAAATAGCAAAGTACTTGGGGTCAATTCGTGACTCTGAATGAAATCGTGACTCTACTGATATCACTTTTAAACAATAATGACTTGACAAAATAGAACTGACCATGGCTGTTACTGACAAAAGGTTACAATGGAAAGTGACTTTGCAATTGATATTCTGAATGAAAATGAATATGCGTGTCTCTTCGAGATAAAAAGTGACTTCTGTCATATGAGGCAATATAAATTAAAACGCGACTATGCAAATGCGATGTTCAATATGATGCCAATATACTAGAAATAATAGAGATTACTGTCAAAACATGGCCAAAACAATGACTTATTGATAAAACGTGACTGCTTTCACAAGAACGTGGCTTTTAAGTAGAATCATGTTTTTCTGGCATAAAATAATGTCTTTGAATGCATACAAGTTATGAGTATGTAAGGATGCTGACTAAGGTCAAAAAGTGACTCATCAATGAAAACGTGGCATATGGCAAAATAGTGTCTCAACAAAAAAAGATATAGAAATAGAAGTATGCATGAAAATATTGCTACTGTTCAAATAGATGGCTTCTTTGCCAAAAACACGACTCCTTCACAAAAAGAGTTACTCTTTCATAACACGTGCCCGCAGGCGGAAAATAATTACTTCCTCAATATTAAACAAGTTACAAGTTGAAATGATGACTGTTGTCGATCCTAGTTGTTTTTGAAAATGTTTGAATTGTTTGATTGACTAGCACGAAATTGGGTTCTTCTAGCGTGCAGTTAGCCAGATCAAATGACTTCAATGGGAAATTCTTCATGTCTAACAAAACGGTAAAAAAAAAATCTAGATAAATAAAGCTGTGAACGGTGGACGGCTGATGAACAGATTTTTTTTTTTTTTTTAAATAATTAATTATTTTTTTTTTTAAATTTGATTTTTGGATCTACGAATCTTGAAATTTAGACCAAAAGATTTTCAGGAGGGGTGGGGGGTTGGGGGGAGGGGGTTTAAAATTTTATTTATTTTTTCTTGGTTGACTACAAAGGTTCATTATTGAAAATAAAATCCAAATGTTTCACAAATAATATAAGACGTTTGGATTCGAAAGCCTCTAATGTTATAACGCCACTTCTATAGTGTCGAACTGTCGATTAATACTTTCAGTAATTATTTCCAAGTGGAGATCTTTCAGAACTTACACATGTTCAAATATTACTCACGTTAATTAAAGTAACCACGGTACCCAATTAAAGGTGCAATAAGACAATTGAATCAAATCCTTAGGAGCAATTTGTAGCGGTGCCCGCTGGTATCCCTTTCCTAGCCCGTTTAGAGCATTGATTACACATCCTGGGATTACAACCTCATCTGCCCCACCAATAACCGCATATGTTTGCAATGGCGCTATAATCCCGATCTGCTAATGACAATTCCTGCCCTGCCCCAGCCCTGCGTATCTGCACTCTCTATCGCTTCCCTCTTGTTTCCAAGAATTCTAGTCTAAACCCGATTGACAATGTCAGACATTTTCTGTATTAACGAAATCATAGCTTTCAGAATGGAATAGATTAAAATACAGGGATACTGATAAGGATTTATTAGGTATCCAAATTTCTATCGGGTACCCCGATTCTCCAGAATTCCAAAAAGAGTAGATTTTGAGCACAGGAATACCTGATAGACTTCCTATCGACTAATTTCAAGGAACCACCGCGAAAAAGTCCTTCCTCCTATCGGACTTCTTGGTTATTCCTATCGGGTAGTTTGAATCCCTACCTGGTTTCAAATACATTTCCTATCGGGAAAATTTATATTTCCGTTTGTTTTAATATCGGGAATTGTAAATATCTATTGATTATGCCTCCCCCCCACCCCCTTCATCCCTTATTCCCTTAATACATGGGTTAGAACATATAACTTCATTATACAACTTATAACTTTGTTATTTCAAATAAGAACCTCCATTTTCTGTTGCAGAATCGAACCCTAAGGAAATTTTCAATAAGAAATGACCCATTACTCGATCTGAAAGCGCAAAAACGGGCAAAATTCCGCTCCAAAACTGTAAAATTCTGCTTTAAAAGTTCAAAAATCGTAAAATTTTTAGTTTCTTTTAATTATGTTAATTTCATTTGCACTATGAACATTTTTGTTTTGATTTAATGCTTAATACTAGTAGTAGACAAGTCTCTATAGCATTATTATAAATCAATAAATAAATAATGGTAACATTCCTAAAATAATGTGTCCGTCTCCCATCCGAAGCTTTTCTCCGTAACTTGGTACTGGACCAAACTTTATTAAATTGGGCTAGAAAATCATGTAATGGCCGAGGATGTGCCAGTAACAAGGGTACCCATCAATTTTTTCACAACCCTGAAAGGTAGTATTTAAGAGTTGAAATCTTATAAATTTGATATTTCGAACACTTTCAAAATAAAAGGGTATTTGATGATTGATTTATGGACAAAGAGGTTCAATAAATCGAATGAGACCATCTGGATTCCTGTACGTTCATCCGTTCCTTTCCCATAAGAGAGCGATATGTTCCGTCCAGTATATTGGGTTGCGTCCAGTCTATATACCTGAAATGGAACCTAATCCTTTAAATTCGTCCGCGGAAGAGTATAATTCTGTCGCACAACTAATTTTTATTAGTAGTAAAACAGAAATGACAAATATTTGATAGCTAAACCTTTGTTTAATAATGTGCTGCCTTTTTTAAATTGTTACCATTATAATTGTTTTAGATAACTAATTGATGAAGTATTGCTACCAACCGGAGACTGAACCATAATATGCATGAAGGTTAGTGTGTTAAGAGATTGGATTTTCTCAGAAGGTTCACACACCGCAGCATGGCGTTCAACAGAGATTAATTAATTATTAACCATAGGTGATGTGGTTAGTAAGGTGTAACGTGTACGGGTTGGAATTTAATTAGGATACCTATCATTAATATTCGATCCATTCGCTAGATTACAGTTGAGGGTAGCTGATCGATTTTATTGTTTATTTTCCTAGTGAATACTCATTTTTTAAGATCGACGTAGAAAAATATCAATGTAGGAACACTACTACAGACGATTTTGAGGGAGGCTGAAATCCGGATTGAATAGAAGGCCAGTGACGGAAATCAGATGAAAATGTCTTCTAAATCAGAAACTCGTAAACGAGTTCCACTATCTGCTTTACAAGCAGATACCATGTTACATGGATATGTCTTCGATTGGGGATTTCATAACGGTTGTCCTCGAGAGTTGCAAACAAATCCTTTAACTTTGGACTGTAGGCGACGAAATGTAGGATAAAGAATTCATTTTATTATTCTTGGAGGCATAAAAAGCATACTATACATACTTCCAATCAACTTAATTTAGGAATGTAGCCAGGTACGTAAGGAGGGGGAAATTGGTAGCTTGAGATGTGAACATTTATCACATAAATCAAGCGCTTTCCAACGAGTGGCGAACGATTTCTGTGCGATGAAAACTGCGGAAGTTCCATTCCCCTAGCAACGGCTGGGTTGTACGTGAACATCATTAGAAATTGTGACATCAACTTTTGCGTGACGGAAATTTTTGGTTGACCCCCCAGAGCAAAGACATATCCATGTCAAAATAGTGGAAACATAACACTTTATTACTGTTAGCCTTCCCATTTGCCCCCTTCCATGATAATATATATTCAAAAACTATATCAAAAAACTATACCAAATCTTGAACTAAGGAAAAGAAAAAATCACGAATATAAGATGAAAATAGTGTAAACTTCAAGATCTATCAGTATTACCCCCTCCACTGACCCGCTTCCATAAGGAAACCAGAAATTCCTGACATATATTCCATTCCAAAACTAGACCGAATTCTTAATTGAAAAGAGAGAGAGAGGGAGAGAGAAAAAAACAAAAAACATAGGTAGTTTATTTGTTTAACTATCATATTCTTCCAACTATCATCCAAATTTAAGCGAACTCGAACGTCTAGAAACTGCAAAGATGGAACATGATGGAATTAACGTTTTTGTATGCGCAGAGTGAAGTATTGATTCGGGAAAAATGAAACTGATTGGGGACCATCTACAATCTACCCCGCGCATTCTCTGACAATTTCATCGAAATCAGCTTTGGCTGATTTTATGGATTCGGTTTTGGAATACTCTGAAACTGATATGTATTCGGTTATTATTTTCTCAAGCTTACGTTGTCTTTCATCCTTTGGATCAATTCCAATAGTTTGACAGTAATTGTTCATTTCTACTTTATCTTCATTTGGTTGATGACCTTGAATTATGTAAAATATGTTGGCTGTCCGTCTGTACAGGATGAATTTTTGTGCCTGAAGTCAATAAAGAAAAAAGACCTCTATCGCTTCCGAATTACTGGAAATTTTTGTGCACGTGCAAATATATATATCATTGATCAAACATCTTTTCTTATCACCTGATTGAAGATTTTGCTCTAACTCCAAAGGAATCTCCAAGGAATCTTGAAATATTATTTGAAACAGTGCAATGTTATGTGCATTCATACACGGAAGCGTGGAAGCTATGTGCAACACGCAGCTTGGCAGAAGTTTTTAAATAATGGTTTATATATTTAGAGGAGGATGAAGAAGAAGAGAGAAATGCATGAAAAACTATTACATTGGTCATCCAACGGAAGCTTCTTTCTCTATTTCCGATATCACGAATGCAGCACAGCGGTGAGGTGGACAGACTTTTCCCCGTCGCAATCGTTCTGACAAAACTACCCCATCCCTCGTCGCTTAACCAATACAAAGCAAAGCGAAATTCTAGTCGAGCGGTGTTGACGCCATACAGCACGAACGACATACGCCCAAGTCCGCTCCAATATCGCCCTTCCCATCCCGCGCATCACGTCTCTCATCCAGAAGCTCCCAACCCTTTCACAGGAAATTAAAGTGATAAAACCGGGGGAAGGAAATGAACCATCGCTCCCGCCAACGGCTAATTTATATACCGAGCACCCCCCCCCCCCCCCCCCCCCACAGACCCTTTTGCTCCTTCCACCAGTGGCTGCAGGGGAAACGGAATTCGCATAATCTCCCACTTTCAAAGCCCCCATGACTGGAATAGCACCGTCGCAATTTTTACTGACAGTTTACTCCGAATATGGGTGGTGAGCTTGTTGAGCTGACAGGGGTAAACATTTGGTGTGTATGTGTACCTACATTGAGCAATAGGGGTTTTGTTCTGCAAGAAAACTGTTAAGAATGTTAATAATGAGAAACAGATCAAACAACTTCTATTTTTCCGTCTAACATATAGGTATAAATAAATAAATAAATAAATAAATAAATATATATATATATATAAATCCCACATTTTTATCCTTAAGTGTATACTCGGCGCTTCGCGCCTCGCCAGGGGGCTTCGCCCCCCTGGACCCCCCGGATCTTTTCTCTTTTGTACTGCGTAGAAAACGAGGATAATTTGCTATGCAAATTTCGGGAGTTGTACGACCAAAAAAAATTTGACCAGTCAACAGGATTTGAACCCACAAACCATTACATGTTTAATTGGAATAAGTAATTGCTTCAAGCCATTCCCATTACAGGAATGGTAATGATAATTGCATTTACTTTGGAGGTAATTGCCAGCTTAAAACCCCAGTCTTTGCTTGTAGGCATACCTAATCATACTCACTGTACTAAATTCATTGCATTTAAGAAAAGTAATTGAAAAAGAAATGTAATCATAACTCAAAGTAATCATTACTTTACAACTCTAACCTATTATAATACGATGAATTATGAAAATAAATAAATTGCCAAGGAAATGGCACATGAGCTTCCTCGTGACCTTCACAGTAGGTACGGCACCATTAAATTCCAGAAAACTAGAAACGACCGGTTCTGGCATCAGGGAATTAATAAGGTGGGAAATTGGAAGCTGAATGGTACATATAATAAATGAAATTGATAAGGAAAATTTTGATTTTAATATGGGACCATCCAGGATGTAGTCCGCATGTTCCCTGAAAATTTCGTCTAAATCGGATCAAAACTGAAGGAGTTTTTAATTGATTTACAGGTTTTCATGATTATTTTGATCTAAAATTCATGATTAAAACATCATTGGGGATCTTTTTTAGCAACTTTGAGCATGATGGACCACCCGATTTGTCCATTTTCCAAACTTACCCTGTGTTGCTGGCCCACCCTGCTACCGCGCCGTTCATCCGTTTCGTGATTTCCCGAGCGCATTCAGAGCGTTCGGGCTCAAAGAGGATGGCCCGTGCATTCACGCTTGTTCGTAAAGAGGCTTGCCGTCTGGGAGGCTACTGCCCCTGCTAATTGTTACACCATGAAATGCCACAAAAATTAGATACGACCTTTCCGGGCATTAGGGAGGTGGCAATATAAAGCACATTGTTACGTAATCTGACCGAAATCCGTTCAACATTGACCGAGTTATGACCGTCACAAGGAATTCACGTTAGCGCCTGCGCAGAAGCTACCGTTGATTCGATCATGATGAAGTTGATAGGGGACCATCTAGAGCTTAACCCGCACGATCCCTGAAAATTTGGTTAAAATCGGATCAAAATTGTGGAAGTTATGGATGTTACAAGGAAATGTGGACGGACAGACAGACAGACAGACACGGAACCAAATTTGTTCAGGAGGCTCTGAAACGCAAAATGCGAGTGAAAATTTTGATTTTGGAGCAAAATTTTTTTTTTCATTTCGAAAGTGAAAACAAAGCTTCCGCTGCCTTGCAGTTTCGGAAGAAAAACAGGTAAATTCATCCTGATCAACGCACTGATCATCTGGCTATTTATTGATAAACACGTGTAATGGACATTTCGTTTACGAGGTGTAGCCAAAGGCCGACTCACACGCAAACATCCCAAGTACACACACTGACACCCCGCACGCACACAGTGAAAGCGGAAAAGTTCTGTTGAGTGGGAGGCAGGCGACCGTTTTATTTAATGACCGTCGGCAACTTGTGTTAATCACTTGCCCACGCGACACGCGACGCCTCACGTGCTTCACGAGTCAATTATCATGCATAAATGATTTGCACATAATCAGGACCTTAAACTGTTTGGGAGAGAGATTAGTGGTTGCTTCAATTAGGTGTCTTATTTACATACTTCGTTTGGAAAAGGTCATGAAATTTCAAAGGAATTATGATCCAACAGCAGGCTTCCATTAAGCTAGGTTGGTAGATTATAACCTAATATTATCAAGATTACTGTTTAGTTTGTTAATATTCTATTTAACATTTTCCCTCACCACCGAAGGCTCTGTATTAGTTTGAGAGTGAGGCTGATCATTTTGTTATACCCTGGAATCAAAATATTGATTTTTTCTTCCTCTCCCGCCACTGTTGAAGACCTTTTCAGGAACTGCTAGGATTAATATGAAGGGTACATTGAAAAAAGGGTAAGACTCCACTTTTCAATGATTTTGAGCTAATAATGCCATCTAGTGGCTTTCTGGGAATAGCGTCTCGTCATGCTTCGAGATTGGCACAAAAAGATTCCATTGCTTCATAAATATCGGAAAAAGAAAGACCATATAGGGGAAGAAGGGTTTCATTCCATGTGGTGGTAGGGAAGAAAGGTCATTCTTCAATATTTGCTTCACAAATCCCAGCTCACTCTCCATCTGCAGAAAAACAGTTCTCATTAGTTTCGTGGAGTCGAAATGGATGTTTGTTTGATCACCTATTCGTGGAAAATATGTTACAGAAGAAATTTCCTATTTCTGCGCGACCTGTGCGGGTCCTTGTGATTCGAAAAGATTCTCCCAATTCATAAAACTGACTCAGGTAAGTAATTTAGCTCTGTGATGACCCCACAGAACAAGAAAGGGGGAAAAAACCGTAAAAAGTACCTACTGCAGAAGAAGCAACAATCTCCCAACCCCTGTGTGGAAAATGGCTTCAAGATTGAGGGATGAAAATTTATTTGAATCCCAAACAATATTGATTTATATTTTTCCTTGTTTTCTTCCCAAAATAATTATTTCATATGTTTTTCTTCCAAAATAAAACACTTGTGATTTTACCGTCAATGCGTGTAGGTCTCTTAATTTTATTCTGAGAAATTAATTTAGGTAAGAGTCTGTTTTCATCGTTTCAGTTCTATTCGTTCATTTTCTTGCTTTTGTTCGTGGAACGTTTTGTTTTCTCTTCACTTCTCTTCGGACAGTTCCTGATATAAATACCCTGCTAAACCCACCTTACAATGGGAAACCCCTCAAAAATGCGGCCAAATTCAATGACCTTCTTCATTTAGCTAAATTTTTACTTAAGGAAGTCTCTTGGACTTTTTATGAAAATTAGCACCCATTTCGAAATGTTATCGAAAATGAAGACGAATTTGTCGATGAATTTCCAATGATTGAGACCAAAACTGAAGACCTCGACATGTCGGGGAAAAATGTATCATTCCACACTTTTTCAAGCTCTAATTTTTTTGTCGTGTGGATTTTCGTCATAAAGTGGCTCTGTCAACTTAAATTCAAGGAAAGGGGTTATATGGTGTTCTGACAATTTATGATAATTCCAAGTCGAATAAAAAATTTTATTTTTGTGTTTTTGAACAACTTTTTTGTTCTGGAGTCGTACCCTTCTTCCTCTGTACCCTTCATTTATGTGATTATATTCTTCGTGGTGAGGAAGCGGATACTGTTTTGTCGAATGCTACTTTACAATGCCAGTGCGGTCTCAATCTGCATACTTATTTACTAATAGTAAGCGCTAACAGCACAGGAACAGCATAATTTCATTAAAGTATTGCCTAAAAAACCTGTAAAATTGAATAGTTTAGTTAAAATTTGTAATCGTGGAGTATGGACTTCCTCCTGTACCACTGTAGACTCAATAGTGCCTGTCGGGCACATATATTTGTTAAACAGTAGTAGTACCTAGTCCTTTTCACGATACATCAACTTTGATAATTAATTTCATATGTTTTTATAGCCTTATAAATTTCAAAACTTGTTCTAAATCTCAAGAGTATTATTTTATAGAATAGCATGAAGGAATAGAGACACTAATTTGAATGAATGTTAGTAAAAAGTAGGTATGCGGGAGCTTGACATCCTCTTACCTAAAGCATAATTGCCAAAGTCGTACTTGGAAATTGTGTTGATGCCTGGAAAAGTACCTACTGTCCGTGAATAAAGATTATGACAATGGATAATATCATGTAAGAAGGACCATAAAAGAAATTCGTTGACATCGTTTAAGTGGTCGGAATGCTTCACCTAAAGTTACAGACACAGGTGTGACGAGTAGGTGACCTACCTATGAAAAACACCTTGACCTTGATCTACGAAAAATTATATAATATGCAGAGTTCCTCAGAAAACAAAGACTCTCTTAACCCCTGTACGTTCAATACATTTAAAAAAAAGTCCATTCATGCAGCATGACCCCATGAGCGAATTTTTGAAGAATATTACCGATTTTTACAACCAGCGAACGGCATTATTTCGACTTTTGACTGATTTTTCAACTTTGAAATTTTTGAAAACTTGATACATATTCTTATAGGAAATTTTACGCTGATTCCGAATATACCACATGTTAGTATGCTGAAAAAATTATTTCGCACGACAAATCGCAAAAAACTGGCTATTTTGAAATTTTTGACTACATTTTTGAAAATTTCAACCCGAAGATGTAAACCGATCAAGCTGGCCAACGAACTTGAACTTTCGTTTTGTGCCCTTAACATTTTAAAATTTGTTTGAAGTTTCTAGCACAATTCTACGGACAGTTATCGTCTGGAATGACACATACATACATATATACATACATACATACATAGGTACTTATATACATACATACATACATATATACATACATAAAAAAATGCGTTAAACTTCAGAATATGATTCAGAATAGCCTGAAACGGATTTCTGCATAATTTTTTTTCAAAAATTCACATTCTACAAATTTTGAGGCGAGAGCAATAGCTTAATTTTCTTCAAAAATTCGCTAAAAATATATCAAATAAATCAAGATATCAACAACTTTTTAATTTAGTATTGATGTTCTCATTGCAAGAACTACTGAAACTTTGCTCTATAATACGACAGGCCACCTCCCAGAACATCTTAGAGCCCAATGCTGTCAGCATGATTGCACATCATTATTAACATCCCTCCTATCTGAGCGCCTAGGCAGGGGACCAGCCTTTTACACTCCCGGTTAGTTGTACATATGACTACAGTTAAAATACATGGAACATTCTTTAGATTTATACTGAAAAGAATTTACGTGTTGTGGTTGCGACCGGACGGATGTTAAGTGGACCGGACATTGCTAAGTGAGTCTAACGATATTTTAATTGAACTCGTGCTGAGTTATTCTAGAGACTGAATAATTGGGTTAAACTGTTCGCTCTAATGCAAGCCCCTAATATTTGATTCCTAACTGCATTGGAAGGGATTGATTCAACATGCATTTACGGAGATGAAATTATCATAATCCCGGAGTTTTTAACCTACATACCTAATGGCTGGAACTACAATGTCGTAGCCTGTCCAATTTACCTCTTAGCCCGATCAGTAACACCACAGTCGTACATATCTGTGATACCAAAGCTCGAAGTAGTGAAGAGGAATGAAGAGAAAAACGAAAGATTGGTAAGTGCCAGAGTGAAATGAGACTGGTCGAGATGCCACGATATTTATATGCTCGTCCCCACCAGCAACTTTCCTTCCCAGGGCTGAGTAGTTGGCATACCCTTTCTTTCCTAGTTGCAACTCGGTCGCTCGTATCCGTTTATTTTGAGAAATGAAAATTGATGTAGATCGGGCATGACATGAGGGTTTGCGAATAAGCGAATTATTTTATTCCAACCCTATTAAATTTCAGTCTTCTAAGGTGAACAGAAGGTTTAAATTTCGACTTTCTAGGCTGAACAGGAGGGACTTTAGCTGATCAGAACGGAATCTGTCATCGTATTCACCTCTAGAAGGGCTCCCTATACAAATTTTAGCTTTCTGGATGAACATGACAGAATTTAGCTCACGCAGCTGATTAGGCTGGACATCATGTCATTCGTCTTTAGATGTCCCGGAGAAACTTACTTAGCTAGGCTGTTACAGAGTTGAAGGATTTCCTTTTTGCTGAGACACTCAATATAAATCCATTTATTTGATTCGTGATACGGTTTCAATTTTAGTCCAGACTCATGTGGTGGTCCTCCATAATATGTGTATTCTGTATACAGGGTGATTCCCTCGCAGATGTGAAAAAAAAAAAATGGGTAAAACTACATCAAAAATGGAGTAAAATGCCGCCAACCGCATACTTTTATCTCAATCCGTACTCGAGATACAATTTTTTAAAGGTTTTTTCAGGAATACCGTGTTTTTTCATTTTAAACTCGTATTTCTCCACTTTGCCTCATTTAATTTTAACTTTCAACCTCATTTTCGGAATCAGCATTAAATTTACTATAAGAATAGTGTACTTGGGTTCTTCAAAAGTACCATCCGAAGACCCTCACATCAGCTCAAACATTGACGATTTTGAAAAAATAATATTTCTGAAAACAAATTGTTGGTTTTTTCGCAAGATGACCCTCCATGAACCAACGAGTATGGGGTCGGTTTCTATGTATTTTTTCTCGCTGGATCGAATGGAAACTCTTGCAGATCTCTCAACTACGTTATAATCGAGTTTTACACTTTTATTAACTAGTTTTACCCCATAACACACATACATTTAATCGTAACAAACAAACTAAACATTTGCGATTTTAAGTGTAAAACTCGGTTATAACGGAGTTGGAGAGATCTACAAATGTTACCATTCGATACAGCGTGAAAAAATACATAGAAACCGACCCCATACTCGTAGGTTCATGGAGGGTCATCTTCCGAGAAAACCAACAATTTCATTGAAAAACCCACATTTTTTAACATTAAAACATAATTTTCTCCACTAAATAACAAAATAAAAGTAAACTTGATTATACCGTTGGAAAGAGTATTAGACGAAGCAGTTTTCATGAGATTTGCCAGTTTCTAGGATTCGTTTTGGAAGAGTAGTAAAGTTTTAAAGATTTTCAGAAATATTCTTTTTTCAAAATCGTCAATGTTTGAGCTGATGTGAGGGCCTTGGGACGTTACTTTTAAGAACCCAAGTAGGTACATTATTTTTATAGTAAATTTAATGCTGATTCCGAAAATGTGGTCAAAAGTTAAAATTAAATGAAGTAAAGTGGAGAAATTTGAGTTTAAAAGAGAAAAAATACGGTTTTCCTGAAAAACCTTTAAAAAATCATATCTCGAGAACAGATTGAGATAAAAATATGCGGTTGGCGGCATTTTACTCCATTTTTGATGTAGTTTCACCCAATTTTTTTTTTTTTTTTTGCATCTGCGAGGGAATCACCCTGTATATATATATATACTTGGCGCTTCGCGCCTCGCCGGATCTTTTCTCTTTTCTACTGCGTAGAAAACGAGGATAATTTGCTATGCAATTCTTAGCCTGAAAAAATGTGTATATAAAAAAATGTTCAAGCCTGGCTGGGATTCGAACCCACGATGCGAAAAAAATTGATATAAAAAAATTTGGATATAAAAAAATTTTCAAGCCTGGCTGGAATTCGAACCCAAAAACTCGCGCTTCGCGTCACGGACGTTACAAAAAAAGTTTGGGACGTTACATGAAAAATTAAGAATTGCATAGCAATTAATTTTTTTTTTTTTTTTTTTTTTTTTTTTTTTTCTAGAGAACCATGTAATTTCCCTTAGTGCCGTTGAAAAATTGAAAAAAAAAAGAGAGTGGAAGTGTTCAAACCTCAAGTTAAAAAGGCTAATATAATTGTGAGGACGGGTGTGAAGAGGGTACGTCGGTAAAATCGAGACATTTAGCCCCGCTAAGCAAGAGAAACGGCTCCCAGTCGCAGATAAGTCGTGAAGTAGTAGGAATAGTATTGTGATAGGGGTAGGGATGGTATGGTGGTCGTATACATGGTACTGTGGTAGTGGGGCCGGTAAGGTGGATTGCACGCTGGAAGATAACAAAGTATTTAGTGTCCAGAGATACTCCCATGGTTGCGGGGAGGTTGACGAGGTGGAAGGGAAGAGGGAGACGCTATCCAGCGACAACAGCGGACTCTGGAACCTCGCCGATTCGCTTCATGGTCCGCCAGATAACAAAATAAATTACCGGTCTCCGCCATCCCTACTTTTCAGCGGCAGCTACCCGGATATTGGGACTCGCCATTTGTGTGCGTTTGTTCCCCTCCAACTCGTTCGCTGTCAATTTTTTTTTTTTTCTTTCTGTATGTGTCTGTTTGTTTGTCCGTTTGTCGTATATCCGAATTGTTCCGCCCAGTGTCCTTTTTTTTCTTTTACGGACGAACTGGTCAAAACGGGATGAAGGGCAGACGGGGTGGTCGTCTGCCAATCACCTTACATTGCTCGTTGGTTTCGAACGGGGGTTTTGTTGCCGATGCAGTTGCGAGTTCACTGAATGGAACAAACGCTTGACGACTCTCTCCGAACATGCAGAACGGAAAACAACTAGGCTCCTCTTAATTGCAGAAGGTGATTGGGAAGTTAAAAGTTGAAAACCGTGTACTCACTGCAGCTTACCATGAGCTGCACACGATTCGGAGAGAGGATTCTAACAATTCATTATTTCGCATTACAATAATTACTATGAGGTTAGAAAGTGTAAAGAAAGCTGCGTTTTCAATCTCACGGATATGCTTTTGTGCTAGAGGTGTAATAAAGAGAGGTGATGCAAGTGTACTGGTTTCTCCTTCAAAGGGGAGAGACGATTAACCTGCTACACTCAGAGGATATCCTGAAGGTTGAATAAACCTCAAAAATATCTCCAGCTGCAGCGTTCTTTCGATTCTTCAATAAACATCAAGAATCGAAAAGGAGAAACTACTCAAAAAACATGAGGGGGGGGGGGGGGTGGCAGAGTGGAAGGGGGGCTCCATCCATATAGGTAGGGCAGGGGTATGTGTTTCAATTTTAAGGGTAAAAGTTTCGGGCACATTGCCCTTTTTGCTTATGGGAACGGAGGGGGTAGGTGTCCCAGGACATTCAGTAACAGAGAGGCTGGGTGGGGGCGGGAGTGTGGTTCGAAACCAAGCTCTGCTAACATGTGACCATCTAATGATTGTCTTGGCTAAATTTATGGAGTATTCCCCAGAAAATCCAAGTATATTTATTCTAATTTTTAGAATAAGGTTGAATAACTCTGTAACAAAATTTAATGATAAGGTTTGGTTTCTTGACTGCTTTGTTCAAAATAAGATTTGATGGGGTCTTGAGGTTCAGTCATAAAGTGTACCACGATTTTTCTAGGTCAACGTTTTTATACCATCCTCAGGGCTACAAAGAAATGCACCAGATAGAGTCAGACAATTATAGGCAAGAATAACAAGGAATAAAATGTACATATGTACCTAATTATTATAGAAGTATCGTAGTATTTTTTTTCCCCATAATTATTCTGCTTTTAAGGAATAATAACTATCATTCATAATATTTTTGTATGTAAAATCAAATGCCTGAACACAGAAGAGACTGTGTCCCCCACCACCCACCAAAGCAGAAACCAACAGTTGACCGTTACACATTCGTTATCTGATATTGATTTACACACGAGTTTCTCTTCATTGCATTTCAAATCTTCATTATACTTGATTCAGGCTTAATAACAGTTTTCGGCAATTGATCTACAATAAGGTTGATGTAATTGAGGTTTAACCCATCCCCTATCTAAGGTATGATGAATTTATCATTTCAATTACATAGTCAACATATAGTCCCCTACATATATGTATATATAAATAATACTTATTGAGAAAATAGATTAAAATCATGTTGGTCCATTAATATACATAGCTAGACACTTCTATAATAATTAGGTACATATGTACATTTTATTCCTTGTTATTCTTGCCTATAATTGTCTGACTCTCTCTGGTGCATTTCTTTGTAGCCCTGAGGATGGTATAAAAATATACCGAAACGTTGGCCTAGAAAAATAGTGGTACACTTTATGACTGAACCTCAAGACCCCAACAAATCTTACAAAATTTAATCACTGCGATACTTTATTTGCCTGTTTCTATGTGGTGCTTCAAAAGAAAAGTAACTAAGGGAAGATATCTGAATTAGCCTATTGGCTTGATGTTATATTGAATACACTAAATAGAATTCAAATAAATACCGCAGGGGATTCCAGAATGTGTCTGCGATAGCGAATGGCTAGGTGTGGGTATTAGGTAATAATACTTTTAAGATATTCAATTGCTATGAGCAGAAAATGAAGAGCTTGACTCACCGTTTCGGCTGGTAGATTTCGAATAGGTATCTTTTGGAGCACCACAAAGAAACAGGCAAATAAAGTATCCTAGTGATTAAATTTTGTGTCAGAGTTATTTATCCCTAAAAATAAGAATAAAAACACTTAGATTTTCTAGGGAATACCCCATAAATTTTATCACGACAATCATTAGATTGTCACAGAGGTCAATCTAAAATTCGCGATACCGACACCAAAAATGTCACGCTCCTCTACGATTTCCTAATAATTTCCGAATACAATGGATCTGTTGCTAGGGGAATTTAACTCCGTCACCAATCGTCGAAAGATCTCCATTTAATCTGGAATCTTACATTGCCTAACAGCGGCGTAATTTGAGGAGGGGCACGGTGGGCAGAGCCCCCCCCCCCCCCACGAACACAGCGGATGTAAAAGTTTTACTTGAAACGGATGCTGCAAGGACAATATAATCGTAATTTAAAGTGTTTTCCTTGGTTGATTACAAAGGTTTATTGTTGAAAATAATAAACCAAAAGTAAAATGCCGAAAGTGAAAACAATGCTTCCACTACCAATAGGTTGAGTTGGAAGCTAAATATCCGGTCTTGGATAGAGGACTCGCATTATGAAGTCTTTTCCGCAGTGTTAAAAATTCTTGGACGATTTGTAGGGTGACTGAGGATGAATTTGCAGGGGGTGAAAAATGCAAATTGGACAAGAGCGTTGGAATTGATGACCAACGGCACTGCGGGAGAACAGAGCGGCGATTCCGCAGTGTGTGTGTGGGGCGTTGTTGGTCAGAGGCCGTGTGTTGGTATGTGTGGTGGGTGGGCGCAGGGTATGATAACTTGGTTATCCATTAGAGGCATAAATCGGGCTCGGGGTGGAAGGAATGTGGCGGATATGAGGAACATAAACCTGCCAACTTGACCCCGAGCAGCCACTTGCAGCCGTTATTGCTCAAGGTTCGGAGTCCCCTCTTGCCCCACAGCAGTCCCAACCCTTCCGGTCGCTGTAGGACCTCCACCACTTACCTACCTGGACGTGTAATGCGATCCTCCCCCCTACCGTATCACCTCTTCATCGTACGCTGACTCCTCTACCCCATTCCTCATGATGCTGCCACTCCAGCTTACAGGCTTACCCGGCTACATATCAGCATACCTGGCGCTATCATCCCTCTGCCTTACCCACCTACCGTCACCTCTGGTAGAAGCAGTTTTGTCACCCACACTAACATACAAATCATTCATGAAAAGGCCAAAGAGGAAGGAAGCTCTACTTTCCTACCATTTGTATATTTTAGGTAAATTTAAGAAACGGTCATAAAGTTATCATCTTAATGTATGTAACATGTGGACCTCTGGGTAGTTCCAAGATTACTTGCCACGTTCAGATTTCAAGTTTCGAAAAGATTACTTATACAATTGAAATGGACTACCCTACTACTATTTTAACTAAAGGGACTCAACGACATTTTAGATATTTGACAGAATTAGAATCAACTTTTTGCATGAAATTTTACATTTTTAAATTTCGAACTGTTACAGTAAGTCCATGAACAACGGTAATGACATTTATTTTGTGTTAATAATTTCATACTTCATTATTTGCCCTATAATCATACGAGACAGTCTATGTCAGTTTATGTCACAACTATATTATTTTTAGCGAATTTTTGTAGAAAATGATACAATGATTATCCTAAAATAATTTAAAAGAATACTTCCCGAAAATTTCTGAATGGAAACCTGTTTTGCGGCATTCTGACAGAATTTCAAAAAATGTCCTAAAAACGAATGTCCTAAAAGAAAGGTTAAAATCTTTAAATTTATCCTTTTAGCCATATTACCAAAAAGTGCATGTACGTTTTAACTATGATTAAAATACGAGTACAACTAGAACAACTAGATATGCTGTCTGTCCTTCAATCAGTTCAGCTGACAAGCATGCCTCATAGACTGGTCGGTGAATTCCTCAATTCCTACTGTCTGAATACTGGCGAGATCTTTAATGGAGCATCTTGTGGAACTTATGTTAGACTCTTTCCAGGGAGTCAGCACGTAGTCAGCAAATGCCTCTTTATTTGAAAATTCTGGTGTACAAAGTATAACATGTATGTTCGACCAATTTGGCTCGAAATTCTTCGGTTAATTACTGATTTTCCATGGTACGTAAGGAGTGAAGAACTACCTCAGAATACCGACTTTCGAAGATCCCATAATTACAGCATATATCATGATGTATGTATCGTAATCACTCATCCAAACCAACATGTCAAATCAATACCAGCAAATCATCCTCCACCAGGCCCCCGACAACGTCTAAAATGGAAGCACCGGTGCGACTTCTACATTGCTTCAATTGATTCAAATCTCTCTCTAAAAGTCACTAACTGTGCCCACCAGTTCTTATTATTTCCATGAGATTGTTTTCTTTATATATGTTTATTTATAACTAGAGTGTTCCTACCTAGGTTAAGTAGGTTGCCCTAGTCATTTAGTTATTATGTCTTGCATATGAATCTCTTAGTTAGCGTGCTATATTTCATAACTGACAAACCTAATACTGCGAAGTTCAAATAAGTATTATAATAAAATTATTTTTAAAAAGCATCAACTTCAAAGGAATATCTCGGAAACTTTGTTTAGTTCCCCATTTCATTTAGAAAGACTAAATTTCAATGAACCGATCGATACCACCTTGGTCGATGTACATCCATTCGCTACCTGTGAGAAAGAAAAACAGAGCGGGAGCGCTAATTAGTAGATATAAATATATTATTAATTCTTAATTGGAAACCATATAATAATATTGGGTATGGTTAGAGCAGTTTGAGAATTTATATTGTTTTTTCAATGCAGAAAACTGCGCTCCACACTTTAATTTCCCTTTTGATACGATACTTGGCTCGCATAATAAATGGAGTCATGAGCGCGAGGGATATTGCTAACTTTTTAATCAGTTTAGTTATTATAAAGTTTGAACGGAGTCAGTATATATCACGGTGCAGTTTTCATTGTTGAAAAAGAAAAAAAAAATAACGGATAAAAACTCTGGAAGCGTGACATGGGGCTGGTGAGGACAGATATAGCGTCGAGAGATGCCAAGTGCAGAAAACGCGGGAGTCACCTCAAACTGCTATGGGGGATGAGGTGAGGGGAGGGTGAACTTTTTCAATTAAATAACGTTATTTATGGTCCGACAGTGAGGTTATAATGGCGACAATGGAAGGGCTAAGTCCGGCAGGGGTGCCTGCGAAGGGTTAACATAACTTTGCTCAACTCACCAGCTTGCGGAGGGGGTTTTGCCGGGGTTTCTCGGGAGAAGCATTGATGAGGACTCAAGAAGCCGGTTTTCGCTTGGTAAATTGAATCACGGAGTCCTTTTGACCATAAATTATCCTGGACCCCCCACCTTCCCAGCTGCCTTCCAAGAATATAGTTCGCAGCCCCCACCCTCCTTGGCCGGGGCCTTAGACTCAAGATTGGTCTTGGCTCCCGCTTTTCGCCCGGAAGGTGAATTTCGTTATTTATTGCTGATTTCCCTCTTTCCCCCAGTTGATGTATAGGGTTGGCTTCCACTGTGGAGCGCAAATTCAGCCCTCGTTCCGGATATTTCACATTTCCATAATATCCAATGTCCTAGAGAACTCAATTTGGCCCAGTGCACAAGTTGGGAACTATCACTGTTATATCCTCATAGCGCCTCTTCGGCGGTAGAACCACTTTCAATCACAAGCCTCTTTTGCAATACGACACTTGATATTCTTTAAGATTGCCGCATATTCACTTCTCTTCTTGGTTGGTATAGGCAATCGATGTTTTGGCTATGATCCTATATTGACGACTTCAATAAATTACCGTTGGCGCACTGCGATCGCTCCCAAAATGGCAGAAACAAGCGGGATAGATTTGAACTACTTGAGAACCTTTGAAGGGAAACTGATCATTTACGTCACATCGATTTACATTATTAGTCCAAATTAAAGTCTTTTGTGTCTGTTACGCCTATGTTCAATACAGAAAAATACAAAACCAAGAGGAAGAATGTTGCTTTCTTGCATCTATAAAAAAATTTTCAGTAGGTACCTACCTATGTGCCTACTTGTTGTTATTGTTAATTGCTGTACAATGTTGAAATTAAATTTGATTTTAAATACATACGCTTGTAGGTACTACAAAATCCCGAAATTTCCGAGAAAGGTAAGAAGGAGTGATGTAGTAAATAGAAATATATACATATATGTGGTGTTTTTAAAGGTGAAGGCCCGTGCGCATTTTTTTATTAATGAGATGTAACGATGTGATTATCCGGACCACGATTTACACACTCTAAATGGACAAATTTCCGTTTGGAAATCAGTCAACAACAGATAGGGGGCACATTTACAAACGTTGAATGGAGTTTCAATAGGTACAACTTACATATCCGCACAATAAACGAAAAATTCTTGGAGGAAAGTTTAACTTACAGTAGGTTGGTGTAGGTACCTTCCTAGTTCTTCAGTGCACCCTTGTATGTTCGAGATTCCAACTAATGGAAATTACATAACTAGTTGAAATTTCAAAAATTGGCAATTTAGCGCTAATCACTTGCACAGGTAATATGTAGTTACCATTCCTACTACCCTATTGTCAAGCTGGTGTTTATAGCTAAACACGTGAACACAGGAAGCTTAATTTTATTTCAATAACGGCTTACTTTGGGTCTTCATGTTTGCTATATTTGAACAACTGTCACTTAGATATTATTGGTATTTACATTTAACGCGCCTTTCAGTAACATTGTCAAGTTGAGTATAATGAACAACCCAGCATGGGAAAATATGGACCATACAAGCCTGAAGACAGGTACAAGGGAAAGACATGTCAAACAACTACGACAAAGCAGATAATTTATTATTCATGATTAGTAAGTACCTGGCAATAA
Source organism: Adelphocoris suturalis (assembly GCA_030762985.1). NCBI lineage: Eukaryota > Metazoa > Arthropoda > Insecta > Hemiptera > Miridae > Adelphocoris > Adelphocoris suturalis. The sequence continues at coordinate 116,483,703 of CM061042.1, forward strand.
TGCACTTACTTTTACTATGATTTAACACTTTATAGCCCATTTTTAACGCTATTTACCCGGCAAATCGCTGCTCTACTTGTTCTTTCGATCCGAACTGTTTAGTTATTGAAACATTTATTTTTCCTCTTTTGAGAAGATTAGGGAAGCCAATTACCACATTGCCACCACTAGATTTGCATCCGAATACGTTGCAATACGATTTATTTGACTTTTTAGTCGTGACCAAAGGAATATTGACAAACAAACGCAGGTAACCTGTCAATCTGCTAGTCTAGGCGATCCCGCTTACGACGGTTCATTTTTCTGCCACTAGATTGACACCCCTTTGAAATCTCTTATTGAAATCGCCAATTGCACATTTATACACTCAATGATAGTTTTCTAACATTTTCCATTTTCCCAGTGAATGGGTGATTTCAGAAATGCTAACTTTTATGATGATGAATCATCAATTTCGCTCAGGTTCATGGTAGATAGTTTCAACCTATTCGGATGCTGTGCTGTGCAAGATTTTGTAGTCACCTTTGCATAAGTTATAGCCAAAACATTGATTTTAGGGTGGCTTTACTAATTAAGGCAGCCGTCCTCACCGAGTCCTCACCGACACATGGCCGGGTGCAATACACAGGACAGTGCCATAGACGCAGATGCTCCTCGGCTTTTCCTTAACAATTCTACTTATTTTTAATCCGCAACATAGTGACGGGATTGCAAAAAACATTTAAGGACACGCAGCAAAACTCCAAATTTTGGTCAATTATGTGCATTTTTTACCTACAAATTGATTTTTCTCTCTTATTTATGAATCTTAGAGATCTCACAGTGGCCGCAGTCAACTCAGGAAAGGAAAAAAAATACTTCGACTGTAACACCCCACGTCTCCTTTTGTCAAAACATAATCAATTATTGACAATTTTCACCTAAAAATCCATTTTTCTCTATTATCATGAATCTTATAGATCTTGGTGGGGTTGCAATCGACTTAGCATAGAAAAACTTTGACTAAGACACATCACATGCCCTATTGTAAAAAAAAAAGATTTTTCAGCATTTTTTGGGTCACTAAATTCTAAATTTGATTTTTTAATGCTGGAACCAGATCTTTATCGGTATCACGTCTTTCATCTTCTTCCCCGTTAAATTCAATGGTGTAGCCCATTTTATACCGTCCATATTTGCAGCTACGATAAATATTTCAAGATCATCTACCCATATAGATGATGGTCTACTCGATGGAAATCTGCGATGTGTCAAATTCGGAGACCTCATTCGGAATCGCATACATTGTCCATGGTGTTGCAATAGCAAGATCGGTAACGTATAGTTCAAATTAAAGGTTCATTTATTATTCAACACAGAACTCATTATTATTAAAAATAACTATAATTTTATTTAGAAAAAACCGCATACTGTCATTAGCTCAAAATAACCATAAATCTAACCTAGCCCCCGGTAACCTTCTCCTTTATTCTTCTTCCTTCACAACTCTCCCAAATGTACTTGGACGCAACTTTACCAAGTCACGTTATTATGTTTTGAAGATTGTTTATAGTTCAGTAATGATTTTGCGTGTTGCTCAGCTCCTTTTATTTTCTGTACGGTTTTTGGATTTCTTTTCCAAATAATTTTTCAGCTAATAATAATGAAATTCAAAAATATTTTTTAATATTATTTTGTCCATGAATTTTTCAATATTCTATTTCATCGTTGATAAATTTTGTTTTACTGAAATTCTGCTAAAAACATAAATTTAATGATAGGTACTAACCAGGAAAATCAGGAAATTTCATTAATATACATTGGATATAGATATAAAGATTAGGTGTACCAATAATAAAATAGTAAGGGACACATCAGGGAACTTCTGTATTCAGGGAATTTTTTTAACCAACGTAAAACCCTGCTGGAGATACTTTTGTACACGAGTGCGCGCGCACGTGTGTGTGTGTGTTGTGTACGTAATATGAAAAAGAGTTATTCTCGGTTTCGTTTCAGGAAACATCAAAACGGATTTCAACAAAGAAAAATTGCGGAAATTTAGATTTTAAAATTTTTGGATTCATTTTCTACATATCGCACCTGTCCTAGAATAAGGGTACAACTCAAAAATCGCGATTTTTGAGTTAGTTGTGGTTCTGAGAAGTAGAAACGGTCTAGTTTGTCTGTAGAAGGTGGAGATATGTGTAGGGCACTCTAATTCCTAGGAAGAAAGACACAACTCAGTTGAGTTCACGCAGTCTGTGTCTCGTTTTGAGTTGTTTCCTTTTTGTGTGGACAATTTTAACTTGTGTCTTTCTTTTCTGAACATTTTGGATCCTGACTGGTGAGATTTCAGTGTTTGAGTTGGAACAACTCAAAAATTCTTAAAAAATCAACAAAACCGTTCCCCCCACTCCCTTCCCACTGGCAAAAAACTATTAATTCACCATGGGGCGTTAGAGTAATAATGTAGGAAACAAGTTTCGCAAAGATAAATTATGTTCATCGTGTTCCAAAGAACGGGTAGCCAATGGTGTGGAAGGAAAACTTTGAATGCGATTTGCCGAAAATGACAATTTTTGAGTTGTACCCTTATTCTAGGATGGGTGAGATATGTTCGCTAACAAGACCTGCTACTACCATGGACCTTTTGATGTACGTAATAGTAAGCAAACGTCAGCTACGTCCAATTTGATGTCACATCCGTAAAACGGTATGTCATCCAAGACTGTTGAAGAATCACGTTCTTGCATCACGCTTGGGTACAAATCGGCTATCACCGACAAGAAATATTTTACTGATCGACGTTGCAATAGAATCTCCGCAATAATAATCCACAGGTCTGGATGTGGCAGGGCTTCGTTGAGTCGGGAGACTAGCGCTGAAAATACCTCCTACGAGACGCTGACACGAACGTAGTGGCAATTTCATCGCGTCAATCAAAAACCCGTATTTGCCAGAAAGGGAAAGGAAAAAGCAGCTAGCAGCGCCTACTCAAGGGAAAATGGGGGCCCCATCGCTGAAGGCGGGAAGCAAATAAAGACTTAAGGCACAGGGTTTTCCTCAATATGGCCGTCTAAAGGAAGGAGGGGGGAGGTAGGGAAAAAGCTTTTCTCTTGTAGGAGAAATCGATATATTTGTATTGCCGTCTCACATGCTTCCGAAAAGCTACAGATATCAAAGCCGGACGGTGGAAAAGTCGTTGATATTCGGGTGATGGCTGTATTTACTTTTTCTCACCCACGAAAAGTACAGGTAGCTAGGGAGGCCGTTAGAATCACCTATAGGAATGAGAGAGAGAGAGAGGGTGAGAGATAGAAAGAGAGAGAGTGAGAGAGAGAGAGAGAGGGGGGGGGGGGGGAGTGAGAGAGAGGGGGGGGGTTTTGGGGTAGGTTTTATTGGTTGTGGTGTTCCGAAGTGGGGATGAGCCTGGAATGAAAGGCGTTGGAGAGGTGCTCCTGAGACGTCACTTCACAGAGCCAACTACTCGATTTTTTCGCCGTCGTTTTGTTCCCTTTTTCACTCTATATCTTTTTTTTTTCCTCCGACCTTTTGATTAAACCGGAAAAAGAGGAAAGGCGTGGGGTGGAAATAAGAGTAGTACAGATAAGATGGGAGGGGTAAGGGGGGCTTCATTTAGACAGTTCCCCCTGCAGGGGGCTCACGGAGCGGTGCCCTGGCTACGTGTCCCGCAACTCGAAGACGCTCCTACAACACCTCCTCCATATATAACGAACTTCACCTCTCGAGAACCGGGCGCCTTTCCCTTCGCTTGATACTCTAAATGTAGTCATACTTCACGGTTCCGTTCCAACAGATCGAATATAATACACCTAGGAGGCTCCTGGAGCGGAAGCCCCTGACTTGAACACATAAAATATTTCGTTTGGCATTCTGTTTTGTATTCCGGGGGGTCCGACCGAACTTTCAGATGAAGCCAGGGGTTTGACACAGGCTTCGAGCTGTAGTACACACGTATTCCAGAATCGACAGAGTTGCAATGTTGGGATGAGAAAAGATGGAGAGATCGATATACCAACCAAAAATTGACCGAATTTAACAGAATATGTACCTACAATGTGTGAATTCGGGCTGATGGGCACACGCGCACAGTGAGTGGTTTCGCTGATCTGGGGAAAACTAAAATACTGTAAGCTATGTTGAGTATTCTTCAACGTATTTTCCGCACTTCATTAGCTACATATTTTATCAGAAAGAGCTCTTTGATGAGGCCAGGGGTTTGACACCGAGGCTTCGAGCTGTAGTACACACGTATTCCAGAATCTACAGAATTGCAATGTGGAGAAGAAGAAAGATGGAGAGATCGATATACCAACCAAAAATTGACCGATTTTGACAGGATATGTACCTACAATGAGTGAATTTGGGCTGATGGGCACACGCGCACAGTAAGTAGTTTTGCTAATCTGGGGAAAACTAAGATTCTGTAAGCTATTTTGTTTATTCTTCAACGTACTTTCTGCACTTCATTGGGTATTTATTTTATCAGAATGAACTCTTAGATGAAGCCAGGGGGTTGACACTGAGGCTTCGAGCTGTGCTAGACAGATATTTTAGAATCTACAGAGTTACAATGTTGAGATCGAATACCAACCAACAGTTTACGGGATTTGACAAAATATGGATTTACCTACTACGCGTTAATTAGGGGTGGCGACACGCGCACGGTTAGTTTCACCAATCTGGGAGAACAAAAATGCTGGAAGCTATGTTGCTTATCCTTCAATGTATTTCCCGCACCACGTTAGCTATTCATTTTATCAGAATGAACTCTTAGTGGAAGCCAGGGGTTTGTCACCGAGGCTTGAAAATGTTTCACCTATTGCAGAACCTACTACAATATTGCAATGTTCAGATGAGAAGCAATGGAGTGATCGATATATGCAGGGTGCCCACACCAATTATGACAAAATCAAGAGGTCGATTATAGAGCACATTTCTGATCGAAAGAAACTAGATTTTTTTTTTTGAAACCTTTGTTTTCGAATTATTCAAATTTTTTATCGTGTTTTGTACTTTATGACATTAAAATTGTCATTACTTCCTCATTTTGCAAAGTGTTCCCAGACGTGAGGAAACCATTGGAAATTCCATTAAATTTCCTATAACTCTGATATAAATAACGACTTTTTAAGTTACTTCGAATTTTTTAAAAGAAGACCAAAGTAAAAAATTAAAAAAAAATTGAAATCGAATTTTTTCTTCGGTTTTTCTGTTTCAAGTATGGGTTTTTTTGTTTTGCTTTCTCAAAATGTCAGCTTTTGAACGAACTATCCAATTTTACTGTTACTTTGCTGATTGGGACTTTATGATTAGAAAAAAGTTCCAGTCAAGCAGCATGATCGTATGAGCGAATTTTCGATAATTATTGAGCGAATTTAATGATTGAGGACATTGAGTGCAAATAAATTGTTAACTATCAATTTGAAGGGCAAAGTTCATTTAAATAATTATTTCTATTCAAAGAGTGTTTTTGGATTTTTAACTTTTTGCAGTTTTTATCTACTTTTTAGCACATATTATTGAAATTTATGGACGGTTTCAGCATAATCTTGGACATTAATTTTTTAATGTTCTGTTTTATAATTAATGAACTTTATTTGAGCAATATTCTGCTAAAATAGACAAGTATTATACATATAACGAATTTTAGCAGTTTTTAGCCAATTTTAGTGATTTTTGTTCCGCAATTTTTGAAATTTGACCAATTTAAAGTGCTCGAAAATGCTAGCCAACGAACTCGTCTTGATTTTGCACAAGAATGGCATTTTTATCTCAGAGTGTTATCGTCTGGAAGGACACTCAACTCCCCGATAGTTAGATAGGAAGCTGGGAAAGCTTCCGGATAGGAAATTGGAACACCCGGAGTTCGATTGAAACCGGGATTAAAGGAGGTACGTGAGATGATAATCGCAAAGTAAAAATAATCATAACTTGGACAGTTAAATCTGCAACTGGGCCAGCGTAATAGGTTCGATGTATTCTCCCGGGTTTGAAAGGCCTACCTACGTTCCGGCCAGTTTATCACTGTTCCGTGCTCTTGACAGGCACGTAGCCAGAGGGGGGGGGGTCCATGGGGTCCTGACCCCCCCCCCCCCGAAATTTTTTGAAGAATCAAAAAATTATTCATGGTTAGGGTAGTATCTATTATTTCACTAGCACGAACTACCAACAGAGAATATTCGTCTGATATGAAATTCTTCAGAAATTATTTTTATAATACTCATAGGTTCTGCTAATAGCTCCAATACGTAGAGGTAAGATTCCTGAGATAAGAAGTTAGATATTTCGGTACACGGACATGGGTCATGTATACGACCTTAAAGACAGATCAACGCCTCAAGCACTATACCTGAACGACCCGTGTAAGCCTTGCCGTGTAGCAACTCTTCATACCTTTCAGCACTCCAAATTTTTATTATGATGTTCAGAAGCCTTCTGACATCTTCCCCTGAAGAGATTTCTTTCTCTCTCTGGAGGACAGTACTACAGAGGAAGAAAATTCTCTCCGAATCTCGTATTCCCTCGGCTAGCCCTTTCACTTCATCAACAAGGAGTGACACGCCGACCGCTCCCTGAGGTAACTCGTACTGCTTTCCTTGCAGACGCTTGTGGTCCAGCCTCCTGGAGAATTTAACATCCCGTTCCCGAAGCCTCTTATGAGGCTTCTAAATAGGAATAGTTCTGAATAGGAATCAGCATTTGGTATTGATATTATACTTTGAGTACCACGGTTGGTATTCAGGTTCGCAATATTTGGATGTCTGGAGCGTATATGTAGAGTGAGTTCTCTTTTTGTAAAGCCTCTAGAACAATGGGGACATTGGGTTGCATTGTCTCTTTGACTATTCACCAAGGTATCATCCATGTTACTGACCTACATAATTACGTTGCTCCAACGATATCACAACAATAACAATAATTAAGTTAACATTTTTGGAATGAGTGGATGAGACAGAATTTGGCACTCAACTTCGAAGTAGGAATTTGAAGAAGTATGACTGGTAGTGTGAACCTGTCTGGTACGTTTTCCATCGGTTTTTGGTTAAAAAAAAAAAAAAAAAAGGGTCTAACGCTTCGAAAATTGATTTTCTTGCGGAGCGGAAATTCACTCAACCACATCACCATCCGTTCCGGGATTAGAAAATTCATAAATTTACTTCATGGGATCTTGTAGTCTAGGGGAAATTTATCTATCCTATGTACGTCACGGGGTTCTGTATTCCGCCCCACACTCCTTACACTATCCTACTGGGAGAATGTTCCCAGATGTCTTCCTAACTTTTACGTTACGGGATCCTGCAGTACCTTAGAAATTAAGATTAAAAAAATACCTTAGAAATAAGATGGGTAACGAACGCCTTTCTCATTTGACCATGATGTCAATTCATCATCTGCTGTCGTTCGCGGCTGATGACGTGCTGGATTTGATGTCTTTAAAAGCAAACAGAAAAGTCTTACTATAAACATTTTATGGTCAACTAGGTAAATACCTAAAAAGTGAACTTTTGTTGTTGTATAAAGATCAAGATTCATCATGATTGTGAAAAATTGTTCTAACTGTCACCTAAAATCCTCATTATGTACCTACCTATTAAATATTTTTGCCTTATTAAAGACAGTATTTCATCATGTTCGTAAAAGATTTCTTCTCCTGTGACTTAAAATTCGTATTTTAAAATTTATTGAAACGGGAGAGAGCCGATGAGCGAGGGGGGGAGGAGGGGGGGGGGGATATGGACCCCCCCCCTAAGGCTAAATCCTGGCTACGTGCCTGGCTCTTGAGAATCTTACCTTTCAACTACGATCAATAGAAATTCAATACTACGACATGAGTTTTGTCCCGCTAAATCGGGATTGTGTGGCAGTGAAGATAGGTTAAAATTTCCTTTTCGTTTTACGGAAGAAGGCAGCATAAATATGTAAAACCCACTGTCATCCAGGATTAGAGGAAGTTCCATTCAAACCCTCAACCTTGTAATCACGTCAGCATTTTAAAATTCAGCTCGGTCTCGGAAGAACCGTAAACTTTGAGCCTCTGCCGAGGGATTTGAAGCAAAACGAAAAGAGTTTGAAGGTTTGTGACGAAAAACTTCGAGTCAGGCTTCTCAAACTTGGCACAGTTGGAGCTTCTTCAAAGCAATTCAACACTTGGAAAAGTGCCGCTAATGAATAAAGGATTTTATTTGTTTTTATTACGCAAAAAATCTGTAACTACTCGAACCAATATCTTTCATCTTATTTCGCCGTTTCTCTTTAGACCAGTCGGTTTTACTCACCCCCCAGAGAAAGCAGAAAGGAGGTTGTGGAGGAGGCAAGGAGTGCTATCAATATTTCATGAGTTTGGTGAGAACGGGGGCTCTGATGGTGGTTTTCATTTGGAACTTCTTCGAAGGCTCGGGTCAACAAAACGTTTCGAATTTCAATGGGGAAGTGGGATCGATGAGAAGAGAACTGAGTCTGAGCAGAGAACCGATTACTAGTTCTAACAGAACGGGTACATCTATCATATCAAGCGTTGTCCACTCAATCACCCAACAGAAGTAAAACAAAGATATCAAGTGCCAATGATTCTTGGCCATTCTCGGCATGATCCAATGTAATCAACCCTGCTCATGCTTCAATCGGTCCATTGGCAATCAGTGGCTGATTAAAGATTAAATAATGAATCAAATTGACCCTTTGACCCACTCTCATATGCGGAAAAAAATTAGAAAACCTTTATTCTCGATATTTGTTGTATGTAAGTATACTAGCTTTACCCGGCCAGCCTTTGCCTTACCAAATTTCAACTTTCTACTGTGAACAAGAGAGTACTCAGATCGCTCATCTACCAGGGAACATCCCATCGTTTCAATTGTTAAATGACGGGATTCTAGGATATATGAAGGCGTTTGCCTTCATTTTTGAAACACGTACCTACCCAGTGGCCAGCCTGGTTACTACCAAGTCAAGTCAGTTTGTATAGCTCGAGGAGTTTACATTTTTCTAGGAACAGCTCCGTTGTAAGCGGAACTCATTAGAAATTATGGAAGAACGAGACAGTTTTGATATTTGTGTCACGAATTTTTGACTGGCCACCAGCCCGAAAACATATCGATGTTAAAAAGTGTTACAGACTAAACTTTATGCCAATCGGTCCTAAACTGAAGACTTTTCAAGGTCAAATAATTTCAAAATCTAACAGCAAATAAAACAGTTTCAGTTGCTACCTAGAAACGTTATGTTCACGGTTGAAAAAGTTTTTTTGGGGGGAGGAGGTAGAGATTACCTTCAGAATGTTGAAAAGTTGTCTTCTCACGATAGCCGGTACCTTATTGACGTGAAAATATCAAAACAATCTTGAAGCCGTCTCTATATCATGTAGAAATTTAAGCTCAATTGATGCAAAACTTTTTAGTTTTTGAAGTTCTCTCAAACCACTCTTCATTGAGCTGAATGCTTTGAGTTAATGGTAAGGAACAGTTTTATCAGCTTCTTCCATCAAGAATATTCCTGTACAATATAAAATAAAATTCTTCAAATAGAATAATCACTAACTTTCTCACTCACCAATTATTGGTAGTGGGTCAACTGATCAGGGCACGTTCAAATTTTCGCGAACAACGGTGTTTCATAGTCAAGGTCGATAAATCTAGCTGTGGACGTTGTCCGGTTCGATTCAACGTCCTACAAATAACTATAATAACCACGAATTAATTATAGTTTTGAGATGTACCGTGCCATTTATTTGATATCACTTATTGCATCAGCTACATCTTAGAACTTCTGGAAGGGTTTTAATCGATTGTATGCTTTGAAAACTATTGAAAACGATACTCACCTTGATTTTTATTGATTTGACAACGACGGACGTCAGTGACAAAGACAAAGTCGTATTGCCTCAACGACACTTTTATGGTAGTTTCAGTCAATACTACGATACCCAACTCGATTATTGGTTGATTTGATGTCGATTGTAATCGTCGGCGCCAATTCCCTATTGTTGTATCGTCACCAAAAACTGTACAGCTATTTTAAGATGCCAAAAAATACTACTGATTGAATTTCAAGTTGACAGCTCGAAAATTGCGGCCTTAGCGCGGGGAACACACACAGATTGATTGATTGATTGATATCGCTTTATTTAACAAATCTGGCAAGATTTGGTCGCACACTACCATTCTTCTACCTAACCAGACTTACACGCGCTTCCTGCGTATTAAGTTATGTTAGTAGATATATAAACAAATGAGAAAAATTAAAAGAAATGTGAATGCGTAAAAGGCTATAATATATTGATTAAAAAAAGGTAAAAATAAATTTTCAAAGTACCTACGGTGCAAAACATATTAATATTCTAATATTTCGAAATTAAATAATTCTTCAACTTGCTTTTGAATGCCACATAGTTTTTTATCTCTTTTAATTCGGAACTTAAGCCATTATAATATAAAATACATTCACAAAGAAAATAATTAGGAAAACTGTAGTTCTACATGGAGGCTAACGAAAGTTAAAGTCTTTGTTTCTGGTATTTAAATTGTGTATGGTTGAAAATTTGATGAAATTAGTAGCAAGGTACTTTGGTTTTTGTCGTGACACAATTTGATGCATGCTGGTTAAGATGCTAAACTCAACTAACTCCTCTATTTTCATAATATTTAGACGTTTCAACTTATCATGAATTCTGTCGTCAATTTCAGGTTCATGATAAATGGAACAGTAGAATTCAATAATCTTTGAATTTTCAGCTTGCCTTCAAAGTCTATGTCACACATAGCAGAGATGCTATACAGCAGGTAGATAGGGTAGAGAGAGAGAGAGAGAGAGAGAGAGAGAGAGAGAGAGAGAGAGAGAGAGAGAGAGAGAGAGAGAGAGAGAGAGAGAGAGAGAGAGAGAGAGAGAGAGAGAGAGAGAGAGAGAGAGAGAGAGATACACCACATACACACACAAACGCTGACAAATCTGTCGAATCAAAGTAGAGACACTTCGTTCGTCAAAAGTTGTACTCATCGTTCGGTTGCGCACTGAACAGTCAGCGGTATTAGTACTACCATCTCCTTGTGATATAATATACAGCTAGATCCATCACTTGCTCACCCGTGAAACGGTGAACCAAGCGAATGGTTATAAAGGTGAAACTCAGAGCTCAGAAGTGAGATTTTTCGCGGCAATTGGGTGAAGCACGTAGTTGGAAAAGCGGTCCGAATCCATAAAGTAGGTATCGGAAGGTATAAAAAAAAAAAAAAAAAAAAAAAAAAATTTACACCACCAGCCCTTTTCTCACAGACGCGCATATGTACTCACAAACACGATTCCACACGATCCACGACCCGCTTGCACACACAGCAGCACACGCCCACATACGCCACTGACAGCCTGACTGTACGCAGTTAATCTCACACTCCCCTCACCACCACACTAACACGTGCTACTAATGATGTCAGGGGAACCCCCCCCCCCACTCCTCACCCTTACTTTATCCTTTTTCCGTCCCATACCATCCACACCAAACACTTCTTACTTTTCTCCGGCTTTTTCTCTCTCCTATAAAGGTGATTTATCCGCTCCACAGCGCCGGATTGCTCTGGCACTTGCAGATAATTTCTTTTCCCCACCCCTCCCCCTCCCCAAACAACATCTACACCCCCACCCCCTAACTTTAACAATCCTGCACAACCTCCCTGTCTGTCCTCTATTTTTTCAGTTCTATTTACCAGCCCCCTCAACACTTCGTTTCAAACTTTCAGGTTCAAACATGTTTTCCAGTGCTTCCTGACCCAGTTTCATCTTGTTTCAAGCTTCTCTTCGTTTTTGAAGGCAGAAGCGAGGGGATATATAGTTCCAGTTATCACTACGTAGATACATCACCTTTGTTAATACCTAGCCTAGGCGCACTTCGCGAGCTACAATACATACTTCTGGCAATAATATTAAATTCTCTCTTTCCTCCACTCACGCTACGAACGCCCCTGTTTTGCATGAATAAACATCATTCTTCCATATACGCCTGCGTTTTGAATAATAGATATTTCGTTCTGTAATCTAAGTTCTTTGCTCCCGTTTTAATTCACGGGATGCATAAAACAGACGAATTCGCCATCTCCTACCCTTCGATATTCCATTAACTGATGAATATCAATTAGTTCCCAGTACCTGCGTCAAAATCTTGAAAAAATTTGCTGTGAGATTCTGAGAATTTCAGCGATTATTTTGAGATTGCTCTATCAAGGGAAGTATTGTTCCAGGTTCGTGCCTAACCCAAAATAAACTCATAAAAAAAATATATATATATATATGAGTAGGTAGGCACATAAATATAGCAATGCATAGATTTCGTGTTTCACCCTGTAGTCTCAATCAAATTTTATGGATACTATCAATTAGCCACTGTCAAATATTCAATCCCTGTGCAAATAGATACCTACCCAGGATGATTAAATGACGCAGGTTGGGTCACGTTGATTTTTTTGTAACTCGCAGATAACATAGAGACCGCGTAAATGGAACCATGACGTGTCTCACGGCAGCCTCGAGTCCGTGACGACTGCGTTACGCGGTCTGGCAGTCGTTGAGTAGCGATTTCTATGGCTGTGATAATGGAAATAAAAGTTACTGGGGCAGTTGGTGTCGATGATACCAGCCACACTAATCACATTGGAGCAAATTGAAAAATGAAAAAAATTGGAGGAATTCGTAAAGGAGGCTGACTTAGGTAAATAGGGGTAAGTTTTCAAAGATTGTGATACAATACTACATCTTTATTATTATAAAACGCTGCAAATTATTACACAACAATTTATTATTTCATTATTTTATTCCCTTCTACACAGATCATTGGTATATAGTTATGAAATTCCGTATGTAATTTAGGACCAGAACATGGCGCATTGTGTCTCCGAGAAGAGTTCACACTTTTACAGTTCCAAGGCCCCCGCGATTTCACGCTTTTAAAAAAACGGGAAAATGTTGCTTGAAGCAATTTACGTTAGCGCATGCGCAGAATGGAGCTATGATTTGAGAAAAATGAAATTGGTAGGGTAGGTACAATCTGCAGCCTAACCCACAAGTTATCAGAAAATGTAATCAAAATCTGAAGAAAACTATTGAAATTAGGCTCGTTTTAAAAGTAATACATATTCGCGCATGCGCATTAGCTACTAATGATAGGATTATGTTGAAATTGGCAGAAAATGCTCAAATTAATCTCTTCCTCCTATCCTCGGAATACACTATCGCGCATGAGCAGGAGCTAATAATGATGCAATCATGTTGAAATTAACATGGAATAATTAAACCATTGTCCCCCAACTATACACCAAATTTGAGTGTGATTGGACGACTAGGGCGTAAAAAAATTATGCTTGGAAGAATTTACGTTTGCGCGTGGCAATATGAAATTAATGATTAGAGAATTATGGAATAGATAGTAGACCATTTCCAGCCTAACCCGCACATTCCCTGAAAATATTATCAAAATCAGATGAAAACTGTTAAAGTAGGCTCATTTAAAAGGTATACATATTCGCACATGCGCAATGGCTACTAATGACAGAATGATGTTGAAATTGCTAGAGAATGCTCAAATCAATCGCCTGTTCTCCGAATTTGAGCTAGATCGGACAACGGGGTCGTGAGAAAATGATGGTTGTGTAGGCCTGGTGAACCGGGCCTAGATGGGCTGTTTCCGCTATCTACATAAAAGCCGAGCGAGGCCACTCCTAGCGAAGGCCAGGGAGGCGTCCGATGACGTCAGGCACAGCGGAAGAGCGATGCAGAGGAGGACAAGCCCGGGGAGGGGCGCAGGCAGGAGGGGTATAACGTTTGAGAGTATTGGTAACAAGAGTAACACTTAAGTCAATATTGTGATAAGCACCACCGTAACCTTGAGAGTATAGTCGTAACAAGTATAATAAATAAGTCAGTTTGTATAGTAAGTCAGTAGACATTATATATTAGTTGTATCGTAACAAGCATAAGGTTTTGCCAATCTTAAGTAACCAAGTTGTGTATCTCAAAGTTCCTAATTTGTTGATATCGACGTATTTGATGAAAGTATTACCTTTATTTTACATTATTTCTCATGTGCATTTAGTCAATAATTACACGACACATTCACCACGAATTCTGTGTTTCTTCGACTCTTTCCTGTCACTCCTGGTCTAGACAAATTTGCCGTAACAAGTATAAGGAACCTTCAGTTTCAGAGTTAACTTTGCTAAAAGCCCTTCAGGCACGGTTACACACCGTAACGAACCTTCAGTCCGAGTTCTATACAATACTTATAGTAACATTTACAGTAACGTTCAAATGAACGTTTAGGTTTGTTCTCCTCGCTCCCACTATATCTACCTAGGGCTCAGGTATGCTTTTGGTGGAAGCAATACTACCGGAAGCTGTCGAGGACTACGCACCACCCTCTCAAGGTAACGTGCTTATTGATAACATCTAGTATTGTAATTTCAATATTTATCAATAATAACGTAGCTTCATATAGTTCTTGTCAGCTAACCATTCTACCATTACCTCCCGAGCACAGCTTACAGTTGAAGGAATTTTCGTATACACATGCGCCGAGTGGAGTTGTGATTTGGGAACAACGAAACTCATAGGGTACCATCTTCACTCTAACCCGCACATACCATGGTAATTTCATGAGAACCGGTTGAATATTGGGGAAATTAAGCTTGTTACAAGGATTGGCGGGCATACACACACAGGTACACACACAAAGAGAGAGAGAGAGGACACGGAACGAAAGTTGTTTAAAATAGTCTAAAACGTAAAATGCGAATGGATATTTCACCACAGTAAAACAACAACAGCCGTTTGATTTTAATGGAGACCGCAACTTTTAAATCTCTCGAAAGTGAAAACGCTTCCGCTCCTAAATTTAGCATTTCGGTACCAATACTTCACTAGTAGGTACATCCGCACGAACTATAGTTAATGAACTCGATTTCGCAACGTTATAATTCCATAATAAATTCCATTGGAACTATATCCCCTGATAATTCCAATATTGGCATTATATCAGCTGATATTTGCAAGACAATTTTAAAACATCTACATTTTACTAATCCCCCTGATCTCAGTAAAACGATATTTCAGTAAGTATGTACCTTCCTACCAACTTAAAATAACATAAATATTACAAAATATATGTAATATTATAATTATATAGTATTATAAAATATAAGAATATTATTCTTCAACATATTGTTAAAATGGTTTTAGTAACTTAATTATTTATTTTATTATTATTATTATTTATTTATTTTTATTTTTTTTTTTTACCAGATTTTGGTCCAAAACATTGTATTGAAAATTCGTAGTCGGAGTTTTCAAATAATAAATTTGGACAATTTGGAGCCACGAAACTCTCCAAGCACTCTTTCCGTTAAACCAATTTACCAACAATGTTTACAGTATGATTGTATTGTAATTATTTGTTGTCAATCTCGTCAAAATTAATTGATATTGTTATTCAATGTTAATTGTTATTCAATCTGTGTGCTGTGTTGTGAAGAAATCTTGTTCTCACGTGCAAATGTTTTACATTTTTAGTTCGGCTCGACCGTAAATTATGAAAATAACAGAAAAATTAACATACCTTTCATCAGTTTACCGTCAAACCCCTAACTTATTGGTGTGTATAGTGTCGGAAAATTTGCTGAGGCCTGCAGATATTCAACAATTCGCTTAGGTCAACCACAAAAAACTGTCACTGGATTCTCATTTTTAACGGATACCGACCCGTTGATATCAATTCCATTTTGACATCGGGCAAAGCCTCATAAATTTTCAACATTTCTCAGATTTGCATGGGATTTGCATTCGTTATCGAGGAGGAGAAACCCATTAGCGGATTCCATTTCCGCATTCAACAAGATTATTCCTAATCCGCTCACAGCCCCTCCAAAAGATCTGAAGGCTCATTCACGGGTAGGTATAATACAAACAAAGCCGAATACTGGATGATACCTTCATAGGTAACGTAAAGTTGTAATAGTAGTAACACACTAGCGAGATAAAGTGGTTTTCCTGACCACGAAAATTATATTCAGGAACAATTTTCCAGATAACTGACTGACGCTTTGATTTATTCCCACATAAAACAGTTCTTGATTTCCATCAACTGAATATTGACATGTTTCATGCCTTTTGACTTTAGGATGACCCGTGATTTGAATTTTCAAAGGACTGCTGGAGTCCATTTTTTGCAGGACCACGAGACGAGCAAACGTAGTCTGGTAGTAACAAGTGGGTAGTTAATATAATGTGGAGGAGAGACTATCAAATAATTACCTAATTGAAGTTTCTATTAGGTATCATCTGAGTCAGCTCGGAGCAAATTTCTTCGCTATTCAACCCATGAAGATGGAATTTTGTGGGTACGAAACATTAACCATTTAAAGTGAATTAAAAAAAAAAGAAGCTATTTAGATGGCTTCAAAATTTTAAATGTGGGTGGAGGTTAGGTTCATACATCAAAGAACACAATCCTAGATTTTAACGTCGTATATATATATTTGGTGAAGGATGAAAACAATCGCGTGTAATATTATTTTGAGGTGTTACAGATGGTCGGAAAATATAGGAAACAAATAAATATAACTTACAAAAATTGAGACGGCGAAATATTCTCAATTTTTGTAAGTTATATTTATTTGTTTCCTACATTTTCCGACCATCTGTAACACCACAAAATAATATGTATTTAGGGTGTATTTCTAGACGATAACTCCGTTAAAATTTGGCGTATAAAATTTCGTTCCAAAGCAAAAAATCCGTCTTGGCAAAAGATAGATCAAGTTCGTTGGTCAGCCCAATCGCTTCAAAATTTCAGGTTCAAATGTACAATTTAATGGCCCAAAAAATGTTTGAGAAATTGGTTTTTTTTTTTTTTTTTTTGCACGATAGAGCATGAGGGGTGTCAGTCGAAGTATTTTTCAGCGCAGAGTTTACTGCGACCACTCCCAGATCTCTATATTTCATTAGTAAGTGAAAAAAAAATCTATTTTCTTGGCAAAGAATGCCCATAATTGACTAAAATTTTGTAGTTTTCGAATTGTGATGCGTGTCCAAGAAAGTTTCTTAGCGATCTCGTCACACTGCTGTCCCCTCAGTTTTATTCAGGACATGGTTGGCCTCAATGATCAGAATTCAAGTGCGTAATGAATTTAATTTTATCCACAACTATTCTTAGAAAATTGCAGCAAAATCAGAAAAAAAATCCCATGATTTTCGGACTACTTATAAAAAATAAATAATTTTTTTGATTTTTATTTTTCGCTTAAAACATTTAAACAAATAGCTTAAATTTTGCTTAAAACAACAGGATTTGGCATTCCAAAAACGCTCTCCATGTTTCACTTCAATTTCAGACAAATTACGGAAAACATTTACTGTCCATATCAGGATGTAAAGGCCTAAGTAGAAGATTTCCTGCGCTTAAATTGGGTATAACTAAAAATCCTGTGATTATTACCTACTTATTTATTGCTTACGAGCCTACCTATAGGTAGCGGAAGCATTGTGTTCACTTTCGCCAGATGATTTTATCTCCAAAATAACAATTTCCTGTCGCATTTTACGTTTTAGACCTTTCTGAACAACTTTCGTCCCGAGTCCGTGTGTGTGTGTGTGTGTGTGTGTGTGTGTTTGTTCCTGTGTGTGTGTGAGTCCGCCAGTGTCCTCAAATCCTTGTAACGGTCCTAATTCCCACAGTTTTCATCCGGTATTGATGAAATTTTGGCTGTAGATGGTCTCCTACTCATTTCATTGTTCTCGAATTATTTATTGCCTACTTCATTTGCGCATGCGTAAACGTGAATCACTTCAAACATCATTTTTTCGTTTTCTAATAAACCACTTTTGAAATTTTGCACTACTATCATCTTGATATGCTATTTTCCGAAAAATAAATTCTTATTACCGTTTAAAAAATTTCAATTATCCATAAGTACATTAGTGTTGCGGGTACAAGGAAGGTATGTGCTACACCCCACTTGGTGAACGTTTCATAATAATTCCATGAAACTCAAATCTCACAAGAAAAATGTGGGGTTGGTTCTTCTAGTCGGCACAGACTTTAATTTTACCATACATTGACTATCTATCAAAACCTATAGTAATGGGAATATCATTTACAAATCCAACAATTCGAATGTGTCATATCTATCAAATTCAAATTCGGAGAGTAACGAATCGGTTTTGACTACTCATTGGATTTAGTATTTTTCTAGCGATAAAATTCAATTTTTTCCCCCCACTTTAATACTCATTCCATCATAGAGCCGACATGTTATTACATGTTGTGGTACGAACCTGGAACAAGAAACCTATTCAAGAACAGTCGTTGTTAGCGCAGAGTAGGTATAACTTTTTTTTTCCTTTTATTTTTGGCGTGGGTGTTCTCCGATGTCGCCAAGCGTGCATTTTATCAATTAAATCACAAATTTAGTGTATGTGTTAAAATGGTACCGTCAATACAATTTTATAAAATTTCGGTTAACAAGTATAACATTTCATAGCAATTATGGTGGCTACTACCCCCTCTCTCATTCTCTCTCTCTCTTTTTTCTCTCCCTCTCCTCACACACCTATTTCTCTTTCAATTTCTCTCTCTATCGCTCTAATTTCATCCTTTTATCCGATCATCAAACTTATAATCATGGGATATTCGAGTCAACAGCATAACCCAGGTGTATTCATTCAAGTGCGCACAGTATCCGACCTGTCCTCAGCAAGATAGCTCGCTGACGTTTTAATACATTGAAGTGAGTTCAGCTCTAGTGCGAAAGAAATGGATGTGTGAAGTTGGCAGGGGGTAGAACTTAATCGAATAAACGCGCAAGAGACAGGCGGGCGAGTCATCCATCTCCTTCCGCGCCTTCCGTACAATAGGTTCAAGCCCAGAAGGGCCTTTAAAAAAAGCCCTTTGCTGTTCTATAAAAAGGGAAGGATTTAGGGTAAAAAGTGGCCATAAAACATTCACGAGGGATGGAGGCAAATCCACTAAGTCTTTGAATAAAGGCTCTCCGACGCTTCTAATGTACACTCGCTTAAAATTCTTCCCTTGGCAGGATGGAGAAGAAGAGCGTAAGAAGGAGGATAAAAAGTGCCGTATCTGAACCCGGATATCTGGAGTATCTGGAGTTCTCGAGAGCTGCCTCTCCCTCGAGTTTAATTCGGAAAAGGGGATTAATGGTAATGGAGTGCAGTTTCTGACTCGAGAGGGACAAGAAGTAGGTACCTAACAAGTTATCTGGCTTCAGGCCCCCTACCTTCTCCTAATCACTTCGTGAACAAACAAAGCTTTTCGAAGCCCTTGCTGGAAAGGAATGGAACTGTAAGTTGCGGAATTTTCCGAAATAGCACCAGGAGGCGATTACAATAATTTATACAAAAATTATTACAGTTGTAACCACAAACGAATACAGGAATCATCAGTGATCCTTTGAAGTGTATTTCAACTACCTACATTCAAACACCTTGAATCTCCCCCATTACATAAATCGGGGACAATACATGGATGATTACATGGGGATTAAATAGGTGTGAATTGTGATCATACTTTTCCAAATCAGAGAAATTTGTTATGTTAATATGTGGCTGTGTCTTACCGTCAGGTTTTCTGCCCGCATGTAGATGTCGCAGTCAATCTGTTGAATCAGCCATTTTACTAAATGCCTAGGTATTTAGTAAAACGACTAGGTATTTAACTAAATGACGGGCAGGGGCCTGGCAAACTGTAAAACGTGTATGAATTTGTGAATGTATAGTGTTTAATATGACTGCTATTTGATATGAATACAAAATTATTGTATTTTGTCAGTGAATTACTTGAAACTGATTATTTGCATTCATTCAAGATAATACTACATACTATCCTCGTACGTAGTCAGCAAGTCAGGGTCCTATCACTCTTATCGTCATATGAATTGCTTCCATCACAACGAGATGACCACTTGATATTTTTTCTCAAACAAGAACATCTGCGGGACGAACGTTTTTTTGCATAGACCTTGCAGTTGCATTTCACTACACCCTGACCTTTTAATTGAGAAAAAAATGCAACTGCTTGTAGAATTGAGATTCTCTTATCCAAGATAACATCATCTTCAGTAAGGTTGCCACCCGCTGTTGCTAGTTGTCCCGTGAACAGCACGGCGACAACAAGTCAGCCTTCCAACTCACCACGTACTTTCTGGAGTATGATGTTTTCGATGCACCTACAGTCGAGAGTCCGTGGATCAACTTTTGGGACGTGTACGATGACTGTCTCCTACCTTCAATGCATCGTGAAGCTTTGATGAATTCTCGAGCATTCGCTTTGCTGAAAGTTATAAGGGATCTAGGTACCCCCCCAGAGGTGCAATGGGGGCCTGAATCCTCGATAAAAAGGTAGAGGAGGTTAACAGCATCCCGTCAGAGAGATACCACTAATAGCTCTTAATGAGCCATGTTCGGAGTAGATTGGTTTTCCAGGGATCTGGATCGCCCATCCAACGCCAAACTCAGCTTCTAGAAAACACGAGGAAAGGCAGCGACGCCCGTTGTTCACCAACGGGACGCCGACAGCGCTATCTCTGAAGCCCAGACGGGACCTTGATGACGGTAACTCTGTTACAAAGTCGAAAATGAGGAGTCAACGATCATTTGAAAATACCTTCCTAAACATTTTATTAAGACTAGTTATTTTACAAAATGCCTAGTCATTTTACAAGGTTTCCAGTCAAACTGTCCAGCCTCGATCGGGGAAGAATATTCGACAATTTGCCTAGGCATTAAGTAAAATAAGTGATTTGACTGATTGACTGCGACTGATAGGTATAACGAGAAACTCAGAGGGATGGGTTATATTGGGCCACAAGCACGGGGGGGCCGAGTTGGCATGTTGTAGGCACTCGGAGAGTTTCGAGTTTAATAAAAGAGATTCACTTCTCTGGTGAGGACTGTGAAGCCCATAATCAACTGTTCGCTTCGAAAACACCTAATTGGTGTTCATTCTCTAATGTGTTCAAATCTGCGATAACCGTGTGCAGGGAACTCAAAGATTATGTGAGATGCTGTTTTATCTGTCTCCTCACATAGTCTGGACAGAGTTGAACTTTTTGTGACCCCTAAGTTGTGTAAGTGAAATCGTAGAGGTGCAAAGCCGGTTATGAGGCCGATCATAAATTTAACTCCCAACGGTTTTTCCAGTGTAGTCCCTTAGTTCGGTGATGGGTTCGGCCACTATGAGTTTGATGTGAGCTGGTCCCACAACGTTGGACCATCTTCTAATCCTGCTGCCCGTTTCTGGTGAAGAAAAATCTGTTTTATTGTAATGGTGTGAGAAAACCAGCTTTGGGATGGAATCACAGACTCAATCCAGATAAGTCATCTGATCTTATCATTCGTAGCTCTCTATCTCTCTTTCATTATTTCTCTCTTCCCACCCCTCCCCCTGATAATAGCCCAAGAGCCAAGATGATGGAAACATTCAATATCCTTAACCCCTTTGTGTAACCGCACTTCATCATTTTTACGATTACGAACACAATCATTTTGAGTGACCGAGGAGCAGGTCTAAAAGGAGTAAACAAAAAAACTGTAAAGGTATATGCTGTAAATGTATCATAGCAGTGTTCTATTTAAAAAAAAAAACTTAGTTTTTATGATCTCTTGGGGCTTTTTGTAGTTAGTTTTCTATTGAATTTATATGGACATTGTCACAATACTACCTTTATAAGACGCAACAACGCATTACCAGGAAATAGGCAAAGCCCATGTTATCAGGTAAGAGCCATTATCGTCTGAAACTAACTATTTGATGTGCATGAGTGTTGCCAAATTCCTTAAATACTATTTAATTTTTTTAAACCAATGCAAAATAATTTGAAGAATCATCCAAATAAAATAAATTGAAGCTGAACTCAAACATGAGTGCTTCTTATCAGTTGTTTACATTCCCTCCAATCACATCTCAATAGCCATTCAACTATATATTTTTTATATGAGGAGCGTCTACAGTGTTCAATATATTTAAGTTTTTCGTCCAAGGTCCTATGTAGAACGAAAAGTATACATAAAGGGCTTCTTGTGGTCAAAGTTAATCTAGGCCTAGGACTTTCTACATTTTCTCTAATCTAAACCTAGTCTCACGATGGTGTCGATTCCGGGCATTTGTGATAAATCAACAATCGGGATTTTATCAATATCTGGCGTGGTTTGAACACATGAAATTCAGAGTACGTTCGCATACCTACTAGAAAAAATCTTAGGTTTTTTTTTAGTATTGTCTTGATTATAAAGCGTTGGAGAATATTGATTGGTTCTATACATGAATGGAAGGTACAACCCAAAATCGGAATTCCATATTGGATAAGGAGCTGAACCAGGGATGTGTAGAGGAGCTTCAGCTTATCAACCTTGAATATAGCTTGCGCGTGATAAAAAAACCTACAAAAATTATTTCCTGTATTTTCTTGTGTAAATATTCCACTTTACATTTTCGATTGAATTCGTCATTTTGGATGACTTCTAGATAACAACATTTGCGACTAGTTCTAAGGGGTACACAGTCGCATATAGATAGATTGTACACTATATATATATATATATATATATATATATATATATATATATATATATATATATATATATATATATATATTTTTTTTTTAGTGTAAGAAAACAACTAGATATGAACCAATTATGAACATTCTTTAATACATTCTTGAGCGCCAGGGAGTACTTCGTAGAAACTATCACCTGACACAAGTATTGATATACCATCAGCAAACTACACCTTGGCTATTCAGAGCTAAATAATTACTGTATATTAGAAATACTTAATATAGAACTCAAGGTTCCCCCCTTAATTTTATCGTAACCTATGGCTGTAATTTCACAAGTTTCACATGATTTAACCACCGCTTCACAAATCATCGAAACACCAGCTCAATGAAATCATCAGAAATTAACAAGTGGTTACAATCATGTTCAGAATATCAATTATTGAGAATGATCACCTGTGTGTGAACAATTATTCATATAACCATGTTCATAACTCAGCTTGTTGACCACGCACTTCGCAGTACGTAACATAATATGGTAGGATAAATCGATAGCTTTCGAACTAATAGTCAACGAATTTCGTCGGATGAAAAACGACGAAGTACCTACCATTTTCCTAGCGACGACTCGATTGTAAGCGGAAACCATCAGAAAATCAACCGTAACGCTTTTTTTAAACGCTTTTCTCGTTTATGTGTCAAAGTAAAGAAATAAAATGTCAAAATAGGTTGGTTGAGTTTCGATTCACTGACGTAGTGGCAGGTGGGTTCACATCCATGCGTAAATGCGTAATAACGCTAACCTGCTAACCTACCCCAGGCGTGACGTCACGAGAATGTGGGCTATACCAAAATGCCCAAGTGTGAACCACATAGAAATTTCATAATGCTGAAGGTTAGGTAACTTACGGCACTCCGAGGCAGCAGCTATCTCCTGGCGGCAGCCATGCTCTCCTCCCTATCTTCCGTTAATCATCAGACACCGCCATCCCCCCCGCTAAACAGAGTTCAAGTTTTCCCATTTTCCTCGCTATCTCGGACAACTTTGGGTCCGTTTTGCCCTCGCTGCCTCCTCTTTATTTCAAAGTTCTCTCTCGTAATCCTCGTTTTGTCCACATGAAGAAACCGCCACCGCCGTCTAACCGAGTGAATTACGGTAGTCACTGAGCGGGAGAACCGACTAAATCTCCAGAAATTTCTCGACCGTCGTGCGGAAAATCGAGTTGAACATGGAACGACAGTCGTAAACAACATTTGAAGAAGTGAATTATCTTGTACACTTTTATGCCCTTCAATGGTGCTTAGAGCTCAGTTTTACTCGTCACGTGGGTGGATTTAGATATTATTTACAAAATTTAATGTGGACATTTTGACATTGAAGATATCTTAGTCGACGGGTCAACCGGAAGTTTTGTTCTGTGATATGTGTAGGAGTTATGATTGTGTATACTAGCAATAAATCATGATGTTCGGTTGGAGAAATCAGTACGAGTTGTCACTAAGTACTAAGTTTCATGTGAAGCACTGTTCGGGCAAAATGATAGAAAACTACAAAACATGAATACGGACGAATCACCATGACGACGTCAATACTAGTTTGTTGTTACACGTCGTGTTCAGTTAGCACAATTTTTCTAATTGTTATTTTATTTAAAACAATAAAAAACATTGAAATTACTGAGACATTTCCAATGCTCACAGCTCTTCTCTCATAAGAGTGGAATTACGAGCGGCCTGCCGCGTTTTTTATTTGTTTGAAAACAAGGGGCATGCTCAATTACATACAATATACTTCAAAAACAGATCATCTAGCTGTGATGTACGAAATTGAAAAAATCGAGAAAAAAAGTAGTCCTAAGCACTAAATCTTGACAGAACATGGACCATGTTTTTGCATCCATTAAAACTGTTGACTGCAGACTTTTAATTGGTTTTTATTTTATTCCACAGAAGCAATTTACAATACTTCTTATGTTGCGATTGAAAATTAAGTCGATACAAGATCCTCCACGAGTGGAAGATACACCTGGATTTGTTTTCAGTTGTAGTCTAAATTTTTATTCCATAAAAGTAATCAGTCGTTGGTTTTCGTTTTTCTTTAGATATTCGTTGATATCACCAGCCGAAATTATTGTTATTTTATGGTAGCCTCTTTTTTCGATAACTTTGAAAATCTCCGCCCCTTTGGTTGTATACGCCATTAAATTCAATTCAAAGAGATTTGCAATGTCTCTTAAACTGGTACC
Source organism: Adelphocoris suturalis (assembly GCA_030762985.1). NCBI lineage: Eukaryota > Metazoa > Arthropoda > Insecta > Hemiptera > Miridae > Adelphocoris > Adelphocoris suturalis. The sequence continues at coordinate 116,508,496 of CM061042.1, forward strand.
CGGTGAGATATAACAGTCACAAGCAAAGTTTTTTGGCCGTTGATTGTACTATTGATTGCACAAATGTAATCGCATCCCACTGTGGTCGCAGTACTTCGATCTAAAAACAAAGTGATCGTTAATCGAATTTCATGAGAAAATGCGGAAAGAAGAAAGTATTTAGTGAAGATAGAAAATCTCTGGCCGAATGGCGGGCGGTACAAAGGTCGGCCAACGAAATCATAGCCAAATTAAAAGACGCACTTCAATCATAATTTGAAATGAAATCTGTGGCGTTAAGTTTGTTATACTTTAAGTAATGCTTTAATATATGCTTTACACTCAGCTGGTCATCACCTCATTCATCTTCTCTATACCCTCATCATCAGCATTATCCCTTGTCCCTTGCTCTCAAATGACATCTTACTGCATTTAATAATAGGGGGAATGGCGTTGGAGCTCACTTAGCAGATCAGTGATCACTCAGGTGCTTTCAGCATTCTCCCTTGATTTTCCCTCAAAACGTTCAGCTTCCTACGTTGAATAGGAGAGAAAATGGCTTTGGAGCTCACCCAGCTGATCAGTGATCACTCATACGCCTTTAGCATTCTCCCTTAACCTATTGCGGCGACGCATGTTTCTCATTCGGGCTCCCACCACTCACCCACCCCCAGAGCCTACTAAGGGTAGGCGGGAAATCACATCCCCTCAGTACCCTCCTATCCTATTGTAAGGAACATGCAGTAATTGTGACTTTGTCAATTTTTCGCTCAGGAAGGGGGAGGCGTTAATGTTCCCGCCCAGCACCTGTCTCTCGGGACTGATTCTTAGACGGTGAGTCGCCTTACGCTCGTTTTTCTTCCTGTCTGAGAATTGCTGCTGACACAAATAGGAACACTTACGGTTTTGTTGAGTAGCTACTGTTGGGATGTGGTCATGTATTAGTGAATAAAAAAGTTCCAGTCATGCAACACGATCGTATGAACACATTTTCGTAAACTATCGATTATTATTTAACTTACATTGTTTTGCAATATGAGCACATCGAGTGCAAAGAAATTTTTAGCTACCAATTGCAGAGTGAAAACTGAATTGAAGTAAATTACCTACTAGTTTTATTTCGATCCATTTTACAGTTCTCTGCGTATGTTATTTATTACGTTACCGAGTTATAAAAGAAAGAAAAAGAAAAGTGAATTCAAATACAAATATAGGTAGCTGAGAATTTATTGTTAGTAGATTTAGGAAAATAAAGTTGCATATTCACAATTTAATTGTCTTATTTACAATTAGTACACAATTTTTTAGTTTAATATCTAGTTCAAGACCGAAAGCCACATGAATGAGAGTGAACTTGAAATTTCTTTGTTGCTTTATCTTGCAAAAACAGGATATAAACGCTGTTTGACCAATAAAGATATATTTGATAGATCTAGTAATTACTAATAACCCATATCATGGCTAGTGATTACAAAAATAAAAAACCGTATACATATTATGTTGAAATCAATAAAAACATGACACCCGACTAAGAGTCGGTGCGACGCTTCTGGAAAAATATTTATGCGTCTCCGCAATAGGGTAATCCTTCCTCACAAATTTCAGCTTCCTACGTTGAATAGGAAAGGAAATGGCTTTGGAGCTCGCTCAGCTGATCAGTGATCACTCAGGCGCCTTCAGCATTCTCCCTTGACCCTTCATCTCAAAACTTCCTGCGTTTAATAGGAAAGGAAATGGCTTTGGAGCTCTCCCAGCTGATCAGTGATCACTCAGGCGCCTGAAGTTCTCCCTTGAGCCTCCCTCACAAATGTTAGCTTCCTGCGTTGAACCATATGTGCATTTCGGCTGTAATTTCGTAACGATACTATCGTCTCGTAACTATAATTTTGTCAAGTAACGGTAATTTTGTCTCATTTCTGGCCGGGTTATGATGCAATAACATGTTCCAACTTAAAATCAGTAATAACAAACAATATTGTTATAAATACAAGTTTTAGACAACAAAGTTAGTCAGGAATGAGAAACACCAGACAGTAAATTTATATGTCAGTGATTGAAAAAACCCTTGAACCCCCGGTTGCTAGTTACTTGAAGCCGTCGGCTTGAATTATTGAAAACATGCACATGCTTTAGCCATACTATTAGTACACAATACCTGTTATTACATCACTAGGTTACTATCAGGCACCTACAATGGTTAATTTAGGGAGAAAAACAAGACATAAATGCTAAGGGAGATACACTTCCCTAGCAACGGAATGATTGTACGTGGAAATCAATAGAAAACTCCCTACTACCTACTTCCGCGCTACTTTTGTGTGATATTTGGGGAACGCCGTTTTTGGAGCGGGAAGCCATGTCTAAAGCATTTTTTCACGCCCTAGTCGTCCCTTTCCGCTCAATTTGGAGGATAGTTGAGGGATGACAATTTGATTATCCCATATCAATTTCAACATGACCGTATCATTAATAGCTACCGCGCATGTGCTTATGTGAAATGCTTGTAACGACCTTAATTTCCTTTGTTTTCATCCGATTTCGATGAAATAGTCCGTGAATGCGCTCGTTAGGTTGCAGATGGTCCCCTATCAGTTTAATTGTTTACAAATCAATACTTCATTCTGGGCATGCGCAAACGTAAATTCCATTATGCTCTATTTTTTGTACACTCTAGTCATTCGATTTCGCTTAAAGTTTAATGATAGCTGGAAGAAAATGACTTGATTACCTCATATCAATTTCAACACGATTGTATCATCAATAGCTACTGCGCATGCTCCAATTTGAAATACTTGCAATGATCTTAATTTCCTCAGTTTTCATCCGATTTCGATGAAATTGTCAGTGAATGCGCGGTTTAGATTGTAGATAGTTCCGTACCTATCTCATTGTTTACAATTCAACAATTCATTCTGCGCTTGCACCAACGTAAATTACATTAAGCATTAAGTACCATTTCTTCGTTTCTTAATTGACCAGTTATGACATTTCACGTTACTTCTTGATTTACTATTTTCCGCTATGGAATTTTTCAAGATCATTTAAAACTTTTCGATTATCTATACATTCATGATAGGAAAACGAGTAAGCTATGTACCCCATCCAACTTGGGTTGGAAAACGTTCTGCGTGGCGCGGCGTGACCTGTTTGTGAACGGTGCGCGCTCAGTTTAAATGAGCATTTCATACATTCCACCGTCCGTCTTTCATTTATAGGGCCGGTGATCTGCGTAGGAGGACAGTCTAATACTAAAATAATGTACCTTTGCGTAATTTCAGCATATTCCTTTGGTGATGCTTTAATTCGTGCAGTAGTCAAGTTTCACTTTTCAACGCCATTATTCCGAAGTAATGAATTCACGTTTTCCCGACAAATGGCCTTACCATCTCGTGACGTAACTACTCATTCTCGAATCAGAATAGGAGTTGGCGTGATTTTTGAATCGATATTTACCAAACGATCTCGTTTGGAGGCGAATCCCCTTCGTTAGCAGAAAAGTCTATCATTAACAAGGCGCTCTCGCACCCTCCTTCCCCAACCTACCCCCACAATGCCTTTCCACTACCGATCCCATCATCACCCTTCATAATGGATGGTCTCATTATTTTATTCACGCTTTCTCACCGTCCCCACCCACCTTCAATGTTAGATCCCCGAACAAAAATAATGAAAAACATAAAAAAATTATAATAAAATAAAAAAGAAAATTCATCGAAGGATGAAAATCGAATGGCTCTTTTTTCCCCAATGGCTTGTCTCATTTATCCACAATATTGATATTAATGTTCGTACTAAGAGTCGTTTATTGATGCCGTTTTTCATCTAAGATATATTGATAAAACCTCATCAGCATCGTAACTACATTCTCGAGATGAGCTTAATATCATAATTTATTATAAGGTATAATCAGGAGCAGATATTCATGAGATTGACTTTGCGATATGTTCCCCATCTGACAGTGAATAGGTGAACATTTTCTTACTACTGTTCATTATTCTAATTAAATCGTTCTCGATGAGTATGTTTTCAACTGTCCCTTATCATGTTTCAAAAATTGAATGAATTCTAATATAGCAAAATTTCGTTAAAAATTAAGTTATTGTAAAGTTTCCAAAAATTTTTACTTCAGTGAAATATTTCCAGAATGTCCTTGGATGAAATCGCTAATCTGTTTAGGAGCACTTTGAAATGATTCGTGATTTTGGTTATTTGGTTTATCTATATAGGGTGGGTTCGACCTTATGTGACAAAAACTTTAGGTGAAACAACAAAAGACGTTACTGCTGCCATCCGCATATTATTATATGATTAACAGGACGTTTCCATTTGTTTTCTTCACGTCACGAGCGTCACGTCACGGTGGGGTTTTCTATTGATTTTCACGTACAACCAATGCGTTACTAGGGAAGTGCAACTCCCTTAGTTTCCGTAGCAGGAAAATCGTTAGCCACTTTTTGGAATGCTCTCATTTTATCACAGCATCTCATAATCCCTAAGCCTCTGTAGTGTCAAGGAAAGCTGATTTATTACGCTCAGTTATAAAATAATATTGCTAAGTAACCATAATGAACTAATAATGTGTAAAATTAATCATTATTGAATGATCTGACTGTAGAACCGTAGATCTACCGTCCGTTTTTTTTTATCCCAATCCGCTCTCGAGATATCTAGATATCTAGATATACAGTTTTAAAAAGTTTTTTTTTTTTTCAAAGAAAACCGTTTTTTCTACTCCCGAACTTGAATTTAAATAATTTAATTTCAATTTTTGACCGCAATTTCAGAATCAGCATTAGTATTTCATAGGCATGGTGCACGTTGATTCTAAAAACTTCAAACAGCAGCTCAAAAATAAACAACTTTGAAAAATAAAATGACTGAAACTCTTTAAAACGTCAAAACTCTTCCAAGGTAATCCAGGAAATTGGAAAATCTGATTAAAACTGCTTCATTTAATACTTTCCGTGTACCGTGTAGTCAATTTTACTTTTACTTTGCTATTTAAGGGAGTGCATTATGTTTTGATGTTAGAATTTTTTTCGCCCCAATGAACTCGAGGGTTTTCTTGATACATAACCTTCCTTAAACTTACGAGTTTTGGGTCGTTTATACCTATATTTTCACGCTGAATGGAATGCCACCACTTGCAGATCTGTCCAACTCCGTCATAACCGAGTTTAATATTTGGACTCACAACTTTTTGCTAAAACCCCACTTTTTAACTTTAAAACACCATGTTCTTCCCTAAATAGCAATGTTAAAGTAATAAAATCGTTCATTATTGAGAATACAAAACAAAATTGACCACACTGTAGGAAAGCATATTAAATGAACCAGTTTTCATGAAATTTGCCAGTTTCCTGGATTATTTTGGAGAAGTTGAACGTTTTGAAGATTTCAAAAATTTTATTTCATTTTATTTCAAATTTGTCGAAGTTTGAGATACTGTTATGGTATCTAGATGGAAATGTGCACCATGAAAGTTAAAGTGTTCCATGTTGACAGAAATAGATAGTAGATAAATGTAGATTCCGAAAACGTCAAAAGTTAAAAAAAGTCAGCCAAGTTGGGTGTGGCACATAACATCCTCGTTTACCTATAATGAATGTATAGATCGTTGAAAAAATTAAAATGATCTCGAAAAAGCCTATAGCAATATTTGTAATTGTAAATTAAGATTGTTAATTAAGAAGTAGCGTGAAATGTCATAATTGGTCAATTAAGAAACGAAAAAATGATACTCAATTTAATTTACATTTGTGCAAGCGCAGAATGAACTGATGAGTTTAAAACAACGAAACAGGTGCGGGACCATCTACAAACTAAACCGCGAAATCGCTGACAATTTCATCGAAATCGGATGTAAACTGTGGAAATTAATATCATTACATGTATTTCAAAGTGGCGCATGCGTAGTAGCTATTAATGATACAATCGTGCTGAAATTGATGTGAGGTAATCAAGTCATCTTCTTCCAAATATCATCCAAATTTAAGCGAAATCGAACGACTACAGTGTGAAAAACTGGAGCATAATGTGAATTACGTTTGCGCTTGCGCAGAATAAAGTATTGATTTGAAACCAATGAAACTGAAGGGTAATCATTTGCAACCTATCTCGCGTATTCTCTGACAATTTCATCGAAATCAGATGAAAACTGTGGAAATTAAGGTCGTTACAATGATTTCACATAGGCGCATGCGCAGTAGCAATAAATGATAATCAAGTTGAAATTGATATGGGATAATTAAGTCGTCATTCCCCAATTATCATCCAAATTTGAGCGCGATCGGACGACTTGATGGGCGCAGAGTGGAGAATTGATTAGGCAACTATGAAACTGACAGATGACAATCTAACCTCTAGCCCGCACGTTTGCTGAAAATTTCATTCAGATCGGATGAAAACTGTGGAACATAAACTCGTTACAAGGATTTCATATTAGCGCATGCGCAGTAGCTAATAATGATTCAATCATGTTGAGATTCATATGGAATAATTAAATCGTCATTTTTCAGACATCATCCAAATTTGAGCCAGATTGGACGACTGAGGCGTGAGAAAATGATGCTTGTTACAATTTACGTTTGCGTATGCACAGAGTGAGGTATTGAGTCAAGAACGATGAAACTGATAACGGGTCGGGAGTGGAGAATTGATTCGGCAACAACGAAATTGGCATACGACAATATAACCTCTAGCCCACATATTCCCTGAAAATTCCAACCAAATCGGATGAAAACTGTGGAAAATAAGCTTGTTACAAGGATTTCACGTAGGCGCGTGCGCAGTAGCTATTATTGATCCAATCATATTGAAATTGATATGGGATAATCAAATCGTCATTTTCCTACTATCATCCAAATTTAAGAGATATCAGACGACAAGGGCGTGAACAAATGGAGCATGGTGGAATTTTCGTTTGCGCATCCGCAGAGTGGAGCATGAATTTGGCAACAATGAAACTGACAGAGGACAATCCACCCCTTAGTCCGCATATTCCCTGAAAATTTCATCCATATCGGATGAAAACTGTGGAAAAAAACGTTGTTACATGGATTTCATATTGGCGCATGTGCAGTGGTTATTGATGATACAACCTTGTTGAAATTGATATAAGATTATTAAATTGTCATCCCCAACAATTATCCAAATTTTAGCGAAATCGGACGACTACGGCGTGAGAAAATAATGCTTGGTACAATTTACGTTTGCGCAAGCGCAGAGTGAGGTATTGAGTTAAGAACGATGAAACTGATCGGGAACCGTATACGCCCTAGCCCGTACTTTCCCTGAAAATTTTATCGAAATCCGATGAAAACTGTGGAAAATAAGCTTGTTACAATGATTACGGACACACGAAAGACATAAACACAGACAGACAGACAGACACGGAACTAAAGTTGTTCAGAATGGTCTAAAACGTAAAATGCGAGTGGAAATGTTGATTTTGGAGATAAAATGTTTTTTTCTCCCGACAGAGAAAACAATGCTTTCGCTACCTTTAGGTAGACTCGGCAGCAATAAATGAATTAAAATGGAAAAAAAAAAATTTTAAGTGGGAAAAACCCCAGTTTTTTAGAAAAAAATTATAAAGATCTATAAACGAATCTTGAGAACGGATGAGATAAAAATTCTGGTGACGGCATTCTATTCTTCTGTAGTTTTACCGACGTTTTTTCACAAAACTCGGTCTTATCCACCCTGTGTACATGAAAAAGCATTAAACTCTAGGATTTTCTTCATAATACTTCAAAGCGAATTTCTATCAAGACAATTCTGACGCAAGAAGTTCAAAAAAATTCTAAAAGCGGTGGTCTGAAAAATCAGTACTTATTATTATTCTGGAGCCAAAATCACCTTCTTTACGTTGAATGCTTTCAAACGCATTGAAAATTCATGCTCACTCAAACAGAATGAAGTAGCCAACGACTTGTAGCTGTGGACGGTAACGCACATGAGGTTTTCTGAAGTTTTCATATATTAAAAGTGTTATAAATCCTCGAATTTATGTGAAATGTTTTTTTTTTTTTTTTTTTTTTTTTTTTTTTTTTTTTTTTTTTTTTGTAGACGGTTTACGTCTGAAGAGACTAGTAGGTAGTTGATTTAGAAAAAAACGATAGCTTAAAAGTAGGGAAATAGGACACACGAAATAGGACAGGAAAGTGAGGTCACGAAATGATTCATATGAAGATGACCCTCCTAACATTCCGTGTGGCGAAATTAAGATTTGTTCTTTTCCAAACCTGTGTCTATCAATAAAATCAGCCCGGCGTTTCTTTCTTTAAGGTTTTGTAACGTATTAGGTTTTTCCGGAGCAGGGTTGTTGGCCCTGCGTCCAACCCCAACCTGGAGGGCCAGGGACGATTTCTGTTAGGGATTCCTCTCTTAGATTGCTGCCACTCAAGGCTATAGGACCCATCTCTCCAGACTACCGCCTTTTTGAAGTAGGTACTGGAGTATTTTTCAAAACCACTCTTGTCAGGGAATGGTCCACCCTCTCTCCGTAAGTCACCCTTGTCTGCGACTGCTTATTCCGATGATTATCAGCTTATTTCGCAGCTAGCCATAACATCTTATGGTCATCCCAATATCCGCAAACTGTGGACGCGCCAGATATCATGGGCGTGCCAAAACCTGGATTTGTTGACAAAAATCCAGCTGAAAAATATGAATTTAACAGTCTTTAGCCATTTTTAGTGATTTCTTTCGGTACATTTTTTGGGCTGAAAAAGGGCTGGCCAACGAATTCGCCCTTTCGTTGAGATAGTTTGATTTTTTGACTCAAGAACGAAAATTTTATCTCATTCATAAGGAGATTTATCGTCTGGAATTATATATATATGCAAAGGTACACGTGAAAAAGCATTAAACCTTGGGATTCATTGTATCAGAATGCCTTAAAATGGATTTAAATAATGAAAATTTTCAAAAATTTTGATTTCAAGGTTAAATTGTGGAGTTTTATTCATCTTTTAACAACTTACTTCCTTGTCACGACAAATGATCATTAATTTCCTTTTGTCTAGTTTGATGTTGGTTCAGTTTAAGAAGTTTTACTAAATACGTACATGAACGATTTTCAAGGAACCCTTCTATAAATGTATATAAAATAGCAAAGCTATTTACCATAAGGGAACTATATGTTAAACATTTACTTTTGCAATTCCATAAGTAATGATTGAGGGAATGTAAATGCACCAAGACCATGATTAACGCTGTGAACACACAGTCCAAAATTTATTAAGTACATCATTCACAGAGCGCTAAAGAGTCATATGAAAAGAGCTCAAAATTATACAAGACTAAACTACAAAAAGCAAATATTAACGTGGCTTGTGAAAATTGGGGCAGTGGATTGCGAAACTATGCTAAACAGCATTTATGTATAATATTATAAAATGATAATTTTAATGTAGAAATTTTTTCTATTTATAGAAGATAGGGACATCAAATACCATTATAGTTATAATATTTAAGCTATGTGTAGACGCATATGCGATGTTATGTCAACGTGCTATGTTTGAAATTATGGGCAAATCGCCTTGACCTTAACCAACAAGGTTAAGGCCAAGCTTACCATTCGAAAAGTGAGCTAGGCGAGTAGTCTAGTTCTACTTTTGTACTATCATCATAAATATGTGTTTCTATTGAAATAAATAAAATCTATTTATTTATCTATCTATCTATGTTGATTCATTTTATAGTTGTAGGTCTTGTATCGTTGGGAGATAACACCGCTGCCAACACAACCGTTCCCCAAGAACGAGTTACGTGAAAATTGTTCGGAGAAACCCACACGAAAATGGATAGACGGAGATTACGAGTATTTTCATTCATTGTTCCTCACGTCAAGTAGCTTCACGGCACCAAGGCCAAGTAAGATTGATGAGAGCACGTGTTTTTCAAGTGATCCCTCATCCAGCCCTTGAAAGCTCAGGCTAATGCCTAAGTGGATCTCAAACAACAAACTTTTTCTCCAATCCCTTGGAAATCGAGCGATAATCTTTGTTTTGCCAATCCCAAAGTAATTTGACGTTCAATCATCAAAGATTGAGGATAACATGCAGATTACAGTTTTGGTACACTAATTCCGTAAAATGGATTTTTATGGCCTGGGATTAGGTATAGTATCAAAAATGAAACACCAATCTGGTAATATCGTCAGTTTTTAACTAGAAGCGTAACTACTCAGTGAACTATGTCGTGCGCTATGGTTATACTTCTTTTGATTAGTATTGTAGTATGCTTCAATTTCTCAAATTGTGATAATAATGTTGATGCTTCCTACGGAAAGCCACTGTTTTTGACTCCATTAATAGAGAAAGGACAACTTCAGAAAGCTAGAACGTTGTCAAAGGTTCCATCACTCGTACCTGGTAAGAATGTCGTTAGTTATGCTGGATACTTGACAGTTGATAAGAAGTATAACTCGAACTTGTATTTTTGGTTTTTCCCTGCTGAACAGAACGATGCGACTGCGCCCGTAGCCGTTTGGCTCCAAGGTGGTCCTGGAGGGTCATCTCTTTACGGCCTTTTCAGTGAAAATGGTCCCTTGAAGATCACAAGGTCATTAAGTTTGACAAAAAGGCAGTATTACTGGTCGAAAAACTTGAACGTAATATACATAGATAACCCTGTTGGGACGGGGTTCAGCTTCACAGACAGTGATGCGGGATATGCTACAAATGAAGTTCAAGTCGGAAAGAATTTGTACGAAGCTGTGGTACAGTTTTTTACGTTGTTTCCTGAGTATCAGAAGAATCAGTTTTTTGTGACTGGTGAGTCGTACGCGGGTCATTATGTGCCGGCTTTGGGTCATACTATTCACCATATGAATTCTAAAGCCGCAGTCAAAATCAACTTAGCTGGAGTAGCCATTGGAGATGGATGGGTTGACCCAGTACATATGATGGTCTACGATGATTACCTGTACCAACATGGATTTATCGACAGCGAAACCCAGCAAAAGATGAAGCAAATGGAAGCAAATGTAGTGAAGTTAGTTAATCAAAAGAAGTTTCATAAGGCAAATGACATGTGGAACAATGTGCTTGGATTGTTGTCCACAGCGGCAGGGAATATTGATATTTACGATTACTTGGTTGCTGGTGGTGGTGACTGGGCGGACGAGTCAATATCGAAGTATTTGGCGAAAACCAGCGTCAGGAAAAGCATACACGTCGGCAACCTTACGTACCACGGTGGTAACAAAGTGTACAACAAGCTGTACAACGACATGCTCAAGTCAGTGGCACCATGGCTTGTCGAGCTGATGGAGAATTACCGCGTTCTTTTATACAATGGACAACTCGATATCATTGTCGCTTACCCATTGACGACCAACTTCGTCAAGCAGCTGAAGTGGAGTGGATCTCAGGAATACGCCAGCGCACCTCGCAAACAATGGTACGTTGGGAAGCAACTCGCTGGATACGTCATCAATGTCGGCAACTTCAGTCAAGTTCTGGTGAGAGACTCTGGTCACATGGTGCCTTCACAGCAACCCAGATGGGCTCTGGATATGATCACCAAATTCACCAATGGTATTCCATTTGACAATAAACCAACAGAGATCCCAGAGTTCGAAGAGACCGCCGGTAAAATAAAAATTTAATACTTCCAACGCTTCTTTCGTCATTGCATTCATATAGTTCAGGAACATTCAAATAAATGCTATCTCATTATCTTGATGTTACCGTAACACAATCAGATCGCAAATTTATTTAATCTTCCACTCAATCCTTAAATACTCAGCATATATAGATCTTAGGTATCGTACATATATCTGCAGATACTGTGCAATTATAAAGGAACAGTCATATAAGCAGGCTTACTTTAATGACTGAACTAATAAATAGAGGATCATGACTAACAAGCAATTAATAGAGGACCCATGGGCTACGTAACTCTTTGCTTCCTCATTTACATTTTAGTATACAAACTGCAGAGTTACTTATAGGACCGTAGCACTGATGCATTGATAGTACCTAATACATACTTATAAGATGACACTGTCAGCTAATAAATTCCAAGGACCTTTAAATAAGCAAACCATTTCGTTAAACACCAACCCAGAATTAAAAATAGAATTAGGAATTTTAAAAAAGGGAATAGCCGTGCTCTTATCAAGTGAATAGTAGCGAACGGAATAATTTCCATCACCCCAACCAACCCAAGTTAAGAGATGGTATTCTCAGTTGGCCCCCGGACGGCTAAGCAATTGTAGGTAATTTGAATAATATTAAAATATTAACACAACAATGGACGCCCACACTTTTCGCCTCGAAGGATCCCCAACCCCTGTGAGATTAAGATGTAATTTATTTCTCTCAACCGCTGAAAACCGCAGTTGCTCGGCCTGATTTTTTTACTTTATGTATTTCTTTCACGGCTTTTCCCACTAAGAAGAATAAATTGAATACCATTTCGAGAAGGCAAATTTATAGAGGGAGATGGGAAGTTCCTACTGACTAATAGCGGTTATAAAGACTTTTCTGAAATATTCCTCTTCTGTTTTCGGGTTTTTAAGTTACGAGACTGTCTCGTCGCCGTAGGTAATAACTGGTTGGAGAAATTTTTTTATGGCTAATATCCGTTTTTTATTCATTGCTAATATGTTTGCATAATTTATAATTAATCAAACATCAAAAGGAAATACGCGGAATGACAAGTACGGCACTTTTGTATGGGAAACATCGATAGGTAGGTAATATAAGTTGAAGATAGACATTTTTATTGTCTGTTGGGATATAATAATACACATATGGATTTCATGGCAACACAAAAAAAAAAAAAAAAAATTCAATGCAGCGACCTATAAAATGGATAAATGAACTTTTGGTGAGATTGAACAGCGGCTGTAAAATATCACGATACCTACTAGCTTCTTTCAATATACTCCTTACAAATAGGAACGCACTGGCATATTGCATTTCTTTTATGCATGCTCTTTTCGATATAAATATAAAGAGCAACATTGCAAAGGCAACTAAATGTATAGGTAGGTATATAATTTCTATAACTAAACCAGTTACCTGACACCAAATTTATAGATAGCTCAAAAACAATTTATACCTTCATAGTTACAAGAAATGTTCGCAACTAAAACAACTTTAAGCGAAAGTGGCGAAAATTGTGAAATCATTTTAAATGAAGAGGCAAGCACGAGAGTAGCAGACATGATTTTGCTTTTTGCTTCTTTGCCACCAAAGGTAGGAAAACTTTGTGCCTGTGAAAGATGACGAACACAATTTCGTCCTTCAAAATCGAAATTTCCACTTGCTTTTTGCGTTTCAGAGTCTGCTGATCAATTTCGGTTTTGTGTCCGTCTGTCTGTCTGATGTCTGTCTGTCTAATGTCTGTTGTATGTCTGTGGTAAGTACTTGTTACTCCCAAAACTACACCAAGTTTTAGTTCGATTTCAATGAAATTCTCAGGAAATGTGCGAATTAGCTCTCAGACGGTCCCCTATAATTTTCAATGCGGGTCGACATGCGCAATCGTGAATTTCTTATAACGTCAACTTCTCATTATTTGTTGGTCCGATTTCGTTCAAACTCGGGGAGTAGATGGGGGTATATGTTCCAGGGGAATTCTCCATGAATTATGTCGCGATTGGTAGAGTATTAACTGTAGCAGATGCGCAAAACTAAAACTAATACAGACAAAACTCCGAGACTAATGTTCCGATTTTTATAAAATTGTCAGGGATTATGCGATTTAGCTCCTAGACGGCCCTCCATAAATTTCATCGTCGTTCAAATAATCATAGTCTGTACAAATGCAAAGACGTAAATTTCTCATAACATCGATTTCTTATCATCTATTGGTCCAATTTCGTTCAAACTCGTGAGGTTGTTGGGTCTAGAGGATAATAGATCGATTTTGATGACATTTTCAATTATAGAGTTGGTTAACCTTTAGACAATTTTGATACATGCAAATATGAATATATAGTATATACATTTATTACATACTGTTATATTTTGCATCGAACCATTTCGACTCGTCCTTTGATCTTCAACTAATCTTATAGGTCCATGTTGCAATATGTGAAGAAGCTGCTGTGCCCACCCAACTTGGCAGACTTTTCATGGGTCTTATTTCATGTTGTATTATGGTTTTTCCAAGCAAACGAAATTTTGCATCTTCGCTTCCTCACTTATTCGCTATAGCATTCCAAACTTTTAATCTTCCCAAGTCATGTTTTTCATTTACTTTATCGTTTTCCACATCTTTTGAACAGGTTCTGCCAGCCTGTCAGTCTGTTGATTTGTCTTTTTCAGGTCATTCCTCGTCCAGGTCAAAACTATACCCGTTATCGTAAAAATTATAGTCCCGTTTTCATAAAACTTTTAGGGATTGTGGAGATCGGCCTTCATACGGTTCACCGCTATAGGTTTGTTCATCGAAGATTCGATAGAAATGAATGCACATGTGTAAACGTGAGTTACCTGAATCAACTATTTTTTTTTTTTTTTTTTTTTTTAAATTCCAACGCCCGAATTCACTCAAAATAGGAAAGTACTTATGATGGAGGGGCCAGTGTTTGACACCTCAAGAGAAATGTTGTCTTTGATCACCAATTAGGTTATTTTTATTTATTTATTTTTTTTTTTTCAAACTTGAATTTTACTTATACTGCTGCATCAGTATGTCCTCAAAGTGCTCAGTATTGGAGAAATCACTAATTCAAGCCAAAAAACATCATAAATTCGTATTTTTGTTAAATACGTGTTTTACCCAGTAGTGGACAGCCAAATTTTTGGTAGCACCTGTGATTGACACCCCATGATTGACACAGCAGTTCTTCTGCAATAAATGATTCCGTGTATCAACAAAACATTCATTTCAACACTTTATCAATAAATTGAGTATTCGAACTTAGTTTTATTAACATAAATATAAAATTAATATGAGTATTCATAAAGACAAAGTTGAAAATATCACAAAATAGGTAGGTACGAGGGTTTCTCAATACCATAAGCACAGTACGTTTCTAATTGTAAACTAGCAGCGTCTCAGTTGCTATGTATTTATATAAATATAATAAATGAAGAACGAACGCAAGAACGAATAGAGATCCGTATTGTCAGCGCTGTCAATCACTGAGGGTAGCATCAATATGGGGACTAGTATTTGACATTTGCATTTCCACATGTTATCTTTGTTTGTTTCCAAAAATGACAACATAAATGCAACCTAGACCAAAATTGATCGAGAAAAACCATGGGAATAATCAAATTTGAAAATGTGGTGGACATGATGGAACAAAATAGAACACTCACACCCTTAGCAAAATCACAAGAAACACCACCAAAGAAAAATCAACATGAGGTTCTGTTGGGTAAACTTCTCCAAATTTTACAAAAACTCGCCAAAAACCTTTGACCGCCTTTATACTTCACTGAGAAGGTATTTTGTGTCAAAATTCAAAAGGATCAAGCCAGTAAAACACTTGTATGCCTTATTATTTAAACGTTTTGGTGAGATGTCAATCACTGGGTCCTTGTCAAACGCTGGTCCCTACCCTAGTTGAAGTATGGGAAAAAAACAAAAAAACATTGCCTATGAATTTCATTGTGATTCGTTAAAATTGAGGCTACTGCGCATGAGCAAACTAAAAAGTTCCAGTCATAAAGTATGATCGTCTGAGCGAATTTCCGAAAAAAATATTTTATTAGCTCCCTTGCACTACTAATAATTGTAAGTGACGCGTGATTTTCCTACACGTTTATAGGCCAAACTAAATGGTCTTTTGAGCTGAAAATTTGTACATGAGGGTTTCAAAATCTGAATCTGAACCTGAGGTCAGAAGTGTGGCTTTCTAACATATATGCAATTCCATTTGATAGTTAACGGAATTTCGCTTATACGATCGTGTTGTATGACTGGTGCTTTTTTAGAGTTGATTCAAATAAGATCTCCTTATTCTTGTTCATTTCATGTACCAAGTAATATTTTCCTCTGTGGTAAACTTCATTTAACAGCATCAATATCAGCCCCTACTAAATCTATTCCTATGGCTGACACAACTTCCTTCTCTTCCTTTGGCTACGTATCAATTCACATGCATACAAACAACATTACCGTTAAAAGCATAACTTTGGACCAGAAGCACCAATTTCGATTCGACCTCATATGAATTTCTAAGCAGGCGAATCCCGGAAAATGATTGGAATTAAGTTGTAAAAGTGAAGAAGTCACGCAATATGAGTATTAGCGATTATGAAAAATGTACTCCTTGACTTTATGACCTCACAATCAATCAACACACATGTCATGATTCTCTAACGATAGTGCAGAAACATTTTGCTACATTAACCTCATAGGTTTAATATCGTTATATATCATGATGATTCTCTATTAGTTTCATGTCGGTAGGCACCTACACTGATTGATAAAGGTATCAAGGGATTCCTCCGATACAGGTTTCGTTAAATTGTTGAGGCAGCTGAGTGAGGGGCGGGCGGAGTGTTGATTGGGAACGGGGTCAGCTCATCAATCATTCCATTAGGCCGTCATCGATTTGCCCCTCAAAGGTCGGAGACAGCCGAGTGACTACAGTGATGACACGAACCGTATCTGTACTATGTATTATACAGGATGCGGGTAGGTGTAGGTATAGAGTACAGGCTGGGAACGAGAGCGCTCTATCTGCAAAAACACGACTCAGCACGCACGCAGTCGTATTGCTTCCGAGACTGCAAGGCAGCGGAAGCTTTGTTTTCACTTTCGAAATGAAAAAAATTTTTTGCTCCAAAATCAAAATTTCTACTCGCATTTTGCGTTTCAGAGCCTCCTGAAAAAATTTGGTTCCGTGTCTGTCTGTCTGTCTGTCTGTCTATCCGTCCACATTTCCTTGTAACAGCCATAACTTCTACAATTTTGATCAGATTTTAACCAAATTTTCAGGAATCGTGCAGGTTAAGCTCTAGATGGCCCCCTATCATAATCGAATCAATGGTGGCTTCTGCGCAGGCGCTAACGTGAACTCCTTGTGACGGTCATAACTCGGTCAATGTTAAACGGATTTCGGTCAGATTTTCAGGGATGATGTGGGTAAGGTCCCTTGAGGTCCCATAAGACAATCATCATAATTTCATTAGCGGTACGCTCTGCGCATGCGTGAACGAAATATTCTTGTTACGGTCCTTGCAACAGGCGTAATTTCCACAATTTTGATGCGATTTTCTTCAAATTTTTAGGGATCGTGCGGGTACAGCTGTACATGGTCCCCTATCAGTTCCGTCATGATCGAATCAACGGTAGCCTCTGCGCAGGCGCAAACAAAATTTCGGTCAGATTTTCAGGGATGATGCGGGCCAGCAACACAGGGTAAGTTTGGAAAATGAACAAATCGGGTGGTCCATCATGCTCAAAGTTGCCAAAAAATATCCCCAAGGATGTTTTAATCATGAATTTAGATCAAAATATTAATGAAATCCTGTAAATCAATTAAAAACTCCTTCAGTTTTGATCCGATTTAGACAAAATTTTCAGGGAACATGCAGACTACATCCTGGATGGTCCCATATTAAAATCAAAATTTTCCTTGATAATTTCATTTATTATATGTACCATTCAGCTTACTATTTCCCATTTTATTAATTCCCTGAAGCCAGAACCGGTCGTTTCTAGTTTTCTGGAATTTAATGGTGACGTACTGTGAAGGTCACGAGGAAGCTCATGTGCCGTTTCCTTGGCAGTGTATTTGCTCACTGTGAACCATCTACTTCCGTGTTTCACAGAGATTTTTCTTCCAATTTCGCATACACAAATAATATTGATGTCACCACAGAGATAAAACATGAGAGTGAACCAAGAGGAATGACGACAAAACGCTAAATTCCAAGTTGTGATCCAACTAAGATAAAGCGCAGTGCTGCTGTGTTGCTGACTGAATTGCAGATTATATACTGATTGTATCATAATAGAGAGTTTTAGTGGCAAATAGGAGAAAAAACGTATCGTTTAGAATGTACCTATCTAATTCTTTTTTGCTGTAACGCCAGAGCATCAGCAATACGTCTTTACGCATCTCTCCTCGACCAAGAAGTAACATCGACATTCGCGTCAAATATCCATTATTCGTCATTTTCCTGCTGAGGACATTGGACGGACTATTTGTACGACAGGATGTAATAATAATTGTATTGCCATAATATTGTATGTTGATATATTCATCACAGCAACCCTGTCTATGGTTGTGGCAACCCTTAGTTAATTTGAAGTTACGATTGTTTGAGGCTACTCGGCTATTCATGAGGCGAAATATTTACCGAACATGTAATACTAAGAACATTAGCGATGATGCTGCCGCGCGTAAAGGAGGGAGGAACAAATAAGTGTGAATTCCGTGAAACGAATTCATTTGGAGCGAGATACACGAGGGGTTATGCCCATACATGAGAGATACATTGGGTGCCCATGCCCAATCGTCGGATAACTGAAGTTGCCCACTAGTTACTTAGCTCAACACCACATTGTGACTCACACTGTGAGTCTTGGGCGTCCCAGGACAGGTTTTCAGTTTTTCTGGTTCTGCAATGCACATGACGAACAGTGTGAGTCAATTTAGAAATAAGTAGAGAAATTACTAAATTTCATAGTTATTCGAATATTTATTCATATTTATGTAAATAGTTTTAAAAATACAGGAAACAATATAGTAAAAATATTAAAACATATTTTCATTAATAGACAAGTTGTCTATCTGTACTCGATTCTTTAGGAACTAAGGGTGGAATAACACGTTATTATTCGAACCAATTGAACTTCGAACCGTTGCTACTTCTCTGTACTAGAAATTGCCCTAACCACGTTGCATTCCTGCCAAGCCCTTCGTTGTAAACTCTAATTTAAACACGTAAAATATCTGTCTCACACTGTGAGTCATGAGCACTCACAGTCACCGCTCATGACCTGATGGCCAGACCGCTCATGACGCACACGCGTGAGTCATGGGCACCCAACGTGTTATAAACCTCGACCTGATTCTTCCGAAAAACAAAACTCATCCAGGTAGAGAAATTATTTTCGTTAGCTACTTACTGAATGAGGTATTTTTCTATCTTTCATCAAAACACTTGAAACAATTGATTCACGGGCCACTCAGTCCCAAAAGTCGTTTGAGTCACTAAGTCGTGTACGTTTTTGTAACCTATCGATGATAAACCATAGAATTTTTCACTACTGCTCGTCTCTAATAAATTAAAACTCCGCCGTATTATAAAATGTGATTTGTTGTACGGGTCGCATCGAGATACGTCGCAGCGTTACCATAGTGCATTAGGTTTCCGTCCAAGGAATACGGATGCGTTGTAGGTCTTGTGACCACTAAAACTAAAAACGCGTATCTCTGTCATACTGCTTTTTTTTCGGAAAAAGGAAAGGTAATGAAAATAGCGTCTTGGTTGCAGGGCAAGAAGGCAGGGACGTCGTTAGACAAAAATAGTAAGGGGAGAATCAACCCGAAATTCCCAAAAAACCAACAGTTTTCCCAACTCAAAAAAAGGAAAATAAAAGAAGAAAATTTGTAGTATTGCTTATAAATAATACCTGCTAACTTCATTTGATATGTATTGCCTTGATTACCTATCATATACACGAAAACACTTCTGTAAAATGATCGTTTTCATGTCAGCTTTTATATTGAAATTTGATAACGTATATGTAAATATCATTTGTAGTAAGACTGAAATATTAGTTTCAGGTGAAGACAATAACTATTGCCAATATTGGAAACTTGGAGGATGTGTAAATGTCCTGGATAGATCATCTGGATATTATCATGGTATCATGGATACTATATCACTATGGTATCATATATATCATCCCTAAGAATCGAAAGAAACCACCTAGACAGATGTATCTTCTTAGGCCTTAGGGCTGTAACTCTTCCGTAAGGGCTTGAACTTTAACAGGAAAAAAAAAATCAACATGGGAAAAATCACAACAGGTGAAACAGTAAAAATGACCTAACAAACTAAAGAAGATCATATCAGCTGATGTAATTCCAAAATAATTCAGATGATTATAACTTTTGTCACCTATAAATGAAGCTGTGAAGCGTAGGTAGGTGATTTATTTTATACCATTAATTTTCAGTTGGTGGGTCAGCTTGTGTTAAATTCGAAAGACTAGTAAAATGTAGGTGTTTTTAATTTCATTTCTCCTCGATAGGCGTCTATACCTCTGCAGATATATTTAGATAATGAATAAAAGACTTCGTTTAATTAAAGGGCTATCTAATACATAAATAATGAACCTTTGTGCAATAATTTGCAAGGTTTTTTTTTGCTGAATGTGATATTGATGTTGAATTTTCACCAACGCACGAAAACGATGATTTCGAGTACTTAGATAGGTGTTACCGACTGTCTTAGTATCGGAAAAGTTGAGAAAATAGATCCAATTTTCTCTGTTTGAGACCGATGTGGACTGGGTAGTTTCTCTTCGCTTATTGTCATTCAATTGCTGGGTGCAAAATGTATAACCCCCGACCTAAGCGGAAGTTAGGGGAAAAACGTTTTCTATATCCACGAAAAATAAAGAGTTACAATGTTAAATCGATTTCCACGGTTAGGCCATCATCAGTAACAAACATTAACTTTTTTTTGTTATAAATAAAGTTATTGTTTGTTACTGATTATGGCCTAACCGTCGAAATCAATTTAACATTGTAACGCTTTATTTTTCGTGTAAATAGACAACGTTTTCTCAAAAACTTCCGATTTGAAATGGTTTTCCACAACTACGTCGCGAGTGATTTAATTCGCCTCGACCTAAGCATCGAAGGGGTGCTTACAAGGGGTGGTGAAATCCCTCGGATAGGCGCGGTATCAAATTGGTACAAAACATGGCTTTGAATGGTTGCAACGCCCGCTATCGCATTCGAAGCGGGGCCCCCTTCCCTCTACCTTCCTAACTTCAATCCGTCTTCAGAATCAGTTGACCTTCACGCGTCGAAGAAGTGAGCTACAGAAGTTACGGCTGATTTTAATCAAATTGATACACCGCGCCCATCCAGGTAATTTACAGATTACGAGATTGAAAATGTCAATGGCAATGATGAAGAACACTCTCAGGAACAGCCGATGCAACAACTGCGTGAGAGAGCTTTTCCACAACCCACATCAGGGAAAAAACGAAAGAGATGCGACCCCTGTAAAACTTAAAAAAAAAGTAGATTGACGACTCACAATTGGGTACTATGTGAAAAATTGCTGTGTTCAGAGCACTTGACTGACAATTAAATTTAGCTCAATAAGATTATTGGTACCTAAAAATTTCGCCTAACATACTTTTGTTACCGCAAATTATTTGCTTTACTTAAAATTTTCGTTCTCTTTTCTAGTTTATTATTTCGTTCCTTTGAGTTTACGAGTATAGTTCCTATCTATACACTTGTATTTTTTCCGTAAAACGTTTGCTGTAAACATGAGTAAAGATTTAAACTTATCTGTGAAGAATGTTGCCAAAAAATTGTTTACTAAATAAGGAAATACTTGACAATTTTACCTGCTCAAATTATCAGTTACCTAATTTGTCAACCTCATCATTTAATTTCTTGAATTTTTCTATAATGTTATAGTAGTTTCTCTACCTATTAGCTTGTTTGCTAGTCCAATAAAACTATTGATTTGAACAATGGTTAACTTTATACTATTTCCCTTAACCCATTTCCCCTCCTAATGCCCATTGTATCAAAATGATACACCGCGCCTATCGCCGTTTTTTTTAGACCGCGCCTATCCGAGGGTTAAATTGTAGGTTTTACCGATTAAGAAGGTCTGAGCACTCCTATGGTCATTGGGCATTTGAATAAATTACCCCCTGCTCTTCGAAAACTTCCATTCAAACGTTTCATTAGCTGTATTGATAAATTTTTGAAGAAAAATGCGTTTTACACCTATGACGAATTTATGAAATATGATTTTAGCGTATGTGAAATACTGGCCAAAGAACTGAGGTGATATTGCAGACTCGGGTGGATTTGTACAGTAGGTGCATTGGCTTTTGCTGATGATGTCATCCTACTCGCAGAAACCTGTGAGGGCTTGCAAATCTCCCTCAACGCATTTGCTGAGTAGCTAGCCAGGTGTGGTTTGGTGGTCAAGTGTGGGTCAGTCTCCTTGGTCCCGTCGGGTCATCAGCGTAAGTTGAAGGTAGTGGATGAGGAGTGTTTTGTTTCAGGACAAACTTCCATCCCTGCCAGATCCGTGGTGGAGGTCTGGCGGTACCTTGGAGTCGACTTCATGGGTGTTGCCACCATTGCTGCAAGCCGTGTGGACCTTGGTGGAGCACTAGCTCGTGTCAGCAAGGCTGACTGAAGCCACAGCAGAAGCTGTGCCTCCTTCGCACGTACTTACTGCCAAAGCTAACCTATGGGCTAGTCTTTGGTAGGCTTACTGCGGGGAGGCTGCTAGAGTTAGATAGTGAAGTTCACTCTGCTGTGCGCTCTTGGCTAGTCTTTCCACCTGGTGTCCCAAGTGCCTATATCCATGCACCGGTCAAGGCGGGTGGGCTTGGAATTGTCTCACTCAGCCGCTATCCCATCTTTACGCCACCAGCACCTGCTTGCCCTAAGGGGCTCTAGCTGGGAGGTCGCCCACATTGCTGCTGACCTGGACTTTGTCTGGCAGCAGTTGTTGTGGTGCGATCAAGCAACGCCAACTGCTCCAAAACCCAGCTCATCTGTTGATTTCGCTGCTGCGCCTGAGTCAGTAGATGGTAAAGAACTCCGACAGTGCTCTGAATCCCCCGTCTCTGCCCAGTGGGTTGAATGGGCTTCAGTGGGAATTGGGGCCTGCGACTACCGACATTCTCATCCCGTCCGCGTGGCTGTGCCTGTGGGGGTAGAAATGAGAACCTGTATCATGTATTGAAGCAGTGTCCTTGTACTCACGGTGGCCGCATTCTCCGTCACCGTGCGGTTGCCAAGCAGATAGCAGGTGCTTTGACATCTAGCGGCTGGGATGTGGAGAGAGAGAGGCTGTACCATATGCCGAGTGACCGGGGCAAGAAGCTAGATGTCGTTGCCATCAAGCATGATGGGTCTGCCATAATCCTGGATGTCCAAGTTGTCAGTGGCAGCGTGGACATGGAGCAGACCTGGTGGGCTAAAATAAGTAAATATGATAGGAACGACCTGCGGCAAGGGATTTCTGAGCTAAAAGGAGTGGCGACTAATAACATCAAGGTCATGGCCGCGACCGTGTCATGGCCCGGGGTGTGGTGCGGGTAAAGTGCCACAGAGCTTCACGAGTTGGGCATCTCGGCAGGAGAGCTCCGTGGTATCACCACCCGCGTCCTTTGGGGATGTTACCTTAACCGGTGGTCATTTTATAGGGGCACTTCCTTTCATCTCTCTCTCCCTCCTCCATCTTCCTCAACTTCCCTAATCCCTAGGGCGGGCGTCGGGTAAACCTGTTTGCCCTCCTCACTTTTTAATTTAGTTTTTTGGTTACTTATTTCAATGGCGTGCCCCCTCCGTCTTTGAGGGGAGTTTTATAAAAAAAAAAACGTGTGTGTGGTTTTTTTCCTCTTATGGTCGGGTTGCCTGGCTGGTCCTGATCGGCGGCCCCATTGGCGCTGATTCGTTTTGGTGAGTGCACTGCATTGCGTCGAGCAAAGTGAGCGAGTTTACGTTATGTTTTGGCCGGGCGTCTGGTGGTGGAGCCCTTCTGCTCCCGCTGGCGGTTTCCATCATCAGTTGCCCGGTCCGGGAAGCCGCCATGGTGGGTGAGGCCTGGGGCCGGTCGGGATGGGGGTTACCGCATGCCCCCACAACTCCTCGATTATAATGCTGACGAATTTGAGCTATGTTACCATCAAATTCCATAAAAATTATGTAATGGCGATTTTTATGTACAAATTGTATGAAAAGCATGAAATAAAGACAGAACTGAACTGAACTGAAATCGATCCAACAAAGTAATTCCTTACAATCGTGGATTTGATAACGTTTTTCTTCGGCTTCCGCTTTTCATTGAAACGGGTTTCAAAGATTTCTTTGCTAAAGATTTTGTTTGTAACAGATCAATGCTTGAATTAAGCTGGAACGGTATTCACAGGTTCATTCTTATCAAGGTGGGTTCACATTCATGTGGAAAATGCGGTAATGCGGCTTTCCGGTCATGCGTTCGGCCTTCTAATTGGCTAGCCGCATTCGGAAGAGTGGGGTGAATGGTGCCGGACAAGCACTCTTGAGACGGACTGTCCACATCTGAAAAATTACGTCATCCTTCAGGAGCTGTTGTTGGTGTGTTATCTTGTTTTATGGTTGTGGTCGAGTGCGAGTCCGTATTTTTACGATCCTCAATTTGGATTTCATTTATAGAAAATATATTTCTGTAGAGCTTGCGTATAATAATAACAATAACAAATTAATAAGACACTCAAATTTAACATGGTTTTATGCAGATGAGGACGACTTGGGTTCAGTGGCGGCGCTAGAGAGGTGCGAGGTGATATTAGGGAGGCCCTTCCACGGAAAATTTTGAAAATTTAGGTGCTAAATTATACATTTTAAGCCTCTCTAGAGTACTTTTTGTCAGTGTTATATCTCCATATTTCATAGAAAAAATTGTCTAAAATAAGAAAAAGACGTCTAAAATAAGAAAGATAAAAACTAGTGAAAGGCTGAAATCTAAGTACATTTTGTTTTTAAATGGCGATCATCTGTAGGTCTAATTAAAGCGACGCCCATCCTTGTTCTTCAACATGATTTTTCAGAGCGTAGCTGTAGTTATTATTTATGGATTTCACTTTACTCATCTAATTAGTTTTCTACTTATTGTACTGGTAGATTGTTAATTTTTTTATATCCTTGGCTACTTAGTGAACGACTCGTTACGTTAGGCCGTGAAAACACCTCAATTTAAATGAGTTAATATTAACATAATATGCACATATTGCTTTTGAACTGAAGATCTGTTTTTATAGTTTGTATTTATGATAGTTAAAACAGAGTGTTGCATATTTTAAAATATTCATTTTATTTTACGAGTATTTACATATTTTTATATTACATATTACAATACGTTAAGTAGTACTTCTTATGGTGCATCAATGCACTTTAAATGATTTGAAGTGCGACCAACACATTTTTTCGGGTATAAATACCCATAATGTTATCTTGGGAAAAGTACCTAGTTGATGAAAGGACCGAATAACTACCCAACAGTCTCATTTCAAAACGATGTCACCTTTGCAGTTAATGTAGGTAGGTACATAGGTACATAAAAATCTCTTGTGTATGCCTTCATGATTTATGAGTTTATTATTCAACTTCGTTTATGGAGCTTTGATGTTCGTGAGATGACTGGTAGGAGAAAATTTGGGAGGAAACATGTCTGTTTGGGGAATGTAATGGAAATAGATGACACAAAGAATGATAGCGCATCGATAACACAACCGGATGGTTATGAACGGCCTGCCGCAATTCCGCACTCCCCCCCACTACTTCCAACCCCAGACGTGGTGGAATCAGTGGGGTGTGTGAGCACCAATTACCGAAATTCCTAAGCAAAAGAATGGATGATGGTTAATTTTATACTCGAAGGACCAATCCCTTTCAAACGGGAAAAAAAGATATTATATAGTTGTTGGTAGAGTAATGAAAAGATAGATAGGTATAAGTTAGTAGATAATGTGCAATATACTCATATAATTGTAGATCAAAACAGGTGTATACACATCCTAGGTTTTCTATAATTACCTAAGTGGCCACCAAAAAGGGAAGATATATTGCAAACAGTATGTAGGTACTGAGTTTTACAACTATAAACGCGCAGTTCGGATCGCTTTCTATTTAAAAGTTCGTAGGATTCGATGGTAAAATGATGAAATCCTGACAGGAAGGTAGGTATGGATAGGTCGAAGAAGCACGTATTCGCGATGAGTACCAAAGGCAGTGACGTGGCAGGCAAGTATGAACGATTTAAATGTTGCAGGTAGAAGAATAGATCAGGTAATGGTATGTATTTGAATTAATTACCTCGCAACGGTGAGTTACCTTGTCTGTTGCCTGGAGTTATCCTCCTTTCGTTCAACTGTCGTCTGTCCAACTTCTGAACCGGACTTGTAGTAATTCTTCTACGGCACGTCGGCAGCAGTTGAGGCAGGTTAGCAATGCGGTTCAGATCCAGGTGAAACGACGTAGAGTATACGAAAATCCGAGGAAAAACGGATGCTCAATACCTAATCGGGATACTGACACCAAATTCAGGTTAACTCGTGCGTCAATGAACGAAAGATGGTTAAATAAAAAGAAAAACTCGTTGGATTGGTAGCGAAATACGTGATTGAGAACGATTTGATAAAAGTTGAAAAGCAATAGTTGAAGGTTGTAGGAAAATTCGTTTGATAATGATGGCGAAAGATGCGCACAGGCCATGCGCAGTAGTGTTGCAAAATGTTCCAGAACAAATAGATGTCACAACACAATTCACACTTTTGTGTCCGTTAGATTATAAATAGATAAAGTATTATTTTAATATAAATGTTCATAATAATAACAATAAATAATAATGATAATAAATTAGAATATGTGATAACAAAAGAGAGAGAACAATGGGATCCAATGGGGCGCATGGATCTTATCAATCATCTGGACAACAAATCGATCTGTACGGAACCACTGCACATTTGAAAACAGTGATAAGAACAACCCAACAAGTGGTAAATAGACTACTTAAACATGTGAAAACAACAAGTGATAACAAAATTGAATAAATTGAGAAACAAGAAAATATTTTGTGGTTTATTTAGTTAAAAGCCGGCAATGAAGACTTCCGGAGGATATTTGTTCTATTATTGGTGAGTAACTGTTACCAAAACATAAAAGCGGCGTGACCAAGACGCATTGCCGCATATCCGCAATACCGGATGGATGTGAACCCACCTTTAAACGGACCGTTAAACTGTACATTCTGAAAAGTTCTGCTTCGAATTTCTTTAAAGTTCAAGGGTTAATAGTCTGTTTTAAATATTGTGTTAATCTGATGAAGGAACAAGGAAGGGTTGATGTTTTTGGTGACGGTGATGTTGCGAAGGGGGGTGGGTGGGGGTGACGGCGTCGCTCATCAATCATCCCATTAAACCGCCATCGATTAGCCTCTCAAAGGACCGAAGACGGCCGAGTGGCCACAGAGATAACACGAGACACTGATGGAACACACGCCTCCCTGCATCACCGCCTTCTGCTAATCTCGCCGTTCCCTTCTCATTGCCCCCATCTCATTGCCCCCTTCTCGTTGCCCCCTTCTCATTGCCGCTCTCCTCATCGTCCTCCTTTCCGGTACAAACCCCCCCGTCGTTGGGTGATGGCCACCACATTCAGACAGGGTTGACACATCAAACGAGGTTGATTCCTGAGGAAACGTGACCTGGGAAGCCAACACCGAACCTAATTAACAACCTTTAGGGTAGTAAAAGCACTAATTGTTGACAATATTGGGCGATATCTCTATTAAAAAAATCTTTTAAAAAAATTAAAAAAAAAATCAAAGCAGGTTCTCAATGAGGCTCCCAACTTCCTGTATGCAGAATACACATACCTACCTTACGTAAGGTCACACGATCCGCGAGGAAGAGATGCCGCCTATGCATACAGGAAGGAGGGAGGCACTTTGAGAACCTGCTTTGAGTTTCATATATTTTTATTTTTATTTTTAAGAAGATTATTCTTTTTGTAAAACACCAGCGATCTCTGATACACAACAGCATTTTCATTGCCAACCCACCCCGTATTATTAGGTACCTACTCAAATGAAAGATAAGTATCCGAGGAATAATTCTGAAGCACAATGGACTGAGGAAGCCGATCGTATTATCGTATTTTTCCACCTGCCCTTCCGATAATTATCTTATTTTGCTCAAGTAGATGAGGCAAGTGGAAGACGAGTTAGGTAGAGACACTATTTTTTTTTGGGGGGGGGGGGGGTTATTATCATCAAATACAACTGTGCATGATAAAATATTACAAAAAAAAAAAATAAATAAATAAATAAATTAAAAAAAAAAAAAAAAAAAAAACGTCGATTTTGACCAACAAAATCACGTTTCTTGTCATTCAAACGCTATTTTCTCCCAAAACTCCCCCCCCCCCCCCCCCGTCGTTGGGTGATGGCCACCACATTCAGACAGGGTTGACACATCAAACGAGGTTGATTCCTGAGGAAACGTGACCTCGGAAGCCAACACCGAACCTAATTAACAACCTTTAGGGTAGTAAAAGCACTAATTGTTGACACTATTGGGCGACATCTCTATTAGATTCTGTGTTTTACCCACGGGTTCAAGGAAATGGAACTTCCAAGTAGGTACAGGGTGGTCCGTAATAAACGGACACATTTTAAAATCCTTTAACATTCACAAATTCGATCGTAGGGATTAAAAAATAAGCAGAACGTGTAGAGAAAATCAGTAAGTTTTATTCACAATCGAAAAATCGGAAAAAATTATCAAGTTTTAAAAATTATGTCATTTAAATGACGACCCTGTTTGGTAACGCATAGTTCAAGACGGTCCTTGAAGTTCTGCATCACTCTTTGCACCATATCTTCCGGTATTTCCGCGATTTCTCGTCTTATTGACTGCTTCAATGCTTGAATGGTTCGTGGTTTGTCCACGTACCTACACTTTAGATTTCAGGTGGCTTTTTGCGAACGATTTTTCCTGGACGCGTGATCTCCCGACATAGGGATGTTCCCTGGCCTCCGCGTTCCCCAGACCTCACCCCCTGTGACTTTTTTCTATGGGGCCACCTGAAATCTAAAGTGTACGTGGTTAAACCACAAACCATTCAAGCATTGAAGCAGTCAATAAGACGAGAAATCGCGGAAATACCGGAAGAGATGGTGCAAAGAGTGATGCAGAACTTCAAGGACCGTCTTGAACTGTGCGTTACGAAACAGGGTCGTCATTTTAATGACATAATTTTTAAAACTTGATAATTTTTTTTCCGAAATTTCGACTGTGAATAAAACTTACTGATTTTCTCTACAAGTTCTGCTTATTTTTTAATCCCTACGATCGAATTTGTGAATGTTACAGGATTTTAAAATGTGTCCGTTTATTACGGACCATACTGTAGAACTCATCAGAACTGGGACGGAAATCCCGGGGCGTTCCGGACCGTGTAGAACAGCGTTCTGCACTGCGAACGATTTCAGAACATTGAAGTGGAATAACCTGTGCTGTTGTTTGTAACCTCACTCAAGTCGTGTTACCTTCTGGTGCTCCATTTCAGAATGTTTTTAGTTCCCGTGAATATATTACTTATTACGCCCATGAATATTACTCAACTATTACCCCACGGCAATAAAAAAAAAAGAAAAAAAAAGAAAAAAAGAGGAGTATATTTATCCGCGTTGACTGAGGAGTAAACCTACTCGATAAAAATTTGAGTTTCGTGGATGCAGACGAGATCCAACAATAACTTCAATATCGTCCTCATCATTTACAAACCAAACACCATCGTCGAAACTATGGCTTTTCGAACTTGACGAGCTTGTTGATATTTTGATCATAGAATAGGTACCTACTTATACTAAAGTAAAGAGACTAAAGTGTGATAAGTATGATTTCGATGGAGAAGAAGGAAGTTGTTTAGTCCCCAAGATCCGAAAAATTGTGAAATGCGCATGCGTTGATGACGTCCTTGCGTACGAGTTCTATGACAGTTTCGAAAAAATTGGTTAAGGTCCTATGAAGGGAAGAATGGAACTCCCTAGAATTAAATCGGCATTTTTAGAACATAGCCCAGAATACGGAATGTTACTAACATTCAATTATCTATTCGTAATCATGCACCCATTATTTATCAATAACGATTCACATCCCATACATAGATTATTAATTATAATTAAGAAGCATATTTTAACGCTGGATATTCAAATTTAGTTCAATGAATTGAAATATCCTACATATGCCTTCTGATTGAAATTCATAACCATAATTGTTTACAAAAACTGGTCCAGAGGGCTGGTTCTGAAGAAATCGTTACATTCACTTCGCATAAACCATTATATAAATTTCTCCCTTGAGGGGAAAAACAACAGATCATGGATATGTCAAAGTTGTATGCATTACTGTACACTCTGTTGGGATGTTGGGAAAGTAAGAATGGACATTACTTTCCACTCTGTTGGGATGTTGGGAACTTTGTTGGGATGTTGGGAAAGTAAAAGTGGACATTACTTTCCACTCTGTTGGGATGTTGGGAACGTAAAAATGGACATTACTTTCCACTCTGTTGGGATGTTGGGAAAGTAAAAAATCCCGCGCTACTTTCGTTCCATGCTAAAACAGAAGTCTAAGTAGGTTGTTGAGGAAGGCGGAATTAGGTACTTGTTGCGGTAGTACCTCATTGGTTTCTATCTACCTAGCCTTCACTTTTCGAGTTAATAAAATCTGAAGTGCCGGAGTGTTGCATTTTGAGTGGAGAAAAAATGGTGTCTCGAAAAATTCTTTGACTCCCAGCCAAGAGACATATCCATGTCAAAAAAACGGGGACTGTCAGAACCGTTCGAAACTGGGTTCGCAAAACACTGCGAACGCGGAACGAGGCGTTCTTGGCGTTCCAAGAACTGGGCGATCTGTCACTGCGAACGATAAAAATCGACTGCGGTTGCCCAGAACCGTTCCAAACTTGCAGAACGCACACTGAGAACGAAGCTTGATCAATTTCTCCAAATAACTTTGTTAATTATCACAAAGCACTTTTTTGAAATTTGGCTTTTTTTTAACCAATCGTTGACACACGTGCCTTCAGAAATTCCAAATGTTGACATTTTCAGTTCGTAATGTTGACACCTACGCAAAATATTAATGATTCTTCCACCTGAAGTTGTCATTGTGGTAAATGGACAAAAATGCTTGTGAACATGTAGAAATATAATTATTCTCATAGAATAGAAAAAAATAGTTGGCCACCAGAAAATGGAGCTATACAATAAATTACGGTTTATGTTGGGTTGCTAAGAAATATTCTATATCTATATTTGCTTAGAAATATTATCACTCTATATTCGCCTTGCTGATATCAATCCAAATATCAACTTACAATGAAATCAAAAGTTTCTCCCAATATGGACATAGGTGTCAAAATTAGGACACGAACTCGTTTTATGAAACCTAATGTTGACACGAAAGAAAACCATATTTTTCGTTTGAAATTTTAGGGTTTTCATGGTTACACCTTCTTCCTCATATTATTAGTAGATCGTCAGGATTTAAATGTAATTTTTACTCATAAACTTGACTAGAAACATCCAAATTTATAGACTCACCTCACTAAGCTGCAAATCTGTGACAATGTCTGTAGATATCCATTACGGTTGTAATGGATATCACATCACCCAGACGATTTGTTATGTTCTTCATAACTAGCAGAATCGGTCAACCTTAACAACTACTTTGTTCTCTTCCGAATAACGTCAATTTTGAGCGTCTCATTTTCTAATTTCTTTGATTTGAAATTGAAGTGTCAACATGTGGATAACTGTCAACAATTGGTACTTTTATCCTAGTTACCGTCTGCAGGTACTTCTGATACGCTGAATCTCCATAGGGACTCTTCATATGTGAAATTATTAAAACGTTACCTTCCCAGTTTCCCCCTTTACGAAAAACCCTTAATCTAGGGGGAAACCCCCGATTTGGCTGCACTGTCTGAGACTGGCAAATGTCTCCAAAGTTTAAGTGACTCGCAGTTAAAAAAGTACAGTTTTTGGTATTTAGACGTCTCAAACAAAACTTACTGAAGTTTTGACAAATCCAGCTTCACAAATTTCAAAGTCAGGAAATAATGCTAGAAGAAAAATATAAGTAAGGGAAGGGTATCAATTATTGGCCGATCCACAGTTACTGGACACTACAATAACTAAAACTTCAAAGCCGTTCTTTCGGTTGTGTTCAGACTGGACTCAAGAGGATACATTCTAATTATCAATGTGATTTTTCATATATAGGAACTGTTATCTAGATTAGCTATAAAACAACGAACGGAAATGATTCATACGGTCTCAGATAAACCCGGATTTTAGGAAACTAACTTTAAAAATCCAGTGAACGATAACTGGGTCATAAGTGGTTTATAAATATGAAAATCAACCATGGAACTGACCTAATGTGTGAATCTATATAAATAAGCTTTAAAAAAAACTAACAAGTTTCCAAAACTAACATCAGATCGCATTATTGAGATTTTTAACCCCACAAAATTCAAAGAAATAAGTATATATCATTTTAATTCGGTAAAGTGAGACAAGGAAATGTCCTGAATGGCCCATAACTGTTCTGATTCGCGGATAACTGGTGAATTATCACCGAATTCAATGGCAATCTTGATCGATGATGACAAAAATTTCACGCATCTACTTCTCGAGGTGAATGCGGATGAGTACGAACCTACGTAAACATTTTTTTGTAGTCCCTTCGTCAATAAGTCTATTGAGATAACGCAACACAGATATAATGCGAAATGTATTCGAGCAATTTGTTCAGTTTCGGTAGGGGAGTCACTGGGATTTCAGTCATGTGGCGCGGAGACGGCCTGATTGTTTATGTATGTTTGTTGATTGTTAGTTTAGTGAGTTCGAGCCCACTTTTTGGTAATGGCGATGTTGGGAAGGCGCTTTATCTGACTCCATATGCGGAGGATGGTAGAATCATCGAAGCCAGGGAAGCTTCCAAAGTACCATCCATGATAGAGGATGAAGACGTCGAAAGCTACTCGGGTTACCTCACTGTCAACAAGGAGTTTCAATCTAACATGTTTTTCTGGTTCTTTCCTGCGGAAACAAACCGCCATAAGGCTCCAGTAGTTTTATGGCTCCAGGGGGGTCCTGGTGGCTCATCCTTGTATGGCACGTTCTACGAAAACGGGCCATTCTCCATAACTAAGGATCTCAAGCTGGAGAAACGAGAGCACTACTGGTCACAGGAACTTAACGTGATTTACATGGATAACCCAGTTGGAGCGGGATTCAGCTATACAAATGACGACAACGGATTCCCCACCAATGAGACGCGTGTTGGATTAGATCTTCACGAAGCGCTGTCACAATTTTTCCAGCTCTTTCCAGAGTTCAGGAGCAACGGATTTTTCATAACTGGAGAGTCATATGCTGGTAAATACATTCCTGCATTGGCCCATACCATTCACGAGAAAAATCCCACTGCTGATGAGAAAATAAATTTGCAAGGTTTCGCAATCGGTGACGGCTGGATTGACCCTAGAAACATGATGGTGTACAGTGAGTACCTTTATCAACATGGGCTTATAGACGACAATATCGCGGCTACCATGAAGGAATTGGAGAATAACACTGTTACACTTATTGATCAGAAGAGTTATTATAACGCATCACTGGAAAATGGTAAGATCTTGGCTCTGTTCAGGCAAATGTCTGGGCCAGTGGACGTGTATGATTATTTGATGGCGGGGATGACAGATGATGTCTCTTTTAACCTAACATCATCATTCTTGAATCAGCCGGATGTTCGCAGAAGCCTCCACGTGGGAAACCTTGAATACAGCGATGGATCAAAAGTCGCTTCGAAACTTGGAGAAGACTTTGTGAAGTCAGTGGCACCTTGGTTGGAAGAGCTGATGGATGAGTACAGAGTGATGCTGTACAACGGGCAGCTGGACATTATCTGCGCTTACCCCCTGACCATCAATTTCGTGAAAAAACTAAAATGGAGCGGTGCTGCTGAATATTTGAAAGCTCCAAGGAAACAATGGCATGTTGGCAATGAGTTGGCGGGATTCACCAAAACGGTCGGTAAGTTCACTGAAGTCCTCGTCCGTAATGCTGGTCACATGGTGCCAGCTAATCAACCCCTCTGGGCTTTAGATCTCATCACCAGGTTCACCCTAAACATCCCCTTCGACAGAACTTATGTTGCATAATCGAACGACCCATGACATTTTTCATCTTGTTTGCTAATTATATTCCGCATTTGTTAGAAACTGTTTGGATGAACTGAACAATTTAATGTCTCAATATTAGTATTTATAATTGAAAATTTAATATTGCTGGTAATATTGCTAAATTGAATATAGTATGACTGGAATGCAAATGTAAATTTATGAGGAAAAATTGAAATAACTAAGAAATTAGTCTCAATATTGCTAATTCTGTATTTATTTTTGTCTTTAATAAACCTTCGTGTTATGCCTATGAAATTGTTTGTTTCACGACCCTGGCCAACTTGATTGGTGTTATTCGATAATGTGCGTTACCCACATATTCATATAATATAGCTCCAAATCTCGCTCAGCTGACCTGGAGGGCTCTGGACTAAGATTCGTTTCAAGACGCTCCAAGGGGCCTCTATTTCAAATTTCAGGTTTATTGGATGAATATCAAAGAAGTTAAATTCCGAAACTACTTTATCTCGTCTTTTTCGTGCCTTTTTTTGTTGTTGTAATTTTCACTAGTTAGGTCCCAGAAAAGCCTATTTCAGGTTAAAAAGCAATCTCCTAGCCGTCTAGCAATCTCCGCCTTACGGGACTTAGTAATTTCTAGAGACCATCTAGCACATAACACTAACATTCCACTCTTTGTTGCTAATTGTTAATAAACTACCACAAGTATTTTCATCATAGATTTCCCTGTAGTGAATTAACTAATATCTCTTCAATGCGGAAACAGCGGGTGATATTGAAATCTCATCTTACCCCACGCTTCATGATTAAAACAAATTTTTCTCTATTACCAAGTTGTTGAGATAGTTAATGCTGAGTGAGGGATGATACGAAATACAGTGAGCCAATATTGGGAATGTAAATAATCCCTCTATTTGAGCTAGAGAGACAGCTATTGAATGGGACGAAGTTTGAATTTATATTTGATCAACATCCACTCTCGTACGCTTTACTGTATAAATACTCCACCCTTTGAGAACCCATTCCATAGTTCGGTGTTGAAAGAGTGACCGGAATGTTTCCAAGGAACGTGTTATGAGGTTAATAGTTCCTCTGAATTTCAATATTATATCAAGGAATTATCCAATAATTATAAAAATGACTTTTCGGAATATCAGACTTGAGTATATTCGTCAGCCGAAACCGCCCTAATGGCTGTCTAAGACATTGCTTCAAGTTATTTACTTTTTAAAAATCTTAAATAACTTTGTTTGGCTTAGTTTTTGCTTTATAATTAGTATTGATCCATTACTTGCAACGGATATTAATGAATATACCAATCTATATTGTCAAGTAGTAGTTGTAGTTTTGTTTGAAGTAAGCTGAATAAGAAACTGTGAGTATGGTGTGTGAATAGCATCTACTCAAAAATTTAGTCATACAGTAATTGAATTTTGTGAAATCGCTCCATTTGCCCAAAGTAATATCACTGATATCAGTACTTCACGAAAACTCCCAGGGATAGTGCTCATATTTTTCTAATAAAAAGTGAACTTTTATATTAAGTATATAGGTATACCTTCTCGGATTTAACATCTCACATCATTATTGTTTTCAATTTAAGTATTAGTTAGAATTCTAGGGTTGGTAGGTAAAGTTATAATAATTCCAAATCAACTCGTCGTTAGTATGGGATAAAACATATCATAATCACCGACTCAAATTCCCAGTTCGATTACTCCAAGAAATCATCATTAATCGCTCCCTCCAAGAAATCCATTTGGGACATTCTAAACGGTCTTTCTCTCTCACTCTCTCTCTCTCTCTCTCTCTCTCTCTCTCTCTCTCTCTCCGTCTGCGTAAGTTTCGATCAGATATTGTTGACATTATCAAGGGCTGTGCTTCTTCAGAGGAACGTTTTAAAGCGGAAAATAAAAAGTAGAAAATGAGAAATCTCACTTTTAGTTATTGTCTATAACTAATTATAACTAAAAATCTATATCCTATGTATACCTACCGCATACGCGAAAACACTTCTGTAAAATGACCATTTTCGTCTAAGCTAAAATAGCTTGTTTTTAGAAAACAAACCTAGTATACTTATCATTTGAAGTAAGACAGCAATATTAGATTTAGGGCAGCAATATCAGACAATAAATATCGTTATTATTGGAAACGTGGAGAATGAGTAAATGTCCTGGATAAATCTTCCGGCTATTATTAAAAACACGAATCGGTTGCTCAGTAGTACCTTTATATATTTACATTATTTTTTGAATTGAGACATGCTTTGCATATTCTGGGAGGGGCATGCCTCCCAACTCGCCTGATACCTAACTGTTACCTGGATTAGCAATGCAATAACGTAACAAGATCATTTGGACGATCTCGGAGAAACCTAGAATCTAGGAAACTGACTTTAGAAACTGGATGGACAATAGCTGGATCAAAGGGGATCCTAATATTAAAATCATGCAGCCAATAACTGGTGAGAATTACCCAGAGTCAAAATCGTTATAAATTAGATACTAAATAAAAACATTTTTCTAAACTAAAATCTCTCTCTCTCTCTCTCTCTCTCTCTCTCTCAGTCAGTCCGCGGACCTCGAAGTGAAAGGACGTGCAAGTGTTGCTCTCTAAAACAATGTCTAAATGTGGAATATGTAATAGTGGTTTTACTCATAATTCTTATCGTGTAACGTGTGGGAAGTGCAGTTCTACTCATCACATCAAGTGTGTAAACTTGACAAAGGAGAAATACCTCGAAAATTTCGCTCAAAGTAAGCAGGCTTTCATTTGTTTTGAATGTAAAAAGTTTAAACGTGCTTCCATGATGAACGAAGCCAGTAGCGACACGGATAAGTTTACAGTTCTCTTATCGGCACTAGAAGAGATAAAAGATGATTTAGTGACGAGTAATCGGGAAGTTCGAAAGGACATTGAAGATCAGAGTAAGGAATTAGCATGCTAACAACGTACTCTGATTACATAGATGAAAACTCAACAAAACTGAATAATCTGTCCACAACAGTCGGCTCCATCAAAACAACAATAGACAATCTTTCAGAATGGCAAAAGCGAAATGATGTTGACATTGGACGTATTTCAGATCGCGTCGATGACATCCAGCAAAAACTTCTTGACAACACAATCGAAATAACTGGATTTCCCCATTCACATGGTGAAAACATTATTTCCGTAGTTCAAACCCTTGCAAATGCTGTTGGATACCCAGTGAATGATGCAGCTATTAGCGATTGTTATAGGCTTCGCCCCCGTACGAATGATCCGCGTCCAGGTATCATAATTGTACGCTTTGTAAGGAAAATCGATAAAAATGGATTTTATTCTGCTGCTTGGAATAAAAAAGGATTAAGTGTACGAGATATCGGAATTTTGACTGGAGAAGCTACTCGTATATATGTTAACCATTCATTGACCCCTCAAAACCGGAAACTACTTCACGATTGTAAGATGTTTAGACAAACCACCAAGTACAAATACCTCTGGATCAGGGAAGGAAATATCTTTCTCAAGAAGGGTGATGATGCTGAAAAAATCCACGTAACAAGAGAAAGCTTGAAGGATCTACAGAAGCAACCTCCGCCAAACTGCAAATGAACATTGTTGGATATACAGTATACACAGCACTGCAGCAGACTTCACGCAAACATTATGCTCATTGTCTTTTGGCTAAATTTCAAAGAAGTGTTTGAGTTAATTTATTCAATTTATATTTCATTTATCATTCGTAATGAAAAACAAATTTCACATCTGATATTATGACTTTAATTAATTCAAAATTAAAAGAAGAATTTTCTGTTAACAAACATTGTTTTAATGTTGCACATGTGAATGCTGAATCACTTTGTGAGCATTGGGATGAGATTCGAGAAGTTTTCCATAATACTAACGTCCATGCCATAGCCATCTCTGAGACATTTTTAAAACCAGCCATAAATTCATCTGCCTTTATTTTTGAAAATTTTGAGCTAATTAGAGTAGATCGTTTAGATAGGGGACGAGGTGGCATTGCTCTATTGATTAGAAATAACTTTGAGTACAATACAGTTTGTTCTTCTGAAGGCAAAGAAAACTCAATTGAGTATTTATTTTTAGAAATCGGGAAAGGTCCTGATAAATTCCTCCTTGGTGTGGTATACCGCCCTCCTAAAATGGGTAATATACAATGCATTTTCTCGGAAATTGCAGAAATAAGTAACCAATACTCATTTGTCGTGATGATTGGTGATTTTAATATAGATATGTTGTCTGAGTCGAATGATAAAAAACAATTTACGAGTCTACTATCAACTTTCAATATGAGTTTATTACCCTTAAAACCAACGCATATATCTATATTCCCCCCAGCCCAAACCCAAATAGATCACATAATTTTTAATAATATAGATGTAATTTTGAAATTTGGCCAATTTAGTGCACCAGGTATTTCTAGGCACGATTTAATTTATTGCTCATTAAGCACTAAGTTCAAACTAGGCAAGACCTTAACGAAAAGAATTCGATGCAAAAAAGATGTTAATTTACAAAAATTATTAAATGATGCAGAAGCCTTAAAATTGGAAAAAATTTATGAATTAACCAGTTTAAGTGAAAAAGTTGACTTCCTCACTGAAAATCTAACCGTGCTTTTAAATAAACATATGCCTTTGAAAAAAGTTAAAGTTAGTAGAGCACCAGCCCCATGGATAACTGATGAATTGCGGAAACAAATAAGTACACGAGATCAATTATATAAAAAATGGCTTAGAACTAAAAATCCGGCTGACAGATGTGCTTATAATAAGTTGAGAAATAAGACAATTCAAAATAGGCGAAATAAAAGAAAATCACACATGAAAAATATATTTAAACAAAAACTTAGTAGTGATGCTTATTGGAAGATTGTTCGTAGTCTAGGGTTATTAAAGACAAAAAATCCTGATGATAATATTTCCGTTGACTTGGACAAATTGAACAAGCATTTATGCAGATTCGAGAATAATAATTAATTACGATCCAGAGTTAATCAAGTATTACGAATCAAATACTATTCAAATTGAGAAGAAGTTGGAGATAAATGAGGTATCAATCAGTAATGTCAAAAAAGCGTTGTTTAGTATATCTTCAGGGGCAGTCGGTAATGATGGCATTCCGGTAGACCTATTGAAAAACATGGCAGATTTTATTTGTCCTATACTACAGCATATTTACAATTTGTCTTTGCGAATAAGTTGTTATCCTGAGCAGTGGAAAAAATCTATGACATTACCCCTTAAAAAAGTACAAACCCCAAATAGCGTTAATGATAATAGAGGGATTAATAACTTGTTTGTGATGGGAAAAATTTATGAAAAATTATTTATGAATTATTAATGGATCATGTTTATAAAAACAAAATGCTAGATGTTTATCAGTCTGGTTTCAAAGCTGGAAAAAGCACAGAAACGGCTTTATTGAAGGTCACTGATAAAATTAGACTTGCGATGGATAAAAGAAAACTAACTCTTCTCTGTCTTATAGATTTTGCGAGAGCCTTCAGTTCAGTTCGTCATGATTTACTGGTTTCAATTTTGTACTCGATAGGTCTATCTGATAAGTTTGTAACATTGATTAAATCTATGTTGTCTAACAGAAAACAAAAAATAAGGACAGCTGGAGGTTTAGAATCTGGTTGGTGTGAGGTAATTGTAGGTGTTCCTGAAGGTTCTGTTCTCTCAGCGTTATTTTTTGTACTATTTATTAATAAAATATCTTCATGCCTAAGATTTTCAAAGTACATGTTATATGCTGACGATCTACAGCTTTCTTTGGACACAAGCAGATCTGAACTATCAAATGGTATAATAAAACTTAATGAAGATTTAGATGCACTTAGTACTTGGAGTTCTGCTCATGGATTAAAGATTAACCCTTCAAAAAGTAAAGTAATGCTCATTGGAAACCCTAGACTAAAGATTAATATTGATATAAACAGCTTGCCCCCGATAAAAATCGAATCAAATACTTTGAGTTATATTGATAGTGGAAGAAATTTAGGAGTGATATTTGATAATTCATTTACGTGGGAACAACAGGTAACTACTGTTTGTAATAAAGTATACAAAGGACTATATCAACTTAGAAGATTAGCCTTTCATTTGCCTGAAAATGTAAAACTTAGTATTGTAAAAGCACTATTGTTTCCTTTTTTCGATTATTGCTGTACAATTTATATGGATATATCTGATGAACAAAATTCTAAATTGCAACGAGCTCAAAACTCTTGTATTCGTTTTATAACGAGAACACCAATATTTATGCACATAACGCCTTTTTTCAAAAAGCTAAAATTGTTAAAAATTAAAGAGTGGAGGCAGTTTAGATCGAATGTGCTCCTATTTAAAATACTTAAAACTAAATCTCCACCATACCTATATGAAAAATTTATTTACATGTCCACCACTCATAATAGAGATACTAGAACGGCATCCAAAACCCTTAAAATTCCTGATCACAATACTGTAAAATATTCAGATTCATTTATAATTAGTTCCATTAAGCACCATAATCAATACCCTGAATTATACGATTACAATAACATGACTGTAAATATGTTTAAAACTAAACTAATGGAAAAACTTTTGAATTTATATTAAACCACACGTAACAAAAATTATATACAGAAATAATGATTAATAAATGTAACTAAAAATTTACTTTGTTGTAGTGTAAGGCCACTATATTTAATACTCTGTTAATTTCACTTTTTCTTATATACCTATTTATTTGTAAGGAGACTGATTTATTATTAACTAATATAACTAATTGTTAATTTATTCTTGCCAAAAAGGCAGAGAGGGCCAATAGACCCTATTTTTGTGCAAGTAAATAAATAAATTCCTCAATCAATCTTTTTAATCTCTCTCTCTCTCTCTTTATGTGTCTGTCTATCTGTCTGCGTCTGACTGTACTAAAATACTTGTAACATACTTATTTCGTAAGTTTCAGTCAGATATTATTGACATTTTCAAAGAAAATTCATGCTCAAGAATTCATCCATTCTGTGCCAGAAGGACTGTGAAAGGTCTTCAATCAGAGAGATTAAGATTAAGATTCTACATAGAGAGATTAAAAATGATGAACTGGTTCCAAAATCAACGGTGGGTTTTGGGCATGCTCATACGTAACCTCAATTTTCGGCTAACTTTCAACAATAGAACAATTAATCAACTGAACATACATTTTACGTATAATAGTATTTAGGCTTATTTCGTAAATCGTAATACTGTTTTTCCCAACAATAAGGACCTGATATGACATGCACATTCACGTTACGGATATGCGGAAGCTATATGCTACACCCAACTTGGTAGACTCTTTTAATAAATGGGTATAAGAATAAGGGGTATATATTGGAAATCCGCGCAAACCGTCCTATGAGAATTTACTAGGAATGATAATTAACTTATATTTTCCAACCCGAGCCGTATCTGTGGGCTCCCATGACCACGTTAGCGGATGAGTGTGCGTTTCCGCACCTGACTTTGTTCAAATAAGTTTTTTATTTTTGTTCATGGATGATGTTTCTACACTTCACCAGTTCTCGCCAACTGTTACGAGAACCGTTCTAGTAAACGGCGGCAGCGTCACCCGACGACACTGCTGCGCCCTAGCTTAATCATTTACCAACCTCTCTCAAGGTGAGAGCTTCCACTCTCTTTGTGTGTGTAGCGATTATTTATCATGTAAACCATTATTGATTTATACCCATACCGAATCCAATTAATATCTCCACATACCTACACCCCAGTAGGGTGGTTCCAAAAAAAAAGAAGTTCTGGGATCTCTTGTCCCAATTGTTTTTTTGCTTCCTCGGTATGTCAGGATGACCCTCCTTAATTTTTAGCAAAAAATATTTATCCTAACCACTTTACCTGGGTCGATTTTTTAAACCAACCTCTAAATTGGTGCCGAGATGATGATTTGAAGGACGAATTTCAATTTTTTTGGGTCAATTTTTGGGTTTTCGCTTGCGCTGAACAAAATGAACTTACTTATTTTACGCTCCGTCCACTAGTTATCCGGTAAACTGGCAGAGGGCTCTGCTTGAAGAGAAGTAAAAATCGAAAATTTTACCTAAAATGCTGTGCCTGGTTAAGAATTTTACTGGAAACATGCTATTATGGTAGGATAATATGCTTTGGCATGTTCTGAACATGATCCCGTTTTTTACTATACCTTTTCGCCGATGATTGCTCCGTTTATTGGCCATAAAACTCAAATTGATAGTAGGGTAATAGACAAATTCATCCCAATTTAACCGGAAATGATGTCGCGTTGATAATTTAGGGTCCTTGTTCGGAAGAAAGAAGAAAAGATACAAAATTACCTACAAAATTATAACAACTTCAAGTTTCGTGTTTAGTGAAGGGATTTTAACATCTTGTTACCAAGAGCAACAGACTCATGTGATATAAATAGAATATTGAAAAAGTTAGAAAAAAGAAAATATATAGTTCGTTCGTTGTGATTATCATCAGTGTTTGGAATTTTAAACTTATATCTAGATTTTTGTAAATTGATCAGGGCAAAGAGTAGAGTCGTGTTCTCATTTAAAATAAGGTCTTTAGACAGTAGTTAGACATCAACCATTCGGAACATCTGGCGCCCAACTGAATTCATTCTGGTGGAAGATGGAAGACCTGGTGAGAAAACGAAGAGTGGTAAGGTCAGCGTTTAGCCGGACATTCAATTCGTTGGACAAAATCTTCAATGAGAATAAAGATGAGTTAAACGATCCGACAATTATCGTGAATTTACAAACGTCGTTTGAACAACTTGAAAGACGGTACAACGAATTGAATGAGCTGAATATGCCCATACTAGATATAATGTTAGCTAATGATGATGACAAGGTAATTGATGATGAGGTAATAAAATGTGATGAATATGAAAGCAATTATTTAAAGATGAGATCGTTAGTGTCCTCGCTTTTGAGATCAGAATCTGTTCATAGCTTTAGGACCGGAGTAAGTGAGAAGACGGGAAGGAAGTACAAGCTACCCAAAGTTGAACTGACAAAATTCAATGGGGATCCAAAAGAGTGGTTAACGTTCTGGAGCCTTTTCCAAAATATCGATCGCGACCCATCTTTGACGCCAGAAGAAAAATTCCAGTATCTTCTGCAAAGCGCGATATCTGGTTCACGCGCTCATGACGTTGTTGCTAGCTTTCCACCAACCGCTGATAACTACCCCAAAGCAATCGAAGAATTGAAAAATCGGTTTGGGAGGGAAGGGTTGCTCGTGGAGGTGTACACGCGCGAACTACTCGGATTGGTCCTCCAAAACGCGGCTTCCTCAACTAATTATCGGCTGTCAGAGTTCTATGACAAGCTTGAATGTCAACTTCGTGCGCTTGAAACGTTAGGGGTAACCTCAGAAAAATGTGCTTCAATGCTATTCCCTCTCGTTGAATCTTGCATGCCGGAAGAGTTGTTAAGAGCGTGGCAGAGGAGTAACTTCAATACAGTAGGTGATTCAAATCGGCCGGAAGCGGAAACATTACTGTCCCAACTTCGCAAATTTATCAAGAAAGAAGTAGAAAGCGAAGAGCGTATTTCGTTAGCTAAAAGCGGTTTTGGTCTCGCTAAACCTGGGAAGAAAAAGGGAGTTGCCTCAAACACACCCGGGGAAAGTCACGACATACCATCCGCAGCTAGTCTTTTGACTGTCAAGAGGGATAGTGGAAGTAAGAATAGCTGTATTTTCTGCTCAGGTTCTAGCCACAGATCTGCCGATTGTTTGAAAGCCCAAAATCTGTCTCTAGTAGACAAACGGGAAATAGTGAATAGTGAAAAATAATAACGTTTGCTTCATTTGTCTTAGACCAAATCACATCGCACAAAAATGCAAAGCAATAGTTAAGTGCAATGTGTGCCATAGAAAGCACGTAGTTTTGATGTGTCCTGACGTAGAGAAAGTTAGAGTAGATGGAGCGAAAGACACTAAGGATCTCTCTAACATAACTGGACAGCCAGAAGTATATCTGCAGACTATCGTGGTAGTGCTTAGAAATAAGGAAAAAGAGCGCAAAGTGAGAGCACTCATCGATACAGGATCTATGAGATCATATATTTTGAAAGACACTGCGTTGGCGATGGGTTACGATCCTATTGGCAGTGAATTGATTTCACATTCTGTATTCGGTGGTGATCGATCTAAGCCTATCAATCATCAAACATACAAGATAAGCATAGGATCCATCAACAGGAAAGGAGGTTTTTACCGTTTTGATGCCCTAGACCAGCAGGTTATATGTGGCAAAGTTTCCTCAATAAAGAAAGGCCCATGGATAAACGAGCTTAGGACTGAAAACATTCAGCTTTCTGATGTTGATGAAAAGGTAACGCCCATTGAGATTTTGTTAGGGGCTGACGTGGCAGGCAAGTTGTTGACAGGAAAAAAGATAGAGTTACCTTGTGGTTTAGTCGCTCTAGAAACTTGTCTGGGCTGGACTGTTATAGGCAAACCTAAAATAGTTAAAGAGGATGACACATGTTTTTCCAC
Organism: Adelphocoris suturalis; assembly: GCA_030762985.1. Taxonomy (NCBI): domain Eukaryota; kingdom Metazoa; phylum Arthropoda; class Insecta; order Hemiptera; family Miridae; genus Adelphocoris; species Adelphocoris suturalis. The sequence goes on from CM061042.1 coordinate 116,552,911, forward strand.
CTTGATTTCATTACATGTTAACCACGGTGATCTTTCTGAATTGTGGAAGCTTGAAGCAATAGGTATTAATGACCCATCCGACCAGAAATCACAGGTAGAACTCCATCAAGCAGCCTTGAAGCACTTCAGAGAAACAGTCCGTCTGAATGATGAAGGAAGGTACGAAGTACATCTCCCTTGGATCGAGGGACATAGCTCGTTGCCGACTAACTACGACATCGCCTTCAAACGACTTCAAGCAGCAGTCATCAAGATGAAGAATGGAGGATTTTATGAAGAATACCAGAGCGTTTTCGAAGAATGGTTGTCCGATGGCGTCATTGAGGAGGTTCCCGTTGACCAACTAGAATCTGGTAAGCATTACCTTCCTCATAGAGCTGTAATTAAAGAAGGTAGCACAACGAGGATTCGGCCTGTATTCGACGCTTCTGCTCACGAAAAGATGAAACCATCTATAAATGATTGTCTCGAGAAAGGTGTGAACTTGATTGAGCAAATTCCCTCGTTACTTTTAAGGTTTAGAATGGGAAAATTTGGAATCACCGGAGACATTAAGCGAGCATTTCTACAAATTAGTTTAGCTGAAGATGACCGAGACTATTTGAGATTTCTATGGATACGTAAGAACGGCATTTTGAAAACTTATAGACACTGTCGAGTAGTATTTGGAGTGGTTTGTAGTCCGTTTCTCTTGGGAGCTGTGATCATACACCACCTGGAACAGTATCGCTCTATTCATCCAGAAAAAGCAAAAATTGTGGAAACTTTACTAGATAGCTTTTATGTAGACAACTGTGTAGTGAGTATGAATAGTATAGAAGAAACGAACAATTTCATTCAGGAAGCTACTGCCATACTCGGTGACGCGAAAATGGAACTTAGAGGGTGGGAGTTTACGGGACAAGATTCTGAAAAGGAAAAAACCAAAATTTTAGGACTTGAATGGAACAAAAAAGAAGATTGTTTACATTTAAGTTCCTCATGTTTCGATTTTGATGTTGAAGGAAAAGTCACAAAAAGAAGAATGCTCTCGATAGCTCACAAATTGTTTGATCCCATCGGATTTGTTTGTCCTGTAGCTTTGTTCCCGAAGCGCCTGATTCAGAAGACGTGGGAGCAAGGAACCGGGTGGGACCGAGAAGTTGACGACACTTTAAAAAAAGATTTCCTCAACTGGGCCAAAGAGTTGCCGCTGTTACGAAAAGTGATGATTCCTCGATGGTTAACCGGCTCAACTTGTATTCAGAAAACAACTCTCCACACATTTTGCGATGCTAGTCAGTATGCATACGCAGCTGCCGTATTTATACGTGTTGAAACTGACGAAGGAGTGTTTGTTCAATTGGTTCAAGCCAAAGCTCGAGTTGCACCTATGAAGAGGACAACGATTCCGCGATTGGAGCTTTTAGCAGCAACCATCGGTGTTCGACTCTTCCAGATGGTTCATCTGTCGTGGTCTTGGAAAAATGTTGAATCGTTTTTCTGGTCTGACTCGTCCACAACACTCGCTTGGATCAAGAGAGAAGATCATTGGGCTCCATTTGTTGGAAATCGTGTTTGCGAAATTCGAGAAACAACTAAACCATCCCAGTGGAGATACGTACCTGGACCTCACAATCCAGCAGATTTACCCTCAAGAGGATGCGGGGCCAGAAAGCTCCTCGAATCTCGCTGGTGGGAGGGACCCGATTGGCTTCGAGAGTCGGAGGATAATTGGCCATCGGAAAATGTATTCTGTGATGAAGAACAAGTCATGCAAGAGAGGAGGAAAGTGATTACATCAACTGTTTGTTTAAATATTTTTTCAGGACTATCACCAGATTGGTATTATCGATATTTTTCTCGATTCCGAAAGCTTGTTCGATCAGTCGCCTGGTTATATCGAACAATTAACAGATGCAAGAAAATCGGAATTCCCAGTACCCATTTAACCAATAAAGAAATAGAAATCGCTGAAAAAAGAGTCATGAGATGGGTGCAGGAAGAATCGTTTGCTGACACAAAAAGGAGCAAAGAGCTTTGCACGTTGAATCCATACAAAGATAAGGATGGTCTTATCAGGATTCGAACTAAAATCTCTAATAGGGAAGATTCATTTGAATTTCGTCATCCTGTCGTGCTCCCTGCTGATCATCCAGTTGTCACTCGTCTCATAATCCAAACTCATGAAGATCACTGTCATGTAGGTGTTCAAGGTCTCATGTGTATATTGCGTGAAAGGTTTTGGATTTTTCAAGTAAGACGGACAATCAGAGGAGTGTTGAACAAATGTGTTACTTGCAGGAGATTTAATTCAAAGAAGATGGAGACTATAGCCCCCAGCTTACCCGTTGATCGCGTTCGGGATGCAGGAGTGTTCGAAGTATGTGGTATCGATTTCACTGGCCCTCTTCATCTCAAAGGTTCAACGAAGGCTTGGATTTGTCTGTACACATGTGCCACAGTTCGTGCAATTCATTTAGAGTTGGTCATGTCAATGTCCACCGATTCGTTCATCCTTTCATTTAGGAGATTCATTGGACGACGGAGAAGGCCTTCTATTGTGTTCACGGACAATGGTACAAATTTTGTAGGTACAGCTAATGCCCTAGCACAACTTGATTGGGATCTGATTACTGAAGCGACCCAAATCGAGTGGAAGTTCAATCCGCCAGCATCACCTTGGTGGGGAGGATGGTGGGAGAGACTCATCGCACTCGTAAAACAATTACTGAAGAAAACGTTGAGAAGAACTTCGCTGGACTATGAAGAAATGTCCACAGTGCTCTGTGACATCGAAGCTATTGTTAATTCAAGACCATTAACGTACATGTCTGAAGAATCGAGAGATTTAGCTGCCATTACCCCATCCTTATTCCTACAGGATGTTAAAGGAATAGGCGTACCTGACCTAGATCTGATCGATAGCCTCAATCTCCAGAAGAGAGCCCAGTACCGATTTAAATTGCGAGACGAGCTGCGACAAAGGTTCAGGATCGAATACTTGGGAGCACTGGAAAACAGGAACAGCAAACGTCGGACAAGGGGTCCAATAGTTGGCGAACTTGTATTGATCGGTAGTGAAGATAACCGTCGAATTTCCTGGCCTATGGCTCGCATTAAGGAAATTTTGCCCAGCAAAGATGGAGAAACCAGACTCGTGCGACTCACTACAGCATCAGGCGAGTTGCTTAGACCAATCCAGAGGCTTTATCCCTTGGAAGTCCAAGATAATGAAAATCACGAAACATCAAGAGCAGGACGAAGAATCGTGAAGCCTGCAAGGTATCAAGATTGAAGATAAATCAACTGTCATTGATTTAGGTGGGAGAATGTTCGGAAGAAAGAAGAAAAGATACAAAATTACCTACAAAATTATAACAACTTCAAGTTTCGTGTTTAGTGAAGGGATTTCAACATCTTGTTACCAAGAGCAACAGACTCATATGATATAAATAGAATATTGAAAAAGTTAGAAAAAAAAATATATAGTTTGTTCGTTGTGATTATCATCAGTGTTTGGAATTTATTGTAAACTTATATCTAGATTTTGTAAATTGATCAGGGTAAAGAGTAGAGTCGTGTTCTCATTTAAAATCAGGTCTATAGACAGAGTAGTTAGACATCAACCATTCGGAACAGTCCCGAAGTTTATTATATATGTTATTTATTAAATGTTATTCTTGTTAAAATGTTATGTTTTATGTTCCACGATCATGGATTCTTTCAGCACACCTATCGACCAAATTACAGATTGTCCCACGAGCAAGTGAAACTGAAATTATATTACATTATTTTCAATTATATTGCATAATTTTATATTTAACGATCCAATCACAGTTCAGACAATCCGGAACTACGAATTTGACCCCTGAAAACCGATGGGAACTAAGGAATTTCACAGAAAAATGGGAAAATTTTAGCTATTTTCTCCATTTTGCCGCTATATTTGGCAAATAAGTACATTGCCGGTTCACGTCCTTGCCTAATTACCAACGGCTTTGTACCGAGTATCCTGGAAAATACCCAATTTTATCAAAACAAGGTATTTCGGCACATTAAATTATCAACGCGACATAATTTCTGCTGAAATTAGGGTGAATTTGTCTTACCCTACAATTAATTTGAGGTTTATGGCCGATAAAAGAAGCAATCATCGGCGAAAAAGTAAGTATAGTAAAAAACGGGATCATGTTCAGAACATGCAAAAGCATATTATCCGACCATAATAGCATATTTCTAGTACAATTATAAACCAGACACAGCATTTTCGGTGAAGTTTTCGATTTTTACTTATATTCAAGCAGTGCCCTCTGCCAGTTTACCGGATAACTAGTGGACGGAGCGTAAAATAAATAAGTTCATCGTGTTCAGCGCATGCAAAAACCCATAAATTGACCCAAAAAAATTGAAATCCGTCCTCAAAATCATCACCTCGGCACCAATTTAGAGGTTGGTTTACGATCGCGGTTGATAACTGGCCAAAATCGACCCAGGTAAAGTGGTTAGGATTAATATTTTTTGCTAAAAATTTAGGAGGGTCATCCTGACATACCGAGGATGCAAAAAAAAAAAAAAAAAAAACAATGGTACAAAAAATCCCAGAACTTTTTTTTTTTTTTTTTTTTTTTAACCACCCTAACACCCCAGTGTGGTAGCTCATTTACCCCTGTTGGATTGTACTTAATAAAATTACCCCGACAACAGCTTAGTCAGATCTCCTCCCTATTTATATCCTTTTATTGGAGCATCATAAAAGAAATATTTATTAAAATAATCCCAGTGATTAATGTGTTACGAAACTATTACTCAGTCCACCGGAGTAGCAGATACGTTATAATAAATAAAAGAAAGTTCTAGATGACAATTAACGAAGTAGTACATTATATCTGTAAACGGATATAATATTCAATAAGCAAAGGCGTTTATTAACTAACAAACTGGGACTACTCTTCAACTCGATTATCTGGACACAAATGAATTAGCCACGTCTCAGCATAGTGTCATCTTTGTCCATATAACCTACTCAGTAACCTGCTTATATCAGGCTGTTCCCAGCTTTGTTCTCCAGGTTTTATTGCCGCAATGGGCGGTACCGGACGTCGGGCGGGCCAGCTCTCCGAGGGCTAAGAGGCACCTTGGCCTCATGCATGCAACCGTGCTGTGGCATATGTGGCACCAAATCTGGAATGCTAGGTCCATCCCCCAGCAAATGTGGCCACCCAGGCAATCTGAGTGAGCAGGCCAACCTGAGCTAGTGTCCCGGGGTTGGTTGGGTATGTTTTATCCTAAAGAGATTATGCAGGATTCAGGCACCCATGAAATCGGAATTAGAATCTCCATAAGAACTCTTCATGTGTGAAATTATTAAAACGTTGAAAAGTAAGGAGTGACTCGCCGCAGCACGGAGCGGGGCACAACTAGCGCTCCCTAACTCTTGAATTATCCCTGAGTTTTACAGTCAGTTTACCTGGTAAACATATGGGCCAATAGATCAGAATACTATATTGAGTTTGGTGGTCTGTTGCTCGCAAGCTCGCCTCTCAAATATAAAAAAATATGCAAAATCTCTTGAATTAAAAAAAAATAAAATAAAATAAAATATAGATTACTTAGTTTGAACCATAGATCAGAATGATGTGTATAGTTTGATGGTCTGGCTGCTCACAAGTTGTGAAAATTGTAGGTAAATGTTGAACGCGTCAACAGTTCACCAACATCCTACAAAAGCGCTAGTTCTGCCCCGCCCTATGCTGCGGCGAGTCACTACTTAAACAGTACTTACGATGCAAAAGACTAGAAAATACTAAGTGCCGAAAACATTTTTCATGTTTTGGTTTATTATTTTCAACGAAGAACCTTTGTAATCGACGAAGAAAAAAGTTGTTTCTAGAAAGGAGAAAGAAGAAAGTTGTTTCAAGTTCCCAAATGCGAAGGGGGAAAAAAGAAATTAGTTGAGCGAATACATACATACGACACACAATGGCCTGAGGCCAGTGATGCCAACTGACATACACCAAAAACTCCTCAAGCGCACGAAAATATCCCTAAAAAACCCGTAGGAGGAAAAATAATCTAAGGTACTTAAATTAAAAATATTAACTGACGTTTGTATGGAGAGAAGTTTTGAATACAATAATACAGTATATATAGAAAAGGGAAAGCGTTTTGTCAGACAGATGAAGAATAAACAAGCTTTCAGTTAAGGTTTGTGGTCTATATACGATCTTAAAACAACTTAAAATTATGCTTTTGCTAGATGAAATTTATAGCATCATTGTTCTTTCATGACTGGGAATTCTCCCTTAGAAGAACTTCTGAACGATACCTCCCCGATTCCCCCCATTACGAAAAAACCCTTAATCTAGGGGGAAACCCCCAATTTGGCAGCACAGTCTGAGGCTGGCCGATGCCTCCAAGTTTTGACTTAAACTTCGTCAAAATAAACTTCGTTTTGACAAATAAAGCTTCAAAAATTTCGAAGTCATGAAATAATGCTGGAAGAAAAATATAAGTAAGGTAAGAGGATCGGTTATTGGCCAATCCACAGTTACTGGACACTACAAATAACTAAAACTTCAAAGCAGTTCTTTCGGTTATGTTCAGACTGGACTCAAGAGGATACTTCGAATTTTCAATGTGATTTTTCATACATAGGAACTGTTATCTAGATTAGCTATAAAAAAACGAACGGAAATGATTCATACGATCTCAGATAAACCCGGATTTTAGGAAACTATCTTTAGAAATCCGGTGAACAATAACTGGGTCATAAGTGGCTTATATGAAAATCAAACATGCAATAACTGGTGCAACTGACCTCATGTGTAAATCGATATAAATAAGCTTTAAAACGAACAAACGTGTTTCCAAAACTAAAATCAGATCGCATTATTGAGATGTTTAACCTTACGAAAATCAAAGAAATACCTAAGTAAATATTACCCTAATTCAATTATGTGGGACAATGAACTATTCTGAGTGGCCAATAACTGTTCCGATTCGCAGATAACTAGTGAAGTATCACCGAAATTCAAGGCAATCTTGATTGGTGATGACATAAATTTCAAGCATCATATTCTAAAGGTGACTGCAGATGGGTACGAACCTACGTAAACACTTTTTAATTGTCTCATCGTCAATAAGTATTGAGATAAGCGTAACACAGATATACCTAATGCATTTGAGCTATTTGCTCAGTTTCGACAGGGGAGTCAGGGATTTCAGTCATGTGGCGCGGAGACGGTCTGATTGTTTATGGATGTTTGTTGGTTGTTAGTTTAGTGAACTCGAGCCCACTTGTTGGTAATGGCGATGCCGGGAAGGCGCTTCATCTGACTCCATATGCTGAGGATGGTAGAATTATCGAAGCCAGGGAAGCTTCCAAAGTGCCATCTATGATAGAGGATGAAGACGTAGAAAGCTACTCGGGGTACCTCACTGTTAACAAGGAATTTCAATCTAACATGTTTTTCTGGTTCTTTCCTGCGGAAACTAACCGACATGAGGCTCCAGTAGTCTTATGGCTCCAGGGGGGCCCTGGCAGCTCATCCTTGTATGGCACGTTCCACGAAAACGGACCATTCTCCATAAATAAGGATCTCAAGCTGGAGAAACGAGAGCACTACTGGTCACAGGAACTTAACGTGATTTACATTGATAACCCAGTTGGGACAGGATTTAGTTACACAAATGATGACAACGGATTCGCCACCGATGAGACTCGTGTTGGATTAGATCTTCACGAAGCGCTGTCACAATTTTTCCAGCTCTTTCCAGAGTTCAGGAGCAACGGCTTTTTCATAACAGGGGAGTCTTATGCTGGTAAATACATTCCTGCATTGGCCCATACTATTCACGAGAAAAATCCCACTGCTGTTGAGAAAATAAACTTGCAAGGTTTCGCGATTGGTAATGGCTGGATTGACCCTAGAAACATGATGGTGTACAGTGAGTACCTTTATCAACATGGGCTTATAGACGAAAATATCGCGGCTACTTTGAAGGAATTGGAGAATAACACTGTTACACTTATTGACCAGAAGAGTTATTATAACGCATCACTGGAAAATAGTAAGATCTTGGGTCTGCTCATTCAAATGTCTGGGCCGATAAATGTATATGATTATTTGATGGCGGGAATGACAGATGATTTCTCTTTTAACCTAACATCATCATTCTTGAATCAGATGGATGTTCGCAGAAGCCTCCACGTGGGAAACGTTGAATACAGCGATGGGTCGATGGTCGCTTGGAAAATTGGAGAGGACTATATGAAGTCAGTGGCACCTTGGTTGGAAGAGCTGATGGACGAGTACAGAGTGATGCTGTACAACGGGCAGCTGGACATTATCTGCGCTTACCCCCTGACCATCAATTTCGTTAAAAAACTAAAATGGAGCGGTGCTGCTGAATATTTGAAAGCTCCAAGGAAACAATGGCATGTTGGCACTGAGTTGGCTGGATTTACCAAAACTGTCGGCAAGTTCACTGAAGTTCTCGTCCGTAATGCTGGCCACATGGTGCCGGCCGATCAACCTCTCTGGGCTTTAGATCTCATCACCAGGTTCACCCTAAACATCCCCTTCGACTGAAGTTATGTTGCACGATCTAACGACCCATGACATTTTTCTTTTTGTTTGCCATCATTGTTCCGGAGTTGTTAAAAGCTGTTTGGATGAACTGAAAAATGTCACGTCTCGATATTAGTACCTATTTCTGTACCTCAGAGGTCGATTATCGTAAGTGACATTTTGGCGATTTTACAGGAGAGCCAAAAGAAGTTGTGGGCACACCTATTTTGATCCCTATGGCCCATTCTGATGACTTTATCATGCTCAAATTAATTAATTTGAGCATGATAAAGTCATCAGAATGGGCCATAGGGATCAAAATAGGTGTGCCCACAACTTCTTTTGGCTCTCCTGTAAAATCGCCAAAATGTCACTTACGATAATCGACCTCTGAGGTACAGATTTATTATTAAAAAAAAAAAAAAAAAAAAAAAAAAAAAAAAAAAAAAAAAAAAAATTATTGCAGTTAATATTGCTAAATTGAATATAGTATGACTCGAAGGCAAATGCAAATTTTCGAGGAAAATTTGAAATAACTATGAAATTTGTCTCAATAATGCTCATTCTGTAATATTCTGTATTTATTATTGTCATTTAATAAACCTTCGTGATATGCCTATGAAATTGTGTGTTTAATGGCCCTGGCCAAATTGATTGGTATTATTTGAAAATGAGCGTTACCCATGTATTCATTTTATATTTTTAAATGAAACTGAATGGCATTCTAAGATACTTGATACCATCCACACTTCCCTACGTTGAGTAGCATTCGTTCCACGATTTTCCAAAGTTTGCACTGCTGACGTTTCACGAGGTGTCAAGGGGGTCCCGCCCAAGAGGGAGTGGTGCATTGACGTCACCAGTGTGCGAAACTTGGAAAAATCATAGAAAGAAAACTACTCATCAACGGAGAGGGTGGTAGATGTCAAACTTCTCAGGATGGTATCTTCCTCCATTTAAAAACAGTTTAAATAGCCTTTTTGCATCCATGGGTAACGCTCGTTATACCTATGATTTATATGGTTTTTGATCATATGCTATCATATCTATCATCTTGCATCTCACAAAAAATGAAAGAGTGCCTTCTTTAAAGCTGTAATTTCCAGTTTGAGGTAGGTAGGTGTTTTAAAATTCATAATACTCGGCTCCGCCCTTCACCCCTCTGGGGAGACTCCATTTCGCTTCCAACTTTAGCATCAGAAAAACATTGGAAAAACGTAGAACAGAATCTATTTCAAATTTCATGTTCAAAGGTTGAATAGGATAGCAAGGAACACCGCTCAAAATCTAACTCCGCTGATCTGTTGGTCTCTAGACGCCATGATCCATTTCTAGACGTCCCAATGGTCCTCCATTTAAAATTTTAGTTTCAAAGGTTGAATAGCCAAGAAATTAGCTCCGTGATTGACGATTCAGTACTAGACGTCCCAAGAGGCCTCATGATTTCACATCCCCTTCGACCAAAATTATGTTGCATGATCGAACGATCCATGATATTTTTCTTTTTGTACGCCAATAATGTTTCAGAGTTGTTGTAAAACTGATTGGATGTACAGTTTCATGTCTCGATACTTATCAATATTTTTAATACAAAAAATAAAAATAAAACATTTAGTATTGCTAAATTGACTATAGTATGACATGGATGCTAATGAGAATTGACGTAGAAAAACTGCAATAAATAAAAAATTTGATTATTAATTCTGTAATGTTTTGTTATTTTCATTTAATAATCCTTTGTGTTACGCTTATGAAATTTTTTGTTTCACGACCCTGCCAAAATTTATTGTTATTATTCGATTAGTACTTATTCCTACGGTATGGTTCTTGATCATATGAGAAGGCATCTCACAAAAAAAGGGCCTTCGTTTCAACTGTGATTTTGAGTTTGAGGTAGGTATTTCAAAATTCATACAAACGCGGCACTACAGGCCTTGCAAGGGGCTCTGTACTATAACCCCGCTGGGGATGGGGAGGGGGAGGGCTAGATCCTCTTCTGCTTTAAACTTTAGACTCAGCTATACATTGGAGGAACGTAAAACAGGCTCTAATTTCAGCTTCATAGATTGAATAGCGAAGAACGCAGCTCCGAATCTCACTCAGCTGATCTGGGGGCCTCCAGAGCTTTTGGTTCGTTTGTAGACGCCGCAAAGATTCTCCATTTCAAGTTTCAGCTTTATTGGTTGAATATCAAAGAAGTTAGATCCTAACTACTTTAATCTCGTTTTTGAGCATATTTTTGATGAAAATTAAGCTATTGCTCTCGCCTTAAAATTTGTAGAACGTGATTTAAAAAAAAAAAATTTATGCAGAAATCCGTTTCAGGCTATTCTGAATCATATTCTGAAGTTTAACGCATTTTTTTATATATGTATGTATGTACCTATATATGTATGTATGTATGTATCTATGTATGTATGTATGTATGTATGTATGTGCCATTACAGACGATAACTGTCCGTAGAAATGTGCTAGAAACTTCAAACAAATTTTAAAATGTTAAGGACACAAAACGAGAGTTCAAGTTCGTTGGCCAGCATGATCGGATTACATCTTCGGGTTGAAATTTTCGAAAATGTAGTCAACAATTTCAAAATAGCCAGTTTTTTGCGATTTTTCGTGCGAAATAATTTTTTCAGCATACTAACGTGTGGTACATTCGGAATCATCGTACAATTTCCTATAAGAATATGTATCAAGTTTTCAAAATTTTCAAAGTTGAAAAATCAGTCAAAAATCGAAATAATCCACGATTTCTTCAAAATTTCGCTCATGAGGTCATGCTGCATGACTGGACTTTTTCGTGACTTTTTTTGTAATTTCCACTAATTAGGTCCCAAAAAAGCGTATTCCACGTTAAAATGCAATTTCCTGGCCGTTCTATTTCACGCGACTTTGTAATTTGTATAGACCATCTAGCACATAACACTGACCTTTTCCTTAACTATAAAGACCTGATATGACTTGCAGACTCACATTACGGATATGTGGAAGATATATGCTACACCCAACTTGGCAGCCTCTTTTAATAAACGGGTATAAAAACAACGGATATATTGGAAATCCGCGCAAAACGTCCTATGAGAATTTACTACGTGTGATAATTAACTTATATTTTCCAAATCGATCCGTATTTGGGTCTCCCATGACCACGTTAGTGGATGAGTGTGCGTTTCTTCACCTGACATTGTTGAAATACGTTTTAATGATATTCTTACACTTCACCAGCAGTGCGTTCCAAATCACGATCACAACGCCACTTTCGCCACTTCAGTTAAATCCAGTTAAGGCACTTCCCCTCACAACGATGACGTCACGGAGGGGTGGTAGTTCCCTCTCCCCTCGGCCTCCCGCATCCCGTGCATTTATCGCATCCCACGCTTTTATTTAAACAGTGATCTTTTAGTTTTAGTACCTGCCTACCTAAGTAGGTACTTAATTTCTTTTTTTCAAGCAAAGGGTTGAGCTTCAATGTATAAAATGAAATTTATAGAATTGGTCCATATATTACTAAATATTGATATATTCAACTAGGAACCTACCTACTGTTCAACTATACGAATTTAAAACGATTTTTTAAAGCACATTTTGGATAGGTAGGTAGTACATCTCTATTGGTAATCACAAAACGCGTACGTAGATATCATCCTATTTTCAGGGTTCTTGATTTTTGGGAATAACTAGAAATTTTCGATTATGAAGACCTTAGTAGGTAGACAATTTGCTTTTCTGTAATACTAATCATACTAAATATATAATGAGCCAAAACGGACTACCATGAAGGGGTTTATACCAACATTATTCGCTACAGGTACTCACTCAATAAACGGCTCCAATTATTGTAATGTATATTAATGTACGTACCTACGTTATCTTACATAAATATATCGACTTTGTGTTGCATACGAGTCTGCAACACATTGGGACATTTTATGCCTTTAGTTCAAGAATGAACATTAATATGTTGGATTCCATTTTGAACAAATAATTTTGACGAATAATAATGGCGTCTATTTTGGGGCAAAAGTGGCGAAAGTGGCGTTGCGATCGTGATTCGGAACGCACTGCAGTTCTCGCCAACTGTTACGAGAACAGTTCTAGTAAACGGCGGTAGCGTCACCCGACGACACTGCTGCGCCCTACTTTAATCGTTTACCACCCTCTCTCGAAGTAAGAACTTCCACTCTCTTGGTGCGTGTAGCAGTTAATTATCTTGTTAACCATTATTGATTTATACCCATACTCAATCCAATTAATGATGATTTCTCGCTCAGAAATGCGGGAGTGGCCCCGAATCGCTTCGCCCTTTAAGCAGTCACGGAAAGTGAGATCGGGAACATGATTTCCACACTGAAGGGCGGTTCAAGCCCGGGATGGGATGGTATTAGCTCTGATACCCTAAAGTTTCACAAGAAACTGGTTGTGAATCTTTATGCTACTTGATTAATAAGAGTTTTTTAGCAGGAGTTTTCCCCAAAAACTTAAAAATTGCTGTAATTCTTCCAATATATAAATCTGGAGATAAACAGAATGTAACTAATGATAGACCGATTTCTCTTGTTAGTAATATTGCAAAAATAGTAGAAAAATGTTTTAAAAATCAAGTGCTTCAATATTTAGAGAGCAACAATCTTCTTTACGGAAAACAATTTGGTTTTAGGGCTGGCCGAAGCACGCAAGATGCTATTTGTTACCTTAACTCGAAAATTATAAATGACATTGATAACGGAAAAAAACCACTGGCCATTTCTATTGATTTGGCCAAAGCATTTGATACGATTTCTCACGTTAAGTTACTCCAGAAACTCAGCAAACTAGGTTTTGATGGTGTGGCTCTTACGTGGATTGGAAATTATCTATCAGACCGTACGCAATGCGTAAAACTAAATGATACAAAGAGTTCATATTTAAAAACAACCTACTATGGAATCCCTCAAGGAACTGTATTAGGGCCGTTATATTTTATTATTTATATGAATGAAATAGGGCTTTTAAATATTCCAGAAGAAATAGTTCTTTTTGTGGATGACTCGATTATATATTGTTCATCTGATAACTGGAGCTCCACGTTTAACTTTGCAAATCTCTGCTTACAACAAATTAACCGGTGGTTTATTAATAACAAATTAACTATAAATTTAAACAAAACCCTATGGCTACCATTTCATCTATCTTCAATATCCGAGCCAGCGCAGGACATGGAGGTGCTATTACATGGAGCTGATTGTAATACAACATGTTGTGCAACATGCCCAAAAATAACAAGAGCTTCAGACTTGAAATATTTGGGGGTTGTGTTTGATAGCCGGGTTAAGTGGGAGCAACAAGTTTCGCTAGTCAACACAAGATTGAGAAAATTAATTTACATCTTTGCTATATAAAATAAAATATTATCATTGCCTCTATTAAAAATATTTTACTTTGCTCTTGTCCAATCAGTGCTTTTGTACGGTATTCCTGCATGGGGTGCCACTTATCCCACTACCCTATTGCCCATTATCACCACCCAAAAACAGCTAATAAGAATTATAAGTAAGAAGAGGTTTTTGGAACATACCGAACCCTTATTTAAACATTTGAATATTTTAAAATTTCCCTCACTGATGGAGCTTCATTCCATTAAACAGATCTTGAAAGAAAAAAGTTTTTCCACGCCTAACCATTTAATTTACACCAGATTCCATTTTTGCAACTCTATGACTATTCCATATTTTCGCACTACTCTTGGTTACAACTCATACCCAGCACCAGGTGTACGTGGGTTTAATGCTCTTCCAGAAACCCTGAGATCGGCGCTTTTAAATAAAAACTGTAAAAATAATCAGAAACTCAAAAAGCACTTCATCATGTTATAACTTCTGCAATACTACTTCATTATTATATTTTTCTATGCTGGATGGGTATACATGTTTTGTATCATTGCACTCCGATCCATTGCTGCTGGAACAATATTATTGTATTCTTTTTAAAAGAAAGGTGTTTCTTTTTCTATTTTTAAAATAAGTAAACACTGTGTTATTTTCCTAGCTGAGGTACGACTCATCTCCCTGCCACGGGCATAGGGGTTAAGTTTCTTTTTCTTTTTTTTTTTTTTAAGCAATTTGTATTATTTTTGAAGAGCATTTTAATTTCAATTTTATGTATTTGTATTATGAAGAAGAAATAAAGAATCTTGAAAAAAAAAAAAATTGCTATCCCCACATACCTACACCCCAGAGCGGTAGCTCATTTACCCCTGTTGGATTGCATTTAATAAATTATACACCGACAAAAGCTTAGTCAGATCCCTTCTCTTTCAATACCCTCTTATTGCAGAACCATAAAAGAAATATGTATTAAAATAATTCCAGTGATTAATGTGTAACGAAACTATTACTCGGTACACCGGAATAGCCGCTATGTAAAATAAATAAAAGAAAGATCTAGATGAAAATTAACGAAGTAGTACTTTATAACTGTAAACGGATATAATATTCAATAATCAACGGAGAAGCTTACCTGCCGAACTGGACAATCCGTCAACTTGATTATCTGGACACAAATGAATTAGCCACGTCTCACCAAAGTGTCATCTTCGTCCGGGTGACCTGATTTCCCAATCTCTTACAACGGATATTGACACGTCACCCTTCCAAAGATAGAGCAGCAGATATAAAGTACTCAGTAACTTGCTCATCTCAGGCAGTTCCCAGCTACGTTCTCCAGGTTTTATTGCCGCGATGGGCGGTACAGCACTCTGGGGGCTAAGAGGCAGCATGTCCTCATGCATGCAACCGTGCTGTGGCATATGAGGACATGCTGCCGAATTTGGGGTGCTATGTCCATCCCCCAGCAAAAGTGGCCACCCTGGCAATCGGGGATCAGGTATCTGAGTGAGCAGGCCCACCAGAGATAGTGTCCCGAGGTTGGTTGGACATGAATTTTCCTGAAGAGATTATGCAGGATTCCGGCACCGGTTTTCATGTTGAGACTTTGGTAAGATGTGGCATGAAGGGCAGGTGTAAATTTTGAATAATACAGAAAGCCGAAAGAAAAGGGACCCATAGGGTCGAGGGTTGTAGAAAGGGAAAATCGTAATGATATGTGTGGGTTTGGTGCTGGCAATAGACATAAATAAAGAACTACAGGACCAGGTTAGTCACCCAAAAAGGGGATAACATGCTCTTTTTGGTTAACATCAGCTTAGTTAAAGCACGCATCGCGGAAACAGGTTAGCCTCTTGGCCTGTCTTTTGCAGGCTACTCTTGGCCTGTACCCCCTCATCCTTTCGGTGAGAAAACCAACTCAGTAACCTGCTTATCTCAGGCTGTTCCCAGCTTTGTTCTCCAGGTTTTATTGCCGCGACGGGTGGTACAAATGTATCTGTCTGATTTTCTAACCTTAATCCCACAAATAAGATTTGAATGAATCAAAATACAGTATAGACAATAGAAAAATTAATCCATCTCAAGATTATAGCAAGCTTTATAAAAAAAGAACTTCTGTCCTTGAAAATTTCTTTTTTAATTATTAAACTCCAACGTTTCTCCCCAGGAACTGTTAATATATAATTTTAAATTTGATTTTCAAAAAAAAAAAAAAACTCATAATATTAAATTCAGTTTTTAACAAAAAAGCTATAAGTAAGTAGATATTTTACACTTGTGAATATTAATCTCCCTGAAGAAGCCCCAGTTCCTGGGGAGAAACATCGGAGTTTAATGAAGAAAAAAAAACAATTAAGGACAGAAGGCCTTTTTTATAAAGCTTGTTATAATCTGAACTGTCCGAATTAAGCAACGCAATGAATCATAAGATTGTCACAACAATGTCATTGATGTGACAAATATAAGCGAAAACGCTTATATATCATTCATTGTGCAGAGTAAATGAATAACAATGTGAGACTATATTACAACGACAAAAATCACCCGAATTCACAGGATTCTTCCAGAAAAATTGAATTGAAGTATCGTTTGACATTGATGAATCGATTACACTTCTTTTTAGTTTAATCTGGCCCTTTAAGAAAATACTACTGTAAATTCGACTCTATAATCTCACCGACTGATCAATAACTGCGTAAACAGTACCCTCTCACCACGAGGTCTTTTCCAGATGAGTAAGTATGGACATATCTACGAATATTTTCCAGCGTATTAACAAGCGGTTCTAATTGGTTCATTATCTCCTCACAGGGCGGCGAACTGTGATAAGAATTAACGGTAATGTTGGATTATTTATTCAAGCGGATAATTTAGTGTGGAGCTGTATAGCTCAGGGAGCTGAACCATGAGGCTACGGAATGTTCTATGTGTCTCTTTATTAAGTTATATAGTTAGTTTAGTTACTTCCAGTCCACTTCTGGAGAGTGGTAATGTTGGGAAGGCTCTTTATCTGACTCCATATGCTGAGGATGGTAGAATCATCGAAGCCAGGGAAGCTTCCAGAGTTCCGTCATTGATGGTGGATGAAGACGTCGAAAGCTACTCGGGTTACCTAACTGTTAACAAGGATTTTCAATCCAATATGTTTTTCTGGTTTTTTCCTGCGGAGAATAACCGCCACAAAGCTCCAGTAGTTTTATGGCTCCAAGGAGGCCCAGGTGGTTCGTCGTTATATGGCCTATTCTATGAAAACGGACCATTCTCAATAACTGAGGATCTCAAGCTGAGAAGACGAGAACACTACTGGTCACAAGAACTAAATATGATCTACATCGATAACCCAGTTGGGACAGGATTTAGCTACACAAATGATGACAATGGATTCGCTACAGATGAGACGCGTGTTGGATTGGATCTTTACGAAGCCCTGTCACAATTCTTCAAACTTTTTCCAGAGTTCAGGAGCAACGGCTTTTTCATAACTGGAGAGTCTTACGCTGGTAAATACATTCCTGCATTGGCCCATACCATTCACGAGAAACATCCCACTGCTGATGAGAAAATAAATTTGCAAGGCTTCGCTATTGGTGACGGCTGGATTGATCCTAGGAACATGATGGTGTTTAGTGAGTACCTTTATCAACATGGTCTAATAGATGACAATATGGCTGCTACTATGAAGGATTTGGAGAATGACACAGTGAGGTTGATAGATGAGAAAAAGTACCACGAAGCATCTGTAAATTCTGACAGGATTCTAGAATTACTGAGCAATATTTCGGGGCCAATTGATGTATTCGATTACATGGTGGCGGGAGTCGATGACTTGTCGTTGAATGAAACGACGGCATTCTTAAATCAAACTGACGTTCGTAGAAGCCTTCATGTCGGTAACCTTGTATACAACGATGGATCAAAAGTTGCTGATAAGCTTTACGATGACACCGCAAAGTCTGTGGCGCCATGGTTGGAAGAGCTGATGGAGGAGTACAGAGTGATGCTGTACAACGGGCAGTTGGATATTACCTGCGCTTATCCATTGACAATAAATTTTGTCAAGAAGCTCAAGTGGAGCGGTGCTGCTGAGTATCTAAAAGCTCCCAGGAAACAGTGGTATGTGGGAAATGAGTTGGCTGGTTTTACCAAAACTGTTGGAAACTTTACTGAAGTTCTAATCCGTAACGCGGGTCACATGGTGCCAACCGATCAACCTGTTTGGGCTTTGGATCTCATCGCAAGATTTACGCAAAACATCCCATTCGACTGATATTAAGTTCATACCTTAAATTGCAATCTGCTACTGATTCCAATAACTTTGTAATCACCACTGCATGAGTGAACAAAATCTGTTAGTGTTTGCATACTTTCCCACTGTCCATATTTCAATAGTAGATGAAAATTTAATGTGACCAATAAATTCTGTTTAGTAAAACTTCTGAAGTACAATGAGTAGGATCTGTAAAACTAATTAAATCCTTTACGTATCGAATATTTTTCATTGTGAACGTAGTCAAATACTTCAAGGTGATATTCTAGACTAGACACTGGCTTGTTGTTATGGTGAGGAATAAACTATGTGAGTCTGAGCCATTTTTTGTCCCTGGTCTCAACTCCCTGCACAGATAACGCGGTGAATCGATCAATATAAGACAATCTTGGTTGGCTAACATGACTAAAATTGGGATTGAACAAAGAAAGAATATCAAAAATCGGCAGAGCCAACTGTAGTATCGTTGTAACTTAACTTAAGTAAACACAATGTCGATTCATGACATAAACTTGAATGAATTTATTTTTCAAGGCAATTCTATAAGTCACATGTTGTTGTTATGGGAACATCACATGAGTTTCAAAATATTAACGAGTAACATCCTACACCCCTCAGGGGTTAGGTGAATATTGGGTAACTCCATCATTTGCCAATCGTCTACTGCTCCTTCTCTTGCTCTTAGCTGGTCAGTATGCTTCCGCCTTTCCTCCCCTCCTACTATAACCAAGTATGAATGTTCTGCCGTTCTCTCCTTCACTCTTCCAGGGTTCCATCCTTTTATACGCTCATTGTGAATCCATACTTGAAATTCCCAGGGATTGGATCGTCGATAATAATCTTGTTGTCTCCATATCCGGTTCTCAACTTGCTCTTTGAAATCTGGTCGCAGTCTATCCAAGGCAGTCGGTAATCGTCTTCCTAAGAAAGGCAAAGATCGCGCATAGCCAGTGGTCTTCTGTGGGATATTCCGGTAGACTAGTAGCATCTGTTGCAATGCTAACTAGACCAGTATTCCTTCTTGCTTACCAGCGTGAACACGAGCCTTAAAAGTTCGAATCAACCTTTCAACCAGTCCATTGGTTTTGTGGTGATACGGTACACCATTCACATGCGGCATGTTGTTGTCCTTACAAAAATCTCTGAATTCAAAAGAAGAGATCTGTGGCCCATTATCGGACACAATTTACTTAGCTAATTCATATCTTCTGAGCCATTGTCTAAGCTTTCCAATTAGTGCTTTAGTTGTGATTCGATCCATGACTTCAACTCCAGCCCATTTCGAATACGCATCGATTCCAAATAACCAGTATTTCCCGCCTCCTGGTTCTGCAAAACCTAAGTGCAAACGTTCCCATGGACCATTGTTTTGTGAATTTACAAGGTCCGCATCGACGCACATGGGATTCCACATCTTTGTCCAGCGATGGCCGTCGTACGTTGTCGTCAACTGAGAAAAAATACGCCCCAATCGATAGAGAAGCGCTGGGGCTAGTTTTAACAATTTTAACTTTGTCATAAAAATTGTCATCACTTCTCTTAGGTTCACTTTACAATACAAAAATAAGCACACTGTTGGAAAGATCTAAAAATGCCCTTTCTGAATATCACCCTTTTAGCGAATTTTTGAAGAAAATTAAGCTATTGCTCTCGCCTCAAAATTTGTAGAATGTGAAGTTTTGAAAAACTTTTATGCAGAAATCCGTTTCAGGCTATTCTGAATCATATTCTGAAGTTTAACGCATTTTTTTATGTATGTATGTATGTATGTATGTATATATGTATGTATGTATATATATGTATGTATGTATGTGTCATTCCAGACGATAACTGTCCGTAGAATTGTGCTAGAAACTTCAAACAAATTTTAAAATGTTAAGGGCACTAAACGAAAGTTCAAGTTCGTTGGCCAGCTTGATCGGATTACATCTTCGGGTTGAAATTTTCAAAAATGTAGTCAAAAATTTCAAAATAGCCTGTTTTTTGCGATTTGTTGTGCGAAATAATTTTTTCAGCATACTAACATGTGGTATACTCGGAATCAGCGTAAAATTTCCTATAAGAATATGTATCAAGTTTTCAACAATGTCAAAGTTGAAAAATCAGTCAAAAATCGAAATAATGCCGTTTGCTAGTTGTAAAAATCGGTAATATTTGCATGAAACATTGTCCAAATTCAGATTGAACTAGTCTTATGGAAGTATCCCTGTATAACCAATCCTAGAACCATGCTGTTTAAAACGTAAGTAGTAGGTGCTTAAAAAAAAAAAAAAAAAAAAAAAAAAAAAAAATGTAATCACAACTGATGAGTTTACCCTGTGCATGTGTTAATAATTTGATTCCATGTTTGTCTATCAAAATCATAAACTAAAATTTCTCAACACGATCAATAGCGACTGAAATGTCGAAGATTTCTTCAAAAATTTCTCTCATGGGGTTCTGCATGACTGGACTTTTTTAAAGGGTTTGAGCTCACTCAAAATCACTACATTTTTACATTACACCTTTTGAAAAAATAATATTTTCCGTTTTCTTAACGAAAAATACTCTCCCAAAATACCAGTTTTCTACTTTGCCAACTTTTTGGGGGGAGAAAATAATGTGTCAATGTTGAAAAACTTCGGTTTTTGAAAGAAATCAAGGATTTTCATGACAAATTATCCTCTATTAAACTAGGTACAAGTTTAGGGTCGATTTCTACGCTGAATCGAATGCTAACGCTTGTACATCTCTTCAACTTCGTTTTGATAAAGTTTTGCTTTTTAACTCACGAAAGTTTAGTGCGTTTTTTATGCTCAATTTTATGTGATTTTAGGTAGTTATTGTGTAAAAATTGGTTATAACGACGTTGGAGAGATCTGCAAGCGTTGTCATTCGATTTACCATGAAAAAATACGTAGAAATTTACCCCAAACTTGTTGGTTCTTTTTTGATAAAACTATGATTTTTTAGAATTATAACAATTTTCTCCTAAAATTGGTAGAGTAAATGTAAAATTGACTATACAGTTAGAAATTCGACATTTTTGGAAAACTTTCTCCCGTTACGGAAACGGAATTTATAATTTTTCCATGGGGTGTAGTTAGCCATTCGAAAATGTAGGAATTTCGTCAAAATGAGAAGAATTTCAATTCTGGCTTAGATTTATCCTAAATATCATGCATTTTGTGGCTAGGCATCTTTTGTACGCTTTCGGTCTTTTTGAGGCGTAAAAACAATGGTTACAAATAAATTGATTTTAAAAAAATAATGGTGACCATGTAATTATAAAAAGCTATACAACAAAACGGTTTGTGACAACAAATCACGAACACATCACCAGAAAGTTGAATCCTATTACAGAGTAGAGTACATCAACTAATGAGGTACAGGCCCTTCAAGAAAAATGCCTTCAGCCGTGCCGAAAATCGAGTCATTATTTATTTTGACTTCTTTGCTAATCCTTTACCAAGCCTCAAACCAGAGTTTTTGACTTGCAAGTTCCAGTGATTACATAGGTATATATATATATATATATATATATATATATATATATCTTCTTTTTTTCTTTTGAATTGAAGTACATTTTTCTTTTCCATTTTAATCACTCAATTTAATTTGCTTTTTTAACCACGAGAGAACAATTCGGTTTTGAATGTTGTTGTGAATTGGCCGTTGCCGTACAATAAATAAATAAATATACAGCCGTAAGGGCGGTGTGCCGAGTTGACGTCGAACTAATTGGCTAGAGAGCAATAGAACGGGCCAAGTCGATTGTCGCTCAATTTTCAGTCATAGGTACCTAACTGTTATCTGAAAATTCAATACAAATGTAATGCAGAAACGCACCACGATCATTTGGACGAACTCAGAGAAACCTAGATTTTAGGAAACTAATTTTAGAAAGTGGGTGGATAATAACTGGATCACAAGGGATTCTAACACTGGAATCATGGTGAGAATGACCTAATGTCGAATTCGTTATAAATAAGATATTAAACGAAAACATTTTTCCTAAACTAACATCGGATCGCATTATTGATATGTTTCGCCTCACAAAAATCAACAAAAGAACTGAATAAAACTTCAATTCGGTGAAGTGAGACAAAGAACGATCCTGAGTGGCCAATAGCTGTTCCGATTCTTACCCAACTGAGTAGTAGTTGGTACATCAATATCTTTGATTGAAGATAACTGGTGAAGTATCACCGAAATTCAATGGCAATCTTGATCGATGATGACAAGAATTTCACGCATCTGTAGACATCTCGAGGTGAATGTGGATGAGTACGAACCTACGTAAACATTTTTTTCAATGTCCCATCGTCAATAAGTGATTTGAGATAAGTACAACACATATATATAATGCAAAATTTATTTGAGCAATTCGTTCAGTTTCGCTAGGGGAGTCACAGGGATTCCAGTCATGTGGCGCGGAGACGGTCTGATTGTTTGTGTATTTTTGTTGATTGTTAGTTTAGTGAGTTCGAGCCCACTTTTCGGTAATGGCGATGTTGGGAAGTCGCTTTATCTGACTCCATATGCTGAGGATGGTAGAATCATCGAAGCCAGGGAAGCTTCCAAAGTACCGTCCATGATAGAGGATGAAGACGTTGAAAGCTACTCGGGTTTCCTCACTGTTAACAAAGAGTTTGAATCTAACATGTTTTTCTGGTTCTTTCCTGCGGAAACTAACCGCCATAAGGCTCCAGTAGTTTTATGGCTCCAGGGGGGTCCTGGCGGCTCATCCTTGTATGGCACGTTCTACGAAAATGGGCCATTCTCCATAACTAAGGATCTCAAGCTGGAGAGACGAGAGCACTACTGGTCCCAGGAACTAAACGTGATTTACATAGATAACCCAGTTGGAGCGGGATTTAGCCACACAATTTATGATAGAGGATTCGCTACAAATGAGACGCGTGTTGGATTAGAACTTCACGAAGCGCTGTCACAATTTTTCCAGCTCTTTCCAGAGTTCAGGAGCAACGGCTTTTTCATAACTGGAGAGTCATACGCTGGTAAATACATTCCTGCACTGGCCCATACCATTCATGAGAAAAATCCCACTGCTGATGAGAAAATAAATTTGCAAGGTTTCGCAATTGGTGACGGCTGGATTGACCCTAGAAACATGATGGTGTACAGTGAGTACCTTTATCAACATGGGCTTATAGACGACAATATCGCGGCTACTATGAAGGAATTGGAGAATAACACTGTCACACTTATTGATCAGAAGAGTTATTATAATGCTTCACTGGAAAATGGTAAAATCTTGGCTCTGTTCAGACAAATGTCTGGACCAATGGACGTGTATGATTATTTGATGGCGGGGATGACAGATGATGTCTCTTTGGACCTAACAACATCTTTCTTGAATCAGCCGGATGTTCGTAGAAGCCTCCACGTGGGAAAAGTTGAATACAGCGATGGGTCAAAAGTCGCTCAGAAACTTCAAGAGGACGTCGTGAAGTCAGTGGCACCTTGGTTGGAAGAGCTGATGGACGAGTACAGAGTGATGCTGTACAACGGGCAGCTGGACATTATCTGCGCTTACCCCCTGACCATCAATTTCGTTAAAAAACTCAAATGGAGCGGTGCTGCTGAATACTTGAAAGCTCCAAGGAAACAATGGCATGTCGGCAATGAGTTGGCTGGATTCACCAAAACTGTCGGCAAGTTCACTGAAGTCCTCGTCCGTAATGCTGGCCACATGGTGCCGGCCGATCAACCCCTCTGGGCTTTAGATCTCATCACCAGGTTCACGCTAAACATCCCCTTCGACCGAACTTATGTTGCATGATTGAACTACTCATACGATTTTCCTCTTTGTTTGCCAGTAATATTTCGGAATTGTTGAAAAACTGATTGGATGAACAGTTTCATGTTTCGATACCTATCAATACTTTTAATTAAAAAAAAAAAAGTTATTGTTGCTAAATTGACTATAGTATGGCATGAATGCAAATGCGAATTGACGTTAAAAAAACTGCAATAAATAAAAATTTGATTATTAATTCTATAATATTTTTTTATAGTCATTTAATGATCCTTCGTGTTATTCTCATTTTGTATTTCACGACCCTGTCAAAATTTTTCGGTATTATTTGATTAGTAGGTACTTATTCCTACAGTATGGTTTTTGATCTATGATGAGGTACGTATTAGCTCGAACATCGAAAAAAAAAAAAATAAAAAAAATGAATGAGTGCCTCCATTTCAACTGCGATTTCGAGTATGAGGTAGGTATTTCAAAATTCATACAAACTCGGCACTACGGGCCTCGCAACGGGCTCTGCCCCTAGACCGCTGGAGGGGTTGGGGGGTCAGTGGAGGGGCAGATTATCTCTTGCTGTCAACTTTAGACTAAGCTATACACTGGAGGAACGTAGAAAATGCACTAATTTCAGCTTCTTAGATTGAATAGAAACGAACACAGCTCCGAATTTCGCTCATCTGAAAAGGAGAGCTCTGGACTTTATGATTCGTTTCTAGACGCTCCAAGGGGCCTCCGTTTCAAATTTCTGCTTTATTGGTTGAATATCAAAGAATTTAGTTTCAAAACTACATAATTCTTGTTTTTTTGTGACTTTTTTTGTGATTTTTCACGAGTTAGGTCCCAGAAAAGCCTATTCCACGTTAAAATGCCGTTCCATGTCCCGGCCGTTCAATTTCACGGGGCTCTGTGATTCGTATATATATACCATCTAGCGCTTAACGCTGTCCTTCCACTTTCTGTTTCTGATTGTTCTTAAACTACTACAAGCATTTTCATCATGAATTCCCCTAAAGTCAATAAACTAATATCTCTTCAATTCGGGAACAGCGGGTGATATTGAACCCTCATCTTACCCCACGCCTCATGATTAAAACGAATTTTTCTCTATTACCAAGTTGTTGAGATAGTTAATGCTGAGTGAGGGATGATAGGAAATACGGCGAGTCAATATTGGGAATGTAAATAATCCCTCTATTTGAGCTAGAGAGACAGCTATTCAATGGGACGAAGTTTGAATTTATATTTGATCAACATCAACCTTCGTACGCTATACTGTATAAATACTCCACCCTTCGAGAACCCATTCCATAGTTTGGTGTTGCAATAGTGACCGGAATGTATCCAACGAACTTGCTATGAGGTTAAAAGTTCCTCTACATGTCAATATTATATCAAGGAATCTCCCGATAGTCATAAAAATGACTTTTCGGAATATCAGACTTCTTCAAGTTATTTACTTTTTTTCAAATTTTTGATTACTTTTTGACATGGATATGTCTTTTGGTTGGGGGTCAAGGAATTTTTCGCGACACTTTTTTTTCCCGACCGACACTTTTCTTCCCGACCGGCACATTTTCTATTGATTTTTACGTACAACCAAGGCGTTACTAAGGAAGAGTAACTCCCATAGTTTTCATAGTAGGAAAATCGTTCGCCACTTTTTGGAATGCTCTAATTTTATCACAACATCTCATGACCTCTAAGCCATTGTAGTGTCAAGGAATGGTGATTTATTACTGTAAGTTATAAACTATTATTGTTTTGTAACCATAATGGAATAATCTTGTGAAAAGGAGGCACTACATGGTTGGTATACAATTGAGTAGTAGGTACCTGCTGGTAATATTTTAGTAGTAGGTGGTGCTAATATTTTTCTAACCAAAAGTAAATCTTAATATAGAAACTATCTGAATATAAAAACTTTTATATTAGGTATACACCTAAGTACTTGGATTTCACTCGTCAAATCATTTAATGTTTTCAAATTAAGTATTAGTTAGAATTCTAGGATTAGTAGGTAAAGGTTATAGTGATTTCAAAACAACTCGTGGTTAATATGGAATAAAACATATCATTATCACCGACTCAAATTGCTCGTTCCTCCAGGAAATCCGTTTGGGTCTCTCTCTCTCTCTCTCTCTCTCTCTCTCTCTCTCTCTCTCTCTCTCTCTCTCTCTCTCTCTCTCTCTCTTCGTCTCTGTCTGTCTGCCTGTAGTAAAATACTTGTAACATACTTATTTCATTACATTTTCAAGGGCTGTTCCGGAAGGACTGTAAAAGGTCTTCAATTAGAGAGATTAATATTAAGATTCTACTTATCGAGATTAAAAATGATGAACTGGTTTCAAAATCAACAGTAGTTTATGCGCATGCTCATACGTAACCTTAATTTTCGGATAACTTTCAACAACAGAACAATTAATCAACTGAACTTACATTTTACTTATAATAGTTTTTAGGCTTATTTTGTAAATATTAATACTATTTTCCCCAACTGTAAGGACTTGATACGACTTGCACAATCACGTTACGGATATGTGGAAGCTATATGCTACACCCAATCTTGGTAGACTCTCTTAATAAGCGGGTATAGGAACAAGGGTTATACTGGAAATCCGCGCAAAACGTCCTATGAGAATTTACTACGTGTGATAATTAATTTACATTTTCCATCTCGAGCCGTATTTATGACCTCTTTGGTGTGGAGGCTCCCTCTACCGCGTTAGCGGATAAGTGTGCGTTTCCGCACTTGATATTGTTGAAATACGTTTTTTTTTTTTTTTTGTTCATGGATGATGTTTCTACACTTCACCAGTTGCCGTCAACTGTTATTAGAGCAGTTCTAGTAAACGGCGGCAGCGCCACCCGACGACACTGCTGCGCCCTACCTTAATCGTTTACCACCATCTCTGAAGGTAGGAGCTTCCATTCTCTTGGAGCGTGTAGCAGTTATTTATTATGTGAACCATTATTGATTTATACCCATACCCAATCCAATTGCTATCCCACATACCTATACCCCAGAGCGGTAGCTCATTGACCCCTGTTGGATTGCTCTTATAAAAATATACCCTGACAACAGCTTAGTCAGATTTCCTCCCTTTAAATACCCTTTTATTGTATTGCCATAAAAGAAATAAGTGTTAAAATGATTCCAGTGATTAATGTGTAACGAAACTATTGCTCGGTACACTGGGATAGCCGCTATGTAAAATAAATAAAAGAAAGTGAGATAAAAATTGAAGAAGTAGTACTTTGTAACTGTAAACGAATGTGATATTCAATAAGCAAAAGAGTAGCTTAACTATCGAACTGGGACAACCCTACAAGTCGATTATCTCGACAGGAATGAATTAGCCACGTCTGACCAAAGTGTCATCTTCGTCCGCGTGACCTGATTTCCCAATCTCCTACGATGTATATTGACCCTCCCACCCTTCCAAAGACAAAGCCGCTCATATAACCTATTCAGTAACCTGCCGCTTGTATAACCTACTCAGTAACCTGCTTTTCTCAAGCTGTTTCCAGCTTCGTTCTCCAGGTCTTATTGCCGTGACTGGCGGCACCGGAGATCAGACAGTACAGCACTCCAGGGGCTATGAGGCAGCATGTCCTCATACATGCAACCTTACTGTGGCAAATGTGGCACCGAAGGTGGAGTGCTAGGTCCATCCCCCAGCAAACGTGGCCACCCTGGCAATCGGGGATCAGGTATCTGAGTGTGCAGGCCAACGAGAGCTAGTGTTCCGGGGTTGGTTGGACATGTTTTATCCTGAAGAGATTATGCAGGATTCAGGCAGCGGTTTTCATGTTGACACTTTGGTAGGACGTGGCATGAAGGGGAGGTATACATTTTGAAAAATACAGAAAGCCATAAGAAAAGGGACCTATAGGGTCGAGGGTTGCAGGAAGAGCAAATCCTAATAATATGTGGGTTTGGTGCTGGAAATAGACATAAATAAAGAACCATAGTGCTAGGACCAGGTTAGTCTTCCAAAGAAAGGGGATAGCATGCTCTTTTGAGTGAACCTCTATTTGGTTACAGCATGCATTGTGGAAGCAGGTTACTCTCTTGGCCTGTCTTTTGCATAAGAAAAACCCCAAACACATGCAACCTTAAGACAGATACAGATAAATTCAGTCAAATATATTCAAACTTAATAATGAATTCCACACCTAACATTCAATCAAACAATAGCCATTAACATCATCCATCAACATACAATATGACATTCAAATGAACAGCAAAAAAGACACCATCAAGACTCAGCAGCAGCAAGAATCCTCCAATATATCTCTAACAACGCCACACACCACAATAACAACCCAACATAAGTAACAATACACTATAAACCAAACAACATCATCACCAGTCAAACAAAAAAAGCAAGCCATCAAACTCATAGTCACACCATAGCTAACGAATAAAGTAGAAGCAAATTATCTTACTTTTATTCTAAGGTAACAAGAAACTTAAAATCAGTGAAACAGTGGCATAAGCAAGTGTTTGTTCTCATTATGAATCAACTTTTATGACGGAAAAAAAGGGACCCAATCCGAAGTAGGTGACATTGATTATTACAGCAATTTCAAAAGAGACAATGTACCTATATATCCTAATGAGCTGAAATATGACTAACTTCATAAAATATTCTTTGTTGTTTAGCCCTGATGAAGATTTATAAATAAATCGAATATATGGCATGACGAAAACCTATTCTACTGACTTAACCTTGAGATCCCCCAACTTCAAATTATTTTATATAATACAGTCGAAAACAACCTACCAATCTGTATGTATATATATATATATATATATATATATATATATATATATATATATATATATATATATGCATATAAATTTAAGTACATTTTTCTATTTTATTTCAATCAATCAATTCAATTTGCTGTCTCAACTACGAGTAAACAATTCGGTTTGATATGTTGTAAATTGGCTGTTGCCATACAATAAATAAATAAATATTCAGCGGTAAGGGCGGTGTGCCGAGGTGACGTCGAATAAAGTGGCTGGAGAGCAATAGAACTGGCCGAGTCGATTGACGCTCGATTTTCACTCATAGCTACCTAACTGTTACCTGGATTAGCAATGCAATAACGTACCAAGATGATTTGGACGATCTCGGAGAAACCTAGAATTTGGGAAACTGACTTTATAAAGTGGGTGGACAACAACTGGATCACAAGGGATCCTAATATAAGAATCAAGCAGCCAATAACTGGTGCGAATTACGTAATGTCGAAATCGTTATAAATCAGATACTAAACGAAAACATTTTTCCTGAACTAACATCGGATCGCATTACTGACCGGTTTCGCAATACAAAAATCAAAAAAAAGAAGTAAATAAATGTTTAATTCAGTGAATTGAGACAACGAACGATCCTGAGTGGCCAATAACTGTTCCGATTCTTACCCTACTGAGTAGTAGTAGGTACGTCAATATCTTTAATTGAAGATAACTGATGAAGTATCACTGAAATTGAATGGCAATCTTAATTGATGTTTACATTAATTTCACGTATCTACTTCTCGAGGTGAATACGGATGAGTACGAACCTATGTAAACATTTTATTATTGTCCCATCGTCAATAAGTCTTTTGAGATAAGCGCAACACAGATATAACGCGAAATGTATTCGAGCAATTTGTTCAGTTTCGGTAGGGGAGTCACTGGGATTTCAGTCATGTGGCGCAGAGACGGTCTCATTGTTTCTGTATGTTTATTGATTGTGAGTTTAGTGAGTTCGAGCCCACTTTTTGGTAATGGCGATGTTGGGAAGGCGCTTTATCTGACTCCATATGCTGAGGATGGTAGAATCATTGAAGCCAGGGAAGCTTCCAAAGTGCCATCCATGATAGAGGATGAAAATGTAGAAAGCTACTCGGGATTCCTCACTGTCAACAAAGAGTTCCAATCCAATATGTTTTTCTGGTTCTTTCCTGCGGAGAATAACCGCCATAAGGCTCCAGTAGTTTTATGGCTCCAGGGGGGTCCTGGCGGCTCATCCTTGTATGGCACGTTCTACGAAAACGGGCCATTCTCCATAACTAAGGATCTCAAGCTGAAGAGACGAGAGCACTACTGGTCACAGGAACTAAACGTGATTTACATAGATAACCCAGTAGGAGCGGGATTCAGCTATACAAATGATGACAACGGATTCGCCACCGATGAGACGCGTGTTGGATTAGATCTTCACGAAGCGATGTCACAATTTTTCCAGCTCTTTCCAGAGTTCAGGAGTAACGGTTTTTTCATAACTGGAGAATCATACGCTGGCAAATACATTCCTGCATTGGCACATACCATTCATGAGAAAAATCCCACTGCTGATGAGAAAATTAATTTGCAAGGTTTCGCAATCGGTGACGGCATGATTGACCCTAGAAACATGATGGTGTACAGTGATTACCTTTATCAGCATGGGCTTATAGACGACAATATCGCGGCTATTATGAAGGAATTGGAGAATAACACTGTAACACTTATTGATCAGAAGAGTTATCATAATGCATTAATGGAATATGGTAAGATCTTGGGTCTGTTTAAAGAAATGTCGGGACCAATGGACTTATATAATTATTTGATGGCGGGGATGCCAGATGAAGTCTCTTTGGACCTAACATCATCATTATTGAATCAGACGGATGTTCGCAGAAGCCTCAACGTGGGAAACCTTGAATATAACAATGGATTAAAAGCCTATCAGAATCTTCAAGAGGATATCTTGAAGTCAGTGGCACCTTGGTTGGAAGAGCTGATGGACGAGTACAGAGTGATGCTGTACAACGGGCAGCTGGACATTATCTGCGCTTACCCCCTGACTATCAATTTTGTGAAAAAACTAAAATGGAGCGGTGCTGCTGAATATTTGAAAGCTCCAAGGAAACAGTGGCATGTTGGCAATGAGTTGGCTGGCTTTACCAAAACTGTCGGCAAGTTCACTGAAGTCCTCGTCCGTAATGCCGGCCACATGGTGTCGGCCAATCAACCCCTCTGGGCTTTAGATCTCATCACCAGATTCACGCTAAACATCCCCTTCGACCGAAATTATGTAGCACGATCGAACGACCCACACAATTTTTCTCTTTGATCGCCAATAATATTTCGGGATTTTTGTAAAACTGATTGGATGAACAGTTTCATGTTTAGGTACTTATCAATATTTTTTATTAAAAAAAAAAAATTTATCGTTGCTAAATTGACTATAGTATGGCATGAATGCAAATGTAAATTGACGTAAAAAAAAACTGCAATAAATAAAAAATTTTACTATTAATTCTATAGTATTTTGTTGTAGTCATTTAATGATCCTTCGTGTTATTCTTATGAAATTTTGCGTTTCACGACCCTGTCAATATTTATCGTTACATTCGATTAGTACTTACTCCTACAGTATGGTTTTTGATATCATATGATGAGGTATATATTAACTTGAATCTAAGAAAAAAAAAGAGTGTCTTAGTTTCAACTGCGATTTCGAGTTTGAGATAGGTATTTCAAAATTCATACAACCTCGGCACTACGGGCCTCGCAAGGGGCTCCGCCCCATCTGGGGGGAAGGGCCAGATCCTCTAATGCTTTCAACTTTAGACTCAGCTATACACTAGAGCAGGGGGTGATCAAACGGTCGATCGCGATCGACCAGTCGATCGTGAGTGCTTTTTGAGTAGATCTCGAGAAGAAAAAAATTTTTAATAAGTAGGTAACTAAACTACAAAAATGTATTACGTAATAACACTGCTTGCGGCAAAAGGCGGCTTTATCAAAGGAACGCGCGGTACTTGTCAAAGAAAAGCCGCGTTGTTTTTAGACTAGACTGTACTAGACCATTTCGGGCGGCGCGTTTGATGGGAACATTCGAGACTTTCGTTCACGCCGATATACATTTCATTCTTCATTGTAACTTGAAGGCGATACTAGGTCGATACAAAGCTTATTAGTAAATAGTGCTAAATGAGTGCAGTGAAGAAATCTAAAACGAATCATTTTAATAACGATTGGGAGGAAGAATTTTTCTTTTGTATGGTGATGGATAAGTGCATTTGTGTTATTTGCCGTGCGTCAGTTGCAATACCGAAGCGTGGTAACTTAGAGAGGCATGTATAAAACGGTTCATAAAAACTATGAAAAGGATTTCCCGCCACAGAGTGAAATAAGAAAACGAAAAGTAAGTGATTTGATATCTTGTTTGAAAAAAGAACAAACTATGTTCACAAGACCAGCCAAACAA
Organism: Adelphocoris suturalis; assembly: GCA_030762985.1. Lineage (NCBI taxonomy): Eukaryota > Metazoa > Arthropoda > Insecta > Hemiptera > Miridae > Adelphocoris > Adelphocoris suturalis. The sequence continues at coordinate 116,585,115 of CM061042.1, forward strand.
TCAAAAGCGTCATTCAAAATATCTCATATATTGGCGAAACACAAGAAACCATTCGAAGCTGGATCGGTTGTGAAGGAAGCATTTATTGAAGCGGGTGAGACTTTATTTGGAGATTTAAAAAATAAAACAGAAATCATGTCTGCTATTAGAGAACTTTAGTTATCTCGTCCGACTGTCACAAGGCGTATTGAAGTCATGAGTCAGGACATCGCAGATAAACTAAAACATGATATCATGGAATGTACATACTTTTCTTTACAGTTCGACGAATCCACCGATATGACAGACACTGCCCAGCTGTGTATTTTTATTCGGATGGTATTCAATGACATGTTGGCTAAGGAAGAATTTTTGACAATCATTCCTCTGAAGGGGAAGACCCGTGGCGAAGATATATATGACGTTTTCATCAATTTTGTAAATTACTACCAATATATAAATTAGTGTGCATTACAACCGATGGAGCACCAGCAATGACTGGAAACAAGAACGGTTTTGTGGCATTGTGTCGAGCTAATGAAGAATTCCCTTCATTTTTTTCATTCCATTGCATTATACATCAACAAGTTTTGTGTTCAAAAGTTTTAAACATGGAGGAAATTATTGGCATTGCAACAAATATTGTGAATTCCATCCGTGCACGTAGCTTGCAACGGCGGCTCTTTAAGTTGCAGTTGGAAGATAGTGAGTCAGCTGAACACACTGATTTAGTTCTTCACACGGACGTCAGGTGGTTGAGTCGCGGAAAATTCCTAGAAAGGTTTCAAGAATTATTGCCCGAAATAACAGCTTTTCTAGACGAAAGAGGTGATGACACTGAGATGTTGAAAAACGAAAAATGGCTGACTGATTTGGCATTTTTGATTGACATCACAATGCACTTAAACACCATTAACTTGGAGCTTCAAGGTAAAGGAAAAACTATCATTGAGATGATTAGCTCAGTAAACGCATTCAAAAGTAAATTGCAACTTATGATAGATCAATTGAAAAGAAAGGATCTGAAACATTTTCCGTCTTTGAAAGCAAGGATTCCTCAGTGTAATTATGATACGTATGAGGCTGAATTATCAAATATTTTGGGACAATTCGAAATGCGTTTTTCTGGTGTTATATATCTGAAGATAAATATCCGAATCTAAGGCAAATCGCCCTTCAACTGACAGCAATGTTTGGGTCAACTTACTTGTGCGAGTCTGCATTTTCTGAAATGAAGATAATTAAGTCAAAATATCGCAATCGACTAACTGACGATCATATGTCATCATGCTTGCGATTGGCACTCAGTGGTTACGCACCATCTTATGAAAAGTATGCTGAGGACATGCAGTGCCACGCTTCAACATCCAAAGTCACTCCTTAGTTGAGTTTAACACCATATGTAACTCTTTTGTTTTGTAACAACGAATAAACTCGCAATTTTGAATAACTAGGAGTTTTTTCATTGATATTGTAGAGAAGAACTAAAGTAAACCTAACCCAAACCTTGACTAAAATAATGTAAATTGTGCGGAAAGCTAATATCTATATATGCTACGGTACACCCTACCTAGGTAGGTAGGGTGTATCGTGTATGTACGATAACCCTGCATCACACATACTTGCAGCCTCTCAGAGTCGATCGTAAGTAGTCTAAAAATATTGAGGTAGATCGCCAGCAGTTCAAGTTTGAGCACCCCTGCACTAGAGGAACGTAGAACAGGCTCTAATTTCAGCTTCTTAGATTGAATAGCAAAGAACGCAGCTCCGAATCACTCGCAGGTGATTTGGGGGCCTCTAAAGCTTTTGATTCGGTTTTAGACGCCACAAGGGGCCTCCATTGAAAATTTCAGCTTCAATGGTTCAATAGCATAGAACATAGCTCCGAATTTCGCTCAGCTGACAAGGAGGGCTCTGAACTTTAGGATTCGTTTCTAGACGCTCCAAGGGGCCTCCGTCTCAAATTGCAGCTTCACTGGTTGAATATCAAAGAATTTAGATCCAAAACTACCTAGTTCTTGTTTTTTTTTTTTTTTTTTTTTTTTTTTTTTGTGACTTTTTTTGTGATTTTTCACGAGTTAGGTCCCAGAAAAGCCTATTCAACGTTGAAATGCAATGTCCTGGCCGTTCTATCTCACGGGGCTCTGTTATTTTTAGAGACCATCTAGCGCTTAATGCTGACCTTCCACTCTCTGTTTCTGATTGTTCTTAAACTACCACAAGCGTTTTCATCATGAATTTCCCTGAAGTGAATAAACTAGTATCTCTTCAATTCGGGAACAGCGGGTGATATTGAACCCTCATCTTACCCCACGCCTCATGATTAAAACGAATTTTTCTCTATTACCTACTTGTTGAAATAGTTAATGCTGAGTGAGGGATGATAGGAAATAGGGCGAGCCAATATTGGGAATGTAAATAATCCCTCTATTTGAGCTAGAGAGACAGCTATTCAATGGGACGAAGTTTGAATTTCTATTTGATCAACATCAACCTTCGTACGCTTTACTGTATAAATACTCCACCCTTTGAGAACCCATTCCATAGTTTAGTGTTGGAAGAGTGACCGGAATGTTTCCAGCGAACGTGTTATGAGGTTAAAAGTTCCTCTACATTTCAATATTAGGTATATCAAGGAAATACCCAATAATCCTAAAAATGACTTTTCGGAATATCAGACTTGAGAATATTCGTCAGCCGAAACCACTCTAATGGCTATGACATTGCTTCAAATTATTTACTTTTTAAAATTTTTGATTACTTTGTTTGTCTTTGTTATTACATTATAATTAGTATTGATCTATTACTTGCAACGGATATTAATGATTATACCAATCTATCTGTCGAGTAGTAGTAGTAGTAGTTTTGTTTGAAGTAAGCTGAATAAGAAACAGTAAGTATAGTGTGTGAATAGCATTTATTCAACAATTTATTTACAGTGTAAATGAATTATTGTGTAAAATTACTGCGTTTGCCCAAAGCAATACCACTGATATCAGTACTTCACGAAATTCCCCACGGTTGGAAGGTGGTGCTCATATTTTTCTAACAAAAAGTGAACTTTTATATTAAGTATATACCTACTTGGATTTCACTTGTCACACCATTAAATGTTTTCAAATTAAATATTTGTTAGAATTCTAGGATTAGTAGGTAAAGGCTATAGTAATTTCAAAACAACTCGTGGTTAATGAATAAAACATATCATAATCACCGACTCAAATTCCCAGTTCGATTGCTCGTTCCCTCTAGGAAATCCGTTTGGGACATTCTACACGGTCTCTCTTTCTCTCTCTCTCTCTCTCTCTCTCTCTCTCTCTCTCTCTCTCTCTCTCTCTCTCTCTCTCTCTCTCTCTCTCTCTCTCTCTCTCTCTCTCTCTCTCTCTCTCTCTCTCTCAGTCAGGTCTGAACCTCGGTACGAGTAACATCTACTCTGTGATAACGTGTCGTTGTTTACTTCATTCTCAGTCGGTGAATCATGTCACAAAAGTGCGGAAGTTGCGATTCGGGTTTTCTGAATAACGCTTATCGTACCACGTGTATGAAATGTAAAAAAGTTTTTCATTTAAAGTGCCAGAACGTCGGAAAAGATGATTATTTGGCTATGAAATCGGGAAGTGTTCCTTGGTGTTGCGATGTTTGTCAGAAGCTGAATCGTAAGTCCAAATTACTTCAAGTCTTTTCTGTTGATCAACATGATACCGGGGCCGGCGGTGGCACTGGCGTCTCAAGCGACCCTGCCGATTATCGATGGTTGACACTACTTGAACTGGTTGAGGAGATAAAGCAAGAGGTAAATAAGTCATGCTTCTCAATAAGAACCGAGCTAGACGGTGTCAAAGAAGAGATTAAATCTTTGCAACAAAACATGAGCATTTATGGTGATAATATCGAAAAAAACACTGCGTCGGTTGAGTCATTCACTAAGAAGCTTGATTTGTTCGATAAAAAATTAGATGATGTTAATGCAGCTAGCATAACTTTATCTAGCCGGGTGGATGAAGTCCAGGTGCATATTAATGAAATTGAGCAGCAGCAAAGGGATAATATTGTTGAGATTGCGGCAATTCCTGAACAAGTGAATGAAAATTTGTTTGAGGTAATACAGAAAATTGGTGTGCTGGTTGAATACCCGGTTGAAGACAATATGATCAGTTATATTTATCGAACACGCCCAAAACCCAATCAAAAATTTCCTGGGTTGATTATCCTCGAGTTTATCCGCAAAATCGACAAGAAAAAGTTCTATGAAGGTGTTTGGAAGCATAAGGAACGACTGACTTCAAGAAAACTCGGATTTATGGAATGAGGAGAACAGAAGATCTACATAAATCAGGGTTTGACGATTAATAACCGCGAATTACTCAACGAAGCTAAGATTTTCAACAGGGATTTCAAATATCGTTTTTTATGGATTCGATATGGGAAGATTTTTTAGCGGAAGGCCGAAGGCAGGGACGAACTAGCTATATACGTTCGATCTTCCGCGACTTTACGGGATCTTCGGAGAACGGAATCAACGTAGAGGGCATGAAATGGACGCTATGTGAACCAAGATACGGCTATGGACTACTATATGGACTACTTGAGAAAGTTACAAATAATTATGGTATGTGGCAAATAAATAATTATAATGACAAACTTTGTTGAGTGAAAGTAGGAGTTAGAAGTGATTTTGATTATGTTTATTTTGAATGTATGGGTACTGTTTTGGAATTTCGGATGGGTTTATTTATTAGCGAACTGTTATATTTTAATAAAAATTATGGGCTCAAGTAGAACATAATTATCAAATGATCTTAACATAGCGGGAGGGAATTGTAAGGTGGCTCATGTGAATGTACAATCATTACATGCTCATTTTGATGAATTTTCTAACTTATTCGCGAATGGTTTGTTTGATGTAATAGGGGTGGATAGAACTGGAAAAGGTGGTGGAGGAATCGCAGTATATATTAAAAATTCTATTGACTATAAAGTAATAGTACAGTCAAAATGTGAATACACAAGATCCCCAGAATACATGTTTATACAATTGAAACTACGTAATAGTTATTTTTTGATTGGAATTATTTATCGTCCCCCTAGGATAGGAAAAATTGACATGGTATTTGATGTGTTAGCACAGTTATTACCTCAGTATCAAAATGTAATGATTATGGGAGATATGAACTCCGCTATGTTAAGTGATTCATTTTATAGTAGAGAGCTTAAGAAAATTTTTAATGACCTGAACCTATCTTATTTACCGTTCAAACCCACCCATCATACCGAAAGTGCGGAAACTTTGATAGATTTGATCCTTGTAAATTCATTGGATATTATTGTATCTTTTGGTCAGATTCCGGTGCCCGGCTTGTCAAAGCATGACTTGGTGTTCTGTGTATTAACTGTCAAAAGTTCAGCAAATGTACATAAAATCATAAAAATTAGAGATTATAAGAATATAAATGAAGAAGCGTTAGTACAAGCAGCAAAATTAATCAACTGGGATCAGATATATGAGGAAGATGATATTAATGTAAAAATAGAATTGTTCACTACAAAAGTTATGGAAATATGCGATAAATTTGCTCCCCTAAAAACTAAACAAGTTAAACGACCACCAGCCCCCTGGATGGATGAGGAATTAAAAAATAAGATGAGAGATCGTGACATTCTCTATAAAAAATGGAAAAAGTCTAAAAGCGAGAATAATTGGGAAGTTTACAAACGCACACGAAACAAAGTAAAACATTAATTTCGAAATAAAAAATTATAATAATTCATCGAACTTTTGGAAAATAGTTAGAAGCCACGGGATAAGTTCAAAGAAGAATAAGTCAGAGAAGCTGTTGTTTTCACCCACTGAATTAAATAATTATTTTTGTCAAATTGAAACTATTCCTTTATGTGAAGAAATTTTCAATAAGTATAAGAAACATTTGAATGAAAATTTTATCATAAACAAGTTTATTATACAAGAAATACCATTGGATAAAATCGAGTCAATATTGAGAAGAATTACGTCTAAGTTTGTCGGTCATGATCAGATTTCTGTTATTTTTTTGAAGATGATTTTCTCTGTAGTTGGTCCTTTAATTCACATATTTTCAATTATTCTATAAAAATAGGGGTGTATCCCGATTGTTGGAAGAAATCAACTGTTGTTCCCATTCCAAAGGTATCTCTCCCTAAGAGCTTAAATGAGCATAGGCAAATACTTTGTGCGTCTTAGCTAAAATGTTAGATAGAGCAATATATGAACCATTTAATGAATTCATAAATGTAAATAATATATTAGATAATTACCAATCTGGAAATAAAAAAGGTTTCAGCACAGAAACAGCTCTAACATGTGTAGTTGACCAAATACGTAGAAATATTGACGATAGAAAAGTTACAGTTTTAATTTTGTTTGATTTTGTTCGTGCGTTTGAATCTGTTAGGCAAACATTGTTGATTAAAATACTTGAAAGTTTAAATATAGAAGATCGTATGGTCAAATGGTTTGAATCCTACTTATTTAATAAAAAGCAAAGGGTTAAAACACCTGACGGAGAATGCTCTGAGTGGAGAAACATTGAAACAGGAATACCACAGGGTTCCGTTCTATCATCTATCTGCTTGGTAATTTACATAAATAAGATCGCTGAAAGCTTAGGAAAACATTGTGATCTACGATACATGCTTTATGCAGACGACCTTCAAATTTATGCGTCAACTTATATTGATAATTTGAATACATTGATAGACAATTTAAATAGGGAAATAACCTCTTTGTCAAACTGGTGCTATGATCACGGTCTGAAGTTGAACCCTTTAAAATGTAAAGCAATGATTCTAGGAAGTTCCAGAATGTTGAATTTAGTAGATGTTGGAACTATTGGCAGATTGGTGATAAATGGAATGCAACTAGAATTTCAAGAAGAAGTACGAAATTCGGGTGTAAATTTACAGTCAAATTTGTCATGGGATTCACAAGTGACAGAAATCCGCAATTGAAGACATTTGCATTCCATTTCCCCCAATATGTTAGATCAAGACTTGTTCAAGCACTAATATTACCGTAAGTATTTTGACTACGCCTCAGCATTGTTCACGAGCATGACCGAAACCAATAATAATGACCTTCAAAAAGCTCTGAATGCAACTGTTCGTTTTATTTTTTATTTAAATTATGATGAGCATATAACCCCATATTTTGAAAAATTAGAATGGCTGAAAGTTCGAGAAAAACAAGAATTAAATGTTGCCGCTCTGACTTATAAAGTTCTACGATCCCAACAGCCAGTTTATTTATTTGAAAATTTTAAAAAATTATCTGAAGTAAGATGCCATCCAACTCAATCCCGTTTCGCTAGTCAACAGTTAAGAATTCCCATCCATAGAACCCAAGCTTTTAGTAAATCTTTTGTTTTAGAGGCAACAAGAATTTGTAACGAAAATATATTAATGTTCATTGAATCCGAATCGATTAAGAAGTTTAAAAATATGTACACAAAACGTTTATTAGATAACAGAAAATAGTGATTATACTTATGACTAATGATTATACTGAACCCCCCACCCCCAATCTTGTATACAAATGAATACTACATATCTACATATGAACTGATATCGAATAACATTAAAATAAATAATACTAAATAACATTCTCAACAAATCTTTACCTGCTCGAAGATATAAATTACTTTAATTTAGAACAAAGAATATTTATAGAACTCGATGTAAGAAGAAAATTATCATTTTATATTCTTCAGGATAAACCTGACATTTTGTAAATTTTGGTTTTCAAATTTCTGTATATTTGGAAGAGCGGACTAATGGGTCCGAAAATGTACAGATAAATAAATAAATAATTCAATCCCTCTCTCTCTCTCTGTCTGTCTGCGTCTGTCTGTCCTAAAATACTTGTAACATACTTATTTTGTAATTTTCGGTCAGATATTGTTGACATTTTCAAGGGCTGTGCCGGAAGGACTGTAAAAGGTGTGAAAACGTGTAAATGATCTTCAGAGGAACGTCCAAAAGCGGAAAATAAAAGTAGGAAATGAGTATTATCACCTTTAGTTATTGCCTATAACTCAAAATAACTAAAAATCTATATCCTATATATACCTAACGCATACGCGAAAACACTTCTGTAAAATAACCATTTTCGTCTAAGCTAATTTACTAAATTTTAGAAAACATACCTAGTATACTTATCCTTTGTAGTAAGACAGCAATAGTAGATTTAGGGCAGCAATATCAGGCAATAAAAATTGTTATTATTGGAAACGTAGAGGATGAGTAAATGTCCTGGATAAATCTTCCGGCTATTATTAAAAACACGAATTGGTTGCTCATTAGTACATTTATATATTTACATTTAAATTTTTTGAATTGAGACATGCTTTGCATATCCTGGGAGGGGCATGCCTACCAACTCGCCTGATGCCAAATGTCTAACGATTTATCGATTCTATATAAGCTATAGCAAGGTGTCAAAATGCATGTTTTCGGACTTATATTTTTCTCTTTCTCGTCTCACCTCGTTTTTTTCCCATCCTCTTCTACCTGTTTCCTCAGCCAATTTTGATAAAATTTGAAACATAGGCTTAATCTCACCTGGCAAAGTCCCTTTTGGGCTTTTCGAGCCGCTATGACTAAGTCCTGATCAGCTAAGTGAATTAAATTCTCTCCCCACCATTCTGGGATGTTGATATTAGATAGTGAGTCTCTCTGGGACATTATGATACGACTGAATTGATGGGCTCTTTCTGATCAGCTAATTTATTTGAATCATTTCCCCTGGGGAATAAACAATTCGGTTTTGTAAGTTGTTGTAAATTGGCTGTTGCCTTACAATGAATTAATAAATATTCAGGGGTATGAGCGGCGTGCCGATTTGACGTCCAACTGATTGGCTGGAAAGCAATAAAACGGGCCGAGTCAATTGAAGCTCGATTTCCAGTCATAGATACCTAACTGTTATCTGGATTAGCAATGCAATAACGCAACAAGATCATTTGGACGATCTCGGAGAAACCTAGAATCTAAGAAATTGACTTTAGAAAGTGGGTGGACAATAACTGGATCACAAGGGATTCGAATATTAAAATCATGCAGCCAATAACTGGTGCGAATTACCTAGTGTCAAAATCGTTATAAATTAGATACTAAATAAAGCATTTTTCCTAAACTAATATCGGATCGAAATATTGACAGGTTTTGCCTTACAAAAATCAACGAAAGACGTGAATAAAATTTTAATTCGGTGAATTGAGACAACGAACGATCCTGAGTGGCCAATAACTGTTCCTATTCTTACCATACTGAGTAGTAGTAGGTACGTCAATATCTTTAATTGAAGATAACTGATGAAGTATCACCGAAATTCAATGGCAATCTTAATTGATGTTTACATTAATTTCACGCATCTACTTCTCGAGGTGAATACGGATGAGTACGAACCTATGTAAACATATTTTTATTGTCCCATCGTCAATAAGTCTATTGAGATAAGCGCAACACAGATATAATACGAAATGTATTCTAGCCATTTGTTCAGTTTCGGTAAGGGAGTCACTGGGATTTCAGTCATGTGGCGCATAGACGGTCTGGTTGTTTATGTATTTTTGTTTATTGTTAGTTTAGTGAGTTCGAGCCCACTTTTCGGTAATGGCGATGTTGGGAAGGCGCTTTATCTGACTCCATATGCTGAGGATGGTAGAATTATCGAAGCCAGGGAAGCTTCCAAAGTGCCATCCATGATAGAGGATGAAGACGTAGAAAGCTACTCGGGATTCCTCACTGTCAACAAGGAGTTTCAATCTAACATGTTTTTCTGGTTCTTTCCTGCGGAGAATAACCGCCACAAAGCTCCAGTGGTTTTATGGCTCCAGGGGGGTCCTGGCGGCTCATCCTTGTATGGCACGTTCTACGAAAACGGGCCATTCTCCATAACTAAGGATCTCAAGCTGGAGAGACGAGAGCACTACTGGTCACAGGAACTTAACGTGATTTACATAGATAACCCAGTTGGAGCGGGATTCAGCTATACAAATGACGACAACGGATTCGCCACCGATGAGACGCGTGTTGGATTAGATCTTCACGAAGCGCTGTCACAATTTTTCCAGCTCTTTCCAGAGTTCAGGAGCAACGGCTTTTTTATAACTGGAGAGTCATATGCTGGTAAATACATTCCTGCATTGGCCCATACCATTCATGAGAAAAATCCCACTGCTGATGAGAAAATTAATTTGCAAGGTTTCGCAATTGGTGACGGCATGATTGACCCTAGAAACATGATGGTGTACAGTGAGTACCTTTATCAGCATGGGCTTATAGACGACAATATCGCTGCTATTATGAAGGAATTAGAGAATAACACTGTTACACTTATTGATCAGAAGAGTTATTATAATGCATCACTGGAATATGGTAAGATCTTGGGTCTGTTTCAACAAATGTCGGGACCAATGGACTTATATAATTATTTGATGGCGAGGACGTCAGATGAAGACCTAACATCTTCATTCTTGAATCAGACGGATGTTCGCAGAAGCCTCCACGTGGGAAACCTTGAATATAACAATGGATTAAAAGTCTATCAGAATCTTCAAGACGACATCTTGAAGTCAATGGCACCTTGGTTGGAAGAGCTGATGGACGAGTACAGAGTGATGCTGTACAACGGGCAGCTGGACATTATCTGCGCTTACCCCCTGACCATCAATTTCGTTAAAAAACTAAAATGGAGCGGTGCTGCTGAATATTTGAAAGCTCCAAGGAAACAGTGGCATGTTGGCAATGAGTTGGCTGGCTTTACCAAAACTGTCGGCAAGTTCACTGAAGTCCTCGTCCGTAATGCTGGCCACGTGGTTCCGGCCGATCAACCTCTCTGGGCTTTAGATCTCATCACCAGGTTCACGCTAAACATCCCCTTCGACTGAAATTATGTTGCATGATCGAATGACCCATAAATTTTTCTTTTTGTTTGCCAGTAATGTTCCGGAGTCGTTGAAAAATTGTTTGGATGATTTGAACAGTTCAATGTATCGATATTAGTATTTAGTTTGGATTAAAAAAAGTTTATGCAGGTAATATTGCTAAATATAATATAGTATGACTTGAATGCAATTGAACATTTAAGAGGAAAAATTTAAATAACTAAGAAATTAGTCTCAGTAATGCTAATTCCATAATGTTTAGTATTTATTATTGTAATTCAATAAACCTTTGTATTATGCCTATGAAATTGTGTGTTTCACGACCCTGGCCAAATTGATTGGTATTATTTGAAAATGAGGGTTATCCAAGTATTAATTTCATATTTTTAAATGAAAATAAATTACATTCTAGGAAACTTGGTACCATCCACATTATAATATCCTACGTTGAATAGTTTTCTCTCTACGATTTTTCAAAGTTCGCACTGCTGACGTTTCACTTGATCCCGTCCAGAAGGGAGTTGTGCATTGACGTCACCAGTGCGAAACATCGAAACAGTTTACTTAATTTTTTGACATTTCATGTCTTTGCTATGGCACACAACCAAATTTTCGTTATGTTACGTTACGTAACGAAATATGCTCAATGATTATTATGATTCGTAGAAGTGAGGTAGGTAGGTACCTATATGATTATAGCTGAAATTTGGCTATATGATTATTTTGACATTTTATGTCTTTACTATGGCACATAAATGAAAAAGCGTCACGCGGGGAGCGTCACGCGGAGAGCGTTACGCGGAGATTCCCTAATGATCCCACGATTCTGAGATTTGGTATGTGGGCCCTTGAGGGACTTCTGAACACAACTGACCGATCCCAGATCAGCTGAGTGGCTCTAGAATCCAGTTTTTTCCCTAATGATCCCACGATTCTGAGATTTGGTATGTGGGCCCTTGAGGGACTTCTGAACACAACTGACCGATCCCAGATCAGCTGAGTGGCTCTAGAATCCAGTTTTTTCCGTAATGATCCCACGATTCTGAGATTTGGTATGTGGGCCCTTGAGGGACTTCTGAACACAACTGACCGATCCCAGATCAGCTGAGTCGCTCTAGAATCAATTTTTTTCCCTAATGATCCCACGATTCTGAGATTTGGTATGTGGGCCCTTTAGGGACTTCTGAACACAACTGATCGATCCCAGATCAGCTGAGTGGCTCTAGAATCCAGTTTTTTCCCTAATGATCCCACGATTCTGAGATTTGGTATGTGGGCCCTTGAGGGACTTCTGAACACAACTGACCGGTCCCAGATCAGCTGAGTGGCTCTAGAATCCATTTTTTTCCCTAATGATCCCACGATTCTGAGATTTGGTATGTGGGCCCTTGAGGGACTTCTGAACACAACTGACCGATCCCAGATCAGCTGAGTGGCTCTAGAATACAATACGGGGTTTTATAGGAAGGGGAAAGGGGGTGCAAAGACATTAAATGTCTCTCGTGGTTGCGTACTTGTACGAAAGCTGTATCCACCGTATGAGTTTCAAGAGTTTCTAATACCAAGTTCAGAGTACATACGTTTCAAAGTTTAACATAGTCCCGAGCAGGATTGTAATGTCCGTAATTAGTAGTGATTACTCCACCTTTTTTTTTTTTTTTTTTTGCATCCATGAGTAACCTTTTGTTTTACCTAAGGTTTATATGGTTTTTGATCATATGATGATATCATATGATCAAAAATGATATTATCATATCTATCAGCTTGCATCTCACAAAAATGAAAGATTGCCTTCGTTACTCCTGTAATTTCGAGTTTGAGGTAGGTAGGTGTTTTAAAATTCATAATACTCGGCTCCGCCCTTGAACCCTCTAAGGAGACCCCGTTTTGCTTCCAAGTTTAGCATCAGAAAAACATTGGGGAAACGTAGAAAAGTATCCATTTCAAATTTTAGCTTCAAGGGTTGAATAGCAAAGAAATTAGCTCCGTAGCTCACCCAGCTGATCGAGGAAGCAACCGACTCCACGATTCATTTCTAGAAGTTCCAAAGGAGAGGTCCTTTCGAATTTCAGCTTTATTGGTTGAATATCAAATAAATTAGCTCCGGAATTCACTCAGCTGATCTGGGGGGCTCTAGACTTCATGATTCGTTCCTAGACGTCCCAAGGTTTCACCATTTCAAATTTCAGCTTCATAGGTTGAATTGCAAAGAAACTAGAGTCGCCACTACTTTAGTCTCGTTTTTACCGTGACTTATTGTGACAATGTCTTCTAGTTACGTCCTGGAAAAGCGTATTATACGCTTAAATCCAATGCCCTGACCGTTCTATTTGACTGGACTGGAAGTGCAAATGGGTCTATGTGCCTTAATTCTGCCAAATCGTCAGCAGGACAATTCAAATATTCAGACTTGAATAGTATTAAAAGAACATGACTGAATTATAGAAAAACATTTTTCTCTGATAATCGACGATTAGAAGAAAACTTAGACCAAGTTTGTAGTGCAATGTAGTTTCTACTGCAGCAGTTATGGACATCCAAAATTTTAGAAAAGCAGAAACTATGTAAGTCCCCCACTTGTGTTACTTCAATAGGGTGTATGTGCTATGGACCGATTTGCTGTAGGAACTATGTTACGGTTCCGATAGCAATTGTACCTGCTTCATATAACTGGTCTTGGCACATAGACCTGTAAAATGGAGATACACGAGTTTCCTATTTATTGCTACTTAATTGGCACTTAAAACCCATTTGCACTTTCACGCTTCATATGTACAGACCGTCTAGCGCTTAACACTGACGTTGTGCTTTCTGTTTCTGATTTTTCTAAAACTAACACAAACATTCTTAATCATGAATTTCGCTAAAATGAATACACTAATATCTCTTCATATTCGGAAAAGATGTTAATATTGTAACCTCATCTTACCCCACGCCTCATGATTAAAATAAATATTTCTCTGTTTTGCGAATACGGCGAGCCAATGTTGGGAATGTAAATAATCACTCTATTTGAGCTAGAGGGACAGCCATTCAATGGGACGAAGTTTGAATTTATATTTGATCAACATCAACTCTCGTACGCTTTACTGTATAAATACTCCACCCTTTGAGAACCCATTCCATAGTTTAGTGTTGGAAGAGTGACAGGAATGTTTCCAACGAACGTGTTATGAGGTTAAAAGTTCCTTCACATTTCAACATTATACTCGTACCATCCAAGCAATTACCCAAAAATCATACAAAATACTTTTCGGAATATCTCAGTCCGACATAGGTTAGCCAAAAACCGCCTTGTTGAAATTTTTAGGACGTCGCTCTGAAGCTTTGTCTCATATTTAAAGAATCGTAAATACAAGGGGGGCCTATTGGAAATGATCCAGAGAGTTAAGGGATAACCCAACCATAGGAAATTAAATAACTGAACACAAATCCGTTGCAGACCATTTTATGACCGTACCTGTCTCTCTCTCTCTCTCTCTCTCTCTCTCTCTCTCTCTCTCTCTCTCTCTCTCTCTCTCTCTCTCTCTCTCTCTCTCTCTCTCTCTCTCTCTCTCTCTCTCTCTCTCTCTCTCTCTCTCTCTCTCTCTCTCTCTCTCTCTCTCTCTCTCTCTCTCTCTCTCTCTCTCTCTCTCTCTCTCTCTCTCTCTCTCTCTCTCTCTCTCTCTCTCTCTCTCTCTCTCTCTCTCTCTCTCTCTCTCTCTCTCTCTCTCTCTCTCTCCTCTCTCTCTCTCTCTCTCTCCTCTCTCTCTCTCTCTCTCTCTCTCTCTCTCTCTCTCTCTCTCTCTCTCTCTCTCTCTCTCTCTCTCTCTCCTGATTCAGGTTCGAGACCTTAAAGTGGTAACATCGCGTCTTGCTCTCCGACCTCATTTATCATGTCTAAGTGCAGTGTATGTAGCCTCGGGTTCGCGAATAACGCGTATAAGACCAAGTGTAATGCCTGTGGATCATTTGCTCACATTAAATGTGTTAACTTATCGAAGGAGGACTTTCAGTTTCTGAAAAATGAAGGAAAACATTGGTATTGTGACCCATGTGCTAAGGAGCGTCGCCGATCCATCGTTCTCGGCCTCCCCTCCGATCCCAGCCCTATCTCTGGAGTTGACCCCCAACAAGGAGTAAGTGGCCAGAGTCCAGGTAATAAATAGCCTTACGAAGCTATTCTTGAAATGATTGAAGAGATAAGGGCCGATATAAACAAGTCCAATTCCGCTGTTATGAAAGAAGTCGACAACTTACGCCAGGAGGTCAAGGATTTGACCCAGAACCTTAACCGATACTCTGATATAATTGATGCAAACACAACAGCTCTTGATTCTGTTAAACTTTCGATCGATTCATTGAACACTAGAATTGATGAAATCAATGACGATATGCGTGGATTTCAACGTGATATTTCAGAAAATCAAATTAAAACTAATGAACTAGAACAGCAAACACGTGAAAATGTAATGGAAATTGTAGGAATACGATCCTCTCCTAATGAAAATCTCTTCAACATTGTTCAGAAGATAGGTGAGCTCATTAAGTTTCCGATAAGAGAGGAAATGCTAGATGACATTTACCGTACGAGACCTAATGTGGCATTGAACTTACCTGGCATTATAATAGTTGAGTTTCTCCGGAAAATTGACAAGCGTGCGTTCCTTCTTGCAGCTAAGTCGATTGATTTAACCACACATGCTTTGGGCATTGCAGTTGAAAAAGCTGTTACTAAAATCTACATTAATAATAGTTTAACATAAATGAATCGAAAACTGCTTGCATCAGCGAAGGAATTCATGGAAAAATTTTGATGAAGAAGAGTGAAGATCGTGCGCATCCGCCTATCGTGGTTCGTTCTGCTACTCAACTCCGAGAATTTGCAAATAAGAATACCTCAAAATGACCAGACAAAGACCTCAACTCGTTGAATTTACTTTCCTTGCCATAATTAATTATATAATAACCGGAAGTGTTTGTTTAATTTTTGTAGTTTATTAATGTCTTGTTCTATTAATCGAAATTTACTTAAGAGTATGACGGGATCCGGAGATAAATTGAAAATTGTGCACGTAAACGCTCAATCTCTGGTTTCCCATTTCGAGGAATTTAAATTAATTTTTATGCACGAAGTGGTTGATATTATAGGGGTATCGGAATCTTTCTTAAAACCAGAGCTAAACTCTAAATCATTCGAACTTGACAACTATACTCTATTGAGAGTGGATAGAACTGGTATTGGTGGTGGGGGTATTTGTATGTACATACACAATTCTCTAAAAAATTATAAAATAGTAAACACATCTAAGTCAGAATATTCGAGATCTCCTGAATATTTGCTCATTGAACTTACCCTTCGCAAGAACAAATGTCTACTTGGTTTGGTGTACAGGCCTCCCAAAATCGGGGGTATTAAAATAATATTTGATGACTTGAGTAAGATAATGCACAACTATGATGTGGTGTCACTTTTTGGGGATTTTAATACAAATATGATTGATACGAGCAACAGTTCTACATCTGAATTGAATAGGCTGTTGAACATGACCTATCTTAGTTTTAATCCTACGCATCATACTAAAACCTCGTCTACTTTAATTGATTTGGTAATGATTAATGATGAGGCGAACATCTTTAAGTTTGGACAAATGGCTGCGCCCGGAATATCGGCGCATGATCTCATTTATTATATTATTAACATTGAAAAAGAGCCTAGGCCAAAGAAAACCATTTATGTAAGAGATATGAAAAAAATCGATGAAAAAGCCTTCGAAAAGGACCTTATAAAAATTGACTGGTCTTCGGTCATTAATGAAGTTAATATTAATAAAAAGGTGGAATTATTTACAAAGATTATCTCTGAACTTTATGACAAACATGTCCCGCTTCGTAAATATAAGATTAACCGGCCCCCCGCCCCGTGGATCACAACTGAAATAAAAAAACTAATGAAAGCAAGAAATGAGGAACATAAGAAATTTAAGCGAAATAAAAATCAAGTAAATTGGAAACAATACCAAAAATTAAGGAATAAAGTAAAACAGAAAATCAGGAATGAAAAGTTTAAATTTTTTTCATAAACTTTTCCCGCAAATACATGATCCAGCTAAATTGTGGAAAGTTTTTAGAAACTATGGGATAGGATCCAATCGCTCACAGGTGAAAAAACTCAACTTCTGTCCGGATGATTTAAATCAATATTTTTGTCGCGTTCAAAACAGTGCTGTCTCTAAAGAAATAATTACTGAATATAAGAATACATCTGAATGTTGCTCAAGCAAATTTCTATTCACTGAAATTAAAGTTGAAATGGTTGATAGGGCTCTAAAGCGGATAACATCAAAATCCGTCGGTGATGATGGTATATCTGCACAGTTTTTGAAGTTGCTTGGGTCCTCGGTACTGCCGGTGTTAGCTAACATTTATAATCTGTCCCTTAAACTCGGCACATACCCGGATGCATGGAAGTTATCAATAGTTGTACCCATCCCCAAGACTAACGACCCTAAAGAGCTCAATGAATACCGTGCAATAAATATTTTAACAGTTCCCGGAAAAATTTTAGATCGTATTGTTTATGAAATGATAATGGAATATGTAGATGTTAACAATTTAATTGACACTAACCAATCAGGATACAAGCGAAATTTTAGTACGGAAACAGCACTTATTAGAGTTACTGAGGATATTAGGAAAAATATGGAAGTACGAAATGTAACTATTTTAACGCTGGTTGATATATCTAGGGCTTTTGGCTCTGTGCGACACGATATGCTAATGGCTGTGTTAGGATCTATTGGTTTTTTCCAATATAGAGCTAGAATGGTTTAAATCCTACTTAACTAATAGATATCAGCGAGTTAGAAGTCCGGAGGGTAGCCTATCTGAATGGAGGCTCAATGCTGTAGGAGTCCCTGAGGGCTCAGTTATGTCGGCAATTTTGTTTGTTTTATTTGTTAATTCATTGGGGAAATGTTTTGGGTCGCAATGTGAAGTGTCATACATGATCTACGCCGACGACTTACAAATCTATGTATCAACAAAAGCACATCTAGTAAATGAAACCATAGTTAAGCTCAATTTAGAATTGGAAAACCTAGTAAAATGGTGCTCCAAGCACTGCCTCAAAATTAATGCGTCTAAGAGCAAAGTTATACTTGTAGGAAATAGGCGTATACTAAATAGTATAGATCGTTCGCAACTGGTTCCGGTAGTCTTAAGTTCTGAGAGCTTAATGTTCGAGCATCAAGTACGTAATCTAGGTTTGATTATAGATGAAAGTCTGTCTTGGTCTCAGCAGGTTGAGATGACCTGCAAGAGAGTTTTTAAAGCATTGTACCAGTTAAAACGATTAGCGTTTGACTTCCCCATTAAAACGAAGGCTGACCTTGTTATGGCTCTTATTATGCCTTATTTTAATTATGCTTCATCTGTGATGTGTGACATTAACGAGGGTGATATGGATTCCTTGCAAAAAGCACAAAATGCTGCGATTCGTTATATTTATAAGTTATGTATTGATGAACATGTTACACCATTTTATAAGAAATTAGGCTGGCTGAAAGTAAGAGACAAATGGAAATTCAATATTGGGCTGCTTACATTCAAAATATTGAAATATAAAAAACCAGAATATCTGGCTATTGATTATGTAAAGCAGGACACTATTCATAGCCGTGATACCAGACACGCTTCCAGCCTATTTCAAATTCCTCATCATAGTACAGTCAACTACTCTAAATCATTTCTTATTCAAAGTATTAAAATTATAAACCAACATCCTGACCTATTCAGAATCCAATCTGTAGTCAATTTCAAAAAGGCATTATTAGATATTATTGTGAAACCCGAGGCAACAATTTAATTTAATTTGATTACAATTTAAACTATTAATAATTTAATTTAAACCTACCTATTTTGTATTATTTTATCTTCGCACCTGACTTGAAGAATAAATGTATATTATGTTTATTATATTCTGTATAATTGTAAGAGTGGGCTACTTAGCCTAAAATTGTACAGATTAATAAATAAACTCAATCAATCAATCAATCTCTCTCTCTCTCTCTCTCTCTCTCTCTCTCTCTCTCTCTCTCTCTCTCTCTCTCTCTCTCTCTCTCTCTCTCTCTCTCTCTCTCTCTCTCTCTCTCTCTCTCTCTCTCTCTCTCTCTCTCTCTCTCTCTCTCTCTCTCTCTCTCTCTCTCTCTCTCTCTCTCTCTCTCTCTCTCTCTCTCTCTCTCTCTCTCTCTCTCTCTTTTCCCCAGGCATGTAAGGGCTCAATTGGCTCAATCCCTTCTCATTCCGTACTTTGAGTATGCTTCACTTGCCTACTGTGATTTAAATAGTGAGCTCACCGAAAAGCTACAGAAAACCCTTAATTGCATCGTAAGATTTGTATGTAGACTGAAATTAGACGATCATGTTACCCAATCATACATCGAGCTTGGCTGGCTTAAGATATCGGATAGGAAGAAGCTATCTGTAGCAACCATGCTCTTCAAAATTCTGAAATTTAAGAAACCATATTACCTTTATAAAAATTTCAAGTTTTTGTCGAGTATTCATTCTGTGCCTACTCGTAATGCCACAACCACGCTACAAATTCCTAAACATAATACAATACT
Source organism: Adelphocoris suturalis (assembly GCA_030762985.1). Classification (NCBI taxonomy): domain Eukaryota; kingdom Metazoa; phylum Arthropoda; class Insecta; order Hemiptera; family Miridae; genus Adelphocoris; species Adelphocoris suturalis. The sequence continues at coordinate 116,604,619 of CM061042.1, forward strand.
GTTCAGTCGCTCTTTTATTATGCAAGCTATTCACATATATAATGCAAACACTGATGTTTTCGATTTGAGTAAAAGCGTATCATTTTTTCGTAATTCGTATAAAAATTATCTTATAGCAAAATACAAGCAAGATGAATCTGTTGTACCTTTAAACATAAATCTACATATTAACTATCATTAGGATCTATAAAATTATTCAATTTCTACAACCCTTAAATTATTATATCTATATTTATGAGCATAATATGAAATCAACCATCAATTCGCAACATACATTTATTTTTAAGAAGTGATATTTTTTATTTTTGTTTTTGTTTAATATTCTATTATTCATACATTTATTTTATTTATCTACCAATTGTAAACTTATGACGATAGTACGAGGAATGTGAATCTCATGTTTCCAGGGAAGATGGAAGAGAGGACCATGAGGTCCTAATCTTACCCTGGTTTGTTAAATAAAACCCGTCAATCAATCAATCAATCTCTCTCTCTCTCTCTCTCTCTCTCTCTCTCTCTCTCTCTCTCTCTCTCTCTCTCTCTCTCTCTCTCTCTCTCTCTCTCTCTCTCTCTCTCTCTCTCTCTCTCTCTCTCTCTCTCTCTCTCTCTCTCTCTCTCTCTCTCTCTCTGTCTCTCTCTCTCTCTCTCTCTCTCTCTCTCTCTCTCTCTCTGTGTGTGTGTGTGTGTGTGACGATTTTTTTAGACGCTGCCCAGGCTGAAATTCTCAACCAATTTTCAATTTTTTTTTCTTTTTTTGATCCCATTTTCGGTATTTTTTGTTCAAAAAACCTTGAAAATTCTAAATTTGTCAAGAGAGGGGGTGGAGAAGGAATAGCGTATCCTATTAAGCTATATCGGATACTATAATTCTCATCCGATTTTCATGATTATTTTTTTGTTCAATCTCAAGTTTAGAATGATTGTGCTACAAACCTTGGAGAATTTGGATGTACTAAGGTGATGGAGGGGGTAATAGCCGGTCCTTAAGTACTTTAAAAGCTACCACTTATATTCAACCTGTTTTCAATATTATGTCTTTGTTCGATCCCAAGTTTACTCCACTTGTGCAACGAACTTGGAAAATTCTGAATGTGACAACAGCTGGGGAAATGAGTCATCTTAAACTGTTGAAATAAGTTATTTGTTTTGGCCATGGATGGTGTTTCTACACTATCATTGCTATAAAGAATATATAAGCATAAACGCTTATCTATATTTTACTGTGCTGAGGAAATTATACTTAAGGTGACACCACGATCCACTCCCGAAAAACACAAGTATTCATTGAATTCTATCAGAAACAATTGAATTGAAGTATCGTTTGACATTTATAAATCGATTGCACTTCCTAATTCTGGCTGTATAAATATTATTGTTTATTCGATTTCGGAATTTTACTGGCGGTCGAATATGTGAACAGTACCCTCTCTCTTCGAGGTCCCTCCTAAATGAGTAAGTATGGAGGTATGTACGAATATTTACAGGTGCTGATTGGTTCTAATTGGTTCATTATGTCCTCACAAAGCGGTGAACTGTGATAAGAATGAACAGCAATATTGGATTATTCAAGCCAATCATCTAGTGTAGAGTTGTATAACTCGGGGAGCTGAACCATGAGGCAACGGAATGTTCTATTTTTCTCTATATTAAGTTTTATAGGTAGTTTAGTTTCTTCCAGTCCACTTCTGAAGAGTGGTGATGTTGGTGAGGCGCTTTATTTGACTTCTTACGCTGAGGCTGGGAGAGTCATTGAAGCCAAAAAAGCATCCAGAGTTCCGTCATTGATGGTGGATGAAGACGTCGAAAGCTACTCGGGTTACCTCACTGTCAACAAGGAGTTTCAATCCAATATGTTTTTCTGGTTTTTTCCTGCGGAAAACAACCGCTACGAAGCTCCAGTGGTTTTATGGCTCCAGGGAGGCCCTGGTAGCTCGTCGTTGTTTGGCCTATTCTATGAAAACGGGCCATTCTCCATAACTGAGGATCTCAAGTTGAGAAGACGAGAACACTACTGGTCACAGCAACTGAATATGATCTACATCGATAACCCAGTTGGGACAGGATTTAGCTACACAAATGATGACAATGGATTCGCCACAGATGAGACGCGTGTTGGATTGGATCTTTACGAAGCCCTGTCACAATTCTTCAAACTTTTTCCAGAGTTCAGGAGCAACGGCTTTTTCATAACTGGAGAGTCTTACGCTGGCAAATACATTCCTGCATTGGCCCATACCATTCACAAGAAACATCCCACTGCTGATGAGAAAATAAATTTGCAAGGCTTCGCTATTGGTGACGGCTGGATTGATCCTAGGAACATGATGGTGTTTAGTGAGTACCTTTATCAACATGGTCTAATAGATGACAATATGGCTGCTACTATGAAGGATTTGGAGAATGACACAGTTAGGTTGATAGATGAAAAAAAAATACCACGAAGCATCTGTAAATTCTGACATGATTCTAGATTTACTGAGCAATATTTCGGGGCCAATTGATGTATACGATTACATGGTGGCGGGAGTCGATGACTTGTCGTTGAATGAAACGACGGCATTCTTGGATCAAACTGACGTTCGTAGAAGCCTTCATGTCGGTAACCTTGTGTACGACGATGGATCAAAAGTGTCTGATAAGCTTTACGATGACAACGCAAAGTCTGTGGCGCCATGGTTGGAAGAGCTGATGGAGGAATACAGAGTGATGCTGTACAACGGGCAGTTGGATATTATCTGCGCTTACCCTTTGACCATCAATTTTGTCAAGAAGCTCAAGTGGAGCGGTGCTGCAGAGTATCTAACAGCTCCCAGGAAACAGTGGTATGTGGGAAATGAGTTGGCTGGTTTCATCAAAACTGTTGGAAACTTTACTGAAGTTCTAATCCGTAACGCTGGTCACATGGTGCCGACCGATCAACCTGTATGGGCTTTGGATCTCATCACAAGGTTTACGCAAAACGTCCCATTCGATTGATATCATGTTCATATCTCATATTACAATCTGCTACTCAATCCATTAAATGAGCAATTACCTTTGAGTGCGTGAACACAAACTATTACAGCGTCTTCATACATATTCTCACTCCCCACATTTTAGTAGTCCTATGAGAAAATGTAATATGACCACTGAATTCTATGTAATACAACTTATGGATCCTTCAAACTAATTGAACCCTTTACCTATCCAGTAACTTTTATTGTGAGCGTAGTCAATTACTAGAAGGTGATATTCTCGAGACTTTGACACTAGCGCTTCCTTACATCGAGGCATGCAACCTTGTCGTCATGGTGGCAAGTAAACTAATGCGGAAAAAATACATTGAAATGTTTTTTCATGCTAAAATTTAATTTGGTGTGTCTTTTAGTAGAACCTTGATAGAATATAAAGTAGAACATAACGTGTTATTTTAGAAAGTTAGCACTATTTTAAATTTTTTATCTGGAATTATCTATTGAACTATCGGAAAAACTAATTCTGCAGAAGTTTTAATCCAAACCAGCCAAACAGAATTAAAAAATAATTTCTCCCTTGAGAGGGAAAAACATTAAATCATGTTTAATGTTTTTCCCTCGCAAGGGAGAAATTAGATATAGTTTTTTAAGGTCAAGAAAAAAGAAAAGATTCTAATTAACCAAAACAATTTATTATATTTATATGGGTCATTTTCCCGAAAAGGGCAAATCGCTGTCCGAAGGGATTTACGTCTTCACATTATTACGTAGATTAAAAAAACAAAAGTTTCCGGTCTCTACAAGTTGCTCTTAACATAGGTACATAGGTTTCAAATAAATTAATATTTTATTTAACACTGAAAAATCAATTCGAACAGCGAAATGTCTCCTCCCCCGCGGCGTCCAGACCTGGCTTTTCCAACTTTGCATCCATCTTTGGAGTAATTGTGACTGGATTTTGAAGCTGAAACTTTCTTGGTTATTATAAATACTTCCATAGAGTGAGAAAATAGGGTCGCCATAATTTTTGGAAATTTAGATAAAGAGGGGGGAGAGGAAAAATTTTGTCCAGAGTAAGGTGTCTTTCCCCCGTTCAAAAAGTGTTTTCGAATTTTCGTGATCTTGGGTTGGTTTGCGCGGATTCGGCTTTCCCGCCAAGTGTAGGTTACATCCTTGGCTATCAAACCATGTTGGGTCCAGAATGATCTCAGTCCGTGTTATGCCATTCAGGAAGAAAGAAGTTTCGTTGGAATAGCCCGTCACACAGTACCTGTCTTCCCCCCGCGCCCAATTTTCATGGTAAGTAACTGAGAATAAATTTTTCCGTCGCTTTGCGCTTGTCGAGCTCGAGTAACTCTTTCGATTGGTATACTGCTTTTGCTGAAAATCAATGACGGAACTCTCAAATAATTTAAAAAACAAGTTGTTCATTTGCACACCTATGTCTTTCCCCCGCCAATCACCTCCGTGGGGGAAAGACAAGGAAGACGGGGGGAAGACAGCCTCTTGTACCTTGAATTTACATTGTTTTTATTTGATTCAGTTGAATTTAAACATACCTTCGTCGGACTCGGAGTTTGCTTATGTTGCTGATTGAAAAAATTAAATTAGAGTTCCAGTCATGCAGCCTGACCATGTGAGCGAATTTTCATGAAAATATGGAATCTAGTGAACGCGGCTTCTGAGAGCGAAATGGACTTCAAATTTGAATTCAGCGCATCAAATAATATAAGAATAAGAATATTGGTGAATTTTAGACAATTTCCAAGGGCATTTTGGGGAGATTTTCATGAAATTCATGACATTTTGGATATCCGGTGAATGAAGCATCTTAGCGCCAAACAGATTTCAAAATCAGATTCAGCGACTCAAAATACTCACAGGAACGCATTTTCGTCAAATTTACTGTGAGTTTTAAGGGAGAAATTGCGAATTTAAGAGAAAAAATAAATTTTTAAAACAAAAAGTTATTCCAGAATGAAGCCCAGGTGGGTCTAGTGAGTGAATGCTCGGCTTTTTTGGCAAATTTAGTTTCGTAAAATTTGTTTTTTAATCTTCATCTTTTAGGTAGGGTTATCCGCATATATTATCAATTATTTATTGATAATAGTTATTGTAATATTTCAATTCATTATACATCATTTATTTAATTAATTGGTTAAATAATTACCATAAATGTGTCCAATGAACTGGGACACAATATGTCTAATAATCCTGGACACATAATCCCAATGAGTCCAGTATAATCAGACACAATCGCTTATGTGTCCTAATTTGTAGGACACATCTTAGTTTGTGTCCCAGATCATTGCACACATAGTGTCCAGTCAACAAGGACACATTTCCCGTCGTATCCAATAAACAGGGACACATTTCCCGCCGTGTCCTATCTTCTAGGACACATTATGACCAAGTATAAATACTTCAACTCTAAAATATTCAAAACAGGTATAAGTTTTCTGCCCCCACCAAGGCCCTGGAATTCGATTAAAATTCATCAAAATGTGTTCTAGTAGATAAATTAAGTCTCTCAATCCGAATTTGAAATCCGTTTTGTTCTATGACGTTTAGTTCTTCGGATAAAATAAATTTAATTAATTTCATGAAAAACTCCCAAAATTCATCCTGGAAATTGTTCAAAATTCATCAACTTGTGTTACATTACGTAAATCGGGGTGCTGAATCCGAATTTGAAATCAGTTTTGCTATAGGACGTTCATTTTACCGGATTTCCGAAATTTCATGAATTTCATGAAAATTACCCCAAAATGCCCCTGGAAATTGTTCAAAATTCATAAGAATGTGTTCTAGTAGGTACATTGAGGCGCTGAATCCGAATTTGAAATCCGTTTTGTTCTATGACGTTCCATACACCGTCAAATGACAAAAACCACAATTTCATGAAATTTCCCAAATTTCCTTCTTATTATGTTTCTTTGGGTGATTTTAAAGGAAAAACTAAATTTCATATCCTCATCACTCCTCATATCCTCATCCTCAATTGAAGGAACTGACGTTCATTTGAACGATTTAGACCATCTAGAGTACTCGTTTCATCGTCGTTGTCTTTCCCCCGCTGAGGGCGTCTTTCCCCCGCTTTTCACTGTTTCTTTTATTTATTTGTATTGGCTAAATAAGGACTGTGTTGCGTGACCGAGGGTAGGAATGTGATCAGCACACTGTACAGATCACCCATGAATTTTTGGGAAGAGTTTTAAGCACTTTTGGTTTTCTAAAACTGGAAGTTGAGATTTGCCCTTTTCAGGAAAATGACCCATATACATTTTTATTTTACCATTATATATTTCCGATGGGACTCATACCAAAGTACGCTTGCATACGAGTCTGCAACACATTGGGACATTTTATGTCTTTAGTTGCAGACTCGTATGCAAGCTCTAAGAGCCACTCAGCTGATCCGGACCCTGGGCATCGTCAAGTAAATGTCCTAAAGAGGCTACATACGAAATTACAGCTTCCTAGAGTGTAAAGCATAGAAATTAGCTCTAAGAGCCACTCATCTGATCCGGACCCTGGGCATCGTCAAGTAAATGTCCTAAAGAGGCTATGTACGAAATTACAGCTTCCTAGAGTGTAAAGTATAGAAATTACCTATTAAAATGATTAAACCACCGCTTCACAAATCAAACCGTTCTCGCAATATTCGGATCACCTGCTATGAATCAAATCATCGAAACACCAGCTCAATGAAATCATCAGAAATTAACAAGCGGTTGCAATCATGTTCACTATATCAATTATTGAGAATGATCACCTGAGTGTACACAATTATTCAAATAACCATGCTCATAACTCAGCTTGTTGGCCACGCACTTCGCAGTAGTTAACATAATATGGTTGGATAAATCGAGAGCTTTCGAACGAATGGTCAACGAATTTTGTGGGAAGAAAAACGACGAAGTACCATTTCCCTAGCAACGACTCGGTTGTAAGCGGAAATCATCAGAAAAAAAACGTTGCAGATTTGCGTGTCGTGTCGGAATTCACAGAACGACCCCCAGCCCTAAAACATTAAACATGTTAAAATCGACGTCTTCAAACAAATGGACGCCCAATTCGTCTCTTTCAAGGGTTTACAAAAATTGTATTGGTCACTGAAAAGCTGAGTTCATGCTGAACAATAAAAAAAAGGAAAAAAGTTCATTATTTAAAGGTTTACAGCAAAAAATTCACTGACAAAAAGTAAGCGAATTTTCAAACAATTTTAATCAAAATTGAGAAATCACTGTTTTTTTGTTTTTTGTTTTTTTAAAGCGAATTTTTGAAAAAATGAAGCTATTGCTCTCGACTCAAAATTTGTAGAATGTGAATTTTTGAAAAATTTTATGCAGAAATCCGTTTCAGGCTATTCTGAATAATATTCTGAAGTTTAACGTATTTTTTTATGTATGTATGTATGTATGTATATATGTATGTGTCATTCCAGACACATACATAGATAGACTGTCCGTAGAATTGTGCTAGAAACTTCAAACAAATTTTAAAATATTAGGGACACAAAACGAAAGTTCAAGTTCGTTGGCCAGCATGATCGGATTACATCTTCGGGTTGAAATTTTCAAAAATGTAGTCAACAATTTCAAAATAGCCTGTTTTTTGCGATTTGTTGTGCGAAATAATTTTTTCAGCATACTAACATGTTGTATATTCGGAATCAGCGTAAAATTTCCCATAAGAATATGTATCATTCAAAAATTTCAAAGTTGAAAAATCAGTCAAAAATCGAAATAATGCCGTTCGCTAGTTGTAAAAATCGGTAATATTTGCATGAAACATCTTCAATAATTCGCTCATGAGGTCATGCTGCATGGCTGGGTTTTTTTTTTTTTTTTTTTTTTTTTTAATTGGGATTTTGAGGATTGAGCTGAGCTGGAGGCGTGAAAGTTGGTCGCTTGGATTACAACTGGTTCCAGTCATGCAGCATGATGGTAAGAGCAACTTTTTGTAAATTATCGTAATATATTAGGTATGTTACATTGTTTTGAAAATTGAAGACTCTGAGAGAAGAGAAATTGGTAACTACCGATTTTGAGGCAAGACACTCGTTCTAAATAATATTCCGCGATTCAAATAGAGGTTTTGAATTTGAACTTTTAGCTTTTTTGCAGTTTTATCGATTTTTCAGCAAATTTTGTACATTAATTTTTATATTGTTCTATTTTATAGTTGATAAATTTTATTTGAGCAATATTCTGCTAAATAATATAAATTTCACAATTTTTAGCCGTTTTTTGCTATTTTTAGTGGTTTTTTCTGTACCTTTTTTTAAATTTGGCCAATTTAATGTGCTTAAAAAATGCTGGTAAACGAACTCGGCCTTTCGTTTGGAAACTTTGATTTTTCGGCGCAAGAACGGAATTTGTATCTCAATCCTGAGGAATAAAGAAAATAGATTACATAAACTCACTGGGTGTTTGTTTTGTGTGTGTGTGTGTGTGTGGGGGGGGGGGGGGGGGGTCTCAGAGGGTTAAATATATAAGTATCAAACTCTAGGATTCGTTTCAGAATGCCTCAAAACTGATTTCAATGAAGAAAATTGTGGAAAACATTGACATTAAAATTTTCGAAGCATGTGCAATAGTTCGTTTCTTCGAAAGTTCGCTAAAAGAAGACTGTTCTCAGAAGATCAAGCTTTGAGTGAACGGTTTGAATTGAGATATACAATTGTTCTCATCATTTATCAGTTATTATACTTCAGAACCGCGCACAATGAGTTTTGTAGTTTCTATCGATACGTAATGTATTCTATCGCTCACAGGAGCTCGTGAAGTAAACATTTTCGTGACCGTAGCTTATCTGTGCGATAATGTTATCTACGAATACGCAACCTAATTAATCATCATGGTTGGGAACGAACCGCCAGCTCCTAAGAAGCAAAAGGTAAATAACGGTTCACCATTTTTCTCTCCCAATCGATTCGCGCCTCTCGAAAATACGGAAACGTGAAACGAAGTAAATAAACGACACCATAATCAACCAAATAAACTCCACCTTTTCATCAACAATTTGAAAGACATAAATGCACTAATGCCACAAGTCAAATCAGCGTGCAAAGGAATGCTCAGACATTAACAATTAAAAACAAGTTGAAACTTAACTTTGAAGAAATAGATGATTATCGAAAGGTGATAGCCTATCTACAGACTACACAAGCCCAATACCATACATTACAGCTCAAAACCGATCGTAACTTTCGAGTAGTACTAAGAGGGCAACCATCGTGCGATATCGAGGCAATGCTAAATGAATTGAAAAAAAAAGGGTTCAATCCAGTGGAAATGATCCCTGTGCATCATCCAGTCACAAAAAACTCCCTTCCATTATTTTCTCTTGATTTAACACTCAGAGCAGATAATCAAAAAATCTACTCCCTTACAGAATTATTCTATTATAAGGTAAAAGTAGAACCTCCGAAACCAAGCAGAACAGTGATCCAATGTATGAGATGTCAGGCTTACCGACATTCGAAAAATTATTGTAAAAACCAACCTAAGTGATTGAAATGCGAAATTTTGCATTTCGTCACGTGATTATACTTTAATATTTATTATTGTTATCTCTTTACATTATTTATTAACTACAATTGTTTATAATTATATCTTTACAGTGTTATTATCACCGAATCTTTTGTTATAATATTTATAGTACTGGTCTAGAACAGTCAGAGGGCTACACCTAATGAAAGATACATGTTAAATAACCTAGGGCTACTATATTCAATTACGTGCATGACTGTAATGTCAAGATTGACAATAAAGTTTACTATTAAAAAACATTGTTCTTGCTTAAAAAAATATCGGCACCATCCTGTCATTGAGGTCTTCAGTCAATGTCAGGATGGTACACCAACATTCCGTTTATTATCATTTGTTGTTCATTAAGTTCCCCAGTCAAAACGGAAGTAGGTTCCTAATTAGCTTTTCTTATCCCACAAATTGGCGTTAGGCACACATATAGGCTGACCTTGGTGAAGTCTACACCTTCACAAGAATAAATTTCAATTTCTTTTTTTTTCTCTAAAGCTGGTTTTTAATTAATGTTGCACATTTACTGGTTCAAACTAGCGAATATGGTACCTACAACTAAATAGTCATCTGACTTTCTAACAAAAAAAGGTCCATAACCCGTACCCTCCCCCCACCACCAAATCCACACAAAAAAATCCAAAAAATTATTTGAATCGTTAAAAATCGGTGTCAGAACCACTGTGAGCCCGTGTGACGTCACGTCGTAGTGAACATGCGATGCTGACGTGAAGGATGGTTCAGCTACGTGCGGGCTGAATAGGGACGGACACGTTTAGATTCCAAGGACGTGGCTTCATAAATTTGCATGCAATCCAAATTTGTACTTGCGTTTTGCGTTTCAGAGTTTTGCTGAGCAGTTTTGGTTCTGTGTATGTCTGTCTGTTTATCAGATGTCTGTCTGTCTGCAGTAAATTCTTGTCACGACCAAAAATATACCAAGATTCAGTCCTCTTCCGAAGACATTTTCAGGGATTGTGAGTTTTAGCTCCTAGCCGGCCCCCTATAATTTTAATTGCCGTTGAGTCAACTGTAGCCTGTGCGCATGCGCTAACGTGAACTTCCCAAAACATCGATTTCTCATCATCTACTGGTTCGATTTCGTTCAAACTCGGTAGGAAATTTAGTATATATTTCTAGAAAAATGCCCTATAAATTATATCGGGATTGGTAGAGCAATAACCATTGCGAATGCCCGAATCTAATATCGGTTGACACAGGCAAAACTTGGAGTCTAATTGAACGATTTTGAAGACGTTTTCAGGGATCGGGCGAGATACCATCTTGTTGATCCCCTATTACTTTCATTGTCGTCAAATTACAGTAGTCTGTGCGCATGCGTCAACGTTAATTTATTATAACGTCGTTTTCTTATCATATGTTGGTCCGATTTCGTTCAATCTCGGGGAGTACATGGGTATATGTTCCAATAAAATTCCCTATGAATTACATCGGAGGAATAACTATAAGACATGCGCAAAAGTAAAATGGATTGACACAGGCAAAACTCCAAGACTAATGGACCGATTTCCACGAAATTTTCAAGGACTGTGCGATTTAGCTCTTTGACGTTCCTCTATAAATTTTATCGCCGTTGAATTATTGGAATTTCGCGTGCAAATAATAATTGGTTATAACACCGACTTATCAATCATTTCGGCTCGAACTTTGTTCTTCATCTAATTCTATACGTATATTACAATATGTGCAGAAGCATATATTGCCCACAAATTCGGCAGACCAAATGGTTGGTTTGAAATCAGTATCGGGACTACTGTGAGCTCGTGTGACGTCACGTTGTAGTGAACTTGCGATGCTGACGTGAAGGATGGTTCAGCTACGTGTGGGCTGAATAGGGACGGACGCGTTTAGATTCCAAGGACGTGGCTTCATAAATTTGCATGCGATCCAAATTTGTACTTGCGTTTTGCGTTTCAGAGTTTTGCTGAGCAGTTTAGGTTCTGTGTATGTCTGTCTGTTTATCAGATGTCTGTCTGTCTGCAGTAAATTCTTGTCACGACCAAAAATATACCAAGATTCAGTCCTCTTCCGAAGACATTTTCAGGGATTGTGAGTTTTAGCTCATAGTCGGCCCCCTATAATTTTAATTGCCGTTGAGTCAACTGTAGCCTGTGCGCACGCGCTAACGTGAACTTCCCAAAACATCGATTTCTCATCATCTAATGGTTCGATTTCGTTCAAACTCGGTAGGAAATTTAGTATATATTTCTAGAAAAATGCCCTATAAATTATATCGGGATTGGTAGAGCAATAACCATTGCGAATGCCCGAATCTAATATCGGTTGACACAGGCAAAACTTGGAGTCTAATTGAACGATTTTGAAGACGTTTTCAGAGATCGGGCGAGATACCATCTTGTAGATCCCCTGTTACTCTCATTGTCGTCAAATTCAGTAGTCTTTGCGCATGCGTAAACGTTTAAAATTTATTATAACGTCGTTTTCTTATCATATGTTGGTCCGATTTCGTTCAATCTCGGGGGTATATGTTCCAGAAAAATTCCCTATGAATTACATAGGAGGAATACCTATAAGACATGCGCAAAACTAAAATGGATTGACACAGGCAAACTCCAAGTGTAATGGACCGATTTCCACGAAATTTTCAAGGACTGTGCGATTTAACTCCTAGATGATCCTCTATAAATTTCATCACCGTTCAATTGATGGCATTTTTTGTGCAAATAATAATTGGTTATAACACCGACTTATCAATCATTTCGGCTCGCACTTTGTTCTTCATCTAATTCTATACGTACATTACAATAAGAGCAGAAGCATATATTGCTCACTCAATTTGGCAGACCAAATGGTTGGTTTGAAATCAGTATCGGGACCACTGTGAGCTCGTGTGACGTCACGTTGTAGTGAACTTGCGATGCTGACGTGAAGGATGGTTCAGCTACGTGCGGGCTGAATAGGGACGGACGCGTTTAGATTCCAAGGACGTGGCTTCATAAATTTGCATGCAGTCTGCCAACATGCCCTCCCCGTTCGCTCGCTGTGCCGCTTCCCTATAGCTCCAGCCCCGGCTGGAATAGTATAGGGCTCGAGACACCGCCGTATTCAATTACCCCCGCCCACCGCTCCCTTAGCTCACGTCCACGTGAAGGGTGTGCGTTGTTACAGACCTCCCAGACGCATACATCAACCGCCAGCACGGACCATTCAACCCCCTTCTAAACCAGCCTTCACCAGCCCGTTCCAAGTGACAATGTGAAGCGCATGTATGGATGTCCCTCTCTACAGCTTTTCGCACTAATTTACTGATTGATCCGATATTGAACCCCAAAATGCCGGATGTACCTAGTGCTTTGTCGTGGCGATTGAATCACAAACGCATGATAGCAATAAATAGTTATGACCAGGTCTCGAAATGCCATTCCTTTCTTTCCCTCCAGACCGTTCTGATACGAAACATAACGGAAAAAATGGCATTTTCGGGATAAAGTTCTGGAAAGGAACAAAATGAAATGAAATATGTTTATTCATTTCATATTCTTCATAAATAAGCACTGGCCACTTACAAAGTATATGTACGAGATTCCCATGATAACGGGAGGTAGGTACCCCATATTTTAGAACCATTAAAAGGTTCTGCGCTAGATGGGGAAGTCGTCCACAGTTTCTGGTTTACGGAAAAGGAAGAAGAAAAAAAAAATATATATCTGACCCTTCTAAAACCGTTAATAATGGGTCAAAAATAATAATTTTTTTATTTAAATCTAAATGTTTTTCTTTTTTGTGTGAAAATATCAAAAATTACGAAATTGCGCATTGGGCACGTGCGCAACTGACGTCAACTTTCTTATTTCAACACCGAAAAAACATAAATTTTAGTACGCTTTGTGCTTTCCGGAAATTCGTAAGAAAAGTACAATTCTGGTCAATTTTTCGGCTTTTTCCCAAGTTCGTGTTGCAAATGTCAATAAATGATCATCAATGTGAGGTTCAGCATGAAAAATTACTCCGAATTCATGTGTTTCAAACATGTGGCAATTGAAAATCTTTAAAAACTCAGTTTTTCACATTTATTGCACTTGTAGAGCGGAATCGCGCACTTTTGGACAACTTCTCGTCAATTTTCAACATCCGATTCTGGACTCAGATTCGACGGAATCAAAACTGTATTTCGCCCGAAAAACGTTGCTTTATGGGGTCAATTTTGATGACAAAAACGAAGTTTTTCGTCGGGATTATCGAAAAAACGGGTCCGTATTCTTTCATTTTTTAAATGCATTTCCCGATACTTTTTTCGCGATCCGATTGCGCTGTCGTCTTTCTTGTACAAAGACCTACGAGACCGGTAGTCTTCCGGTATTTTCGACGGCCGTTTAGAGGGGTAGGGGAAGCGGGGGAAGGCGAAAAGAACGGGGAAACGCGCCCGACAATCGGGAAAAAACATCAAAGTTGAGGAAAAAACGGAATTTTAACGCCGAAAGAGTGGGGGAAAACTAATAATAATAGCCTATATTCTGACGGGGAAATTTTCAGTCTCGATAAAAAAAAATTCCGTTTGGATCCCTTCGTCCGTTCGGCCGAGAAAGCGACTCACACAGACTCACCGAAAGACAGAATCCTTTTTGGATTATTATTTTCAATAATGAACCTTTGTAACGAACCAAAAAAAAAAAAAAAAATTAACTCCCTCTGGAAATTTTTTGGTTTTCGTTCCAAGGTGCATAGAATCCAAAAAGCGAATTAAAAAAAAAAAATTCGTCCGTCCACCGTCTGCGGCTTTGCTCCGAAAATACTCCACCAAACTAAATGAAACTTGTGTTAAAAATCACATTTGAGGTCTACATGGTCCTAGAAGCTCGGCATCAATTTTTATCAACCCTAAAGGGTGTATTAAAGGGCCAAACATTTTAAAAATCGAGATCTCGAAAATTTCACGAGTAATCGTAGTAATTTTTTGCTTGTCAATGATAAATTTAATCCCAAGGAATGATTAAAACCACCCGCAACGCTGTACGTTGAATAGTTCGTTTTCCCTAAGGGCTTGAACATCGAGAGAAAAAATGTTCGAATTTTCAAGCGCGAGAATATAGAGAAATCACGCACAGGTAGTGAATCTATTGAATAGACGATTAAGCTTTAAATTCCATTAAGAATCGCTAGATAGTAATACTGGAATACATAAAAATTGCATTGTGAATATCACCTGTTATAATGACAATATTGGAATTACCAAATGATATAGTTTCAGTGGAATTTTCATAACCCTCACACGCATTTTACGTTTTAGACTATTCTGAACAACTTTCGTTCCGTGTCTTTCTCTCTCTATCTTTGTGTGTGTATCCGTGTGTTTATGTCCGCAAATCTTTGTAACAAGCTTAATTTCCACAATGTACAACCGATTCTTATGAAATTTTCATGGAATGTGCGGGCTATGGTGAATATGGTCCCTTATGTGTTTCGTTGTTGCCAAATCAATACTTCACGGCGCATGCGCAAACATAAATTCCATCTAGCATCATTTTCTCACGTCCCTGTTGGCCGATCTTGCTCATATTTGGAGGATATGTGAAAGAAGCTATTTGAGCATTCATTAGCTATTTCAACATCATTCAATCATTAGTAGCTACTGCGCATGCGCGAATTTTATCCAACGAGCCCAATTTTAACATATTTTATCCGATTTCGATGAAACTTCCTGGGAATGTGCGGGCTAGGCTGAAAGTGTGAACCCCTCTTAGAAGAACGATGCGCCATGTTCTGATCATATATATAACACATGGGGTTTAATAATTATAGACCAATGATCTGCGTGGATGGGCTATCTAACACAGAAATAATAAACCATTGTTTAATAATTTTCAGCGTATTTTTATAAGTATAGATAGATAGATAGATAGATAGATAGATAGAGAGATAGGGTGTATTTCCAGACGATAGCTCTCTTTAAAGACGGAGTAATAATTTATTCCAACTCAGAAAAATTTGTATGGCAAAAGACAGGTCGATTTTGTTGGCCAGCCCGATCGCTCCAAGATTTCAGGCTCATATATACAACTTAATGGCCAAAAAAATGCTAAAAAAAAAATAGGTTTATTGACAAAAAGGCATGCGGGGTGTCACATTTAGCGCTTTGTCAATTGCGACCACTCCCAAATCCTTAAGATTCATAATAAGTGAGAATGATCAGAATTCAAGTGCCTAATTTAATGATATCCACAACTCTTTGAAAATTCGCTCTATTAGTCATGCTGTATGACAGAGTTATACTATTTTTGCTATTTTAAGTGATTATCCCAACATATTCTTTGAAATTTGACCAATATGAACTAAAAAAGTGCTGCCTAATAAACTCATCTTCTCTATTGAAACGCTTGATTTTTTTGGCAAAGGAACGAATTTTATCTCAACCATAAGGACAGCTCTCGTCCGAAATGATATATATATATATATGACATATATATATATATCCCCTGGACCCCCCTAATCTATACTCGACGCTTCGCGCCTCGCTAGATCTTTTCTCTTTTCTACTGCGTAGAAAACGAGGATAATTTGCTATGCAATTCTTAGCCTGAATCAACTTAGTTTTGGAATGTAGCCAGGTACGTAAGGAGAGGGAAATTGGTAGCTTGAAATGTGAACATTTATCACATAAATCAAGCGCTTTCCAACGAGTGGCGAACGATTTTTGTGCGATGAAAACTGCGGAAGTTTCATTCCCCTAACAACGGCTGGGTTGTACGTGAAAAACACTGAAATTGTGACACAATCTATAGCAACTACTCGGTTGTACGTGAAAATCATCTTTAATTTTGTCACGGACGTTACAAAAAAAATTATTGGGGGTCGGCCTAAGAATTGCATAGCAATTAATATATATATATATATATATATATATATATATATATATATATATATATATATATATAGGCAATTAGAGGGGGTCTTTCTGGTCCCTGAATCAACATGAGGGGTATTTCTGGTCCCGAGTGGGTCCCGAAAGCGGGCTCCGTTTTCCTGCGCTTTGGTGGTATAAATCGGGGGGTTTTCGGGACCCGCCCTTGTATACCTAGTTATATATATATTGCGGGTCCCGAAAACCCCCTGATTTATACCACCGATGCCATTAATTACTTTCTCTCAATGTGCTCTCTCACTCGCACACATCCACACAGTCACAAACACCATCTGGCAGTGGAAGGGAAATGAACTCCTTAGTTTTTAAATGTCCGCTCATATCCTCAAAGAAGTTAACATTTATCAATCATTGTTCTAACCTGTTTGAAAATGTTACACAACAATAAAAACATATACTTATGTACATCTTAGGTTGAAAAGGTTACATTATGGAAAAAATGAAGGAAAAAGTAAAATATTTATGGAAGTTTTAATTTTCAGACATGATATGCAAGTTTAAGAACATTGGGAACATCTCGTATTGTTTTTTCGAACAAATGTTATTGAACTTGATATTACAGTAGCTTTTATTCCTAAATGTCCCAAAATCTCTGGAAATTTTTGCTATGCTTGATCAATACTTACGAAATTGCTCCATATGCAAATTATTACACAATGGCTTAACCCGGAAACCCCACTACAAATTATTACATAATGGTTTAATGAGAAATCTCACTACAGACTATTACATAACGGCTTAATGAGAACTTCAAAGTGCAAATTATTACAAAATGTCATGAAGAGAAACCTCCGCTGCAAACCATTAAACAATGACATACCTAATGAAAAACCTCCCACTACAAATTATTACACAGCGGCTTAATGAGGCATCCTTCTGCAAATTATTACACAATGGCTTAATGAGAAAACCTCACTGCAAATTATTACACAATTCCTTAACACGGAAACACTCACTGTAAATTATTACACAATGGCAAATCATGAAAATCCTCCCACTGTAAATTATTACCCAACGGTTCAATTTGGAAGCTTAATTTGGAGGCTTAATTTGGAAGGCCACGGTAATAGAAAATTCTTTAAATATCTCATAGGAAAGATTGACAGCCAGAGTGTGATTTTCGCCATGAAGATGCTTCCCAACAAAATATTTACCATATATTTCAAGAATGTTCTGCAACAAGATCCGAATTGAATTAGTTTCTGAGAAGTCAACACATCGACGAAGCAAACTCAATACAGTCATTTTTGAAAATAAATATCCATGAAATAGAAAAATTGAATGAAATGTACGAATGGATTCAACACCGAAAACGCTGCAAATTATTACACAAAGGTTTATTATTTCTTTATTAGATAACCCTTCTACGTAAATCACTTAGGTATCTATGTTTATTAGACGTATTCTGTGGTACTTTGGTGCCAACTTTGCAGAAAGGTGTGTGGAAATTTTTTCTGCAACGAACTCATACAAATTTGGTATCATTCGACTCGTTACGATGTCTACTACTCGTTACTGGGAAGGGCGAGAAAGTTTGATCTTTTTTTGGGAATGGTACACTGCTTTTTAGGTTAAAGAAATGGTGCCGGCTCTACTTTCATAAATCCATTAAAAAAAGTAAATCGGTTTGAACACCAACTGTGGTGTCAATGCGTTTCTGTATCATGATCCGCGTCGGACAGAATTCGTTTCCCCGTGTTTACCTCACAATATGAATTGATAGGCCAAAAAATATTGCAAATTTTGTTTTTTTCATAATTTGGATGGATTTATTCTTCTTCTCAGTCTTTTCCAGGGGCTAGTGGTTGTGAAAAATTTATACTTTTCAAAACCTCGTGACGTATTCTTCGAGTTACAACAGTAAGCTTCTCGAAAAATGAACTCTTTTATTTATAAAAAGGCCGAGTATTCTCGTTAGGGACGGTAATGGGTTGGGTAGATCATCTCATAGGGGCCTATGATGAATCTGGGCAGTTTAATACAGGTCCAAGAGAAAAATCTATTTAAAAAAAATCATCGGTCAGAATCTCAGCAGTTGACTCGGAAAATATGAACTCAGTAGGTAATTTTCAGTTTCGAAAATCATAATTTATTGATCACAGGGTAGTATTTTGGTATATTATTTTCAATAATGAATGTTGTAGTCGAACCAGAAAAAAATTTACCCCCCTTAAAAATTTTTTGTTTTACGTTTCTAGATATTTAAAACCCGAAAATGAAATGCTAGTAAATAAAATTCGACCGTCCACCGTACGTAGCTTTTCACCGAAACTAAATACTGGACCAAACTAAATGAAACCAGTGTCAAAAGTCGAATTTTTTATAGTCTAGTTGGGACTGAATTCTGGGCATCACTTTCTTTCAATCCTAAAGGGTAGAATCAAAGGGCCGAAATATCAAAAATCAGAATATCGAAAACTTTCCACTGTTTTTATGTTCGTTATTGATAGTCATCCCTTCAATGAATCGAATGAGTCCACTCGGATCGCTTAACATTCAACCATTCGCTTTCCCTAAGGGCTAGAACATGAAAGAAAAAAAAAGAAAAACAACTTCAACACGAATATGAATGCAAAAATCTCTGAACATAGTAAAAATTGCCTATAATAGTAAGCATAGTAAGTAAGCCTGAACATAATAAACTGTGACGGCCGAATCAACTGATGTAATTTACAATGCCATTATCTTTACAAGAGTTCCTTTTGAAACGAGGTTTTCAAAATATCTTATGTCTTATATTTGCGGACAAGTGAAACTTAGGTGTGTGTTTTACTGTATCTGATTAAATTTCAGTTGTTCAATCGGTGGATTTCCTCGTCGTGTATATATACAGTATGTTGCACCATTGAAGGTATTTTGACATCAGCTTTTCTTTCGTACAGAGGGACTAAGAAAGATTGATGTTCACGAAGTCATCACATTCTACAAGGTATAGCGACACATTGATCAGCTGAAGGATCCTCATGGGTAATTCCTTTCTAATCGATACACTGTGCTAAAATATAAGTAGTATAGCTCTTTTTATGGCATCTAGAATACAATTACAAGGTAACAAGGCGCCGAGTTTAGATAATGTATCAGAGACAACATCTTATGAACATAGATGAATGAATTACGTGGGAGGGTTATCTAGTTCAGAAATAATAATGTCCAGTCTTCATTCAACTTCATGTTCGGTCTTTTTCAACTTCAAGGTAAATAACATTTTTTGAAATGGCAAACTTAAGTAAAAATCAGCTACCTACCAGTTTTATAAAATAACCGGTAACTGAAATCGAGAACTAACTCGTAAGTGAGTCAGATTCTCAACAGTGCGTCAGGTTTTGAGGATACCATATCAATAAAGTATGTACCATTTTATCAAGGTAAATTTTCTCTTGATCATCTTCTCCCGAGTAAAATGCGCAGGAGGGCTGTTGGGTTGCACTTTGTGTTCAATAACCACTAGTCTACTCGTACAGTACGTGCCCTTTAAAAATTAGAGGTTTCCTCCCAAAAAGGAGGCCGTATCCGTTTTATAAGCTGATTTTTTTTTTTTTTTTTTTTCTTCTTTTTTTTTCTTCTTCTTCTTCTAGATTGAATCACTGCCAAGTTTTTCTTCAAGGCTTCTTGCATCAATTTTAGTTTGACTAGAAAGCTGATGTGGGAGGCTCTTTTATGATTGCGCACAGTCTAATTAACGAAAAAATTATTAATACCAAGCTTGTAATTCTAGTGTTCACCTTATTTTGGGTTCAATTTCAGTTGTAATAGCTATTGGGTACCTGCGTGACTGCTTCATAATGTCTAAATGAACTTCTATTATAAGATTGCAAGTAGGGCTGGTAAGAGTAATTTGGAAGTATTACTTCAGTAATATGGTATCGTCAGAACCTGACGCACTGTTGAGGTCATCACTCACTCACGGGGGCAAACGCTCAACAGCCCAAGGTCGGAAGCGACTATAAGTACATGAACCAGAGCGCTCTTGGTGAGGATGAGTTCAACGAAAAAGAGTCAAGCGAAGGTCATGAGAAAAATCGAGTTACACAATTTCGAAATTTCCCCTCAACTCCCTGCGGCCAATAAAATTGAGAAACTGAGGTTTATAGAAACTTGAATAGATGGAGAGCATGAGAAAAAAATGGACCTAAAAAATACATTACATTTTTTTTTATTTTTTTTTTAATGCATTATTATTATTTTTTTTTTTTTTTTTTTAATGCATTTTTATTAGAAAGTTAGGGCTGAGTTACAGGGACAGTCAAGAGGTGTTGGAACTTACAGTGTTTGAAAATAGTAATAACCGCATAGTGAGTGAAGAAATTGTTATAGGTGCTGATCCAGTCGACATTCATTAGTAACTGTCGGGGCTGAAAAATCGACATTAAAAGATGAATTACATTGACTTGGCACCTTTTCGTATAAATGCCCATCTAAACTCGGCTCCACGCGCCTCTATACCTTGTAATTGTATTCTAGATGCCATAAAAAGAGCTCCATTTATAATTCAGCACGGTAGATCGATTAGGAAAGAAATAGCCACAAGAGTCCTTCTGCTGACCAATGTGCCTCCACACCTTGTAATTCACTTCTAGAGTGACTTCATCTTGAATATAACTCCGTGAACACGAAACTTTACTAGTACCTTTGTATGAATCAAAAGCTGATAAAGCAATAAAAGCTGAAACGACGTAGAAATCCACTGATAGATCAACTGAAGTTAAACGGGATAAAACCTTCACTACCTACGCTTCACTTGTCTGCAAACATTCAACGTAAGTCATGAACCATTGCTATTATATCAGCTGATTCTTTCGTCACTTGACGCTTGGACGCTTGGACACTTGAGGGAATTCAGGGTGTTATTTTTTTATTTATTACTGTTATTTCCAAAGTTTTCGATATTCTGATTTTTCAATATATCAGCCCTTTGATTCCACCTTTAAGATAAACAGACAGCGATGCCTCGAACTCTGTCTTAATTAGACCCCAAATGTGATTTATGACCCATGTTTCATCAAGTGTGATCCAGTAGTTTCGGAGAAAAGCTCTGGACGGAATTTTTTTTCTTTCGAATTATGGATTCTAATCATCTTGAAACACAAATCATAAAATCGCGAGGGGGGGATGAAAATTATTTTTTGCCTTGTTCGATTAGAAAGTGTAGTGGATTTATATAGGTTTGACTTGACGTTGGCAGACCAAGTCGGACATTTATATCCCGGTTATGCGGGTTGGTTTCTAGGCCACCCCCGCGAGGAATGCGGGCGGAGCCGCCAAGGTCAACTGATTTCGCGGGCCGGAAGGGTGGATAGTCCGTGTCGCAGCCGCGTGGAGCGCTAGGCTCGTGCACCAAGTGCTGGGTTCGATCAGTTTCGTACTGAGCCGTTTTGTAATATTCCGGCCTTAGATTTACATCTGAAAGGGGAATATACTGAGCTTGGTTGAGGTACTGAAAAGTATCCTCTGCTTTTTGTGCATTTGGAGTGTATTTGACACTCGGATCGACCGTGTAAGCCTGCGTCGGATATCGTGGGTAATCGGACAGCTTGGTTGAATCGAAAAGATCGGCTTCAGAGCGAGTCTGAAAGGTTTGCTCGATCTTTTGTGTAGGTGAGTCTTGTTCGACAGTTTCTCGAACGAATACGTCGGGCGAGCAGGCGATCCGGACGTGCGGGTCGCGCCTTGCGCTGATGGTTGGTTCAGCGGACTCACCGTGTGGCCGGTAGGGCGCACTACGTTGGTCACTCGGCCCGGGCTTGCCGCCTTCCTCCTTCCCCCGCAAGGGGAAGTAAGAAGGCTGACGTTCCATCGAAATTGATCGAGTTTTTGGCTCGTTTCGATGCCTCTACGTGTGAAAAATAGAGGGTTTTGGAAGTGGACTCGCTTGCCGGAGCGTCTTTCCAATGCTCAGACGGCAGGGTCCTACCTCGCAGTCTTGAAAAAGACTTCCGTAGACGGTAAATTAGAGCGTAGGAGCTGAGTAATTTACCGGCGCGCCCCAGCGGTCGACTACGAGCTGAAGGCTATGTAGTCCGGGTGACACGGCTCGGAAGGTCCCTCGGGCGTACTGTCTAAAGAGAATATCGATAGAAGTACCGGGTGGCGTCCTACCAGGAGATCTACGTTGGGCAATGAGCAGGATGAATAATCACTGGACTCGTAGATGCCAATGCGAAATCTGTGAGGAGAGAAGGTCTGGCTTGTAGAAAGCAGTAGGAAGCCGTTCTTGAGATGAACTCGCAATGCAGAAGGTTCGTCAGCGTAGAGCGTGTAGAATTCTTCGTACTTCGGAGGTGTCGTCGTCGAGAGCGGAGAGTGGAATGAAATGCCAGGCTCTGAACGAGGTATTTATAACAAAAAGTGGTGTCCACTTTATGGTTAGTATGTAAATTAGTTTCGTCAACTAATTTGGTACGATCAAACTAGCTTATGATTGGCTCGCTCAATTTCGTAAATTCGACTGTGCAATCTCATTGGTTCGCACAGTGTTTTCCCAGTATCTGGGCATACGATAGCTGAGTTGGTTTTTCGAGGTGGTTTCCCTGCGTCCGTTGCTTTGACGGGGTCCCCGGGGGTGGCTGAACGACCTTGAGTTTTCCTAAGGCGACTTGTTTCGAACTTTTCGTCGCATCTATCTCGCCCAGTAAATGTTTGGGGAGGTCGCCTTGCGTGTTCTCGTTCAAGGCAACCTGTCTCGAGATGTTTGTCGCATCTCTCTCGCCCAGTAAATGTTTGGGGAGGTCGCCTTGTGTGTTCTCGTTCAAGGCGACCTGTCTCGAGATGTTTGTCGCATCTCTCTCGCCCAGTAAATGTTTGGGGAGGTCGCCTTGCGTGTTAATCTTTAATATTTCACTTTTGGGAGAGAATTTAGTATTTTCTCTCCGGTGAAATATTTTGTTTGACGGAGTTGTACTTCGACGTCTTGTAAATATTTTTGTGGTGTGCCTACCTCTTTTTGGTAGCCCTGAAAAGGGCTGTTGAAAAGAGGTGGTGGATTTCACCACAGGGGCCCCCCCAAGACGTCGTGTTATCAACGACGACGCCGATGGGGGAGAACTGGGAGGTCTACCCGGAATTCTCCGTAGGAGAACCTCGCCAGTTGGGGCGGAGGCGGAGGTGCAGGCCTCGCGTCCCGTCCCTGTGGTGCGCCCCGGCCTCGCCGGTTTCGACGAGCGTCGCGGGGCGGCCTTGGCCGGCCCGAGCTCTGCCGACGGGAACCAAACCCGCGAGGGTTTGGCCCGCGGCCGCGGCTGGGCTGTTGCGGAGGAGCCCGGGAGGTGCTGGGCTCTGACCACCCCGCGGTGCTCATCTCTTCCCAGCGAGGAACCGGAACGTCGCCCGAGGAGATCCACTGCCTGGGGGGTGCTGGTAGCTGGTGAGCGGGCGGAGGCGTAGGCAGTGGCTGGGTGGGTGGAGCTGGTGGCTGGTAGGGCTGGGGCCTCGTCCAGACCACCTCCGTGGGAGCTTGTGTAGCAGTCCCTGTCTCTCGTTTCGGCGAAGGTGGTAGTGGGCCGATCGGAGCTGGGAGAGCTTCCTCGGCAAGGAGGAACTCCTCGACTTCGTCGGTGATCATCACGGTGTTTGGAGTAGAAGCTGCCATGGTTGAGATCGTTATGGTCTCTGGCTGTGGGGCTTTCCATATTTATACTTCTCACTGCTCCTACCCGAGAAAAATGGGCGTGGCTTGTTTCGAGCGCAGTTACCCACTTTCCGTCAAATTTGGTAGATGGAACGCGCCCTCTGGCGGATTTTCGGGGAGTTTTCTCCTTACTTCCTGTCTGATTTTGTAACAGAGATTGTCCCTGTGATACAGCTTCTTCCGAGTGTAGAGTATAAGCTGGCTTGATTTGCTGTTTGGGAACTTTTTTAGTATGTTCGCCAATTTGCACTGTAACCGAAAACTTATCTCTTTTAACAACTTTGAACGGTCCCGTGTAAGGACATTGGAGAGAGGTGAGCTGTGTGGGCACTCTGATATAGACATGAGTACATGTATCCAAGTTTTTGGGCATGTTTACGGCATATTTTGTGTTATTATGTTTAATATGCGTAGGTCGGAAGAAAAGAGGTTCCGAAAGGTTCGTAGAAGTTACGAAAATGTCTCCTGGGAGTGGTACGTCAATCCCGTAAACTTTTTGGAAAGGCGTAGTTTCAGTCGCCGGGTCTACTGCCGTACGCATGGCGAGTAGAACTTTGGGAAGTGCATCGAGCCAATTTTCGTTCTGAGCTTTGAGAGCTTCTTTCAAAGATCTGTTTCTGCGTTCTACCATACCGTTTGTTGATGGTTTGTATGGTAACGTGTGAGTATGTTTTACTCCGAGACGTTCCATAATGGAATTGAACAGATCTGATTCAAATTGGGTGCCCTGATCACTTGTGATGTATTTAGGTACGCCCTTTGAAGCTACCCAAATATTGATAAATGCATTTGTGATTGTGGTTGTTTCGATGTTGTTGAGAGGGACTGCCTCTAGCCAACCCGTTGCTCTATCAACCATCATCAAAATGTAACGTTTCCCTCCTTTTGCTAAAGGTAAAGGTCCGGTAATATCCACGTGTACGTGTGAAAATTTGTTTGCCGTTTCAAATTCGGAGTAAGGGAGCTTCACGGAGCGCGTGATTTTTGCTCGTTGGCAAGTTTCGCATGCTCGGACCCAGTTTGAGACATCTGCACGTAGTCCGTGCCAAAAATATCGTTGTTTAACTTTATACACTGTAGAGTGTATACCTGGGTGTCCCAAATTGTGAATTTGGCTTATTATTTCTTCCCTTATTTCGTTTGGAATATAAGGTCTAGGGTGTCCTAGGTCTAGGTTACACCAAATTTCTCCTTGAGAGAATTCAACTCGTGTGAGTTTCAATTTGTCCTCCGCGGTAGGGGGAGAGCGAATTTGTGAATTTGAAATGTGCAGTAGAAGATTGCATTCTATTGCAGCCGTAATTTTCGAAATTTCAGCTATGGGTGGACCCTCGTCCGTCTGTGTTGAAATCGATTTCGTTTGAATTTCGACCGGATCGAAGGGTCTGGAGAGTGCGTCGGCGACGACGTTGCTCTCTCCTGAAATATGACGAATGTCACTCGTCATTTGAGAGATGTATGTTAGCCATCTTAATCTCATTTTAGAAAAATGAGCATTCTTTTTAAGCATCGTGCCTAGCAGAGGCTTGTGGTCCGAACAAATATGGAAGGATCTGCCGTCCAAGTCGTTGTGACAGTGAATGCACGCTTGGTAAACGGCGAACATTTCCTTGTCGAAAGATGCTTTGTTCTTCCATTGTTCTGGAATCTCTTTGCTGAAAAATCCCAATGGTTGGTACGATTTCGAGCCATGTTTGTCCGTAATTTCTTGTTCTAGTGCCGCTCCGATGTGTGTGTCGGACGCGTCACAGACCAATCTCCACTCCGCCGTAGGGTGTGGGTGAGCAATGTTATGTAATGTTGCTTTGATCATTGCTTGCTTTAAGCTGTTGAAAGCTTTTTCTCTCTCTGATGTCCATTCGATAGGTGTTCTGTCATTCTTTTTGTTTGACTGAATGGAGTCATACAGAGGTTGTGCCGTGTGAGCGAATTTGCTTGAGCATGCTCGGTAGAAACCACACATACCTAGGAATCTGCGTAGACTTCGTACGTCCACTGGCCTAGGAAATTGTTCTATGGCTTCTATTTTGTCTCGTTTAGGAATTATTCCTTCCTTCGAGATAGTGAAACCTAGGAAATCGACGGTAGGTTTCGAAAAAACGCATTTATCAAAACCTACTCGAAGTCCGTGTTCCCCTAGTTTGTCAAAAATTTGTTGTAGGTGGTTCATGTGTTCGTTATAATTCTTCGAAGCCACCAGGATGTCATCTAGATAGACAAATGCGAAATCAAATTTTCGCATGATGCTGTCCATGTATCTTTGCCATGTTTGAGCCGCTCCGGCCAAACCCATGCTCATTTTCTTAAACTCATAAAGACCGAAAGGTGTAATAATCGCAGTTTTATGAGCGTCATCTGGGTGCATCGGGATATGATAATACGCTGATTTTAAATCTATTGTTGAATAGATTTGCGTATCATGTAAATTCGCTTGGAACGAGCGAATGTGAGGAGGAGGGTAGGCGTCTTTCTTCGTTTTCGCGTTGAGGAAACGGTAATCGCCGGTGATTCTCCATGACCCGTCTTTTTTTGGCACACAGTGTAACGGAGATGCCCATTCGGAATCCGATGGTGCAATTATGCCTTCTGAAAGCATTTCGTCAAAAGTCTTTTTGACTTGAGCCCGTTTTTCACCTGCCATGGGTCTCGCTCGGAAGTGTACTGGAGTTCCTTCCGTAGTTATACGGTGGTAAACCCCGTTGTTCTTCCATTTACCATGAATTTTGCTCATTTTATCATTGTATTTGTTAATGATAGAGCGAATGTTTTCGTCCTCCGTGATTTGCACGTCCTCTGGTTGAGGTGTATTGTCACGGTGAGGGATAGTAGCTGCAATTTGTTCGTCAGTGAACTTTTTGTTCATGACTGCAGCTATTTTTTGATCGGCATAGCACTTCATTTTATCTTTATAAATGTACTTGTGTTTGACCCGTATTCCGATATCCCAAGATTCGAGGAATGGGATACCTAGGATCGCTAGATCAACTTTCGTGATCATAAACTCGGTGGTCATGTCCCCGAGGCCGATGTTAATTGTTGTGTCAGCTCGCCCTAGTGTATCGATAGGGGCTCCGTTAGCTGCCGTGAGCTTAACGTTGGACTTGAGAATTTTCAAGCCCAATTTTTTTGTGACATTGTGGGGCAGAATGTTCACTTCTGCTCCCGTGTCAATGAGAAATTCAGTGCCATTTAGTTTGCACTTGAAAAAAAGCCTTTTATACTCAGTAGACTGCCGGCGTATAGGCTCAGATACGCTGGCAGTTATTCGTTTTCCGAACTCTCTGTGTCGGAGGTTGGAATGGTACTTTCTTGTACCGACTGCTGAGTTTTTTCGGTAGAAACCCGGGTTTTAGGCTGGCTTATAGTCGCAGCCTTTTTGCTAGTTTTGGAAGCAGTGTTTGTCTTCCAAGTGCAGTGTTCTGGGTCTGCACATTTGCGAGTTTCGTTACCGAAACGTACGTGGTTTCGACAGACGTAGGCCATCGGTTTGTGAGGTTTACTCTCCACTGGTTGGGGTTTGAACTCAGCTTGTTTCGAGAGGGCCTTTTTGAAACCAGTATTTATGGGTTTCGGAGTAGATTCAACTCCTCGTATGTTCAGAGAAGTATTTTCTGCTCTGTACGCGTGTAGCGTATCAGCTAGGTCGAGCCGGGAGGTCGTGGTAGGCTGAGCTGCGACCATACCTCGTGCTTCTATGGGAAGAGTCTCAATCCACTTTTGAGTTATTAGAGCTTCCGAAAAGTACCCAACAGCTTTCGAGTACATCTCGTGGTACTTGGTGCTGGGTTTTTTGGCGAGAGATGCGGGGTCCTCGAGTGCGAGGAGCCTGTCTTGTAAAGACAACCCATATTCTCGTAGGAGGCGCTGTTTGGCCTCTTCGTAGGGTGCGTGAGGTGCCGTGAGGTAAGCTGAGTCGATAGCTTCCCTCATTTCCTCTGGTACCCACTTGTATATAGCTGAGAAGCATTCGTTTTGTGTTCTCATGTGTTTTCTCACGCAGTATTGATCGAACTCGGCGAGTGCACGATCAATATTCTTCTTTTGGAAGACTGGTTTTTGATAATCTCCCATCTCCTCTAAAAGTGCTTGAAAGCCACTGTTTGTAGAGGGATGTTGCGTGAGATGTGGGGCGTAGAGGCCCGGCGGGGGTCGCACGCCCGCAGTGGTTCCCTGAAATCCACTAGCTTCATAAGAGGGAACGAAATGCTCCGTGTTGAGCCTGTTCAAAGGCGGGGTCACCATTTGTAGTGGATTTATATAGGTTTGACTTGACGTTGGCAGACCAAGTCGGACATTTATATCCCGGTTATGCGGGTTGGTTTCTAGGCCACCCCCGCGAGGAATGCGGGCGGAGCCGCCAAGGTCAACTGATTTCGCGGGCCGGAAGGGTGGATAGTCCGTGTCGCAGCCGCGTGGAGCGCTAGGCTCGTGCACCAAGTGCTGGGTTCGATCAGTTTCGTACTGAGCCGTTTTGTAATATTCCGGCCTTAGATTTACATCTGAAAGGGGAATATACTGAGCTTGGTTGAGGTACTGAAAAGTATCCTCTGCTTTTTGTGCATTTGGAGTGTATTTGACACTCGGATCGACCGTGTAAGCCTGCGTCGGATATCGTGGGTAATCGGACAGCTTGGTTGAATCGAAAAGATCGGCTTCAGAGCGAGTCTGAAAGGTTTGCTCGATCTTTTGTGTAGGTGAGTCTTGTTCGACAGTTTCTCGAACGAATACGTCGGGCGAGCAGGCGATCCGGACGTGCGGGTCGCGCCTTGCGCTGATGGTTGGTTCAGCGGACTCACCGTGTGGCCGGTAGGGCGCACTACGTTGGTCACTCGGCCCGGGCTTGCCGCCTTCCTCCTTCCCCCGCAAGGGGAAGTAAGAAGGCTGACGTTCCATCGAAATTGATCGAGTTTTTGGCTCGTTTCGATGCCTCTACGTGTGAAAAATAGAGGGTTTTGGAAGTGGACTCGCTTGCCGGAGCGTCTTTCCAATGCTCAGACGGCAGGGTCCTACCTCGCAGTCTTGAAAAAGACTTCCGTAGACGGTAAATTAGAGCGTAGGAGCTGAGTAATTTACCGGCGCGCCCCAGCAGTCGACTACGAGCTGAAGGCTATGTAGTCCGGGTGACACGGCTCGGAAACGTCCCTCGGGCGTACTGTCTAAAGAGAATATCGATAGAAGTACCGGGTGGCGTCCTACCAGGAGATCTACGTTGGGCAATGAGCAGGATGAATAATCACTGGACTCGTAGATGCCAATGCGAAATCTGTGAGGAGAGAAGGTCTGGCTTGTAGAAAGCAGTAGGAAGCCGTTCTTGAGATGAACTCGCAATGCAGAAGGTTCGTCAGCGTAGAGCGTGTAGAATTCTTCGTACTTCGGAGGTGTCGTCGTCGAGAGCGGAGAGTGGAATGAAATGCCAGGCTCTGAACGAGGTATTTATAACAAAAAGTGGTGTCCACTTTATGGTTAGTATGTAAATTAGTTTCGTCAACTAATTTGGTACGATCAAACTAGCTTATGATTGGCTCGCTCAATTTCGTAAATTCGACTGTGCAATCTCATTGGTTCGCACAGTGTTTTCCCAGTATCTGGGCATACGATAGCTGAGTTGGTTTTTCGAGGTGGTTTCCCTGCGTCCGTTGCTTTGACGGGGTCCCCGGGGGTGGCTGAACGACCTTGAGTTTTCCTAAGGCGACTTGTTTCGAACTTTTCGTCGCATCTATCTCGCCCAGTAAATGTTTGGGGAGGTCGCCTTGCGTGTTCTCGTTCAAGGCAACCTGTCTCGAGATGTTTGTCGCATCTCTCTCGCCCAGTAAATGTTTGGGGAGGTCGCCTTGTGTGTTCTCGTTCAAGGCGACCTGTCTCGAGATGTTTGTCGCATCTCTCTCGCCCAGTAAATGTTTGGGGAGGTCGCCTTGCGTGTTAATCTTTAATATTTCACTTTTGGGAGAGAATTTAGTATTTTCTCTCCGGTGAAATATTTTGTTTGACGGAGTTGTACTTCGACGTCTTGTAAATATTTTTGTGGTGTGCCTACCTCTTTTTGGTAGCCCTGAAAAGGGCTGTTGAAAAGAGGTGGTGGATTTCACCACAGAAAGGTTCATTATTGAAAATAATAAACCATATACAACTGTAAGATCTACTTCAACACCAACCACAAAACGCCCTGTGACCGACATAAGTCTCTAAAGACCTACGACATTTAAAAGATAATAGAAGAAGAAGGAGAAGTGCCTACACCTTGTTTCACCTAGTTCACCAAGTCACACTTAGTTTCTTCTACTAACATACAGGTTAAGGGGAGACCGGATAGGATGTAAAAAATTGGTAAGTATTTTTCTCAGCCATTTTTAGGACAATTTTGATGGAGTTAGTGGCATTTTCCTATGGAAACAGTACCATACTGCAAATCACAATTTAAAATCCAATTTTTGAAAATTTTGCTAAAAAAAAATCTTTTTTTGCATGAATTTGTAATTTGAATTAAATAAATAATGCCCATGGCTAAAAACATTGTGGTTTTCAGTAGGTAATATTAAAAATAAACTAATACCATCTATCGCATCAACATAGAGAATAAATTAGCTGAGAAAAATTTGTTATCAGGTAACGGGGAATTCTGAGGTATGCATAGGCCGCGGGGGGGGGGGGGGGGGGGGGTGGATTGTCAAAGTCACGCATGCTCCCGCCCAAGACGGCTGGCTGATCCGTTCCTTCGCTACCTCCCTATCGACTCATCCTAGGTGCCGGGATTTTATGACGAGCTTGGTTCACTTCACCTTTCCTCAGAATAGATATGTGTTCATAATATCAGTACCTACCTTTCGCTTGGTCACTACAGAAGTCCCACAAAAATTATCTTGTCTCCAAAATTACCAGTGCATTGTTCCCGCCAAAACGGCAGACCAACAGCAGACTTCACAGCACCACTCAACAGGGGGTCTTCTAAGATCATTAACCCCCCTAGCTCGCGCCAAACTCTCCACGCCCTCCCCCATCTACCCTTGAGTTCAGTTTTCAAGCTTTGTACTCGTAATCAAAACAGGGAACCTTTCATATCTGCAGTCTGCAAGAGGGGGAGGGGGAGGGATGATCTTAGAGGACCCCCTGTTGAGTGTTGCCGTGACGTCTGCTGTTGGTCTGCCATTTTGGCGGGAACAATGCACTGGTAATTTTGGAGACAAGATTATTTTTGTGTGAGTTCTGTAGTGAGGTAGTAAAATGGTAGGTAGGTACCGATATTATGTATACATGTCTATTCTGAAGAAAAGTGAAGTGAACCGAGCTTGTCAATAAATCCAGGCACCGAAGATGAGTAGATAGAGAGTTAGTGAGGGGACGGATCAGGCACCCGTCATGGGCGGGCAGGTGATACAATCCCCTGGGAGGGGGAAGGTAGTGGACACGGGGTGAACAGTGAGCGCAATAATACCATCTACCAGTAGCCGGCTGAACTTGCGTGACTTTGACAATCCACTCCCACCCCCGTATGGCCTATGAATATCTCGGAATTCCCCGTTACCTGATAACAAAAATTTCTCAGCTAATTTATTCCATATGATGATGCGATAGATGACATTCGTTTCTTTATAATATTAACTACTGAACACCACAACTTTTTTAGCCATGTGTATTTTTTATTTAATTAAAATTTCAAATTCATGCAAAAAAAAAAAAAAAATGTTTAGCGAAATTTCCAAAATTGGATTTTAAATGGTGAGTTGCAGTATGGAACTGTTTCCATAGGAAAATGCCGCAAACTCCATCAAAATTGTCCTAAAAATGGCTGAGAAAAATACTTACAAATTTTTTACATCCTGTCCGGTCCCTCCTTAACCTATTTGTTAGTAGAAGAAACTAGGTGAACTAGTTGAAACTTGGTGTAGGCACTTCTCTTTCTTCTTATATTATCTTTTAAATGTCGGGCACAGGGCGTTTCGTGGTTGGTGTTGAAGTAGATCTTACAGTTGTATATTGGTTATTATTTTCAATAATGAACCTTTGTAATCGAACAAGACAAAAAATAATTTTAATCCCCCTCAAGATTTTATGTTTCGGGTTTCAAGATGATTTGTGACAGTTCCCGCAATATCCAAGAGAATGCGCTGCACGTCTGTCGCTTTGGAGCCAGGCAGCCCATTCTCACGTTGTCGAATTGCTATGGTTGGCGATAGATGAGGATCCGAGAAACAGAAAATGATCTTCTCCGAACATAGCACAGACGCTATTAGTACGAGTTGTATCTCTTATGGTACTGTTGACCCACCTCTCTCTCTATGTGTGTGGATTTAGGCCCCCATTGCACCTTTAGGGACTCCAAGTTCGTTATAGATTAGAATCCCAAAATTTAAAAAAAAAAAAAAAAAATCCGTCCAGAGCTTTTCTCCGAAACTACTGGATCACACTTGATGAAACATGGGTCAAAAATCACATTAGGGGTCTAATTAAGACAGAGTTCGAGGCATCGCTGTCTGTTTGTCTTAAAAGGTGGAATCAAAGGGCTGATATATTGAAAAATCAGAATATCGAAAACTTTGGAAATAACAGTAATAATTTAAAAAAAAATAACACCCTGAGGGAATAGCGTCAAGTGGACGAAAGACGTCCAAGTGTCCAAGCGTCCAAGCGTCAAAAGACGAAAGAATCAGCTGATATAATAGCAATGGTTCATGACTTACGTTAAATGTTTGCAGACAAGTGAAGCGTAGGTAGGTGTTCTATTTTATCCCGTTTAACTTCAGTTGATCTAACAGTGGATTTCTACGTCGTTTCAGCTTTTATTGCTTTATCAGCTTTTGATTCATACAAAGGGACTAGTAAAGTTTGGTGTTCACGGAGTTATATTCAAGATGAAGTCACTCTAGAAGTGAATTACAAGGTATGGAGGCACATTGGTCAGCAGAAGGACTCTTGTGGCTAATTTCTTTCCTAATCGATCTACCGTGCTGAATTATAAATGGAGCTCTTTTTATGCCATCTAGAATACAATTACAAGGTATAGAGGCGCGTGGAGCCGAGTTTAGATGGGCATTTATACGAAAAGGTGCCAAGTCAATGTAATTCATCTTTTAATGTTGATTTTTCAGCCCCGACAGTTACTAATGAATGTCGAATGGATCAGCACCTATAACAATTTCTTCTCTCACTATGCGATTATTACTATTTTCAAACACTGTAAGTTCCAACACCTTTTGACTGTCTCTGTAACTCAGCCCTAACTTTCTAATAAAAATGAAAATTTCATGGGGTAATGTATTTTTCAGGTCCAACTGAAAACTTTTCATGCTCTCCATCTATTCTAGTTCTCAATTCTCAATTTTATTGGCCGCAGGGAATGGAGGGGAAATTTCGAAATTGTATAACTTGATTTTTCTCATGACCGTCGCTTGACTCTTTTTCGTTGAACTCAGCCTCACCAATAGCGCTCTGGTTCATGTACTTATAGTCGTTTCCGACCTTGGGCTGTTGAGCGTTCTCGTGAATGAGTGATTACCTCAACAGTGCGTCAGGTTCTGACGATACCATATTACTGAAGTAATACTTCCAAATTACTCTTACCAGCCCTACTTGCAATCTTATAATAGAAGTTCATTTAGACATTATGAAGCAGTCACGCAGGTACCCAATAGCTATTACAACTGAAATTGAACCCAAAATAAGCTGAACACTAAAATTACAAGTTTGATATCAATTATTTTAACACAGAATGTGTTTTAGCCATGGACTAACTAGCCGAAAATGGAACGCGGGATGGTAACGAAATGTGTGACGGATGATTTTCACGTACAACCGAGTCGTTGCTAGGGATATGGTACTTCGTCGTTTTTCATCCCACAAAATTCGTTGACCATTCGTTCGAAAGCTCTCGATTTATCAAACAATATTATGTTAACTACTGCGAAGTGCGTGTCCAACAAACTGAGTTATGAGCATGGTTATATAAATAATTGTTTACACACAGGTGATCATTCTCAATAATTGATATTGTGAACATGATTGCAACCGCTTGTTAATTTCTGATGATTTCATTGAGCTTGTGTTTCGATGATTTGATTCATAGCAGGTGATCTGAGTATTACGAAAACGGGTTCAATTTGTGAAGCGGAGGTTAAATAATTTGAATAGGTAATTTCTATACTTTACACTCTAGGAAGCTGTAATTTCGTTTGTAGCCTCTTTAGGACATTTACTTGACGATGCTCAGGGTCCGGATCAGATGTGTGGCTCTTAAAGCTAATTTCTATGCTTTACACTCTAGGAAGCTGTAATTTCGTATGTAGCCTCTTTAGGACATTTACTTGACGATGTCCAGGGTCCGGATCAGATGAGTGGCTTTTAAAGCTAATTTCTATACTTTACACTCTAGGAAGCTGTAATTTCGTATGTAGCCTCTTTAGGACATTTACTTGATAAATCGCTCTTGATTTATCACGAATTTATTTCGTATTTTTTTTTCGTAGTTTCATACTATAACTATATAAATTGATGTTATTAATGAATAGTAAACAATGACGCTTGTTTGGTTGTCACTTGGTTGCGCGACAACGCAAACACATTCTGTGTTTCAATAATTTCGTCCGAAGTATGTAAATAGAGGTAACCGGGGGTCCAGGGGGCTTGCCCCCTGGCGAGGCGCGGAGCGCCAAGTTTTCGTTAATTAGACTTTGCGCAATCAGAAAAGAGCCTCCCACATCAGCTTTCTAATCAAATCTTATAATAGAAGTTCATTTAGACATTATGAAGCAGTTCCGCAGGTACCCAATAGCTATTACAACTGAAATTGAACCCAAAATAAGCTGAACACTAAAATTACAAATTTGATATCTATTATTTTTTCGTTAATTAGACAGTGCGCAATCATAAAAGTGCCTCCCACATCAGCTTTCTAATCAAACTAAAATTGATGCCAGAAGCCTTGAAGAAAAACTAGGCAGTGATTCAATCTGAAAAAGTTGAGAAAAAGAAAAAGGGACATGAAGAAGAAATTTTTAAAAAAATCAGCTTATAAAACGGATACGTCTTCCTCCTTCTTGGGAGGACACTTCCAATTTTTGAAGGGCACGTGTACGAGTAGATTAGTGGTTATTGAACACAAAGTGCAACTCAACAGCCCTCCTGCGCATTTTACTCGGGAGAAGATGATCATGAGAAAATTTACCTTGATAAAATGGTACATACTTTAGTGATATGATATCCTCAAAACCTGACGCACTGTTGAGAATCTGACTCACTTACGAGTTAGTTCACGATTTCAGTTTCCGGTTATTTTATAAAACTGGTAGTTAAGTTTTACTTAAGTTTGCCATTTCAAAAAATGTTATTTACCTTGAAGTTGAAGAAGACTGAACATGAAATTGGACGAAGACTGAACATTATTTTTAAAAACGCTACAAATTATAACACAAGGTTTATTATTTCTGAACTAGATAACCCTTCTACGTAAATCACTCATCTATGTCCATAAGGTCTCTGGTACATTATCCTATTTCGGCGCTTTGTTAACTTGTAATTGTATTCTAAATGCCATAAAAAGAGCTAGGTATACTACTTATATTTCAGCACGGTATATCGATTAGAAAGGAATTACCCACAAGGATCCTTCAGCTGATCAGTGTGTCTCCATACCTTGTAGTATGTGATGACTTCGTGAACATCAATCCCTCTGTACGAAACAAAAGCTGATGTCAAAATACCTACAATGGTGCAATGTACTGTATATCGACACGACGTGGAAATCCACCGATAGAACAACTGAAATTTAATGAGATACCATAAACACCTACCTACGCTTCACTTGTCCGCAAATATATAACATAAGATTTGAAGGGTCACTGGAAAGAACGATCAGGGTCAATTTTTGGTCCGAAATGAGATAGTGGTGCCATCTTGCAGGTCTTAAAGAAACGCATGTATCGCTTCGGGAAAGAATGATAAAGGTTAGCGTCAAAATACAGAGAGAAAGATTTTAGGTGGCGAAAAAAAAAAAAAAAAAGATCAGAGATCGTGCGCTGACGGCTAAAAAGGATCACAGTCCTATTAACCTCACTTGTTGATGATCGGTCGGATTTTATTTACTAGCATCTGATTTTCGGGTTTTAAATATCTAGAAACGTAAAACAACAAAATTTTAAGGGGGGTTAATAATAATTGAAAATAATAAACCAAAATACTACCCTGTGATCAATAAATTATAATTTAACGAAACTGAAAATTACCTACTGAGTTCATATTTTCCGAGTCAACTGCTGAGATTCTGACCGATGATTGATTTTTTTTTTTTAGGTTTTTCTCTTGAACCTATATTAAACGGCCCAGCTTCATCATAGGCCCCTGTGAGATGATCTAACCAACCCATGACCGTCCCTAACGAGAATACTTAAAACTCGGCCTTTTTATAAATAAAAGAGTTCATTTTTTGAGAAGCTTACTGTTGTAACTCGAAGAATACGTCATGAGGTGATGAAAAGTAGACATTTTTCACAACCACTAGCACCTGGAAAAGACTGGGAAGAAGAATAAATCCATCCAAATTATAAAAACCACAAAATTTGCAACATTTTTTGGCCTATAAATTCATATTGTGAGGTAAACACCGGGAAACTAATTCTATCCGACGCGGATCATGATACAGAAACGCTTTGACTTCCACAGTTGGTGTTCAAACCGATTTACTTAATTTTAATGGATTTATGAAAGTAGAGCCGGCACCATTCTTTTCATCAACGTTTCTTTAACCTAAAAAGCAGTGTACCATTCCCAAAAAAGGTCAAACTTTCTCGCCCTTTCCAATAACGAGTAGTAAACATCGTAACGAGTCGAATGATACCAAATTTGTATGATTTTCTTGCAGGAAAAATTTCCACACACCTTTCTGCAAATGTTGGCACCTTTTTGTAGAATGGCCCAGATAATGTACCACAGAATACGTCTAATAAACATAAATAAGTGATTTACGTAGAAGGGCTATCTAATACAGAAATAATAAACCTTTGTGTAATAATTTGCAGCGTTTTCGGTATTGAATCCATTCGTTCATATCATTCAATTTTTTAATTTCAAGGATATTCATTTTCGAAAATTACTGTATTGAGTTCGCTTCGTCGATGTGTTGACTTCTCAGAAACTAATTCAATTCGGATCTTGTTGCAGAACTTTCTTGAAATATATGGTAAATATTTTGATGGGAAGCATCTTCATGGCGAAAATCACACTCCGGGCTGACAATCTTTCCTATGAGATATTTAAAGAATTTTCTATTACCGTGGCCTTCCAAATTAAGCCTCCAAATTAAGCTTCCAAATTGAACCGTTGGGTAATAATTTACAGTGGGAGGATTTTCATGATTTGCCATTGTGTAATAATTTACAGTGAGTGTTTCCGTGTTAAGGAATTGTGTAATAATTTGCAGTGAGGTTTTCTCATTAAGCCATTGTGTAATAATTTGCAGAAGGATGCCTCATTAAGCCGCTGTGTAATAATTTGTAGTGGGAGGTTTTTCATTAGGTACATGTCATTGTTTAATGGTTTGCAGCGGAGGTTTCTCATTTAGCCATTGTGTAATAATTTTCACTATGAGGTTCTCATTAAACCATTGTGTAATAATTTGCAATCAGGGGATTTATGTTAAGCCATAGTGTAATAATTTGCACTGGGGTTTCTGTGTTAAGCCATTGTGTAATAATTTGCAGTGAGGAGTTGTCATTATGCCATTGTGTAATAATTTGCTAAACGATGCCTCGTTAAGCCGTTGTGTAATAACTTACAGTGGGAGGTTTTTTATAATGTCAATGTGTAATGATTTGAGGCGTGGTATAAAAACAATTTAAAAAAAAACTCCATTGTGTAATAATTTGCGTATTGTAGTGAGAGTCTTTTTCCATGACGAAAAGCAAAGATGCTCGAAATTATATTTCCCATGGGGCAGGTGAAACTAAGAACGTAGAATGTCAAAGTTCAGTGCTCAAGTCGGGTGTCATCTATTAATCCGGCCCTGCGAGAGAGAGGAATATTGGTGGTTGAAACCAGGGGTTTTTCGGAGCCCGGAAGATGAGAATATTGGTGGTAGAAATTAGGGGTGTTTCTGGGCCCGGGGAGTGGGTTCCAAAAGCTGCTTGAACGAGAGGGCCCAGAAAGACCCCTCGTAAGACTATATATATATATATATTTATATATATATATATATACACACATCAAAAAAAGTTTTGCATCACCCTGATTCATTCTGAAATATGCACAGGAAAAATTTGGGTCTTGGATTTCTGAAAAGTGTATCTAATCACTAAATAGAAACCATGGAAAAAACTTTTTTTGGATAATTTTCTTTATTTACAAAATTTTTTCCTTTAAAAAAGGCAAAAAACTGAAAAATTCGCTTTTCTAAAAATTGTACAAAAAAAATTAAAAGATCACTTCAGTAGTCTGTACACCTTCAGCGGAAACAGATAAAACCTGTAGTTTGATCATTTGCTCCATTAAACATTTTTTTCCATAGAAAACGAACCAAAAAAACTGAAAACTCACTTTCTAAAAATTGTAAGAGAAACACTTGGAACAGTCCAACAGGTTTGTTATTGCTGACAGGGCCTTTTGACCTTTGTAACGAGTGTCAAGCCATAAGGAAAAAGTTGAAGAAGTTCAGATTGATACACCGGAACTTGATCAATCGTGAATCCTGATAAACGAGATAGATAACCTGTTGAAATGGGCTCATCGTCATTACTGGGAGTTCTAACAGGGATTTCGCACAGCGAACCTGTCCACGTGCACCTTTATGATGAATCAAAACGTTTTGTCGCCGGTGAAGCGTTACCGGATTGTCGCGTTGAGCGAAGAAAGGATGACCTCACGCCAAATCTCTCAACGATTGAATATCGGGCAAAGTGATGTAGTGAGATGTTGGCAAAGACCTCTGGCAAAGAAGAGTGAAGAATTGTCTCTTCTGTGATGAAACACGCCTTGCTCTAGTGCCAGACAGTGGACGAGTTAGGGTATGGAGAGTTCCAGGAAGGCCTAGTCGTTTGCAATACCCTACTATCCGAGCTCAACAACACGGTGGCTGAGGGATTAAGCACAACTTCTGTATTGAACTTATGCCCATAGATGGTACCATGCATGCTCAGGTGCTCTTGAGAGACATTCTGCAGCCGGTAGTGACACCCATAGCCCAGAATCACGATGGAGATTTCATTCTTGTTGATGGCAATGCTCGCCCTCACCGAGCAAGGATTGTGGAAAAGTACCTACACGAGGCAAGCATCGAAAGGATGGAATGGCCACCCTTCTCTCCCGACATGAACCCGATCGAGCACGCTTGGGACATGCTCCATAGGGCAGTACAAAGCCGACCGAACGTTCCCACCACTGTACAGGAGTTACGAGCAGCTGCTGTTGAAGAGTGGAGGAACCTGGATCAAAATGCCATCAATCGCTTGATTGAACGCATGCCCGTTCGTGTATAAGCCTTACTTAGGGCCTTAGGGCTAATACAGACTACTGAAGTGATTTTTTAATTTTTTTTACAATTTTTAAAAAAGAGCATTTTTGAGTTTTTGCCTTTTTTTAAGATAATTTTTTTGTAAATAAAGAAAATTATCCAAAAAAGTTTTTTCCGTGTTTTCTATTTAGTGATTAGACACACTTTTCAGAAATCCAAGCCCCAAATGTTTCCTGTTCATATTTCAGAATGAATCAGGGTGATGAAAACTTTTTTTGATGTGTGTATATATACCCGCGAAAAAGAATTAAAATCCAGCAATTGGTTCATAATTTCTCAAAACGGATTGCCATGAAGAAGAAATTTTCTATATTATCATTTTTCTAGCCATGGCAATAGCTTCATCTTATACATAAATGCACACAAAGAATCTCGACAATCGGTTAATAATTGAACACTGGACATCTCCGTCATTGTCAATCAAGTTAGTAAATCACAGTTCATGAGATCAGTTCTTCCACTACGCAGGAAAGAAAGCTTATTCGCACAGAAGAGTGATCGTCTTCGAGCTCCATAAAGGGAGAATTCACAATATTTAAATTGTTTATCACGGAGATGTGAGAAATTCCTCTCCACCGCAAAATCCTATTAGCTTCAAGAGGACATCTGTAGGGGCTGGTTCCCGGAAGATGGAGGGGGTGTGAAAAGGAACCCAGCATAACGCCAGCACCGCGGGGACCTTTATCATATTTAATATTTATTGCTCATAAATGCGCGCGACCGACTTTTTTTTTCTACCTCCTCGACCTACTAAAAATATCTCCCTCTTTGTTTCGTTAAAAGAAGGGGTAAAAAACAAGAATAAAAAAAAAGAAAAAAGTAGGAAGAAGGTGAGGTGCAAAGGAGAAAGTAGGGAAGTGTTGGAGGGGGGGGGGGGTGTTGCCCCTGAAGACGGATGCTACAATTTTAATCGAGGGCGTCTTCTTTTGCCCCCTTGAATTTATTAGCCGGTGTTTGGGGGGAGGAGATGCGCGGAAACGCCACGGGGAGCGCTGCCAACGCGTGATGTATGTGTTTGTCAACCGCCGTGCGGCGGGAGGCTCGCAAAAGTCAGATTTATGTCCCTCCCCCATTGTCATAGGATCCTTCTCTACAGTTCCCTCCTCGAATGGGCTCTCGAAAATGGGCCCGCAAGACAAAACCCGCGAGCATAAAGTAGTACCTACCCGACACGACCCTAAATACTCGTAGCTCAAGGTAAAAAAAAGGGATGGCGGATCAGCGTTTCACGGGTTCAACTCATACGTGTTTTAGTTCTAACGACAATATTTTCACTAGCGGTGTAGTCTAGGAGACGAAGAACTTCGGGGTTTGTATGTCTATGGAGCCGATGTTCGTGTTTAATCCCATGTAGCTTGATCACTTCACTGACGGTTTCCATTTTTAGATCACTATGGAGGTCGTCGTTACGCACGTACCAAGGGGCGTTGACAATGCTCCTTAGTAGGTACCTTATTCTGGAAGTTCCATGCTCAGTTGTTATGCAATGATTTTATTTTTCTCTGAATAAATATCAATCGGGGAAAAAAAAACTAGTGGTGTACTGAATCCATAAATAGAATTGTGTTAGTGACAGTCGATGGAATATAATATTGCTTCCGGGTCTACCACGGAATCGTTGGTCACCAAAATCAAAATTCCCACTCGCATTTTACGTTTTAGACCATTCTGAACAACTTTGGTTCCGTGTCTGTGTGTGTGAGTCTGTGTGTCACGTACTTACTGCCAAAGCTCATCTATGGGCTAGTCTTTGGCAGGCTTACTGCGGAGAGGCTGCTTGAGTTAGACCGCAATGTACGCTCTGCTGTGCGCGTAGAGAGAGACTGTACCAAATGCCAAGTGACCAGGGCAAGAAGCCAGATATCGTTGCCATCAAGCCCGATGGGTCTGCCATAATCCTGGATGTCCAAGTTGTCAGTGGCAGCATGGACATGGAGCAGACCTGGAGGGCTAAAATAAGTAAATATGATAGGAACGACCTGCGACAAGCGATATCTGAGCTAAAACGAGTGGCGCCTGATAACATCAAGGTCATGGCCGCGACCCTGTCATGGCGCAGGGTGTGGTGCGGGACCAGTGTCACGGAGCTTGTCGAGTTGGGCATCGGCAGGAGTGCTCCGTGGTATCACCACCTGCGTCCTTCCAGGCTCTTACCTTAACCGGTGGTCATTTTATAGGGGCGCTTCCTTTCATCCCTCTCTCCCTCCTCCATGTTCCTCAACTTCCCTAAACCCTATGGCCGGCGTCGGGTAAACCTGGGCGTCCTCCCCACTTTTTAATTTAGTTTTTTTTTGTTTCTTTTTCTTAGTGGCGTGCCCCCTCCGACTTTGAGGGGAGTTTTCTAAAATAAAATAAAAATAAATATTAAATGTGTGTGTGTGTGTGTCTATGTGTGCGTACACGCGTGTATGTCTGTCTGTCGTGTGTCCGCAAATCTTGTAACAAGCTTATTTTCCACAGTTTTCATCTGATTTGGATGAAATTTTCTGGGGGTGTGCGGGCTAGGGGGTAGACGATCCCCAATCAGTTTCATTGTTCTTGACTCATTACCTCACTCTCGCATCATCTTATCACGCCTCAGTCGCTCGATCTAGCTCAAATTTGGATGATAGTTGGGGAATGACGATTTTATCATCGTATATCAATTTCAATATGATTTTTCCCAATTTAATTAAACCTTTTAACACAGAATATGTTTTATTCTTGGCATCTCCAACCGAAAACGAAACATTTTTGTGTATCAAAACTAATGATATCCGTTTACAACCGAGTCGTACTTCGTTATTTTTCATCCCATAAAATTCGTTGGCCATTCGTACGAAAGCCCTCGGGTTATCCTACCATATTACCTATGTTAACTAACATGAAGTGCGTGGTCAACAAGCTTAGTCATGAACATGGTTATATTTATGAATAATTGTTTACACGCAGGTGATCATTCCAATAATTGATATTGTGAATATTATGCAACCGCTTGTTTATTTTTGATGATTTCATTGAGCTGGTAGTGAGTCATATTGCGCTGGTGATAAATAAATAAAACAACTTGACATATTAGTGATAAGATACACTTCAAAATCTGAGTCATTCTTATTAGCGGGTTTCACGTTCTTAGGTGATACGCGTGATCTAAAACTCATTCTGTGTACATCTGAGACAAAATCTCTAGAGATAGTCTATGCGGATCGGTAAATCCGCATAGTAATCAGAGGCCTCCCATCAAAACTAGATCCCTCTTATATCTCAGAGCATCTTCTCTCAGAATTCGGCGTAAAGCCACTGCAAGTAGTTAATGCAATGCACACAAATGGTGACCATAAAGGCTCATTAATGCCTATCTATTACGTTGACGTGGCCGCAACAGAAGACATCTCCAAATTATACTCAATGACCCACCTTGCATATCTTTCTTGCCGAGTAGAGGAATACAAACCTCGAGCAGGACCAATCCACTGCAAAAGATGCCAGCAATGGAATCATGCCAAGGGGCAGTGTTCTCGCCCAGTTAGATGCGGAATATGTGCCGGTCAACATGAGACTCGCTGCTGCGACATTCTGGATAAAAATGTACGAAAATGCGTAAATTGTGATGGTAATCACGCCTCTAGCTGGAGGGGTTGTGTTACTTACCGCAAACTAGCTGGTCTCACACGATCGACCAAGCCAGAGAAAGTTGACAGAAGAAACTCTGCGGAAACTAAAAACATCCCACCCACATCACTCTTAGATACAAATAACTCCTCAAACCCAACCAGAGAGAGAATCAATGAAACTAAAAACTACCGAAGTGCTCTTCTCAACACCTTACCATCAAATCCTTTATTTTCTACAGAAAATGAGGTGACCGATGAACAATTCAATTTAGGCAGCTTGATTTCAGATATAATCAAAACTGTTGTGGCACAAGTAATCTCAACTATTAAACAAGAAATCACGCAAGCGTTCAAGACATTCAATTTATCCAATTTTCTATCATCATGAGGTCTTTTACAAGCCTTCGCATCATGACATGGAACACGCAATCAATCAGACGAAAATACAACGAAATCTTACATCATGTTCGATCACATAATATAGACATAGTCATGCTGACTGAGGTAAAACTTCCCGACTACGCTAGTTGGAATTTGCCTCAATATCGCTCATACATAGCTCACGACCCTGATGGAGTAGGTTGTGCAGGATCCATCCTTCTGGTGAAGTCGGACTTGAATCAATCACCCCTGTTACCAATTCGAGAGAAAGGTATTCAAATAGCTCGATGCCTCCTACATGTAGAAGGGAAGGATATTCAACTTGGAGCCGTATATGTTCCTCCTCTTGACAGACGCAGAGGAAGAGTATTGGAAATGGCTACCCTCATGGGGGTTGTTCATGAACTCGGTCACTGCTTCTTAATTGGAGGCGATTTTAACGCTAAGTGCTCATCTTGGAACTCAGGAAGATCCAACTCTTACGGTATCCTGATTGAAAACTGGAAGAATACATTCGGATTACACATTGAGCACGCGGGAGTCCCGACGAGGTATGACCCAAACCCATCCGTGAGGCCGAGCAACATAGACTTTTTCGTCTCCAAAGGTCTAAATCAGCAACTGACTGAAACAAAGGTGGTCAACGACCTCAGCTCCGATCACCTGCCAGTGCATAGCATTTTGAACAGCCATCCCAGAGTATCCTTGCGCCGGCCCACTTTACTCAGACACCCAATGGACTGGAAAAAGTACCAGGAGCATATTGCAAACAATCTGGAAGCTCTTCCCTCGCTAGTCAGTCCTGC
Source organism: Adelphocoris suturalis (assembly GCA_030762985.1). NCBI lineage: Eukaryota > Metazoa > Arthropoda > Insecta > Hemiptera > Miridae > Adelphocoris > Adelphocoris suturalis. Next base: position 116,648,913 of record CM061042.1, read on the forward strand.
CGACATTGATACTGCTGTTGAGAAGCTTACTAACCTCATAAAAACTGCTGCAACTTTTGCCTCCCCTCAAGAACTTCACGTACCAAAAACTGGCCAGAAATTTCCTCCATATGTCCAAGATCTGTGGTTAGCGAAGAAGCGTGCTCGGCGGCAATGGTTAAGGACATTTAATCCATCACACAAAGTTCAGTTTAACAACCTCAAAAACGCTCTAAACTTTGAGCTAACGAATCTGCGGGAGGAAGAAGATAGAGATCGAATCATGTCTCTCAAAAATACAGATGGGTCACTCTACCGTGCAACTAAGGTGCTCACAAGATCCTGCAAACCTATTCCTCAACTTCGAGTCGGCTCACAATGGATCTCACTGCCTGAGGACAAGGCAAATGCTTTTGCTAATCTTCTTGAACGGAGATTCCAGCCCCACGAGACTACTGGTGGAGGGTTACAAAAAGACGAACGCAACTGCTTTCCTGCATCACCCATATATTTCTCTCCTAACCAAGTGAGGAAGATCGTAAGAGCTTCACCATCTAGGAAAGTACCCGGAATCGACCTCATAGTTCCACCTCTCTTAAAAAGGGGACCCCGGAAGCTATTTGCCCACTTAGCCAACTTATACACAGTTTGTGCTCGTATTGGGTACTATCCGAAATATTGGAGACATACCACGGTTACTATGATTCCAAAGGCTGGTAAACCGGATGATCTGGTCACATCATATCGCCCAATATGTCTCTTGTCCCTACTCGCTAAAATCCTTGAAAAACTCATGCTTCCCCATCTCCTCACGTTCACCGAACACTTACTTCCCGATCAGCAGTTTGGCTTCAGGAGGTCACTCTCTTGCCCTCTCCAACTGCAGAGGTTTACAAACTATATAAAGGACGTTTTCCACAGAGGAGAGGTTTGTCGGGTGGCCTACTTTGATGCTGAACAGGCTTTTGATCGGGTGTGGCACGAGGCGCTCTTGCAAAAACTTAACCTACATCTTCCATACAACCTATATTCGTTCGTCGAGAGTTTCCTGTCAGGAAGAAGCTTCGTTGTGAATGTGCAGAACCAGCTATCCAGCACTAGAGCAGTCCGAGCATCTGTGCCGCAAGGAAGCGTCTTGGGCCCTTATTTGTATATTTTCTATTGCCACGACATACCACTCCCTGCTGAGCCTGATTTCTCGGCTTTATATGCCGACGATTTGGTTTATGCGGTGAGGGATGGAGATGAAGGTGCGGCACACAGAAGGCTTCAAATGTACATCGACGAACTGGGTAAATGGTGCAACAGATGGCGGTTAAAAATCAACCCGACCAAATCAGCGTCAGTCACCTACACATACCGGATACGCTATGCTGAGCCAACACTTCTATACATGCAGCAGCCTATTCCGAACAAAAAAGCTCACTGTTACCTCGGGATCACGCTAGATTCTCGCCTCACGTACGCCGAACATGTGACTAACCTACTTCAACGCCTCAGATCCCGAACTTATCAATTGAAACCATTGCTCTCCAACCCAAACCTTAGTACTTTCAATAAGATGCTCATGTATAAAGTATTGATACGTCCGATATGGGTTTACGGCCTCCCTGTCTGGGGAACATGCTCAAGATCCCAATTCCGGAGACTTGAAGGTCAGCAGAATCGCACCATCCAAAGGTCTATACTGAACACTCCACCTTTCGTACGTAACGAAACTATATACCACGACTTTGAGCTAGAATCGCCCTCCGACTTTCTCAATAGCACAATGGCTCACTTTATGAATTCTAACACACTCCACGCAAATTCCCTAGTATCGGTTGGATTCGATCGACCATCTGTTCAACGACTGACAAGGCCGAGGCACATTCGGGATCTGGTCACAGAATCCTGAACACCACTATGAAGAGTAAATAATAGACAGTTATATTATTTGATCAATATTGTGACGTTGTGAAAAGTGAAATTTATTTTTTATTTTATCAATTTTGTGTCATTCACTGCGCCACTATAAAATAATAGTGGCAAATGCTTTTACTTTGTACAACTAACAGTCTAACCACTTTACATTGAGGAATGTTTGTATAAAACGGTCTCTAAATAAACTATTTCAAAAAAAAAAAAAAAAAAAAAAAAGAAAGTCTCGATACCAATCTCATAGAGTTATCCACAAGAGACCGCATTCGATCTCGAGACTGATTCGTGAGACTCGATAGCCCAAGGAGTCTCGAGACATGTGATGTTTCATTTACACTTGCGAGTCCGTGCGGTGACTGCAGCATAGAGATAGTTTTTGTGTAAAAACAGTCGTGAAATTTTCTTGAACGGATTCACATCAAGCCCTTGCTTTCATAATACCGTACAAAATTGGTAAAAAGCTAAAAATGAAAAAAAGGAAGTGTTGGGTGAGGAAATGAGTGGATCGACGGGGTGAAATGGGGGTATGTTCCATTCATGTAAACGAGTTGCGACTGGAAGATGCCCAACAGTCACGGAATTTCATTCGGATGCCGGAAGTGCAATTTGAACTGCTTCTGGATTCGGTGAATTTGGTATAAACACAAGTCAAGTCTCCGAGACCTTGAAAAATCTTCTGGCGCTGGCAGAAGACTGGAGACCAAGTCTCGAGACCTGGAAACCGCATGTCCACTTGTGACCTGTGCACTCTCTCGGAGACATGTTCGTACTTGTCTCCGATACTGCTCTCCGGGCCACGTCCATTCGCGATTCGAGTCTCATGACTACTCTCGAGACTGTTTTGCCTCAGGTGTACACCTAGCTTTTCAATAATTTCATTCGAAGTATGCAACTAGAGAGGAGTGTCTGGACACCGAGGGCCAGTGGCACCGCCAGCGCGTTCTGGTGAGAGTTTTTGCAACTACCTCCTACAGCGTACCTACCTACTTGCTGTCTTCTATCGGTACCCATTCATACTGAATCACTGATATCCTTCAAAAATGCAATGAATAAGACAAATTTTATTTAGAAAATTCCTGTCATGCAGTATGATCGTATGAGCAAATTTTCGTATAATTACGTTGAATTATTTAGAATTTTTAGCACTTTGATTGTAACCAGATTGCAAACTACCAATTCAATGAATCAAGTAGTCAATCCCTTAGTGAAAATTCAGATTAGTTGGACATGCAGGTCAAAATGACGTTTTAGAAGTATATTTCGGGAGTTGTGCGAGCAAAAAAAAAAACAAAAAAAAAAAAATGGCCGACCATTCATGTGGTCTCGAACTCACGGTCTTCGGCACATGAGACCGTTATCCTGACCAATGGTCTACTCCACGACGATCATTTAGGAAACAATCACAGTACTTCACTACTCAGTAGGAAATTTATGCTTTTGAGGGAGGTCTCCAAAGCGCTCTGAAACGATTCCTATCTCTGCGTCTGAGTGCATCGATGTGTTAGGAGGCCGAATCGATACTATCGAGACTATTTGGTGGAAGGTCACAAGGAGACTGCGAGTGCAAGATGATAACGAAACGGAGATAGTAGGTAGAGATAAGAGGAAGTTACAAAAACTCTCGACAGAACGCGCTGACGGCGCCAATGGCCCTCGGTTTCCAGATACTCCTCAACTTAGAGGTAACCGGAGGTCCAAAGGGCTTGCGGAACGCCGAATTTCCAATTGAATTCAATTTGTTTCAAATTAAATTAAACCTTTATATTTCAGTATGAAAAATGGGTGCGTACCTATATCTAGGTAGATAAGTGGATAAGGGGAGGGAAGAAACTTGTGGAGTGGATAGGTAGTAGGTCACTCCCCAGTATTGCACTAATTATTGCATAGACATGTACCTACTCCTACCAACTGCAGCCAATAGGCACCCGCTTCATTGAACTTTCCTCCAAACTTTTAACATGGAATCATGTTTTAGCGATGGATCCCCCGCCGAAAAGTGAGACTATAAAGTGAGATGAAAGTAGCGCCAATAATTGTGATGATTTCCGCTTACAACCGAGTCGTTGCTAGGGATATGATACTTCGTCGTTTTTCATCCCACAAAATTCGTTGACCATTCGTCCGAAAGCTCTCGATTTATCCAACCATACTATATTAACTACTGCGAAGTGCGTGGCCAACAAGCTGAGTTATGAGCATGGTTATATGAATAATTGTTGACACACAGGTGATCATTCTCAATTATTGATATTGTGAACATGATTGCAACCGCTTGTTAATTTCTGATGATTTCATTGAGCTGGTTTTTCGATTATGTTCAGGTGATCCGAATATTGCGAGAACGGTTTGATTTGTGAAGCGGTGGTTAAATCATTTTAATAGGTAATTTCTATACTTTACACTATAGGAAGCTGTAATTTCGTATGTAGCCTCTTTAGCCTCTTTCTATAATAAAGTGAATGTTTACTCGCGAGTTTCTATTAGGAGATCATCATCTCACAAGAGATCAATCGCCGTGATCATTTCTATAATAAAGTGAGAGTGAGGTGCTAAAACATGATTCCATGTTTTTAACATTTTAGCAGTCAGGCTCAAAGTAATAACATCCGGGGGGGGGTACCCTGGCGGGGTCAAGGGGCGGAGCCCCTTGCGAGGCCCGAAGGGCCGAATTTTTTTCATGTTTTCCTACAAAGTATGCTACTTGATTAAAAATGTTTTGCGTTGTAAAAATTTTCTACTAACTTTGTTAGCTTTAATATTGAAATGGTTTTGTAAACACTTTCAGTGAAGTTCGGGAGCTTCCATACCCAGGTACTACTCTGTTTTTCAGACTTGAATTTAAAAAAAAAGGTGAATTTAATTGGTGAAAAGTTGAATTTATTTGGAGAAATGTTTAATCAAATTGAAAAAAAAAGTATATTTACCAGGGGAGAGGGTCAATTTGATTGGAAAATGGTTCAATTCTATTGAAAAAAGGTGAATTCAATTGAAAACTCGGCCCTTCGGGCCTCGGATCACCTGCTATAAATCACATAATCGAAACACCAGCTCAATGAAATCATCAGAAATTAACAAGCGGTTGCAATCATGTTCACAATATCAATAATTGAGAATGATCACCTGTGTGTCAACAATTATTCATATAACCATGCTCATAACTCAGCTTGTTGGCCACGCACTTCGCAGTAGTTAATATAGTATGGTTGGATAAATCGAGAGCTTTCGGACGAATGGTCAACGAATTTTGTGGGATGAAAAACGACGAAGTATCATATCCCTAGCAACGACTCGGTTGTAAGCGGAAATCATCACAATTATTGGCGCTACTTTCATCTCGCTTTATAGTCTCACTTTTCGGCGGAGGATCCATCGCTAAAACATGATTCCATGTTAAAAGGTTGAATCAGATTGGAAAATACTTTATATATTGACTAGCTGTGCACGGTCGCTTCGCTCGCTCATCCAAGAAATGAATGTAAATCATTGTGTACCATCACTTTAATTTCAGATCAATTATGACAATACTGTTAGGTAAATACTATCTACAGTATAGAAAATACTATCCACCACATCCGGAGAGGCTCTTTCGTTCCAAGGTTCCGCAATTATAGTAAAATTCAGCATAGTTCAGCTAAATTAGCTACATCTCTGCTGATTGGAGTGTTATATCAAGTTGTAATTATGCCCTACCATAACCTGAGAGACCCCGTTCAAAAATTCAGTGAAGATACACCAAAAAACTGAAAAGGAACAAAATGAGCTAAAGAGCCCACTGGGCTGACTAGAATGGTTTCTCAAGTTGTAATAATTATTCTCTACCACAGCCAAAGGCCAATCGAAATCGTCCAATTTCCAGCATTTCAAGATCGATTCGAACAAAATTATTTATAGAGTTTACACTGCTGATTATGGCGATTCTTCATGTTGTAATGATCCTCTACCACACACAGGGAGATCCCGTTCCAAATTTTAGCATCTCAAGTTGAATAGAAACCAAAATAGTTTCAGAGTTCACTCTACTGATTACAGTGACTCTTCAAGTTTGAATTATACACTACCGCACCCGTGGGGGAGGGGGGGGGGGGGGTCCAGACTTCAGAATCTTGAGTCTTGAGTTGAATATGATCAAAGTCAGTTATTTATATGGGTGATTCTCAAATAAGTAACAACTTCCCCGTTAGTGAGATTTTTAAATTTGACCTCATTGGAAAATTTGGAAAAAAAATCGGAGTGTTCCTAATACCTTCCTAGAAGTGATGAATAACAGGAAAAATATCGGAATAAACTTTTTTGAGTTTTTATGTGAATTTTAAATTTTGGGAATCACGGAGGGTTACACAAATGGCACGGAAGTTACGGTACTGGGCACGGCGATTACTGGACTACCACGGATGTTACATAAACTACCAGGAATTGTTACTTCGTCACCACGGAAGTTAAAAAATTCATCTTTGTGGCCTCATTAGTTCTTGAAAATTATATTTTACAAAAGGAAATGAATAGTTTGACTATTGTAGAGTAACGAACTTTTATTTATGTATTTTTAACACAATTGTATGCCTTTCAATGGTTTTAGGCTTTTAGAAAAACTAGTTTTACAGACTTAGATTCAGTCTTATTAATAATAGAGATATTTATTTTGTACTTTTTTTTAGAACGAAAAGTAAACGTTGAGTTTTCAATCACAACATCATTTTATATCTAATACAAATTTACACAATAAGATTAAGCGTATTTTTTAACAACATAGGTCCTTAAAAATTCTACCGAGATCTAAAATTAACGTTTTAAATGTTTTTTGAGGTATAATCACGCTTAGAACCTATTTTAAGGACCCGGGTTTCAAGTAGAAATTTACTTGTACTTGGTAGTAGAGTAACTAAAAACAAAACTTTCTGACTTTTCCTTATGAATCATATAAAAACTATCAATCAAGTTTTTTCTACAGCTAATCAGACTTGAATAGACATACGTTTTCTTTTACTTCAGTCTTCTTTGCAAACACTATTTATTCAAAGAAGTTACCTACTAGTAAATGGCAGGAAACGAAAGAATTCACTTAAAATTTCAACTAAGAACAACATTTCGGAACGACATAACGTTTCCAAATAAACTATTCAAAGAACAAAAGAAATATATAGTAAATGCCAGGAAAGAAACGAATCGACGTAAGACTTTTAACTAAGAATCAACTTTCAGAACGACATAACTATAACGTTTTAAAATAAACTAAGCACCTATTCAAAGAGTGGCTTTAAATCAAAATTAATCAGTTAAATTGTTCTTCAAGACCTCAATATATTTATGTTCCTCCACAGCCATGTAACGTCTTGAGGTAGATTTAGGGGACTCCTTCAATTTAAACAAAATCCCATTTTTGTGTAGGTTCTGACGATCTGGAGGGAGGGGCCAGCAAAAGTTATTATAGCCAGTGCCTCGGTTCATGAAATTCACCTTTAAAATGTCCCCAGTAACTTTCTCAACAATACCTGAAAAGAAACAAAAAATATTAACTAGGTAAATAACAAATAAATGAGGTAGTTCAAAACGTTATAAATATCTATAAATAGCTGACGATTTCGAATAAGTCCATCTCTGCTAACCAGCAACTTGTTTTTACTAACATCTAAATCATAATAGGCTAGTCGAATGTTACATGTCTAGTGAGAATATTTTACGTTGAGGGATTTGCTTTTTTATATTATTCGGGTTAGTCCCAGGAGTGTGTCCCTAAATGTATAGTTTCGAAGTACCGCCGCTAATAACTGGTAAGTAAAACCTTTGTTAACGGCACTGTTCTTAAGATAATAAGATCAAATCATTTAAATTTTTTTCCCTCATATGAGAGAGGGGTTAGTATCAGTTATATATCCCGCATTCAATGTGTTGAAGAACTCATAGATGTTAGTTGAATGGAGAAACCGGTGCTGAAGAGTCTCCATTAGGAGAATAGCCCCCTGGAAACGATCCACAAGACAAAACCAGGGGACGTAAAACACCACCTGACACAATCCCTGTTTCACACGTGAGAAAGGAGAAGAAAATTGTATAGCAACGCTGAAACCATTCCCCGGATCCCCTCAGAAAAAAGGCGTTTTACTGGTATAGTTGTGCTGTACCTAAATCTTCTCTTTCCAGCTCGTTTTTCCGCGCAAGTTTCGTCGGGCGGGAGAGAGGGGGCGATTGGGAACTCGGGGGCGATAAGTTAGGCGAAAAGGCGATAAGTGTCTTTCCCTCGCCGGTTCAACGGTTAACCGGTTGGCCGTCTCCCAACTCGGTTTTCACTCGGGTTGGTAATCCGGGATGTAGCGGAATCGGGCCATTACGGGGGTTTCGGTGGAATGGCTTGGACGGAGATATCGTAACGGACGTGCGAAGTGTATTCTGGACGATATGAGCAGGACGTGGATGCTAAAGGAAAGAAAACGGAGTTAATGAAAACCTACTCTGATTTCAAGATTATCAAGACTTACGTGGTCGCGCTGACTGTGGTTGAGCCAACGTCAGTTTATTATCAAGACGGTCATCTGTGTCCTTTTGCTTCCGAGTCCACCTATAGGAACCGGAATCTTTGTTTTCGCTTTTGGGAGAATTGAAGTTTTCGGTCTCCAAAATCAAAATTTACACTTGCATTTTACGTTTGACCATTATGAACAACTTTGGTTCCGTGTCGTGTGTGTGTGTGTGTGTGTGTGTGTGTTTAGTGGGTCCGCAAATCCATGTAACAAGCTTATTTCCACAGTTTCCCTCTGATTTGGATGCAATTTTTAGTAAATGTGTGGTTTAGGGTGTCAAAGGTCCCCTATCAGTTTCATCGTTTTTGTGTCAATACTTCACTCTGCGCATGGGCCAATGTAAATTCTACCAAGCACCATTTTCTCACGTCCTAGTCGTCCGATCTTGCTCAATTTTGGATGATAGGGGATAACGATTTTATCATCCCATATCAATTTCGACGTGATTGTACCATTAATAGCAACTGCGCATGCGCCAATATGTAACCCTTGTAGCTTCACTTCCACTGTTTTCATCTGTTTTGGATGACATTTTCAGGCAATGCGCGGGCTAGGGGGTAGGTGGTCGCCATAAGGCGGGTATCGACAGTGCGAGGCATGCGGGGCAAGCAGCCTCGCACTGTCGATACCGGGGTTTCTCGCTATGAGCCGCTCGCACCGCACCGAATGAATGAATGAAAAACATGTTTATTTTCTGTAGTACAGCAGGATAGAGAAACTAACATGGGACGCTTTGGTCCTAAGACCATCAGCGGAAGAACCGTCAATAATTTATCATTGCTGTAATAAAGGCTTGCAATCACATAAACAAATACATAACAATTAAATACAAATTGGTCAAATTAAATACAAATAAATTCAACAGACAATTAAATACATTTGATCAAATATTGAAATACCTTCATAACCCAATATTTAATACATTAGTTAAAGAATAATATTACATATAAAAAGCAAATACAACTGTTTAATATTAAGGAATGAACAATAGGACGAAACAATGAGGAGGATTCGAGAAGAGAGATATTATATCAATTATTATTATAATTAAATTCAGAAATAAGAAATTCTCTATATCGCCAGGCTTTTCGAAAATAGGAGCAAAGTGCCGGAACCGCGATAGGCAAAGCAGGAGCTCGTCGGCAAAATGACTGTGCTCAAAGGTGCCTCGGGCCGAGCCGTTTGAAGCGTCGAAACCGATCCACATCTGCCACGGGCACACAAGGCAATCGCCATGTTAACTGACTACCTTCGAGTTAGGTGGTTCATGTGCTCGCATCGAGCGTGCGTGGTTACAACGTTAACCAACCGCGTATGCCTCACCCTTAGGCAAATGTCGTGAGCATTCGGGGCGAGCTGCCTCGCACTGTTTCATTGTAGACAAACCAATACTTCACTCTGCGCAAGAGAAAACGTGAGCTCCATTATAGGCTCAATTTTTTAACACTCTAGTTTTCAATTCTGCTTCCAGCAAACAAACTGGTGGGTGGATATGTAGGAGGGTAACGAGAAATTAAACCGATAACTAAACTTTGAGCTTCCAAATCTTAGGTATACAGTTTGCAATGAAAACAGAGCCAATACAATGAGCGTCGACATTTATTCTTTGGCCAGCCACACGCTGTAGCTAAAAATCATCCACTTGCGAAACTCTTTGAGGCAGGTGCACAAGTCCGGGAATGCGTTGAAGTAGTGGTGGGGAGTGCGACCCGCATATATGACCGGGTAGCCAAACAATTCGCACGTTGGGCATTATCAGTGTTTCGCTCCGTTCTGTTGGCCAATGCTTTCGTTGCAATAATTTTGTACATATTATTATAAATTAATACCTTATTAATTAATTGGGTACCACCTCTATAAAAGGTCACCCTAAGTAGTAGAGAAACACCTATAAAAAGACCACAACAGTCTTCTCACTTCCGTTCACGTGCTACAACTCAAAGCAGCCTTCTCTACTGCCAACCTAAACACCTCAGTTTGCCTTAAACTTTTTCATACCGGTGTTATTAATCCAATTATTCATATCTTCAGTCCGTCTGTTCTTCAGGCATTTTACTTTATTATTGTATTCTACGGTGCACGGCCTGGGTTGAAAGTATAGAGCTACTGAGTCTCCTCGGTCAGGCTATTACCCACCGGCTACCTACTAGGAGCTAAGGTATGTTTGGCTATTTACTTATTTATTTACAGTTGTACGGGCGAACCCAATTACATCATTACATTTAAAAACAAACAAAGGAATAAAGTGGACGGAAACCAACGAAAAGAAATGAACTTCTGGAGAAAAAAAGAAAGAAACAAAAAAAAAACTGTTCCATTTGAGGCACTGAAAGTTCTGAGTGGTGTGACGACTGAGGACGAAAATCTATTAGTAACTGATATGAAATTAAATAAAGTAAGGGTGGAACTGAAACGAATTGGATGTTGCTGAATTGAATTTCACTGAATTGAATTTAATTAGGGGTGGGACGCGCATATCGCTGATTTGAATGAAGAGAACGGGCTGGAGAAGAAGTCCAAGTCAGGGTTTAGACTCGTCAGGTAATGGCTAAGAGACAAAGACAAAGAGACTACGGCATGTAAAGTTCCGGTCTAGTAGGGTTTAGGTCCATTTAAGGATTTTATACGTTCAAGGAGTTAAATTTCCTCATTACTTCGTCAAATTTAATTGGAGTCAAATTTGAAAGTTTTAAATTGTTTCCCGCATGCAGCCACAACAATCCACTATAATTGAAGGTACTCATGACCTAAGAACAGCCGCCAAAGTTCAGTTTGGTCAACTGTGTAAACATAGTGTGCTATCGCGTAATAAGCAGAGCAAATGGCTGTTGCAGCATGGTGATCTCGTGTCGTCACTACAAATTGATAACGCAATATAGAAACGCGGGCGACTGTTTCGTCTATCGACCTGAGGTCGGCGTGGGAGGTAATAAGGGAGCTGTGGGCACCTTTGCTGTACTGCGTCAGCACCCGGGGAATGTGAGGTTGGGAGAATGCGAGGGGTTTCACGACCCATTTAGCTTCTTCCTTCCAAATGGCTTACACCCCCCCATCACCTACTTTCCTCTCTGAACCCGCCTACATACCACGACTAAAGCGCGCGATATCCTGAACATCTTAAACCCCTGAGTAAGCGAAGTCTACATTGGTAACCACAACAACCCTGATCAGCACACGAGTTCGCGAGATATTCAAGTTGTTATAAAAAGCAATGAGAATAGTTGCGCACACAGTCTATACCAAGGTGATATTTTCGAGACTTAAGTCTCTGGCGTGTCCTTATACCGATGCAAGGCTTATTAACCTTGTTGTCGTGGTGACGAGAAAGCTGTGCTAGTCAGCGCCATTTTATGGCTCTAGTCCTAAATCTTAACCGTCTCAACTCAAGATATGGATATGCGCTCTATTTCGAGCTGGGAAATAACAAACTGCCCTTAATCACCCTATCCTTCAAGCACCTCGAATATCGAAATGCAAGGCGATAGAAGATGGTTAGACGGATTTTCATTTTAATCTTACTTTTGGAGGAAACTACAGAATCGATCATTGTAAATTGATTTATTGGGTGCTCCTTGTAATCTTTCAGCCAATCGACCAGTCTAGTTAATTTCCTGTTTTTACCCAGTCATGAGGCAATCAATAGACAATACGTAGTAAATTGTCGAAAAAGTCATACTCACATAAAACAATAGTTTCAACTAATACGTAATAACGCATTTGAAAACCAATTAACAGTTTCTTACATTGAAATGCTACACAATTAACTGGGGATGATCGAAAATCTGAGATGCCTAGTAGGATACTTTCAAAGTCATGTATTCCGCTGTGAGTTGGTTCTACCTCCACATGAGTTTGCCTATCAAAGAGGGGACGATGAATGCTGGTTTTCGTTCTTTATGTTGGCTTTTACCCACAAACCTTCAATTGATTGAGTGTGCGCACGGTCTTGTGAAATAACGAAATTTAAGGCGTAGTTAATCATATTAAGTTGTTCGGGTCTACGGTCAAAGCTTGATAAGTACACAAACCGTCTGTTATGACGACTGTTCTCAGTAAGATCAAGATCTTAGATGATTGGTATTTCCACTCGGAAACCCATTCCACGAGATAAACTCTTCCCTTATTGTATTTTCGACGGGAGAACATAGAGTCGTCGATCTGGGCAGTCATGTTGAGCCAACCGTACCTATATGACGCTACGTATATGACATGCGCTGATCTCGTTGATGACAAACAGCGATTGTGCAATTGAAAGTGGAGCGTGGATGCACATTGGCTTGGTGACATCATGGAATCCCCAATTTATTATTTTCAATTACGAATTCTCGCGATTGGCCAAGAAAAAATGTCTATTGTCGGTTTCAGGATTTGAAGGATCCTAAAAGAAGGAAAAAGCTGCAATTTATTACGAACGGTTCATTATTCCTGTACTGGACAGCCCTTTTACGAAGATCACTAGTCCATAGAAAATATGGTGCTTTATGGCAATATGGTTAACTGGACAATGTTACCTATCGAAACAAAATAAATTCACAAACAAAATAATAATAATAAATAAAAATATAAATAAAAAAATTTTTTTTTTTGTTTTTTTTTTCAATGTGATTGTGAAGAAATAAAGAACGTTTTGTCGCTTTGAAGAATCGAACCCCAGCCGCCCGTGCTGCAGTCCCACTTCCTACCAGTGCTAATGACTTGTATATGTACTCAGAAAGATTAGCATCCTTTGAGGTGTATAAATTTGGGCTAGTTTTATATATTATCGTCCGTATTTCCCTAAATGTGGGAAACGAATGAATGAGCATACACCAACTCGGGTGATCTCATGCGATCTATTAAACCTCTGAGCATAAATCGATCTAAAAAAAAATATTATTTTATTTCAACAGTTTTTGAGATATCGAATTTTTAACATTTCAGGCCTGATATACTACCCTTTAGGGTCGTAGTTCACGGGTATAATAATTAGTTCCAAGGTATGCTTTCAAAACGACAGTGAGGATATGACCAACAAATCCTGATATAATAATAATAGTCGTTATACTCTGAACGTTATATTATAATTCGGAACTAGTTTCTAACTCTAATATTCAAAGAACGTCTTTCTATATTTTCAAATCTGGAATCCACTTGAGAACTGTTCTCAACCAAGGTACGGCATCAGGTGGTGTTTTTTCGAACTGGATGATTCAGTTGTGAAGTTATTACTATCATATTAGTAAATGAGGGGAATAATTCAAGTCAGTGTTTCCTGTTACCATACATCCCTAAGTATCGTTACACTGACAAGATTCTCCGCGGGAGTACGATTTTTGAGCCCAATTTCACAGAATTCGGGCCAGTAGTTTCGCCCATCCTTGTTAGTTCATTATCCAGCCTTTGAATCACAGCAGGTTAGCTGTGTTTCACATTCATCCACTTTTCCGATCCGTTGCTGTCTCTATTCAATATTCATCGTTTGGACCTATGTTATACATTAATGTTTCGGCCTGATTAAAATCAGATATTTTGATTGGGCGGTTTTTTTGTTTTTTGTTTTTTACACAAAGTATATTCCTAAAGCTCCAATGAAGACAAGGCGGCTGAGACAAGAGAAATTTCATGTTGATTACTAGAGATGAGTCGATACCAAAATTTATCGACTCCCGATACCGATACCTAAAAAATCGATTCCCGATTCTCGATACCGATACCATCGGCGCATAATATTTAACTTGCCTGTAGGTGAAAATTGAAAAACAAAAATTCCTCTTGAACTAGTAATATATATTCAAATTTTTTTTTGTACAACATATAACTTATACTTACAAAAAATTGATCCCAATATATTGTTATTGTTTTTTTTTTTTTTTTTTTTTCTGTTGATTGGATTTTTATTGATCCCAATATATGATTTTTTCGTTATCTATCAAGTATCAATTAATAGGCAACTTTTATTGCCTAGGATTGATTTCTTTCTGAATAAAACAAGTTAAGCAGACTGAATTGATTTTTTAGTTTTTCGTCGGTAACTGTATGGTATTTCCAAATAAGACTGGCGCTTGGCTTTTATACTTGGAAATAACAGCATTGTCTAATGCTTCTGTTTTCACAAACAAAATAACCCAAGCCTAATTGTAAGTTGTGTTTTGGAAAATTCATGTTTCGCAACTGCTAACTTCACACAACGGTTGCACGGTACAACCATCTTCGTTGTTAGATGGTTGCAATAGTACCGTAGTGTAATAAAACGCCCATCACCGGGCGGTATCGGTATCGGCTTTAGGCGATCGATTCTCGATACCGATACCAATGCCTAAGAATCGGTGGTATCGAGAATCGGTATCACACTCTGGCCCTCAGCCACCCTCGCACGATGAATTGGGACCAGTTTAAAGGCAAAATTCTGAGAGTCACATATCTTAAACACTTCCAAAGATAAGCATCCTTTCGATCTCTTCCGGAAAATCCAGGGATTGGATTTATTCAAAAATATTCTGTACTATGGAAGCCAAGAGGAATTTTGAGAAATCAACCCATAAGTGAGGAAATCAATCACTCTCAACGAAGTTATCTCGTTCTTTCGCTGTTTTCTGTCATGTTCGGCTTTTTTCACCGTTACATTTCATTAAAATTAATTTCGAAAGGTAATTTGGCATTTTTATTACTTTTACCTGTGTCTTGACATTATAATTTCGAAAATTCAGGCTGAGAATACATTTTATTGAGTTTTTTGTATTCAAATTCGTTTTTCTCGAAACTAGGAAAAACCATGATAGCTCGTTCTTCCCCTGTACTCCTTGAGTAATTTCAAAGATTTCATAAAAAGCATTGAATTAGAACGGAGCCAGGACCCGCCTTCATATTGATTGACGTTATGATTAAAAGGTCTTGGCCTTATGATGGACGGTGTGACACGGCGCGGGTTAAGACTGCTGATGAAGTCTTAAGGCTGCTGATAAAGACTTCCACCGCCTTTGACGCGGCCTTTCGCCCCCCGCTCTGGAAAACCGAGGGGTAAATCTAACCGATTTGGGGAAGCGAGTTTCCTCCCCCGGCGCTCATTATTGAAAACTTTTAATGACGCGTAATGGGACGAACACTCTCTTCGTCAACCCAACGCCCATAGCCTCACTCTGCAACAACCCTCCATCACGCTCCCATCATCTCCGCTACAAATCGTCAGTGAAAAGCTCGACTGGGACTTTTTTTTTTTTTTTTTTTTTTTCACTTTGCAGCGTAGCAGACTCCGTAAAGTTGGAGTAAATGACTGGAAATAACCTCCCGCTCCTTCATCCAACTCGGAAGTTGTAACTTTCGAATGGAGCAAATGAAAATCCGCAATCACGCTAAGCGAGATGTTAAACCGGAGTTGACGACTTTGAAGTTTATTACAGACCAATTAGCGTTGAAAGTGGCGCCCAACTTACTCCAACTTGAATGTAACGCTCGTCTTAAATCTCTTAAGAATGACTGCTTGATTCTATAAAGCACCATTGTGAGTTGAAGGCTTCAAAAACTAGGGCTATAAGCTGAATGGGAAAATAATCAGTATTACGCATAAATAAAATTTTATTGTGAATTGTTTAATGATAATTGAAGCTCGTTGAATAGAATTACAGGAGTCAAAAAGATCCCAACGTTCTAGAAGTGTCACAACCCAAAAAACTCAGCGAATTATTATTAAAAGGTTGACTAATCAAACTGGTATTTGCCCATATATAACCCTTTTATTTCATAAGTTTACGAGTTTTGTTTTATTAATGTTTCAAATTTTCACTTTCATCCTTTAGGATATATCAAAAGGAGTGCCGAGGATTCAGGTCCAACGAAGTCTCGTAATACAATTTTCGACCCAAGCTTCATATTTATACAGTGACCCTGTAGTTTCGAACGGTATATTATCATTTAATAATGATTAACAGGACGTTTCCATTTGTTTTCGTCACGTCACGAGCGTCACGTCACGGTGGGTTTTTTGGGCGTCACATTACGATCGAAATTGCACCATCGAAATTATATCACGCTACTGTGTTGGTTGCGAGCGTGACGTGACTATGGTGGTTGTGAGCGTCACGAAACTATATAAATAAAGAGGCTAGAAAAATAGTTTGGAAAAAAAAAAAAAAAAATAGAGCTGCAAAGTTTCGATTGACGGAAATTTTGGCGAAACAAACGTTAATCGTTATTAAATGATCTGACTGTAGAACCGTAGATCTACCGTCCGTTTTTTTTTTTTTTTTTTTTAATATATTTTTTATACGAGTTGACAAAGTGAGGACTACGCAAATCAGCTGAGTCAGCTCGGAAGCTCATTTCTCTCCTAATAGAACTTGTAACAGAGTTACCTCCATCAAGGTCCCGTCAGGGCTTCAGAGATAGCGCTGTCGTCGGCCCGTTGATGAAACAACGGGCGTCGCGGCCTGTCCTCGTGTTTTCTAGCAGCTGGGTTTGGCGTTGGATGGGCTTTCCAGGTGACTGGAAACCAATCTACTCTGAACATGGCTCATTAAAAGCTATTAATAGGAGTGATATTTCTCTGACGGGATGCTCTTTACTCTCCTCTACCTTTTTATGAGGATTTAGGTCCCCATTGCACCGCTGGGGGGGGGGGGACCTAAATTCCTTATATGGTAACAGAGCGTGGTTTGGATTATGTACGGCTGACGCCTAGTAGTCCAATCCACTATTTTTTGGGGCGTTAATGTTTCAGAAGAAACATGGCCCAGGGTTCCAGAAGGAATTCCCATTATCACCCTTTGGTATATAAATAATTTCATTGGTCTTTGACTTATAATTTCTCTCTTTTATTCCCCATTTATATTTTCAATTTTTAGCCACCTGAATATTGCTATTATGTCCATTACCAGGTTAGAGCACAATTTAAGTCCCCAAAGTTGGGCAAATTAATTTAAGTCCCCAATGTTGGGCAAATTAATTTATATAAATTTTATTTTCCTTAGGTTTAAGTCTCCATAGTTGAGCCTCCGTTCTGTCCCGTTTTAATTTCACTTTTTCCCATCCTCAATCGCCAATGCAGCTTTTTATGAATGAATGAGCATCAGTTCTCAGCTATTAACATACTTGATCTTCAATCAAGTATGTCTTTAAGGGGAGGAGTGTGACAGAGTTACCTCCATCAAGGTCCCGTCAGGGCTTCAGAGATAGCGCTGTCGTCGTCCCGTTGATGAAACAACGGGCGTCGCGGCCTGTCCTCGTGTTTTCTAGCAGCTGGGTTTGGCGTTTGATGGGCTTTCCAGGTGACTGGAAACCAATCTACTCCAAACATGGCTCATTAAAAGCTATTAGTAGGAGTGGTATCTCTCTGACGGGATGCTCTTTACTCTCCTCTACCTTTTTATGAGGATTTAGGCCCCCATTGCACCTCTGGGGGGGGGGGGGGGGCACCTAAAGCCCTTATAACCTACGAGGCTGAAATTTGGTATTGGAGCCTCTATTGGCCTGCTGTGTACGATTGACAAAGTGAGGACTCCCGTGATCAGCTGAGGACCCCCGTGATACGTGATTTTTATTTATTGGTTACAACAAGAAATCGACAATACTATTTTAATGTTCTAGTCAACTTCTGATACATTTTTTTAACCAAATTTTTGAAATCTTAAAACGTGAATCAATAACAAATGTTAGAGAGTGTTGATTTTGAAAGTTTTTCTACTGCTATGGCCACTACAGTTGCTCAATTGCACATAAACTTTGTCCTCCACTGTTTTTCAGCATGTAGAATCAATTTATGGCGTCAAAAAGTCGACAATGTTAATAGAAACGGCTAAATTTCGGTTATCTGGTTTCTACAGATGTAAGTAAAGTAGGTACAAATAAAAAATCATACCTCAAGTGATTCACATATCAAACATCAATCATCGGCCAAAATAACTCCATCAGTTAAAAGTGATTCACACAGTCCGACTATGGTTACGCAGTTTGTGCGGATCGACTATTGCAGTTTTGACAACAGTCTCTACAAAAATCCACTATCATGTTTCATGGACTGGCGTGGCTGGATAGTGCAAAATGTTAAACTTATTTTAACATGGAATCATGTTTTAGCGATGGATCCCCCGCCGAAAAGTGAGACTATAAAGTGAGATGAAAGTAGCGCCAATAATTGTGATGATTTCCGCTTACAACCGAGTCGTCGCTAGGGATATGATACTTCGTCGTTTTTCATCCCACAAAATTCGTTGACCATTCGTTCGAAAGCTTTCGATTTATCCAACCATACTATATTAACTACTGCGAAGTGCGTGGCCAACAAGCTGAGTTATGATCATGGTTATATGAATAATTGTTTACACACAGGTGAACATTCTCAATTATTGATATTGTGAACATGATTGCAACCGCTTGTTAATTTCTGATGATTTCATTGAGCTGGTGTTTCGATTATGTGATTCATAGCAGGTGATCCGAATATTGCGAGAACGGTTTGATTTGTGAAGCGGTGGTTAAATCATTTTAATAGGTAATTTCTATACTTTACACTATACGAAGCTGTAATTTCGTATGTAGCCTCTTTAGCCTCTTTCTATAATAAAGTGAATGTTTACTCGCGAGTTTCTATTAGGAGATCATCATCTCACAATAGCTCAATCGTCGTGATCATTTCTATAATAAAGTGAGAGCGAGGAGCTAAAACATGATTCCATGTTTTTTACATTTTAGCAGTCAGGCTCAAAGTAATAACATCCGGGGGGGTCCAGGGGGGCAAAGCCCCCTGGCGGGGTCAAGGGGCGGAGCCCCTTGCGAGGCCCGAAGGTTTCTTTTTTATGTTTCGCACAAACCATTTATATACCATACTTCGTATGAGTCGCTACAGAGGGTGCTGTGAATGAAAATTGCGAAAGCACTCATCAAGACAAATCTATCGATACCGGAAATTCATTTTTCAAAATGTTGGTGCTTAGCCAGTTTGTGAATAAACCATTTCAACTAATATCTACTTTCCCCAAACTCCTACTGGAGTGAGTTGAGACACTCCAAAACCGTCGTGTCCGGAACGTGAGGAACGGGGACGAACGCCAGTGCATTCTGGAGGCCCTGAGGAATATTAGGTCAAATAAGTACATACCTGCAATAAGAGTAGAAAATTGTGAAATGGTAATACCAAATAACTTTAACTGGCTTTTAAACAATTCTCAATCAAAATTTCCATCTGATTTCCGTTAGATGCTTGCTTTTTAGCTAGGTACCGTGGAAAGTGAAGCGTTGTTGTGTACGGAAGGTCGAAAATCGTTCGTCCTCCAAAATCTAAATATTAGCAACTTGTGGTTACATGCCTGTCAGTATGCGTGATTGTAGCGATTGCTTAGAGCAAAGCTATTACCTATAGTTTTCTACCAAAGCTCATCTTGCTCAATCAATTCGAGAATGGTAGGAATCAGAAAGGATTTTTTAAATTTCTTTATTATTATTTTTATTTGCATTCATTTATTTTTTATTGAACAGAGAAAATTTTTTATAATAATTAGCAACTACATTGTATTTGATTTCTATAGGTGCACAATTAGGTTATTAAATAGTTTTATGACTTCCTGGATCACTGTAATAGTTCAAAATTCGACACTGTGATTACAAAACAGGAATGGCTATTAATTTATTCTCAAAACCACATGGCTGATTTTTGAAAATATCCATCAGAGTCAGATGTAAATAAATATATAAATAAATAAATATCCATGAAGCTCTGATATAATAATATTCCGCATTTATCACTTCATTGTATTCTTGATTGCGCTTCATCACTGCTGCCGAAAAACGAACAATCTAAATCCAGCCTGTTGTGGAGGGACTACAAAAGTCCTTTAATATCAGTAGTATGTTAAAGTCTTCTGTACAACTTGAGTGCCAGATTGTCCCGTGGGACTTTGAAGGGGAGAAAAGTTTAATCGAGGCGGTAGGTAGTCGAAGGATATAGCGATGCGACCAAATACTTGGTTAGTTGAGGAAAAGTGGGTGGTGGAGGGCGCGAGGGGTTGGGGGTATCGAGTTGTAGAGGCGCATGAGGGTCTTTTACGGTCTGATTCTCAAAGAGCTCGGTAGATTAACGACGAACTTTTGGGGCCCTGGGGCGGTTTTCTCTCAAGCGGCAGTTCTGAAGAGGTTTTATGTGATTTCGGTATTTCGCTCGTTTGAACGTACAAAGGACGAGGATGGGTCTCTACAGATAGTGAGTTAGTGGCTTCTATGTGTATGTTTCCATGCACATATACAGCAATCAGACTACAGCAGGAACAACAAACTCCTGTTTCTCTAAAGCTTTCAAATAGATCATTAAACAATAATAGAGGTACTTCAATAGATTCTTTCCCCATTTATTTGGAATAAACCAAACTCGGCGGTCGTCATGATCGAAGGAAACAGAGGTCAAAACTATCACTACAATGAATGGAATTATAATAGGTAAAAGTTAAAAAAAGTAAAGTAAACAATCATTCCAGATTGATGCTTTTCGTCCGACTACCTCGGGCGACGCGGGCGTCATCAGCTGTCCTCCAAATGGAGGATCAGGATTAGTTCTGATGATTTCGTTTAAAGCTACTCATTGCCTCGCCCCCTTAATTGGAGAGGGGTTCGCCGTACAGATGCGAGAAACTACTTGGGCCGGAGACCCTTACCTGGGCGGTCAAGTACTGTGAAGAACATACTCTGGGTGATCACACAAAATTTTATTTAGGGATGACGAACAATGACAAAACCGATCTCACGAGAAATTAAGCTACTTCATTTAAACAATTTAATTCACACAGAGGTAACTGGGGACAAAGAGTTTTTCATTCTTCACAACAACCAAGAGTACAAGCGAACACATAAACAAGGATACCATCATGACATCATGTATAGAATGAATGTGAATTAATTCCCAACATTCTCCCACCTTGATGAGTATCACGAATAAATACACATTAACTCACACCAATAAACATTAATACACATTTCTTGAACACTCTGAATTAAAATAAAGAAATACAAGATTTGGTCAAAAAGTTCCATTCAGCGGTATCTTACAGGGAACGTAACCCTTTGACCAGATACTCTCCATGATGGTATTCTTCTTTGTTGATTCAGACAGGTGACTGGCAGAGGGTTCTTCGTCAAAATCGTCGCTTCAATCAATATCCTGAGTTTCATCATATCCAAAGATCTCAAGAGGATGAATCCGTTTCAAGGCCTGCCCTCAGCTGTCCTCAGGTAGACCACTCTGGTCTTGTTGTCTTTCCCACGAATGATTTCTTCAACAACTCCCAATGGCCAATCCAATCTTCTAGTCCCATCTATTCCGACTAGAACTACTTCACCTATTCACAAGCTCACGAGTGTTTCTGAATCGAGATCCAGTAAGAGAAAGCAGGCCTAAATATTCTGCCCTGGATCGCTGACGAAGGTCTTCCTGCACTCTCTGCCGGTGCTGGAGACGACGAAATAAACTAGTGCTGTCCAAGACGTCACATTCAGGAACTCCTGTTTCTCTGATCTCCTGCAAGAACATCTGAGGTGTGATAACCATAGGGTCGTTCAAATCCTCAGAAACATATGTGATTGGTCGAGAATTATATAATGCTTCTACATCACATAGAACCGTGTAATGCTCCTCATGATTCAAAGAATCACGCCCAAGCTTCTTCCGCAGGAGAGACTTCCATCCGCTCCCAGAATCCACCCCACCAAGCAGATGTGGGGGGAGGGGGATTAAAACTCCAGTCAATTTTACTAACTTGGGCATAATCAGCGACCTTATTCCAGTCAATATCTTTAATTGCATTTATAAAAAGACGGAAGATTATGCCATTTCCATAGTACATTACAGCTGGGCGACCGCAGCGTGCAATAACAATCCAGAATGCAAGCACGAAGGCTTCAGGGCATAAATATGAAACTAGATTCTAGTGTACAGCTCGGTAAATAGAACAGGTGAGCATACATATCCAGACTTTTGTACCGTCTGCCATGTATAGTGGTCCAGCACAGTCTATTTCTCACGCCTCAAAGACTTTTGCATCGCGCACTCTTTCTTTTGGTGATGGGGGTGACTCAACGTCCACATTTTTAGCTACAAACCGTCGACAAACAACACAGTTATTGGTTACCTTTCGCATAGCTCTATGGTCTTTCATTACCCAGACCTTTCCCTAAGTGAATTCAACAAACGCTGACAACTAATGTCTCCATTTCGACAACGGTAATGAAATAGCAGCTTGTCAAAAATTCGGTGCTGGGGAAGGATTGTGGACGACCAGAAGTCTTCCGAGTCTTTTCTTGTCCAGATTTTCGTACGAACCCGCAACAGGCCATCTTCATTCTTGCGAGCTTTTAGTCTCCTCAAAGAGATAGCATTCTTCTAAGCACAAACCTCACATTGAATCAGGTGAAGGAATCACATTTCAGCTACTTCCAATTCGGACAAGGTCAATCGTTCTCTATTTTTAGCAGAATCCTTGTAAGCATTATGACAAAAACGCACAATCCATCCAACTATTTTCAGCAGCTTCCAGTAGCAAATCACTTCCAGCAGCTCCAGTAAGCTACCTACTCCCTGAGTCAACAAACATGAAAATATTGGTCCATCATAACAGGATGCAATAGGAGACTTACGTCTCTCCTCTAAAACTTCATTTTCATCTGTTTCAAAAGATATTGATGGCCAGTCACTTTTGGCTAACCGTTGCCAAGAAGGGCCCCATTGGGACCCAATCAAAACATGAGATAAACATCCTCTACTAGCCAAGTCAGCTGGGTTCAGAAACTCTGGAACATGGAACCAAGAGTTCGGATGTGACAAGGAGCAAATTTCCTAGACTCTATCACCAACAAAATCAGCCCACGGTTCTTAACGCTGAATCCAAGAAAGCACTGTTGATGTGTTACTCCAGTAATACGTTCAGTTAATATTATCAATTACTTTCAGAATACTGTGGCCCAATCTTGCTCCCACAGGGGCTGCCAGAAGCTCTAGCCTTGGGAAATTGACCTTCTTCTTGCGGGCCACCAGTGATTTTGCTGCTATCAGCTGCACCGACACAATACCTTGGTATTCAGCTCTGAGATACACCGTGGCAGCGTAAGCCACCTGACTCGCGTTACAAATGTGTATAGTGTGAGAAGATCCTCGGGGGAATCTATGCCAATCAACCAACGAAGAACAACGACCTGTTCCAATAATGGGATTTCCTTGATCCACTGGAGGAATTCTTTTTCGGACTTAACATCTATTGGTGTGTCCCAATCGCCTTCTGATACCCAAGCCTTCTGTACCAGTCTTTTAGGCACAACTATTACTGGGCAGGTCAACCCTATGGGATCATGCAGTCTCTGTGTAGAGGACAAAGGCAACCTTCTGGTCACTGAGCAAAAATCTATGTCACAAAAATTGGGTTCATTTATTTTCAGTGAGTCAGTGTCCTTTAACCAAATCAAACCAAGAACTCACGTTCCCTTCACTCCATCAGCCTTTTCCCCTGAAAACTCCCATCCATGTAGCTCGAATTGTGCCACGGAGAATAAAAAGCTGGCGTGTTCCATGAAAACTTTCGCTTCCTCCAAGGTTGAGCTTCCAACATAATTGTCGGAGTACAAACACCGTCTCAGCTGTTCTATCACACCAGGAGATACCAAAAGTTCACCTTTCTCCAACAATTTCTGAAAATGTTCCTAATGATGATCAAACACAGCTCCCAGAAGGAATGGGCTACGGCATACACCAAAAATTACTCTAACTTGCCTGAAAACTCTCAATTGGTTATTTTCACCCTTCAAAATAAATCTGAGGAAGTCACGGCCAGATGGATGTAGGAAAATCTGTGAGAAGTCCTTCTTTACATCAGCAATTAAACTGATTCGCCCAATGCGAAAGCGTAGCAGTACTTACGGTATTAACTCAATCAGATTGGGCCCAGTCTCAAGGCATTGATTGAGTGATTCTCTTTGTAGACACTGGTCAGTGTGCTCCTTGACTGCAATTGCACGATCTTCCCTTGACTTGACCTGTGCCGAATCCTCAATTCCAATGGTATCTAACCTCCACTAATCCGTAACAGAAATATCAGCCGTAAATAGAAAGAAGTGCGACAAGGTAGTTGTGTGATAAGTTTACACTCCAGGAATAGTTCGGTCAAAGGGATAGTTGGGACGGGTTGGCAAATGATTTATGTGTCAAGGACATCAAAATTATAGGAATGCTCTCCGGACGAACTTTCAATGCGTAACTTGTAGCACTGGTGTTTCTTAGGCCCAGAAACATATACACCGAACAAAGCATGCTCCACATACACCTCACCAGTAGGAGCTAAATTCAACATCGAAGTCTTTTGGTGATGTACGATCGATGTGAACCACTGTCAAAAAGGACTCTAGCTGTCATATCTGGGGCTGTCCTCAAACGAACCAAGACAGTTTGCAACATAACAGCATTATGACAGATGTTTGACAAGTTGCTCCCTACGCTCGAATCAGTAGTGGATTTCTTATGTGTGGTCACTTCACGTTTGGGACACGTCAAGGGACCGTTTTTTCCATCACAGAGAATGCACTTGTTGCCAGACCTGCAAGTACGTCTGCTGTGACCTTTGCGCACACATTGGAAAAAAGCACCCCACCCAACACACACAACACAAGTGTGTGTTTGCGCACGCAATTTTAAGTTTGATAAAAAAAAACTAACTATAAATTTGATTTTTAACAAAAAAGAAAAGTATAAGTAAGTAGATATTTTTTAGATAAGTATGTAAACTACACTGCCTACTGGTACACTAGGAACCAGATGAACGCCCTCCTGACGGGAGGGACAAAATGGGTTTACCGGTTAATAAAGGACAAAAGCCAGTGTGAGAATATTTCAAAAAGCAAAACTTTGTAATGACAGCAAAATATACAGCCAACTATTCCCAAGACTGCGATTTATAAAATCAACAATTAACTAGAACATTAAAAAATGTTTGCTCAAAATTATGCTGAAAAACGTGCTTAAATGTCATTAATATTTGCTAAAAAATCTGTAAAAACTGCAAATAAAAGCATAACACCCAAAATCTTTTTTAGATCACCGAATTTTATTTTTTTATGAGTTGTTTCGCCATAAAAGCGGTTTTTTTAACAATAATTACTGAAATTGATCAAATTTCAATACAATTCAACAATCGATATGATAGGTATTTCAAAAAAATTCGCTCATGACTGCATGACTGGAAATTTTTTTTCAAAATGGCTCAAATCCTCTTTTTTTCATTAAACAGGCTTAATCCATATTAAAAATGGTCGTATCTCTTCTAAAACGTAAGAAGTATTCTCTAAATTTTATGGTGCAATCGTCAGTTCTATATACAAACTATTTGGACAATTTTAGAATCAGGGAGAATTAATTTGCTCCGTGTTTTAAATTGTTTTTCCCGTTTCCCCAAAAAAAGTTTAAATGGATACCTTTAAGCCTGTTTGAAAGAAAGCTCTTCAATTAATACTGTCATTTGAATATCGCAAAGTCTATACTTGTACTAAACAGGCACCGAATATGTGAGAACTGGGAAGCACCACTTTTCTACCTCTAGGTGTGATTCCCAACATTTCTATTACAGGTCAGATTCCTGGCATGGGGAGTTATGAAGATATCAACTCACTTTAGTAGCAGTTTGGGGAGCTTTATAGTTCAAGTGGAAGGTACATTAGTTGGTTCATTGTCAGATTCCCCGCATGCCTGTGTAACCATTAGTTGTGCAATCGTGAAAAAACATATTATTCACGCATCGTCAACACTGGTTTGCAAATTCCCGTCCGAATTTGAGATTTGTTTGAGGTTCACTCATTTGATCGAAGATTTGATTTAATTCTCATTTGCTTTGGCCATCATTCACCTGGTGAACAGGCACGTAGCCAGGATTTTGCCTTGGGGAGGGTCCAGATACCCCCCCCCCCCCCCCCACGCCCACCGGCTCTCTTCCCATTTCAATAAATTTTAAAATACTAATTTTAAGTCACAGGAGAAGAAATGTTTTACAAACATGATGAAATACTATCTTTAATAAGGCAAAAATATTTAATAGGTAGGTAGGTACATAATAAGGATTGTAGGTGACAGTTAAAACAATTTTTTACAATCATGATAAATTTTGATCTTTATACAACAATAAAAGTTCAATTTTTAGGTATTTAGTTGATCATAAAATTAATTTTTATAGTAAGATTTTTATGTTTGCTTTTAAAGACTTCAAATCCAGCACGTTATCAGCCGCAAACGACAGTGGATAATGAATTGACATCATGGTCAAATGAGAAAGGCGTTCGTTATCCATCTTATTTCTAAGGTATTTTTCTAATCTTAATTTCTAAGGTACGCAGGATCCCGTAACGCAAAAGTTAGGAAGACATCTAGGAACATTCTCCCCGTAGGATATTGTGAGGAGTTTGGGGCGGAATACAGAACCCCGTGACGCACATAGGAAAGATAAATTTCCCATAGACTGCAAGATCCCATGAAGTAAATTTATGAATTTTGTAATCCCGGAACGGATGGTGATGTGTTGTGTGAATTTCCGCTCCGCAAGAAAATCGATTTTCGAAGCGCTAGACCGCGTTTTTTTTTTAAAACATGGAATCATGTTTTAGCGATGGATCCCCCGCCGAAAAGTGAGACTATAAAGTGAGATGAAAGTAGCGCCAATAATTGTGATGATTTCCGCTTACAACCGAGTCGTTGCTAGGGATACTTCGTCGTTTTTCATCCCACAAAATTCGTTGACCATTCGTTCGAAAGCTCTCGATTTATCCAACCATACTATATTAACTACTGCGAAGTGCGTGGCCAACAAGCTGAGTTATGAGCATGGTTATATGAATAATTGTTTACACACAGGTGATCATTCTCAATAATTGATATTGTGAACATGATTGCAACCGCTTGTTAATTTCTAATGATTTCATTGAGCTGGTGTTTCGATTATGTGATTCATAGCAGGTGATCCGAATATTGCGAGAACGGTTTGATTTGTGAAGCGGTGGTTAAATCATTTTAATAGGTAATTTCTATACTTTACACTATAGGAAGCTGTAATTTCGTATGTAGCCTCTTTAGCCTCTTTCTATAATAATAAAGTGAATGTTTTACTCGCGTTTTTTTTTTTTTTTTTTTTTTTTTTTACCGAAAACCGATGGAAAACGTACCAGACAGGTTCACACTACCAGTCATACTTCTTCAAATTCCTACTTCGAAGTTGAGTGCCAAATTCTGTCTCATTCACTCATTCCAAAAATGTTAACTTTATTATTGTTATTGTTGTGATATCGTTGGAGCAACGTAATTATGTAGCTCAGTAACATGGATGATACCTTGGTGAATAGTCAAAGAGACAATGCAACCCAATGTCCCCATGGTTCTAGAGGCTTAACAAGAAGAGAACTCACTCTACATAATATATACGCTCCAGACATCCAAATATTGCGAACCTGAATACCAACCGTGGTACTCAAAGTATAATATCAATACCAAATGCTGATCCTATTCAGAACTATTTCATAAGAGGCTTCGGGGACGGGATGTTAAATTCTCCAGGAGGCTGGACCACATTAAGATGGGTCATGCTGTAGCAGAGAGCCTTGCGTCTGCAAGGAAAGCAGTACGAGTTACCTCAGGGAGTGGTCGGCGTGTCACTCCTTGCTGATGAAGTGAAAGGGATAGCCGAGGGAATACGAGATTCGGAGATAATTTTCTACTTCTGTAATACTGCCCTCCAGAGAGAGAAAGAAATCTCTTCAGGGGAAGATGTCAGAAGGCTTCTGAACACCATAATAAAAATTTGGAGTGCTGAAAGGTTGGGTGCTGAAAGAGTTGCTACAAGGCAAGGCTTACACGGGTCGTTCAGGTATAGTACTAGAGGCGTTGATCTGTCTTTAAGGTCGTATACATGACCCATGTCCGTATGTCTAACTTCTTATCTCAGGAATCTTACCTCTACATATTGGAGCTATTAGCAGAACCTATGAGTATTATAAAAATAATATCTGAAGAATTTCACATCAGACGAATATTCTCTGTTGGTAGTTCGTGCTAGTGAAATAATAGATACTACCCTAACCATGAATAATTTTTTAATTCATCAAAAAATTTCGGGGGGGGGGGGGGGGGGGGGGTCCGGACCCCATGGACCCCCCCTCTGGCTACGTGCCTGCAGGTGAATTATTACAATCAATGATTATCATCATAACTTTATAACTGCCTGTTTTGTACCTAAGCAAGAGCCTGCTGTTTGTTTCCAGCTAAAACCTTCTCTACGGTACGAATGGTAAAATGGCAATGATAGCACAATGAGGCTCCTGGTAACTAATATGGTACCCTAGCTTCCTAATACCACCGCATGTGCCTAAGTAGACTGTATTTTTGAATGTTATTGCACTATAATAACCAATGACTAGATATGATACTTTGACCAGGATAAGTAAACAAATATGAACATATAAGTAAGCTTCTGAAGATTTATTATACAGTAGTAGGTATGTACCTACGTGAGGTAACTTGTTGAGATGAATAAGCTTCCTACCTATAGAGTGGCCACTGAAAGTCAAGATGTAGGTAACAGAAGTATCACAGACATCAGATATTTTCAGAGAAGTTCATTCCAATAGCTGAAGAGGTAGGTAGATGAAGAGAATGAAGGCCCAACTCCAAGTAAGGTAGGTAGAAGATAGATAGATGTAGAAGATAGGTAGAAGAAGAATTGATACAGCCAAAACAGACCTTAAGTTGAAATGAAGATAAAGATGCAATAAAGAAAGATCTCACCACAATTATATCTTTGTCCTGAGCTGGAGACCGGTTAGCATGCATGTGGCACCTGATTGAAAATTATGAACCAACCAAGTACAACAGATAAGTGGCAGTATCCACACCGGCAGCCATTCCCAGTGATATTTCGGGAAGGTTGATGAAATATGCAGCGATTTGGTACCAAAATTGAACTGGATAATTGTTAATAATGCACGGATGTTATAGGATACGATTTTTGAATCATAAATAGGTCTGAATTTTGCAACGGCTGAACTAGAAGTATAATGGCGATAGAACATGGCAAGCTCCAGTCAGTGATGCACGGTGAAGCAGCTGTTGCAGATGGCAAGAACACAAAATCACAACTCACTCACAGTAACTTGTAACAATATAAATAATACAAAAGAAGGGAGTACAAATTTCCTATATGAATTTAAATTATAATAAACTAGGATAAATGTAAATAATTTGTACAAGTTGACCCTACAAGAGATATATGGAGGAAGAATATAAGCCCATGTAGCTGCCGCTACAAGAAATGAAATCCGTAGGCACTGGAAAGATAACGGCTTATCATTGTTATTGTATTGTTCCTAATGAATCAACAGATGTTTATTGCAGTTGATGAATATATTGAATCAGTGTGAAGTGATGAATAAACGGATATTATGAAGGAAAAAATAGGTGTAGGTGAAGTTACATAAGGTGATGGTGGAATGGAGGAATGCGAATTTCATCTGAACGGTTGCAGGTAAGGTCTTCGTTTACGATTGCTTGTGTTGCTGATTTCTAAACGATGTTTTACAACCACTGCCCATCAACAATGGAAAAACATCTCATACTCGCGCGGGCTGCCTTCCTGTGAGCAGTTCTATCCAAGTAATGCTCTCAATAGGAAACTCATCCTGCCAATAGTTTGTTCTAGAAACAAGTCAGTGAAAAGTTTTTGCAACTGACTGTCGAACTAAGAAAGTTTTATTGGCAGATAAAGGAGACAAGGAAACAACCTTTGCGAACCTCTCTGGGGCAACGGCTAATCGAATTTTGACGGCTTTGAGCAATTTACGATCTCTCAGTCGACTCGCCTTCTCCCTGCAGTAGAATTAATTAGCCTGTGGAAGGGAGGGGGTTGTTCTCGGCCAGATTGGTATTCAGAAAGCTTCTTCGCTCTTCTCCACCTACCGGCAGCCCCTTTGTTTTCACCTCTTTGCTTCGTCCCTCTGTTCTAATTTGTGCTCAGCCCCGTTCCCCGCGTTTTACTCCTGAGTTACAGGATTTGGCAGGTGGGCAATTTACTCAGCCTTGGGAGGCGAGCTTTGGGTTGACGGAGAACAGGCAAGATTCATTTAGAGTGGAGGAGTCAATAAGATTCTTGATGAGGCGATTCGTAAGTGTACGATTCCTGTCTATATATCGGGATTGCTTGAAGGAACATTGGCATGGCGAATACTGATTTACATTCTAGAAAGAAATCAAGATCTGGTTTACCTACCTTAAATTCGGAACCCTCGGAAAATACAGGGTTATATAAGGAATTCAGTATTTTTTACAATAACGAGAGATGAGGCTCGTATTCCGAAATAACATGTTTCTGTGTCTTTTAATTGTAATAAATGATTTAATGGCGATTGCGCTTAGTGAATATGAGATTCGAGATCGAAGGATACTTAGAGCTAATCAAATCGGAGTTTT
Source organism: Adelphocoris suturalis (assembly GCA_030762985.1). Taxonomy (NCBI): domain Eukaryota; kingdom Metazoa; phylum Arthropoda; class Insecta; order Hemiptera; family Miridae; genus Adelphocoris; species Adelphocoris suturalis. Next base: position 116,679,762 of record CM061042.1, read on the forward strand.
TTCTTTTTCGATGTTATCCCCTATATTACCAGAGTCTCACCATATTGCGAGCGGTCCTGCCGAAGAAAAGAACAAAGCAGCTAAACCCAAAGGAAAACAAGGGATAACACTCTTTACAAGTTATCGATAGACCATATTCTAAACAAAATAGGACTGATAATTTTTTGTAATTTAGAGTTCTGGATGAATGTTTGGTGGTTGAGGGTGAAGACATTTTGGTGGGTATGGCTTCTTCCAGTTTATTTGAGTCAGTTTTCTACTAGTTTCGACTAAGATTAGCCATCTTCAGGGGAAACTTGAGTTGAAGTGGGGTAGGCATTTATTCATTTTTGAGTAGGTACTTGGTGAATGTCAATATAAGTTGATAACACGTTGAAGGTAGGGTACACTTTCCCATACTCAATATCAAAAAATAAATAAAACTGAATGAAGGATCTCAAATGGAACTGAAGCATAAAATAGCATGACTTTCAAGAAAATTATGATGCGTTAATTCCTTCAATATAATAATTTATCCAAATCATCTCAACGCAGCACGGCGCTACTGCCACAAACTCTACTTCTATTGTCGACAGGGCCACTGAATTCCGCTTACTGCATTCCAAACGAAGGGTGCTCTTCCTATTCGGATGTAACGAATTTGTTTACCTTCTTTCGTCAACTGACACAGCCCAATTGGAATCTGACAATCTTATTATTTGTTCAACATCTATGCTTATAACCAGCTCTTGATCTACTATATCTTTCAAATATCTTAGAACCCCAATTCCTGCTGCCCAATGAACTTTGCTAGGATTTACTGCAGACTGCTTTAACTTGGATACCACAAATGGCCCAGTGGCTTGAGCCAAATGCTCAATTTTCCTACTGGACTCCTTGTACTTTCGTAATGTTCTCTTCCTCTTAGGTATTTGAAAATTCCGCTTACTCAATAATTGTTGTTTTGAATTCATCGGTGTTGTGGCTGGTCTGCATTGGTCCATTTTGAACTCTTCCAGTATTTTGACTAGGTATGAATTTAAATTGTTTTAAAGCGAATAGATCGTCCTGGTTTTTTTTTATTTTATTTATTCATATTATTTATTTTTATTCTTTTATTTTTAACTAGTATGTAATTTAGTTCTCATAAGTTTTCATTCCAAAATTCTTTCTCTACATTGATTTTGTTTCTTCCATCCCTCTGTAGTTTGTTAAAATGTTAAAAGTATTATCAAATCATCGACTTACACTAAAACAATACTTTTAGCCAATGCTGTATCACGGAAATGTATACATGGTTTTGCATTACATTTGCTCATTCCTCCCTCATAATTTTTCTATTTATGGCTTCGTACTTTGCTCTACCAGATTGTTCGAGACCATATAAACCTCTCAACAACCTTACCTTCTGAACCTGCTTTCACTGCCCCCATGGGTTGCTCCATATAAATTTCTTCTTCTAGTTCACCATTGATATAAGCCGTTTTGACATCCATTTAGTGGATACTCCATTCAGTCAGGATCAGTAGAGCAGCTGGGAGGCTCGCAACTGGGCTGCATGTCTCTTCATAGTCAATCCCTGGGACATGAGTGAATCCTTGTGCCACCAATCTCGCTATATGCCTTCCAGTTGTACTATCTGCCAAAAAATTGATTTTGAAAACCCATTTACATCTGATAGCCCTATTTCTAGTTGGTAGATCAATAAATTCCCATACTTTCATAGCACTCAGCGATGACAACTCTTCATCGACCGCTGCTATCCATAATTCGTAGTCTGACCCTTCTATTGGTTGTGTATATAGGTCTTCGGTTCGATGATTTTTGTTGTTGTAAGGAAAAATATATTTTCTGGTTTTTTAGTGGTGATATGATTTTTTAATATAACCCTGCACCCAGGCGATCTAGATCCTTCACCTTGTTCTTCTAACAATGCATTCGGTAATTGATTGGTCTCAGTCTCAACGCCATGTTCGTTCGGCTCTCCAGTAATATCCTGTATTAGTTTAATCCCATATCCTGTAATTCCGGTATTCCTGCAATTCAACCCCTCACAGATAATTCAATTTCCTGTTTCCAAAGGCAATAAAAACGCTTTCTGTTTTATTTGATTATTCAATTCTAACAGTTGTTTGGGTACAAATGCGTGGTTCAAGTCCGCCTTATCTGCACTATCAGTTGTGTGGTCTCCTTACTATAGTGTGTACAAAATGCAATTGGAAAGGGTCCAGCGTCGGTTCCTGTCTTATCTTTGGTACAAACTGTACATACCTCCCGAAAACCTCGATTTTTCCAGGTTAGGCTTGGAATACTGTGTTTCTCCTCTGGAGGACAGTCGAGTTGTGGCTGACTTCGTATTCCTCCGCAAGCTTCTAATCAACAGCTTGGACTGCCCTTCTTTATTAGCCCTTGTTAATATTAATGTGCCTCACTATGCCACACGCTCCAATTCCATCTGTCCCAATTTCCGTCGTAAATTATTCATACAATCGTCCCCTCTGTCGCCTACCTCGTGAAACCAATGTTTTTCTAAGCTCTTGTCACGAAGTCGACTTTTTCAACGTCTCCCTGTCTTCTTTAAAATACCATTCATCATACTTTTTGCTCTAAACCTTAACTCATGTGCCACCAACAATTACCTTTCTTAAATCCATTGTAAAATATTCCAGTTCCGTCATTTATAATATTGTATTTATACTAGTTCATGTACCATATTGTTTATATTAATCTTTTATCGTAAATTTTATCTTATTTCAAATAAATTAATCAGTATTATGTAATATATTATTGAATTTTTTGTAATTGGCTCTAGCCGAGATTAAATAAATAAATTATAACGATATTTTCTTTCATGCTATAGGTATGTTACTAACCTAGTATTATTTGCGTTAACCTAATAGTATAAATACGTATAGATAAAGTGAAAATATTTTTGAAAGATTCTAAACTTGATTCTCTCAACTAGTTATTGTTTCTTCCTTTGTAACTTTTCCTAGACATACCATGTTTTCAGAACACTCACATAGTGAACTGTTAATTTAGAAATTTCCTTGATATAGGTATCATGTAAAATATTTAGAAAGTGTATACAGGTTCATGAGTTTGGTACTAACTTAACAAGTAAGTAGGAAAGTAAATTCGTAATAATGATTTTGCCATCGCAGCATCTCGAGTTATTTTTGATCCCCTCCAATGACCACCAGACCGGAACCACAAGAGAACAGATTGGAGTTTTCTGCCACGATGCCCGCCGACTGCTCACAATACGTTTGCAGGTTACCCCGGAAGGAGGTTATGAAGAAGTCATTCTTTCCTTAGGGCCTTCGGTTATTGGCCAAGATCGCGAAAACGGTCGAGGGGGCCGGAGGAAGGGGAGGTTATATTGGCAAGGGTAGTGACCTGGAAATCCTCTGAGGAGTTTTTTTCCTAACCTCCTCCCCTCCTCTTCTTTTAAAAGGTGAACCTAATCATAATCGACCAATAGGGGTCTAGGGGGATGAAAACTGAAGGGGCGGCAAAAGACGAAGGGAACTTCTTCACTCTTGCTAGACGGTGGAAAGTTTTTTCAGCTTCCGCGATAATCAACTTAGAAGCTTCTCGGGGCATCTGCTCTCATTATTGCTAGAGTCGAATGCGGGATGCGGGGAAGGGACGCTGAAAACTGGCGGGATGACTTCACTTTTTTATTCTTCCCATTTTTTATATCCTTTTCTCTCAGATTAATGAACCAAATCCTGTCGGTTAATTAATATCATTAGCCTTATTAATGGAGGCCCGCTCTGTAATCCACGGAGCTCTAAATAAATTAGAAACGAGACAGAATTTTTAATGGACGGCTAGATGGAGTATGTCGTATAAAGTATTTATTATACGTTCTGAGATTATATTCAATGACGCATATTATTTTAGAGTTAAATAGAACTGAAATTTCCAAAGACCATTCAGGTCATTTGCCATTTTGAATTGAAAAATAAATTCGTTTCTTTAGAAAAACAATAGGTGTAAAGGTGACTGTAATGGGTATGATATAATGGGTACTCAGAATAAGAAACATAAAACTTGAAACTTTTCCTATAATAAATAACCCGTATTTATACATGCATGTATATAGAACGAGAATTAGTGCATATTTGTACTAACAAATAAAGAACCATACAGCAACTTTTTTTCCTTATTTTAAGATGCGAATTTACCTTCATCTTTTTATTGCAGATTTCAATTCTACGTAGTATTTTGTGAATAAATGACCCAACACTTGATTTTTTTATTTTTTATTTTTTTGCGCGAACAAAAATTGGAAAGGTGCCGTCAGACGTCAGAATCAATGAAACAAGTAATCAGTCATTCTTCCACGATTTCACGAAGATGCAAAATCTGCAATGAAAAAGGTCTGCCATCTTCGTGGGGAAGTACTGCTTCCTCACTTATTATAAAATGGGAACACCTATAGAATTAGTTGAAAACAAAATATTCGTAGGTGTTAATCAAATTGATTTAATTTCAAATAGAAGGTAATACTGGGTGCGTTCGTATCTAAGATGGAGTTCACTTAAAACTTTGTAAATGGTGAAACTTACAACTACATACAGTAAATGTAGTTATATACTATTAATGCATGTATAAGTATATACAATTATACAGGGCTAATAAATCCATGTTGCACCGTTGCATCTCAAACTTCACTAATTTACCTGCTTACGGCCAAGACTCATGGAACCGAAAATCAAGCTGAATGCAAGACCCGCACAACCGTCCGGTATTGAAGGTGAGGTAGATCTTGTACGCCGCACAGTGGTCCAGAAGCCTGATTTCCAGGCCGAAAATAGAAGAGCTACCGAACTGCCTCTCTTTATGTTTTTAGACCTTGGGAATCGAATGGAACAACTCTCATGCCGATATGCTTGGCCGTTTTAAAAATTACACACGATTTTTCGAGAAAAAAAAAAATTAACTTTACTTCATCATATCGTGTTTGGTGAGCTTCTCTGTGTTTTTCAGCCTCCCGACTCGAATGAAATCATTCCCTTGCCGATGGGACTAGGTTATATAATTACAGCTAATGTAGAATGAAAAAATTGTTGTGAAAAAAAATTTTCTTGTATTACCGCGTCGGGTGTCATTTCTGAATCTCCCTTGACTGGATGATCAGTTTTTGAAATACCTGATAGTTGGGTTTATATAGTTTTACTTTTACATTTTCAGTTCACCTATTCAAGATAGTGACATAATTTTTAAATGTTGTAAAAACTTGATGACTTTCGGAAGTGTTGTTGTAGAATTTGTTGGTAGAATTTGTAAGAAGAAAAAAAGAAGGTGAATACTATGAATATTATCATATTATTGAACAACCCTGATGATAATAACATTTTTGCACCTCTTCACCATTTTTATTTATTTTTATTTTTGAAGTGTGAACTTCTATAGGCGCATCGCGTCGAAAAATTTAGCAGGGTGTGAATACGATTTTACCGTCACGTTTTTTTTTTTCCGTCACGCTGTTTTAACATGTATCATGTTTTAGCCCTGGGGTCCTAGCAAATTTTGCGAGTCAATTTTTTTCCGCGCACGAAATTAATTACAGTGATTTACGCCTACAACCGAGTCATTGCTAGGGAAATGGTACTTCGTCGTTTTTCATCCCACAAAATTCGTTGACCATTCGTTCGAAAGCTCTCGATTTATCCAACAATATTATGTTAACTACGGCGAAGTGCGTGTCCAACAAACTGAGTTATGAGCATAGTTATATAAATAATTGTTTACACACAGGTGATCATTCTCAATAATTGATATTGTGAACATGATTGCAACCGCTTGTTAATTTTTGATGTTTTCATAGAATTTCGAATCAATATCGAGGAGAAAACATGATACATGGTTGAAATTTTTGGTTCTAGAACAGAAATTTTATTGTTTTTTGATTTTCACGTACAACCAAGCCGTTGCTGGGGAAATGAAACTTCTTCAGTTTTCACCGGACAAAAATCGTTCTCCACATGCTGGAAAGCTCTTGAGTTTTATATTTATTTATGTTATAAATGGATATAGCAAACAATGCCGCTTGTTTTGTTGTCACTTGGTTGAGAAGTTAATCTTACTTATAGTAATTGTAGACGCGCACCATAACAGAAAATTAGAAACACAAAATTGAGTCAAGAAGATTTATCTCTTATTTCAGTTACCATGACCCAATAATTTCTTTTCTAGAGTCGTCAGATGATTGTAATAATGATAACACCATTGTTGACGGTTAATGAATAAATACTAAAATAATAATGTAAACAGAAAATATAGAAACAATGTTGTGACTAGTTTATGTGTAAGAAAAGTTCAATAATATTTTAATACAAATTTTGTATACTTCAAAATTGTTCCTTACAAGATTTTTTTGGCAACCAAAATCATTTCCATGATATATTTTATGTTTATTATATTTAGCAGAAAATCGTCATAGAAGTTTACACTTCTCCCGTGTGGTCTTTAGCACACCTGGTTTTCTGAAAATCACAAACTTGAACATTTTGTGTATGCCTACAAAATTCAAGCTGGCATTTGATCTCATTCATTCTTTTGTAAATACTATCATTATTATTTTTTAATATTTTTTTTATTTATTCATTTTTTTGAAACCCTTTGTTATGTAAATTCAGCGGAATTCACATTGATACCAACATTTTGGCGAAGACTGAAGTATCCTACATCAGATATCCATGTAATAGCTCGATTTTCTTCTAAAACAAATCACTAAAGATTATGAGAAATAGAGTCAGTCTGTGCAACTCTGCGGCTGAGTCTTCCAGGCATAGGTGCCACAAGCATTAGGCTTTGGAATCATCTTGCATATTTACATAGAACAGTGGCAGTTTCGTTCCGATTAAATGAGAATTAACAAACTTGGCAAATCGTAGTTTCTACGAAATTCGTCATTTTTCCCAAACGAAATCCGAGTTTGGGGCCGTTTTCTATATATTTGAAACGCTGAATCGAATGGTGACACCTGTAGATCTTCCCAATATCACAGAGTTTTACACTATAACTCACGAAGTTTTAGTTTGTTCGCCATGCTCAATTTTAAGTGTTGTTGAGGGTAAAATTAGTTATTTAAAAATTAAAACTCGGTGATAATTAGGTTGTGAAGATCTACAAATGTCCACATTTGATTCAGCTTTAAAAAATACGTTGAACCCGGCTCCGAACTCGTATTTTCATAGAGAGTAATTTTTAACAAAAACACTCGATTTTATTGAAAAACCCATGTTTTTCGACATTAAAGCATGATTTCCTCCCCTAATTAGCCAATAAATACTAAAATTGACTATGTCGTTGAAAAGCTGAATCTATGAAGTTATTTTATTTTATTTTTTTTATGGTTCGAACCGATTTTCCTTCCTACAAGTTAGGTGAAATCAACTTCCATTCGAGAAACATGAGTAAAGCATCAACTAATAGGAAATTTGATTTTATTCCCAATAGCATCCTTATTTTCAATTTTAAGTCTAAATTTAAGGAAGTTATGGCCACATTACTGAAAAAAGGTGACAAGACTAAAAAAAATCGAAAGTGAAATAATTAAAAAACGAAGAGGTTTTCAAAAAAATATTGCTACGAGACATTTTTGTCGGAAATATATCGTGAAATCAAATTCTGATGTTTGGATCTTGTTAACTGGGACACCCCGTAGACCTCACAACAGAACACAAATAAAACCTACTTGGTTCATTAAATCTGTGTATGCAGCGATGGCAGAATTCACACGTCGCGTCGCCAACTCACTGCACTATAATACGTGACTTGACGTACAGTCGTAGTATTCAAATTGGTTATCGGATGCAGCCTTCCCACCTCAGGCCTGGCAGTAATGCCCGTCATTTACGCTCAGCCCTGAGTTTCTAAGCTGTGTGGGAATGACGTGGCGTGATGGGCTTAGACACGCTGAGAGGTGTTGTCGTAACCTGTCTTCCTTACACAAGCGACTCAAGCGCAATACTAATAACCACTCCCAGTAGAACATAAATATAATTACAACAGTATTCAATGCTTCCATATTAGTGTTGCGCATGCGCACTAGGCATTACTCAACCAATTACGATCTAATTCACAGGGCATCTTTCGGAAAAATATATTCAACTAATCCCAGAGTTTAAACAAAAACATTGTAAATTTACTTTCATGTGGCACAGGGGCAACACCCTGCCAAGATAAAAAAAAAAATATTAAAAAAAAAAAAAAAACAATAGGTACTTTACTTTGCGCACATGTATACGTAAAATCCATCAAGCTTCATTTTCTTATGCCCCATTTATACGATCTCGCCCCAATTCAGAGGGGATTTGGGGAAGGACGATTATAATTCCCCCATACCACCATAATAGTTTCATCAAGATAGTATCATTGGTAGCTTTAACGCATGCGCAAAACTCAAATCCTTGTAACAAGCATGACTTCTACAGTTTTCATCCGATTTGGTGAAATTTCGCTGGGTCGAATGGCCTACCTATCTTTTATATTTGTGTTTGAAACATTTCAGTGATATATACAATTAAACATTCATGGCACGATGTTACGAATGCGAGAAATTATGTGCCACAGCCAACTTGGCAGACGTTCAAATGTTTGTTAATAGATGATGCTCATGTTTCAACCAGTGGCGTAATTTGAGGAGGGGCAGGGAGGGGCAGAGCCCCTCCATAAGTTATAGAGGATGCAGAATTTTGTTGTATGGATACAATCAAACTAATAATTTTATACTTCTAACTTCAGTACCTAACACCTTCAATTGGAGAATGTTAATCAGTAAAAAACAATTACTATTATAATTATACGGATCCGGTTGCCTAGCAACTTTAGACGCTCTTAGAAGTAAAGTTGTCAAGAGGATGGAAATGTTTCCTATGGAGTGGAGTAAATGATGCTATTGCTTTACGTTAAGAACATCATTGTAACCGGCTTATTAAAATTGTTTATAGTCCAATCAACTTAGTTTAGGAATGTAGCCAGGCACGTAAGGAGGGGGAAATTGGTAGCTTGAGATGTGAACATTTATCACATAAATCAAGCGCTTTCCAACGAGTGGCGAACGATTTCTGTACGATGAAAACTGCCTAAGTTCCATCCCCCTAGCAACGGCTGGGTTGTACGTGAAAAACACTGAAATTGTGACATCAATCTGGCGTCACGGAAATTTTTGGTTGACCCCCCAGAGCAAAGACATATCCATGTCAACAGCCCAACAGGAGATGATAAATTCACGTTATAAGAAATTCACATTTGAGCATGCGCACGGACCACTATTAATCTTATGGCAATGAAATTCAAAGGAGACTATCTAAGTAGTAACCCACACGATCCCTGAAAATTTTCCAAATTTGGACTAATGCTTGGTAAATCTTTATGCGTGACAAGGATTTACCACAATTAGACAGACAGGCAGACACGGAAACAAAATTGATCAGAAAGCTCTGAAACACTAAATGCAATAAGAAATTTTTATTTTGGAGTACAAAGTACTCCAAATTTAACCATTGACATGCTTAATTTGATAATGAGTACATACATTACAAAGATGGTTTTGCAATACTTCAAAAATAACACCATTAAAATAATTGTCCAGTCACTTTAAGGACTATGCTGCTGAGCCCATCTCTCGTAGGAGTTTCCCTGAACTCTCTGCTATCTACCTCGTTAAACATTTTTCTTCGATAGAGCATAGAAAATGAATCATAAAGAAAAACGCTGCAAATTATTACACAAAGGTTTATTATTTATGTATTAGACAGCCCTTCTACGTAGATCTCTGGTCCATAATTATTAAACGCCGCTTATAGTATATTTAGTATCGAACTCGGAGCTTCGGACCTCACAAATGGGTTCAATCCATTACAGCAGCGGAATCTCACAATTTTACGCTTTTTAATATAGTTGATAAACATAACAATTTATTACCAAGCCATCTTTCCAACACATAAAAGTGTTACTTACCTATACTGTATATTGATATCATTTAATTGGTCAAATTTCAAAAAATTTGCTGACAAAATCACTGAAAATGGCTAAGAATCTTCAAATTGATATTTTTTAGCATAAGATTGGTCAAATGAAGTTTATCAACTATGAAATAGAACATTCAAAAATTTATGTACGAAATTATGCTAAAAACTTGAACTTCATTAAATTTTGTTTTAAAAAATCTATAAAATTGCAAAATATAGTCTAAAATCCAAAATCTCTTTTTGAATAGATGAGTATTGTTTAGAATACTTTTTTTTCAATTAAACTAATAGCTAACATTTTCTTTTCACTCATAAATCTCCAATTTCTATACAACTTGAAATATACAAAAAAAGACACTTTTTCACCTATTTTTGGCTCATAGCACCCATGAGAGTGGAGCGATCGAGCTGGCGAGAAGTTAGGACCAACTAGACCCCAAGTGGAGTCTATGTGCGAAAGAACAGATTTTTTAAGTCAATTCTAAGGCCTTTTATGGCCCGGACGGCGGACGGACATTTCAAATTTGGATTCTAAGCACCTTGAAACGTAAAGTGACAATGTTTGAGGGGGGGTTATACAAATTTTTTGGTATACGATCACATTGGCTTATTATTGGAAATAATAAACCAAAAAGAAAAAGCTTCGCAAGGTTTCTCCTTCAGTTCTTATGAGGCACAAGTTGTTTGAGCTAGCGGCCAATTTTTTGAGTTTTTGGGGCAAGAAGTTCTGAATTTGGGGGAATAATATTATGATATTGCAAAATCGGCTTTGGGGTTTTACTTCAGTTTTAATGCACTCACGTAGGTACAAAGCTGTTTACTGTTTGGTAGAAAACTTTCAAGGATAATAAGATTCTGCGTTCTTAGTACAAGAAGACTGACCATGAAGTCACTTGTTCGAGGTTGTGAAAACTTCACCACGGAGTTAATGATATCAATTTTGTCATTCTTCTGCAGTTGAAATGACCATGTAAATACATTTTATTTATACCCACATTATACTTGGGAAGATTTCTTTACATATTTTTTCTTATCTATTTATGTCATTAATAAATTGTATTATTATTATTTTTTTTTATCATTAGTTTTATTTTATTTATTTTCTTTTAACGAAAATGTTTTGTTTTCAATACTTTATCAAGGAAAAATATTTTTCGAGGTAGGTAGCGTTATTTGAGGTGTATACCTAAACTCTCTGAAAGCATTGTAAATGATAGGTCCATTCCTGATCAGCTGAGTGAGCTAAATTATGTTCTGTTCATCCTAGTAAATTGAGATTTGATGGGAAGACTCCCTAGGGTATTAGGAGATGATTGAAATGATTTGTTCATTCATAATCTGCTGAGTGAGATAAACTGTCTTCTGTTCATTTTAGGAAGTCGAGATTTGATAGGAAGACTCCCTGAAACACTAAGAGACAATTGAAATTATTGGCTCTTTCCTAATCAGCTGGGTGAGTTAAAATCTTTCCTGTTTATCCTAGGTGGTTGAAATTTGATGGCCTGGGACATTTTAGGAGACGATCGAAATAATGGGCTCATTTCTAATCAGCTGATTAAGCTAAATTCTCTCTTGTCCATACTAGGAAGTTGAAATTAGATAGGGAGACTCTCTAGGACACTAAGAGACGATTGAAATGATTGGGTCTTTTCTGATCAGCTAACTGAGCTAATTTAATTGGAAAATTTTTAACTTACTACAAGGGAATAATTAAGACATATCCATGTACCGATTTATCTGTATGTAGTGTAGATACCTACTCAATTTGTTAATTTGTTTCCTATGATTAAAGGTTTTCTTTTGAACTCACCAGTATCATTTATGAGAGAAAAAGTATCAGCATTTTATTGGTTATTGTTTCAATCTACACACCAGGGTGAGTCACCAACCCATTTTTCCCACTCAGAATATGGCACTTTTATGTGTAGTTAATGGAGCTAAGCCACCAATGGAGAGTTCGTTCCCTTGCGGTGGCAACCAAAAAATATCCGAAAAGTTGGGTCGAAATCATCACTATAGTTGGAAACATCGTCAAGTTGATTCCTCATACATCCAACCTCCCTGGATAGTGGTATCCTTGAGATTCCAGCTCTACGTTAACTTAGGGATGCTGGCAATTCCTTTCAAATGCAACAGTATATTGCACTGATTCTGGAACCATAGCTGAACGGTACTTCTCTGGTTCCGCGGCCTTCCCTTTGTCGGACGGTACTCGTCAGCTTCCGTAACATCCAGCATTTTCCTCTCCATGACCAAGTGATGAAAGGTAACAAGTTACCTACTTAACGGTTATCTACTTGATCCAACAGTTTTGCGAATTTCCATATTAGCCAGCCTAATATAGCTGCACGCAATCACAACATTTATTATCAGTAGGCCTGCACCTATTTACTAATCCATCATAGATACAGATTACCCGTCTCATCAAACCCTACGATAAATCAAATTCCTAGAGATCCGGTGCAACAATGAATAGATTGAGTTTCAGATATGAGTTTTGATTCCAAGTTGATATCGGTCCGATTCAATTCGTTTAATTTGTGTAGAGCAACCTGTTCATCACGACAAACTAGATTATACTTATGATACATAATAATATAGGGTTCAAATACTAACAGTCCAATACGTCAAATATGCACATCAACGATCATCCTCCGACGTAATCGAACTCACTAGAAACCTGTCGTTAATTTGTCGTCGGGGCCGGTGGCACAGTGACGACGCCGGAGGGCCGAGTTAGATGATGAGGCTGATAATAGCGTGGGAGCAGGTGAGCGGAAAATAGAGCGCGTTACCTCTCACGTCCTCCCACTCGAGGGACGTGATGTGGTTGTGGGACGGCGATCCTCAATATTACACATTAAGTCAATAAGCAGTAGAAGAGACACGCAAAGCTAAAAGCGTAGTAGTGTCAATTTGATCCACCAATCAGATACGCTAATCCAAATTGTGAAAGATAATTGATTCATTGTTTTCAATACTTAACCTACTATCGAACATCTGTGACAATTTAGTTATGCGCAATAAATGAACACTACTTATTATTGAACTATTCTGTTCTGTAATGTACCTATCATTCACATGAAAGATTGTGTACGTTATTAATGCCAAATAGTTATTTAAAAAAAAAAAAAAAAAAAAAACGTATGGGGGGGGGGGGGGGGCTAGGGATATTGGGTGAAGTGGTGTCTATCATTAGTGAATGATAACTTTCATCGCCAAAACATGACGCAATAGGGCAGTGTGGCCATGAGAGCGATTTTTCGATAATTCTGCTTCCAAGTTTATGGAAGTAGGGGACGCACTTCCCAGACCGAAGAAGTCCAATTCCCGTTAACAGGGAAAACCTGACTGCAGCTCTCACCACCAGGCTGCACTGATTGGCTCTACACAGCCTCAGCACATAGGCTTATTCCGCAGGGTACCGCCAGGACCCCAAAAACCAACCCAGAGTAACGAAATACGAAACCCACCAATACCATGTTGGAGAGTGAGGAGCCGCCTAAAGCGGCTGGCTCCTCCACACAGTCTATTGTCAGCTCTTATTCTGACCAGTTGTGTTTAATTTAGTTCAATCGTTGATAGTTAAGGTCAGCGAGTCCCATTGTCTATACGGCTTGGTGTCTATCTCGTCCCCAGCAACGCGTTGCCAGTTGAAGTGTCATAAAAAGTCCCAAGTAAGTACATGTGGCTGCCCAGTTCCCATCGCTGTCGATATTTCACCAAGTTTTACCAATAGAAAAGAATGAGAAGTGCCTTGTGCGTCACTCCCCCTTGCTGTCGTCCACCATGTCAACGCAACTCCACCTTCCTACCCCCGGGTCGTTTGCAGCCTGTAGGGCTGTGATCAATACAAGTTTCCACATTGGCCAATGTTACTAAGTAGAAACCCTCATGTCTCAGTTCCCTGAAAATAAATAGGCAATTAGTAACCATTTCTAGTACATTGTCAGAAACCTTTTCTTTCATGTATTCTACGCACGTAATCATACTTGTGGAACTCCCCCTAATTAACATGGCAACTGATGGCGTCACTTTCGAGCAATTAGAGTTGAAAACAACCTTCCTCACATACAGAGAAACCCTGTCTTCTATTAAAAGCAACCTATTTTTCTATTCATATACATATATATTTCAAAGCATCTAATTTCCGCATTTGTCTTCAGTTTTGAATTGAGAAAGTAACCCATTGCTGGTATAAAGATTGTTGTATTTTCTAATTGGTTAGAAACCCATTATTCTTACTCAGTTATATTCTTACACTCGTTCACAAAGTAACGCCTTTCTCTGATCAAGTCTTTTCTTGGGAAAGCAACCATTTCTCTATTGTATAAGCATTCCCCCTAGTCATCTAGGAAGCCTATGTATTCGGTCACACAATTAACTAATAAAAGTAATGCCTTTCTACATTACCATTGTAATTCAAAGCAAGTAATCACTTTTATCATAGTAACTAGGTTGCCGAGTCAGTTGTAACAGAGTTACCTCCTGAGAGGTCCATCAAGCTCCCGTCAGAGCTCCAGAGATGGCGTTGTCGGCATCCCGTTGAGGAATCAATGGGAAAGACGCGCTGTTCTCGCTCATTCTAGACAGCTGTGTTGGCGTCGGTTGATATCCTGGTGACAGGAATATTAACCTTCCCCGAACATGGCTTATTAAAAGCTCATTAGTAGGGGTGGTATCTCTCTGACGGGATGCCTCTGTTACCTCCTCTACCTTGTTATGAGGATTTAGGCCCCCATTGCACCTCTGGGGGGGGCACCTAAATTCCTTATATGGTAGCAGAGCGTGGTTTGGATTATGCACGGCTGACGCCTAGTAGTCCAAATCCACTATTTTTGGGGCGTTAATGTTTCAGAAGAAACATGGCCCGGGGTTCCAGAAGGAATTCCCATTATCACCCTTTGGTATATAAATAATTTCATTGGTCTTTGAATTATAATTTCTCTCTTATTCCCTTTTTATATTTTATATACCATATTTTCTTTCAATGATATTTTCTTTCAATGATATTTTCTTTCAATGATATTTTCTTTCAATGATATTTTCTTTCAATTTTATGCCACCTGAGTGCACAATTTAAGTCCCCTAAGTTGGGCAAATTCATTTTATACTATTTTCTTTCAATTTTTTTGCCACCTGAGTATTGCTATATGTCAATTACCAGGTTAGTGCACATTTTAAGTCCCCATAGTTGGGCAATTTAATTTTACTGTGCCTAGTCAGCCAGTGTCTGTGCCTAATAAGCCAGTCGTCATTCTTTGATTTTCATTCATTCAATTTTTATATATATTTTGATTTCCTAAGGTATAAGTCTCCATAGTTGAGCATCCGTTTTGTCCCGATTGTTCAATGAAGATACTTCTTATGAAGCTTCATTGACAATCCAGTTTTAATTTCTATTCCCCCATCCAAAACGCCAATGCAGCTATTTATGATTGAATGAGCATTAGTTCTCAGCTATTCACTATTCCACCCAACTACCATCCTTGATCTTCAATCAAGGATGTCTTTAAGGGGAGGAGTGTAACAGAGTTACCTCCTGAGAGGTCCATCAAGCTCCCGTCAGAGCTCCAGAGATGGCGTTGTCGGCATCCCGTTGAGGAATCAATGGGAAAGACGCGCTGTTCTCGCTCTTTCTAGACAGCTGTGTTGGCGTCGGTTGATATCCTGGTGACAGGAATATTAACCTTCCCCGAACATGGCTTATTAAAAGCTCATTAGTAGGGGTGGTATCTCTCTGACGGGATGCCTCTGTTACCTCCTCTACCTTGTTATGAGGATTTAGGCCCCCATTGCACCTCTGGGGGGGGCACCTAAATTCCTTACATTATAAGGAATTTAGGTGCCCCCCCCAGAGGTGCAATGGGGGCCTAAATCCTCATAACAAGGTAGAGGAGGTAACAGAGGCATCCCGTCAGAGAGATACCACCCCTACTAATGAGCTTTTAATAAGCCATGTTCGGGGAAGGTTAATATTCCTGTCACCAGGATATCAACCGACGCCAACACAGCTGTCTAGAATGAGCGAGAACAGCGCGTCTTTCCCATTGATTCCTCAACGGGATGCCGACAACGCCATCTCTGGAGCTCTGACGGGAGCTTGATGGACCTCTCAGGAGGTAACTCTGTTACACTCCTCCCCTTAAAGACATCCTTGATTGAAGATCAAGGATGGTAGTTGGGTGGAATAGTGAATAGCTGAGAACTAATGCTCATTCAATCATAAATAGCTGCATTGGCGTTTTGGATGGGGGAATAGAAATTAAAACTGGATTGTCAATGAAGCTTCATAAGAAGTATCTTCATTGAACAATCGGGACAAAACGGATGCTCAACTATGGAGACTTATACCTTAGGAAATCAAAATATTTATAGAAATTAATTTGCCCAACATTGGGGACTTAGAAATTAAATTGCCCAACTATGGGGACTTGAATGGCGCACTAACCTGGTAATTGACATATAGCAATACTCAGGTGGCGAAATAATTGAAAGAAAATAGTATAAAATGAATTTGCCCAACTTAGGGGACTTAAATTGTGCACTCAGGTGGCATAAAATTGAAATAATATATCATTGAAAGAAAATATCATTGAAAGAAAATATCATTGAAAGAAAATATGATTGAAAGAAAATATGGTATATAAAATATAAAAAGGGAATAAGAGAGAAATTATAATTCAAAGACCAATGAAATTATTTATATACCAAAGGGTGATAATGGGAATTCCTTCTGGAACCCCGGGCCATGTTTCTTCTGAAACATTAACGCCCCAAAAATAGTGGATTTGGACTACTAGGCGTCAGCCGTGCATAATCCAAACCACGCTCTGCTACCATGTAAGGAATTTAGGTGCCCCCCCCAGAGGTGCAATGGGGGCCTAAATCCTCATAACAAGGTAGAGGAGGTAACAGAGGCATCCCGTCAGAGAGATACCACCCCTACTAATGAGCTTTTAATAAGCCATGTTCGGGGAAGGTTAATATTCCTGTCACCAGGATATCAACCGACGCCAACACAGCTGTCTAGAATGAGCGAGAACAGCGCGTCTTTCCCATTGATTCCTCAACGGGATGCCGACAACGCCATCTCTGGAGCTCTGACGGGAGCTTGATGGACCTCTCAGGAGGTAACTCTGTTACACAGTTGACTGTAACACAGCGAATTCTATTTTTCTATGCCGAAAGACATAGGAACTCATAACTCTTATGCAGTAACCATTGCCAGCCACCATAATATATTTCTTGTATTTAACTTACGTTAATTTCAATATTATGTCTGTACACAAACCGCACTCTTTCAATTAGCAACTACCTTGACTCCCTCTAGCAAAGTTACTCATAGCTTCCTAGGAACTAATTGCTGTGGAATGTATAAATCACTGGTTCATAATTCCATTAGAATCAACTATTGAACAATCACCTTCTATGACTGCACAAAGAAACTATCATGATAATAAACTTACTATAGTAACACATTGCAGATATCCTTTCCAGCCCACCGTATCCTATTGGCTGACAGACAAGTCATCCAACCCGGACAATGGTTAATGGTTTTCTATAAACATTGATGGCACTGTCTCAGTGTATTTAGATCGTTTCTTTTCTGCATAGCTACTAGGCCCTAGCAACCTCTTTCCGCCCTTTGGAATTACATCATAGCAACCATCCCTTGTAACAATAAACATTTCAAGCTTCGGTCCTTTCTAACTGTTGAGAATCAAGAACAAACATTCACATTGAAATCTCAAACTTTAATGAACCAATACAGTTTACCATAACAATTTACCAAGGTTGATGTTGTAATGATATTGTAGAGGACAATATCTCAACACGCCCCCTCAACATCATCCGATAAATGAATAAATCCAAATCGCGATCGGAAGTCTTGAAACTTGCGACCCGCAAGAGGTTTTGTGAGGATATCTGCTAGGTTGTCATCAGTTGGACAATACTCCAATGATATTTCCCTTTTTCGAATCAGATCCTTCACGTAGTATTTCCGCACATCTAAATGTTTTATTCTTCCACTTGCCTTATCATTTTCGATATATTTCATGCAACTCTGGTTATCTTCGAAAATCGGTGTTGCAGTTTCTTGAGTGTAACCCATGTCTTTCAAAAGTATTCGAATCCAAATCGCCTCTTGAATCCCTGTTGACGCAGCAACAAGTTCTGCTTCAGTTGAGGATAAAGCAACCGATGTCTGTTTTTTACACAACCAACCAACGGAGCTTGAACCTATTCTGAATAAGCATCCGCTGATTGATTTTCGATCTTCCTTTTCCCCCGCCCAATCAGCATCCACGTAGCAGTTCAATTGTATTTCCTTTTGCGAACTCAGTTTAAGTTTGATGTTCAGTGTTGACTTCAAATAACAGATGACCCTTTTCACTGCATTCCAATCGCTTTGAGTTGGCTTTTCTACACGTCGCGATAATATCCCTACTGCTGATGAAATATCTGGCCGGGATGTTACTGCCAAGTACAGTAAAGACCCAATTGCT
Source organism: Adelphocoris suturalis (assembly GCA_030762985.1). NCBI lineage: Eukaryota > Metazoa > Arthropoda > Insecta > Hemiptera > Miridae > Adelphocoris > Adelphocoris suturalis. Next base: position 116,698,240 of record CM061042.1, read on the forward strand.
TGACGATATTTGCTGTTGTCTGGCAACAACGTAGAATCAGCAGTGGAACTGATGAATCCAGTCTCCATAGGGGTTTTTACTGGTCTGGCATCTTGCAGACCATACTGTGAGACCAGGTCTTCAATTTTCCTCCGTTGATGAATTAAGTAGTGTGGACCATATTGTTCAATTTCCACTCCCAAGTAATTCGACACAGTTCCCAAATCCTTTAGTTCAAAAACCGAAGACAACACTTGGAAAGACTTGCAAACAGCTTCTTCACTCCCTGCGCAAAGAATATCATCGACGTGAATGACGATGTAAGTATGTTCGCCATTCTCTAACTTGACGTACAAACAAGGATCTGCATCACTTCTTCGAAAGCCATTTTTCGTTATCACGCTATTGATTTTCTCGTTCCAGGCTCGGGCTGCCTGTTTTAGGCCATATAAGCTTTTTTGAAGTTTGCACACCAGGTCCTTGTTATTTGGATCCTCAAATCCTTCAGGCTGTGTCATGTATATGTCTTCTACAAGATCTCCATTCAAAAATGCTGTTTTAACGTCAAAATGTTTCACACACAATTGTTTTGATGCCGCTAAAGTCAGTAGTATTTTTACAGTTGTGGAGTTTATTGTTGGAGCAAAAACCTCATCGTAATCTTCCCCATACTTCTGTAAAAATCCTTTTGCAACCAAACGTGCTTTGTAACGCTCTACTTGCCCATTAATTCCATATTTGATCTTGAAAACCCATCTCGATCCCACAGCTTTCCTTCCAGGTGGTAGTTTTACCAATGCCCAAGTTTCATTCTTTATTAATGATTCCATTTCTTCTTGTGCTGCTAAAATCCATTTTTGTTTTTCTGGCCCAATCATATTTTCAATCTGTCTCCAAGACCTTGGTTCAAAAATAATATTTTCATCACCGTTCGCAATCAATGCTCTATACCTTTCTGGAGGAATACCTTTCGTTGTTCTTTCAGAACGTTTTATTGGACACTCAGTGCTTATACCTCGATCGGTAAGGCTTTCCTGGGGTTGATCTTGAGGCTCTGCTTCATCGTGGGTTGACATCTGCTGACTTTGCTGGTTTGGTTCAGGTGGTTGCGCAGTTTTCGAGCCTCCAGATGCTTCAGTTCCTGAAATAGTGATAAAATATTCTGAAATATTCAAGTCTTCATTCGTGTACCCAATTTCTTTCAACGCCGATGATACTCTTGCAGTGTCTTCTGGTTTTTCCACAAATCTGACATCACTCGACGTAACAAATTTCTTATCATCCGGCAACCAAATTCGATAGCCTCTCGTACCGTTTGGGTAACCAACAAAAACTCCTGATTTATCCCTTGGGTCGTACTTTCCTCTACTAGGATCTTTGTTTAAAACATAAACTTTACTTCCAAATTGTTGGAAATAGGCTACCACTGGTACCTTTCCAGTCCAATAAGTATATGGAAGCTCACCATTCAAAGCGTCTGATGGACACCTGTTACGAATGTGTGTGGCAGTGGATATAGCCTCCGCCCAAAACATTTGTGGTAGGTTTGATTCAATAAGGAAACTTCTTGCCATGTCATTGAGAGTTCGATTGTGCCGTTCAGCAACTCCGTTTTGCTGTGGGGTTCTAGGACACGCGAATCTTCTTTGAATCCCACAGTCATCTAAATATTTATTGAAATCATCGTTGACATACTCTCGACCATTATCACTTTGTAAATACTTAATTCTTCTGCCTGTCAAATTTTCAACCATATTCTTATAGACTTTAAATGCATCTAAAGCCTCATTTTTATTCTTTAAGAATCTCACTTCGGTCCACCTAGAAAAATCATCAATAAACGTGATGAAATATTGGGACTTACCAAAAGATTGAATCCTCATTGGCCCGCATAAGTCAGTATGAATGACCTCCAATAGTCCTTTAGATTTTCCCACGTCACTTTTTGGATACGATCTGCGCGTTAATTTTGCTTGAATGCAAGTCTCACATTGATGAACGACTTCATTAGGATTTGCACGTATACCTCTTGCTAAATTTTCTCTGATAAGACGTCTCAAGTCATTAAAATTTAAATGTCCGAATTTCCGATGCCATGCCAAAAGAGAAGATTTATCCGATACCCTTCGTGCAAACTCTTCATTTTGTTGCTGGCAAAGATAATACAACCCATTGACACGATCAGCAGTCAATCTTGTTATCCCCTTCTCATCTTGTACGGACGCGGAGTTTTTGTCAAAAATTACTTTATAACCCTTGTCGGTTATTTTCCCTATTGAAATAAGGTTGGTTCTTAATTCGGGTACAAATAGTGTATCCGATAACGTTAGCTTATTGCGACCACCATTTATTGGTACAACGGCAGTTCCAATCCCTTTTGAAGAGGCATGCGAGTCATTTGCAAGGCTAATACTTCTTTCATCATCAGGCTTTCGGTCAACAAGGATTTTCAACTCATTAGTCATGTGAGATGTACACCCACTATCGAAACACCAACGAATATCTGGTGAGCGAAAATTGTTAGATTCAGAAATTAGTAGCCCGACATCCCCATTATTCTCGTTAGCGACAACAGATTCCTCCTGGCGTCTTGAAAAATTCCTCCCTTCTTTACAAAATCGAGCGAAGTGCCCAGACTTCTTACAATTGAAACACACTCTATTGGAGGAAAACTGCAGTTTCCGAGTTTCTGCCAAATCAGGAAAATTCTCACGAAATCGTTGTCGTGACTGACTTTTCCCAAGGAATGCATTCTGTTCATCCATCTCAGTTCCATTCTGCTTTCGTGCCTCACTTTCCTCTATTATTTTTATTTTTAGTGCTTGGGGTGATGGTAGCGTATCTCTGGACTCGATAGCAATTCGAAAATTCTCAAAATCACGTGGTAGGGAATATAGGAGCATGATTGTGAGAAGATCTTGATTTATAATGATCTCCATGTTTTCAAGTTTATCTACTATGTCGAAAAAATCATTTAAATGATCTTTCACATCATCTCCTGTTTTCATCCTTTTCAAAACTAAGTTTTTCAACAGAGACGCTTTCCTAGCTGGCCCTTTCGATTCATAGATTGAACTCAATTTGTCCCAAACATCTTTGGAAGATTTGCAACCTTTAACCTGCTTCAACTCGCTAGAACTGATCGTGAGAATTATGTCGGCCTTCGCTTTCCCGTCCGCCAATTCCCATTCTTTAGCTTGTTTTTCATCTGTTGGTTTCACGATGCTCCCGGTGACGTATCCTAAATAATCATTTTTAGTCAATAGAGCTTCAACGTGCATCTTCCATGTATCGTAATTTTCCCGCCCCAGCGGATCAATTTTAAGCAAACTAGAACTCATTTTCACTTTTTCCTTTTAAATGTTAAGTCTCATAATCTTTGTTGAGAATCAAGAACAAACATTCACATTGAAATCTCAAACTTTAATGAACCAATACAGTTTACCATAACAATTTACCAAGGTTGATGTTGTAATGATATTGTAGAGGACAATATCTCAACACGAACTAATCACTTCTAGTTTGGTAAAGACAGCAAGTACCTTGTACAACCAAGTACTTTCTCCTTACTGATACAGCAATAGTGTTGAGTTGAGGGTAGCCCCCTTGCCTGCAATTCAACTCAAAACACCCCGTTATTGCATACACGTCTCACTTTAACTCTCTGATACTAGTCTCCTTGGCAACTCACCCCTCAAGCACCGATTGTGCAGTCAGCAAGTCTCCATATCCTTGTGGTGACTCCTTGCTGTGGTACCTTGTTGCTGGTAACTCATTTCCCCCTTTACTCCATTACTAGGTATTCGAGAGTTTCCTCCCTTTCTTCGTACAGTTAGTAATTGCCCATAGTTTCCCCCTTTCCCACTACCCGAACCGGCTTTCACATTGTTGTTGTTGTTTGTTAGTGATGCGTTGGATTTTTACTTCAGGGAGTGGAAAATACAAAATTTTCATCAAAATTAAACATAATTGGCACGACGACCGAGCAACACAAGCTGCTCCAAACTCAGCTCATTTGCATCCGAATTTATATTATTTTCACCAATTCAGAATGATTATTTTATTTATTCATCATTGTTATTATTATTATCTTTATTAAATAACCAATAGTTAGGGATAAGCTTGGTTTTAAAGATAGAACCTTACTCATACTCGCTTAAACATACGAACATCCGCAGGTTATTATAGGATCATGACCGACTTGCACGAGAAAAACATAGCCTCCAGTGAACATAATGTATTACCTATTATTTATGGTAGATGTTATGTATAGGTACCGTGTATGTGTTTTTTAAGCATGCATAGTCCGGAGAAAAACATGCTGAAAGGATGTGCGACTAGAGGACGGGTATTGTGATGGAGGTGGTTACAACTGATAAAGGAAGAAGAAAAACTTCGCTTTGACTCAGAATTTCCAGGAACGCTCTAATTAATTCAATGAACTACGGTTAATAACCTAGCATCCTGAAGGAACTAACGTGTCGCTGTGGGAACGGGTGTTGTGGTTAGTACAAAAGGGGAAAAGAAGGGAAAGAGAGAGAGAGAGAGAGAGAGAGAGAGAGAGAGAGAGAGAGAGAGAGAGAGAGAGAGAGAGAGAGAGAGAGAGAGAGAGAGAGAGAGAGAGAGCGATGTGACGAGAGGGCTAGAGAGAAGTGGGAGTCTAGTGAGTAATTTATTGCAAGTAATTTAGAGAGGTTGATGAGTATTTACCGCAGCTCTGTGGAAGGATTCAACATCTGACGCTTCAACGATTACCATTTAACAAGTTACATAGCTCAATAGAACTAAAGTATATAAAGTACATGAGTTCGCTTTTCAATTGAACAACACAAACGTGGATGTAAAGAGGAAAGTAATAGGGAGGTGAGTAATTGGTAGGGAGTAATTGGAAGTCATGGCGAGAGAGGATAAATTTGTCGGGATATGAACCGAGTAATAACGGTAATTAAAACCAAATTAAAATACGGCATTTTCCGGCTTTATGGTATTGCAATATTGATATGGTTATATAATGACTATTTGCACACGAACAAAAATATATTATCGCTCACTCTCTTCACTCAAATATTAATAAGCACCATAATCCTCCATACTCCTCCACCATACTCCATTAAGATTATAGTGGGAAGGGGGGCTGCTCTTTGCACACTCATGTTACTCATTACCCTCTCAAGGAGGGGGTAGGTACATACAGTGCAATCATGATCTATTCTTTCTGTTTATTTCCTCCCAAATCATACACAAACCTTACATACGGATATTGCTATAACTCATGCGTTTCTAAATAATACTTTCTGGGAGATTACACTACTGCCTTACGGTTTTATGCTCTCTGAACAGTAAGTTTTTATTTACCGTTATGTAACAAAATTCGCTGATTATGGGTTCGTCTGCGTGACTTTAAATTACTATTTCAATATTACTTATGCCTCCACTTTTATAATAGCGAGTTGGGTCAATACGTGTTTTACGGCATGTAATAGCCGTGTTTTGTTTATTTCTGAGTAAGGTTAGTATTTTATTGTAATTTATTCCCCCTCTTTCGAAGTGAGTACTTTCCACGGGAAAGGAAGCCGCTCGTTCTTTTTTACATGAAAAAGGCCAAAGGAGATAAGATCCGCCCCCTGATTGGTGAACCTTGAAAGAGTCGGGCGAGTCGACGGGACAGGGGGGAGTAGGAAGTCGTAAGGCTGGTCGGGCGTGATGCGGCCGGGTCACGACATCACGGCAACCCCTCGTAAATAATAGGCCCCTCCACTAATTACCCAGTCATCACCTTCTTTTTTACTCGCTCTTGAAACCGCACTAAGGGGTTTTTGATTTGTTTGATGGGGGAAAAATGAAAAACACTCATATTTTTGATTAGATGTAATTAATAAACTACCAAATAATTATAACTTTTAGTGAATGTAAATCATTCTACTTATGCACTATAAATAAGAGATCTAAAAACACACTGCACAAACTGCCACACTGTTACAACTACACTACCTCTACTAGAACACAATAAAAGCTAAACCAATAATAGATCCAATTTTATAGGTACACTCATTGATCCCATATTGTTATCAATATTAGACAATCATTTGAGTTCCAATTGAAAAAAACCATGTTGGAAAATTTCCGTAGAAATTGCAATGGTTCCACAAATTTTGAATATATTCAAATAGGTATTATTTAATTTTAAAGTTCTTCATGAAATCCGTTTTAAGGCATTCTGAAGCGAATCGTAGAGTTTCTCAGTTTTATATATATATATATATATATATTCCACTTACGTAAATATGTATTCAATTCAATTCAATTGTGGGAGCCCGATCCAGTCGAGTTACCAATGACTTTTTATATATGACTCAAAATGACTTATTATGTCGTTGCCTGATAAGGCCCATGTTTAATGTGCATAGAGATTTATGTATTTTTATATATTTTGGTTTCATGAAATACATACTATAACCACTCTATGGCTATGGAATGGAAGTTGCTAAAAAAGCCGAACCAACGCAATATTCAATCAATAATTATATTCAATGTACCGATCCGAAAATCACTAGAACGGGCTATTCTGAACGCTCCGCCTGACCTGTATTGGTTCAGGAATAGGATCATCCTGAATATACAATTATCAACATGATTGTGAAACGCATTAGTTCACTAGACCGATGATACAAACATAAAATAAATTAATACCTAAGTAAAAGCGAATAAAGAAAAAAAAAAAAAAAAAAACCAGTAGTGCAGCATGATTTTATGTGCTAATTTCAAAGTTTTTACCGTTTTTCACACCTTTTTGTACACAAATGTTGAAGAACGAATTGGCCAATCCTTCAAAGATGTCAAGCTTTAGGCATTACCCCTCCCCCAAACTTCAAAGTCTATTACGTTACCGAGGCAGATATTCCTTCAGCAGCTTTGTCAAAGTTGAGTTCCGAAAGTCGACTGGTTCAAAAGAAAATATTTGGAGCAAAAGCAATCAATGGCGTGATTGTTGTCTATCCGCTTTATTGGAAGGCGCTCAAACCTACCTGCCAATGGTCTTCACTTCCTGGTCGTCTGGGTTGAAGATTGATTTTTTGCAAACATTTCAGCCGAATTTGTTTTGGGCATTCACATGGACACTTCAGTTTTACAGTGAGCGAACACGCAGTTGGTTTTTGGTTTCAATAAGGTAAGTGTAGTCGCTGGGTGCGATGATTAAATTGGAATTGAAAACTGACTCTTATAATGACGTTGAAAGTCTCTATATCATCTGAACTAAACATACCCCAATGTGTATGTTCACCCTATGTGGTCAGAATCACTTATGCGCCGTTGCCTCCTACCTAATCACCGGACTGCATCAGTCTATAGCACCTAGCTCATAGCCGGACCTCAAAAGCCTACAGCTCTATCCAATCACTGGACCACGAAGGCACGTATCAGTAACCTGGGCACCGGACCCCACAGCTACGTCTTTTAACACCATAATTATAAAATTAATCTAAATGGAACTAATGAACTGAAGAGTCAAGAACGTCGGATATATAACGGAAAGAGAAAGTAAGGTTGAATACAATTGTGAGATGAGGTTTGTACGAAGAATGAAGGATAATGTTTTGAAATTTTTAGAACAGAATGATCCTTGAGAGCCAAAGCGAAGATTTATATTCATCTACTCCCACTGCAACAGTTAACTTTTCTAGGGATTCAAGACCTCACTAACCCTGGATCCCCCATCAGGTTGTAATTGTTTAATTTAAAAAATACACCAGTATATTGGTAGGGCATGATGAAAAGTATACTTCAATAATCCCTTGGTCTGATCAAGCCATACGAGATATCCCAGCATGGGTTCCAACCACCTGAGTCTATATTGATATGTTGCTGCATGAAAGTCTCGCTTAGTGACGACGCCTAGAATATTCATGCTGAACCACAAGCACTTAATTTTACTCTATAGTTCAGTAGTTACTCCGTCCTATGCACAGGTTACGATTTTTCCGTCTCCGGAATGCTCTGATTCAACTGTAAATCTATTTTCTCAGATACTCGTGTACCTAGCTACAAGATATGTATTAGATTATGTATACTTCGGATCAGTATTCAAGGGAAAATACAACTGAAATTCATAATAACTGGGGAAAAAGAGATGAAGAGGAAGGGTTTAATGTTTCTTTTTCACAACAAATACTCACTAAGGTACTCGATTTATTTGAGGGAAATCCAATTTTCAGAGAAAAAAAGCTTCAAATTATTACTCGAAGGTTTATTATTTCTGTATTAGATTGCCCTTCTAAATATCGCCCTTTGTTTTTCGAGAGTAAAATAAAATCTGAAAGGTAAGTTGCAATGTATACGTTATAAACGCATAATTTCATTAGTAAAACTAAAGAATTACGGCTTTTGTTGTTATCAGTGAGACCTTTGTACACATAGCAAGGTCAGCGATCGTATGCACAGTTATTTTTTGAGAAGTTTCAGCGAATAAATTATATTTCATGGTTGTGTCGTATTATTAGGTTATTTCCATATTATTTTCAGATGGATGGAGAACCACCATCGTCAAAAGTTCCCCGTTTAGCCCCTAAACGTAAAGTGTACTCTGATGAAGACATAGAGCAACTAATAAATGTAAATGTTTTATACCATTTTAATTTTTTTTCTTTAGTGTTTTTGAATCTTTTATGAATTTGGAATTTCATGTTTGAATGTTTTTGAGTCTTTTTGAATTTTTGTGAATTTTGAGTTTTATAAGTTTGAATCTTTTTAGATATTCATTTTGAATCTTTTTTTATGTAAATCATGTAAATTTATGTACCTACATCATATTATTTACAAATAAAATGTTTTTATGTGACTGCTAAAAAGTATCCTGAAAAAAAGAAAAAAAAGTGAAATGGGAATCCTAAAATGTTTTTATGTGAATTTCTACAAATTAAACAAAAAAAATTGTATGCTTGGTTTTTTGATCAACTTCCTTTTTAGCGAATTTTCGAAGAAAAGGAAGCTATTGTTCTGGCTCCATAAATTTTAGTAGCACATTTTTTGATAAATTATCATTATCCTACGCTAGTCGCTAGAATGACAGTGAGTGAAGAAAATTCCCTTATAACCTTCTAATCAAAACCTACCGGGCGGATCACGCGCCAGGCGCGTGACTAGAATAATTCTGGGAAATTCTAGAATTAGACACCGTTTTGTACCTTATAACGATTATTGGAGGGATGCTGAAATGTTTTATGAGATAAAATGGTTCAGCTTGGTGGGGCTGGCATAGGATCCAAAATAAAAAAATCCGCAGTGAACGAGTTAATGTTTCTTTTTCACAACAAACACTCACTCAGGTACTCGATTTATTTGAGGGAAATCCAATTTTCAGAGAAAAAAAGCTTCAAATTATTACTCGAAGGTTTATTATTTCTGTATTAGATAGCCCTTCTAAATATCTCTTATTATTAACCCAGTTCATAATCAAACCTAAACATACTATTCCGCCTTGCGAAAGGGTTCACCTCTTCACAGGGCCATGACCCCCTTTACGCTTTTTAGTTAATTTTATTAAACAAATCCCTTCATGACAAAATCATCTTCTCACCATATAAAAGGGTTGTAGGGAAAATACATTAATTTGAAAATATTTTTGTTTGTCGCTCATTAAATCCTCTACTACAATTATTTATTATTGTAGGTAGATAATTAAGGCAGATAGGAAAGAAATCAGCCACAGAAGTCTCTCAGCCGAGATGCCATGAAATTGATTCTAGGTACGTGTCCCAAATTTCTTCACCCTAGGTTGATTGGGAGAGAAGTTAGCCTCCGCACCTCGTAATTTTTTTGTGGGTGTCACTAATGGGGATTAAGAAAAAAGTATCCTGTGGTCCCTCAGCTGATCGGAGCCCATTCATTCATTGTTATTATATTATAGGCACCCCAAAGGAGCACCGAATCAAATTTCAGCATCGTACGATGATCAAGAAAGGAATTAGGCTCAAGGGTCCCACCATTGTAACTGGTTTGCGTAACGCAATAACGCAATTCCGTGACGGTCAGGCGAAACGATGTCTTTGTCATTAATATTTATATCACGTAGATGTTGGCACCAACTGAGATAAAATTAATGTAATTAAATAGAACATCACTTTACGAGTCTTTCTGATTGGTGGTTAGTAGCCCAATAAATGTTTCAGACGCCAATTCCTGAACAAGATTTATTCAATGAATATTTTAGATGACAATTCCTGAAGATTCATTAACGATACATCCTGCTTTGTATCACATTTCCCGATCGCCAATGCAGCTATTTATCGAGGATCATAAGGTTTCCGCCTGTAAAACTATCTCAGTAGTACTTTTACTAACATTCAGTACATAGGTATATTCAGCTTTGTGGTTTCCCACGTGACCTTTCCTGAATTGAAATCCATACTACTGTTAGTTGTAATGAACTTAGGCGCCCCGGAGGAGCAATGGGGGCCTAAATCCACACTCATAGAGAGGGAGAGGAGAGTGACAGTACCATAAGAGATACAACTCGTACTAATAGCATATATGCTACGTTCGGAGAAGATTGGTTTTCCAGTTCTAGGATCACCCATCCATCGCCAAACGCAGGCTTTCGAAAACACGGGAAGAAGCGCCCGACGCCCGTTGGGAAACAACGGAGCGACGGCAGCGCATTCTCTTGGATCTCGCGGGAACTGTCACACTCCCCCCCTTAAAAAACATACTTGATTGAAGAGCAAGTATGTAAACTAGGTGGAATAGTTTACTGGTTGAGAACTGATGCTCACTAATAAATAGCTGCATTGGCGATTGAGGATAAAAAGGTGAAATTAAAACAGGATGGAGTGTCAATGAATCTTCATATGAAGTATTAATTAGGTAGTTAACCCCCAATCAAAGATTGGAAGTATTTATGTATCCAAGGGAGTATAATGGGTATTCCTTCTGGAAACCCGGGCCATTAACATTAACGCCCCAAAAATAGTGGATTGGATTACTGGGCGTCAGCTATAAATAATCCGAACCAGGCTCTGCTACCATGTAATGAACTTAGGCGCCCCGGAGGTGCAATGGGGGCCTAAATCCACACTCATAGAGAGAGAGAGAGAGAGAGAGAGAGAGAGAGAGAGAGAGAGAGAGAGAGAGAGAGAGAGAGAGAGAGAGAGAGAGAGAGAGAGAGAGAGAGAGAGAGAGAGAGAGAGAGAGAGAGAGAGAGAGAGAGAGAGAGAGAGAGAGAGAGAGAGAGAGAGAGAGAGAGAGAGAGAGAGAGAGAGAGAGAGAGAGAGAGAGAGAGAGAGAGAGAGAGAGAGAGAGAGAGAGAGAGAGAGAGAGAGAGAGAGAGAGAGAGAGAGAGAGAGAGAGAGAGAGAGAGAGAGAGAGAGAGAGAGAGAGAGAGAGAGAGAGAGAGAGAGAGAGAGAGAGAGAGAGAGAGAGAGAGAGAGAGAGAGAGAGAGAGAGAGAGAGAGAGAGAGAGAGAGAGAGAGAGAGAGAGAGAGAGAGAGAGAGAGAGAGAGAGAGAGAGAGAGAGAGAGAGAGAGAGAGAGAGAGAGAGAGAGAGAGAGAGAGAGAGAGAGAGAGAGAGAGAGAGAGAGAGAGAGAGAGAGAGAGAGAGAGAGAGAGAGAGAGAGAGAGAGAGAGAGAGAGAGAGAGAGAGAGAGAGAGAGAGAGAGAGAGAGAGAGAGAGAGAGAGAGAGAGAGAGAGAGAGAGAGAGAGAGAGAGAGAGAGAGAGAGAGAGGGAAGAGTGACAGTACCTTAAGATATACAACTAGTACTAATAGCATATATGCTACGTTCGGAGAATATTGGTTTTCCAGTTCTAGGATCACCCATCCATCGCCAAATGCAGGCTTTCGAAACCACGGGGAGAAGCGCCCGACGCCTGTAGGGAAACAACGAAGCGATGGCAGCGCATTCCCTTGGATCTCGCGGGAACTGTCACATAGTTCACATTTTACGTATTTTTTGACAGACAAGTATGTATTTAAGGGAGGAAATGTGACAGTACCCATCATTTTCGAGAGAAAGCGTCTACCTTGCGCTCATTGTTGGGTTGAATGGCGCTTCTTCTCGCGTTCTCGAGCTGCCGCGATTGGGGATATATCCTCACCCGTTTGATGAGGAGGATATTTTTCGAACGCAGCACATACCTATATGCGCGAGTAGGGGAACGAGCTGTCACACCTCTCCACTGTTATTTATTGTGCGGATTTCGGCCGTGGGGGGCCGGGCACCCAGCACCAGGTCCCCCTAACCTGTTACAACGATTACATTGAGTGGGTGTTAATAGGTGTATTACAGAGGTTCATTATGAAAAACAATAGGTGAATAAACCAAAAAGAAAAGAAAATTGGAAGTTAATGATTGACAAATCATAAATATATAACCAGGTATATAAGGAATATACCATTCAAGTTATATAAGATCCTTAGGGCACATTGCGTGTGGAGTTTCCAGCGGTACAGGTTCTATTTTGAGAACACGCTCATCCAGTCTTCCCGTAATGATCCTTTTCACGGAATAATTCCCCCAAAACTTGGTCTTCCCCACAGAATCCAATTTGTTCGACTGTTTGATCAACCTGGATTTCCGAGTGGTTTCAAAAGGGTAGAAGCTGGCACGTGTGGCGTATTCGGAAGGCGGTAATGTAGTGTGAGTGGGGCGAGGCGGTAAGGCAGTAAGACTGGTAAAGAGCGTGTTTTGAATGGGACCGACTACCCTCTTTCTCTTCATTAAGACTCTACAGCATTTCTTGATAAAGAAGGGCTGCGAGCGTGTGCACCTACGGGCTCGTCCTACGCGTCTAGGCGTGCTTGTGGTTGTGTATTACTCGCCTTGGAGCTTGTGTGCACTTCTCACAGGATGGGGTAAATGAGGAGCAATCACGTTCTCATGAAACTCCCGTTTCGTCTTCAAGAGAAGAGGATGTCCTGATGGGAACACAGTAATTATAACTCTCGTAACCTCTTACACGGAATCTCCGTAAATTACATGAAACCACAGCTCTATAAACGAAGAAAATGTCACTTACTGCACTTATAAATTCAGTTAGTACTGTCCCATCTCTATTAAAACAAACTAATAATTTCGAAATTCAACCTTAAAATTTTCAAGTATTCCAAAAGAAAATTTTTACTAGGATTTGCTGATTAATTTCCGAAAAAAAATCATACCTATATAAAATAAATAATAATTGAAATCTTAATCAATCTGGGGAGTAAGATGAGCCGCTTGTCGATTTCCAAGGCAAGATTTTGAACAAATCTCCATATTGGTCCCTCCCGATGGATTGTTTGAGACGGAAATAAAGCAACGGACGGTTTATAGGCATACATATTTAGTTTTTTAAAGCATTTATCGAGTTATCAGGAAGGTATCATATTTTAAAACTTAAACCATTCTTGAGGAGATGGGGAAAACAGTTTTTAGAAATAAAGTTAATTTGGGAAATGTACAGGGTGTCCTAAAAGTTACCCCTCTATCATATATATATATATATGAAACTTGGAGAGCTACTAAGTTTTAAGTGATGGAAAAAAATCAAGGTTTTGGACTACTCGAGAGGTAACCACGTGAGGGTAGGCCTGTGTTATGAACTGGATTGAAATAGTGAACATTGAGCTTTGAAGACTCGTTTTTGCTTTAGATTTGTGGGTTAATCAAAATAACACCATCAAAGTGAGGGCATAAAATACAGTCATCTAAGTATACTGTTCTAAAAAACTTCGATCTACCGAAATACCATTTTGAATTCGGTAAGCGGATTTTTAGAACGTCCCTCTAAAGGTATGTCTTTATAGGCAAGGCATCGTTAATAAGAGGGACGCATATTGGAATTAATCCAGGGGGGCGGGGGACAACCCAAGCATGAGAAAAAATAACCACATACAAATCCGTTTCAGACCATTCTAAAACAGAATCGGTGAAAAAAAAAAACCATAGGTGTATGTGTGTGTGTGTGTGTGTGTGTGTGTTTGTGATCCTGGATGTCAGTGGCAGCTTGGACATGGAGTAGACCTGGTGGGCTAAGATAAGTAAATATGATAGAAATAATCTGCGATAAGCGATATCTGTGCTAAAAGGAGTGGCAACTAATAACATCAAAATCAAGGCCGCGACCATGTTGTGGCGCGGGGTGTGGTGCGAGAAAGGTTCCACGGAATTATTCGAGTTGGGCATCTCAGCGGGAGTACTCCGTGGTATCACCACCCGCGTCCTGAGGGGGTATTACTTGACATGGTGGTCATTTTATTGGGGCACTTTCTTTCATCTCACTCTCCCTTCTTTTCCTTCAGCCTCCTGGATCCCCAGGGCCGGCATCGGGTGAACCTGGGCCTCCTCCCCATTTCTTTTATTTTGTATTTTGTACTTTAATGGTGTCCCTCCTCCACCTTTGAGGGGAGATTTGTTATTTAAAAAAAAGTGCGTGTGAGTGTGTGAGTATATGTGTATATGTATGTGTCCTCGTACTCACGGTGGCCGCATTCTACGTCACGATGCGGTTGCCTAGCAGATTGCAGCCACTTTATCCACCAGCTATGCTGTACTATAATACAGCTATATCGCATGCCGAGTGACCGGGGCAAGAATCTGGATATCGTTGCAGTCAAGCCGGATGGGTTTTTTTTCGTAGAAGTCTCATCACGGGTGGGGGTGTATGGAGGGGATAATACTGAAAAATCATCATGTTTGAACAATTCACGTCCGATTTTCGTGATTCTTCTTTCGTTCATCTATGAATACGGTCTGATTTTGGATCAAATATCAAAAGTTTCAAATTCCATTATGGGAGGGGGGTGAATGGAGGGGATATTTAAATCATGATGTATTAACTTATCGCGTCAGATTTTTTTGATCATTTTTGGTTCAATTCTTAGTCAGTTCAGAATTTGAGAAATATTTAAGGAGTTTCAAATTTCATGCTGGACGTTTCATGGTTGGAATTTACTGTCGGTGGAGAGGGTAAATGTGAGGGGGGGGGGGATCCCGAGAAGTGATTGTATTTTCGTTTCTCATCTTATTTTAACCCTCACCAAAACTATATACTATCCATTCATAAGGACATCTTCGTAATGCATGCGTTACGTACTAATATATTTCTGTTTTAATGTTGCCAAGTGTTGCAGAATACATGGTATAGCAAAAGAAAATGAATATTATATTTCAAACGGATGCATTGTTGTTATTTTTAGACCCACATAACTTAGGAAAAAATGGTATATCGAACCTTAATGTTCAATATTTCAACACTTCAATAGTCCAATTATAGTGCAATTCAATGTAATAGCTTCATGTTTCATCAGCGCCATATTGAAATGAGATACCTATCGCTATTGTGGCATCAGCCAGAAAATCCTTGAAATAAGGCGTCACTCGGCAAAAACTGGAGAACCAATTTTCCCATGTATCTACCTAATAGTAATACTCTCTTCCCTCATTTTGGAAGTCCAAAAAATTTTGAATTTTCTCCCTGATTAATCTCAAACTAACCTAAAACTTTTTTAACCGCAAAACACTGTTCAAGTTTCATGTCGATACCTCGAAAATTGTGGGGAAAAAAGCGTGGGGGGGAGGGGTTACTTCTAGGAAATGTAGTATGTACATAATGGGCTACTATTGTGAGTTGAAATTTTTCTTTTTTTTACAATTCAAAAATGAGATTCTGGGCCATTGAAATTTTTTACTGCGAATTTCTAGTTTCAAACTCCAATGGTTTGGACGGAAAACTCATAGGAAGAAAACGAATTGACGCCATAGGTGGACAGAACTGACACTGAGTTTATATCCTTCCCCTATTAAGTCATTCTGTTTTCTTTACACCGATGTTTTGACCACTTCCGATCGTCCGATACTCTTCATATTGCACCGTTTTGGAAAGCTCTGTTTGCTATCGTTCAGGGGATTATATAAACTGAAATAGGTGAAAATGCCCGTTAGTGCGAGAAGTCTATTGGCAACATGGCTACCTTGCAACGATTTTTCAACCCAAACTTAAAGTCAAGATAAGTTTTAATTTCAAGGAAGGAAGTGGGGGAAAACACTAGGAAATTTCACCGGGCTCCCGCCATGATGGCTGCTCTCGCATTATTATTCCGGCGTTCGAGAATCCGTAAGTCCCTGAGAAAAAGGAGGTGAACGCGGTGAAGAGGAGGATCACAAAAAAGAGGAGAACTAAGGAAGAATATATTAGGATGAAGAGGGGGAAGCGGGAATGGGTTAAAGCCCGCTCTAAAGGGAGCAGTTAAGCTAAACAACTTGAGCCACTTGAAGAAGCGAAGTTATAAAAAAAAGAAAGATAGAAGAAAACGAGGCATTTACCTACTTTTTTCTAACCTATTAGAACAAAAAGGTAAAGTTTTTTTTTCTTTTTTTTAGAGTATAGAGCGGAGAATATTACCCAATTCGCCATATTTTAGTTGAGGGGGGGCTGTAAAAGTTTCTTACCATAAAGTGACTCGTTTCGGGGAAAACAAGGACCCTGATCATTGCGGAGTATGATAAGGTGGCACGGATGAGGCGTTAGAACTCCGGTAAGGTGGTAAAGTTGGGGCGGTAAAGTTAGACGAGATGCGACTTGGAAAAAATAAAATAAAAAAAGAGAGAAGCGATTGCCCAACGGCATCTCGCAGAGTAGGACGGTAACGCAAGGTGTTTTTCGTGTAGAATTATCTTTCCGGAGCCGTAAAAAATGAAAAAGCTTCGAAGAAGGGAGGAAATCCTCGTTTTTACTTCCTCTGGGTGGAAAAAATCATCAAAGGAACATGAACCCATAAAAGTCGAGGAGTAAGGAATTCATGCCAACAACTCCTTAATAAAATTTTCCTTGAGGAAGGCATAACTCTGGGAAAGTTCATACGGAGAAGATGGTAATTTTCTCCGCATCCGTGGTGTTTCAAGAAACGTAAACACTATTTTGATGTGTAATCAAACTGAGATACCCGGTTTGTTTATATTTTGTTTTGAATTAAATAGCTTCCAGTCCGTCGTATAAATATATTTTATTGTGTTGTAGGCACCATCATGAAACTGTAACCTCTAATACGGAACAAGAGAAAAAAGGAAGGATCACTAGGTAGGAATGAGCGTGATTTGACAGTAGCTCTACCCAGGGTTGCCATCAGTACGATAATTTCGATGGACTTACGGTGTACGTTAGTAATCTCATTACCGTACGCGAAAATACGGTAAAATGGAAAAACCTAGGTAAATATAATATTTTTAATCTATATGTCATTTTAGCATGAGTTCATAGCTAAACGTTTCTTCATGAGGGTTTGAAGAATGAGAATTGCAACCCTTTTATTCTCGGTATGTACCAACTATATAGGTTTGGTGAAAATTCGAAGTGAAACTATTTGCCCTCCATCACGAGTTCGTATTGTACTTTATGTGTTTCTTTGTTATTTTTAGTACCTGGTGATACCACCCCAGACTAGTTGTACCTTATTAAATTCATACAGAGGAACAAGCCTAAAATATCTTCCCCCCTCAACACCTATACATCCCGTCATTTACTTTTGGTCGCACCTACATTACTCTCAGAATATAGGTCACGAACATAGGGTTTTAATATCTATTTAGGGTTTTTATATTAGTTAAAATGTCCAAATCACACTCAAACGTTGTTGTTCCTTTGAGTCAGTAATCATCCCACGAAGCCACAACAGTGCAGATATCCCTCCCCAAACCTCAATTCTGTAAATCAAAATCATCGCACAGAGCCTCAACAGTACAGATATCGTCCACTCCTTGCCTCAATTTCGTTGAACAACACCCACTCAACTACAAACTGGATATGGTGATTGTCGAGTGCCGATTGGATTCCAAGCGTACCTCTCAGGGCAGTTTTAGCTTTTCGTATTGGTTGGTTGCAGGCCAGACTAAATTTCTCCAAACTCGAAAGAGACATCCCCAAGTGCTGGACACTTTTACGTCAATATTCATGTAAGAGGTTCCCGTATTAAAATCGAAAACATTGGAAAGTTGAATTTGTTTGTTAGTGTTTTGAAAGTTTTCAAGTTAAGTTTTGACTAGCTAAAATGTTCATATATTTCTGGAAACAAGAGAGTCAACAATAATAAAGCCATTCACAAAGACAGTATCGAATTTAATGAAAATCGGTGTAGGAAATTGGGTAAAGGACATGAAAAACTAAATAAAAAAGCTTAAATGAGGGTTGTGGATATTCTTCGATTCTTTTTTTTCGCATTCAGCACATTAAAATACTGTTTTAAAAAGTTCGGCCGACTTCTCAGGTAATTTGCTTTGGATGTGTGGCACCGTCGTACTATGCACCCTATAGGGGTGATAATGCACCCCACCCCTTTCACCATCTCTTTTAGAACTGCCTAGATAACGGATATGTGTCCGTGTACTGCAAAAGCCCGGGGCGAATATAAGGAGGGGGGGGGGGGGGGGGGTTGGCAGTCCTCTCCCCCAATTAAGGAGAACATGTAAGACAAATTTAATCAGTGTGAATTTATTATTTAGATTTGTTGGCATGTTCATCTTCACAATAAAATAGTACAACTTGTTTTAAGAAATTTTGAACTGAATAACTTCAGATATATTTCAAAATCCTTAAAATGCTTTATTCCTCATAGTGCAAAAACAAGAATTAGAAAAGAAAATGAACATTGATAGACCTAATTAGACTTTATTAAAAATTGAATAACAAAATGTCAACTTTGGAACATGCCCCACTCGATCGAACTTAGTTCGGTGTTGAGTGGGAGAGTTGATTAGACCAACGAATCGTGTTGCATATCAAGATTATTCTAGTTATCATTTACATGTGATTCTAAATGATTTGAGTTATTGATCAATTTTGATTTAATACGTATAGATTGTTTTTAATATTACTACTATTTTAGTGGGCACTCACTCATGCTCAATAAACACTGTTGAATAGCATTCTACATTGAAGATGTCCTTGCTCAATCAGCCATGTAAATAAGTGTTTTTTATATACTGATCTAGAATAGTTCAAGGGCTGTTGGAGTTCAGGAGTAGGGATGGGCATCGGCTAACAATTAATCGGTTACTGGAATCGACAATTATTTCAACCGGAATAATCGATTAACCGATTAATCGGGGCCTAAATAATCGATTAATCGATTAATTTTGAAAAGGCTGAGAAAAGAGAAGGTACATTAAAAACATCGAATTTTTAATATAATAATGTCACTGTGTACAAGAAAAAATCAATTCACAATTTAGAACAGTTAAAAACAAGTTAAAAGAAAAAAAAACTTTATTATAAAAAATAAAAAAATAAAAAAAAAATTTGTTCCAAATGAATCATCTATATCTTTTAGGAATATAAGTTTATTGGTGTCAGCTGGCTTCTCTGTTCCCTCAAAATTTGGCCAGCTTCAGAAAAAAGCCTTTCTGAATTAACAGAAGTTGCTACCGGTGGCACACATCTCAAGGCGATTTTGGAAACTGCTGGGAACGTCTCGGCCATCTGCTTCCAATATACGAGTATGATAGGATTTTGTTGGATTCTTTCTTGTGGATATGTCGAATATAGGCTGAACTTTTCATTCATGCCTAGAGCGTCTCGGCCACGGGGTTCCACACGACTTTTGGACCAGATCTTGTGGATACTCTTGTTTTTTTTTTTTTTTTTTTTTTTTTTTTTCAACAAAGTCGAAGATGGTACACCTGAAAGGAAGAAAATAACTTACCACATAATATTTTAATTTTCACTCCACAATGCCGGCGCTTTGCATGACTTTCCACTTTCTCAAAATGTTCCCAAATCGCACTTTTTGTTGGCATCTTGATCGAAGCTCAAGTGCCGCGTCAACAAACGAACGATAGGTAACTGAAAAAAGGTGTTTCTGATAATGATAGCCGTAGATATGTGATAAGACCGAAAAGTGATAACAATAGCGTGAGGCGAGGTGTTGTCTACTTTCTTGCCCTGGGTATTGTTCCGCAATAGGCTTGATTCTGAAATCTCAATTGGATAATCACGACAAACTAATCAATTATCCAATTAATTATTCTACAAGTAATCGATAAACAATAATCGATTATGTGAACAGTTAATCGTCAAACAATTTTGATTAATCGATTAATCGATGCCCATCCCTATTCAGGAGTGGTGTTTTGGAGCAAAAGTGGAAGGCTATAAAATATGTGGCGATTTGTGCTTATCAATAGTGTTGCTATGCTGGGAATAACTTGTTGAGTAGAAGAGCGGACTGAATAAGTCTGCTGAAGTTTTAGTATCTGGAAATAATCTGGGTGCTTGTGGTAAAATGCAAGGGTTGAGGGTTGTTGTTGTGGGGGTTGCAAGGGTTGGGGGGGGGGAGCATATATATATATGTATCCACTGTTCTGTACTTAATGTTAATTTTCTAATTTCTACAATTTACCATGTTTTGAGTTGTCAATCACTTTGTTTACACCCTTTTTAAAACAATATTCAATAAATCTAGTTATAATTTACCCTCTGAAATCGGCCTCAAGAACTAGCGTGAAACAGTGAGTACTTTATTACCCAAATAACTTAACATTGGACTCCCCCCCCCCCCCTCCCCCAAATTATTTATATACGCCGCTGATCATTCGCACTGTGGATAAGAATAAGAGGTGAACTTGAACACGAGTATAAAAGCTGACTGATAGAGTAGCTACAGAATCTGGCGGTCCATTGCTATGGTGACTGTTTCCATTTTTACGCTGGAAGGAGCCAGAGTAAACCATCATACTACAAATTGTACAGGAGAGAACGGGATACTGAAGAAGATGACTCAATTTAGATGATAACGAGCCTTCTGGTGTGCAGAGAGAGAATGAGTGGAGACCCGCGAGGGTGGAAAGACAGAAGAAGAGACCAGAGAGAGGCGATTGTGCCTCGCCAGGGTGTTCGGAGGGGGATAAGTGATGTTTTGTGATGACGTCACAACCAGAGGTCACGAGGCCATTATAGTAAATCAGACGCCGTGAGGTGGATTGGGCGAGGGGCAAAAGCCTCTCCTTTACCCCCTCCACAATCTCACCCCCTCTCGCTATCGTACTTTCTCACTCACTCTCACTCGTCTATCTCTCTCAAGCCTCCCCCACTCGCACTCTCTCTCTGTTCCCCTCTCTCTCGTGTTTGTTGTGAAAAGGGGGTTTCTGGAGGTTAGGGCCCGTAGAGGACCAGAAGGGGTGATTTGTAGGGACCACGCCCTGACTCCGCCGCGCACCCCTGGATTACACTCCACGTTAATTATCTTCGCTCTTCGCCTTCCATTAATTTTATCTATGTTTCAAGGAATGGAGGTTCAGAAATGAACTCCCCTCCCCCCTTATCACCCCTTATCCCACTTAACTCTTACTCCCTCTTAACTCTTACCCACTCTTAACTCACTCTTCCATGTAGGGATTAGCTCACGCTCTGAATTTCAAATGAACTCCGGGACGAGGCCGGATCTTATTAACTCCGGGATCCTTCACTGAAAACACGAGAGAGACCATCAACGCGGGTGTGATTTGTTTGAAGATAAAGCGGACCCTATAACGAATCCGACGGTTCTTCGTCATTACACTAATTTATCACCACAACCACTTCCATTGAATACTTTAACCACAAACGATACTACTCGGTCTGGAATACTGAAAGTGGTTATGGCTACATCAAACAACCGCAATGAAACATTAACTAATAATATATCCTATTTCTGCAAAACGTGAAATTGAACTTGTTAGGGGAATCCTTAGACTATTCAGATACTGACTACTCACAAGGACAAAATGATCAAATAATCTTAAGGGCGCTTGGTACCCCCCTAAAAATGGCGAAATCCGTGACCCATTATCCCGGCACTCGTTGGGCCGATTTCGATGATATTTTTTCTAACTGATAGATCTAGTAAAGATCTAAAAATCTGCGGAATCAGATGGAAAAAATGTTAATTTGCCGCATTACAATATCGAAGCCAATTTCGGAAATATCGGGTGGTATTTCAGGTCACTTCGATCATCTGTCAAGTAATTACAATAACTTATTTCGATAAACTATTCCCGCAGATTTTTGCAGTAGGTTGAAAGGTAACTTTCTAAAGAAAGAAAAATGAATTCGGTTCAGTAGATCCCAAGATATAGGGACAGATTTGCAAAAATATGCTACTTTTCAGGAGAGGCGAAAAACGAAAAAGTAACGGTATTCGCGCTTCTGCTACGTTTTGGTGAACTAATATGACTTGAATATGTATGAATGAGTTAGTGACCTCAATGACTTCACACAGTCAGAGCATAATACCAACGAACCAACCAACCAGAATGATAAGATGATAACAATAATAAAATTGGTTGGCTGAATTTGAAGAAGCAGGGGCGGCCGACAATGACGCGGGCAACTTCTAAGCTGATTTATGAGACTTTTCAATTTTGTAAATATTACATGTAATATATTATCTTGTTCAGGAATGAATCTAGTTTTATTTAAGACCAAAAAAAAAAAAAGTTGAAAAATTGGTTTTGGGGTACCAAGTGCCCTTAATAGGTTATTTCCGGCCCGATTTGTAATAGAATGTCTTACTAATAAAACGAAATACTGCTCTCCGACTGTGCTGCACCTAGTTGAGAGGGGAGAGAGCATACCCTGGAAAGGTACAGTGGAAGAGAGAATATTAAAAGTTCCATTCATGATCGTATAAGCAAATTTTGATTTCTGATCGAAAGCTCTTCTTAAAGTTTTTTTACCGCTTCTTTATTCAATTTATAAGATTTTTATCGTGTTTTGTATCTTATGGCATTAAAACAGCTATTGGTAATGCCCTTAGAACCACAGTAAACGAAAAACTAAGAACACGGCTGGAGAGAGCGTTAAATTTTCTATAACTCTGAAATGAAATAAAAATGTTTTGGTTAGGTTTAATTGGTCATGAAAAGGCCAAAATACAAAATAAGAAGAAATACTCACGAATTTTTAGTTCACTAGTTTTGCTCAATTTTATGTGTTTATAAGTGTAAAACTCTGCTATACCGGAGTTGAGGAGATCTGCAAGAGTTATCATTTGATTCAGAGTGAAAACAGGCAAACACACACACACACACACACACACACACACACACACACACACACACACACACACACACACACACACACACACACACACAGACAGACACGGAACCAGAGTATGTTGTTCAGAATGGTCTAAAACGCAAAACACGAGTGAAATTTTTGATCTTGGAGACCAAAAATGTATTTTCTTCCGAAATTGAAAACGATGCTTCCGCTAACGTTAGGTAGACTCGGGTGAAAATTAATTCCAGTCATGCAGCATGATCTTATGAGCGAATTTTCGTATTACCTGTATTATGTTATGTTGTTTTGAAATTTGAACACTTCCAGTCCATTTTAAGACCCTTTTCCTTTTTTAACTAATTTTATGACAAAGAATGTATTCTAAATAATAATCTCCTTTTCGAATAGAGGTTTTGAATTTTCAACTTTTTTGCCGTTCTTAACGATTTTTTAGCTAATTGCTATGAATTTTAAGTACATTTTTCAGCATAATTTTGTACATAAATTTTTGCATGTTCTATTTTACAGTTAATAAACTTCATTCGAGCAATACTTTCTCGAAAAATATAAATTCAACGATTCTTAACCGTTTTCAGCCATTCGTTGTGATTTCTCTTTAGTAAATTTTGAAATTTGATCAATTTAATGTGCTCAAAAAGTGATGGCTAACGAACTCATCCTTTCGTTTGGAAAGTTTGATTTTTTGGCGCAAGAACGGAATTTTTATTTCAATCCTAAGGAGAAGTTATATATGAAAAAGCGTTAAACTCTAGGATTCGTTTCAGAATGTTTCAAAACGAATTTCAATGAAGAAATTTTTCAAAAATTTTCATTTTATAATTCATCGAGCCATTGCAATAGCTTCACTTTTTACGAAAATTCGCTAAAATTAAATTAAATGAAAAAAAAAAAAACTGTTTTGACCAAAATTGTGGTGCTTTCCCAACAATGGTTGCTTTAGAAATCAGTTTTGAACACAATAAGGTGCTTTAATTTCGGAAACTGCACTTGGAAAACCTCTAATAATGGTAGACCATGGATTCAATGAATTCATATTTTTAGCGGAATATTACCTAGAAAGAGTTTGTCAACCATGAACCATTCATAAATTCACGAAAAAAAAAAAAAAAAAAAAAAAAAATCTGCTGTTAATGTGCTTAAATTCATTGTAAGCCATAATGAATCGATAAAAATTATAAATAATTATATTAAAACCTAAAATTTGTTTGACTGGCAGAAAAAAAACGTTGCCGTTGGGGTTGTCTAGCCGCCAGTGGTTTGTGTTCATGATGGTACATTTATTGTAAAATGAAATCCGGGGAAAACCTCCAGACCCCCGGATTGTTAATGTTAGGATCAAGGATCAAACCAATGAAACACAGAATGTGTATTTCGGGGATTCCCCGGAGGGCTGGTGCCATTCTGGTAAGTTCGGCCGAAGTTCATTCAACGTTCTTGGAATCCAGCTCCTTGGATCGTAGCTTATAATAGGATAGAGAGCATGTAAAATGTAAATGTTTTGTGCGAACTGTATTCAGCTGAATTGAAGGTAAAACTCAAAACATTGCATTTCACCTCGAGGAGTAAGTTTATTGAACTTGGACAAACTACCTGGTTTTAAGACTCGACCTATTAATCACAAGAGGCTGAATGAATTTTTCAATAGTGGATGGATTTCAACAATACAATAGCAGCAATTCAGCAATATAGGTAGGTAAATTTTTGTGTTTCTGAACTAGAACGGGTTACATTACCCTACTCTTAATCACAATTGGTACATTTAAAATATCACAACATCAGTCCGATTGGAAAACTATTATTAATAGAAGTAGTGAATTTTTCTTCTTCAAACGAGATCTTGAAACAAGAAAACACCCACTTCCTGATGAATTAGTCAAATAATCATAAAGATTACAAGCAATCCAACTATCGTCTGATTACTAACTGTCAATGAAATGAGAGCAGTACGTACTGGTCTTTCTTACCTACTAGCTTATGTATAATATTTATAGTAATATTATAATAATGCTTGCCACTATGTATTATACTATATGAATATAATATTATATTATATTATATATTTTCATTTATACACACACTCGCGCGAAAGATGGGTCGCAGGGCTACGTGAGTAGGTACTGATTGCCCAGTCTGAAGAGAACACTTGAGCAGCGTTTCCACTAACCTTTAATCGCTTCGCCTCGCTTCCCCTCGCAATTAGACTGACTTCCCGTCACTTTTTTCGATATCCGATTTCGGATTCAGATTCGTCGGGATCAAACCTTTATTTCGCCCGTGAAAACCGTTCCGAAAAACGTACCTTTATGAGGTATATTTTAATCAGAAAAAACCAAGTTTTTCGTCGGACTTTTCGAGAAAACGGGTCTGTACTCTTGCATTTTTTGACGCATTTCCCGATACTTTTTTCGCGATCCGATCGCGCCTACGTGTTCCTCTTACAAAAACCTACGAAACCGGTATTTTTCCGGAATTTTCTATGGCCGTTTAGAGGGGTAGGGGAAGCGGGGAAGTCCAAAAAGCGCACATTAACCGTTACTTTGACCCCCCTCCCGCCCTACGGCCCATGGTTCGGGTGGGATTAGAAAATTTTAAATTTGCTTATGCCCCCTTTCGGAAAATCCCAAGAAGATCCCCCCACTCGTACACTCCCCCCACTCAGCCGTTCGGACGTGCATAGACACGACAGAGGGGTGGGGTTCGGGGGGATCTTACTGGACAGATATTTTCAAACCAAATAACCCCCCGTAAAAACTTATTCTGTGTTAAAAAGTATTTAGAAAAGCCGTTAATGTGGAGCATAGCTGAAATTGTTGAGCATGGTAAGAATTCTGTGGAGGAAAAAAATATGTCATATTCAGATAATTATGGAATTCGCTCATGTGGTCATGCTGCATTACTGAAACCATTACCTTCTTCCCCAAAAGCGATCGTATAGGAACACTCAGAGTCGGAAAAAAGTGGAGGTAAGCAGAAAAAAGATGAGAAAGCGAGGGGGGTGAGAGACTGGTTGAAGGGAATAGGAAGCACTCTGCCCCAAGCTGGAAGCAATTTTCAAGGAAGTCGTAATAGTAAGGAAACAAGGGAAGACCATCGGTGAAGAGAAAGGTGAGTACTTGGAGCGTGAGGCACTGAGAGCTTCCTTTATCGAAAAGACCTTTTTTTGGGGAGAAGTTAACTGAGATCGCCCGCTCCGGAGGTCGAGCTGCGGGACGGGGTCCTAGAAAAGTACCTTGGAAGACCCCTTCGGAGATGAGCGTACGAAATGGTCTCCCCCTTAAGACCTGGGTACCTCTGTCCGATGAGTGCCTCTAAAAACGCTTTATTTCACCCCCTCCGTATTCAACCCACAGCTTCGACGAACGGTAAAAAATTTGATTAGCTCTCGTACTTTCATCGTAAAACTCCTTTTCAAGCAGTAGGAATATCCTCGATGGACGTCATAGAGTGTTTCAGTATCAACTGTTTCTTTGGGCAGCGAATTAAAACGTGACAAGAAACCTGTCCTTTAGAACATTTACAGTGAGATATGCTACATTCCTCTTAAAAAACTCGAAGACTTTGCGGTCTGCGTAGACGTCGTAGCAAGTCGACAGTTTTGTTGACAGGCTCAATATAAAATGAGAAACTATTAAATTGTTAATATTAAACGTCATATGATGTACGCAAAAGAGAAGGTATCAGAAAAAGGGAAAACTGTTATTATTGTACTGTATATATAGGGGAGGAAACGCATACCGTTTTCTGTTTATTATTTCACACTGCAGAGTAAAACTGACCACCAATTCCAGGCAAAATGCTAGAAAACAGGAAAGCTAGGAAGAACAGTACTGAAGGAGCGTAATTACCGATATGGACCTAACAGTGCGATATACATCAAACATGTACATATAATTAAAGTAGGTACCTTAATCGAGACTGGGAAGACTCTAGATACAGCGATGTCTGCCACTGTCTGCTGTCCTAGATGTTCCACTGGTGCAGGATAACCCGTCAAGGAGGCAAATACGTCTACGGTGAAGATCAGTACAAGGGCAATAATTCCGAGAAAAGTCAACGATTATCAAGAAATACCGCACAATATGACTTCGGGACTTCTTAGCGACTAGTCGAACTGATTTTAAATATAATTTTAATGATAAATTGTGCGGCACAAGGAGAAAATATTGTGCGGTAGTAAATGAGAGGCATATAGGTTTCGGGTGTGAAACGGATGAGAAATGGCTTAGGGAAACGGAATTCCAGATTGGGGGTACAAAGATACCGGAGGGGTCTCACGTTGAACCCTGAAGACGGGCTACTGCCCGATAATACTTCAAATCCACCAGTCACGTTTCCTACTATGAACAAAAATAATGGAAAAGGAGAAAACACTATGCAGATTTTTCGTACTCTATTTCTAAGAGCAAGAACATGTGTAACGAGAAGAATTAACAGGATATAATTTAGCTCATTCAGCTGATTTGGAAAGAGCCCATCATTTCAATCGTCTTCCAATGTCCCTAAGAGTCACTCTACCGAATTTCAACTTCTTCAGGAGAGAATTTAGCTCATTCAGCAGACCGAAATAGTCAGAACCAAACACGCGCAAATACAGGCCCCGAACTGAGTGTTGGCAACCATGATAACATTTCGGGAGCCAAACAAATCGCACGAAATATCAAATTCCCGTCCATCATATAAATAACGCAACTCATGCTTCACTCGAAACACTCGTAGCAACTCCTCAAGGCTCTTCAACCTGTCACAAATTTCCTCCACTAACAAACTGCCTCTATCATAATATCAAAAGTTCGAGAACCAAACAAATCGGTTGAGAAGGGTAGCGCCGTTTATTAAGTAGAAGGATGTTTTGGACGTTCAGACCTAGGCTATGTTGTGCGCCGGATCTTGCAGATCATTTTACGACCACTCCCGTCAGAATCGGTCCAGCCGTTTAGCGGTCCATCGGGAGCATACATATGTTACCGGCAAAGTATGAAATCCAAGCATTGTATACTTACAATGAGTAGTCGTTCTATACAATGCCTGCACTTTTTAGGAAAATTATGAAATTCCTCCATTTTTCTCTCTTTAGACACAATGGCTAGGCAATGTACACAATGCCTAGGCAGTCTATATATATGGCTAACATTGATTTAGGCAAAGTATAAATACTCATCATTCTGACCTATATGTCCACCAAATCTGAATTTTGGTTTATTATTTCCAATAATAAGCCTATGTGATCGTGTAGCAAAAAATTTTTATAACCCCCCCTCAAACTTTGTCACTTTACGTTTCAAGGTACGTAGAATCCAAATTTGAAATGTCCGTCCGCCGTCCGCCGTCCGGGCCATGAAAGGCCTAAGAATTGACTTAAAAAACCCCGCTCTTTCGCACATAAACTCCATTTGGGGTCTAGTTGGTCCTAACGTTTAACCATCCCAATCGCTTTACTCGCATAGATGCTATGGGCCAAAAACGGGCGAAAAAGTGTCTTTTTCGAGGCTTTGAGTGTTAGACTTACGCACGCGCGCACGCCTGGCACGCTTGGCAGGGGGTCACGGTGGGTGGTGAGGGGGGTGAGCGGGGGGTGGAGTGAGAGGAAGAACAGAGGTGGATACTAGAAAAGAGACTGGCGAAAGCCCCAGAGCATGCTGGTTACTATAGCTGGTTATCTGATTCAGAAATAATAAACCATTATGTAATAATTTGCAGCGTTTTACTAAGGGATTCACTACTTGATGTTATGCATTTTTGAGTTGTGGGCTTGCGTGAATCCAGACCACCAAACCATTCACATCATTCTGACCTATATGTCCAATTAAGGTGCCCAGATCCGGTAAGGATTGATCAGAAGGACACTGCCGAGTGCACGATCAGGCATTCTATACAATACCTAGGTAAAGAATAAAATGAGATTCATTTCACACATTGCCTACTCCATTCAGGTATTGTATACAACGACTATTGTATTGTACACAATGCCTGATTTTAAACTTTGCCGGTAACACACACATACATACATACATACATACATAGACACATATGTATATAGATAGTGTAAAAGTAAACCTACTGTTTTGGTTGCAGTAAATGTCCGACCCTACTTGTTAAGATGAGATCAGTATGATAAATAATAACTCGAAGGACCACCTCAGTATGAGGAAAAATGGTAGGTAATGTATATGGTTGTGGGTGTTCAGATGAAACACAAGTTTGAATTGATGAAACATCAACTAATAGGTAATTTATTCAATAAATATAACAATGATTAGAAGGGGAATCAGTGCCTAAGTGGTTCAGGTGGGTGGTAGGTAGATACTTAAACTATTGATATTGTCTGTCCCTAAGTGGATCAAGATATGTTGACTAGAAGGAGTTACTCTGATGACTAGAAGAAGTTACTATGAAGACTAGACCATTTTATACATATTTATGACTACAATTCTTAGCTGTATGATGAAGCTGGTAGTTCATGTGGTGGTTTCCCAGAGGTCCTGATCCAAGACGACTCCAATGGTCTAGTGGTAACTTCAGTGGTCCAGGGGCAACTCCAGTGATGTATATTGCAATAGATGTCCAGTAGGTAGTTGGTAGGAAAACTATCTGCTAACCTCACAGAGGTATTCCAGCCAAGATATAAGGATGAAGCCCAAAAAAAAAATAGGACCGTTTTTTGACGTGGATGGAGCACAGGACAATTGATAAACTTGGAGTACTAATTTTCGTGGAAGCATGGGCACTTTTCCAGGAACAGAACAGAACAATGAATAAATGCAAGATGTCTGCCACAACTGCTCTTTCAGAAAGCTCTCAGGGTTGATCAGAGGCTGGCGGTGGAATCCGATGACGAAGTGGCGAGAACGTCTTGTGCAGTTATACAAAAATTACCTTATAATATTCAACAATATAATAAACTAGAGGCCTGTTAGGGCTTGGAAAGCCCTAATCTAGTCCGTATAAGCGTATATCTCGAGTATTCTTTTCTTCGTTTCTTTGTAAACGTGTGAATCTGCGCGTCCGTGTCTTCTATCTCCTTCTTTATGTCGTTGATTGTATCTTGATCGGTAGTACCTACCCGTAGATAGTATCTAAATGTCCCAGAGAGTCTCCCTATCAATTTCAACTTCCTACAGTGAACAGGAAAGAATTTAGCTCACTCAGCTGATCAGAAAAGACCCCATCACTACGTTTCTTACTTACCGACACTTTTGCAACAAACTTGGGGCCGTGCTGATTCGGAATTATATAAAAAGACTGTTCGGAATTATATACCTATAAAGTCCACTAAGTTCTTCAGTTTCAATTTCTTCGTTCAGAAATAACTCTCCTAGATGTTAGTAACTACATTACGTTTCTTATTACCGTGAATTGATGGCAACTGTTGTTACCGACACAGCCTAATAAACAACTCTCGTTGATAAGGACCGCCTAGAACACGATTAAGGCGGGTATAGAGACAAACGGCGACACTTTTGCAACAAACTTGGGGCCGTGCTGATTCGAATGAGCAGTCTAACACTAAAATCGGACCGCGAAGTTCTTCACAATTTCAAAGACCGTTCGGAATTATATATAAAGATTACTACAAAAATAAAGCAATCAGTAAATGCCGAGAAACCCATACACAAATGAAATACATGGATGCTATACATGGATGTAATTATGGATTCATCCATCTGATGGCATCCATGGTGCAGCAGAAGGAAGGTATCTAAAATGCGCAAATATACGCAATCTTTTGTTTTTATTGTAAATAGAAAATGATGAAGCTATGGAACCAAAAGGCGAAAATCACGTAGCAGTGAGGTTTTTGTGATGTGTAGTGCGGAAAAAAATGGGAAATTACTAGATGGAATTGGAGTGAAAATGCGTGAATATGTATGGCCAGGTTGGAAATGATAAGTAAGTTCGAACAGATAGGTTTTGGAACAAACTTTGGGTTTTATGTATGAGGATTACAATATTTATTCACTATTTGATAATGAAAAAGTAGAAAGTACTACCCGCCTATTATTGATATATTTCAGTGCAGTACCTGTTAGATATATCCCCAGTGGAAGGTATCCACAATAAAAGTGGAGAAAGTAGGCTCGCAAGGATGGCAATTTTGTTGGGGAATGACGAGGAATGTGGAAGGAAATTGGCTAGCTATGAGCGGCCTGAGGAGAGGAAGGGTGTTCGGAAGAGGGTGTATGGGGGTGGGAATGTAGCGCTTCCGAGTTTATTTTGAGAACGAGGTGAAGGTGGTAGGTGGCGAAGGGAGTGATTCCCTGGAGGCGGCTTAGAGGTTATTACCACATTCCGAAGGAGCAAAGGCTCGGGCGGGATTAGGGTTACGGTTTAGGGTATGTTTCGGTAGTGAGGGCTGGTGGTATAGACAGGGGGAGGGAGAGTCCAGGGACACAGTCGGGTGGATTAGGAAGGGTTTCAACATATCAGGGAATTAGCGCCGTAGACCTTTCCGCACTTTCCTTCCCTATTCCTTCGCCTCGGTTACCCTATCCGCCCCAAGAGACCACCCTCCAATACTCACGCTGCGACCCAGAAACGGAGAACGGGAGACCGGGGTATGAGCAAGGGTATACACCCCGTCCCCGGGTAATTATCGGTATTGTATGCTACTCCTCCCTCTGGAGCCCGTGGCGCCATAAACGATAACACAGTTAGCCCTAACTGGAAGGGGTGTCACATAACGATAACACACGATGTTTCACATTAGACTCCCCTTTCTACCCTAATCCCTGCCCATTTTGCCGGCTGGGGATCAGGGTACCAAGTTAAGGATCACAAATCTCAATACTGTTAGAACCATTAGCGCTCTGGTGTCGGTCGGAGTGGAACGCGGCAGGTGACCCCGTTGCAAACCACACAACCTCAAAGACCCACATTAATGTTACTCTCGCATTTACGTTTCAATACCTCCCACAATAATCCTATCCCGGTTCCTACATATTATAAAATATCAAAATGTTCGTTTACATAGCGTAATTTAATACCAAATTCACATAAGCTATGGTTTCATATCAAGGAAAAAAAAGTTGTTTGTTACTCAACACCAAAAGAAAAGGTGTAAAAGAAAACCTTTAGTTCCAAAAAATTGAAATTTCACCCTGATTAATCACGGCGATTTACTCTATTTTTGGTTTACTCATCCAAGAACATTTTTCACACTCATCTGAATCCACTCAGTTATTCAATTATGAACATTCAGAATAGGTTAAAAACACACGGAAATAATTCATTCTAAATTAGGTGGCAAATCCTGCGAAATTGTCCCTGCAGGGGCGAGGGGAGGGAAGATTAAAATAACTCCAGTCCTTTCTTCCCCTGTGAGGGATCGTCGTTTAATTAATGGTACCGGTTTCGGTCAGTGGTCACAGACCTTTAGGTATATATTATTTTACATTTTATTAGGTATATATTAAGTAACATGGAAATAAGTTTGAAGGCTACACCATAAGATGAGTGCCCATATTGATTGTTCCAAACACTATGCGAGAAAGATCATGTTGAGAATCTTGACGCAGAAGATGTGGTGTGGTGCAAGCATGGGCTAAATTGAGAAACTTTGCATACCCACTTCTAATAAAAGCTCAACTGATCGTGTAGAGATGGAAGTTTTAATAATTCTGTATTTTTTCTTATTCATATTTCTTAATGGTTATTATTGTTTCAATTCAAAAAATATAAACGCATATCTGATTTACTAAGGAGCAAATCGCTTTGTACGTTTAATAATATCCAAAAGATTCATCAAGGTTATTTAAATCCTCTTTAAGTTTCGAATAATGACAATAATTATTACTACAAAAGATATAATTTTCATCAAATTTTCGTATAAAAACCCTCACGAAGATGGTAATTTTACAGAGGTGTTACGTGTATTTAATAAGTGCTGGTAGGCAATCGATATCAACTGCAGGTAGCAGGAATCATTTATAGTGATACTACACATTTTAGCCAATATTTTTAAAGAATGAAGCTATTACAATGGTTCCGAAAAAATTGAAATTTTGGAGAATTTCCTCCATCGAAATCGAAATTCGGAAACAAATCCTAGAATTCAACGCTTTTACATATGTACCTATATGTATGTCATATTCCAGACGGCGAGTCTTTAGGATTGAGATGAAAATTCCGATTCCAGTCATTAAAAGTTAGTCAACTACGAACTAAGACAAAATAAAATTTATGAAAAATAAGCAGAAAAATGTCCCTACAAGGATTGCATTAATCTTTGCTGAAAAATGGCTAAAAATCCAATCTCTGTTTTGAATTACGGAATATTATTCAGTACGTGGTTATTTGCCATATTTTCGGTGGTTAACAAATGCTATAGCCCTCTAAGGGCTCAAATTTCAAAACAATTTAACATAATATAATACTATAATCTATACAAATTCGCTCATACAATCATGCTGCATGATTGGAACTTTTTTCTACTTGGGAAAACTTTCGATTTAGTAAAGAATTTCATGATACTTCTCCTCTCACTATTGCTTCCGAGTCTTCCTAAAGGCAGCAAAAGCATTGTTATCACTTTCGGGAGAAAAAAAAATGTTTGGTCTCCAGAATCAAAATTTCCACTCGCATTTTACGTTTTAGACCATTCTGAACAACTTTCGTTCAGTGTCTTTTGTGTGTGTGTGTTTGGGTGTGTGTGTGTGTGTGTGTGTGTGTGTGTGTGTGTTTCGTGAGTCCACAAATACTTGTCACATGCTTATCTTTTACAGTTTTCATCCGATCTGTGTGACATTTTCTGGGAATGTGCGGGCTAGAAAGTAGGCGGTCCTCTGTCAGTTTCATTGTTGCCAAATCGATTCTTCAATCTGCGCATGCGCAAACAATAATTCAATTATGCTCCATTTTTTTACGCCATAGTCGTCCGATCTCGCTCAAATTTGAATGATAGTTGAGGGATGACGATTTTATCATCCCATATCAATTTCAACGTGATTGTATCATTAATAGCTACTGCGCACGCGCCAATGTGAAATACTTGTAATGACCTTAAGGGGACCCGGTAGCAAAAAATTTGAGAAAAATCGATTTTTTTTTCTTTCATAAAACGATGTATTAACATCTAGGGAACAGTTAAATTCAATAACATAGTCAAATTTATGCTTACAAATGCGTAAATTTTTTGTTTAAGTCCAGGCCGGCAGCATAGGCTGGCTAGATGGTTGCTCTGTCGTCTTTATTCTTGAATAACAGTTTACTGGTCCTTTCTTTTTTTTGAAAATTCGTGTAGAACCACCCATTTTCAATAAATAATCAAAAGAAAACGTAAAAACGAAATTGGGCCACTAAAAATCACAAAGAAACCATAAGATGTAAGATGTATGATAAGAGTCGAATGATAAGAGTCTCTTCATCAATTACTTATTTGTCTTTATTTGACTGGGCTACAACCATGGGTATTATGTTTATATTATCCATGGATGACATACATAGTTAAGCTATCATGATACAACACTTCATTTCAGATAGGTCTAGGGAAAGCAAAAACAGCTTCTATTTGCATAATGCATTGCGACGTCATGAAAAGATGGATGCTGTTGGTTTTTCTGCTCTCCTGTAAAGTAATGTTTTTTCATGTTCACGGGCGTTTTTCTTCGGAACGGTTGACCCTAATCGGTTGATTTTTGTTTTGTTTTGAAGAAGATATCTGGGCCAAGATATTAACGTAGCGGTTTTACAAAATATTAATTTCGACTGCCGCTAGATGTTTCTGAAGTGAAAAAAAAAAAAAAAAAAAAAAAAAAAAAAAAAAAAAAAAAAAAAAAAGACATTTATTCCATGATACCTACGAATTCGTGTTTTTGAGATACCTGGAAACCCCTATGTTAATTGAAAATTGAGAATATAAGGAACAAAAAGAAAAAAAAGCACTGAAATTGGTTGCGGGGGGGGGCTGAGGAAAATGCCTGTAAAAAGAGGTCTATTAATAACGGGAGGGGGCTGGGTGCCGGGTCCCCTTAATTTTCACAGTTTTCATTAGATTTTAAGGAAATTGTCAGCGAATGCGCGGTTTGTTGATGGTCCTACCTATTTCATTGTTTTCAACTAATCAGTTCATTCTGCTTTTGCACAAAACTAAATTACATTGAGTATCATTTTTTCGTTTCTAAATTGACCAATAATGATATTTCACGCTACTTCTTGATTTACTCTCTTCCGCTATGGAATTTTTCAAGATCATTAAAAAACTTTTCAACTATACATTCATGATAGGTAAACGAGGAAGCTATGCGCCACACCCAACTTGGCAGAAGTTTTTTGTCTAGCGACGCCCCTGCATTCATCTTTATCATTCGTAATTTCAAATGTTGAAAAATTAGGGTACTTGGCGTGGGATTTCGAATTGAATCGAAACCTTTTATTCCGACGTTCAAAAAACTGAGGTCAGTGGGCGTCGAACTCATAAAGTTTGGTCACGTTCCGTGACATGGTCACAGGGAGAGGGACAGGGCGTGGTCGGCGTACAGCACGCGTGGGTCTTGTAAAGAAGATTTGAGGGGGTAACTCAAAGCCAGAGGTCCCTCGTCCTATTATCTCTTTTACTCTCCCATCTCGTCTACATCCTGCGGAAAAGACATTGGGAACCGTGCTTGGAATAATAACAAGGAAGGTTCATGAAAATTGGATAACCCGCGATAGTTTGAAATGTTAGAATTTTCTCAGTCACGTTTCAAACGAAACGAGGGGGTGGGGAATAATTTTAGGGTTGAGTGTGAAAATAAGAATACAGACGTGGGACGAGGGATGGCAACAAAGGTAGAAAAGATCCTACTAACCAGGACAGTGTTTCAAGTATTTACGTTTCCAACGTCAGAGGAACATTTCGCAATCGTCCTAAGATTTCTGAGGTGTATATTACTGTTACGCAAGGTATCCATAGAATCGAATCCAAACTGAACTTTTTTGATCTGGAGTGATGCAATAGTTACCACATGAGCAAATGTTCATGATTTTGTGTATAATTTTTGTATGTTTACCTCTATAAGTATGTATCTTTGTTTATTTGATCACTTTGTGATACTGTGAAATTTATGTACTAAACAATACTTTCCTCTAATAATCTGCTACACAATAATTTTTGGATCATTAACTTTTTTTTCAATCATCTGTTCAACACATTTTAATAAAACTCAAGAACGTAAATTCTTCAACACTTTTTGAACAAATTTACAAATATTTTATTTAATGTTTGACAAAATTGTTCTAAAAAAATATTTTGTTAATCTTCCCGCTCAATCAATGGGGTTTGGAGTCTAGGGATACCAGATTATTACAGATGATTAGTTCATGTAATTCATACTAGAGTGCAGTAAACCATAGATGGTTTCCCTCAGATCCTATGTTATTGAGTAATAATATGGTATGTAATGTAGGTACATTCGTCCATCTCGCTACCAAACGCGAACGTCAGAATGAAGGTAACGGAAACCATTACAGCTACCTATTTTGTCCTTTTATCATGTGAAAATTTCTCTTTTAAATTTTATCGTTGGATCTCTGGTGACTGCTAAGAGTTAGAGCGCCAATATATGGATCAAGTAGATGCAAAATCAGTAGTATCAGGGATCTAGGTACCCCCCCAGAGGTGCAATGGGGGCCTAAATCCTCGATAAAAAGGTAGAGGAGGTTAACAGTATCCCGTCAGAGAGATACCACTCCTACTAATAGCTTTTAATGAGCCATGTTCGGAGTAGATTGGTTTTCCAGGGATCTGGATCGCCCATCCAACTCCAAACTCAGCTTCTAGAAAACACGGGTATGAGCGGCGACGCCCGTTGTTCACCAACGGGACGACGACAGCGCTACGTATCTCTGAGACCCTGACGGGACCTCGATGACGGGAACTCTGCTACAGTAGGTAGCTGTCGGAACCCTTCGAATATAATATTGGGAAGGAAATCCCTCCAAGCGTTCGAAGCGTGAAGTGAAAAAATGCACAAATTTATGAATTCACGATTTTCGCACTACCAACACAGACTGATGGTTTCATCAGTCAGAAGCAAAAAAAAAACTGATTTTTGGAAGACGCTGAAGGTGATGAAGTGTAATGAATAAACTTTTTTGGGGATTTCGTGGAAACAATTCTCTCCGATACGAGCCAGTTAAATGGAAGCATTGAGAGTGATTGAACTATTTTTTGAACTGATTTTGTGACTAATTGTCGTTTGAAAATGAAAGTAAAAAAAAATAACAATAATAAAAATAGACAAAAAACGTCAGCCAAGTTGTGTGTGGCACATAGCATCCTCGTTTACCTATCATGAATGTATAGATCATTGAAAAGTTTTAAATGATCTTGGAAAATTCCATAGCGGAAAGGAGTAAATCAAGAAGTAGCGTGAAATGTGTAACAGAGTTATCGTCTTCGAGGTCCCGTCAGGGCTTCAGAGATAGCGCTGTCGTCGTCCCGTTGGTGTAACAACGAGCGTCGCTGCCTTTCCTCGTGTTCTTGAGAAGCTGGGTTTGGCGTTGGATGGGCTTTCCAGATCACTGGAAACCAATCTACTCCAAACATGGCTCATTAAAAGCTATTAGTAGGAGTGGTATCTCTCTGATGGGATGCTGTTTACCTCCTCTACTTTTTTATCGAGAATTTAGGCCCCCATTGCACCTCTGGAGTTGTACCTAGATTCCTGATATGGTAGCAGAGCATGGTTTGGATTATGCACGGCTGACGCCTAGTAGTACAATCCACTATTTTTGGGGCGTTAATGTTTCAGAAGAAACATGGCCCGGGGTTCCAGAAGGAATTCCCATTATCACCCTTTGGTA
Organism: Adelphocoris suturalis; assembly: GCA_030762985.1. Lineage (NCBI taxonomy): Eukaryota > Metazoa > Arthropoda > Insecta > Hemiptera > Miridae > Adelphocoris > Adelphocoris suturalis. The sequence continues at coordinate 116,736,021 of CM061042.1, forward strand.
TATAAATAATTTCATTGGTCTTTGACTTATAATTTCTCTTTTATTCCCCATTTATATTTTCAATTTTTAGCCACCTGAGTATTGCTATTATGTCAATTACCAGGTTAGAGCACAATTTAAGTCCCCAAATTTGGGCATATTAATTTAAGTCCCCAATGTTGGGCAAATTAATTTATATCAATTTTATTTTCCTAAGGTATAAGTCTCCATAGTTGAGCCACCGTTTTGTCCCGATTGTTCCAATCTTTGATTGGGGGTTAATTACCTAATGAATACTTCTTATGAAGATTCATTGACAATCCATCCCGTTTTAATTTATCTTTTCCCATCCACAATCGCCAATACAGCTATTTATGAATGAGCATCAGTTCTCAGCTATTAACTATTCCACCTAGTTAATATACTTGATCTTCAATCAAGTATGTCTTTAAGGGGAGGAGTGTAACAGAGTTACCGTCATCGAGGTCCCGTCAGAGCTTCAGAGATAGCGCTGTCATCGTCCCGTTGGTGAAACAACGGGCGTCACTGCTTTGCTCGTGTTCTTGAGAAGCTGGGTTTGGCGTTGGATGGGCTTTCCAGGTCCCTGAAAAACAAATCTACTCCGAACATAAAGCTATTAGTAGGAGTGGTTTCTCTCTGACGGGATGCTGTTTACCTCCTTTACCTTTTTATCGAGGATTTAGGCCCCCATTGCACCTCTGGGAGGGTACTTAGTTCTCCTGATAAATGTCATTGTTGGTCAATTAAACGAAAAAATGATACTCAACGTTATTTAAGTGTGTGCAAACACAGGATGAACTGATGAGTTGAAAACAATGAAATAGGTACGGGACCATCTACAAGCTAAACCGCGCATTCGCTGACAATTTCATCATAATCGGATGAAAACTGTGAACATTAAGGTCATTACAGGTATTTCAGATTGGCGCATGCGCAGTAGCTATTAATGATACAATCGTGTTGAAATTGATATGAGGTAATATTCTTCCAACTATCATCCAAATTCAAGCGAAATCGAACTACTAGAGCGTGAATAAATGGAGCATAATGGAATTTACGTTTGCGCATGAGCAGAGTGAAGTATTTATTTGGCAACCACCCCATCGTCATGATTTTTATCGACGTAAGGTACACTGATTCCATCAAAAGCCTGCCTGATTGCTTTAAAGATGGCGTGCAGTATTTCCTTATAAACAGGGTATTGCCGTCTAAACAAGAACTCGGCTAAGTAACTAGACACATAGTGTTGGCGATTACCATATCACGGGACGTTATATCTGACTTCTCTCCACAACCGTTCTATGTTTTGATTGTGAGCACCCATGACAGCACAAAAAGCGCGATGTACTGTACATGCTTTCCAAAGTGAATGCGTCATTTCGTTATACACTTTCTATAATTTATGTAGCATTCTGGTAGTAAGGAGACCATATTATAATTGCAATCCTTAGTATTGGGCAAATCAAGGAGGTGTAAAGCATCTTCAGGGCAGACAGACTAGAGAATCCCCTCGTTCTCCTTTTCACGAAGCCAACTACCTTCATCACCCTCGCACACATGTCCACAATATGGTCTGAGAAGATGAGATGACTATCGAACAGCACACCCAAGCCTTCACTTTCATTCGGGATTCCAAGACCTGCTCGGATACAGAATGGTTATTGACGATTGGCGTGGACGACCAGATGTACGATTCTACAGAGAGTTTACTAATATTTAGAGCCAATTCGTGATCTATACACCATTTATCTAGAGCCCGACTGGAGTTGTCTGCAATCCTCTGGTGATTTCACAACCGAATAAAACATCCATGGTCCCAGGTAGGATCCCTGAGAAATTCCGGCCGACGCGATGAACGTATTCTGCATCCGGACAGATAATGCATGGTTCGATAAGTAGCTGAAAAACCAACGCAACAGAGAACCTTGAAATCTTGAGCAAAACTATATGACAACTCGTCAAAAGCCCATGCAAAGTCAGCGTAGATACAATCAACTAGATCTCCAATTGCAAAGGCTGACAGGATAATATGCTGAATCAATGGCAGGTTTGATGTGCATGACCTTTCAGAAACAAATCCGAATTTGCTCAGTAGAAAGGTGAAGCATGACAGAAGTACCAATCTGCGCCACTATTATTTTTCCCAACATCATTCCCCTCTATTTAGTATAAGTACGTACGTATCAAGTGACTATCTATACTTGTATGAGACCTCTGTATTGTGGCTATACTCTTACGTACTATACCCATATAATTCAACCATGTGGATTCCAGTGGACGCAGGTGTGATGCTTCATGGTGGACAGAAAAAGAGAAAATAAAAACAGCCACCTATTTACTGTTCCGTCATTCAATGTTCCAGAAGTTCCATGAAAACTCCAACAAAGTATATGAGGGATAAATGTGAAACTTCCAATGAAACTAGCTCATATCGCTGTCATGGCCAGAAAAGTAAAGCGTGTTCAGCGTGGGCGTAGTGTTGGAGAGTTGACGAAACTTTTTTTCTCTCTGAACTAATCCGTTATTATCCTCGCCCGACTGTTTGTGCCTCAGCATATCTCTCTCAGCCCACTGGGGGTCTTCCATATTCCTACAAAAAACGGAGAGAACTGTAAATACGCGTATATATGCATACATATTTTTCTCAGGCTCATCCCATCAGAGAGTTAAGCACTGCTAGTTGTGTTTTATACCATCAGCTTGACCCTTTTTATTGTAGACAACACACTCAACAGGATTTTTCTCTGATTCTTTTTTGATTCTACGAATCCGAGTTGTGACTTCTCGCGGTTAATAGGAATTAATAGTAGAATTACTTTTACTATCTCTACTAGTTATCATTCACACTTGAGTATTTTGGCGTTATTTGTTTTATTTTATTTTATTTACTTATTTATTTTTTCCCATGAACTGACCCGTAGGAAGACCTGAAGATTTTATTGCATTTGAACAAACGCGAATAAAGTCTTCATCGGATTTTAATGACGTTTCTAGGGATAGCAATGACTAATTCAAGCCAATCAATCAAGGTAGCTCTCTTGTATGCACAGTAGATTCATCTACTACTGAAATAAAAAACATTGTGTCATATGGCAGGTTTAGATATCAAGTGTGATGTCTCTCATTGCCATACTTTTAATAAACCATTGCAATAGCATTTCCAAGCCTTCAATATAAGAACATTTCTAATATGAGATGCAACGGGTTTTTGACATTTTATGTCTTCACTTTGGCACATGGACTCGAAAATATATATAAACTTAACAGTTGATTTCTAATGATTTTCACGTACAACCGAGCCGTTTCTGGGGATTGAAACTTTTTAAGTTTTCGACTTTCTACGGACAGAAATCGTTCACCATTTGTTGGATAGCTCTCGATTTATGACGGATTTCTTTTGTAGTTGTTCTTGGTATTGATGTCGCTATTTTATATTTATTAATGTTATTAATGGATGTAGTAAGCAATGCCGCTTGTTTTGTTGTTTTTAGTTTCCACGTAAGAAATCACTTCGAAAATGGAGCCATGGGTAGTGAGTGATATTACAAGAGTTTATTGAAATCATTGAAACTGTTACAATTGTAATGAAAATTATTTTTTTGAACATTATTCGTCAAAATTATTTGTTCAAACTAGAATCCAACGTAGTATTGTTCATTCTTGCACGAGTATCCATGTTGGTTAGCGTGTTCAGCCGCGAAATGTGTGCGTCAAGAGTTTTTGACATTTTATGTCTTGACTTTGGCTAATGGAATCGAGAAGTGTTACGTTAAGTTACGATACCAAAAAGTGTTACTTATGATTTTCTGATGATTATCGCTTACATGCAAATCGTTGCTGCCGTTGTTTATCCAATTTTGTTAAAATGCATACATTCCATTGTTAATATCGCTCTCTTTAAATTACCTATATTATACAATGACATTTGCATTATGAACGTACCTATGCTTTTCAAAATTGCAGAGCTGAAGTAGGCTTAAAAGAGAGTTGTACTAATGCACAGTAACATTAAAGGGTTCACATCCCCATACAATTTATAAATGAAATCAATATATCATGACTCAACATTAGGAATATATTTTTAGTTTCGGTGAGATGTGTGATTCCACCACCACACTCACACGTTCGGTGGTGCGATAGGCGAAAATTGGCCAAGACGTTAGAGAAGCATTTCATTGCCAAACGCAGTAAAAAAGACTGCGAGTATCCGACTATTGGCTCGACCAAAATTTGATGATATACTGAATTTTGTGGCTAGGCATCTTTTGTACGCTGAGCGTATTTTTGGGGCTTCTATTACATATGAAAATGTTATTTTGTTACTCTCGCTTTGCTGGTTAAAGGGCTCAACGGATTTTGAAGCGGATTTTCCCGAAAATATCAGTAAGTTCCAGGGATGGTTTTAGGCTATACTAAAATCCTCTAGACTTATTCCTTCATCGAGAACTCAACTTCCCCTCAACGCGCCCGGGTAAAGAACATAGTAGTTAAGGAAAACTGGACGTGCGCCGAACTTTTCAAGTCAACAACGGCGGAAGTGACAATGGGTGACCAATTTTGGAGAAATACCCATTGTCACATGTTAGCAGTGCGTTTTTAGGATTATGGACGGCTAACGCCTAGTAATCCAATCCACTATTTTTGGGGCGTTAATGTTTCAGAAGAAACATGGCCCGGGTTTTCCAGAAGGAATTCCCATTATCACCCTTTGGTATATAAATAATTTCATTGGTCTTTGACTTATAATTTCTCTTTTATTCCCCTGTTATGTTTTCAATTTCATACCTATGGTATACCTGGCCTTTGCCATTTTTATTATATATTCTTTATACCAGGGCATTGTTCCCAATTATTAATTCAAGGGCATTGTTCCCAATTTCCAGGGCTTAGTTCCCAATTTAAGTACCCAACGCGGGCACATAAATTTATATCTATTTTATTTTCCTAAAGGTATAAGTCTCCATAGTTGAGCCACCGTTTATTCCCGATTGTTCCAATCTTTGATTGGGGGTTAATTACCTAATGAATAGGTACTTCTTATGAAGATTCATTGACAATCCATCCTGTTTTAATTTCTCTTTTCTCATCCTCAATCGCCAATGCAGCTATTTATTAATGAGCATCAGTTCTAAACCAGTAAACTATTCCACCTGGTTCACATGCTTGCTCTTCAATCAAGTATGTCTTTAAGGGAGGTGTGACAGATTTCCCGTCAGAATCCAAGAGAAAGCGCTGCCGTCGCTCCGTTGTTACCCAACGTGCGTCGCACGACTCTTCTCATGTTTTCGAAAGGCTGCGTTTGGCGTTAGATGGGTGATCCAAGAACTGGAAAACCAATCTACTCCGAACATAGCACATTAATGCTATTAGTAGGAGTGGTATCTCACTCACGGGATACTCGTTCGTGGGTTGAGTCGAGCAGTTTTCATTCTTAAAGATTGATCTTCAATTTTTTAAATTAACAACGTCTTATTAACTGCAGCGATGTTGATCGGTAATCGTTTTAACGTCATTAAGGTTACATTGAATTGGTTATATTGAGGGGACGCTTGGTTGAAAATTAATTAGGTTCAAGATGGAACTCGATTGCTGAATTTTGAATTGAAGCCTTTTCGAGACTGCTGGGTAAATATGACTTGGTACAAAGCCACCGTACACAGCATAATGAGCTATTCAATCACCATAAGTAGCGGAGCTCGTGAACACTGCTAGTATAAGATGATTTGAAAAGGTAGGCAATGTTGACTCCATATTATGTCATGGAAATTACGGGATACCATTTATACTGATATTATGAATTAGTTGAACGGCGTTGAGACCTCTTTATATCCCATTTCACCTACAATGCTAAAATTAGAACTGAATCTCACTTGGGCGTACCGGGTCTCAATGGAGAAATCCTCTTTGGCCAGCTCAAGGAGCCTTGAAGCTAATTCCATTCCTATTTAGCCAACAGAAATGGAATTTGAAATGGTGCCTCCCAGGGACAGCTGCTATGCAATGACAAGCCCCATAATCAGATAATCACTTTGTCTTTGAAATGTTATCGATAGTTTTCCAGGTTGGTGGTTCACGTCCAACAAATTGCCAATGCAAATACTCATGCTCATTCGACATGTATTTGCAAGAAGTATAATTCTTTTTTGCATTAAATCGAAAAGAAGATTAGTAGAAGACAAATTAGTATTTGTCTTTATTTGAATTTGGTTTATGAAAAATCGCTTTCCACCTTTGGAAACTTTTCTCCAAAACTGCTATACCGAATTTAACGAAAAAATCAGCGATTGGCTGGCGATGTCCCTATAAGTTTGGCATAACTTCTGATTCACTCCATAACGCAGAAGCAAAGGGTCAAGATATAAAAGATAAAAAAGCAATCCCTGACACGTTTAAAATAGACATAGACTTACATGTGTGATTGGGTTTTGTTTCATTCTGTAAGAATCCTAACAAAAAACCTACTAGCAATACATGATACTGTGAATGAAATAAACGAATTAAGGGTAATAAAATAATGTAAAAAGAAATCACAGTGAAAGTCTACATGCCATATTTCAAGCACTTGAACAAATAGATAGTTCCCGATACCCCATCGGTAGGATATTATTACAATTTGCGTCACACGAAGCGTAACGTAACGGAAAACGTCCTGATCATTTTCACGTACAACGACTCGGTTGTTACGTTTGTTCAATTCCCTCTTTAACTAACCCACAAAAATCGTTCAGCACTGGTTGGAAAGCTCTCGATTTGAATACAATTTTCCGCTCACTGTAACTCTTTGACTGTAAGACTAGCTTTACGGTTCTTACATTCTGTATACAAATTAATGATGTGAGTTTAGAATCGTCTAGTAAATATCTACTGAAATTGAACCTATGGAGCTGATTTCTTCGCTATTCAATCTATGAAGCTAAAATTTGAAATGAACGCCTCTTGTGACATCTAGATACGGATCATGAAATATTAACACTGCGGACGGAATACGTTTCCGATTCGCACGTAGAGGAACCCCTGCCGTTCAGGCATACGTTAAACATAACAATTGGAGAAACATATACCTTTTAGGCAGTACGTCGAGATTTGTCGACACATTATAGAAGAAACACCTGTCTTTTAGGTAGATCAGTTTTTAATATTTTTGAAATAAAAATCAGTTAATCAGTAAGCTAAATTAATAGTTACTGCATAGATAGGACCAGTTAGCCCCCGACAATCTTTTATTGGCGTCACTGATGACACGGGATGATGAAACGAGACAATAGATTCCAAACCTATTTTGGTGTTGGAACAATCCCAAGCTGTGGAGCAGGTTCTTCAAGAGAACAGCACCGGATCCTAATTTGATTTCTGTTGGTCTCCTTAACTCTGTCCAGACTGGACTTTCACTCCAGCGAAAACAGTTCTTTTTGGGGGAGAAAAAGCTGTTAGACTGCGGTGCCATACTCGTGCTAGGAGTTCCTTTAACTGTCTCTGACTGCAGATGTAATAATTTTTCATGAAGGTTTTCTTCAGTCGAATGACTGTGAGGTCTGCTGCTGTTTTCTACGTAAGACGGCTCAACTTCAGTATTGGCTGAACCGTCAACAACATCAGCTGGGTTAACATTATAGATAGAGTCTACATCCATATCCTCATCATAAAAAATTGAAGTTATCCATATAGCAGAACATATATGATTTTTAGAAAGAAGAATTTGTCTTACTCTCACAGGAACATATGCCTTATCAACAAGAAATACCACTTCAAGGGAAAACATGCCAAAGAAGCATTTGAAACGTACTGCACTGAGAGGAACATACAATGGAACAGATGCCGCAGGGTAACTTCCAGGAAATAGGGATTTGCCTCCAAACCGAGCCAAAGAACGAGACGGAAAAGGTGCCAACACCACGGCTAAGATGCAAATGACAAACTCCTGGGAGAAAACTAGATAGGTTCCGTTAGGATGGTGCACAGTGTGGTCAGAAGGGGTTTTTTTGTGGAAAAAAAAAAAAAAAAAAAAAAAAAAAAAAAAAAAAAAAAACTTAAGTTCAGCTTTCGTAGAAAAATTTGCGTTGATTCTGGATACACCCCATGCCCCTATACCTAAAAGAGCTTTTTTTATTCGAAGAATCGAGAGTAAAGAATTCTGCATCGAGTGACACCTCCGCCAGCTCTCTAACTCTTTTCCTAATTTTTTGGTAATTTTTCAATGTTTTCGTGACCTACTCACTCTTATGGAAATCCACAAAAAGCAGTAGTAGGTCACAAAATATTTTAAACAATTGCTGAGAATCGAGATAATGTGTTAGACTGTTGGCGGTGGTTTCGTTGGATGCAGAATTTCATCTTCTACAACTTCTTTTCTAAACAAAAAACTCGTTTGAATACACATACTCGTTGAGTGATAGGAAGTTCGCGCCTCCTGGTGATGTTTGAAATGGTACTGACACTACAGCCAGTTTAGGACGGTAATGAAATTTACAGGAGACCTAGATGAATATTTTAACTTTCGAGGAAAATCAGTTTCGGGCGGGCGGAAGGCAGCGCATGTAATGTGCAGTCCGTTGAATATGTGCAAATGTAGTGACTGTGGGAACCGGTTAATTTTTTTTTTTTTTTTCACCATCCACTAGATACGATCAATAAACTTAGAATGTTCCAAAGTTTCAGTTCTATGGACAAACGTATACGGAACGAATTCTGTTTGAAGTAATAAATTATGTTTTTTAGCTTTCTTGAAAAACCGAACTTTCAGAAGCACCCCTACTGCAAAAAATGCCACACTCCCCGCATCTTATATACTAACAAAGATTTAAAAAAAAAGTCCAGTCATGCAGCATGACCCCATGAGCGATTTTTTAAAGAAATCTTCGACATTTCAGTCGCTATTGATCGTGTAGAGAAATTTTAGTTTATGATTTTGATAGACAAACATGGAATCAAATTATTAAAAATAATTAGGAGGTACTCATACTTTATTATTATTAAACTAATCTTGTAGATTTAAAGACAAATGTAGGTAAATATTCATGGATTTCGATATAGGGAGGCCTTTAAATTAACTAGTGCTAGTACGTACATAAATAGAACTTCTTCATTATTTCATGGCTGATATTTTCTAAGCCACAGTCAGTATTAAAGCTACATTAAGTCCCAAAACAGTTGAGCGTAAAACATTGAAGAGAGCAACCGAGAGAATCGGAGGACGGAATATTTCACAGAGTAAACTCATCTGTTGTGATTACTTTTTTTTTCTTTTTTTTTTTTAACAAGCACCTAGGTACTACCTACGTTTTAAACAGCGTGGTTCTAGGAATGGTTTTACAGGGATACTTCCATAAGAGTAGTTCAATCTGAATTTGGACAATGTTTCATGCAAATATTACCGATTTTTACAACTAGCGAACGGCATTATTTCGATTTTTGACTGATTTTTCAACTTTGACATTTTTGAAAACTTGTTACATACCTATTCTTATAGTCAATTTCACGCTGATTCCGAATATACCACATGTTAGTATGCTGAAGACAATTCTTCGCACAACAAATCGCAAAAAACAGGCTATTTTGAAATTTTTAACTACATTTTTGAAAATTTCAACCCGAAGATGTAATCCGATCATGCTGGCCAACAAACTTGAACTTTCGTTTTGTGTCCTTAACATTTTAAAATTTGTTTGAAGTTTCTAGCACAATTCTACGGACAGTTATCGTCTGGAATGACACATACATATATACATACGTACAGAATATGATTCAGAATAGACTGAAACGGATTTCTGCATAAAATGTTTTCAAAAATTCACATTCTACAAATTTTGAGGCGAGAGCAATATCTTAATTTTCTTCAAAAATTCGCTAAAATGAAAGAAAACAACGTCAAAATCGAAAGAAAAAATAACGCATTCTAAGCTCACCAGCTTTTAGCGTTCAGGCGTAAGGTTTTTTCTTTTTAATTTCATTATTATTATTATTATTATTTTTTTTTTTTTTGCTTCCGAGACTGCAAGGCAGCGGACGCTTTGTTTTCACATTCGAAATGAAAAAGTTTTTTTTGCTTCAAAATCAAAATTTCCACTCGCATTTTGCGTTTCAGAGCCTCCTGAACAAATTTGGTTCCGTGTCTGTCTGTCTGTCCGTCCACATTTCCTTGTAACAGCCATAACTTCCACAATTTTGATCCGATTTTAACCAAATTTTCAGGGATCGTGCGGGTTAAGCTCTAAATAGTCTCCTATCACCTTCATCATGATCGAATCAACGGTAGCTTCTGCGCAGGCGCTAACGTGAATTCCTTGTGACGGTCATAACTCGGTCAATGTTGAACGGATTTCGGTCAGATTTTCAGGGATGATGTGGGTAAGGTCCCTTGAGGTCCCATGAGACAATCATTATAATTGCATTAGCGTTACACTCTGCGCATGCGTGAACGAAATATTCTTGTTACGGTCCTTGCAACAGCCGTAATTTCCACAATTTTGATGCGATTTTCTAGAATTATTAGGGATCGTGCGGGTATAGCTGTACATGGTCCTCTATCAGTTCCGTCATGATCGAATCAACGGTAGCCTCTGCGCAGGCGCAAACAAAATATTCTTGTTTCGGTCATAACTCAGGCAATTGTGAACGGATTTCGGTCAGATTTTCCCACCAATTTCCCACCTTATTAATTCCCTGATGCCAGAACCGGTCGTTTCTAGTTTTCTGGAATTTAATGGTGACGTACTGTTTTGGTCACGAGGAAGCTCATATGTATATATCCCAGCTTATGTGTATAATAAATCCCACTTCAGCTCGCCGATAAATCAGCAACAAGGGAAGATGATGATAGGCGTTAGTTGTACAAAACATGGAAATGTCACTTGGTGTTGCGGATTTGTAGGTGAGCTGAAGTCAATGTTTTCAGCCTACGTTTTCATAGATACTTCATTAGGTACATACTTCCCATTGCTACTTGCCATGATTTTGCTGAGGCAGTATGCAGATGGTGAATGTTTCAAGCTAGGTGCACCTTGAAATACTACAGGTGTGAATGTCAAAAATTATCGGGATGCATTAATGTCGTCTGACAGAAATAAGAGCGCTCAATGCATAAAGTTCTGGTACAGAAAATGTACCCAGTCTCCTAAAGTATCCATGGCAACTCTGATGAGTCTTAGGTGGAGTATTCAGGGTCACCATTTCTGATACCTGGGGGGCTGAATCATCCCAAGAGTGATCGCCTGATGCATATGCATGCAATTTAAACCAGCTGAAGAACTTGATAAAGTACTACATCATATAATCGGCCAAACATAAAATTAGTTGATACTTACCAGTTAATATTTAAATACGCTTGGACTACTTTGACTACGACAAACGTAATCAATTTTGATGTAAAAAAATTTACCAAGGCATCCGTTCAGATTGACTTCGAGAAGCTGTGCGGTGCCTTCTCTCCATTGAGCAATAACAAATTAGCTCTACGCCAATCATGCAGGATCCTAAGAGAGTCCGTTGGACCAGATTTGATTGCAGTTCATGAAAATCCTGAAGATTTGAATGTAACGTCCACAAAAAATAATATATTTCTTGGAGTACATATAATGTAAAATTAGAATGGTCGTTGATGGAAAAATTTTTATCCCAGCATAGATTCTCGTTAACTTCAGAAAGCATTGGGGTGCTACTAGCCCCCCAATAGCGGCGGGCGGTTTCAATTTTATTGTTAACTAGCCGGTCCGGCTCGCTACGCTCGCCTCCACGTCCAGCCGGGGGGCAAGCCCCCCGGACCCCCCATTAAATTGCTCGCTTCGCTCGCAAAATGTGGCATGTAGGGAATTTTGATCCCTTCGCTCGCAAAGTGTGGCATGTAGGGAATGTTGCTCGCTTTGCTCGCAAACGGTAGATCCCTAAGGGTAGGTTTAACGTGTGTGGGGGATGTTGCTCGCTTCGCTCGCAAACGGTAGATCTCTAAGGGTAGGTTTAACTTCTGTAGGGGATGCTGCTCGCTTCGCTCGCTTGAGGAAGTTATACTGCCCACCCAACTTGGCAGACTTTTTTTCAGTTGGGAATTCTTACAAACAAATTAAATCTTATAAAACTACGTGGAACCACGAAAAGTTTATTCGGGGATGTTGCTCGCTTCGCTCGCAAGGTATTGCTGTATATGTGTAGGAAAAAGTCCGTATTTGTTCTGTTGAAATGGCTCTCGCTTCGCTCGCAAGGTACCTATGTGTATCTGCTCGCAAATGATAGATCCCTTAGGGTAGGTTTAAAGTCTGAAGGGGATGCTGCTCGCTTCGCTCGCTTGAGGAAGTTATACTGCCCACCCAACTTGGCAGACGTTTTTTTCTGTAGGAAATTCTTACGAACAAATTAAATCTTATAAAACTACGTGGAACCACGAAAAGTCTATTAGGGGATGTTGCTCGCTTCGCTCGCAAGGTATACCTGTATATCCTTGAGGAAGTTATACTGCCCACCCAACTTGGCAGACGTTTTTTTCTGTTGGAAATTCTTACAAACAAATTAAATCTTATAAAACTATGTGGAACCACGAAAAGTTTATTAGGGGATGTTGCTCGCTTCGCTCGCAAGGTATACCTGTATATGTGTAGGGTAGGTTTAACTTCTGTAGGGGATGCTGCTCGCTTCGCTCGCTTGAGGAAGTTATACTGCCCACCCAACTTGGCAGACGTTTTTTTCTGTTGGAAATTCTTACAAACAAATTAAATCTTATAAAACTATGTGGAACCACGAAAAGTTTATTAGTGGATGTTGCTCGCTTCGCTCGCAAGGTATACCTGTATATGTGTAGGACAAAGTCCGTATTTATTCTGTTGAAATGGCTCTCGCTTCGCTCGCAAGGTAGGTACCTATGTATACCTGCTCGCCTTGCGTAGAAGTGCAAATGGGAACCCCCCTGTGAGGGTCCCTTCTGGTAAGCAACGTTGTGAAACGGGCGGCCCGGGTCGATTAATTTCTCATATTAAACGGTTCCCCTCGCTTCTGCTCGCAATTTGACCGACTGCCCGTCACTTTTTTCGATATCCGATTTCGGATTCAGATTCGGCGGACCCAAAGCTGTATTTCGCCCGCGAAAACCGTTCCGAAAAACGTACCTTTATGGGGTATATTTTAATCGGAAAACTTTTCGAGAAAACGGGTCCGTACTCTCGCATTTTTTTGACGCATTTCCCGATACTTTTTTCGCGATCCGATCGCGCCGTCGTCTTTCTCGTTTCAAAACCTACGAAACCGGTATTTTTCCGGAATTTTCGACGGCCGTTTAGAGGGGTAGGGGAAGCGGGGAAGTCCAAAAAGCGCACATTAATTATTACTTCGACCCCCCTCCCGCCCTACGGCCCATGGTTCGGGTGGGATTAGAAAATTTTAAATTCGCTTATACACCCTATCGGAAAATCCCAAGAAGATCCCGCCACTCGTAGACTCCCCCCACTCAGCCGTTTGGCCGTGCATAGACACGACAGACAGACAGACAAACAGACAAACAGACGGAGTTTCATTCTTATAAATAGTATAGATAGATTATCGTAAAGTATCAAAAGTGCAACCCAAAATCACTGTGCGTACATATTTTGCTCCTCATAAAGACATTTACGAGGAGGACCTTTGACTAGATATAAAATACCGCTCATTAATATACGACGATTGAACCAGCAGATTTAATTACAATTATAATTTTCAATAAATCGGGTTTGGTAAACTCCTGTTATCTATGGATGAACAGGTGGAGCATAGTAGGTACTAGGTGTTTTATTTCATACATTTTCTCCCGGTGCACAGTGTAAGAAATTTGCAATCTAGGAGGACAAAATAGGAAAAAATGAAAGTCATTCTTGATTATGACTTCTTTTCTTTCTTATTTTTGGTTTGGTTTTTTGGTTTTTTGGTTTGGCTTCTTTCTTATGACTTCTTTTCTGTCTTATTTTTGGTTATTCTTGTTATGATGTATGCTGAGGGGGGTAATCAGAGGCCATTAAAACGATAAGGCTCGATTTTTCGGACCGTTCTATAACGCGTGAGACGTGTGGAAACATGACGCACACCAAAAAGATAAAATTGTTGGAGACAAGGCGTTTTCTTTGTTCCTATTCAGTCTGGATCCAAACGAGTTCAAGTGAAGTTGTGACAATTATTTTGTTTTCCGCTCTTCATACAAGTTATCAAGTAAGTATACACTTATTCACTTTCGAAATATTCCGTATTATAAGCATTTTACATTCCGTGTTATGTATACTAGCTGAAACACTTTTTTTTCAACTTTGAGAGAATTCAAGTTGAGATTTAGTACAGTATTCCGCATTATTCCGTGCAGTTCAAAAAATAGGACCGATCTAGAACAGCTATATAAAAAGAAACAAAAGAAATAGTTTGCCCGTTTTTGCCCCTTTTAGTTATATCATCAAAAATGTAATTTTTTCCAGAATGACCCAGACATGCAAGAAACTAGACCTCTACCAAATTTGGTTTGATTGTGCCTCGACATCCAGGTTTGAAAATATACTTGAAGCAGTTTAAGTGAATACTAATCCTGAGAAACTATCTACCGACCAAATGAAGGCAAATAAGAATTCAGTGAGGTGCCTAGTGACAAAATTTGAGACACGGTGGGGCAATGCTCGTCGCATGCATGGTCGATTTCTCATCAACAATGCTTCTTGGCTAGAGGGAGACTTTAAACTTTCTATCCTGGAATCACATGCAGAGGATCTCTTCGAAGATGAAGTACCTTCGTCATCTAAACATGTGGGGAGGCCTCTAAAAGGCTTTTCAGAATGCAGTGAAAGAACAAGAAGGCGAAGAGCTAGGAGCTTGGTAAATAAAAATACTCATGATGAAATTATAGCTGCCATGAGTATGGAATTAAATCTGTTGGGAAAGAGGGATTCTGCCAAACTTCTCCTGGAAATGTCTTTTGCTTCTCCAGAACGAGGAACAGAACTTAAGAAACTCAAAATATCTACCGGAAAAGAACGTGAATCTCTATCAATTGATGAGGGCCTCGCAATAATTATTGATGCAAATCTTTCCACTCATCAGTACAATTCCATGAAAGCTTATTCTCAAAATATCTGTCCAAACTCTCTGCTGATGTGATAAGACTGCTCTACGATCCTACTATCATATCTAGTGATGATGTGATGGACAACAGTGATAGTATGAACAACGCAAATATTGGCGACTCAGAATTTTCCTCCTCCTTAGAAAATTTCGATTAATTTTATACTCATAATTTTTTTTAATAAGTACCTACTTCTTTAGTTACCATCTCACAAACAAATGATGAAATCAAACTTAAAAGTAATTTTTTGAATTAAAAACCCATACCAAACATAGCAATTTTTTCCTCCTGGTTCTGAAAGAATTTCTTTCAGTTTTAAGACCTGAAATCTCATTTCACAGTAATATATCTACCAAACCTCACGCCATCTTCACTAAAAGTGTCATTTACCTCTTGCTCTGACGATATCAAGCCAATAAACACCAAAAATTGACACTCCAGCGATTTTTACCAATTTCGTCCTCCTAGAATGCGGAAATCTCACACTGTGCGGTAGGTGCCTAGAACTATGTGGTGATAATTGGATAATGTTGAAGCATAGACTCCATTCGATAATGACATATAGTACAGTAATCTGCGAAATCAAGCGTTTTAATACAAAAAGAATAAACCTCTGCTTAATGTTTTGCAGCTTTTTTAAATAGGTACCCATATTGATTTTGATTGATTTTTTCAAAGATGAAACGAAAACTAAATGAATGAAAGTTTTCAATCATGCAAGAGTACGAATACTGTGATTCCAAAGAATATTAGCATCGTATAAACAAGTGCTTATCTATAAGGATATATAAAGAAGCCAATTACTGCAACACCGATTAGGGAAATGAGGGGGACGAGCGCGGGATCTCGGAGCTTCAGCCGTAAATCCGAATGCCGTCTTGAAGACTGGCAGCTCATGTCTGGGAGGTAATGGCTCGAAATGATCGTCCCGGGGCTCGGAAACCGGAAGCAATTTGCCAAGCTGAGGATCCGAAAAAGGGAACGAAAATACGTGATGCCACGGGGGAGAGAGTGAGGGGGTGAAGTGGGGGATGAAAGGGGGTTAGAGAGAGAAACACGTCCGAAACGACGGAGCAACTCCCGGAAAAGGAACTTAAAAGAGTCGGAGCAAGAGAAAAGGATTTAAGTCTTGTAGGTCGAGAGGATTTAAGCTCCTGCCACGTACGGACTCGCACTTTGAGGGTATAAAGTCAGGGTGCGGTATGGGCGGTACGAGAAACGCGGAATGCGGCTCTTCAGAGGTCGTGGTGTAACGGCAGGGGAACACCGCGAGGCGGTACGCGATCCCCGGGAAGCTCCTCCGAAACCCTCCCTTCTTATTTTATGCCGCCAACACTTGCCAACACCTGAATGCGAGGCACGCCAACTATGAGGGCAATCCGGCATTTTCCCCAGGCCAGGCCCCCGTCCTCCTCGTAGTCCTTCAAGTATATGAACCTTTCGGGAACATCTGCGTTGATGGCGGGTTAGTGGAATTAAAACGAGGAATTTTCTTTTTCGGTTTGAAAGAACCGCGGGATCCTTCCCATGTTTAATATTTGTACGCTTGAGCTATTCTCGGGTATTCGACTTTTGACTGGCTAATTCGTTTCAGTTTCACTGAATGATATTATCCTTCCCAATTCATATGTTGGTAGCAAAAAAAAAAAAAAACGTTGCCGTTGGGGTGTCTAGCCGACAGTGGTTTGTGTTCATGATGGTACATCTATTGTAAAATGAAATCTGGGGGACACCTCCAGACCTCCGGATCGTTAATGTCAGGATCAAGGATCAAACCAATGAAACACAGAATGTGTATTTCGGGGATTCCCCGGAGGGCTGGTGGCATTCTGGTAAGTTCGGCCGAAGTTCATTCCGTGTTCTTGGAATCCAGCGCCTTGGATCGTAGCAAAGAGTTTATAATAGGATAGAGAGCATGTAAAATGTAAATGTTTTGTGCGAATTGTATTCAGCTGAATTGAAGGTAAAACTCAAAACATTGCATTTCACCTCAAGGAGTAAGCTTATTGAACTTGGACAAACTAACTGGTTTTAAGACTCGAACTATTAATCACAAGAGGCTGAATGCATTTTTCAATAGTGGATGGATTTCAACAATTCAATAGCAGCAATTCAGCAATATAGGTAGGTAAATATTTTGTGTTTCTGAACTAGAACGGGTTACATTACCCTACTTAATCACAATAGGTACATTTAAAGTATCACAACATCAGTCCGATTGGAAAATTATTATTAATAGAAGTACTGATTTTTTCTTCTTCAAACGAGATCCTTAAACAAGACAACACCTACTTCCTGATGAATTAGTCAAATAATCATAAAGATTACAAGCAATCCAACTAACGTATTTATATTAACTGTCTATGAAATGGGAGCAGTACGTACCGGTCATTCTTACCTACCGGCTTATTTATAATATATGTAATAATATTATAATAATGCTTGCCACTATGTATTATATTATATTATATATTTTCATTTATACACATGCTCGCGCGAATGATGGGTTGCAGGGCTAAGTGAGAAGGTACCTACTGATTGCTCAGTCTATAGAGAACACTTGAGCAGCGTTTCCACTCACCATTATCAACATACTAGCCGCTCCGACTCGCTTCACTCGCCTCCACGTCACTTTAATCGCTTCGCCTCGTGGAACCAAAAAAAAGTTTATTTGGGGATGTTGCCTTCGCTCGCAAGGTATACCTGTATATGTGTAGGGGAAAACCCGTATTAATTTATTCCGTTGAAATGAGTCATCGAGTCCCTTCAAGACGTAAGTGCGTAGGCCTGACTCGCATCATTGTGAAACACCTGAGTCATCGAACCCCAAACACGTCTTCCTAGAGCCTTCTCGCGTCCACGGCACATATAATTTCTCATTTTAATAGCTTCGTCTCGCTTCCCCTCGCAATTTGACCAACTTCCCGTCACTTTTTTTGATATCCGATTTCGGATTCAGATTCGGCAGGATCAAACCTTTATTTCGCTCGCAAAAACCGTTCCGAAAAACGTACCTTTATGGGGTATATTTTAATTTAAAAAAAAAACAAGTTTTTCGTCGGACTTTTCGAGAAAACGGGTCCGTACTCTTGCATTTTTTGACGCATTTCCCGATACTTTTTTCGCGATCCGATCGCGCCGTCGTCTTCCTCGTAGAAAAACCTACGAAACCGGTATTTTTCCGGAATTTTCAACGGCCGTTTAGAGGGGTACAGGAAGCGGGGAAATCCAAAAAGCGCACATTAACCGTTACTTCGACCCCCCTCCCGCCCTAGGGCCCATGGTTCGGGTGGGATTAGAAAATTTTAAATTCGCTTATGCCCCCTTTCGGAAAATCCCAAGAAGATCCCCCCTCTCGTACACTCCCCCCACTCAGCCGTTTGGCCGTGCATAGACACGACAGAGGGGTCGGGGTTTGGGGGTATCTTACAGGACAGACATTTTCAAACCAAATAACCCTCCGTAAAAACATATTCTGTGTTAAAAGGGATTAATAATTGGGATTCCTAACAAAAACAGTGAATAATGAACTCGGCGCTCCGCGCCATGGGGCAAGCCCCCTGGGCCACCAGTTACCTCTCGAGACGTTCCAGACCCTACAGGAGCACCTCCCACCCCACTGTCTTTTCCCCACTGTTTGTTTTGAGTGTCTCAAACCTGCCCTGTGCGGCCGCACGAAACTAGCGCTCGTTGCGGATGCTGAGGAAATTACAGTTTGACCAGGTATGAGTAGCGAAGTTCTATGATTGTCCACTAGTTGATGTTTTAGTACTCTGTAGACTAGTAGATATCATAATAAACTACTGAGTCAAAGGACCAGAGACCGAACCCAGGATTGGGACATTATATTTTTCCATTTAAATTCAACTCCTTAAACGTCATTATTGTAAGCCATACTTTAAAACGTCATTTTGATCTATTCGTATAACTAATCTGTATTTTTCTAATGGATTAATTTCTTGATGTCATGTTTTTTGAGATGCGAGCTTGTGAGCATCCAGACCATGAAGCTTTAAAAACCATTGTATTTGTCCCACTAATCTGAATTTTTACTAAGGTATTGACTACTTGATGTTATGTATTTTTGAGATGCGAGCTTGCGAGCATCCAGACCATTCGACTATACAAATCATTCTGACCTATTAGTCCTTCTAATCTGAATTTTCACTCAGGGATTGACTGCTTGAATCAGAAAGAGATGAAAAAGCTTTAAAATACAGGCGTTCAAGTACGCTTCAGTATTTTTTTGTTTTTACATTTGACAGTAAACCCCTACAGTTACGGATATTTACAAAGGTTGGCAACGCAAAGGGGTTGCTTTGTAAGGAGGAACAGGGTGGAGTGGGATTCGCTCGCGTCGGGTCTGGAACGTCTCGTTGTTTTCCTCTTTTTTTTACCTGGTATTACTTTTTTTAAAAATAAGATATATACTTTTATTAATCAGAAGAAGGATGCTTATCATTGGAAGTGTTGGAGATATGTGACTCTCAGAATTTTACCTTTAAACTGGTCCCATCTTATTTTCCTCTATTTACATACTTCGAATGAAATTATTGAAACACAGAATGTGTTTTATTTTAGCTCACGCGTTTCACCTAAACCCCTGAAACCCCCAATAAAATTACTCAGATTTTGCGGAGTATCTTACCACTACGAGTTTAAAACAATGGAAATTAGCGAGGATTGTAGCTTGGCGTCTTTCACCAGGGCGCTGTACAAGTTTAAACCCCTACAGAGGCCCCTCGAGCTTAATCTCCCAAAGTCCGGCCAGTTACACTTGCTAATCTCCGTTGGCCGTGATAACAATGATATCGAGCAATATGGCCGCGTACGAAAAACTGTTTGTTTGATTCACAGTTGAGGTTGTTTCACGGTTTCGGTTTACAATGAAATCACGCAATTCGGCACTTGGATTTATATTTGATTTCTCGAATGTCCCTTGAAGATGCCCGAGGAACATCCGACAGCGGATTCCGCACTTCAAGGAATCGGTCGACATCGAGTTTCGATGTAAATTCCGACCAGTGAATCCGACAGTTCTGAAAGTCCTCGAACTTAATGTCTCTCACCTGGAGTTTCCGTCGGACAGATAAGTTTGAAATGGTTTTTACGATGAAGTTGGTGAGTTTAATGCGAAAGTGAAATAGAATGATAGGAAAATTACGTAGAATAGATGGAGAAGGACCTTATATTAGAAAGATGGTCATGAGTAGGTCATGGCATCAGCTGATTTATTATCTCCGTTGGGGAATCTACGTTATTCCAAATTCGATATAAACGAGTTTTTAGTTGGTGATAGACGCCGAATTTTGATCCTCGAGATAATTTTTATTGGAGTTTGGCCAATCTCCGTTAAATAAATTTTTGGTGAAAGTGGGCCTAGGTCAAGGTGTGGTTTTATTTATCACCAGTGCATTGACTCACCACCAGCTGGGTGAAGTCATCAGAAATTAACACGTGGTTGCAATCATGTTCACAATATCAATTATTAAGAATAATCACCTTTCTGTACGCAATAATACAAATAACCATGCTCATAGTTCAGCTTTTTCGCCACTCACTTCTCACTAGTTAACATAATATGGTCGGATAACGAGAGCTTTCGAACGAATGGTCCGTCACAAGTCAGTGAAGAACAGTTCAGTCAAAAAAGTACATTAACGATGAACTGGAACATTAAAAAAGTTATGCAGAAATTTATGCTTAAAAATGTACTTAAATTTCATTATTATTTGTCAAAAAAATAGATAAGAATATCGAAAAAAGCTAAAAATCCATAAATTTTTTTGATTTGCCGATTATTATTAAGAACTAGTGTTTTATCATGAAATAGGTAGTTAACAATTCATTTTTATTTAAAGTCGTGTATTTTCAATACAATTTAACATAATATAAGTAGTGCGCTAATGATTTACAAAAATTTGCTCATACGATCATGTTGCATGACTGGAACTTGTTTTAACTCATATATTGACGGAGATAAGCCGATGATTCTTAACTCAAGATAAGAACTGTATATGTATAAATGGTATATTTGATGGAAAGTGTAAAGAACTATTTACGAGTAGGTATGTCTTTCAGTTATTGTGAATTCGTGCTCATTATGTTGGATTTAACAATAAATTTGACCGCCTCGGATATCTAACGCTTTTGTTTCCCGCAGTCATCGATTCACCCTTTATATCTGCAACAGAATACATAATTCATAGATCCAATCATACCCCCACCTCCAAGACGTCACAATGTCTTCAGTCTCACATTCAGGTCAACTTCCTCTCTTTTTATACCGTGAAACACGAAAATACCCCGAAGTAAGCGACATAAAGGAAATGGACGGCATAAATCAGTTTTTTCCCCCGCTTCCGAATGTCTCGCGGAAGAAATTTTCTGCGAGCGAAAAAGCGCGAACCGAGAGTGGGAATACTATGGAGATCCTCCATTGTTCAAAGCCGTAAATAAGATGGTCGTTAAAAAGGAGAAGGAGGACTCTCTATCGGGGCGTAAGATACGGCCTGTCGTAAATTCAGACCCCCCCACTCTTGCACCGCTCTAACATTTTTATTTATTTTATTTTTTCTGGAAAGGCGATTTTCATCCTTCCCCCAAAAAAGGAAAGAAATATATATTATAACCGTGAAGGGGGAGTGTGCCGGAGGACGAAGAAAAATACATATATAAAGTCTAGGGGTTTGACGTCTGGGAGGGCCAGTTTAAGTCTCCAATATCCGTAGGGCGTAAATATGTGGTGGAGGGATGATAGGAAGGGCGGTAGTGAAGTGAGGGGGTATTACCACCGGCACTCGGCAAACCGGAGGAATAAACTAAATCTTCCTTATGGAAATACGTAGCCGATTCCAGGGAGCTTGGGAAAGCTATTATAAGAACCCGGGGAAAAAAAGTTCCGAGGCTCACGAAGCTGATCCGTATTCGGATTTAATCGTTTCTACCCCCTCCCCCCAACTACCTTTCCCTCATGGAGAACTTTTAAATATTCGGGTGAAAAGGACATTTCGACTGGCAATAATCCAATCTTGTGCTGATTCTTTATTTTTGTTGGTTTTTCTTCTCACAATTCTCAATCGGAATTTGCTGATATTTCGGAATCAATACTGGTCTGTTTTCTGTGTCAATGACACTTAGGGCCGGTTCAACCAACAATCTCCAACCATCGTTAATGTAGACGATTGTTTCGAACTAAATCACTCGCGACGAATTTGTGGAAACCCATTTCAAAACGGAAGTTAGTGAAAAACATTGTCTATTTCCACAAAAAATAAAGAGTTACAATGTTAAATTGATTTCGACGGTTAGTGATGTGATGGCCTAGTCGAAATCGATTTTACATTGTAACTCTTTATTTTTCGTGGAAATAGACAACGTGTTTTCACTAACTTCCGTTTTGACCATTGTTTGGTCGAACCAGAATTTTTAACGTTGATTTAAAACAAACTGGTTTAACCAACTATAACTATTTATAACCTGGTATTTGTATGGGAAAATAAAATAAAAATAACTAATAATTGCACTAGATATACCTGAGTAAACGATAGACTCGTCGTGGGGATGAAACCCACTAACCTGAGATTAGGAAATATGAATAAAATGAATTTGAAAGTAGAAATGAAATTTATTTACTTATTGCAATTCTAACTTCAGAACCAACAAAATGCGAAATTGATAGAATATGCTATGACGTAGGCACTAGGCGAAAATGAATGAAAATTGCTCCGGCTACTAACTTGTGCGGATACAAATACCTATAAATAATTAATAAATACTGTTTTACAAACTCGTAGGCGTAGTCCTTTACTGCCTGATCATTTTGAAACTAGAGCAGCGATGATAATATATGAGTTTTTCAAGAATTCTGAATTTGAATTGCCTCAATTGGGAATTAGGAATTCGAGGATTCAGTCTCCTAAACAGCAGTGGTAGGTATTCGATGGATTTTATAACAGTAGCTACTCCAGAATCTGAGATTCCAAAGTTATTTTAACTTATAAAGCGCTTGAAACAGGTAAAATTTTCTCGATATATATAATATGGTCAAGTTGCATAACTAGGTGTTTTTATGTTTTTATCTCCCATTTCTTCAGTGACAGCAGCCTTCGACACCATCTGTACCCACATTGTGTCATTTCAAAGTGTACTGAGCCGTTGGATAATTTATAACACTATTTCAAAAATATACAGGGTGTCCCCAAAAACGAGCTCCACTGCTAAAATCTTTAACAATGGGTCAAAAAATTATTTTTTTGCAAATCTTGATGTTTTTTTCGTAAGCATCTCAAAAATGACATAATTGCACATTGAGCGCGTGCGCAATTGATATCAACTTCGACTCATTTTAGCTTCCGAACCTCTCTGGCTAATTTCTGTGCTGATCGACTCATGGTTCTGTAATTTAGATGGAGTTCCTTTGTGACGTCTCGATTATAACTTCGAGGTACGGAGGCGCACTGATCAGATGAGGGGCCTCTGAGGCTAAATTCTTTACTTACAACCTGTTATTATAATGTTTCCTTATTTCGGAATTTACTGTATGCATATCTAAAGTTATTAACCCTTTTGAGAGGCTCTGATCAGGATTATTATTAATGATTATAGACCGATGATCAACGTAGAAGGGCTACAATACAGAAATGAGAAACCTTTGTGCAATATTTGCAGAGTTTGGTAACTCAGAGAAGTAGACCAACCGCATGTTACTGAGAAGGGGACAGGGCACCTGTCTCGTCTTCTGTGCGGTCTTGATGATCCACTGTAGACGACGGATGTAAATCGGAAATATTGGCCTTGCATATTACATCGTACCAAACAACTAATGGCTTTTACAGAATGCAAATGGCTCTGCGTTCACGAGGGAATCAATCAATAAAATAGGCTCATTTCAAGACGCTACTTGGCGGCGAAATGGGGAGCTAAACTGGCGATACTTAAGCCCTAAAACAACGAGTGACTTGTTGTCTCAGGCTCTCAGCAGACGAGAGTGAGACTGGAGGTGGTTGATGAAGTGCGTGGCTGAGGGAGTCAATTGCTGTCACACCACTCTGTCCTCAGTCAGCAGGTGAACTCTCATGCTCACTAACCGTATATGCTAGCTTCAGAGCAACCAGCACTTTCTGATGGTTCGTTTTACTGAATATTTGTAAAAAATAAAGTTATTGTAATTACTTCAAACATTCAAAAATTGAAATAATCAAAAAACTTTTACATAGAAATCCCTTTTGAAGCATTCTGAAACGAATCCTTGGTTTAACGCTTTTATACAATATATAATAATCATCCCAGATGATATCTCTCCTAAGGATTGAGATGAAAATACCATGCTAGTGCCGAAAAATCAAACTTCCCAAATAAAAAGATGCGTTCGTTGTCCAGAACTTTATGAGCAAAACTGGTAAAATTCTAAAGAATCGTGGTAAAAAATCTCTAAAAGTGGGTAGAAATTGTTAAATTTATATTTTTCAACTGAAGTTCAGTAACAAAAAGTTCATCATCGGTGAAATAAAACATCAACAACTATTCGCATAAAATTATACTGAAAAATGTTGTTAAATTTCATTAATATCTGCTGCAAATCCAAACTACACTCGAAAACTACACACTAAAAAATTGAAAACTTTTTTTTTTCTTTTTTGACTTGCAGAATAATATTTAAAACTAGTTGATTGCCATTAAATTGTCATTTCACAATTTCTTCGCAGTCCAAGTGCTTATCTTTCAAAACAACGAAACATAATATTCGACAATTTACGAAATTTGCTCATGCTGCATACTGGAACTTTTTTCCTTGTTCCAAGCTCGGTATTCTTAGTGGAGATTTCCCTCACAGTGAAGATGACCTCTTGACATTCATTTATAACTACATGTCTTTTTCGAAACTACATCAAGTTAGGTAGGCATTTACCGTTGTATTGTAGCAATAAAACTCATAGGGGAAGAATATATGTCCCGATAGATATAATCAACATAACTCCCGGAAATTTCAACGAATCCTAACAAAAATTTTGCCAGTTATTACTGTTACATTGATTTTACATTCCAGCCATTCGCAGAGACTACCATTGATGTCATAGCGATGCAATTAATCAGCCCATGGAAATTTATTACAAAAGCAATAGAATCTAGTACAGCTATACCTTACAATCATTAGGGATCACACAAACACCCATTGAGATACGAAACCGAAATCCTTCAGGGAGAATAGTGAAAATTGCTATTTTGGGGATTTGGTTTCGCCCACTTCACTAATTTAAACTGTAAATCGCGAACCTAAGTTACTAGTGAATCACCTACCGAAAACTATGCAAATTATTACACAAAGTTTGATTATTTCTGAATTAGTAAGGATTTCTGAACAGATCGCTGGTCTAAAGATATTTATTACGGAGCCAATGCTAGATACATCATTCAAATGACTGCATTAAAATAGGTAGGTTGTCACACCCCCACCCCCCCCCCCCCCAAAAAAAAAGAATTAATTACAATAATGACAGTAGAAAATTTGAAAAAAAAAAAACTTAAAGCCGTCGGCTTAAATTATAGGAACATGCACATGCTTTAGCCGTATGGCTACACGTTGGATGGCTCGATGCTGATTTCCTGAATGCTATTTTTCTGATTGGTTTCAAAGTATTGATGCTTTGGTATAAATCCAATAATAACTAAGCAATTACAGTTGATACTATTTTCACTAGGCCACCATCTGGCGCCTACAATGATTATTTTAGGGAGAAAAACAAGACATAATTTGCCAGTATGTTTATACGAACTTGGCGTTATGAATCAGCTTCCTTTGACACTGCAGCGGCTTAAAAATCATGATATTTTAAGATAATTTGAGATATTTCCAACACGTGAAGAACGATTATCGTGGAAAGATAACTAAGGGAGTTACACTTCTCTAGCAACGTAATGGGCTTACGTAGAAATCAATAGAAAACTCCGCTGAAGTTTCGTGTCATATTTACGTAACGCTTTTTCCTGTCTTTTTGGAGCGGGACCCATGACTAAAGCATGTTAATGCTAAAACTTTGTTTTGATGTTGAACTTGATGAGTATTATTAAAAAGTAACCGAAAAATATTCATTCAATAACACAGCCTACCTGTTCGACACGAGTCCGTTTATAACGCATAGGTATGTTATAATGTTCTCGATTCCATAGGCGGAAATTCCATTTAAATATACCAGCTGATCTATTTTTGCAGTCTCTTCTATTAATTATTAGTTAGTATTCAAGAAGAGTTTCACTATGGTCTCTTATGTTATCTTTCGTAGTCAAGTTGACGACTCTTGCTTTGAGGAGAGCGAACGAATGAACGTACGTACAGCATTCCGGCTGATATCTTTCAAATGTGACATTATATTTTGATTCAGCGTAATATCGAAAATTCAGGTCCCGCAAGGGTCTTACGGGGTTTTTGACACAAGTTTCATGAACTAAGGTCCATTAATTTGGAAGAAAAACGCCGGATAGCGCTAGGCGCACGGACGGGTTTTAAAATCATGTTTCTAGTTCTTCGTTACCTTGAAAAAATCCAAAGTTATTACTAAACCGTATCTTTGTATCTAATTATTATTACATGCGGGTTGTCAATTTTATCGGCATTTCAAATACTATTTGATGGAGGTAGTATGGGAGTAATTTGGTATTATTCTTTCAATTATTTTTCATTCGGAGATTGGTTTTAAAGATAATAACGTATGCATTATGTCACATTCACCTCATTTATTTGATTCTTGATGATGACAATGAAAAGACTTATCCAGTTACCAATAAAAGTTACTAGGTATACGTGTCAAAAATTAAATTTTGAACGATCGATTGTGAATTGATCAGTTTGTCTACGGTTAGCTAACTAGTATTTTTCCGGGTAATCTACCACACAGGAATTGAAAAAGTAGTGTTCCTGTATGGAATGATCTCTAGCACCGGTCATTATTATGGAATTGATTCCGCTCAATGCAGCAATACGGATTTTGCAGGCTAGAACCTAAACTAAATTTCAAGCTGGTTGATCCGCTCTGCAAGGTAATTTGATTGCTCGGCTTCATCAACCGGTAATCTTCGCCGATAGTAACCCAGTTCAAGGCCCTTGTACTGCTTATATTAGTTCATGCATTTGTAAAGTGGCCTCCATACTTAACTCACAACAATCCGTTTAGAAGGGTTCAGAATAGAGCTCTACAGTTCATCCCTTCAATAGAGGAATTTCATGGGATGATAAAATCGACTAGGTACGGCGATATGCATGCCTTCTACAAACTGAAATCGATTTTTCAACGTACACACTTAAGTTTCTCCTTTAATTCGCGAAGTAAAATAAAAATTAATTAAACCGTTGGAAAGGTGAGATTTAGGCCAATTTTTTCCCGTGACGTGCGCGGGGATTCAGGGAATTATGTATACCGTCTTGCGATTTAAAAAACACAAGATTTGCATGTTTCGACACTTTTTTCACATTGACGTGAATTGATGTCTTCTAAACCCCCATATTTTCATACGTTGTGTAGCCTATACAAAAGGAAATTTAACGTTATTTCTAACGGTACCCTTAAATTTGAATTTACTCTATAAGGAAGGAGGCTATAGCTGATTTTGTGATGTAAGGTTGAAAACTTGAAAAAAAATCTTAAATCGTGGATAACACAAACACAATGCCTCTAAAAATGTCTAGGAGAAAAATTTTGTAGCAAATTAGTTGTTGAATCGACACCTAGGAGGTAAGTAACCAAAGTGTGAACATCCTGTATAGCGACTCGAAAAGATGTACACCCAAGAGAAATTCAGTGTTACATGCCGATCAATCTCTCACTGGCGATCAATCCTTCCCTTAATCCAAAATTCAAAGAAAAGTTTTTCGCGCGAATGCAGGAAGACAGTATTTCTTTCGTAGCAAAATCGGATATAAGCTTGATTGCGCTTCCGGATCAAGATATTTGAAAACAGACCAAGAGAAACACTTCATCGACAGTTTTT
The DNA here is from genome assembly GCA_030762985.1 of Adelphocoris suturalis. Lineage (NCBI taxonomy): Eukaryota > Metazoa > Arthropoda > Insecta > Hemiptera > Miridae > Adelphocoris > Adelphocoris suturalis. The sequence goes on from CM061042.1 coordinate 116,764,057, forward strand.
GAGATCTACTGAAAATATGTAGGCAGTGGAAATGTATGCATCTGCATGGACCTTCTCAACCAACCTCACATGCTGTCCAGCTTTTCTTTGGTGTCTGTTTTCGTATCTTGACCTAGATGATCTGATCATAACAGCTGTACCCCTTTCGTCTGACAATTAGCAGTACCCACCGCCCTATCAGCAGACTTCCCCACCTAAAAAATCATTGCCTTGCTTTACTTGGGTAGCCGACACATTCGGTTATAACTTACTTATCATATTCTGTAATAAACTATAATATTGAATGTTTTGGCATATCCCGTCAATCTGCTCTACTCATGAAATTATTATTTTAATTTTTTATTTTTGTTATTTTGTTTATTTTTAGAATTTAAGCCGCGTCTTAACCGGAAGGGTCATTAGCGGCAACAATTTATTATTATTAACAAATTATTATTATTAATATGATATATATTTTTTAAATTCACGTGAGTTAATTAATTCTTTGAATTACTTGGATTGGGTCAACCAGTATCTTTTCAGAAACCTGAATGATTAAACAGATCAGAATGGCGTGGAGCATTGCGTGAAGAAAGGCCGCATCCCGATGGCAGTGGGTACTAGCGTAGGGACAAGGAGCTGCGTGACCCCTATCTCCCTCTAATCGATATGAATGTAGCGCTTCTACTCTCAGCTACTCGCACTCTCGTCTCCCGTAATGCAGTATCCAGATGCAAATCCGGATGTCGAAACTGAATCTCTGATATGGCGGTCTGTCTTATCTCTGTGAATGAGGGGGATTTGATTGAATTTATAGACCATCGAAATATGACGTTATACAAATTAACAAGATGATCCAAATATGGCGTTATAGAAATTAACGGTACTTAGACAATTTACATACATGATTTGGATATTATTTTTTTTAGATAGATAGATAGATTTTATTTATTTCAATAGAGACACATACATATGACGATAGTGCAAAAGTTGAACTAGTCTACTCGCCTAGCTTACTTTTCCAACGGTATGCTTCAACAAGCATGCGTTGGTCCATGCTGTTGGTTAAGGTCTAGGCAATTTGCCCATAATTTCAAACATAGCTCGTCGACATAAAATCACATATGCGTCAACATAATCTACACATAGCTTAAACATTATAACTAGAATGATATTTGATGTCACTATCTTCAATAAGTAGAAAAACTTTCTATAGTTAAATTACTGTTTTATATTACACATAAATGCTGTCTAGGATAGTTTCGCAGTCCACTGCCCCATTTTTCACAATCCCCGTTGAAATTTACTTTTTGTAGTTTGGTCTAGTATAATTTTGAGCTCTTTTCATATGGCTATCTAGCGCTTTGTGAATGATGTACATAATAAATTTTGGAGTGTGTGTTGACAGCGTTAATCTTGGTCTTGGTGCAATTACATTCCCTGTGACTACATATCTTGTGGTATATGCTGGATCACGCTGTGAATTTATTATTTGTGGACACTTATGGAATTGCAAAAGTAAATTTTCAACATATAGCTCCCTTATGGTAAACAGCTTTGATATATTATATACATTTATAGATGGTGTCTTAGGCGGTAATGACAACATTATATTCATGATGATTTTCTGGCGTACGTGTAATTTATCATTTTTATTATTTATAATTTTCAATTATACATGTACGTAATCGACCAAGAAAACTAAATTAACCCCCTCCCTCCGCCTCAAAATTTATTGGATTACGTTTCTGTGAGCTCTCAATTTAGCTTCCAACCCAACGTAAGAAACCTGAAACGTCTGGGCCACATCCGTGGGAAGCTCCTTGCCTTGACGATTCCGCTAGCTCCCAAAAGCGATTGAATTACCTGAAATCACAAAGCCGCGAATCGCTGACGACGCGGCCCACGCGCGGCTGGAAAAAGAGAGACGCTGCACTTTTCTCCAGTCCCCTCTCGAAATTGAACATCGCCTGTGATTGGTTACCGTGAACCAGGAAATTCGCCCAAGGAGGAGGTTCTAAGACTTTCAAGAAGTTCGATTCGCTGTTGCCAAGGAAACTTAAAATCAATGGCAACTATTAAGACTTCTCAACCGCCTACAGAACACTGAGCATGCGCGCATGATTTTGCGCCGAGAAGATTTGGAACAGAAGAAGTAACAAGCATTCAACCCCCGATTTTGAAGTCATAAACACCTGCCCACAAGCAGCTCCCATACTAGTAATCGGCCGCTATAAGTCTCTAAGTTTTCGTGATTAGTTCAAGCATAACTTTTGTGCTCGAGCAAGAGAACGTGAAGAAGACTTCAGCGGATTTTGGGTGGATCCTTCCGGAAGAAATAAACAAGTCTCTGGTCGTAATTGCTGCCAAGGAATTGAGGGAGCGGAAATAGCCAGCCATTCCCGACGACGTTATCCAAAAGCAGACGATCCTGAAATCTACTTTTCCTCAACCTCCGACACCAACACACAAGGTCAGATAAATTATAATAAATCGTGTAAGGTACTGGAGTAGGATAGATTAATTATTTGAAATCGATAATTTTAATAAATCATATATGTACGGGAATGCTAAAACTGTCTTATGATTTGTTTTCCTTAATTCACGGTGATAACTTCACTAAGGTCAGGAGTAGGGTGAGTGAGTTCTTTTCAGGGTCAAAGTAAGCGTAATTGAGTAATAAACACCAGAGGTGATTTTAGCACAAAATACAGGCTTACAGTTTCAGGACAAGAATTATAAGATACAGAGCCACACTCATCAATTGAATAAATTCTCAAACCAACTCTTATCTGACTAGTACTCTGCTAGCTGAAATGAAGCCTCTTTGGGACTGCTGGTCTACAGTGACAAGAAACAAAGCCACCATGATCAGCTGATCAGGATCTGGGCCTAATTTATTCCATGTTCTACCTGCAAAGATGTACATTTAAACGACATTTTCTATCAGGGTGTCCTCATTTTAGCGCCCGTTGTATTTTAGACAACGGGCTTTCTTGCTAGTATTGTAATATAGCCTAAAACCAACCCTGGAGCTTGATGATATTATCAGGAAAACCTGCATTAAAATTCGTTTAACCGGTTGGCCATCAACATGGGAGAAACAATACAACATCTTATACATCTTGTGGGTATTCCAGATAATAATGGTTCGAAAGAGCTTGAAGAATGCTTCAAACCAACTTTTAAAACCTCTTTTCCTATTTTAGAAAAATTAGAAGCTTGAATACGAAATCATTCAGCCTGAATAACGAATCGAATTTTAATTTCATGTTGAATGACTTCATTTTACTGGCAATAGTTAAATCGATTTCGACGGTTAGACCAGCATCAGTAACAAACAATAACTGAACACACATTAGAAAGGACACAGCTTATACAGGTGAAGGGATATTGAATCTCATTGGTCGAGAGAATGGAAAGGGGTGAGGGGGTACAACCAATTAAGTGCAAGCAAAGTGAAGGGGGATTATTGCTAATTAGATTAAATGAAAGGATGGGAAGGATTACTCAACATCGTGGGCTTAGAACAACGAGGTAACTCGAAATTAACAGTATTGGGAAAATGACGATCAAAGTTTTTACGCATTTTCGAACTCTTTTAGTTATTATTTTTGGGTCTCAATTGAATATTTAAAATCGTATCGTGTACCTACACATCCTAACTTCAACATAAATAAATCAAAGTCGACTTGTTATATGGGATATCATTTAAAATAACTTATTTCACCAAAGTGTACGAGTTACCTAGTTGTTGCACGAAGTAAAACCTGATTTCCATTCATTCGAATGTGACTTACCACTCCTGAAGTTGATCATGGTCACAGTCATTCACGAAATTATACTTACGATAATTTTAAAGAATAGAGCTTGATCAAAAAATCTTCATATTAGGGTAACGACACCAGTTACAGACATGCTTAAGACACCGCATTCAGGTTAATTATATTTTACTAATTTTGTAATGTATTCAAAGGGAATACAGGGGGAATATTCAGAGGGAACAATTTCCAACTATTTTTCTCTCATGCAACAACATCTCCTCTTAAGTTTGGCTGCTTTGAATCCTCTAGATTAGTTAATTATGTTTACGGAAATTACATTCCGTTGGGGTGTGGTCGCGATGGCGAGGGTTGGCGTTTCGGATGGAGTAGGGTTAAATGGGAATGTGTCACTGAGGGATCCTATCGCTGAAATATCTGATACAATATTATACAATTGTGCTGTACTTCATTACATGTCTTTCCTAAATAGAACACTTATATATGTCATGATTCTTCCCTATCCTCTCGTTCCGACGTAGTTTTAGTTGCAGCTAGATATGGGTTGTTTGTTGTTAGTTAGGGTATTGATTCGGTTTTGGGTATTTTGATTTATTCATATTAGGCGTTTATGTATTTAGGAATGTTGTTTCAATTTTCGGTATCATTATGTCTCGGTACCATTTATTTCTATCATTTGGTATTATTTATAATTTCGTTGTTTTGGCGGTTTTTTTATTATTAATTTGAGGTTATTGTTATTCGCCTGTTGTTTGCCTTTTAGTTCGAGGCTGGTACATCAGTTTTTTTTTTTTTTTTTTTTTTTTTTTTTTGGGGGGGGGGGTCATCAGCCAAGTCTGGCACAGCAATGATGAGATAACAGCTTTCCTTTATTCTTCTAGATCATCTCATGTTGATTATCCTCAATTCTGTTCAGCATCGGATCAAGTGTATTCTACAAAGAATGTGGAAATATATTTTTCATCTAAGTTTTTCCCCCCCAATTTTCATGATACTAGGACGATGCCACAATGCCTAACTCTCGCCATTCAACTTCCGATCTTGAAATTGGTCAGTTCCTTCACTCAACAAAACGCCAATTTCCAACGTCTACGGTCGGGCGATAATGGAAGAGATCAGATTACCGTGACAGGCAATAACTAGATATCACTGTCATCAGTTAGGCACCGGAGCTTCTCTCATTACTGCAAATATAAGCGGAAATTTGGCTCCTTATTTTGATGGATGGCACAGTATTAGGCTCCGAATCAGTGAAGCAAGACAAATTGGTTGAAGCAACTGCAGAGTTAAAAAAAAAGTAATATCACCGGGTTCCCTTATTCGAGTTCAATCTCTGGTTTGGATAGGAAAAATGGGGATGGATAAAAGGAGAAAAAAAGAGGCGGGGGAGATCCCGCGATATTAAAATCTTGCAAATGAAACATTCATCACGATGGAAAGGTAAGAGAGAGTGGAAGAGAGGGAGAGAGATAGAAAGAGATGAATCAGAAGAGAGCGAGGTTATATATGAGGAGGTGGTGACAATGCCACTGCTTCAATGATTTGAGTGGTTTTTCTGTTTTCCGTTTCCCTTCTTCAACCACTCAAACCGTTGCTCGTGTTTCGGTCGTTTTTGGGTCTTCCACCCGTGGCAGCACAGCCGGGATATCCCGTTCCTTTAATGTGTAAATGTGGAACCAAAAACCTTTTCCGTGGGGGATTGTTTGTTGGGAGAATGGCGTATCTCTTTTGTCTGGTAACGGTGAAGCCCTCTCGCTCTGCCCGAGTCGCTTACAATATCCATTGACGTTCGCTCTAACGAAATTCATGTTTAGGAGACCGATAGCGCGAGGAGTTGGGAATATATTGAAATCAAATGAATGTAGCGTAACTCTGCATGTTGTGTTTTACACAATTCGTTGAACAACAACAATGAACTTTCAGAGGGAAGTTTGATCTGCCTGACCCTATTCAATAAAAAAGTCTGAATTAGGGCACATTTCAATTACATATTATTTAGTAGCGAAAAATAAAATGAAAATATATGTATATTTTGTATCTCATTTTTCGAGGCAACGGTTTGTTGCGATATAGGCGATGTTGGCGGGTATGTAGAAGTTGATGACTGGGCGATTAAAGGCAATATCAGAACTAAGGGTAGGTTGTCGATTCGATTCAATCGTTGACGTTTTCAAACACCTCAGAATCACTTTGATCCCTCATCAGTTTAGTAGTCCTCTGGGACGGTTTCCCATTGTTCCCATAGTGAAAAAAGAAAAAAAAAACTGCGAAATGGCCAAGTTGAAGATGAGAGAAAAAATAAAAATAATTACCTACTGTTGAGAAAAAAAGCACTGTGGGGCGTGTATTACTAATTACACATCTGATATCAAGGAATCATGTAAATATATTAAAACGATGTCGGGAAATGGTTTTGGAAGACTAATTCTTGTCTTAATGAGATAAAAATAACTTTTAATATGACCTAGTAACAATGGGGTGACTGTTTAAAATATGCTAATAAATCGATAAAAACTGGTAAAAAATCTAAAAATTCAAAACCTCTATTTAGGAGATCAATATTAAGAATACATTTTTCCCCATAAAATTGATAGTTAACCATTTCCTTGCACTCAAAAAGCTCAAATTTCAAAACAATTTAACATTATACAATACGATAATTTACGAAAATTCACTCATACGATCATGCTGCATGACTGAAACTTTTTCCTTTCCGGAACTTTGTCTGGAGGAAGGGAACGGAACGATATTTCGAGCCCTGGTTTGTACTCAGCTTCAGTAGGACTTCGAACTCTCTCAGCGCTCTGATGAAATACGGTAAGCCGTAACCTCGTTTAATTTCTTAAAACTCGTTTCAGTTTTTGAGAAAGTCAATACTCTTAGAACCCTAAGTCAAACGCTCAGAATTTCATGATATACCTTGTTGGGTATGAGTATATATTACATTCCATACAAACCTCGATCATTTTATCATAATTGGATGGCACATTGATCTTGTTGGATGCTATGGCATTCCATTGATAGCATAATATAAGAATCGTTAAATTGATATTTTTTAGCATAAGACTGGTCAAATGAAGTTTATCAACTATGAAATAGAACATTCGACAATTTATGTACGAAATTATGCTAAAAACTTGAACTTCATTAAATTTTGTTTTAAAAAATCTATAAAATTGCAAAAAATAGCCAAAAATCCAAAATCTCTTTTTGAATAGAAGAGTATCATTTAGAATACTTTTTTTTCCATAAAATTAATAGCATTTAGAATACTTTATTTTCACTCATAAATCTCCAATTTCCATACAACTTGAAATATACACAAAAAATACCATTTTTCACCTATTTTGGCTCATAGCACCCATGGGTGTAGAGCGATCAAGCTGGCGAGAAGTTAGGACCCCAAGTGTCATGAATTTCATGAAATACTTTGTTGGGTATAAGTATATATTGCATTCCATACAAACCTCGATCATTTTATCATAATTGCATGGCACATTGATCTTGTTGGATGGATTTGCCGACAGACGGTCACTGTACCTGCTATAAACTCAAAATGGAAATTTTTACTTGGATGGTCAACATATTTGGTCCTCGAAAATTATTACCAGGCAATACACGGATCATATTAATCAATTCGACGTCTGTTAATGGTTACACTCTATGCAATGTTGATGACGCCACTCGAGTGCTCATCGAAACCTCCTGGATGAGGTTTTCAAAAAGGAAGCGTGACAGCCAATATCGGTTCTACGGACAATCGCTTCCCATATCCTTCCGACAACCCTTATATACGGACTTTCCCTTATAACCTCTCCTTGACTCCATCTCTCCTTCCACCAAGTCATCCGTTCGATCCTTCCCCAGTGCAGACCGAATGAGGACGCTTCCTACACCCTCCCCTCACGTCTTCTTCCAACTGCCCTCACAACTTTGTGCTGACTCGGATCGGATAGGGAGCTATGACCCATATCCATATCCGAGGAGTCAGCTATAAATGTTCGCCTTTCCGTCGCTGTTCCTTCCCCGCGTCTCTCCTAGCCCAGACATCCACCGCTCGATGTCTGCCGACTGCCCGTATAGTCTTTACCCTCTCCGCTCGCCGACCGCAACCACTCGGCCACCCCTTTTTGACTTCCAATACCGGCAACATCCCTGATTCAGGTCGCAGGGATTTAGGGGTTGACTATTGGTCCCATTCCAACTTCGGTCCCTAGTCATAAAGAAGTGGAACGCCGAAGCCCCACAACTATAAAAATCCCACTAGAGTGTTCCCCAAGTTATTGTGTTTGTTTTCCCACAAATTTGTCCGCAGCGAACCTTAGGGAATGACACTTTTCCTTCTATTTTTGACATCGATATGTCTTTTAGCTTGGGGTATTTGAAAAATTGTGTTAAGTACGTTTTTTTTATCACGAAAAAATGTACAGGAAGCTTCATTTTCTATTGATTTTCATGTAAAACCAATGCGTTACTAGCGAAGTGTAACTCTCTTAGTTTTCATAGCAGGAAAATCGTTCGTAACTTTTTGGAACTCTCTCATTTCATCACAACATCTCATGATCCTTTAGCCATAGTAGTATCAAGGAAAACAGATTCATTACGCTAAGTTATAAACTAATATTGCTAAGTAAGCATTATGAACTAGTAATATGGAAAGAAGGCACTACATGATAGGTACTATTGAGTAGTAGGTACTTGTTAGCAGTAGGTACTAGACGATGCATAGAACTCTGATTTCCTCCATTGGTAATTGGAATAATAAGATATCTATTAAGGAAAGACATATCCATAACCTTTTGGTTTCTCCCAATAAAAGATTAATTTCAACAGTATATATATATATATATATATATAGATATTAACTTTTTTTTTTGAGATGAAAATTCCGTTCTTGCGCCAAAAAATCGAGCTTTTTAAACGAATGGATGAGTTCGTTGGCCTGCACTTTTTGAGCTCATTAATCTGGCCAACATTAAAAAAATATGTTAAAAAAAATCACTAAAAATGACTGATAACGTCTAAAAATCGTTAAATTTTTTTTTTCATCGGAATCTCAGTCAAAAGAAGTTTATCAACGATGAACTAAAACATTAAAAAATTTATTCACAAAATCATGGTGAAAAATGTATTTAAATTCCATTATTATTTCACAATTATTATAGAAATTGATAATTTATTATAGAAATTAACAATTTATTATAGAAATTAACAATTTCTTTGTACTCTGATTGGTCGAATTTCAAAACAATTTAACATACCTAATATAGTACGATAATTCACGGAAATTCGCTCATACGATCATGCTGCATGACTAGCACGTTTTTGTTATAATTCATTAATATTTCTCATCACCCTCATATCTCTTCGAAAGTATATTAGTTACCACTTTATAAACAGCCAAATAATACAGACATTCGACCATTCTCTCCGGTGCTAATATGTGGTCAAATAACTCTACAACATGTAAATTAAGTATAGAATGACGATGAAAATAACTAATCGCCCTTCGTTATTGATATTCATTTTGTGAAAACCTGATGTTTTTAACCATTGCTTCAATATCTCCTCGCTGGTATATTAATTTTATCGCTTCATGAAATCTTTACAAACAACAAAGTATCAAAGTATAAAATGTTTATTTTTTCCAATTGATATCCGAAGGGATGCCCATTAATTTTAGGTAGGTATAAAGATTTTTATTTCTTTATTGTTATCGTATTAATTGATCTGTATTGTGTAAGAGCTGGTATGGGAGAGGATGGCGTCCTATTAAATTTTATTTGATCGCTCTTTTTTATCGTTCGACCCCTCCGGGTTCCGTCGAAACGATAACAGTCGCACAACCTTCCGTCAATCGAACAATAAAACAATTTACGGCAAATTAATTTTCGCGTCGTCATCGAGTCAAAAGGTGGAGGCCGCAGTTTTTATCGCGAGCGGGTTAATGAGTGTCGCTGTTTCAAGTAGCGAAACAAGCGGCAGCAAAAGAGAATCGTTGAAAAGCTATCGATTTATTGGCAGAGAGCCAATGTTAAATATGGTTCCCATTCTGGATTATGTTTTAGATATAAACGATCACGACGGGGACGAAATTGGCGCACGTCTGTGCGTGTTGGATGAAAAACGCTACAAATTATTGCACAAAGATTTATTATTTCTGTGTTAGATAGCCCTTCTACGATGATCATTGGTCTATAATTATTAAACCCCGAATGTATTACACGATCAGAACATGGCGCATCGTCCCGTCCAAAAAGATTCCCAGCTTTATAGTTTATAAGACCTCGCTATTTTAGACTTCACAGTTGAAAGGGAAGATCGAAAGGTAAGGAGAGAATATTTAGGTTCACAGGCCCCTCAGCTGATCAGTGAGGCTTCTTTCATACCTCGTAATTATTTAGTTGGAGCTCCATCTGAAAGAGAACACCGTGAGTCGATTAGGAAAAAAATTACCCTCAGTGGTTCCGAAGCTGATCTGAGTCCCTCCATACTTTGTAAATTGTGATAGAAGTGTTGTCGACCGTGATATTATTCATAATTGTGTATAGTCAGGATTTGGCCCAAGTAGAAAGAAGTAATTACAAAATCTTTATAATCATTGTAATATTCCCTGACGTTTTGGTCACTATTCTGTGACAATCATCAGAGGTTCTTTGAGGGTAAAGCTTTTAAACCTTTTGATGGTGGTCACAGAATGGAGGCCGAAACGTAAGGGAATATTACAATGATTACAAAGATTTTGTAATTATTTCTTTCTCCTTGGGCCGAATCCAGACTATACACAATTAAGGGTGTACTTTGCAATTGTATTTCAGATATCCAAAAAGAAGCTACATGTCAGGTTTTAGTATCATAATGAGTCGATTTAAAAAAAAACAAATTAGGCTTAAAGGCCCCTTTAAGGACAGAATTGGCGCACATCTGTGGCAACGTATTGAATCGAACAAGTTAGACTCGCTTCAAAATGGTGATTAATTCCTCTATCCTCTAAATATCAAAGCCATAGATTGTACAAGGAGTTAGACAAAATTGGTGGATACAGGGTTTGGGTGTTCCGCGCTACAAGCCGCAATTTTGGAGCTATCAGTTTGCAATTTGGGAGGTATACTCTTTAGACACCCGACGACAATAACTTGTCGTTGGTAACGACAATCGTCGTCAAATTGACCAAAAATCAAGTTTGGTGTCGTTTTCAATAGTTTTCGCCACCGACAAAAAACCACTCTAAAAGCTTTTAAAGATCGATAACATTTGGCAATTTAACAGATCAATTGATATGGTAACATTAATTCTTCATTATGGGGGGGGGGGGGGGGGGGGGTGTTTTAGCCGATGCAATTTTAGGTCACTTTCCTGATATTAGAACAGGAGAGGTGTCAACTCCTACCCACTCTAGTGGCTGATGAAGGAATCTTGTCCACCAGTTTCTGAACTGCTCCTGAAGAGTGGATATTTCAAGAAGCCAGTCGGTGTTTGTAGGTAGAATTAGTTGGCTGTGAAGAAAAGTATGAGGCATTACATTTTAGATAAACGGGTGGTTAATACAGTAAATATAAGAGTAGAAATTTATACTTCTTGAGTTACGTATTTGCCTAGGTTGTGGTGGAAATGTGTATGTTGTAAAAATAATAACTTCGGTTATTATCAGCAGAATATTATTTGATAATATTGTGATTACAATTTACAAATAATCAAATTATTTTAAATACAGAGTTTATTGGAAGTATAATGAGATTATGATTATAGAATGGGGTGATATGAGGTTGTGGCGATTTAGGGTTTAAAACATCTAGGGTTTAACTACGGGAATCGAGAATGGTTAAACTCAGTAGATGGTACAATTTTCTTTAATGTAGGAATATAATGTTCACGAAAGTGCTCAAGTTCGCACGGGTTAGTCAAACAATTGTCAATTTTTTTCAACATGTTCCTGATAAAAAATTTGATTTGATTAAAAATGACAGATGTACCGTCAGTTTTAATCCTCTTGTCAAACGTCACCCACCAATGCTATTTGCACATATCCAAATCGAAATTTTGGTTTCCACAACCACTATCTTACTATTCCAAACAAAATGTTGATATTTCTAAGACAGTGCTGGCAGATATTATTAAATGAGAGAGAACAAGAAGTGAGGATTTCTGAAAATGAAGGGGAATATACCGACCCAAAAGTTGACCCCAAGGGAGTTGAAAACGTTTCAAACTCAAACAATCTCTGAATCAGCGTCTTTTCGAAGATTAAGCAACTTGATACAGCAGTAACAATGCATGGTCTCCCCCAAGAGATTCCCTTCCTCAATATTCGCTGATGATCGCAACGTTCTCCAATTGTGCCTTTTGCCCCTCTTCACGACCCAATATTCATCAAGGCCCTCTTCTCTGTTCCTCTTGTTTGAACAAGAAGTTTAGACGGTTTCCGATTGAGAGCGGTGAATCAAGTTGCTGTGTATTCAGGTTCGAATCCCTTCTGGGTCCCGATGGCCCCTGTTCGCTATTCATTTTCTGAAGGAATAACTCTATAAAAGTGTACCCTGCAGTCTGTATTAACATACTATGCTCACAGAAATGTTCAATACGATAAACTGATCCATTGCTGCTCGAAAACAAAATGGATATTCCGGATTTGAAAGAGCAAAGAAAGAGACGACCCATAACAAACTATCAATAATGTACGAACACAAGGAGTATTCAAATACGTATAGCTCACTTTTAGCTTATTTAGTTCACTCAGCTAATCAGAATAGAGCCCATCAATTCATTCGACTCATAATTCATTTATCCTGTAGAGTCTTCCTACCAAATTTCAACTTCCTGGAGTAAACAGGGGAGATATTAGCTCACTCAACTGATCAGGAAAGAGCCCTAAAGTTTATTCGTATCATGATGTCACAGAGAGTTTTGCGATCGAATCCCAACTTCGATTGGACAGCGTGAAAGGGGTCACAGTGGCTCCAAAACACCCATTTTTCATTGCAGACTTCATTGATTTCTAAGTAAAATTTTATGATGCAATAGCCTAATACTAAATTTTTCTCGTGCGCACAAACGATCGCAATGCCGCTATAAAAATGTGCAATTCCGCTTTTAAAAATCGGCCAGGATTGCATTTTTTTTCCTCATTTCCACACAACACAAAGCTTTTTTTTGTGTGTTTTCCCAAGTTGGTGTTGCAAATACCAATAAATTAACATCATTACGGGACATCGGAGGATAAATTGCATAAATATTAGTGCTAAGATCTCAATCGGATGATTTGGATGGTTTGGCAAGAGAAAAATCATATTTTACGTGTCTCACAAAGGCTCCGTTTCAGATTTCATCTTCTTAGAATAGGTAAATATTATAAAAATAAAGAGTTCACTCTGCTGATTGGGTGGTTCGGCAAGTTAAAATCCTGTCCTACTTGGCTCACGGTGGCTCAGTTTCAAATGTCAACCTCGTAGGGTAATTATCATAAAAATTGGATTTTTCGAATCACGAGATCAGCTCACGCTGCTTAATCAATGATGAGTTTTGCAACCTCTTTATTCTGAATGACTCGCTGATCATTTTGCGACCCACCCCGTCGAACTCGGTCCAGCCGTTCTCGAGTTAAAGCGCGTTTACAAAGATACACATATACATACCTACATAATATGACAAAATGAATACAATACCTAGCGCATTTTCCAGAAAAAAAAAAAATTCGATAAGGATGTGCAGTTTAGGGAAATAATTGGAATAAAGGGTGTCAAATATAATAGGTGCCTAAAACTATTCACATAATTCCGAGCAAACAAGGAGCCTTTTGTCCTTGAATGTTAGCAAAAAAAAGTAAAATGCTCATTAGGAGAGGTGGCGTCCTCACAATGCCAATCTTAGGATTCATTCATGTGCTTCTAGTGTTACCTGTAACTGTGCTTCACTCGTGGAAGTCTAATAATATAAATGACTTAGAGTTGTAGTGGTCTCGGCCCTCATTTGGGACCATCATGTTTCCTACCTCTTCTCCAAACACCGTAAATTTATATATACCTATGTTTTATCATGTTAAGTCCTATTTGTCTAGAGAAAGATTGAAATTGGTATATTTGACCCTGGTACAGTCGCTGCTTCAATACGGGGTATTCGAGTGGGGTGGAGCTTATCCAAGTCAAATTTGTAAACTGCAGACATGGCAGAAGGCAATTTTAAAGGTGATGCTGGGAAGACCCCGAAGATTTTCAAGTAAGCTGCTCATTAAGGAGGATAGGGTCTTCAAACGTCCGTCAACTTTTCATCAAAAGTCTAGCCTTGTTTTATTACAGGAATCCATATATTGCCGATAAGTCACATGTTCACCCCCAATCCACCAGATTCCGATTACTCAGAAATGTTGCAAATCACGAGATTTATTTGACCCTCACTTCTAGGAGCCCCTTCTATATGGATTCACCTTCCATATAATTCTACGAGGTCCATTTGATGTTATGTTACCCGTTAAGTATGTCAAGAGGTATATATTTCAATGGCTTATAAATTAGGGACCGGTGAATGCAAATTGATAACAACAATATATTTAACAAATTAAGGATTTGGCAACAGCAAAAAAATGGTCTTCTGGTTAACGGCGTTTTGTGTTTCATGGATTAAAAAAAAAAATTTATGCTTCTGGAAAGACGATGATCCACTTTCTATTATGCCAAATGCAAGGCTGCCCCATCTCCAAACCCCAGCAAATCTTCAGCCGCTCGCCATTTTTTGCGTGTGCCTCTCAGGCACATACTAGAGGCTCGAATTACCGCAAAGGCGATGCGGGCCCTTAAATATCCTTTAATTGCACTCTGAGGACGCATCCAGACCTCTTGCAGCCGCTCAGCCAACACACTAAAAAATCCGGCCATCTTAGGGGCGAACGTAGCGTCCACAGAACATACCAGAGTCGTGAATGAAGCATGACGCGTTTCACATGCATCCAGGTATTTTCGCTTTTTTTTCCTGTTATGCTGCTGTCAGGACTGAGAGAACACAGGAAACGTACGAGGGGGCGTCGGTGTCAACGACACGGACGTCAAATAACACCACCCTCTCTGGTTCCCACACTCCTCTGCATGCCAGATCCCCTCACAATCCTGGATTGGTCGCCGATGCCTCTTCAATGATGGGCTCTCTAACACAATTCCCCCATGCTGTTGACATCAGCACTCCCAAGGTGTCCCTCACTTCATTGTGCCTCCTAGAACTCAGGCCTCCTAGATTTTGTGCCTCCTAGAAACCGGATAATGCCGAAGGTATACTAAGGTTTATATGTTTGATTTTCGAAGTAGGTACCTCAAAATGTGTAGTGTGTGTGTGTACCACGAAAATTGCGAAGTCCATCCAATAGTCAATGTAGTTCTTCATTTGTTACTAAATAGTGAGAAAAGTGTTGTTTTCTTGTTTTTTTTTTAAATACTGCTTGAGTTAAGCGTCTCCAGCTTATCAATTCTGGCCTTGCCTAATACGGGCTATGTTACAAATGATTTACGTATTTTTCCTTCAGTTTTTCTGTACATTTTATGTGAATAAATGTTTCTCTCTCACTCTCTCTCTCTCTCTCTCTCTCTCTCTCTCTCTCTCTCTCTCTCTCTCTCTCTCTCTCTCTCTCTCTCTCTCTCTCTCTCTCTCTCTCTCTCTCTCTCTCTCTCTCTCTCTCTCTCTCTCTCTCTCTCTCTCTCTCTTTGTCTATCTCTATCTCTAAATTTCGAGTCGACAGTTTCAAAATTCTGGCCCTTATCGCGTCACTTACTGACACATAAGTACAGATCAATTCAAAGGAGAGCCGCACTGAGTTCATAATAGAATATATATCAAACATTAGCAAGTTGCGATCCATCCTTCTATCAACTGGAGTGATATTTCTCCGGGTCGGTCGGTAAAATTGTTCGTATGTAAGCCTGAGTGTGAAACAGTCGGCAATTTCGTTTGAAAGGAGATAATCCCGAGCTCAATGGAAACGCCCGCTTTTTCCGAAACTATTCGGGTCAACAAAGACTCGCATGGGGATAGCGGGAGCAATGCGGCAGAGCTCGGGCTCGCCTCACTAATTGGTTAGTCATTACCAAAGGCCTGAAACTGACTAACTGATGAGGCAAAACACGCAGTTCATTTCACCATGAGGGGCCTCGCCGCTCGTTATGTATTCACTCGAGCCGGAGTCTCCGGGCCAACATGTGGTCGTACGATGGTCGTACCGGCGATACAGTTGACGTTGCGACCTGCATTCCCTATGAGACCCGTACTGCCGTGCATCACCAAAAATTAGCATCAAGGCCGACTGTGATTGGCGAGCTGTGCTCTGTCACGGAACCCGCTCCGAGTTCTGCTTCTGCAATGGCATTAATTTATTATACAGAACAACGCCGCTACTCGACATACATTTGCATTAAGCACAAACATACCGATATACAGTCTCAGGTTCTCTTACATTGAATTCTAGGGTCAATTCTTCAACTCATTATTTGCAACAAATAGTAAGTTATAGTTAATATGAATTAATGTTCGAACTGACTTCCTAACTACTGAATTTACTTAACTGGAGACTTGAGAGATGTGGTAGAAACTTGTGAAGGATCAGCCTGGCGATGCTGTGGGTATAACTGTAGACTGATATGAGTAAGTAGGTATATACAGGGTGGGGCATAATGGGCACCCCGATTTCCTGAGTGAATAGTGAAAAAATTATTACAAAACGGTTTATTATTCCTGTGATAGATAGCCATTCTACGCAGATCATTGGTCTATAATTATTAAACCCCATCTGTTCACACGTTTACAGTTCCAAGACCCCGCAATTTTACACTTCACTGTAAAAATAATATTAAAAAAACGGGAAAATAATGCTTGAAGTAATTTACGTTAGCTGATCAGCTGATCAGGATGGCGCCAAACGTCATTCGTCGCTTGTTATCAGAGGTTCCCTACCCATTTTCAACGTCCTACGGTGAATAGGATAGATTTGAGCAAGGTTTTGCTATCACTATGACTGATATTACGGCTCATGGTCAGCTGATCCTCACCACAGCCAACGAGGCACAAGTTTCGATCTGTTAATACCAGTACATAATAATTATCAACATTTGGTCTGAATCGGACCAGCGGTTTCGGAGTAGTGAGCACACACACACACACACACACACACACACACACACACACACACACACACACACACACATATATATATATATATATATATATATATATATATATATATATATATATATATATACTTATGGTTGGTTAGAAACAGTTCTATAAGAACAGTATATATTTTGGCACAGATGTGCAGTGAAAGTTTAAACACAAATAAAGAGGAAACTCACAATTATTGTTGTTAATATTTCGGCGATTGCCTTTTTCAAAACGAAGAGTAGACTGTACTATAGTCTACTCTTCGTTTTGAAAAAGGCAATCGCCGAAATATTAACAACAATAATTGTGAGTTTCCTCTTTATTTGTGTTTAAACTTTCACTGCACATCTGTGCCAAAATATATATATATATATATATATATATATATATATATATATATATATATATATAACTCGGCCCTTCGGGCCTCGTGCCCTTCGGGCCTCGTGCCCTTCGGCCCTTCGCGCCTCGCCGGATCTTTTCTCTTTTCTACTGCGTAGAAAACGAGTATAATTTGCTATGCAATTCGTCTCACGAAAAAAAAAGCAAGCCTGGCTGGATTCGAACCCACAACCTTCGTCTCACGAAAAAAAAAAAAAAAAAAAAAAAAAAAAAAATCAAGCCTGGCTGGGATTTCAACCCACAACCTTCGTCTCACGAAAAAAAAAAAAAAAAAAAAAAAAAAAAAAAAAAAATCAAGCCTGGCTGGGATTTGAACCCACAACCTTCGTCTCACGAAAAAAAAAAAAAAAAATTTCAAGCCTGGCCGGGATTCGAACCCACGACCTCTCGCTTCCCATCTCGGGACAAAAAACGTTACACAAAAAAAGTGGACATTTAAAAAAAATTATTGGGGGTCGGCCTAAGAATTGCATAGCAATTAATATATAATATATTAATTGCTATGCAATTCTGAGGCCGACCCCCAATAATTTTTTTTGTAACGTCCCAATTTTTTTTGTAACGTCCGTGACGCGAAGCGCGAGTTCGTGGGTTCGAATCCCAGCCAGGCTTGAAAATTTTTTTATATCCATTTTTTTCGCATCGTGGGTTCGAATCCCAGCCGGGCTTGAAATTTTTTTTATATACGAATTTTTTCAGGCTAAGAATTGCATACCAAATTATCCTCGTTTTCTACACAGTAGAAAAAAAAAAAGATCCGGCGAGGCGCGTAGCGCCGAGTATAGATTAGGGGGGGCGGAGTATAGGTATATATATATATATATATATATATATATATATATATATATATATATTTATTTATTTATTTATTTATTTATTTATTTATTTATTTATTTATAAAGAAATCTGAAAATGAATGACTATTATAAACGTGTTGCACACCCTCTGAAACGCAAAGAAAATACATCCCCACCCCCAAGTGCCGACGGCTGTAATGCCCCTATGAAAAGTTGGATAAAATTGAGTTCCTTCTAGCATGGTGATTTCCTTCTAAATATTGCCATGAATAATATTCGTAACAGTAAGTTTCAAAGTTTACCTCTATGGCAATCACATCTACAGACGTAATTTAGAGCACACTTGCCAACGTAATAATGTATGAATAGCATTGCTATCAGTAATCCATTGACTCCCATAAGTTGCGACTTACATAACGTACGTTTCGGAGAGTAGTTCAGAATTCGAAGTAGTTTAGGCATAGATGTGCCGTAGGCTCGCGAATAAATCATACGAATGAGGTCGGATCTATAAATAGCGATTTTGATTGAGCGACCCGATTCCACTTCGCATGTTAACTTTGAGTAGTTGAGGGGGAAATGGGATCGCCAGATGAGGGTGAGGGCGATAGGCTGAATATCCCAAACCGGGGAATCTATGTTTAGCTAACGGCATACTGCTTCACTTGTGAAATGCACCAATGTTATTAATAACAATAATAACTATAAATTATGACCATTATTGTACTATATTTCCTCATCCACCCACTATGTAATGACGGTATCTATTTATTTAACGAAAGAGCAATTAACAGACGGGAGTCCGGCTTGATACATGCTTCATTCATAATACATACATTCCTATACGTATACTGCATTCCTAATTAAACGTGTAATTATAGTCTATAGTTGATTATCACGATTTTTATTTAATTTAACCTTCATTCTGCTCGCCCTTCGGCTATGTGGCCGTTGTATACTAAAAAGCACCGATCTCCACAAAGCCCCACAAATGTGATGAGGAAATAATTCATTATCCTGACTATTTCCCGCAGTGGACCTTATTGAGAGCAAACTGAACAGGTTTTTGTGTATTTATTTTGTTTCATTATATTTTTTAAATTTATTTGTGTGAATGATATCCAACTTTATTGTAATAAGGATTGAATTGTAGTTGCGTGTGTCAAAAGTTTTAGAAGAAACATGAAACATGATGAGGTCCTTTTGATTAAAAGGCCTCGCCACAATAACATCACATAATAGTCGCTGTGCCACATAAGTCACTACAGAAACCACATATTATTTAAGACGTCTTGAAGAGCTCGTTGGGACATTTGATTGATTAATTGAAATTATTTATTTGTAATGACCTTCTGGCGTTACAAGATTTTCATGGAGTTCAGCCTTACAATACTTCAAATAGGACCTATACCGATGTTAAGAACACTTAAGATTGAAATATATTACAATTTTCATCATTTTATATTAGTTTATCTAAGTATCATATACCTATATTATAATCACTGCAAAAAATAATAACTTACCTAATATGTATTTTAAGACAAGTATATATTTTTGTGTTTTTATAATTTTTTTAGTAATACGTAGTTTTACAAAATGTAAGGTATTTCTTGTCTCACATACTTATGATGTTCATTGAAGATTATTCATGTCCATAGTCCAGTGTAGTCGCCTTATTTCAATAAGAAATACTTGTTTCTGTCGTCGTTTATTCCACATCTTCTTACTGCTTTTGACATTACCTACATCGCAATGGAGACGTATCCTTATCTGATGATGAGAAGTTGTCTACTAAGTTTTCGCCTTTAGGGATCGTGTTTTATTTTTTCCCATTTTTAACAGTCTCCTTTCATCACTGCATATTGCCCTGCTCGTCCAGCTAAAATTATATTAAGGTATGATAATTCTCTCATATCCAAGACCTACTTAGTATAGTCATCTAATGCGTTATAAGAAGGGGTCTTGAATTTGGAAAAATTTGGATTGTGAGACGTGTTTTCATCCTCTATATTTGAACTGTGTACGCGAAGGTTTTATTGAGGATGAATTCGTGTCAGAATCAAGGCACTTTTTTACCCATCACACAGTTGACCACAAGCCTCACGCATTAAGTAGTTGATTGAAACAACCTTTATCCCTTTCGGGGAATTTTGAAATGGATAGCGGGGCTGCAGGAGTTGGGTAGTTCCTCCTTCTCGATTCTTTAAAAAGCTGCAACTGGGGATATTCCTGTGGTTATTCAACCTTCAGGATAACCTCCAGACGTGCCAGGTTAATCGTCTCTCCCCTTTGAAAGAGGAACTACCTCATGGTAGCAGAGCGTGGTTTCGAACCCCCCTCCCCTCCCATCATCTAAGCCGCAATATTATTGACTGTTATGATACCTCTACCCCCCCCCCTCAATAAGCAAAATGGGAAACACCCCCAAAAGTATACCAATCAAAAACTAAACGCAAACCCGTGCCCTGCTTACTTGGAGCTCCCCCTCCCACCTCTACTTTTTGAAAGCCCCGGGAGTGTGATGGATATCGGTAGTCCCTCCTTCTCGATTATTGAAAATTCCCCTTGGCATATTCCTGAGGTTTTTCAACCTTCAGAATATCCTCTGGGTGTGGCTAGTTAATCGCCTCTCCCCTTTGAAGGAGGAACTACTACATTTCCATCATCTCCATATCTCACAACACATCCACTATTTTTAATCGAATTTTGTGTTCTGAAACATTACCAACTAAGCCGCTACTTAAACTAGGAAAATTTCAATTAGGTCATTCTCCTTGTTTTATCAATTTAATATTAGAGAGTTCTTATGTCGTACATAGCGACGAGTCGGGCAACGACTCAGAATGGCGATAGGGCGAGCAAACGAATGCTAACCTCCCGAGTCGTTGGTTGCCAATTGGTGAGTCGTTGACGACTCGCGCTACGACTCAATAAGTCACGCTAAAGTGAGAATTGATTTCCGCTCACGTTCGGCTGTATTTGTATGCCAATTTTATCCATCATTTCGTCGTGTTTTTCCTTGAGTTTTATTCATTTTTGTTCTAATTTCGTACACCTTAGCCATTTTCATTTCATATCCGTTTTTTATTTTCCTTCTGATCCGTCCGTTAATGGTGTAATTAGTGCACGGGAATTGGAGTTGGTGTACGAGGGATTATCGCGCGAACATCGAGCAGCGCCGTGGGTGCGCGAATTGACGTTTGGGGAGTTCGATCTCGACAAAATAAACGACCGGGACGTTGTTAAATTTTCGCTTCAGTCGGGAAGATTTAGTGAAACTAATAGTACATTTTGGCATACCAAGGATCGTCAGAAGGGGAGGTCCAGGAAGCTGTTACTGCATACCTGCTCTCACCGCTCTCTGCATGATGTTGAGGTAGGTATCAATTTAATAAATAATGTATATACATCATAAATATGATGGTAATGTAATAAATAATAATCGAAGCCAAAATCTGATCTCAGGCGGCTCTCGTATCCCATCCGACTGACAGACCTTGAAATGCTGTTTGGATACTCGGGTCAGACGATATCGGCGGTGGCGAACAACATGATAAATCATATTAGAGTCCACAAGGGCCATCTGCTGGACGATGTTTCTCATTTGTCATGGCTGACCCATGAAAGGCTTGAGTACTACGCAAACGTAAGTAAATACATTTCGCGAAAAAGTACCAACATAATTGAGAGTCTACATTTTTGTTGTAAGCGCTTTGTTGTCTACATTTCTTAATTCGTAAACGCAAAATTTTAACAAAATCTTGTAGGTAAATCTGTGAAAACGTTTATTTTTATTGTCAATCCAGATTGTTAATTATTTTCATTAGTGGGTACGTAAATAACCATTCATTTGAAATTTGGAGTGCTAAAAATGGATGCTTAACATGAAAAATTAAGTTGTTATAAGGCCAGAAATTTATAAAATGTTTTCCTTGCAGGTGATTGGATTGGTGACAAAGGTGCGCCGCTGAATAACTGCTGGGGCTTCATTGACGGCACTGCACGTCAAATGTGCAGACCGACTGTCGACCAGAACGAATATTTCTCACTTTGCTTTTCTAGATTTTCACAAAAACCAAAAGCTTGTGCTCCAAGACATTGAAACTATGTACAAAGCTGGAGTTTTATTGAGTACCTAACTGTAGGACCATTCTGTACGGGAACCAGTGGCATTCTTACTTCAACGTATCTCCGATTTCATTGGAGGTACCTATCTCTCGTAGAGTAGGTACTTACGTGTTTTCAATAAATCGTTAAATGAGGATTGTTTCAGAAAAAAATTGTAGAGGTGCTTAATACATTTGGGCTGTGCTCAATATATAATTTAATTATATATTAGGTAATATTATATTACGTATGTTATAAAACAGATTTGAATTGTTTTCATGGCTTCAATGAGAAAAATTATTTTATATTTTCTGTTGGACATTATTCATGAATTGTGGGAACATTTATATTGATTGATTGGATTGGTTTTCCAAGTTATAAGTCAAATACCTGGTTGTTGAGACATCTTCCTCTCAAGCTCCTTATTTCAGTTGACGTGGGTTCCATGACTTTGGTTCAATAATTATTGACAAAATAGAAGAAAATGTACTAAGCAAAAGACACATTATAATTCCATGGGTGGACGTGTAGACGTAGAAACGGTTCCCCAACAGCCATAATGAAGCCAAAGTGTCGAGCTGAATTCCTTACCCGACTTCGAAACAGCGCGTTCCAACTGCGAGGCAGGTGTTGTAAGACACCGTATCAAGTTTCAGAGCCCGGGTCCGTGACCCGTGTAACAATCGGAGCTCCTTTTACTCTCCGAAATAATCCTAAGCTTCGAGATTAACCCTGTGACCCCCCCCCCCCCCCCCCCCAACCAAACTCTAAATAAGAAACCCTCCCTCCGGTGAGTTTAAAAGTCCCCCAGAGCCTTCCGTTGTTGTCTCTTACGTTCTACTTCTCGTTGTATCCCCCACCCACCATCTTCGTCTTCTTCTTTTTCTTCTCCACCTCCTACCACCTTCTTCCACGTCGTCGTCTTCACTTTATTTGCCCGTCTTCGCGTTGCCTCGGTCGTATGTACTCAGAGACTCAGGCGCTCAGTTGGAAAAGCCCCTCAAGGATTAGCCCTGCGCCGTTTTCTCCCCCGGAGAACGAAAGTTGTAATTCCTCGAGGTCGACGATATTTCCGTCTCACCCCACCCCTTCTTGTTTTTTCACAACCGTTAAGTTCCTGATAACATCCAACTGATCCGAACTTCCATCTTCAACTTTAGGGACCTTTCGGAAAAATATCGCAATGGCTGCAGAAATTTAAAAACATCTTCCAAATTGGGTGTAGCACATAGCTTCTTCGTTTACCTATCATGAATATATAGAACATTGAACAGTTTTAAATGATCTTAAAAAATTCCATTGTGAAGAAGAGTAAATCAAGAAGTAGCGTGAAATATCATAATTGGTCAATTAAGGAACGAAAACATAATACTCAATGTAATTTACGTTTGTAAAAGCGCAGAATGAACTGATGAGTTGAAAACAATGAAATGGGTACGGGACCATCTACAAGCTAAACTTGTACTTCGCTGACAATTTCATCGAAATCGGATGAAAACAGCGGAAATTAGGGTAGTTACAAGGATTTCACATAGGCGCATGCGCAATAGCTATTATTGATACAATCATGTCGAAATTGATAAAAGATGAATAAATTGTATTTTTTCCAACTATCAACTAAAATTTGAGCGAGATCGGACAACTAGGGCGTGAGGAAATAATGATTGGCAGAATTTCCTTTTGCGCATGCGCAGAGTGAGGTGTTGAGTCAAGAATGATGAAATTTATAGGGGACCGTCTACCCCCTAGACCGCACATTCCCTGAAAATGTCATCCAAATCGGATGAAAACTGTGGAAAATAAGCTTGTTACAAGGATTTGCGGACACAAGACAGACACAATCAAAATAGTTCAGATTGGTCTGAAACGTAAAATGCGAGTGGGAATTTTGATTTAGGAGACCTAAGTTTTTTCTTCTCCCGAAAGTGAAAACAATTCTTCCGCTACTCGGAAGTAATTTACTATGATATTCATAATATCAAGTATTTTCAATATCAAGTAATTTACTATGATATTATGGGATTGAGCCTCAGTTGAGGGGGATTAAGATTACCTACCTACCTACTCTGTGATTTCCATGTTATACTTGTTGGTTGTTGAATAGTTTTATTATGTTGTTGTGATGTCGTGCTGAGACTCTTCTTCATTGGTTTTAGGCCCTGATGAAGAAAATATATTTTCAAAAGCTCGGCGATAGGAGGCGTTTTATTAGTTCTGACCCCATTCCTGATTGTTGACATTCATGGTTTACAATTGGTACGAGTAGTAGCGGCTTGTTGAGTAGAGAAGCGGTGTGTGCAGCGAGGAAGGCGTACTGCAGAAGAAGAGTTTACTGCAGCAGAGTAGGTGTGCTTCAGGAGGAGGAGCCGGACCCGTGGAAGTGCGAGCCGAGAGGGCAACTGTAAAAGAAAACGCTGCAAATTATTTCGCAAAGGTTTATTATTTTTTCAATTGAGTACGATCGTAGTTTTAGTGGGCTTGCGTACGTCATAAGGCCCGTCCAGACTCCTCAGCGTGTCCTATTTCGAGTTGCCTATACTTCTATAATTATATACGCATGTTTATATTTCTCGATTTGAGCTCCTATCTATTCAAATAGTTATTGCCTTAATAATAACATTATCTAAGTACGTAAGAAAAGTCGAGAGTATATGTTATTAAATATGCGTAGGAAAAGCATTGGTATTAACACATAAATATGACCTAGAAAAAAACATATATTCATGCCTCGAAGGAACGCCGTACCCACCTCATGGTGCCGCGGTGTATTATATATGGTTATAACACGTAAAAGTAATAAAAATATCCATTCTCCTACACCCCTCTGCTACGCCCCTGGTCACCCCAGACACCACAAGGTGCCGCGGGGCCTCCTCTCACTCCACCCCCCGCTTACCCCCCCCCCCCCCCTCACCGTCAACCGTGACCCCCTGCCAAGCGTGCCAGGTGTGCGGGGGTGCGTAGGTCTAACACTCAAAGCCTTGAAAAAGACACTTTTTCACCCGTTTTTGGCCCATAGCATCATCTATGCGAGTAAAGCGATCGGGATGGTTAAACGTTAGGACCAACTAGACCCCAAATGGAGTCTATGTGCGAAAAAACGGGTTTCTTAAGTAAATTCTTAGGCCTTTTATGGCCCGGACGGCGTACGGCGAACGGTGGACGGCGGACGGACATTTCAAATTTGGGTTCTACGCACCTTGAAACGTAAAGTGACAAAGTTTGAGGGGGGGGGGGGGGGGGGTATAAAAAATTTTTGTTACACGATCACATAGGCTTATTATTGGAAATAATAAACCAAAAGCAACTAGTAGCTGGAAATGTTGTGTTTTTGCAATGTACAAAGCAGAGTTTGCTTAAGGTTGATTAGGGTGGAGGGGCCAGTGTTAGACACCATAAGAGAATTTTGGCTTTGACAAGCAATTAAGTTATGTTTTTTCGTTAGTTCAAACTTAATCTTTCATCTATTGCTGCATCAGGATGTCCTCAAACTGCTCAGTATTGGAAAAATCACTTATTGAAGCCACAAAACTTTATAAATTTGGTTTTTCGAAATCAAGTTTTTGACCCGGAATTTGACACCCAAATTTTTTATTGCACCTGTGATTGATCCCCTAGGATTGAAACAGCAGTTCTTCTGCAATGAATGATTCCGTGTATCAACAAACCATTTATTTCAAAATTCGATAAATAAGTTGAGTTTTTGAAGTTAGTTTTATTATACTAAAATTAAAATTAATATGAGTATTTATAAAGACAAAGTTGAAAATATCACCAGATGTTTCATCACAATTCAAGTACAATGTTCTCTCAATACCGTTGGTACAATACGCTTCTAATAGTAAACTAGCAGCTTGTGAGTTGCTATGTATTTATATAAATATGAAGAACAAAATAATACCAAATGAGAAGAACAAATAGAGATCCATATTGACAGCACTGTCAATCACTGAGGGTTGCATCAGTTTGGTGACTAGTAATTGACACTTGTATTGTCACATGTTATCTTTGATTATTTCCAAAAAATGATAGTATAAATGCAATCTACACAAAAAAACTGATTGAGAAAAACAATGGGTACAATCGAATTTGAAAATGTGGAGGACATGGATAAGCCAATATAAGATACTTACCTCGTTAGAAAAATCACAAGAAACAGCAACAAAGAAATGACAACAAGAGGTTTTGTTGGGTAACCTTCTCCATATTTCACGAAAACCCTCCTGAAACCTTTTCCCGCCTTTATACTTCACTGAGAAGGTATTTTGTCTCAAAATTCAAAAGGATCAAGCAAGTAAAACACTTTTGTGCTTTTTTTTTTTTTTTAATCGAATTTTCTTAGAAAATAAAGCTATTGCAATGGCTCCAAAACTTTTAAAATAAAAATTTTCAAAAATATTCTTCATCGAAATCTGTTTTGAGGCATTCTGAAATGATTCCTGGATTTTAACGCTTTTCTATATGTATATATATATATATATATATGTATGTGTCATTCCAGACGATAACTCTCGATAGAATTGAGATAAAAACTTCGTTCTTTCACCAAAAATCAAGCATTTCAAAAGAAAGGATGAGTTTGTTGGCCAACACTTTTTGATTACATTAAATTGGTCAACTTTCAAAAAATGTACTAAAAAAAAAAATCACAAAAAATGGCAAAAAAAGGCTAAACATCAGTGTTTTCATTTTTTTAGCAGAATATTACTCAAATAGAGTTTATCAACTAAGAAGTTGGTAATTTAAAAATTAAAGCTCAAACCTATGTTCAAATTTATAATTAAATTTCATTAAAATGTGCTACAAATTCGATAAAAATGTAAAAAATTCTAGAAATCCAATATCTTTGTTTAAATAATAGAATGTTATTTAGAACAAATTTTTCAGCAATAAAATTGATAGTTAACTATTTTTTTGCCATAAAATCAATAATTAACAACTTCTGTGCACTCCAAAATCTTAAATTTCAAAACAATTTAACAGGAGACAATACGATAATTTACGAAAATTCGCTCATACGATCATGCTGCATGACTGGAACTTTTTTTTTTTTAAGCCGCATTTCAACCAGAAGAGTTTATATGCCTTGTTTGTTTCCGGATCGTTTATATGCACTTTTATGCCTTATTATTTAAACTTTTTGGTGAGATGTCAATCACTGGGTCCTTGTCAAACGCTGGTCTTTCCACCCTATATGGTTATTGCAATGTTGATAGAATGGCACGTGAAAAGTCAATGAATGTTTTTTCAAATCAACAATTAAAAGTCATTGGAGTGAAAAAGTCATTATGAAATTTGTAGCTAGGTAATTCTGAGAGAAGCTGGATAGCGCGATTTGCATTAATCATGTAATCAGCGGATGACATCTTTGAAATGTTGAAAAATGTATTTAGAGCTGAGAGAGCCGGAATATTCGTTATAACAAAAGAGACTTTCAGGGACAATGGTTTTATAAGTCCTGAACCAGATGGTGTCATAAGGGTGGAGTTGCGGTGAGGGGGGGGGGGGGGGGGGGGGGGGTTGTCCTTCAGTCGGACGGCCTCGATCCACTTCCGACCCCCCTTCATTCTCCAACACCCCCTTCGCACTCCTACGTCTCTACCCCTACGTCCTACACATACACGTACTTCTACGACCCCCGCTACCTCTCTACCGCCACAGTACTTCTACGACCCCCCCTTCCGACCGAACCCTTGTTATACATTGTCCCCTCCCGAACTAGGTCATTCCGAGGGTCGCGGTCGGTGGGAGGGACTTGCTCCCATTTTGCGGGAATCACAAAAGCGCTTGCGGGAGCCAAAGATCACGTTCCCCTTTATACAACACAATCGAGCCCTTAGAATCCCGTTATAAGCTTCCAGCACGCCTACCCATCTTTACGCCGTACTACACCAACCTGATCCTATAAATAGGGTCATTAATACCAAATTGAAAACACTATTCCCCGATAAATATGACCAGGGTGGCCCACAACTGGAAAAGTCAGGGAAAACCTGGAATTGTCAGGGAATTCTTCGCGTCGGGGAAAGTCAGGAAAGTTTACAAAAACCACCAAATGTCAGGAAATTTTTCAAATGAAAACTTGGTGTAATAATTTAAAGTGTTTTAGTTATATTATAACTCCTAAACAATCAAACTGCAATTGCGTACTTTATCACCCTGTATGACTCAATTAAAACTTTTAATCAAAACAAGTCATAACACAAATGGGAGACTTCACCAGTGAATGATCACAGCTACCACACTGAAACGGCTGGTCTGCGACACGGCTCCTACACAAGTTGAGTCAGTGTAGTTTCATTGGCTTTTGACAAAGAGATTTCTCACTACAATGACACCCCAGAGACAACTCAACGATACCCCAGCTACTATGTCATATCTACAGATCAGTCAGTATGGTCTGCTTCGCTAACATTTCTTTCTGACTCACGACCGAGGTTACCAGATGGTATGGGGCAAAAAACCGGAAACTATGATCAGTAGACTAAAAATACTCATTAAAAACATACACACTCAATACACACAAAAAACTAGAATAAAAATATCAAATGGTCGTTAGCCTTGCATGGACAGTTATTGATATGCATTTTCATATTATACATTATTAGTATCATTTTATTCTTTATTTAGGTCCCTGCCAAAGGGGCTCAATTCTAATATTACCCAAATGTTCCAATAAATATCACTTGCCGACTATAATGGGTGGATTCAGATAAGTTTATTGCAATTTTAAACTGTTTTAAATGGTTCAAAAACGTAGTAGAACACCGTTATTTCCTACCTTGATCGTATTCGAGATAGGTATATGATTTTCGAAAGAATTTTTGAGAGAATTTTAATTTTGCATTAACACCATGTGTATCTGCCTCAACTCAACCGAATTTAATTTTCGAAATCAGCGCTGAATTTTCTTAGTAAATTGTGTCTTTTGATTCTCGAAAAAACATCATACCTACCACCAGCTGAAATATGAACTGTTTTGAAAAATAAGTGTTTGTAAAAATTCATGAAACTTCAAGTTTTAATTTGCCAAAATAAATCCTGAAGATTGCCAAATCTCAACTGCCTCAAGTAATAAGTTTTTTGAACGGTTTGGTCAACATTGTTATTTCGTTTCAATTTAGTAGATACATTTTAGCTGGATTTTGAAAAAAAAGTACTCAGGTAGGTCTCAGTTGTAGCAGGGGAGGGGGTGGGGGTGAAATAGTGTTACTATGCTCCACTCATTTCCAGTTTGACAAATACGTTCTACAACGGAAGGAGCATGTTCAAAAAACCAAATGCCGTTCAATTTTCGCTGTTTTAATGAAAAAAGTACATTCAGCGTTCAGAGCTATTTTCGCCCGGACACCTTGATAAAGACGTTGCAAATTATTACACAATGGTTATTTCTGTGTTAGGTAGCCCTTCTAAGCAGATCGTTCGTGTATAATTATTAAACCTCATATGTAATATATGACCAGAACCTGCCGCATCATGCCTCCGAGAGGGGTTCACACTTTTACAGTTCCACACCATGTTTTACAAACATAGTACCGCCAAAGTTCTAACTACCTTGTTTCATTACTAAAACAGTATAATAGAGGGTGTTCAAGTTCAATGTTTGAACAACAGGTCGAAACCTAAGATTGCAAATTTAGCTAAGGAAATAAAATAGTTCACTATAATTTCTGCTGACAGAACTTTTTATTGAGGACATTGAATGTGTCATGTTTAGATGAATATTACCATTTAAATTTTGAAGAGTTATTACAATATACTTTTAGTAGAGTCAGAGTAGATTTTTTATAGAAGTTATCAAGAAATGTTTTTAATGTGATCTTTGGGATTGTTTTGTTGCACATTTCATTTTGAAATCTATTGGCACTTTCGACAAATATACTCTCAAGTCAGAACATGCACCAAACTCGTTACGACATTTGTTTTACAAACATTTAATAAGCTGTTTTTACAAACTCCGTACTGAAAAGCACTAAAACTTGGAGTACTTTATTTGAAGGAGACTCGCATTCTATATGAGGCGACTATTAATTGTACGCACGGCCCGACGCATCGTTTAACGTACTTTCCACACACACATTATATCACTTGAATATATCACAAATAATCAGATATCACAGTTCGTAGTAAAGCTTCAGACGCTCCAGATACATTAACAGGGACTGGACCATGTCTCGTCCGATAGAATGTCAACCCACTGAGGGGACCTGCAAGACTCAGAGGTCCATGTTAATGTGGCCTCAGAGAAACAGGAAATGAGACTAGTCAGCGTAGTCAAGTTAGGAGAGACAGACGTTACAGTTACACCTAATTAGAAGCTCAACACCTCTCAGGGTACGTTCCGTTGCTAATACCTTAGATCTTGCTCTGCTGAGGACATCCTCAAAGAAAGGGGGTCTGGGATTATCTTAATTACCTAAGTTATTATATGTTTGTAACATCTCAACATTTAGAAGTTTGAAATTAAAATTAGTAAACTTCATACGTGCCTTTGCAATTGCGATTATATACGAACAATTCTATCGTTGAATGCCAGATCAAATCAAATCTTGAAGTTTTCAGGAATTCCATCTATACTGCAGTTGAACCTCCTATCATACTTCAAATTAGTAACATGTTACCAAAATTTCATAACCTTACATTATTGGCCTATTTACATTCTTATTCTACTCTATTATAATACATGATTCACAGCTGACAGCCATTGGGACATTAACTATCAAATTTTGCGGTATGCTCGAAAGTATTGGAAGATCATATGGAGGTCTTCCTTACTTCCTCCTCTTAATACTGCATTTAGTTGTTGTAGCTCTTCAAACAATTGGCAATTATGAAGATCAAACAAACACTTTGACAAGACTCTGCTTATCAGAAAACATGAATACCATGTCTGCAGAATTATTCGCGATCAAAAAAAGGCCATTTAACAACAGATTTTAAGATAAAACTGCTCAGGGGTCATATTCACAGACTCTAAGACCTGGTGCGACGCCTAATGAGAAAAATTTGATATGCAAACCTACTATTGATTGAAAAATCCCAACTGCTGCATTCGGCAAATAACAAGGTTGTTGTGCAACGGATTCTGAGACACTGCGGTACACTAGGTAACGAGCCGGCTGACCTGGCGACAGGTAGAGCAACCAGTCTCCTGCAATTCCGCCGTTTGATGTATCGAAAATCCACATCATTTGGAAATGATAATTTTCACCGCTGCATACAACGTAGAGAGAGCTGAACAACCTGTATATATGTAACTGGGGCCTGCCCCGAAGACAGCTTATTCATATGATATGGCTGCCGAAAGAACATAGCAATATGAGAAGAACCGTATATCTCTATGGGTGCACAGAAAACGAACTAGCAATGCACATATTGTATTGATGTGTGCAGACATGGAGTATATCCGTTATGAAGACAAACGATTCATGATAGGTGATTGGTGAAATCATTCAAAACGGACCCTTCCTGCAATTTTGAAAAGAAAAAGAAAAACTGATTACCTTCAAATCCTGAACTTTTCGAACACAGTGGTAATTATTGTTTAAATTTTTCTAAGAACCATTGATTATTTTTAGAAGTTTCATTTTTCTAGTTGTTTTACATTGGATTTGTGGAAGTTGAAAATTTGCTGGCTCATGGGTCAATGTGCCAAATACGGAGAAAAAAAGTGATTCTGCAGGCAACGAACGAGAAAACACGCTTCTTCACGCACGTTCTGTTTTCAAGATGCATAAAATACAATGGACATTTTGATCTATTCTAATAGATAGTTCCCTTCCTGAATGAGATGACAAACGATTTTCGTCACTGTGCCAAGATTCATTATGTGTTGGAACATGAAGTTCTACAAGTACATCTAATTCCAACTGAAATGTTGTTTCAAACCAGTTTATAGTTGAATGGGAATAATAATTACCTACTTTATAAAGATTTTAATATACGGTTACATCCCTCGTATTTTGTATTCGTAACACACACTTGATCATCGCCCGTTTCTCTTTGATTTTACTTGGATTTTGAATTTTCCAAAGCTCATGGCAATCTATTTTTTTTAGGACGTCCCTCTGAAGTTGGGCTTGGTCAATAGAGTGACGGCCTATTGGAATTGATCCAAGGGGTAGGTGACAACGCAAGCATAAGAAAAAAAATCCGTTTTAGACCATTCTAAGATCGAATCCGTTGAAAAACCATAGGTGGTATGTCTGTGTGTGTGTGTGTGTTTTTTTTTTACTTCTATCAGGAAGACCCCCGAAAGCGTTGCCCAAAGGGTTAAGTGGGCCTGGAGGCTACCGTCAATATATATATATATATATATATATATATGAATAAAACTATTTATGGGAAAGAAATTTAGACACATAAATAGAATGAAAGAATTTTCTAATATTTCGAACAAGTCTCGTTCACAGAAAACGAGAATAGGAATGATTTCATCAGTCCTGGTTTCAATTTTTGTATCCATGGCCGCGGAACATAATAATTTCTGGTGCCATTTTTCGAAATTAATTAATTATTTAAATTGAGGCCAGGGGGTCTGTTAGCTCCTAAAACCCATCGATGAGCCCTTTCGGATTGTTGCAATAGACGATCATTAGCCGTATCTGACATTTTGCGCAACACTTTTACTCCAAAACATTCATCAAAAGATGCATCATGAGATCGTGCATGGACTTTAACAGGAAGTGGTCTGGGTTGATGAACTGAGGCCAGATAGGCTAATGATCGTCTATTGCAACAATCCGAAAGGGGTCTGTAGTCTTCCGCTACTTTCAAATTATTCTGGAATCTCGCTTCCAAGCGGCTGGTGTCATAGGTGACTTCCAGAGAGCATTTCTGCTTAACGGTTCTCCAAACTGTCATCTTGCTGGCCCGTATTAAGAAACGTCAGCATCCTGGACATCGCTAGAGCCTTTGACACTGTAAGCCATTTAGCCCTAACCGATTGTCTTTGTGGTGTAGGGGCAACTGCTCGTATAATTGAGAATGTGGTCTACTAGGCGTGACGGTCCTTGAGGCACGAGTCGAGATGTCAAGGGACATTGTCATTGGGCGCGGGGTACGCCAGGAGGATCCTCTATCGCCACTCCACTTCAACCTGGTCGTGGATACAGCCTTGGGCAAGCTGCCAGCTGAAATATGGTTTGATCTCGCCCCTGGGGGGAGGGTAGGCTTTTGCTAATGATCAATGATGTCATTCCACTCGCCAAAACTCGTGAGGGCTTGCATTTCGCCAATATGCCTTTAGTGAGCAGCTAGCCAGGTGTGGTTTGGTGGTTAACCCAGATAAGTTTGGGTCAGTCTCCTTGGTCCCTTCGGCAGACCTGGAGGGCCAAGAAAATTAAGTAGGACAGAAATTTAAAAGTAAAGAGTTTTCTGGGCCTGTCCATTCATTTCATACTCGCTTCTCTAAGAATAATTGCCTTGAAATCCCGAAAGTTAAAAGCACAGCTTCAAAAAATTTCATCCCTCACCAAGGTGTGATAGTTTCCAATAGCTTTCCTCCGGACCTCAGATTAAAAGTAATATCACTTGCCAAGTCATCTGCATCAAACAGTTTTAATCAAATCAAACATTCTATAACAAAACATTTGAAAAATCTTAAGACGCCGTAGAATTTCACATTGTGTATACTTTATTCACTTCATTTTTTTTTTCTTATGGTAATTTAATTCATCAAGAGATGTGAGTTTATTTCATTTGTTATTATAATAACTTGTGTGCCTACTATGTGAGCTCAGTTCACTCATTCCCCAACACGGGTTGGTGCCCATATGGGGAATTTAATTTCCAATAGATATTATTATTTCGTAAGCATGTTTCCAGAAGTATATTTTTCTTTATGTCTTTGTAATATATTAAATGCCATTTATATGGAAATAATTATAAAATAAAAAATAATAATTCCTACCTGCGGCAAGCGATCTCTGAGCTGAAAGGAGTGGTGACCAACAACATCAGGGTAATGGCCGCGACCGTGTCATGGCACGGTGAGTGAAGCAGGAAAAGTGCTGTGGCGTTACTCGACTTGGGCATCTTGGCGGGAATGCTCCGTGGTATCAACACCCGCGTCCTGAGGGGTTCTTATTTGATCTGGTAGTCATTTTATAGTGGCACTTCCTTTCATCCCACTATTCCTCGTCATCCCCATTCAACGTCCCTCATTCCTAAAGCCGGCGTCGGGTAAGCCTGGGCGTCCTCCCCACTCATTTATTTATTGTTTATTTTTCAATTTAATGGCGTGCCCTCTCCGCCTTGAGGGGAGTTTTTATAAAGAGTGTGTGTGTGTGTGAGAAATTTTATCGACGCTGCCCAAGCCAACATTTTTGACCGCTTTTCAAAATTCTTTCTTTGTTCGATCCCAATTTTACTCTAGTTGTGCAACAAATTTTTAATTTAAAGGTGTAAGGGGGGTTAGAGTGAGTAAACCCGAAAAAACGTGGTTTTTTGACAAATTTTATCGACGCAACCCAGGCTACAATTTTCAACAAATTTTCGAGTATCTTTTTTTTCTCGATACTATTTTTAGTCTAATTGTGTAACGAACCTTTGGTATTCTGGATTTGGTCGTGTTGGGGATGGAAGGGATAATCACCGATTTTTTTGAAGCACTGCAATCTTATTTTGTTCAATTATGAATTCGATTTAGTTTAGGAAATCATGTCAGGATTATCTCATTTTATCGAGGGGGGGGGGTATGGAGGGGTAATACTCATAAATCATGATGTTTCTACTATTATCGCCCGATTTTTTTTTTTTTTTTTTTCCCTGTTCAACTATGAATTTGGTCCAGTTTCGGAAAATGTCTCAGGAGTTTCAAATTCCATAACAAAAGGGGGTGGTGGTTGGTGGAATGTCGTGAAAAGAGCGGGTAATAACGATGAACCTGGATAATTTTACGATATTCATCTGATTTCCGTGACTGTTTTCACTGTTTGTCGGATCCATATATCAGTCCAGTTATGGAACCTTGGAATTTTCGAATTCACTTTCGGTGAAGAGGTTCAATTGGGAGAAGGAGGGGTATTTCCGAAAAATCATGATATTTTTGTTTTTCACTTTTTTTTATTCCCACCAAATTTATATAAAGTCCATTCATAGGGATGTCTCTATAATGGATGCATTACTCAACAATAACTTTCATGCATTTTCTTAACTCTCCTTCCCAGTTATATTCCTCCATACTCTACAACTTTTTATCGTTTCAACTGTATCCTGTAATATACCAAGGGATATTCAACGTTCTCCTTCAATGGTTTTCAATTCCCGTGGCGTTGGAGGTCAAGAAGTGCCCTGTCTTTCCTAACAATCCATCACCACTCCTTTCTTTGCTCGACGTTCCTCCTTCAGCCTCTGACCCCAATTTTCTTCCTTGGTCTTATATCAATCGCCTCCCATCAGAGGTCCCGTTGAAGACTGTCCTGCATGCCTGCTCCTCTCCCATCCTGACCTCATGTAGGTACCGATTTCACTCATAACATCGACGATTTATTCTCTCCATGTAGCTTTAATAATTCCTGATTCTTACGCATTCTCCACGTTCCATTGTCACTGACCGGCCCATGGATTTTCCGAATATATCTTCATTTCCCAAGTCTGCAAAATTTGCATGTTTGCCTGAATTATTACCGAGGTCTCTTGGCCATAAGTCACCACTGGCTTGATTGTGGAATCGTATAGAGCTTTAGATGTACGCCTGGATATCTGTGACGATTCGAACATGGAGTGAGTAAAATAAGAGAATCGTTTTTCTGCAGCAATGTTGTGTTTGATTTCCTTGTGACATCGTTGATAAGGAGCCCTGGTACTTAAC
Organism: Adelphocoris suturalis; assembly: GCA_030762985.1. Lineage (NCBI taxonomy): Eukaryota > Metazoa > Arthropoda > Insecta > Hemiptera > Miridae > Adelphocoris > Adelphocoris suturalis. Next base: position 116,800,071 of record CM061042.1, read on the forward strand.
TGCCTAGAATTTCATTCCCATAGAAGAGTCCGAAATTGCATCCCTATCAGTCCGTTTCCCAGTACTTCGTTTTAATGACATTCATCTTCATCCTACCTGTTTTGATGCTTCACTCAGTTGAGCATAAGCTCATTTGAGGCTATATTTTGTCTCCGCTGACGAAGTCAGCGTCATCATCGTATGCAGGTGTTTGTATGGATCCATTGAAAATAGTACCATATGGGTTTGTCTCTAGAGGTCAGACAACCTTTTCATGGCATGACACCTTCCATGAGATTGTATCTCATAATTCTCTCACTATCCGAAACAGCATTCAAAGATATGTTCTCCCATGTTTATTATTTCCGTATCGGTTCTGATCGTATACCCTGAGAGATGCTGAGCTTCTAATTAGGTGTAATTGTAGCATCAGTCTCTTGTAACTTGACTACGTTGACTAGACTCATTTCCTGTTTCTCTGAGGCCACATTAACATGGACCTCTGACTACTGCATGCCCCCTCTGTGGTTTGACATTCTATCGGACGAGATAAAGTCCAGTCCCTGTTATTTTATCTGAGAGCCTTTGGGCTCTGCTGCTAACTATGATATATCTGATCGATGATATATTTACGTCCATCTAGCCATAGTTTTATTCGAATTTTCGGATTATATATAGTAATATATATTTAGTTATAAGTCTATGCATAATCTAGTTTTAGTTATATGTTATTATTTATGGATTTTTATTCGCGCTCCCCCTCCCCTCCGATCAACCATTTGAAGTCCATAATGACAATCCTTTTAGGGACGGAGGGAACACGGCTCCCCCTAAAATAGCAGTATCAATGCCGCTGATGACTCTTCTAATTGAGGTCCGGCTTAAGTCATTGAATTGACGAAAAAAAATAAAATAATAATATTATATAAATCTCGCCGAATGTTAATCTCAAAGTCCATAATATTTCTAACTTCATAAATGATTCGAACTTGTTTCACTCATGTGATCGTTTACGATCAACATGTGGTTGCTTGTGACATCGGAAAGATTTTGTTGGATTGGCATGAGTCCTCAATAAGCCAAATCCTACGGAAACGAACTCGTCGGAAATGTCCAGAAAATCTACTACTGGGGCCAGAAAATCCAACGCTGGAGGAAGGAAATCAACTGCTGGTGGAAGAAAATCAACAGCTGGAGGACGAAAATCCACGACAGGGCGAAAGAGCAATGCGGGGGCTGGGAAACAAAAGAGGTTCAGTAATAGTAATAAAATATTATTATATAATTACTATTGCTCATTGCAAATACCTATACAGTTATTAATGTTGTAGTCTTGTAGAAGTATAAGACTAGTTTCTTAGAAAGCGCAATTGAACTTTAAAAGTCCGACTGAACAACTGAGTTCCAGCGGTTGATCAATATGAAATTTTTCATCAAAATTCTAGGTTTTCCTGGAAAATAAACACCTATACCTAAATCTGTGAACGAAATTCACATTCGAAAATATAAAATTAAAAATTATTAAACTACATCGCTGAAAAGCTGAAGTTTCAAATTCAAAGCATTTTAATTTGTTTCAACTTGATTAAACATAGTTGGGGCTACGAAAACGTAGATTAAATTTGACCACGTGATCACACAAAATGTACAAATTCCACTTTGTAGAGTCATTAATTTGTCATCTGTTGGTTCCGCTTCATGTACCTACATAATTTGTTTCGACGATTCCATTTCAATGGTGTACCTACCTAATGATAACTATTGAATATTTTCCATGTTAAGTATGTACCTATTAGAGTAGAGAAGAATTAGTATTTGGATTTTAGAGTGCTTGTTGAATGTTCTTGTAATACATGGCATTTATTACACCGGGAAAAAATCAAAGCCGTTCTTTCATAAAACTGGCACATGCCCTAGGGGTTTTCGAGGGTGTTGAATTCGAATCCGAAGCTTGTTTTTCACGTAGACGTATAATTTTTGAAGTAGAGCACCGGCATTTTTGAAAAAAAATCTCGGAAATTTCAGGATAATTTATGTTCAATTAAAAGGTGATATTCTTTTGACATTTTCATGTCTTTCATATGGCACATAACAAAAAAATCGTCACGAAAAAAATTGTCCCAAGTGGCCACAACGATGATTATGACCATCAGAAATGACGTTGACCATTCATAGGTAAACACATGAAAATGTTCCAATGCGTTGCAGACTCGTATGCAAGCGTTTTGGTTACTTTCTAGAGATTGTTTGGAAAGTTAACTCAAAACACGTCTACACCACAAATGATGGGTCTGAAGTGCCTCAATGTATTTTTCGCCTAACAACTGGCAAAAAACAGTTTTTTCATCGATGTTTGACGATTTTTAAACAAATTAGTTTTTGATTTAAAGAATGAATTTAGTTTTTGTACAAATTACACCATTTGGCGACATTAAAAAATGTGCTGTTACTTGGACCGATTCTGCGTCGTATGAGATCACCACCAGCTCTGGAGGTGTAATAATTGATTTTTTGCGATTTTTCAACAACCAAAAAACGTTATTTACAGGAATACGCCAAGAGAAAATAAGTTGTCAAAAATGTATTTCACTTTATTTAAAAATTATTGTATATGGTAAGGATATTGTCGAATTTGGGTTGCAAATTGGTGAAATTGATTCGTTTCGGTTTAAATAATGTTGAATCAAGCTGTTACACCACCAGCTCTGGAGGTGTAATAATTGATTTTTTGCGATTTTTCAACAACCAAAAAACGTGATTATTAGGAGTACCCCTAGAGAAAATAAATTATCAAAAATTTATTTCACATTATTTCAAAATGATTGTATATACTCGTAGTAAGGATATTGTCGAATTTGGGTTGCAAATTGTTGAAATTGATTCGGATTTTCGATTTATGGTAATTATGTTGAATCAAGCTGTTATTTTGAATAAATTCAATAATTATTTACACATTAATTTTTGGTTACGTATGGAATGGCAGGGCGTCGGCGAAAAGCAAATCGATGACGGCGGACGGAGAGCTGTTCCACCCTCCTTGGCCCATTTGGGACGACCTCACGCTTTGCGCCGTCCGATGGGACGAGATGCCAAGTCTTGAGGGTTTCGCGAAGGCGGACCGGGCGGGTCTCGCGGCTCAGATGGCAGCAGGAATGAGGAAACGCGGGAGCAGGAAGTCGGCGACCGGGAGCAGGAAGTCAATGGCCGGCGGCAGGAAGTCTATGGGTTTGTTCATTAGCATTTAGCTGAAATAATGTCGTACTCAACTTTACCAGTTCCGCCCAGTTCTGCGCAAGCGCAGTTGAGTTTTTTCATTAAGATTTTTAGAACCCGCATCATCTTATTTTTTACTAAGGGATTGACTACTTGAAGTTCTGCATTTTTGAGATGCTTGCTTGCGGGCATCCAGACCACCAAACTATACACAGCATCCTGATATACCTGTCCAACTAATTTATTTTTACTTTAAGAATTTTCGGTGATGGAAGGTGCTCTTACGTCCTAGTTTCAGGGATTAATAAAGTCAAATAAAGCACCTACACTTTACAAGTCCTTCTGTACTCAAGAGCCGACCCATGAACTGAAAATTACTTCGATAAAGTGATTATAAACTCGATTTCGTTAAATGAGAATTCCATTGTTTTATAACAGCAGATTCAATGCCCTAAACTCTCCTATTGTACTACAAGTAGCCGTAACAACGTAACAAATATATGATAGCTTTGAGTCGCTGTAACTCAGGACAATGAATATAATTATATACGCGCAAGTATAGGAATTTGTTGCCATTTCTGGATAAAAGTGATTGTTAATTTTTCGGTTAATGCTACCCGGGGATTTTAGGGTGAAAATAATTCACAAGAGCTTTCTCTGTTTCAAAATTTATTTAGTTGTGTTTATTTTTCTAATTAGTAAATGAAATAAAATGAAATGAAAGTTAACTTTATTCCGCATAAATAAAAATGACACAATGTAGGTAGGTATGTAAAAAGATCTTATCTCTATTATACTGTGCACAAAACATATTACATGTAATGGAAATACGCTACTACAAGGTACATGGTTCCGTGCTGAGTGGCTCAGCTGGTTGTTAAATAAAATATATAGGCTACCATTTTAGGTACGGTTACGCAGTTAGAATTAGGTATTCAAATACCTTCGGGTGAGCTTCCACCCTAGACCTAAATCCCCCCATGGATGGAACCTGAAGTTCCAGCTCTATAATCTGACATAAAAAACGTAGCATCTAAGCTAAGGGGGTTGCTTAGTGATCTAAGCCCATAAGTAAAACTACTGTGACTATACTTCTTGAAGCGTTGATATTTAGCTTAGTGAGCATCGGATTTGTTGACATAGGTTCATATGTATATCAAATGGTACCCAACAGTCGGGCTGTATCCTTCAGATTCCGCCACATATGTTAGATTTTGGGTCGAATGCTACCCGTCACGTTCCATGATCTTCTGCTCATTTGGACGGTACCATTCAGATTCCGCCAAATATGTTCATATTTGGGTTTAACGGTACTCATCACGTTCTGTGATATTTTGCTCAATCGGACGGTACATATCTTTCAGATTCTGTACTATATGTTCATATTTGGGTCGAACGGTTCCATGATTTTCTATTCAGTCGGATGGTATCTTTCAGATTCCGCCATATATGTTCATATTTGGGTTGAACCGTACCCATCACGCTCCGTGATCTTCTACTCAGTCGGACGGTATCTCTCAGATTCTGTCACATATTTTCATATTTGGTTCGAACGGTAACCATCGTATGCCGTGATCTTCTGCTTAGTCGGATGGTATCGCTTAGATTCAGCGACAAAAGCTACTTCCTTCTTCTCCATGTCCTATTACCATTTGTACTGTTCAATTCACTGGTTTATAAGTCAAGGATCAACACAAACAAATTTCCAGCTAGACCACAACAATAATTACTATTAAAGTTGAAATAAAATGGAAAATTTTGTTTAGATGAGATCATTGTTCAAAAGGTATTTTCTTTGTGCAGCGGAAAAAGGTTTTGGCATTTTGCAAATCTGTAAATTTAATGAAAGTAAGAAGTGTATTCAAAAAACGAAGAAAAATGTAATGTTTGAACATCTATTGGTTTGTTCATTTTAGGGGCAGGAAAGAGGAAATCGGCTGTTGGGCGAAAGTCTTCAGCAGGTCGCAAATCTTCTGCAGGGCGTAAATCGTCCGCCGGAAGAAAATCGGCCGCTCCAAGAAAATCGGCGGCTCCTCGAAAATCAGCTGCCGGAGGCCGCAAATCGATGGGCGGGAAGCGAAAATCCATGGGAGGCGGCGGGCATAAGAAATCGGTGCTGACGACGGCCGGGACGCAGGAACACGGGGTCCAGCTGAAGAAGTGGCGAGACCGAACCAAAGTAGACAAAGACGCGGACATCCAGGCTTTCACTGACCCCGTCGGCCATGGCGGCCTCCCGCCGACCATGAAGCCGATCGTATGGCGGAGGCCACCTTGGGAGAATGACCAGGTACAGTACAACAGATATAAGAATAGAATAGAAAAGAATCATTTATTGGCATATGAAAAAAATATATAAGAAAAGAAATGCAAATACTTGTTGTGAATAAACATACGCCTGCCAGTTAAAAAGGGAAGTTCCAGTAAATCTCATATTAAAAAAGTACAAATAGCACAAAATCGTATTTTAAAAATAATTTTGAATAAAAATGTAAGAGTTCCTACTTCTGTTCTCTATAAGCTTTTTGATGTCAAAAATATTTCGCAAATGTACCTTTTTCATTCATGTATTCATTTATTCTGTTCTGGTATAAGAGATGAGAATCTCTCTCTTTCTATAAATACCCGTAATTTTAATTCATCTCGTATACTTCTGCCCACTGTTAAAACTGAATTTTATAGAAGAAACTCCTATGTTAAAGCACTTAAATTTTTATTTGAAAATTCTATTAACCTCTTTCATTTTTCAAACTTGTCTTCATTAAAATAAAAAAAAATTATCCGAGTATTTCTTATGTGATTTTTTGTTTGTTTTTCATTTTTACTTATTTGATTTTTCTTTTAATGCACATTGGCTGGCGAGATTCATTTTATTTATTTTTTTTAAAATATTGAATGATAATTGACTGAACTCCACCGAGAAACACAAGTTCATCTGAACTTATTTCTCGGTGGGCAACAATGTTATTTGAATTGAATTTTGTAATTTATCATTATGTTTAATTTTAAATATTTTTCTTAATTTTGCTTTATAATATTTGTGGTTGCCAATAAATAAATTCTATTCTATTCTATTCTAAAAAGTTCGAAGGAACTTGTGTAAACTGGCAGAGCCTAAACTCATCCAGCCGGTAGAGCATTGTACAATGCCATCAGTTAAAAAAAAAAAAAAATTAAAATTTACAGAATTATGAGAAAGAAATACATTTTGAAAGTAAAAACTTCTTAAAATGTTGCACACTAGTAAAATCCATAGGGTTATTAATATTATTATAGTAAAAACAAATTTATAGAGCACAAAAGAGCTCCGATTATAAAATTCAGTTCTAGTCAAGGGATAACCTGGCACAAGGGCCATGGTACATTTTTTGCCATAAAATTAATATTTAACAATTTCATTGCATTCAAATAGCTCTAAATCGAAAAGAATTTAGCATTACACAATACGATAATTTACTTTTTTTGGAATAAGTGGTGGTTGGAGCTGAAATTTAGATACTTGCTTGTGTTTGTCGGTTTTCTGTATATACCTACTTCTAACTATTCTTCCATCACTGCAACGAATCAATTTTATACTAAGAAGGTAATTTGTCCATTCTCTCCCCTCTCATACGCGAACTGGATATTAACTTGTTTCTTTTTTTTCTGAACATTTTGGATGCTGACTGGTGAGATTTCAGTGTTTGAGTTTGAACAACTCAAAAATTCTTAAAAAATCAAGAAAACCGTTCCCCCCACTCCCTTCCCACTGACAAAAAAAGGATATAGTCACCATGGGGTGTTAGAACAATAATGTAGGAAACAAGTTTCGCAAAGGTAAATTATGTTCATCGTGTTCCAAAGAACGGGTAGCCAATGGTGTGGAAGGAAAACTTTGAATGCGATTTGCCGAAAATGCCTATTTTTGAGTTGTACCCTTATTCTAGGATGGGTGCATTTCTGCGAACATATTATGTTCATGGCAGCAAGGACTTTTTCATGTGTCCCTCTTTTGACTACTGCCAGAGAGTCATCCACATATCGCTTGAAGAACATGAACAATTGATTATCTTTGACAACCGAGTATTCGAATTTTGGCATCTCTAGCTCTGCTATGAGCGGAAAAATCGGTGATCCCATGGGGCAGCTTTCTGTTTGTTTAAATATTAAATCTGTCCATCCGAAATAATGTCAGCTGCAACTGAGACGGAGTATTTTCAGAACTTCTCTTTTCAACAGTTTTGTATTTGATTTCCACGTTTGGTTTGAGTCTATCAGCTCCCCAATGTATTCAATGGTATCGGTCACAGGTACTCGTGTAAACAGGGACACTACATTGAAGGAGAGTAATTCTTCGTCTTCCTGTTTCACCATGTCTTGGAGAACTTTGCCATCACATATGTTGCTATCGTGCTAAATGGGTTGTCATGGGTTAATGGTTGAAGAATCTTAGTTAAGAATTTTGCTAGTTTGTATGTAATAGGAATTCCTGATACCCACATCACGTCTGAGGGGTTGATTCGGTTTATGAACTTTTGGTAAACTATAAAAGCTCGGAATCCGAGAATTGTTTGGTTTGATGTTTTTGTATTTTCTTGGTCTAAATGTTTTAATTTGTGTAAGTTGTAACAGAATGTTTTGATATTTCTTACATACGAGCACATGTAGGATCTTTGCTCATTGGTAAATAACATGGGCCTTGTAGTAGACCTTGAATTTAGGTCTCGTAATCCATCCTGTTGAGAATGACTGTTGAATTACCTTTATCTGCTGGAAAAATAACTTTATTTTGGTTGTTTCATAAATCGCGAATGCCTTGTCTAATCCATCTTGTTTTTGTAAACTCTTCATTAGGTTTGTTGCTCTCTGATCAGAGGATCTGCATGGCTCCCGTTCTCAAAGTAGGTATTCTTAGATTGTTCCGAGTACGTTTGGCAATCTAACTGTATGTAGCATTTCAATGGTCATTGCTGTGTTTATCAACTTGGGTTTTTTGGATTTCTCAGGAAAATTGAGAACCAATTCTGAAACTCTCTTTTCTACAACATTCAATTCATAGTCCGATGGTGATTACATTGAGTATTATTCTTTGGTTTCTTAACTGACCAATTATTAATATTTTTTTTTAATTATTATTATTATTTTTTATTTATTTATTTATTTTTATTATATATATATATATATATATTTTTTTTTTTTAGCCTCCTACGCTGGATGTTGAAGATGGCCCTTTGGATCTGTACACGAACAACCAACATCTCTTCAAATATAAAATCATGCGTCTTCTCATATCTTCCATCATGAATTTGGAGAGGACAGGAGTGATACACAACTTTCCCATCGAGCTTCAAGGAGCAGCATATACCAGCAATACAGGTATAGCCATGTTATTATTCGTACTGTTTATTATGCCTTTTGACTACCGATTATTGATTTATTTGATTTATAAATTTAGAAAAGTTTATTCGGGGATGTTGCTCGCTTTGCTCGCAAGGTATACCTGTATATGTGTAGGACAAAGTCCGTATTTATTATTTGAAATGGCTCTCGCTTCGCTCGCAAGGTAGGAGGTACCTATGTAGGCATACCTGCTCGCCTCGCAATGTTGTGACATCGAACCCTTCACGTCAATTCTTGAGCCTTCTCTCGTCCACGGCAGAATCATTTTAATCGCTTTGCTCGCTTCTGCTCGCATTTCGACGAACTTCACGTCACTTTTTTCGATATCCGATTTCGGATTCAGATTCGGCGGACCCAAAGCTGTATTTCGCCCGCGAAAACCGTTCCGAAAAACGTACCTTTACGGGGTATATTTTAATGGGAAAAAACGTGGTTTTTCGTCGGACTTTTTGAGAAAACGGGTCCGTACTCTCGCATTTTTTTGACGCATTTCCCGATACTTTTTTCGCGATCCGATCGCGCCGTCGTCTTCCTCGTAGGAAAACCTACGAAACCCGTATTTTTCCGGAATTGTCAACGGCCGTTTAGAGGGGTAGGGGAAGCGGGGAAGTGGAAAAAGCGCACATTAATTATTACTTCGACCCCCCTCCCGCCCTACGGCCCATGGTTCGGGTGGGATTAAACAATTTTAAATTCGCTCGCTCCCACTTTTGGAAAATCTCAAGAAGATCCCCCCACTCGTAGACTCCCCCCACTCAGCCGTTTGGCCGTGCATAGACACGACAGACAAACAGACAAACAAACGGAGTTTCATTCTTATTAATAACTAGCCGCTCCGGCTCGCTACGCTCGCCTCCACGTCCAGCCGGGGGGCAAGCCCCCCGGACCCCCCATTAAGTTGCTCGCTTCGCTCGCAACGTGTGGCATGTAGGGAATATTGCTCGCTTCGCTCGCAAAGTCTGGCATGTAGGATATGTTGCTCGCTTCGCTCGCAAAGTCTGGCGTGTAGAAAATGTTGCTCGCTTCGCTCGCAAAGTATGGCATTTAGGGGATGTTGCTCGGTTCGCTCGCAAACAGTAGATCTCTAAGGGTAGGTTTAACTTCTGTAGGGGATGCTGCTCGCTTCGCTCGCAAACGGTAGATCTCTAAGGGTAGGTTTAACTTCTGTAGGGGATGCTGCTCGCTCCGCTCGCTTGAGGAAGTTATACTGCCCACCCAACTTGGCAGACGTTTTTTTCAGTTGGGAATTCTTACAAACAAATTAAATCTTAGAAACTACGTGGAACCACGAAAAGTTTATTCGGGGATGTTGCTCGCTTCGCTCGCAAGTCCGTATTTATTTTGTAGGGGATGCTGCTCGCTTCGCTCGCTTGAAGAGGTTATACTGCCCACCCAACTTGGCAGACGTTTTTTTCTGTTGGAAAATCTTACAAACAAATCAATTCTTATAAAACTACGTGGAACCACGAAAAGTTTATTAGGGAATGTTGTACTGCCCACCCAACTTGGCAGACGTTTTTTTCAGTTGGGAATTCTTACAAACAAATTAAATCTTAGAAACTACGTGGAACCACGAAAAGTTTATTCGGGGATGTTGCTCGCTTCGCTCGCAAGGTATACCTGTATATGTGTAGGACAAAGTCCGTATTTATTATTTGAAATGGCTCTCGCTTCGCTCGCAAGGTAGGTACCTATGTAGGCATACCTGCTCGCCTCGCAATGTTGTGACATCGAACCCTTCACGTCAATTCTTGAGCCTTCTCTCGTCCACGGCAGAATCATTTTAATCGCTTTGCTCGCTTCTGCTCGTGATTTGACCGAGTTCTCGTCACTTTTTTCGATATCCGATTTCGGATTCAGATTCGGCGGACCCAAAGCTGTATTTCGCCCGCGAAAACCGTTCCGAAAAACGTACCTTTATGGGGTATATTTTAATCGGAAAAAACCAAGTTTTTCGGCGGACTTTTCGAGAAAACGGGTCCGTACTCTCGCATTTTTTTAACGCATTTCCCGATACTTTTTTCGCGATCCGATCGCGCCGTCGTCTTCCTCGTAGGAAAACCTATAGTACGTTCGCAGTCATTTTGGTTTATTATGATGAACTTCCTAATTTACAAAAAATAAACGTGAAATCCATATCACCATCAACCCATTTAAACCTCTCTTCAATCGCCAAGTAATGAGGATAATTCGTATCTATGGATTTGTGTGGCGTAGTTAAGTAAAAACTAGAACCAAGTGTGTCAAGATTATTAAAACTAATACAAATATCACGAAACTTTGCAGACACTGTAATATTAGGTATGATAGTAAATTTAAACGGTTGATACATATATTTGAAGGCATGAAAGAACAAATACGATCGATGGGTTTAAATTAAATTGTTATATTTATTAATGTTGTTAACACTGAAAAGACTTTCAGTCTTTTTTGTTTTCCAGGTGACACATGGAAACCATTGGATCACGTTTATGGGTTGACAAAAGCTGGTCCTGGTTTCGACCATAAGCCGCAATGGAATCCCTTTGGGCTTTATTATGTCAGGATGTTCTACATGGGGCAATGGCGGCGCGTCGCTGTTGATGAGTATTTTCCGTATGATGCATCCGGTCAACTGTTGCTACCGTCTAGCGGGAAAACCAGGAACATATGGATGCAGCTATTGACTAAAGCTTTGTTCAAGGTCGCCAGTCAGTCCTGGACTGCTTGGGATGACTCTTTTGACTTTGACCCTATCCGCCTTCTCACAGGTTGGCTCCACGTCGAGATAGACACTCGATTTATGACTGAAGACACAATCTGGCGAATCCTCCAGCACAGCATGATTCCTCGACCCAATCCTCTGAGGCCGCCTTGTGTTCCAGTTGATCAAAACCATTGCATCCACGAATACCTGGACATCTACATGGACGTCCCTGGGACGAGGTTCGTGTTCTTGGAGACCTCTGAAACATGCGAGAAATCTTCGGACTGCCCTTTGGATCCAAGATACCAGCACATGGGCTTCATCACGATGGCAGACAATGACACGGTGCCTGATGACTTGCCCAAGTGGAAGAGCTATCGCTGGGTCGATTGGGCAATCGACAAAGGATTCATAAGGGGTCCTCCTGGGAGCGTTAGAAGAGTCGTGGAACTCCTTCTTCCTCTTAAGAAAACGCCTCCACTTGTTGTTGAACAGACTATCGAAAGAGAGAATGATGGAGTAAAAGAAAAAATAAAGGCAAAGGTATTCAAGGCTGACACATTCTACTTTGAGACCATCTTCAAATGCTTCGAGAAGCTGCACATTTACTATAGGACGTCCTACTTCAAGTATTCCAGAAATATTGACAACATTCCAAAAGAGATTGAATCCGTTGTACAAAAAGGGCTTGAAGGTGGTGCAACAAAAACTGGAATAATAGCAGGGAAAATGAAACCAAAAAGTGATACTTCCCTTAACCGAATGAATGTGACAGGTGACTGCTTCTACATTTGGAGTGATTCGCTGTTCTGCAAGAATTTCATCTTCACGTTGCACATTCTCAACGAGAGTCGAGCGATGCCAGCAGGATTCATCTTGTGTGAAGGTTGGAAATGGAGTCTGGAAGCTCAGGGACCTGTCTGGTTCTCTTTGCGAACTCATAGTGCCAAGTCACAAGAAATTAATTTAGGTCCTGGCGTGCAAATGATGCGGATTTGGTACAGCTTACCTCACACATACCACTTCACAATACATTCGAAGTCGGAGTTCACGTTGTGCGTTCAGGAACAGATAACTAATCTGGCAGCTCTTGAATCTTCATCACTATTTTTCTACGGTGAGGAAATGGCTGCGGCGTATTCAAGATTGATTAAAATGGAACCAGGAAGCGTACGTCACGCGGAACAGCTGGCAGCATTCATAACATCAATGTGTCCGCCATTTATCATGTGTTCATCAATTCCAAACCCAGTTGAACCTGGATCAATAATGACGCTACAACAACTTATGCCATTGTTCGAGGAAAAAGCTATGGAAATGATTTTCGACTTTGTTCATAAAGCTGAAGTGGAAAAAATTGCCAAAATAGTGAGTGAGTACCAAAAGTGGTTCCTTGACAAGCATTTCGGAGAAAATTACCTACATGAAAACGGGTACAATGACATTTGTAAAATGGTTCAAGATTTCAGGAAGGAGAAATGGGACAAATATTTCTTGGGGAGATTGAATGCTACTAGGCGATTGGACGGGTTACCTCCTCTTGCAGAGTTACCCGCTGATGATGATGATTTGGCTAAACGGCCTTCATTGAGGTCATCGAAATCCAAGGCCCCCGATGGTGCCCGAAAATCGAAGGCTGGTGGAAGGAAATCGAAAACCGGAGGGCGGAAATCGCAGGCATCCAGGTCTTCCAAAGTATCTAGGAAGTCCACTTCAAGTAGGAAGTCCACAGGGGGTAGAAAATCAACAGGTGGTAGGAAGTCTACAGGAGGTAGAAAATCCACAGGAGGTAGAAAATCCACAGGAGGCAGAAAATCGACAGGAGGAAGGAAGTCTACAGGAGGAAAACGAGCATCAAAAGCTGGAGGGCAAAGAGCATCGATGGCTAAGAGAAGTTCCAAAATGAGATCTGCTAGTCTTCATGGTGGCCATAAAGGTAAAGGTGTATCACAAGATAAAGTATTCAACCAATTTCTCCTAGAAAACCCAGTAAATAATGCCAACCTTCTTCGTAGGATGACAGAACACAGAGACAGTCTGTTGAAAAAATATACGTTTCGATTTGACGATATATTCCGTCTGTGTTACTTTGATTTCGCTTCAGTTACTGAAATGGTTTACTATCCAACAAAGTGGGTGTTGATTGGAAGGATTGTTGTGAACGTACATAGTGAGACTACAGTTCCTGTAGGGTTTCATTTATTTTCGGAAACCCAACCAATAAATATGGTTCTTTACGATATGGACAATAATGAAATCGTGCCGCTAGGACTGGACTCAAATTTCACGTACTACTTATCACGAAACAAATCGGGATACTGTTTACTCTTACACGGGTATCCTCCAGCTGAAGCGAGGGACAAATCAGCACAGTGGCGAGTAAGAGCTTTTGGGCCTCATATACCTAACATACCACACGTATGCAGTTTGTCGCCACCTTGGGGTTGGGGTGAACTCGGTGGACCAACGCGAAGAAACATAGACGAAAACAAGGCTCCTGGAGAATTCAAAATGAAAGAAGATATTGAAAAAAGAAACCTAGCACCAAACGGAGAAAGATGGGGATACTGCTCCGGACAAAAGGGTCCTAACCCCATATTGGTTATGACAAATATCACTGGCAATTTCTTCCCAAACGCTGATGGACAGATTTGTAAATTTTTAATCACAATCAATCGTGGAATACTACCACCTGCTGCTATGGTTACTTTGTGTTTCAATACATCAAGACCTTCCGTGAAAATTCGAATGCAACTGAAAGGAAAAGATGGGAAGTTGGTTCAAGAGCTTTTTGGAGTTGGTACCTGTTTATTGCCGGCAACGTTTTTGACTGTTGAAGATGCTGCGTGTGACGATCGAGTTACACCGTTTGACGACGAACAAACTAAAATGCAACAAGAAGTTTTCTACACCGGATTAGTAACGGTTATGGAAAACAGCTGGCCATTAACTCAAAAAGAGTACAACGTGTTGGATCAGGTTCGCCATGATCCACCAGCCGAAGACAATAAAAAAGGTGCGAAAAGGGTTTCGGAAGGAGCGCCCAATTGGAAGCTGATAATGATTGTAGAGAATGAACAAAGAAACCACGTTTTGCTTGGGTTCGATAACAGGTATGCTGAGGGATTCCAGAAAATGAAAGAAAAGATGTGGAACTTCATAGATCCGGAGAGAACGGAAAGAGGGAAAAGGTTGAGGGAAGAATTTCTCATTCAGTTGATGATAGAACGCGGCGAGTACTTCGGAGAAGGTGAAGAAGATGCTATATGGCCAGAGGAGGAGTCCAGAATGAGCTTGTCCGCTTCGAAGTCCAAGGACGATGATAAAGGTGATATTAGAATTAAGTTATTATTAATTTTCGCTTTTAATGTTTACTTTTAGTGATTTACGAACATAGGAAAGTTTTTAAAAATTTGGCCTCCCCAGGATGGAATTCCACCAACAGTCTGTAATGTGAAACGCAATACTCACCGATAAAACAGGGGTACAGATGAAAACACATTTTACATAAAAATTAGGATATAATATTTAAGAAAATTATTAGATGAAATCATAATATTTATAAACGTGCAATAGCAATAGAAAGAAACATGTAAAACACCTAATGCTTGCATCGTAGGAACATCCCTTTTGGCAAAAAAACCTTAGGATCCCTCTTCCTAACTAGGTCCCCCCCTCACCCACCAGCGATCATCCTCCACAAATACAAAAGTCAAAATTCCTTTGACGTAGTCTGCAATTGAAAAGTTCCCCATATCCAGCAGAAAAAAAGCAGCCAGACGATTGAAAATTGAGGCTATAGCATCCCAAACAAAATTTTGCGCGAGACACACACAAACGTTCACATATCGCTTCTTTTCTTATGGTTGGTTGTTATAAAATCTTACCCAGTTCTACCAGATCAGGCCGTCATCAATATCGCGGAAAGATTCCACCCCAAAAATGCTGAAGATTATTTGCGTAAGGGTTAATTATCCCTTTTTATATATATATATATATATATATATATATATATATATATATATATATATATATATATATATATATATATATATATATATATATATATATATATATATATATATATATATATATATATATAGCGCCTGGGTTCCGTCCTAACCGATAGAGGGCGTCTAGCTCGCGTCCTATCGTAGAGATGAACGCGCTCATTTTGTAAAATGAAATAGGGCAAACTAATATTGAAAAGTCCCGAAAGGAAGAAATATATTGTAAAAGACCCCGAAGTAAGCAACCAATTTACTTAGTGACCCTTAATGTTGAAAACCTCTTTCTTAGAGACTAAAATTTTGAAAAAATACCCCTACCGATTTTTCCAATTGTTGATTGGAGGTTAATGACTGTTTCACTTGAACTGGACATCTTCCTGAACTAGTGACCTTAACGGTCTATCTTGTTTTCCTATGTAAATTATTATCTCCAATTACCAATGCATGTATATTTAACCAAGGAGTATAAGTTCTCCATCAGTACAACTATTTAAGAGGTGCCTTTATGAAATAAGCTAGTTTTTAGCTGTGTTGTTCTGGACTTGATATTTTCCAGATTACTTCTCCAGATTACTTTCCGCCTACATTAAACACGATTTTTGTTCAAATATGCATCTTCTCAAGGGGGGAATGTGACGCTTCCGTCTAAGCCGAATGTGTGCGTTTATACCTTGACCTATCACCTACTCGATACATTTGTTTGTGACAATTGGGGTTATGCTAACCAAAGGAAGCAATCCCTGATAGCTGCGTATATTGCAGTTTCAAGGTTAAGCATATCGGTCACACTACTCTACCATATTTGGGTCGTAAACTTCACTTCGTCTAGAATTTGCCTTGGAATCTAAAGAAAAGGAAAACTTGAATAAATAAGGTGAAATTCTGCTCAAGAACATATTTTTGTAGTCAGGCATCGCGCAGTTAACTGCTGACCTAAGGGGGCGCCCTAAAGTCTCAGAAAACAGACCGACTGGCACCTTTCCAACCAAAAGATCGGGAAAGGTGAGTGACTCGAATATTGTGATACCTAGCGGTAGACGCGCGAACTCTGAATTCAAAATACGACCAAACGGTTTATTCTACTCTTCTCAGCCAATAATTGACCGATTTCAATCATTCCTGAAACGTTCTTTCTATTTTCGAAATTTATAATTTTTATTTATTGGCAAAAACAGATTTATAAGAAAATTAAATAACAGTAGTACTTGACAATACTAGTAATAAACAAATTAAAACAAGACATTTATTTTTTTTTAAGTGAAAATTTTTCGAAGACACTAAATTGGAACTAATTTAATGAAGTACTTCAAAAAATCAAATAATTTGCCCACCAAGGCTTAAGTTCAAAAGAACTTGTGCCCCCTGGTAGAGTCTTACTCTTAATAAGAGGCGCACTGCGTACAATACTAGACTATACGTATATAGAATAATAAAAATAAATATAAATATATATAAAAATAAAACTGGCGGAAACAGGAATAACTACTTTATCAAAATAAAATAGGTACCCATAACCGATACGAAAATAATATTTAAAATTAATTATGCACTCATGAAATATAGAACATCGATTCCCTATGGTACCCAACATTTATTGAATGTCAGAAAGAATCCCCGATATACATCTTTTAAAACCATTTACGTTGGGGAAAATGGACAAATTAATTTTGTGTCTATATAAAAAGTTCAGAGCAGCATTGTACAAATTCTTACGATGGAATTCTGTACGACAGCGGGGTAAGGAAATGTTAGATGTTGAGGCAGTTCTACTGAAGGAAACACTACATAGGTGCTCGAGCCTAATACCCATTTTAAAAACAAGAGTACAAGACTCTATTAGAAAAATGGTCTTTACATTATGTGCATTAAATTCTGAATATAATCTAGCAGTTGGATACATATAAGGTTTATTGAGAAGTATTTTAATCAATGCATTCTGAATTGTCTGCACAGGAACCAAGAGCGATTTAGTGGTCCCTCCACATACGGTAATACCGTATTTAAGTAATGAGAAAGCAAGACCAATATAAACCATCCGTAACTGCTTTTTAGATAAAAAGCATCTCACAGTCTTGAATACAAAAATAGTTTACATAGTTTAAAGAGATGTTAGGTATGTGGTTTTTAAATTCCCATCAAAGATAATCCTCAGATACTTGCAACTGTCAATAAAAGTCAATGATCTGCAATTACAACCCAACCTTAATCCTGTACACTGGTAATCATGGTACTTAACCAAATTGCTATTGGGAGTAATAGAAGTTAAATTGGTAAAGTAAAATTGGTTATATATAAATTTGAAAACTTCACTATAAGAGTTTTCTTTCTCTTGGGCTAACGAAAAGAAAATTCACCTATGTTACAGTAGGTACCTTAACTGTTGCTAGGTAGCTAGCGCCGCGTCATTCACTGTTGTCAATTTTCCCGTGTGTAGTTGGATTTTTGTGTGTCAAATTCCAGATTTCTGTTCGCGGATTCCTGAAAAATGGATTCCTTGTTGGAACTATCGGACAATGATGTGAATAGACTAAAAAAATCGAAGTTTTTCAACAAACAAGTCGTTTTCACAAACATATTACATATGGAATTTTTCAACGCAGACTTATTAATCTTCAGACTTTTTCTAGCTTTATGACTCACTCTTAACTTGAATTTATTATGACCAGAGTATTTTTCTCTAGGAGATTCCTTTAAAGTGTATTAATTTATTTGCATTTTGGAACTAGGTACAGGTACATGGAAATGAAATCAATACCAGTTTTTTGCGTGATACTCGTCTTGTGCATAGTTCTTCATTGATGTTTATCCAGCTCAGCATTGCTGGGAAGGAAATTGGGTAGGGCTTTCAAAAACTCGTAGTTAGAAAACATAATACAATTACACACCTATTAAAAACTACTCTTATACAGCACAGCTAAGTAGGCACATATCTTTTATAAGCCGTTGTGTAATAATTTGTAACACAGATATCCTTCAGCCTATGTGTAATAATATCCAATATGTTAATATCAAAACCGCTCTGTAATGATAATTATTCCCAGAATGTTTTACCGTTTTCGTTGGATTGGAATTTAGGTAATTGTCGAAAAGAAGTCTATGCTACATTAGAGCCAATGATTCTCGGATCGAAAGGTTCTCAGATTTCAAGAATGTAGCACAGACGGTTGGTTTTTCGGCCGCAGTCTTCAATTTATGTTATCCCTGAGTGAGAAAAATGAATAATAAAAGTTTATCTTAGTTAGTATTGTGAAATTGTTACATTCTTCTGACTACCTAGTAATTTCACTGACTACATATTTTGGAGATTTTGACCACGTTGATTATTATCTTATACATTCAGGTAAACAGAAGAAGTCATCAACAAAGAGTTCGAAAAAAGAAGACAAATCAGGCAAAAAATCCGTGTATGCAGAAGTGGATATTGACATGGGAACGGACTACATCGAAACACCAGATTACCGATCAAAAGTAATGATATTATAAAATGATGAGTTATCTTACACAACATTTTCGGCCGGTAAATTAATCAAATTTGTTTTTATATATGGAATTTTCAAGTGAAATTCAATCTTTTCCAAGTCAAATTCAACCTTTCACTAATTATTAGGGAATGACGATAATATCAATAGGCATTAAAACTTATTCATCTTTAGTCTATCATATTTATAAAAGTGCACAATAGTTACATAAGCAGATGGTTATTGTGAAATCACTTAATTATTAGTAATGACGTAATGACACACTATACCGAAAGGCAGAGGGCAGGAGTGATGATCTTGTTGCAAAGGATCTGTTTTTAGGCGAGTTTTTCTTGAAAAACGGTCACATATGACAACAGTGATACTTAAAAACGGTCTTAAATTGTAACCCCCTTCAATTTTTTGGTTGTATGTGCTTAGCATTTTATGGCGGTTTAGTCAGTGTGATTTTGCAGCATAAATTGAGAGCTTTACTACAAGTTGTGAACGATTCTCAAGGGGTGTAAGCTTAGAGTTATTTTTATTCAACTATGGAGAATTTCGCGGGGATGGGGAAAAACGTTACCAAGTTGGGCAGGCACTGTAGCTTCATCTCAAATTGTAATATGGACGTACAGAATGAGTTGAAGGATAAAGTGCGATTCGGAATGATTAATAAGTTGACGTTATAAGAAACTAATTTTTGCTCATCCGCACAGACTACCATCAATCCAGAGGCTATGAAATTTATAGGGGAACGTGTAGGAACTAAGCCGCACAATCATTAAAAATTTCATAAAAATCGGTGCATTGTCCCAGAGTTTCGTCTGTGTCAATCAATTTTAGTTTTGCGCATGCGCTATAGTTATTACTCCTCCAATCGTGATATAACTCATAAGGATTTGTTATGGAACATATACCCATCTACTCTCCGAATCCGAACGAAATCGGACCAATCGACGTTACAATAAATTAACGTCTGCGCATGGGCATAGACTACTATTTCTGTAACCAATGAATGTTAGAGGACCGTCCAGAAGCTAACCCACACAATCCATGCAAATTCCATTAAAATCGTTTCATTAGACTCGGAGTTTTGAATGTGTCAATCAATATTAGTTTCGCGCATGCGCAATGGTTATTACTCTTCCAATTGAAATATAATTTATTGGGCATTTTTCTAAAACATGAACTCAATTACCTACCACGTTTGAACAAAATTGGAACAACAGATTATGAGAAATCGACGTTATGAGAAATTCACGTTTTTGCGTGCGCACAGGCTACTGTTGGTTTGACGGCATTGAAAATTATAGGGGACCACCTAGGAGCTAACCCGCACAATCCTTGAAAATTTCTCTGGAATCGGACTGAAACTTGGTATAGTTTTGGGCGGGACAAGGATTTACCACAGACAGACAGACACGGAACCAAAATTGATCATCAAGTTCTGAAACGCAAAACTCAAGTGGACATTTTGATTTTGGGAGAACATCAATTTTTTCTACTTCAATCACGGCCACAGAGCTTCCCTACCTTCTGCAGTGGGGAAGCAAAAATGACAGAACCTACCTATGAAGCCTAAGAACCAAACGTTTTGCTATTGTTGACTCGTAATAAACAAGGTTCGTACATTTACATACTCAGGGATACATCATAGCGCCTACCGACCAGTCGTTCGGTACAGGATATATGTACTAATGATTAAGTGATTTCACTGTGCCTAACTGCTTACTTACCTACTGTGTACTTCTATACATTTTTTTTTCTTCTCATTTATTTACTTTTTGTGGATTACCATCATCACGTGTGCATAATGGAACGTATAGTAATAGAACATGACATAAAACATGAAGAAATCGGGCTACCCTTTGGTAGCTGAAACAATGAGGTAGGCATCGATAATGGGGGACTAATAAAAGGTATTTTCTAAGAAATGTTAATTGGATCCATGAGTTTGATATGCCCCTGATGAAAGGTTCTGATTGCAGCAGTTCGCAAAGTGGACATAGGAGGTCCAAATCCCATTTTCTCTTCAGACGTCGCGATGCTTGTTCTGGGCAAGAATCCTCCAGAATTCACCTCACCAAGTTGATAGGATGGATGTTGATTCGAAAGGCGAGTTGGGTGTACGCACCCTGTAGCAAGTCATTAACAGGCAATCGTTTCTGACAAACCAAGGGCAATCTGTCATAAGCCAAACAGTTCGGTTCTATGAAGTCTGGTATGCAAATGCCGAGCTCCATATTGCGCAACCGTATTGCCTCAGAGGTCTGACGAGGGAAATATACATTAATCTCTTCAGGTCCAGTGGTAGGTGAGGAGAGCTAAGGAGATGTAAAAGTTGGCAGAGTCTACGGTAAAGTCTGGTGACTGTTTCATTAATATGAGTGATCCATGTTAACCATGGGTCTAAGATAAGTCCTAGGGATCCATGTTAACTTTTGGTCCAAGATAAGTCCTATAAAAGTATAAAGATGATCAAGATTTAATGCCTATTGATATTTGTGTCATTCCCCTATTTAATAGGGGAAAGGTTTAATTCGGTTTGGAAGAGGTTGAATTTGGTTTGGAAAGGGTTGAACTTGACTTGAAAAAGGTTGAACATGCCTGGGAATGTAAAAAGAGCAGTACCTAGCCCAGCCACGCTTCGCTATGGCACATTTTGGTTGCATCGCTATTGTCCAATTAGTTTCATAGCTCACTCACGTGATTATAGTGGTTCACCATTTGTGATTACGGGTAGTTATACTATTATACCACACCCAAAAGGACCCCGATCAGTAGTTCAGCATCTTTGGTTGAATAAGAACCATACTAGCTATATACAGAGCTTACCGTTTCAGCAGCTCCTAACTGTAGCACCATAACTTAAATTGATATGAACGAAATTAGCTCCAGGGCTCACTCAGCTGATCACAGTGCTCCCCGAATCGTAATTAAATGGGTTTCTAGAAGAAGGGCGTTTGTTATTTTTCGAAACTTTTCAGGAAAACGAAAAAACTTTCAAAACTGGCTTTTTCAGATTTTTTTATGCAAGTTGGTTGATAACATTCGCCTTTTAACGGCTCACTTCCAGCACAAGTCTCTTCTCTGACTGCATTTCACTGCAATCTACCCGTAGTTTACGATAACTAAACCGCTTCCTTCTCGTCCGTCAATTTCAACATAGGTACGCGCTTCTCCTAGACACATATTCAATTGTAGTTTATCACACCCTCTGAGAGGGCCCTATCCGAAATTCAGGTCCTCAAGATGAATTTAAATTGAATTGAGTTCAGAGCTCACTCTGCTGAAGAAAAGTGGTTCCTAATGTTTCAATTGGGAATACTATATCACCCCAAGTGAAGGCACGCTCCAAAGTTCAACATCTCAAGTACAATAGGGACGAAATAAGCCTCACAGCCCACTCAACTGATAATCTGGTTTTTCAAGTTGTAACTAGTACAACGTTTCTTTATTCGGACAATTTGAATCATTTCAAAACTTTACAAAACAGGCCTTTTTGTCCTTAAATGAATAACACTTTAATGATAGAATGGGTTTTTAGAACGTCCGTCTGAAGCTTTGCCGTATTGGCAAGGTTTCGTTAATAAAAGGGACGCCCATTACAATCGATCAAAATGAGGGGTCGAGAGGGAAATCCAAGAATGAGAAAAAGAAAACTGCGCACAAATCTGTTTCAGACCATTCAATGACCGAATCCGTGAAAAAACCATAGGAGTGTGTGTGACAAATTTTGTCAACGCTGCCCTAATCACTATTCTCAACCGATTTTCGAGATCATTTCTTTCTTCCATCCCAATTTCAGTCTGGTTGTGCAACAAACTTCGGAAATTTTGAATTTCAAGATGGTAGAGGGAGAATGGAGGTGAAGCCAAAAATGGTTTTTTACTAAAAATTATGTCTACGTCACCCTGGCTACAATTCTCAACCAATTTTCGTGATTCTTATTTGGTTCGATTCTAATTTTAGTCTAATTGAGTAAAAAACCTTGGGGATTTCGTATTTGCTATCGACGTGGGGGTGGAGGGGATAATGCCCGAACTATAAATCTCGACCGATTTTCGTGATTCTTATTTCGTTCCATTAGAAATTCAATGAAGTTTTGGAACGTATGTAAGGAGTTTTAATTTCATCATTGGAGGGAGTGAATGGAGGGGCTGATACTGATAAATCATGGTATTTTAACAATTCTCGTCCGATTTTCGTGATTTTTTTTTTTTTTTTTTGAACTGCTAATAAATCATGGTATTTTAACAATTCTCGTCCGAAGTTTTCCTGATTTTTTTTTTTTTTTTTTGAACTATGAATTTGGTCTAGTATTGGATCTTATATCAGCAATTTCAAATTCAAATATGAAAAGGGATGGATGGGAGGAGTAATGGTAATAAATCATGATTTTTAAAAACCAAGATCGTCAGATTTTCGTGATTCTTTTTGTTTGTTCAACTATTTTTTAATTATTCTTCTTTTTGTTCAACTAGGAATCCGGTCTAGTTTATAGTATATCAGGAGTTACAGATTTCATTACGGAAGGGGATGAATGGAGGAGGAATAGTAATAAATCGTTAAGTTTCAAATATTACCTCAGATTTTCGTGATCAGCTTTTTTTTTTTCAGCAAAGTTGGGAATTATAAGAATTCTACTAGGTTTGTGCGGCAGACGGGCATCTGCTGACCAAAATGGTGGATAGGAGAGAAAATTCCTAGAAATATCCTTATATTTCCCAATACTTATCCCAGAATAACCTGAAACAGTAGTTTAGTGCATTGAAATGAGTGATTCAACTTTCAACTTGCGATTAGGCTATGGAGGAAGTGTACGAGCGGTTCAAGAAGCCAGAGGAGGATCCACCTAAGATACCTCAAGTGGTTGAACTGAAGCCGTACAAGACGAACGCACCAGCACGGCTAGGCCCCTTTGATGTGTATCTAGATTACGTGGACATTGAGGAGTTCGAGGAGACGAGGAACTGGGAGGATGCAGATGTTGAAGAAATGGAGCCCGAAGAAGGTAAGGTGGTAGTAATAATTATGTATGGGTATTAACTAGCGATAATAATTATGGATAATAGAAGAACATTCTATGAACATTTTATAAATATGTGTTGAATATTGTGGAAATCAATCTTGTTACAATACACACAAAGACACACACACACACACACATATATATACACACACACACAGAAAGACACGGAATGAAAGTTGTTAAGAATTGTCTAAAACGTAAAATCGTTTGAATAGCTATAGGTAGACTTGGGAGAAATTTAAGAGTTGAAATAATTAAACATTTAGGTACCAATGATTCACTAGTAGGTACATCTACACGGACAATAGTTAATAAACTCGATTTCGCAACGTCAGAATAAATCCATTGGAACTATATCACCTGATATTTCCATTAATGGCATCATAACAGCTGATATTTACAAGGCAATTTCTATGTATCCCGATCCCACTATCTAGAAACCGTTCATGGGATTTAGAGCTTGATTGGCTAATCAATAGATTCGTTTGCAGTATATGATTTTTCTATCTTGAAATCCGATGGTGTTTTATCGATGTTCAAGCAGTTAGGGAAAGCAAACTGCTCAACGTAGGTACAGCGTTGACGATGATTTTAATCGATTCTTTGGGATTATATTTTTAATTGGCAAGCAAAAAACCATTACTGTTACCTGGAAAGTCTTCGAGTTCTCGATTTTTAAATGTTTAGCCCTTTAATACAACCCTTTAGGGTTGATTAAAATTGATGCCGAGCTTCTAAGATCATCTAGACCCCAAATGTGATTTTTAACTCTAGTTTCATAAAGTTTGGTCTAGTAATTTTGGAGTAAAGTCGCGGACAGCAGACGGACGGATTTTTTTTAATTCGATTTTTGGATTCTACGCATCCTGAAACGTTAAAACAAACAAAACTTTCAGGTTGGTTGATTTTTTTTTATTTTCTTCTTGGTCGAATACAAAGGTTCTTTATTGAAAATAATATACCAAATGTGCTATATTTCTATTGTCTGATTGGAATTTGAAATGACCCCCCTAGCTGGAACATATCCACAATCACGAAAAAATCAATGGACTGAATTGAAAGTATCACTTTATTATAAATTTATTAATCAATGATGTGAAGCCAAAGTATTTAAATTCTATCAATTTATAACATTTATTGCATTCTCCTCTTAGCGAGTCAATCACTTGTCGAACGGCCTATAAGGAAACCCTCGTTCGGTCTTCCGATTGGATATTTGGATCCTCAATTGGAGAAAGCTCAAGCCGACATCAAAGCCTGGGCGGATAAAAAGATGAACAAGATGTATCAGATCAGGGAGGAAGTGATAAAGGAACTTCTAAAGAAGAAAGAGGACGGTGAAGCTGAATGATCAGGACTCAGAGCTCAAATAAATCAAATTACATTGACGATGATGACGATTTACTCTAATTAATATCCTTTAAAGTTAAACATAAAAAATTGTTGATGTAGTTTTTGTTTTTAACCCTCCGTGGACCGCACTCTTATTTGTAGTACATGACTTTAAACATTTGTGTTAAAATTGACAGCGGATGAAACTCTGTGACCGACCCATTTTTTTAGTGCCATAAAATTGCAGTTATTTGGGAAGAAAGCAGAAAAATTAATTATAAATAATTTCATTTCTATCTAATAGGTCTTCAGACCATTAAATCAGTATAATAATAAAACTAAAACCGAATCAAGTACTTCAACGCCGCAATAAATATTGAGTTCTAGATTTTCATAAAATCTTCCGCTTTCTATCCATCCATATTTAACTGAATGAACTGAACAAACTCGTTACACTCCTTTACAAATAAATTGCCACCAAAATCAGAATTTTCACTCGCATTTTACATTTACACCATTCTGAAAAACTTTGGTTCCGTGTCTGACTGTCTGTGCCTGTCGTGTATCCGCAAATCCATTGTATCTAGCTTATTTTCCACCATTTTCATCCGATCTGGATGAAATTTTCAGGGAAATTGCACGCTAGGGGGTAGACGGTCACCTGTCAGTTTCATTGTTGCCAAATCAATACTCCACTCTGCTCATGAGCAAACGTAAATTCCGTTATGCTGCATTGCAATATCTTCAGTTTCTAAAAAAACTCAGGCAACACCCATTGTAGAGTTTTACCATTCCAACAAATTTTCTCCAAAATTGAGCATTTGTAGTGATTTCAATTAAACATCCAGCAGAGCTCTTATAGCACGTCCTTTCACATGACCACATTCACAGTACTCTAAAGATTTTTAGTTTCTTAAATGATTCAAAGAGCAGTTCTAATCATCGTCATTATGCACCTTGCGCACTATTCACCCAAAGAATGTTTATTATTGAAACCAAACGCTTGCATACGAGTCTGCAACAAATTGGGACATTTTATATCTTTAGTTGAAGACAAGTATGTGTTGCAGACTCGTATGCAAGCTCTAAGAGCCACTCAGCTGATCCGGACCCTGGGCATCGTCACGTAAATGTGCTAAAGAGAATACATACGAAATTACAGCTTCCTGGAGTGTAAAACATAGAAATTAGCTTTAAGAGCCACTCATCTGATCCGGACTCTGGGCATCGTCAAGTAAACTTCCTAAAGAGGCTACATATACGAAATTACAGCTTCCTAAAGTGTAAAGTTTAGAAATTACCTATTAAAATGATTTAACCACCGCTTCACAAATCAAACCGTTCTCGCTATATTCGGATCACCTACTATGAATCAAATCATCGAAACACCAGCTCAATGAAATCATCAGAAATTAACAAGCGGTGGCAATCATGTTCACAATATCAATTATTGAGAATGATCACCTGAGTGTACACAATTATTCAAATAACCTTGCTCATAACTCAGTTTGTTGGCAATCGAGGGCTTTCGAACAAATGGTCAACGAATTTTGTGGGATGAAAAACGAAGTACCATTTCCCTAGCAACGACTCGGTTGTAAGTGGAAATCATCAAAATAATTTCGTGAGCAATTTTCCGAGACGTTTTTTTAGTTTATGTACCATAGCAAAGACATAAAATGACAAAATAAAAAAACGCTAAAAGTTATTTGTATAGGTATGCGCTGCATCTAAATTTCTACGTACGTTGATTACACTTTTACTGCAAGGCGGAGTGCCTCAGGACTTCCAAACACGACTTCCATTCATCGGCAGGAGAATTGGATTCTTCTGTACTTCTACGATCAATAGTCTGAGCTATAATTTGCTGATGTTGGCAACTTTTGAAGCATCAATTGAATTTTTGAAGTTTCAGTACTTCATTTCGCTTTTGTTCCACCATGCTAGCGGAAGCGTTGTGTGGTATAATGGAAGAATGTGAGAAAATATTTGGTACGAATCACCTCAGGCAGACCATTTCGCAAAGGTCTGAGACCACAGGAAAACTCCACTCGTACGTTGCCAGCAAAAGCAAAGTTCCTTAACTCCATCATCAAGGCGATCTCGCCCCAGCATTTCTATTCCCTTCGCCAAAGACAAATTATCGTTCGAGGGAAAACGGAATCCCGTTGGCAGCCATAAGGAGCACGAAGGAGTTCTGAAGTATATACCCCCTCCCATCCTACAACATAAAATGACATTCAATTACCCCCTCCCCATCCACCCCCAATAAAAGTCCAACTTTTCCTGCCCTAACCCAATCCCCCCTCTTTCCTATACCAATCTTCTACCCAGCCCACCCATCACACTCTTGACACAGACCGGAAAAATGATAGAAAAGCCGGTGATGCAGGAAAAAAGTCGGCACTAAGCTGTCGCGCCGGGGGAACTTGGTGAAACGCAATATAGCGTCTGGGAGATTATTTCGGGACCCTCATCTTCCAGTTTCCGTTTTCCGGAGTCAGAAGGAAAAGGAAGGAGTGAGGTTGTGTGAGAGAGGAGGATCACTGTGATTGGGAGCAACCTAAAGAGCAAAAGAGGTTTATATCAAGAAGATGGCACGACGAAGAAGCGTCGAAAGAGATTACTGAGTGAGAGGGACAGCATAAGGTATTTGGATTTAATTGAGTAAAATATAAATAATTCACTTCATGTCCATACATGTTTTGTAACTCTATCGACTAGGCTTTTTATAGAACGACCTAAGAGCCTGCCATGAACCTATGAGACAAACAACCCCAAAGTTCATCATATAATCTCACCATCACTATCAGCCCTCTGCCGTGACACCACTTCAACTACTCTGCAATCAACTACTCTGCAATGTTCCGACGTCGCTCTCAATCTACCACCAGTGTCCAACCGAATCTTCTTGAGAAAAGACCGTACGGCAGCTCCAGCTTTTTATATCGCCATTTTTTCTTCCCAAAGTCAACAGAAACCACGTGGTGCAACATTTTGCAAACAGGTGGCTTGTGTAATATTTTACGTTTCGAAGCTTGTTTTGCACAACTCAGTAGTTGTGGTGAGTACCTTTACCAATTCTATCTCCATTCTTTGATATCGTTGATGTGTGCGTGTCGCCTGTTGTGCGCCTGTCACGTGTTAAGCGCGTGTCGCGTGTTGTGCGCGAGTCGCGTGTGGTGCGCGTGTCACGAAGTTGTGCACGTGTCGCGTGTTGTGTGCGTGTCGCATGTTGTGCGCGTGTCGCGTGTTGTGCGCGTGTCGCGTGTTGTGCGCGTGTTGTGCGCGTGTAGCGTGTTGTGCGCCTGTCGCGTGTTGTGGGCCTGTCCCGTGTGGTGCGCCTGTCGCGTGTTGTGCGCCTGTCGCGTGTTGTGCGCCTGTCACGTGTTGTGCGCCTGTCGCGTGTTGTGCGCGTAACGCGTGTTGTGCGCGTGTCGCGTGTTGTGCGCCTGTCGCGTGTTGTGCGCGTGTCGCGTGCGTGTCGCGTGTTGTGCGCGTGTCGCGTGTTGTGCGCGTGTCGCCTGTTGTGCGTGTGTTGCATGTTGTGCGCGTGTCGCGTGTTGTGCGCCTGTCGAGTGTTGTGTGCGTGTCGCGTGTTGTGCGCGTGTCGCGTGTTGTGCGCCTGTCGCGTGTTGTGCGCGTGTCGTGTGTTGTGCGTGAGTCCCGTGTGGTGCGCGTGTCGCGTGTTGTGCGCCTGTCGCGTGTTGTGCGCGTGTCGCGTGTTGTGCGCGTGTCGCCTGTTGTGCGTGTGTCGCGTGTTGTGCGTGTGTCGCGTGTTGTGCGCGTGTCGCGTGTTGTGCGCCTGTCACGTGTTGTGCGCGTGTCGCGTGTTGTGCGCGTGTCGCGTGTTGTGCGCGTGTCGCGTGTTGTGCGCGTGTCGCGTGTCGTGTCGCGTGTCGTGCGCGTGTCGTGCGCGTGTCGTGCGCGTGTCGTGCGCGTGTCGTGCGAGTGTCGTGCGCGTGTCGCGTGTCGTGCGCGTGTTGTGCGCTTGTCGCGTGTTGTGCGCGTGTTGCGTGTTGTGCGCGTGTCGCGTGTTGTGCGCGTGTCGCGTGTTGTGCGCCTGTCGCGTGTTGTGCGCGTGTCGCGTGTTGTGCGCGAGTCGCGTGTGGTGCGCGTGTCACGAAGTTGTGCGCGTGTCGCGAAGTTGTGCGCGTGTCGCGTGTTGTGCGCTTGTCGCGTGTTGTGCGCGTGTCGCGTGTTGAGCGCGTGTTGTGCGCGTGTCGAGTGTTGTGCGCGTGTCGTGTGTTGTGCGCCTGTCGCGTGTTGTGCGCGTGTCGCGTGTTGTGCGCGTGTCGCGTGTTGTGCGCGTGTCGCGTGTTGTGCGCGTGTTGCGTGTTGTGCGCGTGTCGCGTGTTGTGCGCGTGTCGCGTGTTGTGCGCGTGTCGCGTGTTGTGCGCGTGTCGCGTGTTGTGCGTGTGTCGCGTGGTGTGCGCGTGTCGCGTGTTGTGCGCGTGTCGCGTGTTGTGCGCGTGTCGCGTGATGTGCGCGTGTCGCGTGTTGTGCGCCTGTCGCGTGTTGTGCGCGTATCGCGTGTTGTGCGCGAGTCACGTGTGGTGCACGTGTCGCGTGTTGTGCGCGTGTCGCGTGTTGTGCGCGTGTCGCGTGTTGTGCGCGTGTCGCGTGTTGTGCGCGTGTCGTGTGTTGTGCGCGTGTCGCGTGTTGTGCGCGTGTTGTGCGTGTGTCGCGTGTTGTGCGCGTGTCGCGTGCTGTGCGCCTGTCCCGTGTTGTGCGCCTGTCGCGTGTTGTGCGCGTGTCGCGTGTTGTGCCCGTGTCGCGTGTTGTGCGTGTGTCGCGTGTTGTGCGTGTGTCGCATGTTGTGCGCGTGTCGCGTGTTGTGCGCCTGTCGCGTGTTGTGCGCGTGTCGCGTGTTGTGCGCGTGTCGCCTGTCGTGCGCGTGTCGTGCGTGTGTCGCGTGTCGTGCGCGTGTCGCGTGTCGTGCGCGTGTCGCGTGACGTGCGCGTGTCACGTTTGTGCGCGTGTCGCGTGTTGTGCGCGTGTCGCCTGTCGTGCGCGTGTCGTGCGCCTGTCGCGTGTTGTGCGCCTGTCGCCATTGTGCGCGTGTCGCGTGTTGTGCGCCTGTGGCGTGTTGTGCGCCTGTCGCGTGTTGTGCGCCTGTCGCGTGTTGTGTGCCTGTCGCGTGTTGTGCGCCTGTCGCGTGGTGTGCGCGTGTCGCGTGTTGTGCGCCTGTCGCGTGTTGTGCGCGTGTCGCGTGTTGTGCGCGTGTCGCGTGTTGTGCGCCTGTTGCGTGTTGTGCGCCTGTCGCGTGTTGTGCGCCTGTCGCGTGTTGTGCGCGTGTCGCGTGTTGTGCGCGTGTCGCCAAGTTGTGCGCGTGTCGTGAGTTGTGCGCATGTCGCGTGTTGTGCGCGTGTCGCGTGTCGTGCGCGTGTCGCGTGTCGTGCTCTGCGCGTGTCGCGTGTTGTGCGCCTGTCGCGTGTTGTGCGCCTGTCGCGTGTTGTGCGCGTGTCGCGTGTTGTGCGCCTGTCGCGTGTTGTGCGTGTCGCGTGTTGTGCGCGTGTCGCGTGTTGTGCGCGTGTCGCGTGTTGTGCGCGTGTCGCGTGTTGTGCGCCTGTCGCGTGTTGTGCGCCTGTCGCGTGTTGTGCGCGTGTCGCGTGTTGTGCGCGTGTCGCGTGTTGTGCGCGTGTCGCGTGTCGTGCGCTTGTCGAGTGTTGTGCGCGTGTCGTGTGTCGTGCGCGTGTCGCGTGTCGTGCGCGTGTCGCGTGTCGTGCGCGTATCGTGCGCGTGTCGTGCGCGTGTCGCGTGTCGTGCGCGTGTTGTGCGCGTGTCGCGTGTCGTGCGCGTGTTGTGCGCCTGTCGTGTGTTGTGCGCGTGTCGCGTGTTGTGCGCGTGTCGCGTGTTGTGCGCGTGTCACGTGTTGTGCGCGTGTCGCGTGTTGTGCGCCTGTGGCGTGTTGTGCGCGTGTCGCGTGTTGTGCGCCTGTCGCGTGTTGTGCGCCTGTCGCGTGTTGTGCGCGTGTCGCGTGTTGTGCGCCTGTCGCGTGTTGTGCGCGTGTCGCGTGTTTTGCGCATGTCGCGTGTTGTGCGTGTGTCGCGTGTTGTGCGCGTGTCGCGTGTTGTGCGCGTGTCCCGTGTTGTGCGCCTGTCGCGTGTTGTGCGCGTGTCGCGTGTTGTGCGCGAGTTGCGTGTGGTGCGCGTGCCACAAAGTTGTGCGCGTGTCGCGAAGTTGTGCGCGTGTCGCGTGTTGTGCGTGTGTCGCGTGTTGTGCGCAATCGCGTGTTGTGCGCGTGTTGTGCGCGTGTCGCGTGTTGTGCGCGTGTCGCGTGTTGTGCGCGTGTCGCGTGTTGTGCGCGTGTCGCGTGTTGTGCGCCTGTCGCGTGTTGTGCGCGTGTCGCGTGTTGTGCGCGTGTCGCGTGTTGTGCGCGTGTCGCGTGTTGTGCGCGTGTCGCGTGTTGTGCGCCTGTCGCGTGTTGTGCGCCTGTCGCGTGTTGTGCGCGTGT
Source organism: Adelphocoris suturalis (assembly GCA_030762985.1). Lineage (NCBI taxonomy): Eukaryota > Metazoa > Arthropoda > Insecta > Hemiptera > Miridae > Adelphocoris > Adelphocoris suturalis. The sequence continues at coordinate 116,831,620 of CM061042.1, forward strand.
CGCGTGTTGTGCGCGTGTCGCGTGTTGTGCGCCTGTCGCGTGTTGTGCGCCTGTCGCGTTTTGTGCGCGTGTCGCGTGTCGTGGGCGTGTCACGTGTCGTGCTCTGCGCCTGTCGCGTGTTGCGCGCCTGTCGCGTGTTGTGCGCGTATCGCGTGTTGAGCGCCTGTCGCGTGTTGTGCACGTGTCGCGTGTTGTGCGCGTGGTGTGCGCGTGTTGTGCGCGTGTCGCGTGTTGTGCGAGTCTTGCGTGTGGTGCGCGTGTCGCGTGTTGTGCGCCTGTCGCGTGTTGTGCGCGTGTCGCGTGTTGTGCATGTGTCGCGGGTTGTGCGTGTGTCGCATGTTGTTCGTGTGTCGCGTGTTGTGCGCCTGTCGCGTGTTGTGCTTGTGTCGCATGTTGTGCGTGTGTCGCATGTTGTGCGCGTGTCGCGTGTTGTGCGCCTGTCGCGTGTTGTGCGCCTGTCGCGTGTTGTGCGCGAGTCACGTGTGGTGCGCGTGTCGCGTGTTGTGCGCGTGTCGCGTGTTGTGCGCGTGTCGCGTGTTGTGCGCGTGTCGTGTGTTGTGCGCGTGTCGCGTGTTGTGCGCGTGTTGCGCGCGTGTCGAGTGTTGTGCGCCTGTCGCGTGCTGTGCGCGTGTCCCGTGTTGTGCGCCTGTCGCGTGTTGTGCGCGTGTTGTGCGCGTGTCGCGTTTGTGCGCGTGTCGTGCGCCTGTCGCGTTTGTGCGCGTGTCGTGCGCCTGTCGCGTGTTGTGCGCCTGTCGCGTGTTGTGCGCGTGTCGCATGTTGAGCGCCTGTCGCGTGTTGTGCGTGTGTCGCGTGTTGTGCGCCTGTCGCGTGTTGTGCGCCTGTCGCGTGTTGTGCGCCTGTCGCGTGTTGTGCGCCTGTCGCGTGTTGTGCGCCTGTCGCGTGTTGTGCGCGTGTCGCGTGTTGTGCGCCTGTCGCGTGTTGTGCGCGTGTCGCGTGTTGTGCGCGTGTCGCGTGTTGTGCGCGTGTCGCGTGTTGTGCGCCTGTCGCGTGTTGTGCGCCTGTCGCGTGTTGTGCGCCTGTCGCGTGTTGTGCGCGTGTCGCGTGTTGTGCGCGTGTCGCAAAGTTGTGCGCGTGTCGCGTGTTGCTCGCGTGTCGCGTGTTGTGCGCGTGTCGCGTGTGGTGCGCGTGTCGCGTGTTGTGCGCCTGTCCCGTGTTGTGCGCCATGTCAAAATAAAAAAACGCTAAAAGTTATTTGTATAGGTATGCGCTGTATGTATAGGTATAGGGCATCGTCACGTAAATGTGCTAAAGAGGCTACATACGAAATTACAGCTTCCTAGAGTGTAAAGCATAGAAATTAGCTCTAAGAGCCACTCATCTGATCCGGACTCTGGGCATCGTCAAGTAAACTTCCTAAAGAGGCTACATATACGAAATTACAGCTTCCTAAAGTGTAAATCATAGAAATTACCTATTAAAATGATTTAACCACCGCTTCACAAATCAAACCGTCCTCGCTAAATTTGGATCACCTACTATGAATCAAATCATCGAAACACCAGCTCAATGAAATCATCAGAAATTAACAAGCGGTGGCAATCATGTTCACAATATCAATTATTGAGAATGATCACCTGAGTGTACACAATTATTCAAATAACCTTGCTCATAACTCAGTTTGTTGGCAATCGAGGGCTTTCGAACAAATGGTCAACGAATTTTGTGGGATGAAAAACGAAGTACCATTTCCCTAGCAACGACTCGGTTGTAAGTGGAAATCATCAAAATAATTTCGTGAGCAATTTTCCGAGACGTTTTTTTAGTTTATGTACCATAGCAAAGACATAAAATGACAAAATAAAAAAACGCTAAAAGTTATTTGTATAGGTATGCGCTGCATCTAAATTTCTACGTACGTTGATTACACTTTTACTGCAAGGCGGATTGCCTCAGGACTTCCAAACACGACTTCCATTCATCGGCAGGAGAATTGGATTCTTCTGTACTTCTACGATCAATAGTCTGAGCTATAATTTGCTGATGTTGGCAACTTTTGAAGCATCAATTGAATTTTTGAAGTTTCAGTACTTCATTTCGCTTTTGTTCCACCATGCTAGCGGAAGCGTTGTGTGGTATAATGGAAGAATGTGAGAAAATATTTGGTACGAATTACCTCAGGCAGAGGATTTCGCGAAAGTCTGAGACCACAGGAAAACTCCACTCGTACGTTGCCAGCAAAAGCAAAGTTCCTTAACTCCATCATCAAGGCGATCTCGCCCCAGCATTTCTATTCCCTTCGCCAAAGACAAATTATCGTTCGAGGGAAAACGAAATCCCGTCGGCAGCCATAAGGAGCACGGAGGAGTTCTGAAGTATATACCCCCTCCCATCCTACAACATAAAATGACATTCAATTACCCCCTCCCCATCAACCCCCAATAAAAGTCAACTTTTCCTGCCCTAACCCAATCCCCCCTCTTTCCTATACCAATCTTCTACCCAGCCCACCCATCACACTCTTGACACAGACCGGAAAAATGATAGAAAAGCCGGTGATGCAGGAAAAAAGTCGGCACTAAGCTGTCGCGCCGGGGGAACTTGGTGAAACGCAATATAGCGTCTGGGAGATTATTTCGGGACCCTCATCTTCCAGTTTCCGTTTTCCGGAGTCAGAAGGAAAAGGAAGGAGTGAGGTTGTGTGAGAGAGGAGGATCACTGTGATTGGGAGCAACCTAAAGAGCAAAAGAGGTTTATATCAAGAAGATGGCACGACGAAGAAGCGTCGAAAGAGATTACTGAGTGAGAGGGACAGCATGAGGTATATGGAATTAATTGAGTAAAATATAAATAATTCAATTCATTTCCATATGTGTTTTGTAACTCGATCGACTAGGTAGGAAGCAAGGTTGTTGGAGAGATTCTTTTTATAGAACGACCTAAGAGCCTGCCATGAACCTATGAGACAAACAACCCCAAAGTTCATCATATAATCTCACCATCACTATCAGCCCTCTGCCGTGACACCACTTCAACTACTCTGCAATCAACTACTCTGCAACTTTCCGACGTCGCTCTCAATCTACCACCAGTGTCCAACCGAATCTTCTTGAGAAAAGACCGTACGGCAGCTCCAGCTTTCTATATCGCCATTTTTTCGAGGCTTGTTTTGCACAACTCAGTAGTTGTGGTGAGTACCTTTACCAATTCTATCTCCATTCTTTGATATCGTTGATGTGCGCGTGTCGCCTGTTGTGCGCCTGTCGCGTGTTGTGCGCGTGTCGCGTGTTGTGCGCGAGTCGCGTGTGGTGCGCGTGTCACGAAGTTGTGCACGTGTCGCGTGTTGTGCGCGTGTCGCGTGTTGTGCGCGTGTCGCGTGTTGTGCGCGTGTCGCGTGTTGTGCGCGTGTTGTGCGTGTGTCGAGTGTTGTGCGCCTGTCGCGTGTTGTGGGCCTGTCCCGTGTGGTGCGCCTGTCGCGTGTTGTGCGCCTGTCGCGTGTTGTGCGCCTGTCACGTGTTGTGCGCCTGTCGCGTGTTGTGCACGTAACGCGTGTTGTGCGCGTGTCGCGTGTTGTGCGCCTGTCGCGTGTTGTGCGCGTGTCGCGTGTTGTGCGCGTGTCGCGTGTTGTGCGCGTGTCGCGTGTTGTGCGCGTGTCGCAAATTGTGCGAGTCTCGCGTGTTGTGCGCGTGTCACGTGTTGTGCGCTTGTCGGGTGTTGTGCGCGTGTCGCGTGTTGTGCGCGTGTCGCGTGTTGTGCGCCTGTCGCGTGTTGTGCGCGTGTCGCGTGTTGTGCGTGAGTCCCGTGTGGTGCGCGTGTCGCGTGTTGTGCGCCTGTCGCGCGTTGTGCGCGTGTCGCGTGTTGTGCGCGAGTTGTGCGTGTGTCGCGTGTTGTGCGCATGTCGCGTGTTGTGCGCGTGTCGCGTGTTGTGCGCCTGTCGCGTGTTGTGCGCGTGTCGCGTGTTGTGCGCGTGTCGCGTGTTGTGCGCGTGTCGCGTGTTGTGCGCGTGTTGCGTGTCGTGTCGCGTGTCGTGCGCGTGTCGTGCGCGTGTCGTGCGCGTGTCGTGCGCGTGTCGTGCGAGTGTCGTGCGCGTGTCGCGTGTCGTGCGCGTGTTTTGCGCATGTCGCGTGTTGTGCGCGTGTCGCGTGTTGTGCGCGTGTCGCGTGTTGTGCGCGTGTCGCGTGTTGTGCGCCTGTCGCGTGTTGTGCGCGTGTCGCGTGTTGTGCGCGTGTCGCGTGTTGTGCGCGTGTAGCGAAGTTGTGCGCGTGTCACGAAGTTGTGCGCGTGTCGCGTGTTGTGCGCTTGTCGCGTGTTGTGCGCGTGTCACGTGTCGCGTGTTGTGCGCGTGTCGAGTGTTGTGCGCCTGTCGCGTGTTGTGCGCCTGTCGCGTGTTGTGCGCCTGTCGCGTGTTGTGCGCGTGTCGCGTGTTGTGCGCGTGTCGCGTGTTGTGCGCGTGTTGCGTGTTGTGCGCGTGTCGCGTGTTGTGCGCCTGTCGCGTGTTGTGCGCGTGTCGCGTGTTTTGTGCATGTCGCGTGTTGTGCGTGTGTTGCGTGTTGTGCGCGTGTCCCGTGTTGTGCGCCTGTCGCGTGTTGTGCGCGTGTCGCGTGTTATCGCGTGTTGTGCGCGAGTCACGTGTTGTGCAAGTCTCGCGTGTTGTGCGCGTGTCGCGTGTTGTGCGCGTGTCGCGTGTTGTGCGCGTGTCGCGTGTTGTGCGCGTGTCGTGTGTTGTGCGCGTGTCGCGTGTTGTGCGCGTGTTGTGCGCGTGTCGAGTGTTGTGCGCCTGTCGCGTGCTGTGCGCCTGTCCCGTGTTGTGCGCCTGTCGCGTGTTGTGCGCCTGTCGCGTGTTGTGCGCGTGTCGCGTGTTGTGCGCGTGTCGCGTGTTGTGCGCGTGTCGCATGTTGTGCGCGTGTCGCGTGTTTTGCGCATGTCGCGTGTTGTGCGCGTGTCGCGTGTTGTGCGCGTGTCGTGCGTGTGTCGTGCGTGTGTCGCGTGTTGTGCGCGTGTCGCGTGTCGTGCGCGTGTCGCGTGACGTGCGCGTGTCACGTTTGTGCGCGTGTCGCGTGTTGTGCGCGTGTCGCCTGTCGTGCGCGTGTCGTGCGCCTGTCGCGTGTTGTGCGCCTGTCGCGTGTTGTGCGCGTGTCGCGTGTTGTGCGCCTGTCGCGTGTTGTGCGCCTGTCGCGTGTTGTGCGCCTGTCGCGTGTTGTGTGCCTGTCGCGTGTTGTGCGCCTGTCGCGCGTTGTGCGCATGTCGCGTGTTGTGCGCCTGTCGCGTGTTGTGCGCGTGTCGCGTGTTGTGCGCGTGTCGCGTGTTGTGCGCCTGACGCGTGTTGTGCGCCTGTCGCGTGTTGTGCGCGTGTCGCGTGTTGTGCGCGTGTCGCGTGTTGTGCGCGTGTCGCAAAGTTGTGCGCGTGTCGTGAGTTGTGCGCATGTCGCGTGTTGTGCGCGTGTCGCGTGTCGTGCGCGTGTCGCGTGTCGTGCTCTGCGCGTGTCGCGTGTTGTGCGCCTGTCGCGTGTTGTGCGCCTGTCGCGTGTTGTGCGCGTGTCGCGTGTTGTGCGCCTGTCGCGTGTTGTGCGCGTGTCGCGTGTTGTGCGCGTGTCGCGTGTTGTGCGCGTGTCGCGTGTTGTGCGCGTGTCGCGTGTTGTGCGCGTGTCGCGTGTTGTGCGCGTGTCGCGTGTTGTGCGCGTGTCGCGTGTTGTGCGCCTGTCGCGTGTTGTGCGCCTGTCGCGTGTTGTGCGCGTGTCGCGTGTTGTGCGCGTGTCGCGTGTTGTGCGCGTGTCGCGTGTTGTGCGCTTGTCGCGTGTTGTGCGCGTGTTGTGCGTCGTGCGCGTGTCACGTGTCGTGCGCGTGTTGTGCGCGTGTCGCGTGTCGTGCGCGTGTTGTGCGCCTGTCGTGTGTTGTGCGCCTGTGGCGTGTTGTGCGCCTGTCGCGTGTTGTGCGCGTGTCGCGTGTTGTGCGCCTGTGGCGTGTTGTGCGCCTGTGGCGTGTTGTGCGCGTGTCGTGTGTTCTGCGCCTGTCGCGTGTTGTGCGCGTGTCCCGTGTTGTGCGCGTGTCGCGTGTTGTGCGCCTGTCGCGTGTTGTGCGCGTGTCGCGTGTTGTGCGCGTGTCGCGTGTTGTGCGTGTGTCGCGTGTTGTGCGCGTGTCGCGTGTTGTGCGCGTGTCTCGTGTTGTGCGCCTGTCGCGTGTTGTGCGCGTGTCGCGTGTTGTGCGCGAGTTGCGTGTGGTGCGCGTGTCGCAAAGTTGTGCGCGTGTCGCGAAGTTGTGCGCGTGTCGCGTGTTGTGCGCGTGTCGCGTGTTGTGCGCGTGTCGCGTGTTGTGCCCGTGTCGCGTGTTGTGCGCGTGTCGCGTGTTGTGCGCGTGTCGCGTGTTGTGCGCGTGTCGCGTGTTGTGCGCCTGTCGCGTGTTGTGCGCGTGTCGCGTGTTGTGCGCGTGTCGCGTGTTGTGCGCGTGTCGCGTGTTGTGCGCTTGTCGCGTGTTGTGCGCCTGTCGCGTGTTGTGCGCCTGTCGCGTGTTGTGCGCGTGTCGCGTGTTGTGCGCGTGTCGCGTGTTGTGCGCCTGTCGCGTGTTGTGCGCCTGTCGCGTTTTGTGCGCGTGTCGCGTGTCGTGCGCGTGTCACGTGTCGTGCTCTGCGCGTGTCGCGTGTTGTGCGCCTGTCGCGTGTTGTGCGCCTGTCGCGTGTTGTGCGCGTATCGCGTGTTGAGCGCCTGTCGCGTGTTGTGTGCGTGTCGCGTGTTGTGCGCGTGTCGCGTGTTGTGCGCGTGTCGCGTGTTGTGCGCGTGTTGCGTGTTGTGCGCGTGTCGCGTGTTGTGCGCCTGTCGCGTGTTGTGCGCGTGTCGCGTGTTGTGCGTGTGTCGCGGGTTGTGCGTGTGTCGCATGTTGTTCGTGTGTCGCGTGTTGTGCGCCTGTCGCGTGTTGTGCTTGTGTCGCATGTTGTGCGCGTGTCGCATGTTGTGCGCGTGTCGCGTGTTGTGCGCGTGTGGCGTGATGTGCGCCTGTCGCGTGTTGTGCGCGAGTCACGTGTGGTGCACGTGTCGCGTGTTGTGCGCGTGTCGCGTGTTGTGCGCGTGTCGCGTGTTGTGCGCGTGTCGTGTGTTGTGCGCGTGTCGTGTGTTGTGCGCGTGTTGTGCGCGTGTCGAGTGTTGTGCGCCTGTCGCGTGTTGTGCGCGTGTCCCGTGTTGTGCGCCTGTCGCGTGTTGTGCGCGTGTCGTGCGCGTGTCGCGTTTGTGCGCGTGTCGTGCGCCTGTCGCGTTTGTGCGCGTGTCGTGCGCCTGTCGCGTGTTGTGCGCGTGTCGCTTGTTGTGCGCGTGTTGCGTGTTGTGCTCCTGTTGCTTGTTGTGCGTGTGTCGCGTGTTGTGCGCCTGTCGCGTGTTGTGCGCCTGTCGCGTGTTGTGCGCCTGTCGCGTGTTGTGCGCCTGTCGCGTGTTGTGCGCCTGTCGCGTGTTGTGCGCGTGTCGCGTGTTGTGCGCCTGTCGCGTGTTGTGCGCGTGTCGCGTGTTGTGCACGTGTCGCGTGTTCTGCGTGTGTCGTGTGTTGTGCGCCTGTCGCGTGTTGTGCGCCTGTCGCGTGTTGTGCGCCTGTCGCGTGTTGCGCGCGTGTCGCGTGTTGTGCGCGTGTCGCAAAGTTGTGCGCGTGTCGTGAGTTGTGCGCATGTCGCCTGTTGTGCGCGTGTCGCGTGTTGTGCGCCTGTCGCGTGTTGTGCGCCTGTCCCGTGTTGTGCGCCATGTCAAAATAAAAAAACGCTAAAAGTTATTTGTATAGGTATGCGCTGTATGTATAGGTATAGGGCATCGTCACGTAAATGTGCTAAAGAGAATACATACGAAATTACAGCTTCCTGGAGTGTAAAACATAGAAATTAGCTTTAAGAGCCACTCATCTGATCCGGACTCTGGGCATCGTCAAGTAAACTTCCTAAAGAGGCTACATATACGAAATTACAGCTTCCTAAAGTGTAAATCATAGAAATTACCTATTAAAATGATTTAACCACCGCTTCACAAATCAAACCGTCCTCGCTAAATTTGGATTACCTACTATGAATCAAATCATCGAAACACCAGCTCAATGAAATCATCAGAAATTAACAAGCGGTGGCAATCATGTTCACAATATCAATTATTGAGAATGATCACCTGAGTGTACACAATTATTCAAATAACCTTGCTCATAACTCAGTTTGTTGGCAATCGAGGGCTTTCGAACAAATGGTCAACGAATTTTGTGGGATGAAAAACGAAGTACCATTTCCCTAGCAACGACTCGGTTGTAAGTGGAAATCATCAAAATAATTTCGTGAGCAATTTTCCGAGACGTTTTTTTAGTTTATGTACCATAGCAAAGACATAAAATGACAAAATAAAAAAACGCTAAAAGTTATTTGTATAGGTATGCGCTGCATCTAAATTTCTACGTACGTTGATTACTCTTTTACTGCAAGGCGGAGTGCCTCAGGACTTCCAAATACGACTTCCATTCATCGGCAGGAGAATTGGATTCTTCTGTACTTCTACGATCAATAGTCTGAGCTATAATTTGCTGATGATGGCAACTCTTGAAGTATCAATTGAATTTTTGAAGTTTCAGTATTTCATTTCGCTTTTGTTCCACCATGCTAGCGGAAGCGTTATGTGGTATAATGGATGAATGTCAGAAAATATTTGGTACAAATCACCTCAGGCAGACCATTTCGCGAAAGTCTGAGACCACAGGAAAACTCCACTCGTACGTTGCCAGCAAAAGCAAAGTTCCTTAACTCCATCATCAAGGCGATCTCGCCCCAGCATTTCTATTCCCTTCGCCAAAGACAAATTATCGTTCGAGGGAAAACGGAATCCCGTTGGCAGCCATAAGGAGCACGAAGGAGTTCTGAAGTATATACCCCCTCCCCCCCCCTCATCCTACGACATAAAATGACATTCAATTACCCCCTCCCCATCAACCCCCAATAAAAGTCCAACTTTTCCTGCCCTAACCCAATCCCCCCCCCCCCTCTTTCCTATACCAATCTTCTACCCAGCCCACCCATCACACTCTTGACACAGACCGGAAAAATGATAGAAAAGCCGGTGATGCAGGAAAAAAGTCGGCACTAAGCGCCGGGGGAACTTGGTGAAACGCAATATAGCGTCTGGGAGATTATTTCGGTACCCTCATCCTCCAGTTTCCGTTTTCCGGAGTCAGAAGGAAAAGGAAGGAGTGAGGTTGTGTGAGAGAGGAGGATCACTGTGATTGGGAGCAACCTAAAGAGCAAAAGAAGTTTATATCAAGAAGATGGCACGACGAAGAACCGTCGAAAGAGATTACTGAGTGAGAGGGACAGCATAAGGTATTTGGATTTAATTGAGTAAAATATAAATAATTCACTTCATGTCCATACATGTTTTGTAACTCTATCGACTAGGCTTTTTATAGAACGACCTAAGAGCCTGCCATGAACCTATGAGACAAACAACCCCAAAGTTCATCATATAATCTCACCATCACTATCAGCCCTCTGCCGTGACACCACTTCAACTACTCCTCAACTACTCTGCAACTTTCCGACGTCGCTCTCAATCTACCACCAGTGTCCAACCGAATCTTCTTGAGCAAAGACCGTACGGCAGCTCCAGCTTTCTATATCGCCATTTTTTCGAGGCTTGTTTTGCACAACTCAGTAGTTGTGGTGAGTACCTTTACCAATTCTATCTCCATTCTTTGATATCGTTGATGTGCGCGTGTCGCCTGTTGTGCGCCTGTCGCGTGTTGTGCGCGTGTCGCGTGTTGTGCGCGAGTCGCGTGTGGTGCGCGTGTCACGAAGTTGTGCACGTGTCGCGTGTTGTGCGAGTCTCGCGTGTTGTGCGCGTGTCGCGTGTTGTGCGCTTGTCGCGTGTTGTGCGCGTGTTGTGCGCGTGTCGCGTGTTGTGCGCCTGTCGCGTGTTGTGGGCCTGTCCCGTGTGGTGCGCCTGTCGCGTGTTGTGCGCCTGTCGCGTGTTGTGCGCCTGTCACGTGTTGTGCGCCTGTCGCGCGTTGTGCGCGTAACGCGTGTTGTGCGCGTGTCGCGTGTTGTGCGCCTGTCGCGTGTTGTGCGCGTGTCGCGTGTTGTGCGCGTGTCGCGTGTTGTGCGCGTGTCGCGTGTTGTGCGCGTGTCGCCTGTTGTGCGTGTGTTGCATGTTGTGCGCGTGTCGCGTGTTGTGCGCCTGTCGAGTGTTGTGCGCGTGTCGCGTGTTGTGCGCGTGTCGCGTGTTGTGCGCCTGTCGCGTGTTGTGCGCGTGTCGCGTGTTGTGCGTGAGTCCCGTGTGGTGCGCGTGTCGCGTGTTGTGCGCCTGTCGCGTGTTGTGCGCGTGTCGCGTGTTGTGCGCGTGTCGCCTGTTGTGCGTGTGTCGCGTGTTGTGCGTGTGTCGCGTGTTGTGCGCGTGTCGCGTGTTGTGCGCCTGTCACGTGTTGTGCGCGTGTCGCGTGTTGTGCGCGTGTCGCGTGTTGTGCGCGTGTCGCGTGTTGTGCGCGTGTCGCGTGTCGTGTCGCGTGTCGTGCGCGTGTCGTGCGCGTGTCGTGCGCGTGTCGTGCGCGTGTCGTGCGAGTGTCGTGCGCGTGTCGCGTGTCGTGCGCGTGTTGTGCGCCTGTCGCGTGTTGTGCGCGTGTCGCGTGTTGTGCGCGTGTCGCGTGTTGTGCGCGTGTCGCGTGTTGTGCGCCTGTCGCGTGTTGTGCGCGTGTCGCGTGTTGTGCGAGTGTTGTGCGCGTGTCGCGAAGTTGTGCGCGTGTTGCGAAGTTGTGCGTGTCACGTGTTGTGCGCGTGTCGCGTGCGTGTCGCGTGTTGAGCGCGTGTCGCGTGTCGAGTGTTGTGCGCCTGTCGCGTGTTGTGCGCCTGTCGCGTGTTGTGCGCGTGTCGCGTGTTGTGCGCGTGTCGCGTGTTGTGCGCGTGTCGCGTGTTGTGCGCGTGTTGCGTGTTGTGCGCGTGTCGCGTGTTGTGCGCCTGTCGCGTGTTGTGCGCGTGTCGCGTGTTGTGCGCGTGTCGCGTGTTGTGCGCGTGTCGCGTGTTGTGCGCGTGTCCCGTGTTGTGCGCCTGTCGCGTGTTGTGCGCGTGTCGCGTGTTGTGCGCGTGTTGCGTGTTGTGCGCCTGTCGCGTGTTGTGCGCGTATCGCGTGTTGTGCGCGAGTCACGTGTGGTGCGCGTGTCGCGTGTTGTGCGCGTGTCGCGTGTTGTGCGCGTGTCGCGTGTTGTGCGCGTGTCGCGTGTTGTGCGCGTGTCGTGTGTTGTGCGCGTGTCGCGTGTTGTGCGCGTGTTGTGCGCGTGTCGCGTGTTGTGCGCCTGTCGCGTGCTGTGCGCGTGTCCCGTGTTGTGCGCTTGTCGCGTGTTGTGCGCGTGTTGTGCGCGTGTTGGGCCCGTGTCGCGTGTTGTGCGCGTGTCGCGTGTTGTGCGCCTGTCGCGTGTTGTGCGCGTGTCGCGTGTTATGCGCGTGTCGCGTGTCGTGCGCGTGTCGTGCGTGTGTCGCGTGTCGTGCGCGTGTCGCGTGTCGTGCGCGTGTCGCGTGACGTGCGCGTGTCACGTTTGTGCGCGTGTCGCGTGTTGTGCGCGTGTCGCCTGTCGTGCGCGTGTCGTGCGCCTGTCGCGTGTTGTGCGCCTGTCGCGTGTTGTGCGCGTGTCGCGTGTTGTGCGCCTGTCGCGTGTTGTGCGCCTGTCGCGTGTTGTGCGCCTGTCGCGTGTTGTGTGCCTGTCGCGTGTTGTGCGCCTGTCGCGTGATGTGCGCGTGTGGCGTGTTGTGCGCCTGTCGCGTGTTGTGCGCGTGTCGCGTGTTGTGCGCGTGTCGCGTGTTGTGCGCCTGTTGCGTGTTGTGCGCCTGTCGCGTGTTGTGCGCCTGTCGCGTGTTGTGCGCGTGTCGCGTGTTGTGCGCGTGTCGCGAAGTTGTGCGTGTGTCGCGTGTTGTGCGCATGTCGCGTGTTGTGCGCGTGTCCCGTGTTCGCGTGTTGTGCGCGTGTCGTGTGTTGTGCGCGTGTCGTGTGTTGTGCGCGTGTTGTGCGCGTGTCGAGTGTTGTGCGCCTGTCGCGTGCTGTGCGCCTGTCCCGTGTTGTGCGCCTGTCGCGTGTTGTGCGCGTGTCGTGCGCGTGTCGCGTTTGTGCGCGTGTCGTGCGCCTGTCGCGTTTGTGCGCGTGTTGTGCGCCTGTCGCGTGTTTTGCGCCTGTCGCGTGTTGTGCGCGTGTCGCGTGTTGTGCGCCTGTCGCGTGTTGTGCGTGTGTCGCGTGTTGTGCGCCTGTCGCGTGTTGTGCGCCTGTCGCGTGTTGTGCGCCTGTCGCGTGTTGTGCGCCTGTCGCGTGTTGTGCGCCTGTCGCGTGTTGTGCGCGTGTCGCGTGTTGTGCGCCTGTCGCGTGTTGTGCGCGTGTCGCGTGTTGTGCGCGTGTCGCGTGTTGTGCGCGTGTCGCGTGTTGTGCGCCTGTCGCGTGTTGTGCGCCTGTCGTGTGTTGTGCGCCTGTCGCGTGTTGCGCGCGTGTCGCGTGTTGTGCGCGTGTCGCAAAGTTGTGCGCGTGTCGTGAGTTGTGCGCATGTCGCCTGTTGTGCGCGTGTCGCGTGTTGTGCGCCTGTCGCGTGTTGTGCGCCTGTCCCGTGTTGTGCGCCATGTCAAAATAAAAAAACGCTAAAAGTTATTTGTATAGGTATGCGCTGTATGTATAGGTATAGGGCATCGTCACGTAAATGTGCTAAAGAGAATACATACGAAATTACAGCTTCCTGGAGTGTAAAACATAGAAATTAGCTTTAAGAGCCACTCATCTGATCCGGACTCTGGGCATCGTCAAGTAAACTTCCTAAAGAGGCTACATATACGAAATTACAGCTTCCTAAAGTGTAAATCATAGAAATTACCTATTAAAATGATTTAACCACCGCTTCACAAATCAAACCGTCCTCGCTAAATTTGGATTACCTACTATGAATCAAATCATCGAAACACCAGCTCAATGAAATCATCAGAAATTAACAAGCGGTGGCAATCATGTTCACAATATCAATTATTGAGAATGATCACCTGAGTGTACACAATTATTCAAATAACCTTGCTCATAACTCAGCTTGTTTGCCACGCTTTCGAACAAATGGTCAACGAATTTTGTGGGATGAAAAACGAAGTACCATTTCCCTAGCAACGACTCGGTTGTAAGTGGAAATCATCAAAATAATTTCGTGAGCAATTTTCCGAGACGTTTTTTTAGTTTATGTACCATAGCAAAGACATAAAATGACAAAATAAAAAAACGCTAAAAGTTATTTGTATAGGTATGCGCTGCATCTAAATTTCTACGTACGTTGATTACACTTTTACTGCAAGGCGGAGTGCCTCAGGACTTCCAAACACGACTTCCATTCATCGGCAGGAGAATTGGATTCTTCTGTACTTCTACGATCAATAGTCTGAGCTATAATTTGCTGATGCTGGCAACTTGAAGCATCAATTGAATTTTTGAAGTTTCAGTATTTCATTTCGCTTTTGTTCCACCATGCTAGCGGAAGCGTTATGTGGTACAATGGATGAATGTCAGAAAATATTTGGTACAAATCACCTCAGGCAGACCATTTCGCAAAGGTCTGAGACCACAGGAAAACTCCACTCGTACGTTGCCAGCAAAAGCAAAGTTCCTTAACTCCATCATCAAGGCGATCTCGCCCCAGCATTTCTATTCCCTTCGCCAAAGACAAATTATCGTTCGAGGGAAAACGGAATCCCGTTGGCAGCCATAAGGAGCACGAAGGAGTTCTGAAGTATATACCCCCCCCCCCCCCTCATCCTACGACATAAAATGACATTCAATTACCCCCTCCCCATCAACCCCCAATAAAAGTCCAACTTTTCCTGCCCTAACCCAATCCCCCCCCCCCCTCTTTCCTATACCAATCTTCTACCCAGCCCACCCATCACACTCTTGACACAGACCGGAAAAATGATAGAAAAGCCGGTGATGCAGGAAAAAAGTCAAAAAGTCGGCACTAAGCTGTCGCGCCGGGGGAACTTGGTGAAACGCAATATAGCGTCTGGGAGATTATTTCGGGACCCTCATCTTCCAGTTTCCGTTTTCCGGAGTCAGAAGGAAAAGGAAGGAGTGAGGTTGTGTGAGAGAGGAGGATCACTGTGATTGGGAGCAACCTAAAGAGCAAAAGAGGTTTATATCAAGAAGATGGCACGACGAAGAAGCGTCGAAAGAGATTACTGAGTGAGAGGGACAGCATGAGGTATATGGAATTAATTGAGTAAAATATAAATAATTCAATTCATTTCCATATCTGTTTTGTAACTCTATCGACTAGGCTTTTTATAGAACGACCTAAGAGCCTGCCATGAACCTATGAGACAAACAACCCCAAAGTTCATCATATAATCTCACCATCACTATCAGCCCTCTGCCGTGACACCACTTCAACTCCTCAGCAACTTTCCAACGTCGCTCTCAATCTACCACCAGTGTCCAACCGAATCTTCTTGAGAAAAGACCGTACGGCAGCTCCAGCTTTCTATATCGCCATTTTTTCGAGGCTTGTTTTGCACAACTCAGTAGTTGTGGTGAGTACCTTTACCAATTCTATCTCCATTCTTTGATATCGTTGATGTGCGCGTGTCGCCTGTTGTGCGCCTGTCGCGTGTTGTGCGCGTGTCGCGTGTTGTGCGCGAGTCGCGTGTGGTGCGCGTGTCACGAAGTTGTGCACGTGTCGCGTGTTGTGCGCATGTGGCGTGTTGTGCGCGTGTCGCGTGTTGTGCGCGTGTCGCGTGTTGTGCGCGTGTTGTGCGCGTGTCGCGTGTTGTGCGCCTGTCGCGTGTTGTGGGCCTGTCCCGTGTGGTGCGCCTGTCGCGTGTTGTGCGCCTGTCGCGTGTTGTGCGCCTGTCACGTGTTGTGCGCCTGTCGCGTGTTGTGCGCGTAACGCGTGTTGTACGCGTGTCGCGTGTTGTGCGCCTGTCGCGTGTTGTGCGCGTGTCGCGTGTTGTGCGCGTGTCGCGTGTTGTGCGCGTGTCGCGTGTTGTGCGCGTGTAGCGTGTTGTGCGTGTGTTGCATGTTGTGCGCGTGTCGCGTGTTGTGCGCCTGTCGAGTGTTGTGCGCGTGTCGCGAGTTGTGCGCGTGTCGCGTGTTGTGCGTCTGTCGCGTGTTGTGCGCGTGTCGCGTGTTGTGCGTGAGTCCCGTGTGGTGCGCGTGTCGCGTGTTGTGCGCCTGTCGCGTGTTGTGCGCGTGTCGCGTGTTGTGCGCGTGTCGCCTGTTGTGCGTGTGTCGCGTGTTGTGCGTGTGTCGCATGTTGTGCGCGTGTCGCGTGTTGTGCGCCTGTCACGTGTTGTGCGCGTGTCGCGTGTTGTGCGCGTGTCGCGTGTTGTGCGCGTGTCGCGTGTTGTGCGCGTGTCGCGTGTCGTGTCGCGTGTTGTGCGCGTGTCGTGCGCGTGTCGCGCGCGTGTCGTGCGCGTGTCGTGCGAGTGTCGTGCGCGTGTCGCGTGTCGTGCGCGTGTTGTGCGCCTGTCGCGTGTTGTGCGCGTGTCGCGTGTTGTGCGCGTGTCGCGTGTTGTGCGCGTGTCGCGTGTGGTGCGCGTGTTGCGTGTTGTGCGCGTGCCGCGTGTTGTGCGCGTGTTGTGCGCGTGTCGCGAAGTTGTGCGCGTGTCGCGAAGTTGTGCGCGTGTCGCGTGTTGTGCGCTTGTCGCGTGTTGTGCGCGTGTCGCGTGTTGAGCGCGTGTTGTGCGCGTGTCGAGTGTTGTGCGCGTGTCGTGTGTTGTGCGCCTGTCGCGTGTTGTGCACGTGTCGCGTGTTGTGCGCGTGTCGCGTGTTGTGCGCGTGTCGCGTGTTGTGCGCGTGTTGCGTGTTGTGCGCGTGTCGCGTGTTGTGCGCATGTCGCGTGTTGTGCGCGTGTCGCGTGTTGTGCGCGTGTCGCGTGTTGTGCGCGTGTCGCATGTTGTGCGCCTGTCGCGTGTTGTGCGCCTGTCGCAAGTTGTGCGCGTGTCGCGTGATGTGCGCGTATCGCGTGTTGTGCGCCTGTTGCGTGTTGTGCGCGTATCGCGTGTTGTGCGCGAGTCACGTGTGGTGCACGGGTCGCGTGTTGTGCGCGTGTCGCGTGTTGTGCGCGTGTCGCGTGTTGTGCGCGTGTCGCGTGTTGTGCGCGTGTCGTGTGTTGTGCGCGTGTCGCGTGTTGTGCGCGTGTTGTGCGCGTGTAGCGTGTTGTGCGCCTGTCGCGTGCTGTGCGCGTGTCCCGTGTTGTGCGCTTGTCGCGTGTTGTGCGCGTGTCGCGTGTTGTGCCCGTGTCGCGTGTTGTGCGCGTGTCGCGTGTTGTGCGCGTGTCGCTTGTTGTGCGCGTGTCGCGTGTTGTGCGCGTGTCGCCTGTCGTGCGCGTGTCGTGCGTGTGTCGCGTGTCGTGCGCGTGTCGCGTGTCGTGCGCGTGTCGCGTGACGTGCGCGTGTCACGTTTGTGCGCGTGTCGCGTGTTGTGCGCGTGTCGCCTGTCGTGCGCGTGTCGTGCGCCTGTCGCGTGTTGTGCGCCTGTCGCGTGTTGTGCGCGTGTCGCGTGTTGTGCGCCTGTCGCGTGTTGTGCGCCTGTCGCGTGTTGTGCGCCTGTCGCGTGTTGTGTGCCTGTCGCGTGTTGTGCGCTTGTCGCGAGTTGTGCGTGTGTTGCGTGTTGTGCGCCTGTCGCGTGTTGTGCGCGTGTCGCGTGTTGTGCGCGTGTCGCGTGTTGTGCGCCTGTTGCGTGTTGTGCGCGTGTCCCGTGTTGTGCGCCTGTCGCGTGTTGTGCGCGTGTCGCGTGTTGTGCGCGTGTCGCAAAGTTGTGCACGTGTCGTGAGTTGTGCGCATGTCGCGTGTTGTGCGCGTGTCGCGTGTCGTGCGCGTGTCGCGTGTCGTGCTCTGCGCGTGTCGCGTGTTGTGCGCCTGTCGCGTGTTGTGCGCCTGTCGCGTGTTGTGCGCGTGTCGCGTGTTGTGCGCCTGTCGCGTGTTGTGCGCGTGTCGCGTGTTGTGCGCGTGTCGCGTGTTGTGCGCGTGTCGCGTGTTGTGCGCGTGTCGCGTGTTGTGCGCGTGTCGCGTGTTGTGCGCGTGTCGCGTGTTGTGCGCCTGTCGCGTGTTGTGCGCCTGTCGCGTGTTGTGCGCGTGTCGCGTGTTGTGCGCGTGTCGCGTGTTGTGCGCGTGTCGCGTGTCGTGCGCTTGTCGCGTGTTGTGCGCGTGTCGTGTGTCGTGCGCGTGTCGCGTGTCGTGCGCGTGTTGTGCGCATGTCGCGTGTCGTGCGCGTGTTGTGCGCCTGTCGTGTGTTGTGCGCGTGTCGCGTGTTGTGCGCCTGTCGCGTGTTGTGCGCGTGTCGCGTGTTGTGCGCCTGTCGCCTGTTGTGCGCCTGTGGCGTGTTGTGCGCGTGTCGCGTGTTGTGCGCCTGTCGCGTGTTGTGCGCCTGTGTGTTGTGCGCGTGTCGCGTGTTGTGCGCCTGTCGCGTGTTGTGCGCGTGTCGCGTGTTGTGCGCGTGTCGCGTGTTGTGCGTGTGTCGCGTGTTGTGCGCGTGTCGCGTGTTGTGCGCGTGTCCCGTGTTGTGCGCGTGTCGCGTGTTGTGCGCGTGTCGCGTGTGGTGCGCGTGTCGCTTGTTGTGCGCGTGTCGCAAAGTTGTGCGCGTGTCGCGAAGTTGTGCGCGTGTCGCGTGTTGTGCGCGTGTCACGTGTTGTGCGCGTGTCGCGTGTTGTGCGCGTGTCGCGTGTTGTGCGCGTGTCGCGTGTTGTGCGCGTGTCGCGTGTTGTGCGCGTGTCGCGTGTTGTGCGCCTGTCGCGTGTTGTGCGCGTGTCGCGTGTTGTGCGCGTGTCGCGTGTTGTGCGCGTGTCGCGTGTTGTGCGCGTGTTGCGTGTTGTGCGCCTGTCGCGTGTAGTGCGCCTGTCGCGTGTTGTGCGCGTGTCGCGTGTTGTGCGCGTGTCGCGTGTTGTGCGCCTGTCGCGTGTTGTGCGCCTGTCGCGTTTTGTGCGCGTGTCGCGTGTCGTGCGCGTGTCACGTGTCGTGCTCTGCGCGTGTCGCGTGTTGTGCGCCTGTCGCGTGTTGTGCGCCTGTCGCGTGTTGTGCGCGTATCGCGTGTTGAGCGCCTGTCGCGTGTTGTGCACGTGTCGCGCGTTGTGCGCGTGTCCCGTGTTGTGCGCGTGTAGCGTGTAGTGCGCGTGTCGCGTGTTGTGCGCGTGTCGCGTGTTGTGCGCCTGTCGCGTGTTGTGCGCGTGTCGCGTGTTGTGCGTGTGTCGCGGGTTGTGCGTGTGTCGCATGTTGTTCGTGTGTCGCGTGTTGTGCGCCTGTCGCGTGTTGTGCTTGTGTCGCATGTTGTGCGTGTGTCGCATGTTGTGCGCGTGTCGCGTGTTGTGCGCCTGTCGCGTGTTGTGCGCCTGTCGCGTGTTGTGCGCGAGTCACGTGTGGTGCACATGTCGCGTGTTGTGCGCGTGTCGCGTGTTGTGCGCGTGTCGCGTGTTGTGCGCGTGTCGTGCGTTGTGCGCGTGTCGTGTGTTGTGCGCGTGTTGTGCGCGTGTCGAGTGTTGTGCGCATGTCGCGTGTTGTGCGCGTGTCCCGTGTTGTGCGCCTGTCGCGTGTTGTGCGCGTGTTGTGCGCGTGTCGCGTTTGTGCGCGTGTCGTGCGCCTGTCGCGTTTGTGCGCGTGTCGTGCGCCTGTCGCGTGTTGTGCGCCTGTCGCGTGTTGTGCGCGTGTCGCGTGTTTTGCGCATGTCGCGTGTTGTGCGTGTGTCGCGTGTTGTGCGCCTGTCGCGTGTTGTGCGCCTGTCGCGTGTTGTGCGCCTGTCGCGTGTTGTGCGCCTGTCGCGTGTTGTGCGCCTGTCGCGTGTTGTGCGCGTGTCGCGTGTTGTGCGCCTGTCGCGTGTTGTGCGCGTGTCGCGTGTTGTGCGCGTGTCGCGTGTTGTGCGCGTGTCGCGTGTTGTGCGCCTGTCGCGTGTTGTGCGCCTGTCGCGTGTTGTGCGCCTGTCGCGTGTTGTGCGCGTGTCGCGTGTTGTGCGCCTGTCGCAAAGTTGTGCGCGTGTCGTGAGTTGTGCGCATGTCGCCTGTTGTGCGCGTGTCGCGTGTTGTGCGCCTGTCGCGTGTTGTGCGCCTGTCCCGTGTTGTGCGCCATGTCAAAATAAAAAAACGCTAAAAGTTATTTGTATAGGTATGCGCTGTATGTATAGGTATAGGGCATCGTCACGTAAATGTGCTAAAGAGAATACATACGAAATTACAGCTTCCTAGAGTGTAAAGCATAGAAATTAGCTCTAAGAGCCACTCATCTGATCCGGACCCTGGGCATCGTCAAGTAAACTTCCTAAAGAGGCTACATATACGAAATTACAGCTTCCTAAAGTGTAAATCATAGAAATTACCTATTAAAATGATTTAACCACCGCTTCACAAATCAAACCGTCCTCGCTAAATTTGGATTACCTACTATGAATCAAATCATCGAAACACCAGCTCAATGAAATCATCAGAAATTAACAAGCGGTGGCAATCATGTTCACAATATCATTATTGAGAATGATCACCTGAGTGTACACAATTATTCAAATAACCTTGCTCATAACTCAGTTTGTTGGCAATCGAGGGCTTTCGAACAAATGGTCAACGAATTTTGTGGGATGAAAAACGAAGTACCATTTCCCTAGCAACGACTCGGTTGTAAGTGGAAATCATCAAAATAATTTCGTGAGCAATTTTCCGAGACGTTTTTTTAGTTTATGTACCATAGCAAAGACATAAAATGACAAAATAAAAAAACGCTAAAAGTTATTTGTATAGGTATGCGCTGCATCTAAATTTCTACGTATGTTGATTACAATTCTACTGCAAGGCGCATTGCCTCAGGACTTCCAAACACGACTTCCATTCATCGGAAGGAGAAATTGGATTTTTCTGTACTTCTACGATCAATAGTTTGAGCTATAATTTGCTGAAGCTGGCAACTTGAATTTTTGAAATTCCAGTATTTCATTTCGCTTTTGTTCCACCATGCTAGCGGAAGCGTTATGTGGTACAATGGATGAATGTCAGAAAATATTTGGTACAAATCACCTCAGGCAGACCATTTCGCAAAGGTCTGAGACCACAGGAAAACTCCACTCCTACGTTGCCAGCAAAAGCAAAGTTCCTTAACTCCATCATCAAGGCGATCTCGCCCCAGCATTTCTATTCCCTTCGCCAAAGACAAATTATCGTTCGAGGGAAAACGAAATCCCGTCGGCAGCCATAAGGAGCACGGAGGAGTTCTGAAGTATATACCCCCTCCCATCCTACAACATAAAATGACATTCAATTACCCCCTCCCCATCAACCCCCAATAAAAGTCCAACTTTTCCTGCCCTAACCCAATCCCCCCTCTTTCCTATACCAATCTTCTACCCAGCCCACCCATCACACTCTTGACACAGACCGGAAAAATGATAGAAAAGCCGGTGATGCAGGAAAAAAGTCGGCACTAAGCTGTCGCGCCGGGGAACTTGGTGAAACGCAATATAGCGTCTGGGAGATTATTTCGGGACCCTCATCTTCCAGTTTCCGTTTTCCGGAGTCAGAAGGAAAAGGAAGGAGTGAGGTTGTGTGAGAGAGGAGGATCACTGTGATTGGGAGCAACCTAAAGAGCAAAAGAGGTTTATATCAAGAAGATGGCACGACGAAGAAGTGTCGAAAGAGATTACTGAGTGAGAGGGACAGTATGAGGTATATGGAATTAATTGAGTAAAATATAAATAATTCAATTCATTTCCATATCTGTTTTGTAACTCGATCGACTAGGTAGGAAGCAAGGTTGTTGGAGAGATTCGGAAGCTTTTTATAGAACAACCTATGAGCCTGCCACGAACCTATGAGACAAACAACCCCAATGTTCATCATATGATCTCACCATCACTATTAGCCCTCTGCCGTGACACCACTTCAACTACTCTGCAATCAACTACTCTGCAATGTTCCGACGTCGCTCTCAATCTACCACCAGTGTCCAACCGAATCTTCTTGAGAAAAGACCGTACGGCAGCTCCAGCTTTTTATATCGCCATTTTTTCTTCCCAAAGTCAACAGAAACCACGTGGTGCAACATTTTGCAAACAGGTGGCTTGTGTAATATTTTACGTTTCGAGGCTTGTTTTGCACAACTCAGTAGTAGTTTATCTGCTTCAGAGTTCTAGTGAGTAGCTTTACCAATTCTATCTCCATTCTTTGATATCATTGATGTGCGCGTGTCGCCTGTTGTGCGCCTGTCGCGTGTTGTGCGCGTGTCGCGTGTTGTGCGCGAGTCGCGTGTGGTGCGCGTGTCGCAAAGTTGTGCACGTGTCGCGTGTTGTGCGCGTGTCGCGTGTTGTGCGCGTGTCGCGTGTTGTGCGCGTGTCGCGTGTTGTGCGCGTGTCGCGTGTTGTGCGCGTGTCGCGTGTTGTGCGCCTGTCGCGTGTTGTGGGCCTGTCCCGTGTTGTGCGCGTGTCGCGTGTTGTGCGCCTGTCGCGTGTTGTGCGCCTGTCACGTGTTGTGCGCCTGTCGCGTGTTGTGCGCGTGTCGCGTGTTGTGCGCCTGTCGCGTGTTGTGCGCGTGTCGCGTGTTGTGCGCGTGTCGCGTGTTGTGCGCGTGTCGCGTGTTGTGCGTGTGTCGCGTGTTGTGCGCGTGTCGCGTGTTGTGCGCGTGTCGCGTGTTGTGCGCTTGTTGCGTGGTGTGCGCGTGTCGCGTGTTGTGCGCGTGTCGCGTGTCGTGTTGTGCGCGTGTCGCGTGTTGTGCGCGTGTCGCGTGTTGTGCGCCTGTCGCGTGTTGTGCGCCTGTCGCGTGTTGTGCGCGTGTCGCGTGTTGTGCGCGTGTCGCGTGTTGTGCGCGTGTCGCGTGTTGTGCGCGTGTCGCGTGTTGTGCGCCTGTCGCGTGTTGTGCGCCTGTCGCGTGTTGTGCGCCTGTCGCGTGTTGTGCGCCTGTCGCGTGTTGTGCGCGTGTCGCGTGTCGTGCGCGTGTCGCGTGTTGTGCGCGTGTCGCGTGTCGTGCGCGTGTCGCATGTCGTGCGCGTGTCGCGTGTCGTGCGCGTGTCGCGTGTTGTGCGCGTGTCGTGTGTCGTGCGCGTGTCGCGTGTCGTGCGCGTGTCGCGTGTCGTGCGCGTATCGTGCACGTGTCGTGCGCGTGTCACGTGTCGTGCGCGTGTTGTGCGCCTGTCGCGTGTTGTGCGCGTGTCGCGTGTTGTGCGCGTGTCGCGTGTTGTGCGCGTGTCGCGTGTTGTGCGCCTGTGGCGTGTTGTGCGCCTGTCGCGTGTTGTGCGCGTGTCGCGTGTTGTGCGCCTGTCGCGTGTTGTGCGCCTGTCGCGTGTTGTGCGCGTGTCGCGTGTTGTGCGCCTGTCGCGTGTTGTGCGCGTGTCACGTGTTGTGCGCGTGTCGTGTGTTGTGCGTGTGTCGCATGTTGTGCGTGTGTCGCGTGGTGTGCGCGTGTCGCATGTTGTGCGCGTGTCGCGTGTTGTGTGCGACCGCGTGTTGTGCGTGTGTCGCGTGTTGTGCGTGTGTCGCATGTTGTGCGTGTGTCACGTGTTGTGCGCCTGTCGCGTGTTGTGCGCGTGTCGCGTGATGTGCGCCTGTCGCGTGTTGTGCGCGTGTCGCGTGTTGTGCGCGTGTCGCGTGTTGTGCGTGTGTCGCGGGTTGTGCGTGTGTCGCGTGTTGTGCGCGTGTAGCGTGTTGTGCGCCTGTCGCGTGTTGTGCGCATGTGGCGTGTTGTGCGCGTGTTGTGTGCGTGTCACGTGTTGTGCGCGTGTCGCGTGCGTGTCGCGTGTTGAGCGCGTGTCGCGTGTTGTGCGCGTGTCGCGTGTTGTGCGCGTGTTGTGCGCGTGTCGAGTGTTGTGCGCCTGTCGCGTGCTGTGCGCGTGTCCCGTGTTGTGCGCCTGTCGCGTGTTGTGCGCCTGTCGCGTGTTGTGCGCGTGTCGCGTGTTTTGCGCATGTCGCGTGTTGTGCGTGTGTTGCGTGTTGTGCGCGTGTCCCGTGTTGTGCGCCTGTCGCGTGTTGTGCGCGTGTCGCGTGTTGTGCGCGTGTCGCGTGTTGTGCGCGTGTCGCGTGTTGTGCGCGTGTCGTGCGTGTTTCGCGTGTCGTTCGCGTGTCGTGCGCGTGTCGTGCGCGTGTCGCGTTTGTGCGCGTGTCGTGCGCCTGTCGCGTGTTGTGCGCCTGTCGCGTGTTGTGCGCCTGTCGCGTGTTGTGCGCGTGTCGCGTGTTGTGCGCCTGTCGCGTGTTGTGCGCGTGTCGCGTGTTGTGCGCCTGTCGCGTGTTGTGCGCCTGTCGCGTGTTGTGCGCCTGTCGCGTGTTGTGCGCCTGTCGCGTGTTGTGCGCCTGTCGCGTGTTGTGCGCGTGTCGCGTGTTGTGCGCGTGTCGCGTGTTGTGCGCGTGTCGCGTGTTGTGCGCCTGTCGCGTGTTGTGCGCCTGTCGCGTGTTGTGCGCATGTCGCGTGTTGTGCGCGTGTAGCGTGTTGTGCGCGTGTCGCGTGTTGTGCGCGTGTCGCGTGTTGTGCGCCTGTCGCGTGTTGTGCGCGTGTCGCGTGTTGTGCGCCTGTCGCGTGTTGTGCGCCTGTCGCGTGTTGTGCGCCTGTCGCGTGTTGTGCGCCTGTCGCGTGTTGTGCGCCTGTCGCGTGTTGTGCGCGTGTCGCGTGTTGTGCGCGTGTCGCGTGTTGTGCGCGTGTCGCGTGTTGTGCGCGTGTCGCGTGTTGTGCGCGTGTCGTGTGTTGTGCGCGTGTTGTGCGCGTGTTGTGCGCGTGTCGCGTGTTGTGCGCCTGTAGCGTGCTGTGCGCCTGTCCCGTGTTGTGCGCCTGTCGCGTGTTGTGCGCCTGTCGCGTGTTGTGCGCGTGTCGCGTGTTTTGCGCATGTCGCGTGTTGTGCGTGTGTTGCGTGTTGTGCGCGTGTCCCGTGTTGTGCGCCTGTCGCGTGTTGTGCGCGTGTCGCGTGTTGTGCGCGTGTCGCGTGTTGTGCGCGTGTCGCCTGTCGTGCGCGTGTCGTGCGCGTGTCGTGCGCGTGTCGCGTGTCGTGCGCGTGTCGTGCGCGTGTCGTGCGCGTGTCGCGTTTGTGCGCGTGTCGTGCGCCTGTCGCGTGTTGTGCGCCTGTCGCGTGTTGTGCGCCTGTCGCGTGTTGTGCGCGTGTCGCGTGTTGTGCGCCTGTCGCGTGTTGTGCGCGTGTCGCGTGTTGTGCGCCTGTCGCGTGTTGTGCGCCTGTCGCGTGTTGTGCGCCTGTCGCGTGTTGTGCGCCTGTCGCGTGTTGTGCGCCTGTCGCGTGTTGTGCGCGTGTCGCGTGTTGTGCGCGTGTCGCGTGTTGTGCGCGTGTCGCGTGTTGTGCGCCTGTCGCGTGTTGTGCGCCTGTCGCGTGTTGTGCGCCTGTCGCGTGTTGTGCGCGTGTCGCGTGTTGTGCGCGTGTCGCAAAGTTGTGCGCGTGTCGCGTGTCGTGCGCGTGTCGCGTGTCGTGCGCGTGTCGTGTGTCGTGCGCGTGTCGCGTGTCGTGCGCGTGTCGCGTCTCGTGCTCTGTGTGTGTCGCGTGTTGTGCGCCTGTCGCGTGTTGTGCGCCTGTCGCGTGTTGTGCGCCTGTCGCGTGTTGTGCGCGTGTCGCGTGTTGTGCGCGTGTCGCGTGTTGTGCACGTGTCGCGTGTTGTGCACGTGTCGCGTGTTGTGCGCGTGTCGCGTGTTGTGCGCGTGTCGCGTGTTGTGCGCGTGTCGCGTGTTGTGCGCGTGTCGCGTGTTGTGCGCGTGTCGCGTGTTGTGCGCGTGTCGCGTGTTGTGCGCGTGTCGCGAAGTTGTGCGCGTGTCGCGTGTTGTGCGCGTGTCGCGTGTTGTGCGCGTGTCGCGTATTGTGCGCCTGTCGCGTGTTGTGCGCGTGTCGCGTGTTGTGCGCGTGTCGCGTGTTGTGCGCGTGTCGCGTGTTGTGCGCGTGTTGTGCGCCTGTCGCGTGTTGTGCGCCTGTCGCGTGTTGTGCGCCTGTCGCGTGTTGTGCGCCTGTCGCGTGTTGTGCGCCTGTCGCGTGTTGTGCGCCTGTCGCGTGTTGTGCGCCTGTCGCGTGTTGTGCGCCTGTCGCGTGTTGTGCGCCTGTCGCGTGTTGTGCGCCTGTCGCGTGTTGTGCGCCTGTCGCGTGTTGTGCGCCTGTCGCGTGTTGTGCGCCTGTCGCGTGTTGTGCGCCTGTCGCGTGTTGTGCGCCTGTCGCGTGTTGTGCGCCTGTCGCGTGTTGTGCGCCTGTCGCGTGTTGTGCGCCTGTCGCGTGTTGTGCGCCTGTCGCGTGTTGTGCGCCTGTCGCGTGTTGTGCGCCTGTCGCGTGTTGTGCGCCTGTCGCGTGTTGTGCGCCTGTCGCGTGTTGTGCGTCTGTCGCGTGTTGTGCGCCTGTCGCGTGTTGTGCGCATGTCGCGTGTTGTGCGTGTGTCGCGTGTTGTGCGTGTGTCGCGTGTTGTGCGCGTGTCGCGTGTTGTGGGCGTGTCGCGTGTTGTGCGCGTGTCGCGTGTGGTGCGCGTGTCGCGTGTTGTGCGCGTGTCGCAAAGTTGTGCGCGTGTCGCGAAGTTGTGCGCGTGTCGCGTGTTGTGCGCGTGTCGCGTGTTGTGCGCGTGTCGCGTGTTGTGCGCGTGTCGCGTGTCGTGCGCGTGTCGTGTGTTGTGCGCGTGTCGCGTTTCGTGCTGTGCGCGTGTCGCGTGTTGTGCGCCAGTCGCGTGTTGTGCGCCTGTCGCGTGTTGTGCGCGTGTCGCGTGTTGTGCGCGTGTCGCGTGTTGTGCGCGTGTCGTGTGTTGTGCGCGTGTCGCGTGTTGTGCGCGTGTCGCGTGTTGTGCGCGTGTCGCGTGTTGTGCGCGTGTTGCGTGTTGTGCGCGTGTCGCGTGTTGTGCGCCTGTCGCGTGGTGTGCGCGTGTCGCGTGTTGTGCGCGAGTCT
Source organism: Adelphocoris suturalis (assembly GCA_030762985.1). Lineage (NCBI taxonomy): Eukaryota > Metazoa > Arthropoda > Insecta > Hemiptera > Miridae > Adelphocoris > Adelphocoris suturalis. The sequence continues at coordinate 116,857,370 of CM061042.1, forward strand.
CGTGTGGTGCGCGTGTCACGAAGTTGTGCGCGTGTCGCGTGTTGTGCGCGTGTCGCGTGTTGTGCGCGTGTCGCGTGTTGTGCGCGTGTCGCGTGTTGTGCGCGTGTCGCGTGTTGTGCGCCTGTCGCGTGTTGTGCGCCTGTCGCGTGTTGTGCGCGTGTCGCGTGTTGTGCGCCTGTCGCGTGTTGTGCGCCTGTCGCGTGTTGTGCGCCTGTCGCGTGTTGTGCGCCTGTCGCGTGTTGTGCGCCTGTCGCGTGTTGTGCGCCTGTCGCGTGTTGTGCGCCTGTCGCGTGTTGTGCGCCTGTCGCGTGTTGTGCGCCTGTCGCGTGTTGTGCGCCTGTCGCGTGTTGTGCGCCTGTCGCGTGTTGTGCGCCTGTCGTGTGTTGTGCGCCTGTCGCGTGTTGTGCGCGTGTTGTGCGCGTGTCGCGTGTTGTGCGCGTGTCCCGTGTTGTGCGCGTGTCGCGTGTTGTGCGCGTGTCGCGATACACGTGATACACGCGCACACGCACACACGCGATACACGCGATACACGCGATACATGCGATACACGCGCACACGCAATACACGCGCACACGCGATACACGCGCACACGCGATACACGCAATACACGCGATACACTCGATACACGCCCACACGCGCACACGCGATACACGTGATACACGCCCACACGCGCACACGCAATACACACAATAAACGCGATACACGCGATACACGCGATACACGCGATACACGCGATACACGCGATACACGCGATACACGCGCACACGCGATACACGTGATACACGCGATACACGCGATACACGCGATACACGCGATACACGCGATACACGCGATATACGCGATACACGCGCACACGCGCACACGCGCACACGCGCACACGCGATACACGTGATACACGCGATACACGCGATACGCAGCTACAAATTAGCTGAGAAAAATTTGTTATCAGGTAACGGGGAATTCTGAGATATGCATATTCCGCGCGGGGGGTGGAAGAGGATCCTCGAAGTCACGCAAGTTCAGCGGGCTGCTGGCAGATGCCAGTATTGCGCTCACCATTCACCCGCCACCGCTGTGCACTACCTTCTCCCCTCCCGCACAAGACTGCTGCCTAATCCATCCCCTCGATAACTCCCTTACTACTCATCCTAGGCGCCGGGATTTTATGACGAGCTCGGTTCACTCCACTTTTTTCGGAATATATATATGTACATAATATCGGTACCTACCTACCATTTTGCTACCTCACTACAGAAGTCCCACAAAAAATTATTTTGTCCCCAAAATTACCAGCGCTATATTTCCGCCAAAACGGCAGACCACAGGGGGCCTTCGAGGTCATTCCCCTCCCCCCCCCCCCACGCAGGCTCATGCCGAACCCTCCACGCCCTCCCCTATCAACCCTTCGGAGTTCAGTTCAAACTTCATACTCGCAATCAAAACAGCGCGTGGTGTAGAAATATTATTATCTATTATTTTTGAATTATTTTGAAAATATGGGCTGCAAAAGAAATCGCCAATCAGTTACAAAGAGCAGAAATAAGAAGTGGATACAGGTAAGAAAGCTCAGAAGAGCTATCCTTGACACTACAATAGATTGGGAAAAAAAGTGTTGCAAAAAATTCCTTGACCCCCAGCCAAAAGACATATCTATGTCAAAATTTACCACCGCAACTTAGAAAAAATCTCCGGAAAATACCATATATCCCACGTTTTAAAACTAGAAACATACAAATTAATCATACGAAATTTAAAAAAAATCCATGTTAAAATGTCAAACTAGGATCAAAGGTATACATCCCTCGGGCAAGAAAGTGACAATGAAAGGAGCATTGCATTTTGTGTGGAGAATCAAATTTATCAGGTTTTTAATGGAATTTTACTTATAAATCAAGCATTTTAATTTCTCCCTTGATGGGAAAAACAAATATCATGGATATGTCTAGTACCTACTGCTTACCAGTAGGTACCTACTACTCAATTGTATACCAACCATGTAGTGCCTTCATATCACAAGATTATTCCATTATGGTTACAAAACACAGCTTTTTCGACCATTGCGCATCCTGGCAGAGCGTTTTTAAACTCACTTGGGAAAATTAGAACACGTTCTAATTTTTACCTTGACGCAAGAAAAATGCTAAACATACCTAACCCTTGGGGAGGTAACGTTTCACTGGGAAACCGCGTTGTACCTTCCCGTTTTCATTCCAGTTCCAGTTCTCCTGTGCCAAAAATGTTGTTCCTAGTTCCTTGCCGAAATTTTCTTAGTACCAAACTTCTATTTTTATTACGTTTTTGTTTGGTCGCGCGCCAATGCCTCAAATCGCAAGACGTTAAGTAGGTAACAGCACCCCTCCGGTCACTAAAGAGACTGCACTAAACAAATGCCGAATCGGGTGACTGAACTGTAGAAGTGAAGTTTGTTGTTTGACGATTATTGCCGTCGGGCACGTAGCCAGGATTTTGCCTTAGGGGGGTCCAGATCCCCCCCCCCCCCCTCGTCCATCGGCTCTTTTCCCATTTCAATAAATTTTAAAATACGAATTTTAAGTCACACGAGAAGAAATGTTTTACAAACATGATGAAATACTATCTTTAATAAGACAAAAACATTTAATAGGTAGGTACATAATAAGGATTTTAGGTGACAGTTAAAACAATTTTTTACAATCATGATAAATCTTGATCTTTATACAACAACAAAAGTTCAATTTTTAGGTATTTAGTTGATGTTTATAGTAAGACTTTTCTGTTTGCTTTTAAAGACATCAAATCCAGCACGTCATCAGCCGCGAACAGTGGATAATGAATTGACATCATGGTCAAATGAGAAAGGCGTACGTTACCCATCTTATTTCTAAGGTATTTTTCTAATCTTAATTTCTAAGGTACTGCAGGATCCCGTAACGTAAAAGTTAGGAAGACATCTAGGAACATTCTCCCCGTAGGATATTGTAAGGAGTGTGGGGCGGAATACAGAACCCCGTGACGCACATAGGATAGAAAATTTTCCCCTTGACTGCAAGATCCCATGAAGTAAACTTATGAATTTTCTAATCCCGGAACGGATGGTGATGTGTTTTGTGAATTTCCGCTCCGCAAGAAAATCGATTTCCGAAGCGTTAGATCGCGGTTTTTTTTTTTTTTTTTTTACCAAAAAAACCGATGGAAAACCGATGGAAAACGTACCAGACAGGTTCACACTACCAATCATACTTCTTCAAATTCCTACTTCGAAGTTGAGTGCCAAATTCTGTCTCATTCACTCGTTTCAAAAATGTTAACTTAATTATTGTTATTGTTGTGATATCGTTGGATCAACTTAATTATGTAGCTCAGTAACATGGATGATACCTTGGTGAATAGTTAAAGAGACAATGCAACCCAATGTCCCCATCGTTATAGAGGCTTTACAAGAAGATAACTCACTCTACATATACGCTCCAGACATTCAAATATTGCGAACCTGAATACCAACCGTGGTACTCAAAGTATAATATCAATACGAAATGCTGATCCTATTCAGAACTATTTCATAAGAGGCTTCGGGGACGGGATGTTAAATTCTCCAGTAGGCTGGATCACATTAAGATGGGACATGCTGTAGCAGAGATCCATGCGTCTGCAAGGAAAGCAGTACGAGTTACCACAGGGAGCGGTCGGCGTGTCACCCCTTGCTGATGAAGTGAAAGGGCTAGCCGAGGGAATTCGAGATTCGGAGAGAATTTTCTTCCTCTGTAGTACTTTCCTCCAGAGAGAGAAATGAATCACTTCAGGGGAAGATTTCAGAAGGCTTCTGAACACCATAATAAAAATGTGGAGTGCTGAAAGGTATGAAGAGTTGCTACACGGCAAGGCTTACACGGGTCGTTCAGGTATAGTGCTAGAGTCGTTGATCTGACGTTAAGGTCGTATACATGAGCCATGTCCGTGGAGTTAAGGAACTTTGCTTTTGCTGGCAACGTACGAGTGGAGTTTTCCTGTGGTCTCAGACTTTCGCAAAATCCTCTGCCTGAGGTAATTCGTACCAAATATTTTTTGACATTCATCCATTATACCACATAACGCTTCCGCTAGCATGGTGGAACAAAAGCGAAATGAAATACTGAAACTTCAAAAATTCAATTGATACTTCAAGAGTTGCCATCATCAGCAAATTATAGCTCAGACTATTGATCGTAGAAGTACAGAAGAATCTAATTTCTCCTTCCGATGAATTTAAGTCGTGTTTGGAAGTCCTGAGGCCATGCCCCTTGCAGTAGAAGTGTAATCAACATACGTGGAAATTTAGATGCAGCGCATACCTATACAAATAATTTTTAGCGTTTTTTTTTTCTTTTGACATATTATGTCTTTGCTATTGCACATAAACTAGAAAAAGTCACGGAAAAATGCTCACGAAAATATTTTAATGATTTCCACTTAAAAACGAGTCGTTGCTAGGGAAATGGTACTTCGTTTTTCATCCCACAAAATTCGTTGACCATTCGTTCGAAAGCTCTCGATTTATCCAACCATATTATGTTAACTACTGCGAAGTGCGCGGCCAACAAGCTGAGTTATGAGCAAGGTTATTTGAATAATTGTGTATACTCAGGTGATCATTCTCAATAATTGATATTGTGAACATGATTTCCACCGCTTGTTAATTTCTGATGATTTCATTGAGCTTGTGTTTCGATGATTTGATTCATAGCAGGTGATCCAAATATTGCGAGAACGCTGTGATTTGTGAAGCGGTGGTTAAATCATTTTAATAGGTAATTTCTGTGCTTTACACTCTAGGAAGCTGTAATTTCGTATGTGGCCTCTTTAGGACATTCACTTGACGATGCCCAGGGTCCGGATCAGATGAGTGGCTCTTAAAGCTAATTTCTATGTTTTACACTCTAGGAAGCTGTAATTTCGTATGTAGTCTCTTTGGCACATTTTCGAGACGATGCCCAGGGTCCGGATCAGCTGAGTGGCTCTTAGAGCTTGCATACGAGTCTGCAACACATAACTTGTCTTCAACTAAAGACATAAAATGTCCCAATGTGTTGCAGACTCGTATGCAAGCGTTGGCCGCGCACTTCGCAGTAGTTAACATAAAACAGATTTAGCGTTGGTGTACCTGGACGATATAATTGTGCATGCACCTGACTTCTTCACAGTTTTGAGCAAACTTGATATGGTCTTACAGAAGTTAGCCAGTGCTGGAGTCCAGGTATGTGCAGATAAGTGTACGTTCTTCACACGGGAGACAAAATATCTGGGCCACATCATTTCTGGAGAAGGCATCCGCACAGATCCCAAAAAGAGGCTGGCAGTACAATAGTGGCCAACACCCAGGGACAAGAGACAGGTTCGTGCTTTCCTCGGCATGTGTTCCTATTACCGTAGGTTTGTGAGGAGATTTTCTGAAATTGCACGTCCTCTCTTTTGTCTGACTGAAGCTTCCAACTGCTTTAGCTGGACAGATGAGTGCCAAAACAGCTTCACAGTGTTGAAAAATGCTATGACCACAGCACCAGCAGAAGCCTTTTATTCTTGACAGTGATGCTAGTGCTCATGCTATGGGAGCTGTTCTGTCTCAGGAAGTTGATGGCCAGGAACGAGTTGTAGCTTTCTACAGCAAGGCATTCACCAGGGCGGAACAAAATTATTGCGCTGCTCGACGTGAGCTACTAGCTGCTGTGCGTAGTATTGAGTACTTCCATCAATACCTCTATAGATCCAAATTCATCCTCAGCACAGATTATGCAGCTCTAACATGGCTGACAACCATTCGTAACCCAGAAGGGCAATTGGCGAGATGGCTGGAGACCTTGCAATCTTACAATTTCAAAATTGTCCACAGGCCTGGTAAATGCCATTCCAATGCTGACAGCATGTCACGGCGGCCATGTATAGGAAACTGTAAATACTGTGAGAAACGTGTAGAGTGCAATGCTGAAGCCAATGGTCTGCAATTTTGTCCCCCAGCAAATCCAACATCACAGTCTTAGGATGTGAATATCCACTGGGTTATTTCAAAACTGCAGTTGAAAGAAAAACCAGAAATGTCCCAGGATGCAGCCCACCGTAACCCAGAAATTCGACAACTTGTAGGGAGATGGGTATTTCCAGAAGTTGTGGATGGACAGTTGTATTATAGATGGGAGGATGGAAAAGGTGGATATCGCTTACAATGGGTAGTACCCTGTGCAAATATCAAGGATGTCCTAACCCAGAGCCACAACAGCCCCACTGGCGGACATTTGGGTTTCTAGAGAAATTGTGAATGGCATATTTCTGGCCAGGAATGGTTAGTGATGTTAAGGTGTAGTGCAGAACATGTTTGGAATTCCATAGAGTGAAAGGACCTGGGAAGCGCCATCCAGCACCACTTCAACAGTCAACAATTGGGGGTCCATTTGAGAGAATGGGTGTGGATATTTTGGGCCCGTTTCCCGTATCCCAAAAGGAAAACCGGTACGTTATGGCCGCTGTAGATTATTTCACAAAATGGCCTGAGACGGTTGCCATTCCCAATCAAGAGGCACAAACAGTAGTGGCTGCTCTGATTGAGCATGTGTTCAGTCAGAATGGTGTGCCATGAGTAGTTCACACTGACCAGGGAAGACATTTTGAGGCAAAATTGATGGAAGAAGCGAATATCATGATGGGAGCACAACGAACAAGAACTACACCTACACCTCTTCACCCACAGTCTGGCGGCTTGGTAGAAAGAATGAATCGGACTCTTACCAAATTTCTGGCCCTGTTTGTTGATGAAGAACAAACTGGGATGAAATGCTCCCATTATTCTTATTGGCTTACCGGTCAGCTCCCCATGTAACAACGGGATATTCACCAGCCCAGCTTTTATTTGGAGGAGATCTTCATCTGCCAGATATGCTAGTGCAACCCCCCGCAACAAGTCCCCCACAACCTACTACAACCTATGCGTTACTATTAAGAGCCGACCTCGAAAAGGTACGGACCTTCGCGCAGGAGAGAATGGGGTTAAAGATGCGAGGACAGAAACATTTCTATGATCGTCGTGCCAAGAAACCATCCTTTGGAAAGGGTGACTGGGTTTGGGTTCATGAACCAAAACGGGTTCGAGGATTTTGCCCAAAGCTTCAGCCGCAATGGACTGGTCCATGGGTGGTGACGGAACAACGAAGTGACGTCCTGTTTCAGGTGAGAATGGGTCGGAAAAGACGACTACTCCATTCGAACAGGCTTGCACGAGCTGATGTCAGGCCCGAGGGCGGGCCATTCATAGAAGGGAGGGAGTAGTGTGGGAAACCCATAACTATCACTTGTTCCTGTTATAGTAACGTTGTTGTTAGAGTTCAAAAAGTTGTTGTTAAGTTTGAATTGTTGAGAGAATACATGAGATTTGTCAAGTGTTATTGTTGTTAAATTATTACAATATACATGCATTCCAGACGATAACTCTCCTTAGGACTCAGATAAAAATTTCGTTCTTGCGCCGAAAAATCAAGCTTCTCAAACGAAAGGATGAGTTCGTTGGCCAGCACATTAAATTAGTCAAATTTCGATAACATTTTCTAAATAAATCACTAAAAATAAAAAGGCTGAAAACGACTAAAAATCGTTGGTAGATTATTGCTCAAATAAATTTTATTAACTACAAAATAGAACGTTCAAAAATTGATGTACGAAATTATGCTGAAAAATGTACATAAAATTCATTAAAAGTTGCTAAAAAACCGAAAAAACTGCAATAAAAGCTAAGAATGCATAACCTCTATTTGAGTAGAAATTGATTATTTAGGATACATTTTTCGCCATAAAATAATAGTTAATAATAAAAGTTGAAAACAAATTATGTACCACTTAGCTTTTGAAACTAGAAAAACACTTAAGTAACTGGTTCTACTGTATCGTTTACCCTATTTTGCGGTTGCGTAGGGCTTTCTGCGTTTGGCTCAAGCAGGCATCAGCAATAATTTCTTAGCAGACTCGGATCGATTAAAGCGGGCGTCCGCATTCCTATAACTTCATGCAACTTGATTTCTGTAGCCAATCCATGCATGGCTATGCCATCTGGTATTACTGATGCTGGCACGAACTCGATTCCCCCATAAGACTTTCTTTTCCATTATTTTCATCACTCAGGTGGTATTATGTTCCCTATTTCTTTATTTTTTCTTACTCCTTTTTGAAATAAACGTCGTCTTGCAAAAATATAATTTTTGTTACCATGTTGATTTATATTTAGTAAACCGAACTATCTATCACCGGACTGCCTTCACCACCAATAAGGGATTCAGAATTCTTGACAGCTCACTCCATATACTGGTATTTCCTTGTTATGGCCGCTAGGAAACGTTCCTACATACAACGTGTTAGGTTCCACGGGAAACATGTAAACACAAGGTTCTTCTTTTCAAATTGTTATAAAAATATATAACTGCATATTCAATCGATAAGTTTCCGCAGAAAATCTCATATTTGACGCGCTTATTCGTAGAAAATACCAGATCGGTCGATTTCGATAGACGAATCCAAAACATGTCTAGGCACGATGGCGTCACCTGCGACTCGTGTTTGAACGGCAACTTCAAGGGGAAACGATTCAAATGCTTGTTCTGTTATGACTACGATCTTTGTGCGAGCTGCTATGAAGCTGGTCTGAGCACAGGACTACACGTTGTTGAGCATCCGATGCAGTGCATCATCACCAGGAACGACGTTGACTTGTAAATAACTTTTAATTAGTAAATAATATTATTATCGTAGGATTAGGCATTGTTATTGCTTCCAAGTCTACCTAAAGTTAGCGGGAGCATTGTTTTCACTTTTGGGAGGAAAAAATTTTCGGTCTCCAAAATCAAAATTTCCACTCGTATTTTACGTTTTAGACCATTCTGAACAACTTTGATTCTGTGTCTGTCTGTTTGTGATTGTGTGTCTGTGTGTGAGTGTCTGTGTCTATCGTGTGTCCGCAAATCCTTGTAGCAAGCTTATTTTCCACATTTTTCATCCGATTTGGATGAAATTTTCAGGGGAAGTGCAGGCTAGGAGGTATACAGCCCCCTATTATTTTCATCGTTCTTGAATCAATACCTCACTTTGCGCATGCGCAAACGTAAAGTTATACCAAGCATCATTGTCTCACGCCCTGGTCGTCCGATCTCGCTAAAATTTGGATAATTTGGTTGGAGGATGTCAATTTGAACATCTTATATCAATTTCAACATGGTTGTATCATCAAATTCCAACAAATGTACAAAAATAATCACTAAAAATGGCTAACAGCAGCTAAAAATCGTTAAATTTAAATTTTTCGACAAAATATTGCTCAACACAAGTTTATTAATATAAAATATAACATAGAAAATTTATGTACGAAATTATGGTGAAAAATAGGAGATAATTATTTAGAATATTTTTTTAAATCATAAAATTAGTAATTCCCTATTCCTTTGCACTAATAATGCTCAAATTTCAAAGCAATATAACATAATATAGGCAATACAATATTTTATGAAAATTCGCTCATACGATCATGCTGCATGACAGGAACTTTTAATCCGTGTTTTTTTGCGGATTGCTCGGTCTTCTATTGGCTGCCACACTAAAATTTGATCGAAAGCACTTCATATTTCAGTGACAAAGTTACGTTCCTGAACCCGTAGCACACGATGGTACCATCGAAATTGCCAAAAGATGCTGCATTCCCGGATAAATCACCAACAATATGAAGAAGAGAGAATAGTAATTCATTCCGGCTATGTTTTTCGTGCCTAGATCCAGATAATGTTGACGGTTATTGCTCGAGTTGGTCATGAAATGTTTTTGAAGTTCCAATTTGGTCCTATTCAAATTTTGAGGCATGATATTGTGCTTTCCGATTATAGTGAACGAAAATGTAGACGAAAGCGTTCGTTTTTGACCCACCGCTCTTCCTTCCTTCGAAACGTATGTACTCTGAACTTGGTATTAGATCCTCTTGAAAAACATAGCAGAATGTATCGATGGTATGGAGCTTAACCGATTGGTCGAATGGTCTTCATTAACCACCAAATTCGTGAAAGATCGGGAAATTTTTTAGGAGGAACCTAACGATTAGCTATATATATTATATCTGATATCGTCATAGCATGTAGGCAGATCGGCGTTTGTAGATTAATTTTCTCCATCAAAAGGTCACCAAAAATATGCAGAAAATAACGAAAGAGTTCATTCCGGGTATATATAAATCCCACCCCGAGCGAGCGAAGCGAGTAACATCCCCTACACCCGTCGGATTCCAACGGGATTTTTCCTAAGGGCTTGGGACGGACTATATTCCATCGCATCTATACATGTGAGAAAACTAGGCTAGTTGTAGATATAGGATGGTACCTGGTCCGAAAAACACGTTCTGTGTTTTTTGCTTTGATCCTAGAACTAAACTGAAATAATCCGGGGGTCTGGGGTTGACCTCCAGAAGAAGCCATAATATAATTTATAATACATACTAGCCGCTCCGGCTCGCTACGCTCGCCTCCACGTCCAGCCGGGGGGCAAGCCCCCCGTACCCCCCATTAAATTGCTCGCTTCGCTCGCAAAGTGTGGTATGTGGGGAATGTTGCTCGCTTCGCTCGCAATTGAAACATGTAGGGGATGTTGCTTGCTTCGCTCGCAAACGGTAGATCTCTAAGGGTAGGTTTAACTTCTGTAGGGGATGCTGCTCGCTTCGCTCGCTTGAGGAAGTTATACTGCCCACCCAACATGTAGGGAATGATGCTCGCTTCGCTCGCAAACGGTAGATCCCTAAGGGTAGGTTTAACTTCTGTAGGGGATGCTGCTCGCTTCGCTCGCTTGAGGAAGTTATACTGCCCACCCAACTTGGCAGACGTTTTTTTCAGTTGGGAATTCTTACAAACAAATTAAATCTTATAAAACTACGTGGAACCACGAAAAGTTTATTCGGGGATGTTGCTCGCTTCGCTCGCAAGGTATTGCTGTATATTTGTAGGAAAAAATCCGAATTTATTCTGTTGAATTGGCTCTCGCTTCGCTCGCAAGGTACCTGCTCGGAACACCCAAACACCGAAACCTGTACCTGAGTTATCGAACCCCAAACACGTCTGTCATCCTAGAGCCTTCTCGCGCCCACGGCACATATAATTTCTCATTTTAATAGCCTCGTCTCGCTTCCCCTCGCAATTTGACCGAGTTCTCGTCACTTTTTTCGATATCCGATTTCGGATTCAGATTTGGCGGACCCAAAGCTGTATTTCGCCCGCGAAAACCGTTCCAAAAAACGTACCTTTATGGGGTATATTTTAATCGGAAAAAACGTAGTTTTTGTCGGACTTTTCGAGAAAACACGGTCCGTACTTTCGCATTTTTTTGACGCATTTCCCGATACTTTTTTCGCGATCCGATCGCGCCGTCGTCTTTCTCGTTTCAAAACCTACGAAACCGGTATTTTTCCGGAATTTTCGACGGCCGTTTAGAGGGGTTGGGGAAGCGGGGAAGTCCAAAAAGCGCACATTAATTATTACTTCGACCCCCCTCCCGCCCTACGGCCCATGGTTCGGGTGGGATTAGAACATTTTAAATTCGCTTATACACCCTATCGGAAAATCCCAAGAAGATCCCCCCACTCGTAGATCCGGCCCACTCAGCAGTTTGGACGTGCATAGACACGACAAACAGACAGACAGACGGAGTTTCATTCAAAGTGTGGCATGTAGGGAATGTTGCTCGCTTCGCTCGCAAACGATAGATCCCTAAGGGTAGGTTTAACTTCTGTAAGGGATGCTGCTCGCTTCGCTCGCTTGAGGAAGTTATACTGCCCACCCAACTTGGCAGACGTTTTTTTCTGTTGGAAATTCTTACAAACAAATTAAATCTTATAAAACTACGTGGAACCACAAAAAGTTTATTAGGGAATGCTGCTCGCTTCGCTCGCTTGAGGAAGTTATACTGCCCACCCAACTTGGCAGACGTTTTTTTTCTGTTGGAAATTCTTACAAACAAATTAAATCTTATAAAACTATGTGGAACCACGAAAAGTTTATTAGGGGATGTTGCTCGCTTCGCTCGCAAGGTATACCTGTATATGTGTAGGACAAAGTCCGTATTTATTCTGTTGAAATGGCTCTCGCTTCGCTCGCAAGGTAACCTATGTATACCTGCTCGCCTCGCAAGGTATTGCGTAGAAGTGCAAATGGGAACCCCCCTGTGAGGGTCCCTTCTGGTAAGCAACGTTGTGAAACGGGCAGCCCGGGTCGATTAAAAATGTCATATTAAACGGTTCCCCTCGCTTCCGCTGGCAATTCGACCGAGTTCTCGTCACTTTTTTCGATATCCGATTTCGGATTCAGATTCGGCGGACCCAAAGCTGTATTTCGCCCGCGAAAACCGTTCCGAAAAACGTACCTTTATGGGGTATATTTTAATCGGAAAAAACGTAGTTTTTGTCGGACTTTTCGAGAAAACACGGTCCGTACTTTCGCACTTTTTTGACGCATTTCCCGATACTTTTTTCGCGATCCGATCGCGCCGTCGTCTTTCTCGTTTCAAGACCTACGAAACCGGTATTTTTCCGGAATTTTCGACGGCCGTTTAGAGGGGTTGGGGAAGCGGGGAAGTCCAAAAAGCGCACATTAATTATTACTTCGACCCCCCTCCCGCCCTACGGCCCATGGTTCGGGTGGGATTAGAAAATTTTAAATTCGCTTATACACCCTATCGGAAAATCCCAAGAAGATCCCCCCACTCGTAGATCCGGCCCACTCAGCAGTTTGGCCGTGCATAGACACGACAAACAGACAGACAGACGGAGTTTCATTCTTATTAATAGTATAGATAGATATCCAAAGCTGAAACAAATCACAGGCAGCATTACCCCACAGGAGGCAACAGTTTTGTTAGTTTCGAGCACCGATGATTTCACCATGTACGTATCCGTATGTAAATAACTGAGCGAATAAAGAGTTCAAAATTCGGAGGAGAAAGTCAGTAAAAATAAATAAATAATACATGAAAATTTCACACTTTAGTTCTTAGCGTCACGCTGCATCGATCATATTAAACATTGAACTTTCAGGAACTTTCATCATGTTATTTTAAAACACATTCAATACCTAGTTTATCTTGTATCTGCATTTTTCACATTCATCTACTTCCAGTTAGCATTCGATTCGTTAGTTAGTATTCGACTGTTATTGTTCAAACAGTTTGTAGTTATTCGATAGTTACTGCACGTGTCACAGGGGGACGTATCTCGTATCGAGGTACATATGTGAATTACAATATGCGTACTGAACCATCAGAAATCAGTTACACATCAAAGATTACATTGTAGCAGTATCTTCATTCGTTTTTTTCCAATATGACAACATCATTTGTGATCTTGGGATAAATCCATTCTGATCTCAAATAGTACGAACGTGAACCCTTAGGAAAGTATTACGTTGATGTAACTAAGTACTATTACTAACTACCGGAACGAAGTTCAAAACGGTCGATACTTTTCCGGTACTTTAGTGAAAGGGTGGGCATCACTTCGTGCAGGAATAAAATACCATCTGGAACCTTGAATATTTGAAAACAGATAAGAAAAGTAAATCTAAAGACGTTGTTTGATTATATAATTGCAAAACACACATCACACACATGGTACAATACGGTACATCACGGTATGCAATGTATTTCTTCTCGACATCCACTCATAGATTTTTTTTTTCCAACCAAATTCCAATCTAATTTTCATTATATATTTTTTCAACTTTATATATATAATTATGCATATATAATTATATATATATATATATATATATATATATATATATATATATATATTTAACAATGAATAATTTTTTTAATAAGGCTTAACGAATGGTGTAGCAATGGTGTAACGATCGTCTCTTTTTTCTTCGATTCAGCTTTTGGCCATCCTTTTTCTTTCTTTTTCTGTTTCCAGCGCTTGCCTAGTCGTGGGGCCGCGTCGGCATCGTCCTTTTGATGCGGAAGCATCTACCGTACCCGGAGGGAAGCGTTTCGTTTGCCTTCATGTGATATAAGTCGAAAATGCAAAGTTCGTTATTCCATCCCTCGTAGACGATCGTATTCTTTATGCCTGTTTTTGATTTCTGTGGAAGAAACGAAGTTAGATATACTCGAATATTGATATATTGACTTTGAAGATCATAAATTTTGCAAGATAAAATATATAAATCCCCTTAGACGCTGGTAATTCAAGATTACAAAAGCTATAAATTTAGAACAGCTCTAACTAACCTCTTGGTTTAATATTGAACCTATTTGCTAAATCTATAAAATTCCATGCTGTACACCGACTAATATACAAGGCAATTGGTATTCGGATTCAGACTCGGATATCCTTCCTATCCACATCCAAGCCCGAAAGTTATACGGATTCCACCTATCGAAACAAAGTAGGTACAGCTTCGAAGGTGAGGAGGGCCCTAGCAGACAGAGCTACCTTTTTAGCGCATTTTCTTTCAAAAAAAAAAAAAAGATAAATGAGCTATTGTGTTCACTTTGTCCGTTGATGTATGTATGTATGTGTGTCCTCTTGAAATCGTTTTAAATGCCACTTCCCGACGTCCGATTTTGATGAAACTTGGTATGGATATGGATTCTGTAACATGGCGGAGGTAATGATGTATCAAAGGCCGCTGTCGCATGAAAGGTTATTGATCAGCGGAGTGAACTCCAAAGCCATTTTGTCTCCTAATCGATGCAGGAAGCTGAAATTTGAGAGTAAGACTGAAGGAGAATGCTGAAGTCTGCAACAATGGCTGAGGGGCCATTGTACTGACTTTTTGCTACGAAACCACTCCTTACTATGGTAACTCTTTATATTATATTTATAGGTGTATATATCAGAAATAAGTGGACAATATGAGTACACAGATTAAAGGGGATTACTTGGATGTTTTATTCAAAGATGTAGGTGTTGCTTCAAATAGATTCTACGGAATCTATCTCACTAACCTGGGAGGAATTCACCAATAGTTGGTTTAACAGTTTGAATACAAAACACTGCAGGATTTTTTTTGGGTAGAGTGAACTAATCTGATGGGATTCGCTAGAGAGGATAATCAATAGGTGTATGTTATATACTATACCAAATCGTCATGCAAGAGGAGATAGATCAAGGACTCATGGTTTAGTAAGGCGTCTCGAAGCAAGTAAGGGGGAGGATGGATGTGGTGTTTGTTCACATGCTTTTTGTTTTAGGGCATTTTTTAATTGTTTGTCGATGAATTGGGATGTTGTACATTCATTTTGCTTTCGTTGTTTGTGGTATCGCCAGTATTGCCATATCGAAATAATGAAATTGATTAGACAAACAGCAGAAAACAAGACAGTTTAGGAAAAATATAGCGTTGCCCTATCACAGTTCACGTGACATCAAAATCACGGCAACCGCGCCTCTCTCCCGTTACGTTTGGGTTAGCATCTTCATTTGCTTCCTCAAGACGATGGTGACGGGTGACGTTCAGTTGAAGTCGCCTATTTATTTAGTTTTTGGAACGGGAGCTGATTCGTGTTAGTTCGTTTTGTTTTCGAACAAAAGCTAAGCTTTCGTATATAAAAACCACCAGTGAATAACCAATGAAACCAATCAATGATAACCATAAAAAACACGTGGTTTTCGGTCACTCGCAATCAATCACCCGTTGATACACTTTTGGAATTGTATCCTATGTCGTGTATTGAGTAGGAAGTTGCTGGGATATATTAAAACTTCTAGTTCCGCCCTGTTGGTTTTAAAAGTGCCTACCATCAGAGCACATTAGCTTAGTAACATAAATAACTTTTACAAATTCACAATTTACAACATTACAAGTACTAATGTTTTATGTTTCAAAACGGTTCACAAGTCGCCAATATTATTAGAGAAATTTATTGTCTAGGTGCCGGAAATATTAGCCAGCGAAAGCATAAATTCAGGGTCACGCTCAGTTTATTCAGACATGACAAATTTCCTCTTAAACTGCAAAGTGTACATTGTACTGTCACGTTTGCCCTTTTTTTGTCTGACGTATTTTTTCTCAGCTTCATCTCGGAAATTATTATGGAGGACTACCATTAGACACATTCTTAGTATGTAGGCTGAATCCCCAATTACCATATTATTTGGAAACACAACTCGCTCCATTTGCTCAAATAGACGGCCTTTTAAAAACACACGCATGCCGTTTACCCACACTGTCAGGCCATTTCGTAATACCTACACCAAAAACGCTGTTTAATGAATGATTTCAATGATTTCCATGATGGTTGACGAAAGCTTCACCAAGCCGTGGGTGTGCCAATAATGATCACTGTACCATCGAACCTAGAAAACCCAGCAATACGACACGTAGAAGATGCTACCTTTTCTTCAATATTTTGTGTCCACGCTGGTTAACAGTCGGACATCGACCACTGCCACGAATATTTTAATTAAACATCATATTGTTCATATCATTTACGGTATGTTTCCGTCCTTTACTCCACATTCGGTACAATTCAGCATACACCTACTCGTTCATACTATGTGCAACACTATTTTTAGTTCAATGAGAAAAGAGAGCCCGATTCTTCCTCAATCCACTCTACTTTGACAAGAGATGTTCTGAACCTCTCTTTATACTCAAAATCTCTCAAAAAATGAAAGATAATTCTTCGTTCTAAGACTTTTTCCAACGGCCTCAATTCGTATGAAAAGTATCCTCATCATGGGCCCCCAAATCGAACATCATGTCTTCCAACACCACGCAAGCCTTGAAACACTTGAATACTTTTTGAACGAATAAATCTCACACAAATATAAAATTTTACAGGAGAACTTTAGCTTTTAGGAATGATCCTAGCATGCCCCAATATTTCAATGAACGCTAGTAATTTGTAGGCCTTTGGCAGTTACTTATAAGATTAGCAAAAATTACTTATAATATTAGCGACTTGCAGCAATATTATTAGTACTTGTAACTTTTATTAATATTAGTTACTTTGCCATTGTGCAACAAAGAGACAAGAACCGGTTTTATATACTGCTTTCGAAAAGTGTAGTCGTAGTTTTCAATTTCGACGTTAAGCATTCGGCCATTCAGATGGAATCCTTTGTTTCCAGCGTGTGATGGACCATGTTTTTTCACTTGATCGAATAAAAAGGTTCATTATTGAAAATAGGTATGCGTTCGAATTAGCTTGGGGTACCTATCTGTACTTTTGGGGTCAGCACGGCTGGTTACAAAAGTACCCCGCGAACTAACCTAATAAAAACCATAGCAGAAGCTGGAGATCTTTTTCAGCCATTGATTGATGCAGTGCAGCAGCTAACTCAGTTGAAGGAGTGCATAGCCAGCAGAGAAAACGCTTTTATGAACCATTCCTAGAGTCACCCGGTCTGACGAAATTCAAATCGTTGATGTTTTATACCGTGTTCATGGAGGACAAGTCACTTGAGATGAAACATCATTCGGTGTGATATCAATCTAATATTCAACTGTGTTCACTCTTTCAAAACTAAAGTAATTACGTGGCACAAAGATCTAATATTATAGGTAAGTACATTAATCGGAATCGGTATACCAACACGTTGGCTTGACTGCTTACATGCTTATAAACTGCCAGTATTCGTTTCGTATCTCTCTCTATCTTTTCAGGAACACTGTAGCCACTGTTGTAATCGTACGAAGGTGCCATATATTCCATAGTACCAATCGGCTCAGCAGAATCATTGGCATCCTTCACTGTTGATTCCTGATGATTCTGAAAATCAAATTTCAAAAATTGAAATGCTGAAGGTTCACTTTACCCTTCAGAAACATTTAGCAAAAATTTAGCTCGTTAAATATCCATTTCCTAATACTCCTGACAAATTATTTCATTTGTGGTGATTGAACACATTATGATGGAAGGGGCCAAAAAATGTATGGATTACAAAAAATGTGTACATTGGTGAGTTCAATCTCAGAAATTCGTAATATCTGAAGTCAAATATGGTACCAAAACTAACTAAGAAATAAAAATTGCACCATACACATACACAATTTTCTTACATTTGGGAGACAGAAAAGTGTTCGCCAAAAATATGAATTTCCATTGGCATTTTACGTTTTAGACCATTCTGAACAACTATGGTTTTGTTTTTGTCAGTGCGTTTGTCCGAAAATCGTTGTAACAGTCCTAGTTTCAACAGTTTCTAACAGAGTATGATGACATTTACAAAGAATGTGTGAGATCTGTTGACGGTCTGCTATCAGTTTCATTGCTCAATAATTAGTAAATCCGTCTGGCAACGTTATATCCATCTATCCTGACTCTTTATCTAGATCAACCTGATGTGATCTCCGTTTTATTATGAACTAGCTTAGTTTTCTCGGTCACTTCACTCGCTCGGAATGGCTATATAGATCTGAAGGTCTTTACTTTTGAGTAGGACGTGTAAAGTGATTTGAAATGGTGGATCACTAAGGGTGATCTGAAATGTGTAGGGGATGTTGCTCGCTTCGCTCGCTCTCTGTAGGTTGTGTAGATGCAATGGTATATAGTCCTCATACCATACACCATCAGAACTACAGCCCATAGTTCGGGTGGGGATGGGAAATTTGAAAATTGCTTACAATCCATTTCTATAGCCAAACCCAAGGGAATGGCAAAAAAAAAAATTAATCTTAAAATGGGGGAAAAACGAAAATAATTAATTTATGTTTAATAATTTGCTGTGTTTTCTATGTGGGACCACATAAAGTTTATTAGATTTAACACAGATAGATCATTTATCTGCGTAATAGGGCTATCCAATAAAGACCATGTGGAACCACGAAAAGTTTAGTTTTAAGAAAATTACAGTTCTAACAGAACTTTACAGTTCAAAGTAAAAGTAAAATTTTTGTACGGATTTAAATTTTGTACTCAAATAAAGATTACCTACAGTCCATGGTTCGGGGATAATTTGAAAATTGATTGCAATCCCTTTCAATAAAAATCCCAAGGGAACGGAAAAAAAGCAAAAAAGATAAATCTAATAAAACTAGGTATGTGGAACCACGAAAAGTTTAGTTTTAAGAACATTTCAATTCTTCAACTAATTCTATACATCCATGTAACTAAATATGAGGAAGTTATACTGTCTATCCAACTTGGCCGACGTTTTTTTCTGTTGGACATTACTTTCAAACAAATTAAATATATAAAACTATGTGGAACCACGAAAACTTTATTAGTTTTAATAAAGATAGGCCATTATTTTATCAGTGTAGAAGGGCAAAGATCCTTTTCCTCGTCTATTTTTCTGTTAAAGAGTCTTTCAAATGCGAGAGGTTCCTTCCTTCAAGAGGTTCGAAGGCTAAGTCCTTACCTACACAAGTTTCGACGGAAAAGAAAGAGCGGTAGCTCGAAAACCAACGTTTTCGTCAACATTTTCGTTCACAACAATCGGAAAATACCATTTCAAGTCTCGAAACTCGCATGAGGCCAAAGTGGAACTCAAATATTTTAAGACCAACCCGAGCAAAAACCGTCGACATTTACTGTGTCTAAAGCGAAAAAACTGAACAACTCGTAAACGAGTTCCACTATCTGATTTACAAGCAGATACCATGTTACATGGATATGTCTTTGATTGGGGATTTCATAACGGTTGTCCTCGAGAGTTATAAACAAATCGTTTATTTTTAAACAAATCCCTGGGCCGCATGGCCGCATCCCGACTAATTCCAACAAAACAACGGTTTACTTATTATAACTGTGGAGAGAAGCCACTACAATGAGTTGTTGTTAATAGTCGACTGTTGTCAAGAGGATGAAAATGTTTCCTATGGAGTGGAGTAAATGATGCTATTGCTTTACGTTAAGAATATTGTAACCTGCTTATTAAAATTGTTTATACTCGTAGTCCAATGAACTTAGTTTAGGAATGTAACCAGGTACGCAAGGAGGGGGGAATTGGTAGCTTGAGATGTGAAAATTTATCACATAAATCAAGCCCTTTCCAACGAGTGGCGAACGATTCATGTGCGATGAAAACTGCGGAAGTTCCATTCCCCTAGCAATGGCTGGGTTGTACGTGAAAAACACTGAAATTTTTTTTTTTTTTTTTTTTTTTGACAAGTTTTATTGCGCCAAGTAATAACAACTTATAAGCAATATTCATGTGGTTACTTTATATATACATTTTCTTAAGATCTAATATACTTCACTTTAGACTTATTGTTCTGATTATTGATTCACTAGTCTTGACGTTCATTTTATTTCACTTAGTTCATGCGGTTTAGTTCTTTTAAGTCTTCTAAGTAGATCTTCGGTGTCAAGGAGCTGAACGACATCCTCGTTAACATGATCTCTAAGCCTCAAAAGATGATTGACGGCTTGTTTGCGGATAACCTCATTGACAGATTCAACTTTCAACTCATAGTGTAATCTGTCGTTTCTGAAGTATCTGTATGCATCAACGCAGGTACGCAAAACATTATTCTGAAAGCGCTGAATAATGTTGCGGTTACTTTGTGCAGTGCACCCCCACAGTTGCGCACCATATGTCCAGACAGGTTTGAGGACTTGGTTGTACAATATGAGCTTATTGTGGATAGACAGTTTTGAGTGTCTTCCCATAAGCCAGTACATTTTCCTGAATTTGATAACTAGTTCAGACTTTTTCTTTTTAACATGTGATTTCCACCTCAGTTTGGCATCGAGTGTCATCCCAAGATATTTAGCTTCATTGGCATAAGGAATCGCCTTGTTGTCAAGGAAGGCTGGCACGTAGTTGATCCTTTTATTTGTGAAATCAACATGTACAGACTTCGCTTCATTCAATCTAATTCTCCATCTTTTTGTCCATTCATGGATGCGGAGGATGGAGTGGTTTAATTTTGTAACTGATTCGATGTTGGTTTCTCCTGTCGCCAAAATTGCGGTGTCATCTGCAAACGTCGCAGTTATATTTTCCTCAGTTTCTGGTAGATCTCGAGTGTAAAGCAGGTACAGTAGTGGGCCTAGTACACTGCCTTGTGGCACTCCAGCATGAATCTTCGAAGGTTTCGAGAAAGCGTCGTCTTGTTTGATTCGGAAGTATCGGTCGGTCAGATAAGACTCCAGAATTGCTGCATAGCATGCTGGTAGAATTTTGCGAAGTTTGTGAATAAGCCCTTCATGCCACACTTTATCAAATGCCTGTGACACATCCAGAAAGGCTGCAGAGCACACTTTTTTCTCTTCGAATGCTTTTTCAATGAGACTTTTACGTAATTCTGTGGACTTGGTCTATGGTGGAATGCTGTTTTCTGAAGCCAAATTGGTGCTTTGGAATAAGTTTTCGTTCCTCTACAACTACTAGTAGTCTCTTATGAAGGAGTTTTTCAAATAGTTTCGAAAGCAAAGGTAGGAGTGAAATAGGCCTGTAGGACTTTAACTCATTTGCCGGTTTGCCTGGCTTGGGAATCATGATTACTTCTGCCATTTTCCATAACTGAGGGACGTAACGAAATTTAATGGCACTATTTATGATTTTTGTTAACTTGACTATGGTCTTTTGGGGAAGATATTTCAGGATTAAACCAGTGATCAAGTCATATCCCGGTGCTTTTTTTGGGTTAATCTCCTTCTGAATTGTTCTTTGTACTTCTTTGACAGTGACAAATGGAATGGAAATATCTGGTTCCGACGGCTGGACCACTTCAAGAGGTTCTTCATCAGGCACTCCAGGGTTTGTTGTGAAAATATCAGCCAGATGATTTGCAAAGACATCTGCTTTTTCTTGATTGCTCCTTATCCACCTACCTGTTAGTTCGTTATTAAGGGGCGGAGCTTGCACAATTGGTCTTTTTAAGTGTTTGGTAGCTTTCCAAAGGGAGTAGTCTGTATCCCTACAGTTGGTTAGAGATGAAACAAGGTTCTCCATGGTTGCATCATTTATCTCCTTGACCATCTGTCTCAGCTCATTTGCAGCTTTATACCAAGCAGCTTTGTGCACTCGGCTTCGCGTTTCTTGCCATTTTTTTCTTGCTTTGCGTTTTCTCATAATAGCTTTCATTATTTCCCTTGGATAGTTCAAGCCTTTTTGTCGCTTTTTTATAATTGGTGTGTTGCGGCTGACTACTGTTTGTATGCTACAAACGAGTTTTGCTAGTTCACTGTCTATTTCTTCTGGGGTGTCTAGAGAATCGTTGAGATCAATTTCTTGGTTTATTTCAATTCTGAAGTTGATCCAGTCTGTTTTGTTGTTAGTAAGTGTCGGATTTTGTTGAGCTTGGATGATCCAGTCACTTAACGTAAGAATAATGGGCGAGTGATCTGAACTTAAGTCAAAGCATTCTTGTACTAACAGATAGTTTGTTGATATGTTTTTGGTAATGAAGAAATCAATGAGGTCAGGAAGTTTCTTTCTGTCTGTTGGCCAGTATGTTGGTTTGCCTGTTGAATGTGGTTCACAGTTATGATTAGATGTGTACTGGTACAGTTCTCTTCCTCGTGTAGAGGTAATTCGGGAGCCCCAGTATGTGTTTTTGGCGTTGAAGTCCCCTCCGATGATAAACCGATTTCCCAGGTGCTCAAACGCATCAGCAAAATCTTCTTCTTTGACAGTGTGTTTTGGTGGTATATAGATGCTCGCTACTATGGTTGAGAATGACTCCATTTTTACCTCTATTGCACTAATCTGGAACATTTCTGTTTCAATCTTAGTGAATTCGTGATGGGAGAGATTTTCTTTTATGAAAACAGCACTTCCTCCTTGAGCAGCATTGCTTGGGTGAAGTGCATGGTAGCATTTGTAGCCCCTTATTTTGCAATAAGATTCTTTAGTAAAATGTGTTTCTGACACAAGACAAATGTCAATTTTATTTATCTCAAGCACTAATTGGAGCTCACTTTTTCTAGATATGAGCCCATTTGCATTCCATGACATAATGTTGAGATATTTCATGGTTATTTCTTCGATTTGGATTGGAGTTTACTTTCCAGTGCTCCGATTCTTCTATTGAATTCAGTGAATCGTTGATCAATTTGGTTTAGACGATCAAGAATAACAGTTAATGGGTCAGCATGTTTCTCATTCAACGTAGGTTTTTGCTGAAGCGTTTGGACGTTTTTGAGGACTTGCGCGTATGTTTTTAAGTTTTCTCCCCCTTCTCCTTGTAAGTAGGGAGTTGAATTTTTTTCCCGAAGAACTTGTGACGGTGTCTTGACAGTGAATTTTGCACTTTGCTGTTTTCGAGTGTTCTCCTTATACTTCTTTTGGGCCTCGATCGCAACTATGCATCCTCTGTAGCTTGCGGGATGTTCGTTTGAGTTACAATTGACACATTTTGGGTGTATTGAAACGGGCTTGGGGCAATCTTTTGTCGCATGGTTCTTACCACATTTGACACATTTTGTCTCAAGGACACAATAATTCTTTGTATGTGCAAAACCTTGACAGTTTTTGCATTGTGCAACAAGGTTAGGAGACTTAAGACTGTCCACAGCAATTTTCGCTCCATGTAAGGATGTAATTGCATGTATATCTTTTATGTTAGTCCCATTTTCAAAGGCAACTATGCACATGTCCAGGGCGTTTTTCGTTTTCCACCCTAGTTTGCGTGTGACCTTTACTTTTCCGAGATCAGGGTATTCTACTTGGAATCGGCGCTCTATCTCTGTTTCAGACAGAGATTTATGTATACCCTTGATCATGACTGAATAGGGTCTAGTCTGTTTATCTTGGTACGTGTGAAATTCACATTTTTCGTTTCGAAGGAATTCACTTAGGTTCCGAAATCCATCCGAGGTAGATGGGTTAATCTTAACCTGATTATCCCTCATAACAGTGACTTTGGAATTTGGAGCATGTTCATGCACCGCTTCCTCAATCGTTTTATAATTATCGGTGATTTTATGCAAGTAGATTGGTGGGGGTTTCGGGTCCTTGGTTTTTAAAATTTGTTTTGTTTTATTCTGCGTTGGAATATTACCCTTGGATTTCTTCCTTTTACGCTTTTGGGGATCAGAGAATTCCTTTTCTGATTCGTCGACATCTTCGCTCTCGTCTGAATAATAGCGCACAGTCGACTGTTGTGGCTTCAGCGATTTTTGTGAGCCTAGTTGTTCGATTTTCTCCTTGAGACATTCGATTTGCTCATCGCGCTGCTTTAATAACCCTGACTGCAGAGTCACCTTTCTTTTCTCCTCCAAGACCACTTCGTTTGAACACTGAAATTGTGACACAAATTTGACATCACGGAAATTTTTGGTTGACCCTCCAGAGCAAAGACATATCCATGTCAAAAAAAAAAAAAAAAAAAAAAAAAAAAAATGCGGGGAATGAATTTTTTTCGTCATTTTTCGCTTAATTTTTCTCGGTGATTCCTGCAGAAGACCGCATCTTTCAGAAAATTTTTCTGTAACTAGGCAATCGTATCTACACACGAAAAACTATTAATAATTATAATCAATAATGAATCGCACATATTTATGTACTTTGTTGAACACTACATATTGTCCTGCACGTAATGTAATGTCCACGTAAAATCAAATTAGACGTTGCAGTTTTTTTTGCATTATTGTCATGTGCCCAACACTGTCTTAACTTCATACCCGTAAAAATAATAGGTATTTACGACATACCTTAGATTTGCTGACTTTAGTATTGGAATCTGGTGCGATTTCTCTCATAGTAAATAATGATTTTCTAGCGCGTGATGCTCCAACTATCATCAAGGTCAACATTAGTATTCCAATCTTCATTGTGTAATGAATGCTCACGTATTTCAGCAGTAATTAAAATTGCGCTCCGTGAAATCTGCTTTATATACGGATCAATTCCAAAACTACTCAAGTTTGTCGTAATACTCCAAAAGTTTTCTAACTCATGAAAGCTATTAGAACTCAGAAAACAAAGAACTGTTTTATCGTTCACCTCAGAAAGAATCATATCATAATAGGTACCTTTGAGTTTTTTTTTCCAATGATGAAACTTTGTAATTGACCAAGAAGAAAAATATTTCAACACCCTGTAATGAACAGGGTGGGGGTAATTATTAAAATTCCCGCTCTGTCTACTATGTAACAAGCAGATAATCGCTCTGCTTACCTTTTAATAGGGCTCTGCTACCAGCACTCGCTTGAGTGCAAAAATAGGAAACTAAAACACCTTCCAACAAGACAAAGGGAATCAAGGCAGTAAAATAAAAAAGTCCAGTCATGCAGCATGACCCCATGAGCGAATTTTTGAAGAAATCTTCGACATTTCAGTCGCTATTGATCGTGTAGAGAAATTTTAGGTTATGATTTTGATAGACAAACATGGAATCAAATTATTAAAAATAATTAGTTGGTACTCATACTTTATTATTATTAAACTAATCTTGTAGATTTAAAGACGCATGGTTCTAGGATTGGTTATACAGGGAAACTTCCATAAGAGTAGTTCAATCTGAATTTGGACAATGTTTCATGCAAATATTACCGATTTTTACAACTAGCGAACGGCATTATTTCGATTTTTGACTAATTTTTCAACTTTGAAATTTTTGAAAACTTGATACATAATCTTATAGGTAATTTTACGCTTATTCCGAATATACCACATGTTAGTATGCTGAAAAAATTATTTCGAACAACAAATTGCAAAAAACAGGCTATTTTGAAAATTTTGACTATATTTGAAAATTTCAACTCGAAGTTGTAATCCGATCATGCTGGCCAACGAACTTGAACTTTCGTTTTGTGTCCTTAACATTTTAGAATTTGTTTGAAGTTTCTAGCACAATTCTACGGACAGTTATCGTCAGGAATGACACATACATATATACATACATACATACATATATACACACATACATAAAAAAAATTCGTTAAACTTCAGAATATGATTCAGAATAGCCTGAAACGGATTTCTGCATAAAATGTTTTCAAAAATTCACATTCTACAAATTTTGAGGCGAGAGCAATAGCTTAATTTTCTTCAAAAATTAGCTAAAATGTAGAAATAAGGGGAAATAAACTGTACTTGTTGAAATGAATAAAGGGCAGAATACGCAGTGAAAATAAATAAAGGATAAATCAGAACCTCGTATAAAAGAAGGGGAAATGAACCTAAAATAGAAAATAGGGAAACGAACCAAAATGAAAAAAGATATAAAATTAAATTAACTTAAATTTACGCAACTAACCTGGTACCTCACAACAGGTGGAAGACTCAGGTGGCTAACTCACAAGGAACTAATCACTTGAATTAAATATGAAAAAGGGAAAATAAAGATAGCACGTGGCTATATATAACAAAAATAAATATAATATACGACTTGAATACAAGAACAAGTACGAAAAAAATGCGTTATAAATCGAGAGCTTTCCAACGAGTGGAGAACGATTATTGTCCGGTGAAAACTAAAGAAGTTTCCCCAGCAACGGCTTGGTTGTACGTGAAAATCAAAAGAAAATTAGGAGTATTCATGGTTCATTTCAATTGGATTACTGCTTTATGATACCTAAGTATAATCATGAATGTGTGGTCTGAATTTTGAGTGAGAAGGTGAAGGGTATTAGGTAGTGAAATAAATGCAATTGGCTAAGAACAACACTCCCAGGCGGAGACGTTTCTCCGGGATAACGGAAACTCGGGCCACGTAGTTTGTGATGAAATTCCAACAGAATCGGCGGTAGATTTTGAACGATGGAAAGCCATCGAAACGATGATTATCTGAAACGCTTGCATACGAGTCTGCAACACATTGGAACATTTTATGTCTTTAGTTGCAGAATCGTATGCAAGCTCCAAGAGCCACCCAGCTGATCCGGACCCTGGGCATCTTCAAGTAAATGTCCTAAAGTGGCTACATACGAAATTGCAGCTTCCTAGAGTGTAAAGCATAGAAATTAGCTTTAAGAGTCACTCATCTGATCCGGACCCTGGGTATCGTCAAGTAAATGTCCTAAAGAGGCTACACACGAAATTACAGCTTCCTAGAGTGTAAAGCATAGAAATTAGCTTTAAGAGTCACTCATCTGATCCGGACCCTGGACATCGTCAAGTAAATGTCCTAAAGAGGCTACACACGAAATTACAGCTTCCTAGAGTGTAAAGCATAGAAATTACCTATTAAAATTATTTAACCACCGCTTCACAAATCAAATCATCCTCACAATGTTTGGATCACCTACTATGAATCAAATCATCGAAACACCAGCTCAATGAAATCATCAGAAATTAACTAGCGGTTGCAATCATGTTCACAATATCAATTATTGAGAATGATCACCTGTGTGTAAACAATCATTCATATAACCATGCTCATAACTCAGCTTGTTGGCCACGCACTTCGCTGAAGTTAACATAATATGGTTGGATAAATCGAGAGCTTTCGAACGAATGGTCAACGAATTTTGTGGGATGAAAAACGACGAAGTACCATTTTCCTAGCAACGACTCGGTTGTAAGCGGAAATCATCAGAAAAACCAACCGTAACGCTTTTTTACGCTTTTTGTTATAGCTTTTTAGTTTATGTGCCAATGTAAAGACATAAATTGTCAATTATTATGACATTCATCATTTAAAAATTTTATGAAATTATTGCACTTACCCAGTGTTGGGCATAATCTTATCGTCGAATACGAATACGATTGTAATCGCGATAATTAGTCTTTGATTCTGAGTCAACTGTGATTACATTGGTATTCGTGTAATCGTATTCGTCTGTTGGCGATTACACGAATACGTCCCATTAAAGTGCTACACGGCCATCAATTTGAATAGGGCGTCCCTCCTATAATATCATCA
Source organism: Adelphocoris suturalis (assembly GCA_030762985.1). Lineage (NCBI taxonomy): Eukaryota > Metazoa > Arthropoda > Insecta > Hemiptera > Miridae > Adelphocoris > Adelphocoris suturalis. The sequence continues at coordinate 116,885,086 of CM061042.1, forward strand.
GAAATCATTAGAAAACCAACCGTGAGGCTTTTTTGTAACGCTTTTTTTTAAAGCTTTTCTTATCGCTTTTTTCGTTTATTTGCTAAAGTAAAGATATAAAATGTCAAAAATTTCGTGACACGTTGGCGTAACGTTTTTCGCTTGTTAGTCTCCAAGGCTAAAGCATGCTTTGTGACACATCCGCGTAACGTTGTTCGCTAGTTAGTCCAAGTCTAAAGCATGTTCCATGCTTTAAAAAAATCCGCCCGTCCGCCGTCTGCGACTTTTTTTCCGAAAATACTAGACCAAACTGAAACTTGTGTTAAAAATCACATTTGGGGTCTAGATGGTCTTAAAAGCTCGGCATCAATTTTTATCAACGCTAAAAAGTTGTATTAAAGGACTAAACATGAAGAAAATCAAAATCTCGAAAACTTTCCAAATAACAGTTATGATTTTTTGCTCGTTAATGATAAATTTAATCCCAAAGAATCGATTAAAACTACCCTCAACGCTGTACGTTGAATAGTTGGCTTTCCGTAAGGGCTTGAACATCGAAATAAATCTCTGAATTCGTAAGGGTGAGAAGATAAGGAAATCGCGCTGCCAGCGGAACTATTGAGTAGACGATAAAGCTCGAAATTCCACCAAAAATCGCTAGATAGTGATACGGGAATACATAAAAATTGCCTTGTAAATATCACCTGATCTGATGCCTATATTGGAATTATCAGGTGAAATAGTTCCAATGGAATATATTCAGTGCGTTCCGAATCACGATCGCAACGCCACTTTCGCCCCAAAATAGACACCATTTGCCGTTCCGTTTCCTGCTATGATCGCCCATTTCGCCACATCGATGACGTCACGGATTTCTCCCATCCTTCGACACTTCTTAAGGCAAACTTAAATACGGCGGATGAATCTTCCATCATCGACCCACGTTTGGAGGTGGGTCGGCGCGGTCGTTGTGATAATACCGGCGATAAGATAACAGATATCGCAAATTTTGACATTTTTATGTCTTTACTTTGGCACTTTGACAGAAATCGTTCACCATTCGTTGGAAAGCTCTCGATTTATCAAGCATTTCTGTCGTACTTGTTCTTGGTATATCTGTATGTCGCAATTTTATATTTATTAATGCTATTAATGGATGTAGTAAACAATGCCGCTTGCGTTGTTGTTATTAGTTTCCACATTAGAAATCACTTCGAGAAAACGCCAAAATGAAACGGTGGGTAGAGATAATTGATTTATTACAAGATTTAATGGAAATCATTGAAACTGTTACAATTGTAATGAAAATTATTGTTTTACACATTATTCTTCAAAATTATTTGTTCAAAATAGAATCCAATATACTTCTATTCTTGAACTAAAGGCATAAAATGTGCCTAGAATGATATCCAAAAACACGTTTCGTGATCACCAATAGAAATTTACCTATCCAAAATGTGCTTCAAAAAATCGTTAAATTCGTATAGTTGAATATATCAATGTTTAGTAATATATGGACCAATTCCATAAATTTCATTTTATACATTAAAGCTCAACCCTTTGCTTGAAAATATAAATTAAGTACATAGGTAAGCAGGTACTAAAAACTTAAAGATCACAGTTTAAATAAAAGCGCGGGATGCGGAAGGCCGAGACGAGGGAATTGCCACCCCTCCGTGACGTCATAGTTGTGAGGAGAAGTGCCTCAACTGGCTTTAACTGGAGTGGCGAAAGTGGCGTTGCGATCGTGATTAGAAACGCACTGATTATAGCGTAGCAAAATCGAGTTTATTAGCTATTGTCTGTGCGATGTACCCACTAGTGAAGTATTGGTACCTAAATTTCTAAATTGAATTTCTTAAATTCCTTCGAAGTCGACCTATATTTAGCGGAAGCATTGTTTTCACTTTCGAGAGATTCAAGAGTTGTGGTTTCCACTAAAATCAAACAGCTGTTCTTTTTTTTACAGTGGTAAAATTTCCACTCGCATTTTGCGTTTAACACTATTCTGAACAACTTTCGTTCCGTGTTTTTCTCTCTCTTTCTCTGTGTGTGTAGTACCTGTGTGTGCATGTCCGCAAATCCTTGTATCAAGCTTAATTTCCACAAAATCCAGCCGCCGGTTCTTATGAAATTACCATGGTGTGTGCGGGTTAGGATGAAGATGGTCCCCTATGAGCTTCGTTGTTCCCAAATCAATACTTCACTCGGCGCATGCGCTAACGTAATTTCCATCAACCATCATTTTCTAGCGCCCCCGTTGTCCGATCTCGCTCAAATTTGGAGGATACGTGAACGAGGTTAATTTGAGCATTCCATAGCAATTTCAACATAATCCTATCATTAGTAGCTATTGCGCATGCGCGAATATGTATTTCTTTTTAAACGAGCATAATTTTGATGGTTTGTATCTGATTTTTATGAAATTTTCAGTGAATGTGCGGGTTAGGCAGTAAATAGTCCACTTTTAATTATATGCTTTTCAAATCATTACTCCGTTTTGCGCATGCTCAAACGTGAATTCCTTCAAGCATCATGTTTTTACGAACTGGATGTCCAATCGCGCTTACATTCGGTGCATAGTTGGGAGCCAATGGTTTAATTATTCCATGTTCATTTCAACCTGATTGCATCATTATTAGTACATGCGCATGCGCGAATGTGTCCTTCGAGAACAAGGCCTAGTTTTCATCAGATTTCGATTACATTTTCTGGGAACTTGTGGGTGGGCTGTAGATTGTTTCCTACCACTTTCATTTTTCTCAAATCATTGCTCCATTCTGCGCTCTGATCAGCTGAGGGGCTCTGAACTTATATTCTTCCTTTACCTATTGATCTTTTATTTAATATTTTTACTGTGAAGCGAAAAATTGCGGGGTCTTGGAACTGTAAAAGTGCGAACCCTTCTCGGAGGCACGGTGCGCCATGTTCTGATCATACATTACATACGGGGTTTAATAATTATTATAGACCCGTAATGATCTGCGTAGAAGGGTTATCTAGCACAGAAATAATAAACCATTGTGTGATGAATCGCAGCTTTTTGTTTTCCTTCCTAGAATCAACATTTCAGAATGTGCAAAAGAATTTTATGGAAATTTAATGGACGATCTAGTAAAATCGTTGTGCCGTTTAATACCACGAGAAAAATAATTTACGCGTTGATGTTATGACTTTTTCTGTTTTGGAAACATGAATCTCCTCTCCTCTATAGGCTGGTTTGAGTATCATTTTTATGATTTCAGTTCTAGTTACAATAGCATTTGTTATACTCCCAACTGCCAAACTTCTTTCGACGTTTTCTACGTTTCTTCATCCCATCCTGATGTCAATTTTATTACCTATTCAACCAGTTTTAGGTAACCAATTGGGTAAATATGCCGGTACTACATGTATATTATGACGAAAAATAGAATAAATAGAAACACCTCTCTAAGCTATAAGTAGGTGGTCAATATCTTCTAAGCTGACTCAAAATATCAACACTCCCTAAACTGAACACTCAACAGTGAAGGCGACATCCTACCCCCCTAGGCGGTCCTTGATGCAGGAGACAGCGATTTTCGGAAACACTTATAAGACCTCTGTGATGATAAGAAGGGATAGTTTTTATCGGACATTCTATTATTCAATATGTTTATTATATAATCCGAAATTAACATTGAGCCCAATTTATCGGTTTACGTGACAAAATTTATTCTAATGGCTAATAGTTTTCATAGAGCTGATCAGAAGATAGGAGATGATGCAGGGAGATAATGTTCTAAAGTCTCTTTCTGGGACTAACAATGAGGGCAATGCGGTGAACTTGAGATATACTTGGTATGAAGTGATAATGTGGTGGTGAGCGGGGAGTGGAGTGAGAGGAGGCGCCGCGACACCTTGTGGTGTTTGGGGTGACCAGGGGCCTAGCAGAGGGGTGTAGGAGAATGGATATTTATTACTTTTACGTGTTATACCCATATAATACACCGCGGCACCATGAGGTGGGTACGTCGTACCTTCGAAGCATGAATATATGTTTTTTTCTAGGTCATATTTTTGTGTTAATACCAATGCTTTTCCTACGCATATTTAATAACATATCCTCTCGACTTTTCGTACGTACTTAGATAATGATATTATTAAGGCAATAACTATTTGAATAGATAGGAGCTCAAATCGAGAAATATAAACATGCGTATATAATTATAGAAGTATAGGTTGTGGTAACTCGAAATATGACACGCCGAGGAGTCTGGACGGGCCTTATGACGTACACAAGCCAACTAGAACTACGATCATACTCAATTGAAAAAATAATAAACCTTTGTGAAATAATTTGCAGCGTTTTTCAGAAGGTGCTCACCGTCTGTAATTACCAATAAACGAATCTTCTCGAATTTAGACTTAGAAGCCATTATTGAGAAGCTTTTCTGTTTTTCTTCCGTCTTGGTGCATGCAGATTTTTATCGTATTTATAAAAGGTTAAGATAAGGAACCCGCCTCAAGACTCAGTGTTTCCAGCAAAAAAGAAATCCACGGTCTAGTTTGAATTTAAATTCCGTTGATTCTACTAAATATCGGAGTAGTGGATGGTTTAGTAAATGACAAATAAATAATAATTGGGTAAATTACTTCCCTTAGCAATGGTTCGTTTCAGCCTGATTTTTTTTTTTTTTTTTTTTTTTAAAGAAAATCGTACCTAATATTGTCATAATAGAAACAATTAACGCTTGGTGCAGATATTTCGGGGGAGACGTAAACGGCGAAGGAAGCCAGTCGTACACGTGTCCTCACTGCGGTCAAATGGGCTTCAGCTTGTCTCTGCTGATCGAGCACGTCAGCGGGGAGCACATCACGCTCAACACGGCTGAGGTCATTTGCCCGATTTGCGCCTCAACCCCTGTCAACCGGCCTAACAACGTTCGACAGGTACCTACAGTTTTACTAGCCCTAAATTATAATAGGTACTTGAGATTGAGTGGCTGAGTAATTATTATTAACTATTTACTAATTAACTCATTCAATCAGTGGGGAAAATAGATATTAATATCCCCAACTATGACATAAATTTAATTTAAGTACCTAAACAAAATTTGAACGATAAAACAAATCGATTAGTATATTAGGAAAATGTCCAGATATTATGAAATATATTAGGAAAAATATAAATGAAATAAATCTTCAATAAGTACACGTTTATTATTTAACGTACTAGTTTAAAATAAACAAACTTTCAGGGGCTCACAGATATAGCCAATGGTATGCACATAAATGTAAAAGTAATATTTTATTATTACCAACTCTGTCGATAGGTTATAGAGTGGTGGATAGATAGACACTTGAAGATTTGAAACACTCACTCCAATGGCCGTGGATAATATACATACTAGACTTATGTAGTATAAGATTTGAGCAACCCTTCCCAGAATACTTTTTAATATAACTTAGAGGTGAATTTGGGAAAGCAGATGGGAGTGGATGGGAGGCGAAAGTCGGCATACCTTGAACTCGGGACTGAAACCAACGACAAAAGAGTTGAGTTTACCGATCCGAAAGGATTTTCTACTGACAAGCTGTTGACAGCATACGATAACAATAACTGTTTGAATTTTAATGCCTGCCGGTACGCGATCTAGGTAGGCGAACAGCTAGGTTTGGCTGACCAAACGGACAGCAACTGCAGCCTCCAGCAACTGAATGATGAATTGTGAAGTCGATGTCTTAGAGGAGCAATATTTTGGTGACAGATGGACACGTTGTGTGAAAATCAGCAGACTATTAATTTTACCTTGCTAGAAAAAAGCAAAGAGGTTATAGCTTACCTGTCTGATGGAAAATGATACGGATGGTAGGAAAACACAAAGATACGTCGAATCTTGCTCTGACAGAAGTAGACAAAAAAAAAATATATATAATTTTTTCAACAAAAAGTACCTAACGGATTTTTTCAGAATATGGAGGTTTGAATTCGGAAGAGCACATGATCGGATAATGACGACGAGATCAGAAGAAAAGGGAAGAAGGAGATGCAAGTCCCCTTTCTTCAACTGCAAGCTCCAGTTAGCAGCACAATGTAGGCAGCCACGCAGCAATCATTTACGACAATCGTATTTCAATATAATTTGAATATAGAATAATCTGTATACGTATTTATATTGCGTGTATAAAACAAATTTTAAAAATAATAGTTGATAATATATCTCCTTTCTCAAAGAAAATGAGAGTTATTTGAAATTAAAATAAATTTCCCTTCGATATGATGGCAGTGATTATCGATCGTCATGGGATACCACGAAAATTCAAAAAAGTGGCGGGAGCTATGAATTTCACGCTTCACACTCCTCACCAGCAGGTACACTCCTCACCAGCAGGTAGACATATCTCTTGGGTTAGATGGATGCCAGGATCCACCGTCTCTTCCATGAATGACCGTAAGGAAATATGTCCCTCCAGAGCTGACAGACTTTACAATGAAAGGTCCATCGTACTGTGGATTCAGCTTGGCTCCGATCCACCCTCTGCAGATGACAGTGTGAAGGTCTTCCGAAGAACTTTGTTTTCTATCTTAAAGAATTTGGGACGGCGAAGTAAATTATAGCAATCACTTCGATCAGAGTTAGCTTTCAAATGTTTTTGGTTAACAAAATGATGAAGCTCATTAAGTGATTACGGTAGGATGCTCAGCTTCATCACAGAGTTGGTAGTTTTTACTAATTTATCATTTATTTATAGTATTTTCTTGATTCTATTTTATTTTAATGGCGGTACCTATCTATAAATCAACTGAAGTGAGTTAGAAAAACTCGGTTAGATAAATGTGTATGGGAACGTCCATGTATATATGTATAACGTACATACATGTATAGCAGTAATGATTAGTTTTTGTTTCCAGGATTTTTTGGGGCACCTCACGCTGGAGCACCGGTACCCGTCGCGGGAGCTGACGGCGTTCTTCGAGGAGCCCGCGTCGCGGCACGTGCCGAGCGGCGTCCGTCGCATCCCGCCGCCACCGGGGCGATCGGCGTCGGGACGCGGACGGCGGCCCCACGTCCACTTCGGCTCCTCCAGCACCATCACCGCCCTCGGCTCCTCCAGAGACAGTCCCGACCCCATCGCCGAGTTCTTCTCGCAGCTCTCTGGAGTCGGAGTTACTCGCCCTCAAGGTACTTCTGGTTTATTATTTTCAATAATAAGCCTATGTGATCTTATAGAAAAAAATTTTTGTAACCCCCCCTCAAACTTCGTCATTTTACGTTTCAAAGTGCGTAGAATCCAAATTTGCAATGTCCGTCCGCCGTCCACCGTCCGCCGTCCACCGTCCGCCGTTCGCCGTCTAGCTGGTCCTAACTTCTCGCCAGCTCGATCTCTCCACGCCCATGGGTGCTATGAGCCAAAAATAGGTGAAAAAGTGTCTTTTTCGAGGCTTTTAAATGAGTATAATGACATGATAGTGCTACAATTTAATATTAAAATCAGGTTAAATGCGAGTCTAACGACGACTTGCGTTTGCTAGCGCGTGATGCGACATCTTACAATTACTGCGTCAACTACTGAGGTTCATTAGTTACCGCTAGAAAGCGTATTTGGTGGTAAAAGTAGTAAAAGTAGGATGGTAGGTAGGTACTCGTCCGTGTCGAGCGTTTGGTTCCCATCTACATATAATTTCAAAACAAATCGAATGAAATCATCCAGAAGGCCGTACGATCTTCCGATCTCTCACTACGAGCATGATGGAGCCGCGACTCAATTATTTCTCGGGGAACTAACGAAGTTTCATCAATGACCCCTAGATAGCAAGCTAGCGGCACGGCATGCTCGTGGCCGCACATAGGTTCCTAACGACAAAAACGGGACAAAAGTCTGCAAAACAGTTAAGTTCGCCTCAAATATTCTTTCCCACATTCGTAATGAAGGTATAGATTGCCCTTGATGGAAAACTGATGAAGAACATTTCATGTTAGATACATTTTCCAAAAATAGCACAAAAATAATCCGAAAATAGACACACACAAAAAAACAACTTTCACAAAAATCAAGTGTCCCCCATGATTTTCAATTTTTTTTTTTTGGTTTATTATTTCCAATAATAAGCCTATGTGATCGTATAGCAAAAAATTTTTATAACCCCCCCTCAAACTTTGTCACTTTACGTTTCAAGGTGCGTAGAATCCAAATTTGAAATGTCCGTCCGCCGTCCGCCGTTCGCCGTCCGCCGCACAGTGGATGGAAACAGCAGTTTTTGTGCAAAAACCTCTTAGATGAGCCAAGTGGTTGAACTTGATATGGATTTTCATGTTTTTTGGAGTGCTGAGTCGATTGAAACCATTCCCAACTCGCTAACTATAATGGCTAATCGGATAGCAACGTTTTAGCGAATTTTCTTAGAAAATGAAGCTATTGCAATGGCTCCAACATTTGTCATCATGGAAATCCGTTTTGAAGTATTCTGAAACGATTCCTGGATTTTAACGCTTTTTCATATGTATATATATATATATATTTAGATATAAGAATGCCCTGTTTTCTACATTAGAAAAGCCGAAACCAGGCATATCCCTATTACTGCACCAAGTATCTACTACCAAAATGATAACTAGTAAAAAAAAAGTGTGGCGATGAATGGCAAATGAGAACCTTTTTTCATTTTTCATAGCGCGAAAGCTGAATCAATAGTAAATCAAGCTGAATAATTATTTTGAAGGAACGTAAGTATAACCGAAATGGGTTACTTAATTATTTTTTATTCACCTGATGTAAAACCGTTTCTTCAATCTTTGGGTATCTTTCGCGCAGATATTTCTCAAAATCACTTCCACTCTTAAATAAAATCTCGCATAGCACTGAATATGGAATTTCAAGAGACGTTTTTTTTACCACGATGTTACGATTTTCTTTTTCCACAATGTGTGTTTAAATGTTAGGTACCACGCTTCCGCCGACGTTGAATGATTTGATAGTGATAGAAGACTACTCTCAAAGAACTATTTTTCTAGACGAAGAACGAATGAATCGTAACATTCATTCTCGGGACAAGGTTCGCACCTAGTGGTTTATTCACTCTGACTCGTCATAGCAGGAGTTGATAGGCGGGTGCCGTCACATACCTTCCTCAACGTTTTCGTTCATTGTGATCACCGACGGCGGAGAACGGCGATCAAATTAATACCCAAGACACTTGAATGAGTGCGTAGTCGGATTATTCCAGTCCCAGGACGACCGGAGATGACCTGCACTTTCGGCACTCTATCAAAGTTAAATAATCACATGATTATTCCAAAAACCCTCATTATCACGGCTTACTCTTGGTGATGAACCAAAAAAATGTGAAAAAATGATCAGGTACACCTAAACATGTATAGAATACATGGTATATTTCGTCTTGGGGAATTTCCCCAGTTTTGGAGGCGTAATAAATCATCAATACCTGCTACACCAAAACCTTAATTTCAAGCATACGACCAATTATCACAGTCAATGCCTTCTCAAAAATTTCTACACGCCCGGATGAGGAAACTAAGGGCTAAGTTTGTGTCTGAAGGTATCTAGGAACAACATAAAATGGAAAAAATTTTTATTAATGCTTTCATTTTTTGAGGTTTTTGCACGCTTCCATCCACTGTGCGCCGTCCGGGCCATAAAAGGCCTAAGAATTGACTTAAAAAACCCGTTCTTTCGCACATAGACTCCATTTGGGGTCTAGTTGGTCCTAACGTTTAACCATCTCGATCGCTTTACTCGCATATATGCTATGGGCCAAAAACGGGCGAAAAAGTGTCTTTTTCGAGGGTTTGAGTTAGGCATAGGCACGCGCGCACGCCTGGCACGCTTGGCAGGGGGTCATGGTGGGTGGTGAGGGGGTGAGCTGGGGTGGAGTAAGAGCACAATCGACTGGGATAGGTCCCAGATGCTTTTGGGATCCAGTGTTCCTACGGTTTTTGTTTGATTCCTATAGAAATTAGCTCCTTGGAATGGATGAGACCACTAGGGTGGCTGTACGATCATCCATTTGCTCCCCATCGGGAGCGCAGCCTGTAACGCGAGAACAGAGATGGGTACTAGAAAAGTGACTGGTGAAAGCCCCAGAGCATGCTGGTTACTAAAGCTGGCTATCTGATTCCGAAATAATAAACCATTATGTAATAATTTGCAGCGTTTTTTAAACGTGTTAAGCTAAGTGTACACCTGAGACAAAATCTCGAGAGAAAGTCTCGATAACAATCTCAGGGAGTTGTCCACTTGAGACCGCATTCGCTCTCGAGACTGATTCGTGAGACTCGATAGCCAAAGGAGTCTCAAGACATGGAATGTTTCATTTCCACTTGAGAGTCCATGCGGTGACTGCAATCGTGCAGATAGAGATAGTTTTTGTGTAAAAACAGTTGTGAAATTTTCTTGAATGGATTCGCATCAAGCACTTGCTTTTTTAATAGCGTACAAAATTGCTAAAAAGCGGGGTGAAATGGGTGTATGTTCCTAAATGGGTGTATGTAACTTGTAAACGACTTGCGACTGGAAGATGCCCAACAGTTCCGGAATTTCATTCGGATGTCGGCAGTGCAATTTGAACTGCTTTTGGATTTGGTGAAACACCAGATAGTTTTTAAAAGAAGATACAAAATTTCGAGATGCGATTCCTGTTCCTGGATTAGCTCTATCACTTCCTCATCAGTACACTTCCTTTTGCCCTTATTGATATTTTTTTCAAAAGAACAACAAAAATACAGTCGGACAACACAAATTAATGTATCAGTTTAAACACAAGTCGAGTCTGTGAGACCTTGAAAAATCTTCTGGCGCTGGCAGAAGACTGGAGACCAAGTCTTGAGACCTGGAAATCGCATGTCCACTTGTGACCTGTGCACTCTCGGAGACATGTTCGTACTTGTCTCCGATACTGCCCTCCGGGCCACATCCATTTTCGATTCGAGTCTCATGACTACTGTCGAAACTGTTTTGTCTCAGGTGTACACCTAGCTTAAGGCTACGGTTACGATGGAGGTCTGCAGAATCAGACAAACTAAGAACAATACTGCAAAGAAGTTGTGTCTTAAAAGTCTGGTTTATAATTTAAATTATGTTAAAATTATAAAAATAGGGCCTGTGTGCGAACGAACGGATTTCAGTCGATCGTGTTAAAGGCTAGTGGAGGCGGGCTTCAGATAGCAGATTCGGTTTCCACGCGACTTGAAACGTAAAATAACCAAGTTTGAAGGGTGTTCGAAAAACCTGCCTCTACATCAACATAATTAAAAGGGCATTTGAAAAAAAAAAATTATTATTTACCCACTTCACCTAGTATTTGTGTAATTCTGAGGTGACCAGTAGTACGTAGTGATACATTTACCGGAAGGTTTAGCAGGTGTCGTGTCAATGTAGATCCCCAAACGGGTGACGTTAATTGAGCCATTCTAACGTACAACGTTGCTAACGTTCCCTCAACCGCAGGCACGTAGCCAGAGGGGGAGTCCATGGGGTCCGAACCCCCCCCCCCCCCTCGAAATTTTTTGATGGATTAAAAATTTATTAATGGTTAGGGTAGCATCTATTATTTCATTAGCAAGAACTACCAACAGAGAATATTCGTCTGATGTGAAATTCTTCAGAAATTATTTTTATAATACTCCAATACGTAGAGGTAAAATTCCTGAGATAAGAAGTTAGATATTTCGGTACACGGACATGGGTCATGTATACGACCTTAAAAACAGATCAATGCCTCTCTAGTACTATAACTGAACGACCCGTGTAAGCCGTGCCGTGTATCTGCTTCAGCATGACCCATCTTAATGTGATCCAGCCTCCTGGAGAATTTAACATCCCGTCCCTGAAGCCTCTTATGAAATAGTTCTGAATAGGATCGGCATTTGGTATTGATATTATACTTTGAGTACCACGGTCGCTAGTCAGGTTCGCAATATTTGGATGTCTGGAGCGTATATGTAGACCCTGTTCAGAAGCCTTCTGACATCTTCCCCTGAAGAGCAACTCCTTATACCTTTCAGCACACCACATTTTTATTATGGTGTTCAGAAGCCTTCTGACATCTTCCCCTGAAGAGATTCTTTTCTCTCTCTGGAGGACAGTACTACAGAGGAAGAAAATTCTCTCCCAATCTCGTATTCCCTCATCTAGCCCTTTCACTTCATCAGCAAGGAGTGAGTGAGTTATCTTCTTGTAAAACCTCTAAAACAATGGGGACATTGGGTTGCATTGTCTCTCTGACTATTCACCAAGGTATCATCCATGTTACTGAGCTACATAGTTACGATGCACCAACGATATCACAACAATAACAATAATTAAGTTAACATTTTCGGAATGAGTGAATGAAACAGAATTTGGCACTCAACTTCGAAGTAGGAATTTGAAGAAGTATGACTGGTAGTGTGAACCTGTCTGGTAGGTTTTCCATCGGTTTTCGGTTTAAAAAACTCGACGCTCCGTGCCTCGCCAGGGGGCAAGCCCCCTGGACCCCCAGTTACCTCTATTTACATACTTCGGACGAAATTATTGAAACACAGAATGTGTTTTAGCTCACGCGTTTCACATAAACCCGTCTTCAATCTTAGGTTGAAGATTGGTTAACTTCCAATAGTGAGATAATAGCATAAAATATTTATAACTCATAAACCGCGTCATAACATAGTATCGCATAGGTTACACGATCCTTAGATCCGTATCATCGGTATAAATGTTGTCGTCCCAGATTTAGTTACGAAATTTCGTTAGCTATTTTGGCTAGTTAGCCCATGGCTAAAACACATTCCATGGCTTTGTAATTCACTCAGCTGATCAGTGATCACCATTGCGTCTTCAGCATTCTCCCTTGACCCTCCCTCTCAAATTTCAGCTTCCTGCGTTGAATAGGAAAGAAAATGGCTTTGGAGCTCACTCAGCTGATCAGTGATCACTCAGGCGTCTTCAGCATTCTCCCTTGACCCTCTCTCTCAAATTTCAGCTTCCTGCGTTGAATAGGAATGAAAATGGCTTTGGAGCTCACTGAGCTATCAGTGATCACCCAGGTGTCTTCAGCATTTTTCCTTCACCCTCCATCTCAAATTTCAGCTTCTTGCGTTGAATAGGAAAGAAAATGGCTTAGGAGCTCACTCAGGCTCACTCAAGCTCACTCAGTGATCACCCAGGTGTCTTCAGCATTCTCCCTTGAGCCTCCCTCCCAAATTTCAGCTTCTGTTACATAGGTTACACCAGGTTACACGATCCTTAGCTTATTTAACCACCGCTTCACAAATCAAACCGTTCTCGCAATATTCGGATCACCTGCTATGAATCAAATCATCGAAACACCAGCTCAATGAAATCATCAGAAATTAACAAGCGGTTGCAATCATGTTCACAATATCAATTATTGAGAATGATCACCTGAGTGTACACAATTGTTCAAATAACCATGCTCATAACTCAGCTTGTTGGCCACGCACTTCGCAGTAGTTAACATAATATGTTTGGATAAATCGAGAGCTTTCCAATGAATGGTCAACGAATTTTATGGGATGAGAAACGACGAAGTGCCATTTCCCTAACAACGACTCGGTTGTAAGCGGAAATCATCAGAAAACAACTGGCTGATGGCGTGCTGGATTTGATGTCTTTAAAAGCAAACAGAGAAGTCTCACTATACACATTTTATGATCAACTAAATAGGTACCTAAAAATTGAGCTTTTGTTGTTGTATAAAGATCAAGATTTATCATGATTGTAAAAGATTGTTTTAACTGTCACATAAAATCCTTATTATGTACCTATCTATTAAATATTTTTGCCTCAGTAAAGACAGTATTTCATCATATTTGTAAAACATTTCTTCTCCTGTGACTTAAAATTCATATTTTAAAATTTATTGAAATGGGAAGAGAGCCGATCGGCGGGGGGTCTGGACCTTCTTCTGGGAAATAACCTTCTTCCATGGACTCAAATAACCCCCTAGGGATAATTTCCTCCTTCCATGGATTTAGCGTTACAACTAGATCCGTTAAGGACTTGACGTGGCTTTAAGGTGCGGTAAATGTTTCTCATTACCGCACACCCTATTGAGACCGACGGATCTCTAGGAACTCTCTATTGTTACCTTTGCCTTGTGATCTTTGAAGCTAATTTCTTGCCATTCAACCTATGAAGCTAAAATTTTAAAGGAATGTCAAGAATTTGTTGGCTCATCACTCTTTATGGTCGCAAGGTGTTTTCGACATTTGTGACAATGGAGGTGATGGAAATGTAGTAGCTCTTCCTTCAATAGGGAGAGGCGTTTAACCTGCTACGCCCAGAGGATATCCTGTAGGTTAAAAACCTCAGGAATATGCCAAGGGTTAGCATATTTAAGAATCGAAAAGTAAGATCTATCCATCACCATCTATCCATTTTTAAATTTCAAGGGAAAAAGTTTTGGGTATATTTCCCATTTTGCCTATGAGGGGTGGGGGAGGGGGGTCGCCAGGGCAATCGATATTCGAGGAACTGATTGGTGAGGCGGGGGGGATGAGGGTCGAAACCGAGCTCTGCTAACATGTGACGATGGAGGTGATGGGAATGTAGAAGTTCCTCCTTCAAAGGGTAGAGGCGATTAACCTGCTACACCCAGAGGATGTCTTAAAGGTTGAATAACCTCAGGAATAAGCCAAGCGGTAGCATTTTCAAGAATCGAGAAGGAGAAACTACTCCTATCTATCAGACATTTCCATGTCCTTACAATAGCCGCCATCGGTGGGGAATTATAACGATTTGTGTCACACAATGTTTAACGCAAGATTGAAAAAGCTAAAAAACTATGTTTGAAAATTATATTTACTTTAGACCCCTAGTTGATATCTGGGGAAAAAAACGGCCTACGGTCCGTTCTACAGTCATATCATTCAATAAAGATTAACGTTTGTTTCGCCAAAATTTCCATCAATCGAAACTTTGCAGCTCATTAATGCATCAAAACTATTTATCTAGCCTCTTTATTTATAACGTTTTGTGACGCTCGCAACCAACATAGTAACGTGATATAATTTGGATGGTGCAATTTCGATCGTGATGTGACGCTGAAAAACCCCACCGTGACGTGACGCTGGTGTCGTGACGAAAACAAATGGAAACGTCCTGTCATTATTAATTTATAAAATGCATCACATAACGACTTTATGACGATACAATTCAATAATAACAAACATAATTTAGGTTTTGGCTTCGGGTTTGTTTCCCTTATTTTAATATTCCTAGGTAACGCGAGTTAAGGATGCGAGCGAACATAACAACAGCGTAGACAAACTAGATTGCTTATAACGTTTTATAAACAATCTTGGCCCAACTATGTAAATAATTTACCAACTGTACATCCTAGTTGGTAAATTATTTCTAATTACCGTTCTCTGGTTACGTCCTTAGTTTATGGGATTTGTGCAATACTTGGAAATATAATTATCGTGGTGGACGGATTCATCGTCGAGCTGTTTCCAAACATCTGTTTGATTCTTTACCTCTTAAAAGCATAGAAAACGGTTTATTTCGAAAATTCAAAAGCACAGAATTGTTAGTAAACACATTTGCATACTTGAGTAGAGGGGTTGTTGGTTTTCGCTCATCTGCATATGTTAGCTCGACATTAGGTTAAGATCCTTGTCAGCAAGCTTTGACCCGGTTCCAATTTGTTGTCATTCTTATTATAGGTTACTCACTAATGTAGGAATCGTCGTACATTAATTAGTACGTTTACATTTATTTGAGCTGTAATGTATGATTATTACATATTACATTGCATCAGGCTAGCGATACGATGCATCCCCTTCAAGTACAATCCATGACACAATTTCAGTTTTATACCATGTTTTCGTAGTTGATTGGGAATTTCATTATTATATTTTGACATGGGAATGTCTATTGGCTGGGCTACGCGAGTACGAAAGTTAGTATAGAAAAATTCAACGGTTCTTTTGACATTCTATGTCTTTACTTTGGCACATAAACGAAAAAAGCGTTAAGAAAAAGCGTTACGGTTTGTTTTCTGATGATTTCCGCTTACAACCAAGCCGTTGCTAGGGAAATGGTAATTCGTCGTTTTTCATCCCACAAAATTCGTTGACCATTCGTTCAAAAGCTCTCGATTTATCCAACCATATTATGTTAGATACTGCGAAGTGCGAGTCCAGCACGCTGAGTTATGAGCATGGTTATTTGAATAATTGATTACAATCAGGTGATCATTCTCAATAAATTGATATTGTGAACATGATTGCAACCACTTGTTAATATCTGATGATTTCATTGAGCTGGTGTTTCGATGATTTGATTCGTAGCAGGTGATCCGAATATGTATGTGTTGAAAATAGACATATCATGCCACGATTTTTTTACGTGTTAGCGGTAAAAATTGACATGTTCATATACCTACAGGGGGTCTCATGTTTCTTCAGAAATTCGCCAAAAGTTAAATCTGAACCTAGAAAATGTACTTTGATTTACGAGTCAATGGTAGCAGCTTTATAAAACGCCTATAAGTAGGTACCTATTGTGATTTTCAAAAAATATTCCGCCAATTTTTATGATGAATTTTGTTTGTTTCATGGGATAAAAATTGTTTACTACTAGAATCATAGGAGATTAGTAGAAGAGCTAGAATATAGTATAAAGATGAGAATAATATAAGAATGACCAATTGAGTAATATTTTGATTCAGCTAGGTGATAAGTATTTTGCAGAATTTGAAAACTTACAGCAGCATCTACTGATATATTCGACTGAGGAAAAGAAGCATGAAGTTCCACCTGGTCATCGCGAATAACAGTGATGACCAGGTGTAACTTCATGCTTCGTTTCCTCAACAGAATGAGCAGTAGTCCAAAAGTTCTCAATTTATACTTCTTGGCATATAATTTCGTCACAGACCATGCCCACTGTTAGGAAGTGGATCAAATTTCGGGTTAATATTTTACTACCTGGCCATTTGATGGAATCATTGGGTTTCAGCCATATGAATCCATGCCCATTGTGTCCCTACACGTTATCGTTGTGTGGGATCTTCTTATTCTTTTATTTATGTAGTATTATTAACTAAAGGGAGCCTCGTACGTGTGTGAATTGATTGCATTCTATTTTGGGGCCCAAAGCCCGATCGGCTGTATTTATTTTGAAACGGAAATCCTGTATGTCTCTCTTTTCTACAAGGGGGCAATCACAAACGTGATTAAGAAATTTAAAGTACCGAGACTCGTAAACGAGTTCCACTATCTGCTTTACAAGCAGATACCAAGTTACATGGATATGTCTTCGATTGTGGATTTCATGACGGTTGTCCTCGAGAGTTGTAAACAAATTGTTTAACTTAGGGCTGTAGGCGACGAAATGTAGGATAAAGAATTTATTTTATCATTCTTGGAGGCACAAAAAGCATATTATAAATTAAAGTTATTTCTCCAATACAGACGCAATGAGTTGTTGTTAACAGTCGACTGTTGTCAGGGGATGAAAATGTTTCCTATGGAGTGGAGTAAATGATGCTATTGCTTTACGTTAAGAATATTGTAACCGGCTTATTAAAATTGTCTATAGTCCAATCAACTTAGTTTAGGAATGTAGCCAGGTACGTGAGGAGGGGGAAACTGGTAGCTTGAGATGTGAACATTTATCACATAAATAAAGCGCTTTCCAACGAGCGGCGAACGATTTTCGTGAGATGAAAACTACGGAAGTTCCATTCTTCTAGCAACGGCTGGGTTGTACGTGAAAAACATTGAAATTGTGACATCAATTTTGCGTGACGAAAATTTTTGGTTGACCCCCCAGAGCAAAGACATATCCATGTCAATAGGTGGTGAAAATAACTATGATCGTACACAATTTTAAGACAAATCGCTGACCAATTGGGCTTTCTGGGCTATTGTACATTTTAAACTATGAAACCAAAACAGTTTTCGTAGAATAAGTCAACAGCGTTTAGTATACCAATATATTACATGTATTTTCACAGATTTGGAGTGGGAATTATGACATTAAACAAGTATTTGAAAATATTAAACTCATTGATTATATTTCAGCTTTTGTCCTTATCGAGTAATTAATCAATTTTTTCGTGTAATTAATAAATTTTTACAAAGGCTTCATGAAATATTCCTCTTTTTTTCAGTACGGGTGAGTACTTATGTTTCTATTGATTTTCACGTACAACCAATGCGTTACTAGGTAAGTGTAACTCCCTTAGTTTTCATGGATTTAGGAATGCTCTGATTTTATTACACCATCGCATGATCCCTAAGCCATTGCAGTGTCAAGGAATGCTGATGTATTACGCCAAGTTGTTACGCAGGTTTTATCTGATCAGCTGACTGAGGTAATTTGAATAAGACATTTTGACATGGATATTTATCACCTGTCACGGTTCATTTCGCATCTGTCATATGAAATATGTATAGAAAATCCAATATCCACGCCACAATCTTTTCCCGTGTTAGCGGTAAAAATTTACATGTTCATTCTTCTTCAATGTTTGATCAAGTTGAAGATGGAGATAGGGAACTTTACAGCCATTCAATCCATCATAGTAATAATGGTAGGAATAGTTAATTAACACAAATATCCATATATGTCACCGTGGAAGGGAAAAGGGAGCTTAACATGACAAGGTTTTTTTAAATTATGGATATTGTGATGCACTTACTGAACTCAATGTACTATTGTCTTCAGAACGTTGCTAGAGACGTTGTAATTCAGCTAGATCTTTTCTGACATTTTATGTCTTTGCTCTGGCACATAACTCAAAAACCGTTACCAAATTTGTTACCAAATAATTTGGTACCAAATAATTTTGATGATTTCCGCTTACAACCGAGTCGTTGCTAGAAAAATGGTACTTCGCCGTTTTTCATCCCACAAAAATCGTTGACCATTCGTTCGAAAGCTCTCGATTTATCCATACATATTATGTTAACTACTGCGAAGTGCGTGGCCAACAAGCTGAATTATGAGCAGGGTTATTTGAATAATTGTTTACACACAGGTGATCATTCTCAATCATTGATATTGTGAACATGATTGCAACCGCTTGTCAATTTCTGATGATTTCATTGAGCTGGTGTTACGATGATTTGATTCGTAGCAGGTGATCCGAATATCGCGAGAACGGTTTGATTTGTGAAGCGGTGGTTAAATCATTTTAATAGGTAATTTCTATGCTTTACACTCTAGGAAGCTGTAATTTCGTATGTAGTCTCTTTAGGGCATTTACGTGACGATGCCTTGGGTCCGGATCAGCTGAGTGGCCCTTAGAGCTTGCATACGAGTTTGCAACACATACTTGTCTGCAACTAAAGACATTAAATGTCCCAATGTGTTGCAGACTCGTATGCAAGCGTTTCTTTAATTTAGGTTAGGTTTCATTTTCTTATTGTTATGATGTTTTGATCTAGCGAGCTCTTTGGCTTCGTTCGATACTCTTTATTATGAAGTGATAGCTCTTGAGTATAATATTTTATCGCGAAGACCGATTTATTAATACAGTACTTATTTTGCAATATTTTAATATTATTTCTTGAGTTCCGGCCAGCATCCGTGGCCCAGTAGCGATCTTCCTGCGGCCCACAAGTGGGCCGCGGCCCAGCAGTTGGAAACCGATGTTTTAGACGATGCTCTGATACTGATAGATTGATTTTGATGAAGTGGGTAGGGATTGTGCCACTTAACAGAGAAGATCTAGACACAGACAGAAACGGCTGTCTATGCCCTTTGTTTCGTATTAGGAGGTATCCATATCTTGAAAAATGGTTCGTTATTTTCAATAATAAAACGCAATTGTCCAAGGGAAAAAACTGTAAAATATCGTACCTACATATGCAGGTAATAGGTACAGGTAGGTACATATTTATAATATTGGTACATTTTGATCGTTGATCATGTTACAGAAAGAGATTCTCCTAACCCAAGGCGAATTTCAATGTTGCCCTTAACAACTACCCTTGATTCTTCTACCACATATATTTTTAGTGAAAAGTTCCAGCCATGCAGCATGATCGTATGAGCGAATTTTCGTAAATCATCGTATTATATAATATCTATTATATTGTTTTGAAATTTGAGCTTTTTGAAAGCAAGTAAATTTTTAGCTATTGATTTTATTGCAAAAAATGTTTCATGGAAATATCACCGATTTTTACAACTAGCAAACGGCATTATTTAGATTTTTGACTACTTTTTCAACCTTGAAATTTTTGAAAACTTGATACCTACATATTCTTATAGGAAATTTTACGCTGATTCCGAATATACCACATGTTAGTATGCTGAAAAAATTATTTCGCACAACAAGTCGCAAGAAACAGGCTATTTTGAAATTTTTGGCTACATTTTTGAAAATTTCAACCCGAAGATGTAATCCGATCATGCCGGCCAACGAACTTGAACTTTCGTTTTGTGTCCTTAACATTTTAAAATTTGTTTGAAGTTTCTAGCACAATTCTACGGACAGTTATCGTCTGGAATGACACATACATACATATATACATACATACATACATAAAAAAATGCGTTAAACTTCATAATATGATTCAGAATAGCCTGAAACGGGTTTCTGCATAAAATTTTTTTCAAAAATTCACATTCTACAAATTTTGAGGCGAGATCAATAGCTTAATTTTCTTCAAAAATTCGCTAAAATTGCGTTAAACTTCAGAATATGATTCAGCAAAGCCTAAAACGGATTTCTGCATAAAATTTTTTCAAAAATTCACATTCTACAAATTTTTGAGGCGAGAGCAATAGCTTAATTTTCTTCAAAAATTCGCTAAAAATGCGTTAAACTTCAGAATATGATTCAGAATAGCCTGAAACGGATTTCTGCATAAAATTTTTTCAAAAATTCACATTCTACAAATTTTGAGGCGAGAGCAATAGCTTAATTTTCTTCCAAAATGCGTTAAACATCAGAATATGATTCAGAATAGCCTGAAACGGATTCCTCCTGCATAAAATTTTTTAAAAAATTCACATTCTACAAATTTTGAGGCGAGAGCAATAGCTTAATTTTCTTCAAAAATTCGCTAAAAATGCGTTAAACTTCAGGATATGATTCAGAATAGCCTGAAACGGATTTCTGCATAAATTTTTTTTTTTTTTTTAATTCACATTCTACAAATTTGAGGCGAGAGCAATAGCTTACTTTTCTTCAAAAATTCGCTAAAAATGCGTTACATTTCAGAACATGATTCAGAATAGCCTGAAACGGATTTCTGCATACAATTTTTCCAAAAATTCACATTCTACAAATTTTGAGGCGAGAGCAATAGCTTCAAATTCGCTTGTAATACATTACACGATAGGTATTCTAAGACTCGGGCTTAGTTATGGAAATTTTGAGTAGTGAAGTCACGTTTGTGTGACTTTTGAGTCGTTTCATTCAATCGTACAACGATTCCCTATTCGTAAAGCACGACTCAGTGGTTAATTTCTGGTTTGCTTGGTCTAGAAAATCCTCTATTCGTACGACGACTCAGCTGAACGACTCAGATGGAATACTGCAAAAACTCCCTAATAATACAGACAGAAAAATATACAAATGAGAAAGAGAAAATACCCACCTAGTGTATGGAATACATATAAGTATTGTACTGAACTGTATGATTGTTCTTTTTGTATTTTTTAATGGGTTGAACAGGACCAGGACCGTTGCCACCGGTAGCCCCGGAGAGACCCGCGCGCCCACGAAACGCCGACAAGACGCCAAAACGGGTCTCCCCGACCGGCGCCGTGACGCCCAACGTGAACATCACAGAGCCGTCGACGTCGACTGACGCCCCGTCGACGACAAACGCTCCGACGACGTCGCAGTTTCTCCTCCCCCGCCTCCTGAAAACCCCGCAGAGCGCTGAGGAGCAGCGGAGGGTCGCGGTGATCCGGGCGGACCGCTGTGAGGTCGCCAAGACCCTCATCTTGTCGTCCCTTATGGATTCTTCCACAACCCCATAGTGAAATCAGTGAAAAATCGATTTCCGCTACCCCAATACTGTCAATAACGACCTTCCCTAAAGATTTTTGGAATGGACAATTTTCCGTCGGATTTGTGTACGATGAAGGTGATCACAAAGTATAATATTGTGTCAATGATCGAGTGGAAATATACGATTGAGCTGTTTATGTTATTGTAAGCACTTAGTTTCTTGTTTAAATTTATTTCGCTATTTACTACACTCAGAAGAAATAGATAGAATATCAATTTATTGACAGAAAGAAAAACAAATCACAAAAATGACAATAGGCTCATAAGAAGTCTTTCTTCTATCCACCAACCTACTAAGTTCTTACGAACTTGTGGCGGCTGGTGGAGCTAATCTCAGAGAAAAGACAACAAATACACTGCCAAGGAAATGGCACATGAGCTTCCTCGTGACCTTCAGAGTACGTCACCATTAAATTCCAGAAAACTAGAAACGATCGGTTCTGGCATCAGGGAATTAATAAGGTGGGAAATAGGAAGCTGAATGGTACATTTAATAAATGAAATTGATAAGGAAAATTTTGATTTTTATATGGGACCATCCAGGATGTAGTCCGCATGTTACCTGAAAATTTCGTCTAAATCGGATCAAAACTGAAGGGGTTTTTAATTGATTTACAGGATTTCATTAATATTTTGATCTAAATTCATGATTAAAACATCCTTGGGGATATTTTTTGGCAACTTTGAGCATGATGGACCATCCCTGAAAATCTGACCGAAATCCATTCACAATTTCCTGAGTTATGACCGAAACAAGAAAATTTTGTTTGCGCATGCGCAGAGGCTACCGTTAGTTCGATCATGACGGAACTGATAGGGGACCATGTAGAGCTATACCCGCACGATCCCTAAAAATTTGAAGAAAATTGCATCAAAAATTGTGGAAATTACGGCTGTTGCAATGACCGTAACAAGAATATTTCGTTCACGCATGCGCAGAGCGTACCGCTAATGCGATTGTTATGATTGTCTTATGGGACCTCAACGGACCTTACCCACATCATCCCTGAAAATTTGACCGAAATCCGTTCATCATTGACCGAGTTATGACTGTCACAAGGAATTCACGTTAGCGCCTGCGCAGAAGCTACCGTTGATTCGATCATAACGAAGTTGATAGGGGACCATCCACAGCTTAATCCGCACGATCCCTGAAAATTTAGTTGAAATCGGATCAAAATTGTGGAAGTTATGGCTGTTACAAGGAAATGTGGACGGACAGACAGACAGACAGACAGACACGGAACCAAATTTGTTCAGGAGGCTCTGAAACGCAAAATGCGAGTGGAAATTTTGATTTTGGAGCAAAAAATTTTTTTTCATTTCGAAAGTGAAAACAAAGCTTCCGTTACCTTGCAGTCTCGGAAGCAAAAGCAACTAAATATCAAACATCCAGAGAGCAACGCACAAATAAACAAACGTTTAATGTAAAATATTTAAATAAAATTATTCCATAAATTCTTTAATTCTAATCAAAATCTCCTTCTTAAAGCTCCCTAAATCACCAAAATCGTCCGGTTTAATTTTACAGGCGCAATACCTTATAGTAAGAATTATTCTTTGCACACCCAGTATTAACCCTCCTAGGTCACACCTTTTGGTTTATTATTTCCAATAATAAGCCTATGTGATCGTGTAGCGAAAAATTTTTATAACCCCCCCTCAAACTTTGTCACTTTACGTTTCAAGGTACGTAGAATCCAAATTTGAAATGTCCGTCCGCCGTCCGCCGTTCGCCGTTCGCCGTCCGGTCCATAAAAGGCCTAAGAATTGACTTTAAAAACCCGTTCTTTCGCACATAGACTCCATTTGGGGTCTAGTTGGACCTAACGTTTAACCATCCCGATCGCTTTACTCGCATAGATGCTATGGGCCAAAAACGGGCAAAAAAGTGTGTTTTTCGACGCGCTCACGCCTGGCACGCTTGGCAGGGGGTCACGGTGCGGTGGGTGGTGAGGAGGGGGGGGGGGTGTCGAGCGGGTGGGTGGAGTGAGAGGAGGCGCCGGCGCCGCGGCCCTTGGTGGGTACGGCGCCGGCGTTCGTTCGAGGCATGAATATGTTTTTTTCAAGGTCATATTTGTGTGTTAATACCAAAGCTTTTCCTACGCATATTTAATAACATATCCTCTCGACTTTTCGTACGTACTTTGATAATGATATTATTAAGGCAATAACTATTTGAATAAATAGGAGCTCAAATCGAGAAATATAAACATGCGTATATAATTATAGAAGTATAGGTTGTGGCAACTCGAAGTAGGACACGCCGAAGAGTCTGGACGGGCCTTATGACGTACGCTAGCCTACTAAAACTACGATTTTTTGTGACACGGTAGACACTCTGGGGTCAAAATTGACCCCAAATGTATTTTAATTTATATACTTTACTCAATAAAAAGTTTTCCAATAACTAACTATTTAAAAAAATCAAAAATTAACCTACCTAAGCATAAAAACAAGAAATAGAATACATTAAGTTAGAATTGAATATTTTATTTGTGGTTTTTTGAAACCATTCTTAGTAAAATTTTCAAAAATCAAAATTAAAAATTCAGTTCTGAAGATAGACAATAATCAAAAACAAATTATCAAAGCTGACTATCTGTCGAATAGTCAGAAAAAACTGTAAATTTGTAAGTTAAATAGTAAAGTTATCACGATTGAACTTACCCCAGTTTTCATATCTCTTCCTTTTTTCTAACCTAAACTGATATACTGTTTTTATTCCGCATTCAATTTTTTATTATCTCATTTTATTAATTATTTATGAAAAAATAATTGAAGGTAATTACAGGATTATATTTAAGCAATAGGCACTCATAAAAAACGAAATATGAATGTATTTTTAAAAGTTGTTTTTAAAAACACGACGGAATTATTAGGTAGGTAGTATTAGTATTTGTTATTAGTAATTGCATTTTTCACACGTCGTTGTGGTATGACTGTGCACTTCACACGAGATAATTGCGCTCTGTCCGTCTTTTTATAGTTAGATCTTGGGCAAATGTAGCATCGCCCACGTACAACTTGTTCAGCAGGTCTCGAGGAAGCTGGCTCTTCAGGGTCTCCAAGCATTCCTACAACAGGAGAGTTAGTTACAACCTTAGTCAGGAAAAACCCATCTGAGTACATAAAATGCAAAACCCAACCCATTTTTTGAACCAAAATGAACCCCGACCTATGGTAGCCCATCAACTAGACTCATTTACCCAGTTGAGAATCTTCACCTGCGTCACCTAGTAGGAGTGGTCTAGAAAAAAAAATACCTACTGACTACCAGACTATAAAAATACTTATTTTCTATGAGAAAATTAAGTGAATTATGATATTATCTGACTTACCTTGTGAGGAAATCCAAAATACACACTGGGGTCAATGGCTACCCCAAGAGATCAAAATTAGGAACTCAGAAGACACACTGGGGTCAAAAGTGTCCCACAAGAGATTCACAACCCTCTGGCTCGCGCCAGATGTCACAACGTATACTGCCAGATGTTATCACTTCCTCGCTTAGCCAATGCTACTAACCAAATTTACAAACTATCCCTTTTGGCTAAACAAAATTTTAAAGCCCAAAAATCATACACAATATATTCGGTGGAGTCAATTTTTACCCCAGAGTGACCTCGAAGGGTTAAGTTTTGGGAGCTGAATATTCGAAGACTTTGCAGTACGTGAGTTAGAGATACGGCTTCTATGATCAGGATGGATACCCGTCTTATAGACGAATAGACAAGCTTGTAGCAAAAATACTTGCCTAACATTCAGCACCTCAAATTCATTGTGGAGCAAAACAGTTGAATATCTAGCATTCTTCCTGAGTATAATCCTAAGGATGTGCTACTTGCAAAAGACCCATTAAAGATTTACAGGCACTTCCCCACACTAAAATACCATATTTCAATAATGAATAAACCAGACCAAAGTAGATGGTTCTCAGCTGCACGACAGACAAAAAATTTCGAGCTTCACTAAACAAAAAAAAAAATAATAGCTTTCTTAATTTATTAACTAACAACTTTATATGATAATTAAATTTCAAATGACATTAAAATATAACGCCTAGATATCTCAATTTATCAGACAACAACAAAGGACCACATTTACAAGCTAATTTATTCTGAAAACATAAATATCGGTGAAATGACACTCCTGACACATTATAATTCTCACGTTTAGAAAATGAAAACCTAATCAATGACGTCTTGTCTACATTCAAACATAGGCAATTAATATCCATCCAATGCTTCACAAGGAACAAATTATAATTCATTGAGTGAAGTAATCTGGAATGGTCCTTTCCATAGAATACCATAGCCGTACCATCCGCAAATCCAAACATAGCACCGTCCACTTCAAGACTTAATAACTCATATTAATGTATAGTAGAAACAAGATCGGACCCAATACCGTTCCCTGTGGCACCCCACAAGTTAGATGAACTTCATCGCTTAGCACCTGATTAATTCTCGTCACTTGGGGGCGGCATGACAAATAGGATTCAATTAGCTTCAATGGAAGCCCCCTTATCCCATAACTGTATAACTTCTTCAACAAGATAGCATGGTTAACCGAATCAAACGCCTTCCTAATGTCCAAGAAAACGCCATAAACAAAGTTGACTTCATCCAATTTCTGCGTGATGATATTGTTCAGTCTGTATAGCGCATTATCAGTGCTCATTCCCTCGAAGAAACCAAACTGGTTGTCAGAAATGACATTATGCGTATCTAAGAAGGATACTAACCCTTTTTTTTAAAGCATTTCTCAAGTAATTTGGCAATTGAAAGTGTAAGAGCAATGGGCCTGTAATTAGTCCTTTCCATCCTATCATCTGCTTTATATAGTGGAATAATGATAGTGTTTTTGAGTAGCGTTGGAAAAACCGGTCGAAAAAACAATATTAAAAATAAATGACAAAGGGGCACTAAGAAAAGGAGCCATTTTTTTCAGTATCAGGTTGCTCAATCCAGAATGGATGAAAGAACAATCGTCTTTTAGGGTTTTGATGAAAGTTACAATTTCACATGGCAAAACAGGAGATAAGTACAAAGAATGGGCGGGGGATACATCCCTTGAGAATTTCTTATCAAATAGGTCGTCAGGAACGACACCAGCTGCCCCAACGCTTCTTGCTATGTCACTACCAACATTTGCGTAAAAATCATTGAAGCTGTCAGCAATTACTTTATCATCAACAACTACATTACCAGATTGATCACTAATTTTTACAAAATTATTAGTTTGCTTTTTGGAAGACAAATTTGTAGCCGTTTTGACCGTATCCCAAAGCCCTTTTGGATCTCCATGACCCTCAGACACCCTATCCGAATAATACATTATTTTAGCTTTTATTATTAACTTATTCAAGAGATTTCGATAAGTAACATGGTAGCAATTTAGATCAACATCATTAGGATACTTTTTAGCTTTATTTTTGATTCTATCTTTGCGCCTAATAGATACAATGATTCCATTGGTTATCCAAGGTTTTAATTTTTTCCTTCGAGTGCCGACATGTCTCGTAAAAGTCGAATCAGAAATATGATTTTCCATGATTACATTGAACATTCTAACTGCCTCATCAACCTCAATCTGAGCATACAGTGAATTCCATTGCTCATTCTTTAGCAAAGAATGCAGTAATTCAAAGTTGATAGCGGTGATAGTATTATGGCCACCACTTCTGGCACCATTACTTGAAGAATTTACAACCTTTAGATTTGCCAGCACCATATGGTGGTCGGTAAGATCACCACTGTAAACGACTCCAAATGCATCACTAGCCTCACGACATTTAACAATAATATGGTCCAAACAAGTCTTGGAATTACCTACACACCTAGTATAATCATTAATACAAGAAACAAAACCATGTTCAGACAAAGTATTAAGGTACCTTGAGGAAAACCTAGTTTCATTCGAGGTATTTATATTAGGATCACCCCCAAAAAAATGCACATCATAGCCAGATTTAGAAGAAAAGTGATTGCTTAAAAGCTCAAGGAATATATTTGTATTCCTATCATGAGACTTAAATAAACGGCAGTAATTGCAAATTTAGTCTTAATATATTCAAATTCAACAAAAACTGAGTTACACTCTCCTATTGAATCAGTCTGAACAGAGGTAACTATCAAATCATCTCTAACATAAACCGATATCCATTCGGCTTTATTAATATGCTTAGTACTAGTAAACACATTATAACCTAACATAGGAAAACACAATTGATCAACGTTCCAAGTTTCAGTCAAAATTAACACTTGAGAAAATACACTCAAAAGAATTAGGTAATGAATTAAGGAATCACTTTTTCTTGTAGACGTCAAAGACCCAAGATCAATCGGACATAGTTCATATTATATCTCATGATTAAGTACCTAATGGAGATGGGATGCAACCTATTCTTTTTGTTTTTTCTCAAACACCGAGAATGACCAGCGATATCAAGTTTGAGCCAAAACAGAATGAAATCAGAGCATTTTTCTCAAGAGAAGTAGGGGAGAATGAGGTAATACCGCCAAGTCGGGGAATACCGCCATTTCATATTTAATTGTTTAACCACCTGAGCGACAAATCTTGTAGGCAGATATCGTCGTCTTTAAATCAACAGTAATCTTAGAAAAGTTGGTTCGGAGTCATTAATTTGTTTTTATCAAAGACAGCGAGTTCACAGTTTTTGAAGCTTGGCGTTCTAGTTTTACTGTTGTCGAATTTTCGTAACAGTTTTTATTACGTTTATGTAAATTGTTGAGCATGACGACGTAGAAAAATCATTTAGCTTTAATTTCCACCAATCACTTCATGTTTTTCTTCTTACGAAAACTGTAGTTTTTATTGATTTTTTTTATTTCGAAAAGTTTACTGGTGCAATATTGTCACACCAAATTCAGGCTAATGGAGGCCATGGAGGTATTGCCTCAACGCTCCATTCCTCAGTCTTGTTGGATTTTTTTCAAAGTTTTTTGTTGTAATAATCACCTATTTCTATTGAAAAATATATTGAAAAATAAATTTTAAATAATTAGCAATTTTTCAGTTTTTAATAGATTTTTCACCAAATATTATTGGAATTTAAGTACATTTTTCACCATGATTTTGTGAATAAATTTTTCAATGTTTTAGTTCATCGGCGATAATTTTTTTCGACTAAAATTCTGATAAAAATATAAATTTAACGATTTTTAGTAGTTATCAGTCATTCTTAGTCATTTTTTTAACACATTTTTTGAATTTTGACCACTTCAATGAGCTCAAAAAGTGCTGCCGACAAACTCATACTTTCATTTGGAAGGTTGAGTTTTTGGAGCAAGAACGGAATTTTTATTTCGATCCTAAGGAAACTTATCAACTGGAATGGAATATACATGCATAAATAAATAAATAAAATAAATATATGTGAAAAATCGTTGAACTCTAGAAATCGTATAACGCGGATTTCAAAAAAGGAATTTTTTGAAAATTTCGACTTTAAAATTTGTGGATTCATTGCAATACCTTCATTTTCTGCCTCCCGTCTCCATTGATAGCTAATCATGAGATATATGATTTGGGGTCATTGGCGTCTTCCAGGAAAAGTGATCCCTTAACCCTGTAATGCCCCGTGGGGTTTGTCAAACCCCAATCGCGATTTAAAGTCAATTTATCATGTTGAATCCCGCACGTCTGGCTCTTCTCGCCCCCTTCTATATCACCCTCCACTTCTTCCCTAAAGGCTTCAGCCTTTTCCCAGTTTACTACGTTCAAGACTTCTGTGTAGTGTAGTACTTTCTTGTGCCTGGGGTTTGACAAACCCCACCGGGGAGTTAACCGCTAGTGATTTTCTCTATAGCAAGTGTTATTTTTGTGGGCGTTCCTACAGTTTTGTTATTGGCTCATCGTTAGAAATGGCTGAAAAACGTAAGTTTTCAGATCCTGAAGACATTAGATCCATGTTGGAACAGTTGGAGGTAGAAGATGTATATGTTGGTGGAGAAAACTCAAACACGGAAGATAATGTCGAGTTACAAGAAGTTGCCTCCGATGAAGAAGCGTCAAAAGAGACAATTTTGGAGAAACTAGTTCGATGTTCCTTCTGTGATCATCATAGATCTCCAAAGTGTTGAGAATGTTGATCCTATTGCTTGGTGCCAATTTTATGTTACCTTTTCATTCTAGTTCTTGGGTTTTGTAAGTGGAATCAAACTAATCTCAGAAAATTGTTTTGTAGATTTTATTTATTTACTTATTTTTGTTTTTAAATGAAAATGTGCTAATTTAATATTGAAATTTTGTTACAATGAGATACCTTTCTGCTATTATTTTTTTCTTCAGAGCGTGAGGTTTGCCTTACTATTACTTTTTTCGTCATGAGTTTAGGACCTACTACATGTTTCTTTACACTCTTGATAACAAAATAAAAATAAAATTTGATTCAAGTGTAAGTTATTTTTGAATTTTCAACATTTTTCAAAGTTGGGGTTTGACACACCCCACCGGGGAGTTAAGTGTTGGAAATTTAGCCGGGGCATTCCAGGGTTAATTATTTTGAGGTGTGTAGATAGCAAAAGTCATGTTTTCACTTTCGGAGATGGATAATCTTGGATCAAGTCGGAAATGCGTCAGCCAACTTTGGAAGCCCCCCGGCCGCCTGCAAAGGCCAACTAATTTGAATTTTGACGAAGGAGTTGACTACTTGTTGTTATGTATTTTAGAGATTCGAGCGTAGCGAGCATCCAGACCACTGATATAAACGAAATACCTGACATGTGTATATCTCTGTAAGGGTAAATGTTGATGAGCTTACACCAGTCTTGACTAGTTACATAAATGAATGGTCGGGATGCTCGCCACGCTTGCATCTCGAAAACACATAACATCAAGTAGTCAATCCCTATACAAAAATTTAAAAAATCTCCGTTTGTCCAAAGTCCTTGTAACAAGCTTCATTCGCAAATTTTTATTCGATTTCTTTCATAAGTTTGGAGAATGTGGAATTTACGATGTACTTAAACGGTACACCATAAGTTTCATTGATCCCTAATCAATACTCCTATCTGCGCATGTGCAAACATCGATTCCATTGAGCGTTTATATTTCACGCTCTAGTCGCCCGATCTCGCTTAGATTCGGAGGAAAGATGGGAAATCTTGATTTACCTGTTCATTCCATATCAATTCCAACACGAATGTTTCATTATTAGCTACTGATAATGATCGTATGTGAAATGCTAGTAACAAGCTTAATGTCCAGTTTCCTTTCCATCCGATTTTGATAATCTCTGATTGATTAATCTTGATTTTGAAAATCTCTGCGCATGCTCAGACGTAAAATCCATTAAGCATCATTCTCCATCTCACGCCCTAAGTTGTCCTATTTCGCTCAAATTTGGAGGATATCTGGGGAGATGATAATTTATTCATTCCATACGAATTTCAATATGATGTTGTCATTAATAATACTGCGCATGAGCGAATGTAAAAAGTTTGTAACAATATTTATTAGTACCTCATCAAACTTTTGTATGCAGTTTTTATTTTAAAAAGCATAGCTCAATTACAATATTGTTTAGGTAATGCGGTAATGAACGTATCTTTAAATTTTTAACAATCACAATGAAAAAATGTAATTAGCAAATTAAAAAATGAAAAAGGCTTGAAATCCTCTCAAAAATAAATGTGAAAAAGAATTACTAATGATGAGCCACAGCACGAGCCTCTCTCATAATAACATTCAAATCTCCATGGAAAATGCCAACCTTCACAAGGGAAAGAGTTTAATTTCCCACATTTATTCATTTGGTTTGTAATTGAAATATCTCTTCAACACATCTGCATCTCGAAACACCTTTCAAAATATTTGCATCACAGTACGTTACAGCGTAATAATGTTTTATCTGTTTGTTGTCGTTTAGCAAATTATTATTGTTATCATTTGGAGGACTACGGGCCTATAAGGCCTAACCGTATTTCCATAACATCAAGAAATATATTGCAAAGTTCCTTCTGTTGATCAGTCAAACAACGTAACAAGATATCTGCTCACCAAAATTAATCAGAAAGTTTAATCGTAGATTGAGTGCCTTCCTGATCACGTTTCATTTATAGAAGGATCCACTTACCAAAATGGGCAAATGGAAACGTGCCTTCAATCTGAACCAGTTTTAGATCATTCACCTTTTCGTCTGGAATGAAAGGTGTGGGGGGTGGGAAGCTTGCATTACCTTAGGTAGTTATAATTATTTGCTGAATCGTTTGAAATGTTGGCCGCAAGAGCAAGCCAAGTTTTCGACCTCGGAGGTCTAACGAAACTTTTTAAAAATCATGGAAACCCAAAAATTGTCGAACTTTATTTGCTTTGGTAAATTTTTTCACTGACGGACTACATTTTCGGAGACTGCAACTCCAAACTTTCTTGATCGGAGATAAATTTCCTTAACATCACACAAGTTCATTGGAGAGAAGTGACCTTTCCATTGAGTGAAATTTAGCATTCTTCTTTCAACACAAAAACTATGTTATTACTTCTCTCTACAAAATGCCTGAAATCTGTATATATCAACCTCTGATCTGCATATTCCAATAATAAGTACTACTAACAAAGTTGAGAAAGAAGTTACTCGCACTTGGACGATTAAGGAGTGTTTCGAGTGCCCTCGAGATAAACGTGGAACGCATCTTCGAGTTCGTCCTCACTCAATAAACTAGCGTGATAAATGCCAATAAAGTATAATATTTCTTGCAGCATTTCATTTCACGAATAAATCGGCAGACGGACGGACGGAGGACTAATACCATTTTTGACATCTATGTACCTTGAAACGTAAACAAACAAATTTAGAGAGAATGGATAATTATTTTTTCTCCTCGCCGATCACAAAGAAGAAGAAGAGAAATCATGTTTATTTACGTAGCTAAGTAAGCATCACACAATGGGTAAACATTACATAGATAATCCTGTCAAGCTAGGGGGCTTAGCAATGGAGGATCCAGTGAAGACCAACTGCTTCAACTACACTGCCTCAGAAAGAGCCACCAACGTGCTGGCCGAAGCCATAGCCACTGGGAATAATTTTGAGATGCATCGCCATGAAGATCGGGTTAGAGAAGTTCAGAAGGAAGAGAAAGCCCTCAACATGGCTGCTGCCGTTGCAAGTAGTGAAAGACTCCTGCGCAACAGCAATTTGCCTCAAAAACGGAAAAGAGCCCTTAAAAGAATTGTGCATAGCAAGCATTCATCACAATGGCTCACAGTCTCACCGCTGCAAAAGGATGACCTGGATCTTTCACCAACCGAATTTCGTGACGGTCTTGCAGTAAGATATGGGCGTGAACCTCTTGGACTCCCACGCCATTGTGATGGATGCAGTGAGCAGATGGATCTGAACCATGGGCTTAATTGTAAGAAAGGAGGCCTGGTAAAGTATGGACATGATCAAATAAGAGACCAATGTGCTAGAATGGCCAGCCTGGCGTGGAACTCAGTGGGAATCGAGCCAGTGATGCAAGATGGGGATGATGGAAACCCACGACTAGTGGCAGATTTCAAGGTCCATGGCGTGTGGAACCAGGAGAGGGTGGCGTACTTTGATACACGAGTAATAAACTCAGACGCCCCTTCTTACTGTTCCCTCGATTGGCCAACTACTGCCCAACGAGCTGCAGATGCAAAACATAGAAAGTACGATGCAGCAGCGGAGGATCTTCGTGGATCGTTTACCCCCCTAGTAGTTGGGTGCGACGGATCCCTACACAAAGAATACGACACCTTCCTGAAGCGGCTCGCCGAGAAGCTCGCCGACAAGTGGACCAAGCCCCTCTCACAAGTGACATACTGGGTGAGAGTGAAAACCCAAATTAGTGTAATCCGGGCAGTCTCCATGCGCTTAAGAGGGTGTAGAAGGAAGGTGAGATGCCTAGGACTGGAAGATGGGGCCTTGATGCCTCTATAGAAAGAAAAAAAAAAAAAAAACAAGATACAAGAACAAGAAGAAGCTTTCTTTAGCACAGATCAGATGCAATCAGATGGAAGAAAGAAAAAAAAAAACACCATAAATATGAATAAATCGTAGATAGATATTTAATTAACAAAATTAACAAACATGTTATACGGCAATGGTCGCAAGACCACCATCAATGAAAGCCTGCCGGGATCACCTTAGTCATAACACTGTCACCTGTATTGTTAGGTAACTAATTGATATAATTTTTTAATTTACTAGCCGCTCCGGCTTGCTTTGCTCGCCTCCAAGTCCAACCGTGGGGGGGGGGGGGGGGGGGGCGAACTCCCGGCAGCCCGTTGAGATGTATTACAATTGAAACAAGTAGGGGATGTTGCTCGCATCGCACTTTCAGTGTGGCTGTATGGATGCGATGGCCTTTTTCTGTCGCGTGGGACTTGTAGATGGAAACGGTAGATAACAATGGGTAGGGTTAACGTGTGTACGGGATGTTGCTCACTTTGCTCGTTTAAAGTGGGCTGTCTCGCTCCCTTCGCACGCTCTTTGTGGAATGTACGGCTTTTTTTCATTTCGAGCGTGAAAACAAACTTTCCACTGCCTTGCAGACTCGGTAGAAAAATACTTACAGTCTCTAGAATAGCCTTGTTATTAATCAGTAGGTACCTTCCTATCTGACAATCACATGTTAGGGTCCTGAGACAACTGAACCTAACTTGAATATAGAAACAGCAAGACTTAATGTAGAGATAAGTAACACATTTACTTAATGTAGTAAAAAAAAAAAAAAAAAAAAAAAAAAAAATGGCACCAACAGCTCTTGTCACATGATATCATGGGATTCATTTCTCTCAAATAAATTCTGCTTAGGTATAGGTACATAAAATTATGAAAAAAATTGCTGTTGGCTGAAAACAGAAAATGTTTAACGTAAACTAGTGATAAATCTGAACCAATAACTTGAAAGAAAACAATTTAAAAATGAGGACTCAACACTTAAAAGAACTTAACAAGAACTCAACACTTAATTAACGAGATTTGATTACAACTGTCGGTAACGCAAACCCAATTTGAACTCAAAATAGGCAAAATGGTGATCCTTATATTTTACATACGTTCAGTGAAATAAAAAAATGAACGGTTACACATAACATAATGGGTTGCATCGTATTTTGAAAGTAGATAATTAAGTTATTAATAAGTTTGGTAATAAAACGGAAATACTTACTCGCTGCCTTAAAAAACACTGGAATGACTCACCATCAACAGATGTCTCCTCCTTGTAAGAACTTGAAAAACAAAGTTGTTGCAATAACCTCTTTTGTTCAGGTTACGTTCAACATCTAAAAGAAATGAACCACTGCTTCCAACTTGTAAAAGGCCTTATGGGTGATGACAATGCCCTAATTTATCGGAACTGTTGTTATTACTGTAAATTGGGACTTTTCTTTTGGAAATTGTGTTTTGTACTAATTTTACCCGACGTACAAAAGTTACCCCACTTAAGCTTTATTTGTAATTTTAACTCCTTAGGTAGGTTAGGAGAGAAAACGCCCTCAAGGGTGCCTTCGTTGCTGATTTGAGAAACTCAAATTTTTGGTATTACAGTGAAAGGGTTATTTCCGCTAGTAGTAATGGTAAAATTATAATTTACATACCTTTCGGAAAAGTCACGGGGGCGAGCGCTTTTGATGTAAGGACATCAACATCTGGCTGTCGAAACATAACTGTTATGACAGAACAGTTCAGTTTCAACGGTCTGATGATGAAGTCATTACATTGAAAGCTCTGGCCCCCGGTACTCGACTTGCTTGTGACAACTGACTCCTCTGAATGGCATGTATATGACAATGTTGTGGTGGTCGGTGGAAAGGCTGTTTGTCATCAATATGTTTCCCTCATTATAAAGCAATATGCACAATTGTTTAATTGGGTTGGTGAAATGCATGTACTGACTAGGTTGGGCTTCATCGTCCTTTGTATCTGGCTCTCCTCATAG
This sequence comes from Adelphocoris suturalis, assembly GCA_030762985.1. Classification (NCBI taxonomy): domain Eukaryota; kingdom Metazoa; phylum Arthropoda; class Insecta; order Hemiptera; family Miridae; genus Adelphocoris; species Adelphocoris suturalis. The sequence goes on from CM061042.1 coordinate 116,920,966, forward strand.
TGGTCCTCCAACTAAACACCCCAACCCTCAATTTCATAGAATCTATTCCATAACTACTATTATGTATTAATTCCCGACGGCTTTCTTGTCATCCTGGGGCTCTGACTTTCCTCATTTTACATTTCCCATTTCCTGTTCGTCTTTCTGGTTTTCAGAACTGCTGTCATATATCCCCACAGTAGACTGACAACGAAAAAAACGAAAGTTCGAATTTTTGAGGGGCTCAAAGCTCAGATGACTGCATTAGATGCGAGGAACAACTCCTGAAAATTTCACTCCGAACCGATAACCCCTTGAGGTCTCTCAAACCCGTTTTTTGATAATTGAATTATCGATTTTAGAACACTAGACGCTTGGGACAAAAAGACGGTTAGGACATGAAAGATCCATGCGTCTGGACACTTTTTATACTCTATTCCAATGTTTTCGGTGTCGCGGAACACGACGCCGCCATTATTGCAAGCGCAGAAGCTCTATTTTTGATATTCAAGAAGTCAGTCCAAATAAGTAATGGAAGAAAAGGCATTTTTTGCCGTTTTTACCTAGTTTTGACTGGGAAAAAAATTGTTTGCGGGTCTTTTCTGCTTAGGACCTTGTTTCCTGGCTTGTTCCGAATGTAACAAGACCAATTTCGTCCTATAACATATTATCCTTCTGAAAATATCTGCTCAAGAGCCGAGTTAGCTTTTTTAATGGTAACCGCTCTATACTTACCAGTAGCTACGACATCAAAATTTAACGCCCTGAAGCCCTTTTAATCCCATCATTTCAAGTTTTTGGACTCGTTGAACATTACGTGCTAGTAGTGGAGGCGTAGGACTCGTATTACAACTGATTTTTTGAACATCAAGAAAAATCTACTCTATTCACCGATTTTTGGCACCTAGCTCTTGATTATTAACCGAAATACGAGTCCTACACCTCCAATACTAGCACGTAATGTTCAACGAGCCCAAAAACATAAAATAATGGGATAAAAATGGCTTCAGGGCGTTAAATTTTGATTTCGTAGCTACTGGTAAGTATAGAGCGGTTACCATTAAAAAAGCTAACTCGGCTCTTGAGCAGATATTTCCAAAAGGACAATATATTATAGGACGAAATTGGTCTTGTTACATTCGGAACAAGCCAGGAAACAAGGTCCAGCAGAAAAGATCCGCGAACAATTTTTTTCCCAGTCAAAACTAGATAAAAACGGCATAAAATGCCTTTTTTCCACCACTAATTTGGGCTGATTTCTTGAATATCAAAAGAAATACAGCTTCTGCGCTTGCAATAATGGCGGCATCGTGTTCCGCGACACCGAAAACATAGGAATAGAGTATAAAAAGTGTCCAGAAGCATGGATCTTTCAAGTCCTAACCGTCTTTTTGTCCTAAGCGTCTAGTGTTCTAAAATCGATAATTCAATTATCAAAAAACGGGTTTGGGAGACCTCAAGAGGTTATTGGTTCGGAGTGAAATTTTCAGGAGTTGTTTCTCGCATCTGATGCAATCATCTGAGCTTAGAGCCCCTCAAAAATTCGAACTTTCGTTTTTTTCGTTGTCAGTCTACCCCACAGCATCTTATTTTCTTCAAGACTCAGCCAACATCCCTAGAATCGTTTTGGGGTCCATAACACCTATCACTTTTCTTAAAGCATTCCCATCGTGGACACAAAAAATCATGAGCGTCATAATCTTCAATGTAGCATAGTACACAGATGGGGGCAATAGTCTTTTCAACTTTTAACAAATGTGCACTGAAATAGCCATGTCCGGTATGGAACATTGTCAGGTATTATCCTGTTTCCCGTTTTATTGGTTTCTTGAGGTGGGGAATGAAAACCGATTACCTACAGCAGAATCTTGAAAGCTCCCAGTTCACGTTGAATAAAAATTTATACAAAATGAAGTTGGAAAATTATTAGCTGAAGCTTTTGTAGTTAGCAATAGCGACTTTTTGCTTTCCACGGTGTCCCCCCCGCGGCCGCGCCCATGAACGTAAGCCTAGGGATAACACCGGATGGATGCTAACCTGAACGCTAAACTCTACGGTCACGAGACCTATCTGCGCGGCTTCTTATCATAACCTGACAAATCCATCTCGCTCCCAATAAAACAAATACAGTAAAAATGAGAACTAAGGCAGGTTATCATTAAGGTTATTATTTGCGTATACAGTGTCGGAGGCTGTGGGGAAAGCGACGTATGATGGAGCTTGGAGTTTGCGGTCCGCCTTCATTCGAGATTTTGTGGTGACACTAACGTGCCCTTAAGTCACCCTATCTTACCCAAGAGTGCGTGAGGACGTTGAGGGAACGTCAGCCACTTCGTACGATAGGATGGCTCATTTAACGTTACCCGTTTGGGGACCTAATGGCACACGACACCTGCCTAACCTTCCTGTAAATGTGACACTACTGGTAACCTCAAAACTACTCGAATACAGGTGAAATACATAATATATATATATATTTTTTTCAAATGCTTTATCAAATACTAATTATGTTGATGTAGCGGGTAGGTTTTTTGAACACCCCTCAAACTTGGTTATTTTACGTTTCAAGTCTTGTAGAAATGTGATCCACCATCTAGCTTTACTACCGTCAACTCATACAACTTTGTGCCACTATTTTGGTTTTTTGAGCGTCAGAACTTTATTTGTCATCGTATCTCGTTGAAATGTTTACCCAAGATACTTACACATCTCAGTGATCAAATGTCGCCAAGGAAAAAATTCCATTTGTTCAGCGAATAGAATGGGAACTATTTATTCGTGGCACATTCATTACCCCAGGAAGGTGCAACTTTGAGCCACCATCTTTTTTAGCCTATAATTAAATGAAAAACCTAATGTGGCTCATTGTGGCCGTCTGAATCTTGTTAATCAGCATGTTGACTTTGCAACGTAATACAAAAAAAAATTTGCCCTCGGAATTTTTAGTGTTTTTTCGATTTTTTAAACAAGGTGAATATAAAAATCAATGCAAGGCAACTTTCTGTTCGTTTTTATTATAAAATCTTAACAATTCATACAAAAATATCCCAACAAATCTTCAACTCCTTCAGCCACCTTTCTCCGATTCTGACACCCATTTTCTGTAAAAATACAACGAGAAAGCATTAAATTTTATTGAAGAAATAATAAAAAAACGGTGGCACAAAGTTGTACCCCTAAGTTCCCGTTTCTAACAAATCTGGTCATAACATAGAAACATACAAACTTCTGATAACACCAAATACTGTAATTGGTAGCTGACAGTATAGGGATGCAAATATGAACTTACCAGACTACTCAGAAATCCGCAGCATACTCATCCAAATGAGACTCCCAGCACAAACTGAACAATTCCCTTTTAGTGGACTAGAGAAAGAGATACCTTGCCGGCACTGAAATCCACAGGGAAGACTTGTGGACGCGTCGGCATCCTCTTCTACCATCCCGCTGCTGGTGGGAATTTTTTCGAACTAATAACTTCAAGTTTGTTACCGTTAGAGAGCATAAGGTTCAAAAAGCGAGATTGGCACAATGTTGAACGGGGTGCACAAAGTTGTGTGAGTTGACGGTAGCCTTCATAAACTCGAGCGAAAAAAATCCGTTCTTTTGCACACAGGCTCATTTCGTCGAATATAGCCTTGTTTTTATTTTGATTTCACATGTCTTAAATGAGAAACCTGCGTTTTAAGACACTACTTCTTCGCAGTATTGTTCTTAGTTTGCCGGACCCCTCAGCTGTTTTCGCGTGAACATTGCGTGAAGTGCTGCCTTTACTGATGGTTATAAGGTAAAATCCTGGTTCATTTTCATGAAGATTAATACTTTTTCTTACTTTTTGATAATTTACCCAACGGAAAACCCAAAAACGTGAAGTTCTTAACGACTAATGACCTATGAGGGAAACTAAACTGCGGTATTCCACACTTGAGACTTACTATCTTTGCGTTAAATCCACGCTCTGTTTACGAATTGAGTACTAAAGCTGAGAAATTAGCCAGTATTTGTACTGAAACTAACATGAAATTCGAATTTAGGATTGAAAATCGGCGTTTCATATCGAAATAAAGAAGTTGATTAGACAACCAACAGACAACAAGACAGCTAAGGGAAAATGTCGCGTTGCCCTACCACCGTTAACGTGACATCAAAAGCTTTGTTCGCACTGCCGGTTGGAAACGGTTACCAACCGTTGGCGACCAGGTTTGTGATTGGTTCAGTGCGCATGCGTGACCAACACCTAATTTCAAACCGTTTGTAACCAAATCCGCACTGCGAACGGGATTGACTAAAGTTAACCGTCGCATAGCCTCCAACAGCTGTAACCTGCTTGGTGGGCTCGCGCCATCCTTTGAATAGGTAAACATTTCATGTATGAATAAAGAACCTGAACCGTAAAGAGATGGCCTGCAAGACAACAAACAGGTTGAAAAATGAAAAATATTCATTGGGAACTAGGGAGCAACCCTTCAAACAGGAATAAGAAATCCATGCTAAATCTTTTCTTGCCTCCAGCTGATGATTTTGTGGGAGAATGTGGTGTTTATCTCGCAGGAAGAATTAAAATCGATCTAAAAGTCGACCGTCGTTCTTAATTTTGGTTTATTATTTCCAATAATAAGCCTATGTGATCGTAGGTATAGCAAAAAATTTGTATGACCCCCCTCAAACGTTGTCACTTTGCGTTTCAAGGTGCGTAGAATCCAAATTTGAAATGTCCGTCCGCCGTCCGCCGTTCGCCGTCCGCCGTCCGGGCCATAAAAGGCCTAAGAATTGACTTAAAAAACCCGTTATTTCGCACATAGACTCCATTTGGGGTCTAGTTGGTCCTAACGTTTACCCATCCCGATCGCTTTACTCGCATAGATGCTATGGGCCAAAAACGGGCGAAAAAGTGTCTTTTTCGAGGCTTTGAGTGTTAGACTTACGCATGCGCGCACGCCTGGCACGCTTGGCAGGGGGTCACGGTGGGTGGTGAGGGGGGTGAGCGGGGGGTGGAGTGAGAGGAAGAACAGAGGTGGATACTAGAAAAGAGACTGGCGAAAGCCCCAGAGCATGCTGGCTATCTGATTCAGAAATAATAAACCATTATGTAATAATTTGCAGCGTTTTTAATGTTAATAGCTTTACAAATAACTCTTCAGTTGAGGTTGAGTAATAACATTTTACTGTTTGATTTTGTATTTGGTTGCTATTCAGACGAAGATTCCCATTCTACGTCGTTGTCACCAATAAGATTTTCCATATCACACAACTCAGTGTTGGAAACTTTCAATAAATAACCGTAGAAGTAAAACTAGGGTAAATGCAAAGGTAGAACTTAGTGAACAGTGCACGTCATGCAGATGTCCGACAGCTTTCTCATCTCGTTCGACTGGCTTATCTCATCATCTCTCAGCTCCCGCTACCCATCCATCTCACAGTGGAATGATTTGATTGGTTACTTCGAGTAGCGGTGTGGTGGGGGACAAACGGGCAGAAATTTGTCTGACCGGTCTAACCGATCCACAACGCGTTTCGAACTGGTTTGGTGGTCACTGCGAACGGACCACTATGGATGCTATACAGTCATAGATTTCCTCAAATGGACACTGCGAACGCCCCAAACGCGTTTCCAACCATTTCTTACAGCTTTGATGGTCACTGCGAACAAACCTAATATGAAGGCAACCATCCCCCCCCCCCCCCCCCCCCGTTCCATTTGGGTTAGCGTCTTCATTTGCTCCCTCAAGACGATGGTGACGGGTGACGTTAAATTGCATTCTCCAAAAATTCTCTATTTTTTGTTTATGGAACGGGAGCCGGCTCGTGTTAGTTCGTTTTGTTTTCGGTTGTCAGGTTATCATCGTATCAGCTGACTACGCCTTACCACCACGTAAAGGCCATATCACACTAGCATTTTTTCCGCGTTTTTTCTTCGTTTTTAATGCCTAAATGTGAAGAAGAAGAAGAAGTGCTTTTTGCCAAGGTCAGCTTTTTCGACCATTGCGCATCCTGGCGGAGCGTTTTTAAACTCACTTTGGAAAATTAGAACACGTTCTAATTTTTACCTTGACGCAAGAAAAATGCTAAACATAAACCTTGGGGAGGTAACATTTCACTGAGAAACCACGTTGTACCTTCCCGTTTTCATTCCAGTTCCAGTTCTCCTGTGCCAAAAATATTGTTCCCAGTTCCTTGCCGAAGTTTTATTTTCTTAGTGCCGAATTTCTTTTCTTATTATTCTTATTTCAGTGCCGAACTTCTATTTTTATTACGTTTTTGTTTGGTCGCGCGCCAATGCCTCACCTCGCATGACGTGAGGCACAGCACCCCTCCGGTCACTAAAGAGACTGCACTAAACAAATGCCGAATCAGGTTAATGAACTGTAGGAGTGAAGTTTTTTGTTTGAGGATTATTGCCGTGCGCTCTTGCTTCTCTGCTGAGTTCAAATTACATACCTGTCTTCTTATTATAAATATAATTTAAAATCGAATAATCATTTTTCTTTCTTGACCACGTCCCTAGCGGGAACAGTTTTTTTCATTATTACGTTATTTTTATTATTATTGTGCGTCTCCATAGTATAATAACTTTGGAAGAACAAGAGTTGTCAAGACACTGTTTGAAAACACTAGGCACGTCAAACGTTACTTCAATAGAGAGTTTTTGGCGACTTCAACTTAACGTCACCCGTTACCGTAGTCTTGAGGGAGCAAACGAAGATGCTAACCCAAATGGAACCGGGAGAACGGTTGCCTTAATTTTGATGTCACGTTAACGGTGGTTGGGTAACGCGATATTTTTCCCCCAGCTGTCTTGTTGTCTACTGGTTTACTAATCAATTTCTTCATTTCGATATGAAACGCCGATTTTCAACCCTGAATTCGAATTTCATGTTAGTTTCAGTACAAATACGGGCTAATTTTTCATTTTTAGTTTTCAATTCGTAAACAGGGGATGGATAGTAAGCCTCAAGTGTGCAACACCGCGGTTTAGTTGCACTTATAGGTAGGTCATTAGTAGTTACGAACTTCATGTTTTTGGGTTTTCCGTTGGGCAAATTATCAACAAGTATGAAAAAGTATTTATCTATATGACAATGAAACAGGATTTTACCTGACAAAATCATCAGAGGAGGCAGCACTTCACGCAATGTTCACGAGAAAAATGCTGAGAGTTCAGGTAAACTAAGAACAATACTGCGAAGAAGTAGTGTCTTAAAACTCAGTTTTCTCATTTAAAATATGTGAAATAATAATAGAAACAAGGCTATAATCGACCAAGTAGAGCCTCAGCGCAAAAGAACGGAACTTTTCGATCGAGTTGAAGGCTAGTAAAGCTGGACAGTGGAGGCGGACTTCAGATGGCACATTCGGTTTCTACGCGACTTGAAACGTAAAATAACCAAGTTTGAGGGGTGTTCAAAAACCTACCCTCTACATCAACATAATTAGTTGGTAATGAGGCATTTGAAAAGAACAACTATTATAATTTACTTCAGTAGTATTCGAGTAATTTTGAGGTGAGCAGTAGGGTTACATTTACAGGAAGGTTAGGCTGGTGTCGTGTGCCTTTAGGTCTCCAAACGGGTGACGGTAAATGAGCCTTTCTAACGTACGACGTTGCTAACAAGGTCACGTACTCTTGGGTACGTTAAGGGTACGTTAGTGGTCACCAAAAACTCCCTAATATTTCAAGCACTAACCTGTCAGGCTTAATAAAATTGCACTCCGCCAGAATGCGCTGTTTTTGCAGTTATCCCTCTTCAACATTCACTGCTGACCTTGAAAAAACGCACTTTGCCTTCTTCACGTTTCAGCGTTTAAAATGCGGAAAAAATGCAAGTGTGATACGGCCTTAAGATCAGCTTCCCTATATAAAAACCACCAATGAATAACCAATGAAACCAATCAACCATAAAACCATAAAAAACGCATGGTGTTTGGTCAGTCACAAACAATTACCCGTTGAAATACTTTTGGATTCGTATCCAATGTCAAGCAATAAGCAGGAAGTTGCTGGGATATAAATATAAAAACTTCTGGTTCCGCCCAATTGGTTTTAAAAGTGCATATCATCAGAGCACAATATTATAGCTTAGTAACATGAATAACTTTTTCAAGTTCATAAGTTACAACATTACAAGTACTAATATTTTATGATTCATAAAACATAAATACACATAAACATTTGAAGTTTGTCATAAACTAATGGGTCACGGTCAGTTTATTCAGACATGGAACATTTCCTTTTAAACTGCAAAGTGCGCATTGTACTGTCACGTTTGCACATTTTTGTGTTAGGTATTTTTTCTCAGCTTCATCTCGAGAATTATTGAGGAGGACTACCAATAGACACATTCTTAGTATGTAGGCTGAATCCCCAATTATCATATTATTTGGAAACACAACTCGCTCCATTTTCTCATATAGACGGAATAATATTAGCATGCTCCATCATTTCAATCAACGCTAGTAATTTGAAGGCCTTTGTTCTGGTCCTAATAAGATTAGCAAAAATTACTCATAATATTTGCGACTTGCAGTAATATTATTAGTACTTGTAACTGTTATTAATATTAGTTATTGCTTCCGAGACTGCAAGGCAGCGGAAGCTTTGTTTTCACTTTCGAAATGAAAAAAATTTTTTTGCTCCAAAATCAAAATTTCCTCTCGCATTTTGCGTTTCAGAGCCTCCTGAACAAATTTGGTTCCATGTCTGTCTGTCTGTCTGTCTGTCTGTCCGTCCACATTTCCTTGTAACAGCCATAACTTCCACAATTTTGATCCGATTAAGCTCTAGATGGTCCCCTATCAACTTCATCATGATCGAATCAACGGTAGCTTCAGCGCAGGCGCTAATTCCTTGTGACGGTCATAACTCGGTCAATATTGAACAGATTTCGGTCAGATTTTCAGGGATGATGTGGGTAAGGTCCCTTGAAGCCCCGTAAGAAAATAATCATAATTGCAATAGCGGTACGCTCTGCGCATGCGTGAACGAAATATTCTTGTTACGGTCCTTGCAATAGCCGTAATTTCCGCCATTTTGATGCGATTTTCTTCAAATTTTTAGGGATCGTGCGGGTATAGCTCTACATGGTCCTCTATCAGTTCCGTCATGATCGAATCAACGGTAGCCTCTGCGCAGGCGCAAACAAAATTTTCTTGTTTCGGTCATAACTCAGGAAATTGTGAACGGATTTCGGTCAGATTTTCAGGGATGATGCGGGCAAGGTTTCTTGAGGTCCCGTATCACATTCTTCGCGATCATCAGCAGCGGTACGCTAGGCGCATGCGCGAAAGTGGTGTTTTTGTTACGGTTACAGCTTAGATAATTTTATCGGATTTTGTTCAAATTTTCAGAGATGATCCCGGTAGAGTCCCTTGAGGTGCCATACGAATCGTACGGTACTACCAGTGATTGTGCCCATCATGCCGGGAATTTATTTGCAGGGAACTTATTTATTTGCAGGGAATTTATTTATCATGCTCAAAGTTGCCAAAAAATATCCCCAAGGATGTTTTAATCATGAATTTAGATCAAAATATTAATGAAATCCTGTAAATCAATTAAAAACTCCTTCAGTTTTGATCCGATTTAGACGAAATTTTCAGGCAACATGCAGCCTACATCCTGGATGGTCCCATATTGAAATCAAAATTTTCCTTATCAATTTCATTTATTATATGTACCATTCAGCTTCCAATTTCCCACCTTATTAATTCCCTGATGCCAGAACCGGTCGTTTCTAGTTTTGTGTAATTTAATGGTGACCTACTGTGAAGGTCACGAGGAAGCTCATGTGCCATTTCCTTGGCAGTGTATTTCCATTGTGCAACAAAGAGAGAAGAACCGGCCTATTATACAGCTAACTCGCAGCTTACTCAGTTGATGGAGTGCGGATCCAGCAGAGGATACACTTTTATGAATCATTGCAAGAGTCACCCGACCTGACAAAATTCAAATCGTTGATGTTTAATACCGTGTTCCTGGAGGATATGTCACTTGAGATTAAACATAATTCGGTGTGATATTAATCTAATGTTCAACTGTGTTCACTTTTCTAAAACAACAGTACTTACGTGGCACAGACATCTAATATAGTAGGTAAGTACATTGATCGGAATCGGTATCCCATTACGTTGGCTTGACTGCTTACTTGCTTATAAACTGCCAGTATTCGTTTGACTTTTGTCTTTGTCGTTTTAAGAATATCCTCGATAGCACGGCCGTACGAAGGTGGCTTATATTCATTAATAGGCTCAGCGTGATTCTCGGCATCCATCACTGTTGATTTATGGTGATTCTGGAAATCAAATTTAAAAAAAAAAAAAAAAAAATGCTGCAGGTTCACACTATACCCTTCAGGAAAATATAGGAAAAATGTTGTTCGTTCAATATCCACTTCCTTATACTCGTGACAAATTATTTCATTTGTGGTGAATGAGCACATTATGGTCGAAGGGGCGGGGAGGTATTACAAAAAGTTGTGCATTGGTATGGTACCGAAACTAACTAGGAAATAATAAATTCAGTATACACATATATACGTTTCATACATTTGGGAGACGGAAAGGTGTTCGCCGAAATTTGAATTTCCATTGGCATTTTACGTTTTAGACCATTCTGAACAACTATGAATTTGTTTTTGTCAGTGTGTTTGTCAGAAAATCTTTGTAACAAGCCTAATTTCAACGGTTTCCAACAGATTTTTATGATATTTGCAAGGAAGATGGCTTGGTGCGATCGGAATGGCTGTATAGATCCGATGGTCTTTACTGTTGAGTGGAACACATAGAATGATTTGAAACGGTGGATCACTAAGGGTGGTTTGATATGTGTAGGGGATAATGGTCGCTTCGGTGGCTCTCTTTGGGGTGTATAGATGTGATGGGATATATAGCCCAATGCGATTTCTTTGGAAAAACTCCGTTGAAATCCGACATGTTTGGGCAATGTTGCTCGCTTCGCTCGCTAGGGGTGGGTTTTTTGGCTCGCTCGGAGTGGGATGTATAGATGAGATAGGATATAGTTCTCATACCATCAGACCTACAGCCCATTGTTCGGGTGGGGGTGGAAAATTTGAAAATTGCCTGAAATCTTTCTATAGACAATGCCAAGGGAATGGCAAACAAATGAAAATAAATAAATAAATAATAAAATAAAATAAATCTTAAAATAGGGGCAAAACGAAAATAATAAATTGTTGTGTAAAATTTGCTGTTTTCTCTATGTAGAACCACGAAATGTTTAGTTTTAAGAACATAACAGTACTAACAGACATTTGATGTTGAAGTTTTTTACGGATTTAAATGTTCATAAGGATTACCTACAGCCTATGGTTCGGGCAAAATTTGAAAATTCCAAATTTGTTTCAAGACACAATGGATAAAATCTTGACTGTGTTGAAGGGCACAGTGTCGTTTATTGATGACATCTTTGTCACAGGTAGAAATAGAACATTTAAGGAATTTAGAAACTGTTATGAAAAGATTAGTGGAAATGGGGATCCGGCCCCAGGCAATTAAATGTATATGGCTGCGGGAATCTGTGAAGTATTTAGGCCATTCAATTGATAAATATGGTATAAATCCGTATAAAGATAATGTGGAGGCTGTGATAAATATGCCAGTTCCTAAGAATTCTACTGAGTTGAAATCTTTTCTTCGATCGGTGAATTATTATTCTAAATTCGTTCCCCATTTGCTGGGGTTATGTGCTCCACTTCATCGTTTTCTTACCAAGGCAGCAAGTTGAGATTGGACAGAAGTACATTCATCAGTTATCACGAAACCAAAGGAATTATTAGCAATATCCACACCCTTATCTATGTATATGAATATGAAAAGTTTGTGTGTATATATTTATGTGTGTAGGTATGTTGTTTATACAAATCCAAACCGTTTGACGGATTTCGACCAAATTTGGTGCAGATGTTCTTTAGGTACTGGGAAGTAACCGTGGGGAAGTTCTAAGTCATGTGCCTGATAAGCAGAGTGAGCCCTGAGGCTAATTTCTTTCCTATTCGTCTCACGATGCTGAAATTTTGAATGGAGCCTCTTCCGAACTGTTGGGTAATAATGAGAAGGTTCGGAGCCACTCCGATCAGCAGAGTGAGACCAGCTACTTTACACCGAGTTACTTATGCACCCAGACCGGGGCAACGCCCTGGTAATCGGCTAGTATTACTATAATCCTGAATTACAGCTTTCTGTTTGCTCGGATGCTAGTAATACTGGGATTGGATTTATGTTTCAAATAGTAGAGGGAGTGGAAAATCCTGTAGCTTATGCATCACGAACAACGATAGGTTCAAAGGTGGAACGACGATACTCCACTATGGACAAAGAAGCTCTTGCAATGTACCTACTACACAGTCACTCAATTTCATCAATATTTATATGGGAGACGGTTTGTGTTGAGGAATGATCATAAGCCTTTGGCATATTTATTTGGAGAACACAGGGAAATTTCCAAAGTTGCAGAAAATCGTGTTACCAAGTGGGCTTTGGCATTGGGGGCATATGACTATGTATTAGAACACACAAAAGGCAAAGAACGCAGTTGCTGACGTATTATCTCGGCTAACTTTACGGCAGACAGAAGGAGAAAAGGATAATTTGGAAGAAAAAATACAACAATATCGTATTGCCGTCCATCAAATAAAAATTGAAAACCTAGCGCTTAATAAAACACAATTAAAGACTGAAATCACTAAAGATCCGAGCTTATCACAAATAATTGCAAACGTAGAAAGAGGGTGGCCAGACAAGAAAAACATTCCCTTGGTTTGGAATACATTTTTTTGAAAATTTGCTTGCGTTGGTAATACCGGATAATGGACCGCAGTTTAAGTCGCATGATTTTGAAAATTTTCTTGGTGATAGAGGAATCAAACACGTTCGTTGTACACCATACCATCCTCGAGAGGGTAAATGGAGAGAGCTACGCGCATATTTAAACAACTCATGGAAGCTTCAAAAGGACAGGGCGAGGACCTGAACTTGAGAGTACGAAATGTACTATTTTACTATAGAATCTCAACAAAACGAACTACTGGAGAAATGTTATTTGGAAGATGACTAATTACCCTACTGGACTTTTTCAATCCTGATCTTACAAACAACGTTGATCGAATGTAGAGTACCCAGAGAGAACATCACGACGTATATACCCGATGAAAATCCTTTGAAGACGATGAACAGGTATGGGTTCAAAATCTTTTGACTAAAGGATTCAAAAATGAGTTCCACTATCTGCTTTACAAGCAGATACCATGTTACATGGATATGTCTTTGATTAGGGATCATATGTCTTTGATAGAACATCACGACCTACATGCCCGATGAAAATCCTTTGAAGAGGATGAACAGGTATGGGTTCAAAATCTTTTGACTAAGGATTCAAAAATGAGTTCCACTATCTGCTTTACAAGCAGATACCATGTTACATGGATATGTCTTTGATTAGGGATTTCATAATGGTTGTCCTCGAGAGTTGTAAACAAATCCTTTAACTTTGAATAAATCCCTGGGCCATATGGCTGCATCCCGACTAATTCCAACAAAACAACGGTTTACTTATAGAAATGTTGAAAATAACTGTGGAGAGAAGCCACTACAATGAGTTGTTGTTGTTTCAAGAGGATGAAAATATTTCCTATGGAGTGGAGTAAATGATGCTATTGCTTTACGTTAAGAATATTGTAAGCGGCTTATTAAAATTGTTTATAGTCCACTCGACTTAGTTTAGGAATGTAGCCAGGTACGTAAGGAGGGGGAAATTGGTAGCTTGAGATGTGAACATTTATCACATTAATCAAGCGCTTTCCAACGAGTGGCGAACGATTTCTGTGCGATGAAAACTGCGGAAGTCCCATTCCCCGAGCAACGGCTGGGTTGTACGTGAAAAACACTGAAATTGTGACACAAATTTTGCATCACGGAAATTTTTGGTTCACCCCCCAGAGCAAAGACATATCCATGTCAAAAGGGATTATTGTGAAGCCTGTATCTTAATCCTCATATTATGGAGGGTGGACCAGAACTTCGTGAAATCGCTTACTTCTATTTGAAGATGAAAAATGAACCACATTTCGTACCAGGATAGGCTCACAGGCAGGATAAGCTCACTTTCGGTTTTTGGTGCTAAAAGCAGCTTACTTATGTGTACCTAATCGAAAAAAACAGCTTCAGGATCGGCTCACTTCTGGTTCGATGCATTTGACGTCAATTTTACTTTTGTCGGTTTGTAAATATACATTTTGACACTACTTGGAATCCAGTTATAGGAATATCCCTGTATTGCATGCATGTTTTTATGTTTTTTTAGAAATCATTTTCCGAATTGGCCTTGTATGCATAATAAAGGAGATCCTTTCTCTGTAACTAGGCAATCGTATCTACAAACGGAAAACTATGAATCTTTTTATATATAATTCCGAACCGTTTTGGAATTGTGAAGAACTTCGCGGTCCGATTTTAGTGTTAGACTGCTCATTTGAATCAGCACGCCCCCAAGTTTGTTGCAAAAGTGTCGCCGTTCGTCTGTATACCCGCCTTGATCGTGTTCTAGGCGGTCCTTATCAACGAGAGTTGTTTATTAGGCTGTGGCGGTAACAACAGTTGCCATCAATTCACGGTAAGTAAGAAACGTGGTGTAGTCATTAACATCTAGGAGAGTTATTTCTGAACGAAGAAATTGAAACTGAAGAACTTAGCGGACTTTATATATTTATAATACTGAACGGTCTTTATATATAATTCCGAATCAGAACGGCCCCAAGTTTGTTGCAAAAGTGTTGGTAAGTAAGAAACGTAGCGATGGGGTCTTTTCTGATCCGCTGAGTGAGCTAAATTCTTTCCTGTTCACTGCAGGAAGTTGAAATTTGATAGATAGACTCTCTGGGACATTAAGACACGAGTGAAGTGATGGGGTCTTTTCTGATCAGCTGAGTGAGCTAAATCCTTTCCTGTTCACTGTAGGAAGTTGAGTAGGGAGACTCTCTAGATTAGGGCATTCCAAGCCCTAACAGGCCTCTAGTTGATAACTAAATGCTAAATTTCATCTCTTAAATGACTCCCATGTTTACCTTTCGAGAAATATAAAAGTTGAAGTCTGGAATAGGATAGAACGGCTGGTTTTTTTTTTTTTTTTTTTTTTTTTTTTTTTTTTTTTTTTTTTTTTTTTTTTTTTTTTGTGGACAAATTTCCACTGGCATTTTACATTTTAGACTATTCCGAACAACTTTTTCTGTCTGTGTATTTGTGTGTGTATGTCCGCAAATCCTTGTAACAAGCTTAATTTCCACAATATTCAACGGGTTGTATGAGCGGGTTTGGGCGCAGACGGATTTCAATAATGAAAATTTTCGAATATTTTGATTTCAAAATTTTTGGAGCCTTTGCGATAGCTTCATTATCTACGAAAATTCGCCTTAAATTGTGTTTTTCGTCCCTGAAGGAATAGAAGTGGATGAGGATTGTACAGTAAGTATACATTTCAATGTGGGTATTATTGTTATGACAACTACTGTGGTTGAAAGCACCGACCTCTTCTTTACTACCCCCAGCCATAACTGTAATGCATATGCATAATGGCCGTTGATGGCTCCATCCCCGACAAGCTCCCTGAAAAAACCACCACCCGGCCAATGACTGGAGGAATCACTCTTTTTGTCATCCAGTTATTGGCTGGCCTTATATTTTCAACAATTTATGAAAATTTTATGTCCTGGTGGCAGCAATTGAATAATAATCAACTAGTGATCATACAAACACAAAAAAAAGTTCACCTAATTTGACAAGCACCACATCAAACCCTTAAGAATGAGTTGGGCTTACCGTTTTCGCAAGAAACAGGGGTGATTATCCTTCTTCTTGCACCTTCACCACGTGAAATGAGTTTGGGAGGTTTCTATGAGGTTTCATTATAATTTTCAACATCCCACTGCCTTCTAGACTACACACTTCAATGGAAAAAAACATTTAAAATGATCCGAAAGACATATGTGTTGTAAAAAAACTAACTTATAAAACTAGGTGGCCAATGACTGGGGGTCGGCCAATGGTGCCTTTTACCCTAATAAATTTGAATAGGCTAAAATTAACATGACATGGTTCACCATAAAAATGTAAACCAACAAGTATGGCTAGAAGTAAAATAGGAAAAAATTCAAGTACAACCATAGGTCATTATGTAAAAAGATCCATTTATATTTCCTCCAAAATTTTGAAGAAATTAATTTTTCTTGGGGTTCAAACTCCTTCCCTTTCCTACATCTTCACTAACTTTTGTCTAATTTGCTTTAGACCGTTGACGTTCTTGCTTGACACTGTCCGTGCGTGTCATTTGTCGTTGTTCTGAGAACTATCTAGTGGAGGGATCATTTTGCTTCCGAGACTGCAAGGCAGCGGAAGCTTTGTTTTTACTTTCGAAATGAAAAAAGTTTTTTTTGCTCCAAATTCAAAATTTCCACTCGCATTTTGCGTTTCAGAGCCGCCTGAACAAATTTGGTTCCGTGTCTGTCTGTCTGTCAGTCCACATTTCCTTGTAACAGCCATAACTTCCACAATTTTGATCCAATTTCAACCAAATTTTCAGGGATCGTGCGGGTTAAGCTCTAGATGGTCCCCTATCAACTTCATCATGATCTAATCAACGGTAGCTTCTGCGCAGGCGCTAACGTGAATTCCTTGTGACGGTCATAACTCGGTCAATGTTGAACGGATTTCGGTCAGATTTTTAGGGATGATGTGGGTAAGGTCCCTTAAAGTCCCATAAGACAATCATCATAATTGCATTAGCGTTACGCTCTGCGCATGCGTGAACGAAATATTCTTGTTACGGTCCTTGCAACAGCCGTAATTTCCACAATTTTGATGCGATTTTCTTCAAATTTTTAGGGATCGTGCGGGTATAGCTCTACATGGTCCCCTATCAGTTCCGTCATGATCGAATCAACGGTAGCCTCTGCGCAGGCGCAAACAAAATTTTCTTGTTTCGGTCATAACTCAGGCAATTGTGAACGGATTTCGGTCAGATTTTCAGGGATGATGCGGGCAAGGTTTCTTGAGGTCCCGTATCACATTCAGCTTCCAATTTCCCACCTTATTAATTCCCTGATGCCAGAACCGGTCGTTTCTAGTTTTCTGGAATTTAATGGTGACGTACTGTGAAGGTCACGAGGAAGCTCATGTGCCATTTCCTTGGCAGTGTATTTTGATTTCAAACATTGTGGAACCGTTGCAATAGCTTCATTTACTATGAAAATTCGCTTTAAATTGTGTTTTCCGCATTTCAATGTGTGTATTATTGTTATGACAACTACTGTGGTTGAAAGCACCGACCTCTTCTTTACTACCCCCAGCCATAACTGTAATGCATATGCATAATGGCCGTTGATGGCTCCATCCCCTAAGGGCTTGAACACCGAGAAAAAAACTTTCGAATTTCTAAGCGAGAGAAGACAGAAAAAAAGTCCAGTCATGCAGCATGACCCCATGAGCGAATTTTTGAAGAAATCTTCGACATTTCAGTCGCTATTGCAGAGTAAACACATCAGTTGTGATTACTTTTTTTTTTTTTTTTTTTTTTTTTTTTTTTTTTTAACAAGCACTCTTACCTACGTTTTAAACAGCATGGTTCTAGGATTGGTTATACAGGGATACTTCCATAAGAGTAGTTCAATCTGAATTTGGACAATGTTTCATGCAAACATTACCGATTTTTACAACTAGCGAACGGCATTATTTCGATTTTTGACTGATTTTTCAACTTTGAAATTTTTGAAAACTTGATACATATTCTTATAGGAAATTTTACGCTGATTCCGAATATACCACATGTTAGTATGCTAAAAAAATTATTTCGCACAACAAATCGCAAAAAACAGGCTATTTTGAAATTTTTGACTACATTTTTGAAAATTTCAACCCGAAGATGTAATCCGATCATGCTGGCCAACGAACTTGAACTTTCGTTTTGTGTCCTTAACATTTTAAAATTTGTTTGAAGTTTCTAGCACTATTCTACGGACAGTTATCGTCTGGAATGACACATACATACATATATACATACATATATACATATATACATATATACATATATACATACATACATACATAAAAAAATGCGTTAAACTTCAGAATATGATTCAGAATAGCCTGAAACGGATTTCTGCATAAAAGTTTTTCAAAAATTCACATTCTACAAATTTTGAGGCGAGAGCAATAGCTTAATTTTCTTCAAAAATTCGCTAACACGCGCTGCTAGTGGATCTGTTGAATAGACGATCAAGCTCGAAATTCGAAATTCCATCAAAGATCTCTTGATAGTGATACTGGAATACATAAAAATTTCCTTGTTAATATCAGCTGATATAATGCCAATATTGGAATTATCAGGTGACATAGTTCCGACGGAATCTATTATAACGTCGCGAAATCGAGTTTATTAACTATTGCCCGTGCAATGTACCTACTAGTGGAGTATTGATAACTAAATGCTAAATTTCATCCCTTAAATTACTCCCATGTCTACATTTCGAGAAATATAAAAGTTGAAGTCTTGAATATAATAGAACGGCTGGTTTTTTTTGTTGACAAATTTCCACTGGCATTTTACGTTTTAGACTATTCTGAACAACTTTCTGTGTGTGTGTGTATTTGTGTGTGTATGTCCGCAAATCCTTGTAACAAGCTTAATTTCCACAATATTCAACGGGTTGTATGAGCGGGTTTGGGCGCAGACGGATTTCAATAATGAAAATTTTCGAATATTTTGATTTCAAAATTTTTGGAGCCTTTGCGATAGCTTCATTATCTACGAAAATTCGCCTTAAATTGTGTTTTTCGTCCCTGAAGGAATAGAAGTGGATGAGGATTGTACAGTAAGTATACATTTCAATGTGGGTATTATTGTTATGACAATTACTGAGGTTGAAAGCACCGACCTCTTCTTTACTACCCCCAGCCATAACTGTAATGCATAATGGCCGTTGATGGCTCCATCCCCGGGAAGCTCCCTGAAAAAACCACTCCGCCTTCACCGAACACGTAAAGGCCCCCTTCGGATATGTTGTGGTTGTTGTGTTCGGGGCCGAAGAAAAAGGCTCCCCCGAGCTCGCACAATGGCGGCAGCGGTGAAGAGCGTTTCAAGGGGGCAGAAGCAAAGTGGGGCAGCGGTGCGCGGCGGGTCCATTTGCTCCTTTTGTAGCCCCGCGTCCCGTCTTTGTGCGCCGCGTCCCACTTCCACACCTACTCTCATGTCGGGCTTCTCCTCGCAAAACACATTCATACTCCTTCTTGCCTCTTATTTTTTCTCTTTTTTTTCACTCTTTCTCTCTCGCTCGCTCTCTCTAGTTTTTGTGTCCCATTCATAGGGCGGAGATGCTCGAAGCGGCTTCTCAGAGCGGATATGCAAGTAATGGCTTCCTGGTGCGGAAGTAACCTCTCCTCCGCCTCCTCCGCCGCCTCCGCCGCCTCCACCTTTACCATTGCCGCCACTACTTGGCTCTGCCTCTCCGCTCTCCACTCCATCTGTTTGCTTCACTACTCGCCTCCTGCTTTTCCAAACTCCACACAAACATTCCTCAAAGAGCATTTTACCACTGTGAGAAATGGCCAGTAGTCTACGGTGTCGGTAGGTACCTACCAGAATTTTAGTCCACATTCAAAAGTACTCAGTCATGCAGCATTGCTGATAGGGCGAATTTTCAAAGAAAAGGTGTGGATATAAATAAATTAAGCAATTAAATTCTGAACATTATGGCCAACCAGGTCCTCAATAAAACTGAGGGGGCAGCCGAGTGAGCATTTTACCATTTCAGCATTTTAGCATTTTTTGTTAAGCATTATAACATCATAGGATTTTAGCATTTTAGCATTTTTTGTTTAGCATTTTCAGCGTTTTACCACGATGAGCCTTTTACCACCGCCTCCACCTTTACCATTGCAGCAACTCTTAGCATTTTTTGTTTTTTAGCATTTTAGCATTTTTAGCAATATACCACCACGAGCATTTTACCACCGCCTCCACCTTTACCTTAGCAGCCACTACTTCGCTCTGCCTCTCCACTCTCCACTCCATCTGTTTGCTCCACTACTTGCCTCCTGCTTTTCCAACTCCACACGAACATTCCTCAAAGGGCGTTTTACCACCATAAGAAATGGCCAGTAAGTAGTCCACGGTGCAGGTACCTACCAGTATTTTAGTCCACCTTCAAAAGTACTCAGTCATTCAGCATTGCTTATAGGGCGAATTTTCAAAGGAAAGGTGTGGATAAAAATAAATAAAGCACACAAATTGTAATCATTGAGGCTAACCATGTCCTGAAGTAAACTGAGGTTGCAGCCGCGTGAGCATTTTACCACTGTGAGTATTTTACCATTTTTAGCATTTTACATTTCAATATTTCAGCATTTTAGCAGTTTTTGTTCTACATTTTACCACCGCCTCCACCTTTACCTTTGCAGCCACTACTTCGCTCTGCCTCTCCGCTCTCCACTCCATCTGTTTGCTCCACTACTCGCTTCCTGCTTTTCCAACTCCACACAAACATTCCTCAAAGAGCGTTTTACCATTGTGAGGAATGGCGAGTAGTCCCCGGTGTTGGTACCTACCAGTATTTTAGTCTACCTTCAAAAGTACTCAGCATAGTAAAAGATGTGGGTAAAATTAAATTAAGCACTCAAAGTCTGATCATTGAGGCCATCCATGTCCTGAAATGAACTGAGGGGGCAGCCGCGTGAGCAGTTTACCACTGTGAGCATTTTAGCAATTTAGCATTTTAGTATGTTAGCATTTCAGCATTTTAACATTTTTAGCATTTTACCAATGTGAGCATTTAACCACCGCCTCCAACTTCACCGTTACAGCCACTACTTCGCTCCGCCTCCCCGCACTCCACTCTATCTGTTTGCTCTATTACTGGCCTCCTGCTTTTCCAACTCCACACAAACATTCCTCAAAGAGCGTTTTACCAGTGTGAGAAATGGCCAGTAGTCCACGATGCTGGTATCTACCAGTATTTTAGTCTCCCTTCAAAAGTACTCAGTATTGCTGATAGGGCGAATTTTCAAGGAAAAAGATGTGGATAAAATTAAATTAAGCACTCAAATTCTGATCATTGAGGCCAACCATGTCCTGAAATAAACTGAGGGGGCAGCCGCGTGAGCATTTTACCATTTTAGTATTTTAGCTAATTAAGGTATAAATTTTAAGCTGCGACTCAAAATAATTGTAAATTGATCGGCAAATACGTTTTAGTAACGATATTCGGCAAAAGGTTTGCGTTAGACCAAATGCATGCAAGTCAGTGCCATCGTGGCATTGGCCGAGAGACTTAATTCAAGGAAGAAGGCCAAAGTATCATCCTTTTTTTGAAAAACAATAGATTGTTTTTCATGGTTGCAGTTAAACACAGTACCATTCAAGGTGTTTATTGTGAATATTTATTGTTCAATATTCTTTTGGTCAATACAGCATTCAATGTTACTATATGTACTTTACTCCGTAATGTAGTTTGTTAAAATATTATTTATTCTAATTTATTAAAATTTCTTTATGAGGGGGCAGCCGCGTGAGCATTTTACAACTGTGAGCATTTTACCATTTTTAGCACTTGTATAGCATTTTAGCATTTTTAGCATTTTACCACCGCCTCCACCTTTACCATTCCAGCCACTACTTCTCTCTGCCTCTCCACTCACCACTCCTCGCTCCACTACTCGCCTCCTGCTTTTCCAAATCCACACAAACATCCCTCAAGGAGCATTTTACCACTGTGAGAAATGGCCAGTAGTCCCCGGTTTAGGTACCTACCAGTATTTTGGTTTACCTTCAAAAGTACTCAATCATGCAGCATTGCTGATAGGGCGAATTTTCAAAGAAAAAGATGTGGATAAAATCAAATTAAGCACTAAATTCCGATCATTGAGGCCAACCAGGTCCTCAATAAAACTGAAGGGGCAGCCACGTGACGAGATGTCAAAAATACTTTAGGACAGGCAGCCGAACTCGAAAACGACATTTTAGCCAATTATGGACATTTTTCCCATAAAAAGAGATTTTTCTCGATTATTCATGAATCTTAGAGGTCTGGGAGTGGTCGCAATAGACTCAGAGCTGAAAACCACCTCGGCACCCCACAACCCCCACCGTAAAAAATCCGATTTTTTAGAATATTTTGGGCTACTAAATTGTAAGTTTGAACTTGTAATTCAAAAGCGATCGGGCTGGCCAAGACGGATTCTTCTGCGTTGGAACGAACTTTTTACGCCTGTGATTTAAGGGATATATATATAACATTTATATTAGCATTTTACTATTTTAAGCATTTTAGCATTTTTTGTTTTCGCATTTTAACATCTTAGTATTTTAACATTTTTTGTTTAGCATTTTAGCATTTTCAGCATTTTACCACCGTGAGCATTTTACCACCGCCTCCACCTTTACCGTTGCAGCCACTACTTCGCTCTGACTCTTCGCTCTTCACTTCATCTGTTTGCTCCACTACTCGCCTCCTGCTTTTCCAACTCCACACAAACATTCCTCAAAGTGCGTTTTACCACTGTGAGAAACGGCCAGTAGACCACGGTGATGGCACCTATCAGTATTTGAGTCTACTTTCAAAAGTACTACTCATTCATGCAGCATTGCTGATAGGGCGAATTTTCAAAGAAAAAGATGTGGATAAAATCAAATTAAGCACTAAATTCCGATCATTGAGGCCAACCAGGTCCAGAATAAAAGTGATGGGGCAGCCGCGTGACGAGATCGCAAACGAAATTGTAAGACACGCAGCCGTAATCGAAAACCACATTTCAGTCAATTATGGACTTTTTCCCCTAAAAAGAGACTTATCTTGCTTATTCATGAACCTTAGAAACCTGGCACATCCCCTATCGTAAAAGTCCGATTTTTTAGAATATTTTGGGCTACTAAATTGTAAGTTTGAACTTGCGATTCAGAAGCGATTGAACTCACAGGCCATTGAACTCTACCTGTCTTTTGCCAAGACGGATTCTTCTGCGTTGGAACGAACTTTTTACGCCTTTGAACGAAATATAGCACTAGTTAACTTTAAAAAATCATCACGTATGCGAAGTGTTGTAATATGTTGTAAATTCGGGCAGAGTGGTGAATTATTTTTGTATGCTGTGGCAAATGACGAATAAGTTGTGCTTACCTGTGCGTGAAAAGCATTAACAATTTGTTATTAATATCGTGATTTGTTCTCGTTGCATATTTAGGTAGGTATTTGGGTCACGAATAAACACGTTCAACTCTGAAGACAATTCATTAGAAACAGAGAAATCTGCCTTAGGGATACTGGGAAGTCTACGAGGTCGGCTCCCCCCCTTAATTTTCTCCAATTTTCGGAGTAAAAACTTGGGTCAATCGCTATTCCTCACTACTCATTGTAGATTTTAGTGACCATTTTCGTAGTGCACATTGCAAACATATGCAATTGAAGTTCTTCGTTGTTTATTTAAATGGGAAATGCCATTTTTTCATTGCAGTTCTGAATACCATGTGAAATTTCACGGAGAAACGACACATCACTCGATTTTTTTAGTGTGCACAAACGGGCACAATACCATTTTAAAAGTGCAAAAATTATGAAATACTGATGGTTTTTGAAGATTGTAAATCGCCACTCGTAATATGCACATGATTTTATGATATTTTTACGTGCTGAACCTCGTAATAATGTTAAATTATTGATATTTTCAACACCAACGGGAAAACATTGACTAGTATTGCACTTTTCTTAACTCATTTTCACACAGCACAAAAAGTACTAAAACGTGGTATTTCGGTGTTTTCCCTTGTTGGCTCTGTTGCAAATATAATAAATGAACACCAGTACGTGGTTCAGCACACCAAAACACCCCGAAATCATGAATCACATCTGCCAATTGAAAATCTTCAAAAGCTCAGGACCACAATGTCCGCAGTTTTAGGGTAGAATTTCGCACATTTGGAGTGGAATCGCGCCCGTTCACGTCCACTAAAAAACAAGTGATGGGTCATTACTTCATGAAATTTCACGTCGAATTCAAGTAGAATAAAAAATGGGAGTTCTCAATAAAAAGCTCTACAAATTATTACACAATGGGTTATTAGTCCTGTGATAGATAGCCCTTCTACGCAGATCATTGGTCTATAATGATTAAACTCCGTGTGTAATATATGATCAGAACATGGCGCATCGTTCCTCTGAGAAGGTTTCAAACTTTTATAGTTTGAAGACCCCCCAATTTTACGCTTCACAGTAAAGCTGTTTACAAAAACGGGAATATGATGCTTGAAGTAAATTACGTTGGCCCATGCGCAGAATGGAGTAATGATTTGAGAAAAATGAAATTGGTATTGTACGGTCAACAGCATAACCCACAAATTCCCAGAAAATATAATCAAAATCTGATGAAAACTAAACCTTGTTCTCGGAGTACACTTTTGCGCATGCGCAGGAGCTAATAGTGATGCAATCATGTTGAAATTAACATTTCCCATCTACATCAACCATTGTCCCTCAACTATGCACCGAATTTGAGTGGGATTGGAAGACTAGGGCGTAAAAAAAGATGCTTGAAGGAATTTACGTTTGCGCATGCGCCGAGTGAAGTATTGATTTGGGAACAACGAAACTCATAGGGGACCCATCTTCACCCTAACCCGCACACACCATGGTAATTTCATAAGAACCGGCTGGATATTGTGGAAATTAAGCTTGTTACAAGGAATTGGAACTATATCAACTAACAATTCCAATATTGACATTATAACAGCTGATGTTTACAAGGCTGTCTATCCACAATAAGCTCATATTGTACAACCAAGTCCTCAAACCTGTCTAGACATATGGTGCGCAACTGTGGGGGTGCACTGCACAAAGTAACCGCAACATTATTCAGCGCTTTCAGAATAATGTTCTGCGTACCTGCGTTGATGCATACAGATACTTCAGAAACGAAAGAGATGAAAATTGAATCTGTCAATGAGGTTATCCGCAAGCAAGCCGTCAATCACCTTTTGAGGCTCAGAGATCATGTTAACGAGGATGTCGTTCAGCTCCTTGACACCGAAGATCTACTTAGAAGACTTAAAAGAACTAAACCGCATGAACTAAGTGAAATAAAATGAACGTCAAGACTAGTGACTCAATAATCAGAACAATAAGTCTAAAGTGAAGTATATTAGATCTTAAGAAAATGTATAATAATTTATCACATGAATATTGCTTACCTATAAGTTGTTATTACTTGGCGCAATAAAACTAGTAAAAAAAAAAAAAAAAAAAAAAAAAAAAAAAAAAAAAAAATTACAAGGCAACTTTTATGTATATTGCAGTATTACTATCTAGCGATTTTTGTATGGAATTTCGAGCTTGTTCGTCTATTAGTAGATCCGCTAGGAGCGCGTGATTTCTCTATCTTCTCCTGATAAGAAATTTTTTCGATGTTCAAGCCCTTAGGGAAAGCGAACAATTCAACGTACAGCGTTGCGGGTGGTTTTAATAGATTCTTTGGGGTTACCTAAGTTTATCATTGACAGGCAAAGCATTATAACCGTGTTACTTAGAAAGTTTTCGAGATCTCGATTCTTTGAATGTTTAGCCCTTTAATACAACCATTAAGGGTTGATAAAATTTGATGCCGAGCTTTTGTGATTTTCAACACAAGTTTCATAAGTATAGTTTCATGTATTTTCGGGAAAAAGCTGCGGACGGCGGATAAACGGATTTTTTTTTTTTTTTTTTTTTTTTTCTTCTTCAATTTTTGGACTCTCCGCATCTTGAAAGGTAAACCAAAAAATTTTCAGCGCGTGTTAATTTTTTTTTTTAAATCTTGGTTAATTACAAAGGTTTATTATTGAGATTAATGAACCAAAAGGGAAGTCGATGTCAGTTGTGCAATTGCATTTTTGTCATTTTTGAAATCTACGATATTAGTTGTGAGGAGTACCTATCATTCTTCCAAATTGTTAGCTCCAAAAATTAAAAAAAATAATGGGGGAGGTGAAAAGCCTATCTCGAGGACCACCCTGTGTTAGACTGCTCATGAAATGAGGCATGAGATGGGGTTATTTACTATCAATTTTTAATTTCCATATTTGAGTAGGTAACGCATGTTACAAAGTTATGCATCAAATTATCCTTTTTATACCAATAATCTCTCCGCACAGATCGATAATTTACATTCATCGAAGTTGATGGCGCATTTGGCCTAAAAAGTAGTATTCGTATCCTTTGAATTTCAACTATCGAAGGAAGAAATCACGGGAAGATATTACTTATAGATGGGAGTAAATGGGTTAAAAGAGACGGGCGGTGGGCGATAGGAGCGTTGGAGAACGAGAAATAGAACGATGGGGAGAGAGAGACGAGATTGAGTCTGCTGTAGAGAGATGGGGGGGCAAAAGAGAGGGGGGTAGCTTCACTTTGTGCGAGATAGAGATACGAAGCTGATGTGCTAGTTAAGAAGCCTTAGTAAACCCCTGAATAGCCTTCAGAACCCCCTTTCCGGGCAGAGCCCTTTCAGATAGATATCTGTTCGATTGTATGTGCGTCGAAAAGGGCTGCTCGACGATGGTGGCGACGAGTGGGGGGGATACGCCATTAATATGAATGGGCCTCGTGCTCGCTATTCCCCCCCTTCTCATGAAGGTTCCATCTCTTTTCCTCCTGAGCTTGGTGAGGCCTCTTTTCCGCATCCCGGCTATGCTGACAGCTATTATGCCTACCAATCAGGTATCAGCGTCTTGGCTGTCAAGCGTGCAACACGTTCAGCAAATCTACGTTGTTGGCGTTACAAATCACCTACATTCAGCATCACAGTACTGCCTGTCGGACCCTTACTCTATAATTTACTGCAAGAACTCAATTGATGACGCGAAATGCTCATTTTATTGATCACTAGAAGTGCGACTCGTGGGTTGAACAGAGTGTCTGGGGTTGGCTACAGATTCCAAGACCTAAATGCAATCCATGCTAAATACACTGCCAAGGAAACGGCACATGCGCTTCCTCGTGACCTTCACAGTACGTCACCATTAAATTCCAGAAAACTAGAAACGACCGGTTCTGGCATCAGGGAATTAATAAGGTGGGAAATTGGAAGCTGAATGGTACATATAATAAATGAAATTAATAAGGAAAATTTTGATTTTAATATGGGACCATCCAGGATGTAGTCCGCATGTTCCCTGAAAATTTCGTCTAAATCGGATCAAAACTGAAAGAGTTTTTAATTGATTTACAGGATTTCATTAATATTTTGATCTAAATTCATGATTAAAACATCCTTGGGGATATTTTTTGGCAACTTTGAGCATGATGGACCACCCGACCCGGACCACCGTTCACAATTGCCTGAGTTATGACCGAAACAAGAAAATTTTGTTTGCGCCTGCGCACAGACTACCGTTGATTCGATCATGACGGAACTGATAGGGGACCATGTAGAGCTATACCCGCACAATCCCTAAAAATTTGAAGAAAATCGCATCAAAATTGTGGAAACTACGACTGTTGCAAGGACCGTAACAAGAATATTTCGTTCACGCATGCGCAGAGCGTACCGCTGATGCAATTATGATGATTGTCTTATGTGATTTCAAGGGACCTTACCCACATCATCCCTGAAAATCTGACCGAAATCCGTTCAACATTGACCGAGTTATGACCGTCACTAGGAATTCACGTTAGCGCCTGCGCAGAAGCTACCGTTGATTCGATCATGATGAAGTTGATAGAGGACTATATAGAACTTAACCCGCACGATTACTGAAAATTTGGTTAAAATCGGATCAAAATTGTGGAAGTTATGGCTGTTACAAATGTGGACGGACACAGACAGACAGACAGACACGGAACCAAATTTGTTCAGGAGGCTCTGAAACGCAAAATGCGAGTGGAAATTTTGATTTCGGAGGAAAATTTTTTTTTTCATTTCGAAAGTGGAAACAAAGCTTCCGCTGCCTTGCAGTCTCGGAAGCAATTCAAGTGACAAGTTGAGATACTACCTCGCCCCACCCCTCATGTATATCATTATATTTTCTCAAGAACTGGGAAATTCACCTAATTTCATGGGAATTTGAGAGGAGGTTTAGATTCAGGTCGTATTCATCGACTTTGCGCTGTAAGTTGGCCCCACTTCATCGATGAGAAACTGTTCTTCCAGGAAAACAGGGGTTTTAACATGTGCCCTGTCGTATTATGCGCAGTTCTGTGGAAAATTGAGAGTTTTTGTTCTTCCCGTGAGCGCAAAAAGATTGAGATACCAACTGCGCATGCGCGAATTTTTGCGTCAACGCGTAGAACTATCCGTGTACGGGAGAAAGGCCGACCTCGTAGGCGGGAAAAATGCTTTCGATGGAATCCCTTCCTACGCGTAGCCATCGTAACCTGACACAGAGGTGACCGAAGTAGTTCTCCCTCTGGCTGCCGTCTAATAACTTTTCCCATTTAAACTTAAACCTATGATACGTGTAATTGTACTATCAAATCAAATTCCATTGATTGCGTGAACAAAGTACCTACATGGTCCAACAGCCGGATATCCTGTTCACCAACTTGGGAGTGAATGCAGTTGTCGATAGTTTTCCGATTTTAAATCAGGTACCTAATCTTCGTAGGCATCTGTATGTATATCTCGTACAACCAAGTTGTAAATGGTTATAATAAAACGAGTAAAATTATCAAGATCTGGATAAAATTTTAGTTGAAGATGAAGTGTTTATATATTTTATAACTGCGCAATCATTCCTTATAGTGTTTGCACTTTGACAGCTTGAAGAGGAATTTTTGCTTCCTCACTACCGAAGGTAAAAGCTTTGTGTTCGTGAAAGTAGTCCAAATCATTTTTGTCCTCCGAAATCAAAATTTCCACTTGCTTTTTGCGCTTCAAAGCAACGAAATTTTCGAACAAGTGAGGGAGGGTAAAACTCACTCTTTTCTCACTGTTAGGGCTTCCTACCGGCTCATTACCTACGTGATTCCAACAACATCCGCTTGAGGTGTTGTCATCAGTATTTTCATTTGACAACCAGCTTCGATTGTCAACCGGTTTTCGTGATTCTTATCTCGTTCTCTAAAGAATTCGGTCATGGTTTGAAAACTGATCACGAGTTTCATATTTCTATATTGAAGGGTGGGATACGTTATCACTTTTCTCATCCAATTTTTTATATTTTCTCCTCATTCAATACAGATTTTAGCCCAGTTTCAGTGAAACTTGAGATTCAAATTACTTAATAGTTTTGAGAAACGGGGTGGATGGTGGGGGTGAGGGGGAAGGGGTGGGGAGAGAGAGAATCGCATTAAAATTTGATTTTTCTCAAAGAAACTTTTTTATTCGTTCTATTATTATTAGAACTTTGTCTAATTTTGAAATCAATAAAATTGCATAAAATCAAACTAGAATGAGAATGAGATCAGAAACAGATAAAAAACATAGACAAGAAACACTAGAAGTTTTATTGTGGTTTCAAAGAAAGACCAAATAATACTACGAACGAAATTGTGTAACAATTAAACAAAAAAGAACAATGAAAATCTGTTGAGATTTTTGTAGATAGTAGGATCTGTTAATTCCCCTCACCATCACTCCTCACAAATAATCCTTCATCAAAATGAAATCTCCGATTTTTCGCGCATCTAAGCCAGAAGATTGGGTAAAGAATTAATAATCATAGAATGAATAAAAACGTATCCATGAGAAAAATTAAATTATAATGTAATTCTCCCCCGCCCCCCTCCACCCAGTTTCTCAAAAATATAGGGTAATTTGAATCTCAAGATTCATTTTAACAGGAATTAAATATGGAATGCACGAGGAGATAACGATCGGATGAGAAAATGAGATAAGTTAAAATATAAAAATGTATTATACGTATTCCACCCTTCTACATTGAAATATGAAACTCATGAACAGTTTTCAAACCTTTAGTGAACGAGATTAGAATCACAAAAACTGGTTGAGAATCCAAGAGAGAGAAGAGTGATTTTTGCCTTCCCTTACCTATTTGAAATTGTCGTTGCTTTGAAACTAAAAAACCAAATGGAAATTTTGATTTCGGAGGACAACAATGTTTTCGACTTCTTTCACGAACACAAAGCTTTTACATTCGATAGTGAGGAAGCAAGAATTTCCAATCATGCTGTCAAAGTGCAGACACTAAAAGGAATTATTGCCAAGTTATAAAATTTATAAGCACTTAATCATACAACTAAAATTTTACCCTGACCTTGACTTGTTGATTATGACCATATTTCATTTATGTCAGCCGTAAAATCATGGAAACATCTATATGCGCCAGGACGTGTGCTGAAGAACAGCATAGGAGTAAAGAGATTCATTTTAGCCGCTGAAAAAGAGGGTTTTCAAATTTGTTTGGAAGTGTGTTGAAGTTCTTGGAAAATATTGGAAAGTGGGTCGTCAATATCCCCGTATTTGAGGACTCATATTTGACGCTGATTGGTTTGAACGGGTTCCTGTCTTGCTCAACTGCATTTCTGCGAAAAACTTGTGCCTGTACTCCCAAAAAAAAAAAAAAAAAAAAAAAAAAAAAAAAAACGTAAATTCGAATTGATGGCGCCTGATGAAAGATGAAGCATTGTCCACTAGAAGCGCTATTAGGGCCTTGAAAAGGTCGCGTTCCAGCCTCTCCTATACTTAACTAGTTATTCTGATAAATGATCAGACATACATAAACTACATACCTATGTACTCAAAGACATTAATATATATATACATTCAGCGAGAAATGTAAATAGTTCATTCTCCACATTACGTATGTACTAGAGGGATCTAACAAGAACCTTGCGTAACATTGTAACTATTGGGTAATTTGAATCTCAAGTTTCATTTTAACTGGACTAAAATCTGGAATGAGGAGATAAGAATTAAAAAAATTGGATGAGAAAAGTGAAAATATGAATATAAAAATGAATTATACGTATCCCGCACCTTTCTATATTGAAATATGAAACTCATGAACTGTTTTAAAACCTTGATCGAATTCTCTAGTGAACGAGATCAGAATCGAAAAAACTGTTTGAGAATACAAGAGTGAGATGAGCGAATTTTGCCCTCCCATAATTATTTGAAAATGTAGTTGCTTTGAAACGCAAAACGCAAGTGGAAATTTTGATTTTGGAGGACAAAAATGTTTTCGACTTCTTTCACGAACACAAATCTTTTACCTTCGGTTTGAGGGAGCAAAAATTTCCAATCACGCTATCAAAGTGCAAACACGAGAAGAAATGATTGCGAAGTTATAAAATTTATAAACACTTCATCATACAACTAAAATTTTACCCTGACCTTGACTTGTTGATTATGACCATATTTCATTTATGTCAGCCGTAAAATCATGGAAACATCTATATGAGCCAGGACGTGTGCTGAAGAACAGCATAGGAGTAAAGAGATTCATTTTAGCCGCTGAAAAAGCGGGTTTTCAAATTTGTTTGGAAGTGCGTTGGAGTTCTTGGAAAATATTGGAAAGTGGGTCGTCAATATCCCCGTATTGGAGGACTCATATTTGACGCTGATTAATTTGAACAGGTTTTTGTCTTACTCAACTGAATTCCTGCGAAAAACTAGTGACTATAGTCCCTAAAAAAGCCGTCAATTCAAATTGATGGCGCCTGATGAAAGATGAAGCATTGTCCACCTTGATAATTTTACTCGTTAATTATGACCATATTTCATCTATTTGTCAGGCGTAGAAGCATGGAAACATTTATATGCAACAGGACGTATGCTGAAGAACAGCATAGGAGTAAAGAGATTCATTTTTGTTGCTGAAATAAAGGGTTTTGAATTTTGTTTGGAAGTGTGTTGAAGTTCTTCGAAACTATAGGAAAGTGGGTCGTCAATATCCCCGTATTTAAGTACTCATATTTGACGCTGATTGATTTGAACAGGTTTTTGTCTTGCTCAACTGCATTTCTGCGAAAAACTTGAGCCTTTAGTCCCAAAAAAAAAAAAACCGTAAATTCGAATTGATGGCGCTTGAAAAAAGTTGAAGCATTGTCCACTAGAAGCGCTATTAGGGCCTTAAGAAGGTCGCGTTCCAGCCTCTCCTATAAATAACTAGTTACCTATTCCTATAAATGATCGGACATCATAAACCACATACCTATGTATTCAAAGACATTAATATAATACATTCAGCGAGAAATGTAAATAGTTCATTCTCCACATTACGTATGTACTAGAGGGATCCAACTAGAACCTTTTGTAACATTGTGAGGTGAGTTGAATGTAGATAGCCTACTAGTTTAGAAGGTACTTCTGCATAATATGAGTAGTCTCGGAGTTCGAGCTACACAGAGAAACATCCAGAGAAGTCGGTTCCCAGACCGAGCTTGAATTACATCATAATTGGGAGAAACGGCGAATGAGCCTACAATGCAAATGAAAGCTCCCATGCTGACTACCAACCCCCTCCCACGAGATTTCCGCAGTTGTTCGCGAGCGGGCTGAGCACTGAACCGAAGTAATGCGGATCTCTCCCAACTTGAAACACCCAAACTTAGTCAATCCTCCCCCTCCTATCGCCCAATGCAGAGCACGTGTGCGCAGTTTAGTTGTCGTGAAACTCGGCTTCCCCAAGCGCTTCCAAACTATTCTCATTATTTCCCCGGTTTGTAATGAAGTGAGTCAGATGTTATACATAGAGTGCTTCAAAGACGCAGTTGGGATGCCAAATATAATTACCAATAATCTGGCCTGGTTTTGGAGACGCCTCAGAGGAGGTATTATAGAAGGGATTAAGTATGAAAGCGTAGTCAGGGATTCCAATGCTATGATTGGAAGCAATCATTGATGAATTACAAGGAAATATCAACTAGCGCAGGATCCCAAAATGTGGGTTGTTTTACCGTGTAGTTGTGGATAACCTCCAAGTACAATAATAACAACATTTGGCTGAAATTCTCGAATGTTTTACCATGGAAAAAGAAAAAATTCGCTTCTTCTATGGTAAAACATTCCCAAAGATAAGTAACTTCCCCTTGTTACCACAAGTTTCTTGTTTTGTAATAAGTAGTACCTATCCATGCTGTTCCGTATTATGGGTGAATAGTAAGTATTTCAATGTAAGAAGTTTTTTCCATGATTATTTATTTTCCGCAAGACGATTCAATCGCGATTATCCGTTTATCCGATTAATGTAGTTAAGTTTCAGTGCATCCCCTTGCCTTCAATCCTATCTAAGCTTATGCCAGCCACCACCGCTAGCGCTAGAATCGATACGCGCGAAGCCTATAACATATATTTCTCATGATTTATTTATTGTTATTTTAAGTATGTCATTACTATGGAACATAATCGAAAAATTTCTCCCTTGATGGGAAAAACAAAAGATCATGGATATGTCTAGTACGTACTGCTTACCAGTTGGTACCTACTACTCAATTTTATACCAACCATGTAGTGCCTTCTTTTCACAACATTATTCCATTATGGTTACAAAACAATATTAGTTTTTAACTTAGAGTAATAAATCATCATTCCTTGACCCTACAATGGCTTAGAGGTCATGAAATGTCGTGATAAAATGAGAGCATTCCAAAAAGTGGCGAACGATTTTCCTACTATGAAAACTAAGGGAGTTACTCTTCCCTAGTAACGCCTTGGTTGTACGTGAAAATCAATAGAAAATGTGCCGGTCAGGAAAAAAAGTGTCGGTCGGGAAAAAAAAGTGTCACGAAAAATTCCTTGACCCCCAGCCAAATGATATATCCATGTCAAAATGTTTTAATGAAATTCACACTCGTAAGATGATTTCGTGGTTTCTGGAGCCATCACTTCATTTGTTAACATGGATATGTTTTCTGATTGGAGGTCAGTCTGAAATTCGCAACACCGACACTGGAATCATATCGTATTTCCGCTTACAACTCAGGCGTTCCTAAGGAAATATAACTCCATCAGTTTTCAGTAAACTAATATTGCTCATTTCTTGATGGAAAGATCTCAATTTTGAGAGAAATTTCGAATTAACTAAACCGTCCCTAAAATGAAATTAGCTTATTTACACGCAAAGTCATTAATGGAATGCAATCAATCCTCGATATATAATTATCAACGATTCGAGCGTAACCAGGTTGGCTGATGTGTTCAATTAACCTAGTGAATAATGAAGGCGAATTAATACGTAAGATACTCGATTAAAACATAAAAATTTGGTTGGGTGACTCTGTGGATCACTAAGAGACGAATGATGTAACGGGCTCGATACTTAAGCTGAGTGAGCTAAATTTTCTCTTATTAACTTCACATTGAATCAAGTACATTTACTAACCGAAAACATATCCATGAGTCAATGTTTTCCCATGTAGTGGAGAAAATGATATAATTTTATCAAACGCTTGATGGTTCGAACCGTTCGTTTATAGCCCTCATTCAGCCAAATCATTCAGTGTTTAATTGTGAATTGGCTCATCCTGAGAAATCAAATATGTAAATATATGTGGTGAGAATTGAATTGTATACTACATTAGGAATTATACCTTGCCACTCTGAGATGGTGGAAATGCACGGTTTAATTCTTCATTCGAATCACTGGTGATCAATTAGGCTGATCAGTGTGGTTTCTCACATTTTAATTACGTATGTTTTTCCTGTTCAACAAAAGGATGCTCTGTTTCTAATTTCAGCAGCTATGGGCGATTAGAATAAGAGAACTTTGCCTCAGACCTCACTCAGCTGATCAGTGTGATTTCTCACGTTGTAATTATGTTTAACATGTTCGACGAGGGAGGCTCCGTTTCTAATTTCAGCATCGTTGGGCGATTAGAAGAGAATTTTGCCTTAGACCTCACTCAGATGAGCAGGTCGGTTTCTCATGTTGTAATTCTATTCAATATACTGATCCTGGGGACACCTACTATGTTTGAAATTTCAGCATCGCATAGCTCGGATAAGGTAGTAATAATCACCCTCATGCACTCAGCTGATCAGAGAAAAATCTGTGGGCTGCTGGACATAATTGGAAAGTTAATGAAATTTTGGGGTGTTGTTTTGGGATGCCTAGGGAAGCTAAATCCGAGTTTTCCGACAAAAAAGCCTGTGCTCGATTGTGGGTGGCCGAAAAACCCCGATTTTTTCGGACTTTTCCCGGTTTTCCGCCTATAACTCGAAAACTATGCCTCGTAGAGGTCTTTTTCCTTCAAATTTCACTAGTCACATGTTTTTTTTTTTTTTTTTTTTTTTTTTTTTTTTTTTTTTTTTTTTTTTTTTACAGAACAGCTGCTATGTTACAGCCGTTCCAAAGTACATCAAATTTCTCAAAATGTAAAATTTTTCGGAAAAATGCATGTTTTAGCCTCATAACATTCATTTGTACGTACTCAAATGTATGTATGTTTACGTACTATATGAACCCCCTGACAAAGTTCGAGCCACTACTTTCGACAGCGTTACTATAACAGAGAAGATATCGACCTGCTAGTTTTGCTTACTGGTTTGGGATTCAGCAGCTTTGGTACTTTGGTAATTTATCCCTACTGGATATCCATCAAAAACTATTATGGCTTTGCTGCCAATGTGACGCTTGACGTAATTAATGTATGATTGGCTGACCAATTCAAATGTGGCTTCTCTAGACTTGCTCCAAACAACCTTGTGTAGCAGGTGTCCACGATCAATGACTGCAAATTTTCTTCCCCCAAAGTTCACATCTTGTACATGAATGAATGTCTCATACAACACGGATTTCTTGCCTTTGTGCATACCTTCCTGTGTGAACAGGGACATTGGGAAGGGGGATAGCTCATACTTGAATATGCCTCTGAGGTCAGCTTCGGTCTGCTTTATTAGGCAAATCCCTTGAAACAGAGTAAGTGGGTCAACGGTGAACTTCTGGTTTTTAATTGTAATTGTACAGGTTGCGGATGCCAGGGTTACAACCTTATCCTTTCTCAACTTCAGATCATGAAAGTTGTCTTGTTCCAAACACTATTTCATTCTAGTTATGCGAACACTTCGTGCTAAGTAGCAGTTCAAACCGTCAGGAGCAACAGCGCCAGAGCCAATTAATAGTAATTCTTCCGTTTCTAGGAATGGTGGGTGATCAGCCAACCAATCACCAAGCTTTTTTAATGCAAAGATTGTCCCTGGCTGAGCGAGAGGGCCTTTCTATCAACATGCTGCTCACCCGTCTCGGTACGAACTCCAATGAACACTTCCATCTGCTCATTGATACTTTGGAGGCATAACATTCCTACAATCCACCGAGATAGCACACTGTGACTGCACGACCACGATTCAGCCCACCGTAACTCTTCATGGCTCGCATAAGGACTTGTTCTATGGTCATGTCAGACTAGCCACCTGACCAAAGTTTATGTGTGCGGCGGATGGTGAAGTAACCCTTTTTAGTGACCTTAGTGAACTCTTCAGGATCCATCTTGCCTTTCAAGTTGATTGCATCTTGGTAATATAAATGTCCAATCTTGGTATAATTCAGATGGCAAGCCGCATGGAAATAGGGGATCATTTCTTTTACAGATGCAAGGTGGAGGTCCCAGTCTGCGGCGGGAAGGGGTTCATATAGTATGTACAACATACATACATTCAAGTCATAGTACGCACAAATGAATGTTATGAGGCTAAAACATGCATTTTTCCTTAAACTTTACATTTGGAGAAATTTGATGTACTTTGGAACGGTTGTAACATAGCAGCTATTAGGTAAAAAAAACATGTGAAATTTGAAGGGTATTTAATGCTCTTTCCGAAAATGTAATAAAAAAGACCTTTACGAAGCATAGTTTTCGAGTTATAGGCGGAAAACCGGAGAAAGTCCAAAAAAATCGCGGTTTTTCGGCCACCCATAATTGAGCACAGGCTGTTTTTGTCGGTAAACTCGGATTTAGCTTCCCTAGGCATCCCAAAACAACACCCCAAAATTTCATTAACTTTCCAATTATGTCCAGGCAAAAGTACCTCACTGCTGGACTATTATGGCCAACGCATATTGAACCTGGTTAATTAAATTTTGAGAGTGGTAAAAAATGTTTTTTTTATCGATTAGAATGGTTCATAATTGAAAATAATAAACCGATATACGAAAATCAGATAATTTTCAAATTCATGACCATTAAATTAGTAAAATGAAAATATAACTATAATATTTTATTAATAATATTTTTCTCTCAATACTTACTATAAAATTAAATTGAAAAATGTTTATTCCGAACTTTCATTAGCTCATTGTTGTCGAATTTGCAACTGCTGGACGCTAACGTTTCAAATGTTTGAAAATAATGAGGTTACCATTGTGAAATGGTGAGTCGAAAAGGTTTCAATTACGAGGATCGCATATCTAACGCTATGAAACGGCAAAACATGAAAAATATAAATAAAATGATTGAACCATTATCCATAGATGTCACCCGCTTCTATTAATTACAGCGGGCTATCAATCATGGCTAATTAATGGCTAATGAAGTATAAATTGAGAAATTTCAGAGCAACTGCTGACATTGTATCAGGGGAAAGACACAATGAAGTTAAACCTGGCCATCGCTTTTCTTTGCGCCATCTTGATGGCTACTCTGACTGAAGGGAAAAAAGTAAGTTTTGATTATTATTCTTAAATTTATTGCTCTCAAGTGAATTTTATTGTGAATTTTCTGCCAGTTGGTATATTTTTACACTTCGGAACGAATTGAGAATTTCTTTGTATTTTTATGTATTGTGCAGGTACTAAAATGATCCTGCGAAGCAGCTTTAACATTAACGGCTTTGATGTAATATGAAATCGTTTTCTGAAAAGTAGAGGTGTTTGATTAAAAAAAAAAATCATCATGGAATTTAGGATGCTACTTCGGTTTTCAATAGCTATACCACACTACAAGTAGACGAAGTGGACAAAGTTATTTATTTCTTTATTGCATTTATGTTTTGTGAGCGGATGTACATGTATATACACGTAGGTCAAAGGACAGAATTATAATACGAAAGAAACTACAGGTACAAAAACACCAGATTACTACTACTTTTCAAAAATTCAGTCTCTGAACAAAATCCTCTCTCGAAAAAAAATAAAATAAAATAAATGTCTTTCCATCCACTTTCTTATACTTCCACATTCTGTCCAACGATTCAGGTCAATGCTTTGAGCTCGAAGTGGAATTGATTGAGGATAATAATCGTGTTGAACAAGAATTCTTTTTCGAACAATAATTGGAGTCGGTGTATCGGCACTCCGAGCATTTTATGACCATTACGAATATTGTGGTCATTCTTGAAATGATCATCATTGAAATTTGTTCGTGTTTCATTACGTGTAAGGGTACCTCAGGAATATACATTTTGAGGAGAGTCAGCTGACCCTCTTGCAAGAGTCGATGACGACAGAAGGAAGAAGGTGGTAAGAGCAGCATTACTCTAAGAACTCTTTTCTGGATTTTAGAGATCCTTTCTACGTTTGACAGGTTGATGAATGAAAGATGAATCATGTATCAATTTTCCTGAAGTTCACCGAACAGAATAACAAACACAGAACGATGAAGGGTGTGTGTGAGTTCAGGGGTGAAATAGAGGAGGTTGAGGAGTAGAATAATCTAAAAAACGTATTCCAAGTTGAGTGGGCAGTATATAGCTTCCTCACATGTAGTAACATGAACGTATAGAATTATTTGAATGACAAAGTAAGCGTCAAAATTATTGAATGCGAAATATAACAGCAACAATCTTATATATGTGTATATGTCGCAGCCCTATTTTGAAATCAGCCTTTTTTGTAAAAATCCCAGCTTTTTACAACATGCTGCCTTTTCGTATAATAAAAACGTTGGGATGACAATCAGCCTGTTATGTTTTAGCCTTTTTGTAAAGAAGCTGAAAGAGCTCAGCCTTTTTGCAAAACCAACATGTTCTTTTACATAAAGGCTGAGCGTGATCCGCCTTAGTTTGTGGTCAGTGGTCTTAGTCAGTGGTCTGGATGCTCTCAAGCTCGTATCGCAAAAATACATAACGTCAAGTAGTCAATCACTTAGTAAAAATTCAGATTAGTTGGACATATAGATCAGAATGATGTGTATAGTTTGTCATTCCAACGTTTTTACTACGAAAAGAAGGCGGATTGCAAAAAGGATGATTTCACAAAAAGGCTGCGAGATATACATACCTACTAGAATTCAAATTAGGGCTATAATTCATGTTGGCATGTGCGGAAGTTCTCTAAAGGTTAACCCATAATTCTTGGAGTCTCATCCATATG
Source organism: Adelphocoris suturalis (assembly GCA_030762985.1). Taxonomy (NCBI): domain Eukaryota; kingdom Metazoa; phylum Arthropoda; class Insecta; order Hemiptera; family Miridae; genus Adelphocoris; species Adelphocoris suturalis. Next base: position 116,960,174 of record CM061042.1, read on the forward strand.
GAATATTTATAGACTGTAAACCCAACTGCCTGTCGAATTTGAACGAAATTGGACGAACAGATGATGAGTAATCGACGGTATGAAAAATTCACTTTAGCACATGCGTTCAAGCTACTGAAGATCCGACGGGATTGAAAATTATAGTGGACCATCTATGGGCTATTTCGCGGAACTCATAAAAATTTCATCGAAATCAGACTAAAACTTGGTATAGTTTTGGGCGTGACAAGGATTTACCACAGACAGACATCACACAGACAGACGTGGATCCAAAATTGATCAGCAAGCTCTGAAACGCGAAAAGCAAGTGGACATTTTCCCTATCACTTTCATTGATGCCAAATTAATACCTAATTCACTCTGCGCATGCTCACACCTCAATTCAGTTATGCTCTATTTTTTCACACTCTAGTCGTTCGATCTCTCTCAAATTAGGATGTTGGGACGATTTGATCTCTCCATATCAATTTCGATATGATTGTAACATTAATAGTGCCTGCGCCAATGTGAAATCCTTGTAACGACCTTAATTTCCATTGTTTTTATCAGACTTTGATGAAATTATCAGGGAATATATACAGGTTAGGCTGTAGTTGGCAATATCGTTGTTCCCACATTATCATTTCATTCTGCGCGTACGCAAAAACTAACTACATCAAATATAATTTTGAATAATCTTTTCCGCTATGGAATTTTTCAAGATCATTCAAAACTTTTCACCACTCATGTTACGGAAACGAGGAAGCTATGTGCCACAACCAACTTGGCAGACATGTTTTTATTTATTTAAGCGTTTTGTTTTCGAATATTGCAATTTGCAAGATTTTTATCGTGTTTTCTTATCATACTTAAACTCCTTGTGACCTAATGACAAAAACTCTATGACATCCATTAGCGTCACCGTGAAGACACCTAAGAAAAGAAGGGCAGATTTCCTCTCTCCCTGAATCCAAACTAATCTTTTTCGCGCAGACTTGATAAGTAAAAATTGCAAAGTTTGGAAATTCTCATTATTGTATTTAATAATTATCATTACCTACCTACATTATTAAGAACTGGTACGAAACCTCTGTCTATAGTCTAGCTGTGCAACTTGGGTTGCAATAAGGAGGTAAGTATGGCCGGTAAATCCAAATTCTACGTAAGAGGAATTCATTAAACTCGCAATTTTTTAGACTACAGCATAACACTTAGAAAATGGAAATCACCCATGGTGAGTTTAGTTTGCTGCATTTCAATCATATTCTATCTATGAGGCAGGAATTGAAAATTCCCCTTGATCAGCTGAGATCGGAAGATTGGAATAATATTGTTGGTAATACTTGAGTGATATATGCTAAATATTATGATAGGATATAGTGAATATGTTACCCTACTTTCTTGTGGTGCGTCTGTAAACAAAAGAATTGGGAAATATTAAAGCATTGTCCAAGTTTTACAGCTGATATACTTAATTACATATGTCTTTAACATACTAACAAGATTTCTCAGGACTCACTTCTCACCCTATCCTCCCTGGACATAAAAAAAACCAAAATTGTGCCTTTCGTTGACAAGCTCTTGTGAGAATGTAACATCTTCAGTTGACTATCATGCTAAATTCGCCGAATTGATAAGCCTACTGTCACCTGCCACATCAGTTTTCTGTGACGGATCAAAACCTTCTGGCGATGTAGGAAGTGCTGTTTACTCCGACTTCATCACTCAAAAATGTACGCTTCCATCTACCTGTTCCATATTCACGGCAGACCTCTTCGCCATACCACATGCAGTTACAATAATACATTTACGTCATCAAAAACTGGCTGTATGCAGTGACTCGCTTAGCGCCATTTAAGATTGAAAAAAAGGATCACTCCCAGCCTTTGGTATGCAATATATTGTTGAGCATTCATAAACTCCTCAATAAAGGCATATCTGTGTATCTCTGCTGGGTCTCTGGACATTTCGGGACACTGGGGAACGAAGAAGCACGAGAAGCCAGTGAATAACTAATGCACCTCCATCTACCCGCAGATTACAATCCCATCATGAAAGCAGCAGGATGGAGAGAAGAGTGGAATTCCGTGAAATGTGTAAAGTTGTGGGAAATAAAGACAGACTTTTCTGCATGGTTGGCTCCAATGATCAGAATTCATTTGCCTGAATAAATTGTATCTACAATTTTTCTTCGAAAATAGTCTTGCTGCATGACTGAGTAGTTTCATTTACCTGCCCTTGCATTAGCTTAGAAAAATTCATCACTAGGTACTTGACATTTGCAATGTTTTTTTTTTTTTTTTGTTAACTTACTACTTTATTTTCTATTTTATTTATTTTTTCTTTGATTTTTTTTTAGTTGAAACACCGGAGTCCCATGCGGTTGAACACTGCCCGGCGGTCCTTATGGTAGATAAAAGGTGCGTTGTATTTTCTCACTGCTATGGTGCAGTCTAGCAAAGGTTGAATATATCGAAAATGGTTTGTTAATAGAACCAATTGATTCAGTTTACATCGTCGTAAGAGGGTGCGATTTACGTCAAACTTGTGTGGATGGATCCTCCTTACATTTAAAAATAGATAAGGTAGGTTGGTACTTTTTTGCACCCGAGGGTAACGCTTGGAAAAGTTCACCAACTTTTATCTCTTTTCACCCAAAACCCATAATTATGCGGGTTTTATGTGTTTTCTGAGGAGGAGAATCCGAATTTCAACTCCTCAACTTCATAGCAGCAACTATAAAAAATCAAAGGAGTGAAATATTTGCATCGTGCAATTCATGTTCAATTTTCACCAGATTATCGTGACGAATGCGAGCCAATTATTAAGACCTTGTATTCTTTGACGTTTGACTTGGAAGTCTTCATTCTAAGAATAATAATGGCAGCAAATCAAGTGAGTTAGATAGCATATATGTAGGTATGATCGCCGTTACATTTTTATGTAGGTAATAGGTAACTAACTTGGGAATCGTATTTCGAATTTTGTTAGTCGTTCTGAAAAATCTTGTTATTATTTTGAACACAACGAATTTTCCAAGAAAAAATGAGTTATATAGATCGCTTCAAATGTTCAAATATGGGGCGGAAGCGGGGACCCACTAAAGATCCATTTCATACATTCATACATATTTATCTATTTATCAGGTGAATTTCCAGATGATAACTCCTTTAAAATACATCGTAAAAATTCCAACGCGGAAAAATCCGTCTTTCAAAATACAGGTCGAGTTTACTGGCCAGCGCGATCGCTCCAGAATTTCAGCTTCAAATTTCACAATTTACTTAGTGACCCAAAAAATGCTGGTTTTTTTTTTTTTTTTTTTTTTTTTTTTTGCAATAGAGCATGTGGGGTGTCACAGTCGAAGTGTTTTTCAGCGCTGAGTCGATTCCGACCACCCCCAGATCTCTAAGATTGATAGATGGGAGAGAAAAAAACATTTTTAGGTGGCAAAATGCACGTGATTGACCAATTTTTCAAGTTCGGCTGAGCTTCATAAAATTTTCTTTCAGATTTGGTCACACGGCTGTCCTCTCAGTTTTACACGGTTGGCTTCAATGATCAAAATTCATGCGCCTAATTAAATTTTATCCACAATGTTTCTGTGAAAATTCGCGCTATAAGCCTTGCTGCATGACTGAGTTGTTCCATTTACCTTCTCTTGCATTATCTAAGAAAGATATGAAAAATTAATCACTACTTCGAAATTTGCGATTTTTTTTTTTTTTTAACTTACTAATTTATTTTCTATTTTATTTATTTTTTATCTTATTTTTTTCTAGTTGAACCTCCAGAAGCAGGGAGCACGTGGCGGTCCAAGAAGCATGTGTTCCTGAGAGGGGATAAGACTATGAATATCAACTTACTATGTTGGCCTGGAACACACTGGGTAAAAATAAAATAGTATATTGATGGAAATTGTATATTGACTCCTAATCCGTTCTAAAATCCTTATCATGAAATTACCAATAATCTGACCGGGTTTTGGAGACGCCTCAGAGGAGGTATTATAGAAGGGATTAAGTATTAAAGCGTAGTCAGGGATTCCAATGCTACGATTGGAAGCAATCATTGATGAATTTCAAGGAAACATCAACTAGCGCAGGATCCCAAAATGTGAGTTGTTTTACCGTGCAGTTGTGGATAACCAAGTACAATAATAACAACATTTGGCTGACAAATGTTTTAATGAAATTCACACTCGTAAGATCATTTCGTGGTTTCTGGAGCCATGACTTCACAAATTAACATGGATATGTTTTTGGGCTGGAGGTATGTCTGAAATTCGCAACACCGACACCGGAATCATATCCTATTTCAGCGTACAACGGAGGCGTTCCTTAGGCTACGTACATTGGAGCCGATTTTTTGCTGTGCTGTTAACGGCCGAACTGAGGTCGCTTGAAAGACCAGGGGTCTATTTCATCAAGCAACAAGTGACAAGTTAAAAGCCGATTTTATGTAGGTAGAAGTTGTAAAAAACGAGCGTGAACGCGTTTCAAGAGTAGTCTCGTAACGCGCAGTGAAAATTAACAGGTGTACAGGCGAATTTGGACAAGTTATATGTGCTTCCCCATCATTTCGTACAATACATTGTTTTACAGTTGTAAAAAATGGCCAATTGTTAACCTACGTCCATTCACCTGTAAACTTGTTATTTTCCAGCATTGTGAGTTGACCATTTTTCGGTGTTTAATATGTGGGAGTCATCTTCTGCTGAAGAATACACCCAAGAAAGAAGCATTCAGCGTAGAAGACGCCAACGACTTTTTCGGTCATGATTAAACGCTTTTTCCGTGGGTATTTTCGAGTTTAACGAGAGATTTAGGATGTCTTCCAAGACCCTTGAATGATTCAAATGCTGCGTGACCCTGTGCAATTTTTCCTGATCGTTTATTGAGGATCTCGCTATCATTGAAGAACAAAGTGAAGATAATTTCGAAGTTACACATGACATTCATAATCCAGTAGCATTTAGACTTGATGAATTGATTAATCATTTCCGCTGAATGAAAAGGAAAAATCCGATTTTTCCAGCCATCAGAATAAGTTGAAATCAAATACACACTTTTCCCCTTGTTTTCAGTTTATAATTTGTCTGTCTTCCAATCATTACACATAGTCATGAACGATAAACATCCTATCGTGTACTCCGAGTCATGTAACATAATAATTCCCTGACAAATCTTCAATTTCGGCATCCCGCTTGTCGTTGTTGATTTCGTTAGTTCCCACACGCCATTTTGGTTTATTATTTCCAATAATAAGCCTATGTGATCGTAAAGCAAAAAATTTTTATAACCCCCCCTCAAACTTTGTCACTTTACGTTTCAAGGTGCGTAGAATCCAAATTTGAAATATCCGTCCGCCGTCCACTGTTCGCCGTCCGCCGTCCGCCGTTCACCGTCCGCCGTCCGGGCCATAAAAGGCCCAAGAATTGACTTAAAAAACCCGTTCTTTCGCACATAGACTCCATTAGGGGTCTAGTTGGTCCTACCGTTTAACCATCCCGATCGCTTTACTCGCATAGATGCTATGGGCCAAAAACGGGCGAAAAAGTGTCTTTTCGAAAATTTGAGTGTTAGACTGACGTGTTAAAACTCCAACCTGCTCAACGACAACTGCGCAAGCTAATATTCCACGGTTAGCATAACAATGGGCAGTAGGACTTCACAACAGAACACTTTAGGACCAGATCATGCACGACCACAACTTCACAACCTAATAATTATTATTCTCATGTTATTCACTCATCTCAAAATGCACAAATTTCAAATGAATATTGATGGAAAAATATGAGTGATATGATAGTGTAAGCGTAATAGGGTGGTGAACCTCCGGTCGTGACGTAACGAGACCTAGGGAGTACCTCCAAGGTGGCGTGGAAAACTTCCTACACTTGTATTGCTTTCGAATTTCATGTTCCTTCGAGGCATGAATATATGTTTTTTTCTATCAAATCCTCTCGACTTTTCGTACGTACTTAGATAATGCTATTATTAAGGCAATGATTATTTGAATAGATAGGAGCTCAAATGGAGAAATATAAACATACGTATATAATTATAGAAGTATAGGTTGTGGCAACTCGAAATAGGACATGCCGAGGAGTCTGGACGGGCCTTATGACGTACGCCAACTAAAACTACGATCAAACTCAATTGAAAAAATAATAAACCTTTGTGAAATAATTTGCAGCGTTTTTCTTCTCTGCTACACTTGTAAACTTAGCTTCTACAAGTATAACTTTTCTACACTTGTACTCTTTGTTTTGGTGAAACACTTGTTCTAGTTTACCGTGCATTACAAGGAAGTACTTGTAAGTTGTTGTTTTATGAAATGGGCCCCAGGGTGGTTACATTGAGCGGTGTGAATAAAAACGAGTACGACGAGTATTTACTTACAAGCAAAGTGTAACGAGTATTTAAACTCCAAGTAAACCGATGTGAATAAAGCGTCGAGTATACTTGTGACCGTATACTCGCCAACCCGAGGGTATACTAGCAAGTATTTACTCGCGAGACAACTGAATTCACAAGAAAGGCAAGTAAATACTTGTAGCGCCACAAGTCATCTGAATGTTTATTGTTATTTTCCTTTTCTGTTCACATACTCGTCGCCGAATTCCGAAGGTTTCATAATATGCACGTGAGTGCAGTCTATAGCACCAATGACAGTCGGAATGCGAAATTTTGAAGCCCAATCTGCGTTAGCCTGATCAATATCTTCAATAGTGCGTGGAAATTTAATCCAATCATCAGACTTCGACACTATTTTATCAAATACACTTGAAAATGTTCTGCTGACGGTACTTCTTTCAACCCCCATGTCGTTGGCAACATCACTTTGGAATCCTGGATCACTAACGTATCTCAGAAAAATTTCCATTTTTTTCCGTGCAGTTAATCCTCCACCCCTTGCATCAGTATTTTCATCAAGAAAGTGCGAAGTGAGAGAATCTACGTTTTCGCTCTCCAACCGTAATAGTCCTTTATATGCGATAGATCGGGTCTTATATCACGCCGGCCTCTATAACGTTTCACACCACGCAGGTTCATAAATGCAGCTATCTTTCGTGTACAAGTACGGCTGCAAGTCTGGGGTCGGGTTGACTTGCGAATGGACGAGTATTTACTTGCTACAGAAGTATTTACTTGCGTTTATTCACACCAAAATTGGCATTTTTTGGGGTTTTACTAGCCTCTCAAGTATTTACCCGCGAGTAAGAGTAAATACTTGTTTTATTCACTTCAATTTAGGCGTTTACTTGTCATTTTAATATGTTCAAGTATTTACTTGTCCTACTCGTTTTTATTCACACCGCTCATTGGACCCGATTCACAGACGACTCGTCCGTTTTTTCACCAGTTGCGCTTTATATCCGTACCTACATAATGGACGTCAATGCTGTTAGTATTTTGAACGAAAACTCTTTTCCAAGATTTATGATGTTTTGTAGAAGTGATGAGTGGGTTAACGATTTTCCGTGATAGGGAATTTGGTATATATGGTGAGTATCCTACACTGTTCCCACAGTTTCTTCAACAACCTATAAGGTTACAAGAATATTTCCGAATGAAGGTTGACACTTTTATTAAATACTGGAATTTATTCGTCGAAGATTGGAGAAATACTCTCATTTTAAAAACACTATTTCACCGGAAGAAAAACTCGCAGTGGCATTAAAGTAATTTAGAAATCTTCTTGTTCATTTTATATAGGTACTTTTGGTGAGTTATACAAATAAAACAATACTAAGCCAATAATGTTAATGTTTTTTTTTTTTTTTTTTTTTTTTTTTTTTTTTTTAGCTGTTTTCTAGCATTTATTTTGATTTTTCAAACAAATATTTCGAAATGTGAAGTCACTGCGCTTAAAAATGCTGTACTACGAACATATCTTTCTATTGGGATGATTGATTTTTTGCTGAATGAACGGATTTTTCATTTCAGCTCTATGCATGGTCAAACCTATCGTCTACAATGCTAGAACATTAGTAAAATATAATCTAGGAATCTTTTTAATGATTTACATTAAGAAAGAATATTTTGGAAAATTTTTAGGTATTTTATTCATTTTTTTATTTTTATTTTGGATTTATTTATTAAGAATTTTTTTTTTAAGTCTTGCAAGGTCTTCATTTCTATTTTAAATTCACGATAACTATTCATTGAATTATCTACAGAAAGTGACGAATTAGGTATCAGGATATTATACAGAAAATAGGTGGGTATCACTTACTTTCTTGATCCATGATGTCGGCGATTTCTTGCCATAATCTCCTGGACATTTCTCTGTTGTGGTACGTGTTAGAAGATGTATCCCACAATGACTTTCTCTCTTGTACCCCAGAAATTAAAAGTTCCACTTCCATCGTAATACAAACAAATAACAAGTAAAATACACTGCCAAGGAAATGGCACATGAGCTTCCTCGTGACCTTCACAGTACGTCACCATTAAATTCCAGAAAACTAGAAACGACCGGTTCTGGCATCAGGGAATTAATAAGGTGGGAAATTGGAAGCTGAATGGTACATATAATAAATGAAATTAATAAGGAAAATTTTGATTTTAATATGGGACCATCCAGGATGTAGTCCGCATGTTCCTCATAACTAAGCTGTGACCGTAACAAAAACATCACTTTCGCGCATGCGCCTAGCGTACCGCTGCTGATGATTGCGAAGAATGTGATACGGGACCTCAAGAAACCTTGCCCGCATCATCCCTGAAAATCTGACCGAAATCCGTTCACAATTGCTTGAGTTATGACCGAAACAAGAAAATTTTGTTTGCGCCTGCGCAGAGGCTACCGTTAATTCGATCATGACGGAACTGATAGGGGACCATGTAGAGCTATACCCGCACGATCCCTAAAAATTTGAAGAAAATCGCATCAAAATTGTGGAAATTACGGCTGTTGCAAGGACCGTAACAAGAATATTTTGTTCACGCATGCGCAGAGCGTACCGCTAATGCAATTATGATGATTGTCTTATGGGACTTCAAGGGACCTTACCCACATCATCCCTGAAAATCTGACCGAAATCCGTTCAACATTGACCGAGTTATGACCGTCACAAGGAATTCACGTTAGCGCCTGCGCAGAAGCTACCGATGATTCGATCATGATGAAGTTGATAGGGAACCATTTAGAGCTTAACCCGCACGATCCCTGAAAATTCGGTCAAAATCGGATCAAAATTGTGGAAGTTATGGCTGTTACAAGGAAATGTGGACGGACAGACAGACAGACCGACAGACAGACAGACAGACAGACAGACACGGAACCAAATTTGTTCAGGAGGCTCTGAAACGCAAAATGCGAGTGGAAATTTTGATTTTGGAGCAAAAAATTTTTTTTCATTTCGAAAGTGAAAACAAAGCTTCCGCTGCCTTGCAGTCTCGAAAGCAAAACTACAGGAAAAACCTAAAGATCAAACTGAAACACCGGAACTCTACTGACAACTTAGAGGGGCGAACGGCAGAGTTCGACTGAATGAAACAAAATTATTTGCTTCGAATATGGCGCTCGGACGGGTTCAGCGGAGTGCGGCGGAATTCGAAAATCGGCCGAAGTCGGTTCCAATGTAACACTTGTAAGATGATTTCGTGGTTTCTGGAGCCATCACTTCATTTATTAATATGGATATGTTTTCGCACACCGACAGACACCGGAATCATATCCTATTTCCGCGTACAACGGAGGCGTTCCTTAGAAAAAGTAACTCCGTCAGTTTCCAGTCAACTGAAATTGCTCACTACTCGATGGAAAGATCTCAATTTTGACAGAAATTTCAAATCAACCAAACCACCCCTAAAATGAAATTAGCTGAGTAACACGCAGAGTCATTAATGTAGTGTAATAAATTATCGATTTATAATTACCAAAGATTCGAGCGTAAGCAGGTTGGCTAATTACGTGTTCAATTAACCTAGTGAAGAATGAACTAGCGAACTAATACGTAAGATACTCGATTAAAAAATGGAAATTTGGTAGGGTGACTCTGTGGAACACTAAGATACGAATGATGTAACGGGCTCGATACTTAAGCTGAGTGAGCTAAGTTTTCTCTTATTCACTCTAAGAACTAGGAATATGATAGCGAGATTCTCTAGGACATTACAGGGCGATATAAATGACGGGCTTCATCCTGATCGGCTGAGTTATCACATTCACTCAAGTTCATTTATTTCACTGGACGAAAACATATCCATGAAGTGGAGAAACTGGTTTAATTTTATCCAATACTTGATGGTGTTAGAACTTATACCTTGCCACTCTGGGATGGTGGAAATGTACCGTTCAATTCTTCATTCGAATCACTGGTGATCAACTCAGCTGATCAGTGTGGTTTCTCACATTGTAATTACTTATATTCTCCCTGTTCAACAAGAGGAGGCTCTGTTTCTAATACCAGCATCGTTGGGCGATTAGAATAAGAGAAATTTGCTTCAAACCTCACTCAGCTGAGCAGGACGGTTTCTCACGTTGAAATTTTACCTATCCTGGGGAGACTCCGTTTGAAATTTCGACATCGTATGGCTTTGATAAGGTAGTAACTAGCCTCACGAACGTAGCTGATCAGTTTGGTTTCTCACGTTGTAATTATATTTCGACGACAGAGGCTTAGTTTCTAATTTAAGCATCGTTGGGCGATTAGAACAGAAATTGACCGTAGACCTCACTCAGCTGAGCAGGTCAGCTCTGCACGTTGTAATTCTATTATATATACCTATCCTGGGGATACCTACTCTGTTTGAAATTTCAGCATCGCGTGGCTCGGATAATGTAGCAATAATTAGCCTCATGAACTCAGCTGTTCAGGCTGGTTTTGCAAGTTGTGATTCCCTTCTACGTGTCCTACGTGCTCCGTTTGAAATGTCAGCACCATTATTTGATTAAATAATAAATTATCCTCATATCTCATTCATCCCGAAACTTTGCCTTTTTATTTATTGATTCATTTTTGGTAATGTGAATTTTTACTGACTCAAAATAAAATATGCATAATGTAAACAATCGATCATGCTTATCCAATTTAGTTAATATCACATTTCAAGTGTTATACTCGTAAATTTTGGGGCTCATTTAACCAAGTCAAACATGATAAAGCCCTCTAGAGAATGTGAAAACCTACGTAAGGCTCTACAAGGCCCTCTACGAGATTCCAATCTACTTCGATTTTCGAGGTTTTGAACAGGATAGTAGATAAGTTACTTCACTTTATTTCCAACGCATCTAGAAACTGGTTATTAAATTTTGAGAGGGGTAAAAAAATTTTTTTCTTGGTCGATTAGAATGGGTGGTTATTGGAAATTATAAACCACAATCCAAGCGGAAAACGAGGAGACTGATTGTTTGTAATCCAATTTTTTGAATTTGCGTGAACTTTACAGTTTTAGAGGGGTCATATTTATTATCAATTTTCCCTTTCGATCGAAAGGGTTCATAATTGAAAATAATAAACCGATATAAGAAAATCAAATATTTTTTAACTTCATGACCATTAAATTAGTAAAATGAAAATAATACTATGATATTTTAATAACGATATTTTTCTCTCAATACATACTATAAAATTGAATTCAAAAATGTTTAAAGCGAACTTTCATTAGCTCATTGTTGTCGAATTTGCAACTGCTGGACGTTAACGTTTCAAATGGTTGAAAATAATGAGGTTTCCATAGTGAAATGAGGAGTCGAATTGCTTCAATTGGGAAGATCGCATATCAAGCGTGATGAAACGGCAATACATAAAAAATATAATTAAAAAGATTGAAACATTATCCACAGATTTCAAACGCTTCTACTAATTACTGCGGGCTATCAGTCATGACTAAATAATGGCTAATGAAGTATAAATTGAGAAATTTCAGAGCAACTGCTGACATTGTATCAGGGAAAAGACGCAATGAAGTTAAACCTGGCCATCGCTTTTCTTTGTGCCATCTTGATGGCTACTCTGACTGAAGGGAAAGTACGAGTAAGTTTTGAATATGTTTTTCAAATTTAATGCTCTCAATTCAACTTAATTGTCACTTTTCGACCAGCGTTAACCAGTTGGTACATTCTTACACTTCGGAACGCATTGAGAAGTTCGATGTATTTCTATTTATTATGTAGGTGCTAAAATGATTTTGCGAAGCAGCTTTAACATTGACGTCGTCTGAAAAGTAGAGGTGTTTGATTTAAAAAAATCATCATCATGGAATTTTGAAAGCTACCTCGGTTTTCAACCCTATGCCATACTACATGTAGACAAAGTGGACAAAGTTTTTATTTTTTATTTTTTTATTTTTTTTTTTTTTTTTTTTGCGTGAGCACAAATACATGTACATACACGTAGGCCAAAGGTCAGAATTATACTACGAAAGAAACTACAGGTAAAAACACCAGTTTACTACAACTTTTCAAAAAGTCTGTCACTGAACAAAATCTTCTCTCTCTCTCTCTCTCTCTCTCTCTCTCTCAGGGGGGGGGGGGGGGGGGGGGGGGGGAAGGTCTTTCCTTTTTCTTATATACTTCCACATTCTGTTTACCGATACAGGTCGATGCTTTGAGGTTGAAGTGAAATTGATTGAGGATAATAATCGCATTGAACAAGAAATTCTTTTTTGAACAATAATAATTGGAGTTGGTGTATCGGGACTCCGAAGATTTTATTGGATATTACAAATATTGAGGTCATTTTTGAATTCAGTATAATTGAAAGTCGTTCGTGTTTCATTACGTGTAAGGGTAGCTCAAGAATACACATAATGAGAAGAGTCAGCAGACCCTCTTTCGAGTGTCGTCGATGACAGAAGGAAGAAGGTGGTGAGCCCCGCATTGCTCTAAGCACTCTTTTCTGGATTTTAGAGGTTGTTTCTCACTTTGACAGGTTGGACCAGATAAGGATACCTACTTTAGCTCTCGATACGAAATGGGAGTTGCGCAACAGCCATCTTTGAAGCTAACGGTCGGAGCTCCCAGATCGCATAGCAATCAGAATTTAGATTCGAAGAAAGCTCCTTGGCGTGGCACAAGAATTTTATCGTTGAATCAATATCAATCCCAGGAAATTCGGCCTTGTCGGGAAACGGCATAGGTTTTTGAACCATTAAGAAAGTTGAGAGCACTGAATAGTCCGAGTGCTGCAAGCAGAACATGACGCAAAATGTCATAGAAGAGCATTGTTATGGAGCCAGTACTCGAGTGCTTCATATTTTTGAGCTGGCAAACCGCAATACGATCTTCAGCTGTACGTCTGAAAATAAAGAAAATTGGCATTATCACCGTGATGTTAACTACGCGAGTACCATAAGGCCTCTAATATCGTTGGTCAAGATGAGGAACAAGGAGTCTCAAGAGGCGTCGTGTGAGACACCCATTGAAGAACTTTTTACTTCTAAGCACCAAGAACGATCAGATCCCTCAAAAATTCTTGCCATGCTTGTCTGACAAGTAGGACCAAAACCAGTTTAAGGTTCTTCTACGAACACGTACTGCTTCCAATTCCCTCGATATGATAGTGAGATGCAAAGTCAAATGTCTTCGAAAGGTCGATGAATGTTGCCATGTTGCTATTACCTATCTATCACGCCAATTAAGAACTCGGTCAGAGTCTAGACAATAGTTTCAATCAAACGGCCTCGTAGAAAACCATACTGGAAGTCACCATAAACGTCTGCTAGAATGGGTGGGCAGTATAGCTTCCTCACACACTGTAACATGGACCCACAGAATTAGTTAACGAACAAAGTACGAGTCGAAATAACTGATAAGTCGACGTTATAGGCGCACAGACTGCTATAACTCCAACGGCTTTGAAAATTATAGGGGACCGTCCAGGGGCTAACCCGCACAACACCTGAGAATTTCATTGGAATCGGTCTGAAATTATAGTATAGTCTTGGGCGTGACTATAATTCACCATTTATATGTAGTGATGTGATAATTGAATTTTGTAGAAAATGAAGCTACTGCAATAACTTCAAATAATTTCAAATTTTCGTAGATTTTCTTCATCAAAATCAATTTTGATGCATTCTCAAACGAATCCTAGAGTTTAACGCTTTTTCATTTATGTATATATACAACAAATCTGTGAATCACAAATGTTTAGTTTGTTTGTTATGCTCAACTGTAATTATGTTATGGGGTAAAACTACTTAATCTCCAAATAGTTTATAATAGAATAGAAACATCGATTTCATTGAAAAACCCAAATATTTCAACATTAAAACATCATTTCCCCCCTAAATATCAAAATAAAAGTGAAATTGACCTTAAAATTGGAAATGGTATTGGATGAAGCACATTTCATGAGATTTGCTAATTCTCAGGATCTTTTTTGGAGGATTTGTAAGGTTTTGAATATGTTCAGAAATTTTATTTCTTCAAAATCGTCTATTTTTGAGCGGATGTGAAGGTCTTTGGATGGTACTTTTTAAGAACCCAAGTACACAATTATACTTATAATAAATCTAACGCTAACTCCGAAATTCAGATCAAAAGTTGAAAGTGAATGAGGTAAAGTGCAGAAATTTGAGTTAAAAAAAAAAAAAAAAAAAACCTTTGAAAAATCATCTCGAGTATTGATTGAGATAAAAATATGCGGTTGGCAGCATTTTACTACATTTTTTATGCCTATATATATATATATATATATATATATATATATATATATATATATATATATATATATATATATATATATATATATATATATATATATATATATATATATATACTTTTTGAGCACATTCAATTAGTGAAATGTGTAACAATGTGCTCAAGAAATCGCTATATTTTTTAACGTAATTTCCGTCAAAAGAATTTCATCAACAACGGAATAGAACATTGAACAAATTTAGCGCAAAGTTGAGCTGAATAACGTAGGAACCTAAATGTCATCATCCTTTTCTGAAAAATCGATAAAAGCTACCTACGAAAAATCTAAAAATCCTAAATCATTTTTAAACCACAGAATATTATTTAGAACGAGTTTTTCTCTCTTTTTTTTTAATTCAAATAGGTAGTTAACAATTTCTATGCACTCAAAGCTCTCGAATTTCAAAACAATTTGGCAAAATATACGATAGATAATTTACGAAAATTTGCTCATACGATCATGCTGCATGACTGGAATTTTTACGTTTATCTGAGAATCTTCACTCTAAGAACTGTGGCTTCAGCATATCAACCTGCCGGAATAGAGTATAAATATTTTCGTTGTTATAATAACTGATATGGGATACGTGTTTTGTAATATGGATTCCTGAGAAATCTTGTTAGTATATTAATGACATATTTAATTAAGTATATCAGCTGTAAAACTTGGACAATGTTTTGACATTTCCCAATTCTTTTGTTCACAGACGCACCTGCACCACAAGAAAGCAGGATCACGAATGTTTGTTTGCGGAGTAGTGCGCAAAAGATAGGACACTAAGGATTACAACTTACTCTGTTGGCTTGGGATCCACTGGGTCGAAATAAAATAGCAAATATGTGAAAAGAAACTGTGTCTTCACTTTAAACCCATTTTAAACTCCTTATCCTAATATTTAGCATACATCACTCAAGTATTCCCGACCTTATTATACCAATCTTCCGATTCTCACTCAGCTGATCAAGGGGAATTTTCAATTCCTGCTGCGTAGATAGAATATAAATAAAATGCAGCAAACTAGACTCACCATGGGTGATTTGCATTTTTTAACTGCTGTGCTGCGGTCTAAAAAATTGCGAGTTTAATGAAAATGTTTGGTTTCTAGAACTTTTACGTGGAATTGGGATTTACCGGCCAGACTTACTTCCTTATTGCAACCCAAGTTGCACAGCTAGACTATAGACAGAGATTTCGTACCAGTTCTTGATAGTGTAGGTAATTATAATATAATACAATAATGATAATTTCCAAAATTTGCGTTCACCATCCTTTTTTAAGTATCAAGTTAGCGCAAAAAAGATTAGTTTGGCTTCAGGGAGATAGGAAATTTGCCGTTCATTTCTTAGGTGTCTTCACGGTGACGCTAATGGAAGTTATAGAGTTTTTGTCATTTTGGTCACAAGAAGTTTTAATATGATAAGAAAACACGATAAAAATCTTGCAAATTGAAATACTCGAAAACCAACGCTTTGTTTGCGTTACCTTTATTTTCGACGAAACTTCGTAAAATATATCCCAAACAACTTAACAACATTTTTTGATAGATAACCTTCATAGTTGTTCTCGCAACCTGTTTGCAACCTACAGTTTAATGTTGGGTGGTTCTTGAGTAATTATTGATGAGCCGTCATTGCTTGTTCATGGATCGTAGATTCAAGTAATATTTTGTATCCATGCTGCGAGCATCATATTTATTTCAATTATTAATTCATATAACTAATTTGTTTGTTCTTATATAAAATCTAATAAATGTTTAAATATTTTTATATGCATTTTACCATCGATTGTAGGTAGTTTTGTATACTTATTTTTGGTAGGTCAACTTGCAAGTTTCCCGCCGGTCTTTGCCAATTTTTCGCTGGAATGATCATCTCTCGACATTTTTCAGTACAACTTCCTTTGTTCCTGCATCAAGCTCGTTCTCTATCATCATTTTCTATTACTTTCATTGCCAAATCCGTTTCCTCCCTTTCAAACTAATTACCGAGTGTACGGTTAAGCATTCGAACTTTGCGTCCGACATTCATCCACCCAATCCTTGTTGGATTTCGTGGCGATCTATCTTCGAGACGGGAGTGAAGAGGAGGCCTACCTATCTACATCTACGTTCCTTTCTGTAATTAGTTCTCGCCTGTTACTGAAGACTTGGTTATTGGCCGTGTCTCCTTCACGTTCAACACTCGGCACTGGAGCTGGACTTATGAGGATCCCTCCCAGAGCAGGATTGATGCTTGATGCGTTCGCCGTGGAGCTGGACTTATGAAAATACCCTTGGCGCCTTGAATTCATCAACTGGACTTCAGATAAGCCTTTCTAATCATTATATTAGTTTTGTACTTGAAAACCAATCTATTTAGTACATAATTAGAAACTCATTGATCGCAGTTCAAGCTCTTAGGTACATAATTGTCTCTCCTCTCCAGTGGCCACTATTAGGACTGAGGTAGGTAGGCAGAACAAGTACCATATACCATTACACATCATATCTACAATAAAACCCAGTTCATGTTGATGTTTCATCTTCTAAAAACGCACTTATCATTTGAGTACTTCCTAATTTCATCAACTATTATCAAAGATCAAATACCTAGTTAAGTTCATACTTACCACTACATACCTTATTATTGGTATCATATTTCCTCGAAATGAGGTGGTCCTTCGAGTAATACCTAAAATCATACCATACCATCATCATACCATACAGTCCGACCATTGCATCGCTGTTTGGACGCTAACTAAACGGTACAGTAGGTCCACTCACGCTTAAATAAATAAAAACAAGTCTGCCAAGTTGGGTGTGTAACAAAGCTTCATTATCATTCAAGATCATTGAAGAGTTTAAAATGATCTTGGAAAATTCCGTAGCGGAAAAGATTATTCAAAATGATATTTGATGTAATTTATGTTTGCGCACGCGCAGAATGAAGTGATAATTTGAGAACACCGATATTGGTACGGGGCCAACTACAGCCTAACCTGTACATTCCCTGATAAATTCATCAAGGTCTGATAAAAACAGTGGAAATTAAGGTCGTTACAAGAATTTCACATTGGCGCAGGCACTATTAATGATACAATCATATTGAAATTGATATGGAGTGATCAAATCGTCCCAACATCCAAATTTGAGAGAGATCGAACGACTAGGGTGTGAAAGAATAGAGCATAATTGAATTGTGGTGTGAGCATGCGCAGAGTGAAGTAGGTATTAATTTGGCAACAATGAAAGTGATAGGGAAAATTTCCACTTGCTAATCGCGTTTCAGAGCTTGCTGATCAATTTTGGATACAAGTCTGTCTGTGGGATGTCTGTCTGTGGTAAATCCATGTCATGCCCAAAACTATACCAAGTTTCAGTTTGATTCCAATGAAATTTTCAGTAGTTCAGCGAAATAGCCCATCGATGTTCCATTATAATTTTCAATCCCATCGGATCTTCAGTAGCTTGTACGCATGCGCTAAAGTGAATTTTTCATACCGTCGATTACTCCATCATCTGTTCCTCCAATTTCGTTCAAATTCGGCAGGCATTTGAGTATACATTCTAGAAGTATTCCCTATAAATTATATTGTGATAGGTGGAGTAATAATTATAGCGCATGCGCAAAACTAAAATTGATCTACAGAGACAAAACTCTGATATACATGGATTAATTTTTATGAAATTATCAGGGATTTTCCAGTTTAGCTCCTAGACAGTTCCCTATAAATTCCATTGCCGATTATTTTATAGTATACTGTGCGCTTGCGCAAACTTTCAATTTCCTATAACGTCGGTTTTTTATTATCTATTGGTCGGATTTCGTTCAAACTCGAGAGGTTATTGGGACCCGGATGAGGCCCTTTGAATTTTATCATATTTGCTTGAATTATAGTTAACTATTGCGCATATGGATGAGACACCAAGAATCATGAATCGATTTTGATTCAATTTTAAGTTATTGTATGAGTTAACCTTTAGAGAACTTCCGCACATGCAAACATGAATTATAGCCCTCATTTGAATTTTAGTATATATATGTCGCAGCCTTTTTGTTAAATGATCCTTTTTGCAGTCCGCCTTCTTTTCGTAATAAAAATGTTGGAATGACAAACTATACACATCATTCTGACCTATATGTCCAACTAATCTGAATTTTCACTAAGGGATTGACTACTTGACGTTATGTATTCTTGAGATGCAAGCTTGCGAGTCACGCTCAGCCTTTTTGTCAACAAGAACATGTTGGTTTTGCAAAAAGGCTGAGCTCTTTCAGCTTCTTTACAAAAAGGCTAAAACATAACAGGCTGATTGTCATCCCAACGTTTTTATTATACGAAAAGGCAGCGTATTGTAAAAAGGCTGATGTCACAATAGGGCTGCGACATATACACATGTATAAGATTGTTGCTGTTATATTTCGCATTCAATAATTTTGACGATTGCTTTGTTATTAAACTAATTCCATACGTTCATGTTACAACATGGATCCTCACGCATCAACCTCCTCTATTTCACCCCTGGACTTACACTCGCCCATCCTCGTTCTGTCATTTCGTTATTCTGTTCGGGGAACTTCAGGAAAATTTATACATGAGTTATCTTTTATTGAAAGTTTTATTTAGCACATCCAACCATTTAGGTCATTGGTGCCAATACAAATATACGTTAATATACATAATATAAATTGTTATTTGTTAACATTCAAACATACAAGTTGTTAACATTCCAGATTCATGTTCAAACACATTTCAACACAGTTCAATGTCCACTTCAAATTTCATTATACAGGTCACAAGATTTGATGTGATGAAATATTTATGTTCCCAAAGTGGGGATATTTTCTAAGTAAAATGTGGAGTTGCCGTGATATACGGGAAATTGCTGTTCATTCTAAAAACGCTGTGCCTTCTAAAATGTGTAGGACCGTAAGAAGACAGCCGCCACAAGACGAAAAAATAGGTGGAAGTTCTCTCTTTTGGCTGTCCATCGAATAGCCACGGGTGAGGCGTGTGTGGCCGATCAGTAATCTTGTTAGAATTACCTCCTCCCGGCGGCAGAGCACAACTCAGCCACCCGCTAGCTTCCTGGAACGGCTAGATGAGCCCCATGCAGAAACGTCTGTCTTTATTTTCCACAACTTTACACTTTCCATGGTATTCCATTCTTCTCTCCATCCGTTCCATATTGCTACTTTCGTGATGGGATTGTAATCTGCGGGTAGATGGAGGTGCATGGTTACTAGTTTTTAACTGGCTTCTCGTGCTTCTTCGTTCCCCAGTGTCCCGAAATGTCCAGAGACCCAGCAGAGATATACAGATATGCCTTTATTGAGGAGTTTATGAATGCTCAACAATATATTGCATACCAGAAGCTGGGAGTAATCCTTTTTTTTCAATGCTTGAATGGCGCTAGGCGAGTCACTGCATACAGCCAGTTTTTGATGAGATGAATGTATTATTGTAACTGTTTGTAGTATGGTGAAGAGGTCTGCCGTGAATATGGAACAGGTGGATGGAAGAGCAAATTTTTGAGTGATGAAGTTGGAATAAAAAGCCCTTCCTAAACCGTCAGAAGGTTTTGATGGACCTGTTGTGCATTTAGAGAGTAGGCTGACCAATTCGGCGAATTTAGCATGATAGTCAACTAAAGATGTTACATTCTCACATGAGCTTGTCAACGGAAGGCAGAATTTTGGTTTTTTGAAGATTCAGGGAGTGTAGAGTGAGATGTCATCAAGTGGAAAATTCGGTAGAGTGACAGAATTTAGTATTAAGTCTTTGTGAATAAATTCTAGAGAAGTGGCTATGTATGGTGGAATTATCATGGGTGGGTTTAAAAAAATCTGATGTAGCGGGTGTTTGGGATTTCTTCTTATTTTTATTATGTAGCTCATTCCCAACTGCGCACGTCTGTGAGCCAGAGGTATAACACCTGCATCAATATGAAAGCTGGGAACTGAACTAGACCTAAATAGTCCGGTAGCTATTAGAATTCCTTGATTTTGAATAGTGTCCAGCCTAGATAGAGTTGTATGAGAAGCCGTTCTGTAACAAATTGTGCCATATTCAAGTTTTGCTCGTATGAATGCACAATAAAATCGCAACATGTATACCCTGTCACACCTCCATGAAGCGTTTGCAAGGACTTTAAGTATATCAAGATCTATTGTGTAGGTTTGCAAAAGAGCAAAATATGGCTTCCCAGCCCAGACGTCCGATTTAAAAAACCAATCTAATGCTTGTAAGCTAAAAAAGAAGCTAAAAAAGCTAATCTATTGCTTTGTAATACCATGAGTGACTATGAAGAGACCATGTGGAAGACACGAGCA
The DNA here is from genome assembly GCA_030762985.1 of Adelphocoris suturalis. Lineage (NCBI taxonomy): Eukaryota > Metazoa > Arthropoda > Insecta > Hemiptera > Miridae > Adelphocoris > Adelphocoris suturalis. The sequence continues at coordinate 116,981,123 of CM061042.1, forward strand.
GCCTGTCGTCAACTTTGCTTGTGGCGGTGCAATGTGCAACGGAATTTCGTAAATGTGCATTTTCTTGTTGATTTTCCAAATTAGTGTTTTCAATGTAATGTTTTAAAGCTGTGTCATTCATTTTGTAAAATAAAAAATATTCGAATTTGAATTTTATTGTTGTTTAACAAGTGTAATTATTAAAATACTAATGAAAAGCGCGTGGGGTGACACAGTCACCCCACTAGGTAGTGCGCGTTGCAAAAGGGGGGTTGGTAGCGGACGGGTTAAAATAACGAAGTTCATGTCACTTGCGCCTGTTCGCGCACATGCGCAATGCGTATCTTTGTAATTTTTAGGATCATCACAAAAATCATTACAATTTAAAATTGAAAAAAATAAATTTAAAAAAAAAATAAAATTTGTCACCCATTATTAACAAATTCAAGGGGGGGGGGGGGCACTCTGTATTCGAATACGGACCGAGAATGCTTCCCTGCTGGACACCAGCTTGTAAATCGGGAAGATAATTCATTTCAAACAACAACCTAGAAAGTCCGCTGATTTAGGTACTTAGGTAGGTATTATATGCATTTTTGCATTGATCCCGATCGTACCACAAGTTTACAGGTTCAAAAATGAGATTTCTACTAAAACCTGACAAAATGAAATCAAGCTCAAAGTCGATGCCGTAGCTCAACTCAGAAGAAAATGAAGAAAATTGTGTCCCCCTCACACAGGGCAACCTCTACACTAGAGCCAATGCGTCCAATTTTGCCCAATTTTTCAATACACAACGGTAAGTTGGTAGGTAGATAGGTACTTCTTAATTTCTCAAGTTTTTAAGACACCCAACGAGAAACTGTACATTGTTATATAAATTATTTACGAATCTTTCTATTTATCTCGATAGGTGTAGAACTCCTGAAAATTCATGATCATACGATTTGTACGTGGGTATGTAACGAAACAACAATTAACACAGATGTCTCCGTGTGCTGCATCTGGTTACACTCAATTATGGTAGTCACTCAATCTAAATGAGATACTAACGGATACAGAATGTATGCATTCTGTTCCAACTGAGAGAAAAATTAGGTTGGAATAAAAGTCAGTCTTGAATTAGTTTTCAGATTTATTTTCCTTTTCGTTGACCGCTGTTTCCACGCTTGTGATTCTTCATACGACCTTGTGCGCCCACTACACTACCACTGTACAATACTCTGTAAACATTATATAAAAAGGACTATTACATTTTCGAGCGAAATGACGATTGAAGCGTGGAAGTGCGAAAAGTCTAAGTGCCTTCTGCCAAATTTTTCAGCAGGCCAATTCAAGTGTTTAGACCATAACTATATGACTGGATATAAAAGAAAAATATTTTCTCTGATAACCTATGATTAGATGATTACTTTGATCAAGTTTATGGTGTAATTTAGTTAGAACTGAAGCCGTCATATATATTCAACATTTTAGAAAGCAGAAACTGTTCAAGTCCTTCACACGTGTGTGGTGGATTATTCTGGAGCGTTATTCTGCCTTCAGGATATCCTCTGGATGTAGCAGGTTAATCGCTTCTTCCCTTTGAAGGGGTAACAACTGCGATTCCATCACCTCTCATTGTCACATGTTAGCAGAGCTCGGTTTCGAGCCATACCCCCGCCCCCACCCAGCCCTTCTATTATTGAATATCTTCCCCCCCCTCCCACACCAATAGACAAAAAAGGCAATATCCCTTAAAACTTCAAACTTGAAACAATCAAACCCAGCCCCACCTACTTGAGGCCCCCTCACACTCTGCACCCCCCCCCCCCCCCCCCCCCCCCCCAATATTTTTTGAAAACCCCGGGAGTGTGATGTATAATGAGTACCTAGTTCCCCCTTCTGGATCCTTGCTTATGCTACTCATTGGCATATTCCGGAGGGTTATTCAACCTCCAGGATATCCCCTGTATGTAGCAGGTAAATCGCCCCTCCCCTTTGAAGGAGTAACAATAATTGCATTTCCATCACCTCTCATAGTCACATGTTAGCAGAACTCGGTTTCAAACGACACCTCTGCCCCCACCCACAACCATTATTATTGAATGTCCTATCCCCCCCCTTCCCTCAACAATAGGTTAATAGGCAAAATGGGCAATATCCCTTAAAACTTCAAACTTGAAACAATTAAACTTTTACCCAGCCCCGCCTACTTGAGACCCCCTCACACTCTGCACCCCCGCTATGTTTTTTGAAAACCCTGGGAGTGTGATGTATAATGAGTAGTTACCCCTTCTCGATTTTGTTTATGCTACTCATTGGCATATTCCGGAGGGTTATTCAACCTCCAGGATATCCCCTGTGAGTAGCAGGTTAATCGCCTCTCCCCTTTGAAGGAGTAACCATTGCATTTCCATCACCTCTCAATGTCATGCGTGTTACTTCAAAAGGGTGTACGTGCAATTGTCCATCTTGCTGTAGGACCTATATACGAGTATAACGGTCCCGATGTCACCTGTAGTGTGGCACTTCATATCACTGGCCTTGGCACATAGACATGTAAAATGCAAAAACACGAGTTTCCTATTTTTGGTACTTAGATCCTTTTACACTTCCACGCTTCAATTGATCAACATAACGCTGACAAGAATATCGATAAGACATTGATAATATAATACCTATAATATTGATAAGACAACAATCCCCATCGAGCGTCCGTCCTGAGTCCATTACAGACAATGATCCGATGGTCAATTGATCCAATGGTCCTACTTGCGTTGACTTGGAAATGGTCACTATCTATTATGCAGTTTTTCTTGTATTACTTTTTTGGATGAGAAGGTCTGTGTTGGATAAGAACACAAAAACCATACGAAACTGTGATTCACATGTACCCGTTGATAACCATTCTTGGTACCTAATAATGATAATAAAAGTTGCAGTCATGCAGCATGATCGTATGAGCGAATTTTCGTAAATTATCTTACCTATTGTATAATGTAATATTGCTTTGAAATTTGAGCTTTTTGAGTGCAAGGAAGTTGTTGTTAAATATTAATATTATGGCAAAAAATTATTCTAAATATTAATCTTTTTCAAAGAGAGGTTTTAGATCTTCAGCTTTTTGAGAGTTTTTATTGATTCTTTTAACCAAAATTTAATGAAATTTAAATACTTTTTTCAGCATTATATTGTACATACATTTTTTAATGTTCTATTTCATAGGTAATAATCTTTATTTGAATAGTATTCTGCTGAAAAATATAATTTAAACGATTTATAACCGTTTTTAGCTATTTTAGCAAATTTTCGTATAAAGTGAAGCAATTGCAATGGCTCGGAAAATTTTGAAATCAAAATTCTTCAAAAATGTCTTCATTTAAATCTGTTTTGAGGTATTCTGAAAATTAAAGGAACGGATGGTTTCGTTGGACAGCAGCCAAACACTTTTTGAACACATTAAATTGGTCAAATTTAAAAAATGTACTAAAAAATCACTAAAAATGGCTAAAATTATTGTTTTCTGTCATATTTGCCCTTCATTGCAAATTATACGTTGGTGGTTATTTCCACGGACTCGAGAGCCCCCCCCCCCCCCCCCCGCCGACCTCGCCGACCCTGATTTCCACAGGATTTTAATAAAGGGCAGACACCTTTGTAATGATTTCCCTTGCATTCGTTGCACTCAATATTTTAATTCGTGAACGCACACTCGTCTCAACTACCGCAACATGACGCAACATGATGCTATCTACGCCATCAAATATTGACAGGAGAGTGAATAATTAATGACAAATCGTATCGTCAGCCTTTTAGTTCCATCAGCATCAAGTTCACAAGTCAGGGAATCGAATTTCGAGAAATGAGTACGTAGATCTGACGTAGGCTTCAGTGCCAGTATTCACTTCCGAATCGTGATATAGTACTTTTTCGTTAAACACTTGTTCGAGTTTATCTATCATTTTGAGGACCATTTTCGCTTCCATCACATATTTTAGATGTCGATCCATAAGGCATCTGATAATTATCGATCTCACAATAACATCCTTTACATTGTAGGCCTATATATCAGTTTCGCTCGCGCTGTTTGATAGAGGTGTCAAGGCGACTATTAACATTTTTTCCTATGAGTGAGTTAATTTTCAGTTATTAAAGCTGGACTGACCGAGTTAGAGGAAGCTTTCCTTGTAAGGTTCCGGAGCCATTCTCTCTAAGCTCTGATCGGTGGGTCAGTCGCCATTAATTTGCGAATTTGTTCAAAGGAACACTTCCTACCCCGAAAATAATTCTTTACTATACACTTCTGCACTGAAAAAGAACTCTGGGCCCATAACCTGTTCAATAATTCATAATAATTGAGATGATTTTTGGGGCAACGAATTACACGTGATCCCATTCTAAATGGAACTAATATAATGTAGGAAGACAAAGTGGGGGTGAAATCGAGAACATCAAAAGGATAGAATCGATTAACAACCTACACATAAATTAAATCTTACTATGATGCGTTTATATGCAAAATAAGAAAATATCGCTGACCTCGTTATTGCACGATGATTCTCATCTTTGTGTATTTAGGTATAATTACTATATGCTTATTAGAAGATACTCACTATAGGAATTTGTGTATCTCTATCTTTTTTTTTCGGTTTCGGTGTCTCATCCCTTGAGGCATGTTGGTGTAGATGCTGTTTGACATTAAGAAAACAAAAATTTGATTTTAGCGTTGGCGGCTTTTACCTGTGGAAGGCATCTATGGAAATTAAATCTTTAGATATATACATACGTAATTAGGAAAAAGACTCAACAACTCAAAATATGCCAGTTTCCAGGAGATTTATTGAAGGTTTTTATAGTAACTTTCAATGTGATAATACATATTACGCTATTACTGGCTACATTTTCTAGTTAGTGTGTACACATTACACTATCTTCTTGATGATGGCCATTGCAACCCATTTGTACACTAACTTTGAGATGAGATAGTATTCATGAAAATATTCATATGAAAGGGAGTGTGTGTTACTTAGACATTTGATCTATAATCCCGATTGCCAGGTATCCGGTTTTGGCCCGGGCAGTCCGGTTTTTCACCAAGCTGTCCGGACGAAAATCTAAAGTCGCTCTGAACTCCAAATGTCCGGTTTTCTCAGAAATGACGGCTAATGTCCCGTTTTTACAGGTCCTATCGTAGTATGACCCCTGGAGGACCTACCTACATTGTTCATCTGGCAATCGACGCTAGAAAGCTGCCTAACAGTCCAAAATCGTTTGTTGTCTTGTCTCTTTTTTCGCGAGAAGGAACTCGCTATCTCTTATGTTAGTCACCACTTGTGCATTTTCTCTTTCAGTTAATTCTTCTTTCAGGATAATCCCAAATTAGTAATTGAAGTTGTAGGTAATATTGAGATTTTCGTTGCGAAATTCAAAATTATTTATTATTAATTTAATTGTTAATTAAATAAATTATTTTACTTTTAAAATTAAATTATTTTTATTATTTTCTATTGCCAAATTATTTTATTATTATTGATTATTTTATTATTTATTAATTAATTATTATCAATTCCAGATATTTACAGATTCGAAAGTTTCCTGCCTACCTAGTTTGATAATCACATATATGGCACTTTATAAAAGTTCATACTATACCCACACTTATTAGTATTTTGAGAAACCAAAAAACCCAAAAATGATTAGGTATGTTGAGCTGTTGGTTGTTTAATTAGGTACTAACCTATATTAGGCTTTAAGCAAAGAACAAACAAAAAACACTCACATCAACAAAGATGATACAAACTACAGGCTTATGACCTCATATTTACACGAAATAACATTTTTAATGAGTGCGGAAACGCCATTTCAGTCATAAACGTAGAGACAGCAAGAATACTTCAGGGCTAATAATAATCGTAAGCACGTTTGTGATTGTCCCCTTCGAGAAAAAGAGGCTTACAGGATTTACGTTTCAAAATCTATGCAGCCGATCAGGCTTTGGGCCCCAAAGTAGAATGAAACTAATTTACACACGTACGAGGCTCCCTTTAGTAGATAATATTGCATAAATAAAAGAATAAGAAGATCCCACGCAACGATAACTTCTACGGACAAAATTGGCATGGAATCATATCGCTGAAACCCAATGATTCTATCAAATGACTAGGTAGTAAAATATCAACCCGAAAATAGATCCACTCCCTTCAGTGGGCATGATCTGTGACGAAATTATATGTCAAGAAGTATAAATTGAGAACCTTTGAGACTACTGCTCATTCCACAGAGGAAAACAAGCAATGAAGTTTCACCTGGTCATCGCTGTTATTTGCGCCATCTTGATGGCTACTGCTACTGATGCTTATGTAAGTTTTTAAATTCTACAAAATACTTATGCCCTAGTTGAATTAAATTATTCTCAATTGAATCGGTGGCTGGAAAAACGTGGCATGTAGCTGATACGTTCACTTTTACAAAGAAATAAGTTGGATATTTCATATATGCGAATCAAGTGCGTTCACTGCAGCTGGTTGAAAAACAATGAAGATTTCGAAAATTCCATGATATTCTAGATCAACAAAGAAAATGAATCCAATCGAGTTGAGTACACAGAGCAATAGCAGTACAGAGCAGTCTAATAGTGCGCAGGGTAATAGGGACGATCAACTTACCACTTTGTTTCGTATTTTCAAGTCGAATTGTCCGTTAATTTATTTCGCAGTTGTGCGAGGGAAATCCTCAAAAAAAGTTGATGAATTCTTAATTAAATCAGCTTAGTAGTCAGGATGGTTATCCAAATTAATATCATTGACTCCTGTTTTAAGTTGGGCAATGCTATGGAACTCCATTACCCGTTGTGCAATTTAAAAAACACGTGATTACGACAAATGATCGTTTAACAGAGCGGTAATAAAAGAGTTGTTAATAACATAATAATATTAGTTGTTTCATCTTAAAATATTTAATTTTTTCACTTAACGGGTTCACGATCTATGTAAAATGTAATATCCTTTTGAACCATACATCGATTTAGAAAGTCGCAATTCAGTCAGGAGAAATGAAAGATTTTGGCGCTAAAATAAGTTCAGCTTGACAGTACGTCTTTTTCTTTTTGATAATAATAGCAAATGGAGGCATATCATTACGTTGGTACCTGCTACCACTGTGAAGATAAACATTCAACTCTAAATCATTATTAAAAATTCGGATATTATGTTGGTTCTTATTATTTATTATGATTTTTATATTTATTTTATATTTATTTTTTGATTTTTATTATTTATATTATGATTTACACATCACCAATAACGGGAAATTCATTGGCAGGTTCAATTGTGTTCTCCGCTCGACAGACAAGTCCAGCTGACATAAGTCGATGGCCTTTAACTGTCTGTCGGTGAGCTCTGCGACTCAGGTTACATTTTTTTGTGATGTGCGGGACTGTTCCGTTTTTTTTTAATCGACGAAATGACGAATTTCTTTCTCTGACCACGACGAATCTCTAACTTCTGTCAAAACGAACTGTGTCTCATCATGAATACGAGTTCGGAGAACACTGAAAGCAAAAAAGTGGGAAGTGGATGTCGCTCACCATCGAAGCAAAATAAATAAGCTTTAATCAGTCTTCATCTCCCATAATCCCATTCACCCTGGGTGAAAGCACAACTATGCGATTGCATCAGTGAACTTGATTTGGGACTGAACCAAGAATGGTGACCAAAATTCGTCCACTTTCGATTCAAAATAAAACTGGGGTACATAGGTAATTCGATTTTGTAAGTTTTGGGTCTAATTATGGGAGTTAATACACGAAGTTGTCCAAATGATTATTGTCCCCCTTGCTTTATTTTCCAAACGCCTTCCTTTAAAATTAGGGTCAACTACCCACATAATACGGGTTCAACTACTCGACCGCCTTGACTCCTCGTACTCTTTGCCTCCAATGGACAAGTACTATGAAACTCTCGCAGTTGGCAGTAAAAGCACACTTACCCACAATATAGCAATTTTTCAAAGACTCAAATTCAAGCCACCATTGTAGGCAGGTATACACGTAGATCAATTGCGCGGAATGTAGGTCGACGCGCATTGAACGACTCCTTACTCCTTGCAACTTTACCTCTATCTTTGATTTTTATCAACACATCACGTTCAACCAACTGGTAGGTATAACACTTCAACCTTGCGATACTTATCAGCAGTAAAGATATTATGATGAGACACATGAACCCACTTTGACACGGGAAGACACGTGAAGTAGCTCATCTGACTGCTCTGAACATAATGGTGACCAAGAGTTAGGAACATCTGCTCTGCGCGTGATGGGAATTCAGTGCAACCAACCAATCAAAGCGGTTCGGCCTAATCGTGGACGCCTTTATCAATTTGAATATTTTCAACATCAAGATTCCTCAACCATTTAGACTTGTTGTCAAGAAATCAACAAATGTATATATAACAGTGATATATATTACTAACTTTACTAATGAAAACTTAGTACACTAACTGAATGTTTCAAATTATTCTGTTCACAGAACCGAAACCAAAACCAAAACCAGTGGCAAGGATCACGATTAAAGAAGAAGTGTTAATATTGCTTTGTCGATTATGTACTCGTACTTTACCCAGTTGTAAAATAAAATAAATTATTGAAGATTAAGTCGTTAAACGCTTAATCCGATTGGACTAATCCGTTCTGAAACCCTTATCGTAATACGAGTATCTATGTCCCAAATAAACAGACAATAAATCGATGCCGATGTTCCCGGACCAACTGAATTGCATATGAGATATTTGAACCTTGTTTCATAAACTTTGGCCATTTAGTTCCGATGTAAGGCTCTGGACGGCGAACGCAAGACTTTTTTTTTTTATTAATCTATTTTCGGGTCCTACACATTTTGAAACGTGAACCAATCAAATTTTGAAGAGGTGTCAATTTTTTTTCTTTGTAGAATACAAACGCTCGTTGTTAAAGTGATGAACCACGAAAATTCCAGTTGTGCATTGCCCAAAGAACTATTAATTTTTCTCTCATGGTGATTTTTTATTAAACTTTTAACGTAAACATTTTACTGTAAACACTTAACCCTTTGACTGGAACATCATTTTGTACCCTGTTACTCGGAACATCAGTCATAATGACCGCTATTTCGGATGACCGCGATTTATTATTAGTTGTTTTCTTTTGCTGGAAATTTTGATCTTTGTCAATCAATGTTTCCTCTTCAGTAACTACTTGGGGTTATAAACGAGAAACCGTACTCGCACCTGAATGGTTCTAGAGTCTCATCAATCATCATGTGGGCTCCTGGCGAATAATTCGCTTGACAGTTTGTAATAAAGTCAGTGAAAATTTCTGAAGTGCATGCCGCCTTATCTGTTTTTTTTTTTTTTTTTTTTTTTTTGGTTGTTTTATATTGCTGTAATATCCTCAGCTCTTGTGTATTCTGATCAGCATTGCAACCTCCAAGGTTAATTTCTTTCCTGATTGACTCACGTTGCTGAAATTTAAAGGAGCTCGTTTGGGACACCTCAAAAACAGTTGCGAGGTTTGGAGGATTAATGAATAGCTGATGGGGCCTCTGAGGCTAATTTCTTTCCTGTTCGACCTGCCGTTTTACTAAGTTTTTTGTTTTGATATTTTTAGAAAAATTTTCAACATTCACCTACTATAAACCGTTAAGTTGTGGGGTCCTGGGCAGTAAGTGTGTTAACCCTTTTGGGAGGCCCAATGCGCCAAGTTTTTATCATTTACTAGATGTATAATAATTATTATAGACCAATGATCTGCGTAGATAATCATAAATAATGTACCACTGTGTAATAGTTTGCAGCGTTTTTCCCAAATCAAGACATATAGCAAGGTCTAGGGGAACTTTCTCACTCGGTCCCACTTGATCAATAGAGAGTGGATTGTATTTTCTTGCTGCTTTGGTGCATTCTAGTAAAAGCTGAGTCTAACGATAATAGCCAGTTTATAGAAGCAAATATTGCTTCCGATCACATCGTCGTATGAGAGTGCTATTCACGTTGAACCTGTTAGGATGGATTCTTTCGGCATTTAAGAATTTGGCTTACTTAAATTGGGCTCACTTATACTTAAATGTTTATAGTAAACGTTTAACTATCAAACTTACATTTCCTTCTGCAAGCGCAGCTAGCAAGATGGCGCAAAGAAAAGCGATAGCCAGGTGAAACTTCATTTCTTCGGTTCTTAGTAGAATGAGGAGTAGCTCCAAGGGTTCCCATTTTATACGAAGTCGGTCGTCATTTCGTTACGGATTTAGTTGCAGTGGAATCAATTACAGGTTAATGTTTCAATATTTTATTAACCCTCGGCCTTCAGGTGGATATCAGGTTGCTCTTATGCTATGACACATCAGGTAGACATAAATGTCATAATTGGTCAATTAAGAAACGAAAAAATTATACTCAATGTAATTTACGTTTGTGCAAGCGCAGAATGAACTGATGAGTTGAAAATAATGAAATAGGTAAGAGCCCGTCTACAACCTAAACCGCGTATTCGCTAACAATTTAATCAAAATCGGGTTAAAACTGTGGAAATTAAGGTCATTACAAGTATTTCACATTGGCGCATGCGTAGTAGCTATTAATGATACAATCGTGTTGAAATTGATATGAGGTAATCAAGTCATCTTCTTCAAACTATCATCAAAATTTAAGCGGAATAATAGAAAAAGCCGTTTGCGCAAGCGCAGAATTAAGTATTGATTGGGCAACAATGACTCTGATATGAGAACATCTACAACCTAACCCGCGCATTGTCTGACAATTTCATTGAAATCGGATGAAAACAGCGGCAATTAACTTCGTTAAAAGGATCTCACATAGGCGCATGCGCAGTAGCTATTAATGATACAATCATGTTGAAATTGACACGGGATGATCAAATCGTCATCCTCCAACTATAATCCAAATTTGAGAGAGATCGGGCATCTAGGACTTGAGAAAATGGAGCATAATGGAATTTACGTTTGCGCATGCGCAGAGTGAAGTATTGGTTTGGCAACATGGAAATTTTAGGGGGCCGTCTACATCCTAGCACACACATTCCTTGAAAATTACATCCAGATCGGATGAAAACTATGGAAAATTATCTCGTTACAAGGATTTCACATTGGCGCATGCGCAGTAGCATCAGTTAATGATACAATCATGTATATAAGTCATCAACAAGTACATAAAATCATTGATATAAGATGATCATATTGTCATTCCCTAACTATCATCCGAATTTGAGCGATATCGGACTACTAGGTTGTGAGAAAATAATGCTGTGTACAATTTACGTATGTGCATGCGCAGAATGAGGTATTGATTCATGAACGATGAAACTGATAAGGAAAATCCCAGTTGACATTTCATGTCTTTGCTATGGCACACAACCAAATTTTCGTTATGTCACGTTACGTTACGTAACGAAATATGCTCAATTTCTGATGATTTCCGCTTACAACCGAGTCGTTGCTAGGGAAATGGTACTTCGTCGTTTTTCATCCCACAAAATTCGTTGACCATTCGTTCGAAAGCTCTCGATTTATCCAACCATATTATGTTAACTACTGCGAAGTGCGTGGCCAACAAGCTGAGTTATGAGCATGGTTATATATGAATAATTGTTTACACACAGGTGATCATTCTCAATTATTGATATTGTGAACATGATTGCAACCGCTTGTTGATTTCTGATGATTTCATTGAGCTGGTGTTTCGATGATTTGATTCATAGCAGGTGATCCGAATATTGCGAGAACGGTTTGATTTGTGAAGAGGTGGTTAAATCATTTAATAGGTAATCATTTTAATAGACGAGTCTGCAACTAAAGACATGAAATGTCCCAATGTGTGCAGACTAGTATGCAAGCGTTACTGATGATTATCGTTTGCTTGCTCACTACCGAAGGTAGGGAAGCTTTGTGTTCGTGACTGAATTTAAAAATTTAGGATTTTAAAAGCAAAAATGTTACCTAACGGAATTTAAACACTTTTTTAACATGTATCATGTTTTAGCCCTGGGGTCCTAGCAATTTTTGCGAGTCAATTTTTTTCCGCGCACGAAACATATAGTGTTACAGTGATTTCCGCCTACAACCGAGTCGTTGCTAGGGAAATGGTACTTCGTCGTTTTTCATCCCACAAAATTCGTTGACCATTCGTTCGAAAGCTCTCGATTTATCCAACAATATTATGTTAACTACGGCGAAGTGCGTGTCCAACAAACTGAGTTATGAGCATGGTTATATAAATAATTGTTTACACACAGGTGATCATTCTCAATAATTGATATTGTGAACATGATTGCAACCGCTTGTTAATTTCTGATGTTTTCATAGAATTTCGAATCAATATCGAGGAGAAAACATGATACATGGTTGAAATTTTTGGTTCTAGAACAGAAATAAGTTTTTTTTTTTTTTTTTTATTAAAATAATCTTGTAGATTTAAAGACAAATGTAGGTAAATATTCATAGATTTCGATGTCCAATGAGGTCAGAATTGAAGGCAGTTGAAATCTTAACAGTATACTATCATAACATCATCAAATGTTGACATAAATTTTCATTTTTTCTGTAACTTTCGCAAGTTCTTTGAAAAAACGGGTGGTTATATGCGGTGCAATTGAATAATCGAGGTGATATTCGGAAAAAGCGATAAATTTTACATAAGTTCGGTACCTTCGGAAGTTATTTAATCTCGAAGTGTGTTCTACGAAAAATCCTGAAAAGTTTGTGCTCAAAAAAAGTGAAAAGAAGCAATATCATGGAAAAAATAGCAAAATCAAAAATATAGCGGATCTCGGATTCGGGTTCAGCTCATCAAATAACGTACGAAACCGACAAGCTCCGGCCGGATGCAAGATCACCCCTAAATTTCGTAAAGTAGTGTAATTTGTGTATTAGTTTTAGCTTTGGCTTTGTGCGCAAGGTTACATTAAAATATAATGACATAGCAAAAAATTTAGCAAATTTTTCGCTCTACGATTTTGTATCATCAACGAAATTGTCTGCTTCATTTTAGGTATGTGTTGTGACAGAGTTCCCGTCATAGAGTTCCCGTCATTATCTCAGAGATTGCGCTGTCGTCGCCTCGTTGGTGAACAAGGGGCGTCGCCGCATTTGCTCGTGTTCTTGAGAAGCTGAGTTTGGCGTTGGATGGGCGATCCAGATCCCTGGAAAACCAATCTACTCCGAACATGGCTCATTAAAAGCTATTAGTAGCAGTGGTATCTCTCTGACGGGATGCTGTCAACCTCCTCTACCTTTTTATCGAGGATTTAGGCCCCCATTGCACCTCTGGGGGGTACCTAGATCCCTGATCTTCGGAGTAGATTGGTTTCCAGGGACCTGGATCACCAATCCAACGCCAAATTCAGCTTCTCAAGAACACGAGCAAGGCGGCGACACCCGTTGTTCACCAACGGGGCGACGACAGCGCAATCTCTGAGATCCCGACGGGAACTCCATGACGGGAACTCTGTCACACTCCCCCACTTAAAGACATACTTGACTGAAGAGCAAGTATGTTAACTAGGTGGAATAGTTACTGGCTGAGAACTGATGCTCAATAATAAATAGCTGCATTGGTGATTGAGGATGGGAAAAGAGAAATTGAAACAGGATGGATTGTCAATGAATCTTCATAAGAAGTATTCATTAGGTAATTAACCTCCAATCAAAGATTGGAACAATCGGGAATAAACGGTGGCTCAACTATGGAGACTTTTACCTTAAGGAAAATAAAATAGATATAAATTAATATGCCCAACATTGGGGACTTAAATTGGGTACTAGCCCTGGAATAATTGAATAATTGGGAACAATGCCCTTGTATAAAGAATAATAATAAAATGGCAAAAGCCAGGTATAGCATAGATATTAAATCGAAAATATAAAAAGGGGATTAAATGAGAAATCATAAGTCAACGACCTATGAAATTATTTATATACCAAAGGGTGATAATGGGAATTCCTTCTGGAATCCCGGGCCATGTTTCTTCAGAAACATTAACGCCCCAAAAATAGTGGATTGGACTACTAGGAGTCAGCCGTGCATAATCCAAACCACGCTCTGCTACCATATCAGGGATCTAGGTACCCCCCCCCCCCCCACAGGTGCAATGAGGGCCTAAATCCTTGATAAAAAGGGAGAGGAGGTTTACAGTATCCCGTCACAGAGATACTACTCCTACTAATAGCTTTTAATGAGCCATGTTCGGAGTAGATTGGTTTCCAGGGACCTGGATCACCCATCCAACGCCAAACGCAGCTTCTCAAGAACACGAGAAAGGCGGCGACGCCGGTTATTCACCAACGGGGCGACGACAGCGCAATCTCTGAGATCCCGAAGGGAACTCTATGACGGGAATTCTGTCAGAGTGTCTAAAAATTGAAAAAAGGCCATAATTTCCCTTTTGGTTTATTATTTTCAATAAAAAGACTATGTGATCGTATAGCGAAAAATGTTAATAACCCCTCCTCATAATTTGTCATTTTACGTTTCAAAGTGTGCAGAATCCAAATTTGCAATGTCCATCCGCCGTTCGCTGTCCGTTGTTCGCCGTCCGCTGTCCCCCATCTGCCGTTCGCCGTCCGCCGTTCGTCATTCGCCGTCCGTCGTTTGCCGTCCGCCGTTCACAGTCCGCCGTCCGGGCCATAAAAGGCATTAGAATTGACTTGAAAAATCCCTTCTTTTGCTCATAGACTCCACTTGGGATCTAGTTGGTCCTAACTTCTAGCCAGCTCAATCACTCCACACCCATGGGTGCTATGAGCCAATAATAGGTGAAAAAGTGTGAATGAATATATGTTTTTTTCTAGGTCATATTTGTGTGTTAATACCAATGCTTTGCCTACACATATTTTTAATAACATATCCTCTCGACTTTTCGTACGTACTTAGATAATGATATTATTAAGGCAATAATTATTTGAATAGATAGGAGCTCAAATCGAGAAATATAAACATGCGTATATAATTACAGAAGTATAGGTTGTGGCAACTCGAAATAGGACACGCCGAGGAGTCTGGACGGGCCTTATGACGTACGCAAGCCAACTAAAACTACGATCATACTCAATTGAAAAAATAAAAAACCTTGGTGAAATAATTTGCAGCGTTTTTTTTTTTTTTTTTTTTTTTCAAGTTCTTTGAAAAAACGGGGGGTAGGAAGCGGTGCAATTGCAAAATTGAGGTGATATTTGGAAAAAGCGACAAACATTACATAAGTTAGCACCTTCGGAAGGTATTTAATCTCGGAGTGTGTTCTACGAAAAATCCTGAAAAGTTTGTGCTCAAAAAAAGTGAAAACAAGCAATATTATGGAAAAACTAGCAAAATCAAAAATATTGCGGACCTCGGATTCGGGTTCAGCTCATCAAATAACGTACGAAACCGACAAGCTCCGGTCGGATGCAAGATCACCCCTAAATTTCGTAAAGTAGTTTAATTTGAGTATTAGTTTTAGTTATGGCTTTGTGCGCAAGGTTACATTAAAATATAATAAAATAGCAAAAAATTCAGCAAATTTTTCGCTCTACGACTTTGTATCATCAACCAAATTTTCCGCTTCATTTTAGGTTTGTGTTGTGACAGAGTTCCCGTCATAGAGTTCCCGTCAGGATCTCAGAGATTGCGCTGTCGTCGCCCCGTTGGTGAACAGATCATACTCAATTGAAAAAATAATAAACCTTTGTGAAATAATTTACAGCGTTCTGGTTTATTATTTCCAATCATAAGCCTATGTGATCCTATAGCAAAAAATTTGTATAACCCCCCCCCCCCCCTCAAACTTGTCACTTCTTTACGTTTCAAGGTGCGTAGAATCCAAATTTGAAATTTCCGTCCGCCATCCGCCGTTCACCGTTCACTGTCCGCCCTCCGGGCCATAAATGGCCTAAGAATTGACTTAAAAAACCCGTTCTTTCGCACATAGACTCCATCCTGGCGTCTAGTTTGTCCTATCGTTTAACCATCCCGATCGCTTTACTCGCATAGATGCTATGGGCCAAAAACGGGCGAAAAAGTGTCTTTCTCGAGAGTTTGAGAGTTAGACTTACGCAGGCGGGCACGCCTGGCACGCTTGGCAGGTGGTCACGGCTGGTTGTGGGGAGGGGCGAGCGAGCGGGGGGGGGGGGGGGGGAGAGGAGGCGCCTCGGCACCCAGTGGCGGCTGGGGTGACCAGGTCGTAGCAGAGGGGTTTAGGAGAATGGATATTTATTAATTTTACGTGTTATACCCATATAATACGCCGCTCCAATCAGGGTGGTATGGCATTAGGGGCATAGTGGAGTAGCAGAAAGGCGTTGGGGGCGTATCAGAACGGATATTATATATATTTTATATTATATTTTATTACTTTTACCCCATATAACATTTAACCTACCTTGAACACACTAGTATATTTATTATATCATATCATACTTTAGTATGTTACAAAAATAATTGATCCAGCCCATCTAAATTCCTTCGTTCTTCTTCTCCCCAAAATCTTCTCAGATAATTCGAAGCAAATCGTTTTTAAATTAAAATTGCATTACATGGGCAGGTTGGAGTCTGAACCCTCTGGATGAATAGCTGTTTACTTATATTCCTGCCATAGGTAAGTGGGGTGTCGTCACCCAAGTAATTTCGCACGCAGAATCGACTGGGATATGTCCCAAATGATTTAGGAATCCAGTGTACCTACGATTTAGTTTGATTCCTATAGAAATTAGCTCCGTGGATTGAATGAGACCACTTGGGTGGCTGTACGATCATCCATTTGCTCCCCATCGGGAGCGCAGCCTGTAACGCGAGAACAGAGGTGGATACTAGAAAAGAGACTGGCAAAAGCCCCAGAGCATGCTGGTTACTATAGCTGGCTATCTGATTCAGAAATAACAAACCATTATGTAATAATTTGCAGCGTTTTTTTACCAATTTTTTTACCGTTTTTCGCATTTTTCACACTCTAGAAGAAAAAATACACAAATTTTTATTGAAAACTCTCAAAAAACTTTTTTTAGTCTCTTAAAAACTTTCAAAATCCTTTTTTTTTAAATCTGAGTCAGAAAAAACTCGCTATATTATCATAAAAAAACTGCAGAAAAAGCGTTTTTTTTTTCTGTTTTACAGCTTGGGGTTGAGGATTTTTTATATTTTTCCTATATTTTGCCCTTTGAGAGGGTGATTTTCAATATCAAAAAATAGCTTTTCAAGGGTATTACGAAAAGATTTAAAAAAAATGTTTTTCTACACACCCTAATGTACAACATAACATGATGAGGATTTTAAAGCGGATAAGGAGTCAATATACAACTTCCATCAATATACTAGGTATTTTATTTTTACCATGCCAACATAGTCAGTTCTTATCCATAGTCTTATCCCCTCTTAGGAACACATAAGGTTCCGGGACCGCCACGTGCTCCCTGCTTCTGGTGGTTCAACTAAACAAAATTAAAAGAAAAAATCAATAAAGTGAAATATAAGTAGTAAGTTAGAAAAAAATTGAAAATGTCGAAGTAGTGATGACGTTTTCTTAGCTAATGCAAGGGCAGGTAAATGAAAGTACTCAGTCATGTAGCAAGGCTAATAGCGCGAAATTTCAAAGAAAAATTGTGTATAAAATTTAATTAGGCATATGAATTTTGATCATTGGAGCCAACCACGTACCGAATAAAACTGAGGGGACAGCCGTGTGACCAGATCTCAATGAAAATTGTATTATACGCAACCGAACTTGATAAATTTGGTCAATCATTTGCATTTTGCTACCTACAAATATATTTTCTCTCTCATATATCAATCTTAGAGATCTAGGGGTGGTCGGAATCGACTCAGCACTGAAAAATGCTTCGCTGTGACACCCCACATGCGATCTAAAAAAAAAAAAAAAACTTAATTTTTTGAGTCACTAAATTGTGAAATTTGAACCTGAAATTCTGGAGCGATCGCGCTGGCCAGTGAACTCGACCTGTATTGAGAAAGACGGATTTTCCCGTGTTGGAACGAAATTTTTACGACGTATTTTAATGCAGTTAATCTCTGGAAATTCACCCTATAAATAAATAAATATGTATGCATGTATGAAATGGATCTTTAGTGGGTCCCCGCCTCCGCCCCATATTTCAACATTTGATGCGATCTAAATAACTCATTTTATCTTTGAAAATTCGCTGTGTTCAAAATAATAACAAGATTTATCAGAACTCCTAACAAAATTCGAAACACGATTCCCAAGTTAGTTACCTATTACCTACATGAAAATGTAACGGCGATCATACCAACTTATACACTATCTAACTCAGTTGGTATGCTGCCATGATCGTTTTTAGAATGAAGACTTCCAAGTCAAACGTCAGAGAATACAAGGTCCTAATGATTGACTGACATTCGTTACGATAATCTGGTGGAAACTGAACATGAATTGCACGATGCGAATATTTCACTCCTTAGTTGCTTCTATGAAGTTGAGGAGTTGAAATTCGGATTCACTTCCCCAGAAAACACAGAACCCGTATATCTATGGGTTTTGGGTGAAAAGAGATAAAAGTTGGTAAACTTTCCCAAGCGTTACCCTCGGTTGCAAAAAAGTACCTACTTTATCTATTTTTAAATGGAAAGAATCCATCCAAACAAGTTTGACGTAAATCGCACCCTCTTACGACGATATGAGCTGTCGCAATTGGTTCTATTAACAAACCATTTTCGATAGACTCAACCTTTGCTAGACTGTACCATAGCAGTGAGAAAATACAACGCACCCTTTATCTTCTGCCATCAGAACCACCGGGCAGTGTGGAACCGCATAAGACTCCTGGACCGCCACGTGCTCCCTGCTTCTGGTGGTTCAACTAAAAAAAATTAAAGAAAAAATTAATAAAATAGAAAATAAAGTAGTAAGTTTAAAAAAAGAATAAATTAATTGCAAATGTTGAAGTAGTGATGAATTTTTCTTAGCTAATGCAAGGGCAGGTAAATGAAACTACTCAGTCATGCAGCAAGGCTAATAGCGCGAATTTTCAAAGAAAAATGGTGGATCCAATTTAATTAGGCACATGAATTTTGATCATTGAAGCCAACCATGTACTGAATGAAACTGAGGGGACATCCATATGATTAGATCCCAAAATAAATTTTATGACACGCAGCCGAACTTGAAAATTTGGTCAATCATGGGCATAATTCACCTAAAAATCGATTTTCTCTCTCATTTATCAATCTCAGAGATCTGGGAGTGGTTAGAATCTACTCAGCGCTGATAAATATTTAGCTGTGTCACCCCACATGCCCTATTGCCAAAAAAACCGATTTCTTTAGCATTTTTTGAGGCACTAAATTGTGAAATTTGAACCTGAATATCTGGAGCGATCGAGCTTGCCAACAAACTCGACTTTTATTCTGCCAAAAGGATTTTTCCGCGTAGGAACGAAATTTTTGCCCCGTATTTTAAGAGAGCTATCGCCTGGAAATTCACACTATAAATAAATAAATATGTAAGCATGTATGAAATGGATTTTTAGTGGCATCCGCCCCCGTATTTCAAGATTTGAAGCGATTTAAATAACCCTTTTTTTTTTTTAATTCGCAAATGTGTTCAAAATAATAACAAGATTTGTCAGAATTCCTACCAAAATACAAAACACGATTCCCATATTAGTTACCTATTACCGGCATAACAATGTAACGGCGGTCATACCTACTTATACGCTATCTAACTCATTTGATATCCTGCCATGATTGTTCTTAGAATGAAGACTTCCAAGTCAAACGTCAGAGAAAACAAGCACTAACTTAATAAGTGACTCGTATTCGTCACGATAATGTGGAGAAGATTGAAAATGTATTCCATGATGAAAATATTTCACTCATTTGGCTCTAACAGGTAATAAGATGTATTATATTGAAACGAAACGCATTCAAGAACTTTATAAAATTCAATCGAAACCAAATACTTTTGTGTGATTTGTATAGGTATGTGCTTAGAATATAATATTTGTACATGCGCAGAGTTCAACGCTGATCCGAAAGTATTAAAGTTAGGTACCTAGTTTCTTATCCAGTGCCTTACTTGGATACTTGCTCGGAACCCAAAACATTAAACTAAATCGAAATAGGTCATGTTGGAAAATGGGAGCACTTGGACAACCTGTAAGATACCTAATTCCCCCCCGATCTAGGTTTGGTGGGTGAATACTAATTCAAATTTTGTATTTCATAAGTTCAGTTACAGTGAAAACGTTCTAGTCATGCAGCACAATGGTATGATCGAATTTTCTTGTATTATCCTATTATTCTATGATGTTAAATTGTTTTGAAATTTGACACTTCGAGTGCAAAAAAATTGATCACTACCAATGTGATGGTAAAAACTCATTGTGAATAGAATTCTACAATTCAATGGACGTTACATATTTGCCTTTTAGCAAATTTTTGTAGAAAACGTAGCTATCAAAATGGAAGTTCGCTTCGTCAAAATCCGTTTTGAGACAATGTGAAACGATTCCTGGTTTATATTATTTTCCATACTTATACATGATATGTATCTGATCAGGGCATCTTGTCACATAACAAAACACATAAGACTTGTAATAGACTTAGGCGCCCCGTGGTGCAATGGGGGCCTAAATCCACACTCATAGAGAGAGAGAGAGGAGAGTGACAGTACCATAAGAGATACAACTCGTACTAATAGCATATATGCTACGTTCGGGGAAGATGATTTTCCAGTTCCCGGATCCTCATCCAGCCCCAGCTATTCAAGAACGTGAGAACAAACGCCTGGCGCCGAAGCGACGGACGCGCAAGCGCATTCTCTTGGATCTTGCCGGAACTGTCACAGACTACAAGAAGCCCCTTCAAGACCATGGAAAGTAATAGGATCTGATTTCTACCAATTACATGGTAAATTGTGTCCGTTACTGCTGATGCATATTCAGGCTTTTACGATTTCTCCGAAGTTAGTACAGCCAAATCAATAGCGACTATAAATGAACTTGAAAAACTATTTGCATTGCACGGTATTCCAGACGTGTTTTGCTCAGACGGAGGCTCTCCATTCACTTCAAAAGAATTAAGAGATTTTAAGAAAACGTGGATGTTTTTACATCGGTTATCAAGTCTACGTTTTCCACGATCTAATGGATTGGCAGAACGTTATGTTCAGGAAGCAAAGTTACTCCTGAAAAAATGCTGACCCATAATTAGCGTTACTTCATCAACGAAATACTCCAAGAAACAACATGAGCTCCCCCGTACAGCTTGTATTCATATTTGTGAGTATGAATACGCCAGTATTCACACAACGACACACATTCACATTCATGAATAGACTTGTATTTGGATTCATGTATGTAAATACGAAAATATTCGTACATACCCACAAAGATCCAGAACATGTACACGTACTATACAGATCCAATTGAAGATTTTCGAAAAAAAGAACATTAAGAAGAAAAGAAGGGAAAGAAAGAACTTCCCAACGCATTCTGTACTATGAGAGCTTACCAAATGCTAAACGTGAGTCAATAAAGTGCTAAGCATATAATTCTGCAGGTTTGAAAAATAATTTTGATAACTTACCTTTCCTTCTGTCAGCGCAGCCAGCAAGATGGCGCAAACAAAAGCGATAGCGAGGTGAAACTTCATTTCTTCTGTTTTCCTGTGGAATGAGAAGTAGACCCAAGGGTTCCCTTTTTATACGAAATCGGTCGTCATTTCGTTATGGATATGGTTGGAGTGGATTCAATTTCAGGTTAATGTTTCAGTGTTTTATTAACCTTCGGGCGAGCACGGGGCGGGTCTCAGGTTGCTCTGAAATTTGACACTTCGAGTGCAAAGAAATTGATCACTACCAATGTGATGGTAAAAACTCATTGTGAATAGTATTCTACAATTGTTAGATTTTTGCCTTTTAGCAAATTTTTGTAGAAAACTTAGCTATCGAAATGGAAGTTCGCTTCGTCCAAATCCGTTTTGAGACAATTGAAACGATTCCTGGATTAGGTATATCATTTTCCATACGTATACATGATATGAGCATCTTGTCACATAAGAAGAACATATAAGACTTCAAGAAGCCCCTTCAAGACCATGGAAAGTAATAGGATCTGATTTCTACTTCAGGTTGCTCTTTTGCCATTTATTTCACTGTGACAACATTTCGAAAAAATAAAGAATAAAAGTCTGCCAAGTTGGGTGTGGCACATTGCTACCACGTTTACCTTACATGAATAGTTAGGTAAACTAGAATAGATCATTGAAAGTTTTACATGATATTGAAAAATTCCATAGCGGGAGAGTACCTAAATCATGAAGTAGCTTGATATGTCATAATTGGTCAATTAAGAAACAAGAAAAATATACTTTATGTAATTTACGTTTCCGCATGCGTAGAAGGAACTGATGATTTGTGAAAAATGAAATAGTTACTGGACTATCTGAAACCTAAACCGCGCATTCGCTGAAAATTTCATCTAAATCGTATGAAAACTGTGGAAATTAAAGTCATTTCACATTGGCGCATGCGCGATAGCTATTAATGAACAATCGGGTTGAAATTGATATGAAGTAATCAAGTCATCTGCTTCCAACTATCATCCAAATTTAATCGAGATCAAACTACTAGAGTGTGGAAAAATAAAGCATAATGAATTTACGTTTGCGCATGCGCAGAATGAAGTATTGATTTGGCAACAATGAAACTGATCTGGGAACGACTTCAATCTAACCCGCTTATTCTCTGACAATTTCATCGAAATCGGAAGAAAACAGTGGAAATTATGATCGTTACAAGGATTTCACATTGGCGCATGCGCAGTAGCTATTAATGACACCATCATGTTGAAATTAATATGGGATGATCAAATCGATTATCCCCTACTATCCTTCAAATTTAAGCGAGATCGGGCGACTAGAACGTGAGAAAATGGAGGTTGATGGAATTTACGTTTGCACATGCGCAGAGTGAAGTATTGATTTGGCAACAATGAAACTGACAGGAAACCGTCTACTTTCTAGCCCACACATTCCCTGAAAATTTCGTCCAGATCGTATGAAAAGTATGAAAAATAACTTGTTACAAGGATTTCATATTGGCGCATGCGCAGTTGCTATTGATGATACAATCATGTTGAAATTTATACAAGATGATCAAATTTTCATTCCCAAACTATCTTCCAAATTTGAGTGAGATCGGACGACTAGGGCGTGAGAGATGCTTGGTAGAATTTACGTTTGCGAATGCTCAGAGTGAGTGGAAATTTTGATTTTTGAGTTAAAAATTGTTTTCCCCCCGAAATTGAGAACAATGCTTCCGCTACCTTTAGGTAGACTCGGAAGCAATATTGTCACCAGGTTGAGAGTGATTGTGCTTGCATTGTTTCTAACCCAATTCTGTGGAAAATGACCAGGTTCCTTCAAGTATCAGCTTTTGAAGTCAGGAATTCCCTTTTTTTTATGGTATGATAGGCGTGAACTTCCAAAATATTTAAAAGGTAAAAAAAAGAAAGTGTAACACAAATAATGACTTTTTAAACTTAAAACAATCTTCTATTTTTCTTGATATAAACAGAATTCACTCAGGTGTCGCTGTAAATAATCAAAACATGAGTAAGATAAAGTCGTAAAAAAAAAATAAAAAATAAAAAAACTGCAAATTAGTTTACAAATGTTTATTTTTTCTTTATAATATAGCCCTTCCACGCAAAACACTTGTGAATGATTATTAGATGTTATAATAATTTAACCCAGATTAAGTTCAATATATTCCAGATTGAATCCAACATTTTCCTTACAGAATCCAACATTTTATGCAATTATAAAAAACTATCCTTTCCTGGGATAACATTGATCATTTGCCAACATTTTCGATTTTTCACATTGTTCATAAGATTAGATAAGTAATGTCAAACAAACAAAAAGTAGTGCCAAACAAAATTCAACATTTTTCAAATAGGACTCATCATTTTCCAAATTGAACCCAACGTTTTCCAAATGAATTCAATGTTTTCCAAATTAAATTAAACACTTCCCAAATTTAATTTCAAAATTTTTCAAATTAAAATCTAACATTTTATAAATGTTACTATAAACTTCTCATGAGATTAGAAAGAAAATATTACTTAAACGTTAACAAACCGGTAGATTTGTATTTCAAATTGAATTTAATAATACTAAATTTTGAAAGTACAGGGTGTTTCGCACATGGTGTAACTAAAAAAAAATTGGGTACAACTAGACTGAAAATGGAGTAGAATGCCGCCAACTGTACCTTTCCATCTCAATACGTTGCCGAGATATGATTTATTATTGGTTTTCCAAGGAAAAACGTGTCTTTTTTTATGGAATCAGCGTTAAATTTTCTATGAGCATGGTGTACTAAATTTAGGAAAATCTCCATCTACAGACCACAACAGCAGCTCAAACATAGACAAATTTGAAAAAATACTATTTCTGAAAATCTTTAAAACATTAGAAATCTTCCAAAATAATTCCAGGAAACTGGCGAGTATTATGAAAACTGTATCATTTCCAACTTCCAACAACTGGCAGTGTCGGACAGCGATTGTCACACTACCCATAGTTCTGCTAGGGACACAAAAGCAACAATAATATTTCTTGAAAAAAAAAAATGAAGCAGGAAATAATGTACCAGCGAAGTGGAAGGTCATAAATGAAGCGACGGGAAGAACGCAAAAAAGTACACCAATAAACTCTATCGAGGTAGAAGGAAAAATATTCGATATAGATAAAGACGGTAGAACAATTTCGGATGCTTTCAATGAACATTTCTCAACAATCGGCTCGAAATTAGTAGATACAAGTGCAATATGTGATAACCCGACAATACCTAAAAGTAAGACCCCGCAACCATTTTTGGTTGTCTCCGAAAAAACTGTTGACAAAATAATATGTAGTTAAAGAGGGGGTTCAAGCCCGGGATTTGATGATATTTCTGTTGAAACTATTAAAAAAATCAAGCATCACATAACTAAGCCGTTAACTTATTTGATAAACCTCAGCTGTGCTTCCTGTACCTTTCCTCAAATATATAAAAGGGCTGTTATAACTCCGCTTTACAAAACCGGAGACCCCAAATTGATAAACAACTATAGACCTATTTCTCCGATATCGCTAAAATTATTGAAAAAGCTGTAAAAACATTCCTAATACAATTTTTAGAAAATCAAAAAATAATAAATGAAAACCAGTTTGGTTTTCAACCAGGAAAAAAGGCGATTTTATGCATGGTAGAAAACATTACTTTGGCACTCGATAAAGGGAAAAAAGTACTAGTAGTATACAAAGACATGACCATAGCTTTTGATTCTATACCACATTCCAGTTTAATTAAGACCCTGATCAATATGAATTTCAACCCGTATTTCATAAAGTGGACAGAGAGCTATTTATTGAATCGTGAACAAAGAGTCAAAATAGGGGACCATTTGAGTGATGCATGTACATTCCAATTTTCCGTCCCACAGGGAACTGTTCTGGCTCCTTTATATTATATAATATATAGTAATGGTATTTTCTCCTTAGATATTGACGAAAAAAATGTATGTTTTGCGCATGATTCGGCAATGGTAGTGACAGGGGATTCATGGGAAGAAGTAAAGAGAAAGACGACCTGCAACCTTCATAAAATAAACCAATGGCTAAAAAACAAAAATCTCAAATTAAACTTTAACAAAACAAACTATATAACGTTCGAATGGGAATCCTCAATAATTTCTGATTTAGGCCCAATCGCATGTCATCAATCTGAGATGTGCGAAATAAACTGCAGCTGTCCGACCATAAAACAGGTACACGTAACAAAATACATAGGGGTAAAAATAGATCAGTGCCTTGGGTGGGATGAACACATAAAAGATTTATCTACAAAAATAAGAAGGTTGCTACCAATGTGTCGGGAAGTTCGTAACTTTATGACCCTAAAAATAAAGAAACAATTCTACCACGCAATGTGCCAGTCACTACTGATTTATGCCATGCCAGCCTGGGGTTCAGCTTTCAAAACTAAACTTCAGCCTTTGTTTACGATTCAAAAAGCCCTGATCAAGGTCCTATTAAAAAACCCATTAGGTTTGGGACAAGGGATTTATTTAAAGAATTTCAAGTTCTAGACTTATTTAGACTAATAGATAAATCTACTATAATTTACATTTACAAACGATTTCTAAAAGGGGGATTTGAAATAGTAAGTAATATTGGCACAAGAAGTTCAAGCAAGATTACCCTAATTATACCAAGATTTAATACTTCCGCTGCACAACGTTCTCATCTATATAGAGGGATCATCCTTTTCAACAACCTACCTTGCGAAAAAGCACTATATGTCTTAACTGTTTCATTTTGTCTAATCATTTATGTTTTTTCAATTATTATTTACTCATTAAATTCTGAATTTTCTATTATTTATGTAAACCAATGAAGAATAGAGTACAATAGAAGTATATACATTATAAGGAATTTAGGTGCCCCCCCCCCCCCCCCCCCCCCGAGGTGCAATGGGGGCCTAAATCCTCATAAATCAGGTAGAGGAGGTAACAGGCATCCCTTCAGAGAGATACCACCCCTAGTCATAGCTTTTAATGAGCCATGTTCGGGGAAGGTTGATATTCCTGTCACCAGAAAACCATCCGACGCCAAACCAGCTGTCTAAAACGATCGAAACAGCGCGTGGTTCCCATTGATTCCTCAACGGGACGCCGCCAACGCTATCTCTGGTGCTCTTACGGGAGCTTGATGGACCTCTCAGGAGGTAACTCTGTTACACTCCTCCCCTTAAAGACATACTTGATTGAAGATCAAGTATGGTAGTTGGGTGGAATAGTGAATAGCTGAGAACTAATGCTCATTCAATCATAAATAGCTGCATTGGCGTTTTGGATGGGGGAATAGAAATTAAAACTGGATTGTCAATGAAGCTTCATAAGAAGTATCTTCATTGAACAATCGGGACAAAACGGATGCTCAACTATGGAGACTTATACCTTAGGAAATCAAAATATATATAGAAATTAATTTGCCCAACATTGGGGACTTTTAAATTAAATTGCCCAACTATGGGGACTTAAATGGCGCACTAACCTGGTAATTGACATATAGCAATACTCAGGTGGCATGAAATTTAAATAATATAAAATGAATTTGCCCAACTTAGGGGACTTAAATTGTGCACTAACCTGGTAATTGACATTATAGCAATACTCAGGTGGCATAAAATTGAAAGAAAATATGGTATATAAAATATAAAAGGGGAATAAAAGAGAAATTATAAGCCAAAGGCCAATGAAATTATTTATATACCAAAGGGTGATAATGGGAATTCCTTCTGGAACCCCGGGCCATGTTTCTTCTGAAACATTAACGCCCCAAAAATAGTGGATTGGACTACTAGGCGTCAGCCGTGCATAATCCAAACCACGCTCTGCTACCATATAAGGAATTTAGGTCCCCCCCCCCCCCCAGAGGTGCAATGGGGGCCTAAATCCTCATAAATCAGGTAGAGGAGGTAACAGGCATCCCTTCAGAGAGATACCACCCCTAGTCATAGCTTTTAATGAGCCATGTTCGGGGAAGGTTGATATTCCTGTCACCAGAAAACCATCCGACGCCAAACCAGCTGTCTAAAACGATCGAAACAGCGCGTGGTTCCCATTGATTCCTCAACGGGACGCCGCCAACGCTATCTCTGGTGCTCTGACGGGAGCTTGATGGACCTCTCAGGAGGTAACTCTGTTACAACATACATACTGTATCTTTAGAACTTGATGTTAAAAATCCTGTATTGTAATTAATTATGTAAATAGTCACTAACAGGAGAGCTAAAGAATGAACAGACGTTCTAATTCCCTGCACAAGATTCTTCTTATTGGGAATTGTAGCATTTTTGTACAGATTTGTAATAAATTTTTTGTAAATTTTTTTCTGAATAAAATGCATATTATATATTTAAAAAAAAATAATACTATTATTTTTGTAATTATTTTGGTAAACTATTTTCAATGATGAATCTTTATGATTGACTAAGAAAAATAATTTAACTCTTACTCAACATTTGATATTTTACGTAAATTCTTACAGAAAGCAAAAAAATGCCGTTCATTCACCATTCGCCGCTCGAAGGTTTCCCCAAAACTACTGGTCTTAAGTTTATTCAATTCGACCCAAATCATTCATCGACTAGTTTCTTTCCTATTGAATCTGCGATACTGAAATTCGAAATGTAGCTATTATGAAACTGCTGGGTCACAATGGCTTCATACGGAGGACCCCTGATCAACTGAGTTGATACTTTCTACCTTATTATACTTACGATGCTTAATTTTGAATTGGGGCCGTTGCGGGACTGTTGGGTTATCATGACACCGTACGGAGTACTCCTGATGGCCGGGTGAGCTCTAAAGGTAATTTACCGATGCGGAAATGTTTGTTTTCACTTATTGTAGTGTTGAGGCTGAGGCGAGTGAGAGAAAGGGTTGTTGCATCCTAAGCTCCGGAAACATGGCATGGTGGTTGGTTATATACGCGTTACAAAACGAAAAAAGTCAATTTTCCTCTGTCTCCTCGAGCAGAAATATTGTTCATATTTGTTTTTCGTTAGCGGGAACATAGAAGAAGCTACCACCATTATTCACATTTATATGGTTCATGACCAGTGGCGTAGTTTGAGGAGGGGCATGGTGGGCAGAGCCCCTCCGTGAATTACAGAGGATGCAGAAGTTTGTGGTATGGATACAACCATATTTAATAATTTTACGCTTCTAACTGCAGTACCTAACACCTTCAATTGGAGAATTTGATTAGTAAAATCTAATTAGGTACTACTATGATTATTCGGCACGGTTGCCTAGCACCTTTAGACGCTCTTGGAAAAAATAAATTATTCCTATATTATCGTTCGTATAAGGTTCGTTTGTATAAAGGTAAAATGGCTAGGATATTTTACAGCCCTTCGAAGAGGAGTAAAAACTCCTAGTCACAGAACTGAAATGTGGATACTGCAAACTGAAATCAAGTCGTTCCCCACTATCTTCTGGGGCTAGCCCATATGCGATTTTTCCCTAGAAAAATATCCATTGTTCAGTATCCACCAAATTCCCCTACGAACTTCCCCTTGATCAAGCTTGGTTGTTTCCCGTATTCTTTTATTAATTTTTGATTGATATGATTGCATCATTAATAGTGCCTGCGCCAATGTGAAATCTTTGTAACGACCTTAATTTCCACTGTTTTTATCAGACTTTGATGAAATTATCAGGGAATGTACAGGTTTGGC
Source organism: Adelphocoris suturalis (assembly GCA_030762985.1). Lineage (NCBI taxonomy): Eukaryota > Metazoa > Arthropoda > Insecta > Hemiptera > Miridae > Adelphocoris > Adelphocoris suturalis. Next base: position 117,010,374 of record CM061042.1, read on the forward strand.
TTTAGTTGGCCCCGTACCAATATCGTTGTTCTCAAATTATCACTTCATTCCGCGCTTGCGCAAACATAAATTACATCAAATGTCATTTTGAATAATCTTTTCCGCTACTGGAATTTTTCAAGATCATTTAAACTTTTCAATGATCTATACATTCATGTTATGGAAACGAGGAAGCTACGTGCCATACCCAACTTGGCAGACTTGTTTTTATTTATTTAAGCTTTTTGTTTTCGAGTATTTCAACTCGTAAGATTTCTATATTGTTTTCTTATGACATTGAAACTCCTTATGACCTATTGATCAAAACTCTATAACTTCCATTAGCTCACCGTGACGACACCCGAAAAAGAGCGGCAGATTTCCTATCTCCCTGAAGCCAAACTAATCTTTTTTGACTTGATACGTAAAAAAGGAGGGTGAAACGCAAATTTTGGAAAGTATCATTGTTGTATTTTATTCTCATTACCAACATTATTAAGAATTGGTACGAAACCTCTGTCTATAGTCTAGCTGTGCAACTTGAGTTCCAATAAGGAGGTCAGTCTGGCCGGTGAATCCAAATTCCACGTAAGAGTTCTAGAACCCTGACATTTTCATTAAACTCGCAAATTTTTAGACTGCAGCATAACAGTTAGAAAATGCAAATTACCCATGGTTAGTCTAGTTTGCTGCATTTTATTTATATTCTATCTACGAAGCAGGAATTGAAAATTCCCCTTGATCAGATGAGTGAGAATCGGAAGATTGGAATAATAAGGTCGGGAATACTTGAGTGATGTATGCTAAATATTACGATAAGGAGTTTAAAATGGGTTAGAAGTGAAGACACAGTTTCTTTTCACATATTTGCTATTTTATTTCGACCCAGTGGATCCCAAGCCAACAGAGTAAGTTGTAATCCTTAGTGTCCTATCTTTTGCGCACTCCTCCGCAAACAATAATCTGTGATCCTGCTTTCTTGTGGTGCGTCTGTGAACAAAAGAATTGGGGAATGTCAAAGCATTGTCCAAGTTTCACTGCTGATATACTTAATTAAATAATATGTCTTAAAAATACTAACTAGTTTTCTCAGGACTCCATATTACAAAACACGCATCCCATGTCAGTTATTAAGTTATTATAACAATGAAAATATTTGTACTCTATTCCGGCAGGTTGACATGCTGAGGCCACTGTTCTTAGAGTGAAGACTCCCAGATAAACGTAAAAATTCCAGTCATGCTGCATGATCGTATAAGCAAATTTTCGTAAATTATTTATCATATGTTTTGTCACATTGTTTTGGAGAACTTTGAGTGGATAGAAATTGTTAACTACCAATTTGAATGCAAAAAAAACTCGTTCTGAATAATATTCTGTGATTCAAAAGTGATTTAGGATTTTTAGCTTTTGAGTAGGTAGCTTTTATCGATATTTCAGCAAATGGTGATGGAATTTAAGTACCTCCGTTTTTCAGCTCAACTTTGTGCTGGATTTGCTTAATGTTTTATTCTGTTGTTGATAAAATTCTTTTGACAGAAATAATTTTAAATAATAAAGCGATTTCTTGAGCACATTGTTTCCAATTTCACTAATTTGATATGCTCAATAATAAGTTTCAGAATGCCAGTATTCACACAACGACACACATTCACATTCATGAATAGACTTGTATTTGGATTCATGTATGTAAATACGAATATATTCGTACATACCCACAAAGATCTAGAACATGTACGTACTATACAGATCCAATTGAAGATTTAAAAAAAAAAAAAAAAAAAAAAAAAGAACTTTAAGAAGAAAAGAAGGGAAAGAAAGAACTTCCCAACGCATTCTATGAGAGCTTACCAAATGCTAAACGTGAGTCAATAAAGTGCTAAGCATATAATTCTGCAGGATTGAAAAATAATTTTGATAACTTACCTTTCCTTCTGTCAGCGCAGCTAGCATGATGGCGCAAAGAAAAGCGATAGCCAAGTGAAACTTCATTTTTTCTGTTTTCCTGTGGAATGAGGAGTAGACCAAAGGATTCCCATTTTATACAAAATCGGTCGTCATTTCGTTACGGATATAGTTGCAGTGGATTCAATTACAGGTAAATGGTTCAATGTTTTATTAACCTTCGGGCGAGCACGGGGCGGGTCTCAGGTTGTTCTTTTGCCATTTATTTCACTGTGACAACATTTCGAAAAAATAAAGAAAAAAGTCTGCCAAGTAGAGTGTGGCACCTCGTTTACCTAACATGAATAGTTAGGTAACCTAGTATAGATCATTGAAAAGTTTTACATATGATCTTGAAAAATTCCAAAGCGGGAGAGTGAATCAAGAAGTAGCGTGATATGTCATAATTGGTCAATTAAGAAACAAGAAAAATCGACATAATGTACCTAGTTAACGTTTGCGCATGCGCAGAAGGAACTGATGAGTTGAGAACAATGAAATAGTTACGGGACTATCTGAAACCTAAACACAGCTGACAATTTCATCAAAATCGAATGAAAACTGTGGAAATTAAAGTCATTTCACATTGGCGCATGCGTAATAGCTATTAATGAATAATCGGGCTGAAATTGATATGAGGTAATCAAGTCATATGCTTCCAACTATCATCCAAATTTAAGCGAAATCGAACGATTAGAGTGTGAAAAAATGGAGCATAATGAATTTACGTTTGCGCATACGCAGAACGAAGTATTGATTTGGCAACAATGAAACGGATAGGGGACCGACTACAACCTAACCCGCGCATTCTCTAGCAATTTCATCGAAATCGGAAGAAAACAGTGGAAATTATTATCGTTACAAGGATTTCACATTGGCGCATGCGCAGTAGCTATTAATGACACCATCATGTTGAAATTTATAAATATTTATATATTTATATTTAGACTTGTATTGGAATTCAGTCAGCTGATCAGTGATCACCCAGGCGTCTTCAGCATTCTCCCTTGACCCTCCCTTCCAAATTTCAGCTTCCTGCGTTGAATAGGAAAGAAAATGCCTTTGGAGCTCAGTCAGCTGATCAGTGATCACCCAGGCGTCTTCAGCATTCTCCCTTGACCATCACTCTCAAATTTCAGCTTCCTGCATTGAATAGGAAAGAAAATGGCTTAGGAGCTCACTCAGCTGATCAGTGATCACCCAGGCGTCTTCAGCATTCTCCCTTGAGCCTCCCTCCCAAATTTCAGCTTCGATTACATAGGCTACACCAGGTTACACGATCCTTATCTTATTTAACCACCGCTTCACAAATCAAACCGTTCTCTCAAAATTCGGATCACCTGCTATGAATCAAATCATCTAAACACCAGCACAATGAAATCATCAGAAATTAACAAGCGGTTGCTATCATGTTCACAATATCAATTATTGAGAATGATCACCTGAGAGCACACAATTTTTCAAATAACCATGCTCATAACTCAGCTTGTTGGCCGCGCACTTCGCAGTAGTTAACGTAATATGGTTGGATAAATTGAGAGCATTCGAACGAATGGTCAACGAATTTCGGGGGATGAAAAACGACGAAGTACCATTTCCCTAGCAACGACTGGATTGTAAGTGGAAATCATCAGAATCTTGTCGTCCCCGATTTCGTCCCACATTTCGTTTCAGATTTCGTTAGCTTTTTTGCCTAGTTAGTCCATGGCTAAAACACATTCTGTGTTTTAACCCTTTCAGTCTTTTTGTGCAGTCCACTGTACATGACCTTCTCACTTTGTTTTCAAATTGCACTAAAGCTAATTTACCTTTGCGGAAATTTTTGTTTTCACTTATTGTAGTGGTGAGGCTGAGGCGAGTGAGAGAAAGGGTTGCTGCATCCTAAGCTCCGGAAACATAGCATGGTGGTTAGTTATATACGCGTTACAAAACGAAGTAGTCAATTTTCCTCTGTCTCCTCGAGCAGAAATATTGTTCATATTTGTTTTTCGTTAGCGGGAACATAGAAGAAGCTACCACCATTATTCACATTTATATGGTTCCTGACCAGTGGCGTAGTTTGAGGAGGGGCAGGGTGGGCAGAGCTCCTCCGTTAATTACAAAGGACGCTTGTGGTATGGATACAACCAAATTTAATAATTTTACGCTTATAACTTCAGTACCTAACACCTTCAATTGGAGAATGTGATTAGTAAAATCTAATTAGGTACTACTATCATTATTCGGTCCGGTTGCCTATCAACACTTTAGACGATCTTGGAAAAAATAAATTATTCTTATTATAGTTCGTATAAGGTTTGTTTGTATAAGGGTAAAATGGCGAGGATATTTTACAGCCCCTCGGAGAGGAGTAAAATCACCTAGTCAACGAAACTGAAATGTGGATACTGCAAACTGAAATCAAGTCGTTCCCCACTATCTTATGTTTCCCTAGAAAAATATCCATTGTTCAGTATCCACCCCTACGAACTTCCCCTACTGCATACTTGATCAAGCTTGGTTGTTTCCCGTATTCTTTTATTAATTTTTTATTGTTGGTATATCATTTGTATTATACCATTTACGAATTGAATCACAGTTGAAATACTCAATAAGAAAAAAAAGAAAGAAAAAACGTCTCACTTATGTAATTGAAAGTAAAGGGTAAATCAAACATTTTAATTTCTCCCTTGATGCGAAAAACAAAAGATCATGGATATGTCTAGTACCTACTGCTTACCAGTTGGTACCTACTACTCAATTGTATACCAACCATGTAGTGCCTTCTTTTCACAAGATTATTCCATTATGGTTACAAAACAATATTAGTTTTTAACTTAGAGTAATAAATCAGCATTGCTTGACACTACAATGGCTTAGAGGTCATGAAATGTCGTGGTAAAATGAGAGCATTCCAAAACGCTGCAAATTATTTTACAAAGGTTTATTATTTTTTATGATCGTATTTTTAGTTGGCTAGCGTACGTCATAAGGCCCGTCCAGACTCCTCGGCGTGTCCTACTTCGAATTGCCACAACCTATACTTCTATAATTATATACGCATGTTTATATTTCTCGATTTGAGCTCCTATCTATTCAAATAGTTATTGCCTTAATAATATCATTATCTAAGTACGTACGAAAAGTCGAGAGGATATGTTATTAAATATGCGTAGGAAAAGCTTTGGTATTAACACACAAATATGACCTTGAAAAAAACATATTCATGCCTCGAAGGAACGCCGGCGCCGTACCCACCACAAGGTGCCGCGGCGCCGGCGCCTCCTCTCACTCCACTCCCCGCTCGCCCCCCCCCCCCCCCCCCCCCCACCCTCGCCACCCACCGTGACCCCCTGCCAAGCGTGCCAGGCGTGCGCGCGTCGAAAAATACACTTTTTTGCCCGTTTTTAGCCCATAACATCTATGCTAGTAAAGCAATCGGGATGGTTAAACGTTAGGACCAACTAGACCCCAAATGGAGTCTATGTGCGAAAGAACAGGTTTTTTAAGTCAATTCTTAGGCCTTTTATGGCCCGGACGGCGAACGGCGAACGGCGGACGGCGGACGGCGAACGGCGGACGGCGGACGGCGAACGGCGAACGGCGGACGGCGGACGGACATTTCAAATTTGGATTCTACACACCTTGAAACGTAAAGTGACAAAGTTTGAGGGGGGGTTATACAAATTTTTTGCTACACGATCACATAGGCTTATTATTGGAAATAATAAACCAAAAGTGGCGAACGATTTTCCTACTATGAAAACTATGGGAGTTACTCTTCCCTAGTAATGCCTTGGTTGTACGTGAAAATCAATAGAAAATGTGCCGGTCGGGAAAAAAAGTGTCGGTCGGGAAAAAAGTGTCTGTCGGGAAAAAAAAGTGTCGCGAAAAATTCCTTGACCACTTGCCAAAAGACATATATTATCCATGTCAAAATGGAATTTTTTCTTGGGGATTAAAATAGTTTAAAAGAAAAGATTTAAAAAATCCATTATAGCAGTAGGTATTTCTATTCTAACCTAACATATTGCTGGTTTGAGTTTAAGAATGTTTACATTTTGTTGTTTTTCGTTCGGTTTAATGCCAAATTTTTTATTCCGCGTACTTATAATAAAATTGTGTGATAATGTCCAGATCAACAAGTAACTTTAAGGGTGTAATTATATGATTTTGCAGACAGTAAGTCTAGTATAACCATAGTATATAAGCCTAGTGCTCCTCAGTTCATCCGTTGGTATTTCGTAGTTTTCAACGTTCTGATTATTAGTTAATTGGATAACATTTTTTCTAAATAGTATTAGGTATGATTTAATAATCCATAGGTAGGTTTGTGAATATGAAAGCGTCCGTGATTTCAAATCATTACAAAAAACCATCTTAGATCTGGAAATCTACTTAGATATGAACGTTTGACAGTTTATTATACAGTCTTCGTATATTCAACAACAAGTACTAGAAATGAATACTAAAACTGTAAAATAAAATGAAATCCTTGACTGCTGCCCCTCCATGAGAAATGACTTAGCTACTCCACTGTTCCAGACTGACGGAACAAACAAGGGTAATGGGACAAACCACGGGTACTGACGTATCATTCTGAGCCTCTGTGGGAAGTTCTGGGCATCAATCATGAGGTTGGATCATCCTATATCAGGTATACGAACCCTTCACCTATTTCATTACAAATCACATCTGCAACCCGGGTAAGCCAGTTTCATCATAATTACAACACTGAGAATCGGCACGGAACCTCTTTTTCTAGTCCAGTGATGCAACTCGGGTTGTAGTCTGTCGGTAAGTCGGGCTTCCACGTAAGAACTCGAGTTTGGCGATGTAAGTCAAAGACAGCGGCCTCGCCAACGCAGGCTCACAACCTGGTACAACCGTTGGCACCATCATGAATATAACATGAGGTTTTCTCCTCAACTTTTTACGTCACCTTTTTTACCCCCCCAACCCGCCGAAAAGTTTCCTTTGATGTCTAAACTTAGTGGGGTAACGCAATAACTCAACCCCAACGTAGGAATTGCACGTAGTGGAGGCTGTGAAGGGAGGAGCCCCCTCTATTCTTCATCACAGTTTCTGTGTTATAACGCTGGTGCTGAAGCCGAATCCGTAGCTATCGCCTTTCTTATAACTGGGACACGAATACGACATACATATTATTATACGGTGCCGGCTGAATTTGTTCTCCTTCTCGTAGATACCGATGAAATATAGTTACCGGCATTACCCACTTGCGTACAATAAGGATCTGAGTGAGATTTACGAACTGATATACCGTTGAACTTAGAATTATGAAACATATCAAAAATATGAAACTTTTGCTACACAATAGAGGTTTTGGGGACTTCACCTTAACATCACCCGTCACCGTTGTCTTGAAGGAACAAATAAAGATGCTAACCCAAATGGAACCGGGTGCACGGTATCCTTAATTTTGATGTCACATTAACGGTGTTTTGGCAGAGCGATATTTTCCCCTAGCTGTCTTGTTTCCTACTGGTTGTCTAATCAACTTCTCTATTTCGATATGAAACGCCGATTTTCAATCCTAAATTCGAATTTCATGTTCGTTTCAGTGCAAATACGGGGTAATTTCTCATTTTTAATTTTCAATTCAGGGCATGGATCTAACGCAATGATTTCCTACCTCAAGTGAGAACACCGCGGTTTAGTTGCTACTTATAGGTAATTATGGTCGTTACAAACTCCATGTTTTTGGGTTTTACGTTGGCTAAATCATCAACAAGTATGAAAAAGTATTCATCTCTATGACAATGAACCAGGAACCTACTTACCTGATGATCATCACTGAAGGCAGCACTTCACGCAGTGTTAACGAGAATACAACTGAGAGATCAGGCAAGATAAGAACAATACTGCAAAGAAGTAATGTCACAAAACTAAGATTTATCATTTAAAATATATGAAATAATTATAAAAACAAGGCTCTAATCTAACAAATACAGCCAGTGTACAAAATAACGGATTTTTTCCTTGATCGAGTTGAATGCTAATAAAGCTAGACGGAAGAGGCAGACTTCAGATAGCAGATTCGGTGTCCACGCGACTTGAAACATAAAAATAACCCAACTTTGAAGGATGTTTAAAAAACCTGCCAGCTACATCAACATAATTGATGAACCATTTGAAAAAAAATTATTATTTACTTCACCTAGTATTTGTGTAATTTAGAGGTTTTAATGCGTAGTGTTACATTTATAGGAAGGTTATGCATGTGTAGTGTGCCTTTAGATCCACAAACGGGTGACGTTAAATAAGCTATTCTAACGTACGACGTTCCTAACGTTCCCACAAGGTCATCACGCACTCTTGGGTACGTTAGGGTGACGTTAAGAGCACGTAAGTGGTCACTTACATGACGCATCACGTTCTTTACATTTCACAATGTTGAATAGGTAGGTAGGTGGTTGGGATAAGTCAAAAGTCCTAGACATGCAGCATGATCGTATAAGCAAATTTTTGTAAATTATAGATTTTATAATGTTACATTGGCTTGAAATTTAAGTAAGCATTTTGTGTGGAAAGAAATTATTGTTCACTAAGAATGTTATGGGCAAAAAACTCGTTCACCCAAGGGAGTTATAATTTGATTGTGTGACCCACTGAGACATCTGGAGACGAATAAAATGATGGGCTTTTCCCCGATCAGCTTAGTGAGCTAAATTCACACCTTTTCACCCAAGGAATGTAAAATTTGACAGGCAGTCTCTCTAGGACATTAAAGAGATGCATGCAATGAAGGGTTCCAACCAGATCAGCTGACGCGATGGCGTGGTAAACGTAAAAGTGGTACACGTTAATATGACAACTACTTTGAGCAACAATGCATGGCAACTACCTGTAAATAGAGTGAGGCAGTACCGATCTCAACCAAAGTGTGAATGATGAATTACTTATAGTAGGTAGGTACTAGAGTAAAAAGTAGCAGGATGTTTTAGCGCATTGTTGAATATTTTAGTTGTCAATTCGTTTTGTTCGGCTACGTACTATTTTCCCTCACTATTAATGTCACAATTCTTTGGGGCTTTGTCCTCATACGATAACCTCATAAACGATGTGCAAACATACCTACCAGGTTGGAGCTTTCTGTCAGATCAGCTGTGGGGACACCGGCCTCAGCAGTGACCCCACCACGGAAACGCCGACCGACCGAGGATTTATGAGGCCCACGAGCACCGAAATCCGGCATCTTTCGTCACTGTACAGTCAACGCTTGGTAACGATTGGTCTTTGTTATCTATCTTGCACCGTGAGTTGGATCCAGGCCGAATAGCTACCGTCTCGTCAACGACAATGCCTGCTTGGAAGCCCTCTTCTCAGTGACTCTCTGCTGAACGAAGACGCCTAGACCTTCTAAATCTTCAAGCCACTACGAGAACCAAGGTACAACGAGGAGAGACTTTAGGGTGAATTAGGTTTTAAAAAGATTTTATCAATAAAGGGGGGAACTTTATCACTCTCTTTGTTTAATATCAACTCTACCCTAAATTCCTAATCTAGTTCTAAACTGGGCTCTGACATCTCCAAGCCCCAACAGGCCCCCAGTAATATATTAAAGTTCTACCATATACTGGAATTTGCTCATACGATCATGCTGCGTGAGTGGAATTTTTCTTATACATATTTCTAAATATTACAAATGAAAAATTTCACCATTTATTATCCAACACATGTAATATTCTACTCTTCAATAACTTCTTCCGACATATTTAGCTGATCTCCTTCGTTCTCCCTATCTCCTGCTTTTTTAATATTTCAATGAAACAGAAACAAAGCAAAAATAAGAAGCTCGCGATGTTATTAGGTTGTTACCCCGTTACCTTAAGACGCAATCCACTCCTTGGAAAAATGTTGTTATTCCCCCGACGGAGTCGCAAACTCCTTTTTTTTGACGTGAGAACCCCCGTCATTTCTCCCATTTCCCTCGCACCGACTTCCGGCCACCGCTCGCGCCTTCTGCGTCAACTCATTTCTCGTATTACGAGCTCTTTCATTTCTTAACCCTCCACCGCCCGCCCCTCACCTTGTCGGCACTCGTGAAAATTTAATCAAAACGCCCGACTTGGCGAGAGGAGGGTGAGTTTAAAAATACACCCCCACTCCGAAAAAATAATGTAAATTACGCCGCGGATAAAGTTGGTTCGCTCTTGAATTGCGTTTGAAGTCACTCTCCCTGATGTTCTGCAGTGAGGGATGCACGGTTTTTTTTTTCTCTCATTTCCACCACGAAACACCGTTACATTATTGTTATCACGCTGGTACATCTCATCAACTTGCGGTGTACCCGGTGCGTGATTCAACAATTTAGGCGAATACCACCCATTATTTCAAACCTCTCGGTACAATAACGTATATTTTCACATATACACAGTTGGGAAGATAGTCAGAACCATGTTTTTACTGACAAATGTTTGGTTTATTATTTTCAATAACAAACCTTTGTATACGACCAAAAAAAAAAAAATTGCTAACACCCCCAGAAAATTGTTGGGTTACGTTTCAAGATGCGTAGAATCTAAAAATCGAAAGAAAAAAAAAACCGTCCGTCTGCTGTCCGCAGCTTTTCTCCGAAAATAATAGTCCAAACTATATGAAACTCGTCTTCAAAATCGCATTTGGGGTACAGATGGTCCTAGAAGCTCGGCATCAATTTTTATCAACCCTAAAGGGTTGTATTAAAGGGCTAAACATTTAAAAAATCGAGACCTCGATAACTTTCCAAGACCCACTTCCACCAACAACTCAAACCAGTTTAATTTCGAAAACAATGGAAATTAACGAAGATTGTAGCTCAACATCTTTCACCAAAGCGATGTACGAGTTTAAGCCGCTACTGAGGCTTAATCTCCCAAAATCCGGCCAGTTACACTTGCCAATCTCCATTAGCCCTGATAAAGATGATATCGAACAATATGGCCGCGAACAAACAGCTGTTTATTTGATTCGCAGTTAAAGTGGATCCACAGTTTTGATTTACAATTAAATCACATTTGACCCTTGGATTTATATCTGATGAAGAATGTCCCTCGAAGATCCCGGAGGAATATCCGACAACGGATTCCACACTTCAAGGAATCGGACGACATCGAGTTTTGATGTAAATTCAGGCTCGTGAATCCGACAGTTCTGAAAATCCTCGAACTCATTGTCTCTCACCTGGAGTTCCCGTCGGACAGGTATGTTTGAATGGGTTTTTAAAATCAAATTGATGAATTTTAATACAAAAGTGAAATAGAATGATATGAAAATAACGTAGAATAGATGGACAAAGACGTTACATTAGGAAGATGAATAGCAATCTCTTGTAGAGTTGGTCTTTACATCAGCTGATTCATTGTCCCGGTGTTCAAATTGTCCAACTTTCAAGCGAATTTTATAGGACAATTTCCCTAAACGGAGCATCATCTTCAACTCCAATGCTTCTTGGATCCCAAGTGTTCTACTTCTTTCCTCAGACATTCGCGGAGATGTAGCCCTGATAGTAGCAAACTGCATCTTTGTCCTCATCCAGCCCATGACCTGACTGAGTGACCGTTCCTATTTATTGGACAGAGAGCTTCCTATCCTTTTGTGAAAAAATTCAAACACCTTCTGGAGAACACCTTTGCAGTTGATTACTAGTAGAGTGAAAGATCCTCTAAGGTCCTCCGCAGTCTGAATATTTGCGGTGCTTTTTGTTTGCTACATATTGGAGGATGGCTAGGCAGTCACGAGGTAGGTACATTTACAATTGTGACATCAATGAACGTCACCCTCTCTCTATCCCCAACCCCCCATGCCTTAACATCAACTATTAGCATAGTTATTCAATTCTCCGCCTATCTCATGACTAGTTCATTGATTACCCCCTAAATGCAAGACGTGCGAACTCTGCAACTCGTTCCTCTGATAGTCTTGGTTATGTTTCACCACGCCTCCCTTTTGGTTTGTTATTTGCAATAATAAGCCTATGTGATCGTATAGCAAAAAATTTTTATAACCAAACTTTGTCACTTTACGTTTCAAGGTGCGTAGAATCCAAATTTGAAATGTCCGTCCGCCGTTCGCCCTCCGCCGTCCGCCGTTCGCGCCGTCCGGGCCATAAAAGGCCTAAGAATTGACTTAAAAAACCTGTTCTTTCGTACATAGACTCCATTTGGGGTCTAGTTGGTCCTAACGTTTAACCATCCCGATCGCTTTACTCGCATAGATGCTATGGGCCGAAAACGGGCAAAAAGTGTATTTTTGAGGCTTGGAGTGTTAGACGTATTAGACGCACGCCTGGCACGCTTGGCAGGGGGTCACGGTGGGTGGTGAGGGGGTGAGCGGGGGGTGGAGTGAGAGGAGGCGCCGCGGCACCATGAGGTGGGTACAGCGTTCCTTCGAGGCATGAATAGGTATATGTTTTTTTCTAGGTCATATTTGTGTGTTAATACCAATGCTTTTCCTACGCATATTTAATAACATATCCTCTCGACTTTTCATACGTACTTAGATAATGATATTATTAAGGCAATAACTATTTGAATAGATAGGAGCTCAAATCGAGAAATATAAACATGCGTATATAATTATAGAAGTATAGGTTGTGGCAACTCGAAATAGGACACGCCGAGGAGTCTGGACGGGCCTTATGACGTACGCAAGCCAACTAAAACTACGATCATACTCAATTGAAAAAATAATAAACCTTTGTGAAATAATTTGCAGCGTTTTTACAATTGATTGTGTGGTTCATGCTCATGGGTGCTCCAGATCCTTCGCAGTTCATGGGTAGGTTCAGATGTTCTCGTCTATTTCGTTAGGGGCTTATTATGAAAAGCTAGTTATAATATGTTACAAAATATTCATCTGTGGTGGATCACCCTGGTTTTAATTCAAGGAAATTGGTGGAATTCAAACAGAATATGAGAATAAGATATACACGAGTGCTATAGGGGCAATGTTGAGGAAGGATAATACTGATTCAGCAGGTACATTACGGAATATACCAAAAGTAATTTATTCAATAACTGATAAAGTCTAATCTGGTCTATATCCAGCAATCTTCCTCCCTAACTATCTGTAGCCACTTGAAATAAATGGAAAATTCAACAAATTTGGTTGAGATTACGATAACAAAATTAGTATGTACCTATTTCTTATATTTGTGGTACCAAGCAGATGTATTGGAGCGTCTTGTTGCGTAGTAAGCACTGAACTCGTGGACGAGATGCGAGAAGTTCTGAAGGAAATCACAACTTCGGAGGGGAGTATTTTAGCCAAGGGCAGAGGCCGACCACGGAATACGGCGTGGCAGGCTATCTTTCTCACGTCCACAAAGCGCTATGGAACGATAGAAAATGGTGAAGGAATTCACCATTTAGTACGTAGTCCGATGGAATTTCCAAACCTTTCATATTTTAAACTACAAAAGGGGCTGTAGCGAGGACCCCGGTGAAACGACTGTGGCGTTCCGCTAGAGGAAACTGCAGTTTCTAGAAAACTTGCTGGTGTAGGTAGTAATTGTAGTTAGGGGATCCACAACGAAATGATCTACTTGTTGAAGTAATTACATACGTTAGTAAGTAAGTGCGAGTAAGTAGTAAAAGTTCAAGTCAAGCAGCATGATCGTATGAGTGAATTTTCGTAAATTATCGTACTATATTATGTAATATTGTGTTCAAAATTGAAGACTTTGAGTGCAAGGAAATTGTTAACTACCAATTTAATAGCGAAAAATTCTTTCTAAATAATACTGTACTATTGAAAAAAAGAGATTTTGGATTTCTAACTTTATTGCAGTTTTTATCGATTTTTTAGCACGTTTTAATGGAATTGTAGTACATTTTTCAGCATAATTTTGTACATAAATTTGTTAATGTTCTATTTTATGGTTAATAAGCTTAATTTGAGCAATTTGCTACTAAAAACATTCCCCTACCGAACGACTCTGTTGTAAGCGGAAATCATCAGAAATCATAAGAATAAAGTGTGATGTATTAGAAATCATAAGAAACGCTTGCATACGAGTCTGCAACACATTGGGACATTTTAAGTCTTCATTAATTGCAGTCTCATATGTGTTGCAGACTAGTATGCAAGCTCTAAGAGCCACTCAGCTGACCCGGACCCTGGGCATCGTCAACTAAAAGTCCTGAAGAGGCTACATACGAAATTACAGCTTTCTAGAGTGTAAAACATAGAAATAGCTTTAAGAGCCACTCATCTGATCCGGACCCTGGGCATCGTCAAGTAAATGTCCTAAAGAGGCTGCGCACGAATTTACAGCTTCCTAGAATGTAAAGTATAGAAATTAGCTATTAAAATTATTTAATCACCGGTGTGAAAAAATACGAAGAAACCGAGCCCAAACTCGCATTTTTCACTGAAACCCTCAATCGTAGAAGAAAAAAACATGTTTTTCAAAATACGACAATACTTTTTTCCCCTAATTAGCAAAGTAAAAGTAAAGATGACTAAACCATTCAAAAGCTGATATTTGATTTGAAGAGTGCACGCCGAAAAATCCCCAAAACGGTAGCTGGAAAATGAGAGAAAAACTATTTTAAATATTTTTAAACTTTTTTAATTTGGCCTTTTTTTTTAACCAATCAAAACTAACCGAAACAACTTTACTTTTTATTAGTGTTATAGGTGATTTAACGGTCTTCTTGAAGGTGTTCTTATTTTTGAGTTTACTGTGGTTCTATGGAGTTATGGCCGTTTTAATGTCATTAGGTACAAAACACGAAAAAAAATCTTAAATATTGAATAACTTGAAAACATGACGTTTAAAAAGAAACCTTTAATAGATACTTTCGATCAGAAATAAGCTTTATAAAATCGATTCCTTGAGTTTGTCCCATAATTTCTGTAGACACCCTGTATATAGCGCATGCGCTACACTAAAATTGATCGACTCACAAAAACTCCATGACTGATGGACCGATTTTTATGAAATTTTCAGGGATTGTGCTGTTTAGCCCCTTGATGTTCCCCTATAAACTTCATTGCCGTTTGATTAATAGTATTCTGTGCGCAAACGTTAATTTCTGATAACATCGACTTATCAGTCATTTCGAATCGTACTTTGTTCTTCAACTAATTCTATACTTCCAAGTTACAATATTTGGGGAAGCTATACTGCCCACCCTTCTTTTTTCTCCTTTTCAAGCTCCTTGCACAAGAAATAGTAAAATATGAAAATATAATTCCTTAATCATCTTCTTCTTCTTTGATAATATTTCATTTTATTGAATCTTTACGGTGGCTGTGGCCACACATTCGCAACTTTGTGATTTTGAAAGAGGTAGGTATCAACTGGAAGACCATTAAATACGCAATACAATTACTTCTAAATTTATCTACACACTCTACGTAGGTAGTTATTTTTTTTATTGAAAGTATTGAATTTCAATTTGTCATCCTTTTAGGTCACTACAACATTTTGTCATATTTTTATTACATAAAAAACGAACCAATTGAAACTGCTTTTTTTCATCGGAGGTTCATTTTATTGCTAAATATGATATTTCAATACGAAAATAGGAATGTGATCAGCACATGAGAAATTCAAATAATGAGAACTGAGTCCGTCAATTTTGAGAAGAAAGTACACCTTTTTGGATTCTTGTTTTCAATAATCAATTCTTGTGATCAATCGAGACAAATAGTTTTTAACCCGCAACTTACTCCAAATTCATTGACATACGTTTCAAGATTGGTAGAATTCGAACAATTATTACACAAAGATTACACATTGTATTCAAAAGAAACAACAACAAAATACGCAGGGAATTATTATAAAAAGGTTTAATATTTTTTGATTGGATGGTCCTTCTATGCTAAAGACCTATTTACACTGAGCTCGCATCGTTCGCAAACAGGGTTTGTGAACGGTTACGAACATGGTGCGCGTACTGTGTAAACAATCGTCCGCGCCGAGCACTGTTTGTGAACAGCGTTCGTTCGTGCGCAAGGTCGCTCCGTCGTCTTCGGTTTTTCCACGAATGATCATGTTAAGCTCAGTCCACGAAGGATAAGCTCTTCTAAACAAATAACAAACTTCTATAAGAAGGGGGCCGTGCGTGGGCAGTGCAAATGCACCCTTCTTTTTGGCATTTGCAAACGTTCTGCGCGGCGTGGCGTGGCGCGACCTGTTTGCAAACGTTTGCGAATAGTGTGTGCTCAGTGTAAATGGGCCTTTAGGAATCTAAATATATCTGCGCCTACCGATATTTCTCACGTACCTATTCCGAGAGCTACGAAGATGGATTGGGGTTGAAATGATTCAAGATTCACCTAGCTGGATTGGGGTTGAAAGGATTCAATAATTCCAACTTTAATTTGTAGCGGCCAGTGTTTAGGCAATACAACAATTGTCGAACCAACAAAAAATCACATAAAATATACTTTGAAATAGGAACAATAACAATTCATGAATAAATGAAACACAGATCCCGAAAAAAAACAGGTGTAGGAAAAAACTTATCGTATAGGAAACCCACTGACCGGGAGCCAACCAACCGGCCCCAGCCATCTTGGCGGCTCCCCATGCCAGAAACCCAACGGCAAAGGCCACCTCTAGTATCTAATTTTGCTTCCCGGGCTACCCATAGGTAGTGGAAGCACTGTTTCATTTTTAGGGAAAAAAAAGATGTTGATCTCTAAAATCAAAATTTCCACTCGCATTAGTCATTCTCAACAACTTTGGTTCCGTGTGTGTGTTTGTGTATCTGGTTACTGGAATGGTTGTTGGATCCGGGGGCCATCCATGTTCAATGCTAATTAATAACATCTTGAAAAGTGGGTCTCATCTAGTTGCTTTCTCCAATTCTCCACTGTTATTCACAAACGCAACTTTCTCACGTACTAGATAGAGCTCTTATCTCTTTTTCATCTTCAAATGACAGGTCGAGACGATTTATCAGAAGGCGGAATAAAAAAATCTGGCAGGTTATTTTCGGATCCTTTGCAATATTGTATTTCATAATCGTATTCCATTAACACAAGGGCCCAGCGAACTAAACGATTATTGGCTACTTTTCTAAGTTCTCTGTGCGTTCCGAATATCCTTTGAAGAGGCTTCGAGTCCCTTCTGAGTACAAATGTTCTTCCCAGAATGTTCTGATGACATTTTTTATTCCAAAAACTAGCCCCAGCCCCATCGATTGGAGCGTATTTCATTTCAGTTGACGACAACATACGAGACGCGTAAGCTATTGGTCTTTCCATTCCGTCTGGCATTACATGTAAAAGGCCAGCTCCAATTTCATTTTCAGAAGCATCACAGGCAAGGGTAACGGCCTTTGATAAGTCATATCGTACTAAAGTGTCCTCTGTTGATAGCAAATACTTGATTATTTCAAAAATATCCTGTTCTTCTTTGGTCCAACGCCACTTCACCTTCGTACCAGTCAATGCATGCAATCTTCAACAAATCGTATGTAGTCGGGGAATAAACTTTCCATGGTAGTTAACAGCTCCCAAGAATGCTCTTAATTCTTTCACATTCTTAGGGTTCGGTTCCTCTCTAATTGATTCCACTTTTTCTCTGCTTAGGTGAATTCCACTTCCATCAATTTGGTGACCTAAATATTTCACTTCAGTCTGCATAAACTTACATATTGTCCTTTTCGCTCGGACTCCAGCCAGTTGAAAACGTTTCAGAACTTCTCTTAATGTTTGCAAATGACTCATTTTACTCTCTCCAGTCACAATCACGTCATCGAGCAGTATCCCCACATTTAAGCTATGAAGTGTTCCTTTCATATATCTTTGGAACTTTGCAGGGCTTGAGGAAAGTCCAAAAGGTAACCTTTTATATCTGAAGTACCCAAAATGAGTAGAAATATTTAAATATGCGGTTCTACTCTCATCTGCAGATACGCATCGCGCAAGTCAATTACTGAAAAAACTTTTACCCCGTTAGCTTTGAAATCAAATCCTCAAATGTTGGTAACAAATGGTTTTCTGCGACAATATTGGGATTCAAGGTTACTCAAAAATCTCCACAGGTGCGTACAGCCCCACCACCCTTATCAACATTTACTGCAGGGGTGCACTATTCCATGATGGATCCACTGGTTCTAAAATGTCTGCCTTCACAAGCCTATTCAGCTCTCCTTCCACAGCACTTCTCAAAGGAAATGGTACCCTTCACACATTAAAAGTAACGGGCTTAGCATCTGATCTCAAATGAGCTTCGATTCCATTCAGCGTTCCCAATTCCTCCTGAAAACCCTTAGCGAATTCGTGAGTAACACCCCTCACTTCTCATGGTATGATGTTGACAGCATTCCTGTTCTGCTCCTTTGGTGGTGCTTTCTGCTCCTCTTCTTTTACGGCACGTATAGTGATTTCTCTAGGTAACTCAAGACTAAAAGCTACGCACCTGGGCAGTCCAAATAATGGGAAATCTTTCCCAGCTAGTACGATGACCGGGAGCTCCTTCTTACATGATTGTAATTTTACTTGTAGTTTCGTTTTCCCGACAACACGAAGTTTATTATTTCCATATCCCGTAATCACATCGGAAGAACTTTTTATTACTTGACTGGGTAATCTGATATGTTCCCATAAGACCTGGCTAATAGTGCTCACCCGAGCTCCGGAATCGAACTCCATTCTACAGTTAAACCCATTCAGATCAACGTGTATTGTCGGTCGTGGTACCTTTGTCTTCACCGATTGTACTCTCTTATCTACCCTACGAAGCGATGATCCATCTGGCAGAACCTCTCTACGTGCCCTTTCCATTGACAGGGCCAAATCCAATAGGGTCTCCGCTTTTACCGTTTTCGTCCTATTGTTAACAGTCTCCTCTCCATCAGGCCATCTCTGTCATACATCTATTTCGAACTCGGGAAATTTGATACTTACCGCAAATTTATCTCTTAAGCGTTCATCCAGATTTCCTTCATACTTAAAATATCGAGCAAGCGCATGGAGTCTATTATAGAACAAAATAAATTACTCCCCATCTTTCCTGACAGCTTTTTCAAATTCAAATCTGGAAGCAAATGTAGTTCCCATTGGCTTGAAAATCCGACTTGCAGCTTTTTTTTTGGTCCTGGTAGCTGCATTCCTCCAACGTACATGAGTACATTTGATCCATTAGCAAGCTTGTACCAATGTTTGCTAACAACGAATTCCGTCGAGCTGCTTGATACTCCTCGGCATTACCTCCCAAACCTTTCACTCTGCAGGTAAGTTCAAAATGTCCAAGATAATCCTCCCACAACGTGTCAGTTTTGAACCTCTTAATGAAGATCATTTATTGATATTTGCAACACCAACTTGGGAAAACACCGAGAACTTTACCAAAATCGAACTTTTCTAACACATTTCTACAAAGCACAAAGTATACTAAAATGTAGGTTTTCCGGTGTTTTCCCTAGTTAGCGTTGCAAATATCAATAAATGGACGTCATTACAAGGTTCAAGACGAAGAAATACTACAAAATCATGTATCACATGTGGTGATTGAGTACCTTCAAAAACTCAGCATTTCACATTTATTGCTCCCTCAGTATTTAAAGGCTACTTTACCGGGGGTTTGTGGACTATTGAGACCCACTCTTTAATGCTCCCAGCAATAACCCTGGTGAGCCTGTGGTGCTCCCAAATTCCACCAGACATTCCTTGCACGGCGTTACATGTATACCTGTCCTTCACGACAAGGCACACAAGTGCCATAGCAAAACTTCTGCTGGAGCTGATAGAATTTCTGTCCGACACTTGAACAAAACTCGAAGGACTGTAAAGCGGCTCATCTTCAACCTATTGCTTCTGTCAGGAAGACTACCAAAAGCGTTGACCCATAACCAGGCAATTTTCATGTATCGGCTGTTGTCTTCTGTCCTTACTAAACGAATCTTGCATCTCGCTTCCAAGCGGCTGGTATCATAGGTGATGTTCCAAGAGCATTTCGGTCAGTAGATGGCACAGCAGAGAACCTAACATCTCTTCAAATCGTCATTTTGCTGTACCGTATTAAGAAACAGCAGCATGCTGCTGTAGACGTCAATGAGCCCTTTAAGCTAGTTTGCCCTGACCCGTTGTATTCGTGGTGTCACGGGACCTTCTCATTTAATTGTGTACCTATGTTGCCTATCTGTCCATGAAGGAGTGACAGTCCGAGGCATTAGGCGAAATGACAAGGGATGTTGTCATTGGGCGCGGGGTATGAAAGTGGGTCCTCTGTAACCATTTCTCTTTAACCTGGTTGTGGATATGACCTTGGGTAAGCTACCAGCTGGAATAGGGTTTGATCTCGCTCTAGAGGTAGGTGCATTACCTTTTGCCGATGTTGTCATCCTACTTAACAAACTTAATGCCTTTGCAAAGCAGCTTGCCAGTTATGGTTTGGTGGACCACCCAGATAACTGTGGGTTATTCTCTTTGTTCCCATTGGGTCCCCAGCAACAGGTGAACGAGGTTAGGCAGTACCTTGAAATTGAATTCATGGGATGAAGGTTGCTTTATTCTACATCACGATGCGAATGCCAAACATATAGCAGGTGCTTTGGCACCCAGTGGTTGAGTTTTGAGAGGGAAATACCATATTACATACCGGGTGATGAGGCAAGAAGCCGGATATCGTTGCCATCAAGCCCAAATGGTCTGCCATAAACTTTATGTCCAAGCTGTCAGTGGACATGGAGCAGACCTGGTGGGCTAAGATAAGAAATATGATAGAAATGATCTTTGGCAAGCGATATCTGAGCTAATGGGAATGGCGACCAGTAACATCAAGGTCATTCCGTGTCATGGCGCGCGGTGTGGTGCGTGGAAATTTCCATGGAGTTACTAAAGTTGGGTATCTGAGCGGGAGTGCTCGGTCCTCGTCCTGTGGGGTTCATACTTTAACTGCGGTCATTTTATAGGGGCATTCCCTTTCATCTCAATCTTCCTCTTCCACCTTCTGCAACTTCCCTCATCCCTGGAGCCGGCGTCAGGTAAACCTGGGCGATCTCCTCACTTCTTTTATTTGAGAGGAGTTTTCTATTTAAAATTAAAAAAAAAAAAAAAAAAGTGTGTGTCACTCCAGACGATTTTTCATTAAAAATGCTTCAAACGGAAGAAAACAATATTCGAAAGGTTTTATTTTAAAATTTTCGTAGCAATTACAATAGCATAATGTTCTACAAAACATTGATATAAGGAAAACCGATTTTATGACTTGTTGTTCAAATCACGGTCTTGGTACCTCATTCTCAAGTTCACGCATAACAAACGTAATCAGAATCACAATGCCGTGGAAACATTTAATTTAGTTGGGTCAAAGTCGGTCTTAGACGGTTGGTAAGGCTGAAAAGGGATAACACACGAGTCAACCTTCAACTCCTATTTTAATGAGCATAATAGCATTGTTACTTTTGTAATCCCTCTACCTTCCATCTCCGCGCTTTACACAATACGATCTCTCGTTTATTTACACTTCATGCACCAGCCCCGTATATTATGTTTCATTCCATGCCAGTGTAATTATAACTGGCTCTAAATACAATTGAACGCTTCTGGAGGTCATTATATTATTCAACGTATTGTCTCTCTGTCTCTCTCCGTGTATACAGAACTGTGTAGGTACAAGGATACACATCTGTTTCGGTACATACCTTTCATTACTGAAACATTCTACTTTGAATGTACATTGTATTGAGATTAAGCGCTCTCTCTCTCTCTCTCTCTCTCTCTCTCTCTCTCTCTCAGTTCACCTCGCGCATTCGTCCGAGTGACACCTATTTCTACCGTGCTCTTAATTAAATCGAAATTTTCGCTAAAATCAGTATGTCAGTGTCTAACTTTTTTTTTTTTTTTTTTTTTTTTTTTTTTTTTTTTTTTTTTTTACTATGCCACGGCGCGGTTACGGCAATTGTGCCATGCGCTCTCGAGCAGCCCAGTAGAGCGCAGCGGTTCGTTCCCACCGGCACTCAGTCGTCAGCATTGATAGTCGTGCATCTTCTAGGGCAGGGCACGTTTCGAGATGGGTTGATGTCATCTCTTCGTCAGAATCACAGAGGGGGCACAGTGGGTCATCTGCCAGCCCAATGCGGTGGAGATGCTTTCTCAGGTAATCGTGTCCAGTAGCAGTTCGAAACCATGTGTCTAACTTGTGACAAGGGCTTCGCAAATAATGCATATCGCATGATGTGTCATACGCGTGTCTCGGAATTCCATCTTGATTGTGTCAAGCTAACAAAAGAAGAATATTAATGCCTCAGGGACGCACAGAAGCCTTGGTTTCGCTTCACGCGCGGAAGGGCACGAAGAGCATAAATGCATGAGGACACGACGGTTCCTGCAGCAAAAAGCGCTCTCTCAGATTCATGTAGTAGTGGAAGAAAAGAGAGCGATGTCCAGATCACTTTGTGAAGTGTGATGAAAGCGATCAGTGCTACGTGGAATGAGTTCAATGCTTCCAATTATAAACATATCAGGAAACTTGACGCTCATTCTAAACAGATCAAAGATATTGCCACTCACCTGAATCACTATTCGGATCTTATCAAAGAAAACACCGATGCGATCAAGGGTTTAAGGTCGGGGCTTTTCACATTGAACAACGGATTTCAAGAAATGAGGGAACAAAACACTGCCCTGGCGAGGAGAGTAGCAACACTACAGGGTATTGTTGATGACATGGATCAAAACATTAAATCAACGCAGTTGAGATTTCAGGAATCCCCGTCGATCAAAACGAAGTGGCCATCGAACTTGTGAAACTAGTTGGTAATGCTGTGAACTTTGAGATTAAAACGATATGATGGTAAACAACTGCTACCTGAGACGAGGAAATGTGGCAATGGACAAACCTGGATCTCTGTTTGTGCTATTCACTAGGATGTTCAATAAAGATTTGTTTATATCAGCCAAGCGCCACGTAAACTCGGTTTTATTGAAGGAGGTGTCAACATATAAGTTAATCACAGTTTGACGTTTACTAGACGCAAACTTTTGAACATGGTGAGGACCTAGGTATAAACGGAAAAATAATTACAAGTTCGTGTGGACTAGAAATGGCAAGATTTTCATACACAAGTCGGACTCTTCTCCTATCATTGAGATCAAAACTGCAGAAGACTTCGCGGATTTGCTTCTAAAAATGTTAACATGTTAATTATTTCTGTTCTAGAACCAAAAATTTCAATCATGTATCATGTTTTCTCCTCGATATTGATTCGAAATTCTATGAAAACATCAGAAATTAACAAGCGGTTGCAATCATGTTCACAATATCAATTATTGAGAATGATCACCTGTGTGTAAACAATTATTTATAGAACCATGCTCATAACTCAGTTTGTTGGACACGCACTTCGCCGTAGTTAACATAATATTGTTGGATAAATCGAGAGCTTTCGAACGAATGGTCAACGAATTTTGTGGGATGAAAAACGACGAAGTACCATTTCCCTAGCAACGACTCGGTTGTAGGCGGAAATCACTGTAACACTATATGTTTCGTGCGCGGAAAAAAAATTGACTCGCAAAATTTGCTAGGACCCCAGGGCTAAAACATGATACATGTTAAAAAAAAACGGTCATCAGTAATGGCAGTGACAATAGCACATCACCGGAACTATGGTTATTAATTTAACATTCAAACTAGCACAACATATTTTTACCTTCAACTATTATTGTAATTAATCATATTCTTACCATTCTATTATAATATTAACAAAAAACTGAGGAATATTTACATGCATATATAAATATTTTTAAGAATTTTTAGCCGTTTATAGTGATTTTTTTGTACACACATATGTAAAATTTGACTAATAGAATGTGCTCAAAAAGTGTTGGCCAACAAACGTAATTTTTATCTCAATCATAATGAGAGTTATCGTCTGGAATGACACATAAATACTTACACAAAAACACACACTCACACACGCACTCTTTTTTCTTTTTTTCAGAAAACTCCAACAAATAAAATAAATTGGGGAGGACGCCCAGGTTTACCGACGCCGGCTCTAGGGATGAAGGAAGTAGCGCGCACACTTTTTTCTTTTTGACATTTCATGTCTTTGCTATGGCACACAACCAAATTTTCGTTATGTCACGTTACGTTACGTAACGAAATATGCTCAATGATTTCTGATGATTTCTGCTTACAACCGAGTCGTTGCTAGGGAAATGGTACTTCGTCGTTTTTCATCCCACAAAATTCGTTGACCATTCGTTCGAAAGCTCTCGATTTATCCAACCATATTATGTTAACTACTGCGAAGTGCGTGGCCAACAAGCTGAGTTAAGAGCATGGTTATTTGAATAATTGTGTACACTCAGGTGATCATTCTCAATAATTGATATTGTGAACATGATCGCAACCGCTTGTTAATTTCTGATGATTTCATTGAGCTGGTGTTTAGATGATTTGATTCATAGCAGGTGATCCGAATATTGCGAGAACGGTTTGATATGTGAAGCGGTGGTTAAATCATTTTAATAGGTAATTTCTATACTTTACATTCTAGGAAGCTGTAATTTCGTATGTAGCCTCTTTAGGACATTCACTTGACGATGCCTAGAGTCCGTCCGGATCAGATGAGTGGCTCCTAAAGCGAATTTCTATGATTTACACTCTAGGAAGCTGTAATTTCATATGAAGCCTCTTTGGGGTATTTACTTGACGATGCCCAGGGTCCGGATCAGCTGAGTGGCTCTTAGAGCTGGCATACGAGTCTGCAACTAAAGACATGAAATGTCCCAATGTGTTGCAGACTCGTATGCAAGCGTTTCTGATGATTATCGAATACAACCTTATCGTTGCTGCGGATTTCTAATGATTTATGTATGATTTGATCGTTTTGACGATTTCCGCTTACAACCGAGTCGTTGCTAGGGAAATGGTACTTTTTGTGCAATGTGCCAGGGCAAAGACATGAAAATGTCAAAAATTAATTTTGGAATTTTTCACAAATTTCCAATAAATAAAATAAATTGGGAAGGACGCCCAGGTTTACCGACGCCGGCTCTAGGGATGAAGGGAGTAGCAGGAGGAGGAAGAAGAATGGGATGAAACGAAGCGCCCCTATAAAATGACCACGTTTGTTGGAGCCATTGCAATAGCTTCATTTTCTAAGAAAATTCGGTAATAGAAATTTTCAGAAGTTCCGAAGTTGATTTAGTTGTTGATGATTGCAGATAGGCTTCAGAACTTCTTAAAATTTCATGTCCCTTAGAATAAACAATGGTTTCGGTGCGGTGTAGGGGGGAAAAGGACTCTCCTAGGATCCTGTAAACGATAAAATAATTAACAATAATAATCGTAAGTGCGTGGTAAATTGTAACGAGAATAGCACTTACTTTTCGATGCCCGAGATTAAGGGACACTGAGAATGTTTAAAGTCGGGTTTACACCAAACGTGCATTATTCGTGAACACTGTTCGCAAATAATAGCGAACAAATGCTCGGGTGAAATAAACACTGACCCGCGCCAAACAGACTTTGCGAAAGCTGTTCGCGAACGTTCGCAAACAATGCTCGACCGGTGTAAACCCGCCTTCAGAAGGTTATTCGTGAACACTGTTTGCAAATAATCGCTAACAAATGCTCGGGTGATGTAAACACTCACCCGCGCCAAACACACTCTGCGAACCCTGTTCGCGAACGTTCGCAAACAATACTCGAACGGTGTAAACCCGCCTTCAGAAGGGTGTGGAAGAAAATTAGCAGAACACCAAGGCAGTTTAGCAGTTTGCGGGGGAGAATGTAATAAGATGATCTGGGATGGTGCGAGTCCTCCCTCATCATGATTGATGATGTATTGACGTATTCCATCAGGGAAATTAACTGTCGTCTACAACGATAAGGTTAGTAACCATTGACCATTAGAAGTAAAGAATGGGTGGGGAAGATGATACTGCAAATTATTACAAAGAGGTTTATTATTTTAGTAGTGAATATCGTTTTTGTGATTATCACTAGTCTATACATAAACGAGACATTTACAACCATGTTAAGCACTAAGCTAATGTATTGGGCCATAACATGGAATGTATGAACTATAATACCCAATAAGGTTGACCCAAATAAGCTGAAGTTATGCCTACTCTGAATTTTCGATTAATAGTTAAGTTCTTTTTTTACTTCACTTCTTATAGGCTATATCTACAATAATCATGAAAATTAAATAATGAAGATCGATTCCAAAATCAACTTTTTATAGTGAAAATCGTAGACAAATTAATGTTTTATAAAATTAATAAATTCGTATTAATTAATTTTTTAATGATTGAAATGTTTATAATTAAATTAAATATATGAAGATTAATTTAAAAAACTAACTTCGTATGATGAATGTAGTAGACAAATTAATATTTCTTTTAAATATCTTCCGTAAAATTATTGCTTCCTCATTACCGGGAAGCTTTGTGTTCGTGATTGAAGTCGAAAAAATTTTTGTCCCCATACATCAAAATTTCCACTTGCGTTTTAGAGCCTGCCGATCATGTTGGTTCCGTGCCTGTCTGTCTGATGTCTGTCTGTCTGCTTGTGCTAAATCCTTGTCGCGCCCAATACCATACCCAACCCGATTCCGATGAATTTTCAGGGATTGTGCGGGTTATATCCTAGATGGTCCCCTATAAATGCAACGCATGCGCAAACGTGCGTTTCTCATAACGTAGTTTTCTCATCATCTGTTGGTCTGATTTTGTTCAAACTCAGTAGGTAAATTGGTCGGGTTATGTTCGGGAAAATGTCCTATAAATTATATCGCAATTGGTAGAGTAATAACTATTGCGCATGCGCGAAACTAATATCGATTGACAAGGGCAATACTCCGAGTCTAATTGAACGATGTTGATGAAATTGTCAGGGATAGTGCGGGATAGCTTCCATACGGCCCTACAGCTTTCATTGTCGTCACATAAATAGTACTCTGTACGCAGGCGCAAAAGTTAATTTATCATAACGTCGATTTCTTATCATCTGTAGGTCCGATTTCTTTCAAACTCGGAAAGTACGAGTAGATGAGTATGTTTTCCAGGAAAATTCCCAATGAATTATACCGTGATTTGTGGAGTAATAACTATAGCGCATGAGCAAAACTAATATTTATCGACACAGAAAAAACTCTGAGACTAAGGGACCGATTTTTATGAAATTTTCAAGGATCGTGCTGTTTAACAGCCAGAAGTTTTCTTATAAATCTATTTTCTTATAGAATGTATGTACGAAATTATGCCGAAAATTTTAATTAAATTTCATTAAAATTTGCTTTAAAAATCTATAAAAACTACAAAAAAGATAAATATCCAAACTATCTTTTTGAAATCCTCTCTGCATTCAAAAAGCTCCAATTCCAATACAATTTAACATTATACAATATGATAATTCACGAAAATTCGCTCATACGATCATGCTGCGTAGCTGGAACTTTTGATTTTAGAGACAAAAAAAATTGCCTTTCCCTAAAGTGAAAACAATGATTCCGCTACCTATAGACTAGGTAGGAAAATCCGTCCAACACGTCATAGGGCACCATTTAGAGCGTGCTTTTAAAGTGCAAGTAAGTTTTTGTGATGCCTAACAACGTTAGCTAAAAGGAAACATGTTTTTGAACGGCATTATTTTATATTTAATGAACCTTATATGCATCGAAAGACTACTTATCTAACAAAATAGTCAAAATTTGCGTGATAACTTGCATCATTGATGGAGGGGGGGGGGGGTGGTAATTAAAAGAAAATTCCAAAATGGAATCAAGGCTTCCGTGTTTAGGTGCAACCTGAGTAACCAACACTAGAAGATAACCTTGTTAGAATTTGATGTTTGACGTGTCGAGATGAAACATGACGATCATTTGACAACGCGGGAAGGATAAATTGGATGACCCGCGGTTATATTGTGGGTATCATTTTTCAATAATAAAAACCGAACAAAATAGAACGATCTATTTTCACAAGGAATGATATCATCGATCGAACAAGTTTATTTATTTAATATTATGTTCATTTAGTTGAACACTTTTTGGCATGGATATGTCTATTAAGTTGGAGTTTTTTGAAAAAATTATGTGTGTTTTTTCAGCCCAAAAAAAGTGTAATGGAAGTATTGTATTCGCTTTGACATGGATACGTCTATTGGGGGGGGGGGGGGGGGGGGATACCGATAAACAAGTTCAGTAACTACACTGCAAGAATGAAATTTGAAATCATCACACATTTTATTGGGAAGTTTCCAAATTGCATGGCTATTTAAGGCAAGGTGTCTTGAAACAGAGGTAGTACTGGGGAGTTTTACTCAGGCAAAGAGTATCTACGAAGCGTAACTGAAACACTAGCAGGGTTAGAGCAGCTGCCTCTGGTATTAGCAACCAGTTTTACCTTCTCCGGATGAACATTTTGTAATTGTCTGGCTGGAAAACTAATTGGGTGGGTGGTAACGCTCGCGGTTGTATTGGTAGTACGCACCGACGATAGCATCACTCAAACTAGCGGCCATTTGTTTCCACGTGACCCTTGATTTTCCGACGGCCAGAGCCAATCACAGAGTTTACCTCTGCAAACAGCGTAGGTACCCCTGCAGTCACAGTTCGGGCAGGGGTACCCAGGGTTTGAAAGATAACCTCCATTCTAGCTATGCCTTATCAACAACAACGCGAGGGTAACCCCTGCCACCCGTTCTAGATACCCGGCTTCCAGGAAATCCAATTCTGGATGGAGCTCCAATACTCAAATGGAGCTTTTGGCACATTTAGAATACAAATGCAAAGTACTGAGGAGCTCTGATCATCTGAGGGGACTCAGAGACTTATTTCTGTCTTTATCGACTTCCTGAAATTAAATTTGAAATGTAGACCTATTGATACACGTAGGATACAATTATAGGGTATGGGGGTGAGAGACCTCAGAGACTATTTCTTTTCCGATCAAACAAATGTGCTAAAATTGTCTGTGGGGACACCTTGAAAACTGTTTCTTGACATGTGGAGGAACACAATCATATCAGTCGTGGGTCTTCTAAAACTGATTTCTTTTCTAATCGACTTACTGAAATGCAATACGTAATTGTAATTAGGGATTAGATGTGGCAGAAACAAGCTTAGTTTTTAATCAATGAGCAGTCTACGCAACCCATCGTGCATATTATGACGGGTAGGTGTTGTTGTGATAACTCGTAAAATTTGGTGTCCTGGCGCTATAAAAGAGTGAACCTATTTGCGAGACGCAAAACTTCGAGATTCGAAGGTATACCATGTACGGGATTCAATATTGTAGACTAGTTATCTATGTGCAAATGTGCAAGGGCTATCTAATACAGAAATATTAAACCTTTGCGTAATAATTTGCGGTTTTTTAAAAGTATCGTTGTGAAAGACTTACTTTCCATTTATCAGATACTTGGAAATCTATTCAAAAAACAAACTCGATTTTCAAAAAAAAAAATAAATAATAATAATAATAATAATTTATTTAATTATCTATAGTCTTGGTTAATTAGTGGATTGGCCACAAGCTAGGGTGATAGACCTTAAAGACATGGATAGTCGCTCCTACAGCATCTCCTGCCGAGTTTCCCTATTCTAGTAACTCCGTGGTCAATTTCAGATATTTTTTTTAGGTTTGGTTGGTTGAGGGTAGAGAATTCACAGGCTTCTCTGATAATGTGGTTTAATGAGGTATGCTGAGCGCTTTTGACAAATATATGGCCTTCTTCAGAGCTGCAATTATTTTTTTCACATTTAGTCTAACCTAATCTAGGTTAGATAATAGGTACTTGTTAATAAGTTGGTTTTATACTACATATTTATCGTATTATTTGACTGATGATCTGTATAATTTTTAAGTAAAAGTTGGGATGCCTCCTTGAACATCTTGGTCATGACCAGTTGAGCAGTAGTATTGTATGACCAAGATGTTCATGGAGGCATCCCAGCTTCCACTTAAACATTATAAAGATCATAAATAAAATAATACGGTAAATATGCAAAATAAAACCAACTTATTAACAAGTATCTATTAAATTAGATTAGACTTAATGTGAAAAAAATAATTTCAGCTCTAAAGAGGCCATATATTTGGCGAAAGCGCTCCGCATATCTCATTAAACCGCATTATCAGAGAAGCCTGTAAATTCTCTAACCTTAACCAACCCAGCATACTAAGGAAAAGACAACACTCCATAACCGATATTTTTTTTAAGTTAATTGCAATACTTTGCCTCGTTCCTTCTGATCATGTAAGCAAAGTGAACATTAGAGCCTTGACAAAAATAATTAAATGAAATAAAATAAATAAATAACCTTGTTGAATTGGGAAAATCCCAAGTTTTTATCTGTCTGGATTCGTACGGACTTGATGTACGAGCAATAAGATTCACCTCTGTGGTTAATGATAATGAATGAACAATCCCAGTGCGGGATGTGGGTGAAATAAGACATCTTGTTCTTTCCTGTAGTAATTGTGATCTTATTAAAACTTGGAGATGGAAAAACTGCAAATGAACCCATTAAACTTGGGAACGAAGGTCGTTCGTCATAGGGGTGGGAGAATTTTCCCGGAGTAGAAACTTCCCCTTGGAGTTTGAATTATATTTTTATTGGAAGGGGAAAACTTCACCGATAAAATTCGTTAAACGGAGCCCAGAACCCCCGAAGTTTTACTGCTACTTAACTCAATAACAGCGGAAACCGAAAACAGATCGCCAACCCAGAGTATAATCATAACGCTTATCAATTATGTATGGTACATAATAATTTGCACACCATAATTGTATGTAGTGGTTTATGTATTATGCAAACCAATACCATATTGTATCAATGTTGATTATTTAAACAGCTGTTAATGCGTTGTACAGTGAACATTTCAGTTTATTATGAATCATTGGAAAAAGAAAAACATTCAACCGCGGAGCTGTGGACTGCTAAAAATGAGTTACATAAGAATGATCAAATATATCCGCAAATCGTTATACAGATTCCGAGTCCTGAGTTGTCAGTATGCGTCCCATTTATAGAAGTGCCACCCCTCAAATGAACAACCCTTCTACAAAGTGCGACTCAGGTTGTCAAAGTTACTGTCACTGTTAAGAGCTCACTCAGTTGGTTTGGAGGGGGAGGGGGGTCGGCAAGAGAAAATAATATTCTACCTGTCTCACAGAAGCTTTGTTCCAAATTTAAGCTGTGTAGGATAAATAACATAGAAATATTAGCGTTAAGAGCACACTCAGCTGATTGGAGTGGTTCGGTAAGTCATAATGTTATTCTAGCTATCTCACAAAGGTTCCGTCCCAAATTTCAGCGCTGTAGGATAACTTGCATAGAAATTAGCGTTAAGAGCTCACTAAGCTGATCGGGGTGGTTTGGCAAGTTAAAATCCTATCCTACATGTTTCACAGTGGGTCCTTTCAAATTAGCTTCTTAGTATAAAAAGCATAGAAATTAGCTTCTTAAGATAAAAAGCATAGAAATTAGCGTTAAGAGCTCACTCAGCTGATCGGGGTGGTTCGGCAAGTTAAAATCCTATCCTACATGTTTCACAGTGGGTCCTTTTCAAATTAGCTTCTTAGGATAAAAAGCATAGAAATTAGCGTTAAGAGCTCACTCAGATTATCAGGGTGGGTTGGTAAGTTGAAAACCTTTTTTACCTGTCGCAGACAGGTTCCGTACCGAATTTCAGCGTCGTAGGATAAATTGCATTAAATTAACGTTTTCCGTTCACTCAGCTGATCGGGGTGGTTTGACAAGTTAAAATCCTATCCTACTTAGGATACGCCATTCCAAAGTTTAGCTTAGTGGGATAAATAACGTAGAAATCTGATTTTCTGAATTATGAAACCAGCCCACGCTGCTGATTACCGATGACGACTTTTGCAACCACTTTATTTCAAATGACTAGCCTATCATTTCACGACCCATCCCTTCAAATTCGGTCCAATCGTCCTCGAGTCAAAGAGCTTTTACGAGGATACACATACATACATGCATAAACGGAGAAAGTGAATACAATAGCTTATTTATTTATTTATTTATTTTTTTTTTTTTTTTTAAGAAAAGGCGCTAAAAACTTCCAATAAGACACTTTTTTCTGTTCTCGATAATATGTGTACATGATTGTATTATTATTCTACGAAATAACTAAACACTTAATATGTAAGCTAATCATAAACTAACTATATTTTTTGTGTTTTTACCTCGGAACCATCCTTGGTAACCCGACAACATGGTTATAATAATCGAGTAACTACTAGAACAATAAAGTCTCTTGAAGCCTATCAAACATCCTCCCCTTGAAGCTCTTAAAGGTTCATCCCATATCTTGAAGGTAATTGGCCGCCCAATTCTGGATCGAAGAACAGGTTCTTCATGGAATCTTTTTGCAGGTATGGCTGAGATCTCTTCTCCCTCTTGAATTTTCATTGAATTCAAAGATGCGGACTTCGAGATCTGTTGAGCTGGGGTTCGTCGAAGGTGTGATCGGGCAAGGTCTGTAGGTAAGAAGCAGGAATAAGGTGGAATCGATTTCGACAAACAGTCCCCATTTGGGTTTTCACCAAATAGGACCGAGGCTCTGGTAGGACCTTGATCACTTGCCCATGACGCTTCATGTCGGTTATCCACACAATGTCACCACAGCTTAATAGGCTCAAGTTTCTGGCCCCATGTCTGCGATCATAATTCTTCTTATACTTGTCGCGATATTTCCTTTCTCGATCTGATAAATGGACCAGTTGAATCCGACCTTTCAGAGCCTCGACGGTAGTAGGTAATGTGTCCCTCAGTCTCCTGGCAAAAAGCATTTCCGCGGGGCTAAACCCGGTTTCCAGAGGTGTGTTTCTGTAAGAGAGTAGAGCCAACTCAAATTCCTTAGGATTTTTTTTCATCAGAGACTTAGCTATCTTCACAGAAGACTCCGCTGATCCATTAGCCGGATGGTGATGAGGACTGCTTCTTTTAACGGTAAAACCCCACTTATTTTCAAATTTGGCAAATTCCGAAGATTCAAGAATTTGAAACTGGGTTCCACTATCAGTATATACTAATTTTGGAATCCCGAAGCGGGAGAATGCTGCCTTGCATACATTTATAAAATCCGTTGGCCTCATTCTTGGCACAGCAGTGACCTCAAAGTATCGCGAAAATTGATCCGTAATTTCTTGATACCACTTTCCCTCAAACTTGAAAATAAACGTAGGTAATTCTGATCAACGCTCCTTAGGTCAGGAGAAAAATTCAAAAAATCAAACATCATTCATGAGAAAATAAAAGGTTTCATTTTTAACAACATTTTTGTTATTTCATACTTTATACCACCATGTAATCAACTAGTAGTTTGTTAGTAACGAACCTGGTTGACGCTGGCCTTCATAACTAAATAACATTCGGTTTCAGATATATGTATTTCACTTGCTGTGGTCATTATCAACGATTAAACGGAACACATAAATAGAAGTGAAAGAACCATGTATGTTAGGTTTTTATAATTATATACATTCGTCATACTTACATTTAATTAAGTTCACCTTTTAGTAGTTCACCTTTTAGTAGAGTATATAAGTTAGTTCATTGAGGAATATTGAGCTCGATATTGACCTTAATTTGAGTCTAGATCAATAAATTACCTTCTTCCGCCGAATCGTAGGGATGAACGGAGGATTAAGTATTAGTTAGAGGGGTTTAGAGAGGGAGAAACGCGACGGTGAAGAGGGACTGGAAGTAACTAGGTCTCTTGTTTACTGGAACAGATCTTGTTAAATTGCTCCAGCCCTCCCGCACAAATCTTCCTACCAGGGCCCCGAAGCTCCCTTCACACCGAGTTTAGAGCTCAAATGAATGCCTTCGCCACGGGGCCGGGAGAGGGTCGGGAGACGGCTAGAGATTGCGAGCTGAGGAAACCGGGAGAGTATGCCCGCTGGAAAGCGCCATAGCTTTGGAGGGCTTAAGCAATTTATACACTGAAACAACGTCGGGAGGGTCTGGTTCAGCACGTAGAGGGAAAGCGGTGAAGAGCGAGGGGGCACAGCTAAACAATCCGGCAGTTTCACAACTTTTGTAATTAAGATGGGCCCCGGAGTTCTTGTATGGTTAGGCAAGAAGATGCACTGGTGGTATCTCAACAGGCGATGAGGGGTCGTCTGGCATAAGAAGGCTTTGCTTGGAAGCCAAACTACCTCTCTGTATTGCATTGGTTAACCTCCCGTGGGCTGTAGATCAAAAGGACCTCAGTATCATGGAACCCCTGGCGTATAATTAACAACGAGGGCTAATGGGTCTAGTTTACCTAATCGAAGGATGCGTGCTGCCGCTATCAAGTGGCTTATTAATGCACGCGCTGCCGGCTTCCAAAGCCGTGGCCACATAGGAACCGAATCAAGCATTTAGTACATTCATGACAAATTGATACTTTGTTTAACCCTTTTCGTTACTTTGTATCTGATTAAATACGTTTTCTTTGGAGGCCTATTTTTTGAATTGAGAGAACTTCCCTCCATTTTTTTTGAGGTTATTCTTCTTCTTCAAATTCCGTTGACTTAGGTTACACAGAGTATTTCAGAAATTCCAAGTAGTTTATATTATCTTGTCTTGGCGTCCAAACGTGTGGTGACTTCCAGTGGAGATTTCGTCTTGACTTCGGTAAGTTTGATATTTCATTATTTATTTCATTTGGCACCTGTAGTTTTGATAAATCCATGGTATCTTTATTAACACCTTAATATGAGAGGGAAACACATTTTTTGAGAATAAACAAGAATGAAGTTGATTTATGGGTGAAAATCTAAAAGTATTTTGAGAGATACATTGATACAATGAGGAGTTTGAAATTGAGGTCTTGTTTACAACTTGATAGTTCAGAACATGTTTTATATTATAATTCATTTTATATTTATCTATTTTTATGTTTTATTTCACGAAATGTTAGTGAGGTTTTTTCTTCCATTTCAGAGGAAAACATTCGTTTCAAGAGGGCAACTCTCATATATATTACATATTATATATATATATATATATATATATATATATATATATAATATTATAATAGCTGGGTGCTATACACACAGAACAACCCTGATGAACCAATAGCTCTCAAAGAATTCAGATCCACTCTGCCAAGCGAACTACTTGTCTACTGGGACGTCCATTCGCCTCCAAATTGCCATACTGGGCAAACTTTGGTTATCTGCGAGGAATGCAACATTCGCCTGTGTCTCCTCGAAAAGAGGAATTGTTTTTATCAATTTCACTGTTGAAGTATTTGTATAATATTGATGCACTTGAGGTTATATATTGATATAACTTTGAATATCTCTTGAATCTTCGTCATTTTTCATATTTTGTCATTTTTATATTTTTGGGTACCAATGTATTCTGTGAGATACATTTTTCCATTTTCTGGAAAAACTGACAAAGATGATTTTTTACTCCCTTTTTCCTTCAGTTAGACTGTTTATGAGTAAATTAGGGGACAACAATTTTTTCTGGATATTTCTGGTACCTAGTGAAACTAAAAGGGTTAAAGTACTTTAAAAAATCTAATTACGAAATCGAGTTTCCATATTCTGTTTTAACGCACTAGTCATATATGAACTGCATGTAATCCGTTATGTGAATTTTGAAGAATGTTACATTAATTTGGCGTCTGACGAAAATGAAATAAAAATTTCAATCCATGGATCTTAGGATCAAAAATGCCTCCATAAGTTTTTTAAATTAAATAATTAATTTATTATCATTATTATTCGTTTTCATTGTTATTTATTTTATTTATTTATTTATTTATTTATTTTAATTTTTTTTTTTTTTTTTTTTTTTTTTTTTTTGAGTCACTCAAATGTTTACTTATGCGTTTCAATTCCCCATGATTTATCATTGATTTATTGACTTCAAAATCATTGAGCTGAAAACAAAACAAATAATACCGTTGGAATGAAAGTAAAATTCCCTGCACGGTTCAACTGCTGCCATAAAAAGTAGTTAAAGTGCATAGTTTGTTGGATTGCACATAAAAAAGCTACATTTCCCAAAGATCCGCGATATTTTCGAAACAAAATGTGAACGTCTCCAACCCACTCGGACACTCTCCAGCACCACGAACATTCACAAAAACAACAACAGTTTCCACAGAAGACAGACAGAGATAAATTACCCCTTCTTTCAAGGGCTCGACACACAACTACAATTAACTCACCACATTCCATATACTTTTACCCTGTACTTCACCTATTTGTTCTGGTACATGTACATAATGTACAAATCCAATAAATAAAACAAAAATGAAACGTAATTGGCCAAGAGAAGAAAGTATAAAACAAGTACATTATGTAATAGGTACAGGTAGGTACATATACATAATATACACCTTGATTGTTGTTCATGTTGAAGTTCCCAAATGAGATTCTTCAAACCCATGACGAATTTCGATGGTGCCAAAACGAGTTCCCTTCTTTCTCCTGCCACATCTATTTCCAGTGAAAATCAAGCATTTTAATTTCTCCCTTGATGGGAAAAACAAAAGATCATGGATATGCCTAGTACCTACTGCTTACCAGTTGGTACCTACTACTCAATTGAATACCAACCATTTAGTGCCTTCTTCTCTCAAGATTATTCCATTATGGTTACAAAACAATATTAGTTTTTAACTTAGAGTAATAAATCAGCATTCCTTGACACTACAATGGCTTAGAGGTCATGGAATGTCGTGGTAAAATGAGAGCATTCCGTAAAGTGGCGAAAGATCTTCCTACAATGAAAACTATGGGAGTTACTCTTCCCTTGGTTGTACGTGAAAATCAATGGAAATGTACCGGTCGGGAAAAAAGTGTCGGTCGGGAGAAAAAAGTGTCGCGAAAAATTCCTTGACCCCCAGCCAAAAGACATATCCATGTCAATAAGCAGTCAAAAATCAAGCATTTTAATTTCGCCCTTGATGGGAAAAACAAAAGATCATGGATATGTCTAGTACCTACTGCTTACCAGTTGGTAGCTACTACTCAATTGTATACCAACCATGTAGTACCTTCTTTTCACAAGACTATTCCATTATGGTTACAAAACAATATTAGTTTTTAACTTAGAGTAATAAATCAGCATTCCTTGACACTACAATGGCTTAGAGGTCATGAAATGTCGTGGTAAAATGAGAGCATTCCAAAAAGTGGCGAACGATTTTCCTACAATGAAAACTATGGGAGTTACTCTTCCCTAGTAACGCCTTGGTTGTACGTGAAAATCAATAGAAAATGTGCCGGTCGGGAAAAAGAAGTGTCGGTCGGGAAAAAAAGTGTCGGTCGGGAAAAAAAAGTGTCACGAAAAATTCCTTGACCTCCAGCCAAAAGACATATCCATGTCAAAATAGTCAATCAGCCAAAACAAATTTGCAAATTTAATTTCTCCCTTGATGGGAAAAACAAAAGATCATGGATATGTCTAGTACCTACTGCTTACCAGTTGGTACCTACTACTCAATTGTATACCAACCATGAATGCCTTCTTTTCACAAGATTATTCCATTATGGTTACAAAACAATATTAGTTTTTAACTTAGAGTAATAAATCAGCATTCCTTGACACTACAATGGTTTAGAGGTCATGAAATGTCGTGGTAAAATGAGATCATTCCAAAAAGTGGCGAACGATTTTCCTACCATGAAAACTATGGCTTCCCTAGTAACGCTTTGGTTGTACGTGAAAATCAATAGAAAATGTGCCGGTCGGGAAAAATAATGCCGGTCGGGAAAAAAAGTGTCGGTCGGGAAAAAAAAGTGTCGCGAAAAATTCCTTGACCCCCAGCCAAAAGACATATCCATGTCAAAATCAAATTTGGTTGAATAGATAATGAAATTGGTTGAAAAGCAATAAGTAACATAAATGATATACAATAATGAACATAATGTTATACATTCCTATTTTTATTTTATTAAATTGAAGGTTCAACATTTCTGTACACCCGAATTTCTGAAACTTCAAAACAACAATCGCCCATAGGGCCAAATCGCTAAAGGTTTTAAATAGCTAGCTATAAAATGATCAAAAGTGATACTTGAAAGAGAGGAGAGAGAGAGGGATCTATTACATATGCCTCAATTGTCATTCATGTGTGCACATGGAAGGATTTCAGTTCTGGGAGATGAACAAGTTTTGGTAGAGTGAGCTGCAACGTGATCCTCATCGCCGGAAAGTTCTGCCTTCGGATCAGAGTTTACTCAGCTCATCATTATTGCAGTTGCTTCTGGGAACCGAATTACACTTGTTCGACAACTCATCCGTTCCACTCCCTTTGAAATCCACTCTCGCAAAGTTCGTGATTTTCCCATCAACTGGAAATGCATTGCCTTTCATTCAAAGTTAAATTTCACTCGGTTCAAGTGATCCACCAATTTGCTTCCATGAGTAGTGGCAATTGTTTCTGACTATACGTTCATGCATCCTGATATGTAACACGGTGGTCCTCGATCGGATTTGACCTTAAAGTGCTGGCCCTTCAAATTTTCTCCCCCTCTTTATAATACTAACATATCCCTTCGGAATATGTTAGGATTATAATTCAGCAACAACTTAAATCAAACATTGAGCCGTTTTTTTAATTCAGTTTCGGAATTTTTAATTGATACTTTAATCATGAAAATACTCTATAATCGCCAAAATTCAGACGCCATTTCTGTGTTTGGTACAAAATTCTTCCACATGAAAGAAAACCGTGTGAACTTTTGGAGTGACTGGAATATACAAGGATAAATATGATGCTTTGAATTCATTGATGTATTCAATGAATTTTGGATCCAGCCTGACCGAGAAAGATGCTTTGACAACTTCATTGAACTTCTGGAAAGCATCAACGTATTTTAAACAACCCAAGCTACAGTTTGAACGCAACAAATCAAGTTTCTGTAGCAAAACGCGGCAACTATTTCCTTTGAACGAATTCCTTGATGCTTTCCAGAAGTTCAATGAAGTTGTCAAAGCATCTTTCTCAGTCAGGCTGGATCCAAAATTCATTGAATACATCAATGAATTCAAAACATCATATTTATCCTTGGATATTCCAGTCACTCCAAAAGTTCACACGGTTTTCTTTCACGTGGAAGAATTTTGTACCAAACAGAAATGGCGTCGGCTCTTACAGTGAACAGGCTATGGAGGCCGTGCATCATGATTTTTCTGCGACGTGGGCCAAATATAAAGTATCGCGAATCAATTCTGAGTATGGACAACGTTTATTAAGAGCTGTATGCGAATATAATTCTCTGCATGTGTAAAATGTTAAAATGCCATTATTTTTATTTTCTATTCAATTTAGATATATATTTTATGTTAAAATTTATATAATGAATCATTATAAACTCACACAAAACCGTACACATAGACACACACACACATACTACACGCATACTCACAGGCATTTATTAAGAGCTTCATGCAAATATAATCATTAAATTGTTCAATAAAATGTTGTTATTTTTCTTTTTCTAATTATATTTGATCACAAAATAGGTCAGAACTATGAAACTAGATGAAGATTTTATTGTATAATGACACGTAAATAATATTTCTTTCTGAATTTTGGCAATTATAGCGTATTTTCATGATTAAAGTCTCAATTAAAAATTCAAAAACTGAATAAATAAAACGGTTCATTGTTTGATTTAAGTTTTTGCTGAATTATAATCCTAATGTATTCCCAAATCATATTTCGAAAGAAAAGTTGAAGGACAAGCACATTGAGGTCAACTCCGATCGAGAACCACCGTGGTAAGCATACGTTTCTAGAAAATGGAATACATTTTAGCAGACAATATTTCAGTATTTAAATTAGCAACACAATTCACTCCGATTTTGAGTGTAAGAAATATAAAGTTCCCCAAATTCATGTTAGCGCATGCCCAAACGTTACTATGACATGTATTGGGAATCTTCTTGATACTAAACCAGACTTCATCAAAACCGAAATATAATTTAGCATACATTTGATTGAAACAAGTATTTACTAAAGATCTCTAAACAGGCATTAACGTTATGTAAATAGTTCGTTTATCTAATTCTGAAAGCATAATGTATTTCGGAATTCAAACATTTTTTGTGATATCCTACAGTAATACAGATTAAGTTTGCTCAATTGTCAAGATCAACCCTTATATATTTGTACGTATTTTTTAGCGGAATAGTGAACTTTAGAAAGAAATCATGAACTCGATGGGAATATTTCCCGCTCCCTACGCGCTTCCCATTGGAATGGAGAGGTTTTCATTATTTGAAGCCAAACTGGCTAGAGCAAATTCAAGCTGCGCATCAAATTCAGCTCAATAGAAAGGTTTCAGTTCATAAGTTCTTCAAGAACGTTGCTGGAACAAACCTGGAATGAGAAGGTGGAAAGACTCATATGCAGAAAGGACGAAGGTCAAAGCGAAAACTTTTCGAACTCTGCCATTTTCGTAAGCGCTCATGCATAAAATATTATATACATGGAAAATTATGTGCAAAATGATGCAGAAAATGAGCTTAAATTTCATTTAAATGTGCTAGCAAATCTATAAAAACTCTAATAAAAATCCAAAATCTCTTTTTCAATTGCAGAATATTTTTTAGAACGGGTTTCTGGCCTTAAAATTGGTAGTTAACAATTTCTTCTCCCAAAAAGCCCTTAATTTTGAAAACCCCTTTATAGTACGATAATTTACGAAAATTAGCTCATACGATCATGCTGCATGACTGGCACTTTTTAGCACTTTCATGGTTATTTTTCTAATAGATAAGAGTTTTTGGATGCTCGTCAAAATGTAGTGTCTTGCTTCACTAACAGTGGATTAATTAATCATTTCATGAAGCTCAAAAATCTTTTCTAGAGACATCCTGAAATATTCGACGAATTTCCTTTCATCGCTCAATGAATCATGGAAACGACGGATCGAAAGGTGTGGGACGGATCCCATAGTGGACGAACCACAAGATTTTGGCGTCGCATCGCGTCGCGCCGCGCTGCTCTGTCGACCTAGTGGACGGCCACCTCAAGAATTGAGAAGGAGGAAGGGAGGAAGATTGTGCTGGTGCGGTGAAAGCGAGAGCCGAGTATGATGTTTTCCGTTCAGAGGAGCCTCAGAAAAGTGGAGTCAAGTGGAGTCTCACAAATGAGGAACTTGATATGGAATTCAGGAGCCGAGTGGGACAATCAGGAGCCGTTTGGGGTTCAACCACTACCGAATGAGGACCTACGGCAGCAGTTAGCTCCTCAAGTATGCAGGACTTCATAAACTGAACACGAATACGCTGTTCAGATTGCAAGAACAAAACAAGATTTTTCAGTTCATTCACCCGGCTAGCGCGATCAGCCACTTCCAATGCATATCCGTAGATAATTGAATGAAAATGAACCGAAGGCTTGCATGAACAGGTAATTGTCTCTTCATATATATGAGTTTGATAGATGTACATATGAAATTTCTGCTAAAGGCACATTACACCCACAGCACACAAGTCCACCCTCCCCCTAGGTACGAATTCTGAAGCCTGCCAATGTTCATGAAAGGGTGATTTGCTTGTCGGAAGCGCTTGGATGACTAATTATTGAAAGCTGGATGTTGAGGCGGATGATGTTGAGTGGAAGATAAAGTGTTGGGAGGATGGCGGGGAGGAGAGGGGCTGCGGTAGAAGGAAGAGTGGATGAACGAAGGGGGGAAGAGCGGACGGATGGATGAAGAGGGGAAGAGAGACGGATGAAGGGAGGCGGCAGGGAACGCCGTATGTCACCGGACGTCATCCCAAACCGCGCCCCGCGCTCGAGTTGGCTTTTGTTGGGCCTGCAAACTTCGTCCGGCTGGTTCCCCGC
The DNA here is from genome assembly GCA_030762985.1 of Adelphocoris suturalis. Classification (NCBI taxonomy): domain Eukaryota; kingdom Metazoa; phylum Arthropoda; class Insecta; order Hemiptera; family Miridae; genus Adelphocoris; species Adelphocoris suturalis. The sequence continues at coordinate 117,052,038 of CM061042.1, forward strand.
AACTATGTCTGATTTATGGGGGAAGGTTGGGGTGGGGGACACACTCTTCCCCTCCACATCCCTTCCCCACTCTGTTTCACCTCACAACAACGGACCTCTACAAACCACTACTTTCCATATATAGCATATACAGATTTAGGTAATTCAACCTTTTACAAATTCAATTAAACTTTTTACAAATTCAATTCAACCTTTTACAAATGCTATTAAACTCTCATCCAATTTAATTCAACCCAACCCTTAAACTGACCTCGTTAAGGGAAAAATACACTTTCAGCTTCTCTTAAGTAACGGTTGCTCCGTAGCTGCGGCAGGTAAGAAGAGGAACATGTCCATCACGTAGTTAGCACAATCTTGTGCAGTTACTGAAAACACTCACTTGTATAGATTTTTCAACGATGAGTATTAAGTTTTCACCTCTTTAATCGCTAATCCAAGTGTGAAATAATATGTGAAACACACATTACCCATTGTTAAGTATAGAGGAAGAGGAATACTTAGTAGGCAAGAAGATCATAACTTATCTGAGGTTATACAAGCGAGTGTGTCTTCAGTACCTAACTGCACAAGATTGCGCTAACTAAGTGATGGAAATGGGGTTGGGTTGAGTTAAATTGGTCAAGAGTTGGGAGCGCACAGCCGCGTCGAAGAACAGCCGCGTCGAATGAGTAACCGCATATAAAAAGGAGGTTTTTCAAATAATATCTCAATGTAGTGTACAACCGCATCGAAGAATAACCGTGTATAAAATAGGAAATACTGGCGCCAAAGAACAGCGGCGTATAAACTTCCAGAAGTAGCCGCGTATAAAACGGAAGGGGGTTAACGGCATCGAAGAATAACCGCGTCGAAAAGGTGAAGAAGGATTAGAAATGGATACTAGACAGAACCAGAGAGAGGGAACTGACAAATCTTGAAGGTAGGGATTAAAAAAAGTTTTTTTGGTCGATTACAATGGTTGGTTAATTCATTACTAAACAACCCTGTAGCGCCTTCAGACATAACCCCCCAGTCAACAAACAATTGCAGATTGCCTAACGCTTGCACCCGACGAATGAGGAGGTGGAGGGGGAGGTTTTGTAGTATCCTTTTCGATGCCGTTGTCTTTCGACGGCGTTACACGGGTGGAGTTTTTGTACCTTAAACTTGTAAACTTAAACATCACTAACATCACATCACTTAACCTCATTTCATAACATCACTTAAACAACTTAAACATCGTAAACTTTCGACACGGTTATGCAACATAGAGCGGCATCGAAGAGGAACGGCGTCGAAAACAGGGGCAAATTTTCTATTTGAGCGTTACCATATATAATTCCTTATTTTATACGCCGCTATCTTTCGACGCCGTTGTTCATAATCATAAATGTTTTTATTTCACCTGCTTTCGACGCCGTCACTCTTCGATGCCGTTCTACACAACCCAAGAGTTTAATAGGATTTGTAAAAAGTTGAATTGAATTTGTAAAAAGTTGAATTGAATTCGTAGAAGGTTGAATTAAACCTGCAAAAGGTTGAATAGAATCTGTAAATGCTATATACGCCAAATTACTAGTAACGTCTGTTATGTAAGTTCTTGGAAATTTTGAATTATATTTTTATTGAAGCTCCTATTAGGGTAAAGACACCAGTTATCGCCAGGCTTAAAAGGCGTTATCAATTTTGTTTCTCACTAATTCGCTCATTTCTTCCTTATTCTACCACCAATCATTTAACCCAGGGACTTTTTTGAATCGCCATTAATACCACCATTTTTGCGGAATAAGCTAATGAATATGCTTTTAGAGCAATAAAACTCATTATGGGAATATCCACCAGTTATCGTCATGGGAAATCCAGTGTTCGTCACCAAAGTGGTCCAGTTATCGTCAGCGGGAATCCAGTGTTCGTCACCAAAGTGGCCCAGTTATCGTCAGGGGGAATCCAGTGTTCGTCGGATCATTGCACCGGTTATAGTCATCCATAAATCGTCCCTAATATCTAAATACTTAGGAAATTATGATCCTTACATGCTTAGGATTAATAATTATGTATAAATACTATAATCGTGAAAATCCTAAAGAATCTGGCTCAAAATTAGTGAAATTGGGTGCTAAGACAAAATTAATAAACACTTCACTAGAACACAAGGCTGTTATTAAACAATGAACATACATGAGTGTAGGAACTCGAATTTTTGCGGGAATCGGAAGCCTACAACCTGCTTTTTCAAATGGTGTCAGATTCATATCTCTAATTGGCGCTAGACTCTTATTATATTGCAACGAAATAGGAAGTGATGAACACTGGTTCCTCATTTGCGCCTGACGATAATTGGTGTCTTTAACCTAACCCTTTGTAGGGGAAAAATCTCTCCCGCTCGTGAGGTGAAATTATTTAAGGATCTCAGATAAAAGATAACTACGTATTGGGATGCGTATCTCGTGTAGAATGGTACCTCAGGACTCTGGGATAGATTAGAATACATAAATAAACTAGGATTTACGTTTGAGGTGATATATATTTTCCTATAAATCCCTACATTTACAAATACTCCGTTTCCCCCGAAAGATATTAATTACAATATTTTTCTAGCTATGTGAGGAAAAAAAGGGGCTGCGAGTTTTGATCTGTTTATAGGAAATATTCTTCTAAATACTAATGCTCCCCTGACTCTACAATACCCTGGACGATAGTTTTGGTTCTACTTACTTAAATGGAAGAAAATAATGTTACCCCTCAGGACTGAGACAAGTTTAAAGGTGGGTTACGAATGAGAAAATTGGTTTTGGCAGGTTAATTCTCCAGAAGGGCTTGCAGATATGAATTCATCCGAGGAAGGAAATCTTAAACTCTTAGCAGCTTAGTGTGGCTGTGACGTAATTCTCGAAGGCTTCTGTCGGCTAGGCGTCAAAACTATAATGACCCACTGAACAGAAATCAGTGATAATATAGGTGGCCTTGTTTTGCCGATAAACTACGTTTTCCACGTTCTAGGTCAGTAAAACGGCCTTACAGAAACGAACGTTCCCATGACGGGACATATTCGCATTAGAGGGGACATATTCGCATTAGAGCTCCCAACTCCCAACACATCATAATACAATCAGTAGCGTACTGGGTTGAAAGTACAAAAATGGTTGCAGGTAACGTTACAAAGCAATTATTCCATCTGTCTGTAAATAGATAAGAATTATGAAAACATAAGTTGCTTCGCTTTTCAAATCGTAGCTGAACCTTCGCCCCCAATTTATCGGCTCGTATTAGTATTCGAGTGCCGTTGATTCACCAGAAGCCAATATCCTTTTCATCACAAGTTCCAAAGGAAAAATTATAATCACTACTCCTCTCTTGTTGAAATGCAATCGTCAGCGAACAACGTCTCTTCAGTCTCTACACAAGGGTTTCAGGTTCGAAATGTGCAGGAGCTACTGATGACATGACGTTTCTTTATTCGGACAGTTCAGATTATATCAAGCTTTATGAAAAAAGCCTTCTGTCCTTAGATTGGTTTTTTAAATTAAACTCCAACGTTTCTCCCCAAGAACTGGGGCTTCTTCAGGTAGATTAATATTCAAAAGTGTAAAATATCTACTTAGGTAGGTACTTAAGTTTTCTTTTTTGTTAAAACAAATTTCAAGTTATGAGTTTTTTGAAGTTGAGTGTTTTGTTTACGTTTAATTCCGAGTGTCTTTTCGGAATATAATTGAATATGAATCTTTCATTATAACCATTTCTAGAAATATTCTTTTTTGCAAATTTGATTCTCTTCCTACAATTTTGAAGTCCATAGTATGTTTGAGTTCTATCCGGTCCAACGAATCTGTACTGTATTATACATAATGGAGTGATTTAGGTTTTTCAAATTCATATTTGAGATAGAAGTATTCCGACCACAAACTATATTCATCATAATGATCTATTCTACAACACTCTTTATTGTATTTTTTGTGTACATAATGTATAGCTCTATGACGGTTTCCTCAACGTTGGATTTACGAGTACTTCGAGGATTGTAGTTGCCGCTACAGCGCTCTGAAATTCCCTCGGGGACTAGGAAATGATAGGCAAGTACTTGAATTGTAGCGTTATTTAACCAAAAAAACCAAACAACACCCAAAAGTCATTGTAGGATTTTTATTTTATTTTATTACTAGTATTTGCAATAATTGGTATATATACTTGTAAGTGGAAGACTTCTGAATAAAATATAATACAACATAAGTCAACTTAAGTAGAAGCAGGTTACAAATCAATAAATAAATACCTACTAGTAATACACTTAACTGCATATTGGAATATTTCTGGAGAGAGTAAAACTAGTTAATTATTAAAAAACCTTCAAGTTCTACTTGAACGCCTCCAAGGGCACAGCACTAAAATCACACAAATGCAAAAGCTTGCTGTGTGTCTGGATGGTTTCATGCTCATATTCTTGCATCCCCTGAAACAGAGAAAGTTATTGTGGGGAAAACATTTATCAGTAATCTATGTAGTAATACGAGTGGCATTTAAATGCTTGCATTTATAATCGTTGAAGTAGTCTTCATATTTCATGTATAATATCTGTAAAAATAGTATAAGCGTGAGATCATCGAAAATTATTCTCAACATTAAAAGTTGAAACATGAACTTGATAGTTGAGAAAAAGATTCTCAACTATAAAATGTTTAAAGTTCCCGTTTAAAAGATCAAACAACGAGCTGTGCAAGGAGTAACATGTCCATCAGGACTATGACTTCCCTCAGGAAATATCCGACTGAAAGAAGGCGGTATAAGCAGATTTATTTCAATTGGCTCCTTTAAGCGCATTCATTTGAAAAAAATAGCTCAACCAATATTAAATTGTCATTGATCTTCATGGAAGAATACACTCTGGTGCTATGCTTCTCTCGTTTAATATCTAATTTGATAACTTTGATGGATAATGTTTTGGTACGAAGTAATGATGTAACAGATGAGGCATATGAGTGTAACTTTTGTACTATCTTGGCCAATAAAGGATTGGAAAAGAAAAACATTGGGAGCAAAGTCGCACTTGGTAGAGCATGTCCTACTTTCCCCTACCCCTGCCGGGAGGATGGAAAGTAAAAACGGCTGGAAACCCGAGGGACGAACCTCTAATAATTAATTAATAGAAGAAAAGCACATCCGTCCCAGGAGATCCATAATAATGATTTCGGGTTGATGGCCACAAAGGATCCTCCACCGCCCGAGGCACAAAAACAATGGGGTGTCTTGATTAATTCATTTACTGTTAATGATGGGGGGCGCTGCGTACAGCAAAAGACCAGCACTTTTAAAGCTCTACCTCCCCTCCTACTACCGATGAAACGAAGATAATTCCATCCAGTGGCGGTTTTCACGTTCCAAAGTAGAAAATACTTTCTTGTTTAATAAGAGGAAAGTCCTGTTTTTTTCCATGGGTTTTCGAGAAAAAAAAAGGCGTTCCGATCTAAAGAACGAGAAAAAAATGTATTATAGGGAAAGAGTGTTTTTTGGAAAGTCTCTTGTCAAAGGGCCAATTAAGAGGTCCGTTCCCTGAGTCCACTGCTGTAGTGCCTACCTCTCCATATAATTTTCAAAAGGGGGATTTTTTTCTTCAACTTTCAATAGATTACGAGTAGGTAGGTTGTGTACTTATTCTCCTCCATTCAGTTCAATTTAAAAAGGACGCGTTCTTTGTTAGATTCTTTTTTGATGGAAAAGTTTAAAGATAGATAGAGAAAAAAAAACCGTTGGTAAGGAGCGATGTTGATGGGGAAAAAAGAACGGAGAGGGCTCTCAAGTCTTTTAGAAAATTTATGTGTCTCCGGAAAACATTCCAGCTTGGGGGTATCGAAACTGTTAGCGTAGTGGAGTCGTGTAATTAGGGTCAGGTCTCTAACTAGTGTTGAAACTTCATGTCATCTTTCCTTTATGCGAGTTTCTGCTTCAGGTTTTAATGACCGCCTGCCAGTTATTGGCATCATATCACTTGGATCGACCTGACCATTACAACATTTATGCAACAAGTTCCATGAAGAAAACAAGAACTCGAAGATTATCTCAATTACCCCTTAATTTTGGTGGCGCCAAAACTTCTCGGGTGCAGATAATATGACAGTATTGTAAACAACTGTTCTCTTGTTTCTCTGTTAGACTAATTCCCGAAGTGAAGTCGCCAGAATTAATTTTTCTTCCAGGCCCTTTAAAACAAGACGTTCGAGAACAATCAAGTTGAGTCACGAGACTCTAGACCCTGATCAACTAATCTAAATTTTTACTAGTTGATGTTACGAGCGAATTTTGTGATGCGAGCGTAGCGATCATCCAGACCACTAATCTAAAAACTGATCTGTGTAAAATCTTATGGCGACTGGAGAGCTGGGAATGCCACGCAGTGGTAGCCAAACTAAAGAGCAAGTCAGGTTCTAGAGTCTCGTGTCTCGACTTGATTGTTCGAGAACGTCACGTCCCTTTATATTGCAAAATGTGTAGAAACTTCTATTTTCTGTGAGTTGGCATTAATTAGAGTCAGAATGTAGTTCCCAACCAGGGTGAAAAGTAGGGCTAATATCGATTACACAGATTGTTTAAAGGCTCTAAAAATGTGTGACCTCATTAATCGATGTGATATTTGGAAAAATTCAGATTTCTTAATACTCATTGGCTTTCTTTTTTACTTGAATCTTGTTTTCTAAACTAAAATGTTATATTTTATTTAAATATATATTTTTTGTTCAGTCATGATCTGTTGATTTTTTTAAAACTTAAATTGTTGATCCATATATTAGAGGATCTAAAATGAGTATTTGATCAAAAACCGCCTGTGACCCTAGATATGGACACCTGTTGGTAATAAGAGTCAGTGTACAAAAAAAAGAATATATATATATATATATATATATATATATATATATATATATATATATATATATATATATATACATATATATATATATACCCCCCCTAATCTATACTCGGCGCTTCGCGCCTCGCCGGATCTTTTCTCTTTTCTACTGTGTAGAAAACGAGGATAATTTGCTATGCAATTCGTCTCACGAGAAAAAAAAAAAATTTTTCAGGCCTGGCCGGGATTCGAACCCACAACCTTCGTCTCACGAGAAAAAAAAAAAAAAAAAAATTTCAGGCCTGGCCGGGATTCGAACCCACAACCTTCGTCTCACGAGGAAAAAAAAAAAAAAAATTTTCAGGCCTGGCCGGGATTCGAACCCACGACCTCTCGCTTCCCATCTCGGGACAAAAAACGTTACACAAAAAAAGTGGACATTTTAAAAAAATTATTGGGGGTCGGCCTAAGAATTGCATAGCAATTAATATATATATCCACAGAAAACTGATAATTGAATTCTGGACCATGGATGCATTTTAGAGATCAAGACTACATAGAAACCCCTTAGTTAATTATTCCAAAAAATGTTCAACGGGGTTGAAAAGTGACCCTTATTAGATGATACTAGTATATCATAAAAAGCGGACTAGTTGACCACGTTCTCTACTATTACCTTATTGAAGACGTGTTATTGTGAAAATGTATTCTTCGCGGTATGTTAATCCAGTCATATTGCATCGGTTTCATCCACTAACAACTTTACACCACGTCAAGAGTTCTTAAATCCTTTCACCTAGATTTGCATAATTTCCCTAGTTTTCATAATGAGAAAACCTCATAATCGAACAAGGAAAAAGTAGTAGCCCCCTCCCCCCTCCCTTACCATTACCTCATAGTTCGTTGGTTGTTTCAAGGTGCGTAAAATGTCGAGTAACAAAGAAAGTAACAGTGGACTGAGGGTTTTTTCAGAAAATTAATCAGAAAATGACAGCCGTTTTTCCGGATTGGCTCGAAGTTTAAAGTTAAAGCCCATAACCCTGTTAACCTCATGTTCAGTAACCTGAAAAATTACAACTAAAAGTCGTGCATCGTTTTCCAGGTTTAACTACCTTATTTTAAGATTTTTGGGGTTTCAATTCTAGATTTCAATTTCGTTTCAGGCTTAAATCTCGTTTGAACCCAGTAAAAACTGGAAAAATTGCCAAATTAACGTTTTTCATAACATTAAAAGTCATATATCTCTTAAACGAAAAAAGATAGAAAAATCCGTTTTCATATTCGGATTCAGAACTCCAAAAACACGAAGTAAGGTGGTTAATTCTGGAAATACGATGCAAAACTTTAAGTACCTAGTGGTTTTTCAGATAACTGAACATGAGAAAAACGGGCTTACCCTATGGTTGTACGGGCGTAACTTTGAAATTCGAGGCAATCTGGAAAAACGGCTTTTATTTTCCGATTCAGCAACATCGAAAACCCCCCAGTCCACTGCTACTTTCTTTGTTACTCGACATCACTTTTAGCGAATTTTTGAAGAAAATTAAGCTATTGCTCTCGCCTCAAAATTTGTAGAATGTGAATTTTTGAAAACTTTTTATGCAGAAATCCGTTTCAGGCTATTCTGAATCATATTCTGAAGTTTAACGCATTTTTTTATGTATGTATGTATGTATATATGTATATATGTATATATGTATGTGTCATTCCAGACGATAACTGTCCGTAGAATTGTGCTAGAAACTTCAAACAAATTTTAAAATGTTAAGGGCACAAAACAAAAGTTCAAGTTCGTTGGCCAGCATGATCGGATTACATCTTCAGGTTGAAATTTTCAAAAATGTAGTCAAAAATTTCAAAATAGCCTGTTTTTTGCGATTTGTTGTGCGAAATAATTTTTTCAGCATACTAACATGTGGTATATTCGGAATCAGCGTAAAATTTCCTATAAGAATATGTATCAAATTTTCAAAAATTTCAAAGTTGAAAAATCAGTCAAAAATCGAAATAATGCCGTTCGCTAGTTGTAAAAATCGGTAATATTTGCATGAAACATTGTCCAAATTCAGATTGAACTACTCTTATGGAAGTATCCCTGTATAACCAATCCTAGAACCATGCTGTTTAAAACGTGGGTAGGTCTCTCGGTCGCTCTCTTTAATGTTTTACGCTCAACTGTTTTAGGACATGATGTAGCTTTAATACTGACCACATTGGACATCGAAATCTATGAATATTTACCTACATTTGTCTTCAAATCCACAAGATTAGTTTAATAATAATAAAGTATGAGTACCTCCTAATTATTTTTAATAATTTGATTCCATGTTTGTCTATCAAAATCATAAACTAAAATTTCTCTACACTATCAATAGTGACTGAAATGTCGAAGATTTCTTCAAAAATTCGCTCATGGGGTCATGCTGCATGACTGGACTTTTTTTTGTCTCTAGTGTTACAGATTAAGATAATAATTAATGCCATTATTCACAACTTAAAGAATGTGTGAATGACCTGATAAACCATCCGGATATTATTAAAAACATAAAGCGGTTTGCTAATTAGTGAATCAGATAAATATTTATATTCTTTGAATTGAAACGATATTTACAATTAAGAAATGATAAGAGAAAATACTGTTATTGAAACTTTTAATATAAAGTCTTAAAATTAACGTAAAACACGATTCGGCTTCTATTTTCTGATTCACCAATCTCGTCCTTTTACAGAACGAATTCGTCTTTTTACAAAATTAATGGATTCGTCCTTTTACAAGATTAATTCGTCATTTTACAAAGTGAATTCGTCCTTTTACAAGATGAATTCGTCATTTTACAAATTGAATTCGTCCTTTTACAAAATAGATTCGTCCTTTTACAAGATGAATTCGTCATTTTACAAAGTCAATTCGTCCTTTTACAAAATTAATTCGTCCTTTTACAAAAGAATTCGCCCTCCATGAAGAGGGACCAAATCTTGAAGCTATCTTAGTCCGGGGCTCAGGAAAACGGTGGTGGTCGGAATGCAGTCGTCATGCAAATGCGCAAAAATCTTCTCCCCTACCACCTACGCCCATCGGTAACAATTTACTGTGTGCACCAACTTCGTAGTGCATATGCCTTTCCTCATGCCTAGAGCAGCGTCAGGGCAGCCTCTGCATTGACGGGGGGAAAAAATTATGCAAATTATTACACGGATGTTTGTTATTTCTGTACTGTATAGCTCTTCTACGTAGAACACCGGTCTACATTATTAAACGAATCATCAGGTAAGTATCTAATGTGCCTGCATAGGTGTAGACGCCTACTGAAGAGAAATGAATTAAATGCAATAACACATCTAAACTTTCTTTACACGAGCTGTGATGACGCAGTGCTGTGAATCGGCATAACAGCGGCGTTACCTTAGGAGTTTTCGAGATCTCAATTTTTCAATATTTCAGCCCTTGATTACTACCCTTCATGGTTGATCAAAATAGATGCCGATGTTACTGGCAATCTACATCTCCTGCCAATTTATGTTTTTCCAGCCAAATTTCACAAACTTTGGTTCTTCAGTTTTGGAAAAACGCTCTGGACAGCGTACGGTGGACGGACGGTTTTTTTTTTTTTTTCCCAAGATTTTATGCATTTAGAAACGTGAACCAACAAATTTTAAGGGGTTTACATTTATTTTCCTTTTCTGTTCTTGGTCGATTACAAAGGTTCATTATTAAAAATAATCAACCCAAACTCTAGAATTCATGGCTTTGTTTGGATTTCTCGCAAACTTTTTGCTAATTTCTTGTATCAATTCCATGTAAACGTGGTAAATTTCTATTACATCTTCATTAACTGTGCTAACCAATGAAATAAATAATTATTATTTGAAAAAGGAAAAGGTGTCTGCATACCATGATCTGATTGCCTTCAAGATTTGGTCTCTCTTTTTGAAAGACGAATTAATTTTGAAAAAGGACGAAATTCATTTTGCAAAAGAACGAATTCATTTTGAGGACGGATGAATTCAATATGAAAATGCTATAATTACTGAAGCAATGGCATATCCACTCGTCAATAATTGTAGCCTTTAAACTATTTTTCATATGTTTCAATCAGCTGAATGTCTCCATTGAATTTTTTCCAGTTTTTTCGTTGCATGGAAATTGATGAAAACTGCTAAGAGTGAATCGGTCCCATATTTGACCACTGATCTCGTCAGATACACATGGGGGATGATCGTACACAAATAGACGATATATCGAATACTTACACAACAATTTACCCGTCTTACTCACAGGTACCTGTTTAGCGCAAAAGCTCGAGATGTATTGCGTTGGAGGTGTGGGGGTGTCCTGTCCATCCGCCACTTTCTGGAGGACTGCCCAGCCCTTTTGGACCTCCTAGTCCAGCATCAGCCCCCTCAGTTGGTTGACGTTTTACCCGGACCAGACAACATCCGATCCCTGTTGTTGTACGTGAGAGCCGCTGAGCTCTAATATGAACTGTGATATTTGATCTGTTATACAGGGTGTCCCATCTAAACGGGCCCATCGGGAAATAACAGCCTTACGGTGAAAGCTATCGAAAAATCGAACTGGACCTTTTTTATGGTATTTCAACTCAGCTTTACGATGCGAAAGTCCAATTTTTATTTTTCCATGTTTTAAGGTCTCAAATAAATGATTGAAACTAACGGTTTCCTCTTGACTCGCGTTTTTTATTGCTTTTTTCGATTCTAGGTTGAATTTGGAACAGAAAATGCCTCATTAAAATTTTCTTTTTGGGGCTTCGTTTCTGAGTTATTTCACTTTTAGTGGAAATCCGATTTTTATTTTTCCATGTTTTAGAGTCTCAAATCATTGATTGAAACTTACGGTTTCCTCTTGACCCCCATTTTTTTTATTGCTTTTTCCAATTCTAGGTTGAATTTGGAACAGGAAATACCTCATTAAAATTTTCTTTTTGGGGCTTCGTTTCTGAGTTATTCCACTTTTTGCGAAATACAGAAAATCGCCGATTCCTTTTAGACATTACCAACACTTTCTTACTATTTTTATCTTCAATTTTTGAGATGTTCACCACACTTTTGAAATCAGCATTAAACTATCTATCATCAGACCCCAGCGTCCATAATCAACAATCACCATCAGGGGGATGACATTACACTTGAACCGCTTACGATTTTAAAAAAGTTTTCCAAATCGTCGTTAAAAAAAAAAAAAAAAAAAAAAAAAAAAAAAAAAAAAAAAAAACCCTCAAACTGTTAGTACTATTACTCTTTTATTAGAAGAACGTATTAGACGCCGTCTTCTGGACTAATGTAAGGTTCTTTAAATAAAAAAAGATCATAGTGCAGACTGAACAATAAGTAATAAGAAGCTGTTGTTTTCTTGACCCTTGAATACAGTTTGCAGGAGAAAGAGCAGAGGCTGCAGAAGGAGCAGGTGGCATTTTCGATTTATCACAACACAACTTACTGGAAGTCTCCTCGTGTTACATTTTTTAAACTGTATTCTGAACAGTGATTCTGTGTGTACTAAACAGTTTGAGGGTGTTTTTTTTATTTATTTATTTATTTATTTTTTTTTTCAAACGACGATTTGGAAAACTTTTTTTTAAATCGTAAGTGATAGATAGTTTAATGCTGATTTCAAAAGTGTGGTGAACATCTCAAAAATTGAAGATAAAAATAGTAAGAAAGTGTTGGTAATGTCTAAAAGGAATCGGCGATTTTCTGTATTTCGCAAAAAGTGGAATAACTCAGAAACGAAGCCCCAAAAAGAAAATTTCAAAGAGGCATTTTCGGTTCCAAATTCAACCTAGAATCAAAAAAAGCAATAAAAAAGGGGGGGTCAAGAGGAAACCGTAGCCCTTTGCTGATTTTATATAGTAGAATGTATATCGTTATTAGCATATTTTACATCTAGTCTTAGTTGTATTACTTTATTATTATTATTTTATTTATTTTTTCTAACCACTCTGGGGGCTGAACAGTGGTCATCACTGTACCCCTAATTTTTTTTCCCTCCGAGTAGCCGGTGGAGTCCATGATGGCACGCCTTTTTAGTCAAGGATGGCAGCATGGCTCCCCTTAGAATCGTGCCACTTCCAGTGTCTCTTTGGACACGTTGTTCAATGCACCCTTTTGGTTGAGATGCGGCTTAAACCTGAAGAAAAAAACGTACACAACAACCTCGATGAAGTATCAAAAAACCAGCAAGAGTGTAGCGTGATTGACAAAACGACTGTATGACTAGAGTTTATCGGTCCAGCATAATTTCAAAAACGATCCTGATAACATATTAATTCAACGGCGGAATCAAACCATCAAAAGGTACGGCACAATTCTGAACAACGGTTAATTTTGTAATGGATTGCACGCAAATGTAATTCTCCTTGTTAAAGAAGTACGAGGATTTTATTTTTTTCGTGGAAGCGGTCATAACGTTTATTTGTTCGTTTTGAATTAAGATGGTATCGAGATATGAAAATAATATCTCACCAGCATCCAGATGTCTGGAACGTTTTAATTTCAGGGGTGATACTATCGCTATAACGCGGATAATAGCGGATTGGAGGAGAAGAGGCTAATAAAACCTTACTGTGTGGAGGCGGGGGAGGCTATTTGGAGCCACTGTTACACGATCGCGGACCCTCTCAGCCGTCGGGGGCCCCCGCTCTCCCAGGAATTATAATTGCCGGAGTCCTCTTTATATTCATGGGGACCCCCGCTTTTCCTTTTACTATAACCCGGGTATAGGAAACTCCCTTCTGAAGGGTGGCTGCATATTAATTCGCGGATTTCTGAAACCAACCTTTAACCCTTTCCTTCTCCTGCACCCCCTCCGAAAACCGCCTCGTGGAATCCGTCTGGCCGAGGTTGAAATAACTCGGGGCCTCTTCACCATTGATATTCAGGGCCTAACGGGCGTCAAATGAGCCGCATAATGACTCTAGCGGGGCGCCCCGGAGTACCCCGCAGCTGGTTCCCGCTCAACTACCGGAGTAATCGCTGAAACTTGGCTCCATTTAAGAAGGGATCCGTTCTCGCAGATTCACAATTGGATAGCGCTCTCGTCAAGCGAAGCGCATTTACTGTTTCACAGTCTGAATTGTCAATTGAAGACTACCATATGCAAAACGACCTAAGTGCCATTTTTTTTTGAAAAATACGTTGTTTGAGATATGAAATAATATTGTGATGGAGAATATCCTTGGTAATTACGGCATAAACAGATAGGTAAAATGAAGGTAGGAAATGAAAAAAGGACTTACGGCTTTCCATGTTCAATCTGCATGATGGGAGGCCTCCCGTGATGTCTCTTCTCGCAGTACCCCTCCAGCGCCCAAAGATGACCTACCAGAGGAATTTCAAAACTTTCATATTTTTCCATCTACTTAGGCTCTAAATAGAACATTAAATGTGTTTTTACCACCTCTGCCCATCCCCCCCTTCCATTATGAAAACATTGGGCACCCGAGCAAATAAGAAGGCAAATGAAGTATACAGGTGGTTTCTGATCTGAAAACGTTTTATTCTTATGGATTTACACAATATCAATTAAAATACGTATTTAAAAATGAAGCAATATGTAGAAAATAGTATGGAGTATAAAAAGTCACTTTAAGGGTTGGTCAATTTGCGATGATAGTCATGCCAACAATGGATATGCAAATCTACTGCACATTTTTCACACATAAAACGGGTTCGATTATGGCATTGCTTGCGCATAGTGACCATCAATTCGATAACTTCATCAGAAAACATTTTTTCGAAACAATCCATGATAGACATGGCGGGTCCATCGTAGGCAGTAAGTAGTATGTTCAGGGTTGTCCCCTCTTCAAGCTCTTTTTATGATCAAATTTTCATTGTTCAGCCAATTGATTTCACGTTTCGTCTTCTTCTCTTTTGGTCCTTTTTTGTAAGCCACCGCCGAGTCTGCTTTTTGGTCAGTTTTGGTTGAGAAGTACGCTGCTCTTCCGGGCTGGAAGGGGACCTCAGAGGAGACCTGCGAGAGTCTTCATCCTCCAAATAGCATCACATTCGTTTCTATTCGCTTTTTATCAAGTATTGGGAAAATAAGTATAATTGTTAGGAAAATCGTATAATAAAGGATTCTGATCTGCTGTATGCTATTGCAGCAAGATAGAGTTTTCACTATGGTGAGATACATATGAAACTCCTCAAAACAGGTAGGTAGGTACATATGAAATGAAACGTAGGTACGCATAAAACACATGCAAATCCTAATTGTCATGCCAACAAAATGAGAATAACGAGCTGAACATTGGAAACAGTAACCCGAAATACGTAAAATGAATGTGAATTGCCAATACCGAGCCACTGCAGCAGATGAACGTCTAAGTTGCTACAGTGCATAACGTCACCTGCGGGTGACACTCCATTTTTACAGCTCATTTTTCCTTCCAACCCAGGTATATTCACGAATATTTTAACAGATCTCGTTCACATAACTATCTAACTACACAAAAATGTGAAAGCAGTTGGAATACAAACCGTTTTTTGGGCATGGTGAACGAAAAACGAGAGCTAACTCAGCAGGCGCCAGAAAATGGTGATAAGACAAACTTAGGAAGGTCATAACCTGATCCATAGGTTTCAAAACGAACTTCTTGTTGGTTTTATGTGTTCATGGATACTTGAAGGAGGTGAAAATATGCTAATCAAGCAGCCAAACCATTACCAGCAGCGTCACCTGTAGGCGACATTGGGCGCTGGGGGGGGGGGGGGGGGGTACAAACGGTGAGTCACAGCAGGGGTTGCTTAAACCACTTTTGGTACAGGAATTTAATGTTAATGTTAATTTCTGATCGGGGTGGGAAAACGAGGACTTTTTCGGGGAATACAAGATGGCTAACTGCAGGAGAAAGGTAGCTGAGAACAATACAGAGAGCAAGGGAGAAGGGGGAAGAGGTGAAAGTACATAGAAGAGGACCTGTTTCACTAGGCACTTCTCCCGCACACATTCAATCCCAAACATACGTTTTTAACGGATTCGGACCAAATGTGCCGTAAGACAACTGCTCCTGAAGTTTCTGAGCGATAGTAGAGCTCCGAGCAGTTCGTTTATCAATTTCAAACCAAACAAACCCAAGTGCCCATTCTGTTCACAACGTTACCTGCGTTGCTATGCTTCCTCCATGATCCCCGATTGATGATTTCTCCACGGGAACAAACTAATACTAAAACAAGTGAAAAAAAAAAAAAAATCAGAAACTCGTAAACGAGTTCCACTATCTGCTTTTCAAGCAGATACCATGGTACATGGATATGTCTTTTTTTTATTAATTTATTGGTTCTATACAATTTGTACAATTTTGTCCTGGACACACCAAGATCTGAAGATGTCCTCAGTAAGAGTTCGAAACTTTATCAAATAAAACAATAAATGAAATGATTTCATTTATTTTCCCTGGGCCGCATCCCGACTAATTCCAACAAAACAACTTTTTACTTATAGTAATGTTGAAAATAACTGTGGAGGGAAGCCACTACAATGAGTTATTGTTAACAGTCGACTGTTGTCAAGAGGATGAAAATGTTTCCTATGGAGTGAATGATGCTACTGCTTTACGTTAAGAATATTGTAACCGACTTATTAAAATTGTTTATAGTCCAATCAATTTAGTTTAGGAATGTAGCCAGGTACGTAAGGAGGGGGAAATTGGTAGCTTGAGATGTGAACATTTATCACATAAATCAAGCGCTTTCCAACGAGTGGCGAACGATTTCTGTGCGATGAAAACTGCGGAAGTTCCATTACCCAACGGATGGGTTGTACGTGAACATCATTAGAAATTGTGACATCAACCTTTGCGTGACGAAAATTTTTGGTTGACCCCCCAGAGCAAAGTGATATCCATTTCAATAATAGAGATGATAGGTAAACGTGGAAGCTATGTGTCACACCCAACATGGCAGACGTTTTTGACATGGATATGTCTTTGCTCTGGGGGGGTCAACCAAAAATTTCCGTGACGCAAAATTTGTGTCACAATTTCAGTGTTTTTCATGTACAACCCAGCCGTTGCTAGGGGAATGGAACTTCCGCAGTTTTCATCGCACAAAAATCGTTCGCCACTCGTTGGAAAGCGCTTGATTTATGTGATAAATGTTCACATCTCAAGCTACCAATTTCCCCCTCCTTACGTACCTAGCTACATTCCAAAACTAAGTTGATTGGACTATAAACAATTTTAATAAGCCGGTTACAATATTCTTAACGTAAAGCAATAGCATCATTTACTCCACTCCATAGGAAACATTTTCATCCTCTTGACAACAGTCGAGGACAACTCGAGGACAACCGTTATGAAATCCCCAATCAAAGACATATCCATGTAACATGCTATCTGCTTAAACAGCGGATAGTGGAACTTTCTGTTTACTTCAAATCTTTTTTGGTATTTTGTGAAATTATTATTATTATTGTTTATTTATTTATTTTTGTTTTTTGCTCTTTCATTATACATTTCCATTTTTTTCGTATTTTCGTGTGTTACAATTTTTAAATATAATTTATCAACCATTGTATCATGATGTGAATGCCTGATTCTGTATAACTGGCAATCGGCAGTGCTAATAATAAATAAATGTGAGTTGTGATCATAGGAATCAATCCGTTCAGAATGTGCTGAGGGCCTTAGTATTCTTCACTGAATACTCTGCAAAAGGTAGGTACACGATTCAGAAAATCTTGAAACTCTTCGTCATTGAAATGCTTTGAGAGCGTGACGACCATCTGCATTGCAAATGTTACGAACGAATAGATAAAGATTGACTGTTTTATTTATGGGATCCGAGTTCTCTCGTAAATCACAAAAATGAGCTATTCGAGAAAAACACGATCGGATGTAATGGTAGAAAGGTGATGGAAACCCAGAAGGGTGGTCGCCTCATAAACTCGGGAGGCGTTCTTTTTCCAATTATCTCCATCACGGTGCGAGCAACAGCCGTGAAAGAAGATCAGGAGGAAGTAAAACAAAGACGAAGCATTAAGAAGTAAACCGATAAGACCGGTGGGAGAAGATACAAGAAAGGAAAAAACTACTCAGACTTAAATGAAATCCCTGTTTAGAATACAAGTGAAGAAGGTACATTACGGGAGAAAGGGGGATCGAGAGTAGGGCTTATGCCCTGCCATGCTTTTGCCCCTTCCGGTTAGGTTGGTTCCCGGAGCAAGAGGCCATTCTATCCGGTTACGTCGGAGAACGGAGTTGCGTTCCCAGAATGGAAAACGCTGTTTCTAACTACACACTCGACTGGCGAGCTCGGGGGGAGAGGGGTCACCCTAATCCCGCCCCTACATAACCCCTACAAGGTTTTCCGTTGCAATATACCCTCGGTTTTCTAGGCTAAGCCGGGGTTGCCCCTGACTCAGGGTTAACCCCTTCCCTATTGTGCCCCTTCTCGCTCCGGTAATTGTCTAATTAATCAACTCCTTAATCCTTGGGAGGGGCTCGCGGGAGAGGGAGGTTCCAATAAACTCGGGACGGTCTAGTTTCGTCATGCCGGCTCCACTCTGCCGCTTTTCTATATCGCCATTCATCTTCTCAATTGACTCCAAATGTCTGAAGAAATAGTGGAATTCTCGTAATGAAGACTTGAACCTAATTATTCACTCCAATTGAAACTCATTATACTCCCTATTGATCCGTGGTGAATATACTTAATAAGCAAATTAATTTAAATCTATTCCGCTCTACATTCCACTTTCTTTTTAACTATCTGAGAAAAAATCCGCTTTCACAATTTTTCGCGATTTTATAGCTTAGGAAATTTTGTTCCCTCTTTATTGGCTTTTAAATACATCCATTCAGCTAAAATATAAAATGATACACATACTGGACTGTAACGGATGAGCGCATACCAAAGTAATAAATAGATTTATAATACACACCTCAAAAGAATTGAGGGATCACTTTTCCTTATTGAAGTCAGAGACCCCAGATCAATCGGACAAAACTCACATCATATCTCATGATTAGGTACCTAGTGAAGATGGGATGTAAGTAGGGTAAACCTGCACACTAACCTTCGAACGCTCATTAAAATTGACGTCATCATCCTAGAGCTGTTTTCCCCATAAAAACGCACGGAAATAACTGAGATTCGGTCCATTTTAAGCTCCAAACCGGTCAATTTATTTCTTTATTTACGAAACGGACGATGCCCAATTACAATATTATTAACAAAATAAATTAGTATCTTTATGAGGAAACAAAATCGGTGTTTCAGAAGAAAAGAAAAAACAATATAGGTATTTGTGTGTATTTATAAGGTAAAAATCACAAACAAACACTTCTTGTAGCTGAGATGAGTGTTGGTTATGTGGACAGAGATTCCAGGGCGGACGGTGGATGGTGCGTAATATTTTTGAGCGGAAGGTTCGAGATGGCTGATCATGGGTAAAGTCTAAAGCTGGATTTCATTGGAGTATGTGGTTGGCCTAACCAGGGATTCTTTGAGAGGCTGTTCATACAGGTAATTAGTTGTGGAGAATTGAATATGAAAAATGGGTTGGTTACGGGATTAATAAACTGGAACATGTAGGTTGATTTCGGAGATGAGTTCGGGACGATCAATCCGGTTGTTCAACAAATTAAAAAGGAACAACATGTCAGATACAATGCGATGCTCTTCAAGGCTGGTGAGTCCGCAGCGATCGGCTAGGGTTCTGTAGCTATATTTTTCTTGATAACTCAGGTATCTCACGAACCTCCGCTGAACTCGATCTAGCCGGTCCTTGTAAGTTTGATAATATGGTGACCATACGATTGAGCAATACTCCATTATTGGCCTTACGATCATTGATTACAGTGATACAAGTGCTGGTATGCTGTAAAATGTACCAATGTATCATAGATTAAAATGGGGATGCCCCCCAAAAGTACGAAACGCACACAAATTATCCAAAAGAGACTTTACCATCGTATTGAGATTTTTATACGCCTGTTTACTGGAGGCGACGCCACCAGTGCGCGCCAAATTAATGCATTTTTTAGCTAACGACAATGGTCTTTTTGTTCCTTTTTTACTAACTAAGAAGCAGGCATTATGCAATTTTACTGTGTGTGTGTACGTTTCCAAGCAAAAAAGCTTCAGGATATGCCGGTTTGGCGCTTAAACAACCATATCTCAGTTATTTTCGTGTGCTTTTATGCGGAAAAAAACAGCTCCAGGATGATGACGTCAATTTTAATGAGCGTTCGAATGTAAGTGTACAGGTTTATCCTACTGATTTGCCCTGTCCTTTATGCATTATCTCAATCACTGAGAAAGATCAGCGATATCAAGCTCCGCATTGAGCCAAAACAGAATGAAATCTGACCATGTTGCTCAAACGAAGTAACTCCTTCCCATCTAATTTTTTTCCACAATTTTTGAGACATTGAAGTAAAACTTGGAGAGTGTTTATGAGTTGCCTGACACTAAGTTTTAAAAAAAATAAAACATCGTACAAAAATCCAAAAGTTTTTTGGACTGCCCAAGGGGAACGGAGGTTACCTATTCAATAGGTACTCATCTCGAATAATTTCAAAGTTTTTTATTGCTGAACACGATGGTTAAGCCAGAATTGCGATATGTTTTTCCTTCCTCGGATTAGAGCTGATAACCTTGGAAAAGCACAGCTTCATTCGGTTTTGGCTCAAGACGGAGCTTGATATCGCTAGCCTTTCTCAGTGTTTGAGATTTAAAACAATAAATAATAAGTAACAAACAATTAATCCCATCTCCACTTGGTACGGAAGTTAGTGTAAAACGTTGTTTATTACCACGAGAAAATAAAGAGTTACAATGTTGAATCGATTTCGAGGTTAGGCCATCATCGGTAACAAACAATAACTGAACACATATTAGAAAGGACTTAGCTTATATAGTCACAGGTGAAGGGAGATTGAATCCCATTGGTCGAGAGAAAGGAAAGGGGGCAGGAGGTACAACCAATTAAGTGCCGGCAACGTGAAGGGAGATTAGAGCTAATCAGATGAAGTGAAAGGAGAGGAAGAATTACTGGTTTCAACAGTTTGAAAGGATAATTCCAAGCTTTATAGAAATGGACTTATCAGAGATGAAATATATTGCGGGATATCCTCATATCGAATTTTTCAAGTACATTCAACATACCTCCTTTTGGACAAAAATGAAGAAATTCTACAAACTGTCTATCTGTCAAACCAAAATTGTAAGTATGATTGGATTCCTTTAGATGTTTTGTAAATGTAGACCTACCCTTATTTTCCCTGAAATCCTCCTGATGCTCTTCTATTCTTTCCCTGAATTTTCTAAAAGTTTGACCGCAATATTCGTAGGTGCGAAAACATTTTAGTTTATAAACCCCCACTTTTATCCTGAAAATTGATTTTGTCTTTAACGGAACCTAGTAATGCTCTAAGTATATTTCTTGTTTTAAAACCCACTTTGTAACGCCTCCACTAGGTACGTAAACATGAGATATAATGTGAACTATGTCCTATTGATTTGGGGTCTTAGGCGTCTACAAGGGAAATTGATCCCTTAATTCTTTTGAGGTGTGTACTATATTTACCTAGGTTTTATATTTTACCGTATTTTCGCGTACGGTAATGAGATTGCTACGTACACCGCATGTGTACCTTATATTTATGGCAACCCGTCTATTAACGTAAGGCCTATAAAATTATCAAGATTGGATCATAGGACAAGAGAAGACAATTTTATTAATTTATTTATGAGGTGACTGCAATAATTAGATAACATTCGAAATGATGAATACCATGATAGTTCTGTTATAAACATAGGCCGTCCTTATTCGGATGAGCCGTCTAACGTTGAATTCGCAATTTCGGACGTCACTGCTAAATTAAAAATATGAAGAGTTCATGCTGTTCATCAAGACTGGGAAAAAGGACGGGACTTTCATGTTATATCCCCGCATTTACAAACTATGTTATATGGAACTACCAATGTTAATAAAAAGGACCTTTTCCTTTAATTTACTACCATTCATTCATTCTGAACTGTATGTCCAACTAATCTGTATTTTTACTAAGGGATTGACTATTGATTTGAGATGCGAGCTTTCGAGCATCCAGACCACCAAACTATACAGCACTCTTATCTATTTTACCACAGTGGTCGTAAAAATGATTGGGCGAACAGTTTTTAGAACAATAGAACATATGTCAAGCGTTTCTTTTTCTATTGAAAATTGTTTTGCGGATGTATAACAGAAAAAAACAGAAAAGTATGCGGTCGTTTTACGTTTGTAAATGCGGGGGTATAACAGAAAAGACTCCAAAGGACAAGCGAAGAAAATTTTATTAATTTATTTATAGGGTAAGTGCAATAGTCACATAAAATTTTGAAATGATGAATATTATGATAATCTATATAATTATATAAAAATCAATTGCTGTTCGTTAGTCTCGCTAAAACTCGAGAATGGCTGGACCGATGTAACTAATTTTGATCTTAAATCGTTTGTGGAAGTTCAGAGAAGGTTTAAAAGGTTTAAAATTTTAAATCTACCCCATAGGGGGTGTTTTAGGGGAGGAGGGGGAAATGGGGTATCTGTCATCACTGAATAAACTGGGGATTTGATTGTCTGGTATGTTTAGATTACTGCAATTCAACTCAAAGACTACTTTTTTCAAATTTTTCAAATATGACCCACAATGGAGAGGGAGAGGGTGGGGAAGTTAAAGCGTTTCGAACGTCACTGAACGAACTGGGGATCTGAGTTGTCGAATATGTTTGGAGTATTCTAACTTAAATCACAGGCTACTTGAAAATTTTCAAATTTAACCCATGGAAGGGGGTGTTTTGGGGAAGGGAGGGGGGGGGGAATGGGGTATCTTCGTCATCACCGAACGAACTGGGGATTTGATTGTCGAATATGTTTGGATTACTCTAATTCAAGTCAAAGACTAATTTTCAAATTTTTGAAATCTGACCCAGTGGTGAGGGGATGGGGGGAGGATGATAAGGCGTTTTGAGCGTCACTGAACCAAATTGGGATCTGAGTGGGCGAATCTATCAGAATTACTTCAACTTGGGTCACTGGCTATTTGATAAAGTTCAAGTCAACCTGTGCAAATTACGGGTGAACCAACTAGTTATGTTATAATTATGGGCCGTCCTTATTCGGATGTCATCTAACGTTGAATTCGCAATTTTTGACGTCACTGCTAAATTAAAAATATGAAGAGTTCATGCAGTACATGTGGGTTAGAGTGATCTAGTTTGACTGCTGCTGTTGATATTGTTCGACGACGTGAAATGACCCATTTCGGTAGGTCTTTATTACAACGGGATCCTTTGTGGGGACGAACCCTCGTATGAAGTGGTAACGATAGCGAGGCAGTGAACCGAAATCTCTGTCGATTTCCCGTCGACGATAAAAATGACTTGTTAGTGGATAACTTGAGTTTCGTGATGCGGTCGCTCGATCGTCCGCTGTCCTGTTTTGAATGGGACGACTCGTCGAGTGTTGTCGATGAAGTTCATTGGGAGGTCATTGGGGACCCTCGATGGCCGGTCGTTGAGCGAAACGAGGTGCGGACCACCGCGTCCCGTCGGTACGAACAACCAATTAAAAGGACGTCGCAAAGTCCGGACGGTAAAAAAGGGGTGGGAAGGGGGATGGAAATTGTCGGGCGAGAGGATGAAAATAGAGATGGGAGGGAGGAGAATGAAAATTGGAGGGTCAGGGAGGGGATTATCTCAATGGGATCGTTACAGCAGAAGCCAGTTCAACGGTGGCTCAAGAGCCAGCCGGCCAGAAGCGTTAGAAAAGGGCGGCGGCATTCATTTTAATATTCAAAAGCCTCTTATAAACTAAATCTCTCGAAACGTTAAAAGGGAAAGCGTAGCGGCAGTTGTGGTAGGGGGATGAAAATGTTATGCATGGAAACCTGGCGGTTGATGTACGAGCGGAGTTGTTTTCCACGGGTGCCACCCTCCTCCCTACAGCACGCTGCCATCTTCCCACCATTTTCTCCCAACCATTTTCCCTCATGGACCGAGGAGGGGTATAAATTACGTCATAACTCCGGTGTAAGGTTGGTCGCTGCGGGATAAAATGAGCGGGAAGGTAACGCCAAAAACGGTGAGACACAAATTGGGTTTATAGCCTCGAGGCAGCGATAGAGAACGGCGCTGGAGATGGGGGCACCCGAGGCCTTGTGGCTCATACAACAGCAATTAGGTTAAAACCTGTCCCTCCCCCTTCCTCCACAACCTGACTCCTCCTCTCTCATTTTTGCTCTTCCTCGTTTTATCTTGTCATTTCTGCCACAGCGACGTTATGCCTGTCCGTCACTCCTGTCCATCGTTCCTAGGTTGGCCAGATGACCTTACTAACTTGTACGCAAAATTCGTACCAACTTGTACGCGATGACCATCTTCTCAGCGGTATTTGTATTCCCATACAATTCCTAGTTACCAGGATATTCTTACCAACTTGTACCCGATGACCATCTTCTCAGCGGTATTGGTATTCCCATACCATACCTTGTTACTAGTGTTCTTACCAACAAAGACTAGGCCATATACTGAGATGCATTGGTATTCCCATACAATTCCTAGTTACAAGGGTATTCTTACCAACTTGTACCCGATAAACATCTTCTCAGCGGTATTGATATTCTCATAACATTGCTAGTTACCCAGCGGTATTGGTATTCTCATACCATTCCTAGTTACCAGGATATTCTTACCTTCTCCTACCTGATGACCATCTTCTCGGTGGTATTGGTATTCTCATACCATTCCTAGTAATCAGGATATTCCTACAAACTTGTACCCGAAGACCATTATCTCACCTGTATTGGTATTCTCATACCATTTTTAGTTACCAGTGGTACTTACCAGTTGGTATTCTCATACAATTCCTAGTTACCAGGATATTCTTACCGACTTGTACCCGATTACTATCTTCTCAGCGGTATTGGTATTCTCATACCATTTCTAGTTACCAGTGTTCTTACCAACTTGTCCCGATAAGCTGATCTTGAGGCCCGTACATCTCGTCATTGTATCCCGGTAGTCTTGAAGTCAAGTTAGATTGGTAGGTAAAACAGGAGAGGATTTCGCGTTTCACTGAAACTTATTTCTACCCCCCGATGATTTTCTTACAAGCTTTTAACTATGGGGGCTTAATTCTGTCATCCCGCTTGCAGTGGACAGTAAATAAGATCTACCCCACATGTAATACCGAGCGGTCTTGCGGGTTTTGCATACGTTTGTCGCCGGAATCGCTCAAAAATGAAACGAACAGCTCTCCTCGATTTTCAAGTAAATAGAGAGTTTTAGTGGCAAATAGAAAAAAGGTATCGTTTAGAACGAATCCTCTAATTTGCACAGGCTGTGTTTCCGTTGTAATGCCAACTCATCTCTCCTCAACCCATAAGTAACGCCGACATTCGCCGTTACTTTTCCATCATTCGTAATTTTTCTACTGATGTCATAGGACGAACAAATTTACAATTGGATAAAACGATAATTATAAATGACCCTCCTAACATATTATTCGTACAGTCATGGTTACAAATAACAATAATTTATTCATTAACATTAATTATTTAATTGAAGCGAAGAGAAAATTTAATATAAATAATAATGTAGTACGTTTAAAGGGTGAATACGGGTATTTGAATTAGTTTCTGTTGATGTATCGCCCAACCTTTGGGACACGTTTAAAGATAAGTCGGACAATGCAAGTGAGACCATTATTTTATTCTAACCATCCACCCCATTCTTATTTTTTCTAATTCTTAGGGTGAATAGGAGAGAATTTAGCTAAGTCAGCACATCTCGTTGGAACCCGTCATTGCATCCGTCTCTTAATGTCCTAGAGAGGCTCCCTATCGAATTTCAAATTCTTAGGATTGGTAGGAGAGAATTTAGCAGGGTCAGCTGATCTGGTTGGAACTCGTTATTGCATTTGACTCCTAATGTCCTGGAAAGGCTCCCTGTTTTAGCTGGGATTCTGCAGATTCATTGGCAACAAAACTCCCGAGCATAGTGGTTGGTTTCGAAAAGGACTCCAAACTGAAACTGAGCCAGAAATGCCGAGAAGGACAGTACCTACCACGCTCTGTATAGAGACCTAAGGCACGATATCAACGTCCTCTCGCGTGGAATGGACCTCGAAAGTGTGACGTGTGTACTAAAATGTCGTGGAGAATTGTACCACCTGAACTATGTTCCTTGGATGGGAAAACAGGATTTACAATTGTGCACTATGCAATATGAACGAGAAAGAAGACACGGAGCACTTCTTGGCCAGATGTCCAATACTGCCTTGTTACAGGAAAGCATTCTTTGGTGCGAATGCCCTTGCCAGGACTGACCTAATAGCCTTGCTGGATGGAGGGGAATGGGGTAATTTATGTAAATTTGTGAAAGCAGCATGGGCGTATCGTCGTTTTTTAATAGCAGAATTTAATTATAATTAGACTGGTGCTAGTGCATTGGAGCCCAATTTAACTAAAAGTATGTATACATAGAATATTAAATGGTAGATAGATAGTGTGAAATAATGAATAAACAAACTTAACATTAGTTACAACCAACAAGATTGAATCCTCCAAAACAATGTAATAATGGCGCCAGAGAATAATATAATATAGGACTTGAGGATAATAATTAATAATGTAATATGAATATGAACTTGAAGTTAGCAATTAATAATGTAATATGAATATAGTAAAATTAACTTGTAGACTCTAAAATCTATCATTTATAACATCCAAGTGTTCGGCGAACTCCGGCTGAAGGTAATCATACCATAGCCTATTCCATGTTATTTTGTTAAAATTTTGTCAACTGATATTCATAAATAAGAACATGTTTTCATTCATTCATTCATTCATTCAGGCTCCCTGTCGAATTTCACATTCCTAGGGTGAAAAGGTGAGAATTTAGCTCACTCAGCTTAAAAGGAAAGAGCTTATCATTGTATTCGTTTCTCGATGTCCTGGAGAGGCTCCCTATCAAATTTCAAATTCTTAGTATTAGTAGAAGAGAATTTAGCTGAGTCAGCTGATAGGGAAAGAGCCCATAGTTTTATTCGTTTTATCAAATTTATAATCCCTTGGGCGAACAGGAGACAATTCATAGAGAATCAATAGAATCATAGAGTAGATAGCACAGGAATTAGCTTTAGGAACTACTCAGCTGATCTGGACCGTATGCATCATCAAACTGAAGTCCCGCAGAGGCTACATAAGAAATTCCAGCTTCATAGCGTAAAATATCATAGGAAATAACTTTAGAAGCTACTCAGCTGGTGGGCCCTAGGCATCGTCGTAGCTAATAAATCCTAATTCTCCTACCTACCTATCAAACTGCTTTCATTTTCTGTCTGAAGAATGGATCATTGATCACTTTAATTTGATTGAACCGAACATATTGATTGGCCTTGGAAACCATAAACAGTGTTCCTAAGGAAGACCAGGTTCTCAATGAAGGAGGAAGTTTAGACGATTTTACTTATAGCTAATGTTCTATTCCGGAACTTGCACGTCAATTCGCCCCCACCCTCATGAAAATCGGTTCTGCCGTTCTTGAGTTATAAACAGTGTTACTAAGACGACTTTCTTTTAAATATATAGACTGACATAATATGTTGTGTATTCATCATAGCAGCGACGCAGCATTACCTTGGTGAGCATTACCTAGATAAATCGTCCGTCTTATGCCAATAAAACTCACGATTTTGTGAGCATAAGCATTAAGTGTTCCATATTATAATGCCGCGATACATTCATCACATTGAGTGATATTAAATAGGCTTACTTAATTCACGAGAATGAACCAGTGACGAGGCGTCCAGTCATCGCTAGATGAGGCGATGACCATACTGACGATGACCAGGCTGAAGACCATACTTTGTATTTTAATTTTGTAACTGAACCAAAGAAAAAGTTTTGGGACAACTCTGATGTTTCAAAAAATCGCAGGGTTTGATGCTGCTGGGCAGACGGACGAAACCGGACAAGTGTTGCCCAAATGCTCTATGCGGTAAGCGCATGAAGCTTGCGGGTCTGAAACAGTCTGAACAGCGGCATGGTAAGGCGGAAGAGGTGAGAGAGAAGAGGTTTTGTTTCCAAGGAACGTCAGGATGCACAAAAGTCGGCGCTTCTCGGGTATTTCCGTTAAAGTTCGACATAGGAAGCTGTTCACTCTTATCAAATTATCACCTCTCCTTATCTCTCTGATAGTTCAGCGACAGGGTTTGGTGTACTTATCTATCAAAACTTTTTTTTCGGCTGTGATCTCGAGTGTGTGTTAAAGATTGGAAATGCGGAAATGTTCGAAGACTGCCCCTCATACTCACAATGTTTACTCCAGCATCTGATGACATCCATCTGCATTGGGAGCTCACAGGTATGAGGATAAACTGTCAACGATGGCTAGAATTTATTTATAAATTGTGACAGTTCCCGCGAGATCCCACGGAATGCGCTGCCGTCGCTTCGTTGTTCCCCAACGGTCGTCGGGCGCTTCTACTCGTGTTTTCGAAAGCCTGCGTTTGGCGATGGATGGGTGATCCTAGAACTGGAAAACCTATCTTCTCCGAACGTAGCATAAATGCTATTAGTACGAGTTGTATCTCCTATGGTACTGTCACTCCTCTCTCTCTCTCTCTCTCTCTCTCTCTCTCTCTCCCTCTCTCTCTCTCTCTCTCTCTCTCTCTCTCTCTCTCTCTCTCTCTCTCTCTCTCTCTCTCTCTCTCTCTCTCTCTCTCTCTCTCTCTCTCTCTCTCTCTCTCTCCCCTCTGCACCTCCAGGGCGCCTAAGACCATTACAAAATTGTCGTTACCTCCTTCACAAACTAAAAATCAATTCATTATCAATGAGTACCTAGTTACCTTTTTTTAAGTCAATAAGCGTCTCAGGGTTTATTCTTACATGTACTCAGTTAATTTAAAGTACTACACGAACTTAGAGACAAGTTGTTACTTACTTGAAATATTCTTCGTTATTTCTATATTTTTCTACTGTTAACCTATCTTTGTCTACCTATAAAATTTTTCGTTATGGTAATTATCATTATGGGAACATTTTCGCGGTGAGTGTGTGACCCCTCGCCCATGGAATGAACCATAATCAACTCACGAAATCGTATGTCTACGACCTACTTCGTAATAGTTAAGTAGTTCGAGTAGATCCACTTATTTACACTTCTGTTCATCCTTTTATCCCTTTTGAATATTTATAAACCCTCATTTCGATGCGATAGGGTCCCAATTACTTTGGCACAGGAATGAGAGAGCTTTTCCGCGAGGGTCCCATAATCCATAATGAATAAAGTTGCAGTTAAGAAAACCCGTCTACGACAGATAACAGGTCCGACGGAGTCGTCTGGAGTACTGTGCTGGAACTAAAACACCAGCATAAACCACTTCTTCCATAACATTTCTGTTGTTCAACTACAGTAATTTCGCAATCGCACTCATGAACGTTGAAATAGAGATTGAACGTGAAGTTTATACAGCTTGTCTCATCTTAAGTTCCCGTAACTTCTGGGATCGATTTCATAGGTCAAGGGCTACAAAAAGTTATTCATGATTCAAGATTTTTTTCGTGTTTACGATCTTATATCAGTAAAGTAACCAAAACTCCCTCAAATGACAGTGAATACTAACAATTGAGTAAAATTTTCTACCAACAATTTTCTACTAACAAAACGTTAAATTTTCTACCACCCAGTTACCAGTTCAAAATATTGTACTTAAGCAGGGTTATCAGGAGAAAAATCCGGCTGGGGGAAAAAAAAAACGGAAGTTAGTGAAAAAACGTTGTCTACTTCGACGAAAATAAAGAGTTACAATGTTGAATCGATTTCGACGGTTAGGCCATCATCAGTAACAAACAATAACTTTGTTAGTGTTATTGTTCGTTGACAGTGTTATTGTTTGTTACTCATGATGGCCTAACCATCAAAACCGATTTAACGTTGTAACTTTTTATTATCCGTGGAAATAGAAACGTTTTATCACTAACTAACGTTTTGAAATGGGTTTCCACAACTTTGTCGCGAGTATTTTAGTTCGTGTCCGGCTGAAAGTTGAAATTTGTCAAAATTTGGAGCGCTGTAACTCAAAGGTCTTCCATTGAAATTTTACCTCAAAAACGGGAAAAACTTCGCCGAAATCTCACCTTTCCAACGGTGTAGCCAATTTTACAATTTTATTTTTCCTTGCTATTAAGGGGTGAAGACTGTGTTTTAATGTTGAAAAACGTTGTTTTTTTTTTACGCTGAATTGAATGGTAACTTGCTTGCTGAATGCGAATAACAACGTTTGCATATCTCCCGAACCCCGTTGTAACCGAATTTTACACTTTAGCTAACTAGTTTCACCCCTAAAATCACATAAAATAAATTACCAAATGAACTCAAATTGGTGAGTTATAAAGTTTTAAACTTGGTTATAACAGGGTTTGGGAGATATTCAAGTGTTGCCATTAGATTCAGTGTAATCAAATACGTAGGAACCAATCCCGAATTCATATTTTCATAGAAGGACATTTTTCAAGAAAACCCTCGATTTAAATGAAAAAACAATGTTTTTCAGCATTACAACACAGTTTTCTCCCCTCATGTAAAATTAACTACACCGTTGGAAAGGTTAGCTCTTGGCGCAGTATTCCCTTCTCCGGGGGTGAAATCCGATAGAAGACTTTCGAGCTATAGCGCTAACTCTGGCCGCAGCTCCTTCGCTCATCCATTAAAGGAAATACCCATGTAAAGAGTGGGATACTCTCTCTCTCTCTCTCTCTATCTAACAAAATCTATCTATCTATATATATATATATATATATATATATATATATATATATATTGTTAGATAGATAGATAGAGAGAGAGAGAGAGAGAGAGAGAGAGAGAGAGAGAGAGAGAGAGAGAGAGAGAGAGAGAGAGAGAGAGAGAGAGAGAGAGAGAGAGAGAGAGAGAGAGAGAGAGAGAGAGAGAGAGAGAGAGAGAGAGAGAGAGAGAGAGAGAGAGAGAGAGAGAGAGAGAGAGAGAGAGTATCCCACTCTTTCGGGGGGACATATATATATATATATATATATATATATATATATATATATAATGACTAATGTTTTTGACCACTCAGTATTAAATTTTCGTATTTTGGTTCTTGGGGGTTGGTCAATAGATTAAACAACTCAACTAGGCCGGCGTTTCGATTTATTTGTAAATCTTCTTCAGGGCTGTAATATAGGAAAAACTCCCTTAGTTGGTTGAATTTGACAACTCATTTACCACCTATCTATCAACTGCAAGTGGCGACTCATGGAGACTAATATTTGTACAATCTTCTATACATACAAGTAGGCAGTTAATTGACACCCTTATTTGTTACATAATGAATAACTTAAGATATTTGGACAGTTTACCTTAGATGATGATTGCATTATTATTGCATGTAGGTTACATAGCATCCGTTTTTCATCAGGGTATACTACCTACTTACTACTTACTAAGTAATGAATTTATAATAGAGAAAACCGAATCTATAATATAGAGAAAACCGAAAATTTCTCTCTAGAAGATTTACAAATAAATCGAAACGTCGGCTTAATTGAGTTGTTCAATCTACAGACCAACCCTCAAGAACCTAAATATGAATATATATATATACATATATATATATATATATATATATATATATATATATATATATATATATATATATATATATATATATATATATATATATATATATATATATATATATATATATATCGCATTAGGTCTTTGTAAGAAATCAAATTGTTGAACTTCATCTTAGTGGCTGAGGAGTTTCAAGTTAACCAAGCATATGTCAATTGTAGCTGACATTTCAATTTGGTTAATGGCGGTTGTGAAAACATCGTTATAATTATCTCCATTTTATTGCATTTAATACACTGTAGTTACTTTGTGTGCACTCAGTCGTCCGTTTATGGACATATAATAGCTCACACAACCTGAGCTTCAAGAGCGAAGGCCAAAAATATTCGTCGCATAATCTGAATTTCGAAACACAACACTCATCCGAATTGCTATTTCATAACCCTGCTAAACTAAAGTGATGCCACGTCACGATTCAGTAATTTCAAATATGAGGTAGAATCGAATGACAGTCGTTATTAATTTCCGCTCATAGCTGGGAACCCGATCAGAAACACCTAATACCCATAATCCAACTGAAAAGCGGACACCTAAGTTTATTATTCACCGACGAATTGACGTCCTCCGATAATCTTCACATATGGAGCCATTATTTTTATGTTTATAACATTCGGCAAGTTTATCCTTTATCAAGCTTTCATATCTAAACACTAAATTCATTAAACGTTTCTGGATGAATTATTCAAAATTTTAGCATCTTATTCAAATTGCAAAACAATTCGTGCATTATTACAGCTTGTAAGTGATTTCATTTTCATCGCACTTTCTTTCCTTTTCTTTTTTCTTTTTTAATGCGCTGTTGTGTCCTCATTGTCTGTTAGTGTATGTGCGTTGGAGAGATTTGCAAGAGTTACTATTTGATTCAGCGTGGAAAAATACGTAGAAACCGACCCAAAACTTGTATTTTCTTAGAGGGTCATATTTCACGAAAACCCTAAATTTCAAAGAGAAAAAAAAAAACACATTTTAAACCATACAAACATACTTTTCTTCCCTAATTAACTAAGTAAAATAAAAATCGATTATACCATTGGAAACCTGAAATGTTGGTAAAACATTTAGGTTTACAGGCGAACATTCACACGCTGGATCGCAAATACCTATGAGCGGTTGAGAAAAGTGGAGATTTCAAGATTTGACTAGTTTTCATCTTCAAGTTCATTTTTCACCCATTTTGCCAATTCAAAAAATTTCGTTTTCCATTAGAGAGATATGAAATTCAACGGTCTTCTCAACGGTATCCTCAGATTGGAAAATACTCTAAAAATTGGGAAGTTAGAGCCGTTTTTGTGACGTAAAGTCGAAAACTGAAAATACTCTAAAAGTAAAATAACTCGGAAACGAAGCCTCTAAAAAAAGTCTATGAGGCACTTTTTGCCGGAAATTAGTTGTAAAATCGACTGCCGGGGGTGTACAAAAGTTTGGACATGGATTCTTTTAAAAAACGAACTACATCTCTTCTAAAAAAACGGAAGTTAGTGAAAAACGTTGTCTATTTCCACCAAAAATAATGAGTTACAATGTTAAGTCGATTTCGCCGGTTAAGCCATCATCAGTAACAAACAATAACTCATTATTGTTACAACAACTCGTTATTGTTTGTTACTGATGATGGCCTGACCGTCGAAATCGATTTAACAGTGTAACTCTTTATTTTTCGTGGAAATAGACAACGTTTTTCACTAACTTCCGTTTTTAAATGGGTTTCCACAACTTTCTCGCGAGTGATTTAGTTCGTATCGGCAGGCAAATTGAACAACTCTAGATCAGGGTCAGCAGGTGGAGGATGTTTGTCTCCTAACTCTTCCAGTACCGTCTTGCCAGTTGAGTTCATCTGTAAGTTTGGGTCTAGAATCTTCCCTCTTCCATTTTCAGTGAGAAAACGGACTGCCTCGTGGACTCTTCCTCTTGTAATCAGATTTGAGATCTTTGACTTCAATTGAGAGGATTTGTATATGTATAATCTACAAAACTTCATTGTTTGGTGAATGTTGTTAGTTCATCAGGTAATTATTACTATTCGTCCTAGTTAATGTATACCTACCATTTAGGTTTCAAATTGTTATACCGTTGATTCTTGTCATGATTATTATTTATTTTTCCTGATAGTTGTTTTGTTAAATTTAACTATTTATTTCCGTGTCTATGTTTTGATAATTCTTTGGTTTAGTGAATTTCTGTTCACTGTTGCGGTTTTGTTGTCCCCGTTGGCGTGACACTGTATGTCGTTCACGAGGAGCTGTGGCGTTGGTCGGGTCGGTCTAGCTGGGCCCTTCGGTTTTGTTCCCCCTTAGGGTAGCGTTTTTGAGTTGCTCGTGGGAAGCCGCCGTGATGGAATGGGCCTGGGCCCGGTAGACGTTTGCTATGCACCTGTGGTAGGGTAAACAATAAATTATCTATCTCTCTCTCTCTCCCTCTCACTCTCTCTCTCTCTCTCTCTCTCTCTCTCTCTCTCTCTCTCCCTCTCTCTCTCTCTCTCTCTCTCTCTCTCTCTCTCTCTCTCTCTCTCTCTCTCTCTCTCTCTCTCTCTCTCTCTCTCTCTCTCTCTCTCTCTCTCACGGCCGGTGTCAGCCACTTAGGTGTAACACCCTGGATATAAAATGTTTGACTGTTGTTGCTGCCATCCATGAGAAATGATTTTTGCAACGCCACTGATACGAGATGTAGTTCACTTTTTCGTTTAACCTTTGGTAACGATTTAGGGGCTGTTCATCGATCACAGATGAATCCCAGGCAAACTAGTAACTAGAGGCCTCGGATAACTTCTCGTTGGCTGTTATCATATCACATTTACCTGCAAGATACCGCTATCTGCTTGGTATCCTTACCTGGGGATCATCTCCCTCAGTTAGCAATTTATCTTGTGGATAACGTGTAGTAGTAATAATAATATATATTACAATAATATAAAGACATATTACGTAAAGTCATAATGTACAACGAATTTAACTTGATTGATTCCAATTTTTCGGACGAGGAAATCGTTCAATTTCTAGAACACGAACGAAGACATACGGTTCGCCCACGCCCGGATTATTTTAATTTGCTCGATGATGTATATTTTCACACCTGTTTCCAGCTATCGAAAGAAACGACGATGTTTGTGCTGAATTTGACTGAAAGGAAATTATAATCCCTCAGTGACAGAAACAACTCCACATCGCAGATCACAAAACTCCTCCTTACACTCAGATTCTGTCTTGGTGAGAAGTTGCTACCTAATAATGTAGCATAAAATGACAATCGATATCCCTTGGCATTAGAGATGAAACCGAAAGGACAGGAGTGTTGTTGATGTTGTGTTGTGCTATACCTATCTACTTTTTACCCATGGACGTCACGAAGAACTATAAATAGCAGTGTTGTAAGGCTATTTTGTGGGAAAATCATTATTGTAGTTGTGGTACCCCTTTTTCTCACAGACGAAATTATCTGAGCAGTTAGCTATCTGTAGGTACACACTAATGAACTAATTGAAATAAAACAGAGGGTAATATTTTCGGGTTCGCCGATGATACAGCAATGATTTTTTGGGGCAAGGATTACGGCGATTTACTGCGTAGGGCCAGTTTTGACCTGAATATGGTTAAGCAGTGGTTGGACAGAAATATGTTTTGTCTAAATGTGTCAAAGACTTCGACTCTTAAATTTGCAATTTCTAATGTTCCCAAACCCAGTACTGAAAGAGTGAGGCTTCACGATTACTCATGTTCCATGCAAGATACCAAGTGTTACTGTGACATTTTACCATTTTCTGACACCTACAAGTATCTGGGAGTGTGGTTTGAAGTTAAAAAAAAAATATTAGTTCCCTGATTACTCGTTTGAGAAAGCTGCTTTACATATTCAAAGTTGTGATTTTGACATGAATATGTCTTATGGCTGGGGATCAAGGAATTTTTCGCGACACTTTTTAATCCCGACCGACACTTTTTTTCCCGACCGGCACATTTTCTAAAAAAAATTTTACCTAAGTATTTGCTGCGATCGCTTTTCATGGCTTTGGCTGGTTCCACTAATAATTATGGTATTGTGGTGGGACTTGTACAACTCACTTGAAACCTCTGCAAACTGTCCACAGAATGCTTTGATTAAAGTGATACTTTGCAAACCTATGCGGTATCATACTGTACTTCTTCATAAAAACTTTAATGTATTGATGATTAAGCAGTGTTTTCTACTACCCTCTTGTTTGAGAGTATTTGAATCTGGTTTATGTAGCTCACTGATTTCTAACTTACCATATTAAAGAACTGCAAGCAACTGCAACATGAGGTTACCCTTAATTAGAACTGAATTTTATAATCGGAGCTCTTTTGTGCAGGCCATTAAATTATTTTACTATAATAATATTAATCCTATGGATTTTAGAAATTTGAAACATTTTAAGAAGTTTTTACTATCAAAATGTATTTCTTTTAGCGAATTTTTTAAGAAAATTAAGCTATTGCTCTCGCCTCAAAATTTGTAGAATGTGATTTTTTGAAAACATTTTATGCAGAAATCCGTTTCAGGCTATTCTGAATCATATTCTGAAGTTTAACGCATTTTTTTATGTATGTATGTATGTATGTATGTATGTATATATGTATGTATGTATGTATGTATGTATGTATGTATGTATATATGTATGTATGTATATATGTATGTATGTATATATGTATGTATGTGTCATTCCAGACGATAACTGTCCGTAAAATTGTGCTAGAAACTTCAAACAAATTTTAAAATGTTAAGGACACAAAACGAAAGTTCAAGTTCGTTGGCCAGCATGATCGGATTACATCTTCGGGTTGAAATTTTCAAAAATGTAGTCAAAAATTTCAAAATAGCCTGTTTTTTGCGATTTGTTGTGCGAAATAATTTTTTCAGCATACTAACATGTGGTATATTCGGAATCAGCGTAAAATTTCCTATAGGAATATGTATCAAGTTTTCAAAAATTTCAAAGTTGAAAAATCAGTCAAAAATCGATTATCGAAGATTTCTTCAAAAATTCGCTCATGGGGTCATGCTGCATGACTGGACTTTTTCATAATTGCTATTCTGTAAATTTTAATTTTTTTCTTTTAGCGAATTTTTGAAGAAAATTAAGCTATTGCACTTGCCTTAGAAATTGTAGAATGTGAATTTTTGAAAAACTTTTATGCAGAAATCCGTTGAAGGCTATTCTGAATCATATTCTGAAGTTTAATGCATTTTTTATGTATGTATGTATGTATATATGTATGTGTATATGTATATATGTATGTGTTATTCCAGACGATAACTGTCCGTAGAATTGTGCTAGAAACTTCTAACAAATTTTAAAATGTTAAGGACACAAAACGAAAGTTTAAGTTCGTTGGCCAGCATGATCGGATTACATCTTCGGGTTGAAATTTTCAAAAATGTAGTCAAAAACGTCAAAATAGACTGTTTTTTGCGATTTGTTGTGCGAAATAATTTTTTCAGCATACTAACATGTGGTATATTCGGAATCAGCGTAAAGTTTCCTATAATAATATGTATCAAGTTTTCAAAAATTTTAAAGTTGAAAAATCAGTCAAAAATCGAAATAATGCCGTTCGCTAGTTGTAAAAATTGGTAATATTTTCATGAAACATTGTCCAAATTCAGATCTTCAAAAATTCGCTCATGGGGTCATGCTGCATGACTGGACTTTTTTTGAATTGATGGCATTGTACTATGCTCTACCCGCTGGATGATTTTAGGATCTGCCAGTTTACACAAGTTCCTTTGCACTTTTTAACTGGCAGGCGTATGTTTACTCACAATAAGTATTTGTATTTTTTTTATATATTTATTTCATATGCCAATAAATGATTCTATTCTAAAAAAATTGATAAACGCGAAAGCGATAGTGAGAAAGCTAAATTGCCATCTACAGAACGATGGTATTGTTACAGCAATAGTGAAAAATTGAGAAGTTTGAACCAGATCAACCTTGCAAGAAAGGAAACAAGCAGCTAAAAATATCGGAAGCTTAAAAAGAACGTTGGAGTTACGTCTCGTTTGGAAATTATCGATCGGGTCGGAGGGAATAAAAGGCTAAATAAATTCCCGTCACTGGACGCTTCACGAAAACATCTTTCAAAAAGCTTTTTACTTGTGGCCGAGATTTTCATTCGATTTCATTCAAGAGGAACGAAAAAAGGGCGGACAAAACGGATGATTCTGTAGATGGTTGATGACGGTGAGGGGGTGGGGGTCCAGGAAACGGGGAGGGGACCCAGGAAAGGGGGTGAGGGAACCCAGGAAACGGGGAGGGGAAGCGTTTCCTTGACAAATGTGGGGCCCCGGTGAGTGAGGGTGACGGAGTGGGGGTTGAAGGGGGTCGTCCGAGGAACGGGATAGAGTCGTAGAAAAGAGAAAGGGGATGGGAAAGGCCCTTGAGCTGTCTGGAGATAATCCGTTAGAAAAGATCCCAATGGTCGCTGGAAGTGAACAGGGCAGGGGAAAGGGATGGCAGGGGGGAATGAGGGTGGAAGGGAGAAGAATTTACGACTCGAAGATAAAAATATCAAGCAGGAGGGCTCCTGGAAAACCCTCCGGACCCCGAAAGTTTGTTCCTTTCTGTACCTTAACCCTTAAAAGGTCCTGTCCGCCTCGTAGATCGCTTCAGTTTGATGCGGCGGGAGGGGTGGTGGGCAGGCTTAAGTGGGGGTGGAGGTCGGCCGCTTTCTCTACGGCCATCAGTTGGGTTACCTACTGGAATTCCCCTCGCGACAACTTTATCTTTCGGAAAAGAATCCCAAACAAAGTATACTACGAGGAGATAGGAGAAATGTCTCATGTATTCCAGCAATGAAATAAATTGTTATAGAGAAAGAAACATGTATCTATGTCATACATTTAGCTATAAGGAGATATCTGTATGCAGACTTGAGTAGCAACATTTTAAATAGTAAAGAAATTACACCAATAAAACTGCTAAAGTAGAATACATTCTTACGTAGATCTTGACAAAAATAACACATAACAACGCCACAACAGAACCCTGAGAGAGAGAGAGAGAGAGAGAGAGAGAGAGAGAGAGAGAGAGAGAGAGAGAGAGAGAGAGAGAGAGAGAGAGAGAGAGAGAGAGAGAGAGAGAGAGAGAGAGAGAGAGAGAGAGAGAGAGAGAGAGAGAGAGAGAGAGAGAGAGAGAGAGAGAGAGAGAGAGAGAGAGAGAGAGAGAGAGAGAGAGAGAGAGAGAGAGAGAGAGAGAGAGAGAGAGAGAGAGAGAGAGAGAGAGAGAGAGAAGAGAGAGAGAGAGAGAGAGAGAGAGAGAGAGAGAGAGAGAGAGAGGGAGAGAGAGAGAGAGAGAGAGAGAGAGAGAGAGAGAGAGAGAGAGAGAGAGAGAGAGAGAGAGAGAGAGAGAGAGAGAGAGAGAGAGAGAGAGAGAGAGAGAGAGAGAGAGAGAGAGAGAGAGAGAGAGAGAGAGAGAGAGAGAGAGAGAGAGAGAGAGAGAGAGAGAGAGAGAGAGAGAGAGAGAGAGAGAGAGAGAGAGAGAGAGAGAGAGAGAGAGAGAGAGAGAGAGAGAGAGAGAGAGAGAGAGAGAGAGAGAGAGAGAGAGAGAGAGAGAGAGAGAGAGAGAGAGATTGAGAGAGAGAGAGAGAGAGAGAGAGAGAGAGAGAGAGAGAGAGAGAGAGAGAGAGAGAGAGAGAGAGAGAGAGATTTATACATACAGACACACACATTCACACAGACAGACAGACACGGAACCAACTTTTTCAGAATGGTCTAAAACGTAAAATGCGAGTGGGAATTTTGAATTCGGAGGTCAAAAATTGTTTTCCCCCCGAAAGTGAAAACAATGCTTCCGCTACCTTTATGTAGACTCGGAAGTAATAAGTACAGGTATCTCTTGAAAAACTGGAGGACCTCATAGACTATGACGTAACAAGTGCTTACGAGCGTCGTAACACACAAGTTATCACAATTCCTTCACAGGTTGAGACTCGTGAGCAGTCACTTGGGTGGGCAGCCTTTCCATGTCGATGGTTTGGGGGGGTTGTGAGGGTATGAGTAGATTCAGGCGGCTTTCACACTGGTTAGACACAAGACATCAGACCAGTAGACACGCGACTTGAAACATAAGACAAGTCATTTCTCACACAACAGACATGTGCTTTTTGT
This sequence comes from Adelphocoris suturalis, assembly GCA_030762985.1. Taxonomy (NCBI): domain Eukaryota; kingdom Metazoa; phylum Arthropoda; class Insecta; order Hemiptera; family Miridae; genus Adelphocoris; species Adelphocoris suturalis. The sequence goes on from CM061042.1 coordinate 117,091,645, forward strand.
ATTATTTAGTCAAGTTAGCCCTCTTGTCGTCGGTGTTATCACTCAAAATGGTTGAATTAAATTTTTGGGCCACCGACTTCCATGATCTATCTTGCTCCTCTCTCTTTGAATATTCTGCTGCTGTCACATCATACAACGCCCGATATTCTTCTATCGCCTTGACAAATATGATATTGAATTGTTCTGTGTCCGGCAACATCGTCAAAACGCGAAAAAAATAGACAACGAAGGAAACGAGGTACGAGGAACAACACTCTGTTTATGGAAGCGAAGTGCTGGACACTAAGTAACAGAAAAATGTGAATCACACAAAACGACTAGAGAAGCGTGTTTTGGGAGCCTGGAACCCAGGGACGTCTGCAATTGCAGATAATACTAACCCACAATGTAATGAGACCTGCCCCGAATTCCAACCTGCCAGATCTCTTCAAACTCTTGTTTTATGTTTCAAGAAGACATGAAGCACGTGTCTCTTCAGTGTGAAAGCTCTCATACATTTCAATGGGTTGGCTTTGGAAGAAGTGTGTCGCGTGTCTACTGGTCTGATGTCTGATGTCTCGTGTCTAACCAGTGTGAAAGGCTATTTATTACTCTCATCATTTATTAGTTCCTCCAAGCGCTTTCGCCTCATTAGGCCTCGTCAGGGAGCTACAATATATAGAGAGACAACAGGCATATGATAAGTTCTATGGTAATTTATGGTAAGTTCTAGTTTAACAGTTATGACGTTGTGATATGGTTATTATATACATATTTGTTATAAGTTCTAGCTATAAACAGATGGAACCAAACCTAGTAAAAATAAGTCACTAAAGGTGGTACAGTGTTATGAAATGGTCAACTTACTTTATGATTATGTAGTGTTGTAATACATCGTTTATGCATATTATGTCTATAAGTATCGATTAATGGCACCCTGTAATAAAATATATAATATGAGTACAATATTAGTAGGAATGCTATCAGCTTTACGTCATGTTTTATAGTTATTAATGTTTCTACTCACCGCTGCTTGAGGAAATGTATCACAAGGACTTACCTATTGTGTAGTTGGGTTTAAAATGGTTCGTTATCATTACTTTATAGTAACGTCCGGGGTAATATATAAATTAAAATCGGTATATATTGAGATAGCACACCTCGTGGGAAATAATTTTGCATTGATTAGAGCTAGGGATTGAAAAAGGTTATCATAATGTGCCTTTTATATCAGCTACTTCTGCCTAGGTGGTGATTGTGGTCACAGTGTGTGTGAGGTTTAATAAGTTATGTTGATGAGATTGGCTTGATTGCATTTCTACTTTATAGTAATGTTGGTATATGCTGTAGGTAGCTAAATTATGATTATTCGTAATATATGGTGGGGGTATTTAATTGTACATATTGATCAGGTATTCTAAAATTATGTTAGTTATAGAGATATAGATTATTACTAGGTTTTAGGTTTGGAGATTTTCTTAAAAAGTCGTATGAATTGTTCTCCTAGGTGTTTTATTTCTTTTTGCTTATTCATACATCTGTAGTTGTTTTTTAAGATATGTATATTTTCTATAATTTTTCCCTTAATTGTAGAGGGTTCGTAGCCAAGTGATTTGACATTGCTGAAATCAGCCTTATGTTTGTTTTAACTGCAGTGGTAGTCTGTAGCTCTTTGTTGCTTATCATTATTTATATTGTAGTCGTGGCCTGTCATTCGTTTACTAAGTTTTGATAAGATTCGCCTATGTATATATTGTTGCAGTCTTGGCATGGTAGAGAGTATATATTATTTCTAGTGTTGAGTAGTGGTTCTTCATCTTTCAGTTTAGGTAGGTATTTTGAGATTTTATGCTCGTGAGCAATAGAATGTAATCACAGGTTTTCATAGGTAAACTAAACACATACGAGTAGTATATTACATTTGGAACATGAGTTCACAGGAGATGGAGTGATGCCGTTACATGAAGATGCTGCGAACTCATAAATTTAATTGTACGTTAAGACGCCCGAGGTCGAATCTCTAAGTCAACGCCGTTATGGGGAGGATAACGAATGAATCACATCCCCGAGCCCGTGCTGATGTTCGCGAGTATCGGGTTGTGTATCCTTAGCTCTCCGCGGTATTAATAACGGTTGTTTACTGAGAAGGCGGTACGCGAGGGGGAGACATTGGATTGCTAATGGCGCTCCGGGAGGTTCCAGGACGGTTCGAGGCTTCTCCGGGAGCGTCATTAACTTGATAACGTAATGAAGATGACGTTGATTCAAGGGAACCTTGTCAGTAGGGCGGTGTCAGACAATGGTATAACCTCTTCCCATTGACTGGAGATGATCAGAACACCCCCCTGTTCTATCCTCATCTCTTGTTCTACCTTGAGAAAGCGAACATCATCACGGATCCTCTTCCTTCTCCTCTGTCACACACCCGAAACTCGTTGCCTATTCAAACCCCGCTGTTTTCGTCGCCTTTGCCTCCAGTCTGTCTCTTCCTAACCGCCAGAAACCCTCAGATGAGGTTCTGATAGATTGCGCCGCCTTTTGTGTCCGCGGTGATGACAGATGGAGGGCAAACGGCTCTCAATTCCCCACAAAAGGTGAGATCCGGGGTATATTCCTACCCAGCTCATTGTAACTCTCCGTAATCTATCTATATCTATATATATATATGAAAATCAATTGCTGTTCATTAGTCTCGCTAAAACTCGAGAACGGCTGGACTGATTTGGCTAATTTTGGTCTTAAATTATTTGTGGAAGTCCAGAGAAGGTTTAAAAGGTTTAAAATTTCAAATCTTCCCCATAGGGGGTGTTTTAGGGGTGGAGGGGGGAATGGGGTATCTTTGGCATCACTGAACAAACTGACGATTTGATTGTCGAGCATATAGATGGATGTATGTTCTAGGAAAATTCCCTATGAATTATATCGCGATTGGTGGAGTGATAAATATAGCGCTGGCGCAAACCTAAAATTGTTGCAGACAAAACTCCGATACTAATGGACCAATATTTATAACATTTTCATGGATTGTGCGGTTAATCTCCTAGACGTTTCCTTATAAATTTCATTGCCGATGGAGTAATATTAGTCTGTGTGCATGTGTTCATTTCTTATAACGTCGACTTTTCAATTACTGCTACTCGCCTTGTTCTTCAACTGATTCTATACGTCCACGTTGCAATGTGTGAAGAAGCTATACTTCCCACCCAACTTGGCAGACATTTTTTGAAATATATCACCGATCTCATCTATGGAGTTCTTTCTATCTTCTCAGCTATATTTATGACTGTCTAATGGCTTTGTTATAATATTTGAGAAAACTCTACATCTCCTATCAACCAGGCAGAAGTTTTAATTTAATCGTTAAAACCTGTTATGGATTACTTACAACTGTACTTGAAGGATATTTATTATTCCACAAGAAATTTAAAACTGGATTTTTGAGGGTACAGTGAAGTTTTGAGGCCAGTCCAGGTTACTGCCCACTGATATCAGCAGGGAGTGGACGGTAATTGGTGGTCTCACGCTCTCTTGCGCACCTCCAATCATGAGCACAATGATCAGAGGATCAGTGGGAAGAGAGCATCACTCGCTTTCGGGGAGACGGTTTTAATTATAAAACGCTGAACATCCCCTCACCCGATACCACAGCAACGTCGTACTACCTAATAAACAACCTCAAATTGGCACAAGTATGCGAGTACATACCAGCACACAGAAGCCACTCCTATATAAGAGCAAAATACGTCTCCGTAAAACACACGTGATCAGACTTCTCACTTGGTAATGGAGAAAATTACAGCGCTCCCACTCATCAACGCGTTCATCGTTGGCGGATCCCCTTTCGCTTCCGAACTTATTGAAATTTTACACAAGGTTGGTCTACCGATCTGACGCAGAAGCTACATTTCGAACTTTCCTACTAGAACACAGACTAGCTCACTCTGATACCAGAAATCAAATGCGAGGCTTCACACTAAACGGAAAAACTTAGTTATGACTAAAATGTTCACGTCCAACAATGACTAATTTTCTGGTATATTCACGGTGTCCATCTATGAATCTATAGTTAAAGAGCACGTCGCGGGTATAAATCAAGTGAGCGGTGTAACCTTTCCATAATCTTGTTGAGAAAATTTTCAAAGACAAGTTGTGGATAACATTAAATTAGGCACCCAAATTCTGATCATTGAAGAAAACCAAGTCCTGAATAAAACTGGGGAGACAGCGGTGTGACGAGATCGCAACAAAAATTTTGGAACACCTAACCAAACTCGAAAATTTGGTCATCAATTACGGGCATTTTTTTAACCTAAAACTAGATTTTTCTGAATTCTGATGAATCTTAGAGATCTGGGAGTGGTCGCAATCGTCTCAACGCTTAAAATAAAAAAATAAATAAATAAATGCATATATATATATGCACCATGCATATATATATATAAATATATATATATATATATATTATATATATATAAGGAATACAGTATATATATATATACGTTGTGGTAAAATTATATATATATATATATATGACGGTAAAATCAAGGATTCTGTTCTCTGATGTATGAAACGGATTTGTAGGGGGTCCCCGATCTTTCCTACGCACTTTTAAAATTTCGAAGGCATCTGAATAGCTCATTATTTCTTCGAAAATTCGCTAAAAGGGAGAATTGATGAGTTTGGTTCATAATTTTGTGACTGTCAAAGAAACACGAATGTTCTGATCATCTTCTAAAATGAATTTGTTGGTTTAATTCGAAGATTATTAGATTTCAAAACATATAACTTACCCAAGTATTGCATGGATTACAGAGACAGCTTTCCCCTATATCTAGGTTTGGTTTTACTATGATTTGGATGAGAGCAGTGAACATGAAGTTAGTGATTTCACTAATTGTGACCCCTCCATAATGACCTCATATAATAGTGCAACGAGCAACCACCACCCTCTTCCGACGGAACCATCCAACCATCATGAAGTATATGAACTGTTTTTACAAAGATCTACGGGAATGGGTTCGAAAAACGAAGATTGAATACCCCCCCCCCTCACCACTCAATCACTACAGAATTTAAATATTCCAGAAGAAAGAGGGACCGAAAACTAAATACTTCTAGAAAAATATGGAAACAATAAAAAAAATTTAAAAATCACAAAAATCGGCCAGTAGTGCAGTTTATTTCCCTCCCCCTCATCCCACCACACAAACAATTCATCTGACTATCATCAACATGAAACCTCCGTATTTCAGGACATCAAACCAAAAAGTTTAAGAAAAACCCAAATGATCATAACATAAACATATCATAAATGAGCTGGATCACCACCACTGATCATTAAAAAAATCATGAAAGTCAGACAATAAAAGTAAAAACGCAACGATTTATCAGTATTACCCCTATATTAACCTTCTTCCATAATTGAGTTGGAATATAATGAAATATATATCTTAATGCTGCAATTCCAGTATAATATTTATTTTCGAAAACAACTAGAAAAGAACTAATCACCCAAAATCCGTGGAATCGTTTCCAATCGCAGAGACGTATTTAGAAATAGTATATTTGCCATGAATTTGAATATGACTATTGAATTTTCGCATAATTTTTAATGCTCATATTCTCTTAAAACGTGTAAACGAAAAATATTAGGAGAGAAAACTCAAAATTCACTCGGAATTTTGTGTGCTCTCGTTCACGAATGAAAGAATAATAATATACGAAAATAATATTTACGGGTCTTTGGTAGAAGTCTGTTCAATATTTGTTTACAAATCCGCGCTCAAGTACATCAACTCAATCCCCATTCACGGTAAGTCGATTGAGGAATGGGCTTCAAATATGTTCTCCATCGCTCCATCTTTTATTGAATACTGTTTCGTTGGAATAGGCGTAATCGGATTTATACTTGGATCCGCGACGGAAGTATTTCTATGCAGAAAGAACAACAAGAAAATCTCCGTAATTGAATGGAGTTAGCGTTGTATTTCCCGGATGAAATCCTTTCGACTCCGTGAAAACAGCTCAATATCGAAGAGTTCGAGTGATAGGAACATAATAAGGTGATGATGGCGAGGGTTGATGATTAGATTAGAGTCACCTCAACAAGTTGCTGTGTTCAGGAATTCAACACTCGCTAAGGTGTTCCCACCTCGTATGGGATGAGAACTCGAACTGAAGGCATTTTTTCTGAACCTTCCAAAAATCTCATTTCACCGCGAACCCTCACGCCAAGTACTTGCTTTGTCATTCGCCTGCTCGATGCTTGTTGCGTTATCGTTTTCCACATCTCTTTAGTTCCTCGCTTGCGTTGCACTTTATTTACGTCATGAATCCTAATAGAATAGCGAGGCTCTTCCTAGGAAATTCTGATTCAGAATCAGAAGTGTATGCTTCCATTGCCTATTGGGAGTGGGTCCTTAGATGAGATGAGATTTGGAGGAGTTAGATGAGCAGAAATTTGACGCGGATTGAGTCGTGCCTTTCGATGAAGCAGCATGGGTACAACACTTGTATTTTGTATCTTCTAATATTTGAGCAGTGGCGTAATTTGAGGAGGGGAGGGTGGGCAGAGCCCCCCCCCCCCCTCACGATCACAGAGGATGTAGAAGATCTTCTTGAAACGGATGCTGCGTGAACAACAATTAATAATTTCACGTAACTAACGTCAGTACCAATTACAGTAAGTTCGAGAATGCAACCCGCAAAACACGCCTGTTATGTGGGTCCAGTTACCTAGCAACTTAGAACGCTCCTCCAAGGCTGGTTCCAGGGAGGGCCGAACGCCGTGGATAATATAATTCCCCATCCAACAGAAGCGAAATAACTACAGTGAAAATAATGGTATGTTGAATACTATAAAGTGTGGATACTATAAACTATGGTGAACCTATGTCGTTCCCCCTCTTCGCTTTGGGCTCGCCCATTCTCATTCCCCTCTAGAAGCCATAAGTCATTTTGCCCCTCTCTCACTGCCCCTAACTTTCTCCGATTCACGTTCGATTGATCGATTCAATGCAGTAGCATCGATTGCGTCCTTCTTTCCATCAATAAGTTTTCTAACTCATACAAGTCTTCAATACTGTCCCTGATTTTTGGTATGAGTCCCAGTAGAAGTAAGTTACGGTAAAATAACATTAATAGAATATAACACGGACTAAACATGTCTGTGCTGTGGTGATTGAAATATCCATAGTCGAATGGAAACGATTGAAACAATCGATATCTGATCCAACCGATAAATGATTGTACCATAACCTTCAAGCCGGCTTCGGTTTGTTTACCTTTTGTGATGTCAATCGTCGATGTTCAATGCCCTGTATCCTGTATTTTATTTCGTGGTAATTGGCATACAATGTGTAACTTAAAAGAAATCGTATTCAGTGTAAAAGAGAGTGCAAAAGTTACGAGTTATGAACCCCTTGGAGAGATACATTCTCATAGGTATACAAACACGATTGGATTGGAAGCGGTAAGTCAATGATAAGCCTAGTGCTCCCAAGTTCATGAGCATTTTCATATAGCGAGACAGATTTGGTTTGGTAAGAATGTTTTTTTGTGTCCACCAAGAGAAGGTTTAATTACCTTAATTTTCAGATTGTAAGGTTATGCTGTAAAATTAATAAAGTATGCCTGCTCTTCCCTATTTATTTCCCTACATGATTACGTTCATTTTCTCTCGGTAGATAGGTAGGTATAATACATAGGAGTAGATACATAGGTCGGTACATAGGACTCAAATTCAAATTAGTTCTAAAGTGATTGTTTTCGCTTTTCATTTGTCAATAATGAACCTTTGTAATCGACTAAAATTGTAACCTTTAAGTGGGACACCCTTTATAGGTGCTACAATACCCTCTTTGTGACTAGTAGTACCCACCATAGGTACATAAACGATAGTTACATATATATATAATTTTTTACTGTTGTTGTTGCCCCTCCATGATAAATGGCTTTGCTACGCCACTGTCCTGGAGTAACTATGAATGAACGTACAAATGAGGTAATGTCGCTCACATGAATAACCGTGACGAGGTTTTCACGTTACTTAAGGCGACGCTGCTAAGGTAAATTTGCTTTTAGGCTAAATATGTTAGAATGTAATCAAAATCATCCATAAAATATATAGGGAATATTTTCTTGATGAAAATGAATTCTGCGTTCGCACTTTCAGGGAAAATTGAAAGAAATCACATTGAGTCAATTCACCGACTGTCTTCGATGTTGTAAAGATTCAACGATTGGTATGTGATAGAATATTGCTCGTTATAACATATTCCAATAATGGAGAATATAAATAATTGATTTTCCTATTAATGCATCAATGTTGATTTTGGCCTATCATTTATTTATCACAAGAGGATATAATTGATTCCCCTTGGTAGCGAAGTTGAAAAGAAGGGATTATTTGTACTGCCAAGTAACTGCAATGTATTAACTACTACCAAGTAAGTTGAGTAGAGCTGGGTTGATTATTCGGCTGTACATTCTTAAACCTAAACATATTACCATTGCTGTGAGTTTTCATACTTCGTTACCTTTGTTATACACAAGACGTGTTAATAAATTAGGTAGTTGAACGAAAAGAAACACAGTCATGTTTTAAAGCCGCCCAACAATTCATCAAAACATATTTTTAGTAATGACCTAATGACGTGATACTAATGCTGTATCATATGATATAAAAACGTTATTGAGTGGCGATTGATATGAAATACGCTCTATTCTTTGTCACGCATCGTTAAAACTTCAATGGTTGAGGAACGATGTTTGAGCCCAACGTTAAACGTTGGATATTAAACTGTACCACGTTTCATAATAGGAATAGTAGTTTTGAGAATGCAAAGAAATATTATGCTTCAAATTACATTATCATATGTTTTTGGATTACATTTTGTGTTTATTCAAGTAAGTTGATGTAAATTTTTATCATTTTAAAAAGTTCTTTGTTTTTTGGGACGTCCCTCTGGAGCTATGTATTAGAAGGCAAGGCTTCGTTAATTTTTCCAGGGAGATGGGATAACCCAAGCATGACAAAAAAAGTCCCCCAAGGTGGGTGGGCAGTATAGCTTCATCACACATTGTAACACAGACGTATAGAATTAGTTGAAGAATGAAGTACGAGTCAACGTGATTGATAAATAGGTGTTATAAAAAAATTAACGTTTGAGCATGCGCACAGAATAATATCATTCCAACGTGATCCAATTTATTGCATAGGGGATCCTCTAAAAGCTAAACCGTACAATCCTTGAAATTTTCATATAAATAGGTCCATTAGTCGCGTAGATTTTTCTGTGTCAATCAATTTTAGTATTGCGCATGCGCTATAGTTATTTCTCCACCAGTCGTGATATAACTCATGAAGAATTTTCCTGGAAGACATACCCATCTACTCCCCGAGTTTGAACGAAATCTGAGAAACAGATTATAAGGAATTGACGTTAAATAAATCAACATTCGCGCATGCGCGATGATTAATATTGTATCAATCGCAGAATAAATTATAGGGCGTTTTCCTAGAACATATACCCACATACCAACTGAGTTTGAACGAAATCGAACCAGCGCATAATGAGATATTGGCGTTACAAGAGATACACGTCTGCGCATGCGCACAGGCTACTGTTGAGTCCACGGCATAGAAAGTTTTGGGAGACCATCTAGAAACTAACCCTCACAAGCCCTGAAAATTTCATTGGAATCGGACTAAAACCTGGTATAGTATTGGGGATGACAAGGGTTTACCACAGACAGACGGACGGATAGGCTGGCAGACATCAGCCAAGATAGACAGACAGACAGAAGAAACGGAACCAGAATTGATTAGCAAGCTCGGAAACGCAAAAAGCTAGTGGAAATTTGGATTTTGGGGGGCAAACATTTTTTCAACTTCAATCCCGAAGAGTTCATGAGTAACTGAGACCAAAACGTTGTGATCTGCATGAAATCGTGATGATAATGGTTTAGTCGTGATGTAATTGAGTCCATAAAGCTTTGATGTATATGTAAATATGATGATATAGGTAATAATGATAAAATATCTGGGTCTATACAACGCTCTGATCCGTAGTAAAAGAGATCATGATATGATAGCATTCGCGAGCTTTGGCTTATCTAATAAAAATCGCTGTGATCTGAATAGAATCGTGTTGATAATAGTTTAGTCGTGATCTAATTGAGTCCATAACGCTTTGATGTGTATGAAAATCTGATGAGAATGTTTCGGTCGGGCTGTGATTTATCCGGGTCTATTCAACGCTTTGATCCGTAGTAAGAGATCATGATATGACGGTTTTCGATGATCTGTTGCTTTTCTCAGACAAAAGCGCTGTGTTCTGTATGAAATCATGAAAAACTATTACTGGGATTTCAGTTACCACAATATTCCCGTACTCTCTCTATTTTTTAATTTTATTTTTTCAACCATTCGAAATGGTCCTAAATATTAAAGACCTTCAATCACCTATCAAAGAGTAAACGGCTCGCGTAATATGATAAGCAATCTTGACAAGCAATATAATGGGATGGAAAATGATCTAGAACATTTATTTTCGAGTATAAAAGCATAGGATGGATGATGTTCGTCTTAAATCGGCTGTAGATAATGAGGACTTTATGAGAGGAAGGGTATTAAGCCATTTGTTACTAAATTTTAGCGAATTTTTGAAGAAAATTAAGCTATTGCTCTCGCCTCAAAATTTGTAGAATGTGAATTTTTGAAAACTTTTTATGCAGAAATCCGTTTCAGGCTATTCTGAATCATATTCTGAAGTTTAACGCATTTTTTTATGTATGTATGTATGTATGTATATATGTATATATGTATATATGTATGTGTCATTCCAGACGATAACTGTCCGTAGAATTGTGCTAGAAACTTCAAACAAATTTTAAAATGTTAAGGGCACAAAACGAAAGTTCAAGTTCGTTGGCCAGCATGATCGGATTACATCTTCGGGTTGAAATTTTCAAAAATGTAGTCAAAAATTTCAAAATAGCCTGTTTTTTGCGATTTATTGTGCGAAATAATTTTTTCAGCATACTAACATGTGGTATATTCGGAATCAGCGTAAAATTTCCTATAAGAATATGTATCAAGTTTTCAAAAATTTCAAAGTTGAAAAATCAGTCAAAAATCGAAATAATGCCGTTCGCTAGTTGTAAAAATCGGTAATATTCTTCAAAAATTCGCTCATGGGGTCATGCTGCATGACTGGACTTTTTTTACGAGGACTTCCTCTCTTTGGTTTGGAGACTTGTTTATGTGCGGCTGAACGTGTCCATTGTTGATCTCGTATGTTTACAATGTACATTCGTGTGTTTGATCAATTGTATTTATATATTTGTTGCCGTGTTAATTTTGATTATACTTACTCAGTTTCGTATTTTGCTCCTTTTGATAGTTTCTTTTAGCGAATTTTTGAAGAAAATTAAGCTATTGCTCTCGCCTCAAAATTTGTAGAATGTGAATTTTTGAAAAAATTTTATGCAGAAATCCGTTTCAGGCTATTCTGAATCATATTTTGAAGTTTAACGCATTTTTTTATGTATGTATGTATATATGTATGTATGTATGTATGTATGTATGTATGTATGTATGTGTCATTCCAGACGATAACTGTCCGTAGAATTGTGCTAGAAACTTCAAACAAATTTTAAAATGTTAAGGACACAAAACGAAAGTTCAAGTTCGTTGGCCAGCATGATCGGATTACATCTTCGGGTTGAAATTTTCAAAAATGTAGTCAAAAATTTCAATATAGCCTGTTTTTTGCGATTTGTTGTGCGAAATAATTTTTTCAGCATACTAACATGTGGTATATTCGGAATCAGCGTAAAATTTCCTATAAGAATATGTATCAAGTTTTCAAAAATTTCAAAGTTAAAAAATCAGTCAAAAATCGAAATAATGCCGTTCGTTAGTTGTAAAAATCGGTAATATTTGCATGAAACATTGTCCAAATTCAGATTGTCTTTAAATTTACAAGATTAATAAAGTATGAAGTATAATAAAGTATGAGTACCTCCTAATTATTTTTAATAATTTGATTCCATGTTTGTCCATCAAAATCATAAAATACAATTTCTCAACACGATCAATAGCGACTGAAATGTCTAAGATTTCTTCAAAAATTCGCTCATGGGGTCATGCTGCATGACTGGACTTTTATGATAACATGACAATATTATTTTCAATCGAAATTTTTAGGACCACCTAAGTTTTTTATCCCGACTATGGACTATGTGTTTTCGGCAAATAAAACGTATTTTATTTTATTTGCTTACTATAAAAACGCTTCTAAGCGATTATACTAGCACACTATTCATACCAAGATGGTTGCTAAGATTGTTAGCATCGTTTTATTTGTTGCGATTGTCGTGATGATCGGTATAGTTCAATGTAAAGCTCCTCATTCTGGCTTGCCGAACTTTGGGGCGCCATGTGAGTATCCGTGTTTGAGCCTTGCACCTTAACTACACACTATGTTGTTTTGAATAACACTGCGTAAAGTGCTGGATCATTAGGCATCAGGTTGTTAGGGCAATGCACGGAGGCGGGTTGTCCCATGTTTAAAATACATTCAGATCATTCAATAGTGATTAAATTTACACATTATTAGTTCACTATGGTTACTTAGCAATATTAGTTTATAACTTAGCGTAATAAATCAGCTTCCCTTGACGCTACAGAGGCTTAAGGATTCTGTGATGTGATAAAATGAGAGCATTCCGAAAAGTGGATAACGATTTTCCTGTTCGGAAAACTAAGGGAGTAACGGATAGGTTGTACCTGAAAATCAACAAAAAATAAAATTTTCGTCGTGACGTGACGGTCGAAAATAAATGGAAACGTCCGGTTAATCAACATTAAGTGAAAAAAACTTCAAATGTCCTAGAAATGTATATGGGAAACAAAAGTATCGGGCTGGCAGATCTTACGAATGCAGTTATTGCTAGAGTCATCAACACTATCGTGGAGAAGGACGTGATAAATTTTGTAGGAAGGGCTCGTAAGTCAGAAAGATTTATACGTGGTATTAGATTTAACATGCAATAAATATGTTTCCATCTTGAAGGATGCTTCTATGATCGGTGATTACGAGAGCCAGAGCGGACTGCTTAAATTTAAATTTCCTGCGTCATTGATCGGACCGGGTTTTCAATTGTGCTGTGTGCAATACGAATAAGTGGGAGGATTTGACCCACTATTTAGTAATGAAGACATGTTTTTTTAAACATAGAACATGTTTTTGCCATCATAACCCGGCCAAAAATGAGACAAAGTTACCGTTACGTAATATTTAGTGCGTTACGCTTCTATTTTCTGATGATTATCACTTACAACCAAATTGTTGCTACGGAACTGTATCTTAGGCATTTATCATCTTACAAGAATCTTTTGTCAGTCGTTGGACATTGTAATACTGCTTATATGTGTGGGAAAATTTTGTTTACTTACTACTATTAGGACAATAACGGACACGGCTTCAATTGCTGAAGTTAGCTCATTTGGTATCAAACATTTGTAAATTACACTTGCAGAATAAATCTGGTTGTAAAAACCCTAAGTCTCATTCAAAGCGACTGAAAACAGTGGATTAGTTTTGTTGCAACTGGTATCTATGAATGACTACAACTTTATTAGCGATAGTACATTGCCTGCTCTTCATTGCCCTAGAGATTTAAACGGTAGGAAAAGTTTTGCATATTAAGGTGAAAAATAAAGGAAATACGAGGAAACAGTGTGTATACGCATGTACAAACAAAAAATCTAGGGCAGTTAAATAAATGTTGAGGTAACTGTATATAATATATGGCGCCACCTCCAATCGTTTTGATATTAACATATATTGTAGTGGAAAGGTATAGAAATATAAAGAGATAGTATTTGAATGCCGGAAACATGTTTGAGCCCGTGAAAGATAAGCAGAGATATCATACACTTCATTCTGACCTACATGTCCGACTAATCTGTATTTTTACTAAGGGATTGACTACTTGATGTTATGTAATTTTGAGATGCGAGCTTGCGAGCATCCAGACCACCAAGAACGCAGAATGCTGTGGATAGGTTGGTGGTCTGGATGCTCGCATCTCAAAATTACATAAAATCAAGTAGTCAATCCCTTAGTAAAAATACAGATTAGTCGGACATGTAGGTCAGAATGAAGTGTATGATATCTCTGCTTATCTTTCACGGGCTCAAACATGTTTTCGGCATTCAAATACTATCTCTTAATATTTCTATACCTTTCCACTATAATATATGTTAGTATCAAAACGATTGGAGGTGGCGCCATATATATTGTATACAATTACCAATGTTGACAACTGGGAATATACTTTGTCTTGCTGAAATTCTTAAAGCATACTAGCCGGTGACCGGTGCGTCGCACGGGCCCACAAGCACGGGTCAGTAGGCGCTTAGACTACTAAAATGACCATATCCAGATCGCGTTCGTTGCTAAGGAGGCTGCATGCCAAATCACAGCATAGAAAGTAGCAAAAAAGAAAAAAAAAAGCTTGAGGAGAAGGTTTAGGAGCTACTCAGCTGATCCTTGCCCTTGGCATCGTAAGGTAGAGGTCCTGCGGAGGCTAAATGACAAATTATACATTCATATAACGAAAAGCATGGAAATTAGCTGATCAAGATATAGGACCGTAATATAGCCAAAGAGTCATCAAATGAAGAGCCCTATCAAATTTCAACTTCCCGAGGTTAAGAGGAGAGAATTTAGGTCTTTCAGCTGATGAGGAACGACACCATCATTTATAGTCTCTTAATGACCCAGAGGGTTTCCCTGTCAAATTTCAACTTCCTAGGGTGAACAGAAAAGAATTTGGGAAACTCAGCTGTTCATGGAAGACCCCATCATTTCAATCGTCTCTTGATGGCCAATGAATCGTCCCGCGCTTCGCACGAAATATTAAATTCCCGTTCATCACCTATCAATAATGCAATACATGCTTCACTCGGAACACCCGTAGCAACCCGTCAAGGCCTCTCCACTTTCCGCTTACAAACTGCCTGTTAGCAACCATAATAAAAAAAGGTCGAGAACAAAACAAACCGGTGTCGAACGGCAGCACTGCTTATGAAGTAGAAGGACGTTTTGGAGGTTCAGACTTAGCCTATGTAGTGCGCAAGAACCCGCTGATTATTTTACGACCGCTCCTGTCAGAATCGGTCCAGCCGTTTAGCCGTATATTGGGAACATACATAGAAACATAAATAGAAACAGACTTTGAGTTTTATTTGTACTTGAGGATTAAGGATGCACCTGAATATTAGTCATTTATTATGTTCTTCCTGTTACGCCACAATGTATGTTGTAGCCCTCACCGTAATTACTCTGAAATGATTAATTGTTTGTGCCAAATGGTTCTTTCTTGTTTTTAGGTAAGGGACCACCACCACCTTGCCCGGACAAAAGTTGGATTGTGTGTTGGTTTGGTAAAATGGCCTGCGACGACTTAGATCGTGCGCATGATATCACCTATTGGAATAATTAAAAAAAAATTCGTTTTAGTGTTTGGATTGTTTTAGAATGTACTGTAACTGAATAAATTACTCCAACATACATGGAACGATGTTCAGTTAATATCAATCAGAAACTTACATCACCCTCTTCTCCATGGTGAGGGTTGGGTCCAGTTGATGCAGCTTTTCTCCCATTTTTATTAATCTTACCATTCGTATGTAAGACCTATTTCGAAAACTTTGCATGTATGAGCAGCAAAATCCCCCTCCACAATGAATACGTTCAGGGCAAACTTTATTTAGTTCCAGATAAAAGTAAAAGTTTTGAAGGATTTAGACTCATCATTGAAAAGCAAAATCGAGTTAAGGCCGGTTTATAGATTGTCTACATTAACTACAGGATAGCTATACTGAATATACTCCAGCTAAACTCCAGATAAAGAATGTAAGTCGTTAATCAATGTCGAATTACCTAGCGGATAAAATCATCCCTCAGATAAATTCTGTCTGGCAGATCGCGCCGATAGCATCCTCATTGGTGTCTATAGGCGACACAATAAGTGCGATTTACACACGTAGCTACCACGTAGTAGAGTTGGAGGTACATTTTCTTCATGAATTGAATGCTAACAAGCTTGGCAAACAAGAACCCACAACACTTGCTTCATTTGCAGTTGCTATTTGCTTCATTTCTAGAGTGAGAAATACATACACAAATTGTGATATTGCAACCTGAATTACTATGAATGAGTTATTGTGATCAGTAAGTTGTGAACCCCCATAAGCCCTGAAAATTTCATTGGAATCGGACTGAAACCTGGTATAGCCTTGTTTAGCCTGGTATAAACCCGGTTGAAAAGAAGGGAATATTTGTACTGCCAAGTAACTGCAATGTATTAACTACTACCAAGTAAGTTAAGTAGATCTGGGTTGATTATTCGGCTGTACATTCTTAAACCTAATCATATTACCATTGCTGTCAGTTTTCATACTTCGTTACCTTTGTTATACACAAGGTGTGTTAATAAATTAGGTACCTGAACGAAATGAAACACAGTAATGTTTTAAAGCCGCCCAACAATTCATCAAAACATATTTTTAGTAATGACCTAATGACGTGATACTAATGCTGTATCATATGATATAAAAACGTTATTGAGTGGCGATTGATATGAAATACGCTCTATTCTTTGTCACGCATCGTTAAAACTTCAATGGTTGAGGAACGATGTTTGAGCCCAACGTTAAACGTTGGATATTAAACTGTACCACGTTTCATAATAGGAATAGTAGTTTTGAGAATGCAAAGAAATATTATGCTTCAAATTACATTATCATATGTTTTTTTATTACACATTGTGTTTATTCAAGTAAGTTGATATAAATTTTTATCATTTTAATAAATTCATTGTTTTTTGGGACGTCCCTCTGGAGCTGTCTTATAGGCAAGGCTTCGGTAATGTTTTCAGGGAGATGGGATAACCCAAGCATGACAAAAAAAGTCCCCCAAGGTGGGTGGGCAGTATAGCTTCATTACACATTGTAACACAGACGTATAGAATTAGTTGAAGAATGAAGTACGAGTCAACGTGATTGATAAATAGGTGTTATAAAAAAATTAACAATTCCGCATGCGCACAGAATAATACCATTCAACGTGATCCAATTTAATGCATAGGGGATCGTCTAGGAGCTAAACTGCATAATCCTTGAAATTTTCATGCAAACCAGTCCATAAGTCCCGGAGATTTTTCTGTGTCAATCAATTTTAGTATTGCGCATGCGCTATAGTTATTTCTCCACCAGTCGTGATATAACTCATGAAGAATTTTCCTGAAAGACATACCCATCTACGCCCCGAGTTTGAACGAAATCTGAGAAACAGATTATAAGGAATTGACGTTAAATAAATCAACATTCGCGCAAGCGCGATGATTATTATTGTATCAATCGCAGTATAATTTATAGGGCGTTTTCCTAGAACATATACCCACATACCAACTGAGTTTGAAAGAAATCGAACCAGAGGATGATGAGATATTGACGTTATGAGAGATCCACGTCTGCGCATGCGCACAGGCTGCTGTTGAGTCCACGGCATAGAAAGTTTTGGGAGACCATCTAGAAACTAACCCTCACAAGCCCTGAAAATTTCATTGGAATCGGACTAAAACCTGGTATAGTATTGGGGATGACAAGGGTTTACCACAGACAGACGGACGGATAGGCTGGCAGACATCAGCCAAGATAGACAGACAGACAGAAGAAACGGAACCAGAATTGATTAGCAAGCTCGGAAACGCAAAAAGCTAGTGGAAATTTGGATTTTGGGGGGCAAACATTTTTTCAACTTCAATCACGAAGAGTTCATGATTAACTGAGACCAAAACGTTGTGATCTACGTGAAATTGTGATGATAATGGTTTAGTCGAGATGTAATTGAGTCCCTAAAGCTTTAATGTATGTGAAAATATGATGATCTTGTTTCGGTCGAGCTGTGATTTATCTGGGTCTATTCAACGCTCTGATCCGTAGTAAAAGAGATCATGATATGATGGCATTCGCGATCTTTGGCTTATCTCATAAAAAACGCTGTGATCTGAATGGAATCGTGTTGATAATAGTTTAGTTGTGATCTAATTGAGTCCATAAAGCTTTGGTGTGTATGAAAATCTGATGAGATTGTTTCGGTCGGGCTGTGATTTATTCGGGTCTATTCAACGCTCTGATCCGTAGTAAGAGATCATGATATGACGGTTTTCGATGAGCTGTGGCTTATGTCAGACCAAAGCGCTGTGTTCCGTATGAAATCGTGAAAATATATTACTGGGATTTCAGTTACCACACAATTCCCGTACTCTCTCTATTTATTTATTTATTTTTTTTTTTTTTTCAATCATTCGAAATGGTCCTAAATGTTAAAGATCTTCTATCGCCGATCAAAGTGTAAACGGCTCGCGTAATATGATATGCGATCATGACAAGCAATATAATTGGCTGGAAAATGATCTTGAACGTTTATTTTCGAGGATAAAAGCATAGGATGGATGATGTTCGTCTTAAATTGGCTGAAATAGATAAAAAGGACTTTATGATAGGAAGGGTATTAAGCAATTTGTTACTACATTTTTACGAGGACTTCCTATCTTTGGTATAGAGACTTGTTTATGTTCGGCTAAACGTGTCCATCAATCCATCAATTGTTGATCTCGTATGTTTACAATGGGCATACTTGTGTTTGATCAATTGTATTTATATATTTGTTGCCGTGTTAATTTTGATTATACTTACTCAGTTTCGTATCCGTGTTTGAGCCTTGCACCTTAACTACACACAATGTTTTTTAGCGAATTTTTGAAGAAAATTAAGCTATTGCTCTCGCCTCAAAATTTGTAGAATGTAATTTTTTGAAAAAATTTTATGCAGAAATCCGTTTCAGGCTATTCTGAATCATATTCTGAAGTTTCACGCATTTTTTAATGTATGTATGCATGTATGTATGTATGTATGTATGTATGCATGTATGTATATATTATGTATGTTTGCTGAGCAGCTTTAAGGCCTTTGACACCGTAAGCCATTTTGCCCTGACCGATTGTCTTCGTGGTGTCGGGGCACCTACTCGTTTAATTGAGTATGTTGCTTGCCTGTACCAAGAAGGCGTGACGGTCCTAGAGGCACGAGGTGAGATGTCAGGGGATGTTGTCATTGGGCGCGGGGTACGCCAGGGGGATCCTCTGTCGCCACTACTCTTTAACCTGGTCGTGGACACGGCTTTGGGTAAGCTGCCAGCTGAAATAGGGTTCGATCTCGCCCCTGGGGTGCGAGTAGGTGCACTGGCTTTTGCCGATGATGTAATCCTACTCGCCGAAACCCGTGAGGGCTTGCAGATTGCCCTCAATGCCTTTGCTGAGCAGCTAGCCAGGTGTGGTTTGGTGGTTAACCCAGATAAGTGTTTGTCAGTCTCCTTGGTCCCGTCGGGTCGCCAGCATCAGGTGAAGGTGGTGGATGAGTAGTGTATTGTCATAGGACAGTCCCCCATCCCCACCCGATCGGTGCTGGAGGTTTGGCGGTACCTTGGAGTTGACTTCATGGGTGTGGCCACCATTGCCGCAAGCCGTGTGGACCTTGGTGGAGCACTAGCTCGTATCACCAAGGCTCCATTGAAGCCACAGCAGAAGCTGCGCCTCCTTCGCACGTATTTACTGCCAAAGCTAACCTATGGGCTAGTCTTTGGTAGGCTTACTGCGGGGAGGCTGCTAGAGTTAGATCGTGAAGTTCGCTCTGCTGTGCGCTCATGGCTAGGCTTTCCACCTGGTGTCCCAAGTGCCTATATCCACGCACCGGTCAATGCCGGTGGGCTCGGTATTGTCTCTCTCTCAGCCAGCATCCCATCTCTACGCCGCCAGCGCCTGCTTGCCCTTAGGGGCTCGAGCTGGGAGGTCACCCGCACTGCTGCTGACCTGGACTTTGTCAGGCAGCAGTTGTTGTGATGTGACCGAGCAACACCATCTGCTCCAAAACCCAGCTCATCTGCTGAGTTCGCTGCTGCACTGCATGAGTCAGTAGATGGTAAAGAACTCCGACAGTGCTCTGAATCCCCCATTTCTTCCCAGTGGGTGGAATGGGCTTCAGGGGGCATTGGGGCCCGCGTCTACTGCCGTTTTCATGCCGTCCGGGTGGCTACACTAGCCACATCGGTGAGGTGTTCACGGAGTAGTCGTGGGACAGTGGACACCCTTTGCCGTGCCTGTCGGGGTAAAAATGAGAATCTGTATCATGTGGTGCAGCAGTGTCCTCGTACTCACGGTGGCCGCATTCACCGTCACGATGCGGTCGCCAAGCAGATAGCAGGCACTTTGTCATCCAGCGGTTGGGCTGTTGAGAGGGAGAGACTATATCACATGCCGAGTGACCGGGGCAAGAAGCCGGATATTGTTGCTGTCAAGCCCGATGGGTCTGCCATAATCCTGGATGTCCAGGTTGTCAGTGGCAGCGTGGACATGGAGCAGACCTGGCGGGCTATAATAAATAAGTATGATAGAAATGACCTGTGGCAAGCAATTTCCGAGCTAAAAGAAGTGGCGAACAATAACATCAAGGTCATGGATGCAACCTTGTCACGGTGCGGGGTGTGGTGCGGAAAAAGCGCCACGGAGTTACTTGAGTTGGGCATCTCAGCAGGAGTGCTCCGTGGTATCTTACTTGAACTGGTGGTCGTTTTATAGGGGCACTTCCTTTCATCCTATTCTTCCTCCTCATCCTGCAACTTCCCTTATCCCTAGAGCCGGCGTCGGGTAAACCTGGGCATCCTCCCCACTTTTTTATTTTATTTGTTTATTTTTCAATTTAAAGGCGGAGGGGCCTTTGAGGGGGGTTTCGTAAAACAAAAAAAAAAAAAGTCATTCCAGACGATGACTGTCCGTAGAATTGTGCTAGAAACTTCAAACAAATTTTAAAATGTTAAGGACACAAAACGAAAGTTCAAGTTCGTTGGCCAGCACGATCGGATTACTTCTTCGGGTTGAAATTTTCAAAAACGTAGTCAAAAATTTCAAACTAGCCTGATTTTTGCGATTCATTGTGCGAAATAATTTTTTCACCATACTAACATCTGGTATATTCGGAATCAGCGTACAATTTCCTATAAGAATTTGTATCAAGTTTTCAAAAATTCCAAAGTTGAAAAATCAGTCAAAAATCAAAATAATCAAAGATTTCTTGAACATTCGCTCATGGGGTCATGCTGTATGACTGTACTTTTTTGAATAACACTGCGTAAAGTGCTGGATCATCAGACATCAGGTTGTTAGGGCAATGCACGGAGGCGGGTTGTTCCACGTTTAAAATACAGTCAGATCATTTAATAATGATTAATTTACACATTATTAGTTCACTATGGTTACTTAGCAATATTATTTTATAACTTGGCGTAATAAATCAGCTTCCCTTGACACTACAGAGGCTTAAGGGTTCTGAGATGTTGTGATAGAATGAGAGCAATCCAAAAAATGGCTAACGATTTTCCGGCTAGAAAAACTAAGGTAGGTTTCCTAGTAACGCATAGGTTGTACGTGAAAATCAATAGAAAATAATATTTTTGTCGTGACGTGACGGTTGAAAATGAATGGAAACGTCCGGTTAATCAACATTAAGTGAAAAAAACTTCAAATGTCCTAGAAATGTATATGGGAAATTTTTGAAGAAAATTAAGCTATTGCTCTCGCCTCAAAATTTGTAGAATGTGAATTTTTGAAAACTTTTTATGCATAAATCCGTTTCTGGCTATTCTGAATCATATTCTGAAGTTTAACGCATTTTTTAATGAATGTATGTATATAAATGTATGTATGTTTATATGTATGTATATATGTATGTATTTTAAAATGTTAAGGACACAAAACGAAAGTTCAAGTTCGTTGGCCAGCATGATCGGATTACATCTTCGGGTTGAAATGTTCAAAAATGTAGTCAAAAATTTCAAAATACCCTGTTTTTTGCGATTTTTTGTGCGAAATAATTTTTTTAGCATACTAACATGGGGTTTATTCGGAATCAGCGTAAAATTTCCTATAAGAATATGTATCAACTTTTCAAAAATTTCAAAGTTGAAAAATCAGTCAAAAATCGGAATAAGGCCGTTCGCTAGTTGTTAAAATCGGTAATATTTGCATGAAACATTGTCCAAATTCAGATTGAACTACGCTTATGGAATTATCCCTGTATAACCAATCCTAGAACCATGCTGTTTAAAACGTAGGTAGTAGGTGCTTTTTGAAAAAAAAAAAAAAAAAAATGTAATCACAGCTGATGAGTTTACTATGTGAAATATTCCGTCCTCCGATTCTCTCGGTCGCTCTCTTTAATGTTTTACAGTTGTTTTAGAACTTGATGTAGCATTAATACTGACTGTGGCTCAGAAAATATCAGCCATGAATTAAGGAAGAAGTTTTATTTATGTACGTACCAGCGGGAGGGTGGGGTAATGACATCCACTTAACTTTCAGAGGCGATATAATCTGCTATGTAATGCACGACAAATTTGTTAATGGCGTGATTCATTAAGATAATTTCATGTAGTTCTGAATGATATGTTACTTTTTGAATAGAAAGTTACGTAAAGTGAAATAAACTCAAATAATTGGAAAGCAAGGTATGGCTGGGATTACCCCATTGGGTTGGGTAATCACAGCCATGGTATGGGGTAATATCAGCCACGTGGGGTAATACCATCCACCCACGAAAAACATCACTCTTGATTCAATTTAACAGTTCGATTTATTGAGGAACATTGAATGAAATAAAACATGACAACAATAAAATTTTCATTAAAATATTTCGGTTAAAAAATAAGGTTTTCATTGAGAGTGGTAGCATCAGGATCAGAAAGGGGACTAGAAAACTTAGTTCGAATAATCATGTAGGAAAATTGCTACAAACATTTGACGTTATTACACAATTAAAATCATCATAAAGTGGACCAGATTAGGCACTTCAAAAAAGTGCAACTGGCACTTCAAAAAACACTTTAAATATAAATTTGATCAAAGTAATGAATAACACAAGTCACACAATGAATGGTCAGGTTGACTCATCGAACATAAAAAGTGAATTTTGTGTCTCCATTCACGACATTCCCACAGAGGTGAATTGTACTCGTGTTCATGGCAGATCGAACATAGTTGTTCGTTCCCTTCAATATTGTCCATATCGTCGTCATCACACAAATCTGTTTCTGAAATATCATCATCCGAGTTTTCTGATTCTCTGTCAAGATCATACTCGTATTTCTTCCGTCGTATGGATTTCTTTGGCTTCTTTGGTAGGGGTAATATGGTCTCTCCTTCCTCATTGTCGTTTCCTAAAACCCGTTTCCTAACATCTTCTATCCTTTTCCTGCTGTCATTCATGGTCCATCATCAAGACCATTTTTGTTGCTGTCTAGTTTCCTTGCTTCTTGTTTATTTTCTTTTATCCTTTGTTGTTTTTGATGCTTGTTAATTTTGGCTTGGTGTTTTTCGATGAGAGCTGCTTTTCGGGGCGTGGAGGTAAGAATTTCAGAATGCTGCTTTTTATTTCTGTTCTTGATTGCTGCTGGAATAGGTAGGCCTAGCATTTCGGTAATTAAGGATTCACATTCATTATTCTTTATGGGTTCTTGTGCTGAAGCAGGAGTGACGCAATCTACGGCTGGTGCCAGGCTTGGTGTGGTTAACAAAAGTTGTGAAGGTAAAAAATCTTCGTCTGTAAAAATATCAAGCTTTGCTTATCTGAGCAGCTTCTAAATATGCTGAGTTAAAAATCTCAGCTAAGTCGTAAGGAGTTATTCTTTTGGCACCAACAGATTGGCTCTGCGGAGGCTCCCCATTACTTTTTATTAACTTGTCTGAATGGCATTTGAATGATTTTTTTAGTGGACCAAAGAATGTCACATCTAATGGTTGTGTTCGATGAGATGTGTGTGGCGGGATCGACAAAAGCGTAATGCCATTTTGACGACACATTTTGTAAGCCTCTGAAGACGTATGGCTCACACGGTTATCAAGCACAAGAAGAACTTTGTTCTCCGGTGTTGCTCCAGAGTGCTTAACAAAGTGCTTTACCCATTTGACGAACAACTCTTCGTTGGACCACCCATTGTCTGAACACTCATATGCAGCTCCGATGGGACCATTTCTCGCAAGCAAAGGTGACATTCTCTTACAGGGAAAAATCAACATAGGAGGGATGAAAATTCCTGAAGCGCTCATGGCACATATCGCCGTAACGCTTTTCCCTCTTTCCCAGCTGGTCACACTCCCTACCCGTTTTTTCCCTTTCTCACACATTATTTTCACGGGATCTGTGACTGTTGAGATCCCAGTTTCGTCCATATTGAAGATCCGGTGAGCAGGAAAATTGTATCTATACATAACCTATTCCAAGTTATCGAAAAATTGTCCTACTGCCTTTTTGTTGAAAGCACATATTCTATTGATTGATGTAGCCTCAGGTTTCCTGAAGCTTAGTGAAGGGTTCCTTTTCATGAATCCACGAAACCAGTCTTTCCCAGCCCTCTTGTGTTCTACATTAAACTAATGAGTTATTTTATTTGCTTCAGCATTTTCATATGCAACATTGCGTAGATGTACAGGGGTTATACCATAAAAGAGATTAGAAAGAAGGAGAATGCGTTTTACCATATATTTTTCTTCATCTTCGGTAAATGTGCAGCACCTCCCCAGTCGAGGCTTAGATGCATTACCTTTCCTCATTCTTTCTTTGAACGTGATGTATGGTATGTTGAACTTCAAGCTAGCTGAACGCCAACTTAACCCATTTTTTGCGCATTCCATTGCTGCTTTCAAATCGTCCAACGTCCAGGGAAGTCTCTCTGTAGTTCTCAGCCGCTTACGTGGCATCTGTAATGAAACAAATCGAATAATACAGGCAAATATATAACTCATGAAGTCGCAAAGTGAACAGTGGGGTAATGACAGCCACCAACTACTATGGATGTGATTACCCACCACTTATGGCTGTGATTACCCCACTGTTGACATTTTTTCCAAAAGCCCATCATGAGCTTAGTTCTCAACGATAATCGCCTCCCGCAAGAAGGTAGTGAAGGTAAATACTTGAATAACATGCTAAAAGTATCAAACATTGCAGAAACAGCTTCAAAGTAAACTTACCTTGAGGTAGAAAATCCAGAAAAATAAGATCAAACGGCAGCCAAACACAAAATGCCTTGCCACAGCTGTGAAAACAATGTTACCATGGTGACCACGCTTTAATTAGTTCTCAACTCTTCACCATCAATGGAGTTGCTGATGTCATCATTCCCAAACTCGAAGTTTTTTCATAACGCCAATGGATGGCATTACCCCATGGCTGTGATTACCCCACTCTCCCCTAGGTGCTTTTTGAAAAAAAAAATAATAATAATAATAATCACAGCTGATGAGTTTACTCTGTGAAATATTCCGTCCTCCGATTCTCTCGGTCGCTCTCTTTAATGTTTTACAGCTGTTTTAGAACTTGATGTAGCATTAATACTGACTGTGGCTTAGAAAATATCAGCCATGAATTAAGGAAGAAGTTCTATTTATGTACGTACTAGCACGCAGACCCAAGGCCTCGCTCCGCTCGAAATGTCGAAGATTTCTTCAAAAATTCGCTCATGGGGTCATGCTACATGACTGGACTTTTTTTAAACATAGAACATGTTTTAGCCATCATAACCCGGCCAAAAATGACACAAAGTTACCGTTACGCGTAATATTTAGTTCGTTACGCTTCTATTTTCTGATGATTATCACTTACCACCAAATCGTTGCTACGGAACTGTATCTTAGGCATTTATCATCTTACAAGAATCGTTTGTCAGTCGTTCGAAAGCTCTCGATGTACGTAATCGAATTATGTTAACCTGTGCGCAGTGCGCTGCCAACCAACAATCTGAGGTATGAGCCTGGTTGTCAGAATAATTATTGCCTACATACCTGCAGGTGATCCTTCTCAGTTAATTGTGTAAGAATGATTGCATCCAAAATTTGACTGGAAAGAATCTCGGAAGTTGAAGTTTTATTGGAAGATCCTCCAAGACATTAAGAGACGATTGAATGATGGGCTGATTTCCTAATGACCTAAATTCTATCCAGTTCTCCCTGAGAATTTATTTTATTTACATTTAATATAAAATTTATTTATTTTATTTATTTTATTATTATCATTTTTTTAGAACCTACTTATGAAACGTGGAAGCTTTGCATTGCTGTTTTTCTTCAAGCGTAATTATTATAATAAATAATAATACTTGAAACGTTTTCCTTCTGTAAATTCAATGGACATTGTAATACTGCTTATATGTGTGGGAAAATTTTTTTTACGTACTAATATTAGGACAATAACGGAAACGGCTTCAATAGGTGAAGTTAGCTTATTTGGTATCATCCATTTGTAAATTACACTTGCAGAATGAATCTGGTTCTAAACTCATATCTATGAATCACTACATCTTTATAAGCGATAATATATTGCCTGCTCCTCATTGCCCTAGAGATTTGAACGGTAGGAAAAGTTTTGCGTTTTAAGGTGAAAAATAAAGGAAATACGAGGAAAGAGTGTGTGTACGCATGTACAAAGAAAAAAGTCTAGGGCAGTTAGGTGTTGACTGCTGGGAATGTACTTTGTCTTGCTGAAATTCTTACAGCATACTAGCCGGTTACCGGTGCGTCGCACGGACCCACAAGCACGGGTCAGTAGGTGCTTAGACTACTAAAATAACCATATCCAGATTGTGTTCGTAACTACGGAAGCTGCATGCCAAATTACAGCATAGAAAGTGGAAAAAAAAAGCTTAGGGATAAGGTTTAGGAGTTACTCAACTGAACTCCTTGGCATTGTAAAGTTAGCACACTCAGCTGAACGAAATCGTCTAAACCAAACACGAGCGGAGAAAGGCCCCGAACAGCGTTTTTACATCCATAATGAAATTTCGGGAGCCAATCAAATCGCTTTTCCTTCCCTTCCATCACCTATCAATAATTCAATACATGCTTCACTCGGAACACCCGTAGCAACCCGCAAATGCCTCTCCACTTTCCGCTAAGAAACTGCCTGTTAGCAACCATAATAAAAAAATTTCGAGTCAAAACAAGAAGGGCAGCACTGCTTACTGAGTAGAAGGATGTTTTGGACGGTAAATTGGTAGATGGATTGTGTGTCGGGACGGTAAATTGGTCTGCGACGACTTCGATCGTGCGCATGATATCATCGAACGGTTCTAAAAAATAAAAATAAAAAAAATAAATAAATAATTTCGTTTTAGTGTTTGTGTTGGATTGTTTCTGAATTTAGTAACTAAATAAATTACTCCAACATGAATGGAACGATTTTCAATTAATATCAATCAGAAACTTACATCACCCACTTCTCCATGGTGAGGGTTGGGTCCAGTTGATGCAGCTTTTCTCCCATTTTTATTAATCTTACCATTCGTATGTAAGACCTATTTCAGAAACTTCGCATGTATGAGCAGCGAAATCCCCCTCCAAAATGAATACGTTCAGGGCAAACTTTATTTAGTTCCAGATGAAAAAAACAGTTTTAAAGGATTTCGACTCATCATTGAAAAAAAAAAAATCGAAAAAAACAGCATGTCATCAAGATTATTTCTGTTCTAGAACCAAAAATTTCAACCATGTATCATGTTTTCTCCTCGATATTGATTCGAAATTCTATGAACTTGTTTTTTTTTTCCCCTCTTCTCAACTCTTGTACACTCTTTTCAACTCTTTTGAAACGACGCCAGTTCGCCCTAGCGGTGGTTCGGAGAAGGTGGTATCAGTTGTTTTGTGTGTCATCAGTTGTTTTGTGTGTGATTGTGATCAGTTGACCAAAGAGTGACACTCTTCTTTGGTCAGAGGAGAAATACCTCCCCACTATATGTTTCGTGCACGGATGAATCGACGCTCGGAATCGACGCTCGAAATTTAGTACGTCTCTCCACTATGTATTGCGCGGAAAAAAATTGACGCGCAAAATTGACGCGCAAAAATTGCTAGGACCCCAGGGAGAAATATCTCCCCACTATATGTTTCGTGCGCGGATGAATCGACGCTCGGAATCGACGCTCGAAATTTCGTACGTCTCTCCACTATGTATTGCGCGGAAAAAAATTGACGCGCGAAATTGACGCGCAAAAATTGCTAGGGCCCCAGGGCTAAAACATGATACATGTTAAAAAATCGAGTTAAGGCCGGTTTATAAATTATCTACATTAACTACAGGATAGCTATACTGAGTATACACAACCTTAACTCCAGATAAAGAATGCGAGTCGTTTATCATTGTCGAATTCACCAGCGGATAAAATTATCCCTTAGATAAATTCTGTCTGGCAGATAGAGCCGATAGCATCCTCATTGGTGTCTGTAGGCGACAAAATAAGTGCAATTTACACACGTAGCTACCACGTAGTAGAGTCGGAGCTACATTTTCTTCATGGATCGAATGTAAAAACCGGGTCTGACTTATTTCCACAACAGTGTCCATCATGCTAACAAGCTCGGCAAACAAGTAACCACAACACTTGCTTCATTTGCAGTTGCTATTAGCTTCATTTCTAGAGTGAAAAATACATACACAAATGGCGATATTGCAACCTGAATTACTATGAATGAGTTATTGTGATCAGTAAGTTGTGAACCTAATTTCATCTTCTGTATTAGAATGTAAAGAACGGTATCTCTGTCCAACCGAAACCTCAATAAAAATACGCAATCCTCCCAAATTAGGTGATTTACCTTGGTATACACTGTCTTCTTTTCCACTCAATGAATTTGCTACGATAGAATCTGCTGCTATTTGAAGACAAATCCCCAAATATCGATTCCATTGGAAGGTACAAATATAAAGACAACTGAACTTGAGATTCAAAAGAGATTTTCGTAAACAAATTAACTTGTTTGAGGTTAGGAAGCTAAATCATAAATTTCCAGCAACAACTGTTATCCAGCCGTACAGAGGCCAGATAAATTAAAAAGCAAGATAGGTATATATCTCTCAGATAAATCCCCCTTATCCATTAGATAAATGTGATCGATAAACAGGCCGTTTACCCTCGGCAGTTTTGTGATTACTTTTACTTTAGAAATTAGGGAAAAGATAATGTTTCGATGTTTAAAAACGTCGTGTTTTCTAACAGAGCGGAGGTTTTCTTGAATAATAACCTTCCATGAAGTAACGAGTTTGGAATCGTTTTCAAAGTATTTTTTTCTCGCTGAACGAAATGGTAAGTAGATAACACTTGCAGATTTCAGCTTCTTTATGTTTTTCACTTCAAACCACGAAGGTTCAGTTAATCAGTTTCCAATGCTTAACATTGTGTGATTTTAGGGGTAAAACTGGTTATTTATTGTATATAACTCGGTTATAACGGAGACGGAGAAATCAGCAAGTGAGATAGGTACTATTTGATTCAGTGTGAAAAATTATGTAGTCACTGACCCAAAACTTGTTAAATAACCAAGAAAACCCAGGAAAATCCTCAATTTGTTTGAAAAAAAAAAATTTTATTTTTGCATCAGAATAATTTTCCCCTTTGAGTTGCAAGATAAAAATAAAATTGCTTATACCGGTCGTAAGTTGAAGTTTCGGGGAAGTTTTTACCGTTGCGGATATAACAAAAATTAATTTTCCCCGGGCTATGTAGCCATACAGCAAATGGTTGCAGCTTGTACATTGATACTATCTTTGATTCGGAACAATTTTTTCCACTGCTCTCTGAGGAACATCTTCTTGGGAAAGCTGTACATTTAACATAGGAATACCTAGAATTTCAGTAATTCTATTGAACACAAAAACTGCACGATTATGAACAATGAGACTAGACTTGAATAGAGAGCCGCTTGTATAACCGATACTAGCGGGAAACTAAATCATTTTCCATCATCAGCAATGGGCGTTTTGTGCTACATGTCTCGAGCCTGATGCTATTCCTACCCTTCGGCTCTCAAGAAATCCCCACAGCTGACCTGCGCTTGGGCGAACGCTTGCTTCTTCTCACCACGCCCGGGAACGATCCAATTCACGTACGACCCATCCCACTAGAATTTGAGACCAGACCTCAGACTACAAACTCTGCAGCTGCTGGATGGAAACAGCTGCACCCTCCTTGAACCGGCCAAAGAAATCTACGAAGTAAACTGATCTATTGTAATCAAAACCTTTTTTTTATATAACATCATGTCCATGGAAACAAGTTAACGGACGAGAATGACAATTTATCATCCCCTGCACTCAAAATGTTTGCTTGCTTTTTGCATTTTACCACTTTTTGTATTAATATGTTTGTGTGTCTGTCGGTCTGCCTCATTGTCTGAGGTCTATATTCCTGTACCTTACAGGTAAACAACCATATATGCAAAACCCAATTCCTAAGCAGAGCCAAAAAAAGATTCCGAAATTCATTTTATCTTGCCATGAAAAAGCTATATAGTATCAAATATCAAAATAATAGTTGTGTGCCACCATGCCACCATTTTTATTTCAAACAATATTCCTCCTAGGTTATGAATTTTTTTTTTTTTTTTCATAATTTTCATCAGTTATCAAGGGGAGGGGAGCATTTATGATGGGTTACATCTGACTTACAGATTTTTCAATAGCTTGAGGTAGTAATAATTCCTTCCCGGAATAGCGGAAGGAGAGTGGGATTCTGCTGTGTGAAAGGACATGCTATAGTGAGGGTTAACGTTATCGCTGACATAGAATCTAAGCGGGCGGCACTTCTCTCTGAACCGTTGTCATCCCAAATACATATATCCGCCTACTGATCTAAGACTTAATAAAAGAGTCATGGAAGAATGAAAAAAAGAGGCTTTTGCAGCCCATCCAGCAGCTAATCGATACAAATCACTCTTCCCGTTCCAAAAATAAAATAAATAAATGAATAAATTATAAAAAGGCACTAAAAGTAAATGAATAAATTAAAAATAAAAAAATAAATGAATAAATTTAAAAAAATAATAATATTAAAACCTGGTTTGACGCTGTAACAGAAGTCAAGTCCCGATCCTTAGAACAATAAAGCTACGAACTGGGCACTTTAAAACCAACTACCACCGATACAAAATAGATCCAGGTTTTTCCCCACTTTGCCACAAATGTATGGTATCAGAAGAGTCTCCGCAGCATCTGGCACTGGATTGTCCAATACACAAAGCAGCGCGATACTAAAATCTAACGTCGATCCAGAGTATGGTAGACACCCATTCAACTTCGACACGATTCTAGGGGCCAATGACATTATTGTTTATGAATATATTTACACGTTCATGTGCGAAGTAGATTAGCTAATTTGAATATTTGAATTTATATGTTTTTGTACAGGGTGTAGCTGTAGCTGTACAAATGATCAAACATGTAATCACTCGCAAAAGTATTCAAATTATATCCATGAAACAAACTGTCATAAACAATACGTAAACAACTCATTTCCTATGGACCGGTTGCGTATGCAGCCTATAAAACATCCTTCCTTCACAAGTCAAGATGGTCTCGCGGTTTAGGCTCTCTTCTGGGTCTTATGTCCTCTTGGATTTGTGTGGGCAGAAGAGCAGACGTTGTTTCGGCTGAAGTTTGTTCTGGAGATACTAGCAAGGGTGCCTGAAGACTTTTCTCCCGTTACTCAATATAACGATGTATGATCGAGGGCTACCATGGGTTTCGATTACGGTACCTGTTGCATTCATGTCTTGAACCAGAATTTTCAGCCCAGGATTGAAAGACTCTGTTCCCTTCAGGTCTCTATGTCGGTCATACCTTTCCTTCTCTTTTCGTCTTTCTTGATTTTCAAAATTGCTCAACTTGACGTAATCAGATGGTTTGGGATGTAACGCCGATGAAGACATGAGGATCGTGGCACGTATCCGTCTTCCATCAAATGTTCAGCTAGGAAATAGCCATTGTGCAATGGGGTAACTGTATGAATCATGAGGCGTTCCTTGAAATTCGAGCACTTCACAACAATCCTCTTAGCTGTGAGAATAGTAGATTCTGCTTCACCATTGGACTGAGGGTATCGCGGACTACTAGAGACCGTTTGAAAACCTCATGCTCTGGCAAAGTCTTGGAATTCCTGGCAGTCAAATTCTGGTCCATCGTCCTCTCGCAATATTCGAAGCACTCCATGACAGGAAAATAAATTTTGCAGAACAGAGATTATATTATTGCAGCCGATGTAGAGCTATTCAGTTCGAATATTTCAAGGTATCGGGGAAAATAATCTTGAATTGCGATCTACTTAAACTATTTTACTTGCATCAGATCACAACCTATCATTGACGATGGGAGACTTGGGAATGAAATTGGTAGTAAGGGATCACGAGGTGGAATGCGAAGCACAGCACAGGGGTAGCAATCTTCTACTTTTTTAGCTACGCCCGCAAAAATTCCTGGCCACCAAGCTGAAGCTTCAGCTAGCCGACAACTATTGGTTACTCCTAAATGTCCTGAATGTAATCGCTGGCTGTAAGGACCGAGGTATGACGATACGTTCATCCATAAACATGATACCGTTTTCGAACGAAAGGGAGTCCCGTACCTTGTACTAAGACGAAAATTTAGGATCTGGATCAGATTAAGCAGATTTTCTCCAGTCATTCGAAAGAACTTAGAACTTACCTAGCTGTAAGTAATAACCCAGTTGCGTATGGGTAACAATATCAGTATGAAGGCGACCTGACACCGGTGAATTGTTGTGAAAAAAATCAACTGCTGATTCAAGAATAGCTAATTTCTGTTCATCTCTTTTGCTCTTCTGCTGCAAGAGAGGTTTTCAACCTGCGAAAGAGCATCAGGGATGTAAAAAATTTTCCCTGAGACGTGAAAAATTTCGAAGTAGTAATGCATGAGTCTAAGTCGAAACCTCAAAATTCTGGGCGTTAAGTCGTGTATTTGTTATGTTTGTAGCTTGGTTTGTTCCCAAGAAGAGAAACAAGCGGATAGGAAATCGCATCTCCTTCAAGAAAACATCCAACCTTTCACACCCCCAACATATTGCCAAGGCTTCTTTCTCAATTTGCGCATAGGAGCGTTCTGCGGGTAGCATACCCCTACAAATTAAAGTGATTTGCTAAAATGGCAGCGACGGGTTCATTTTCTGTTCGATCTCAGCTCTTAATACAAAAGAAGATTCATCAGCAGGAAGTCAAATGTCCGCGTTAGTGTTAAAAAGTTGAAGAACTGGAGGTGATGACAGCGTCCTTTTATTAAATGCAATATTCTGCGCCTGCCCCCATACAAAATCCGTTATTGATTTCAATAGTTCTCTAAATAGTTGTGACTTTTCCGAAGAATTTGGAACAAATGTAGAGACATAATTAAATATCCCAAAAAACCACTTCGGTTCAGTTATGTTTTTAGGAGATTGGACTTCCGCTATCGCTTTGATTTTTTTTCATAGTCCGGTTGAATTCCAGAGGGGTATACTGAAATATGCCCCAAGAACCTCACTGATTGTTGACCGAAAACGCACTTCCATGTGTTCAGGGTGACATTGAATTCTTGGAGGCGAGTTAAAACCTTTTCCAGACGCAAACTGAGTTCCTCAAACGTTGAACCAAACTAGAATATCGTCGATCACGTTCGTAGAACCTTCTATTCCTTCCTAGATTACCTGAATTCGAAGCTGAAGGTATTCAGGAGCTGAGGAAATCCCCATCGGACCAGCGGTTGAACCAGAATCGGCCATGAGGACTAATGAAAGTAGTGACTTTTTTGGAGAGGTCGCAAAATGGAACCTGCCATAATCCCATGCT
This sequence comes from Adelphocoris suturalis, assembly GCA_030762985.1. Taxonomy (NCBI): domain Eukaryota; kingdom Metazoa; phylum Arthropoda; class Insecta; order Hemiptera; family Miridae; genus Adelphocoris; species Adelphocoris suturalis. Next base: position 117,125,413 of record CM061042.1, read on the forward strand.
CGCATCCAATCTTGAAAAATAAAATAAAAATAAGCGTCACGTAATGATGTTAAAAATTTATCGCACTTGGGGCAGAACATACCTTTCTCTAACAACGCATTCGTTTAACTTCGGATAATCATCACAAATGCGAATAGATCCGTCCATTTTCGGTACTACGACGGTTGGCGAGCACCACTCCGTTGCCTCAGTAGCTTTTCCTATAATATCCACGTCACACATCCTTTCTAGTTATTGTTTTACTTTAGGAATTAGGGGGACGGGTAGCCTATATGGAGCCCCGATCGCATACGGAACTGAATGCTACTTGAGCTTTATATGGTTCACCATTAAGACTCCCCGAACGTAAGGAGAAAGGGACTGGTATTTCTTTTCCCATTTTACATCTGGCGCAGTTGCAAAAGTAGCAGAGACAGAATGGGCATTCAAAACTAAAGCTAACGACAAGGTTGCTGACCTACCCAATAAAGGTTGCTTCCGGTTTTCAATAACACATACCGTCTCATGACTTCTGCATCCCGAGGATGAGACTATATTGGGCAAAAAGGTGCTCCTAACTGGAAGGGTACCTCAGCCTGCGTGCTCTATTGTTCCTCTGAAGACTTCCGAAACGGGTTTGCCTAGCTGTGCCCAAATTTTTGATGGCATACATGTGTCGTCCGCGCTCACGCCGATTTTGAAATGAACAGGATGACCAATAATAAATAATAACGCCATTAGCGAGGAAGTGAATTTTTTGTTCATAAATGAAAGGGCCTGATACTCAACTGTATCAAGGATTATTTCGTCAGCTCCATCTAAATCATTGAACCTATTATTGATGTCATGGACCTCCGCTTCCCTTTTCTTTTCACAGCATGCTTCCATGTGACCCACTATTTTATACAAAAGCCATATTTGACGTAGCGCACTTTGGAATGTTCCATCTTACGTGGAGCGGTGTCTCCGCAACGGTAACACTTCTACTTGGAAATTTTTGTTCAGGTAGAGGCAAACTATTTTTTTGAGGTTTGAATCTTTCTTTTGATAGAACAAGGGCTTGAAAATGCGTGGGTAGTCTCTCCCGCAACGATTGTTGATGGCTTTTAACCGATTCATGTAATTTAATTTTTGTTATTGCAGATTCCAAAGTTAGGTTTGGCTCCATTTGTAGAGATTCGGAAAGTTTTTGATCTCTAAACCCAATAACTAATTAATTGGTCTCTTACCAGTTCATCCCTAAGACTTCCGTTATTGCCTGATTGCACAAGCTTATGCAAATTCAAAATGAAATTTTCGGCAGTCTCGTTTTCTAGCTGACACCTTTTGTTGAACTGGTTCGTGAATAACATTTAACTTGTTTAGCAAACAACTTTTGATCCCATCAATTAGGTACTTGTTCATACGAAGGATCTTTTATATTGAAAGAATCAAATACGTCCTCAGCATCCTCACCCATACTAAGCAAGAGTGTGCTAACTTGGATATGGTCAGGTCCGTGTACGAACCTCGAGGTCAATCGATACCTAACGTTCGAAACGCCGTTTCCAGGATTCCCATTTGAGATAGTTTTCCTGGCTGCAGAAATTTTCGGATGGGAGTATTGAAATAATAAAATGAGTACCTTCCCTATTCGGCGAAGGCGATTCCGATCGTTCATTTTCAGAGCAGAAATGTTATTGGCCTCTCTCTCTATTGTTCGTTGCTTTAGATTTTTTAGGAGGTACTATATTTTACTTCTGACACCATGTAGTACTGTAAAAATGATCAAATATGCAAGTACTTTCAAAAGTATTCAAATTATATTTATTAAAAGAACTTTACGTAACAATACGTAAACAACTCGTCCCCTAGAGACTGGCTGCGTGATAGTCCCCTAGAGCCTATACAACAGTGATATAATAGGTGTGTTCCAAGCATCCATCTGCCACCTGGAACTCAGATGGATTCCACGAGTTCACGAAACTTTAGGTTCAAGAACCGTCGGTGGGAGCACTAAAATTCACCTGAAAATCAATGCATTCATCAGCTTTAGCTTAGCTGCGTCGCCTTCAGTAACGTGAAAACTTCGTCACGGTCATTTATGTGAGCGACATTCCTTCATTTGTACGTTTATTCATTGTTACTTCAAGGTTAGAAGCGTCAAAATAAAAGTGTGCATCCATCCAGTTTCATCAAAAGGCACGACTCAATCCGCGTCAAAATCCTGCTCATCCAACAATTCCTTATCTTCAGAATTAAGGACCCACTCCCAATTGGCAATGGAAGCATACACTTCCAATTCTTAATCAAAATCTTCTAGGTTCTAGGAAGAGCTCCGCTATTCTATTAGGATTCATGACAAATAGAGTGCAACGCAAGCTAGGAACTAAAGAGATGTGAAAAACGATAAAGCAACAAGCATCAAGCAGGCAAATGACAAATGAGATTTATGGAAGTTTCCTTCAGTTCGAGTTCTCAACCTCTCTGAGGTTTGAAAAGTTTGTGAACTCACTGGAACCCGACTCACTCAAACTCAGTTCATGAACCCGACGCGGTGTGAACACCTCAGCGAAGTGTGTGCTCAGGAACTCGAGCTCAAGATGCTTGGAACACGATTCACGAGCGCATAAGGTTCGGCGCCGAACCAGTTCCAAAAAGATCATGAACACGCGGTGCTTGGAACACAGCTATTAATTACCTGAGTTTGTATCTTCTCGTATATAATTAGTAAAATATTAATAGGAATATCGGCTGTATGAATAATTTTCGAAGTCAATAAAGATTAAAAAAAGAATCCGCTAGGTACAGCTCGTATAAAAACTACCAAGTACCTACCTCTTAAAGTTATTTTTAATTCCCAATACAAATAGGGAGTACAGAAGTCACCAGCAAACCAACAGTAAACTACCTGGGAATAACATTAGATACTAAAATTACATTCTGGGAGCAAATAAAGAAATCAGCAGACAAGGCATCAAAGAAAACAACTGCTCTTAGTCATCTCATGAGAAATGTCGATGGGCCAAGACCATTTAAGCGTCGTCTCATGATGACCATTGTACAATCAATACTCTTGTACGGTGCTGAGGTATGGGAAGATGCTCTAAACATTGCCTACTATCGCAAGAGAATTATTGCAGTTCAACGAAGAGGAGCGCTGAGGATTACATGTGCCTACAGAACAGTGTCAGAGCCAGCCATACTCGTACTTACAAGCAGCATTCCAATCCATCTATTGGCTGCAGAACGCAAACGAATCTTTGATAGAAGAGAGGAAGGAGAAAGAGCTCATTTAGCCGCTGAAGAGAGAGAATATACAATGGCAAGATGGCAGGAAATGTGGGCTGTAGAGCAGAGAGGGAGATGGACAGCACGCTTGATTCCTCAGATCAAGGTGTGGCTAGATAGAAAACATGGAGAAGTAAACTTTTTCCTGACTCAGTTCCTTTCTGGTCATGGGCTGTTTTACGCATATCTCTATAAAATGGGAAAAGTCGACTCCCTAATATGTCCAAACTGCCAGGAAATGGACGATGATGTGCTCCATACTTTCTTTGTATGCAAGCGATGGGCTACAGAAAGAAGAAGCCTGCAGGATGCTCTGGAATTACCACCTCAAGACGTGACACCGGAGGTGGTAGTAGCCAAAATGATTGAATGAGAGCAAAAGTGGAATTTTGTAGCTGCCTGCGTTAAAGACATCCTCCAGAAAAAGATCATCTTGGAACGGGAGAGACAGAGGAGGAGGGAGCACATGGATAGAGAGGACTGAAGAAATTTCTCAAGGACTTGGCCTGAATTGTTGAACTGTTCTGAGGTTTTAGTGTGTTTGAATCCCACATAACCCGGAGTGCGGTCCCTCTTGGGTATCTTACGAGATCCGATTACCACCTTAGGATCTTAAAGATTTCCTCACATGCCTACGTAAAAATAAGTTACCTACCTAAGTTACCATTAGTGTTTAGGTACACATTTCCATACAGCAACTTGTTGAGGAGACTTTAATCTAATCATCAACCATCGCCATCATCACCATATTATGTTTCTATCACTCGAACTCTTCGGTATTGAGCTGTTTCCATGGAGTCAAAAGGATTTCATCGGAGAAATAAAAAGCTAACTCCATTCAATTACGGAGATTTTCTTGTTGTTCTTTCTGCATAGAAATACTCCCATCGCGGATCCAAGTATAAATCCGATTACGCTTTTTCCAACGAAACAGTATTCAATAAAGATGGAGCGATGAAGAACATATTTGAAGCCCATTCCTCAATCGACTTACCGTGAATGGGGATTGAGTTGATGTACTTGAGCTCGGATTTGTGTACAAATGTTGAACAGACTTCTACCAAAGACCCGTAAATATTTTTTGCGTATATTATTATTCTTTCATTCGTGAACGAGAGCACACAAAATTCTGAGTGAGTTTTGAGTTTTCTTTCCTGATATTTTTCGTTTAAACTTTTTAAAAAAATATGAGCATTTTTGGTAACTAGTTCTATTCTAGTGTTTTTCGAAAATAGATATTATACTGGAATTGTAGCATTAGGATATATTTCATTATATTCCAACTTAATTATGGAAGGAGGTTAATATAGGGGTAATACTGATAAATCATTGCGCTTTTACTTTTATTGTCTGATTTTCATGCTTTTTTTTATGATCAGTGAAGGTGATTCCGCTCATTCATGATATGTTTATGTTATGATCATTTGGTTTTTTCTTACATTTTTTGGTTTAGACGTCCTGAAATATGAAGACTTCATGTTGATGATAATCAGATGAATTGTTTGTTTGGTGGGACGAGGGGGAGGGAAATAAACTACACTACTAGCAATATTCTCAGCCGATTTTCGTTTTTTTTTTTTTCTTGTAAAACGGAAGTTAGTGAAAAACGTTGTCTATTTCCACGAAAAATAAAGAGTTACAATGTTAAATCGATTTCGACGGTTAGGCCATCATCAGTAACAAACAATAACTGAAAACACATTAGAAAGGACACAGCTTATATAGAGACAGGTGAAGGGAGATTGAATCCCATTGGTCGAGAGAAAGGAAAGGGGCAGGAGGTACAACCAATCAAGTGCATACAAAGTGAAAGGGAGATTGAATCCCATTGGTCTAGAGAAAGGAAAAGGGCAAGAGGTACAACCAATTAAGTGCATACAAAGTGAAGGGGGATTAAAGCTAATCAGATGAAGTGAAAGGGGGAAAATAACTAAATATGGTTTCAACAGTGTGAAGGGATAATTCCAAGCTTTACAGAAATGAACCTATCAGTGGTGAAATATATTGAGGTATATCCTCATTTAAACATTTACCAGACCTGTCACTTTTGATAATTTCGAATTTTTCAAGTACATTCAACATACCTCCCTTTGGGCAAAAATGAAGAAATTCTACAAACTGTCTGTCTGTCAAATCAAAATTGTAACTATGATTAGATTCCTTAAGATGTTTTGAAAATGTAGACTTACCCTTATTTTCCCTGAAATCCTCCATATGCTCGTCTATTCTTTCCCTAAATTTCCTACCAGTCTGACCGCAATATTCGTAGCCACAAGAACATTTTAATTTATAAACTCCACTTTTATCCTGAACACTAATTTTGTCCTTAACGGATCCTAGTAATGCTTTAAGACTATTTTTATTTTTAAAACCTACTTTATAACCTCTCGATGATAGAATTTTGCCAATTTTATCAGAAATTTTCCCATAATAAGGTAAACTTATCCATTGCTTTTCTTCTAAAGTTACATCTTCCCGAGCCAGATTGGAAACTTTTTCCCTACTCTTTTTCCTAAGAACCTTATCCCATATGGTATCAACGAGATCTCCTCCATATCCGTTACTAGCCGCTATGCTTTTGATAATGGATTTTTCTTTTGATAAATTTTGTTCACTCATTGGAATAGATAGTGCTCGGTTGACCATACTATGGAAGGCTGCATGCTTATGTACTAAAGGGTGATTTGAACTACTATGGATCGTTATATCGCTATATGTATCTTTTCTATAGATTGAAAAATCATGCTTCTCATTTACTAAAGAGATGGACAGATCAAGAAAATTGAGTTTATTCCCGCCGAATTCGAGGGTGAATTTGATATAGGGATCTAATTTATTGATTTTTTCGTGAAAAGAATTTAGTTGTCTTTCTGTGCCCTTCCATAGAATGATGATGTCATCGACATATCTATACCAATAGAGAAGATTATTTGTGTTAAAAGTTGTAAATATTTGTTGCTCAAGATAATCCATGTAAATATCTGCAAGCAGAGGAGATAACGGAGAACCCATAGCAACCCCTGGCTGTGTATAGCATTGCCCCTCGAATAAAAAGTAATTTTGATCCATACAGACAGACATCAAATTAAACAATTCATCCTTTTCAAAAATATTAAGTTTAGAGCCGTGAATCAGCCTGCATACCACATCTTTGCAGCTAGCTACATCGATATTGGTGAACAGACTAACCACATCAAAAGAGGCGAGTTTAGCATTTGGAGGCATCTGAATGTCCTTAATTTTGGAGACCAAATCATAAGAATTTAGTACAGTATGTTGAGGCCGAAAGTTGATTTTGTTTCTAAATAAAATATTGAGTTTTTTAGCCAATTTGTAGGCAGGAGCACCAATATAAGACACCACCGGTCTCATCGGCGCTCCTTCCTTATGAATTTTAGGGAGACAGGATAACCTGGGCGCATGAGGGTTCATTTCTACAAAACTTGGAATGTACATATTTTTTAGTAGGCTATCTTCTGATTGTTTAACTACTTTTCGAACTAATCTTTGAAATTTTGAAGTTGGGTCAGATGGGAGATTTGAACAATTATTATCTTCTAGGAATTTTACAGTTTTCGAAACATAATCTTGCTTATTTAAGATGACAGTTGTATTACCTTTATCTGCTTTGAGGGCCACAATATTTTTCTGGGAAAACCTCTTCTTTAGACCAGCTGCAACTGTTTCCTCCTTCCCGGGTGGTGGTCCTGGTGATCTCGATGAGGACTGGATCTCTTCAGCACAAAGTGTTTTGGTGGCTGATGGTCCATTCGAAGCCTCGACGGAAAATGCCAAATCCCGAATCGCTGAAGCTCCAAGGGAGAAAGATGGGTTGTGCTTCAACCCTTTCTCAAGAAGAGATACTTCTGCCGGAGAAAATGTGACATCCGACAGGTTCTCCACTTTCTTGAAGAATAGGCAGGATACTGTTGATGGAGATGGAGTCTTAGGGACTGGCTTTTTTGACTTCAAAAGTTGTAATAATTTACCTTCCAGAATCTTCTTTTTCGTCAATCCTTTCTTCCATGCGGTTTCAACTGCGTGTTGCTCGATAAGTTCCCATTCACAGGAGGTGTAGCGGGTGGTGAGTTCTTGGAACATATAGTAAAGTTTTTCCCGAGCAATATCACGAACACTATACCATCGATGGAGTTCACTTTTTACAAGCTTAATTTGAGCCTGATTGATAATTCGGATCGCGGCACCTGAAAGGTGCTTACATTGGATTTTCACAAAATTTGGAATTACACTGTTGGAAATACACTGTTGATTAAACCAAATGTTCCTTTCCGCGATAACTATGCGTGTTTTCAGTTTGATATACCAACTCGCGATTTCTGCTCGACTTGCAGAACTGATACGAACTAAATCACTCGCGACGAAGTTGTGGAAACCCATTATAAAACGGAAGTTAGTGAAAAACGTTGTCTATTTCCACGAAAAATAAAGAGTTACAATGTTAAATCGATTTCGACGGTTAGGCCATCATCAGTAACAAACAATAACTGAAAACACATTAGAAAGGACACAGCTTATATAGAGACAGGTGAAGGGAGATTGAATCCCATTGGTCGAGAGAAAGGAAAGGGGCAGGAGGTACAACCAATCAAGTGCATACAAAGTGAAAGGGAGATTGAATCCCATTGGTCGAGAGAAAGGAAAGGGGCAGGAGGTACAACCAATTAAGTGCATACAAAGTGAAGGGGGATTATAGCTAATCAGATGAAGTGAAAGGGGGAAAATAACTAAATAGGGTTTCAACAGTGTGAAGGGATAATTCCAAGGTTTACAGAAATGAACCTATCAGTGGTGAAATATATTGAGGTATATCCTCATTTAAACATTTACCAGACCTGTCACTTTTGATAATTTCGAATTTTTCAAGTACATTCAACATACCTCCCTTTGGGCAAAAATGAAGAAATTCTACAAACTGTCTGTCTGTCAAATCAAAATTGTAACTATGATTAGATTCCTTAAGATGTTTTGAAAATGTAGACTTACCCTTATTTTCCCTGAAATCCTCCATATGCTCGTCTATTCTTTCCCTAAATTTCCTACCAGTCTGACCGCAATATTCGTAGCCACAAGAACATTTTAATTTATAAACTCCACTTTTATCCTGAACACTAATTTTGTCCTTAACGGATCCTAGTAATGCTTTAAGACTATTTTTATTTTTAAAACCTACTTTATAACCTCTCGATGATAGAATTTTGCCAATTTTATCAGAAATTTTCCCATAATAAGGTAAACTTATCCATTGCTTTTCTTCTAAAGTTACATCTTCCCGAGCCAGATTGGAAACTTTTTCCCTACTCTTTTTCCTAAGAACCTTATCCCATATGGTATCAACGAGATCTCCTCCATATCCGTTACTAGCCGCTATGCTTTTGATAATGGATTTTTCTTTTGATAAATTTTGTTCACTCATTGGAATAGATAGTGCTCGGTTGACCATACTATGGAAGGCTGCATGCTTATGTACTAAAGGGTGATTTGAACTACTATGGATCGTTATATCGCTATATGTATCTTTTCTATAGATTGAAAAATCATGCTTCTCATTTACTAAAGAGATGGACAGATCAAGAAAATTGAGTTTATTCCCGCCGAATTCGAGGGTGAATTTGATATAGGGATCTAATTTATTGATTTTTTCGTGAAAAGAATTTAGTTGTCTTTCTGTGCCCTTCCATAGAATGATGATGTCATCGACATATCTATACCAATAGAGAAGATTATTTGTGTTAAAAGTTGTAAATATTTGTTGCTCAAGATAATCCATGTAAATATCTGCAAGCAGAGGAGATAACGGAGAACCCATAGCAACCCCTGGCTGTGTATAGCATTGCCCCTCGAATAAAAAGTAATTTTGATCCATACAGACAGACATCAAATTAAACAATTCATCCTTTTCAAAAATATTAAGTTTAGAGCCGTGAATCAGCCTGCATACCACATCTTTGCGGCTAGCTACATGGATATTGGTGAACAGACTAACCACATCAAAAGATGCGAGTTTAGCATATGGAGGCATCTGAATGTCCTTAATTTTGGAGACCAAATCATAAGAATTTAGTACAGTATGTTGAGGCCGAAAGTTGTTAGATTTTGTTTCTAAATAAAATATTGAGTTTTTTAGCCAATTTGTAGGCAGGAGCACCAATATAAGACACCACCGGTCTCATCGGCGCTCCTTCCTTATGAATTTTAGGGAGACAGGATAACCTGGGCGCATGAGGGTTCATTTCTACAAAACTTGGAATGTACATATTTTTTAGTAGGCTATCTTCTGATTGTTTAACTACTTTTCGAACTAATCTTTGAAATTTTGAAGTTGGGTCAGATGGGAGATTTGAACAATTATTATCTTCTAGGAATTTTACAGTTTTCGAAACATAATCTTGCTTATTTAAGATGACAGTTGTATTACCTTTATCTGCTATGAGGGCCACAATATTTTTCTGGGAAAACTTCTTCTTTAGACCAGCTGCAACTGTTTCCTCCTTCCCGGGTGGTGGTCCTGGTGATCTCGATGAGGACTGGATCTCTTCAGCACAAAGTGTTTTGGTGGCTGATGGTCCATTCGAAGCCTCGACGGAAAATGCCAAATCCCGAATCGCTGAAGCTCCAAGGGAGAAAGATGGGTTGTGCTTCAACCCTTTCTCAAGAAGAGATACTTCTGCCGGAGAAAATGTGACATCCGACAGGTTCTCCACTTTCTTGAAGAATAGGCAGGATACTGTTGATGGAGATGGAGTCTTAGGGACTGGCTTTTTTGACTTCAAAAGTTGTAATAATTTACCTTCCAGAATCTTCTTTTTCGTCAATCCTTTCTTCCATGCGGTTTCAACTGCGTGTTGCTCGATAAGTTCCCATTCACAGGAGGTGTAGCGGGTGGTGAGTTCTTGGAACATATAGTAAAGTTTTTCCCGAGCAATATCACGAACACTATACCATCGATGGAGTTCACTTTTTACAAGCTTAATTTGAGCCTGATTGATAATTCGGATCGCGGCACCTGAAAGGTGCTTACATTGGATTTTCACAAAATTTGGAATTACACTGTTGGAAATACACTGTTGATTAAACCAAATGTTCCTTTCCGCGATAACTATGCGTGTTTTCAGTTTGATATACCAACTCGCGATTTCTGCTCGACTTGCAGAACTGATACGAACTAAATCACTCGCGACGAAGTTGTGGAAACCCATTATAAAACGGAAGTTAGTGAAAAACGTTGTCTATTTCCACGAAAAATAAAGAGTTACAATGTTAAATCGATTTCGACGGTTAGGCCATCATCAGTAACAAACAATAACTGAAAACACATTAGAAAGGACACAGCTTATATAGAGACAGGTGAAGGGAGATTGAATCCCATTGGTCGAGAGAAAGGAAAGGGGCAGGAGGTACAACCAATCAAGTGCATACTCCCTTTCACTTTGTATGCACTTGATTGGTTGTACCTCCTGCCCCTTTCCTTTCTCTCGACCAATGGGATTCAATCTCCCTTCACCTGTCTCTATATAAGCTGTGTCCTTTCTAATGTGTTTTCAGTTATTGTTTGTTACTGATGATGGCCTAACCGTCGAAATCGATTTAACATTGTAACTCTTTATTTTTCGTGGAAATAGACAACGTTTTTCACTAACTTCCGTTTTATAATGGGTTTCCACAACTTCGTCGCGAGTGATTTAGTTCGTTTTTTTTTTGTTCCATATTTTTCTCGAAGTATTTAGTTTTCGATCCCTCTATCTTTTGGAATATTAAAATAATGTAGTGATTAAGTGGTGAGGCGTGGATGCAATCGTGATTTTTCGACCCCATTCCCGTATAACTTTGTAAAAACAGCATGTCTTAGAGGGTTTTATTTTATTTTATTTTTCAAGCACTGAGACGATTGCGACCACTCCCAAATCTCAAAGATTCATCAAAAGTTCAAAAAATCTAGTTTTAGGTGACAAATTCTCATAATTGTTGACTAAGTTTTCGAGTTCGGTTAAGTGTTCTAAACTTTTCGTTGCGATCTCGTCATACCGCTGTCTCTTCAGTTTGATTTAGGACTTTGTTGGATTCAATGATCAGAATTTGAGTGTCTAATTTAATGTTATCCACAACTTGTCTATGAAAATTTGCTCCACAAGTTTATGGAAAGGTTACACCGCTCACTTGATTTATAGCCGCAACGTGCTCTTTATCTATAGGTTCATAGACGGACACCGTGAATATACCAGAAAATTGGTCATTGTTGGTCATGAACATTTTAGTCATAACTTAGTTTTTCCGTCTAGTGTGAAGCCTTGCATTTGATTTCTGGTATCAGAGTGAGCTAGTCTGTGTTCTAGTAGGAAAGTTCGAAATTTAGCTTCTGCGTCAGAACGGTAGACCAACCTTGTGTAAAATTTCAATAAGTTCGGAAGCGAAAGGGGATCCGCCAACGATGAACGCGTTGATGAGTGGGAGCGCTGTAATTTTCTCCACTAGCGAGTGTGAAGTCTGATCACGTGTGTTTTACGGAGAGGTATTTTACTCTTATATAGGAGTGGCGTTTGTGTGCTGGTATGTACTCGCATACATGTGCCAATTTGAGGTTGTTTATTAGGTAGTACGACGGTGCTGTGGTATCGGGTGAGGGGATGTTCAGCGTTTTATAATTGAAACCGTCTCTCCGAAAGCGAATGATGCTCTCTTCCCACTGATCCTCTGATCATTGCTGCTGATAATTGGAGGTGCGCAAGAGAGCGTGAGACCACCAATTACCGTCCACTCCCTGCTGACATCAGTGGGCAGTAAGCTGGACTAGCCTCAAAACTTCACTGTACCCTCAATGATCCAGTTTTCAATTTCACGTGGAACACCATTAAATGTCCTTCAATTACAATTGTAAGTAATCCATAACAGGTATCAAAGATTAAATTAAAACGTCTGCCTGGTTGAATGAGATGTAGATCTTTCTCAAATATTATAACAAAGCCAGTGGACTGTCATAAACATAGCTGAGAAGACAGAAAAAACTCCATAGATGAGATTGGTGATATATTTAAAAAATGTCTGCCAAGTTGGGTGCGCATTATAGCTTCCTCACACATTTTATCATGGGCGTATAGAATAAGTTGAAGAACAAAGCGAATCAAAATAATCGAAAAGTTGACGTTATAAGAAATTAACACATGCACCCAGACTAATATTACTCCAACGGCAATGAAATGTATAAGGAAACGTCTAGGAGATTAACCGCACAATCCATGAAAATGTTATAAAAATTGGTCCATTAGTATCGGAGTTTTGTCTGTGTCGCAATATAATCATAGGGAATAAGGTATATAATAGAGAATTGTAGGATATAATCGCGATATAATTCATATGGAATTTTTTTAGAACATATACTTATCTATCTACTCCCCCAGTTTGAACGAATTCGGGCACTAGGTGATAAGAAATCGACGTTATAATATATTAACGTTTTTGCATGTTCATATAACGGTAATGAATGTTATAGGGGACCGTCTAGATGCTTTCCCGCACAATCCCGGAAAATTTGTTCAAAATAATTCCATTTGACTCGGAGTTTTGCTTCTGTCAATCGATATTAGGTTCGAATATGCGCTATGTTAGTTCACTACCAATCGCGATATAGGTGATTTAAAGTTCATTTTCTTAGAATATAAACCTACTCAATGGTCTACCGATTTTGAATGAAATCGAACCAACAGATGAAAAGTGATCGACGAGAAGAGAAATTCATGTTGCACAGGCACTTTGATTTTCACGTACAACCAAAGCGTTACTAGGGAAGTTTAAGTTTTCATGGTAGAATAAGCCACTTTTCGGAATGCTCTCATTTTATCACAACATATCATTATCCCTAAGCCTCTGTAGTGTCAAGGGAAGCTGATGTATTAAGCTGAGTTATAAACTAATATTGCTAAGTAACCATAGTGAACTCCATAGATGTGATTGGTGATATATTTAAAAAAATGTATGCCAAGTTGGGTGGGTAGTATAGATTCCTCACACATTGTAACATGGACATATAGAGTCAGTTGAAGAACAAAGCGAGTCGCAATAATTGAAAAGTCGACGTTGTAAGAAATTATTTAATCAAATAATTAATTAGTCAATTATTGAATTGATTAATTGGAGGTTCGCAAGAGAGCGTGAGACCACCAATTACCGTCTACTCTCTGCTGATATCAGTGGGCAGTAACCTGGACGGGCTTCAAAACTTCACTGTACCCTCAAAGATCTGGTTTTAAATTTCACGTGGAACACCACGATTTTTTTAGAACATATACTTATCTATCTACTCCCCCAGTTTGAACGAATTCGGGCACTAGGTGATAAGAAATCGACGTTATAATATATTAACGTTTTTGCATGTTCATATAACGGTAATGAATGTTATAGGGGACCGTCTAGATGCTTTCCCGCACAATCCCGGAAAATTTGTTCAAAATAATTCCATTTGACTCGGAGTTTTGCTTCTGTCAATCGATATTAGGTTCGAATATGCGCTATGTTAGTTCACTACCTATCGCGATATAGGTGATTTAAAGTTCATTTTCTTAGAATATAAACCTACTCAATGGTCTACCGATTTTGAATGAAATCGAACCAACAGATGAAAAGTGATCGACGAGAAGAGAAATTCATGTTGCACAGGCACTTTGATTTTCACGTACAACCAAAGCGTTACTAGGGAAGTTTTCATGGTAGAATAAGCCACTTTTCGGAATGCTCTCATTTTATCACAACATATCATTATCCCTAAGCCTCGGTAGTGTCAAGGGAAGCTGATGTACTTCGCTGAGTTATAAACTAATATTGCTAAGTAACCATAGTGAACTAATAATGTGTAAAATTAATCATTATTAAATCATCTGACTGTATTTTAAACATGAGAAAACCCGCCTCCGCACATTGCCCTCTTAACATATGCCTAATGATCCAGCACTTTACCCAGTGTTATTTAAAAAAACATTGAGTATTGTTAAGGTGCAAGGCTCATACACGGATACTCACATGGCTCCTTGATCTCCGGCATGCCAGGATAAAGATCTTTACTTTGAACTATACCGATCATCACGACAATAGCAACAAATAAAACGATGCTAACAATCTTAGCAACCATCTTGGTATGAATAGTGTGCTAGTATAATCGCTTAGAAGCGTTTTTATAGTAACCAAATCAAATCAAATACTTTTTATTCGCCTTCTACACATAGTGCAAAGACAATAGTCGGGATAAAAAAATTAGATGGTACTAGAAAAATCGATTGAAAAGAATCTTGTCATATAAACATAAAGAGAAACTATCAGAAGGAGCAAAACACGAAACTGAGTAAGTATATACAAAATTAACAAGATTCCTTGTCGTTTTACGCGAGCCGTTTACCTACACTTTGATCGGCGGTAGAAGGTCTATAATATTTAGGACCATTTCGAATGGTTGGAAAAAAAGAGTTAATCTTACATAATTAATTTGGTTTTTAAAATATTAAATACTGGTAGGATGATATTGTCGAATTAATTTTGGTAATCCGAAGACGATCAGATAACGTTTAGAAGGTTGTAGCCAAAGTTCTAACCGACTTCAAGGAAAACATTGACATTAGAGGTATAGATTGTTATTGAATGGAGAGCGGACTAAACTCTCGTAAAACTACTAAACTCGTAAATCCAAGTTGAAATCACAACCGAGGAGCACCGGAATATCGTGGTAACTGAATTTCCAGTAAGAGTTTTTCACGATCTCATACAGATCACAGCGTTTTGGTCTGAGATAAGCCACAGCTCAGCGAAAGCCAGCATATCATGATCTCTTACTATGGATCAGAGCGTTGTATAGACCCGGATAAATCACAGCTCGACCGAATCAATCTCATCAGATTATCATACACATCAAAGCTTTATGGACTCAATCAGATCACGATTGAACTATTATCATCACGATTTCATGCAGATCACAACGATTTGATCTCAGTTACTCATGAACCCTGAGACTTGTTTCCTTTCTAATCGGCCTACTATGCTGACATTTGACATAGAGGCTTTCTGGAGAATGTGGGAAATAATTACAATGTGCGGAAATTCTCTGACCTGCTGAATGAACCCTGAGACTAATTTCTTTTCTAATCGGCTTGCAATGCTGTCATTTGAAGTAGAGGCTTTCTTGAACATGTGGGATATGAATACATCGTGAAGACCAACCGTGATCAGCTGTGCATAACATAACCATAAAATTTGTCACATGCAGGACTCATTTCAAAATTCCCAATCCATATTTCTTGTTGACCTTCTCAAAAATGTCACTTTTCAAAATTTTGAGTAGCTCTTGTTTCAAAATAGCTTCAGTTTCTTTCGAAATTTGCTAGAGCGTTGGGAAAATCTACCTATATATAGCCACTTCTACATCTTGAGCAACGGAAACACCTGAACAATGAGAGACTAGGGTTGAAAAAATTGTGCTTAGGACTGGTCTGGTGAGAGAAATATTCTGACTGAATAATCCGCGACTTGGTGCGTTTTTTTACGATCAACAGCATTCTAAATACAAACTCACACTTTGTAATTTGAAGTGTTTTTCTTTAGAACTTGTAGTTTCGACACCCCAGGTTGCCAGTATGGAAAGGGAAAAAAACCGTACAGAGTTGGAATGCATATTAAACAACTCATTGAAAATTGTGCAACTTCTTTTACTAAGAATTCCACGTACGCGGCACAAATGCCTTTCTTACACAAATTTTCTATATATGCCAATAAATAATTTTTGCTTCGATTTAAATAATTTTCGTTTAAATTATATTTATGAGATGCTTTAAATAAATGGTTGTGCACCGGTGATTTCAACCAGTAGGTACCTTTATACGTTCCTCTATGGTAACAGTGAACGTATCAGGTATAGCAAAAAGATTGAATAATTACTGAATACATAATAATTGCTATCCATCATCTGGTAACCACTAAAGACGCACAACTGTAATAGTCAGCTGAATAGAGTTAAACGAACCTGAGGTCCGTTGAATTTAACTCAGAATAGGCAGAAAAGTAAATCGAATCAATTAAGAAAATACTAAGAAGACATTTCGGTAGATTTTTCATGAAAAACTATTTTTATTCAAAATTCAATCTACGTAAATAACCAAACACACAAAGGGGTTGAAAATAGTAATTTGTCTCAATTAAGGTAAAGATTCGTGCTCGTGTTCTTCTAATTTCAATTCCTTCCTTTATATTTTACATTGGTGCCTAATTAAATGATCAACAGCTCAAAATACCTAATCATTTTTCGGCTTTTTGGTTTCTCAACATACTAATCAGTGTAGGTATTATAAGAAATTTTATAAAGAACCATATTTATGTAACAATCATACTATATGTTGGCTGGCAACGTTTGAATCAGTGAATATCTGGTAACGGAGAACTTCGAAAAAAAAAGTCCCCAATATTACCTACGGCTTGAACTTCTAACTTAGTATTTTCACCGTTATTCCAAAATTATTTACCTCACACTAAAACTGAAAGAGCGAACCCATAAGTAATGGCTAAAAGAAGAGATAAAAAGTTCGTTCTCACGGAAAAGGGACAAATGATTTTGGACTTTTAGATTGGTTTCTAGGGTCGATTTCAAAATAAACGATGTAGGTATGTCCTCCAGAAGTAAAGGCTGTTCTCCTAGGATAACAACTCACGATAGGACCTCAGACAACCGGACGTTTGCCGCCCTTTCTGATGAAACCGGACAATTCGCGTTCAGAGCCACTTTAAATTTTCGTCCGGACAGCTAATTGAGAAACCGGTCCATCCGGGCCAAAACCGGACACCTAGCAATCCTATACACACCGCATCCTACTGTCACAGAACCCTTCACCAACTTTTTTGCCCAAAACCTTAGCAACGCCGGGTAATCCAGCTGGTAAATAAATATAAATATATGTAATAAACAGAGTGGGTGGTAATTCCTGGGGGATTCAAGCTGCCCAGGGATTGGGGAGTGGGGTTTCCTATCTGCCCAGGCCTGGGGAAGACAAAGAGAAAAGAGGGATCCTGATTGATCAGGTCGCGAATCTGTAAATGAAGGGGTTTAATTTAGATTTAATAATAGATTGATTAATTTAATAATAGGTTGACGCCGTTAGATAACTCGCCTCGTGGCGTCACACACAGGAATTAACCTGAAATGGGGTGATGCAATAATTTATATAGAAAGAATGACCTCTCAGGAATAGACCTGATATGAGGTGAGGATTGAAAATAAGGAAATTCGTGCAGGGAAAAGAAAAAATATAGAGATGGGATCGTCACTAAAAGCTGAAATAAAACATGATTAGTGGTACACCATGTAATAACTAGTGTAGCAAGTATTCTAGCTGAATCTCAGGCAATTAGTGTTACACGCTCTTGCTACCATGTGAGGAATTTAGGTGCCCCCCCCCCCCTCCCCTGAGGTGCAATGGGGGCCTAAATCCTAATGAAACGGTAGAGGAGAGTAATAGCATCCCGTCAGAGAGATACCAGTCCTACTAATAGCTTTTAATGAGCCATGTTCGGAATATATTGGTTTCCAGTCACTTGGAAAGCCCATCCAACGCCGAACCCAGCTGCTAGAAAACACGAGACCAGGCAGCGACGCCCGTTGTTTCATCAACGGGACGCCGACAGCGCTATCTCTGAAGCCCTGACGGGACCTCGATGGAGGTAACTCTGTTACATATATCAGCAATGAATCTGATCTACAAGGCATCATTATTTCTCAAATAAGTGTGAAATAATACACCATTTCGTAAACCATCCAAATTTATATCTAATTAAATTGGTTATTTATGACAGAAGGATTACAATATCCATCAGCGGTTAGGTTATAAACATGAATCTCGCGCAGTTCAGATTACCTAACTATAAAACTCAAATTGCATTCATCGTTTCGAAGGTAATTCGGCACCTCGTTAAGTGAAGGGAAACTAATCACAAACAAAAACCTTGTTTCAGCGAAACCGGAAAATTGGGTCTTTATCTAAAACCGGACGAAGCGTACAAAAATAGCAGGTAATAACAAAATCCATCTTTTTTTTTTTTTCTTTTTTTTTTTTTTTTTTTTTTTTTTTTTTTTTTTTTTTTTTTTTTTTTTTTTTTTACTGCCTAGACGTACATAACTTGTAGAATACATTCAAATCCGATAATGTATCGCATTGTCTGTTAAATTCCGGCAGATTGAAAATAATTTAATGGGCTGTAAATATCAATGTTCTGATTTGAATGGTGTTCTGTTGATATAAATATTTTGATTGTTCATATGAATCAAACAGTAAAGAGAAAGTTCGTCCAGATTGCTTCTACAGATAAAGCTAAACCTGAATAGTTAACATGTTGGTGAAACTTGTGAGAGTTCTTTTCTGCGTCATGATGACCGCAACAATGGCCACGGCTATCCCCAAACGTCCAATGTGTAAGTATACAGGGTGTCCTGCATAAGGTGGTCAGTACTTCAGGGGTCAATTTTAGAGGTCATTATGAATGTTAGGGCAAAACTGCCCACCTCCCCACTTGAGCGCCTATCCCAGTTTCACATGTACCACCGCCATTACCGTTTCGTCTGCTTTCCAGCAACCGCCACTATACCCATCAGTGCTTTTAAACCCACCGCATTTCGAATAATTTCGAAATCCCGCTTCCTTTCAAGAGTCACTTCCCAACCTTTTGGATTTGATCGCAAGAAACAACGTTTTCACGACAGCAAAGTTCAGTGATTGGCATGTAATAACAAACCAATAAGGGGAAACAACTGAACTAATCAAATGTTTCAGAACTACAACTGTTGAGATGTATGATCGAGAAATTGCTAGTTAATAATAGCAAGGTGAGAATTACGAAAATCGGCTCTAGCCATTCTAGCCATCAGACGTTTAAGCCATGACTAATAACTAAATTTGGTTCCGAATTTACCTGTAGGGTTTTGACATGGATATGTCTTTGCTCTGGGGGGTCACCCAAAAATTTCCGTGACGCAAAATTTGTGTCACAATTTCAGCGTTTTTCACGAACAACCCAGCCGTTGCTAGGGGAATGGAACTTCCGCAGTTTTCATCGCACAAAAATCGTTCGCCACTCGTTGGAAAGCGTTTGATTTATGCGATAAATGTTCACATCTCAAGCTACCAATTTCCCCCTACTTACGTTCCTGGCTACATTCCTAAACTAAATTGATTGGACTATAAACAATTTTAATAAGCCGGTTACAATATTCTTAACGTAAAGCAATAGCATCATTTACCCCACTCCATAGGAAACATTTTCAACATCTTGACAACAGTCGACAACAACAACTCATTGTAGTGGCTTCTCTCCACAGTTATGTTCAACATTTCTATAAGTAAACCGTTGTTTTGTTGGAATTAGTCGGGATGCGGCCCAGGGATTTGTTTAAAGTTGAAGGATTTGTTTACAACTCTCGAGGAAAACCGTTATGACATATCCATGTAACATGGTATCTGCTTGTAAAGTAGATAGTGGAACTCGTTTACGGGTTTCTTTTTACTCTCAGACGATGATATGGCTGTAACATGACTATGTATGAGCAAATTCCTTATAATTATTTATTCTTATAATTATTAATTATTATGATTTCTTGTTTTTTTCTCATAAATACGCCAAAATAGTGAACATATTCGGAATTTTCGGGACAAAATTCACGCAAACACTAATTACGAGTAGGTATTATTATTGTTTTACATAAACACTAGCATATGCGAAGAAAATATCGCCCTACATTTTGTCTGTTTTCGATTTTGATGTTTTCAACGAAAAAAAAAAGAAAAGAAAAATGTATCTATTAGTTATCATTCGCGCTAATAATGACTAAAAACTAATAAGTTATTTGTGACTGGTGGCAACTAAATCTATATATACCTAAGTTACCTTAGTTCAACAATTTTTCCAAAAAGATCTATTAGTTGAAGGGTTGTAACTAAATCGTAAACAAGTTCCACTATCTGCTTTACAAGCAGATACCATGTTACATGGATATGTGTTTGATTGGGCATTTCATAACGATTGTCCTCGAGAGTTGTAAATAAATCCTTTAACTTTAAACAAATCCCGGGGCCGCATGGCCGCATCCCGACTAATTCCAACAAAACAACGGTTTACTTATAGAAATGTTGAAAATAACTGTGGAGAGAAGCCACTACAATGAGTTGTTGTTAACAGTCGACTGTCGTCAAGAGGATGAAAATGTTTCCTATGGAGTGCAGTAAATTATGCTATTGCTTTACGTTAAGAATATTTTGAATATGAAAAAACATGTTGAACTTTTGGCAAACCCATTACGTTTCGACAACTACTGGAGTCCTTTTCCACCTTCATTCCTTCTACAATGTTCAATAAAGTGTTTTTTCTCTCTCTAAAAAAAAAAAAAAAAAAAAAAAAAAAAAAAAAAAAAAAAAAAAAAAAAAAAAAAAAAAAAAAAAAAATGTAACCAGCTTATTAAAATTGTTTATAGTCCAATCAACTTAGTTTAGGAATGTAGCCAGGTACGTAAGGAGGGGGAAATTGGTAGCTTGAGATGTGAACATTTATCACATAAATCAAGCGCTTTCCAACGAGTGGCGAACGATTTCTGTGCGATGAAAACTGCGGAAGTTCCATTCCCCTAGCAACGAATGGGTTGTACGTGAAAAACACTGAAATTGTGACACAAATTTTGCGTCACGGAAATTTTTGGTTGACCCCCAGAGCAAAGACATATCCATGTCAAAACTAATTCAAGTGAATTAAGCCATAACTAATAAATTGAGGTCACAGGTATCATGAAATGTATTTATGGGTGGTAACTAATAATTAACAGTTATTAGTAACAGAGTTTGTTGCACTAAAAAATGAGTTATATGATGTCCCACTCCGGCATGGCTTCGTGTGAGAATAGCGTTTGCTGTACTTCGTGGTGATGGCGCAGCACTACAATTCTAAATTGCTACCAGCGTTGAAATCGAGAAGCTAACTATAGAAAAAGCACGAAATTCATTCGAAAACCTCCCTTCTCACAGTTATTTTTTCTGTTAAGCAAATAAATATATAAACTGTTGATTAATTTTTACTAAGATATTATCGAAAGTGCTTTCAAATAACGTTTGTATTTTCTTAGGTAACGGACCGAAACCAGACTGCTCACTTGAGGAAATGGTTTTCTGCCACAACGGAAAGTATTACTGCGCTGACTATTAAAACTTACTTCGTTCTCCATCCCGTCAAATAATTTTCGTAACGAATCAAAGGTTCATCCAACTTTTGTTAGAAATACTCGTACACCGTTCATACGTTAGCGTTATTTAAGCTGTTCGTATGATTTCAAATATCTGTATTTTATATATACGAGTTGAGTTGTACTTTGCACTGTTGTCAGCCCATTAAAATTTCCTTATTATCAATTTATTTGAATTATTTATATAGGATTATACGGTGTACAAGAATGAGTAAAGACTTTTTCTAGTGACTTTTATGTAATACTCCGAGGGAGAGGTGGGGGGGGGGGGGGGGTCAAGTTGAGGTTGGTAGATTACGAACCTGGCATACATCACGGACCAAGCCAATCAATGGGTATCTTTGTGGTATCGTAAGATTACAACAGATCATCATGAGATTCATCGTTGATATCACATTTGGAAATCATCTTCTACTCTTGAGGTTCACCGAAGTATATGACCATTTTTCATCCTTTCTAGTACAAATTTATCTTTCATGAACATGTGTCACTTCGAGGACATACATACCCCCACAATAAATACCACGCTAAGACACAAATACCAAGAAAGTAGAACAGCAGAATACTAATCTGTTCTATAAAGGACTAAGAGCCTGCTGCGTTGTTTACAGCGCCAAACGCGTCCAATACATATTGCTCTGCTACTTGGTAGTGTTTGTGCACCGTGCTATCCAAGGGAATGGTAATGCAGATCAACTAGCACGCCCTACAAAACTCAGCTAGATAGTATATTGAGTGGACTGTATTTTTAATGGATAAATGGGAATGTACTATGAGAATCAGTGACTATATTAGTAATATTTTTACTAGAAATGATAAATGAAGATAGATAAATAAGTTCACCTAGTTAATTGGTTAATGACGTAACTTTAATATATATATGAGTAGGTACAGGTTAGGTACAAACATCTGAAGGTAATTGGATAAAGTTTTCCTACCTATGTGGCTACCTTTTGTACGGGAAAAGAGAGAGGTAGGTACATAAATGTGAAATGACTAGAGTGAAGCTGGTTACATACACCCAGGACGGCAGCCCCTGTTCATCAAAGTTCAGTCCCAAAATGTGGAAGGTGATTTCTCTGACTCCGTTATAACCGAGTTTTACACAATAAATAACCAGTTTTACCCCTCAAATCACACAAAGTTCAGCATTGGAAAAAAATTAACTAAACATTCGTGGTTTGAAGTGAAAAACTTAGCTATAACGAAGCTGAAGATGTGCGTGTTACCTTCCTACCGATTGATTCAGCGGGAAAAGAATACTTTGAAACCGCTTCCAAACTCGTTACTCCATAGAAAGTCATTATTCAAGAAAAACCTCGATTTGTATGAAAAACTACATTTTTAAACACTAGAAGCATTATTTCTCCCCTAATTGTCAAAGTAAAAGTAATTACAAAACTACCGAGGGGAGACGGCAAAACTCGATTTTGTCATTTTATGTCTTTACTTTGGCACATGGACTTGAAAAGCGTTGCGTTTTAAGAAAGCATTACAGTTGATTTCCAATGATTTTCACGTTCAACCAAGCCGTTTCTGGGGAAATGAAACGTCTTAAGTTTTTAACTGACAGAAATCCTTCACCATTCGTTGGAAAGCTCTCGATTCATCACACATTTCTTTCGTACTGGTTTTTTATATTTATGTCGCCATTTTATATTTATTAATATTATTAATGGATGTACAAAACAATTTTGCTTGTTTGGAAGTTATTAGTTTCCACGTTAGAGATCACTTTAAGAAAACGCCAAAATGAAGCCGTGAGTAGAGATAATTGCTTTAATACAAGAGTTTATTGAAATCATTGAAACAGTTAAAATTTTAATGAAAATTATTGTTTTGGAATTAGTCGTAAAAATTATTTGTTGAAATAGGGGGGGGGGGGGGGGAGAACTAAAGACATGAAATGTCCCAATGAGTTGCAGACTCGTATTCAAGCATTTTTCTTGGTCAATTACAAAGGTTCATTTTTATATAACGTTGTAAGACTAGATACGTAGATCTAACCTAAGAATAAAAAATGAAAAATTAAAAAAATAAGATAAATAAATAAATAAAACATTATTTCCAGGAATGGTAACTGTAGACTACTTAAGTTGGCCTCCAATCCACTCCTTAATAGCCAACCCTTAAACCTCACTTTAAATTTAAAAAACTTCCCCGTTCCTGATATTTTTTCCAATGACATAAATTGTCTTATTTTTGGCCAGTTTATGATGACGAAAACTTGTTTCGCGTTAAAATCGTTCGCCAGTCGTTGGAAAGCTCTTTTTTCGATGATAAATCTAAATCCTTGAAAACCTTTTTTTTTCTATTTTTTTTATTTTTTTTTCTGCAACTAAATAACGTTTGCCCTGAACGTAGTCATTGTGGTGGGGGATTTTGCTACTCATACAGGCAATGTTTTTTAAATAGGACTCACATACGAAAGGTAACATTAAAAGTAAATGGAAGAAAAGCTGCATCAACTGGACCTAACCCTCACCATAGAGAAGTGGGTGATGTAAGTTACTGACTGGTATTAATTGAACATCGTTTCATTTATGTTGGAGTAATTTATTTGGTTACAACTTTCTATAACAATCCAACAAAATCATAAAAACCAAAATCATTTTTCTACTCCAAAAAAACAGATGATCAGTGTTCTCCCACCAACTCTTAAAATGAAGCGCAGGCCATTTTACCGTTCCAACACCAAATCCATGCTTTGTACTCGCAAGGTGGTGGTGGTCCCTCACCTAGAAAGAAGAAAGAACCATTTGGCATAAACTATAAATCATTTCAAAGTAATTATGGTGGAAGTTACAACATAAATTGTGGCGTAACAGGAAGAACAAAATAAATTATAAATATTCACGTGCATCCCTAATCCATAAGTATAAATAGAATTCAAAGTTTGTTTCTATTTAGGTTTTTATGTATGTTCCCAATAGACGGCTAAACGGGAGGACCGAATCTGGCGGACGGGATTGGTCGTAAGATGATCAGCGAGTTACGGCGCACGTTACGGAGTTATGGCGTATGTTGTAGGCTAAGTCTGAACCTCCAAAACATCCTTCTACTTCGTAAGAAGCGTTGCCCTTCGCAACCGGTTTGTTTGGTACCTGAACGTTTGCCATGTATTATGGTTGCAAACAGGCAGTTTTTTAGCAGCGGAAATGTGTTACAAGTGGAGTAGCATTGACGGGTTGCTACGAGTGATCCGAGGGATGCGTGTACTGCATTATTTATGTGATGGACGGGACTTTGATATTTCGTGCGAAGCACGGGCCGGAAAACCGAATTGTTTGGCTCCCGAAATTTCACTATGGATGCGAAGACGCTGTTCGGGGTCTTTCTCCGCGCACGTTTGGTTTTGACGATTTCAATCAGCTGAATCAGCAAAATTCTCCCCTGTTCACCCTAGGAAGTTGAAATTTGATAGGGCGACTCTTAGGGACATTAGGACTCGATTGAATTGGTGGGCTCTTTCCTAATCAACTGAGTGAGCTAAATTTTATCCTGTTCATCCTAGGAAGTTGAAATTTGATATGGCGACTCATTGGGAAATTAGAAAACGATTTAATTGATGGGCTTTTTCATAATCAACTGAATGAGCAAAGTTATCTCCTGTTCACCCTGAGAAGTTGAAATTTGACAGGGAAACTTTGGATCATTAGGAGACTATTGAAATTATGGTCTCGTTCATAATCAGCTAATTCAGCTGAATTCTCTCCCGTTCGACTCAGGAAGTTGAAATTTGATAAGGTGACTCTTTGGCTATAGTATGATCCTACACCATTATCAGCCGAGTGAGCTCCTACAGTTCTTTTCCATGCTTTTCATCCTATAAATATGTGATTTGGCATGTAGCTTCCGTAGGACTTTTACTTTACGATACCAATGGCTGGGATAAGCTGGGTAGCTCATATACTTTCTTCCCAAGCTTTTTTTTTCGCTACTTTCTATCCTGTTATTCAGCATGCAGACTCCGTAGTTACGGACACAGTCTGGATATGGTTATTTCAGTAGTCTAAGCACCTACTGGCTCGTACTTTTGGGTCCGTGCAACTCACGATAACCGACTAGTATGCTTTAAGAATTTCAGGAAGACAAATTACATTCCCAGCAGTCAACTTTTTACTGCCCTAGACTTTTTGGTTTGTTCATGCGTATACACACTGTTTCCTCGAATTTCCTTTATTTTCCACAACAATTTCCCTAAATTCCAAGCTCTAGGGCAGTGAGGAGCAGGCACTATATCATCGCTATTAAAGTTGTATCCATTCATAGATACCAGGTGCAACGAAAATTAAACTAATCCACTGTTTTCACACGCTTTGAATGAGATTTTAGGTTTTTAAGAACCAGATTTACTCTGCAAGAGTAAGTTACAAAAATGTATGATATCAAATAATTTAACTTCAACGATTGAAGCCGTGTCCATCATCGTCCTAATAGTAATAGGTAAAGATTTTTTCCCACACTAAAAAGCTGTATTTCAATGTCCATTGAATGTACAGAATAAAAAAGTATTAAGTAAGAAAAAAAATTGACAGAACATAAAACATGTTCCTTGGGAGAACAGGAAAGAATTTAGGTAATTCATCTGATTAGGAAAGAGCCCATAAATTTAATCGTCTCTTAATGTCCCAGAGCGTCTTCCAATAAAATATCAACTTCCAAGATTCTTTCATGTCTAATAGTGGTTGCATCATGTTTACAAAATTAACTGAGAAGGATAACCTGTATGTAAACAACTATTCATGCGACCACGCTCATTTCTTAGATTGTTGGCAACGCATTGCGCACTGGTTACATAATTCGGTTGAGTAAGTCGAAAGCTTTGCAACGACTGGCGAACGAATTTCGTACGATGATAAATGTCTAAGATACAGTTCCGTAGCAACGATTTGGTTGTAAGTGATAATCATCAGAAAATAGAAGCGTAACGCACTAAATATCACCTAACGGTAATTTTGTCTAATTTTTTTGCCGGGTTATGGATGACAAGAAATGTTCTAGGTTTAAAAAAAGTCTTCCTGTTCGTACACCTGCTCATCTTTTTAAATCGTTTAAAATACATCTTGTTATACAATAGAGCGAGATTGTCTGGTCGGGTTCATCTCTACGATTTGCATTAGTTTTATGTGATTATCTATTCACCAGTCGCTGAAACCCTATTTCGCAAAATCGAATGAACTTCCTGTTGCGATTTCATTTTTCTCGCCCCTTTTCTAGAAATAATTTAAATTGTTCCAGCAAGAACAGGCCCGTCCAGCTTTCCCTTTTAAGTATACAGATTAAGCTCTTTCGACTCGACTGGGATGCACCGAGTTATTTAATCCGGAACTCTGCCGCAATTTGGGGTCACATTGCTACATAGTGTGTCAAGTCCTCCCACTTATTCATATTGCACACAGCACAGTTGAAACCCTCTGTAGTGTCAAGGGAAGCTGAACCTTATAAACCAATATTGCTGCGTAAACAGAAAGAACTCATAATGTGTAAAATTAATCGTTAATAAATTATCTGACGGTATTTTGAAAATGAAACAACCCGCCTCCGCGCATTGCCCTAATAACCTGATACCTAATGATCCAGCACTTTACGCAGTGTTGTGAAAAAAAAAAAAAAAAAAATTGTGTATTGTTAAGGTGCATAGGCTCATACGCGGATACTCACATGGCTCCTTAATCTGCGGCATGCCAGGATAAAGATCTTTACTTTCAACTATACCGATCATCACGACAATCGCAACAAATAAAACGATGCTAACAATCTTAGCAACCATCTTGTGTGCTAGTATAATCGCTTAGAAGCGTTAGAATATTTATAGTAACCAAATCCAATCAAATACTTTTTATTTGCTGAAAACACATAGTGCATAGACAATAGTCGGGATATAAAACTTAGGTGGTACTAAATAAAATCTATTGAAAAGAATCTTGTCACAGAAAAATAAAGAGAAAACTATCAAACGGAGCAGAATTTGAAACTGAGTAAATATAAACAAAATTAACACGGCAACCACTATATAAATGCTATAGATAAAACACAAGTATGTATACTGTAAACATACAAAATCAACAATGAACACGTTTAGCCGCACATAAACAAATCTTCAAAGCTAAAGGAGCAAGGCCTCATAAAAATTTAGTAACAAACAGCTTAATACCCTTCCTATCATAACGTCCCGTTAATCTGTTTTAGCCGATTTAAGACGAACGTTATCCATCCTATGCTTTTACACTCCAATATTAAATGTTCAAGATTATTTTCGAGCCCACAATAGTGCTTGTCAACATTTCTTATCGTATTACACGAGCCGTTTACACCTTGATCGGGGATAGAAGGTATATTTAGGACCATTTCGGATGGTTGAAAAAAAAAGTTAATTTCACCTTATCAATTTGGTTTTCAAAATATATTAAATACTGGTAGGATGATTTTGTTGAAGTAATTTTGGATACCCGAAGTCGATTAGATAACCGTTAGAAGGTTGTAGCCAAAGTTCTAACCGACTTCAAGGAAAACATTGACATTAGAGGTGTGGATCGTTATCGAAAGGAAAGCGAACTAAATTCTTGTTAAATTACTAAACTCGTAAATCCAAGTTAAAATCACCATCGAGGATTTCGGGATTATCGTGTTAACTGAATTCCCAGTAGGAGATTTTTACGGTTTCATACAGATCACAGCGTTTTGGACTGAGGTAGGCCACAGCTCAGCGAATGTCATCATATTATCATGATTTCTTAAAACGGATCAAGATACGGCTTCAAGATACGTAGCTCCAGTTTCTTTCGAAATTCGCTAAAATGTTGGATGATAGCCAACATGTATGTTGGTGTTTGTATGTTGGCTATATATAGCCAATTCTACATCTAGAGCAACAGAAACACCTCAACAAAGGGAAACTAGGGTTGAAAAAAATGGGCTGAGGACTTGTCAGGTAAGAGAAATATTCTGAAAGAATTATCAGCAAATGGGTGCGTTTACTTACGATCAACAGCGTTCTAAATACAAATACGATCAACAAAGGCAATCCCCTGATAAGACTACTGTTGAGCCTTCTATCACAAGGACATTCATCAGGACATTCTATCATCAAGGACAGTCATTTTCGTATGGATTAGAGGACATTCTGGAATACAGCGAAATAATGCGAAATAATGGAGTGGACACTCTAGCGGAAAGAGCAGCTCTACAGAACAGCGAGAGTATCACCACCATCCCGAGCTCAGACTTCAATCCCTGGGTAAACATCAAGATTCAAACAGAATGGCAACAAAAGTTTATAGCCGGCGAAAAAGCACAGTTTTATAGGAAAACTAGCTGGTTCACCCGTGCGTTGCACAGGTTGACTTGAACATTATCAAATAGTCTGTGACCCAAGTTATAGTAATTGTGATAGATTCGCCCACACAGATCCCCAGTTGGTTCAGTGACGTTCAAAACGCTTCAACATCCTCTCCCCCTCCCCTCACCACTGGGTCAGATTAGAAAGTTTTGGAAAAAGTGGTCTTTGAATTGAATTGGAGTAATCAAAATATACTCGACAACCGAATCCCCTGTTTGTTCAGTGATGAAAAAGATACCCCATTCCCTCCCTCCTCCCCTAAAACACTCCCTCCTCCCCTAAAACACTCCCTACGTGGCAGATTTGAAAAATTTTAAGCCTTTTCAACCTTTTAAACCTTCTCTGGACTTTCTCGAATAATTTATGACCAAAATTAGCCAAATCGGTCTAGCCGTTCTGGAGTTTTCGCGAGACTAACGAACAGCAATTGATTTTTATATATATGGATACAGCCGAATGTGCCAAGACGTCCTTGCTATCACCACCACCAAATTCCAAAACCTTTCAGTAGAACCATCATAAGAATGAGGCCGAATCACGAAGCCTGCGATGCATATCTGGGACAGATTGTACCAGTCATAAACAGTTCGCTTGGCTTTTCCCGTGAGTATCATCGTTTTGAGGTATTTCCGTCACGAACATAGGTAAATACTAATTCTAAAATTTCGTGTAACTTCAACCGTGAGTTCACTCTCTGGTTATTATCACTATAATGATTGAATTCACTGCCTTGTCTTACAGACTGAAGAAGTGCGGCACTGCTCGTTAGAACACCGTAATACTTGACGATAATCACCGTTGCGTTCACGTTTTTGACTAGGCTTCATGACACTCCCGCACAAATGACACTGTTTTGAGTCTGGCTGGTCTAACAAATCGTTTGATCTCAAGAATTCTATACAAGTCTCTTCATTAATTACCACGAGGGAATACAACTCTTTCAGGAGCATTATAGACGGATAAGACGAGGCGCGATGGGGACGGGACCCGAACGAAAAATGACAGTAACATTATCTAGGATCACGTTGCACGATGTTTGAAACAGTACACTGCCTGAATTCCAAAGATAAAAATCAGTCTTAACAGATCTGTTTACAAACACGCTGGTGGCCGCATGTTAGACGAGAAGGCTGAGAGGTGGCCGCGTACGAGAACAGAGGTTGGCGGGGAGGCCGCGTATTAGACCAGCACCCTATATTTTACCCTGAGAGAGACATTTTATTCAAAAAAAACTAACTGCCCTGGTCGAACTTCCATTTAATTACATACACATATTGTCAATACCTAGAATAGACATTAACAACGCCCTACATGAATATATAAATAACTGTAACATCTATATATAATTGTATTAAAAATGTAATGACATGGCTGTATAACAGGTGTTAATGCCAAATTGAAAGAAAAATTCAAATACACACTTTGTAATTTAAAGGAGTTTTTCTCAAGAACCTGTAGTATACTCATCAGTGGCGTAGTTTGAGGAGGGGCAGGGTGGACAGAGCCCCTCCATGAATTACAGAGCACGCAGAGGTTCGGGGTATGTATACAAACAGAACTAATAACTTTACACTTATAACTTAAGTACATAACACCTTCAATAGTAAAAAGCAATTTCTATTATACGGATCCGGTTGCCTAGCAACTTTAGACGCTCATAGAAGTAAAAAAATTCTTATTAGGTCCGTTTGTGTAGCTATTGGAGAGTTTTTGTATTTCTCGTATTGGTATTTCTCGTAAAAACGAAAACAAGCTGTTAGAATGAGCACGACGAATGCTAACCTTTTCGCATTGATTTCTCGTAGTGTTTTCGTAAGCCCGAGAGAAAGAGAACTCTTATAGAGACGTTAACGTGACTCTTGTAGTGAATCAATTGTCGCGGTAGACAATTTCCAAAATATAACATGAAGTAAGAAACAACGACCTCTTACCTCTTACATACCTTACTTACCTCTTACCATTGTAATGAACTTAGGCGCCCCGGAGGTGCAATGGGGGCCTAAATCCACACTCATAGAGATGGAGAGGAGAGTGACAGTACCATAAGAGATACAACTCGTACTAATAGCATATATGCTACGTTCGGAGAAGATAGGTTTTCCAGTTCTAGGATCGCCAATCAATCGCCAAACGCGGGCTTTCGAAAACACGGGAAGAAGCGCTTGACGCCCGTAGGGATACAACGGAGCGACGGCAGCGCATTCCCTTGGATCTCACGGGAACTGTCACACCACTTACACTTACATCATATGAAAAAGATTCAGCCGTGAAGAACACGAATCTTTAAAACGTGTAATATATATATATATATATATATTTTTTTTTTTTTAAGAGCATTTACTTTGATACTATATCAACCAGTTACATCTGAATTATTATAGGTACAGGTAACTATCTAGATATTTACTTCACATAAATTCCGCATTGTTTATATAAGTGATAGTCCATTGACGTACACCACATTACAGCTGCACATCAGCATCCAAGGTCCAATGGCTTGGTACTCTTCAGGCGTCGGTTTACTTGGGAGTTGTCGAGAAGCTGGAAAGCTTCAGGTTTTTTATGTGCGAGTAGCCTCTTTTCATAGTTTCTGGCATATCTTTTTGTAACATCGCTGATTCTCTCCATTTTGAGATCTTTGTGGAGGTCATCATTACGAACGTACCACGGAGCATTCACAATACTCCTCAGTACTTTATTTTGGAATGTTTGAATAATGTTCATGTTACTTTTTGCAGTGCATCTCCATAGTTGTATACCATAGGTCCAAATGGGCATAAGTACTGTTTTGTATAATAGCAATTTATTGTCGGCCCATCAGCCAATATAGCTTTCTAAATTTGATTGATAGCTCTTTCTTTTTCTTCTTGACGTGTGCTTTCCACTTCAGCTTCGCATCCAAAGTCATTCCCAGATACTTAGCTGAGTTAGAGTATGGGACTGTACCTTGGTTCAGTATTAGCGGGAGGTTTGTAATTTTTTTGTTA
Organism: Adelphocoris suturalis; assembly: GCA_030762985.1. Taxonomy (NCBI): domain Eukaryota; kingdom Metazoa; phylum Arthropoda; class Insecta; order Hemiptera; family Miridae; genus Adelphocoris; species Adelphocoris suturalis. The sequence goes on from CM061042.1 coordinate 117,157,253, forward strand.
GTGAAAATCACATGAGTGGACTTGGTTTCGTTTAGTTTGAGGCGCCATTTTCGAGTCCATTCTCCAAAAGCATTCGTAGCTTCTTGTAACTTTTCTGTTGATGTTTCAACTGTGTCTGCAACTGCCAAAATTGCTGTATCGTCCGCGAATGTGGCTATAGTAGTACCTAATGTGTGAGGTACATCTTGTGTATATAGTAAGTAAAGTAGGGGTCCTAACACACTTCCCTGCGGGACCCCTGCGTGTAAAATGAACCTTGAAACAGAATCTTGAGAATGAAAAAGCTGAAATCTTCGATAAAACGTCGAAAGCAAGAAAAATACCACTAATAGCCCTTCTGGTTGAGGTGCGGGGAAAAAACACAAAAGGAAGACAAATAGAAAGGTTAAACCAACAACAAAAGACTGCACGGGGAAAATTCAGGCGATTTTGTTGGCTGTGTGTGTGTGTGTGTGTGTGTCCATGCCAACTGCATGATAGTTGCTAGGGAAAGGTCAAGTTGTCTCGTAATTACGATTGCAAAAAAGCTGAGCACGAATAAAGCTGACTCTTCCCGTTCCAAAAAGCTTTTCCACGTTACGAAAACCTCTTCTTGTTTCGGGAAGGCCATTTTCATATACAAGAAAATTAATACGAGAATGAAAAAAAACTCTCTATTCGTATGGCAAAATGACGTCGATATTGTCCAGCCCATTGGAGATGATTATAATCACCTAGTCAACGAAACGGGAATGTGGATACTGCAAACTGAAATCAAGTCGTTTCCCACTACCTTCTGGGGCTAGCCCATATACAATTTTTCTCCAGACAAATATCCATTGTTCAGTATCCACCGATTCCCCTATTTATCACTGTTGGTTGTTTCCCTTATTATTTTATTAATTTCTGATCGTTGGAAGGTTTATCATTTCTATTATATCATTCAAGAATTAAATCAAAGTTAATATAAAGAAAAAGATATGAATAGAAGCCTTCTGTGGTGATTGAAATAGTTTGAGAGAAAAGATTAAAATATTCTGTTGTAGCAATATTTCTATTCTAAACTAGCATATTGCTGATTTGAGTTTGTTTTGTTTACATTTTGTTGTTTGTCTTTCTCGGTTTCTTGCCTCGTTTTTTATTCCGCATACTTATATAAAACAATTGTGTGATATTGTCCAGAAAAAGTGTTTTTTGCGCTGAAGTAACGCAGAGAAGCGACCACATACCTAAATAAATAATTTTGCAGGCAGTAAGTCCAGTTCAATAGTAGGAAATATGCCTAGTGCTCCTCAGTACACCCGTAGGTATTCGTATTTATAGTGGTTTTCAACGTTCTCATTATTAGTTGATTGGATAATATGTTTTCTTTAATAATCCATAAGAAGGTTTGTGAATATGAAAGCTCACGTGATTTAAAATCATTACAAAATACCATTGGAAATCTACTTGTATGAACGTTTGACAGTTTATTATACAGTCTTCGAATATTCAACGACAAGAACTAGAAATGAATACTAAAACTGTAAAATAAAACGAAATTCTTGATCATTGCCACTAAATGAGAAATGGCGTAGCTACGCCACTGAAACACACCGCATTCTAATGTCACAGAACCCTTCACCTACTTTTTGCCCAAAACCTTAGCAAGTCCGGGTAAACCAGCTAGTAAATAAACCAATATAAATATATCAGTAATGAATCTGATCTACAAGGCATCATTATTTCTCAAATAAGTGTGAAAGAATACACCATTTCGTAAACCATCCAAATAGATTTCCAACCGTATTGGTTATTTATGACAGAAGGATTTCTATATCCATCAGCGATTAGGTTATAAGTAAGAATCTCGCGCAGTTCAGATTACCTCGCTATAAAACTCAAATTGCATTCGTCGTTTCGTACGCAAGTCGGCACCTCGTAAAGTGATGGGAAAACTATCATAAACTGAAACTTTGTTTCAGTGAGACCGAAAAATTAGGTCGTTATCTAAAACCAGACGAAGCATACGAAAATAGCTATCGGTAACAAAGTCAATAAAAAAAAATTTTTTTTTTTCTTTTTTTCAATTTACTACCTAGACGTGCAAAACTTGTAGAATAGAATAAAATCCAATAATGTGCCGTATTGTCTGTTGTAGTTCAGCAGATTGAAAATAATTGAAAGGCCTGTGAATACCGACGTTCTGACTTGAATGGTGTTCTGATGATATAAATATTGATCGCTTGTATGAATCAAACATTAACGAGATAGTTCGTCCAGATTGCTTCTACAGATAAAGCTGAACCTGAATAGTTAACATGTTGGTGACACTTGTGAGAGTTCTTTTCTGCGCCACGATGTTCGCAACAATGGCCACGGTTTTCGGCCGAGCACCTATAACGATCGGGAGTACACGTTGTAAGTATACAGGGTGTCCTGCATAAGGCGGTCAGTACTTCAGGGGTCAATTTTTGAAATCATTTCTGATCGAAAGTTCCAATAAGAGATTTTTTTGAATTTTTGATAGCTTAGTTCTCGAGTAATTTTATTCTTAAAATTGTTGTCGTGTTTTTGAGTTTCTATCACTAAAATTATTATAAATCCCTTAATTTGCTGTGTGAATTCAAATCTGAGGATACCGCTGAAAATAAAATTGGATTTTCTATTGAATAGATGCCTGAGCTTTCTTCAGAATTTGGGTTTGAGACATGAAAAATTCTAATTTGGGAAACCTTGAGTTTTTTTAATCGGACATTGAGTTATGAGAATCAATAATTTTCCAAGACACAGGAACGGTAAAAACTGCACCAAAATCCCACGTCTTCAACAACTTAGACAATTTTACGTTTACTTTGCCAATTCGGGGAGATAACTATGTATTTATGTTGAAAAACATCGTTTTTTCACCGAAATTGAGGGGTTTCTTGAAAAAGAACAATCAATGAAAATATAAGTTAGGGGTCGGTTTCTTCGTATTCATTTTCGCTTTATTGTATGCGAAATACTTGCCTTTATTCCCAACCCCTTTATTCACACTTTCTCACCAAATTTGAGTCCGTTTGGTATGATACATTTTATGTGTTTGTAGTGGTGAAACTAGGAAGCTAAAGTGTTTAAACTGGGTTATAACAGAGTTGGGAAGATATGCAAGTCTGACCCCCAAGCTAGTATTTTCATAGAAAGTCAATTTTCAAGAAAACCCTTGATTTCAGTGAAAAAAAAAAAAAAAGTGTTTTCCCACATTAAAACATAGTTTCTTCCCTTAATTAGCAAGGCAAAAGTAATATTGACTACACCGTTGGAAAGGTGAAATCTCGGCGCAGTTTTCACCTTTCCGGTGTCTTGAAAAACTATTGATTCTCATAATACAATTTCCGATTGAATAAACACTAGGATTCCCAAATTAGGTAAAATTTGCTTTTCAGAGTGCTTTTTCATGCCTCAAACCTTATTTAATGAAAAAGTTTAGGCATCTACCCAGTAAAATATTTAATGCTCTTTTTAACGATATCCTGAGATTGGACGTATGGGTTGCAGGTGAGCTAGTGGAAGGCAGCGGAACTGGGTGAGAGGTAAGGCCAGAGGGCGCAATCTAACTGAGCAACTTAATCAACTGTAATCAGCTCGGACATGCTGGCGATAAGTGCTTACTGAACATTTCCACGGAGATTTGTGAGTACACGCTGAAGTTTCCGCGCAGATTGCAACAGGCAGTTCTACATGCCACACCCACGTTGTCATTTCGGCGCTGCAAGCAATATGGGTAGAAGCTGCACTGAACCCAGCAAGCGTTGACAGAGTTATGTACGGGTATCGACAAATTTTGTGCTTTTCCAATTAGTTTCCCTTATAAATCTCCTCTCCGTATGCCCATATTGCTTTTCACTTACATGAACGACAAACTCACAACGAAAAGAGAGGCGAGATCAGCTCGATTTTCTGATGAGGGTCTGGGAGAATCACGAGAAGGAAAAAGATATAATCAAGTAGGTACCTCACCAACGTCACGGCCCATGAAAATTATTACCATCCGAATAAACTGATCGATATAATATCGATAGTGATACTAGACACTTCAATATTGACGTAAGTTAAGTTTTCTTCACTACCCCGTTGCGTCGTCTTCTCAGCATTATCGTTCCTTCGGCTCGATGAAGGAGTTTAACCCAGTTAGGTTGTCTTTTGGCGCCAATTTCCTCTGTTGAAAAGCGCCCCTGAGGGCCAGTTTTACCAATCCGAGTTAACGTCCCGTCATCTTAACCAAACGGTAACGGGAGACCGGCGATTGACTAACTGACTGCATAGGGCTTCCGTAGAAAGAAATCCCACGCCTAATGGCTTATATTTCCCTAAAAAGGGCCCTTTTTGATTCTGAGATTCTACGGCTGCACTATGTCCCAAAATTTGTTGTTTAGTTCAACAAACTTCTTGATCTTTTTCCAATCTAGGTGCATGAGTGAGGCCGTTTTGATTTTATAATGTCCCAGGGCTCTCGCCTAGATCTCCAGAATATATCACAATCACACATAAAGTGTTCAGCTGTATCCTCCCCGTTACACATTCGCAAAGTGGAGAGGGTACCTTGGACATATTAAAAAGGGTCCTCTAAAAGCTAAAAGGCCCCGTTAAGGCCCCGTTTGGACCCCTATTATTTTCCTTACTTGCGTTCTAGGCTGTGATATAATCCAGTCTGAGCGACTCTTATCGCAGCCAGAGATGTGCATCCTAGATAATCTATATCTAAAGCTCTTTTCTCGAAAGCTCCTTCGGATCTTTGATTGCTCAGGGTTTGCCTTGGCCTTACACGCTTTCCGCGTTATGCCTAGAGCTGGGGTTGGACGTTAATAGTTTCTAGACAACCGAAGCCTGGCAAGGATATTTACTTCCTCATTTTCCATATGTCCCTCATGACCTGACACCCAATTGACATACACTCTGTTGTTTAATTTGTTGCCTAACTCGATCAGTTCATATTTTACCCTCTTATATCATTGTTCAGATAGTGACCAGATTCATCAGTGCTTTGATGCAAGCCTGGCTGTCTGTATGTATGACCACTTGTCTTTTTCTCAGGTTATTAGATTAGGCTGTCAAAACACCTGATAATGGAATACAGCTCACTCTGGAAGACAGTGGTGTGTGGATCCAGAGTGGAGCACTCAGCTATACCCAAATCGGGTGTGTACATACTAGCGCCTGTTCTGGCTGTGCTCTCACATTCAACGGCAGTCTCGTCCGTTGTGTTCTCGATAGGAAACGTATAAATCGGTGTATCAAACTTGGTTACGTACCTTCTAAGGTAGTAAGTTACTAATATTTGCTGGATGGGTCAAAGCAGTTTGGCAACATCGGATTTCCTCTAGCTCTAGAGAATAATAATTCTTTTCCTAGTGACTCGATGTCGTTGTAACTAGAATAGCATTCAAAATGAGCAAACAAAACAAGCTGTAGAGCCGCCCATAAGTTCTTAGTGATCTCTGTTTTCAACTAACCAACGTACTGCTGGCGTTTCATACTTCATTGATATTAATGCAAAATGAGCTCATGTGCGGAAAATTTGAAATGATGCGTTTTATTGAAAACGATTCCATCACCTACAAGCTCGTCAATAAGGGCGGACAGCGGAGGTTAAGTGAGCGAATTTTTTTTTTTTTTTTCCCCGAGTGACTTGTGGCCTTTTTTTTAAGCAATGTTGAACTTAAATGTTTGAAATCACTAAATGTTATTATTTTTTATTATATTTTTGGTAATTCAGACGTGGAAATAGAAGGCGCCGTACCCTAACTACTTAATGATAATCATCCGTTAACCTCTTAATTCCTCGAGGGTCGGGTAATTAGTTAATCAGCTTTGGTAATCAGATTGTCAAGTTTTGACGGACGAGTTAACCATCGACGGGTGTTGGTCAAAGAAAAATCGCTGTAACGTCTGATTAAGCTAAAAAATAATGCCGCGTTATCACAAATATTTGATTAACTTAAACAGTGAAACTGGCCCTGAGTTCTGAATTTACAAAACAAATTAAGGTAGTTATAATAGTTTTAGTTACAACATATCGAAAACACTGAAAAAAATCTTAAAAACTAAATTACTCAAGAACTAAGCGTTAAAAAAAAATATATAAAATGAAATATAAAAAATCTCTAGGAGGAACTTTTCATCAGAAATGAGCTTGAAAATCGAACCCCGACTGACCATGGAATGCGGGACACCCTGATAATATGACTAAACTTTTTTTTTTTTTTCAATCTGAATAGAATTATATTGTTTTCAAAACATGGTACCGTAAAGTAAATGATTCATGTTTGTATTGACATAAAGCAGCTGATACGCCAGAACCTATTACGAATCGGAATGTTTTCGAAAATTGATCGGCAACTTCCCAATGTTAGAAAACAAAACCCTTTAAATCATTGGCATTTCCTTGAAATAAACTAGGGGGAATCATTTGAATTCCGGAATGCATTTTAGTTCAAATGTTGACAATAGGTATGTATAGTATGTTAGTCTGTTGAATAGTTCGGTGATTGGCATGTAATAACAAAATAATAAAGGGAAACAACTGAACTAATCAAATGTTCCAGAACTACAACTGTTGAGATGTATGATCGGAAAATTGCTGGTTAACAATAGCAAGGTGAGGAGCACGAAAATCAGCTCCCGCTATTCAAGCCATCAGCCGTTATAGCCATGACTAATAACTATATTTTGTTCCGAATCAACCTGAAGTTTTCTTACTCTCAGACGATGAGATACCTGTAACATGACTATATATGAGCGAATTCCTTATAATTATTTCTTTAATTTCTTTCTTAAAATAATAATCATTATAATTTCTTGCTTTCTATAAATACGCCAAAATAGTGAACATATTAGGATTTTTCGGCTCAAAATTCATGCAAAAACTAATTACTAGTAGGTATTATTGTTTTTAAACATAAACACTAACAACACATATGGCGAAAATTTCGCCCTACATTTTGTCTGTTTTCGATTTCAATGTTTTCAAGGAAAAAAATAAAATAAAATAAATAAAAGAAAAAGACATCTATTACTTATTATTCGCATAAATAATGACTAAAAACTAATTAGCTATTAGTTACTGGTGGCAACTAAATCTATTTGTTATCTTATTAGTTACTTTAGCTCAACAATTTTTCCAAAATGATCTATTAGTTGAAGAGTTGTAACTACAAACTAATTCAGGTGAATTAAGCCACAACTAATGAATTGAAGTCACAGTTATCATCAAATGTATTTATTGGTGGTAACTAATAATCAACAGTCATTAGTTACAGCGATAGTTGCACTAAAAAATGAGTTATATGATGTCCCCCCCGGGCCTGGCTTCGCGTGAGAATAGCGTTTGCTGTGCATCGTGGTGATTGCGCAGCTTTACAATCCTAAATTGCTACCAGCGTTGAAATCAGGAAGCCAACTACGGAAAAAGCATGGAAGTCATTCGAAAACCTCCCTTCTCACAGTTATTGTTTCTGTTAAGTAAATAAATTCATAAACTGATGATTAATTTTTACTAAGATATTATGAAAAGCGCTTTTTAATAACGTTTGTATTTTCTCAGGTCAAGATCCGCCACCAATGTGCCCAGCACCTGGGGATTTTCAAATCTGCTCCAACGGAGAATGGTACTGCTCTAATTTTTAGAGTTTACTTCATCCTCCATCCAGTCAATAAAATTTCTTAACGAATCAAAGGTTCATCCAACTTTCATTAGAAATACTCGTACACAGTTCATATGTTAGCGTTATTTAAGCTGCTCGTATAATTTCAAATTCCTGTATTTTATACAAACTCGTTGAGTTGTACTTAGCTTTGGGGTTTTCAACCCATCCAATCTTCCTTATTATCAACAAATTTAAATTATTTTTAGAAGATTATATAGTGTACAAGAATGGGTAAAGACTCTTTTTCTAATGACTATTGATTTTCAAGCAGTACTCCCATGGAGAGGGGGAGGGGCAAGCATCAAGCCGAGCTTGGTGGATTACAAAGCTATAACACCAACTCACAAATGGCATAAATTACGGTCCAAGCCAATCGATCGTTATCTTTGTGGTATCAATGTAATATTACAACAGATCATCATGAGGTTCATCGTTGAAATAAATTTGGGAATCATGTTCTACGCTTGAGGTACAACGAAGTATTTGACCATTTTTCATCCTTCCTAGTACAGATATATCTTTCATGAACTTGTACAACTTCGAGGACATATCCCCACAATAAATATCACGCTATGACACAAATACCAAGAAAGTCGAACAAAAGAATACTAATCTATTTTGTAAAGGACTAAGAGCCTGCTCCGTTGTTTACAGCGCCAACCCAGTCCAATACATATTGCTCTGCTACTTGGTAGTGTTTGTTCACTGTGCTATCCAAGGCAATGACAGTGCAGATTAACTAGTACGCCCTACAAAACTCAGCAAGTTAGTATATTGAGTGGTATGTATTTTTAATGGATAAATAGGAATGTACTATGAGAATCAGTGACTATATTAGTGATATTTTGACTAGGAATGATAAATGAAGACAGATAAATAAGTTCACCTAGTTATTGGATAATGATGTAACTTTGATATACATGTGTAGCTACAGGTTGGGTACATACATATAAGGGTAATTCCATAAAGTTATCCTCCCTATGTGGCCACCTTTTGTATTAACGAAGGTAGAAGTAGGTACATAAATGTGATCAGATTAGAGTAAAGCTGGTACATACAACTAGGAAGGCAGCCCCTGTTCCTCAAGGTTCAGTCCCAAAGTATGGAAGGTGAAGGCCAACTTTGACTGGTAGGAAGAAAGAATGCTGATGTTAGGTTGCCTGAAAGGGCGCAGAAGATGTAGGTAAAGATAGGTAAGATCTCACCACAGTTATGTTGAACTGGTGTTCAAGCAGAAGAACAAAAGGTTGTGAAAGATGCAACCAACCAAGTGTTGAATTTGTGGTGATAAATCCTATTGATGACCACCCAGATGGTTTTCCGGAAAGTATGCCCTAGTTCCACTGATTTGGTGTCGGAATTAGGTGAAAATACTTTATAATCGCACGGATGATTATGGATATTAACTGGGTTCAATAACATTGTGGTATACGGAAAATAGCTCGGTTGAAAGTGTCCTGCTCCTACCTGTTTGACTTTCCAGGATTGGCAGGTTCATGATGCAGAATTAAGTGAAAAGACAGCTAACGATCAGTTCACGAATTAGCATCAAACACCAATTTATAAATATAGAAAATTATGAATAATATTTGTATTGAAAGGTTATTTAGTTTGTACAAGGTTGATTAATTGTAATATAGCAAATATTTCGTAATAATTACAGAATAGTTAAAACACTTACGGTCTATGGGGTGTCATGTTGGCACCATTGGAAATTCTAAATCTAGAGATCAGTGAATATGCGAAAGCTGCTTTTTGATTACATTGTGTCAACAAAATATTAATTATTGAATCAGAAATTATGTCAACAATGAGTTGAGGTTAGTGGGAGGTGCGATTATGATAGGTAACGGAAGAATTGAAAGGTTGTGGAAAAGTGGATGGAAAGGAATGTGTTTGGCAACTCATAAGTTGCAGATTTGATTCCGGTTTTCCAAATATGATCAAATGCTTAGTAACCGTACCAAACACTTTTACCTACTCATAAATGATGAAATTGCAATTGGTGAACTGAACACTGACGGTATTTTTTCCTCCTCATTACGCTGCTCATTTCGTGACGTAAATACGTCTAAATGCAAAACCCTCCAGAGAAGTGATGAATTTTCATAAACTGCAATACCTTACGGAAATCCCGCTAAAAATATTCTGGGGAAAGCTGGGAATAAGTGTTTTCACTTCCACCGAATTTGAAAATGTGTTTATTAATCTCCATTAAAAATGCTGTAACTTCTCACTACTATTCTGGTCGAAAACAATTTTTTTGCAAATCAGAAACAATTGAAAAACATTAATTCACATGACTGACTGACGTTTATATCGGCCAGAAGGCGACAGCTCTCTCACCGTAACCGCATAAACCAAGCTTGGGTTGTGACCAGCTTGGGTCACAGGAACAATATCAGGAAGGATAAATCTGCACTTCTGCAAACCGGGTTTTCGCATTTCATTCTGTCGTCAAAAAACGGCCTTCCTTCGAAAGGAATGTCAGTTCTAGACCCCATGACTATTACACAAAAGGTGTGGAAAGGAATAATCGAAAATGAAATTTTGACTTACGTCCACCTAGATTGGCTCAAATCACACTTACGGATAAGTTCACAACATTGATTTTGACCGAGTTCGATAATCATGGAACTTTGTATCCCAGTCTCCATGTAGACCGAGCGGATTGCTTAAACAATAATAATGATAAAATTAAAAGATAAATAAAAAAGACTAAATAAAAAAAAATACTAAAAAAAAACGAGCAATGGTTTGAGCTAGTTGCCAATTGCGCAAGTTTCTGGTACGCTATTTATTATTCTTTATTTTACTCTACAGAAAAAGTGTATAAATAACAACATTTTACCCGATTTTATACATAGCGGACAAAAGAAATTAAGTGGTGGTGGATGGAGGGCGGGAGGGGATGAATGCTGCTTCTGCTCCAGAATTGATGAATTTGATATGCCTTCATGAATGAATAAATAGGAACTTCATCAATTCATTATATTCCCAGTTCTATTCCAGTGAAAATTTGGTAAAAAATAATATTTTAGAACATATCTGCCAACCGCGTTTTGGCAAATTAAATGAAATCCCTTGGCTGCATCATTGGTCTTTTGGATAATATTCCGAATTTCTCACTATTTTAGACTGTTCAGTAGCCTAACGATCGTGTTTCAAGCACTTTAGACTGAGGCCCTCGATGATTAACCGGATACGTACAAAATATTCATTCTATAAGTAGTACACGTTCTATGAGTATGTACATGGGCTTATGTAAAATAGTGGGTCACATGGAAGCATGCTGTAAAAAGAAAAGGAAAGCGGAGGTCCATGACATCAATAATAGCTTCAAGGATTCAGATGGGGCTGACTAAATTTTCCTTGATACAGTCGGGTATCAAGTCATTTCATTTATGAACAAAACATTCACTCCCCCGCTAATGGTGTCATTATTTGTTAATCATCATCCAGTTCATTTAAAAATCGACGTGGGCGCGGACGTCACAAGTATGCCATCGAAAATTCGGGCACAGGTAGGCGAATCCGTTTTGGAAGTCTTCAGAGGAACAATAGAGCACGCAGGCAGAGGTACCCTTCCAATTAACGGCACCTTTTTGGCCAATATAGTCTTATTCTCGGGATGCAAATGGCATGAGATGGTACATTTTATTGAAAACCGGAAGTAACCTTTCTTGGGTAGATCAGCATCCATGTCGTTATCTTAACTTTTTGTATGCTCAGTCTGTCTCTGCTACTTTTGCAACTGTGCCAGTTGTAAAATGGGAAGAGAAATACCAGTCCCTTACTCTTTAAGCCCGGGGTGTATTAAATGTGAACCATATAAAGCTTAAGTAGCATTCAGTTCCGTATGCGATCGGAGCTCCCCGTCCTACCCGTCCCCTGACTCGTGAAGTAAAACAATTACTGGAAAGGATTTGTGACGTGGATATTATAGGAAAAGCTACTGAGGCAACTAAGTGGTGCTCGCCAACCGTCGTAGTACTGAAAGTGGACGGATCTACTCGCATTTGTGTTTATTATCCGAAGATAAACTAATGAGTTGTTAAAGAAAGGTTTGTTCCGCCCCAAGTGCGATAAAGTTTTAACATCATTACGTGGCGCTAATTTTTTTTTTTTTTTTTTTTTTTCAAAATTGGAGGCACGCATGGGATTTTCGCAGGTTCAATGTTTGACGTCTCCAAAAATTGACTACTTTTATTAGTTCTCAAGGCCGATTCTGGTTCAACCGCCTTCCGATGGTGATTTAATCATCTCCTGAAGATTTTCAGCGTCGATTTCAGGTAATCTAGGAACGAATAGAAGAATCTACGAACATGATTGACGATATTCTAGAATTTGGTTCAACGTTGTAGAAACACAATTACCGTCTGGAAACGGTTTTATCTCGCCTCCATGAATTCAATGTCACCCTGAACAGGGGGGAACTGATCGGTCAAAAATCAGTGAGGTTCGTGGAGCATATGTCAGTGGATCTGGAATTCAACCGGACCCTGAAAAAATCAAAGCGATTGCTCAATTACCGTCCCTTAGGGAACCATAGCTGAACCGTAGTAGTTTTTCGGTAGTATGTTTAATTATGTCTGTATATATGTATTCCGAATCCTACGGAAATGTTACAAACATTGAAAGAACTATTGAAATCAGAAACGGATTTTGTATGGGGGCAGGCGCAGAATATGGCATTTAATACAATTAAGGACGCTGTGTCATCACCTCTAGTTCTTCAACTTTTTACCACTAACGCGGACATTCGACTCTCTGCTGATGCATCTTCGTTTGCATTAAAAGCTGTACTCGAACAGAGAATGAACCTGTCGCAGTAGTTTTAGCCAGTAACTTTTATTTCGAGGGGTGTGCTACCTACAAAACGCTTCTATGCGCAAATTGATAAAGAAGCCATGGCAGTATGTTAGGTAGGCTTGTGAAAGACTGGATGTTTTCTTGAAAGGGATGAACTTTTCTATCCTAACAGACCACAAACCGCTTGTTTCTCTTCTTGGGAACACACCAAACAAATTAATGCACGACTTGACGCCCAGAATTTTGAGGTTTCGACTTGGACTCATGCATTACATTTTCGACATTTTTCACGTCTCAGGGAAACATTTTTACATCCCTAATGCTCTTTAACGGGTTGAAAACCTATCTTGCCGCAAAAGAGATGAACAGATATTAGCTATCCTTGAATAAGCAGTTAATTTTTTTTCCACGACAATTTACCGGTGTCAGATCGCGTTCATACTGATATTGTCACCCATACGCAACTGGATCATTACTTACAGCTAGTTAAGTTCTATCTTTCCAATGACTGGAAAGATATGACTGGTATCATGTTTATGAATGAACGTATAGCGTCATACCTCGGTCCTTACAGCCAACGTTTCTGGATTACATTCAGGACATTTAGGAGTAACCAAATGTTACCGGAGTTTGTTGTGTTGTGATCGGTCATGCTTCAGTTCGGTGGCCAAGAATTAATGCAGACATAGTGTGCTTTACATTCCACCTCGTGATCGCTTACGAATAATTTAATTCCCAAGTCTCCCATTGTCAATGATAGGTTGTGATCAGATGCAAGTAAAAAGTTTTATGTATATCGTAATTCAAGATAATTCTCCCCGATTTCTTGAAGTATTCAAACTGAATAGCTCTCCATCGGCTGAAATAATCTCAGTTCTGCCAGGAATTCTAAGACTTAGCCTGAGCATGGGGTTTTCAAACAGTCTCTAGTACTTCGCGATTCCCTCAGTCCAATGGTCAAGCAGAATCTGCTATGCAAACAGCTAACACGATTGTTCGGAAATGTTCGAATTTCATGATTTACAACGCTACCCCATCGCACAATGGCTACTTCTCAGCTGAACATTTGATGGGAAGACGGATTCGTACAGAGGATGATAAATTGTCTATCTTGTCTGTTAACTTGTTTCCATGGATATTATATTATATAACAATAGGTTTAGATTACAATACATCAGTTTACTTCGTAGATTTCTCTAGCCAGTTCAAGGTGCATGCAGCTGTGTCCATCCAGCAGCTGTAGAGTTTGTAGTTTGAGGTCTGGTCTAAAATTCTGGTGGGATGGGGCGTCCGTGAATTGGATCGTTCCCGGGCGTGGTAAGAAGAAACAAGTGTTCGCCCAAGCGCAGGTCAGCTGTGGGGATTTCTAGAGAGCCGAAGGGTATAGCATCAGGCTCGAAACAGGTAGCACAAAACGCCCATTGCTGATGATGGAAAATAATTTAGTTTCCTGCTAGTTTCGGGTATATAAGCGGCTCTCTATTTAAGTTTTGTCTCATATTGCTGAATCATGCAGAGTTTGGGTGTAATAGAATCACTGAAATTCTGGGTATACCTTTATTAAATGTACAGCTTTCCCAAGAAGATGTTCCTCGAAGAGCAGTGGAAAAACTTGTAACGAAGGGAAGATAATATTAATGTACAAGCTGCAACTATTTGCTGTATGGCTACTAGCCCGCGGAAAATTGATTTTTCTTATTTCCGTAACGGTAAAAACTTCCCCCAAACTTCATCTTTCCACCGGCATAATCAACTTTATTTTTATCTTGCCACTTAGGGGGAAAAATTATTTTGTGTTAAAAAACTTTTTTTTTTTAAACAAATTGAGGATTTTCCCAGATTATATAGGTTTTTTGACAAGTTTTGGGTCGGTGTCTACATGATTTTTCACACTGAACCGAATAGTAACTACCTATCTCACTTGCTGATTTCTCCGTCTCCGTTATAACCGAGTTTTCACAATAAATAACCAGTTTTACCCATTAAATAACACAAAGTTAAGCATTGGAAACAAATTAACTAAACATTCGTGGTTTGAAGTGTAGAACTTAGTTATAACGAAGTATAAGATCTGCAAGTGTTACCTACTTACCAATTGATTCACTGAGAAAAAGATAGTTTAGAAACGATTCAAAACTCGTTACTCCATGGAAGGCCATTATTCTAGAAAACCTTCTATTTCTTAGAAAAAACGACGTTTCCAAACATCGAAACATTATTTTTACTCCTAATTTCCAAAGTAAAATTAATCACAAAACTACCGAGGAGAAACGGCCTAAGGGCCGGTTTTTCAATCACACTTATCCTATGGATAAGGGGGTTTTATCTGAGGGATAGCGTTATCCTCGAGATAACATAGTAGGGGGTGTTTATCCATCCTTAGTTAAACTTATCTTGCGTTCTAATTTATCCGGTCCCAGTACGGCTGGATAATAATTATAAATGAAGTCAATGAGATAACTAGTGCTTTCTAATCTCAAACAAGTTTTTTTTATTACAAAAATCTTATTTGAATCTCAACTTTGATTGTCTTTATTTTTGTACCTTCCAATGGAATGGATATTTGGGGATTTTTATCATATACTCGTAGCAGCAACGGCGAAGATTCTATCGTAGCAAATTCGTTGAAAGGAAATGAAGACCGTGTATACCAAATAAGACCCCGTGTCAATCGCCTGCTAATATGGGACGATTGCGTATTTTTATTGAGGTTTCAGTTGGACATTGATACCGTTCATTACATTCTAATACATATCGAAGATGAAATTAAGTCCACAACTAACTGATCACAATAATTCATTCATAATAATTCAGGTTGCAATATCGCTATACGTGTATGTATTTCTCACTCTACAAATGAAGCAAATAGCAAATGGCAAAAATGTTGTGGTTTCATATTTGCAGAACTTGTTAGCATGATGGACACTGTTGTGGGAATAACGTTAGACTATTTTTTTTTTTTTTTTACATTCGATCCGAGAAGAAAATGTAGCTCTTACTTTACTCTGTGGAAGCTCCGTGTGTAAATCGCACTTATTTTGTTGTCAATAAAAATCAATGAGGATGCTATCGGCGCTATCTGCCAGACAGAATTCATCTAAAGGGATAATTTTATCTGCTACGTAATTTGACATTGATAAACAACTCAAAATCTTCATCTGGAGTATCCTTCAGAACCTTTTTTTTTTTTTTTTTTTCAGTTATTGTTGTGGGGGATTTTGCTACTCATCCAGGCAATGTTTTTTAAATAGGACTCACATACGAAAGGTAACATTAAACGTAAGCTGGAGCTCAACAGGACCCAACCCTCACCATAGAGAAGTGGGTGATGTAAGTTTCTGAGGGGTACTGATTTAACATCGTTCCATTTATGTTTGAGTAATTTGTTTAGTTACAACTTTCTATAACAATCCTAAACATTTAGCGAAAACCCAGGATCAATGTCCGACCATGGTTGGCAGACCATTTTACCGTTCCAACACATAATCCATCTTTTGTACTCGCAAGGTGGTGGTGGTCCCTCACCTAAAAAGAAGAAAGAACCATTTGGCATAAACTATAAATCATTTCAAAGTAATTATGGTGAAAGTTACAACATAAATTGTGGCGTAAAAGGAAAAACATAATTAATTGCGATTATTCACGTGCATCCTTTATCCTTAAGTACAAATAAAACTCAAAGTTTGTTTGTATTTATAATTCTATGTATGTTCCCAATAGACGGCTAAACGGCAGCACCGAATCTGAAGGGAGTGGTCGTGAAAAGATCAGCGAGTTACGGCGCACAACATAGGCTAAGCCTGAACCTCCAAAACATCCTTCTACTTCGTAGCCGGTGCTGCCCTTGCAACCGGTTTGTTTGCTTCTCAAACTTTTATTATTATGGTTACTAACTGGCAGTAAGTTAGCGGTGGGAATTCGTGACAAGTGGAGAACCCTTGACGGGTTGCTACTGGTGTTCCGAGTGAAGCATGTAGTGCATTAATGATAGGTGATGGACGGGACTTTGATATTTCTTGCGAAGCACGAGACAGAAAAGCGATTGGTTTGGCTCCCGAATTTTTACTTTGGATGTCAAAGATCTTCACAGAAAATTGAAATTATAGGTTCTTTCCTGACCAACTGAGTGAGCTAAATTCTATATTTTTCACCCTAGGGAGTTGAAATTTGCTAGGGAGACCCTCTGGGTCATTAAGAGACTATTGAAAGATGGTCTCGTTCCTCATCAGCTGAGTTACCTACATTCTCTTCTCTTCACTCTTCGTTGAAAATTGATAGGGTGACTGACTCTTTGGCTATATTACAGTCCTATGTCGTGATCAGCTAATTTCCATGCTGTTCATTCTATTGATGTGTAATTTAGCATTTAGCCTCCGCAGGACCTCTACCTTACGATGCCAAGGGTAAGGATCAGCTGAGAAGCTCCTAAACCTTCTCCCTAAGTTTTTTTCTCTATTGCTACTTTCTATGCTGTAGTTTGGCATGCAGCCTCCGTAGTTACGAACGCAGTCAGGATATCGTTATTTCAGCAGTCTAATCACCGTACTTGTGGGCCCGCGCAAAGCACGGGTAACCGGCTAGTATGCTTTAAGGATTTCAGGAAGACAAAGTATATTTCCATCAGTCAACTTTTTACAGCCCTAGACTTTTTTGTTTGTACATGTGTATACACACTGTTTCCTCGTATTTCCTTTATTTTTCACCGTAATATGCAAGAATTTTCCCACCGTTTAAAGCTCCAGGGAAGTGAGGAGGAGGCAATCAATTATCGCTATTAATGTTGTATCGATTCATAGATACCAGATGCAACTAAAATTAAACTAATCCACTGTTTCCACACGCTTTGAATGAGACTTTAGGTTTTTAAGAACCAGATTTACTCTGCATTTTCCTACTATGAAAACTATGGGAGTTACTCTTCCCTAGTAACGCCTTGGTTGTACGTGAAAATCAATAGAAAATGTGCCGGTCGGGAAAAAAAGTGTCGGTCGGGAAAAAAAGTGTCGGTCGGGAAAAAAAAAGTGTCACGTAAAATTCCTTGACCCCAAGCCAAAAGACATATCCATGTCAAAAAATTGTCAGAACATGAAACATGTTGCTTGGGAGAACAGGAGAGAATTTAGGTCACTCAGCTGATTAGGATCATTTCATCGTCTCTTAATGTCTTGGAGAATCTACCAATAGAACTTCAACTTCCTAGATTCTTTGCAGTCTAATCTTGGTTGCAATAATGTTTACGAAATTAACTGAGAAGGCTCCTACCTCAGATTGTTGGCAACGCATTGCGCACTGATTATCATAATTCGGTTAAGAAAATCGAGAGCTTTGCAACGACTGGCGAAGATTTTTGTACAATGATAAATGCCTAAGATACAGTTCCGTAGCAACGATTTGGTTGTGATATTCATCAGAAAATAGAAGCGTAACGCACTAAATGTTACTTAACGGTATTTCTGTCCCATTTTTGGAAGGGTTATGATGGCAAAAACATGTTCTATGTTTAAAAAAAATGTATTCCTGTTCTAACACCTGCTCTTCTATTCTAATCGTTCGAAGTGCATCTTGTTAAATACGATGGAGCGAGATTGTCTTGACGAATTCATCTCTACGACTTTCATCACATTTGTGTGATCATCTATTCACTAGTCGCTGAGGCCCTATTTCCCAAAAGCCAAAGACTATTTCCTGTTCCTATTTCATTTTCCTCGCCCCTTTTCTAGAAATAATTTGAATTGTTCCTGCAAGAACAGCCCCATCCGGTTTTCCCTTTCAAGTATAGAGATTAAGCTCTCACGACTAAGCTATGCCGCTATTGGGTACGCTTAGCACTTTGCTAGATAGTGGGTCAAGTCCTCCCACTTATTCGTATTGCACACAGCACAATTGAAAACCCGATCCGATCGATGACGCATGGGATTTAGATTTAAGCAGTCTGTTATAGCTCATATAATCACCGATCATATATACATTCTCAAAGGTGGAAACATATTTATTGCATGTTGAATCTAACACCGCGTATAAATCTTTCTGACATACGATTCCGTCCTGCAAATTGTATCACGTCCGTTTCCATGGTAGAGTTGATGACTCTAGCAGTAATTGCATTCGTAAGATCTGCCAGCCCCTTCTGTTCCCCTTACACATTTCTAGGACATTTGAAGTTTTCTTCAATTAATGTTGATTATCCGGACGTTTCCATTTATTTCCGTCCTTCACGTCACGGCGAAAATATTATTGACATTTTATGTCTTTGCTATGGCACATAAACTAATAAACGTGACGGAAAATTGCTCACGAAAATATTTTGATGATATCCGCTTACAACCGAGTCGTTGCTAGGGAAATGGTACTTCGTCGTTTTTCATCCCACAAAATTCGTTGACCATTCGTTCTAAAGCTCTCGATTTATCCAACCATATTATGCTGCGAAGTGCGTGGACAACAAGCTGAGTTATGAGCAAGGTTATTTGAATAATTGTGTACACTCAGATGATCATTCTCAATAATTGATATCGTGAACATGATTGCTACCGCATGTTTATTTCTGATGATTTGATTGAGCTGGTGTTTCGATGATTTGATTCATAGTGGTGATCCAAATATTGGGGGAACGGTTTGATTTGTGGAGCGGTGGTTAAATTATTTTAATAGGTAATTTCTATGGTTTACACTCTAGGAAGCTGTAATTTCGTGAGTAGCCTCTTTAAGACATTTACTTGACGATGCCCAGGGCCCGGATCAGATGAGTGGCTCTTAAAGCTAATTTCTATGTTTTACACTCTAGGAAGCTGTAATTTTGTATGTAGTCTCTTTAGCACATTTACGTGCCAATGGCCAGGGTCCGGATCAGCTGAGTGGCTCTTTGAGCTTGCATACGAGTTTGCAACACATACTTGTCTTCAACTAAAGACATAAAATGTCCCAATGTGTTGCAGACTCGTATGCAAGCGTTTTTCTTTTGATTTTCACGTACAACCAGAGCGTTACTACGGAAGTGTAACTCCCTTAGTTTTCATGGCAGAAAAATCGTTAGTCACTTTTCGGAATGCTCTCAATTTATCACAACATCTAATGATCCCTAAGCCTCTGTAGTGTCAATGGAAGCTGATTTATTACGCTAAGTTATAAACTAATATTGCTAAGTAACCATAATGAACTTATAATGTGTAAAACTTATAAGGAATTTAGGTGCCCCCCCCCCCCATAGGGGGTCTAAATCCTCATAAAAAGGTAGAGGAGAGTAACAGCATCCCGTCAGAGAGATACCCACTCCTACTAATGAGCTTTTAATGAGCCATGTTCGGAGTAGATTGGTTTCCAGGGACCTGGAAAGCCCATCCAACGCCAAACCAGCTGCCAAAAATGATCGAGAACGGCCGAGGCGCCCGTTGTTTAATTAACGGAACGCCGACAGCGCTATCTCTGGTGCCCTGACGGGACCTCGATGGACCTCACAGGAGGTAACTCTGTTACACTCCTCCCCTTAAAGACATCCTTGATTGAAGATCAAGGATGTTAACTGGGTGGAATAGTTAATAGCTGAGAACTGATGCTCATTCATTCATAAATAGCTGCATTGGCGATTGAGGATGGGAAAAAGAGAAATTAAAAAGTATTGTCAATGAATCTTCATAAGAAGTATATTCATTGAACGATCGGGACAAAAACGGATGCTCAACTATGGAGACTTATACCTTAGGAAAATAAAATATATCGCACCTTGGGAGTGACACTGGTATAAGTCCAAAAACATGAATTCTGGGAAATCGCATTTAAAGATTTTGTATGACTTTGTTGGCGTACTACAGACACACCATTTATATTTTCTCGGTTCTTTTTGGTCTGTGTCATACATATACCATCTACCTATACTGCCCAACTTCTAATTAGCTTCTCCACCTTTCTGTTTTTGATTAATATAATTATAATTATAAAAATCTTATGATGTACCACTAACACGGTAAAACACAACAAACCTTGATTTTTTCCTTCGTACAATATTGGTACATCGCGAGTTAATCATCAGGTTGCCTCAGTACGACTACTAATCTTTTGGGCGAGAATGGAACACGAAGAAACTTGATATTCCTTGGTTCAATAGCGGTACTTCTTGAAATAGACCAGTATTGCTGTAAAAATAAAGGATAAATACCTGGTATGTCGCATCGATAGTGATTTATGTCGGGACGAACCACAATTAACACCGAATTTTCCATCTTCGTTCGTTGACAGCTGGAACATGACTGACATAGACCGACCTTTCCCCGACGCTAGATGAAGACTTTGACCAGAATCATACTGGTTTATCCTGCTCTCTACCAGCCACTTTTTGTCCTATGATTAAACCGATAGTAGCCGCATGTAGAGCTCGTCAAAATGTACACAGTAGTATATATAACTCAAAACTACCATTTTTGGATTTATACCAGTATCACTCCCAGGGTGCGATATATGAATTAATATGCCCAACATTGGGGACTTTAAATGAATATGCCCAACTATGGGGACTTAAATTAATATGCCCAACTTTGGGGACTTAAATTGTGCACTAACCTGGTAATTGACATTATAGCAATACTCAGGTGGCATAAAATTTAAAAAATATAAAATATAAATGGGGAATAAAAGAGAAATTATAAGTCAAAGACCAATGAAATTATTTATATACCAAAGGGTGATAATGAGAATTCTTTCTGGAACCCCAGGCCATGTTTCTTCTGAAACATTAACGCCCCAAAAAATAGTGGATTGGACTACTAGGCTTCAGCCTTGCATAATCAAAACCAGGCTCTGCTACCATATAAGGAATTTAGATGCCCTCCCAGAGGTGCAATGGGGGTCAAAATCCTCATACAAAGGTAGAGGAGAGTAACAGCATCCCGTCAGAGAGATACCGACTCCTACTAATGAGCTTTTAATGAGCCATGTTCGGAGAAAATTGGTTTCCAGGGACCTGGAAATCCCATCAAACGCCAAACCAGCTGCCAAAAATGATCGAGAACGGCCGAGGCGCCCGTTGTTTAATCAACGGAACGCCAACAGCGTTATCTCTGGTGCCCTGACGGGACCTCGATGGACCTCACAGGAGTTAACTCTTACAAACTAATCAATAATAAATTATCTGACTGTATTATAAACATGAAACAACCCGCCTCCGCGCGTTGCCCTAATGACCTATGCCTATTGATTCAGCAGTTTACGCAGTGTTATTCAGAAAAACATTGTGTATTGTTAAGGTGCAAGGCTCATACGCGGATACTCACATGGCTCCTTGATCTGCGGCATGCCAGGATGAAGATCTTTACTTTCAACTATACCGTTCATTACGACAATCGCAACGAATAAAACGATGCTAACAATCTTAGCAACCATCTTGGTCTGAACAGTGCGCTAGTATAATCGCTTAGAAGCATTAGAATATTTATAGTAACCAAATCCAATCAAATACTTTTTATTTTTCGAAAACACATAGTGCATAGACATTAGTCGGGATATAAAACTTAGGTGGTACTAAAAAAAATCTATTGAAAAGAATCTTGTCATAGAATAATAAAGAGAAAACAATCAAAAGGAGCAGAACGCTAAACTGAGTGGGTACCTATAAACAAAATTAACACGGCAACACATATATAAATGCTATAGATCAAACACAAGTATGTATACTGTAAACTTTCAAAATCAACAATGAACACGTTTAGCCGCAAATAAACAAATCTTCAAAGCTAAAGGGAGCAAGGAATCATAAAAATGTAGTAACAAATAGCTAAAAACCTTATTATCATAACGTCCCCTATTTTAGCCGATTTAAGACGAACGTTATCCATCCTATGGTTTTATACTCCAATATTAAATGTTCAAGATTATTTTCGAGCCCATTATATTTCTTGTCAAGATAGCTTATCGTATTACACGAGCCGTTTACACCTTGATCAGCGATAGGAAGTCTATATTATTTAGAACCATTTCGGATGGTTGAGAAAAAAAGAAAGGTAATTTCACCTAATCAATTTGGTTTTCAAAATAAATTAAATACTGGTGGGATGATTTGGTTGAAGTAATTTTGGATATCCGAAGTCGATTAGACAACGGTTAGAAGGTTGTAGCCAATGTTTTAACCTACATCAAGGGAAACATTGACTTTAGAGGTGTGGATCGTTTTCAAAAAGGAAAGCGAACTAAATTCTTGTAAAACTACTGAATTCGTAAATCCAAGTTATAATCACCATCGAGGATTCCGGGAATATCGTGGTAACTGAATTCCCAGTAAGAGTTTTTTACGATTTCATACAGATTGTAGCGTTTTGGACTGAGGCAAGCCACAGCTCAGCGAAAGCCATCAAATCATGATTTCTTACTACGGATCAGAGCGTTGTATAGACCTAGAAAAATCACAGCTCTACCGAAACAATCTCATCAGATTTTCATACACATCGAAGCTTTATGGACTCAATTAGATCACGACTAAACTATTATCATCACGATTTCATGCAGATCACAACGTTTCGGTCTCAGTTACTCATGAACTCTGAGACTTGTTCCTTCCCTAACTGGCCTACAATGCTGACATTTGAAATATAGGCTCTCTGGGACATCTGGAATATGAAGACAACGTGCAGAAATACGCTGACAAGCTAAACGAACCCTGAGGAGTTTCATTTCTATAATCGGCCTACAATGCTGACATTTGAAATAGAGGCTTTCTAGAAAATGTGGGACATAATTACAATGTGAGGACCAACCGAGATCAACTGATCATAACATAACAATAAAAATTTTCAAATGCAGGTCTTCTTTCGAAATTCCCAAGCAAGATTTTCTGTTGACCTTCTCAAAAATGTCACTTTCCAGAATTTTGAATAGCTCTCGTTTCAAGATAGCTAAAGTTTCTTTCGAAATTCGCTAAAACTTTGGAACATCTACCTATATATAGCCACTTCTACATCTAATGCAACAGAAACACCTGAATAAAGGGAAACTAGGGTTGAAAATAATGGGCTGAGAACTGATCAGGTGAGAGCAATATTCTGAAAGAATTTCAGTTATTGGGTGCGATTAATTACGATCAACAGCGTTAGAAAAACAAAGGCAATCCCCTGATAAGACAACTGTTAGGGCCCTCTATTACAAGGACAAACGGCTGGAATTGAATTCATTTTCGTATGGATTAGAGGACATTCTGGAATACAGGGAAATGAAAGAGTCGACACTCTAGCGGAAAGAGCAGCTCTACAGAACAGCGCGAGTATCACCACCATCCCGAGCTGAGACTTCAATCCCTGGATAAATAGTTACATTCGAACAGAATGGCAACAAATTTTTACAGCCGGCGAAAAAGCACAATTTTACAAGAAAATACAGCCCAATGTGCCAAGACGTCATTGCTATCACCGCCACCAAATTCCAAAACCTTTCAGTAGAACCATCAAATGAATGAGGCCGAATCACGGACGGTACCAGTCACAAACAGTTTGCTTGGCTCTTCCCGTGAGTACCATCGTTTTGAAGTGTTTCCGTCTCGGGCATAAATACTATTTCTAAAATTTCGTGTAACTTCAACCGTGAATTCACTCTCTGGTTTTTATCAGTATCATTAAAGAATTTATTGCTTTTTCTAACAGACTATGAAGTGCGGCACTGCTTGTTAGAACACCGTAATACTTGACGATAGTCACCGTTCCGTTCACGTTATTGACTAGGATTCATGACTCTCCCGCACAAATGACATTGTTTCGACTCTGGCTGGTCTAACAAATCGTTCGATCTCAAGAATTCTATACAAGTCTCTTCATTAATTACCACGCGGGAATACAACTTTTTCAGGAGCATTATGGACGGATAAGACAATGCGCGATGGGGACGGGACCCGAACGAAAACTGACAGTAACATTATCTAGGATCACGTTGCACGATGTTTGAAACAGTACACTGCCCGAATTCCAAAGATAAAAATCAGTCTTAACAGATCTGTTTACAAACACGCTGGTGGCCGCATGTTAGACGAGAAGGCTGAGAGGTGTGAAAAACTAACTGCCCTGGTCGAACTTCCATTTAATTACATACACATATTGTCAATACCTAGAATAGACATTTACAACGCCCTAAATGAATATATAAATAACTGTAACATCTATATATAATTGTATTAAAAATGTAATGACATGGCTGTATAACAGATGTTAATGCCAAATTGAAAAAAAAAAAAAAAAAAAAAATTCAAATACACACTTTGTAATTTGAAGGAGTTTTTCTTAAGAACCTGTAGTATACACATCAGTGGCGTAGATTGAGGAGGGGCAGGGTGGACAGAGCCCCTCCATGAATTACAGAGCACGCACAGGTTGGGGGTATGTATACAAACATAACTAATAACTTCACACATATAACTTCAGTACATAACACCTTCAATAGTAAAAAGCAATTACTATTATACGGATCCGGTTGCCTAGCAACTTTAGACGCTCATTGAAGTAAAAAAATTCTTATTAGGTTCGTTTGTGTAGCTATTGGAGAGTTTTTGTATTTCTCGTATTGATATTTCTCGTAATAACAAAAACAAGCTGTTAGAGCGAGCACGACGAATGCTAACCTTTTCGCACTGATTTCTCGTAGTGTTTTCGTAAGCCCGAGAGAAAGAGAACTCTTATATAGACGTTAATGTGACTCTTGTAGTGAATCAATTGTCACAGTAGAAGATTTCCAAAATATAACATAAAATAAGAAACAACCACAACTTACCTCTTACATACCTTACTTACTTCTTACCACTGTAATGAACTTAGGCGCCCAGGAGGGGCCATGGGGGCCTAAATCCACACTCATAGAGAGGGAGAGTAGAGTGACAGTATCTCGTACTAATAGTATATATGTTACGTTCGGAGAAGATAGGGTTCCCAGTTCTAGGATCACCCATCCATCGCTTTGGGAACAATGCCCTTGAAAATTAAGTATGTTGAATAGAAATAATATAAGGGGATAAATTGAGAAAATAATAATCACGAACCAATGAAAGTATTTATGAATCCAAGGGAGTATAATGGGTTTCCTCCTGGAAACCCGGGCCATGGAGTATAATGGGTTTCTTCTGAAACATTACCGCCCCAAAAATAGTGGATTGGAATACTAGGCATCAGCCGCACATAATCCTAACCACGCTCTGCTACCATGTAATGAACTTAGAGAGGTGCAATGAGGGCCTAAATTCACACTCATTGAGAGAGAGAGAGAGGAGAGTGACAGTACCATAAGAGATACAACTCGTACTAATAGCATATATGCTACGTTCGAAGAAGATAGGTTATCCGCTTGTAGGATCGCCAATCCATTGCCAAACGCGGGCTTTCAAAAACACGAGAAGGAGCGCTTGACGCCCGTTGAGAAACAACGAAGCGACGGCAGCGTATTCCCTTGGATCACGCGGGAACTGTCACACCACTTACACTTACATCATATAAAAAAGATTCAGCCGTGAAGAACACGAATCTTTAAAACGTGTAAAATGAACCTCGAAACAAAATCTTGAGAATGAAAAAGCTGAAATCTTCGATAAAACGTCAAAAGCATGAAAAATACCACTAATAGCACTTCTGGTTGAGCTGGGGGGAAAAACACAAAAGGAAGACAAAGGTTGAACCAACAACAGAAGACTGCACGGGGATAATTCAGGCGATTTGGTTAGCTGTGTGTGTGTGTGTCCATGCCAACTGCATGATAGTTGCTAAGTTATTAGGAAAGGTCAAGTTGTCTCGTAATTACGAATCCAGAAAAGCTGAGCACGAATAAAGCTGACACTTCCCGTTTCAAAAAGCGTTTCCATGTTACGAAAACCTCTTCTTGTTTAGGAAAGGCCATTTTCGTATACAAGAAAATTAATACAAGAATAAAAACAACTCTCTATTCGTATGGCAAAATGACGGCGATATTGTACAGCCCATTGGAGATTATTATAATCACCTAGTCAACGAAAAGGGAATGTGGATACTGCAAACTGAAATCAAGTCGTTTCCCACTACCTTCTGGGGCTAGCTCATATACAATTTTTCCCCAGAAAAAATATCCATTGTTCAGTATCCACCGAATTCCCCTACGTACTTCCCCTACTTATCAATGTTGGTTGTTTCCCTTATTATTTTATTAATTTCTGATTGTTATCATTTCTATTATACCATTTAAGAATTTATTCAAAGTTAAAATGAAGAAAAAAATATGAATAGAAGCCTCCTGTGGTGATTGAAGTAGTTTGAGAGAAAAGATTAAAATATTCTGTTGTAGCAATGTTTCTATTCTAAACTAGCATATTGCTGATTTGAGTTTGTTTTGTTTACATTTTGTTGTTTGTCTTTCTCGGTTTCTTGCCTCGTTTTTTATTCCGCATACTTATATAAAACAATTGTGTGATATTGTCCAGAAAAAGTGTTTTTTGCGCTGAAGTAACGCAGAGAAGCGACCACATACCTAAATAAATAATTTTGCAGGCAGTAAGTCTAGTTTAATAGTAGGTAAAATGCCTAGTGCTCCTCTGTACATCCGTAGGTATTCGTATTTATAGTAGTTTTCAACGTTCTCATTATTAGTTGATTGGATAATATTTTTTCTTTAATAATCCATAGGAAGGTTTGCGAATATGAAAGCGCACATGATTTAAAATCATTACAAAAAACCATTGGAAATCTACTTGTATGAACGTTTGACTTTTTATTATACAGTCTTCGTATATTCAACGACAAGAACTAGAAATGAATACTAAAACTCTAAAATAAAACGAAATCCTTGACCGTTGCCCCTCCATGAGAAATGACGTAGCTACGCCACTGATACACACCGCATTCTAATGTCACAGAACCCTTCACCTGCTTTTTGCCCAAAACCTTAGCAAGTCCGGGTAATCCAGCTAGTAAATAAATATAAATATATCAGTAATGAATCTGATCTACAAGGCATCATTATTTCTCAAATAAGTGTGAAAGAATACACCATTTCGTAAACCATCCAAATAGATTTACAATCGAATTGGTTATTTATGACAGAAGGATTTCAATGTCCATCAGCGATTAGGT
Source organism: Adelphocoris suturalis (assembly GCA_030762985.1). Classification (NCBI taxonomy): domain Eukaryota; kingdom Metazoa; phylum Arthropoda; class Insecta; order Hemiptera; family Miridae; genus Adelphocoris; species Adelphocoris suturalis. The sequence continues at coordinate 117,184,764 of CM061042.1, forward strand.
ACGTTATAAATAAAAATCTCGCGCAGTTCAGATTACCTCGCTATAAAACTCAAATTGCATTCGTCGTTTCCTACGCAAGTCGGCACCTCGTAAAGTGTTGGGAAAACTATCATAAACTAAAACTTTGTTTCAGTGAGACCGAACAATTGGGACGTTATCTAAACCCAGACGAAGCATACGAAAATAGCTATCAGTAACAAAGTCCATAAAAAGATTTTTTTTTTTCTTTTTTTCAATTTACTACCTAGACGTGCATAACTTGTAGAATACAATAAAATCCAATAATGTGCCGTATTGTATGTTAAAGTTCAGCAAATTGAAAATAATTGAAAGGCCTGTGAATACCGACGTTCTGACTTGAATGGTGTTCTGATGATATAAATATTGATCGCTTGTATGAATCAAACATTAACGAGATAGTTCGTCCAGATTGCTTCTACAGATAAAGCTGAACCTGAATAGTTAACATGTTGGTGACACTTGTGAGAGTTCTTTTCTGCGCCACGATGTTCGCAACAATGGCCACGGTTTTCGGCCGAGCACCTATAACGATCGGGAGTACACGTTGTAAGTATACAGGGTGTCCTGCATAAGGCAGTCAGTACTTCAGGGGTCAATTTTTGAAATCATTTCTGATCGAAAGTTCCAATAAGAGATTTTTTTGAACGCTTAGTTCTCGAGTAATTTAATTCTTAAAATTGTTGTCGTGTTTTTGAGTTTCTATCACTAAAATTATTATAAATCCCTTAATTTGCTGTAAGAATTCAAATCTGAGGATACCGCTGAAAATAAAATCTATTTTCTATTGAATTGAATTGAAGCCTGAGCTTTCTTTAGAATTTGGGTTTGAGACATGAAAAATTCCCCTGAAAAGCAAATTTTGCCTAATTTGGGAAACCTTGAGTTTTTTTAATCGGAAATTGAGTTATGAGAATCAATAATTTCCCAAGACACAGGAACGGTAAAAACTGCACCAAAATCCCACGTCTTCAACAACTTAGATAATTTTACGTTTACTTTGCCAATTCGGGGAGATAACTATGTATTTATGTTGAAAAACATCGTTTTTTCACCGAAATCGAGGGTTTTCTTGAAAAAGGACCATCAACGAAAATATGAGTTAGGGGTCGGTTTCTACGTTTTCATATTCGCTTTATTGTATGCGAAATACTTGCCTTTCTTCCCAACCCCTTTATTCACACTTTCTCACCAAATTTGAGTCCGTTTGGTATGATATATTCTATGTGTTTGTAGGGATGAAACTAGGAAGCTAAAGTGTTTAAACTGGGTTATAACAGAGTTGGGAAGATATGCAAGTTTGACCCCCAAGCTAGTATTTTCATAGAAAGTCAATTTTCAAGAAAACCCTTGATTTCAGTTAAAAAAAAAAAATATTTTTCCACATTAAACCATAGTTTCTTTCCTTAATTAGCAAGGCAAAAGTAATATTGACTACACCGTTGGAAAGGTGAAATCTCGGCGCAGTTTTCACCTTTCCGGTGTCTTGAAAAACTATTGATTCTCATAATACAATTTCCGATTGAATAAACACTAGGATTCCCAAATTAGGTAAAATTTGCTTTTCAGAGTGCTTTTTCATGCCTCAAACCTTATTTAATGAAAAAGTTTAGGCATCTACCCAGTAAAATATTTAATGCTTTTTTCAATGATATCCTGAGATTGGACGTATGGGTTGCAGGTGAGCTAGTGGAAGGCAGCGGAACTGGGTGAGAGGTAAGGCCAGAGGGCGCAATCTAACTGAGCAACTTAATCAACTGTAATCAGCTCGGACATGCTGGCGATAAGTGCTTACTGAACATTCCCACGGAGATTTGTGAGTACACGCTGAAGTTTCCGCGCAGATTGCAACAGGCAGTTCTACATGCCACACCCACGTTGTCATTTCGGCGCTGCAAGAAATCTGGGTAGAAGCTGCACTGACGGCAGCAAGCGTTGACAGAGTTATGTACGGGTATCGACAAATTTTGTGCTTTTCCAATTAGTTTCCCTTATAAATCTCCTCTCCGTATGCCCATATTGCTTCTTACCGGAACGACAAAAGTACTACGAAAAGAGAGGCGAGATCAGCTCGATTTTCTGATAAGGAGCTGGGAGAATCACGAGAAGGGAAAAGATATAATCGAGTAGGTACCTCACCAACGTCACGGCCCATGAAAATTATTAACTAGCTCCATCCGAATAAACTGATCTTAATATAATATCGATAGTGATACTAGACACTTCAATATTGACGTAAGTTAATTTTTCTTCACTACCCCGTTGCGTAGTCTTCTCAGCATTATCGTTCCCTCGGCTCGATGAAGAAGTTCAACCCAGTTAGGTTGTCTCTCGGCGCCTATTTATTTTCCTCTGTTTTACCAATTTCACCAATCCGAGTTAACGTCCCGTCATCTTAACCAAACGGTAACGGGAGACCGGCGATTGACTAACTGACTGCATAGGGCTTCCGTAGAAAGAAATCCCACGCCTAATGGCTTATATTCCCCGAAAAAGGGCCCTTTTTGATTTTGAGATTCTACGGCTGCACTATGTCCCAAAATTTGTTGCTTAGTTCAACAAACTTCTTGATCTTTTTCCAATCTAGGTGCATGAGTGAGACCGTTTTGATTTTATTAATGTCCCAGGGCTCTCGCCTAGATCTCCAGAATATATCACAATCACACATAAAGTGTTCAGCTGTATCCTCCCCGTTACACATTCGCAAAGTGGAGAGGGTACCTTGGACATATTAAAAAGGGTCCTCTAAAAGCTAAAAGGCCCCGTTTGGACCCCTATTATTTTCCTTATTTGCGTTCTAGGCTGTGATATAATCCAGTCTGAGCGACTCTTATCGCAGCCAGAGATGTGCATCCTAGATAATCTATATCTAAAGCTCTTTTCTCGAAAGCTCCTTCGGATCTTTGATTGCTCAGGGTTTGCTTTGGCCTTACACGCTTTCCGCGTTATGCCTAGGGCTGGGGTTGGACGTTAATAGTTTCTAGACAACCGAAGCCTGGCAAGGCAATCTACCTCCTCATTTTCCATATGTCCCTCGTGACCTGACACCCAATTGACATACACTCTGTTGTCTAATTGGGTGCCTAACTCGATCAGTTCATATTTTACCCTCTTATATCATTGTTCAGATAGTGACTAGATTCATCAGTGCTTTGATGCAAGCCAGGCTGTCTATATGTATGACCACTTGTCTTTTTCTCAGGTTATTAGCTTAGGCTGTCAAAACACCTGATAATGGCATACAGCTCACTCTGGAAGACAGTGGTGTGTTTCTGTTCCAGAGTGGAGCACTCAGCTATACCCAAATCGGGTGTGTACATACTAGCGCCTGTTCTGGCTGTGCTTTCACACTCAACGACAGTCTCGTCCGTTGTGTTCTCGATAGGAAACGTATAAATCGGATTATCAAACTTGGTTAGGTACCTTCTAAGGTAGTAAGTTACAAATCTTTGCTGGATGGGTCAAAGCAGTTTGGCAACATCGGATTTCTTCTAGCTCTAGTGAATAATAATTATTCTTTTCCTCGTGACTCGATGTCGTTGTAACTAGAGAAGCATTCAAAATGAGCAAACAAAACAAGCTGTAGAGCCGCCCATAAGTTCTTAGTGATCTCTGTTTTCAACTAACCAACGTACTGCTGGCGTTTCATACTTCATTGATATTAATGCAAAATGAGCTCATGTGCGGAAAATTTGAAATGATGCGTTTTATTGAAAACGATTCCATCACCTACAAGCTCGTCAATAAGGGCGGGCAGCGGAGGTTAAGTGAGCGAATATTTTTTTTCCCCGAGTGACTTGTGGCCTTTTTTTTAGCAATGTTGAACTTAAATGTTTGAAATCATTAAATGTTATTATTTTTTATTATATTTTTGGTAATTAAAAAATGGAAATTGAAGGCGCCGTACCCTAACTACTTAATGATAATCATCCGTTAACCTCTTAATTCCTCGAGGGCTGGGTGATAAGTTAATCAGCTTTGGTAATCAGATTTTCAAGTTTTGACGAACGAGGTAACCATCGACAGCTGTTGGTCAAAGAAAAATCGCTGTAACGTCTGATTAAGCTCAAACATAATTCCGCGTTATCACTAATATTTGATTAACTCAAACAGTGAAACTGGCCCTGAGATTTGAATTTACAAAACAAATTAAGGTAGTTATAATAGTTTTAGTTACAAAAAATCGAAAACACTGAAAAAATCTTAAAAACTAAATTACTCAAGAACTAAGCGTTAAAAAAAAAAAAATAAATACAATGAAATATAAAAAATCTCTAAGAGGAACTTTTCATCAGAAATGAGCTTGAAAACCGAACCCCGACTGACCATGGAATGCGGGACACCCTGATAATATGACTAAACTATATATTTTTTTTTTTTATAAATCTGAATAGCATTATATTGTTTTCAAAACATGGTACCGTAAAGTAAATGATTCATGTTAGTATTGACATAAAGCAGCTGATACGCCAGAACCTATTAGGATTCGGAATGTTTTCGCAAATTGATCGGCAACTTCCCAATGTGAGAAAACAAAACCCTTTAAATCATTGGCATTTCCTCGAATTAAATTAGGTGGAATCATTTGAATTCATGAATGCATTTTAATTCAAATGTTGACAATAGGTATGTATAGTATGTTAGTCTGTTGAATAGTTCAGTGATTGGCATGTAATAATAAAATAATAAAGGGAAACAACTGAACTAATCAAATGTTCCAGAACTACAACTGTTGAGATGTATGATCGGAAAATTGCTGGTTAACGATAGCAAGGTGAGGAGCACGAAAATCAGCTCCCGCTATTCAAGCCATCAGCCGTTTTAGCCATGACTAATAACTATATTTTGTTTCAAATCAACCTGAAGTTTTCTTACTATCAGACGATGACATGCCTGTGACATTACGATATATGAGCGAATTCCTTATAATTATTTCTTTAATTTCTTTCTTATAATTATTAATCATTATAATTTCTTGATTTTTATAAATACGCCAAAATTGTGAACATATTTGGATTTTTCGGCTCCAAATTCATGCAAAAACTAATTAACAGTAGGTATTATTGTTGTTAAACATAAACACTAGCATATGCGAAGAAAATTTCGCCCTACATTTTGTCTGTTTTCGATTTTGATGTTTTCAACGAAAAAAAATAAAATAAAATAAATAAAATAAAAAGACATCTATTACTTATTATTCGCACAAATAATGACTAAATCTCATTAGTTATTAGTTACTGGTGGCAACTAAATCTGTTTGTTATCTTATTAGTTACTTTGGCTCAACAATTTTTCCAAAATGATCTATTAGTTGAAGAGTTGTAACTACAAACTAATTCAGGTGAATTAGGCCACAACTAATGAATTGAAGTCACAGTTATCATCAAATGTATTTATTGGTGGTAACTAATAATCAACAGTTATTAGTTACAGCGATAGTTGCACTAAAAAACGAGTTATATGATGTCCCCCCCGGGCCTGGCCTCGCGTGAGAATAGCGTTTGCTGTGCTTCGTGGTGATTGCGCAGCTTTACAATACGGAAAAAGCATGGAAGTCATTCGAAAACCTCCCTTCTCACAGTTATTGTTTCTGTTAAGTAAATAAATTCATAAACTGATGATTAATTTTTAATAAGATATTATGAAAGCGCTTTTTAATAACGTTTGTATTTTCTCAGGTCAAGATCCGCCACCAATGTGCCCAGCACCTGGGGATTTTCAAATCTGCTCCAACGGAGAATGGTACTGCTCCAATTTTTAGAGTTTACTTCGTCCTCCATCCAGTCAATAAAATTTCTTAACGAATCAAAGGTTCATCCAACTTTTATTAGAAATACTCGTACACAGTTCATATGTTAGCGTTATTTAAGCTGCTCGTATAATTTCAAATTCCTGTATTTTATACAAACGAGTTGAGTTGTACTTAGCTTTGGGGTTTTCAACCCATCCAATCTTCCTTATTATCAACAAATTTCAATTATTTATAGAAGATTGTATGACGAACAAGAATGGGTAAAGACTCTTTTTCTAATGACTATTGATTTTCAAGCAGTACTCCCATGGAGAGGGGGAGGGGCAAGCATCAAGCCGAGCTTGGTGGATTACAAAGCTATAACACCAACTCACAAATGGCATAAATTACGGTCCAAGCCAATCGATCGTTATCTTTGTGGTATCAATGTAATATTACAACAGATCATCATGAGGTTCATCGTTGAAATAAATTTGGGAATCATGTTCTACGCTTGAGGTACAACGAAGTATTTGACCATTTTTCATCCTTCCTAGTACAGATATATCTTTCATGAACTTGTGCTACTTCGAGGACATATCCCCACAATAAATATCACGCTATGACACAAATACCAAGAAAGTCGAACAAAAGAATACTAATCTATTTTGTAAAGGACTAAGAGCCTGCTCCGTTGTTTACAGCGCCAACCCAGTCCAATACATATTGCTCTGCTACTTGGTAGTGTTTGTTCACTGTGCTATCCAAGGCAATGACAGTGCAGATTAAGTAGCACACCCTACAAAACTCAGCAAGTTAGTATATTGAGTGGTATGTATTTTTAATGGATAAATAGGAATGTACTATGAGAATCAGTGACTATATTAGTGATATTTGGACTAAGAATGATAAATGAAGACAGATAAATAAGTTCACCTAGTTATTGGATAATGATGTAACTTTAATATACTTGTGTAGCTACAGGTTGGGTACATACATCTAAGGGTAATTCCATAAAGTTATCCTCCCTATGTGGCCACCTTTTGTATTAACGAAGGTAAAGGTTGGTACATAAATGTGATCAGATTAGAGTAAAGCTGGTACATACAACTAGGAAGGCAGCCCCTGTTCCTCAAGGTTCAGTCCCAAAGTATGGAAGGTGAAGGCCAACTTTGACTGGTAGGAAGAAAGAATGCTGATCTTAGGTAGCCTGAAAGAGCGCAGAAGATGAAGATAAAGATAGGTAAGATCTCACCACAGTTATGTTAAACTGGTGTTCAAGAAGAAGAACACAAGGTTGTGAAAGATGCAACCAACCAAGTGTTGAATTTGTGGTGATACATCCAATTGATGGCGACCCAGATGGTTTTCCGGAAAGAATGCCCTAGTTCCACTGATTTGGTGTCGGAATTAGGTGAAAATACTTTATAATCGCACGGATGATTATGGATATTAACTGGGTTCAATAACATTGTGGTATACGGAAAATAGCTCGGTTGAAAGTGTCCTGCTCCTACCTGTTTGACTTCCCAGGATTGGCAGGTACATGATGCAGAATTAGGTGAAAAGACAGCTAACGATCAGTTCACGAATTAGCATCAAACACCAATTTATAAATATAGAAAATTATGAATAATATTTGTATTGAAAGGTTATTTAGTTTGTACAAGGTTGATTAATTGTAATATATCAAATATTTCGTAACATTTAGAGAATGGTTGAAACACCTACAGATCTATGGGGTGTCATGTTGGCACCATTGGAAAATCTAAATCTAGAGAGCAATGAATGTGCGATGGCTATGTTTTGTTTACATAGTGTCAACAAAATATCAATTATTGAATTAGAAATTATGTCAAAAATGAGTTGAGGTTAATGGGAGGTGCGATTATGATAGGTAACGGAGGAATTGAAAGGTTGTGGAAAAGTGGATGGAAAGGAATGTGTTTGGCAACTCATAAGTTGCAGATTTGATTCCGGTTTTCCAAATATGATCAAATGCTTAGTAACCGTACCAAACACTTTTACTCATAAATGATGAAATTGCAATTGGTGAACTGAACACTGACGGTATTTTTTCCTCCTCATTACGCTGCTCATTTCGTGACGTAAATACGTCTAAATGCAAACCCCTCCAGAGAAGTGATGAATTTTCATAAACTGCAATACCTTACGTGAAATGCCGCTAAAAATATTCTGGGGAAAGCTGGGAATAAGTGTTTTCACTTCCACCGAATTTGAAAATGTGTTTATTAATCTCCATTAAAAATGCTGTAACTTCTCACTACTATTCTGGTCGAAAACAATTTATTTGCAAATCAGAAGCAAGTGAAAAACATTTATTTACTGGTCTGACTGACGTTTATATCGGCCAGAAGGCGACAGCTCTCTCACCGTAACCGAATAAACCAAACTAAAGCTTGGGTCACAGGAACAATATCAGGAAGGATAAATCTGCACTTCTGTAAACCGGGATTTCGCATTTCGTTCTGTCGTCAAAAAACGGCCTTCCTTCGAAAGGAATGTCAGTTCTAGACCCCATAACTATTACTCAAAAGGTGTGGAAAGGAATTATCGAAAATGAAATTTTGACTTACGTCCACCTAGATTGGCTCAAGTCACACTTATGGATAAGTTCACAACATTGATTTTGACCGAGTTCGATAATCATGGAACTTTGTATCCCAGTCTCCATGTAGACCGAGCGGATTGCTTAAACAATAATAATGATAAAATTAAAAGATAAATAAAAAAGACTAAATTAAAAAAAAAAATACTAAAAAAAAACGAGCAATGGTTTGAGCTAGTTGCCAATTGCGCAAGTTTCTGGTACGCTATTTATTATTCATTATTTTACTCTACAGAAAAAGAGTATAAATAACAACATTGGACCCGATTTTATACATAGTGGACAAAAGAAATTAAGTGGTGGTGGATGGAGGGCGGGAGGGGATTACGTACTGCTCCAGAATTGATGAATTTGATATGCCTTCATGAATGAATAGTTAGGAACTTCATCAATTCATTATCTTCCCAGTTCTATTCCAGTGAAAATTTGGTAAAAAATAATATTTGAGAACATATCTACCAACCGCGTTTTGGCAAATTAAATGAAATCCCTTGGCTGCATCATTGGTCTTTTGGAGAATATTCCGAATTTCTCACTATTTTAGAGTGTTCAGTAGCCTAACGATCGTGTTTCAAGCACTTCAGACTGAGGCCCTCGATGATTAACCGGATACGTACAAAATATTCATTCTATAAGTAGTACACGTTCTATGAGTATGTACATGGGCTTATGTAAAATAGTGGGTCACATGGAAGCATGCTGTAAAAAGAAAAGGAAAGCGGAGGTCCATGACATCAATAATAGCTTCAAGGATTCAGATGGGGCTGACTAAATTTTCCTTGATACAGTCGAGTATCAAATCATTTCATTTATGAACAAAATATTCACTCCCCCGCTAATGGTGTCATTATTTATTAATCATCATCCAGTTCATTTAAAAATCGACGTGGGCGCGGACGTCACAAGTATGCCATCGAAAATTCGGGCACAGGTAGGCGAATCCGTTTTGGAAGTCTTCAGAGGAACAATAGAGCACGCAGGCAAAGGTACCCTTCCAATTAACGGCACCTTTTTGGCCAATATAGTCTTATTCTCGGGATGCAAATGGCATGAGATGGTACATTTTATTGAAACCGGAAGCAACCTTTCTTTTGTAGATCAGCAACCATGTCGTTATCTTAAATTTTTGTATGCTCAGTCTGTCTCTGCTACTTTTGCAACTGTGCCAGTTGTAAAATGGGAAGAGAAATACCAGCCCCTTACTCTTTAAGCCCGGGGTGTATTAAATGTAAACCATATAAAGCTTAAGTAGCATTCAGTTCCGTATGCGATCGGAGCTCCCCGTCCTACCCGTCCCCTGACTCGTGAAGTAAAACAATTACAAGAAAGGATTTGTGACGTGGATAGTATAGGAAAAGCTACTGAGGCAACTAAGTGGTGCTCGCCAACCGTCGTAGTACTGAAAATGGACGGATCTACTCGCATTTGTGTTTATTATCCGAAGATAAACGAATGAGTTGTTAAAGAAAGGTTTGTTCCGCCCCAAGTGCGATAAAGTTTTAACATCACTACGTAGCGTTTTTTTTTTTTCAAAATTGGAGGCACGCATGGGATTTTCGCAGGTTCAACGTTTGACGTCTCCAAAAATTGACTACTTTTATTAGTTCTCATGGCCGATTCTGGTTCAACCGCCTTCCGATGGTGATTCCCTCATCTCCTGAAGATTTTCAGCGTCGATTTCAGGTAATCTAGGAACGAATAGAAGAATCTACGAACATGATTGATGATATTCTAGAATTTGGTTCAACGTTGTAGGAACACAATTACCGTCTGGAAAAGGTTTTATCTCGCCTCCATGAATTCAATGTCACCCTGAACAGGGAGGAACTGATTGGTCAACAATCAGTGAGGTTCGTGGAGCATATGTCAGTGGATCTGGAATTCAACAGGACCCTGAAAAAATCAAAGCGATTGCTCAATTACCGTCCCTTAGGGAACCATAGCTCTATAAATTTGTTTGGTTTTAACCGGTAAATAGTGTTCTGATCTCGCTGAATCTTGGTGTGCTACCGGATTCGCCGGTTTCCTTCCACTATATTCATTCTTGGTTCGGTGAGTTGTATACCTACTTAGTTGTACATTCTTGAAGTTCCCCACGCGGGTTTTAACTATCGACTCTGACTTCACAGATGCCAACTGTTCGAGTGATTAGCGCATGCGTCGTTATCCTATCCATTTGATCCCCACCGTTTTCCACTTCTCAATTGTAAACAATCGTTTTTTCGCTGACCTTTCCATCCTGATACTTGCCAAATCGGGTCATTCACAAGGCGATTCTGTTTTTTATTTACTGATAGTCAAAAGATATGCCTCTGCCTATGAAACTTCGATCAACTGGTGCTATACCAAAAGCTTCTATAACTCCATCTCCAAAACAAACGAAACCTGTTATAACTCCCAAGTCAAATACATCGTCAGCACAACAAAAAGTGATCAAGCTACCCGTTATAAAATCTGTTGTCTCCGTGTCCACTCAGACAGACCTTGAATGCGATTGTATACTGAATGAAGATTCGCTTAAAGGACGCATAAATACCCTTTTAGTGCAGCGTGATGCTGTTATTACCAAACTTCAGGAGAATGAAAAGGAGCTGGATTCTGCTATAAATAATTTAAATGTTCAGACTTCTATATTGAAAGATGATATTTATGTTATGAAACTGAAAATTGATGAGCTCTCATTGGAAAATAATAATCTAAGATTGAGATTGAGTAGTTTATCTACTAACATTTCGACGCACAAACCTACTATTAATGTATTTAAGCAGTCAACTCCTATGGCGTCTCGATTTCCTTTTGATAAGCGTTCGCCGGAAACGAAGGTGACTACCATAGTTCCTATTCCATTGACGACATGCCTCTCTTCATCCCCAAATGTATTACTGGTTGGAGGAGTTGATTTCCGTGGGATCTCACTGAAACTAAATGATCGTCTTTCCAAGTATAAATTACGAAGTTTAAGTCTTATATTGAATAACAGCAGTGCATATATTCGTTTGAAATCTACTCGTGAGACTCTGTCGAATTCGTCTTCAATTCAATTCGTGATTCTCAACTTTGACGCTGACTTTTTTTCTTCAGTCACAACAATGAATGATAATTTATCATCTCTGGAATATCTTATTGAAGATTTCCCCAGCGTTAATTTCATTGTATGTAATTTTTCGGTCTCTAATACTTTGTACCGTATCGAAAAGAAGCACCTGCTCTTTCAATGTATTTGTGGGTTTGAAACCTTGAAAGAATCTATGTCCAACTTACATATTGTGGACATATTCAGTTATCCACCTACGAAATTCACTTTGGGCTCTATTTTGAACCTACAGGGAAGAAAGCTGCTTTTGCATGATATTGCCCAAATTTTTGATTTTTTTATCATTCAAAATACTAAAATTGACAGTACGGCTGGTGAAGATGTAAACAAGGGTCATCGGTCCTACTGTGACTCGTTGATGGTTTTGGATGAAACAGTTGGATGCAGTCAGAATTCGTCTTCTTTTTTATTGGAACCGCACCAGGCTGTCAAACTACTGCAATATTGAATGACGCTACTTCTCCACCTGACCAACATGTTCAGCTTCGACTATCTTCGTGTCCGACTGATCAATTCATGTGCATGCACCTTAATATATGTTCTCTAAGGAATAAAATCAATCAGCTCGATGCTTTTCTGAGATCTTTAAAGAGGAAACCTCAAGTCATATCATTAAACGAGCATTGGATTGAGAAACAGGAATTGCCATTCGTGAGAGTCGAGGGTTTCTCTATGGGTCCGGCCTTTTGCAAACCTATGAAACAGCATGGTGGTGCGCTTATTTTATTAAGAAAAGGTTTATCATATGTTTCTTTGGACGCTGTAAACTCTCTTGCTGTACCTGGAATCTGTGAAATTGTAGCTGTTTATGTTGAGATTACTGGTATTGTAATAGTTTCCGTGTATAGATCACCTAGTAGTAATCTTGTGAATTTTTTAGATGTGTTTAGTAAAGTACTACCCATTATTTTCCGTTATTCCAAAGTTGTCATTTTAGGGGACTTTAATGTATGTGCGGTTGAGGATACGAATGATTTCACTCTTATCTGTGATCTATTTGGGTCTTTCAATTTCCAATATCTTATTAGCAAACCAACTCGTTTTAGAAGATCGATTGATAATATTTTTATCAATTTTCCGCTACTAAATTCTGAGAATACTGCAATTAATGATGTTTCTTTTTCTGATCACAGAGCAGTATTTCTTAATCTGTCTCTGCCACAAAACAATTTGAAGACCACGCCTGGTATGGTCCGTCCAATTTCAACAAATGGTTTACAATAGTTTGAGTATGTTTTATTTAATATAGATTAGGACTTTGTATACAACAGTTTTGTAGACATTGATTTTCGTTGGCAGTCATTTGTCTTTCTTATCTCTCAAATTGCTGGGAGACTGTTTCCAATGAATTAATGTCGGGGTATAACCATGTGGAAAGGGTGTCTCTGCAGATTGGTACCTATTAGTGATGATCTAGAAAAATTGAGAAATGCGGTCAACTCATTGAAAAATATTTCAGAAGAGACAAATGATCCGGAGGCAGAAATTCGATACTTAACTACTCGTAATTCGTACAAAATGGCTATCAAACACGCAAAATCCACTTCCAATGCCAATAAAATATTTTCTTCTTCTAACCCCTCTAAGAAAATGTGGGACCTCATAAATGACAATAGGAAAATACGTAATAATAATGCCGACGTTGCATCTTATTTTTCTGCTAATGATTTTAATTTAGGTATATTTCAGTTCTGTAGCCGACCGATTGTTAATAATTTACCTAAAAACCACGGTTATGACCCTTTGTGTTTCAATGTTAACTTACCTCACTTGGCGATATTCGATTTTATCAGTGTCGAACCCATTACAGTTTTAGACTGTATTTCTAATCTTAATAATACAAACAGCTTTGATGCTTATGGAATCAACACGAGAATGATTAAATCAGTTTCTTTAGCAATCGTTTTTCCTCTAACCCACTTAATAAACGAGTCTATGTCCATTGGTAAATTCCCATCAGTTTTGAAGGTTGCTGAGGTTATTCCTCTTTTTAAAAAGGGAAAGCCTGACGATATTTCAAACAACCGTCCTATATCTAAACTTCCCGTTTTCTCTAAGGTGTATGAAAAGGTCATGAAACTCCAGATCAATAATTTTTTTGAAATTAACAATCTGTTTACGAATCGTCAGTTTGGTTTTAGGCAGGGGAAATCGACCAGTGATGCACTTCTGGAATTCACTGAGTCGATCCTTGATTCTTTTGACGCTGGCAAGTATTCATCGGCTATTTTCGTTGATGTTGCCAAAGCTTTCGATTGCGTGTCCCATGACTTGTTGGTGGAAAAATTGAAACTTTATAACTTTTCAAGTCTTGCGGTATCTCTTATTCAATCTTATCTCCAAAATAGAATGCAAGCTGTTAGATTCAGTGGGTCTCTATCTCCTTTCTTACCCGTCCGTTATGGTGTCCCACAAGGATCTGTCCTTGGACCTATCCTATTCAACATCTTTATTAATGACTAGCCCCCCCGGCTCGCTACGCTCGCCTCCACGTCCAGCCGGGGGGCGAGCCCCCCGGACCCCCCCTTAAATTGCTCGCTTCGCTCGCAAAGTGTGGCATGTAGGGAATATTGCTCGCTTCGCTCGCAAAGTGTGGCATGTAGAGAATGTTGCTCGCTTTGCTCGCAAATAGTAGATCCCTAAGGGTAGGTTTAACGTGTGTAGGGATGTTGCTCGCTTCGCTCGCAAACGGTAGATCTCTAAGGGTAGGTTTAACTTCTGTAGGGGATGCTGCTCGCTTCGCTCGCTTGAGGAAGTTATACTGTTCACCCAACTTGGCAGACGTTTTTTTTCAGTTGGGAATTCTTACAAACAAATTAAATCTTATAAAACTACGTGGAACCACGAAAAGTTTAGTGTGGTATGTAGGGAATGTTGCTCGTTTCGCTCGCAAAGTGTGGCTGTATACATGCGATGTATTACAATTGAAACATGTAGGGGATGTTGCTCGCTTCGCTCGCAAATGGTAGATCCCTAAGGGTAGGTTTTACTTCTGTAGGGGATGCTGCTCGCTTCGCTCGCTTGAAGAAGTTATACTGCCCACCCAACTTGGCAGACGTTTTTTTCTGTTGGAAATTCTTACATTCAAATTAATTCTTATAAAACTACGTGGAACCACGAAAAGTTTATTAGGGAATGTTGTACTGCCCACCCAACTTGGCAGACGTTTTTTTCAGTTGGGAATTCTTACAAACAAATTAAATCTTATAAAACTACCTGGAACCACGAAAAGTTTATTCAGGGATGTTGCTTCGCTCGCAAGGTATACCTGTATAAGTGTAGGACAAAGTCCGTATTTATTATTTGAAATGGCTCTCTCTTCGCTCGCAAGGTAGGTACCTATGTATGCCCTTCACGTCAATTCTTGAGCCTTCTCTCGTCCACGGCACAATTTTAATCGCTTTGCTCGCTTCCGCTCGCAATTTGACCGAGTTCTCGTCACTTTTTTCGATATCCGATTTCGGATTCAGATTCGGCGGACCCAAAGCTGTATTTCGCCCGCGAAAACCGTTCCGAAAAACGTACCTTTATGGGGTATATTTTAATCGGAAAAAACCAAGTTTTTCGGCGGACTTTTCGAGAAAACGGGTCCGTACTCTCGCATTTTTTTAACGCATTTCCCGATACTTTTTTCGCGATCCGATCGCGCCGTCGTCTTCCTCGTAGGAAAACCTACGAAACCCGTATTTTTTCGGAATTGTCAACGGCCGTTTAGAGGGGTAGGGGAAGCGGGGAAGTCCAAAAAGCGCACATTAATTCTTACTTCGACCCCCCTCCCGCCCTACGGCCCATGGTTCGGGTGGGATTAGAAAATTTTAAATTCGCTTATACACCCTATCGGAAAATCCCAAGAAGATCCCCCCACTCGTAGATCCGGCCCACTCAGCCGTTTGGCCGTGCATAGACACGACAAACGGACAGACAAACGGACGGAGTTTCATTCTTATTAATAGTATAGATTTG
Source organism: Adelphocoris suturalis (assembly GCA_030762985.1). NCBI lineage: Eukaryota > Metazoa > Arthropoda > Insecta > Hemiptera > Miridae > Adelphocoris > Adelphocoris suturalis. The sequence goes on from CM061042.1 coordinate 117,200,199, forward strand.
CCACAAAGAATCCCATATCCAACTATTTTATTTGCAGATGATACTACCATTATTTCCAGCAACAATTCTCTGATTGAGCTCAAATCTTCTATTACTGAGGCTATTTCTGATGTTACCAGTTGGTTTAGCGGCAATGGTCTCTCTGTCAATGATTCAAAGACCCAATGGTTTATCGACTGCGTGATCTCACAAGTGCAGGTGAGAATCCGCCCACTTCAAAGATATTGGGAGTCAATGTTGATCCAAAATTGAATTGGAAACCCCATTGTGAGCAATTAGCCAATTCCTTGAACAGTGTGACCTTTCTTCTTCGTAAACTTGCTGACAGTCTTCCAGGATTTGCTCTACTTACAGCTTTTCATGCCGTGTTTCAAAGCCGTCTTTCATTCAATTCTTTGTTGGCGTCACTCAACCGCTTCTACCATAATCTTTGGCTGTCAAAGAAGAGCTGTCAGAGCGATTTCCAATCTAGGATATCGTGATGATTGTAAGCATGAGTTTATTAAAAAACAAATTCTTACTATGCCAGCGGTGTACATTCTAGAGAGCGCCCTGTATGTTCACTCGCATCTCCGGAATTATGAACTTCCCTCTCACATGTACTCTACCAGGAGTAAGAACAATCTTCCTTTACCATTCCACAGAGTAACGACAACCCGTAACTCCACGAAATGGTGGGGGCTTAAATTTTATAATGCTATTCCACTAAACGTACGTGAAATACCCCCACAAAATCTCAGGCGACGCTTGAAGCAATTTTTATTAAACTTGGCTCCTTATAGTTTTGACGATTATTTTGAATCTGCGAGCCTCATTAAATAGCTTATTTGTAAATTTATTTTTTGAGTATTTCTTGTGACTTTTTAGAGAGTTTTTTTTTTTTTTTTTTAGATTGCCTATACGAGGAATATTTGTAAAAGTACTCAGGCACTGTTTTTTATTTATTTATAACATAACTAATATAATATGACAAAGGCTATTAGCCGGATGTATTTATTATCTTTATTATACTTTTAAGCTTGTTATTATTTGACAATTGTTATGCACATGTGTGATGGCAAATAAAATATCTCTCTCTCTCTCTTTCTCTCTCATAGCTGAACCGTAGTAGTTTTTCGGTAGTATGTTTAATTATGTCTGTATATGTATTCCGGATCCTACGGAAATGTTACAAACATTGAAAGAACTATTGAAATCAGAAACGGATATTGTATGGGGGCAGCCGCAGAATATGGCATTTAATACAATTAAGGACGCTGTGTCATCACCTCTAGTTCTTCAACTTTTTACCACTAACGCGGACATTCGACTTTCTGCTGATGCATCTTCGTTTGCATTAGAAGCTGTACTCGAACAGAGAATGAACCTGTCGCAGTAGTTTTAGCCAGTAACTTTTATTTCGAGGGGTGTGCTACCTACAAAACGCTTCTATGCGCAAATTGAGAAAGAAGCCATGGCAGTATGTTAGGTAGGCATGTGAAAGACTGGATGTTTTCTTGAAAGGGATGAACTTTTCTATCCTAACAGACCACAAACCGCTTGTTTCTCTTCTTGGGAACACACCAAACAAATTAATGCACGACTTGACGCCCAGAATTTTGAGGTTTCGACTTGGACTCATGCATTACATTTTCGACATTTTTCACGTCTCAGGGAAACATTTTTACATCCCTAATGCTCTTTAACGGGTTGACAACCTATCTTGCCGCAAAAGAGATGAACAGATATTAGCTATCCTTGAATAAGCAGTTAATTTTTTTTCCACGACAATTTACCAGTGTCAGATCGCGTTCATACTGATATTGTCACCCATACGCAACTGGATCATTACTTACAGCTAGTTAAGTTCTATCTTTCCAATGACTGGAAAGATATGACTGGTATCATGTTTATGAGTGAACGTATAGCGTCATACCTCGGTCCTTACAGCCAACGTTTCTGGATAAATTACATTCAGGACATTTAGGAGTAACCAAATGTTACCGGGGGTTGTTGTGTTGTGGTCGGTCATGCTTCAGTTCGGTGGCCAAGAATTAATGCAGACATAGCTAAAAAGTAGAATATTGCTACCCCTGTGCTGTGCTTTACATTCCATCTCGTGATCGCTTACGACTAATTTAATTCCCAAGTCTCCCATAGTCAATGATAGGTTGTGATCGTAATTCAAGATAATTCTCCCTGATTTCTTGAAGTATTCAAACTGAATAGCTCTCGAAGGGAAGATAATATTAATGTACAAGCTGCAACGATTTGCTGTATGGCTACATAGCCCGCGGAAAATTGATTTTTCTTATTTCCGTAACGGTAAAAACTTCCCCCAAACTTCATCTTTCCACCGGCATAATCAACTTTATTTTTATCTTGCCACTTAGGGGGAAAAATTATTTTGTGTTAAAAAACTTTTTTTTTTTAAACAAATTGAGGATTTTCCTAGGTTATATAGGTTATTGGACAAGTTTTGGATCGGTGTCTACATGATTTTTCACACTGAACCTATATCACTTGCTGATTTCTCCGTCTCCTTTATAACCGAGTTTTCACAAAAAATAACCAGTTTTACCCATTAACTAACACAAAGTTAAGCATTGGAAACAAATTAACTAAACATTCGTGGTGTGAAGTGTAGAACTTAGTTATAACGAAGTTGAAGATCTGCAAGTGTTACCTACTTACCAATTGATTCACTGAGAAAAAGATAGTTTAGAAGCGATCCTAAACTCGTTACTTCATGGAAGGCCATTATTCTAGAAAAGCTTCGCTTTGTTAGAAAAAACTACGTTTCCAAACATCGAAACATTATTTTTACTCCTAATTTCCAAAGTAAAAGTAATCACAAAACTACCGAGGAGAAACGGCCTAAGGGCCGGTTTTTCAATCACACTTATCCAATGGATAAGAGGGTTTTATCTCAGGGATAGCGTTATCCTCGAGATAACATAGTAGGGGGCGTTTATCCATCCTTAGTTAAACTTATCTTGCGTTCTAACTTATCCGGACCCAGTACGGCTGGATAACAATTATAACTGAAGTCAATGAGATAACTAGTGCTTTCTAATCTCAAACAAGTTTTTTTTATTACAAAAATCTGATTTGAATCTCAACTTTGATTGTCTTTCTTTTTGTACCTTCCAATGTAATGGATATTTGGGGATTTTTCTCAAATACTCGTAGCAGCAACGGCGAAGATTCTATCGTAGCAAATTCGTTGAAAGGAAATGAAGACCGTGTATACCAAATAAGACCCCGTGTAAATCGCCTACTAATATGGGACGATTGCGTATTTTTATTGAGGTTTCAGTTGGACATTGATACCGTTCATTACATTCTAATACATATCGAAGATTACATTAAGTCCACAACTAACTGATAACAATAATTCATTCATAATAATTCAGGTTGCAATATCGCTATACGTGTATGTATTTCTCACTCTACAAATGAAGCAAATGGCAAAAATGTTGTGGTTTCATATTTGCAGAGCTTGTTAGCATGATGGACACTGTAGTGGGAATAACGTTAGACTTTTTTTTTTTTTTTTTTTTTTTTTTTTTTTTTTTTTTTTTTTTTTTTTTACATTCGATCCGAGAAGAAAATGTAGCTCTTACTTTACTCTGTGGAAGCTCCGTGTGTAAATCGCACTTATTTTGTTGTCAATAGAAATCAAAGAGGATGCTATCGGCGCTATCTGCCAGACATAATTCATTTGAAGGGATAATTTTATCTGCTACGTAATTCGACATTGATAAACAACTCAAAATCTTCATCTGGAGTATCCTTCAGAACCTTTTTTTTTTTCTGCAACTAAATAACGTTTGCCCTGAACGTAGTCATTGTGGTGGGGGATTTTGCTACTCATACAGGCAATGTTTTTTAAATAGGACTCACATACGAAAGGTAACATTAAACGTAAGCTGGAGCTCAACAGGACCCAACCCTCACCATAGAGAAGTGGGTGATGTAAGTTTCTGAGGGGTACTGATTGAACATCGTTCCATTTATGTTTGAGTAATTTGTTTAGTTACAACTTTCTATAACAATCCTAAACAAGCACTAAAATAAAAATGGTTTTTCATTTAGATGATACCCAGGATCAATGTCCGACCATGGTTGGCAGACCATTTTACCGTTCCAACACATAATCCATCTTTTGTACTCGCAAGGTGGTGGTGGTCCCTCACCTAAAAAGAAGAAAGAACCATTTGGCATAAACTATAAATCATTTCAAAGTAATTATGGTGAAAGTTACGATATAAATTGTGGCGTAAAAGGAAAAACATAATTAATTGCGATTATTCACGTGCATTGTTTATCCTTAAGTACAAATAAAACTCAAAGTTTGTTTGTATTTATAATTCTATGTATGTTCCCAATAGACGGCTAAACGGCAGCACCGAATCTGAAGGGAGTGGTCGTAAAAAGATCAGCGAGTTACGGCGCACAACATAGGCTAAGCCTGAACCTCCAAAACATCCTTCTACTTCGTAAGCGGTGCTGCCCTTCGCAACCGGTTTGTTTGGTTCTCAAACTTTTATTATTATGGTTACTAACTGGCAGTAAGTTAGCGGTGGGAATTCGTGACAAGTGGAGAACCCTTGACGGGTTGCTACTGGTGTTCCGAGTGAAGCATGTAGTGCATTAATGATAGGTGATGGACGGGACTTTGATATTTCTTGCGAAGCACGAGACAGAAAAGTGATTTGTTTGGCTCCCGAATTTTTACCTTGGATGTCAAAGATATTAAGAGAAGATTGAAATTATAGGCTCTTTCCTGACCAACTGAGTGAGCTAAATTCTATGTTTTTCACCCTAGGGAGTTCAAATTTGCTAGGGAGACCCTCTGGGTCATTAAGAGACTATTGAAATGATGGTCTCGTTCCTCATCAGCTGAGTTACCTACATTCTCTCCTCTTCACCTCAGGAAGTTGAAAATTGATAGGGTGACTGACTCTTTGGCTATATTACAGTCCTATGTCGTGATCAGCTAATTTCCATGCTGTTCATCCTATAGATGTGTAATTTAGCATTTAGCCTCCGCAGGACCTCTACCTTACGATGCCAAGGGTAAGGATCAGCTGAGAAGCTCCTAAACCTTCTCCCTAAGTTTTTTTCTCTATTGCTACTTTCTATGCTGTAGTTTGGCATGCAGCCTCCGTAGTTACGAACGCAGTCTGGATATGGTTATTTCAGCAGTCTAAGCACCTACTGACCCGTACTGACCCGGCTAGTATGCTTTAAGGATTTCAGGAAGACAAAGTATATTTCCATCAGTCAACTTTTCACAGCCCTAGACTTTTTTGTTTGTACATGTGTATACACACTGTTTCCTCGTATTTCCTTTATTTTTCACCGTAATATGCAAGAATTTTCCCACCGTTTAAAGCTCCAGGGAAGTGAAGAGGAGGCAATCAATTATCGCTATTAATGTTGTATCGATTCATAGATACCAGATGAAACGAATATTAAACTAATCCACTGTTTCCACACGCTTTGAATGAGACTTTAGGTTTTTAAGAACCAGATTTACTCTGCATTTTCCAACTATGAAAACTATGGGAGTTACTCCTCCCTAGTAACGCCTTGGTTGTACGTGAAAATCAATAGAAAATGTGCCGGTCAGGAAAAAAAGTGTCGGTAGGGAAAAAAACTGTCGGTCGGGAAAAAAAAGTGTCACGAAAAATTCCTTGACCCCCAGCCAAAAGACATATCCATGTCAAAAAATTGACAGAACATGAAACATGTTACTTGGGAGAACAGGAGAGAATTTAGGTCACTCAGCTGATTAGGATCATTCCATCGTCTCTTAATGTCTTGGAGAATCTACCAATAGAACTTCAACTTCCTAGATTCTTTCCAGTCTAATCTTGGTTGCAACAATGTTTACGAAATTAACTGAGAAGGCTCCTACCTCAGATTGTTGGCAACGCATTGCGCACTGATTAACATAATTCGGTTAAGAAAATCGAGAGCTTTGCAACGACTGGCGAAGATTTTTGTACAGTGATAAATGCCTAAGATACAGTTCCGTAGCAAGGATTTGGTTGTAAGTGATATTCATCAGAAAATAGAAGCGTAACGCACTAAATGTTACTTGACGGTAATTCTGTCCCATTTTTGGCCGGGTTATGATGGCAAAAACATGTTCTATGTTTTAAAAAAAATGCATTCCTGTTCTAACACCTGCTCTTCTTTACAAATCGTTTGAAGTACATCTTGTTAAATACGATGGAGCGAGATTGTCTTGACGAATTCATCTTTACGACTTTCATCACATTTGTGTGATCATCTATTCACTAGTCGCTGAGACCCTATTTCCCAAAAGCCAAAGACTATTTCCTGTTCCTATTTCATTTTCCTCGCCCCTTTTCTAGAAATAATTTAAATTGTTCCTGCAAGAACAGGCCCATCCGGTTTTCCCTTTTAAGTATAGAGATTAAGCTCTCACGACTCGACTAGGCTGCACCGCGTTATTTAATCCGGAACCCTGCCGCAATTGGGGGGCACTTAGCTAGATAGTGGGTAAAGTCCTCCCACTTATTCGTATTGCACACAGCACAATTGAAAACCCGATCCGATCGATGACGCATGGGATTTAGATTTAAGCAGTCTGTTAGGTATAGCTCATATTATCACCGATCATATATGAATTCTCAAAGGTGGAAACATATTTATTGCATGTTACATCTAACACCGCGTATAAATCTTTCTGACATACGATTCCGTCCTGCAAATTGTATCACGTCGTTTTCCATGATAGAGTTGATGACTCTAGCAGTAGGTAATTGCATTCGTAAGATCTGCCAGCCCCCTTCTGTTCCCCAGACACATTTCTAGGACATTTGAAGTTTTCTTCAATATTATTGTTGATTATCCGGACGTTTCCATTTATTTCCGTCCTTCACGTCACGGCGAAAATATTATTGACATTTTATGTCTTTGCTATGGCACATAAACTAAAAAACGTGACGGAAAATTGCTCACGAAAATATTTTGATGATATCCGCTTACAACCGAGTCGTTGCTAGGGAAATGGTACTTCGTCGTTTTTCATCCCACAAAATTCGTTGACCATTCGTTCTAAAGCTCTCGATTTATCCAACCATATTATGTTAACTACTGCGAAGTGCGTGGACAACAAGCTGAGTTATGAGCAAGGTTATTTGAATAATTGTGTACACTCAGGTGATCATTCTCAATAATTGATATTGTGAACATGATTGCCACCGCATGTTTATTTCTGATGATTTGATTGAGCTGGTTTTTCGATTATTTGATTCATAGTGGTGATCCAAATATTGTGAGAACGGTTAGATTTGTGAAGCGGTGGTTAAATTATTTTAATAGGTAATTTCTATGGTTTACACTCTAGGAAGCTGTAATTTCGTGAGTAGCCTCTTTAGGACATTTACTTGACGATGCCCAGGGCCCGGATCAGATGAGTGGCTCTTAAAGCTAATTTCTATGTTTTACACTCTAGGAAGCTGTAATTTCGTATGTAGTCTCTTTAGCACATTTACGTGCCAATGGCCAGGGTCCGGATCAGCTGAGTGGCTCTTTGAGCTTGCATACGAGTTTGCAACACATACTTGTCTTCAACTAAAGACATAAAATGTCCCAATGTGTTGCAGACTCGTATGCAAGCGTTTTTCTTTTGATTTTCACGTACAACCAGAGCGTTACTACTAGTAACCAGAATGGTTACTACTACTACGGAAGTGTAACTCCCTTAGTTTTCATGGCAGAAAAATCGTTAGTCACTTTTCGGAATGCTCTCAATTTATCACAACATCTAATGATCCCTAAGCCTCTGTAGTGTCAATGGAAGCTGATTTATTACGCTAAGTTATAAACTAATATTGCTAAATAACCATAATGAACTTATAATTTGTAAAACTAATCAATAATAAATTATCTGACTGTATTATAAACATTAAACAACCCGCCTCCGCGCGTTGCCCCAATAACCTATGCCTAATGATTCAGCAGTTTACGCAGTGTTATTTAGAAAAACATTGTGTATTGTTAAGGTGCAATTCTCAAACGCGGATACTCACATGGCTCCTTGATCCGCGGCATGCCAGGATGAAGATCTTTACTTTCAACTATACCGTTCATTACGAGAATCGCAACGAAAAAAACGATGCTAACAATCTTAGCAACCATCTTGGCCTGAACAGTGCGCTAATATAATCGCTTAGAAGCATTAGAATATTTATAGTAACCAAATCCAATCAAATACTTTTTATTTTTCGAAAACACATAGTGCATAGACATTAGTCGGGATATAAAACTTAGGTGGTACTAAAAAAAATCTATTGAAAAGAATCTTGTCATAGAATAATAAAAAGAAAACTATCAAAAGGAGCAGAACGCTAAACTGAATAAGTATAAACAAAATTAACACGGCAACACATATATAAATGCTATAGATCAAACACAAGTATGTATACTGTAAACTTTCAAAATCAACAATGAACACGTTTAGCCGCAAATAAACAAATCTTCAAAGCTAAAGGGAGCAAGGAATCATAAAAATGTAGTAACCAATAGCTAAAACCCTTCCTATCATAACCCCTTTATCTATTTTAGTCCCCTTTATCTATTTTAGCCGATTTAAGACGAACGTTATCCATCCTATGGTTTTATACTCCAATATTAAATGTTCAAGATTATTTTCGAGCCCATTATATTTCTTGTCAAGATTGCTTATCGTATTACACGAGCCGTTTACACCTTGATCAGCGATAGGAAGTCTATATTATTTAGAACCATATCGGATGGTTGAAAAAAGAAAGTTAATTTCACCTAATCAATTTGGTTTTCAAAATAAATTAAATACTGGTGGGATGATTTGGTTGAAGTAATTTTGGATATCCGAAGTCGATTAGACAACGGTTAGAAGGTTGTAGCCAATGTTTTAACCTACATCAAGGGAAACATTGACTTTAGAGGTGTGGATCGTTTTCAAAAAGGAAAGCAAACTAAATTCTTGTAAAACTACTGAATTCGTAAATCCAAGTTATAATCACCATCGAGGATTCCGGGAATATCGTGGTAACTGAATTCCCAGTAAGAGTTTTTTACGATTTCATACAGATCGCAGCGTTTTGGACTGAGACAAGCCACAGCTCAGCGAAAGCCATCATATCATGATTGCTTACTACGGATCAGAGCGTTGTATAGACCTAGAAAAATCACAGCTCTACCGAAACAATCTCATCAGATTTTCATACACATCAAAGCATTATGGACTCAATTAGATCACGACTAAACTATTATCATCACGATTTCATGCAGATCACAACGTTTCGGTCTCAGTTACTCATGAACTCTGAGACTTGTTCCTTCCCTAACTGGCCTACAATGCTGACATTTGAAATATAGGCTCTCTGGGACATCTGGAATATGAAGACAACGTGCAGAAATACGCTGACAAGCTAAACGAACCCTGAGGAGTTTCATTTCTATAATCGGCCTACAATGCTGACATTTGAAATAGAGGCTTTCTAGAAAATGTGGGACATAATTACAATGTGCGGAAATTCTCTGACCAGCCGAATGAATCCTGAGACTAATTTCTTTTCAAATCGGCTTACAATGCCGACATTTGAAATAGAGACTTTCTTGGACATGCGGGACATAAATACATTGTGAGGACCAACCGAGATCAACTGATCATAACATAACAATAAAAATTTTCAAATGCAGGTCTTCTTTCGAAATTCCCAAGCTAGATTTTTTGTTGACCTTCTCAAAAATGTCACTTTCCAAAATTTTGAGTAGCTCTCGTTTCAAGATAGCTAAAGTTTCTTTCGAAATTCGCTAAAACGTTGGAAGATCTACCTATATATAGCCACTTCTACATCTAATGCAACAGAAACACCTGAATAAAGGGAAACTAGGGTTGAAAATAATGGGCTGAGAACTGATCAGGTGAGAGCAATATTCTGAAAGAATTTCAGTTATTGGGTGCGATTAATTACGATCAACAGCGTTAGAAAAACAAAGGCAATCCCCTGATAAGACAACTGTTAGGGCCCTCTATTACAAGGACAAACGGCTGGAATTGAATTCATTTTCGTATGGATTAGAGGACATTCTGGAATACAGGGAAATAAAAGAGTCGACACTCTAGCGGAAAGAGCAGCTCTACAGAACAGCGCGAGTATCACCACCATCCCGAGCTGAGACTTCAATCCCTGGATAAATAGTTACATTCGAACAGAATGGCAACAAATTTTTACAGCCGGCGAAAAAGCACAATTTTACAAGAAAATACAGCCCAATGTGCCAAGACGTCATTGCTATCACCGCCACCAAATTCCAAAACCTTTCAGTAGAACCATCAAATGAATGAGGCCGAATCACGGACGGTACCAGTCACAAACAGTTTGCTTGGCTCTTCCCGTGAGTACCATCGTTTTGAAGTGTTTCCGTCTCGGGCATAAATACTATTTCTAAAATTTCGTGTAACTTCAACCGTGAATTCACTCTCTGGTTTTTATCAGTATCATTAAAGAATTTATTGCTTTTTCTAACAGACTATGAAGTGCGGCACTGCTTGTTAGAACACCGTAATACTTGACGATAGTCACCGTTCCGTTCACGTTATTGACTAGGATTCATGACTCTCCCGCACAAATGACATTGTTTCGACTCTGGCTGGTCTAACAAATCGTTCGATCTCAAGAATTCTATACAAGTCTCTTCATTAATTACCACGCGGGAATACAACTTTTTCAGGAGCATTATGGACGGATAAGACAATGCGCGATGGGGACGGGACCCGAACGAAAACTGACAGTAACATTATCTAGGATCACGTCGCACGATGTTTGAAACAGTACACTGCCCGAATTCCAAAGATAAAAATCAGTCTTAACAGATCTGTTTACAAACACGCTGGTGGCCGCATGTTAGACGAGAAGGCTGAGAGGTGGCCGCGTACGAGAATAGAGGTTGGCGGGGAGGCCGCGTATTAGAACAGCACCCTACATTTCACCCTTAGAGAGACAATTTATTTGAAAAACTAACTGCCCTGGTCGAACTTCCATTTAATTACATACACATATTGTCAATACCTAGAATAGACATTTACAACGCCCTAAATGAATATATAAATAACTGTAACATCTATATATAATTGTATTAAAAATGTAATGACATGGCTGTATAACAGATGCCAAATTGAAAAAAAAAAGAAAAAAAAAATTCAAATACACACTTTGTAATTTGAAGGAGTTTTTCTTAAGAACCTGTAGTATACACGTCAGTGGCGTAGTTTGAGGAGGGGCAGGGTGGACAGAGCCCCTCCATGAATTACAGAGCACGCAGAGGTTCGGGGTATGTATACAAACAGAACTAATAACTTTACACTTATAACTTAAGTACATAACACCTTCAATAGTAAAAAGCAATTATTTCTATTATACGGATCCGGTTGCCTAGCAACTTTAGACGCTCATAGAAGTAAAAAAATTCTTATTAGGTCCGTTTGTGTAGCTATTGGAGAGTTTTTGTATTCTCGTATTGATATTTCTCGTAATAACGAAAACAAGCTGTTAGAGCGAGCACGACGAATGCTAACCTTATTGCATTGATTTCTCGTAGTGTTTTCGTAAGCCCGAGAGAAAGAGAACTCTTATATAGATGTTAACGTGACTCTTGTAGTGAATCAATTGTCACAGTAGACAATTTCCAAAATATAACATGTAGTAAGAAACAACGACAACTTACCTCTTACATACCTTACTTACTTCTTACCACTGTAATGAACTTAGGCGCCCAGGAGGGGCCATGGGGGCCTAAATCCACACTCATAGAGAGGGAGAGGAGAGTGACAGTACCATAAGATATACAACTCGTACTAATAGTATATATGTTACGTTCGGAGAAGATAGGGTTCCCAGTTCTAGGATCACCCATCCATCGCTTTGGGAACAATGCCCTTGAAAATTAAGTATGTTGAATAGAAATAATATAAGGGGATAAATTGAGAAAATAATAATCACGAACCAATGAAAGTATTTATGAATCCAAGGGAGTATAATGGGTATTCCTTCTGGTAACCCGGGCCATGTTTCTTCTGAAACATTACCGCCCCAAAAATAGTGGATTGGAATACTAGGCATCAGCCGCACATAATCCTAACCACGCTCTGCTACCATGTAATGAACTTAGAGAGGTGCAATGAGGGCCTAAATTCACACTCATTGAGAGAGAGAGAGAGAGGAGAGTGACAGTACCATAAGAGATACAACTCGTACTAATAGCATATATGCTACGTTCAGAGAAGATAGGTTTTCCAGTTCTAGGATCACCCATCCATCGCCAAACGCGGGCTTTCGAAAACACGGGAAGAAGCGCTTGACGCCCGTTGGAAAACAACGGAGCGACGACAGCGCAATCCCTTGGATCTCGCGGGAACTGTCACACCACTTACACTTACATCATATAAAAAAGATTCATCCGTGAAGAACACGAATCTTTAAAACGTGTAAAATGAACCTTGAAACAAAATCTAGAGAATGAAAAAGCTAAAATCTTCGATAAAACGTCGAAAGCAAGAAAAATACCACTAATACCACTTCTGGTTGTGCTGGGGGGAAAAAACACAAAAGGAAGAAAAATACAAAGGTTAAACCAACAACAAAAGACTGCAAGGGGAAAATTCAGGCGATTTTGTTAGCTGTGTGTGTGTGTGTGTGTCCATGCCAACTGCATGATAGTTGCTAAGTTATTAGGAAAGGTCAAGTTGTCTCGTAATTACGATTCCAAAAAAGCTGAGCACGAATAAAGCTGACACTTCCCGTTCCAAAAAGCGTTTCAACGTTACGAAAACCTCTTCTTGTTTCAGAAAAGCCATTTTCGTATACAAGAAAATTAATACAAGAATATAAAACTCTCTATTCGTATGGCAAAATGACGTCGATATTGTACAGCCCATTGGAGATGATTATAATCACCTAGTCAACGAAACGGGAATGTGGATACTGCAAACTGAAATCAAGTTGTTTCCCACTACCTTCTGGGGCTAGCCCATATACAATTTTTCCCCAGAAAAAATATCCATTGTTCAGTATCCACCGAATTCCCCTACGTACTTCCCCTACTTATCACTGTTGGTTGTTTCCCTTATTATTTTATTAATTTCTGATTGTTATCATTTCTATTATACCATTTAAGAATTTAATTAAAGTTAAAATAAAGAAAAAAATATGAATAGAAGCCTCCTGTGGTGATTGAAGTAGTTTGAGAGAAAAGATTAAAATATTCTGTTGTAGCAATATTTCTATTCTAAACTAGCATCTTGCTGATTTGAGTTTGTTTTGTTTACATTTTGTTGTTTGTCTTTCTCGGATTCTTGCCCCGTTTTTTATTCCGCATACTTATAAAAAACAATTGTGTGATATTGTCCAGAAAAAGTGTTATTTGCGCTGAAGTAAAGCAGAGAAGCGACCACATACCTAAATAAATAATTTTGCAGGCAGTAAGTATAGTTTAATAGTAGGTAAAATGCCTAGTGCTCCTCTGTACATCCGTAGGTATTCGTATTTATAGTAGTTTTAACGTTCTCATTATTAGTTGATTGGATAATATTTTTTCTTTAATAATCCATGGGAAGGTTTGCGAATATGAAAGCGCACGTGATTTTAAATCATTACAAAAAACCATTGAATATATACTTATATGTACGTTTGACTTTTTATTATACAGTCTTCGTATATTCAACGACAAGAACTAGAAATGAATACTAAAGCTCTAAAATAAAACGAAATCCTTGATCATTGCCCCTAAATGAGAAATGACGTAGCTACGCCACTGATACACACCGCATTCTAATGTCACAGAACCCTTCACCTACTTTTTGCCCAAAACCTTAGCAAGTCCGGGTAAACCAGATAGTAAATAAACCAATATAAATGTATCAGTAATGAATCTGATCTACAAGGCATCATTATTTCTCAAATAAGTGTGAAAGAATACACCATTTCGTAAACCATCCAAATAGATTTCCAATCGAATTGGTTATTTATGACAGAAGGATTTCAATATCCATCAGCGATTAGGTTATAAATAAGAATCTCGCGCAGTTCAGATTACCTCGCTATAAAACTCAAATTGCATTCGTCGTTTCCTACGCAAGTCGGCACCTCGTAAAGTGTTGGGAAAACTATCATAAACTAAAACTTTGTTTCAGTGAGACCGAACAATTGGGACGTTATCTAAACCCAGACGAAGCATACAAAAATAGCTATCAGTAACAAAGTCCATAAAAAAAATTTTTGTTTTTCTTTTTTTCAATTTACTACCTAGACGTGCATAACTTGTAGAACACAATAAAATCCAATAATGTGCCGTATTGTCTGTTAAAGTTCAGCAGATTAAAAATAATTGAAAGGCCTGTGAATACCGACGTTCTGACTTGAATGGTGTTCTGATGATATAAATATTGATCGCTCGTATGAATCAAACATTAACGAGTAAGTTCGTCCAGATTGCTTCTACAGATAAAGCTGAACCTGAATTATTGACATGTTGGTGATACTTGTGAGAGTTCTTTTCTGCGCCACGATGTTCGCAACAATGGCCACGGTTTTCGGCCGTGCACCTATAACGATCGGGACTATACGTTGTAAGTATTCAGGGTGTCCCGCATAAGGCGGTCAGTACTTCAGGGGTCACTTTTTGAAATCATTTCTGATCGAAAGTTCCAATAAGAGATTTTCTTGAACGCTTAGTTCTCGAGTAATTTAATTCTTAAAATTTTTGTCGTGTTTTTGAGTTTCTATCACTAAAATTATTATAAATCCCTTAATTTGCTGTGTGATTTTCCATTGAATAGATGCCTGAGCTTTCTTTTGAATTTGATTTTGAGACATGAAAAATTCCCCTGAAAAGCAAATTTTGCCTAATTTGGGAAACCTTGAGTTTTTTCAATCGGAAATGGAGTTATGAGAATCAATAATTTTCCAAGACACAGGAACGGTAAAAACTGCGCCGAATTCCCACGTCTTCAACAACTTAGACAATTTTACGTTAACTTTGCCAATTCGGGGAGATAACTATGTATTTATGTAGAAAAACATCGTTTTTTCACCGTAATCAAGGGTTTTCTTGAAGAAGAACCATCAATGAAAATACGAGTTAGGGGTCGGTTTCTACGTTTTTATTTTCGCTCTATTGTATGCGAAATACTTGTCTTTCTTCCCAACCCATTTATAATCCAGATTCACACTTTCTCACCAAATTTGAGTCCGTTTGGTATGATACATTTTATGTGTTTATAGGGGTGAAACTAGGAAGCTAAAGTGTAAAACTGGGTTATAACGGAGTTGAGAAGATAAATGCAAGTTTGACCCCAAGCTCGAATTTTCATAGAATGTCAGTTTTCAAGAAAACCTTTGATTTCAGTGAAAAAATAAGATGTTGTTCCACATTAAAACATAGTTTCTTCCCCTAATCAGCAAGGCAAAAGTAATATTGACTACACCGCTGGAAAGGTGAAATTTCGGCGCAGTTCTCACCTTTCCGGTGTCTTGAAAAACTATTGATTCTCATTATTCAATTTCCGATTGAATAAATTACGATTCTCAAATTAGGTTAAATTTGCTTTTCAGAGTGCTTTTTCATGCCTCAAACCTTATTTAATGAAAAATTTTATCATCTATCCAGTAAAATATTCAATGCTCTTTTTAACGATATCCTGAGATTGGACGTATGGGTTGCGGGTGAGCTAGTGGAAGGCAGCGGAACTGGGTGAAAGGTAATGCCAGAGGGCGCAATCTAACTAGGCAACTTAATCAACTGTAATCAGCTCGGACATGCTGGCGATAAGTGCTTACTGAACATTTTCACGCTAATTGGTGAGTACACGCTGAAGTTTCCGCGCAGATTGCAACAGGCAGTTCTACATGCCACAACCAACAAACGTTGTCATTTCGGCTCTGCAAGAAATCTGGGTAGAAGCTGCACTGAAGGCAGCAAGCGTTGACAGAGTTATTTACGGGTATCGACAAGTTGTGCTTTTCCAATTAGTTTCCCTTATAAGTCTCCTCTCCGTATGCCCATATTGCTTTTCACTTACATGAACGACAAACAACGAAAAGAGAGGCGAGATCAGCTCGATTTTCTGATGAGGGTCTGGGAGAATCACGAGAAGGAAAAAGATATAATCAAGTAGGTACCTCACCAACGTCACGGCCCATGAAAATTATTAACTAGCTCCATCTGAATGAACTGATCGTAATAAAATATCGATAGTGATACTAGACACTTCAATATTGACGTAAATTAAGTTTTCTTCACTCCCCCGTTGCGTCGTGTTCTCAGCATTATCGTTCCCTCGGCTCGATGAAGGAGTTCAACCCAGTTAGGTTGTCTCTCGGCGCCTATTTCCTCTGTTTTACCAATTTTACCAATCCGAGTTAACGTCCCGTCATCTTAACCAAACGGTAACGGGAGACCGGCGATTGACTAACTGACTGCATAGGGCTTCCGTAGAAAGAAATCCCACGCCTAATGGCTTACATTTTCCTAAAAAGGGCCTTTTTTGATTTTGAGATTCTACGGCTGCACTATGTCCCAAAATTTGTTGCTTAGTTCAACAAACTTCTTGATCTTTTTCCAATCTAGGTCTATGAGTGAGGCCGTTTCGATTTTATAATGTCCCATGGCCTGTTGCCTAGATCTCCAGCTTATATCACAATCACACATAAAGTGTTCAGCTGTATCTTCCCCGTTACACATTCGCAAAGTGGAGAGGGTACCTTGGACACATTAAAAATGGTCCTCTAAAAGCTGAAATGCCCCGTGTGTACCCCTATTATTTTCCTCATTTGCGTTCTAGGCTGTGATATAATCCAGTCTGAGCGACTCTTATCGCAGCCAGAGATGTACATCCTAGATAATCTATATCTAAAGCTCTTTTCTCGAAAGTTCCTTTAGATCTTTGATGGCCCAGGGTTTGCCTTGGCCTTACAGGCTTTCCGCGTTATGCCTAGGGCTGAGGTCGGACCTTAATAGTTTCTAGACAACCGCAGCCTGGCAAGGCAATCTACCTCCTCATATTCCATATGTCCAGATTCATCAGTGCTTTGATGCAAGCCTGGCTGTCTGTATGTATGACCACTTGTCTTTTTCTCAGGTTATTAGATTAGGATGTCAAAACACCTGATAATGGAATACAGCTCACTCTGGAAGACAGTGGTGTGTGGATCCAGAGTGGAGCACTCAGCTATACCCAAATCGGGTGTGTACATACCAGCGCCTGTTCTGGCTGTGCTCTCACATTCAACGACATTCTCGTCCGTTGTGTTCTCGATAGGAAACGTATAAATCGGATTATCAAACTTGGTTAGGTACCTTTTAAGGTAGTAAGTTACTAATCTTTGCTGGATGGGTCAAAGCAGTTTGGCAACATCGGATTTCATCTAGCTCTAGAGAATAATAATTCTTTTCCTCGTGACTCGATGTCGTTGTAACTAGAATAGCATTCGAAATGAGCAAACATAACAAGCTGTAGACCCGCCCATAAGTTCTTAGTGATCTCTGTTTTCAACTAACCAACGTACTGCTGGCGTTTCGTACTTCTTTGATATTAATGCAAAATGAGCTCATGTGCGGAAAATTTGAAATGATGCGTTTTATTGAAAACGATTCCATCACCTACAAGCTCGTCAATAAGGGCGGACAGCGGAGGTTAAGTGAGCGAATATTTTTTTTCCCCGAGTGACTTGTGGCCTTTCTTTAAGCAATGTTGAACTTAAATGTTTGAAATCATTAAATGTTATTATTTTTTATTATATTTTTGGTAATTAAGAAGTGGAAATTGAAGGCGCCGTACCCTAACTACTTAATGATAATCATCCGTTAACCTCTTAATTCCTCGAGGGTCGGGTAATTAGTTAATCAGCTTTGGTAATCAGATTGTCAAGTTTTGACGGACGAGTTAACCATCGACAGCTGTTGGTCAAAGAAAAATCGCTGTAACGTCTGATTAAGCTCAAACATAATGCCGCGTTATCACTAATATTTGATTAACTCAAACAGTGAAACTGGCCCTGAGATGTGAATTTACAAAACAAATTAAGGTAGTTATAATAGTTTTAGTTACAAAATATCGAAAACACTGAAAAAATCTTAAAAACTAAATTACTCAAGAACTAAGCGTTAAAAAAAAAAAATAAATAAAATGAAATTTAAAAAATCTCTAGGAGGAACTTTTCATCAGAAATGAGCTTGAAAACCGAACCCCGACTGACCATGGAATGCGGGACACCCTGATAATATGACTAAACTATTTTTTTTTTTTTTTTTTTTTTAATCTGAATAGCATTATATTGTTTTCATGATACCGTAAAGTAAATGATTCATGTTAGTATTGACATAAAGCAGCTGATACGCCAGAACCTATTACGATTCGGAATTATTTCGCAAATTGATCGGCAACTTCCCAATGTGAGAAAACAAAACCCTTTAAATCATTGGCATTTCCTCGAATTAAATTAGGGAGAATCATTTGAATTCCGGAATGCATTTTAATTCAAATGTTGACAATAGGTATGTATAGTAAGTTAGTCTGTTGAATAGTTCAGTGATTGGCATGTAATATCAAAATAATAAAGGGAAACAACTGAACTAATCAAATGTTCCAGAACTACAACTGTTGAGATGTATGATCGGAAAATTGCTGGTTAACGATAGCAAGGTGAGGAGCACGAAAATCAGCTCCCGCTATTCAAGCCATCAGCCGTTTTAGCCATGACTAATAACTATATTTTGTTTCAAATCAACCTGAAGTTTTCTTACTCTCAGACGATGACATGCCTGTAACATTACTATATATGTGCGAATTCCTTATAATTATTTCTTTAATTTTTTTCTTATAATTATTAATCATTATAATTTCTTGCTTTTTATAAATACGCCAAAATAGTGAACATATTTGGATTTTTCGGCTCAAAATTCATGCAAAAACTAATTACCAGTAGGTATTATTGTTGTTAAACATAAACACTAGCATATGCGAAGAAAATTTCGCCCTACATTTTGTCTGTTTTCGATTTTGATGTTTTCAACGAAAAAAAATAAAATAAAATAAATAAAATAAAAAGACATCTATTACTTATTATTCGCACAAATAATGACTAAAAACTAATTAGCTATTAGTTACTGGTGGCAACTAAATCTATTTGTTATCTTATTGATTACCTTAGCTCAACAATTAATACAGAATGTGTTTTAGCCATGGACTAACTAGCCGAAAATGGAACGCGGGATGGTAACGAAATGTGTGACGGATGATTTTCACGTACAACCGAGTCGTTGCTAGGGATATGGTACTTCGTCGTTTTTCATCCCACAAAATTCGTTGACCATTCGTTCGAAAGCTTTATTGTTGGAATTTATCCAACAATATTATGTTAACTACTGCGAAGTGCGTGTCCAACAAACTGAGTTATGAGCATGGTTATATAAATAATTGTTTACACACAGGTGATCATTCTCAATAATTGATATTGTGAACATGATTGCAACCGCTTGTTAATTTCTGATGATTTCATTGAGCTGGTGTTTCGATGATTTGATTCATAGCAGGTGATCTCAGTATTACGAAAACGGTTTGATTTGAGGTTAAATAATTTGAATAGGTAATTTCTATACTTTACACTCTAGGAAGCTGTAATTTCGTTTGTAGCCTCTTTAGGACATTTACTTGACGATGCTCAGGGTCCGGATCAGATGTGTGGCTCTTAAAGCTAATTTCTATGCTTTACACTCTAGGAAGCTGTAATTTCGTATGTAACCTCTTTAGGACATTTACTTGACGATGCTCAGGGTCCGGATCAGATGTGTGGCTCTTAAAGCTAATTTCTATGCTTTACACTCTAGGAAGCTGTAATTTCGTATGTAGCCTCTTTAGGACATTTACTTGACGATCTCCAGGGTCCGGATCAGATGAGTGGCTTTTAAAGCCAATTTCTATACTTTACACTCTAGGAAGCTGTAATTTCGTATGTAGCCTCTTTAGGACATTTACTTGATAAATCGCTCTTGATTTATCACGAATTTATTTCGTATTTTTTTGGTAGTTTCATACTATAACTATATAAATTGATGTTATAAATGAATAGTAAACAATGACGCTTGTTTGGTTGTCACTTGGTTGCGCGACAACGCAAACACATTCTGTGTTTCAATAATTTCGTCCGAAGTATGTAAATAGAGGTAACCGGGGGTCCAGGGGGCTTGAGTTTTTTTTTTCCAAAATGATCTATTAGTTGAAGAGTTGTAACTACAAACTAATTCAGGTAAATTAAGCCACAACTAATGGATTGAAGTCACAGTTATCATCAAATGTATTTATTGGTGGTAACTAATAATCAACAGTTATTAGTTACAGCGATAGTTGCACTAAAAAATGAGTTATATGATGTCCCCCCCGGGCCTGGCTTCGCGTGAGAATAGCGTTTGCTGTGCATCGTGGTGATTGCGCAGCTTTACAATCCTAAATTGCTACCCGCGTTGAAATCAGGAAGCCAACTACGAAAAAAGCATGGAAGTCATTCGAAAACCTCCCTTCTCACAGTTATTGTTTCTGTTAAGTAAAGAAATTCATAAATGATGATTGATTTTTACTAAGATATTATGAAAAGCGCTTTTTAATAACGTTTGTATTTTCTCAGGTCAAGATCCGCCACCAATGTGCCCAGCACCTGGGGATTTTCAAATCTGCGAAAAAGGAGAATGGTATTGCTCCAATTTTTAGAGTTTACTTCGTCCTCCATCCCGTCAATAAAATTTCTTAACGAATCAAAGGTTCATCCAACATTCATTAGAAATACTCGTACACAGTTCATATGTTAGCGTCATATAAGCTGCTTGTATAGTTTCAAATACCTGTATTTTATACAAACGAGTTGAGTTGTACTTAGCTTTTGGGTTCTGAACCCATCCAATCTTCCTTATTATCAAAAAATTTAAATTATTTTTAGAAGATTATATGGTGTACAAGAATGGGTAAAGACTCTTTTTCTAGTGACTCTTGATTTTTAAGCAGTACTCCGATTGAGAGGGGGAGGGGCAAGGATCAAGTTGAGCTTGGTGGATTACAAAGCTATAACACCAACTCACAAATGGCATAAATTACGGACCAAGCCAATCAATGGGTATCTTCATGGTATCATTGTAAGATTACAACAGATCATCATGAGGTTCATCGTTGAAATAAATTTGGAAATCATGTTCTACGCTTGAGGTACAACGAAGTATATGACCATTTTTCATCCTTCCCAGTACAGATATATCTTTCATGAACTTGTGCTACTTCGAGGACATATCCCCACAATAAATATCACGCTAAGACACAAATACCAAGAAAGTCGAACAAAAGAATACTAATCTGTTTTGTAAAGGACTAAGAGCCTGCTCCGTTGTTTACAGCGCCAACCCAGTCCAATACATATTGCTCTGCTACTTGGTACTGTTTGTTCACTGTGCTATCCAATGGCAATGACAGTGCAGATTAAGTAGCACGCCCTACAAAACTCAGCAGGTTATAATATTGAGTGGACTATATTTTTAATGGATTAATGGTGATGTACTATGAGAATCAGTGACTATATTAGTGACATTTTGACTAAGAATGATAAATAAAGACAGATAAATAAGTTCATCTAGTTATTGGATAATGAGGTAACTTTGATATACATGTGTAGCTACAGGTTGGGTACATACATCTAAGGGTAATTCCATAAAGTTATCCTCCCTATGTGGCCACCTTTTGTATTAACGAAGGTAGAGGTTGGTACATAAATGTGAACTGAGTAGAGTAAAGCTGGTACATACAACTAGGAAGGCAGCCCCTGTTCCTCAAGGTTCAGTCCCAAAGTATGGAAGGTGATGGCCAACTTTGACTGGTAGGAAGAAAGAATGCTGATGTTAGGTTGCCTGAAAGAGTGCAGAAGATGTAGGTAAAGATAGGTAAGATCTCACCACAGTTATGTTGAACTGGTGTTCAAGCAGAAGAACACAAGGTTGTGAAAGATGCAACCAACCAAGTGTTGAATTTGTGGTGATACATCCTATTGATGACCACCCAGACGGTTTTCCGGAAAGTATGCCCTAGTTCCACTGATTTGGTGTCGGAATTAGGTGAAAATACTTTATAATCGCACGGATGATTATGGATATTAACTGGGCTCAATAACAATGTGGTCAAATTGGAAAATAGCTCGGATGAAAGTGTCTTGCTTCTACCTCTTTCACTTTCCAGGATTGGCAGGTACATAATGCAGAATTAGGTGAAAAGACAGCTAACGATCAGTTCACAAAATAGCACCAAACACCACTTTATAAATATAGAAAATTATAAATAATATCTGTATTGAAAGGTTATTTAGTTTGTACAAGGTTGATTAATTGTAATATAGCAAATATTTCGTAATAATTACAGAATAGTTAAAACACTTACGGTCTATGGGGTGTCATGTTGGCACCATTGGAAATTCTAAATCTAGAGATCAGTGAATATGCGAATGCTGCTTTTTGATTACATTGTGTCAACAAAATATTAATTATTGAATCAGAAATTATGTCAACAATGAGTTGAGGTTAATGGGAGGTGCGATTATGATAGGTAACGGAAGAATAGAAAGGTTCTGGAAAAGTGGATGGAAAGGAATATTGCATATTCGGTGACGTCAACAGGTGAGTTTTTGTTTGGCAACACATAAGTTGCAGATTTAATTCCCGTTTTCCAAATATGATCAAATGCTTAGTAACCGTACCAAACACTTTTACTCATAAATGATGAAATTGCAATTGGTGAACTGAACACTGACGGTATTTTTTCCTCCTCATTACGCTGCTCATTTCGTGACGTAAATACGTCTAAATGCAAAACCCTCCAGAGAAGTGATGAATTTTCAATACCTCACGTGAAATCCCGCTAAACATATTCTGGGGAAAGCTGGGAATAAGTGTTTTCACTTCCACCGAATTTGAAAATGTGTTTATCCACAAAAAAAAAACCATTAAAAAAAACCAACAAAAAAAAAATGCTGTAAAAATGCTGTAACTTCTCACTACTATTCTGGACGAAAACAATTTTTTAGCAAATCAGAAACAATTGAAAAACATTAATCCACAGGTCTGACTGACGTTTATATCGGCCAGAAGGCGACAGCTCTCTCACCGTAACCGAATAAACCAAACTAAAGCTTGGGTCACAGGAACAATATCAGGAAGGATAAATCTGCACTTCTGCAAACCGGGTTTTCGCATTTCGTTCTGTCGTCAAAAAACGGCCTTCCATCGAAAGGAATGTCAGTTCTAGACCCCATAAGTATTACACAAAAGGTGTGGAAAGGAATAATCGAAAACGAAATTTTGACTTACGTCCACCTAGATTGGCTCAAGTCACACTTATGGATAAGTTCACAACATTGATTTTGACCGAGTTCGATAATCATGGAACTTTGTATCCCAGTCTCCATGTAGACCGAGCGGATTGCTTAAACAATAATAATGATAAAATTAAAAGATAAATAAAAAAGACTAAATAAAAAAAAATAATAAAAAAAAACGAGCAATGGTTTGAGCTAGTTGCCAATTGCGCAAGTTTCTGGTACGCTATTTATTATTCTTTATTTTACTCTACAGAAAAAGTGTATAAATAACAACATTTTACCCGATTTTATACATAGCGGACAAAAGAATATAAGTGGTGGCGGATGGAGGGCGGGAGGGGATTACGTACTGCTCCAGAATTGATTAATATGATAAGTAGTGTTAGGAACTTCATCAATTCATTACCTTCCCAGTTCTATTCCAGTGAAAATTTGGTAAAATACGAGTATAATACAATGGCGTTTTGGCCAATTAAATGAAATCCGTGGACTGCTTCATTGGTCTTTTGGATAATATTCCGAATTTCTCACTATTTTAGAGTGTTCAGTCAGTCTTGCGTGAACCTCCGTAGAGTAAACACCTCCGTGTTAGTGAGCTCCCGGTAGTTATCGCGCCTACATCTGCACTCCGAAGCAACTCAGATAAGTAGTCTTATCCTTTGTGTTCCTATATATACTCAGATAAGAGTTAGTTTCCAAATCACCGATCGGAGATCCCATCTATGATGGGGAAGGGAGACGGGGGGAAACCCCCTGATAGACCACCAGACAAACAAAACATAAACATCAACAGTAACTCTGCCGAATCTAAAACTGAATTCTTCGAACGAATATGCTCAAACAGATTCAAAGCTCATGATAAGGGTCCATTCTTTATATACGTGGAAGGTAGTGACGGCAACATTGGGAGACTACATCCTATGTCATTCGGCAAAATGATTTTTACCGAGACTAACACAGATCGCAAAATGATTACGTCAATTAAAATAGTCGGTAGAAATAGAGTCATGGTCGAAACGGCAACAGCGAAATCGGCCAATAATTTGCTGAATAACAACTTCTTCAAGCAGAAAAATTTGCGTGCGTACATTCCTGACTTCCTAGTGCATAAGACTGGGGTTATCCGTAATGTTGACACTTCGTTAGAGGACAAGGAAATATTGGAAGAAATGAGTGCTCCAGTACAACCATTAAGAATCAAACGACTAATCAAAATGTCAAAACACGATAATTCCGCCGTACCCATTAAACTGCAAACATGCTTTGTGACATTTGATAGCCAAATGTTACCAGATTACGTGCATATATACGGCACTCGATGTAAGGTAGAGCCATACGTGCCTTCAGTACGCCAATGTGACCAATGTTTAAGATGGGGACACACAAAAGATCAATGTAGGAGCGTTATAAGATGTCTTAAATGCGGAGAAGATCACGAAACAACACAATGTCAAACTAAAGACATTATCATACAATGTGTCAACTGCAAACTCACAACGCACTTAGCCAATGAAAAAACTTGCCCTATTTACCTACAAAAAGCAAAAGAAAAAAAAGATCGTGTAGTCTCAGAATCATATTCGACGGTAACAAAAAATAGATTTGCAGCCCTGAATGATTACATAGAACAAGCTCTACCAGAAAACGAAGAGAGTCAAAGAGCTGCGAAATACCCACATAAAAAAGAAAAACGATTCCAGCCGTATAACCCTACTCCAGCAGAAGCATCGAAGAGAGGTCTCAGGATTAAACAATACAACAACAATTACAAAGACGAGGAAGAAATCTCACCATCCATAACACAACAAATAAACAGAGAAGAAACCAATGAACAGAGAAGACAATTATTACTAAAAAGGAAAACAAACGAACCTATGGATGTAGATATTTCAATAACGGAAAACTTTACAGAATCTATGATGAACATGCTAGGAAAAATGAGAGATAACAAAGAGGCAACAACCGATCAAATAAAAAATATAATACAGAAACAAATAATTTCTATTCTCCGGAATCATACTACAAACGATAATTCCTGAAGTTACACACAAGACGTTACACAATCAATTCATAAAATAATTCAATAGTATAACAAAGAGAAAAAATGGTACGAATTATTCAATGGAATGCACGCTCAGTTAACAGCAACAAATCAGCTCTAGAACAGCTTTTGAAATCAGAGAGTACAGACATAGCTTTGCTCTACGAAACTTGGCTCAACCCGCGACAAAAGTACAGTTTACCGGGATACGAAATAGTACGAAGCGATAGGAACCAATCTAGTGGAGGGAGCGCTATTGCGATCAAACAGAATATTCCATTTAAGGTACTAGAAATCGCAGTTCCTCCTCAGTGGATGCAGCATATTCAAATTTGCGCCATAGAGGTTAAGATGAATAATCAGCAGATGTATGTAGGATCAATATATTTCTCCCCTGCTACTTCCGGTTCTGGTAATATGAACAATTGGAATAGTATTATATCCTCCTTCCCTCAACCCATGATACTAGGAGGTGATTTTAATGCTCACCATATGCTATTTGGATCACATCATAACGACAGTAGAGGACGACAATTGGTGAGCATATTAGATGAAATGGAATGGGTTGTATTGAATGATGGCAGCCACACATACATACCACGACCAAATCAGAGGCCCTCGGCCTTGGATTTGACTTTTGTTACACCCGAACTTGCTCCAGAATGCACATGGGAAGTGCTGGGGGATCCTTGTGGGTCAGACCATTTCCCTATAAAAATAACATGGAAAGAAAGGAATCAGGGACCTAGACCGGAGGTAATGGAGGGATGGAACATCAAACGAGCTGATTGGATAAAGTATAAAACTGCAATCAGCTCACAAATAGAAACATTTTCAGAAAATCGAGATACCAGATTATCATACAAGGAATTTATAGATATTATCAATAACGCAGCGAACGAATCGATCCCAGAGAGGAGAAGGTATACTAGCACTACCGCAGGAAAACCTCAACGGCCATGGTGGGACAGTGAATGCAATACAGAAATGCAACGGAACCTGATACTGGCAGCTAACTATAAAAATAGACAGTCCTGGGAAAATTTTTTTCAGCTTCAACAATCGCAGGCAAAATGTAAGAAAACTTATAACGGTAAGAAACGAAGTTTATGGAAAACATACTGCGAAAGTTTTCATAGAACAACCCCAATTCGAGAAATCTGGGATAAGGTTAAAGCTCTGAAGCATGGTTTCCGGAAAAAGAAGTCGGCCAGTTCAGACGACTGGATCGACGAATTCACTGATAATATTTGTCCAGCTTCAGTATCACAATATTCAGATATGCTAGAAATTACAACCACACCCGATGGATTAACAGGACCGTTCACCAGGAAGGACTTAGAAGAAGCAATTTCCTCAACCAGAAACACAGCGCCGGGTTACGATAAGATCTCATATCCTATGATAAAGAACCTCTCATACTCAGGTCAAAGGGAACTCCTTCAAATCTACAATGGAATATGGGAATCCGGAAACATTCCTGAGGAATGGCTAATACATATCATTGTACCTATACCGAAACCCCACAAGAATCCCAACACAAGTTCAGGCAACCGCCCTGTTGCCTTGACCTCGAGTATGCTGAAAACATATGAGAGAATGGTAAAAAAAAGACTAACCTGGTGGATAGAGAACAACGGCATTCTCGGGGAATGTCAGCACGGGTTCAGAGTAGGACATGGAACAATGGATGTGCTATCATCCTTAGTTAGCGATATTCAAATTGGTTTCACGGATAATAATTACTTACGTACAATCTCCCTAGACATATGTGATGCATACAGCTCCGTTGAACCATCAATATTGTATCAACAACTGATAGATATGAGAATGCCAGGACGAATGATAGCAGCATGTATAAAACCCTTGATAAACCGGACAATCCTGATTAGATTCAAAGGAGAACTAGTCAGACGCAGGTCCACCAGTAGGGGGCTGGCACAAGGGGGCGTTCTTTCTCCAATTATATTTGCCATTTACACTCGAACAATGAGTACAATATTTGGACCAAGAATCAAAACAATGCAGTTTGCTGATGATTTCTTAATCTACACAACGGCCAGGAAGGACGAGGAAACCATAAACATGTTAAGGGAGGCGGTAAAAAGCCTTAAAAATTGGTTGAACGAATTGGGTTTTCATCTGTCGGACAACAAGAGTGCAACGATAGTATTCACAAGACGAAGAAAATTTGTCAAAACACCATTTATTACGTTCGAGGGATGGAATATCCCCAACGTGAACAGCCACCGGATATTGGGGATGTATATTGATACTAAGCTTTCTTGGAAAACTCACATAACTAAAATCGAAGCGGCCTGTGAATTGGGCCTGAATGTCTTGAGAGCTGTTATAAACACCAAATTTGGAGCAGACCCTAAAGTAGCTCTCTTACTATACAAACAACTTATAAGATCGAAATTGGACTATGGGAGCTTCTTGTATGCGACAGCATCAAAGACGCTTTTGAACAAATTGAGAGTAATCCAAAACAAATCATTGAGGATAAGTATTGGAGCTATGCTCTCGACACCCATCAAAGCTCTTGAAGTAGAGACAAAGATACCGCCATTGCATTTAAGAAGGAAACTACTCGCAAACAATTATATGAGTACCAGAATATTAATTCAGCCTCACTCGGTAGTGAATCGAATTTCAGAACTCAACACGCTAGTCCTTACAACAGAGTACTGGGAAAACAAATTAGCACCGTTCCTCACCACATCGTTTTGCGAACTTGCTAGCCACACAACAGGGTGTGAGAGGCATGATAAATTGCCGATTTATAAACTATCTCTGCAAGCCTCTTCTAAAACTGCCTCTAGCATACATATACCAAGGAAAGAGGAATATGACAAAGGACCGTTAGCTTTTTTTAATGAGGTCATTATCAATGGAAAATATAGAGGAACATATAAACTTTTCACAGACGGTTCAAAAACAGAAGTTGGTACAGGATTCGCGGTATACGACCCACAAACGAAAGACAAATATCTATATCGAATGACCAAATATGAATCAATATATACAGCAGAATTATATGCGATATACCAAGCATTAAATCTTGCAAACTCTTTGCCTATCACGACCCTTGCCATATTTTCGGATAGCAAGAGTTCCTTAAGTCATCTCAAAAATGTCCCTAAACCACTGGATTTCTTGTCACTGGCAATAAAGGATTCCATAAGGAGGCTGAAGGAAAAGGATGTTACCACTCACTTAGTATGGGTGAAGGGTCATATGGGGATTGCAGAAAACGAAGAGGCGGACCGTATTGCAAAACAATCAATAGAGAATGGTGAGCCAGTGAGGTATCGCAGCATTGAAGACCTGAAGAGGAAAAGTAAAATTGAACTTTATGAAGAATGGTCAAAAGAATACCTGACTTACGAAACGGATAAAGGAAAATATTACTCCGAAATCCAAAAATCCATACCGAAAGTTCCATGGTTTAATGAAGGCAACTACGATCGCCAATTTATCAAGACTATAAGCCGCCTCCGCTTCGACCATCACCGTCTTCCAAGCCACCTCAACAAGATCCAAGTGATCGAGGACCCATTATGCAACTGTCCAGATAGGGAAATAGCAGATGCGGACCATGTGATCTTAAAGTGTACCAAATTCAAAGACTCCAGACAAAACCTCATGGAAAGCTTCGTGAAGGAAGGAATCGAGCTACCAACGAAAATGAACATTGTTATGAGCAAGAAAAAAACTTACAAACATTTAGTGAAGTTTATTAAGGGTAACGGTATAGAACTGTAGTGGAATAAAAATGTAAATTGTGCCAGAAAGGATATTTTGTATGACTTAATGGATGTATATATGTCTGAGGTCAAATAAAGAAAAAAAAAAAAAAAAAAAAAAAAAAAAAAGAGTGTTCAGTAGCCTAACGATCGTGTTTCAAGCACTTCAGACTGAGGCCCTCGATGATTAACCGGATACGTACAAAATATTCGTTCTATAAGTAGTACACGTTCTATAAGTATATACATGGGCTTATGTAAAATAGTGGGTCACATGGGAGCATGCTGTAAAAAAAAAAAAAAGGAGAGTGGAGGTCCATGACATCAATAATAGGTTCAAGGATTCAGATGGGGCTGACTAAATTTTCCTTGATAAATTTGAGTATTAAGTCATTTCATTTATGAACAAAACATTCACTCCCCCGCTATGGGTGTCATTATTTGTTAATCATCATCCAGTTCATTTAAAATCGACGTGGGCGCGGACGTCACAAGTACTTATGCCATCGAAAATTCGGGCACAGGTAGGCGAATCCGTTTTGGACATTTTATTGAAAACCGGAAGCAACCTTTCTTGGGTAGATCAGCAACCAGGTCGTTATCTTTAATTTTTGTATGCTCAGTCTGTCTCTGCTACTTTTGCAACTGTGCCAGTTGTAAAATGGGAAAAGAAATACCAGTCCCTCAATCCTTACGCCCGGGGAGTCTCAAATGTGAACCATATAAAGCTCAAGTAGCATTCAGTTCCGTAAGCGATCGGAGCTCCCCGTCCTACCCGTCACCCTGATTCGTGAAATAAAACAATTACTAGAAAGGATGTGTGACATTGGATGGCTATTATAGAAAAACGCTGCAAATTATTTCACAAAGGTTTATTATTTTTTCAATTGAGAATGATCGTAGTTTTAGTTGGCTTGCGTACGTCATAAGGCCCGTCCAGACTCCTCGGCGTGTCCTCTTCCGAGTTGCCACAATCTAAACTTCTATAGGCAAGCCCCCCGGACCCCCCATTAAATTGCTCGCTTCGCTCGCAAAATGTGGCATGTAGGGAATTTTGCTCGCTTCGCTCGCAAAGTGTGGCATGTAGGTAATGTTGCTCGCTTTGCTCGCAAACGGTAGATCCCTAAGGGTAGGTTTAACTTCTGTAAGGGATGCTGCTCGCTTCGCTCGCAAACGGTAGATCTCTAAGGGTAGGTTTAACTTCTTTAGTGGAACCACGAAAAGTTTATTCGGGGATGTTGCTCGCTTCGCTCGCAAGGTATTGCTGCATATTTGTACGAAAAAGTCCGTATTTATCCTGTTGAAATGGCTCTCGCTTTGCTCGCAAGGTACCTATGTGTACCTGCTCGCAACATTGTGAAACACCTGAGTCATCGAACCCCAAACACGTCTTCCTAGAGCCTTCTCGCGTCCACGGCACATATAATTTCTCATTTTAATAGCTTCGTCTCGCTTCCCCTCGCAATTTGACCGACTTCTCGTCACTTTTTTCGATATCCGATTTCGGATTCAGATTCGGCAGGATCAAAGCAAAAACCTACGAAACCCGTATTTTTCCGGAATTTTCGACGGCCGTTTAGGCGTTGCGTTTAGACGACAAACAAACAGACGGAGTTTCATTCTTATAAATAATAGATAGAGATAGAGATAGAGATAGAGATAGAGATAGAGATAGAGATAGAGATAGAGATAGAGATAAAGATAGAGATAGAGATAGAGATATACGCATGTTTATATTTCTCGATTTGAGCTCCTGTATATTCAAATAGTTATTGCCTTAATAATATCTTTATCTAAGTACGTACGAAAAGTCGAGAGGATAATTATGTAATAAGTTAAATAGGTAGGTATGCGTAGGAAAAGCATTGGTATTAACACACAAATCTGACCTAGAAAAAAACATATATTCATGCCTCAAAGGAACGCCGTACCCAACTCATGGTGCCGCGGTGAATTATATGGGTATAACACGTAAAAGTAATAAAATATCCATTCTCCGGCACCCCTCTGCGACGCCCCTGGTCACCGCAGACACCACAAGGTGCCGCGTCGCCTCCTCTCACTCCACCCCCCCCCCCCCCCCCCCCCCCATCAACCGTGACCCCTCCTGCCAAGCGTGCCAGGCTTGCGTAAGTCTAACACTCAAACCCTCGAAAAAGACACTTTTTCACCTGTTTTTTGGCCCATAGCATCTATGCGAGTAAAGCGATCGGGATGGTCAAACATTAGGACCAACTAGACCCCAAATGAAGTCTATGTGCGAAAGAACGGGTTTTTGAAGTCAATTCGTAGGCCTTTGATGGCCTGGAAGGTGGACGGCGAACGGCGGACGGCGGACGGACATTTCAAATTTGGATTCTACGCACCTTGAAACGTAAAGTGACAAAGTTTGAGGGGGGGGTTATAAAATTTTTTTGCTACACGATCACATAGGCTTATTATTGGAAATAATAAACCAAAAGCTACTAAGGCAACAGAGTGGTGTCCGCTATTCGTAGTAGTACCGAAAATGGACGGATCTATTCGCATTTGTGTTT
Source organism: Adelphocoris suturalis (assembly GCA_030762985.1). NCBI lineage: Eukaryota > Metazoa > Arthropoda > Insecta > Hemiptera > Miridae > Adelphocoris > Adelphocoris suturalis. The sequence continues at coordinate 117,231,934 of CM061042.1, forward strand.
ATTATCCGAAGTTAAACGAATGAGTTGTTAAAGAAAGGCCGCAAGTTCGATAAAGTTTTAACATCATTAAGTGGCGCTATTTTTTTTTTTTTTTTTTTTTCAAAATTGAAGGCACGCGTGGGATTTTCGCAGGTTCCACTTTTGACGTCTTCATTAGTGGCGAAATTGACGAAATTCACTACTTTCATTAGTCCTTATGGCCGATTCTGGTTGAACCGCCTTCCGATGGTGATTCCCTCATCTCCTGAAGATTTTCAGCGTCGATTTCAGGTAATCTAGGAAGGAATAGAAGGTTCTACGAACATGATTGATGATATTCTAGAATTTGGTTCAACGTTGTAGGAACACAATTACCGTCTGGAAAAGGTTTTATCTCGCCTCCATGAATTCAATGTCACCCTGAACAGGGGGGAACTGATCGGTCAAAAATCAGTGAGGTTCTTGGAGCATATGTCAGTGGATTTGGAATGCAGCCGGACTCTGAAAAAATCAAGGCGATTGCGGAATTCTCATCCCCTAAAACCATAACTGAACCGAAGTAGTTTTTCGGTATGTTTAATTATGTCTCTAAATTTATTCCGAATTCTACGGAAATGTTACACCATTGAGAGAACTATTGAAATCAAAAACGGATTTTGCATGTAGGCAGGCGCAGAATATGGCATTTAATACAATTAAGGACGCTTTGTCATCACCTCCTGTTCTTCAACCTTTTAACACTAACGCGGACATTCGACTTTCTGATGATGCATCTTCGTTTGCATAGGAGCTGTGCTCGAACAGAGAATGAACCTGTCGCAGTAGTTTTAGCCAGTAACTTTTAATTCGAAGGGTGTGCTAATTACAAAACACTTCTATGCGCAAATTGAGAAAGAAGCCATGGCAGTATGTTAGGCATGTGAAAGACTGGATGTTTTCTTGAAAGGGATGAACTTTTCTATCCTAACAGACCACAGACCGTTTGTTTCTCTTCTTGGGAACAAATCCACGACTTAACGTCCAGAATTTGAGGTTTCGACTTGGACTCATGCATTACATTTTCGACATTTTTTACGTCTCAGGGAAACATTTTTACATCCCTAATGCTCTTTAACGGGTTGAAAACCTATCTTGCAGCAAAAGAGATGAACAAATATTAGCTATCCTCGAATCAGCAGTTAATTTTTTTCCACGACAATTTATCGGTGTCAGAACACCTTCATACTTATATTGTCACCCATACGCAACTGGATCATTACTTACAGCTAGTTATGTTCTATCTTTCTAATGACTGGTATCATGTTTATGAGTGAACGTACCGCTTCATACCTTGGTCCTTACAGCCAACATTTCTGGATAAATTACATTCAGGACATTTAGGAGTAACCAAATGTTGTCCGGGGTTGTTGTGGTCGCTCAAGCTTCAGTTCGGTGGCCAAGAATTAATGCAGACATAGCTAAAAAGTAGAAGATTGCTGATGATGGAAAATGATTTAGTTTCCTGCTAGTTTCGAGTATATAAGCGGCTATCTATTAAAGTTTAGTCTCATAATGCCGAATCATGCAGAGTTTGGGTGTGATAGAATCACTGAAATTCTGGGTATACCTTTATTAAATGTACAGCTTTCCCAAGAAGATGTTCCTCAGAGAGCAGTGGAAAAACTTGTAACGAAGGGAAGATATATTATGTACAAGCTGCAACTATGTGCTGTATGGCTACATAGCCCGGGGAAAATTGATTTTTTTATTTCTGTAACGGTAAAAACTTCCCCGAAACTTCATCTTACCACCGGCATAATCAACTTTATTTTTATCTTGCCACTTAGGGGAAAAAATTATTTTGAAGTTAAAAAACTTTTTTTTTTTTTTTTTTTTTTTCAAACAAATTGAGGATTTTTCTGGGTTATATAGGTTCTTTGACAAGTTTTGGATCGGTGTCTACAGGATTCTTCACACTGAACCGAATACACCGAATAGTACCTACCTATCTCACTTGCTGAGTTTTTACTCAATGAATAACCAGTTTTACCCATAAAATCACACAAACTTAAGCATTGGAAACAAATTTACTGAACCTTCGTGGTTGGAAGTGTAGAACTTAGTTATAACGAAGTTGAAGATCTGCAAGTGTTACCTACTTACCAATATATTCAGCGAGAAAAAGATACTTTGGAACCGATTCCAAACTCGTTACTTCATGGAAAGTCATTGTTCAAGAAAACCTTTGATTTGTTAGAAAAAACGGCGTTTTAAACATCGAAACATTATTTTTCCCCTAATTTTTAAAGTAAAAGTAATCACAAAACTACCGAGGGGAAACGGCCTACGGGCCGGTTTTTCAATCACATTTATCCAATGGATAAGGGGGTTTTATCCGAGGGATAGCGTTGTCCTCCAGATAACACAGTAGGGGGCGTTTATCCATCCCTAGTTAAACTTATCTCGCGTCCTAATTTATCTCGTCCCAGTATGGCTGGATAACAATTATAACTGAAGTCAATGAGATAACTAGTGCTTTCTAATCTCAAACAAGGTTTTTTTGTTCACAAAAATCTTATTTGAATCTCAATTTTGATTGTCTATATTTTAGTTCCTTCAAATGGAATGGATATTTGGGGATTTTTCCTCAAATACTCGTAGCAGCAACGGCGAAGATTCTATCGTAGCAAATTCGTTGAAAGGAAATGAAGACCGTGTATACCAAGGAAGACCCCGGGTAAATCACCTACTAATATGGGACGATTGCGTATTTTTAATGAGGTTTCAGTTGGACATTGATACCGTTCTTTTCATTCTAATACATATCGAAGATTAAATTAATTCCACAACTAACTGATCTCAATAATTCATTCATAATAATTCACGTTGCAATATCGCTATCCGAGTATGTATTTCTCACTCTAGAAATGCAGCAAATAGCAAATGGCAAAAATGTTGTGGTTTCTTATTTGCCAAGCTTGTTAGCAAGATGGATCCTAATGTAGATAATTGATAAACCGGCTCTACCTCAATATTTCATTTATTTATTTTTTTATTTTTTTTTCAATTAATTAGTCTAAATCCTCCAGAAACTTTTTTTTTTTTTTTTTTTTACCTGCAGCTAAATAACGTTTACCCTGAACGTAGTCATTGTAGTGGAGGGTCATCCAGGCAATGTTTTTTAAATAGGACTCACATACGAAAGGTAACATTAAACGTAAGCTGAAGAAGCTGCATCAACAGGACCCAACCCTCACCATAGAGAAGCGGGTGATGTAAGTTTCTGAGGGGTATTGATTGAACATCGTTCCATTTATGTTTTAGTAATTTGTTTAGTTACAACTTTCTATACCAATCCAACACAAGCACTAAAACAAAATTGGTTTTTCATTTCGAAAATACCCAGGATTAATGTCCTGGCCATGGTTCGCAGATCATTTCACCTTTCCAACACGTAATAATATATTTTTTGTACTCGTCGCAATCTGGTGGTGGTCCCTCACCTAAAAAGAAGAAAGAACCATTTGGCACAAACAATAAATCATTTTAATTACGGTGGAAGCTGCAACCTGCTTCCTTTATCCTCTAGTACAAATAAGACTCAAAGTTTTTTTGTATTTATAATTCTATGTATGTTCCCAATAGACGGCTAAACGGCAGCACCGAATCTGAAGGGAGTAGTCGTAAAAAGATTTTCGAGTTACGAGGCACAACATAGGCTAAGTCTGAACCTCCAAAACATCCTTCTACTTCGTAGCCGGTGCTGCCCTTCGCAACCGGTTTGTTTGCTTCTCAAACTTTTATTATTATGGTTACTAACTGACAGTAAGTTAGATGCGGGAATTCGTGACAAGTGGAGAACCCTTGACGGGTTGCTACTGGTGTTCCGAATGAAGCATGTGTTACATTATTGATAGGTGATGGACGGGACATTGATATTTCTTGCGAAGCACGAGACAGAAAATCGATTGGTTTGGCTCCCGAATTTTTACTTTGGATGTCAAAGATATTCATAGAAAATTGAAATTATAGGCTCTTTCCTGACCAACTGAGTGAGCTAAATTCTATATTTTTCACCCTAAGGAGTTGAAATTTGCTAGGGAGACTCTCTGGGTCATTAAGAGACTATTGAAAGATGGTATCGTTCCTCATCAGCTGAGTTACCTACATTCTCTCCTCTTCACCTCAGGAAGTTAAAAATTGATAGGGTGACTGACTCTTTGGCTATATTACAGTCCTATGTCGTGATCAGCTAATTTCCATGCTGTTCATTCTATAGATGTGTAATTTAGCATTTAGCCTTCGAGGGACCTCTACCTTACGATGCCAAGGGTAAGGATCAGCTGAGTAGCTCCTAAACCTTCTCCCTAAGTTATTTTCTCTATTGCTACTTTCTATGCTGTAGTTTGGCATGCAGCCTCCTTAGCAACGAACACGATATGGATATGGTCATTTTAGTAGTCTAAGTGCCTACTGACCCGTACTTGTGGGCCCGCGCAAAGCACGGGTAACCGGCTAGTATGCTTTAAGGATTTCAGGAAGACAAAGTATATTTCCATCAGTCAACTTTTTACATCTGTAGTGGATTTATATATGTTTTACTTGGTGTAGGTAGACCAAGTGGGACATTTATATTCTGGTTATGCGGGTTAGTCCCTGAGGTATTCCTGTAAGGAATGTGAGCGAAATCGCCAAGGTCAGCTTGCTTGGCGGGAGGAACTGAGGGGTAGTTCGTGTCGCAGCTGCGTGGAGCACTGGGCTCGCATAGTGGGTGCTGGGTTCGATCGGTTTGGTGCTGAGCCGTTGTGTAATATTCCGGCCTAAGATTTATATCTGTAGGAGGAATATGTTGGGCTTGGTTGAGGTACTGAAAAGTATCCTTTGTTTTTAGCACATTTGGAGTGTATTTGACACTCGGATCGGCCGGGTAGCCTTGCGTAGAATATCGTGGATATTCGGAAATCTTTGTCGAATCATGATGATTGACTTCAGAGCAGGTCTGAAAGGTATCCTCGAACTTTTGTGTGTGTGAGGCTTGATTTAACGTTTCCTTCATGAATACGTTAGGTGAGAAGGCGATCTCTTCGCGAGGATCGAGCCTTGGGCCGTCGCTAGGAACAGCGGACGAGTCGAGCAGCGGGTAGGGAGCGCTGCGTGGGCTAAGAGGCCCGGCCGCGCCGTGTTCCGCCTCCCCTTGCATGAGGAAATAGGACGGGCGGCGCTCCATCGAAATATCCGAGTTTATTAACTCGTTTTCGATACCTCTACGTATAGAAATAGAGGGTTTGGAAGGTGGACTCGCTTGACAGAGCTTCTTTCCTTTGCTCGGATGTCAGGGTCCTACCTTGTAGTCTTGAAAAAGACTTCCTTGGACGATAAATTAGAGCGGATGAGCTGTGTAATTTATCGGCGTGCCCACAGCGGTCGGTGACGAGCCTAGTGCTACGAAACCCGGGCGACACGTCTCGGAACGTCCCAGCGGGCGTACGATCTAATGAGAATATCAATAGATGTACCGGGTGGCGTCCTGACAGAAGAACTACGTTGGGCAATGAGCAGGATGAATAATCACTGGACTCGTAGATGCCAATGCGAGATCTATGTGGAGAGAAGGTATGCCTTGTAGAAAGCAGTAGGAAGCCGTTCTGAGATGAACTCGGGAGCAGAAGGATCGTCAGCGTAGAGCGTGTAGAATCTTCGTACTTCAGAGTGTAGTCGTCGAGAGCGGAGAGTGGAATGAATTTCGGAGGGCTCCGAGCGGGGTAATTATAGGGAGGTGGCCGCCTCCTGCCGCCTCCTGATTGGTCCGCTTAATTTCGTTAATTCAACTGTGTAATCTCATTGGCTCGCACATTGTTTTCTCAGTATCTGCGAGTATGATAGCTGAGTTGGTCCTCCGGGGTGGTTTCCCCACGTCCGTCGCTGCGACGGGGTCCCCAGAGGTGGCTTACGAGCGTCCGTTGAGGAGACGACGACCTTGAGGTGTCTTCCCTGCGTCCGTCGTTTAGACGGGGTCCTCGGGTGGTTTCCCTGCGTCCGTTGTTCAGACGGGGTCCGCGGGGTGGCTACTGGACCAGAGGTGGTTGCTTGCCGCCTCCTGGTTGGTTCGCCTATTGTCTCTCGTGTAATCAGTGTTTCTGATTGGCGAGTAGGCTTGTTAGAATTGTCCTTGTTAGTTTTAGAGGACGTTTGATTTTCTGTTTGAGTTTTCTCATTCAAGGCGACTTGGTTCGAGATACTTGTCGCGTCTCTCTCGCCCAGTAAGTGTTTAGGGAGGTCGCCTTGTATGTTATTAGTTAATATTTCACTTTTGAGAGAGAATTTCGTGTTTTCTCTCTGGTGAAATATTTTGTTTGACGGAGTTATAACTCGACGTCTTATAAATATTTGTGTGTCGTGTCTACCTCTTTTTGGTAGCCCTGAAAAGGGCTGTTGACAAGAGGGGGTGGTTTTCACCACAACAGCCCTAGACTTTTTTGTTTGTACATGTGTATACACACTGTTTCCTCGTATTTCCTTTATTTTTCACCGTAATATGCAAGAATTTTCCCACCGTTTAAAGCTCCAGGGAAGTGAGGAGGAGGCAATCAATTATCGCTATTAATGTTGTATCCATTCATAGATACCAGATGCAACGAAAATTAAACTAATCCACTGTTTCCACACGCTTTGAATGAGACTTTAGGTGTTTAAGAACCAGATTTACTCTGCAAGTGTAAGTTACAAATGTATGATACCAAATAAGTTAACTTCAGCAATTGAAGCCGTGTCCGTTATTGTCCTAATAGTAGTAGGTAACTAATTTTTTCCCACTCTAGAAATCAGCATTACAATGTCCATTGAATCCACTGAAGAAAAAAGTATTAAGTATTATTAATTATAACGATTTTACGTAATCGATAAATAAATAATTACGCTTGAAGAAAAATAGCAATCTATGCTACCACGTTTCATGAGTAGGTACTCAAAAAAAAAGAAAAATTGACAGGAGAGAATTTAGGTCACTCAGCTGATTAGGAAAGAGCCCGTCATTTCATCGTCTCTTAATATCTTGGAGAATCTTCCAATAAAACTTCAACTTCCAAGATTCTTTCCAGTCTAATATTGGTTGCAATAATAATTAAGAAATTAACTGATAAGGATCATCTGCATATAGAAAATTAGTCTGACAACTACGCTCATACCTCAGATTGTTGGCAACGCATTGCGCACTGATTAACATAATTCGGTTGAGGAAATCGAGAGCTTTGCAACGACTGGTGAAGATTTTTGTACAATGATAAATGCCTAAGATACAGTTCCGTAGCAACGATTTGGTTGTAAGTTGTAAGTGATATCATCAGAAAATAGAAGCGTAACGCACTAAATGTTACTTAACGGTAAAGCTGTCCCATTTTTGGCCGGGTTATGATGGCAAAAACATGTTCTATGTTTTAAAAAAAATGTATTCCAGTTCGTGCACCATCTCTTCTTTTCAAATCGTTTGAAGTATATCTTGTTAAATACAATGGAGCGAGAATTTCTTGTCGCTCTCATCACTACGATTTTCATCACTTTTGTGTGATCATCTATTCACTAGTCGCTGAGACCCTATTTCCCAAAAGCCAAAGACTACTTCCTGTTCCTATTTCATTTTCCTCGCCCATTTTCTAGAAATAATTTAAATTGTTCCAGCAAGAACGGGCCCATCCGGTTTTCCCTATTAAGTATAGAGATTAACCTCTCACGACTCGACTGGGATGCACCGAGTTATTCAATCCGAAACTCTGCCGCAATTGGGGGGCACTTTGCTAGATAGTGGGTCAAGTCCTCTCACTTATGCGTATTGCACACAGCACAATTGAAAACCCGAACCGATCGATGACGCATGGGATTTAGATTTAAGCAGTCTGTTATAGCTCATATAATCACCGATCATATATGCATTCTCAAAGGTGGAAACATATTTATTGCATGTTAAATCTAACACCGCGTATAAATCTTTCTGACATACGATTCCGTCCTGCATTTTGTATCACGTCCTTTTCCATGATAGAGTTGATGACTCTAGCAGTAATTGCATTCGTAAGATCTGCCAGCCCAATACTTCCGTTCCCCATACATATTTCTAGGACATTTGAAGTTTTCTTCACTTAATGTTGATTAACAGGACGTTTCCATTTATTTCCGACCGTCACGTCACGGCGAAAATGATATTTTCTTTTGATTTTCACGTACAACCAAAGCGTTACTAGGGAAGTGTAACTCCCTTAGTCTTCATGGCAGAAAAATCGTTAGTCACTTTTCGGAATGCTCTTATTTTATCACAACATCTCATGATCCCTAAACCTCTGTAGCGTCAAGGGAAGCTTATTTATTACGCTAAGTTATAAAATAATATTGCTAAGTCACCATAATGAACTAATAATGTGTAAAATAAATCATTATGAAATAATCTGACTGTATTTTAAACATGAAGCAACCCGCCTCCGCGCATTGCCCTAACAACCTATGCCTAATGACCCAGCTCTTTAGGCAGTGTCATTTAAAAAACATTGTGTATTGTTAAGGTGCAAGGCTCATACGCGGATACTTACATGGATCGTTGATATCATGATAAGTCTTATAAAGAATGGATTCTTCATCTATACCAATGTCAGGCATGTCAGGATAAAGATCTGCACTTTGAACTATACCGATCATCACGACAATAGCAACAAATAAAACGATGCTAACAATCTTAGCAACCATCTTGGTCTGAACAGAGTGCTAGTATAATGAGCGTCTTTATAGTACCCAAATCAAATCAAATAATTTTTATTCGCCAAAAACACATTGTGCAGATGGTACTAAAAAAATCTATTGAAAATAATCTCGTCATATAAACATAAAGAGAAAACTATCAAAAGGAGCAGAATACGAAACTGTGTAAGTATATACAAAATTAACAAGATTCCTTGTCGTTATACGCGAGCCGTTTAAACTTTTATCGGCGATAGAAGGTCTATAATATTTAGGACCATTTCGAATGGTCAAAAAAAAAGAAATAATCTCACCTAATTCACTATTCAACAATTTAATATATTTTTCAAAATATATTAAATACTGGTAGGATGATATTGTCGAAGTAATTTTGGATATCCGAAGTCGATTAGATTAAATAACGATTAGAAGGTTGTAGCCCAAGTTCTAACCGATTACAAGGGAAAAATTGACATTAGAGTTATAAGTCGTTATCGAAGAGCGAACTAAATTCTCGAAAAATTACTAAACTCGTAAATCCCAGTTAAGCCATCATATCATGATCTCTTACTACGGATCAGAGCGTTGTATTAGGGTGGTTCAAAAAAAAAAAAAAAAAAAAAGTTCTGGGATTTCTCGTCCCCATTGTTTTTGTGCTTCCTCAATATGTCAGGATGACCCTCCTAAATTTTTAGCAAAAAATATTAATCCTAACCACTTTACCTGGGTCGATTTTGGCCAGCTATCGACCGCTATTGTAAACCAACCTCTGAATTGGTGCCGAGGTGATGATTTGAAGGACGGATTTCAATATTTTTGGATCAATTTATGGGTTTTCGCATGCGCTAAACACGATGAAGTTATTTATTTTACGCTCCGTCCACTAGTTATCCGTTAAACTGGCAGAGGGCGCTGCTTGAAGATAAGTAAAAATCGAACATTTTACCAAAAATGCTGTCGCCTGGAATTGTACTAGAAACATGCTATTGTGGTCGGATAATATACTTGGCATGTTCTGAACATGATTCCGTTTTTTACTATACTTTTCCGCGTCAAATACTATAAACCTCAAATTAATTGTAGGGTAATAGACAAATTCACCCAAATTTCACCGAAAATTATGTCGCGTTGATAATTAAAGGTCCCGAAATAGGTACCTTGTGCCGAAAAAAGTTGGTATTTTCCAGGATATCCGGTACGAAGCCGTTGGTAATTTGGCAAGGACTTGAACCGGCATTGTACTTATTTGCCAAATATAGCGGCAAAATGGAGAAAATAGCTAAATTTTCCCATTTTTCTCTAAAATTCCTTAGTTTCTATCGGGTTTCCGGGGTCAAATTCGTAGTTCTGAATTGCCTGAACTGTGATTGGATCGTTTGAGCGTAAGGTTAGCGGTATCGGTCACGTGTAAAAGCTTGTACAATGGTATCGGGTCGCTAAGCGAATAACTACAATGCCGGTTGAAGTCCTTGCCAAATTACCAACGGCTTTGTACCGAGTATCGTGGAAAATACCAAATTTTATCGACACAAGGTATTTTGGGACCTTAAATTATCAACGTGACATAATTTCCGGTGAAATTTGGGTGAATTTGTCTATTACCCTACAATTAATTTGAGGTTTATGGCCGATAAACAAAGCAATCGTCGGCGGAAAAGTATAGTAAAAAACAAAATCATGTTCAGAACATGCCAAAGCATATTATCTGACCATAATAGCATGTTTCTAATACAATTCTTAACCAGGCGACAGCCTTTTCGGTGAAATTTTCGATTTTTACTTATCTTCAAGCAGCGCCCTCTGCCAGTTTACCGGATAACTAGTGGACGGAGCGTAAAATAAATAACTTCATCGTGTTTAGCGTATGCAAAAACCCATAAATTGACCCAAAAAAATTGAAATCCGTCCTTCAAATCATCACCTCGGCACCAATTTAGAGGTTGGTTTACGACAGCGGTCGATAACTGGCCAAAATCGACCCAGGTAAAGTGGTTAGGATTAATATTTCTTGCTAAAAATTTAGGAGGGTCATCCTGACATACCGAGGAAGCAAAAAAACAATGGGGACAAGAAATCTCAGAACGTTTTTTTATTTTTGAACCACCCTAGCGTTGTATAGATCCAGATAAATCACAGCTCGACCGAAACAATCTCATCAGATTTTGATACACATCAAAGCTTTATGGACTGAACTAGATCATGACTAAACTATTATCATCACGATTTCATGCAGATCGCAACGATTTGGTCTCAGTTACTTATGAACCCTGAGACTTATTTCTTTTCTAATCGGCCTACTATATTGACATTTGAAATAGAGGCTTTCTGAAAAATGAGGGATATAAATACAATGTGCCGAAATACCCTGGTCAGCTGTTTGAACCCTGAAACTTATTTCTTTTCTAACCGGCTCACTATGCTGACATTTGAAATAGAGGCTTTCATGGACATGTAGGATCACCCAACGTGATCAGCTGATCATAACATAACAATAAAGATTTTCAAATGAACACACTGCGAAGCTAAAACACATGGCATACATCACGAACCAAGCCAATCAATGGGTATATTTGTGGTATCGTTGTAAGATTACAACAGATCGTCATGAGATTCATCGTTGAAATACATTTGGAAATCATGTTCTACATTTGAACATTTTTCATCCTTCCTACTACAGATATATCTTTCGTGAACATGTGCCACATCAAGGTAATATCCTCATAATAAATATCACGCTAAAACACAAATACCACGAAAGTCGAACAAAAGAATACTTATCTGTTTTATAAAGGACTAAAGCTGAAAACAGACTACGCTGACGTGACGTGGGATGACGGGGGATGGCTTAGTATGACGGGGGACCACGTGTGAAGACAAAATGTAAACAAAGGATTCGGACGATCCCCAACAGATTGCTCTGACGTGACGTCGTAATGCGTGGGATGATGCCGTCTAGCGTATCCTACGCCTTAACACGCCATCTACGCGTCAGGTCAAAGTCAAAAGATTTGGATTTTCGTCAGTCGTGTGAAGACATCAGCCGGCGTCAGGTCGTCAAGATAGGTAATTAAGTTATCAGTTTGTACTCACCTCAAGCAAACTGCCAGTCTGATCTCCACTGGTATACTCTCTCGTAGTTGAGTCGAGCTTTTCTCAATTTTCGGACCAACTAATTTCAACAAATGATAGAACTCATTTTTCTTCATGCGGAAATACATGACGAAACGCTCTTCGTCCTCCACTGATTCGGGCATTAAAGTTGAAAATTCGCAGTACAGGCCCCGCGTGCTGTTGATGGGATGCACCCATATCCTTGATGCTGCTGCTGCAGCACAGGCGATTGCCATCCCAGCCATTTCTTCCTCTTCCTCGTCAAGCAAGTCGAGAAGTTCTTGCATTGTCGAAGATTACACATCAACTGAACACACCTTCCACTCTCCTTTGAGCAAGATATCCCAGCATCACGTCCCCCACCCTCACGTCACGTCAGCAAAGTGTGAACCTGTGGGCCCATCTCTGACGTGGGATGACGCATGATCAGGCAGCGACAGACCACGTCAGACATGGGCCCTCAGGTTCACACTTTGCTGACGTGACGTGAGGGTGGGGGACGTGATGCTGGGATATCGTGCTCAAAGGAGAGTGGAAGGTGTGTTCAGTTGATGTGTAATCTTCGACAATGCCAGAACTTCTCGACTTGCTGGACGAGGAAGAGGAAGAAAAAAGCTGGGATGGCAATCGCCTGTGCTGCAGCAGCAGCATCAAGGATATGGGTGCATCCCATCAACAGCACGCGGGTCTTGTACGGCAAATTTTCAACTTTGATGCCCGAATCGGTGGAGGACGAAGAGCGTTTCGTCATGTATTTACGCATGACGAAAAATGAGTTTTATCATTTGTTGAAATTAGTTGGTCCGAAAATTGAGAAACGCTCGACTCAACTACCATACCAGTGGAGATCAGACTGGTAGTTTGCTTGAGATGAGTACAAACTGATAACTTAATTATCTAGACGGCCTGACGCCGGTCGATGTCTTCACAAGACTGACGAAAATCCAAATCTTTTGACTTTGACCTGACGCGTAGATGGCGTGTTAAGGCATTACCACGGCACGTCAGAGCAATCTGTTGGTGATCGTCCGAATCCTTTGTTTACATTTTGTCTTCATACGTGGTCCTCCGTCATACTACGCCATCCCGCGTCATCCCACGTCACGTCAGTGTAGTCTGTTTTCAGCTGAAGAGCCTGCTGCGTTGTTAACAGCGCCAACCCCGTCCAATCCATTTCGCTCTGCTATTTGGTAGTGTTTGTGCACCGTGATATCCTAGGCAATGATAGTGCAGATTAACTAGCACGCCCTACTAAACTCAGCTAGTTAGTATATGGAGTGGACTGTATCTTTAGTAGATAAATAGGAATGTACTATGAGAACCAGTTACTAGATTAGTGATATTTTGACTAGGAATGAAGATAGATAAATAAATCCACCTAGTGATCATGCAGCAGAAAACAAGGTTGTAAAAGATACCACCAACCAAGTGAACGAATTGATGGCCGCCCCGATGGTTTCTCGGAAATTATGTCCTAGTTCCACTGATTTGGTGTCGGAATTAGTTGAAAATACTTTATTTATGGACATTAACTGGGGTCAATAACAATGAGGTCAAAACAAAAAATGGCTGGCTTGAATGTGTCTTGCTTCTACCTTCTCGACTTTCCAGGGTTGGCTGGTTCATGACGCAAAATTAGGTTGAAAGACAGTTAACGATCAGTTCACAAAACTAGCACTAAATACCACCTTATATATAGAGAGTTATAAATAATATTTGCATTGAGAAGTTATTTAATTTGTAGAAGGTTAATAAATGGTAATATAGCAAATATCTCCTAACTATTATAGAATAGTTGAAACACCTACGGATCTAAGGGGTGTCATGTTGGCACCATTGGAAATTCTAAATCTAGAGTGCAGTGAATATGCGATGGCCTCTTTTTGTTTACATTGTGTCAACAAAATATTAATTATTCAATTATAAATTATGTAAAAAGTTAGTTAAGTATAACAGGAGGTGCGATTATGATAGGTAACGGAAGAATAGAAAGGTTGTGGAAAAGTGGATGGAAAGGAATAATTCCTATTCGGTGATGTCAACTGGTGAGTTTGTGTTTGGCAACTCATAAGTTGCAGATTTGATTCTCGTTTTCCAAATATGATCAAATGCTTAGTAACCGTACCAAACACTTTTACTCAAAAATGGTGGAATTCCAAAATGATGAAATTGCAGTTGGTGAAATGAACAGTGACGGCATTTTTTTCTCCTCACTACACTTCTCATTTTTGACGTAAATACGTCTAAATGCCCAAAGGGTTTTCACTTCCACCGAATTTGAAACTATGTTTATTAATCGCCATTTAAAATGCTGAAACTTCTCACAAGTAATATGGTTAAAAGCAAATAATTTTCAAATCCGAAACAACTGAAAAACATTTATTTACTTGTCTGACTGACGTTTATATTGACCAGAAGGCGACAGCTCTCTTACCGTAACCGAATAAACTAAACTAAAGCTTGGACCTCAGAAACAATATCAAGAAGGATAAATCTGCACTCCTGCAAACCGGGTTTTTGCGTCTCGTTCTGTCGTCAAAAAACGGCCTTCCTCCGATGATAATGTCAGTTCTAGACCCCATAACTGTCACACAAAAGGTGTGGGAAGGAATAATCGAAAATGAAATTTTGACTTATGTCCACCTAGATTGGCTCAAGTCACACTTATGGATAAGTTCACAACATTGATTTTGACCAAGTCCGAGAATCATGAAACTTTTTATCCCAGTCTCCATGTAGACCGAGCGAATTGCTACAAAATAAATAAATAAAAACTAAAGTAAAAAAAAAAAACGAGCAATGGTTTGAGCTAGTTGCCAATTGCGCATGTTTCTGGCGCGCTATTTATTTATTGTTTACTTTACTCTACAAAAAAGAGTATAAAAAACAACATTGGACTCGATTTTATACATAGTGGGCCTAAGAATTGGGTGGGATTAGGTACTGCTTCAGAATTGAATAATTTGATAAGCCTTTATGAAAGAATAGTTAGGAACTTCATCAATCCATTATTCTAACAGTTCTATCCCAGTGAAAATTTGGTAGAATAATAATGTTTAGAACATATCTACCAACCGCGTATTAATTGAAATCCCTTGACTGCTTCATTGGTCTATTGTGTAATATTCCAAATTTCTCACTTTTTTAGTATGTTCAGTAGTCTAACGAAGGTGTTTCAAGCACTTCAGACTGAGGCTCTCTATGATTAACCGGATACGTACAATGTATTCGTTCTATAAGTAGTACATGTAAGACTTTAACCCTCACACATTTCTCCAGGACTTACAATTGAAGTAGCTAAGTAATTGTCTAAAAAATGGTATTTAAGAAGTTTAACAGCCCGTCCAATAGAAAAAAAAGAGGGATAATGACGCCATCAAGCGTGAAAGGCAAAGTTCAACCTAAATGAACACAACTTCGTAGCTATTGACGAATGGTAGTTGGGGAATATAGACGGAAAACCCCTTCAAGTTCCGTCACGCTTGATGAATTGATGTTCTGAAACGATCGTAATTTGTTGGGTCAAGAGGGGACGAGGGGAGTCACTAATTGATTCGAAGGATTTAAAATACTGAAGCCAAGGGGGCGATGGCCGGGCCAAGTTGTAAAAGCATAGTTGCGAAAGGGGTGGCGAGAGGGGGAAAAGTTAAATGTATAGGGGATTCAAAGGGGAGGAAAGCTCGATGTCCTGGTCACGAACCAACGAGCAAATAGGGAAGCGTTTCACGAGAACCGAACTCCATTACCAGACATTAAACTTAGTTCATAACCGTAAATCCCTGGCGGGAAGCCCCTCTGGTGCCTTTGGTGAATAAGGTCCCCCGAGGGCTCCTGGGGCATTAGGGCCTTCAGGGCCGCTTTATCGCCTGAAGGTAGAGTTAGCGGTGGGACAGAAGGGAGCGAGGTTGACTGGAACAGCCGGAACGCCCCCGGAACGGACACTTTTAACCTTAACGGCGAGCAATTCAATCAGAAGGGGGTCCCCTTCAAGGAGGACAGTCCTTAGGATTGCTCCGTCCTCCGGATTGCTTCTTCCTCCGGATTGCTCCGTTACGACGTGGAATACCGAAGATCTTCTTTATTTCCGAAGATTCAACGATGTCGATGCACCGTGAAAGAGTTTGGGGATTCTCATAGTACGGGACTAGAAGGTAATAGGGCAGATAAGTACGAACTCGTAACTAAATAGGGTCGTGAGGGGGGGGGGGGGGGGGGGGGGGGGGGGGCAGATGCGTATTTCGGGATTATTCCTAATGAGAAACTACGTCCCCGGGGACATTCTATGTCACGGCATAGACATTCTATGCAATCAAACCACAACCAACGTTTCGACAAATCGTCACCGACATCGGCAACTTCTGAAAACACGGTTCTTTTTAGCGAATTTTTGAAGAAAATTAAGCTATTGCTCCCGCCTCAAAATTTGTAGAATGTGAAGTTTTGAAAAAAATGTATGCAGAAATCCGTTTCAGGCTATTCTGAATCATATTCTGAAGTTTAACGCATTTTTTAATGTATGTATGTATGTATATATGTATGTATGTATGTATATATGTATGTATGTGTCATTCCAGACGATAACTGTCCGTAGAATTGTGCTAGAAACTTCAAACAAATTTTAAAGTGTTAAGGACACAAAACGAAAGTTCAAGTTCGTTGGCCAGCTTGATCGGATTACATCTTCGGGTTGAAATTTTCAAAAATGTAGTCAAAAATTTCAAAATAGCCTGTTTTCTGCAATTTGTTGTGCGAAATAATTTTTTCAGCATACTAACATGTGGTATATTTGGAATCAGCGTAAATTTTCCTATAAGAATATGTATCAAGTTTTCAAAAATATCAAAGTTGAAAAATCAGTCAAAAATCGAAATAATGCCGTTCGCTAGTTGTAAAAATTGGTAATATTTGCGTGAAACACTGTCCAAATTCAGATTGAACTACTCTTATGAAAGCATCCCTGTATAACCAGTCCTAGAAACATGCTGTTTAAAACGTAGGTAGTAGGTGCTTGTTAAAAAAAAAAAAAAAAAAAAAAAAAAAAAAAAAAAAAATGTAATCACAACTGATGAGTTTACTCTGTGAAATATTCCGTCCTCCGATTCTCTCGGTCGCTCTCTTGGATGTTTTATGCTCAACTGTTTTAGGACTTGATGTAGCTTTAATACTGACTGTGGCTTAAAGATTAGTTTATTAATAATAAAGTATGAGTACCTCCCAATTATTTTTAATAATTTGATTCGTGTTTGTCTATCAAAATCATAAACTGAAATTTCTCTACACGATCAATAGCGACTGAAATGTCGAAGATTTCTTCAAAAATTCGCTCATGGGGTCATGCTGCATGACTGGACTTTTTGTTATATATTTTCTTTCCACAGCTTGAAATTGTCACCAATTCCACGTAAATATGAAATCTAAGTAAGAAGGAATGCCTAGAAACATCGGGTGGGCGTGTTGAAGACAAATTGAAAGGGGTGTGGGGGGGGGGGGGGGGGGTATAACGGAAAAGTAACGGTCAACTCGTATCCAACCCGAAACAGGAGAACTCGCTAGAAAATAGAAGAAAATGGTCAAGATTCAATGGCGGCTGCGTTGACGCCTTCCACAAAACTGCCTAAAACGGTACTTGAGTCCCCAAATGTTTCCAAAACGTTGGGGAGTCAGAGGATCAAAAATACAACCGCATCGGAGTACCAGAGGGCTAATACCGTAAGAGGGACAGTGATTTTAACTCGTTCCGCCAATGAGGTGGTAAAGCGGGAACGAATTAACATCACAAAAGGGCGACTACGTAAACCTACTAACTCGACATGGGAAACGAACCGTATCCTGTTCGCCCGGCCTATAGGGGTTACGGTACCTAGAGATCCGGCTAAGTATGGTTAACGTCCATCTTAGGGATTTATTAGTTTAAGAAGCTAAATTTTCTCGTCACGTCGTAAAATTTTATTGGAGTCATTTTATTCAAACAAGTTCTCAATTTCAGCCACAACAATATGTAATACCTGGAAGCTATTAAACATTGGATATTTCCTAAGGAGTTTATTATCTCTACTATCATAATATCAAGCTTGCAAAGTCATACTGTTTTAAAACACGATTCAATATTGGAAAAGAAAACATGGAATTAAAAAGAGGATTCAAGAAATAATAGCAGACTTTATAACTTTCTAATTACTATACAGGAGGGTTTCGAGAGTAACAAATTATAATTAGGTAGCTCAGTCACGATGGAACTTGGAAGAAAAGTCTTCCGCGATTTTCCCGTCATGAACACAGATTTTTCATCCGTTTCCTCGATATGATTAATTTTTAGACGTTAGTTCCATAAAGGCTCCCTTATTTTTTCACTATGGGAAGTATGTGGAGGGCGAGGGGGTGAGAGGGGAAAATAAATTACGCGAGAAAGGGTAACAGCTGAGATCGAATTACATTTCCTCCCGCCCGTTTTAAATTACGCTTGTACAAGTAAATTGCTTTGTCGTGAAATATCTCAACCGGTTCGGCAAAAGCGGGAGTTTTTCGAAATTAAGATGTTGCTGCGTAATGGAAAATAATGAAAAAAAAAACTGAGTAATTGCATTAGCATTCCTATTAAAAATATGTTTATTCATTGCATTTCATCTTTTCTTCTTCTCCATTTCGAGACTTTATGAAGTTTTGCCGCCGCCAGAAGGAAAACGAGTTTATGGTTATAATATCATCACTACATACTTGATAATACCGCAGGTGCATCCATTAAAATACAACTCATAGAACCTCGATATTACTATAAAAAACTAGACGTTCAACGACAAAGGGGTCAAGTTCACAAGACGCTCGCAAACATCAACGCTACGACTTTACCACAGTCAACTGGCGAATTCGTAAACGATTTTCTTCTCGAGTCACATTTTACTAATAAATTTTCCACAGTGAGTGGTAGAGTCATATAAATTAATTCGTCATTTATACCCAGATAATGTGATTTAAAAGGGAATAGCGTTGTTAGGTACTTGACCTCAGGCATGTTTAAAGACATAGAAATACAAATAAGACAGGCACATGTAAGGTGATAGGTGCCGATATAATGTGATCAAGATTTGTTTTTGAATAGGTTTGATGTTATATGCCGCATTCAATAGCTTTTCGTTCGAGAAAATATTGTTGAATCCCCTTGTGACTGAGAGGAACCTCTTGAAGGAAGGAATCTTTCCGTTTAAAAGACATTTCAACAGAATGATAGATGGGGTTTTTCCAACACATATACAGCCATACCGAGCGAGCTAAGCGGGCAACATCCCCTAGAAAAATTTTCGTGGTTCCACGTAGTTTTATAAGGTTTAATTTGTTTGTAATAATTCCCTACAAAAAAAAAACGTTTGCCAAGTTGGGTGGGCAGTATAACTTCCTCACGCAAGCGACATCCTCTGCAAACGTTAAACCTACCCTTAGTGATCTACCGTTTCCAATCATTCTGCAAGTCCCACTGGACAGTAAAAGACCATCGCATCTATACAGCCGCACGGAGCGAGCGAAGCGAGCAACTTCATGGGGGGGGGGGGGGGTCTGGGCGAGCTAAGCGAGCAACATCCCCTACATACAGCGATCAACATCCCCTACAGACGTTAAACCTACCCCTGGTGATCTACCGTTTCCAATCATTCTACAAGTCCCACTCGACAGTAAAAGACCATCGCATCCAAACAGCCACACCTTGCGAGTGAAGCGAGTGAAGCACCGATATAATGTGATCAGGATTTGTTTTTAAATAGGTTTCATGTAATATGCCGCATACAAGAGCTTTTCGTTCAAGAAAATATTGTTGAACCCCCTTGTGACTGAAGGAGAACCTCTTGAAAGCAGGAACCTTTCCGTGTGAAAGACATTTCAGCAGAACGATTAATGGGGTTTTTCCAACACATATATTGCCATACCGAGCGAGGGAAGCGAGCAACATCCCCTAATAAACTTTTCGTGGTTCCATGTAGTTTTATAAGATTTAATTTGTTTTTGAGAATTTCCAACAGAAAAAAAGTCTGCCAAGTTGGGTCGGAAGTATAACTTCCTCACGCGAGCGTTAGCGAGCAACATCCCCTACACACATTAATCCTACCCTTAGTGATCTACAGTTTCCAATCATTCTGCAAGTCCAACTCGACAGGAAAAGACCATCGCATCAATACAGCCACAAGGAGCGAGCGAAGCGAGCAACTTTATGGTGGGGGGGGGGGGGGTCCGGGTGAGCTAAGCGAGCAACATCCCCTACAGACGTTAAACTTACCCTTAGCGATATAAGGTTTAATTTGTTTGTAATAATTCCCTACAAAAAAAAAACGTTTGCCAAGTTGGGTGGGCAGTATAACTTCCTCACGCAAGCGACATCCTCTGCAAACGTTAAACCTACCCTTAGTGATCTACCGTTTCCAATCATTCTGCAAGTCCCATCTATACAGCCGCACGGAGCGAGCGAAGCGAGCAACTTCATGGGGGGGGGGGGGGGTCTGGGCGAGCTAAGCGAGCAACATCCCCTACATACAGCGATCAACATCCCCTACAGACGTTAAACCTACCCCTGGTGATCTACCGTTTCCAATCATTCTACATTCCACTCGACAGTAAAAGACCATCGCATCCATACAGCCACCCCTTGCGAGTGAAGCGAGCAACATTTCTTACATACATCGGATTTCAACGAGTTTTCCTACACACATACAGCCATACCGAGCGAGCGAAGCGAGCAAGATCCCCTACACACGTTAAACCTACCTTTAAAGGATCTACCGTTTGCGAGTGAACCGAGCAACACCCTCTACATGTTTCCAATGTAATACACCTAAATGGGGGGTAAAACACCATCGCATGTGTACAGCCACACCGAACCCCGAGCTGGTAACGAAATTTACAGGGTTTGAGTCCATATACTACAAGTGCGAAAATTATTTAGTGACTTATGCAAATTGATGAGGTACCCCAGATTGGTTAACTCGAAGAATCAAAATTGATATGTAAGTGAGAACTGAGACACATGGACAGACGTATCAAAAGATAGGTAGGGTACATGTAAGACATGATAATGAGGTAGGTAACCAATATTGTAGATAGGTTATTATGACATCTGGGTATTTTAGAAAGTGATTACCGTTCATTTAATCTTGTTACCTCACAAATTGTTCTAAGCACCTAAAGTTTCGTTACGTAAATCATTGTTCTACGCAATTTATGGTTACATCCAGCAAATTACATCGATATTACGTGAATAACTGGGCGACAAATTATGCTGATTTAGAGTACAATATCGGTAGACCTTTTCAAAGTAGTTTGCTAGCCGACAGCTGTGAGCTCCACCACAAAGTGTGGATGAGGGGGGATAATAATTAATGGAACTTCCCCAGAGAGTTGACTGCAAAATTGCTGGTGGAAGTAGGGGAGGCTCTTCATTACCAAAAAAAAAAAAAAAAAAATTGCTGTGGGTTGAAATGTGGTTTGTGTTACTGGAGGAGAGGGTTGAGATACCATTACGAGTTGGAGTAATTAGCTTCCCGCTAATGAATAAGTCAAGTAAAAGTTGTGGCATCTATTTATCATTCAAGAGGAAAAGACGGGGCTATCAGGGATAGGGGTGGGTTTTTGGCTCCATCCCCTAATCCAAGCTTCGATATCCCCCCTCCTGGCAGTCACTAAACCCTCCCCCGGGAATCAATTCGAACCCCATTCGTACGGAATGTTCTCTTTTCTTCTTGTTAGCCTTCATCTGTCCTGCTCCTTACCCTAATCCTTATAATCTTCTTACACCCACTTTGAGCCTATTGTTAATTATTTATGTAATATGCATTATTGCACTTGCATTGTACATATAACAATACATTCAACTTTTCAACCGTTGTAAATACCCAACATTGCAATTCCTCATTGTTATTCACAGGTTTTGGTTACAGTTTTGACGAATCTATATGCAGTCTAATCTTGGATTTCTAGAAGGCGAAAATTGAGGCGTTGGATCTTCGGAATCGATGGTTTGGCTAGTGGGTCGAATAATTTTTACCGTCAGTTGAGCGAACGCCTGTCTCCTTTGATTATTTATTGTTATAGACGAGTTCACATGAGTTGTTCTTCTCTCCATTCTAATATATGATACCAAATTTATCTTATTTATTCCTATATTCCTTTATATTGTTTATTCCTTTGAATGCTTTCATCAAATCCTTGGACTTCAAGGCAAACAACTCAGTATTAGATAGCCCTTCTACACAGATCGCTGGTCTATAGATAATTATGAAACGCCTACAGCACATTATATAAATACACTTCATAGACGCTGGCACCAACCAACAATTAAACCAGTTTCTGCACTTCATGGAACAATATTGACTTGGTTAATGGAACAAGCAGTAAGCCCACTATCAAGTCATACTATTATACATCGACGATCGTTTAAATACTTCAACCATACTTCAATAATGATTAAGTGTAGTGTAGCTTATCTGTTTCATTTTCGCAACGGTTTAAGCAACGTAGAAGTTGGGTATCAATCAAGTATTGGGGATAATTGAGAGATACGATTTGAGCATTCAATCTACGACTCTCTGATTTCAAAATGAACGTACAATTAGTGGTAACTGCGAGGGTGCAAATGTGAAATCCTCGAAACAAGTTTGATTTCCACAGTTTTTCCCCATTTAGAAGACATTTTTAGGGAACGTGTGGGTTAGACAGTAGATACCAAATCAGGTCCACTGTTCCCAATTCAATACTAAATTCAGCGAATGCGCAAACATAAATTCCAGCAAGCATAATTTCCTTGCGCCGTAGTGTGGTAAAATGTGGGGGATCTCGCTCAAATGTGGGGGATAGTTGGGAGAAGACGATTTGATCAACCCACTTCAATTTTAATATAAATGTATCGCAAGTAGATGCTGCGCATGAGCGAATGTGTAATCCTTGTAAAGAGCCTACCAGCAGAGAATGTGCAAGTAAGACTGTAACTGGTCCCCTACCAATTTCATTGTTCTCAAATCATTACTCCACTGTGTGCATGTGCAAACATTACATCAATTACTTATTACTTCAAGCATTACGACGCATTGTTTCAGTCTGTATTACAGTGTGGGATTCTCAAGTGGGGCTCCGCTCTCAACGCGTCCCTTACAAAATTAATTGTAGTTCAAAAATCTATTATAAAAGTTCGTTTTAATTTACCTCGAAAATACTCGTTCTGTAATCTTCATACCCAAAACGGACCATTCTCAATAAAACAACTCTTGTGTAAAATATCATTTAATGTTTATTATAAATATCCAAATATAATACATTCCGAAGCAATGCACAATTTATTATCAAACGAGATTTATCCTAGAATGTTATGAATCCCAGTCCTCGTCTCCAAAAAACTCACAATTCGCAGTCCAAGATACATAATAATTATTATTTATAGACATTTGAATCATGAATATTGAAGACACTGCCCCTAATGACCAGAGATAAACATAAAAAAAAGTCCAGTCATGCAGCATGACCCCATGAGCGAATTTTTGCAGAAATCTTCGACATTTCAGCCGCTATTGGTTGTGTAGAGAAATTTTAGTTTATGGTTTTGATAGACAAACATGGAATCAAATTATTAAAAATAATTAGGAGGTACTCATACTTTATTATTATTAAAATAATCTTGTAGATTTAAAGACAAATGTAGGTAAATATTCATAGATTTCGATGTCCAATGTGGTCAGTATTGAAGGCAGTTGAAATCTTAACAGTATACTATCATAACATCATCAAATGTTGACATAAAATAAAATAACAGACCGACGTCATATGAAAGAAACGTATTTCCACAGCCAATCGATGATGAGGCTTTTTATTACGAGTGATATAAAGTCAGTTGCGTTCGAATCTAGTATCCCATAGCAAGAAATTTACAGACAAACTGTGGTCTCTGTTTTATGCACATATACCGATTTTTACAACTAGCGAACGGCATTATTTCGATTTTTGACTGATTTTTCAACTTTGAAATTTGTATAGCAAATTTTACGCTGATTCCGAATATAGCACATGTTAGTATGCTGAAGAAATTATTTCGCACAACAAATCGCAAAAAACAGGCAATTTTGAAATTTTTGACTACATTTTTGAAAATTTCAACCCGAAGATGTAATCCGATCATACTGGCCAACGAACATGAACTTTCGTTTTGTGTCCTTAACATTTTAAAATTTGTTTGAAGTTTCTAGCACAATTCTACGGACAGTTATCGTCTGGAATGACACATTAGGGTGGTTCAAAAAAAAAAAAAGTTCTGGGATTTTTGGTCCCCATTGCGTTTTTGCTTCCTCGGTATGTCAGGATGACCCTCCTAAAGTTTTAGCAAAAAATATTAATCCTAACCACTTTACCTGGGTCGATTTTTGCCAGTTATCGACTGCTATCGTAAACCAACCTCTAAATTGGGGCCGACGTGATATTTTGAAGGACGGATTTCAATTTTTTAGGTCTATTTATGGGTTTTCGCATGCGCTGAACACGATGAAGCTATTTATTTTACGCTCCGTCCACTAGTTATCCGGTAAACTGGCGGAGGGCACTGCTTGAAGATAGTAAAAATCGAAAATTTCACCGAAAATGCTGTCGCCTGGTTAAGAATTGTACTAGAAACATGCTATTATGGTCGGATAATATGCTTTGGCATGTTCTGAACATGATTCCGTTTTTTACTATACTTTTTTACTTCGTTTATTGGCCATAAACCTCAAATTACTTGTAGGGTAATAGACAAATTCACCCTAATTTCACCAGAAATTATGTCGCGTTGATAATTTAAGGTCCCAAAATACCTTGTGCCGATAAAATTTGGTATTTTCCAGGATACTCGATACAAAGCCGTAGGTAATTTGGCAAGGACCTGAACCGTCATTGTACTTATTCGCCAAATATAGCGGCAAAATGGAGAAAATAGCTAAAATTTTCCCATTTTTCTGTAAAATTCCTTAGTTTCCATCGGTTTTCCGGGGTCACATTCATAGTTCTGAATTGTCTGAACTGTGATTGGATTGTTAAATAAAAAAATGATGCAGTATAATTGAAAATAATATGTAATATAATTTTAGTTTCACAAAACATAACATTTTAACGAGAATAACATAACAAAAATATACAAAAAAAAAAAAAAATTAAACACGATGAAATATCGAAACATAAAAAAAAAATACCAAATTTTATTGGCACAAGGTATTTTGGGATCTTAAATTTTCAACGCGACATAATTTCTGGTGAAATTAGGGTGAATTTGTCTATTACCCTACAAGTAATTTGAGGTTTATGGCCGATAAACGAAGTAAAAAAGTATAGTAAAAAACGGAATCATGTTCAGAACATGCCAAAGCATATTATCCGACCATAATAGCATGTTTCTAGTACAATTCTTAACCAGGCGACAGCATTTTCGGTGAAATTTTCGATTTTTACTTATCTTCAAGCAGTGCCCTCCGCCAGTTTACCGGATAACTAGTGGAAGGAGCGTAAAATAAATAGGTTCATCGTGTTCAGCGCATGCGAAAACCCATAAATAGACCTAAAAAAATTGAAATCCGTCCTTCAAATCATCACGTCGGCCCCAATTTAGAGGTTGGTTTACGATAGCAGTCGATAACTGGCAAAAATCGACCCAGGTAAAGTGGTTAGGATTAATATTTTTTGCTAAAAATTTAGGAGAGTCATTCTGACATACCGAGGAAGCAAAAACGCAATGGGGACCAAAAATCCCAGAACTTTTTTTTTTTTTGAACCACCCTAATGACACATACATACATACATACATACATACATACATACATATACATACATACATACATAAAAAAATGCGTTAAACTTCGGAATATGATTCAGAATAGCCTGAAACGGATTTCTGCATAAAAATTGTTCAAAAATTCACATTCTACAAATTTTGAGGCGAGAGCAATAGCTTAATTTTCTTCAAAAATTCGCTAAAATTAATTCTTATTAGGAAATTGCCGACCAAAAATAAAAAACTACATTATAAATCAATATGTTTCATTAGACAATTTATTTTCAATTATTTAATTTAATGGTTTTTTGGATACTAGGTTTCCAGTTTAGTACCAATGAAAATATGATTTCCTTTAAATCATAAGATATTTGAAATTTATATATTACTTTTGTTAACCAGCCAACAATAACTCCCTGCAGCAACACTGACTTGCTTAACACACTCTCTCTCTCTCTCTCTCTCTCTCTCTCCCTCCCCCTCTCTCTCTCTCTCTCTCCCTCTCATTTCTTAATTGACCGATTTGGACATTCTAGGCAACATCTTCAATTACAATTTCCACCAACTACAGGAATCTGCAGTGGAATATTTTAAGAATGTTTAAATCTACAAATTCATATGGACCTATGTACCTCACCCGACTTGACAGAATTTTTTCTTTTGTTATTCGAAAATGATGCCTAGGCACACCCCAGGTCGAAGTACGGTTTCTGAGCTAAATTTCATAGACTCTGGTCCAGTAGGTACATTTGTTATCCCATAAGAATTCCGCACAGTCATAACGTAACTTTTCGTTAAGAATGATAACATGAAAAATGATGTGAAACACATAACATGAATTTCGATGTGAAAAATAACATTGAAGGGTTTCTATTTTTGCCTTTCTTTCTCTACGTTTTCTTACTAACGCTTTCAGGGAAACAAAAAATATTCCAACTACGAAGTAAAACGCAAAAGTTAATTCCACGTTCCTCGTAGGTGTATGTGATGTTTAATTTCCTTCCGTCATCTTCAATGTAGATCTTGTAAACTCTTTTTACAAGGAGCAATCCAATATCCCTCCCTTGGTCGTATAAGGGGTAGAGTGAAGGCATTGACCGATCCTAGGTAGCGGTTCTCGTGTCTAGTTCATTTACATCAGCCCATTACGCGGCAGAACAATGCAATCTGCCTCCAACGAGCTCCGCTGATCGGTCGCCGTGAAATTGCCTTTAACTGTTTCACTAAGCTGACTCTCTCCCTTCGTATCTCCACTTATTTTAAATGCAACTATTTCACGTTATTACAAGCTATTCGCTAGTAAAAATGCTAAGCCAGAAAAAACTAATCTAATGGCAATCCCTTGACAAATTGCATGATGTCAACATGGAAAAAGAGGTAGGTAATCGTGGAAATTTAGAATTTTAACCATCAACGGGTACGACCGTCTCAGAGTCGGTAGCCACTCCTTCATACCAATCTATATTGCCCACCCAACTTGGCAGACGTTTTTTAGAATCTTAAACGCATCGCCCCCTCCAAACATGATTTGTTTTGGCCACTGGTCCAAAACTTCTTTTCCTTTTAGCGAATTTTCTTGGAAAATAAAACTATTACAATGGCTCCAAAAATTTTAAAATAAAAATTTTCAAAAATTGTCTTCATTGAAATCTGTTTTGAGGCATTCTGAGATGATTCCTGGATTTTAACGCTTTTTTATATGTATATATATGTATATATAAGTATATATAGGTATGTATGTGTCATTCCAAACGATAACTCTCGATAGAATTGAGATAAAAACTTCGTTCTTTCGCTAAAAAATCAAGCATTTCGAAAGAAAGGATGAGTTCGTTGGACAACACTTTTCGAGCACATTAAATTGGTCAAATTTCAAAAAATTTACTTAAAAAATCACTAAAAAAGGCAAAAAACCGCTAAAAATTAACAAATTTCTATTTTTTAGCAGAATGCTACTCGAAAAAAATTAATCGAACATGAACTAGAACATTTAAAAATTTAAGCACAAAATTGTACTGAAAAATGTACAATTTCAATTTCATTAAAATAAGGTAAAAATCGATAGGAACACTTGAAAAATTGTAAAAATCCACAAAATCGTTTGTTCATTGGAATATTACTGACAAAAAGTTAGTTTGCTATAAAATGTATAATAAAATTTTTATTTGTCCCCAAAGTGCTCAAATTTCAACAGAATTAACATAAATGTAATACGACCATTTATGAAAATGCGCTCATACGATCATGCTGCATGACTGGAACTTTATTCTTTGAATTCTAATTAAATTTGGAATTTTCATTAAATTTTGAATTGTATTAACTTCAACTAACTTAATCTAATTATTCTAATCAGGTACTAAAATTATAAAGGATAATTATACTCTTATGTATTAAACTAATAACATTCATAACTAATTACAAATACAACTAACGTTGAACTTCTAACTAAAGTTGTTGACATTTTATGTCTTTGCTATGGCACATAAACTAAAACGGCATTTCCGAACCGTTAGGAAGCCTACTTAGAACCAAACTCGTAAACGAGTTCCACTATCTGCTTTATAAGCAGATAGGTACCATGTTACATGGATATGTCTTTGATTGGGGATTTCATAACGGTTGTCCTCGAGAGTTGTAAACAAATCCTTTAACTTTAAACAAATCCCTGGGCCGCATGGCCGCATCCCGACTAATTAGAACAAAACAACGGTTTACTTATAGAAATGTTGAAAATAACTGTGGAGAGAAGCCACTAGTGCCACTACAATGAGTTGCTGTTAACAGTCGACTGTTGTCAAGAGGATGATAATGTTTCCTATGGAGTGGAGTAAATGATGCTATTGCTTTACGTTAAGAATATTGTAACCGGCTTATTACAATTGTTTATAGTCCAATCAACTTAGTTTAGGAATGCAGCCAGGTACGTAAGGAGGGGGAAATTGGTAGCTTGAGATGTGAACATTTATCACATAAATCAAGCGCTTCCCAACGAGTGGCGAACGATTTATGTGCGATGAAAACTGCGGAAGTTCCATTCCCCTAGCAACGGCTGGGTTGTACGTGAAAAACACTGAAATTGTGACACAAATTTTCGTCACGGAAATTTTTGGTTGACCCCCCAGAGCAAAGACATATCCATATCAACTAAAAGCTATTTTTGTTGAAGCAATGAGTTGAGTTCTTTCTATGAGAAACTAATAATCTAATCAAATTGTGAAGTATTTCTGTCTGCTGGGGATTAGAACTTATCTTATCTCACCTTGCATAGTCAAAGTGCTGTGTTGAGCCCAGGGTTCAGAATCCAGCCTGAAGACCTGGATCTCTTTATCTCCTTTTCTCTCTTGGAGCCCTGATAAGTCTTGAAGCTTCCATCTCCAATCTTCTCCCACTTCACTCCTCAGAATCAGGAAGTGCCCAGAGAGAGACCACTAACAAATTGGACTCTCAGCAAACAACTAGCTACATCCATTATCTTGTGATCCTCCCAGTTTATGCTTCCCAATTTAGTGTAAGGTGTCATTACCCTTAAATTTAGTGGCCACTAGTGTGATTTAAAGTTTGGATCATCACTCTAGTGTGTATAACCTAGATACATTGGGGAGTACCATATATATTGCAACTTTCAACATATATCTGGTGAGTGAGTTATATTTCCTATTTCCACCTTTGGCATTGGGAACCATCTTGGAGTCTTCATAGAGCTTTCACCTGGAACTTGGCCCACATGGACCTTTGATCGTCATCCCACAATATCAATAACAGAGACTCTCAATTCACTCCACTATTTGTGGACAACAATAAAATCAGACTTATCACTTGATAAGATATCTAAAATTTTGTCATTTCACTTGTTACTGGGGAGCTCCTCTTTAAGTAGGTAGGTTATTCACAATTTACTAAATAAACCTGTTTTAGTTTTTGGTGTAGGGAAACATGGATCATTTTTGAACTTTATCCTTTCTGCACCAAACACGATTCAGCTTTTATGTAATTTGCGAAAAATGGCGTCCCAGCCCAGACATTATTAGACGAGAATTAAAAAAACTCCGCCAAGTTGGGTGTGGAGCATAGCCTCCTCGTTTACCTATCATGCATGTATAGCTCATTAAAAAGTTTTAAATAATCTTAAAAATTCCATAGCCGATAAGAGTAAATCAAGAAATAGCGTGAAATGTCGTGATTGGTCAATTAAGAAACGAAAAACGCTGCAAATTATTACATAATGGTTTATTATTTCTGAATCAGATAGCCAGCTATAGTAACCAGCATGCTCTGGGGCATTTGCCAGTCTCTTTTCTAGTATCCACCTCTGTTCTTCCTCTCACTCCACCCCCCTCACCACCCACCGTGACCACCTGCCAAGCGTGCCAGGCGTGCGTCTAACACGTCTGACACTCAAAGCCTCGAAAAAGAGACTTTTTTGCCCGTTTTTGGCCCATAGGATCTATGCGAGTAAAGCGATCGGAATGGTTAAACGTTAGGATCAACTAGACCCCAAATGGAGTCTATGTGCGAAAGAACGGGTTTTTAAAAGTAAATTCTTAGGCCTTTCATGGCCCGGGCGGCAGACGGCGGACAGCGAACGGCGGACGGACATTTCAAATTTGGATTCTATGCACCTTGAAACGTAAAGTGACAAAGTTTGAGGGGTGCTTATAAAACTTTTTTGCTATACGATCACATAGGCTTATTATTGGAAATAAAAAACCAAAAGTGATAATGTAATTTACGTTTGCGCAAGCGCAGAACGAACTGATGAGTTGAGAATAATGAAATAGGTACGGGACCATCTACAACTTAAGCCGCGCATTCATTGACAATTTCATCGAAATCGGATGGAACTGTGGAAATTAAGGCTGTGCAAACGCGAGGCCCTCGCTCGTCTTAGCCCGAGAGAGCGCTCTGATGATTGCGGGTTGCCGACTCAGTTCAATGGTAGCTCAACTGGCAGCGCCAGCGGCAGTCAGCAAGAGGGGAAGTTGATATCTCCCCCACCCATCCATGCCCATAAAGCCACACCGATACACCGCCGGCCAACCCCGGCCCAACCCCCCTCGCCGGCAACCGGCAGTCCTAGAGTTTTTGTTTTTATTTTTTCTAAACCATCGTGGAAAAAGCGAGTGCATTACTTTCAAATAAAATGATCGGTTTTTGTGACTTTAGTTAAGAAAAAAAAGGTTTCTTCATTATAATAGGAATGCTAAAAAAAGAAAGTCATCATTCTTTTCATACATAGGTTCATAGTATTTATCTGTAAAGATCTATTAACTTTTTGCTTCTTTCTTTATTAAATATTCTGCGACTCAAAATAAAGTTTAGAACTTTTGTCTTTTTGCGCAGTTTTTAACAATTTTTTTAAAAACAAATATTAATGAAATTTAAGTACGTTTTCCTTCCTTTTTTTTTTTTTTTTTTGATAATATAATAATGTTCCAGTCCATTGTTGATAGGTAAACTTTGTTTGATTAAAAGGCTGCAAAAATAAAAATTCAACCATTACTAGCATTTTTAACCATTTTAAAGCAAAACTCTCGAATTTTTTCATCGCAAGGATGGCAATTTTATCTCAACCCTTTGAGGAGCTATAGTTTGGCACATAAATACATACACATTACATCTTACATAGCATTTCCAAATCGACTTCGACATTTTCCAATTAGAAATGTACACCTTCAAAATGGCATGATGAACAGTTTCTAGGTTTCGACATTTTCTAAACAGGTTTCGACATTTTCCAAATATAAAAGTAAGGAACAACAACTGTGACACCCTATAACATACAAATTGCCAATACCTACATTCTGGAAACAAAAACAAACTACATTCTTGAATTGGAATGCAATACCTTTTCAATCCATAATCTACCATTTAGACGCTCTCCTAAATTATAGAGTGACATGGTTTTTCGGGGAGATTTCTTCTCAGATTCACACCATGCCCAAATTTATTTGTAAAATGTTGAAACCTTTTCGGAAGGTGTCGAAACCTATTAGGAAGATGTCCATTTCTATTCGGAAAAATTTCGAAATCTATTTAGACTTGATTAAGTTCGATGGAAGAATATCGAAATCTATTTGGACAACAATGTCGAATTCAATTTGGATTTGCTATAGGTATGTATTATATTTTTTCTCGCGTTAAACGGCGTACATATCGCTAAACCCTAAGATCCGTTTCAGAATGCCTCAAAATTAAGAAAATTTTCGAAAATGATTGGAAGCAATGGCAATTGCTTCATTTTTTACGAAAATCCGCTGAAATCTCACAGCAATAGTAATTAGTGTCATTTAAAAACTATAAATAATTGCAAGAATCCAACAATTTATTTTTAGAGCTGAATATTATTTAGAAATTTTTTTGCCGAGAAACGTATAGATAGTTAACCATCACATGCATGCGTGTGTTAACGATCACATTGCATAAAAAGTGCTCAAATCGGTAATTAATTCAACATAAATGTAATTCAAAAAAAAAGAGAAAAAAAAGGCTCATACGATCATGTTCATGATTGGAACTTTTTTTTGTATCACAACTTGCGGATCAATTTTGGTTCCCTGCCCATACCAATTTCGGCTTTAGTCCGATTTTGATGAAATATTTGAGGGTTGTGAAGGTTAGTCCCTTAGCTTAATTTTTGCAGTTTCCAACAGAGTTTGATAAGGTTTTCAGGAAATGTACCGGTTAGACGGCAGATGGTCCCCTTAGTTTTGTTGCTCATTAATCAATACTTCACTCTGTGCAGCGTATACATCCATCAAACATGAGATGGTCTATTCATCCGATCACTTTCATATTCTGAGGGTTGCTGGGAAACGACGGTTTGATTGCCCTACTAAAGTTCCATTACAATCGTATCATTATTACTGCTGATACTAAATTAGTTGTAACAAACATGACTTCTACAGATGCTGTAGATGGTATCTAATGGACTTAACAGTCCCCAATTCACTGATGGTTCTGTGCATGTGCAAACGTAAAGTCTATCAAACATTGCCTCGTTGCATATCACCAATTTTGCTTAAATCTGGATGCTAGTAAGTACGGAAGAGGCGATTTGACCGCCCAGATGAATTTAATCATGACTGTATGTCTGTGTAGTTTCAATCATACGATTTCTACGAATGCGTAAGTTTAGAGAACAAATAGGTAGGTACTCTATGAGGTTCACATTTTACATTCCGTTTTACATTCCACCCAACCCTAGGAATCCACCACAGTATCTCTTGAGGTTTTCTAAAACATTTCAATGATCTATACAATCATGTTATGGAGATGATTGACGTGTCACTCCCACCAACTCGACAGACGTAATGGGCAGTTCCAAGTATTTTATTTTAATCCATTAGAAGATTATGCCGATATTTTATTAAAAGGAAGATCCAGGGGGGGGGGGGGGATCTGGAAGGTATTGGAAGATGGGAAGTGGCCTAAAATATATATATATATATATATATATATATATATATATATATAAAAGAGAACTTAATGACGTCATAGGGGAACGACTACGACCTCACCCCGCATCCGACTGCAATTCTTGCAATTTTTTTTCTTTTTTTTAATTCCTATCGGCTACTTGTCCAATCCATTTGGCAACCATCTGGGAGCTTACCCGCACAATCCCCTTATGGACAGGGCTCTTCGTAAGCACATAAATGATAGGGTTTGGTTAATTTTACATACTTCACCTTTTCATACAAAAAACTTATTGGTAAGTAATGCAAGCATTACAGGGACGTCCCTACGAATGGGTTGTACATGGTTCTGCGAATGAAATACATGAAATAGCGAATAGATCGTGATTATTACTGGACATCAATATGTTACGAGCAGAACTGTTTGTACAAATTGGTTGAAAGTATCACGGTGTATCGGTAATTTCCCCTCCCCAACACTATGCAATTTAATTACTGAGAAAAGTTTCTCAGAAAAATTCAATTCTTCGCACAGACTAGTAAAATAATCGAACAAAACGAGAATCATCAAAATCGGTTAAGAATCGCGTAAATAGTAGGTACCATCACGCGCCATCACAAAAACTCGTCATCAAAAAGAAAAGATATCCCATCAAAAGTTTAGTACATCTATACCAAAAGATAAAAAATAATGATTATAGATAATAATAAACATAAATAATATAATGCAATTAAATTTAAAAAGATGACTAAAACCAATATGTGTCAGAATGGCCTACTCCTTTTAACCCCACCTATATTAAATCTGCAACTTCCATGGATACTTTTTACCCATGCCATATGCAAAAGGTGGTTCACTATTCCCTCCACAACTTGCGGGAGCTAATGGACTCGGACGGGAGAGTTATTGAATGGGAATCTTTCGCAGAGCTGCTGCAGCTACGGGAAAATGGAAGGACTGAACTTAGGGAACAAAATTAAAAAACAACATGTCAACTTTAAAACCAGAAAATGAAAGTAAATTTATCACACCAATTACTGAGCAGAAATGTGGCAGACGACATAAAATATTGTAAGGTAAAGCAGATTTCGGGCTTTGAGGAGTGTGAGGGTACTGTTGATTTCATCAAAATCATCAATGATTTCATTGATGTTTTAAACTCTAGAAGCATCAAAGAAAATAATTCAAAACAAGCCATCAATGAGGGTGACATTTTTTGCAAGCTTGAGAAGGCAGAGAATTACATCAGATCCTTGAGAGAAAAAAGTGGGAAACTGGCGCAGAAGGAATCCCAGAAAACTGGTTTCATTGGTTTCCTGATTTCCATCAGCAGTGAGAACTTTGTGCGATAGATTGGTAAAACATGAGAAAGTTTTAAAATACACACCCAGGCATAATGTTAGCCGGGACCATCTGTAGAGATTTTTTGGTTACATGAGAAGGAGAGGAGGAAAAAATGATAATCCGAGTGCCTATGAATTTTGCCATTTTTTTTCAGAAAATTAATTATTCACAAACAATTACATGAAAGTGATGCCTACAGAGGAAATGCCGTTACCACTGAACAAAATTGATTTGCTTAAGATTATATTAAAGAAAGTTATATGAAAAAATTATATAAAAGAAAGTATCAATTTATCTACTCCTAAATCGAGTATGGTGGATTCCAGAGTTTTACGAGAAGAATACGACAATGACGACTGTCCCGAGTTACAAGAAACAGTTTTTCCGATTTGGTGTTGGAAATAGTTGAGTATGTTGCTGGATATTTAGTGCGAGCTCTAGGACGGACAATCAAATGTTAAGAATGTTTATCCACAGGTTCAAACGAGAACTGGCCTTTGAATCCAACTGTCAATTTTATTTCAATAAAAAACGGAGGAGAATTGATTCAGCGGTCATCATAAATATGTCAATCGAATATGTAACATCTGCGAAACAATCTTCAAGACTAACATCGTTTTAAAAAACAAAATCAAATGCAAGATCGACCACTACACTTACAAATTCGTTCCCCACTGCTCATTTATGAATATCTTCATTGAATCATCCCACTTTGCGGAGAAGAAAATCGTAGGATGTGGTTAATTGAGAGCACGGGAAAAGTTTATTTCACTATCAGGATCAAAAAATACATCACAGATTGTCCAGGAGCCAGGGCCGAAAATAAATAGTAATTTGAGGAGAAGGTTTGAGATAAGATTTTGAAAGTTTGGTCCGTTCTGAGTGAGAAAACTTTGTCTGCCATCTCAAAATTGGTGGAATACAAAATGGCGGCCTCATAAAGATTGGTTAATTTGCCCATTTTAAAGTTTTTTCTCTAATAATAACTGAACCATACATCCTACAGAATTTTTTATACTTAGAAAAGTTATAGAGCATAAAAAAAAGATGTTATCCCAAAACTCTGAATTATCTTTCAAAATAAGCGAATTATAAACAATTGAAAATCGGGCTAGTTTTGGGCTAGTCCTCTTCTCCCCCCCGTCGAGACTTTTTCCCTTCAAAATCACTTAGTGGCATTAATATTGGTCTGATTTCAGTCTTCTAAAGCTCATTCTGCTGAAGATTAAATACTTTCCAAGATTTGCATCGAGCATAGTTTAGCTGAGACCTTTCCCTATGGACTTACAGTCGAACTATTGAATTTTGTGCCATTTTACACATAAAGTTAGCAAAAACGGCATTTTACTTTGTACTTCAATGAGAAACGGTCTGAGCAAAAACTTTTTGAAGCAAACTTTGGAAAGTATTTAATCTTGAGTAGAATGAGCTTTGGCAGACAGAAATAAGACCAATATTAACGCCACTAAGTGATATTGAAGGGCAAAAGTCTAGACGGAGGGCGGAGAGGACTGGCCCCAAATTAGCCCCTAGTTTCACTTGTTTGTAATTCGCTTATTTTAAGAGGTAATTCAGAGTTTTGGGATCGAATCGTTTTGTTTTTCTCTACAACTTTGCTACGTATAAAAGTTTCTGTAGGATGTACGGTTTAGTTATTATTAGAGAAAAACTTTTAAATGGGCAAATTAAGCCATCTTAATGAAGCCGCCATTTCGTATTCCACCAATTTTGAGATGGCAGACAAAGATTTTCTCACTCAGAACGGACTAAATTTTCAAAATCTAATATCAAACCTTCTCCTCAAATTACTACATATTTTCGGCCCTGGCTCCAGGACACCAGGGAATCGAAGAACAAAAATTACGACAGAGGCTCAAAAACATTATTCAATTTAAAGTTGAATTTCTTCTTCTTCTAATTCTCATGAGTTCTTTTCTAATCCGCATGAGTTGAAGTTAGTTTTAAACTAATTGCTTCCAACATTCTATTTTTTCTGCACTTTTTTATCATTTGAAATAAACTATCTTAGTGGTAACAGATTCTTATGCTCATTTTATTTCACATGGTGGAAAATTTTTTTTTTTTTTTAAATTTGGAAAACTGTAGTACTAAGGAAGTGTTTCCCGTCAGTAGCATGTACAATTTAGAAACACTTTTCGAGCGAGCACAGTGAATTGTCGCCGATTTCTGAAACTCGCGAAATTCCAATTTTTCTGGCACGGTTTCAAGCAACTCACACATTTTTTAAATTGTTTATGCCGAAATGGAATCGCATATGCTTTCCAATGATGACCATCTATTTGATTTTTTTTATGAATAAAAATTGTTTTTCTAGCCAATTTTAGAAGGAGGAACATAATTTATGAAAGTAAAAAGTTCCAGTCATGCAGCATCATCGTATGAGCAAATTTTCTCTAATTACCTACTATTAAATGTTATATTGTATTGAAATTTGAGCAATTTCAATAGAAAGATATCGTTAAAACTCGGCCCTTCGGGCCTCGCCAGAGGACAAGCCCCCTGGACCCCCGGATGGTTACTGCGTAGATCCTTCGGCTAAAATTCAAGAAACATGGAACATGCTTTAGCCGTGTTTTATCTGTATGCTGTTTGCTTTTACTATGAATCTGTTGTCTGTTGTTTTAATTTAGCTCTTTACGGGCCTGCTTTTCAAATTGCTCGTCATTTCATTCACCTCTTGATGTCCCAAAGGTATTCTTATTATTAAGAAATCGAAAACATCTGAAACGTCGAAGAACACATCGCAACTAAAAGCCTAGGTTACTAAGATCCTTTGGTTACTTTTTGGTAAAAACGATGATTTTAGTTATAACCTAGCACTTTCCAAGTTGAAAAATTAATGGCCTTGTTTTGTAGTAGAGTTCTCGGAATTGACAGTTGGACTAAATTTTTTAATGAGCCGGGTAGGTACTAACAAGTTACTTAAAAAAACTCGAACTCAGAACTGCCCTTTTCAGTGAGAATGACCCATATATAAATTTCTCCCTTGAGGGGAAAAAACGATAGATCATGGACATGTCAAAGTTGTAGACATTACTTTACACTCTGTTGGGATGATGGAAAAGTGAAAATGGACATTACTTTCCACTCTGTTGGGATATTAAAAGTGGACAGTACTTTCCACTCTGTTGGGATGTTGGGAACGTAAAAATGGACATTACTTTCCACTCTGTTGGGATGTTGGGAACGTATAAAATGGACATTACTTTCCACTCTATTGGGATGTTGGGAACGTAATAATGGACATTACTTTCCACTCTGTTGGGATGTTGGGAAAGTAAAAATGGACATTATTTTCCACTCTGTTGGGATGTTGGGAACGTAAAAATGGACATTACTTTACAATCTATTGGGATGCTGAGAAAGTAAAAGTGGACATTACTTTCCACTCTGTTGGGATGTTGGGAAAGTAAAACAGAAGTCTAGGAAGGTTAGTCGGTTGTTGAGGAAGGCGGAATTAGGCTGTACTTCATTTTTTTACTCCAGTTCTACAAAAAATCACCCTGTTGCCATGGTGATGCTAACCTAATGGGAGCAGTTAGGGGGGGAGGGAGACGATCGAGGGGGCGGTCGCCCGGCCTTCGGGAGCAGAGTGGGGGATAGGCTTTCCCCGCCACGTCCTAGCAGTTTGAGATAAATCCGCTAGGGGCGCAGTTTGCAGCTCCAGTTTTACCTATTTTCCAAACTCGTAAATTGACCGTTTTCTTTTGTGGAGCGGACAGAGGATGGAAAATAGACTCCAGCGTGATTTAAATCATGCAAATCGGTCCACAAATGCCTGAGAAAGTGTTAAAAAACCATGAAATCTTGACTATTTTCATACAATTTAAATTCAGTTTAAAATTTTCTTTCCTCGAGGAATAACTACAAACGAAATTGAACTAATCAAGCTTTGGAGTGTGAAAATTGATCAACTACTTAAAATGTTATGATAATAAAACCTCCTGAAGGAGGGTTTGAACAGCCTTAAGGTCAT
The DNA here is from genome assembly GCA_030762985.1 of Adelphocoris suturalis. Classification (NCBI taxonomy): domain Eukaryota; kingdom Metazoa; phylum Arthropoda; class Insecta; order Hemiptera; family Miridae; genus Adelphocoris; species Adelphocoris suturalis. The sequence continues at coordinate 117,270,243 of CM061042.1, forward strand.
TACAAGTATTTCACATTGGCGCATGCGTAGTATCTATTACTGATACAATCATGTTGAAATTGAAATGGCTTAATCAAGTCGTGTTCTTCCAACTATTATCCAAATTTAAGCGAAATCAAACGAATAGAATGTGAAAAATTAAGCGTAATGGAATATACGTTTCCGCATGCGTAGAGTAAAGCGTTGATTTGGTAACAATGAAACTGGAAAAGGACCGTCTAAACTCTAGTCCGCACATTTCCTGACAATTTCGTCAATATCGGATTAAAACTGTGAAAAATAAGCTTGTTACAAGGATTTCATATTGGCGCATGCGCAGTACCACCACAAACTTGGGTGACGTGGGGGAGCCGGGAGAGTAAGCGTTCACTGTGGGGTTTGGACTCGACTTACATTCCTGAATTTCGATCCCACTTCTAACACCAGTTTAACGTATAAAAAAAGTGGGGCGTAAGTATATGTTCTTATTATCATGTAAACACACACGTATATGACCACTATATATCATTATCTATTCGAGCACGAGTAATGTAAAGATGTACCACCAAGAACTTAGGACACGTGGGGGAGCCGGGGAATGTTATCGTTCACAGTTGGAACTTGGACTCAACTGACTGGATTTTGCTCGTAAATTAATATTTTTCCGATTGGACGGGACCTGAAAATCAGGTCGCGCTGCGACACCACATCGTGACGCCTCTGGTCAACGCCCGTGACATCGGTATTTCATCTGTCAACATTTTTGAAAAATGGGCTTTTCATGGGTTCAGTGATGTATTCAGATCGGTCAAAAGCGTGATAGATTGTTCTAAAGAATATACAGGGAACTAGTACGTACATACCCAAATTGTGTTTTAACTTAATTGATTCATCTCCCACGGTTGTGAAATGGTCAATTTAATATTAAAAAATGGGCACAAATTCTACCAGCACGCTCAATAAAAAGAAACGGAATTGTTGATATCAACTTCGCAATATGAATTCGGTCTGCAACCTTTATTGAGACACGCTTTAACAAGAATGGCACCGAACAGTTCATGCGTGCAGGCATCGCGGTATCAAAGGAACGAATCGTCAGATCGTGTTACACGCGTCTCAACACTCATTGTGATAATAAATGAAAACTTAATATACCTTATAAAGTTTGTCACCTGAGGAAGGCGAGGCTTCCGAAATGCTGACAATACATTGTCCAGGTATAACGTTACTAACGCGCTTGAACTTTAATTTTGAGAACAAGCTACGTCGCTGCCGGTGATATTTTTGCAAGAGGTGTCAAGAACGAAGGGAAAAGGTTATGTGCTGAACTTTCCACACCATTAAAAGGCGTTGTAATGACTAAAGTGCCAACTTCTCTCCAGCACACTCCATCACCCTCTCACCGCCAAGTAATGCTTGTTGCTCGAAACTTTTGAATTCATTATGCAAATAAGTTGATTTTAAAATGCTGCAACTTCACTTTCCATTATAATTTAATGCATTTGGCTAAGAGATACAATTAAAAGCCATTGGTGGTTCAGAGAAACAATTGTCTTGAATTATATTAAAGTAAATATAACTCTTCGCAATACGTAAGTACCAATCTACATACCGTGTGTTTAATATTTCTACTATCACAGCTTCATTCGGGTTTCTTGTAGAACACACCCTTGCCAATCTTTGTCAAGAATTTTCTCTAATTTAGGTTTATTACTTTCAATAATGAACCTTTATGATTCATTGAGGTAGGTAGACGTTCTCCGAAAATCATGTAAAATATATTATAACACATCAACAAATATCGTTCACTCATTGAACTACATACGCGATTTATCTCCTTCACTTTTCTCCGAAGCCGGAAGTTTAGACGGAATTACAAATTTACGAAATTCAGCTCAAAAATCTCATGCTGGCTACAATGATCTTCGAAATTAAACGTCACTTCCATTTAACAATTCGAAGTCAAGCATGAGTTTTGAGTTTTGTTGTCTAAAGTCTGTTTCTTAAAAACATTCTATAACAAGGAATCCTGAATTCCATTCCTTAATTCACCTTTATGGTCAAGAGAACGTCCTGCAATCTACACCCCCCCCCCCTCCCCCCATCAAGATCTTGTCCAGAATGGAACCCTGGGATATTGTGACGGGACCTCCAATTACACATCTCCTAATGTTATTATGGAAACATTATTCTCACAATGCTTCCAGCTGTCCATCTGACTCAATGATCCAAGTTCTAAGTCTGGGAGAACATGAAGACCTCATTAGTAGTTCTAAAAAGTAGGCTATTGGCTGTGCGGGCGATTGAAAGCTGAATAGGGAGGTCTAATCTTATATGGTCAGTCACTTTCCCAGCATTGAGAACGCAACTGAATCTTTATTATTTAGATACCTCGTGAATGGTGCAAGGCCACTAAACAAACAATAAATAATGAATACCGATGACCCCAGAGCTTATACTGGAAGCAGCCAGTTCCTCTGATGGCTGGAGGTGATTCTGAAAGGGGGATGAGGACGAACAAGTTCAGCAACCTCTCCAGAAGTGTGTGAAACTACTGGAAGCCACTGTTATCACCCTGAAGAGCTGGCGGAAAACCTTTACTTCTTCGAGGCATTCCTTATGCTCGGTCATGTGCTGGCAATAAGTAGGGAATCTAAAACTTCACTTCCGCTGGGTCTGATGGTATTTAAACTAACGATATGACTATCTTAATATTGTCGTGATTAAATTTCTTATTTCTCCGCAATATATATATTCGTATTTATTGAAATTGAGGGTTATTAAATGAGAAAACGAAAACTAATCACTCGGAAATTTTAATACCAACTTCTTTAAATGTCGCTCCAAGGGAGAGATAAAAAGGGGATAATCTCTTACTATTCTGATGTCTAGTATGTTGAATGTAATTCAATAAGAGGGTGAAGATAGCAATTGGGTTATGGATATAAATAAATGGGGTTTGAATAATAGATAATTGCTATACGCGCAATGAGAAAAGCTCTTACCTTGGTGGAGGTATGAGAGGGGGAGATGACGGAAATGCCGTTCTGTTGGGAACGTTACGAGTAACAGTTCCTTCGACTGGAACTGCTACAACGATGACATACAGCCCGAAGGTTGAACTTCTCATCTTCAATCCACCTATCTCATCTAAAAGATACAGAGAAGTATTCGGAACAGGTGTGTTAGGATTGTATTCATTCCGAAAAGGGGGAGTGAAAGATGTGGGCGAATGATTTCCATGTTTTACTACTGAAAGATGCGGAACTCTCTACTGTATGGTCGTGATGTGGGCTGTATATGAGGAATGTATAGGTTGTTTATTGTGGAATATATTGGTTGGATGCAACTAATCGTAACTAAATAACACGAAAATGTAATCGTTTCAAATTGGCTCACTTCTACCGAAATATTAAAAAACAAGACTTAGGTCTGCGAACATTTCGGGTTATCGGTCTGGTGGACGTCGCTAATCTCATTGAATTGAGAGAAAAGCAGCCAATTTATCATTTATGAATTTAATTGATGGAATAATTAAATTCACAGCAGTACAACATACACATTTCATTAAATATTACGATGGTTTAGAATGAAAAAATAAACACGTGAACTGCACGTGCGAAGGCGTGACATCAACTTTATCAACATTTACTGACTGTGGTTCTAAGGAAACACCAAGCTTCTCGAAATCAGCGCCTCTATCGGTACTGATTTTATTAATTATTTTATTAACTATCCAGAGAAAGTTTCGGTCAGCTGATGGCAAACCGTCCAGAATGCTGCAGGATATATTGATGACAGAATACATTGAACTATTGAAATTTCTAGTGTATGCATCGGTAATAATCTCAATCGATTTAATTTATATATTTATAAAATAATAATAAAAATAACTGAATCGTCGTTTTCCAGTGGTTTGCCCGTCTGTGAGAATTATTTCACCCCTGCATCCTCTTCATACTCAAAAAACCCCGACAGAATTCGGTTTAATTAATTAATGCAATTAATTCACAAATTGCCTGTGAAATTCAAGCAGGAATACCAAATGTTTGTACAAAAAACTTTATTATACCTTGAACTCGATGGCCTATCGAAAAACGGATTTGCCACGCGTATTGATTAATTGGTTTCTCACTTGAAAATCTCATGTCGATCTGAACATTTTCCTGCCTAGCAGATCTGATGAAGAAATTCTAAGCGAAAAATCTACTATTGTCGTGGACGGCGTTGTTTCGAAATAAATCAGGCCACCCTTGGGCTCGACGAAATACTTTCGAAACTTCATCAAGATTACATTACTAATACTGTAACGGCCTCTCTGAGAGGGAAGACTTTCTCTTCTAAAACAAAGAAGAGATGACGAGTAAAGCATTGCAATCATTTTTGGATTCCTATCAAAAGAGGAAATCGGAAGAGGAGGGGGATGTGAAAAGGGAATGGATAAAGTACAAAGCGAAAGCAAAAGCAAGAGGAAATGATTGCTTCCAGTGCCAGCGCCCGGACTTCTATCTGAGGCGGATTATCTTTTCTGCTGACAGGTCTTTTGTTTTGGGAAAGAAAGCGATAATGATATAAAGGGGTTAGGGTGCTCCCAAGAGAACCGGTTTAATCAGTAACTTTGTTTTAAAGGAAGAAGATTGAAAAAAAAAAGTAAAAGAAGGAAAGTGATAGAATGCATAAGAAAGAAGAAAAATACTAGAGTTGTTGACTGAAAAGAGAAGCTTCCGGAATACGAAGTTGGGCCGTTTCAAGGGTGTAAAGAGTTGTTGAGAGAGTGATAGAGTGGAGGATTTTGATAAGGGTGAAGGGGATGGGAAGGGGGTGTTTTGGAAAGGGTGAAGTACTGGTCGTTTTCCCAGTGATCAGGTTAGACCTCGTTAGGGCCGACCGATACAAAGTTGCAATGCGGAACTCGAAAAGGTAGCCAACTAGAATCTCTCTTGGAATAGTCGAGCCGGTACGGAATTGTATGGAATCACGGCGAGATACGTAATCAAAAATTTAAGAATAAGAGCTGATTCATGAATTCAACAATAGGACATACAAGAATGATGTGATTCGGTTATAGCGTATCTATTTTTACTGATGATGACCTAGTTGTCGAAATCGATCAAACATTGTGATTCTTAACTTTCGTGGAATTAGACAACGATCTTCTTTAAGTTCCATTTTTTATTGAAAACCGGAGTTACCAAAGTACTTTGACTAATCCATCATAAACCTACGTTGGTACATATTCAAGTTTGGTAATCTGATTCATCGATTTCCTAAGGAGACGTAGAGATTTGCCTGTATTAATGTCATATCTGATGGGATTTTCATGGATATTTTCTGTGTCCCCACCCTATTTTCCACTATAACCCTCCTAAATACACATTTCTTGGCTGAAGGATGAAATGATGGGTTGGTACCCTCTAGTTGAAGTAGCATCATGAGATCTACCAGATTGCTTCTTGTTTAACATCTGAATTAACGTAACTAACTACATAGCACTACAGGCCGATGCCATTCCCATTATTGCTGGATACCCACGTATAGTCGAATACAAAGTTTCAGTAGGTGTATGTAATAATAAACCAAAATAATCTAGACAATGCAGTTCTTATCTCTAGACAAACTTGGCGTCCAACTTGGAACATCGTCCTGAGCAGTGGCGTAGTTTGAGGGGGGGGGGGGGGGGGGGGGGGGGGGGGGGCAGGGTGGGCAGAGCCCTCCATGAATTACAGAGGACGCACAAGTTCGTGGTATGTAGACAATCAAAACTAATAATTCTGTAGTAAGATGGCAAAAGATGATAAGTCACTTCTTTCCCAAAATAGAGATTTATACACAGCAAAGTTGCTAAAGATGGTAGCTAGGTGGTGTCAAAATATTACGTCTCTACGACAACCACTCCAAAAGTTATAAATAGTAACAATAATGTGATAAGTCAAAAACCGTCAAATTTAAGATGGCGGAATATGATAAATAATTTTATCGTTTTTTTTTTTTTTCAAAAAGTGATAAATCTACTAATTAGTTTGACTGACTCCATGGAAACACGGTAGTGCAGGAAACAAGAGTACAAACACATGACTTATCATGTTTTACCATCTTCAGATGAAGTTGGCAAAATGTGATAAGTAGGTACATCGATCCGAAAACGGTTTATAGACAACCATTGTGAAGAGAAAAAAATAAGTACTCGACTGGATCTCATTATCAGATGTTTTTTCAAATCATCTGTAGAGAAAAATTGCTTTTTAAGAAAACAGCCGATTTTTCAGGCAGGGCCAAAACTTAAAATTGCTCTCCTGAAAATGTGAGAAATTTGACTTATCACCTTTTGCCATCTTACCACAGAATTTTACACTTATAACTTCAGTACCTAACACCTTCAATTGAAGAATGTAGATAATCAGTAAAAAACAATTAGTATTATAATTATACGGATCCGGATGCCTAGCAACTAGCAACTTTAGACGCTCTTAGAAGTAAAAAAATTCTTATTCAGTTCGTTTGTGCAGGTAATAGAGAGTTTTTGTTCTTCCCGTAATTTTCTACCCGTGTACGCAAAAAGACTGAAATACCAACACCGCATGCGCGAATCTTCACGTCAACGTGTAGAACTACGGGTGTACGGGAAAAAGGCCTATCTACACGTGCACGGGAAAATGCATTTGTTGGAATTTCGGCCTACGGGTAGTCATCATAGCCTGACGCAAAGGTAACCACAGTTGCCGGTAACCACAGTGTGACCAAGGTAACCGCAGTTACGCAGTTACCAGCAAAGGTAACCACAGTGTGGTTGCCAACAACACGTTGGTTGGTCAACAAGTCGAGAGGTTATAGTGAAGTGCTCCGCTACAAAATTCAGCCATTTAAGCTAAGCAATAAATGTATTTATAATTTATGTATTTATAAATAATTATAAAGCAATTAATTATTTAAATAAGAATAGGTTGTACGAAAAGAATACGAAACAACTTCTGAAACACTTAGGTATAGAGACGTTAGCGTGACGTTAACGTTTGGTTTTTCACGTATACGTGTAGCATCTCCAGCTGCTTGCTCTAGACGCTGCTCTACGCGTCAACGGGAGAAAATCTAACAGGAAGAACAAAAACTCTCTTAGGGCAAGATGACGTGGATATTGTACAGCTCATCGGAGAGGAGTATAATCACCTAGTCAACGAAACGGAAATGTGGATACTGCATACTGAAATCCAGTCGTTTCCCACTACCTTCTGGATTTAGCCCATACGCGATTTTTCCCTAGAAAAATATCGATTGTTCAGTATCCATCAAATTCCCCTACAAACTTCCCCTACTTTTCACTTCCTACTTGATCAAGCTTGATTGTTCCCCGTATTCTTTTATTAATTTCTGATTGTTGGTAGGTATATCGTTTCCATTATACCATTTACGAATTAAATCCCCTAATCTATTGTAAGTAGCAATATTTATATTCTAACCTTGCATATTGCTGGTTTGAGTTTGTTTTGTTGTTTGTCGTTTTCGGTTTTTTGTCCCGTTTTTTATTTCGCAAACTTATATAATACAATTGTGTGATATTGTTCAGAAAAAGTGTTTTTTTTGCGCTGAAGTAACGCAGAGAAGCGATCGCATACCTAAATAAATGATTTTGAAGGCAGTAAGTTTAGTTTAATAGTAGGTATATAAGCCTAGTACCTCTCAATTCATCCGTAGGTATTCGAATTTATCGCAGTTTTCAACGTTCTGATTATTAGTTGATTGGATAATATTTTTTCTAAATGGTATTAGGTACGATTTAATAATCCATAGGTAGGTTTGTGAATATGAAAGCCCACGTGGTTTCAAATCATTTTAAAACGAAACGCTTGCATACGAGTCTGCAACACATTGGGACATTTTATGTCTTTAGTTGAAGACAAGTATGTGTTGCAGACTCGTATGCAAGCTCTAAGAGCCACTCATCTGATCCGGACCCTGGGCATCGTCAAGTAAATGTCCTAAAGAGGCTACATACGAAATTACAGCTTCCTAGAGTGTAAAGTATAGAAATTACCTATTAAAATGATTTAGCCACCGCTTCACAAATCAAACCGTTCTCGCAATATTTGGATCACCTGCTATGAATCAAATCATCGAAACACCAGCTCAATGAAATCATCAGAAATTAACAAGCGGTGGCAATCATGTTCACAATATCAGTTATTGAGAATGATCACCTGAGTGTACACAATTATTCAAACAACCATGCTCATAGCTTGTTGGCCACGCACTTCGCAATAGTTAACATAAAATGGTTGGATAAATCGAGAGCTTTCGAACGAATGGTCAACGAATTTTGTGGGATGAAAAACGACGAAGTACCATTTCCCTAGCAACGACTCGGTTGTAAAAGGAAATCATCAAAATATTTTCGTGAGCAATTTTCCGTGACGTTTTTTTAGTTTATGTGCCATAGCAAAGACATAAAATGTCAAAAAACGGACGGTAGACCTACGGTTCTACAGTCGGACCATTTAATAATGATTAATTTTACAAATTATTAGTTCCTTATGGTTACTTAGCAATATTAGTTTATAACTGAGCGTAATAAATCAGCTTTTCTTGATACTAAAGAGGCTTAGGGATTATGAGATGCTGAGATAAAATGAGAGCACTCTAAAAAGTGGCTAACGATTTTCCTGCTATGAAAACTAAGGGAGTTATACTTCGCTAGTAACGCATTGGTTGTACGTGAAAATCAATAGAAAACCCCACCGTGACGTGACGCTCGGGACGTGACGAAAACAATTGGAAACGTCCTGTTAATCATTATTAAATGATAAAACCATTAGAAATCTACTTGTATGAACGTTTGACAGTTTATTTTACAGTCTTCGTATATTCAACAAAAAGTACTATAAACTAATACTAAAACTGTAAAATAAAAAAAAATTACAAACTACCTACGAGTACTACTTGTACTTGTACTTGATAAACTCGTAAACGAGTTCCACTATCTGCTTTACAAGCAGATACCATGTTACATGGATATGTCTTTGATTGGGGATTTCATTACGGTTGTCCTCGAGATTAGTAAAAAAATCCTTTAACTTTGAACTTTGGACTGTAGGCAACGAAATGTAGGATAAAGAATTTATTCTATTATTCTTGGAGACACAATAAGCATACTATACATACTATTAGAGTTATTTCTCCAATACAGGCGCTATAATTTTTATAGCCTGATTTTTCATTAATAAATTATCATTTATCGTTTCGTTCTCTTACTGAGGACATCTTCAGATCTTGCTTCCTTGACATTGAGTTGACATGGTGAGCCACTGTTTTATTTGACAAATCCGTTATATTCGGATGTTTATAAATTTTTTCCTGGACAGACCAAGATCTGAAGATGTCCTCTGTAAGAGTACGAAACGTTATCAAATAAAACAATGAATGAAATAATTTCATTTGTTTTCCCAGGGCCGCATCCCGACTAACAACAAAACCCAACGGTTAATTCCAACAAAACAGCGGTTTACTTATAGAAACGTTGAAAATAACTGTGGAGAGAAGCCACAACTATGAGTTGTTGTTTACAGTCGACTGTTGTCAAGAGGATGATAATGTGTCCTATGGAGTGGAGTAAATGATGCTATTGCTTTACGTTAAGAATATTGTAACCGGCTTATTAAAATTGTTTATAGTCCAATCAACTTAGTTTAGGAATGTAGCCAGGTACGTAAGAAGGGGGAAATTGGTAGCTTGAGATGTGAAAATTTATCACACAAATCAAGCTTTCCAGCGATTGGCGAACGATTTCTGTGCGATGAAAACTACGGAAGTTCCATTCCCCTAGCAACGGATTGGTTGTACGTGAACATCACTAGCAATTGTGACACATTTTTTGCGTCACGCAAATTTTTGGTTGACCCCCCGGAGCAAAGACATATCCATGTCAAAAGAAATCCCTGACTGTTGCCACTCCATGAGAAATCGCTTAGCTACACCACTGGTCTTAAGTTTGAATTGCTTTGTTGAATTCTACTCAAGCTGGGGTCATCAACTCCACAGAAAGGAACCTCAAAAGCCCCCCTTTGAGCGCCAATATTTCGCCCCACCAATGCAATGTCGTCCCTATAATTCTATAGGTTCTTCCTATAACGGTACCATCTTTTATCAACCTTCTTAACCGCTTCATGAAGAGCTAGATTGAATTATGTGGCAAAGAGTGAATCACCCTGTCGGACTTCTGAACCTACTTCAAAGGCTTCTTCACATTCATTTCCAACCATAACCTTTGAAATGCTTCTGATGAGAGCCATCTCAATTAGCCTCGCCAGTATTTCAGAAATTCCATGATGACTTGGAGCGAGGAGGTAGGTGAACAGGTTTTAATCGCTTGTTTCTGTGGGTTGGGGATTGGGGTGGCATCCAGCCGCTATGGAACACGGCAGAAGCGCATAAGTAGCTGAAAATTAGAACTAATGAAATGGAGCCACATCAATAGAGGATAAGAAAAGAAAGGAGTAATAATAAAAGTGTGTGATACTAGATTGATATTTGATCAAAAATCATGCGGAAGATCAATTTCGGAAATTAAATTAGAAAGGAAGTGATTTCGTCACATCTGCGCCTACCCGACTTTCGCGATAACGCTGGATCAGCACACGCTTCACATCGACGCATTTCGATCGATATTACCCCATTTCAGGAAACACGAACTGTCTACGAAAAATGCTACCTCGTGGATGTAATTTCTCAACATCTCACAGTAGTTAGGAAAATTGAATTCTGTAAAAATTGAAACAGTTGCATTACTTTCAAGGCCAATTTACACTGAGCGCGCATCGTTTGCAAGCAAGGTTCGTGAACGGCCACGAACATGGTGCGCGGGCTGTGTAAACTCACCCGCCCCGAGCAATGTTTGTGAACAGCGTTCGTTCGTGCGCGGGGTCGCTCCGTCGACTTCGGTTTTTCTGCGAAATCTCATGTTCCTTGCGCCAGAACAACTGTTAGGCTGGCCGTGCGCGGGTAGTATAAACGCACGCTCCTTTTGGCTTTGCAAACGTCCTGCGTGGCGTGGCGTGGCGCAACCAATTCGCAAACGTTTGCGAACGTTGTAAATGGGCGGGAATATAGGAGAAGAAAAGAGTGAAAACTGAGAACACTATAATGTATACTCCATTAATCCAGCTCGTCAAAAGCTATCAAAGGCTTGTTGATAATTCCTAAATTATTTGTGCTGAATTAACGTGGTGAGAGATAATTTCCAAGAGTCATCCCCAGTCTCCCGTTAACTCAGATCGGTGAAACAAGGCCCTTGGTCTCACTATAGACAGAACATATTAGGTGGACTCTTGCATCTCTTTAAGATAGACTGAGAAACTCATTTGCATACAATTAACTGAGTAATTAGAGAGTTTTTGTTCTTCCCGTACGATTTTACCACGTTAACGGTAGAGCAGCGTCTAGAGCAAGCAACTGCAGATGCTAGCTCTTTGTTTATTTCCACACTTTTTTTTTTTACACGTATGTACACGACTAACCAAACGCTATCGTCTTTTTAAAGTCTCTTTAGTGTTTCAAAGTCAACGATTCTCTTGAATTCGAGATCGAGTTGAAGAAGTTTGAAATCATTTCACACTCTGCTTCACAGGCATCCAATAACCACGTCGACCCAAGAAAAAATAGTATTCGCCAACGCATATTTCATTGAAAACATCGGTTCTCGTCAGATCACCGAAGTTAAGCAACATCGGGCTTGGTTAGTACTTGGATGGGTGACCGTCCGGGGGCGCTGCAATTACGGCTAACAGCTTTTGTATACAAACTTATTATTTAAACAAAAACCTACCTGTTGTCTGAATCTTTATGTTGGTAAATATAACTTAGTAGTACAAAATGCACTTGCGAATGCTTACAAAGAAAAGGTATCTACTTTAAAATCTGAAAAGTATCAATGACTGCATTTTCTCCAAAGTACCTAGGTGAACAGGATGTCTGGCTGTCGGACGAAGAATTTGATTTAATAATAAATTTATATTTATCACAGGTTCTTACTTTTTTCGATTAGGTGGGTAATAGTGAAAGGTAAACGTTATTAGACGACAGTCAGAGGGAGAACAAATACCAAACCTATTTTAAAAGCTGTGGTCACCTTTAAGTCAGGTTATGACGACTACACGTAGGACGAGATTCCAACGAAAGCATATTTCCGCCAAGTGTAGGTGGGCCTTTTCCCCGTACACTCGTAGTTCTACGCGTTGACGCGAACATTCGCGCATCCGCAGTTGGTATTTCAGTCTTTTTGCGTACACGGGTAGAAAATTACGGGAAGAACAAAAACTCTACTTATTTTATTTCATTTCTTGAATAATTGATTTCACACATTTTCTTTTTCAGAGTAGCCCGACGACTGGATGAGACGCGGACAACATTTTTAGGCCGAGCTAATACTGCTATAATGCTGTCTGATGTTGAAGAGTTTTGAAAGTAAAAATAGAAGAAGCATCTATTTCCAATATATCAAGGCACCTATACTTACCGTGCTAAAACTCCATCATTTACGCATAACCACAAGTAGGATTTCTCATCATAAATCTGATGCCACCGTATTCATTCAGTAGGTACTTCGGCAGGGAATAACGGTCTACTGAGGTATTTCATTTTCCTGCGGAGCTTTCCGCGGATCCTGGAGGCTGTTATACCCACCTGAAGTTTGCGGTGAAGCTGTCGTTACGCATGATGTACTGCTCGAAAAGGATAACCGCAAGGCTATTGGCCCCACGCCTTCCCACCGCTCGAGCTCTATATATCTTTCCCCGTTCCAGTGTTCCGGAGCTTACCTCCAGAAGCTATTTTCTCGGTTTCCAGGAGGGATATCCACCAGTTTTATGGCCACTTCGGAGTAAAAATCGAGAAGGAAGATGAACGGATACAATAATGCAATTTCAATCAAGAATTATCTTATTTTACATTCCGGATGCTTAAAGAATTGAAGAAAAGTTAGTGACATCATGAAACATACGATTTTCTAGAATTTTCATAGTACCTATGTATGGAACTCAAGATATTAGAGAGTTCCGTCGGTCTCAATACGGCGTGCGGTAACCTGCTGTAGTGGATTCCCCTCACTCTTTCTTGATGATACAGCAGGCCCTTCTGTCCCCTCTGGCGTTAGCCACACTCATTGAGTGTGCCCGGGACGGACCACGTGGAGGTGCCAGGTTTTAATGGGATGCAGTACATGTTAGGGACAGGAGTTCATGACACCTAGGTACTGGCTCACCTCTTCTTATAACTTGGGGTCTTCCCATCATCGGTAGTCATGTTTCGTCTGGTCCATCTCACGTTGAGAATGTCTGAGGCAGGGCGAGTACCGAATATCCTCCCCTACCTATAGGCGTGCGGTAACCAAAAACTTCACCGCACCTTAAAGTCACGTCATGCCCTCAACGGATTTAGTTGTAACGCTAAATCCATGGAAGGACGACATTATTCCTTGGAGGTTATTTGAGTCCATGGAAGGAGGTTATTTTAGACGATCAAGTTTTTCCGGATTGCGATCCGTTAGCGTATCTGTACGGAAGGATGCGTCAATGTAACTCATTGCGTCAGAGTTTCGGCGCCGGATTGTCGACCCCGCACGACGTAGGTATTTAGTTTTACGGATCTACAAGAAACTCTCTACCTTCAACTAGTTATATAATAAATTCGATTGAAGAAGAAATTGCATCAATTATACCAGCTCGTCGATCGTTCGGAGTTTACTGGGGGATTATTTATCTATTTTTACGTCACCAATCAAATAGATTGTAAATTGTAAAATAAGTAGATTTTCCACTGTACTTGTCAGTTGAATACCAGGTATGTTAACAGTTGGAAAATATCGTACTCATTACGGGTGTGGAGTGGTTTCCTAGATCAACATCAAAGAAGTTCAGTGTCCAGTTTGATTTGAAACGTGTCCGATTTGGTTAGGAATATGTTCAAGTTCGTTTGACCATCGGGTCAGAACGCAAAATCCGTCACTACAAAAATTTGCTCAAGAGATTATGTTGCACTGGTTGGGCTTTTCATTTTCCACGTTCCCCTCAGCGAGTGTTGGGCATCGACCAGCTCCAGACCCCCCAGTTCACGCCAAGGAAACTGATTGATGGGTTCAGATTTAACTGTATCAAATCTAACTGTAATACCATACGCTTATCGTCACAACCATCATCTTGAATAATTATAGTTCATTTTATAACTTATACGTTATTTCAACCACCTTCGATTTGTAAGTATTGGATTCTTTGAGATGATACACATATTCTCTACTAACTATCGTCTTGGAGTGAGTATTCGCGATCAGTGGTCCCTATTCCAGCAGGAATTGGTGGTTTGCCGGCCAGCGTTGAAACCTGTACAGTCCTTCAAGCTGTTGCACTCTTCCTCCAAGAAATCATCTGTGAAGAATCGCCAAACTCATCAATTATTGGTCCAGACCTACTCCTCGTCATCAGCGAAAATCTCAGTGGGGTCTTCTTGTATTGATGGTACAATCTCACTACCATGGAACATTATGTTCAGTGCTACATGGTTATCAGGATCATACCTTCCTACTTGAGTCCTGGTGAGTCCAATGTTACTCCTATCCTATCTCTGTACTTATGGATATAACCATTATACTCTTTGAATTTTGTACTCGTTTATGTCCAAGTTATGTATTGAGGCACAAATCTTATCATTTATCTAGTTTAAATCAATTATATTTTAATTATCTAATTTGGAGTCTCCAATCTCCTTTATATGCATTTTTGAGTGGTCCTTCGAGTTAATATTGATTCATTTTGGGGTTGACTAGACCATTTTCATTAATCTAGGACAACCGAACGGCTAGCTATAATTGGCCCCTGATTACCTTTGGGATTTGGCCCCTAAGTAGCATAAACTGCCAACTGACAACCTCTTCAATAACTTGGTTTTTCTCTGTAAATCAGAGTGGTCCTTCGAATACATTATCTATCATAACTATTCTAAGATCCAAACCAAGGAAATCCGGTAATTGCTAAATGTAAGTATTTATCATACCGCAAATGTTAGGCACTTACAGTTAATTAACCCACCGGGTCCAAACGCAAAATCTGTCACTACAAAAATTTGCTCAAGAGATTATGTTGCACTGGTTGGGCTTTTCATTTTCCACGTTCCCCTCAGCGAGTGTTGTGCATCGACCAGCTCCAGACCCCCCCCAGTTTGCGCCAAGGAATTATATTTCTGGGCACAGACCCTGATAAAACGCTGCGTCTGAACAGTGATTCAATATTGGATCCTGGAATAGGAGAAGAGGCGGAGCGTATATTGGAAAAGACAGGCGTGGAGGTGATGGGTCGGGGGGGGCGTCTGGCGGGAAACCCCGAAACGTGAGGGGACTTGAGCGGTCGGTGGCCATTGTCCCGAACGTGACCTGAACCTCACGAACACGACCACGAACACGTTTATAGAGCTGGGACTCGGAGCTGCAAACTTCAAACGGACTTTCTAACAACCGAACATTATTATTCAGTTACGATGCCCTCGCGCGGATGCCCCCTGGCGGTGGTAGTTGGGAAATCTCACCTTATTTTATACCCCTTCTCAGAAACCCTTACCACGAAATGTTTAATGAAGTTACATAATACACCCAGTATTTGAATTCAGGGGATATTTTTTATTCAGAATACATGATTAATTCTAAATATTCGATCATTCCCTGATATTGGGAACGAGCAATTCTCAATGAGCGATATTTCTCGGAACTTTTCGGTTTATTATATTCAATAACCTTTTTAATTTACCAAAAGGAAAAGTTTCAGCTATGCAGCACGATCGTATGAGCGAATTTCCTCAAGTTGTCATATTATATTATGTTAAATAGTTTTACATTGTGAGCTTTTTGATTGCAAAGAAAATGTTAGCCATTATTTGTACGGTAAAAAATGTATTCTAAATAGTAATCTGCTATTCAAAAAGGGCTTTCGGATTTTTTTTTTTTTTTTTTTTTTTTTTTTTTTTTTTTTTTTTTTTTTTTTTTTTTTATCGATTGTATAGCAAATTGTAATGAAATTTACTTCAGTAAATTTACAGTTTTTCAGCATAAATCTGTACACAAATTTTTTAATGTTGTATTTTAAATTTGATAAACTTTATTTGAGCAACATTCTGCTAAAATATGAGTTTAACAATTTTTAGCCAATTTTAGTGATTTTTCAGCACTCTTTTTAAAATTTGACCAATTTATTGTGCTCAAAAAGTGCTGGTCAACCTTTCGTTTGGAAAACAGGTTCTCATTTTCAGCCCGATAGGCACGGCAGAGGGTGTCCACTGTCCCGCGACTACCCCTTGAGCTACTAGTGTAGCCACCCGGAAGGTGTGGAAATGGCGATTGTAGCAGGCCCCAATGCCCTCTGAAGCCCATTCCACCCACTGGGAAGAAAAAGGGGATTCAGAGCACTGTCGGAGTTCTTTATCATCTACTGACTCACGCAGAGCAGCAGCGAACTATACAGATGAGCTGAGCTTTGGAGCAGTTGGTGTTGCTCGGTCGCACCATAACTGCTGCCTGACAAAGTCAATGTCAGCAGCAGTGTGGGCGACCTACCAGCTCGAGCCTCTAAGGGGCTGGCAGCATAAGGATTGGATCTTGGCCGAAAGAGAGACAATACCGAGCCCACCAGCCTTGACCGGAGCATGGATGTAGGCACTTGAGACACCAGGTGGAAATCCTAGCCAAGAGCCCACAGTAGAGCGAACTTCACGATCCAACTCAAGCAGCCTCCTTGCAGTAAGCCTGCAAAGGTCTAACAACATAGCTTCTGTGTATATTCACCTGGACGGTGCGGAAATGGCGATTGTAGCACGCCCCAATGCCCTCTAAAGCCCATTCCACTCATTGGGAGGAAACAGGGGATACCTACACACACACACACATACTCACATACATAAATTTTCATAAAACGTATAGATACGGGTTCAGTTTGTACAAAATACCCATCCTAGCATGAGTTTCATAAATTGATTCTCTGGGTGATTGCAAAACTTTCCATTCATCCTTCGTGTTAATCAAAGAAAGTGAAAAAACGTTAATTCAGATTTTCTTATGACTTCACCCTTTGGCAATGGAATGAAACACTGACAAGATAAAAGGATAGTTCTTGTGCATCATTTAGTGGCCATATTGAAGGAAAAACCAAACAGGTGCTAAAAAGGCGCTAAAAAATGGCGTTTTTCACTAATTTTTGAAGGCTTTTTGCTGATTACCGCCCTCAGATTATTTTCGCATGTATGAAGGGTATCAGTTTTACTCAGAAGAGGAGTAACTCCTGTACATTTCATCGAAATCCCTCGAGCCATTTTGGGGAAAATGCAAAAAAAAAGTGCTGAAAACGACGTTGTTTCACCTATTCTGATTTTTTTTAATCCCCTAAAAATTATCATGTTCATCTGATTTTTCTACAGTTGCTAGCTCTTAGGTATAGAAACCCAACCCCGATTGGAATTTTGCTTCCGAGACTGCAAGGCAGTGGAAGCTTTGTTTTCACTTTCGAAATGAAAAACATTTTTTGCTCCAAAACCAAAATTTCCATTCGCATTTTGCGTTTCAGAGCCTCCTGAACAAATATGGTGCCGTGTCTGTCTGTCTGTCTGTCTGCCTATCTCTCTGTCTGTCCGTCCACATTTCCTTGTAACAGCCATAACTTCCACAATTTTGATCCGATTTTAACCAAA
Source organism: Adelphocoris suturalis (assembly GCA_030762985.1). Classification (NCBI taxonomy): domain Eukaryota; kingdom Metazoa; phylum Arthropoda; class Insecta; order Hemiptera; family Miridae; genus Adelphocoris; species Adelphocoris suturalis. Next base: position 117,287,928 of record CM061042.1, read on the forward strand.
TTTTCAGGGATCGTTCGGGTTAAGCTCTGAATGGTCCCCTATCAACTTCATTATGATCGAATCAACGGTAGCTTCTGCGCAGGCGCTAACGTGAATTCCTTGTGACGGTCATAACTCGGTCAATGTTGAACGGATTTCGGTCAGATTTTCAGAGATGATGTGGGTAAGGCCCCTTGAGATCCCATAAGGCAATCATCATAATTGCATCAACGGTACGCTCTGCGCATGCGTGAACGAAATATTCTTGTTACGGTCCTTGCAACAGCCGTAATTTCCACAATTTTGATGAGATTTTCTTCAAATTTTTAGGGATCGTGCGGGTATAGCTCTACATGGTCTCCTATCAGTTCCTTCATGATCGAGTCAACGGTAGCCTCTGCGCAGGCGCAAACAAAATTTTCTTGTTTCGGTCATAACTCAGGCAATTGTGAACGGATTTCGGTCAGAGTTTCAGGGATGATGCGGGCAAGGTTTCTTGAGGTCCCGTATCACATTCTTCGCGATCATCAGCAGCGGTACGCTAGGCGCATGCGCGAAAGTGGTGTTTTTGTTACGATCACAGCTTAGTTAATTTTGTCGAATTTTGTTCAAATTTTCATAGATGTTTTTTCCAAAGTTTGTAATTTATCAAGTGATGGTGGTAAGAGCTCTCGCTCGGGTGTTTTCATTAATTTGTCTTTTTTTTTTTGCTCCCGAGTTTGCCAGGCAGCGGAAGCATTGTTTTTACTTTCGAAATGAAAAAAATTGTGTGCTCCAAAATCAAAATTTTTACTCGCATTTTGCGTTTCATGGCCTCATGAACGAATTCTTTTTCATGTCTGCCTGTTCGTCCATCCATCTGTCTGTTCACAATTCCTTGCCATAATCATAACTATCACAATGTCGACTGGATTTTAATAGAATTGGCAGGGCTAGCGTGAATTTAGCCCTAGATGACCCCCTATTAGTTTCATCATGATTGAATGCGCGAGCGTTTGTCTATCTATATTTCTTTGCCACAGCCACAACTTCCACAATTTTGATCGGATTTCAATGGAATTTTCAGGAATAGTGTAGATTTAGTCCTGGATGGTCCCCTATCAGTTTCATCATGATTGAATCAGCTGTATGCTCAGCGCATGCGTGAACGTAATTTTCCTGTTGAAGCCACGAGGAAGCTACTGTGCCATGTCCTTGGCACTGTATTTTATGTCGTACCGTAAGGTCGCAATCGTGTACACGAGTTACATACATACATTTTTTTTTTCAAATCTCCCCTCAAAGGCGAAGGGGCTGCACCATTAAATTTAAAAAATAAATAAAATAAAGTAGGAAGGACGCCTAGGTTCACCCGACGCCGGCTCTAGGGATGAAGGAATTCGCAGGAGGAAGAAGAAGAATAGAGGGATGAAAGAAAGTGCCGCAATAAAATGACCACCAGTTGAGGTAAGAGCCCCTGAGGACACGGAGCACTACTGCTGAGATGCCCAACTCGAGTAACTCCGTGGCACTTTTCCCGCACCACACCCCACGCCATGACAAGGTCGCGGCCATCACCTTGATGTTATTGGTCGCCACTCCTTTTAGCTCGGAAATCGCTTGCCGCAGATCATTCCTATCATATTTTCTTATCTTAGAACGCCAGATATGCTCTATGTCCACGCTGCCATTGACAACCTGGACTTCCAGGATTATGGCAGACCCATCGGACTTGATCACAACGATATCTGGCTTCTTGTTTCGGTCACTCGGAATGTGATACAGTCTCTCCCTTTCGATATCCCAACCGCTAGATGACAAAGCACCTGCTATCTGCTTGGCAACCGCATCGTGACGTAAAATGCGCCCACCGTGAGTACGAGGACACTGCTGCACCACATGATAAAGATTCTCATTTTTACCCCGACAGGCACGGCAAAGGGTGTCTACTGTCCCGCGACTACCTACTCCTTGAACACCTCACCGAGATGGCTAACGTAGCCACCCAGACGGCGTGAAAATGGCGATAGTCGTGGGCCCCAATGCCTTCTGAAGCCCATTCGACACATTGCGAAAAAATTAGGGATTCAGAGCACTATCGGAGTTCTTTACCATCTACTGACTCATACAGTGCAGCAGCGAACTCAGCAGATGAGCTGGGTTTTGGAGCAGTACACAAATGAACACATTTTCATGAAACGTAGATCATGTTCCTGAAACGTGTTCAGGTAGAACAAAATACCCATCATAGCATGAGTTTCAGAAATTGATTTTCAGGATGATTGCAAGACTTTCCCTTCACCCATCCGGTTAAGTAAGGAAAGTAGAAATGGCCGCGAATATCGACGTTACTTCTAGGTTGAAAAGATATGCGTGAGACGTTGCTGACGCGTTAGCGTTACAACAAAAACGCATCCCCAAAAAATATGGTGATACGTTCTAGACGATACGTTTTATGCTATTAGCCAAACTCTCTATTAAAATGAATTGAAAACTTACCACCGAGTGGATGTGGTGGGGAATTTATGTACGTGTGATGAAAACACTTCCGAATTTACACTTCTCTTGCAACGGATTAATGTGAGTGAATCCCTTTTGTAAGTAGATTCGGCTTTTGTAGCAGTTTTTCGAAAAAGAAAACGTTCCATGTTGATGCTGAAATGGAATGATGATCCTCCGATTGACAGACCAGCGATAAAAGACTATCAGGATGCTCTATCCAAACCTCATGACACATCAGAGACCTCGTGTGTTCTGTGAAAATTATTATCCTTCCTCCGTAAAAGAGACTTTCCGTATTTTATCCACTCGGGCTTCGATCATTTACTTTTTTGCTCCGTTTTCCGAGGGGACGCGACTGGGCGAGAGAATTTCGGGTCGTTATCGGAGTAATTGGTGGTAGCGTGGATGGCGACTGCCTCCCACGCACGAACTTTCCGACGCGCCCGCCCATCGCCTTTCTGATATACATATTTATAAATACCGTCCACTACACTGAAAAAATCCCCTGCGTTGTTCAAGTGAGCATTTTTTAGAAACATCCTAAACGAATTTGTTAGAATCAAGTTTTTCTTTACGAAATTCATCTGAAAAGGCGTTTTCTTTTCAAAGGTACCGTACCGTGGAACTGTCGAAATTTACTCCAATGAAGTTATACGCACTATAAAAAATATTTGCCAAGACCAGAGGACAGTATCCTCCTCACTCTTAATAACATGGGCATGCAAAATTAGTTGAATTACAAAGTAAGGATCAAAATTATTTAAAACAAATAAGAACAGGATATAATCCATGTACCTCCCGCCTACTCATACCCCCAGGGGTACGCGAGCCTAATAGCCTAACGTTTCTTTATTCGGACAGTTCAGATTATAACAAGCTTTATAAAAAAAGGCCTTCTGTTCTTAAATTGGCTTTTTTTATTTTAATTAAACTCCAGCGTTTCTCTCCAGGTACTGGGGCTTCTTCAGGGAGATTAATATTCAGAAATGTAAAATATCTACTTACTTATACACTCAGGTGCAACAAATGTGGCCCACTCTCTAAAATGGAAGATTTTATGAAGTTGCGACTAACATCCTCTTGTTTTCGACTGGGTTACTGTTTGAACTCATTCAGAGGCATTGGCTGTTGTTTTTTAGCCAGACAGATGAAATTGTTTTGATCTCTCAATGAAAAGGAATCGTATCGAAACGTGATCATGTTTTACTGCCTCCTACTTTCACGTTATCTTCCAAACTGCGATTATGTTGTTAATTTTTTCCACTCTTCCACAGGTCCTCAGCTGAGAATCGAGTGTTTTCCTGTACGTTGAGTGCATTAAATCAAAGAAACGCTGGTCAGAAACTCGTAAACGAGTTCCACTATCCGCTTTACAAGCAGATACCATGTCACATGGATATGTCTTTTATTGGGGATTTCATAACGGTTGTCCTCGAGTTGTCCTCGACTGTTGTCAATAGGATGAAAATGTTTCCTATGGAGTGGAGTGATTGAAGCTATTGCATTACGTTAAGAATATTGTAACCGGCTTATTAAAATTGTTTATAGTCCAACCAACTTAGTTTTGGAATGTAGCCAGGTACGAAAGGAGGGGGAAATTGGTAGCTTGAGATGTGAACATTTATCACATAAATCAAGCGCTTTCCAATGAGTGGCGAACGATTTTTGTGCGATGAAAACTGCGGAAGTTCCATTCCCCTAGCAACGGATGGGTTGTACGTGAAAAACACTGAAATTATGACACAAATTTTGCGTCACGGAAATTATTGGTTGACCCCCCCAGAGCAAAGACATATCCATGTCAAAAAAAAATTAAGAGAAAAAAATGTCTTTCTCACCGGCAATGGTCACGCAAGCTGTAGCTCTCATAAATGATGGAAGGTCACTGAGATATGCCGCTCAAATGCTAGGACGGCCTTATGAAACCGTCCGTGCTATTGTAAGACGTTTTCGAGAGACGGGATCGTACTCTAGAAGGCAGGGTTCTAGGCGCCCATGAAAAACAACAGCCGCTCAAGACAGTTACCTACTTGTACAACTTAGCTTTAAGAAATCGACGATTAACTGCTTCACAAGGTCGCAACTGACTTGAAAATGCAACGGGGGTGAATTTAGGTGTTTGGACAGTTTGGAAACAATGGTGGGATCGGTATTTGTCTGCAAGAAGACCCGCCCGCTTTCCAAGTTTAACCCGTTAGCACAGGATGTTGCGCCTTCAGTTAGCTCGAAATCACAGTGCTTGGAAACTTGAAGAGTGGAGGGATTTCATTTTCAGCGATGAGTCTAGGTTCAGCCTGCGGGGATCAGATGGTCGTGAAAGAGAGTGGAAAAGGCCTGGAGAAAGGTTTGTTCCTGACACAATGACTGGAAGCAAGCCCGCTGTCGAAGCATTCGAGCGGCATACCTCAGTGACCTTCCTTCTTTAAAGAGAGCTACAGCTTGCGCGACCATTTCCGGCGGGAAAGACTTTTTTTTCTCTTGAAGTGATTATTTTGGATGGAATGCACTCAGGTACAGAAAAACACTCGCCCCTCAGCTGAGGACTACCGTGCAAGAGATGAACAACATAATCACAGTTTGGAAGATAACGTGAAATTGGGAGACAATGAAACATGATCACGTCTCGACACGATTCCCTATCGTTGAGATATCATAAAAATTTCTTCCGCCCGGCTAGAAAACAACAAACAATGCCTCTGAATGAGTACTGTCTAGAGTCTGTGTGTGTCTGTTGCGTGTCCGTTATTCGCTGCAACAAACTTATTTTCCACAGTTTCCACCAGATTTGGATGAAATTTTCAGGGAATGGCTGTCCCCTACTAGTTTCACGTTCCTGACTCAATAGTTCACACCATTAGCATTATTCTATCTTGCTTTTTCTTTACCAAGTAGGATACACCCCCCCCCCCCCCCCCCCTCAAACATATTCTTGACAAGGTTAATTTTTTGTGATCTGGGGTGCTGAGAATGAAAATTCAACAACCTACCACTAGATGAAGGTTTAGCATACCACCTATGATGAAAGCAATTATCTTCATCTCTATAAACAACTGTGTCAAGAAAAGGGACACCTCCATCATCAGCCTCCATCTCAACAGTGAACTGCAACATAAGGTGATAAGAATTTAATGATGAGAAAATTCATGGTAAATGATTTGGTTCAACAGATAAATGTAAATCATCAACATATTTAGATACGTTAGATACACTTTTATACCTAACTTTTTGTTGTTGTTTTTACTTTGTTAGTTTCTGATTAATGTTTTATACCGTATTATTGTTATCCATTAATAATATTTTAACATTTTATCTATATTTTTATTGTTTACTTATGCTGTTTCAACACATTTTTTATAGCTTGTTTGGTTTGTTTTTTCCTTAGGTGTACCACTGTTATTGCTACATATTAATTTGACAAGTCCGTTATATTCGGACGATTAAATTTTTCCTGGACACACCAGTAAGTTTTTGGTTTAAATTAGTTTTTAACTATTATTTTTTGTTTTCTTCTGTTTAATATAACAATGCCTGTTTTGTCCGTGTAGAAGCCTGAAGATGTCCTCAGTAAGAGGACGAAACGTCGAATAAACAACATGAAATAAATTCATTTTTTTCCCCTGGGCCGCATCCCGACTAATTCCAACGACACAAGTACTTACGGCCGACTAAACTACTAACATCGTTTTCTTAAAGAGGTTTCTAAAATTTTCCGTTTATGGTACTTTTAGCGTTTCAATCAGTAGGCACCTTTCTAAGAAAAACGTTTCATTTACTTCTCAGAAATACTGTAACTTTCGTAACCTTTTGAAACCTGGATGAAACGTTTCATAAACGTTTGGTGCGGTCTGGGAATCTCAGCGTTACTCAACTTGAAAAAAATGCTATTCTTTCGAATAAATTGTTGGATTAAACATAAAAATAGTACAATAAATTTTGGGAGAGCCACTGTATATATACTCTAGGATGTGTTGTTGTGGTTATTCTCCATGTGATGTTTATTAAGAGCCGTTATCATATTCTTCTTCTTTTTCCCTGTTTTCTGTGATTTTAGTTTAGTTTTAGCCTTTAGTTTTTGAGTCCTTTTTATGTGCCAACCGTTGTCACATTCAATTACAACTAGTTCTTGTTTCTGGTATGTATAGAAATGTTTCCATCATAGGTGTTCACGTGGTTTTATTTGAGCAGGCTGGATGTTGTTTTGAATCGTTGTATCTTGTTATTTTTTAGTTATGATATTTAACTCACAATCCATGACCGTGTCCTATATTTTGACACTATAGAAGATTCTTGAGTAAATTGCCTCCATATGGACTTAATTAACTAGTAGAGGTTGGTGTTATTATTTCATTTTATATAGGTCTGATATATATTTTTTCTTTGAGTTCATTTTTTCCTAATTTTACTGTTTTATTATTGTTTCTGTGCTGAGCCTGCAAGTTTCTGTTCTGATTGTTATAGGCCCTGATGATGGTTTTATATAAACCGAAAGCTCGGCGATAAGGATTATATTCGTTTTGGCCCATATCCTGATAATTTTTGACAACATAAAAATAGTACATCAATTTACGAAAATTCTCTCATCCTATTATGCTGCAAGTGGTTTTCCTATGTATGAAGTTCATTGTAATATCACCGTATGTTGTATGCGTGTAGGTAATAAATTAGTTCTCGCCCACTTCAGCGTCCGCTCGACTGGGTTATTATCAATGGGACCGCTCAACTAATGAGAGGGTGGGAAATCAGGCGACTTGATTGGGAAGCTGGCGCTCGCCACTGTCACGCACACCACGCGAAAGGCTTCTGTTAGTACAATGTAGAGAAGTACGTGTGTGTACGACGAAGAGGCGCGTGTAAGTGCACTCGTGTACATAGTATAGTGCAAGTGTGCGTGTATGCCATGTGAATACACTCATTTAGTTCCAGTGTGTGTGTGCATGTAAAGCTGATAGGACTACACAACGGATCGTTAGCGTGTATGGATATAACGAGCCTTCGCGCTCATCACAAATTAGATTCCACTGGCTGAGGTCTATTGCCAACACCTAACTACGCTTCTATGCTACATTTGAAGGCATTGAATTGCGATTTCGACACTCGTATTCAGTTTTGAATCAATACACATTTCTGGGATTGAGAATTGAAGAAGATGATTCACTCGACTACTAGCTGAACCATGTTGATAATCAACAATAGTGACGTCGAGAAGAAATTTATTTGTGTTTCTAACTTCTGCTTCCGAGTCCAACTATTGGTACCGGAAGTATTATTTTCACTTTTGGTAGAAAAAAAAAAACATTTTTTTGTCTCCAAAATCAAAATTTCCACGTTTAGGATAATTCTGAACAGCTTTAGTTCTCTCTCTCTCTCTCACTCTCTCTCTCTCTCTCTCTCTCTCTCTCTCTCTCTCTCTCTCTCTCTCTCTCTCTCTCTCTCTCTCTCTCTCTCTCTCTCTCTCTCTCTCTCTCTCTCTCTCTCTCTCTCTCTCTCTCTCTCTCTCTCTCTCTCTCTCTCTCTCTCTCTCTCTCTCTCTCTCTCTCTCTCTCTCTCTCTCTCTCTCTCTCTGCTGTGTGGTGTGTGTGTGTGTGCGTGTGTAATGTGTGTGTATGTGTGTTGTGTTTGTGTGGGATGTGTGTATGTGTGTTTTGTGTGTTTGTGTGAGATGTGTGTGTGTGTGTGTGTGTGTGTGTGTGTGTGTGTGTGTGTGTGTGTGTGTGTGTGTGTGTGTGTGTTGTGTGTTGTGTGTTGTGTGTATTTGTGTGAGATGTGTGTGTCCGCAAATCCTTGCAGCAAGCTTTTTTTACCGTTATTTTCACAGTTTTTATCCGATGACTGATGAATTTCAGTATCCGTTTTATTTAGAGATACCCATCATGTAGGTCCATTTTGGAAAGCTATCGCTCAGATATTTCTATTGAGCAAATAATAGATAATCTTAAAAATTCTTCTTTTGTCTATACTAAGTGAATGTATGAATGAATTTTATTGCCACGATTCCATTACATAATAGGTAAATTTCGACAACTTATAGTTATAATATAGAACATAATAGTGTCGAATAATTAAAGTATAGAATAGTGTTGTACAAAATATATTGCTACATATTTCTTAGGTTGATACCTCTATAATTTTTATAACATTATACTTAATATTATTTGATAGTGGACGGAACCGCATAGCAAGGCTAGTGTATAATTCCGAACGGTCTTTGAAATTGTGAATAACTTCGCCGTCCGATTTTAGGCGGTGCTCATTCGAATCAGCACGGCCCCAAGTTTGTTGCATAAGTGTCGCCGTTCGTCTCTATACCCGCCTTGATCGTGTTCTAGGCGGTCCTTATCAACGAGAGTTGTTTATTAGGCTGTGCCGGTAACAACAGTTGCCATCAATTCACGGTAAGTAAGAAACGTAGTGTAGTTATTAACATCTTGGAGAGTTATTTCTGAACGAAGAAATTGAAACTGAAGAACTTAGCGGACTTTATATATGATTCCGAACGGTCTTTATACATATTCCTAATCAGCACGGCCCCAAGTTTGTTGTAAAATTGTCGGTAAGTAAGAAACGTAGTGATAGGGTCTTTTCTGATCAGCTGAGTGAGCTAAATTCTTTCCTGTTCACTGTAGGAAGTTGAAATTTGATAGTGAGACTCTCTGGGACATTAAGAGACGAGTGAGGTGATGGGGTCTTTTCTGATCCGTTGAGTGAGCTAAATTCTTCCCAGTTCACTGTAGGAAGTTGAAACTTGATAGATAGACTCTCTGCGACATTAAGAGACGAGTGAAGTGATAGGGTCTTTTCTGATCAGCTGAGTGAGCTAAATTCTTTCCTGTACACTGTAGGAAGTTGAAATTTGATAGTGAGACTCTCTGGGACATTAAGAGACGAGTGAGGTGATGGGGTCTTTTCTGATCCGCTGAGTGAGCTAAATTCTTCCCTGTTCACTGTAGGAAGTTGAAATTTGATAGGTAGACTCTCTGCGACATTAAGAGACGAGTGAAGTGATGGGGTCTTTTCTGATCAGCTGAGTGAGCTAAATTCTTTCCTGTTCACTGTAGGAGGTTGAAATTTGATAGGGAGACTCAAAATTAATCCAGACACAGAACAAGCACGAGCTTCGCTGGAGTGGTACCCGACAAATCAGGACGAAGACAGCTGTAGCAACTCCTACACACAACTCAACACCAGTTCGACATCTACGAGTACTACCGATCAAGATACAATCAACGACATAAAGAAGGAGATAGAAGACACGGACGCGCAGATTCTCAAAGAAACAAAGAAGACTCGAGATAGAATTACATCATCATCTCACCATGCCCAAATTCTGAATTCCCCGATTCAACTTTTTGTATAGTCTCATTGTGGCGAGGACCACCTCAACTGGAGATATTTATTTATTACATCACTTATATTTTGATCGGTATTTCCTCTTTTTAATCATTCAATAACATCGCCTTAGCTTTGCACCAGGTAAAATAGCGCCGCAAATAGGTAGGACTTTTATCGTTAGTATAATGTGCTGAGTTCCTGTTAGGTACTACTGTTATACGGACTATATTAGGGCTTTCCAAGCCCTAACAGGCCTCTAGTAATTGATAAATGCTTAGAACATGACATTTTATAAATAATCCATAGGGTAAGTACGTGGTAATTTATAAGCTACTTTTAGTATTATTTTTCGCATAATATATAGTGGATTAATGACAGATCTAAATGTGCCAGCCCAAGTCATGATACCAAATTGCAGAACAGACTGCACTATGGCCATGTAGACCACTCTTTTTAGTCTATCTGACAGGAACCACAAGTTATACATGTAGTAATACACTTATTTCCTTAGCTTATTAGTAATGTTTTTGTCATGAGTTTTCCATGTTAACCTACTGTCAATGATGATATATATATATTTGGGAGGTTGAATGACCAGTCTAGTCTTGAGTTTTTTAAGGTGTTTAATCACAACGTTTCAACCCAGGAGCTGGGTCCTATTCATGTGAATGCTAGAAAGAAATTGGCAAGGAATCAGTATTTTCTAATTGGTAGGTAATAATAACTAGTTCTACATACATATTATAAGGGTGAAATTTCTTACATTGATGTGCTGGATCTTCCAAGTCAGATGTAAAGACTTTTGAGAAGTAACATACGTGTTGTTGGTGAAGCCAGTTGACATACAATGCAGATTGACAGATCAAGATGGCGGACATGCCTTATCTTGTCATTATAACTAGGTATTTATTTAACTGTTAGTTTTGTTACAATATCTGAACTAAAATAAATGTAGACAATTTGATTTTATGATATGAATAATGTGTAGTAATATACCTTAGATGTTAGATTAAACAAAATATTATATATATTTTATGAAGGCATTGATTGAACATTGTTGAATGAGCAGCATGGATGTTATTGATAGGGTGGATACTATATTACATGGATGATACTAATTACATAAAATATGTTGATGTGTTGGGGATTATGTGTAAAAATGCATGTTATTTGTCAGCTTTGGTTAAGAAATAAAGATACATACATTTGATGATGACATTAAACATTGAAACAATTCGGGTTTATGATGCTAGTGCCTAAACTCTAAACACGAAAAAAGAAAAATTGTGTGTAGGGCATTTAATTTTAGGCAGATTAAATTTATTGATTTATTTCAAGAGACTGTGGTTGATGAAAGACCTTTTAGATTCGTTTTGTGGTTCAAACATTTATCCTCATTTTTAATAATCTGAGCAATTTCTTTAAATTTTCTTTTTTCGTTTTTAGAGTTCCCTCCAAATATTATAGCATCCACCCAATCAATAATATCTGTGCTACTTTGAAATTTAACAATGTCTAGTGTCATCATAAACCCGAATTGTTTCAATGTTTAATGTCATCATCAAATGTATGTATCTTTATTTCTTAACCAAAGCTGACAAATAACATGCATTTTTACACATAATCCCTAACACATCAACATATTTTATGTAATTAGTATCATCCATGTAATATAGTATCCACCCTATCAATAACATCCATGCTGCTCATTCAACAATGTTCAATCAATGCCTTCATAAACTATATATATAATTTTGTTTAATCTAACATCTATGGTATATTACTACACATTATTCATATCATAAAATCAAATGGTCTACAGTTATTTTAGTTAAGATATTATAACAAAACTAATAGTTAAATAAATACCTAGTTATAATGACAAGATAAGGCATGTCCGCCATCTTGATCTGTCAATCTCTATTGTATGTCAACTGGCTTCACCAACAAAACATATGTTATTTCTCAAAACTCTTTACATCTGACTTGGAAGATCCAGCACATCAATGTAAGAAATTTCACCCTTATAATATGTATGTAGAACTAGTTATTATTACCTACCAATTAGAAAATACTGATTCCTTGCCAATTTCTTTCTAGCATTCACATGAATAGGAACCAGTTCCTGGGTTGAAACGTTGTGATTAAACACCTTAAAAAACTCAAGACTATAACCTCCCGAATATAGATATATATCACTAGTCAACCAAAAACCAATATGTATATATATATATATATATATATATATATATATATATATATATATATATATATATATATATATATATTTATATATATATATGTAATTATTATTATTTTTATCCTTTGAGTTGCTGGGAAAGTGAATTCGAAGTCATTAGCGAGGCCTTTTTTGTCTCTGTTCCTTCCTTCATCACCTCTGCACCATTTGGTCTTGATTCTCAGCCAAGTGCGATGGGTGGTGGTGAGGGGGTGAGGGGGGCACTATCGCATAGCGGTCCATTTCACCAAGGAGCCCCCCCCCCCCCTCCCAACAATTCTATCACCACTACAGCTATCCCTCCCCAACGACCACACAGCTCAGAACTACGTGGGAAGGATTCTCCCTCAATTCCCCTCCATTCCCCTCACATCTACCTCAATTCCTCCCCCCGTCCCCACCGACCCTCATCTCATCCTGCTCCAGTTTTATCTTCCTGTTAGGGCAACCCTTTTTTTTCCCTCCTAACTTTTCCTTTTCCTCCCGCTATCTTTATCGTGCGGGTCGTTGAAGGTGTGGGACGACCCAGAGCGGAGACGGCGAGCGAGACGGAGGAGCGAGAGGAGGCGAGCTAATCACTTCCTTCCCCCTTTCCTGGTCCCCTTCATCACACGCCACTGTCACAGCCTCCCACAATGAGATCTCCATCTCCGATATCACCCCTTCTCCATCCCTCAATTTCACCCCCTCCCTCACCACCAATCGACTGATATCTCCCGCCTCCTCCGCCAATCCTCAATTTCACCACCCCCCACCCCCTTCCCATCCCATTCATCTGATATCACATCCGCCGATATCTTCATCCCCGCCTCACTCGGTTCCTCCATGTGTGATTTCCTCATTCCACCCCCACCAACTATGCGTTCCATTAGAGTTTCACGTCCAATCTCTATGAAACTCTGTGGTATCTAATTGGCTAAGTTGGAATAAGGAGCCACTTCCTCTATTATGCCGTACTATGAATAGATCCCGTATCTGACCAAACCTACTTGTACGATACGGACTGCCTATTTAAATTGAAATGTAAAAAAAAGGAGCAATGATGGAACAGTGGAAAAAATATTTTATTAAAGTTGAAAATGGAAGGAATGGATGGCTTGAAAAGAACTCACCAGCCAGTTTATCGACGTCGATGTACGGGGCCCCGTTGTCCCCGTCGCACAGTGGGACAAAATGCGATTCTGACTGGACAAAAATATTTTATTGGCTATTCTAATAGGAAATTCCACACTGATTCCGAATATACCATCTATTCCTATACCTAAAATAGCTCTTTAATGGATATTTCTTTAAAAAAACCTCGAAAAAACACGTTTTTTGAAATATTTTCCCATTTTTCATCCTTAAGATGTACTGGAAACGTTTTTTTCTCGATGGAAAAGTTATAGAGAATTAAATTCTGCGTCAATTCGTCACCAAGGAAAGTAAAACTTGTGGTAAAATAAGGAAGTTATCGAATTTCAAAGTTTTCCAAGACCGGAAAATACCATTTATTGCCGTATTAGAGGTGAAACTTGATATTCAATCGACTTCCACAAAGAAGAAAAGTTGTAAACCATCAAATTCTGCAGAAATTGACTACCAACTTTTTCGAAAAACACCAATAATTCAGAGAGTTATGATGTTTCAAAGTTTTTGACAACTCCTATTTTCCAATTTTTCACTATGCTGATTCCCAGGAACCTATCATCACCTCACCATTCCCTCATATATGCGTTCAACAACTATTATGGTACACCGTGAAACCAATTCCAACTGCAAATATTTGCAAGTAATCACAATACCCTCGTCAACGTTGTGAAAGTGTGCCAAAACTCTGGTATAATTTGGATTTTAAATGACAAAATGTTGCTTCCAAGTCTACCAAGGTAGCGGAAGCACTGTTTTCACTTTTCCAAAATCAAAATTTCCACTCGCATTTCACGTTTTGGACCTTCCTGGTCATTTTTGGTTCCGTGTCTGTCTGTCTGTGTCCGCAAATCCTTGTAACGCGAGAAAATCCGAAACTATTGGACCGATTTTTATGAAATTTATAGGAGGTACGTAGGTAGGAATAGGTATATACGAATATAGGGATATGTTTTATCCATTACAACATAACTATACATTGTGCGTATTGGATACGAGGAACCTATTACCCACACCCACTTGGCAGACGTATTTTCATGCTCACGTTTGGGTTCCCATGACTTTGAAGAAATTATACCAGAGTTTTGGCACACTTTCACAACGTTGACGAGGGTATTGTGATTACTTGCAAATATTTGCAGTTGGAATTGGTTTCACGGTGTACCATAATAGTTGTTGAACGCATATATGAGGGAATGGTGAGGTGATGATAGGTTCCTGGGAATCAGCATAGTGAAAAATTGGAAAATAGGAGTTGTCAAAAACTTTGAAACATCATAACTCTCTGAATTATTGGTGTTTTTCGAAAAAGTTGGTAGTCAATTTCTGCAGAATTTGATGGTTTACAACTTTTCTTCTTTGTGGAAGTCGATTGAATATCAAGTTTCACCTCTAATACGGCAATAAATGATATTTTCCGGTCGTGAAAAACTTTGAAATTCGATAACTTCCTTATTTTACCAAAAGTTTTACTTTCCTTGGTGACGAATCGACGCAGGCTTTAATTCTCTATAACTTTCCCATTGAGCAAAGAACGTTTCCAGTACATCTTAAGGATGAAAAATGGAAAAATATTTCAAAAAACGTGTTTTTTCGAGGTTTTTTCAAGAAACATCCATTAAAGAGCTATTTTAGGTATAGGAACATATGGTATATTCGGAACCAGCGTAAAATTTCCTATAAGAATAGCCAATAAAATATTTTTGTCCAGTCAGAATCGCATTCCGTCCCACTGTCCGTCGTTTGCAGGAAGATCATCCACTCGCGAATTGACGTAATGAACGAGTGGGAGTACTGATGTAAAATAAAAAGGAATATTGGTTTTATGCGCTGAAATAGCAGGAGGGTGTTGCGGCCAAGAGGAATGGCAACGGACTGGTTGATCTGATAAAGGTAGGAGTAGAGACAGATAGATAGAAAGACATGAAAGGACATACTATACTACCTATCTTTCCACCACTTCCCAACACTACTTTTGGGAAAATGCGTCTCCAGGATTTTCAGTCGAAATTCCCTAATACGTACGTTCTGATACGATCATTCCTGATACGAAATTTCTCGTACGTTGTCTCGAGATCTAAAATAGGGATGGGCATCAGCTAACAATTAATCGATTATTGGAATCGACGATTATTTCAACCAGGTTAATCGATTAACCGATTAATCGGGGCCTAAGTAATCGATTAATCGATTAATTTGGAAAAGGCTTAGAAAAGAGAGGGTACATTGAAAACATCGAATTTTTAATATTATAATGTATTTTAATATTCCCACATATTTTAATTTTCACTCCACAATGCATGCACTCCACTTGCACTTTGCATGACTTTCCACTTTCTCAAAATGTTCCCAAACCGCACTTTTTGGTGGCATCTTGATCGAAGCTCAAGTTCCGTGTCAACAAACGAACGATAACTGAAAAAAGGTGTTTCTGATAATGATAGCCGTAGATATGTGATTAGACCGATAAGTGATAACAATAACGTGAGGCGAGGTGTTGTCCACTGGGTATTGTTCCGCGATAGACTTGATTCTGAAATCTCAATTCGTTTGAAACTAATCGATTATCCAATTAATTATTCTACAAGTAATCGATTAAATAATAATCAGTTATTTGAACAGTTAATCGATTATTTCGATTAATCGATGCCCATCCCTAATCTAAAAGCACTCGTTCCAAAGGCTATTTCTTGATGAATCACGACTGGAAAAACATTATTTTGTTCAGAAAATTTCAAACAAATTTTATCCTTTCAACACTTGAACTTGTTGGTTCTCATTTAAATCAAATGAAAAGTTACCCATTTTATTCCAAAAGCTTCCGAGACCTCGATTTGTTATTATTTCAACTCTTACAATTGATCCTTGAGGATGATCGAGAGTAGTGCTGAAATCACGGTCACATATCCAGTAGTTTTGGAGACAACAAATATTTTAAAATGCAAATTTAGCTGATCGAAACTCTGCCGCTCTAATTCTTCAATATTTCTTTCTTAAAAATGTGTTTCCGTATCGTTTTTTCCTATGCAGAATACCGTGGTGTAATCAAAATTATACCAAGATTAACCAGAAAGAGATTCTTCACTATCAAAGGTAGTTTTGTGATTTTGCGAGAATCCGAAAAAATTTCATCTTCCAAAATCAAAATTTCCACCTACTTTTTGTGTTTTAAAGTTTGATGATCGATTTTAGCTCCGTCCATTTTGGTGTCTGTTTCAGCCGACTTTGAGAAAATGTACGGGTTCGCTCGTAGATGGGCTTCTATAACTTTCGTTGCCATTGAAATAAAAGTAGTTTGTACGCATGCGCAAAAGTTAATTTCTTATAATGTCCATTTCTCATCAATCTGTTCCGTTTTCATTCAATTTGGGGTCGTAGTTGGTTGTATCTTCCCGAGAGATGCGTTATCAATTGAATCACAATTATTGTTTGAATAATAACTATTCCGGATTCGCAAAAATAAAATTGGTTGACACAGGCAGAACTCCAAGACTAGTTGACCGATTTTGATTAAATGTATAGGGTATCTGCGTACCAACATTCTGATAATGTCCTATCAATACCATCACCCAATATATACATATATATATATTGAACACCGTTGGATTATTGATCATTTCAGCGCATGCACAAACATGAATTA
Source organism: Adelphocoris suturalis (assembly GCA_030762985.1). Classification (NCBI taxonomy): domain Eukaryota; kingdom Metazoa; phylum Arthropoda; class Insecta; order Hemiptera; family Miridae; genus Adelphocoris; species Adelphocoris suturalis. Next base: position 117,304,727 of record CM061042.1, read on the forward strand.
TAGCTTTATTTTGCATACCTATTACCATGACTACACAAATATACTGTTCTATTTCGCATTAAATCATTTATACTCTTACATTGTTCTTCAACTAGATAATTCTATACACCCGTGTTACATTAAGTTAGGAAGCTCTCCTTCCCCCGAATCGGCAGAGTTTTTTGTACATATATTTGATGATTGTAGGGCATACAAAATTTATGAAATTTGGTTCTGAGAAAAAATTATAGGTATGTATTTGACGATAATTTATAACTAAAAAAGGATTAGTAACAAAGCTACCACATAAAGAACATGAAATGAATTAAATTTTAAATTAATTAAAATTATTAGTTTAAGGAAATATTAAGCAGTAAAATATTAAAGCCTCGTTGAAGGCATATTTTCTCCGTGAGTTATAAAATACGAGGGTGAGCCATCCTTCATGAAGTTATGAAGTTATGATTGCTTCGTTATGAAGTTTGAATGAAAAGAATAGCTTACTTTTCAATAATTCTTAAAAGTTCACAAGAAATTATCTACTTAGAATGTGAGTTCACGATCCGAAGTTTCCAAACAAAAATAATAATTATTGAAAATAAAGTTTAATTTTTTTCACTCCACCTCCTTTCGAAAGTTTATTTTTCACTCTTTCTAAACAATTCTATATAACCTTAATGCTATCAGTACCAGTACACTCTCGCCGAGGTGGCTCGTTATTGAGGCTAAACGAGACGAGGGACCACGAGGACAGTAGACGAGTGGACCAAGCTCTCGCTTCTGGTGGTCGATTGGGTACCAACACTACAGTGGATAAATATGGATGTATATGGAAATGATGTGTTAATATACTGCGTATACATACTATAAGCATGTTCATCTCCAAATAAAGTGCAGAAGCCATGGAAAAACAGAAATTGCATGATGCAAGCCCTATCAGTTCCGAAGCATATGCCATATTCCACTTAGTAGTACTTCAGAAATTGGGGAACAACTTCAGCACTCTATCCTATTTCCGCCAAGAATAAAACAAGTAATTACCTACACACTAAAGTCTAAAAATAAATGAGAGGTTGTTGAGTGGGAAAACAGTCAAAACTACTAAAATTGACAGTAATGCGTTTTAATAACTATCTAATAGAGGAAAGTAATAGAAATTACTTAATCCACTAAGTAACTAATAATCTACTAACTTAATCTAATAATTACCCCAGTCCATGCCAATATGATCAGAAGAAGAAGAAACTAATCAATAATAGATATCAGAGGACTATTGTCCTAGGAATTCCGCAGATTAGTTTTCTAATTGGTTTGTTCATGTTTAGACAAAGATCAAACCAGGGAGACTTACCCGCTCCCCACCATATATATATATATATATATATATATATATATATATATATATATATATATATATATATATATATATATATATATATATATATATATATAAACAGGGTGTCTCGACTTAAGTAGGTAAGACTTCAGCGATCAATTATACAAGTAATTTGAAACAAAAAGTGCCTTATGGACATTTTCTTTTAGAGGCATTGCTTCCGAGTCATTTCTTTTTAACGATTTTTTTCGTGTTTTCGAGCTTTCATTACAAAAACAGCTCTAACTCCCTTATTTTTCGGGTTTTCTCAAATCTAAGGATACCGTTGGAAAGAGTGTTAAATTTTCTATCTTTCTAATGTTATTCCATTTTTTTTTATTATTTCTAATTAGTGAAAAAAATGGCCAAAGTTTAACATTTGAAAAAAAAAATTTAAAAATAGTCGATTTTTCTTCGTTTTTCTGCTTCTCAGTGTGGAAGTTTTTCAGCAAGCGCTCTTTGGGAAAAAATTTCCTAATCTGTCAGCTTCCCAACGGTTTACTAAAAAAAAAATTTAATAATAATAATTACTTCTTTAAAAAAACAACAAAACAGATTTCAAAGTGTCTCCTTCCTTCCTGTATGCAGAATGCACATACCTTACGTAACGTCACACGATCCGCGAGGAAGAGATGCCACCAACGCATACAGGAAGGAGGGAAGCACTTTGAGAACCTGCTTTGATTTATTTATTTTTTTTTTTTTAAAGAAGTAATTATTATTTTTTTATAACACGAGCGATCTCTGATACACAACAGCATTTTCATTGCCAACCCACCCCGTATTATTAGGTACCTACTCAAATGAAAGATAAGTATCCGAGGAATAATTTTGAAGCACAATTGACTGAGGTAGCCGATCGTATTATCGTATTTTTCTGCCTGCCCCTCCGATAATTATCTAATTTTGCTCAAGTAGATGAGGCAGGTGGAAGATGAGTTAGGTAGAGACACTATTATTTTTTTGGTTTATTATCATCAAATACAGCTGTGCATAATGAAATTAAAAAAAAAAAAAAAAAAAAAAAAAAAAAACGTCGATTTTGACCGACAAAATCACGTTTTTTGTCATTCAAACGCTATTTTCTCCCAAAACTTCCCTATAAAAAATTTTTTTTTGGTAAACCGTTGGAAAGCTGACAGGTTGAGGAAGTTTTTCCCGGAAAGCGCTTGTTGAAAAACTTCCATACTGAGGAGCAGAAAAACGAAGAAAAATCGACAATTTTTACATTTTTTTCAAATGTTAAACTTTGGCCATTTTTTTCACTAACTAGAACTAATCAAAAAAATTGAAATTTACATCAGAATGATAGGAAATTTAACGCTCTTTCCAACGGTATCCTTAGATTTGAGAAAACTTGACAAATTGAGGAGTTATAGCTGTTTTTGTGGTGTAAGGTTGAAAACACGAAAAAAATATTAAAAAAGAAATAACTCGGAAACGAAGCCTCTAAAAGAAAAAGTCTACAAGGCACTTTTCGTTGCATATTACTTGTAGAATTGATCACTGAAGTCTTACCTACTTAAGTCGAGACACCCTGTATATAATCGAGGTGGTTTTCTTGAGGATCAGTCATAAGTCATTTGATTTGCCAAATTTTCGGCAAAGTTTATTACCATTCTCAAGGCCTAGGTAGAATCATCATCATTAGATTAGGATTTCAGGATTTTATCTATGGTTATGATATTATATTGAACGGTTCTTAAATTAGAAATATTATTTATGTTACTTATATGGAGTAGTAGGTATACAGTTCAGTTTTTTCACAAGTAGCACAAACGTATTGGAAATTTGGACAGATTTGTAGATTATAAATGCTGTATTGTTAGCTCGAGAGCTTTCTACATACTGACTATTGGCTCTAGAATTTCTTCGTGTTGGCGACATAGGTACCTGGTTGTGAGAGCGTAGGTAGGTTTGCTGTGGCGTGGTAGGAGTTATGTACAATGGAAGGAATATGAGATTACTTTCGTGAAGGGTCGGTTGTAATGGAAAGTTTTGGCGGTATTTTTTGTATGAGGTTTGAGTAAGTTTTATTTAAGTTGTCAACGTCGGTTTTCTTATTGACGGCTCGGTCTTTATTTCTTTCAATATGTATCATTTCTTTGAGTTCTAGTTTGTAGTAGTTTTTTTCATAGCATAGGATTTCTGTTTTTTCTAATTGAAATTGATGGCCAGTTTGGTGGAAGTGAGAAGTTAACGCGGACGGATCAGTTTTATTAGGGTTGTTAGGGATTGAGGTGCCGCTATATGATTGTTGGAGTATGTCCTGGCTTTCAGGTATTGTGTTGAATGGCCTATGTAGACTTTTCCGCATGATTCTTCACATGGTACTGAATAGATGAAATTTGATTTGAGAGAATTAGGTTTGAAATAGATAAAATCCTGAAATCCTAATCTAATGATGTATTCTCCCTAGGCCTTGAGAATGGTGATAAACGTCACCGAAAATTTGGCAAATCAAATGACTTATGACTGATCCTCAAGAAAACCAACCCTATTACATATATACCAGTCAATAACTTCACACTTCATATATTATATATATACTCGGCCCTTCGGGCCTCGCAAGGGGCTCCGCCCCTTGACCCCGCCAGGGGGGCTTCGCCCCCCTGGACCCCCCTAATCTATACTCGGCGCTTCGCGCCTCGCCGGATCTTTTCTCTTTTCTACTGCGTAGAAAACGAGGATAATTTGCTATGCAATTCTTAGCCTGAAAAAATTTGTATATAAAAAAATGTTCAATCCTGGCTGGGATTCGAACCCACGATGCGAAAAAAATTGATATAAAAAAATTTGGAAAAAAAAATTTTTTTTTTCAAGCCTGGCTGGGATTCGAACCCACGACCTCGCGCTTTGCGTCTCGGACGTTACAAGCTTCGCGTCACGGACGTTACACAAAAAATTGGGACGTTACATTTTAAATGAGGATGTTACAAAAAAAAATATTGGGGGTCGGCCTAATAATTGCATAGCAATTAATATTAATTGCTATGCAATTCTTAGGCCGACCCCCAATAATTTTTTTTGTAACGTCCGGGACGAATTTAAAGGTGATTTTCACGTACAACCAAGTAGTTGAGTAGTTGCTATAGATCACAATTTGTGTCACAATTTCAGTGTTTTTCACGTACAACCCAGCCGTTGCTAGGGGAATGGAACTTCCGCAGTTTTCATCTCACAAAAATCGTTCGCCACTCGTTGGAAAGCGCTTGATTTATGTGATAAATGCTCACATCTCAAGCTACCAATTTCCCTATCCTTACGTACCTGGCTACATTCCAAAACTAAGTTGATTCAGGCTAAGAATTGCATAGCAAATTATCCTCGTTCTCTACGCAGTAGAAAAGAGAAAAGATCCGGGGAGGAGCGAAGCGCCGAGTATAGATTAGGGGGGTCCAGGGGAGCGAAGCCCCCCTGCAAGGCTATATATATATATATATATACAATACTCGGCGCTTCGCGCATCGCCGGGGGGCCTCGCCCCCCTGGACCCCCCGGATCTTTTCTCTTTTCTACTGCGTAGAAAACAAGGATGATTTGCTATTCAATTTATTAATTGCATATTATCAATGCTAGCGACGATTAATTAATTAATGGATATAAAACAATAAATTACATAAAAAATGGATATAAAAAAATTTGGATATAAAAAGATTTTCAAGCCTGGCTGGGATTCGAACTCACGATGCGCATGAACGTGCTGCTTGGAGGTGCTGTATTTTCGTCACGGACGTTACATAAAAAATTTTTGGGGGTCGGCCTAAGAATTGCATAGCAATTAATATACTAATCATTGTAGACGTTTACCTACCACGCTGGATGCTGAAGATGTAGTTTTTGAAAAATGTATGGGGACTTTTTCAACCTGAAAGACATTAGTAAAAAAAAAGTCCACATAAATTATTTTTAAAAAAATACATCTTCTGCATCCAGCGTAGTAGGTAAACGTCTACGATAACTAATATATATGAGAGGTAAGTCTCCCTGGTTCGCTCTCTGTCTAAACTTGAACAAACCAATCAGAAAACTACTCTGCGGAATTCCTAAGACAATAGTTCTCTGATCATCTACTATAGCTTAGTTTCTTCATCTTCTGATCATCGTGGCATGGACTGGAGTGTTTCCCCCACGTCATCTTGCCCTTATACAAACGAACCTTTATAAAAATTTCTTTCTAAGAGCATCTAAAGTTGCTAGGGAACCGGGTATAATTGTAATAGTAATCGTTTTTTAGTGATTACCTACATTCTCCAATTGAAGGTGTTAGGTACTGAAGTTAGAAGTGTAAAATTACTAGTTTTGATTGTATACATACCACGAACTTCAGCGTCCTCTGTAATTCATAGAGGGGCTCTGCCCACCCTGCCTCTCCTCAAACTACGCCACTGCCTACAGCAGGCACCACTAACCCACTTTCTGTCTTGAGCTCCGGCAATCAAAACACCACCTGTCCCCCATAATTTACAAAAGGTTTTCATTATTATTTTCAATTATACTCCAACAACATCAGTTGCTCGAAGAAAGAAGGCCCAAGAAAAACCCACTTTTTTCCGTAACCGTAGCAGATGTGACGTCTTGATTATCCTTAATGCTCGTTTCATGGTTTTTAATTAAGGCGGAAACTGCAGAGATTGGAAAACGGTCTTTTGGCCTGGAGAGTTTTTTCTTCTTCCCTTTTTTCGTCTGAATAAAAATATATATTCTTTTGTGAGCTAAAAAGGGGAGGGAGACAACTATTGGGTAAACTTTTCTTTTCATTGTGGAAGTTGAGCCTTTTCATCAGGATCTCTATAAATATATCTGTCTCTCCGTGTCTTTTTCGACCTCCTCTTTCCTAACTCGGGAACAATGGTAGTTATTGTTCGGGAATTTTTGTGTTCTGTGGAACTGACTTCAACACGAATTACGACCTGGCCATCGTTGCGGACGTCGTGAAACTGGCTGTTTACTTGTAGCGAATTTAATTCGTCGGGAAAATCTTTTTGAATGAACAGCGGTGTAAATTATCCAACTGTCCACAATACCACTATTTTCAGATGGCTGAGCTAACTCGCTTATAAAAACTCAACTCATAAAAGCCCGTCAATAATAAAACAAGATTTGTGGTTCGGTCAAAAACGGATTATGTTTCATACCTATAAAATTCCAGCTTCATAGGTTGAATAGCAATGAAATTCACACCGGAGCTCACTCAAATGATGATAGCAACTTCAATAATTTCAAATTATGTAATCATTTTATTAACTAACCACGCATCCCATTTATTACCATGACAAAATATGAGCATAGAATTTACCTAAATCTGCTCATCTGTATAATGCCCTACATGTCATTCGTCTCTTGATGTCCCAGAGAGGCTCCCAGTCAAGTTTCAACATCCTACAGCGAAAAGGAGAGATTTTAGCTCACCCAGCAGATCGGGAAAAAGCCCATAATTTCAGTAATCTATTGTTGTCCAAACAGAGGCTCTCTGTCAAATTTCAGCGTCCTTCAGTGAAAAGGAGAGAATTTAGCTCACAGCTGATTAGGGAAGAGCCCATGATTTAATTTGTCTTTTGATGTCCCAGAGTGGTTCCCTGTAAAATTTCAACAACCTTCAGTGAAAAGGAGAAAATTTAGCTCACTCAGCTAATCAGGAAAGATCCCTTAATTGCATTCTACACTTGATGTCCCAGAGAGGCTCCCCGTCCAAATTCAACATCCTACATCGAAAAGGAGAGATTTTAGCTCACTCAAATTTACCTACATAAGAGAGATCCCTCCGAGAATCTATTCCAGTTGGCCTTCTTCTCGTTAAAGCGCCGTGTGGCAACTGCAATATCTCTTGCTTTAGTCTCAAGGGGTCGCCAACTACCATCCTTATAGCGGTATGCTAGCTGGAGAAATCCAACCCAGCAATTCCCATCCTCAGACATCGTCAGCAAGGCATGGGGTCACGAGGGTAACATCGACGTTCGACATCCCTCCCGCAGCACCCCTGAATGTGGGAATATCCCCAGGGAAATTCAAGATGCAAATTATTCCAACACCAAGTCTTCTAAAATAGCCCCCCTCTCCCTGGGCCTTCGATTGGTGCCATCTGGCCCCTGGAGATCAAAGAGATGGCGGTGCCACCATCTTGACCTAGCGTTAGAGTCCATTCCTACTAGTATTCTGTTTCCTCTCAGTGATTGCATTATACTACCCAAACTCACCATATACGGTTTGATATCACAGCTATATTTACACTACATGCTTACGATGTACAGCTGCGGCATCCCCGGACGGTCTACGCAGATCACCACTGTGTGACCATCACTTCAGGAGCTAAGGAGGACCACAAGGAGCTCCGGATCGGCCACGACTACAGCAAACAGAGGTGGTCCGTCGCCTCTCCCGGTGAATACCCCAGCTGATCACAGACCAGCAAATTTACCTACAGCCAAAAGGTAATTATTTGATAGTCTCTCATGTACATGTTATCAACTACCCACATGTTACTATCATGCGAAAAATGCTGTCTTGCGGTCCTGCGAAAATTCAAATCACGGGCCATCCTAAAGACATGAATGTCAACAAGTAAAACTTAGTTCAGGTAATCAATTGGCTTGCACCACTACACAGTGGGCCAAAATTTCGGAAAACAGATCAAAACTCTATTTAGTACATTTCCACTCTGGTGATTACTAATACGTTGCTTTTTAGGTAATAGGATAGGTAGGATAGGTAATTTTATTTAAGAAAAATTTCTCATACAATCATGCTGCATAACTAGAACTTTTAAATGTATTTCATACAAATTTAGTGGAAGTGATGAATATTTATCCATCTCTCCTACTAATTCTGTATGAAATATATATTATTTTCGAAAAATAATAATTTCTTCAGTCGCCAAATTTTTGAGTTTCAAGATTTCAAAAAGCTATAGAACTTTTGTTTCATTCTAGTTACTTGCTAATGCCAACGTAAAATATGTTTTCGCGATGTATAGAAACAGACTTCTTATTTAGCTGCAGGAACGTGTAGGTCTGTACACTAGCGGTTTGGAGTTTGATCGTAAGGAATCAGCTATTTTCACTGGTATCATACATGGGATTAACACTATTGGTTCCAAATCTTCTTTCCAAATCTACTACTATTTCCAAAAAAAGTTCCTCATAGTTTGCTGCAGCAATCAGAGAACATCGACGGATACTTGGAGCTAACTGACCCAATGGCCAGGTCTCAATTCGAACGATTAAGTACCACCTCATCAGGACTGCAATGCCATCCGTGGATGCAATAATTAGAGATGCATCAGGGTCTCACAAGTTAAATGACTAAATTACTTTCTTTCTACATTCTGTGAACAAGATTTCATCGAAATATCTGATTCGGTACGAGTGCATTATTCGAATGAAATTTCACACAGATAGAAGTTATAATGCATTATAGGGCTTGAATGGTCGATTATACAGACAATCGAAAGATGCGGTTATGTATCGATTACGTATCAAAAGTAAAAACACTGCAAATTATTTCACAAAGGTTTATTATTTTTTCAATTGAGTTTGATCGTAGTTTTAGTTGGCTTGCGTACGTCATAAGGCCCGTCCAGACTCCTCGGCGTGTCCTATTTTGAGTTGCCACAACCTATACTTCTGTAATTATATACGCATGTTTATATTTCTCGATTTGAGCTATCTATTCAAATAGTTATTGCCTTAATAATATCATTATCTAAGTACGTACGAAAAGTCAAGAGAATATGTTATTAAATATGCGTAGGAAAAGCATTGGTATTAACACACAAATATGACCTAGAAAAAAACATATATTCATGCCTCGAAGGAACGCTCTACCCACCTCGTGGTGCCGCGGTGTATTATATGGGTATAACACGTAAAAGTAATAATAATAAATATCCATTCTCCAGCCACCACAAGGTGCCGCGGCGCCTCCTCTCACTCCACCCCCCGCTCGCCACCCACCATGACCCCCTGCTAAGCGTGCCAGGCGTGCGTCTAACACATCTAAACTCAAAGCCTTGAAAAAGACACTTTTTCGCCCGTTTTAGGCCCATAGCATCGATGCGAGTAAAGCGATCGGGATGGTTAAACGTTAGGATCAACTAGACCCCAAATGGAGTCTATGTGCGAAAGAACGGGTTTTTTAAGTAAATTCTTAGGCCTTTTATGGCCCGGACGGCGGACGGCGAACGGCGAACGGCGGACGGCGGACGGCGGAGGCGGACGGACATTTCAAATTTGGATTCTGCGCACCTTGAAACGTAAAGTGACAAGGTTTGAGGGGGGTTATAAAAATGTTTTGCTACACGATCACATAGACTTATTATTGGAAATAATAAACCAAAAAGTAGAAAATGTAGAAAAGTGCTGGGAAACGGAGGAATCGAATGTGTACGAATCAAAACATAATTGCGTCTTTCGATAGGGTTATATACTTATGAAACTAATGAACTAAATTTTGGTACCTGCGTTTCATTAATCAGCGACTTCCAAACATTGAGTTCTACTAACATTCAAAGTTTGGAGCTGTTTGTATACAAAGAGAGACATGTAGGAGGAGATAGAGAAATGTAGTTTTACAACGTGCTGCAGTTCACATTACGGCTGCCATTTCAAAGCGGAGAACGCAGGCTCCGGCACGATGATATTCCAAGGCGAGGAAAGTTGTGCGCTCACCCAACAATGGCAACTGCTTCGCAGAGAGTTTGCAAATGCAAATGATCTTGCGGGAAACGGGAAAATGAGCGAACAAGCCACTGTAAAAGCCCCCCCTTCAGGGTCTTATCATTAGAAATTTTATGGGGGCGGGGGAGGTCTCTCCTCGGGTGTCAGGAGAAACTTTTCGACTCTTGTCTAGTTTCAAAAGGGAGAGAGAATGTTGATATTAGGAGTTGGGAGAACTGTATGTACTTCCTTCGTCGGGGAGATCGGAAGGGCAAAGTCCAAGTCGGAAAACCAGACTTTGGTTTTAGCCGTGAACAAGCGTGGAAACCCAAACAGGGGAACAAGAGGCGCAAATAGGTCAGGGGAGATGAGACCCCTCGGGAGCTGAGCCTTTGAATAGGACCAGCATTAAATAGGATTAGAGGGAATGTTCTGTTCAACGTTAACTCCACTATACTCTATAATTTAGAATAGAATGGAATTAAGTTTATTTTTAAACCAATTTCATATATATAGGACATAATAATTCGCAATATGATCCTTCCCGAATTCTATAGGTCTAAATCATTATGGCATCAACTCTTTCGTGCGAATGCAATCGTTTGTTAACGGCGTCTATTCATCTGTTGATGGAGGTTTGATCCGCTTGACACGATAAAGAACAGATTGACGCAGCTTTCAGGATTTCGCGTCCAGCCGATTCCCATTCAAATTCTTTCCTGTTTAATTTGAATGTATTTTCATGAATGTTAATTATTTATTACTGACGAATCTCCTACTATTCTATGTTATTTTCCTTATCATCAAAAATATCAATATTACAATATTATACAGGGTGTCCCCAAAAACGCCCCCCCCCCCCCCCCTGCTAAAATTGTTAATAACGGGTCCAAAACAATATAAATACCTATATATATATATATATATATATATATATATATATATATATATATATATATTTTTCATCTAATGTTTTTTTATAAGGATCTCAAAAATGTCAAAATTTCGCATTGGGCATGTTCACGCACGTGCGCTATTGACTTCAACTTCTTTGAATTAAATAGGAACCCTTTTTATCGCAAATTTGAACTCTACGTAAAATTCCGTGAAGAAAGGACCCATTTCTCGATTTTTTAACTGCATGCAAAAGTGCAATAAATGTGAAATACTGAGTTTTTTAAGGTACTTACTCAATTCCCTATTTTTTTGTGCTGAACCTACCAAAACTAAAGCAGTGGCTATCTATTGATCCTGCTGCTTCAGTTTGTTGAAGAGTTGTTTATTTATGAGTTGGTGATAATTAACACATGTTCCAGATCATACCACGTGTTAATTAACATTGTTGTGTTGAAAATGTTCTTTCTGTGTTCTCTGTTTGGGTTTTCTCTGTGTTTTGATGTGTGAAAAGATTGTATTCTGTGTGTTGAAATAAAAAACTATTAATTTTCACTGCAATTTACTCTACTCATAGCTATACTAAGTATATATGAGCTGTGATAGTTCCGTCCTAGGCTCTTTTGGTTTTGAAACTAAATTGGGTCAACAAATTCACATCACAAACTCGTTTCATCATCATCGCTGTTTACCGAAATTTTCAGACCAAGTTCAGGACCTTGGGAAAATCCGGTTTTAATATCTTGAGCTCAGCAAAATCACAATTATTCATAACAGTATTGGAGGATTAAGTCCGAGTGGGGGAACCCGACTTCAGCTTTAGCAGGGAAGCAAGCGAGGAAACCCAAACAAGGACGCAAATAGGACCAAATTCAAGTTTATGATTTGGTCACCCTAATCACGACAGAGTTACCAAAAATGTCACCAGGACTGCATATTCTCGTGGATATTGTCGCATATCCATGTTAAAACTGTAATTCCATGGAGTTTCCCAGAATAGTCGATTCTACAGCTTCACTCAGGCCGTTATCGACTTTGTTGAACGCATTTTAGGGTTAGTTAAAACTCCGATCAATGGAGAAGGTACACTGACAGTTGAGTTTTCAAGTTCTAAGTATCGTGCCCGGAAGCTCTTTTAAGGAACCCAGTGTAGGAATTTACTCCAGTTAGTTTATTTATGAGTTGGTGATAATTAACACATGAATGCCAAATCATATCACGTGTTGTTCAGCCATATCTTCAAATGGCGCATTCTTCTTCTTCTCTCTTCTTTTATTTGTGGAACAAATGGCGCAATTTCACATAGTTTACTCGGCACAATGACTACAAGGTGAGATAACTTCGACTTCGCCTTGCCTCAATGTAAGGACGCGCTAATGTCGAAGTCTCGAGAATACTACCTATTTATGGGCTGTGATAGTTCCATCCTCTGCTCTTTTGGTTTGGAAACTAATTTAGGTCAATAAATTCACATCACAACTCGTTTCATCATCATCGCTGTTTACCTAAATTTTCAGACCAAGTTCAGGACCTTGGCAAAATCCGGTTTTAATATCTCGACCTCAGCAAAATCACAATTATTCATAACAGTCTTGGAGGATTAAGTCCGAGTGGGGGAACCCGACTTCAGCTTTAGCAGGGAAGCAAGCGAGGAAACCCAAACAAGGGCACGAGGGACGCAAATAGGTCAGAACCCTCCTGAACTAAGCCCATGAATAGGAGACCTGCATTTAATAGGATTAGAGGAAGCATTCTATTAAGCATTCGCGCTCCACCGCCCGGCCGGGAGTCATCCTCCCACGCTATTGGTCTTATCAGGATTTGTGGTAATCCGACCCTTTCCCATTATTGGTTCCAGTCGCCCTTCTCCCGCATCTTCGCCAATGGATATGGATATTCGGTTATCCCGGTCCGAAGGCCGTTACCGTTACCATGAGTCAAGTTCGGGGTTGGATGGGAAAAATCCCATTTCTGGAAACGGTTTCGAGTCATAACCGGCCGCGATTGACTCGTGTTGTTGGGCTCAAGTCGATGTTGAAGCTTGATCGAAATTTCCGGGAGTGTAAATGACCTCTGCTTCCATTTCCTGTTCATGTGAATGTGAACAGGTTCGATAAATTTTGATATGCTGCTTTTTCAATGGCGCCGGTGTTTGGGTTGACTCATCCCAAACTTTATATATAGCATTTTCTGATTTAACTAAACCTTTTACCGAATGAATCAAACCTTTTTCCAAAATAATTCACCCGTTTCCCAAAATAACTAAACCTTATCCCAATACAATTATACTTTTTTCCAAAATAAACCTTTTCCCGAAACAATTAAACCTCTTTGCGAGAGAGTCTGACGAATATAATTATGTATAAAATTTCGATACAATTACGAATACATAATACATACGATAATTTCGAAAAAGTTTAATCAATTAGGAATACAAAAAAACTCGAAACGAAGTGTGCAAACTATGGGTCAATGAACAATGCACCAAATGTTTACCCCTCCCCTCACAATTTTTTTGCTTACATTCAAGGTACGTAGATTTCAAAAATCGAATTAAGGAAAAATATATATACATATATACCGTATATAGCAATTTTCAGTCAAATGAAACTTTTTTTATCAAATGAAACTTCGTACCGACTAAATGAAACCATTTACCAATCAAATGATACCATTTACCAATCAAATGAAAACTCTTATCAACCAAATAACCCTTTTTTATTCAAACCAATGAAACCTTACTTCAATCGAATGTAACTTTTTTGAATCATCCAGAAAAAAATTACATTTTGACATGGATATGTCTTTTGGCTGGGGGTCAAGGAATTTTTCGCGACACTTTTTTTTCCCGACCGACACTTTTTTTTCCCGACCGACACTTTTTTTCCCGACCGGCACATTTTCTATTGATTTTCACGTACAACCAAGGCGTTACTAGAGAAGAGTAACTCCCATAGTTTTCATAGTAGGAAAATCGTTGGCCACTTTTTGGAATGCTCTCATTTTACCACGACATTTCATGACCTCTAATCCATTGTAGTGTCAAGGGATGCTGATTTATTACTCTAAGTTAAAAGCTAATATTGTTTTGTAACCATAATGGAATAATCTTGTGAAAAGAAGGCACTACCTACATGTTCAATTAACAAGTCAATTTAGAATCACTACAAATTAATTAAATGAAGCGGTGTTGCAGCAGTTTCATTATTATGTTTATGACGAAGTTGGAGCAGTCTGTCGCGGAGATCAACTATATGGTGGATCAAAAAGTTTCATTTCATTGACATGAGATTTCATTTGTTTGAAAAAAAGTTTCATTTGCTTAAAGAGTCGTTTCATTTGATTGGTGTTTGGTTTTATTTGGTAGGCACGAGGTTTCGTTTGATTTGAACCAGGTTTCATTTGGTCGGTACGAAGTTTCATTTGATAGAAAAAAGGTTTCATTTGACAAAAAATTATATAAATATATATAACCCGTCTGTCCACTTTAATTTTTGCTTTAATTTCATTTTCGGAATTTACTTACCTTGAAATGTAAACCAACGAACTGTGAGGGGGGGGGGGATACAATTGTTTGCAATGTTCATCGACCCATACATTGTACACCATTTTCAAGTTTTCTGTAGTTCCTAATTGATTAAACTTTTTCAAAATTCGTATATATATATATATATATATATATATATATATATATATATATATATATACATCACATTCTTCCTCGCCAGAGGTTTAATTGTTTCGGGAAAAGGTTTATTTTGGAAAAAAAGTTTATTTGCATTGGGAAAAGGTTTAATTACCTATTTTGGAAAAAGGATGAATTATTTTCGGAAAAGGTTCAACTAGTTTGACAAGAGGTTCGATTCGTTTGGTGAAAGGTTTAATTAAATCAGCAAATGCCATACCTATATCGACCAACAAAACAACCGTTAGGGAACCTTCAATTTGCAATAAAATCCTTTGTAATGCGCTGCCGTAATACATGAATGTAACCATTACAGTAATCCGATAGGTACAATAACTGTGGCTTCTCTGTTTTTGACACCACTGTTTCCATTTCACACGTATTGCAATGGGGACTCGTAACCCGTCCCTCCTCCTTCAAAAACTACCAAATCTATTCGTTCAATCGATTTTTAATCCAAGCCAAGACTGCATATTCTCATGCAATTTTCGAATATCCATGCTAAAACATCGTACATCCATGGAGTTTCCCCGAATAATCGATTCTACATTGTAACTCACTTCGATATCGACTTAGTCGAACGCATTTTGGAGTGATCCAGAATTTCGTTCAATCGAGGGGGTTAAAGGAAACTCGGAGTTTCTAGTTGTCGAACGGGCCTTTAATATATCTTTTTTATGTGCTTCAACCTCACTTTGATTACATTAGACAATTTGGAATTTTTAATTTCCTATTCATTCCCCTTTCTATTTTCAATTACGTATATAGGTACCTACCTAATTGATTCCAGACACCACAGCCTCACTTTCAAAGGGCAGACAAATTTATACTTCAAGCACAATATTCTTATTTCTAAAAGCCCCTAATGAGGTCAAACTATTTTTGCAAGTTCCCAAAGAGGAAGGCCATTACTAGAAGTCTTTCTGCGAGAACAAAGTCTTTCTAGGACTTTAACTTCAGCAAATTATCCCTCCCGGTTGTTCCACTCTTTGATTGGGGTTTAATTGGCCAATTACTGTTTCAGATGACATTTCCAGAACTAGGCAATCCATCATCCTGTTTTTAATTTAAACATCATTATTCCCTATCGCCAATGCACCTATTTACCAAGGACTTCAAATGCTCCAACTATTGGGACTCTTAGTAAAACTATCTTAGTAGTTCCTTTACGAAGAAAGCGAATAAGAATTGTGTTTTTTCCAGGTAACATATCTTTGCGCTCTTAGCCCGAATTCAGCATATCAACCTACTCTTCCAATAATTTTTTCAAAGGGAAGGCGTATTTTGTTGTTTTGTTCTGTGTTTTTGTTTTGTTGTTTTTGTTCCCGTCTCAACCGGGAGAATGTGTGTACTTTGCGATCTATCGCGGAATCGAACGAACAATCCCGATCATTTAGAGCGGGATTGAGGATAGCACAACCTGAGGGAGCTCCATGTAATGCAGTGTTAAGGTAATAACGGAGGTGTCACAGAGCTCTACCGTCTAACATGTCGAATTTGATGGAGTGGGAGCGCCTGCCCCTCCATACCGTATTTGCCATAATATGGAAAATAGCAACGATTACCACTGGGGAACACAAAAAAGTTCCAGTCATGCAGCATGATCGTACGAGCGAATTTTCGTAAATTATCGTATTGTATAATGTTAAATTGTGTTGAAATTTGAGTTTTTGAGTGCAAGGACATTGTTACTATTAATTTTATGGCAAAAATCGTATTCTAAATAAATATCTCCTATTCAAATAAAAGTTTTGAATTTTTAGCTTTTTTTGCAGTTTTTATAGATTTTTTTAGAAACTTTTAATGAATTTTAAATAAAGTTTTCAGCATATTGATCCAAACCCTCCTAAAATCCAAAAATTCTTATGTAGAAAACGACCAAAGGTACGTATTTTCAAAGATTCCACCCAAAAAATCAACCTTCACCATTATTCTTGTGGTAATTTATGCGGTTATTTTATAAACTGAATAATTACAAGCCAAGGAAAGCTTAGATTATGTCTCTATGGGCAAATGAGGAATTTGTTGACTTTAATTTTTCGAAATTCCTCTATAAGAAACATAACATAATAACTGAACTAACCCCAACAAGTTAATTTAGTTAATAAAGTAGTTACAGTTTGTAGAGAATAGCCCGACGGCAACTACGTACACTATAGAAACACTTCAAAAACTGGTCACAATATAGCGTCACAAAGTCGAGGGGTCTAATTCTATACAGACGCCGGATGTCATTGCTGTTGTATATATGCTGTAGTCTTCGACCTTCTAGTTTCATCTACTCACGATAAACTAAAAATGTTTAAATAGCTTCACTGAGTCATTGATTGTTTCTATATTGAGATCCCGATCACATACGTACGTAGTACTAGGGAAGGTTAGGCAAGCGTCACTTACTCTTCGATTTTATATAGGTATAGAACCTAACCAACTAGAAAATACAACTTCTCAAACAACCAGGAAATTTCCCTATGATAAAAAAAGTGATAATTTCGCACCCTCAAGGAATAGCCGCAGTTAAAATCATACCTGCTTTTTTCTACCGAATCTGATCAAAACTGGGATCACTGATAAGGAAACGTGTGATTATCGATTAGTAAGATTGCTTTGGTGTTTGGAAGGCGATTTTAACATGTCCTATAGGTTATTAGGGTAGGCGATATTTTAGAAGTGAACTCACGAATCAATAGAGGTGTCGATTTGGATCTCATGTTGCTTGTTATCTTTCTCTCCACAGCTTAGGCTTTAGACCGGTATGTGAGTTTTCCACTACTATCTGCTTGAACTTTTTATGTGTAGTTGGTTCTTGGTTCCCTTTCAGTATTTAATTTTGTGTTTTCGACCCATGGAATATGCAAGTGTGTGAATTATAGTTAGTCGTCAAGAAAATCTTTTGGTTCGTGAGTTTAGGTATAATATAATATATATAAATAATTACCATCCTGTGCAGTTGAGGTAGGGAATGCATTAGTAATTTTCTTAATGGCAACTCATTGAGACATTAGTGGTTGTAAGGATGCACAGGACGAGATAAGTTATTTCGTTATTCTTGGATCCGTATTTTATTCAGTCGTGAGAAATCTGTTGGACCATTGTTGGTTAAAACCTGTCAGGTTTCATGAATGCGGTAAATGAACATCAAGAGAGCCAATCTTACATAACCGCAACTTTTATAACAGGTCTGCACGATTACTCTTCTTCAGAAAAATAATTCATTATTAAGGGTTGCCCGTTGGTCTGAAAATGTTGCATTTACTATTTTCAAATGAATCTATTGCATTTCGAGAATTCCCTCTCCATCTCCACTTTTCTATGATGAGTATATGTAATTGCTTCTTCAGAGGGTCGCCTGTTAGAATAGATTCCGGGGGTTGTCGGACAACTCAAGCATAATAAATAAATAACTGAATACAAATCCGTTTCAGATCATTAAAAGACCGAATCCGCGAGAAAAACCACAGATGTATACGTCAGTGTGTACGTAAAAAATTTGGTCGACGCTGCCCAGAGTTCTTTTCTTCGAGATTATTCTTTTTTTATTCTAATTTTTGTCAAGATGTGCAACAAACTTTGGAAATTTTTGATGTACCAACTTTAAGGGGGTGGAGGGGGTAATATCTGAACCTTTAATGTGCTGCCCAAGCTACGATTCCTATACGATTTTTTTTTAAGGAACATGATTTAGCCTTGAGCTAACTGGCGAAAAGTTTCACGTTTTTTGGAGACGCGGTTGGGAGACGGCGATGTGTCACAAAAATGTTTCTTATGATTTTCACGTACCTACAACCAAATCATTGCTGGGGAAATGAATGTTTTTTAGTTTTCATCGGACAAAAATCGTTCTCCATTCGTTGGAAAGTTCTCAATTCATCAGGCATTTCTTTCGTACTTGTTCTTCTATTAATGTAGTAGTTTCATATTTATTTATGTTATAAATGGATATAGTAAACAATGCCGCTTGTTCTGTTGTCACTTGGTTGAGAAGTTAATCTTGGTTACAGTAATTGTAGACGCGCACCATAACAGAAAATTACCTACCTTGGTACTTCCTTCTAATTTCTATTAGTAAAATATTTATGTCGTAGTTTTAAATTTATTTACAATATATTAATGCAATTATGCGATGTTATGAATGGTTAGTAAACAATATTATTGAGCCGCTTGTAAGCCTTGTTTTTTTGTCACTTGGTTGAGGTGGTAATCTTTATCATAGTTGTGCCGCAGGGTGGCAGGCTAATTAGTTTGGCAACTATAAGAAAACAAAATAAAATATTCCTGAATTAGCGGGAAGAAAGCATGTTCCATGTTTTAGCATTTTAACCGAAGGCCCAAAGCGGAAAGCAACCGGGGGGTCCAGGGGGGCGAAGCCCGAAGGGTCGAGTTTTGTAAAATCTCCTTGTTTTCTATCCAAGCTTTGTCTAGGTGTGCAACAAATGTTGAAAATTTCGGATTTGTCATCACAAGGGGGGGAGGAGGGGTAATGACAGATCCAAATATGCGATGCTCAAGCTGCCATTCTCAAACGATGAAGAGAGTTAATACTCAATATACTTATCGAGATATTTTCAATCGATTTCCGTGAATCCCCCATTGTTCGATTTCACGATATAAAAGCAACCTCATACTTTATTAAGGTTATAAAAGAAGAGGTGGGGTTGCTTATTGTATATTCATGTTAGGTTATAATGGAGAGGGTAAATCCAGTAAAACATGGTCCTTCCGCCGTTCTTACCAAAATCATATACAAAACATACAAAGGGAGGGGACTTACCAATATGTTTATTTAATGACATGCTTTCTTCCATCTCAGTTTTGCATCAAGAGCCAACCTACGATACTTTGCTGTATTGGAGTAATGGATTTCTCTTCCATTCAATATGACTGGTATCATAGGAATGTGCTTGTTCGCAGAATTGATATGAGCAGATATATGCTCATTCGCTTTTTTTTCCAAGTACTGACGTTATTGCTAGTACCCTGTAATTTCCTAGTCGTCCTTTTCTGGGAAGGGGTGACTGAAAAGTACCTGTGGTAAATTTCATCTGCAGACTGGGTATCTGTGCAGAAAAGCCGCATAATAAAGAACTAAGTAATCTATGTAAAGTTTCCAGTGTTTTTTTTTAAATATTATTATTATTATTATAATAATTATTATTATTATTATTTTTTTAATTTTTTTATTTTTTTTTTTTTATTTTTATTTTTTTTTTTTACGCTTTTCTCGTAGACATCCGGAAAAGAAATAATAAACCGTATAGACCTAAGCTACCAAAAGTTAAGAATAAATATGCTCAATTGACAACTGCTTTCAACAAAGATTTTGAAAAAATTACAAAAATAATGAACACAAACAATGAAAACTTATTACGGAAAAAAGTGGATAAACTATTATCTGAAAACGAAATTGAATGTCTGTTACTGAATTGAATTTCTGACACATTAAAGCACGCTAGCAATTAAATTAAAATAAAAGATGCATTTAATAATGTTTCTAAATTTAAGATTAGTCAGACCTGGCTTCAATACATTTCTCTAACTTACAATTAGACGGATTAGAAACAAATAAAATGATAATAAACAGTTATGTATTATACAAAAGATGACAATTTCATTTTGAAAACTGGGGACTAGGAATAAATAAGGAGACCGATAAACTCCGTGCTGTGTCTCAGTTTTTAACTATCCAACACGGTCATCCTATTAAAAATTACTGAAACACTCAATATTAATAACGAAAACTTATTAAGAAAAGAAATTGATAAACTCATATCTGAAAACAAAATTGAATATTTCATGCTAAATTAAAAACTAAAAGAAAACATGTTTCCTAATAATTAGAATAATAAACAGAAGATGGAATCAAATCAATATACAAGATAGTTTTTATTTTCTCAATTTACTTTCTCATTTATTGTCAAACTCGAGTAGCAACGATATATTCACTTAGAAAAAAGAAAAAATTTATTTAAAAAAATAATTTCATAATCTCGGGTCTGATCAATTCCGTGCTGGGACACAGTTTTTACTATCCAGCACGGTCATCACATTCACTAGAAATTACCTCACCTATTGATTTATATTTTAAGTACTAAGTATTATATATATACAAGAAACAACTCATTTATTTATTTTTATCATCTGTAAATATTTACTTTATTTGCACTGTTGATGATGACAATAAACAATATTATTATTGTTTTTATTATTATTATTATAAACCACTGTGCTTATTATCAATTTATGTTAAATTTTGCAGTAATTCGTTAAATTGGTCGTATAAAAGTTTTTTTTTTTTTTCATTTAAATTAATCTAATTTAGTATGCATGTACCACATTGTTATGATGAAAATAAACTTATTATTATTATGTTTTATCCTCATATATAAAAGAGAGAAGTATGTGCTGTGATTCACGCCCAAACGGCTTGACCGATTTGTATGCGGTTTTTTGCAAAATGAACGCAAAGTTCCTGATCAACGTTTAGCCTAAATCAAACTCCTCCAAACCTCCTACTTGGTCATCAGCTCGGATAACCATCATGGTCATCAGCTATGGTACCCGGTATGACTCTGACTTGCGGAATTACTTCACCTTTAAATCGAATGAGGTTGGTATTGGATCAGGTGGATTGACCCTATTATAACAAATCCAAAGATAGCAAATCGATTTTTGTGGGTTGAGCCGCCCAGTTGTAGTTGACAAAGACAGATCTTCAAAATTGATATTCTGAACGCCTTATACGTGCCAAATAAAAAAAGAAGAATCTTTCATCACAATCATTGTGTAGTTTCTTGGCTATTTTTTAACAGTCAATTAACATGGTATTGCAGGACAATGACAAGGATCATTTGTATACCTAGAACGGTATTTCTTATTTCAAAGACCACAAACCATTTTCAAGCATTACTGAAAGAACTTATATTTCTTTAAATTAAAATATAAATACATTTTGGTGATTCTGAAAATTAATTGCTTTTTTTCTTCCAGTCCTTGAAATGTTGAGAGACCCTCATTTGCTTAAATCATTCACCACTTCCATTAGGCTCTCCCTTGATGGAAAAGACATATCATGGTCTTTCCCATCAAGAGAGAGCGTTTACTCAAATCTACAACAATTTATTCAATTAGAGAATTTACTCAAGTCTCTATTTACTGGTAGGACATAGCAGGCCTGGAATAATGTTTTTAGTTACTGTTGAATAAAACGATGTAAATAAATAAAATTGGTGGGGTTTTTTGAACGCGAGACATTCCAGTGAATTAAGAGAGAATTGACTTTAGGAATATTTATTCTGCTTGGCAGTGCGCGAATAGTCAGTGAATTGGGTGCAATTATTCGAATTTGTTTATTTGCACGAGGAAGTCTAACTTATTGCAGGATTCAAGAAATTTTCTATTAAGGCGTCCTTATTCTAGCGCCCGTTTTATTGTACACAACGAGCTTTCCTGCAAGTAGATCAATGAAGTAATATAATATTCATTACAAACATGTTGTTAACACTTCCATTTATACACCCTAATCAATCTTCTTGTTTTTATAAGAGTATCAAGTTATACATTTATTTCATACTTAAATAAAGTAAAACAAGGCGCTAAAAAACAGACTGTACATTACATGCGTAGTACAAAACACAGCATAAGTGGACCAAGAAAATGTAAAGAATTCATCAAAAGCTTGAATACGTTGTACCACAACATGGCGGCATATGCTTTGTATTATGGATAATCGCGCATGCGTCCTTCATTTTGGCTAATGACTTACACTTCTCCGGACCGTTATACAGATACTATATAAAGCTAAGGTAGGTATCAGCAGTGAATTCTTAAAACCTACTACTGTTTTTTCGGAGATGAATGAAAGGTAACGAAATCTTCGTTTCTATGTTTTACAGACTCTGTTCAATCTTCCCCCGTTTCAGTTATTGTATCCGCGTCTACCTACAAGTCCTAGCGGAACCATTGTTTTCACTTTCGAGAGAAAAAAGATCTTTGGTCTCCAAAATCAAAATTTCCACTCGCATTTTACGTTTTACACCATTGTGAACAACTTTGTTTCCGTGTCTGTCTGTCTGCCCGTGTGTGTGTGTGTCCCATTCTTCCTCCTCATCCTGCATACCTGGGCGTCCTCCCCACTTTTTATTGACTTATTTGTTTCTTTTCCAATTAAATGGTGTGCCCCCTCCGACTTTGAGGGAAGTCTTGTATTAAAAAAAAAAATGGTGTGTCATGTGTCCGCAAATCCTTGTGACAAGCTTATTTTCCACCGTAAATTTCATTATGCGCCATTTTTTCGCGCCCTAGTTGTCCGATCTCGCTCAAATTTGGAGATGATACTTTGGGAATAATGACTTGATCATCTCATATCAATTTCAATATGATTATATCATTAATAGCTACTGCGCATGCGCCTTTGTGAAATCCTTGTAACGACCTTAATTTTCACTTTTTTCATCTGATTTAGATGAAATTGTCAGGGAATGTGCGGGCTACGAGGTAGACGGTCCTCTGACAGTTTCATTGTTGCCAAATCAATATTTCACTTTGCGCATGCGCAAGCGTAAATTCCATTATGCACCATTTTTTCACGCTATAGTTGTCCGATCTCGCTCAAATTTGAATGATAGTTGGAGGATAATGATTTGATCATCCCATATCAATTTCAACATGATTGTATCAGTAATAGCTACTGCGCATGCGCCTATGTGAAATCCTTGTAACGACCTCAATGCCCATTGTTTTCGTCCGATTTCGATGAATTTGTCAGAGAATGCGCGAGTTAGGTTATAGATGGTCTCCTATCAGTTTCATTGTTGCCAAATCAATACTTCATTCTGCGCATGTTCTAATGTAAGTTCCATTAAGCTCTATTTTTTCACACAAATTTGGATGACAGTTGGGAGAAGATGACTTGATTACCTCATATAAATTTCAACACAATTGTATTATTAATAGCTACTGCGCATGCGCCAATGTTTAATACTTGTAATGACATTAATTTCCACAGTGTTCATCCGATTTTGATAAAATCGTCGGCGAATGCGCGGTTTAGGTTGTAGAAGGTCCCGTACTCATTTAATTATTTTCAACTCATCAGTTCATTCTGCTCTTGCACAAACGTAAATTGCATTGAGTATAATTTTTTTTTTTTTTTTCGTTTTTTAATTGACCAATTATGACATTTCACGCTACTTCTTGATTTACTCTCTTCCGCTATGGAACTTTTCAAGATCAGTTGAAACTTATCAATGATCTGTTCATTCATGATTAGTAAACGAGGCCACACCCAACTTGGCAGACTTTTTTCCTTATCTTTGTTTCCTCTTTTCGCGAAGCGCGAGTACCTATGTTACTTTGACTGCAGAGCTCCCTGTTGAGAGTATTTTGTGAGCTACGCATCCTCGGGGCGTTGTTTTTAATAAAAGCCGTCGGTAATAACTGAAGTGAAGAGGTTGACTGAAGCGGAATTTCATTTCAGGGCCGGCACGGAGAATACTAAGCGGCAGAAAACCCGTGCAAATCACGACCTCCTGCTCCAACCCCCCCCCCCCCTCCTCACTACCGTCTCTTCCAACGTCCAACATCCCAATTCGCCCCTCCCCTCACTGCCATATCCCCCCCACCACTTTCCCCTCCACTCATCATCCAACCCCCCTACCACCCCTACGGCCATAGTCACCATCCTGGGTCCTCTCATTGAACCCGAATCCCTGCAGCTCTAATTGGAATCGGAGAGCTCTCGAGCTTGCGATCAAAAGTCGGGACAGGTGAAATTGTTGGCTTTATCTCTGTGGAGTTGTTTTGAATTTTTTTGTTTTCCCTCCCCTCATCCCTTTTTTTGTTCTTCCATTTTTGCTTTGTCTCACTCGTGTTTTTCGTTGTGAAACTTTCACAATCTGATGATACTGTGAACTTGTGTAGGTAGGTATTTTGTTATGTGAAAAAGCAGTTTCAATCAATTTGGATTCCCCCATCGCGTCAACTTCGACTCATTGTAGGTCAACCATTCAGCTTCTAGCCAATCATCTGAGTATGCACATACAAATGTCTTTCTGTTTGTCCTTTATGAAGTCCAAAACTGGTTTCTCAGGTTTTATGCTATATTCAAATCATAACTCGGAAAACCTTCCTGCAACATCCTCAATCAGGAAAAGCCTAACAACGTCGGCCAGTTGAACCACTCAGCACTTCAAGTTTGATTTCGGTGGTACATCATCGAATGTTTATAAAGTATACTTTGCCCACCTAATTTTACGCAACAAATCTAACAATTGAAAGAAAAAAAATCTCCTTTGAACCAGACAGATTTTATTATGGTAAAATAAGCTTTGTTCCAGGTAACACGGAATACCAAATATTTACTCTCCAGAAAGGTAACAAAAATGTAAAAATCCATTTGTCGCTTCCTTAAAATTCGAGAAGTTTAAAGATAGGACGAGAGGTCATCCAACAGGAGGGTAAAACCTCCCAGCTTGACTTTTTATTGCATATCGAGTAGGTACGTTGTGAATTTATGTGTTAGCACTTTCTAAACTTACTAGCAACTGACTCCTAACTAATAGATTTATGGCGGAATTCATAGACAAAGCTTGAGTGTGTGTGTGTGTGTGTTCACTCGCACTCACTTTAATGGGGGGTCACCCTCCACTCACCAGTTCGAATTCATAGTTGAGTGGAGTGGTTCAGTCAACAGTTAGGTGCAATTGTATAATTATGTATAGAGTTGTGACGGAAAAGAAGTGAGAATACAATGATTCGCCAGTTAGTTTTGAAGAACAGATATGTAGTCGAAAATAAGAAGTGTTATAGATATAATGAGACTGTTGGACAAAAAGAAGACGTTTGGTTTTGGGAGAGTTCAAGCAATCAAATTTTCTTGGAATTCTCATTGATTGTACATCCTGATGAATGGAAGGTAGGTTCCTTCCACCAACTCATTTCACAAACCAAGATGAATCGAAAAACCATGCACTTCAAACTTGGTATGTAGAGATCGCATAGAATCAAAGAGCACGTTCAGCAGTGGTGGTTATAAACCCTTTCCATTTATTTTAGGCTCCTTCAGGTTCGTAGTTGTCCATGACTGTCTCTTTCCCGAACAGGAATAGTTTGTGAAATATTTCGTTGTTGATTGTATAACATTCAGATGGGATCTGTTGGTCACAGTACTTAAGTACCGTTTAGGAACAGCCTACCTACTTTTATGTGTATGGGCTCTTAAGTAGTTTTTGAATAAACTCTGTACGAAATAAACGATGTATGCTCTACAATATTACCAGTACCTATACTTACGTTAAAATAATAATAAAACTTATCAGTTGACGCACTCAAGTGACGTAGTGCCATCACTCAGGATATTACACCATCGAGCTGAGTGTGAAACTCACTTCAACGCCATTTTTTGTTAATGAATCCCGTTGAGTGTGCATTTGGGTTGCACACTCAGAGCACCCTCAGGGTCGCCCTCAAATCACGTTCATGAATCGCACAAAGTGCATGAATTCCCTTATCGATACACTTAGGGGCCCACTCAGACTCAATTCCCGTCTATGGATTCCGCCCTCAGAGAGGTGTGGTATGGAGAAGGATCAGCTCACTATAGACTGAGACAGATAAGTACTACTTATAATAGTAGGGAGTTTTAGCAGTTTTCCATCTGAGTCGTTGTACAACAAACAAAAATTTCTAGCGCAAGCAAATCAGAAGCTAACCCCTTTGTCGTTGTACGAATAGGGAGTCGTTGAACGATTGAATGAAACGATTCAAAAGTCACACTAACGTGACTACACTGCTCCAAATCTTCATAATTAAGCCCGAGTCATAGATTACCTAACGTGTAATGAATTCCTTCATAATGGAAGAAGTATCAAATTAGCAACAACTTTTTCTATGGTTTAATTTTTTCACTGGAAATAGATGTAGTAGAAGAAGGAAGGGAACTTGGAGGGGTAGGTAGTTGTTAAGGCAACATCAAAATTCGCCTTGGGTTAGGAGAATCTCATTCGGGAACTTCAACATGATCAACGATCAAAATGTACATACCTATATTATAAACATGTACCTACCTATGTTTACCTACATATGTACGATTTTTTACACTTTTTTCCCTTGGCCAATTACGTTTCATTATTGAAGATGTGGATACCTGTTAATACACGACAATGAGCAAAGACAGCCGTTCTATTTTATCTGTAATGTCGCACAATCCCTACCCATTTCATCAAAATCGATCTATCAGTATCGGAGCTTCGTCTGTAGCAACCAATTTCAAGTTTAGCTGGTGCAATGGTTACCGATTTCAACAAAATTAGTAGGATGACATCCTAAGACTTGTACCCTAATACCCTCGAACGAAATTGGACTGATGGTGGTCCGTGAAGTTTTAAAATTCATTATGAGATATCAGCATAATTTAAGTTTGGATGAATCCCAAACCAACCACCTTTTTTGAAAATCACGAATATTACAATGCGCGTGTCATGCCATCTTCAAATAAGAACTAAAAAAAAATTGATTATAGCATTATAGGTTATCGTCATGGAAAGTTACATACGTATTTGGAGCTGTATTCGGTTTCCCTTGACCGTTAGCATTGTTCGCGCATGCGCAATGCTCCATTTCTATCCGTAGTTCCTCCCACTTGACTACGACGTAGTTACAAAAACTCCCTAGTTCCACCGGCCACTCTCAGTAATGGAAAACAGCTCGGCGAAGCGGTATCACCAAACGAATTTAAGACAAATGGAGTGGGCTCCGTCGTTCTAACCCACTCTATAAACATGATACGAGTGTGACAGCTCCATTTAGCCGTAATAGCGCATATATTAGCGGCTTTCAGGGATTGTCCTTCCTCGGTTTTATGAGTTGGGTGTGTCCCAAACCGGCGCACAGAGGGCCAGAAATCGATTCTAGATGGACAAAATTATTTTATCAGTTATTCTTATAGGAAATTTCACGCTGAATCCGAATATTCCCCAAATCACTATTCCTAAAATAGCTTCTTAGACCCGAGAAATAGATTTTTGCCAATTTTTCTCACTTTTTGGCCTTTGGAACAGACCCAAAGTATTTGTACGGAAGAAAAGTTGTAGAAGAAGAAATTTTGCATCAAATGAGACCCCTGCCAGCTCTCTAACCCATTTCTTCGATTTTTAGAGATTTTTCAAAGTTTTCGTGATTTACCACTCACTTATTGACGATTTCTATGGAAGTGTGTTGTGAGAGGTAAGTCGCGAGAACTTCGCAAAATCGCCAAAAATCGAGAAAAAGAGTTATGGAGGGTCTCATTTGATAGAAAAAATTTTCTTCTACAACTTTTCTTTCGTACAAAAAACATCTAGGTATGTTTCAAAGGTCAAAAAGTGAGAACAATTGTCTAAAATCTATGTCTTGGACCGAAGAAGCTATTTTAGGTAAAGGGTGGGGTACATTCGGATACAGCGCAAAATTTCCTATAAGAATAACTTATAAAATAATTTTGTCCACCTAGAATCGGTCTCTGGCCCACTGCACGCCGCTTCAGAAACACGGGAACAAGAAAATTCGACCCAACGAATCGTAGGGTAGACACACTTTCTCGTATGAGATGGGAACCGTCACACTCCTCCCATTAAAACGATTAACTGAAGAAGTATGTTAAATGTGAACGTAGATTTACATGGATCCCTATTCAGGAAATTCTAATTGGAAAGCCACAAAGCTAATTAGCTTCCATTGTAAAGGTAATACTGAGATATTTTCATTTAGAGTCCCAATACATGGACAATTTGAAGTCCTTGGTAAATAGATGCATTGGCGATAGGGAATGGTAATGTTCAAATTAAAACAGTCTGTTGTCTAGGTCTGGAAATGCCATCTGAAACAGTAATTGGGTAATTAACCCGCAATCAAAGAGTGGATCAACCGGGAGGGATAATTGGCTGAAGTTAAGAGATTTAGAAAGACTTTGTTCTTGCAGAAAGACTTTTAGTAATGAGCTCCTTGATGAGTAGATGCGTGGGCGATTGCGAATCACGACGAAGAAATTAAAATCAGGATGGATTTTCAATTAATTCAGTTCAGGAGTAGACATCTGAAATATCCATTGACTTAATAACCCCAATCAAAGATTAGAACAACCGGGAAATACACTTTGCTTAGCTTTGTACCAAATATATCCACAACAAGATAAGGATACCCACATGTTACAACCAGGACTACGTTTGCTCGTCTCGCGGTCCTGTGGTTCTAAAACAATTCAAATCATGGCCATTATTAAGATATGAAACATGTCAAAATGTATTCCACGTTCATCACTTCATAGTCTTTAGGGAAATTTAGTTGAAAAATGAAATCATCAGAAATTAACAAGCGGTTGCAATCACAATATCATTTACCGATTGAGAATGATCACCTGAGTGTAAACAATTATTCATATATAACCATGCTCATAACTCGGCTTGTTGGCCACGGATTTCGCGGTAGATAACATCAGTGACGGATTAATAGAATTTCGTGGGTGGGGGCGGTCCTCTACCGGGAGTAACCCCCCCCCCCCCCCCCCCCCGATTTTTTTTTTTTTTTTTTTTTTTTTTTTAAAGACCTTGAAAAACTAGCAGTTTTTGAGGTTATAGACCCACACTTTATATCAGGCATGTAAAAATTAACATGAAAAACATAATTTTTATTTGCACAAATTTTAGCTTGGTTACCAAACATCCATGTACACACAAAAAATAAAATGATTATAGGTAAGTAATTTTTTTGGCAAAATTATATCGAAAAAGGCAGGGAATGAAATATAAAACGCTGGAGAACTTAAGTCCTCGTGATGTAAGTAATATTATTTATAAATTATACATTTATATTGTAAACACAGGATTAAATAATAATACACTCTTTATTTGTTCAATTTACTTTAGAAGTAAACAACCATTTAATAAACACTCACGATGAAATTAAATGAACAAAGTACATTTTTGATTAAAGATGAAAATACAAATAAAATATTACCTTGTTAAACATTTTTTGTCTATTACTGGTAAATGTGAAACAGTGAATAATTCACTTCAATCGAAAAACACTGGTTGCAATCATTTAAGAAAACACGATTCGTTTCTTTCTTCGTCGAAACAGTAGGTAGGTTGATTATGTATTATGGCTATTGATTATGTATTGTTACCGTTACCAAAAGCGGTAAACGAGAGACAAATATGGTAGGTTCCTACCGTAACTTGTTAAATAAACTGATGAACACAAACTTATCCCTATTAATTAAAATTGTATTCCTTGCCTGCTGCTTAATGTTTTTTAAAGACGAAAGATGTTATCTTCCATGCTCGTTTCTTGACGGAGCTAAACTCAAACACTAAAAAAAAACTCAAGTTCGCATTTAACATGAAGTTTGGTTTCTACTGCTCTTCTACTCACAAAAGGGTGACAATGGACGGCAGCACGACACGGACCCAACACCACCGTTGCCAACCTGCTTTGATGATTTTTCCCTCAAGCACTTCTGGAAATCTCAGAGTTTACCGACAAAAATTCTTACACTACCCACGAGAATCTCCGATTGATACCCTGTGGCACCTACGCAGTTTGTAGGTCTACTAAAATTCAAACGAACAAATTAGTAAATTGACCATGACAGATTAGTAAAACCGGTACCTATCATCCCAGTTTCCTCACAGTATAAAGTTCCTTCATCTATACTCATATTTTTGTCAACCTACAAGCGCGAGCGCCTGTATCTATTCTGACGTTCCCTCGCAATAATTTTTTTCTTCTGCCTCTCGGGGGGGGGGGGGCACCGCCCCCCTCACCCCTTTAATCCGTCCCTAGTTAACATAATATGGTTGATGAATCGAGAGATTTCGAATGAATGGTCAACGAATTTTGTGGCATGAAAAATGAAGAAGTACCATTTCCCTAGCAACGACTCGGTTGTAAGCGTAAATCATCAGAAATTGTTGCACCACATTATCATTTCGTTTTCGGTTGG
This sequence comes from Adelphocoris suturalis, assembly GCA_030762985.1. Lineage (NCBI taxonomy): Eukaryota > Metazoa > Arthropoda > Insecta > Hemiptera > Miridae > Adelphocoris > Adelphocoris suturalis. The sequence continues at coordinate 117,335,290 of CM061042.1, forward strand.
AGATGCCAAGGCTAAAACAAATTCTGCGTTAAAATGCCCATAACTTACCGAATTTTTACAATAGATTCACCAAAAAGCGAGAAAAATCGATTTTTAGGTGAAAAATGCCCATAATTGACCAAATTTTTTAGTTCGGCTTCGTGTTCTAAAATTTTCTTTGCGATCTCGTCAAACGGCTGTCCCTCAAGTTTTATTCAGGACATGGTTGGCCTCAATGATCAGAATTTAAGAGCCTAATTTAATGTTATCCACAACTTTTCTTTGAAAATTCGCTCTATCAGTCATGCTGCATGACTGAGTATTTTTTCATTTTTTTTCATCACTCGAAACGCTATGCGACGTTTGTTTTTCCACTCGGCTTGTCTCTATCAGCGGAGCCACGTCACGTAGGACCATCGATATACTGAGGATATACGCTCGATGCGTAGGATTCTGACAATTTATTCGGGGAATTTTGAGATTAGGGACAGACGTGCGTCTATTAATTTAATCGCCACTAGATCAACAGCAGCTTTTGTGCATTCGCAAATTGTAACACTCTCTTGCATTCAATTTTCACCACTTTCACCATCGCCCAACAACACTGAACCTAGCTTAAACGACTGCCCGAATATGAACATTTTCCAAATTTTGTATGCTGCATTTGTTTACAAAACGATTGGTGTAGTATTTGCAGAGCCTCCTTTCTTGTCACATTTATTCTCTCCTGCTTCTCCATGCGGACATACTTTACTTTACTCTTACTTCTTTTTGTCTTCTTTATAATATACACAGCAAACCATTTGTCATATTTGGCTTGTCAGTATTAATAGATAAAAGGTTAATAGTTTCAATCAAATTCTCTGGGACTTCGCTGGTCGGGGTCGGTGTTGTACCCTGTGAATTCCGTAGCTATCGCTACTTTGCTTCTAGGCTTCTAACATCATGATGATTGATATTCAAAAATATGGATGCGGTTTGAAAATTAATTTATATTTTCTAGTTGATTTCAAATAAAATTAATTTCCCGTATTTAAGTGGCCATCTAGGCCGTGGTCAAAATCCACGTTTTTTAGGCAGTTACACATTTTGAACAAACTAGCCAACCGATTTTATTCATTCTGGTCTCATTTTAACACAGAATGTGTTTTAGCCATGGACTAACTAGCCGAAAATGGAACGCGGGATGGTGACGAAATGTGTGACGGATGATTTTCACGTACAACCGAGTCGTTGCTAGGGATATGGTACTTCGTCGTTTTTCATCCCACAAAATTCGTTGACCATTCGTTCGAAAGCTCTCGATTTATCCAACAATATTATGTTAACTACTGCGAAGTGCGTGTCCAACAAACTGAGTTATGAGCATGGTTATATAAATAATTGTTTACACACAGGTGATCATTCTCAATAATTGATATTGTGAACATGATTGCAACCGCTTGTTAATTTCTGATGATTTCATTGAGCTTGTGTTTCAATGATTTGATTCATAGCAGGTGATCTGAGTATTACGAAAACGGTTTGATTTGTGAAGCGGAGGTTAAATAATTTGAATAGGTAATTTCTATACTTTACACTCTAGGAAGCTGTAATTTCGTTTGTAGCCTCTTTAGGACATTTACTTGACGATGCTCAGGGTCCGGATCAGATGTGTGGCTCTTAAAGCTAATTTCTATGCTTTACACTCTAGGAAGCTGTAATTTCGTATGTAGCCTCTTTAGGACATTTACTTGACGATGCTCAGGGTCCGGATCAGATGTGTGGCTCTTAAAGCTAATTTCTATGCTTTACATTCTAGGAAGCTGTAATTTCGTATGTAGCCTCTTTAGGACATTTACTTGATAAATCGCTCTTGATTTATCACGAATTTATTTCGTATTTTTTTCGTAGTTTCATACTATAACTATATAAATTGATGTTATAAATGAATAGTAAACCATGACGCTTGTTTGGTTGTCACTTGGTTGCTCGACAACGCAAACACATTCTGTGTTTCAATAATTTCGTCCGAAGTATGTAAATAGAGGTAACCGGGGGTCCAGGGGGCTTGCCCCCTGGCGAGGCGCGGAGCGCCGAGTTTTTTTCAGCTTTTTGTCCGCTGCAATCCTGTTCTAGCCAATTAAAAAAATCATAATCTATTTCCCTTGTGGAAATGTTTTTTAAAATCTAGTTTTTGAAAATCACATTCAAATTTCCATAAAAGTTTGTAATTAATTCATCGTGAAAAATGGACTTGACCGTTATATCATGATATTCTCAGCCTATTACAGTGAATCTCTCTTTGTTCGATATTTCATGATATTAAAGCAGTTCATACTTAATTTCGATTGTGGTGGGTGGGAGTGCGTGAATGGTGAGGGGGCGGGGGGTGGGGTTGTTGCATATGTAATGTTAGGTTATGGAGAGGTTTTGGAACTGTAAAAGTGTGAACCCTTCTCGGAGGCACGATACGCCATGTTCTGATCTTGTATTACATACGGGGCTTAATAATTATAGACCAATGATCTAACACAGAATCAATAAACCATTGTGTAATAATTTGCAGCATTTTTCTGATTAGGCCTGGATTCATGCTTAATAGCAATTAGTCTTGGAACAGCGAGAAGTTTAGCAGAGCTTTTCTGCAAACTAACTAATTCCTCTTGAAATGATTGTTTTAAGAGGTCACACTCACGTGTAACACGTAGAATTATTTATAACCAATCACTTTAAATGTACATTTTATTCGGATTCTTTCCATTGTTGGAAATCATCCATTATTGGTTTTTTCTATATTGATGATTGGAAAGTAAACTTCACTTTGTTATCTCGGCTTTAGACTCATAACAAAACGTCCCAGACTCAAACCCCGAGTTGGTTCAATCAGGAGATGGGCGGAATTCCGCCTTAGGGCGTTACAAGACAAATGGAACAAGTACTCACAATAAGTGGGAGTCCTCCTCAACTAAAATCACCTCCCCTCTCCCCGTCCGCAGGGCTCGGAGTGGCACATTAAGTGTTTTTGTTCCCCAAGCGTCAGGACAAGACATATAGGGCAAGTTTAACTGCGCCTCTGCGATACACCGCCCTAAGGGCACCCCCCTGCTTCTTCAGCACCCCTCCGCTCTCTTCAGGGTCTCGTCTAGGGGCTTAATTCTCCCACTTCCTCCCTCTTTTGGCCCCTTTTAGTTGGAAGATCCCCCTCCCCCTCATCACCTCTCCTTCGTCTCGTCTCGTTCTCCACAAGTTTCTCCTTTCACAAGGCGAAGGGGAGAAGAAAAAATTTCTTGATTAATAGGGGCAGAGCTTAGCTGGGGCGGTCTCCTATCTCGGGTCTCCAGCTTTTCGTCTGAGGGCAAAAACAACGACCTATAGAATTCACATTATCCCCTCCACCACTGTCCCTCCCGTGCTCATCACACCCCCCTCCCCTCCCTCCGTCCACCAGGTGCTGATAGATAAAACCTCTAAGCTGACTATCGAGTTTTCTCCGCTGAGCTTCTTTACTTTCTTCCAACTTCTTCTCATCAACTACACCATCTAAACGACCTCTAAGAAACTAAGTGAAGTCCCATAACACAAAAAAATCACCCAGAGCGTGGCAAACTCAAAGCTTTATCGCTGAGATACTAAAAATACGGGCTTGAATAACTCGAGATGAAGTTGTGGAAACCCATTTCATTGAAGCAAAAAGAGGTTAATGAAAACGTTTTCTATGTCCATGGAATAAGAAGTTTAGACAATGTTTACCACGGTTAATACATCTTAGGAAACATAGCTTGTTCATAACATCTCAGTTGAAACGGAGCTTGAATTCCATCCATCTAGAAAATGGAAAGTGAATGTTCCTTAAAACATAGATAGGCCTATTGTTAATGCATGCATTAGGTACAGGGACGTCCATAGGTTGAATATGATTTCAGTAATAATGGCGAATAGACCTTGATTTACTGGATTTACCCCCACCATAACCTATCATTACATGTGCAACAAGCACCACCACCCCCCACCCCCCTTCGCGCGCTCCCACCACACCACAATCGAAATAAAGTACGAACTGCTTTTACATCGTGAAATATCGAACAAAGATAGATTCACTGTAATTGGCTGAGAATATCATGATATAACGGTCAAGTCCATTTTTCACAATGAATTAATTACAACATTTTTTGGAAAATTGAATGTGATTTTCAAAAACTAGGTTTTAAAGAAAACTCTCACAAGGGAATCAGATTATGCATTTTTAAATTTGCTTGAGTAGGGTTGCAGCTGAAAAAAAGCTGAATTAAATGAGACCAGAATGAATAAAATCGGTTGGCTGGTTTGTTCAAAATGTCTAACTGCCTAAAAAACGTGGCTTCTGACCGCGTCCTACAAGGCCCCTTGATAAATATCCATTAGAGAGTTTTTGTTCTTCCCGTAAGATTTTCTCCCGTTGACGTGTAGAGCAGCGTCTAGAGCAAGCAGCTGGAGATGCTAGCTCTTCACGTGATTTTTACGCGTATTTCTACACGTATACGTGAAAAACCAAACGCTAACGTCACGTTAACGTCTCTATAAGTGTTTCAGAAGCTGTTTCGTATTCTTTTCGTACAACCTATTCTTATTTAAATAATTAATTGCTATATAATTATTTATAAATGCATAATTATAAATACATTTAATGCTTAGGTACCTTAAATGGCTGAATTTTGTAGCGGAGCACTTCACTATAACCTCTCGACTTGTTGACTAACCAACGTGCTGTTGGCAACCACACTGTAGTTACCTCTGCTGATAACTGCGTAACTGCGGTTACCTTGGTCACACTGATTACCGGCCACTGTTGTTACCTTTGCGTCAGGCTATGATGACTACCCGTAGGCCAAAATTCCAACGAATGCGTTTTCCCGTGCACGTGTAGATAGGCCTTTTTCCCGTACACGCGTAGTTCTACACGTTGACGTGAAGATTCGCGCATGCGCAGTTGGTATTTCAGTCTTTTCACGTACACGGGTAGAAAATTACGGGAAGAACAAAAACTCTCTAATTATTCGTTCACAAAATCAGATGAGGATATTGAAAACATCATGACTGATCAGTGTTACCCCCCTGCCAACATAATAGACTAAATTGGTCTATATACCCTCTATATATACTCCCCTTTATGTATACCCTCTCTCTCTCTCTCTCTCTCTCTCTCTCTCCACCCCCATTCTCACTCCCACCATCCCTCTACAGATCGCGGTTCTGGTGAATGAAATTGGCAAGAAGAACAAGCTTGGAAAATGACTAGTTTCTGATGCATTTTACTGCATTAGGTTCCTCTGTGCTTAATATTATTATATTTTAGCACTGAAGAAATATGGGATTTAGCGTTGGTGGTACAAGGGTTTTTATTCTTCCGTTGAAAAACTGTTTCTTTGAATTCATGGTGAGTTGTGAGCTTGGCATACGTGTTCAAGAACCATTATGTTCCGCTATTTCCACCTATACATGCACGACATTGTAGTTTCCTAAATGGGATCTTTTGAAAGGAAACGGGGAAAAAAGAGTAGAAAAAAAAAACCGAAACAAGCCTGGATCTGAGAGAAAAATAGCGTCAAAATTTGTTGGCGAAAGCGAATTGTGAAAAGAGTGGAAATGGGGGATGGATGAAAAGGGGCAAATATAACAAGGTGCCCCCGCGAGGGAGCTTTTCCTCGACAAATACGTCGCAATGAGAGTTGAATAGCAATGAAGGCGGGAGTTTCTTTTCCTGGACGGCTCCCACAGCAGACCCCCACGAACCTGCACAATTACGGCTCGTGGGTCCCCTCACGTCTGCAGGGGTACGCCAGACCACCCGCCCATCCGCGGAATACCAAGTGGCTCCTCAGGAGACCTGATTTATCGCTACTGACGTCTATTGTCCCGCTTGATTTATTATATATTATACACTATCGGACTGGGAAGGTTATGTGATGCCGGGATCAACTCCTTATCTCCCACCAGCATGTGATTTATGTTCTCCTCATCTTCGGATTCAGACGGGTTTTTGGTTCTTTACGGATTCCTCATCCAGAGATGACCTACGGGAGCTTTATCCTCTTCCCCTTATTATTTCTATTGTTACCTTTTCATCCACTACAGCCTTGTTTGTCCGTTCACTTCTCTTTTTTCCCCTTCCGTCGCTCAATACAGGACCAACACGGGCAATGAGATCCGCCTCACGGTTCATTACGCCCGCACAATGCTCTTCCCTTTCACGTTCGGATGTCCCATTGAGATGTTTTCCCAAGAAAGCGTTTTTCTTTGCTCGGAAAATACATTTTCTTCCGGACAAAACACACGAGCATGTCATTCATTCAGAAGAAACAAACGCCGAGCAGCGACTTGGAAGCGATCAATAGCAAACCTCTCTCACAGCACTTCTAGATATTTCTGAAGCAGATATATGTAGGAACAAATGTCCTCTCACTCTTATATAATATCTTTATGTATAATTCCGAACGGTCTTTGAAATTGTGAAGAACTTCGCGGTCCGATTTTAGTGTTAGACTGCTCATTCGAATCAGCACGGCTCCAAGTTTGTTGCAAAAGTGTCGCCGTTCGTCTCTATACCCGCCTTGATCGTGTTCTAGGCGGTCCTTATCAACGAGAGTTGTTTATTAGACTGTGGCGGTAACAACAGTTGTCGTCAATTCACGGTAAGTAAGAAACGTAGGGTAGTTACTAACAACTGGGAGATTTATTTCTGAACGAAGAAATTGTAACTGAAGAACTTAGTGAACTTTATATATAATTTCGAACGGTCTGTTAGGTACTACTGTTATACGGACTAGATTAGGGCTTTCCAAGCCCTAAAAGGCCTCTAGTCCACTATAATCTCGAATATGTTCAATATGCAACGAAAATGGAAATGAAGATATTTATCACTTTCTGATAGTTTGTCCTCACTATTCTCACTTACGAAAGGCACATTTGAACATAAGCTCATCACAAAATATCTCCCGAGAAAATTTAGCCCAAATATATCTGAATTGTAAAAGTAAGCAAGAGTTGAACCATATGTTTTATTACATAGAAAATTCCCTAAGAATCCGCACATTTCTAAGGAATGAGTGATCGTGAAAGTTACCAATAATATTAAAATAGGTACTGTTAATATTAGTTGGTAAAATTATTATTAATAGAATCCGTACGTTCTTGTTTAATTAATGTATACTAACTATAATAACATGTAATATATATATATAACTATAAAATTTCATTTAAAAAAAAAAAGATTTGTGATGTGTCGCACGTATAACAAATGTACTTTTATGTAATGAATGTAAAATATAACTTAAAAATAAGTACATGTATATTGTCAGAATTAAAGTATTTATTAAAAATATAAATGTTCCCATAGTATAATAGGTGAAATATAAATATGTAATTTGTATAAAATATTATTATAGTTGTAATTTGCTTAAACCCGTTCATGTAACTACGTAAAGAGGGGCAAAATAAGGTCTAAAGAACCTGCAAATTTGTTTATAGATGTTTGTTATTTTTGATTTGCAATTGAAGTATATTAAGTAGTGTATAATATTTAAGTGGTGCTACTCACCTGTAATGTGAATAATTGTTCACCAAATACAGTATTTATCTATCTATCTATCACTATAATCTCGATGTTTACATCCACACAGTCCCACATGATCTATAGAATTTCCGCCTCGTCTCAACCAGCCAATCACTAGGTAATCAGTTTGTTGAAAACGTTCCTCGAATATAATTTTGGTGTCTTCAAATTTGGATTTATCGATCTTATGAATGTATGTACAACATATACATAGGACTTCCTGTTCACAGAGACGTTGATGGCCCAGGATTAACTATATTTCCCACCAATCTGAATCTTGTTCCATATGAATGCTCATTTCCTTGGTTCATAATGATCTGAGGGTTTTTATTATACACTCACAACAACGACTTTGTATGAATGTATGTACAACATATACATAGGACTTCCTGTTCACAGAGACGTGATGGCCTAGGATTAACTATATTTCCCTCTAATCTGAATCATGTTCCATATGAATGCTCATTTCCCTGGTTCATAAAGATTTGAGGGTTCTTGTGATACACCAACAACAACGACTTTGTAAACAACTGGCGCGAAGTGAAAACCTTGAATTGATTATATAGCAAATTGGTTGGATATCAGCATCTCGTAATATCTGCATAACATGAATTGGTTCCAGGGCAGTATGATAAGCGCCTCCTCACACCAAGATACGATATGAAGAGTACAAAGGAAGAACGGGCTATCATGGTTTTTCCTAGTTTCGAGGAAAACGAATTTGAATGCAAAAAACACAATAAAATGCGATCGAAAAATCTGAAATTTTGAAATTTTAGATCGACGTACAGGTAAAAGTACTAAAAATGCCAAATTACCTCACGAAATTAATTTTATTGAAATATAACGGGGAAAAAAAGCCGAACATCACAGAAAACAGTGAAAGAACGGGATAACTCCCTTGACAGCGATTGATTTCTTCACTTGTGAGTTAATTTCTCGAAATTCCTCTTGGCTTTCTCAGTACAGAATATTTTTGAATAAATCAAATCCATGGATTTTGCGGAAGAGATCGAAAATTTTCTCGAGTAGGAACTTGATGGGAAGTAAAATTGTGGTTGACGAAGTAGCTTCTGAGCCAGATCTTTGATTTTTTTGTCGGATTCGGCGTCACAAACTTACTAGTAAATTCTGCACTAAAGCTCTAACGATAGTAAATTAGCCAATGTAATCAACATGAAATTTTAATTCTCTCAGCCGCCTTTTCTTCATTGGAGCTTTAGGAATATACTTTGTGTCAAGAAAATCCGTCCAATCAAAATATCTGATTTTGATCAGGCCAAAAAATTAATGTATAACACAGGACCGAACGATGAATATTGAATAGAGACAGCAACAGATCGGAAAAGTGGAAGAATGTGACATTTGAAACACAGGTAACCTGCTGTGATTCAAGGGCTGGATAATGAACTAACAAGGATGGGGGAAGTGGCAGCTCTAAGTTCTTTCCCTGGACCGCTCCCATAAGCTCGTTCTTTCGCTGTATGCGAATTACTCACCGGCTGTTTTGAAGTATTGGGCGGAATTCATAGACAAAGCCTGAGTGTGTGTGTTCACTTGCACTCACCTAAATGGAGGGTCACCCTCCACTCACCAGTTCAAATTCATAGTTGAGTGGGGTGGTTCACTCACCAGTTAGGGGCACACTCAGATTACATGAGTTTAACAGTGCACTCAGGGGACACTCAACACTTTTTCAACATAAGTTGGCAGCCCTGACAGTATGTTGTAGGGGAAGTTTCCCTGGTTTGAGGGAAAAAAGGACGGGGAAATTCCCTCTCACATTCCACACTGATCAGTAACAGTTCTCAAAGGTTACACTTTTCTTTGTATTTTTGCTTTTTAAGCTATTATCCTTGTACCGTGGAGAGACAGGACATAGGCCTTATCAGACAAAAACCAAAGTTATTGGTCCTTCCGCCTGGATCGGGGCAGCCATAAGTTGAAGTGAATCCTTGTTGCTTGTTTGTTGAAGTGCTGATAATTTGTGTTTATTATTATTATTGATTTGTAGTATTGAATTGTATAATTATAAAGAAGTGAGAAAATGAGAAAACAATGATTCGCCAGTTAGTTTTGAAGAACAGATATATGTAGTTGAAAATAAGAACAGTTATGGTATAATGAGACTGTTGGACAAAAAGAAGACGTGAGGTTTTGGAAGAGCTTCAAGCAATCACATTTTCTTGGATTCTTATTGATTGTACATCCTGATGAATGGAAGGTAGGTACCTACCGACAACTCATTCCACAAACCAAGATGAATCTGAAAACCATGCAATACAAACTTGGTATGTAGAGATCGCATAAAATCAAAGAGCGACCAGCACTTTCAGCTGTGGTACCTAGTTTCCATTTATTTTAGGCTCCTAAGGGTTCGTAGTTGATCATGACTATATCTTTCCCGAATCGAAATAGTTAACGAAATATTTCGTTGTTGATTGTTTAACATTCGAATGGGATCTGTCACATCAAACATGTACCTAACCACCGTTTAGGAACAGCCTAACTACTCTTATGTGTGCGTACTCTTATGAAGTTTTTGAATAAACTCCGAACTAAATAAACGATGTATGTTCTACTATATTACCTATTCCTATACCTACGTGAAAATAATAATAAAAGTTATCAGTTGACGCACTTAAGTGACCTCCTGCCGTCACTCAGGATTTTACACCATTGAGCTGAGGGTGATACTCACCTCAACGCCATTTTTTGTTTATGAATCCCGTTGAGTGTGCACTTGGGTTGCACACTCAGGGTCGCCCTCAAATCACGTCTATGAATCGCGCAGAGTGCATGAATTCCCTTATCGATACACTTAGGGGCCCACTCAGACTCAATTCCCGTTTTGACCACTCCACCGTGTTCAGCTACCCCCAATACACATAAGGTACCATTCTCAACTAACTTTTGACAAAAAAATCGAGTTAGCCCGTTCTTGCCCTATGTACTCTTCATATTGAATAACCGACTGCACGACAGAATAATAAAGGAGATTGTTGACACCATTGCAGTTTCGTCATTTCCTACGTATGATGATTCCCTCAAAAGCTGTGCAAATGGCTAAATGAGTTTGAACTCTACCGCCGCACTGACTGATTCCCCTGATGATCGTTTCACCCAGTAAGCAGGCAGATACCGAGGTGAGAGACTACAAGTTGGAGTGGCGGAGACGAGGAGCCCCGGGCTATTGATTGGAGGTGCTGGCTTCACGCTGAAAGGCTTTATACGTGCTCCTGAAACAAAAGCGCCTCTCACCCCCTTCAGCGAACCTATTCACTCTATTGCCCTCCTCCAGTACTCCGACATTCCGCGGGGATCTGCACCATCACTTCTGTGGCAGAAGCTGAGTTTACTCTTCCATCAGCCTGCTCATCCGCTGTTTTGTTGCTTCGAAATCGAGATTGGTATCTCTGCGATATAATCAACATTATATTACAACAGACGATGGTAAAACTAAGTTTATTGACGCTGAAAATGCTTTTATGTGTCCGAACAATTGTTTTGTAGCCTTTCAAAGTGATGGAAGTACAATGTGCGTTTGATAATATTTGTGACCATGCAAGAGAAAAGGGAGCTTAACTTGCCGAGGCTTTTTTTTTAGAACGAAAAACGCTGCAAATTATTGCACAAAGGTTTACTATTTATTTATTATATAGCCCTTCAATTAAGCGAAGTCTAATATTCAATATCTAAATATATCTGCAGTGGCATAGACGCCTACCGAGGAGAAATTAAATCAAAAACACCTACATTTTACTTTGCCGACCAAACTACCAATATTGTATTTGAGTTTTGGGTTTGTCGTGGCAGGGACATTTTACTAGTTTTTTGAATTTAACACAAGCTGACCCACCAACTGAATATTAGTTATATAAAATAAATCACATATTTACGCTTCGCAGCTCCATTCATAAGTGACAAAAGTTATAATAATCTGAATTCCTTTAGAATTATATCAGCTGATACGATCGTCATAGTTTATTAGGTCATTTTTATTACGTTTCACCTGTTGCGATACATCCCATGTTGATTTTTCCCCTGTTAATGTTTTGGCCCATAGGAAGGGGAGCAAACCTATGAAGTTACAGCTACCTTGGTGGTTTCATTAGATTAGAATTATTATTAAGCCGCGTACATAGTAAACCTGGATTATATAGCCCTTCACCGCAGAACACTGGTCCAAAAAAAAATTATCTGCCAAACAGTGTCTAAGGTGCATTATCGAAATATACCTGGACGATGTCATCTATCAAAAGAAACAAAAGAAAAATCTACACTACATGCAGATGGATCGGTTTAAAGATGTGCCTTATTTTTCCCTCTGTGAAATATATGTTTTGTGTCTCAAGTTAAAAACGTCTTAATTAAATTAGCTAAGGCAGCTGATTGGGAAAGAGCCAATAACTGCATCGTATCTTAGTATCCCAGAGAGTATCCCTATCAAATTTCAACTTACTAGGGATAACAGGATAGAATTTTGCGCACTCAGCTGATTGGAAAAAAAATGCTTTCAAGTGTTCGAACAATTGTTTTGGAGCCTTTCAAAGTGATGTGAGCACAATGTGCGTTTGATAACATTTGTGACCTTGCAAGGGAAAAGGGAGCTCAACTCTCCCAGACTTTTTTCAGAACGAAAAAACGAAGATTGGGTCTTTTTTTGTAAATTTTGTGGGTCCTATAACTATCTCTCATTCCCCAATGATCATCAAAACTTGAATTTACAACATTTTTCATTGTATTTATAATCGCGAAAAACTGCAGTTTTTCAAGTCAGCTGAAACCTGCTGAAAATTAGCAATTTTATGGCCGCTTTTTTCCAACTCTGAAAAATCATAAATTTTGACTGAAAAATGATAGAAAAAATAAATTTAAAAAACCGTTCAGCATAATGTGGAGAAAAATGAAAAAATATGAACTCAGGTTGGTCCTCTGGTAAGTTAAGCTCCCTTTTCCCTTGCCCGGTCACATTTGTAACGGACAAAACTTACTAAAACGTTACAGTCCACTTTCGGTGAAATTTTCAGAGATTGTGAGGGTCGACCCAAGACGGGCACCTGTACATTTGATTGATGCTTTTTGTTGTTCCGCGGTTTAAACAATGAGCATATTCACCTGTTTTATTCTATGTCATAAGATGGAAGATCTCTGAAACAGCTTTCCAAAAAAGTGCAATATGAAAGGTATTAGATGATTGGAAGTGGCGAAAACACGCGTGAACAGAGAGGCAAATGATATCATTACGAAACTACCCCTCACCGTCCACCTATGATGTAAAATTATTTTCTCTCTGTCGGTTTTTGTTCAAAATTATGCGAAGCTTTGAGCCGAAAATTCGCACGGGGTTCAGGAGCCCCAAGCTCAACCCTCAAAACCCCAATAAAAAAGAAAAAACACAGTGATCCTTTAAATTTGAACACAATTTTTAAAAAATCGCTCACTTTTTTCAGTGAATTTTAGGCTGTACACCCTTTTTAAAAGATATTTTTAAATTATTCAACATGAACTCAGTTTTTGAATGACCTATAAAGTTTTTGTAAACCCTTGAAAGAGACCATCTGGGTAACATTTGTTTGAAGACGCGAAAATCGATTTTTTCACAAAACGTGTTCTTGGTTTATTTCGGACTGGACCATTCTATTGAGCTTGGAATTGCTGTAAACTCTTTTTCTGGATGTCTAGATGCCGAAAAGTGAGAATTTATCTCAGTGAACAGGTGATTTACATTCCGGACACCATGAATGCGAAAATGAGTTTTTTCGACAGTGATCCTTTAATTTTTCACAGCGGTGTTCATGGTTTTTTCTTTTCTTCTGAAATACCGATTTTGTTTCCTCATCATGAGACTAATTTTTTTGTCAACAATATTGTAATTCGGAATCCCCAGTTTTGTACACATCAAGCTGTAAGTATAGTGTAATCGCTTGGAGAGAAACTAATAAATGGCTGGTAACCATTGAATGTGATTTCATAAGGCAGTTGTACAGTGACAAACTTCGAAAATTGCATGGTTTTCGTGATATAAGCGAAAAATTGGAAAAAGTCCGACACATTGACCTACTATGCCCTTTGTTCATATATTATTATTTCAAAAGAGAACCGATAAATTTTGTTCACATCAAATTTTATTTTTCAGCCATAGTTCCCCTATTGCGCTGATATGACTTGAATAGTTAGTTACATATATGGTAAATACAATGTGTAATGGTTCCTCAAAGGCGTTCGGTGATTAATTACAGCTGACTATTTTTGGAGGAAACCAGAGGAATAATAAGTTTAAGGCTGAAAAGTTATTTGTGGGCGCTACTGAACTTCTAACTGTTAATTTTCAACTTTTCACCCGAACAGCAAAAAATGACGATTTATCAACAAGCTGTAGCGCCAATTCTGGTGGTGAAAATTTCAAAGTTACCTAGTGCATTTCGGAGAAAATTTTGTCTACTTTGAATCTTATATTGATGGCAATTTTCGAAAATCGCATAGTTTTCAAGTTATATGACAAAAAAAGTGAAAAGTCCCAGTCATGCAACATGATCGTATGAGCAAATTTTTGTAAAATTTCGTTTTATAAAATAAATAAATAAAGATGTATCTGTTTCAGGTGCAGAAAATGACTTCGGAATAATGTTTTCCACGGAAAGAAGTGCATCGGGAAACTGTCGCCGGAGTCTTGTTGTCGTCAGAGGAAAATCATGATAAAGCGAGAGGCTTCACTAATGCGTTTCGAGTTAATTAGAGACGAGTTTGTTCGCGGTTATCGCCGACGATGCAGGCGGGTGCGCCAAACGCTGCTCCCCGCCACCTTCCTACATTACGTTGGCTTCTCTCAGCAGGACTTTCTGGGTCAACGTCGGAGCCCAACGTAAATCACCGCTCCCTGCAATCGGCCCCACTTTGATCAGCTAAGTGCCCCCCTTCGCCGGTCTCCTTCTGCAGCTCCTTCCGTTTGTTGACTTATCCGTTTCTGCGTTCGCGTAGATAAACCTGCGCGTTTTAATGAAATTAGCGATGAACCTTCTTCATCCACGTCCCGAACCGAGGCGTGTTGTCGAGTTTCTCTTCCGGGAGCGAAATAAGAAGATTTCGCTTTCCCAACAGCACTTCTCTTGTTATACTGATTAAATTTTTAATAAAATCACGCTTTTTTTGCGAATTTCTGAAAGCAAAAGTTTCAATCATACACCAGAACCAAGTGATCGAATATTTGTCATTTTTTGCAGTATATTAAAGTAATTTTAGCAAATCTTCCTAGAAAATGAAGCTATTGCAATGGTTCAAAAAAATTTTAAATCAAAATTTTTTAAATTTTCTTTGTGGAAATCTGTTTTGAGGTATTCTGAAACGATTCCTGAATTTTGCGCTTTTTCATATAATATATATATATATATATATATATATATATATATCCCCCTAAATGTTAGGGGTAGTCCACCCCTAAATATTGTTTAATAGTGTTACTGTCGTAACTGTTTAATTAATGATATATAATTTTAAGGAATAAATTATAAATAACTTAAACATAATGTTTGCCTTTTGTTATTTTTATATTCCCTCATCATTCACAGCGCTCCATGCTTATTTCACGCATATACCACATTCTTACATACATACAACATACACATTCTAACATACATACATACTTACAATAAGTAAGCTATTTTTTGTCTACACTAGAATTTACTAGGAAATTATTTATATGGCAAAACAACGTTTGCCGGGTCAGCTAGTCTAATATATAAAATTCTCGTGTCACAGTTTTTGTTGCCATACTCCTCCGAAACGGCTTGACCGATTTTGATGAAATTTTTTGTGCTTATACGGTATCTATGAGAATCGGCCAACATCTATTTTTATTGGCCAACGTTGTTTGTTGGCCAACAATTTTTAGCACATAAAATTGGACAAATTTCAATAAATGAAACAAAAAAAATCACTAAAAATGGCTAACAACGGCCAAACATTGTTAAATTTATCATTTTCAGCAGATTATTAGTCAAAACAAGATAATCAACGACTAACTAGGATATTAAAAAAATTTTGCACTAAATTATGCTGAAAAACATTCTTAAATTTCATTAGGTAATATTTGCTGAAAAACCTATAAAATTGCAACAAAAGAATCAAAAATCTTTCGAATCATGGAATTTTATTTAGATCCAGTTTTTTGCCATGAAATTGGTTTGTAAAAATTTATTTCTACTACAATTGATCAAATTTCGACACAATTTAACATATTATAATGCGATAGATAATTTGAGATAATTCGTTCATACGATTATGCTGCACGACTAGAACTTTTTTGACTAGTGTGTGATCACAGAAATTGTTAAAGATTTGGTTTATGAATTAAAAAGCCTTCCTATACAATCCAAATTTAGAATTTTGAATAAATTCATGTTCATTCATTCCAGCACGATTTTATGCAGAAATGTCTCAATGTTCCGAGATTCATGTTCCACAGTTACGTTCTGCTTAAAACATATATTTTTTAATTTAACAAATTTATGCAATTGTTAGCGTTTTACTATGCTTGAAAAGTGTCTTCCGACGTACCTATTCTTTCTTTTGGAATGCCTAATTTCAGGCGAAAAACAGATTTAATTCTACGGCGAAATATCAATGTCTGGAAAGGAACACACACACACACGCACGCACAATACACATGTATTTAATATATATACTTATGAATAATTCCCAACAATCATTTGAGTATGCTGCAAAACGAACTCGCATGAAGAAAATTTTGGAAAATGTTATTTATCATTTTTGGCGCACTTTCAATGACTCCATTAACAAATATGTACTTTGATATGCCATTGCAATTGCACTAGAATTTGAGAAAATGGGATTCCTCAATAACTTCTCAATCGGAATCCGTATTGGGGCTTCCTAAAAACACTCCTGAATGTATAGTTATATGTTTTCTTTTATGTTGTATGTACACTTCAGTGGAAGAACGAACTAAATCGCTCAAATCAACTTTTTACCAAAATACAAGCACAGCTGGACGGAATCGTGTATAGTTTATGAGGATGATATTTGTGGCACTATATCAGTGCCTAGCCTCTAAGCATTATTAAATAGATTTGTTATTTCGTACATCAAACATGTCCTGTCCTCCCTTCTTGCCATTCGTCTGGATACTAATCTGTGAGAAAATACCGCCGATGACATAAGGGAGGCTCAACCCTGATGTAGAAGGGAAGGGAGGGGTTAATAGAAAGTTTGGTCGTTTATAGGGCCGCGAAATTCGTTTTTCCCTGGCAATGATGACGCCCAAGGTTATTTTAGTCAGTCGCTCGGGAAGCACTTAGAAGTTTCGGGAGTCATCCACCAAGATGGCGTCTTTTAATACCAACTTCTCGAGCGGAGGGCCCGCCGCTAAGTGCCTGAAGCGAAGTTGGACCGGTGTTATCAAGAGTTGCGAGTGAGGACGATATTTCAAAAAGGGCCGACGCCTAGTCCGCTCTCGAGAGACGAGTTCTTTGTGGAGAAAAAGACACTCATAGTTATGGCAACTGGAACGGGGGCTATACGTTGCCACCAGAAACACAGCTAACCGCATTAGCGTGAAGTG
Source organism: Adelphocoris suturalis (assembly GCA_030762985.1). Lineage (NCBI taxonomy): Eukaryota > Metazoa > Arthropoda > Insecta > Hemiptera > Miridae > Adelphocoris > Adelphocoris suturalis. Next base: position 117,352,419 of record CM061042.1, read on the forward strand.
GGTAACTGCTCGCGAGACCGTGAAGAGAGATACCGCCATCTTCTTCTTTTTCCATATTTCCCCACTTAATACACAAACACTCGCCCCCAGTTTTCCCTCGGGTTCCGACCCGCTCAAATGTAATTCACGTCTTCGCATCCGCTCCCTGACGCCATCCGGCCCCTCCGGCAAGATTTATTCCGACCAACTGGCTCGTCAGCGTTGCTCCGAGTTGGTTTTGTTCCTCTAATTCACACTCAGCTGTTGTTGATGCTTTGGAAGTGGAATTAATTCTAGCGAGCTGTAAATTAAGTCTGGAATGTGTTTCAGCTTTTGGTTGAAAATTAAATAGCGGTGGATTCCCCTCGACTTGGGAGGTGCCTACTCAATGGGATCCGATGTGAGTTAGTGTTCCATGCATATTCATTCTTAGGAATCTACCTAATAAGCTACGACACTACCCAAGTTAATGGATGCAGTAGTGAATCTGAATACACCTTGGGAACAGTCCGGTTTGAAACCCGGTCAACACCATGAACCTCAGAACTCTTGATCGATAAAGACATACTACGAGGGAAGTATAACTACCTCATACATTTATGCTTAAAAGCATGCTACTATCAATAACATCTTTCTATTCTATGTTATACCTTATCACATTCTAGAATGGACCCTTAAGCCTTGGCAGTCTTAAGAATGATTGTTTTAATAAGAGAAAGAAGAAAATATTTGTTTGCCCATCCTGCCCATAGACCTAAAATACCTATTATTATTTATATGTATAGTATTATAGATGTATTCCTGCTATGCATTTCTACTACAACCAACAAAGGAGTCCGGTGCATCGTTCTTAAAATTTTTGTTTACATGGGGGCTCATAGAGAAGTACAAGTCTGGCATTGACATTTCGAGATTCCTAAAAACTTTTTTGGGCCTGCTCTACACTTCACTCTATGAAGTCAAAGTAGCATTCTTGGAAATCATCACCTCTGCTTCAGCAAACAATAGCATAGGAAATTTTCTAAAGTACTATCGGCAACTTAAATTGGACCTTGTAGCCGTTTTCTTCCACAGTTACACGTCGACCCACCGAACCCATGGAAACTAAAAACAACAAATGGTGCAGAGTGCAACTTGCATCTTACGGATCAGTTTCATTCAGCCCACGCATCTGTCCATGTATTTGTGGACGTCCTCAAGAAACTGCAGGCTGACAAAGATGGAATAGGTAAGAAGAAATGGACTCCTAAAACTGTCAAGAAAACAAACAAAAAACCAAGAGAATAAGCGCAACTGATTGTGGGGAACGGTACATTTTGTACTTACCTTCCTAACGTATACCTATAACTTATGACTCAACTTATGTGGCTGATTCTATATTTTTATACTTTGTACTGACATTGACGGTTGCTAATTTGTGAGTGGAATGTGGAAATAAATCCTACACCACCTACCTATAGCTTTTTTTTTCTTTTTTTTTTTTTAACTTATCCTGTGAAATAAAAGAAAAATTTGGATGTGTGTGGTGGCGGTTTCTACTCCCCTATCTGGCGCTTTCGTCAAAATGAAAACTCGTGCGACTTGCGCTTCTTAGTAACATTTCAGGGAGATCGGCGCTTAAGGTCATCTTCCCTCGTCATCATGGTTGATACAGAATCTTACAAAAGGGAAGGCGAAAAAGTAGGAGGGTTAATTTTAGGGGCCTTACCTTTTATGAGATGCTGTCACATCCATTACGAGGACTAAGTACAACTACCTACTCCTTACTAATTTATAACCTCTTGTTTTCCTATGTAACCAAACAAACATTTAAATCAACAAAATATATTTTAAATTAGATATTAAAGATCAGGCTCGAGGTATCCACGGTAAAGTTACTAAGCTATTTTCTTTTTGCTCAATCCTCTAGTATCGGGAGTGGAGCGCCATCCTCTAGGTTCATTTCACCCCCCTCCTCTTGTCGAAAGTGTTCATGGTTTTGAATTTTTCTTCTATGGGTGATATTCTCGAGACTTGGACACTAGCGCATCCTTACATCGATGCAAGGCGAAATCAAGTTATTTCACCTTGTTGTCATGGTGACGAGTAAACAAATGCGAAAATGCGCCATTTGTGGACGAACCTGGACAATAGCGTAACATAGTCTCACCTAGTTCCGAGTCAATATTTTCATTATTATTGTAATATGCAAGGTGATAAATTGTATGCAAATTACATCAAGTTATTATCAGGTGTTGACCTCAAACGCTACGAACGCAAGATTTGAACACACTTATGAAATGTGTGTTGGGGAGTTGACATTCAAGTGTTCTAGATGATCCAGACATCAGCCGCAAAGATGTTGTGGATTACCTATCTAGTTTTAGAACTCTTCTTTGAATCAATTGAAACTAAAAATCTTTAGAGTACTGTGAAAGCGGTCTTGTGAAAGGATGCATTATGAGAGCTCTGTTAGGCGGGAATAGTAAGTTGCATCACATGTGGAAAGGTAAGTACCCAACTAGAGGTAAGGTATACCTACGTACTTTCCGTATATTATTACTTGTTCATGTAGGTACTTCATTGATCAAAACGAATCAAAACCTAATTACCTTTTTTGTCCATACAATTTGCGTAACTGCAAAACTCGCGCAATAACTGCACTGCCAATGCCGTCTTTATGAAATCTTACCTTCAGAGGAATGCATTTCAAGGTTTTTTCCTTGCAGCTGGTTTTTAATTCATGTTGCATATTCCCTGATTCGATATTTGACAAACTTGCTAATCAGCGGTTGTATTCGTCGGCAAAGCAACGACCCACCTACTTTGTTTAGGCACTTTAAACCAACAGCAAATCTGGTAGGACGTACGTACCTACCTAAGTAGTTTCGTTTCTTGGTGTAGCAACAACCTGCCTTGTTTTGTTTTGACAAATCTCTCCTTTTATTCATTCAATATAACAAGTAAAGCTTCCTCAGTTAAGCATAGTACTACGAACTTATAATAAAACACTGATGAAGCTACCTGAGCAATGGCTAGGTACCTACACAGCAGTACAGACACCTGAGGAATTTTCAATCATCTTTACTATTTTTCAGGTTAATTATTCTCAAAGCCTAAACGAATGAAGTTCTTTAGTTTTCTGACACTGATTAACTACTATAGGTAGTAGGCTCCTAGTCCAAATAAAAACTCGTTCACGTTAGATTGGTATTGTTGAAAGCAATCTACAATCAATTATTGCGCTGGCAGGCATGATTATTATAACATTTAGTCGAATTGAAACTTTGTATGGCTACAATATAATACTTTTTCAAAACAAAACTGTTGAAAAATGGCCTTATAACCACGAATTATGTTGACGTGAGACGGCAAACTTCTTGTGAGAAATAGGTTGGTTGAGTAGCGATTCATTGACGTAGGGTGGTATCATGGCCGACTTTGGCTGAAACGCGAACCTACTCCAGGCGTGACGTCACGAGAATATGGGCCATACCCCCGCAGTCTCATGGACAGAACCAAACAAACATTGTTGTTCTTAGAATTGCTATCTGCCCAATGAAGAGTTGATGTGAATACAGACTCGAAATGCATAGCAGAACAGGGAAATGTGATTTCTTCTTTTCCGTATCTCCTACACCAACAATCATCCTTAAGACCGTGAAGGCTTACCTAAGGGCCAATTTAAGCTGGTACCTACCTAATGTTGGTCATTTAATTTATATAACCCCAGCAATTAGAGATTCACAAAAAAAATCTCACTCTCATCTGCAAAGATAAATAAAATTAATTTCGTTATTAGGGGTGAGCAGGATGGGTTGGAATTTCATACTTTCGACCTCAGATTCAGATTTATCGCACTTGAAAACCCGCAAGTATACCAGTTTCCAGCTTAAAATACCATTTAGTTTGATTAATAAACGGTTAAGAGTGTCTGCGTGCGATAGTAGTGCAAGGGAGTTGACGTCCTCGTGCAAGTTAATTTCAAGAGTATCGGGATAGCTAAATAAATGCATAATCGAATATCAGATTAGATATTCCATATCCATTTACATACCTCCGTAGTACAAGTCGAAAGAAGCCGAAATAGAAAGTCGAATATATTTGTCTGAATTGTGATTAAAAAAAGTGAAATATGTTGAAAATTTAGATTGCAGGTATTCCCACGACAGTCAGTAAGCAAGTGATTATCACAGGTGATGAAATATGAAGCGCCGTAATGATCAAGACAACCATTATGATCACATGGAGTTGATGATCTAGAAGCCGTCGCCCTGTGCAGTAGAAGTAGACGTCTGATTGTAATTTCCGACACTCCCCTCCAAGCATACGTCTATCATCTCCAAGGATGCCGAAGATCTTTTAATCCGAAGATCTTTTTTTTTTCTCTCTTTTAAGTACTTTGGCTGGTTTCACATTGTCCAAATCACACGCAGAAGTCCGTAAACAAGCCGTTGCGGAGACACCAGAAACACGTCATAAAGCCGTTATAAAACTAGGCCAATCAGTCGATATGGGCTGAAACACAGAAACAAAACGAGCTCACGATGAGTGCTAATACATCATCATACTTCAAAATTTTTGGAATTTGATGCCAGTTGAAAGAAGTTAATGTGTCAGGTATTTGTTCGTCCGTATTCATCAATTTCATCACAATCCCTGTGTTCTAGTCATACGTACAGATTTGACAGCCTGACTAAATGTTTCAATGTATATAGGTAAGTGATTTATTTCAGCGAGTTGAATTGTAGGTTATGAGTTTTTGAATATTGAAGGTACAATGTTCATACCCACTTTCCATAAAGGTCGTATATTGGTACTCAACGTTCGTATTGAAACCAATCCCTTCAAGCCGTACTTATTAAATTCGCTTTCAGCCGAATAAAAATCAACTTGATTTTGTCGCTTCGTTTCCCACATTACTGAATTTCCAAATAAATAAATTATATGTCCAGTAATTGGAAAACCTCCTCTCGCAGATAATCCAAGCGAAGCATCTACACAATATTTCTTTCCAATCGTCAAAGGTGGAATAGGATTGTAGCCTACTGAGTGTGTTTGTAACACAAGAAATGACCTCTAATCTGCAGAAACAAGAAGCCTTTAACTTGACAGAGCAACAAAGCCAATTTTGGTTCCAGACTTCCAGAGAAATAAACTAGATAAAAATTAACTAATAATGAAAACCTTATCTATGTTTTTTTCCAATTAGAATATATCACGACGTTCGTTATGTACATCTTTGTACGTAAACAATAAAGGATTATTATTATTAATAATCAGGGTTTGAATGGGTAGGGTTTTACTTCCAATATTTTAGTTACTTACGTCTTGAAATATCACAAACGACCGTCAAGGAGAGACCCTTAAAACGTAGGTATGATGCCTCTTGTACTGCACAAACATGAATGATTTTCGAAGTTTTCATCAGATTGAAAATATCATAACCACCAGGAATCGAAATATAAACCAATTTGTTAAAAGAGTTCTATTGAGAAAAGCAGTTTCAACATCGAGTTAAAAGTCCTAAGTTGAATTTAGTTGCTAAGATAAGTAGGAACTTGACATCTGATGTCGAGCAACGGGAGTAATAAGCTAAAAACAGACTACGCTGACGTGACGTGGGATGACGCATGATCAGGCAGCGACAGACCACGTCAGACATGGGCCCTCAGGTTCACACTTTGCTGACGTGACGTGAGGGTGGGGGACGTGATGCTGGGATATCGTGCTCAAAGGAGAGTGGAAGGTGTGTTCAGTTGATGTGTAATCTTCGGCAATGCAAGAACTTCTCGACTTGCTGGACGAGGAAGAGGAAGAAATTGCTGGGATGGCAATCGCCTGTGCTGCAGCAGCAGCATCAAGGCTATGGGTGCATCCCATCAACAGCACGGGGGGCCTGTACGGCGAATTTTCAACTTGGATACCCGAATTGGTGGAGGACGAAGAGCGTTTCGTCATGTATTTCCGCATGACGAAAAATGAGTTCTATCATTTGTTGAAATTAGTTGGTCCGAAAATTAAGAAACGCTCGACTCAACTGCGAGAGAGCATACCAGTGGAGATCAGACTGGCAGTTTGCTTGAGGTGAGTACAAACTGATAGCTTAATTACCTAGACGACCTGACGCCAGCTGATGTCTTCACACGACTGACAAAAATCCAAATCTTTTGACTTTGACGTGACGCGTAGATGGCATGTTGAGGCGTAGGATACGCTAGACGGCATCATCCCACGCATTACCCCGTCACGTCAGAGCAATCTGTTGGTGATCGTCCGAATCCTTTGTTTACATTTTGTCTTTACACGTGGTCCCCCGTCATACTACGCCATCCCGCGTCATCCCACGTCACGTCAGCGTAGTCTGTTTTTAGCTTAAGTGTCTGATAGAGTGTAAGAATTGTTGTCAGCGAATCCTTCAACTACCAACCTACTTCTGTATCTAATAGTTCCATCAGACTTCAGTTTCTTTATATGAACCTACCTAGCTTTCATGATTTATTTGTGTACTTACTCACTTGGTACTCTACTCTTTGAAATAACTTTACACGTTTTACGTTTTTCTAAAGCATTGAATTCCGTGTAAATAGCTATAAACCACTCTCTGGAGTGGGACTATCTCCCCGCTCACTTTGCTGTAAAGACTTTGAATTTTGGTTGACATAGAATAAGTACGACTCTCTACAAAATCAGCATGTTTGGATCTCTCAACTGTTCTATTTTTATAGTGTAACAGATAGTAACCAGTTTCAGAACACTTCAACAGAAAACCTAAGTTAGCCTTGGGTACGAATTCCGAAGAGGTCTGAGTATCCAAACTGTATGCCTCACAACCGAAACCTTGAATATAGGTAGTCGAACAGTCACCATCACGAAAGCCACGCATAGCGTAAGGCCAATAATGTGTGTTTTTTTTTTTTTTAAGTTTATTTATTTAATTTATAGTTTATTTAATAGTTTATTTATTAGTTATTTCGCTTCCCCATGATTGGAAATTATATTATCCACGGCATTTGGCCCTCCCTCGAACCAGCCTTGGAGGAGTTGCTAGGTAACCAGACCCCCATAACAGACGTGATTTGCGGGTTGCATACTCGCAATTAATGTAATTGGTACTGACGTTAGTAATGTGAAATTATTAATTATTGTCCACGAAGCATCATTTGCAAGATGAACTTCTACATCCTCTGGGATCATGGGGGGCTCTGCTTACCCTGTCCCTCCTCAAATTACGCCACTGCTAATGCAGAGCTAAAATGGAAGAGCGATTATTATCATTCAACATTAGGAATATATTTTCAGTCTCGGTGAGATGTGTGAATCTACCACCACATGAGCGATAGGTGAAAATAGGTCAAGCCGTGGAAGGACCGTCGCGCTCCTCCTAAACGCAGTCAAAAAGAGTGAGAGTATGAATGCACTGTACTAGGAGACGGATGATATCATGCACCAAATCGGTTGATATCATACATTTGTGGCTTGGCATATTTTGTATGCGGAGCGTCTATTTTTGGGGGTGGGCGATCTCAAACGTAACAAAAATTAATATGTACGTTTTTACATCTGAACTTCGAAAACAATGATGATTAATGGAAGATGAAGGAGACTTTTAAAAGAGGTGAAACTTCCACTCATTTGACAAGTTCGACCGTCGCCATTTCATACATCGACTCAATATCAATATTCATCAGAGCATCCCCGGACCACGAGTTATAGGTAAAGAATACTGATTCAATCGGTCAAAAAATCTCTCAGGTCACCAAAGGGCTGTGTAAATGCGATACCCATAACGGCCCGTGTTGTCCGTAAGCAAAATCAAACGACTGGAGTGTGAAAAAATGGAGCTCAATGGAATTTACGTTTGCGCATGAGCAGAATGAAGTACAGTGGAACCTGGATAATTCGAACTTCTTTAATTGGAAATCTTCTTAAATTCGAATATTTCTCTTAGTCCCTAGATTCGAATTTTATTTTGGATAATTCGAATTTTCGGCGTGCTAATTAAGGTATAAATTTTAAACAGCGACTCAAAATATTTGTAAATTTATCGGGAAATACGTTTTAGTGACGATATTCGGCAAGAGGTTTGCGTTAGACCAAATGCATGCAAGTCATAGCGAGAAGCAAAACGACGACGATCGCTGGATCATCAGCAGAAAAAGTAACTACCGGTGCCGATTGCAGCTGACGCCACGAATCACGTACAAGAACTTAGACGTTTTTTTGAAAGCCGAATTAATGTACCTAAGTGATTCATACTTCAACTCTTTGAATGCGTTGGAATCTTTTATAATGGCCGAGAGACTTAATTCAAGGAAAAAGGCCAAAATATCATCCTTTTTCGAAAAACAATAGATTGTTTTTTATGGTTACAGTTAAATACAGTACCATTCCAGGTGTCTTTATATTTATTGTTCAATATTCTGTTGGTCAATACAGTATTCAGTGTTACTGTATGTACTTTACTTCGTACTGTAGTTTGTTAAAATATAATTTATTTAAAACTTCTTTAATTCGAATTTTTGGTTAATTCGAAGTTTTTGACTTCGAGGTTCGAATCATCCAAGTTTCACTGTAGTGATTTGGCAACAATGAAACAGAAAGGGGACCATCTACAACCTGATCCGCGCATTTTCTGACAATTTCATCGAAATCGGAAGAAAACAGTGGAAACTAAGGTCGTTACAGGGATTTCATATAGGCGCATGCGCACTAGCTGTTAATGATACAATCATGTTGAAATTGATAAGCGATGATCAAATCCCTAACCATCCCCCAACCATCATCCCAATTTTTGAGCTAGATCGGACGACTAGGGCGTGAAAAAATGGAGCATAATGGAGTTTACGTTTGCGCAGGCGCAAAGTGGAGTATTGATTTGGCAACAATGAAACTAACAGGGGACCGTCCACCCCCTAATCCGCACATTCCCTGAAAATTGCATTCCTATCGGATGAAAAGTGTGGAAAATAGGCTTGTTTTCACACACACAGACACACACAAACACACACACAGACAGAGAGAGAGAGAGAGAGAGAGACTGACACACAGACAGACAGACACGGAACCAAAGGTGTTCAGAATGGTCTTAAACGTAAAATGCGAGTGGAAATTTTCATTTTTGAGACCAACAAATTTTTTTCTCCCGAAAGTGAAAACTATGCTTCCATTACCTTTAGGTAGACTCGGAAGCAAAAGGGTAACCCCCTCCCCCCCCCTCCCTTCGAAATTTGGTAACCACGAGCCGATTTTAGTAAACTTTGAATCCATGATTTTTGGAATCTACAAATCGAGAACCATAAACTAACAATTTTGAGATGGGAAGGGTTAATTTGTTTATAATTTTATCATTAAAAAATAATGGACCAAAATGGCTTCCTTTGAAGATGATTTCTCAGTAGGTATACCTACCATCCGGGAGCATGAAATCAACGAATAAAAAAAGAACGAAGGGAATTATTATGGAAATGCTATCTTGATGTGACGTTTAGGTAATATAACAATACTTTTCGCATATCATACTTAATTCCTCTCTCTGGTTTTTCCTTCCTCACTAAATCAGTGCCTAGGCAGGTACTTGGATACCTTCTAGTTGGACGGATGGCAGGGCAACGTAAAATTTGATTAGCAATTCCAAGTAGCGGACCGTATTGAACCGGTGTGAGTCTGCGGATGTAAATTGAGGCATAAATACTCCAACATCCGACCTCCAGTGTCTCTGATCCACTCGTCTCTGATCTACGATAATCCCGTTCTATTCGAGCTCACTCTCGGGAAAGGGGGAAAAAAAGGGAGGTGCCCGTTCGCTCCGACGCATGCATGATTAAACTTGCGGTTTTAAAAAGAGATAATTCACCCCTCGTCGCCGTGACCACAAAACCCGCGCTGCGGGAACGAACTCGGCTTGCGCTGATTAAATTGTTCCCCAAATAATAAATCATGGAGGTCCAAGGACTTGCGTCAGCCATCACGAAGTGGAAAGAATCTCCCTCCACTCTCGCTAATACGTTATTCACTCCGATCCATTTAGCGATTCTTATCAATGTACGCTATTTTCAATCCAAAAAAGTTTAAAATCATTTAGATTTTATTTCAAGAATCTTGTGGATGATTTTGGTTAATTATTTTCTATAATGAACAGCTTATACGAGCACGGACAGGACTTGGCCGAATCAACCAAAGCCATGCACTACTTGGACTCACTGACTCCGAAAATTGCGATTTTTCCATTTGTCCATTTTATAAGGATGAGCGGCGTGAATCCGGACTTCTGAACAGTTACCAGGACCTACCCAAACTTTTAAGTTTTGTGAAAAGTGGAACCTTTAAAACAGTTATTTTTATTGAAATTATTTATGAAATTTATGAAAAACGCTGGAATATTTGAAGGATCCAGGGAAATTCCAATTTCCAAAGAAACTGAGCTGACAGTGCCATCTGTTGCCATTATAGGAGTACTGTCGTATGACATAATCACCTAGGCAAAAAGACATCACCAATACATCAAAAAACACGAAACAAGATTCGCTGTACTGGGAAATAACCATCATAGTCCGTGCGCGCCTGGAAGAAACCATCAGAGTCCATATGATCCACCCGCCCACTGCGGAATGTTAGCGATTTCTGTTATCAATTCACGCTAGATGTAGATGTAGATGTATAGGGAAACTCTCAGGGTGGGTTTATTTTGGGCCCCAAGCACTGAAGCCTGGTGGCTTTACTTTTCTGAGAGTTTTGTTATGAACTTAGGCGCCCCGTGGTGCAATGGGAGCCTAAATCCACACTCATAGATAGAGAGGGGTATGACAGTACCATAAAAGATACAACTCGTACTAATAGCATATATGCTGCGTTCGGAGAAAAAAGGTTTTCCAGTTCTAGGATCACCCATCCATTTCCGAACGCGGGCTTTCGAAAACACGGGAAGAAGCGCCCGACGCCCGTTGGGAACCAACGGAGCGACGGCAGCGCATCCCCTTGGATCTCGCGGGAACTGTCACACTCCCCCCCTTAAAAAACATACTTGATTGAAGAGCAAGTGGAATAGTGGAGCTAGGTGGAATAGCTTACTGGTTGAGAACTGATGCTGACTAATAAATAGCTGCATTGGCGATTGAGGAAAAAAAGGTGAAATTAAAACAGGATGGATTGCCAATGAAAAGTATTCATTAGGTAGTTAACCCCAGGAGAGAGACTTACAGTAGGGAGCTGCCCACTTTGGGGACTTACGAAAATGGGAACTATGCCCTGGGAAATTAACTTGCTCAACTTTGGAGACTTACAGTGGAAGGTGCCCACAATGGGGACTTATGTAATTGGGAACGATGCCCTGGGTTTGGGAACAATGCCCTTGAAAATTAAGTATTTTAAATAGAAATAATATGAGGGGATAAATTGAGAATCTAATAATCAAGAACCAATGAAAGTATTTATGTTTCCAAGGGAGTATAATGGGTATTCCTTCTGGAAACCTGGGCCTTGTTTCTTCTGAAACATTAACGTTCCAAGAATAGTGGATTGGATTACTAGGCCTCAGCCGTACATAATCCGAACCACGCTCTGCTACCATGTAATGAACCTAGGCGCCCCGTGGTGCAATGGGTCCTAAATCCACACTCATAGATAGAGATTGGTGTGACATAAGAGATACACCTCGTACTAATAGCATATATGCTACGTTCGGAGAAGAAAGGTTTTCCAGTTCTAGGATCACCCATCCATCGCCAAACACAGGCTTTCAAAAACATGGGAAGAAGCGCCCGACACCCGTTGGGAAACAACGGAGCGACGGCAGCGCATACCCTTCGATCTCGCGGGAACTGTCACAGTTTTGAGTTTAATGAAAGAGCCCTCTAGTGAGGGTTGTGAGTCCTTTGGTTAATTTTTCGCTTCGAATAGACATCATTGGGGGTTGTGCCCCAAAGAGTTCAAATCTGCGATAGGTGAGTGCAGGACACTCGAAGATTATGTGTGATACTGTTTCATTTGTCTCCTCGCATAGTCTGCACAGGGTTCAGTTTCGAGTGATCCTATGCGGTATAGGTGGAAACTTAGGAGTGCAAAGTCGGTCATAAGGGCGACTATTGTTTGAAGTTCCCAACGGTTCTACCTGAGAAGTCCCTCAGTAAGTTTGGTGTTGGGTTCTGCCATCGTGAGCTTGCTGTGGACATGTCCCTCAATATTGGACCATCTTATTGTGATCTGTTGGTCAACTCACATGTTGATGAAGGTAGTGTTCTGAAGGTAGTTTTCGGTAGGCCAACTGCTGGCTCAGGCCCTACAAAAAGGGTTTGGGAGCCCTTTCTTGCGACCTCATCCTCCTTTTCATTACCAGTAATATCTTTATGCCCTGGCACTCACTCCAGGCAAACCCGGTTGTATTTCGCTAGGGTGTTGAGGGTTTGCATACAACACCGTACCACTCGCGAAGAGATGGTTGGGGCCATTATTGCTTTTATCGAGGCTTGGCTGACAGAGAGGACGTGGGCACCTGAATTCATCCAAGCTTACCTGTGATTCACATACTTGTTAGTTCGCGCGGTTCACGGTGTTGCTGTTCATTATCAGTTTTTTTTTTGTTTCGGGTTGAAGTTTGTGATCCCTTTGAAGAAATTCTACCAGAGCCCCCCCCCCCCCCCCCCCATAAATGAACCGAAATTTCAAGATATGATGTCGCTCAAGAAATGTTCAAAAACCCCAACTCCAAACAATTTCATCAAGGATTAAAATTTGAAGAAGGAGATTAGATTGATGAGGAAGAATTTTTGGATGACGTTTCAATTGACTGAAGAGTTAAATTTTGATTTTGTTTGCAACATTATTTTCTGGCTTTTTAAATAAAAAACATACATTTTAGATTCAGTTAATTGAACCCTTAATGATTGGTTTAATTTCACTTCCACTTCAATACTACTCTTATTCTCTAGCATAACCATAACAGCGAGTTTACGCAAAGCCGAATTCATTGGGCACATTAATAATTTTCTTGTTACTTTGATCCATGGACACAAAAACAACACAATACTTCTTATTCAAAGTTTGGAAGTTACTGATCTCCAAAATTCATAAAAATTGTCTGGAGATCAGGTGTTTAAAAAACAAAAAACAGAAAATATGATGAGTGCTATCGTTACACAAATATGCACCATAACTCCATAACATGAAATAATCAAAGATAAGGGAATAAGATCTCAGATGACAAAATAAGTACATACTACTTGCATTCTACCTACACAAAAGAAATTTCAAATAAAACGTTCTGTCAAAAAAGAAACGAAAACTTTATAGATGAGGACAAAATTAATAAACAAAGCTAAAAAAGGAAAAACAAATTATCGTTTTGATAGAGATTTCTGAAAAATATGTTAATAAGTACTATTTTCAAATTTAATTAAAATTTTCAAATAGTTTATTGTGAACTGGCAACTCAACAAACGATCTAGGGTCAAAAAAAGAAAGTTGTCGCTTGAAAAAATCACATTTAGGGTATTGAATCCGTATCGTAAAACATGAATTCAAACGCGTAATACCTTGTAAAGGGGGATATCTGGAAGTTCATGTTTAGAATAATACTTTAATGTTTCTCCCACATAGGTTAGTCGAGGAGGAAGAATATTTAATTGAGAAAATAAAGGTTTACTTGGGCTCGCACTTTTGAAAATGAGCGTAAGACTGACTGAATTGCTAGCTCAATTTCCTTAAAAGACCTTTCATAAGCACCACCCCATACCGGAAGACAATAGATCATATCACAATATAATGAACAAATACGTGGAAAATCATTTTGATAGCAGAACAGAACATTAACTCTTTGACGATATCTCCAGTCACCTCAATCGGATAAAAATAAAAGCCTTAATGATTTTTATCTTTGTTGGCATGTTTCCTGAAACGACCTTCTTTTAGTTTGGAAAAATCTCGAAGAATAAAATCATAACCATTCGAACCCCTGAGAGTGATTAATTTAGAGCGTCATCATTAAACGTAAAATATTTTACAACGAGCTTGGGGCTTTACGAGAAGGAAGGAGGTGCATCAACCAGATGTTTGGTTTGAGGGATATATTGTGTGCTGAAGTCTGGGAAGAAGTTGAAATAAATTAGCAAGGTCCCAGATCCCATTGCCTCATAATTTACAGTGGTCATACGTGGTCATACTTTGGAGCAAAATCTATTCGGAGCTAATATTTCCATTTATTTTTTCGTAGCAGGAGAGAGTCAACATTTTTTGTCAAGTGACACATTAAGGAGATTCTGAATCTATTAAATGTAAAAGCTCCAACAACGCTATAATTATGGTAGAATTTAAGCCATTTTATCCCGAGAATTATCTGTATCTGATCTGAAATTCATGTGTGCGCACCCGCCTGACGACGATGTATATTTCTATGTTGGATTATTTTCTAAAAGCGAACTATACTTATTCCATGAAATATTGGTAAGGTAAAATATTGGCGGTAGAAGTTTATTAAGAAAACAAAAAATGAAATTATGTTTTGCTCACATTATATGCTCATTGGCATAGAAGAATAGCCGTTATAATCTAATTAGTATTTTTTGAAATATTTGTACTGGGCTTCTTCGCACTGAACTCCACCATTTTTATAAAGTATAAACCTCCAGGTTCTGGCATTTTAAATTTTTTCTAGAATAAATTATAAGTAAGGTATCCTAAACGGGACGAAGCCTCTTTGAAACCAGAGTTAATGAAAACGCTCCTCCAGCTTATTTTCACCACAAAAATCCGGGATGCCGAAGGAGCAAGAGCTCATCTTCTTCAGTCATTCGACCTAATTAATTAAAAAGTTTTTTTCTCAGCGGAAAACCCTTCACAACTCGCTTTCTTCTCCGAACAACCTGGTTTTTCGTCCGCTTCCTTTGGTAAACAATGGTAATTTACACAAAAGAAGTATTTTTCGTAGCGTCTCCACCCACCCAAAGATGTTTGGTAATATGAACCCCTAATTTTATGAAAGCAGGATCAAGATCAGAAATCTTTCCAAATAGAACCCTGAAATCACACTGCATGACGGATTTGTAAATGCAAACATGGTTTTTAGGACGTCCCTCTGAAGCTTAGGCAAGGCTTGGAATATTAGAGGGACAAACAATTGGAATTGATTCGGTAGGTGAGATGAACCTAATAGGAATGACAACCTAAGCATGAGGAAAACTGTAAATTGATGTTGAGTATCTACATATACATGGGTATGTCTTATTTTACCCCTGTGAATATGTTTTGTGTATCAAGTTAAAAATGTCTCAATTAAATTAGCTGTCAGCTGATCAGAAAAGACCCAATCATTTCAATCGTCTCTTATTGCCCCAGAGAGTCTTCCAATCCAGCTTCCACTTCCTAGGGTTGATAGGAGAGAATTTAGCTTACTCAGCTGATTAGGAATCATTCAATCATTTCAATCGTCTCCTAATATCCCAGGGAGTCTCCTCATCAAATCTCAACTTCCTAGGATGAACAGAAAAGAATTTGCTCATTCAGCTGTTATGTTATGATTAGGAAAGAGCCAATATTCAGAGGTCTACGCATTGTCTAGTTGTCTATTAGGTACCTACTGCTTTCAAGTACCTACTACTCAACAGTATACCTACCATGTACCTAGTGCCTTATTTTCACATTATTAGTTCATTATAGTTCCTTACCAATATTAGTTTATAGCGTAATAAACTAGCTTTCCTTGACACTGCAATGGCTCATGAGATAGGGATCATGAGATGTGATACAATGAGAGCATCCCAAAAAGCGTCGAACGATTTTCGTGCTATGAAAACTAAGAGAGTTACGCATCGCTAGTAACGCATTGGTTGTACGTGAAAATCGACCTTTTAGATAGAAACGTTGCATTATTTTCGTGATAGAACTCTACGCCTTAGACCTATCAAAAATACAAATTTCCTTGGAAGAGCATTCTAATACTGAATCACGAAAAACACCATAGATATCTTTTTTTTTTTTTTTCTTTTTATCGAAACATGTTTTTGCCATCATAATCCAGCCAAAAATGAAACAAAATTAACCTTTACGTGACATTAAGTGCATTACACTCCTATTTTCTGCTGATTATCGCTTACAACCAAATCGTTGTTGGGGAATAGCATCTTAGGTATTTATCGTCGTACAAAAATCGTTCGCCAGTCGTTGGATAGCTCTCGATTTATCTAACCGTATTATGTTAACCAGTGCGTGGCTTACAATTTGAAATATGAGCATGGTTGTCTGAATAATTTTGTACATGTATACAGGTGATCCTTCTCAGTTAATTTTGTAAACATGATCGCAACCACTATTAGACTGAAATTCGGAAGCTGAAATTTTATAGGGAGACTCTCTGGGACATTAAGTGACTATTGAAATTATGGGCTCTTTCCTAATCAGCTGAGAGATCTAAATTCTCTCCTGTTCAATGTTCCGTCAAGATTTTATGCTTAGGACTAAATTTGTTTTGTTTTTTATTTCCCCCTTCTCCACAGTACCTGTGTGGAAGAGGAGTTTATTACGCCTGCTCCCCTAGAAACATTTCCAGACTACCTGCTTCCCGTTCTATTTGTTATTTGTACATAGGTTTTTCAGCCCTGGCCAACTTTGCCAGGTGTCTGGCATCAATTAACACTATTCTAAAGTTCCAAACTACCATCCAGACGACGATCCGCTACATACCATCGTGGTAGAAATGAATATAACCTTCCTAATAACCTGTCCGCCAAAAGAGACGTGGTGAGCAAATAGTGTAAGGTGTGACCTGGAGGGAACATCTATCAAGAAAGGTTGTGTAACCCTGTAATTTGCCCATTGTTTAGTGAACAAGTAATGACCATGGTAAGGACTGGTGGGCATCTGATAAGAACTTCTGAAAGGGTTCAATAGATCTCTTTATTGACCATAAAGATGCAACAACATTCTGCAAAGGAACGGAATATTTGTTGAATTGCGTTATGTCTTTCAAGATACCACATGTTGTAAAAAACTTGAGCCTCACTTCCCCGGTTTCATCTGCCTTTTTTCATCCGAGAAGAAAATGACTTTAGGAATAAATTACGTAAGAAATGAAAAACAGGGAGCCCCTCCCCCATCCCTCCGGAGCGGCCTTAAGTGATATTAGGGTAGTTATTGGCCGCAGTTAGGAAGGGCCAGCGTCATCACTTAGCGAAAACTTGGTGGGCGGGCATCTCTGCCTACCCTTTCCACCACTTCCCCTGATCGTTATCATCTCTCCATGTCCCATTAAATGTAGGGAGGAATGATAATGGTATGGAGAGGGTAGGGTGGGTCCTGGGGAGGAGTGTACGGTTTGCTTAGTTAAGCATCGTGCTATCGCGCCATTGTTTCCACTTAGTAGTATTATTTGCCTCCTTCATCGTTTGGGGGCTCATCAGCGAGATCCACCGTTTTAGCCGTTAAAGCCCAACAGTCAGTGCTGGTGGTTTCCGGTTCGTCGGTTGTGAGGGACAGTCATTGTTTGATACGATGTTTCCTCGGGAACTGATTGTTTGGAATGGGCCTATAATCCTAGAAACGGACAACTATTGTTTCGATGGAATATGAACCACACTCCAAATGTTAATTTCTATTCAGAGTTCCTGAGATGAACCACTCTACAAGTCGGCGTATCGCATTTGAAACAATCCTGTAATAAAATATACACCACTTCACTATAGCGATTCAAACCCTTACCATTTCGGGTGGAATATATGATGATAGATAGAATTTATTCAATAAAGACACAATTCATACATAAATGAATGAGTGTCTAGAAGAAGGGCGTATGATATTTTCCGTAACTTTTCAGGAGGACGAAAAAACCTATGACGAAATTGTACTATAACTTTTTGAACGATGGACAGTTTGAGTTCTCAAAAATTTAGGTCAATAGTCCTTAAAAAATTGAGCGAAATATCACCGGTGCAGATTTCCGAATTGCTTTGGCGACAAAGTGTGGTCGTTTACCTCGCCACTCAATGAAAGCGATCCCAAACCACAAGCTCTGCAAAATTTACCTACTGGACTGATATGGGTCAAATGGCTTTAGTGTACTGATACTGATAAAAAAATAAACCAATGCATATATGCATATCTCTGAATCACCAAAACAACAGTGAATATCGTGGGTGGAGAAATAGTGCAGCCCACACGCGCCCCATTAATTTACAAGTAATTATACATGCAAATACAAGTACTATATATATATATATTAAAACTATAAAGTCTAATCGGACGTCATACTGTTCATTATTGTTTGATTGGCCGTCTTCCGCCCATTTGGGTAGTTCAACGCACTTATCCTACTCCCTCCGAGGAAGAACGCTTAAATCCACATTGGGATTCACCCACACGATTTTTACTTGTCGTGTTCCCCGTAAATAACATCGTCATATAATAACACGTTCTCGTGACAAACGGCAGCGAGCGTTGTGACGGCTTCGGAGAGTTGGAAGTAAACATGTTTGTCAAAGTTTCGACTCCGCAGACCGACTATTCACATCCCGTCTCCCCAGTTTCCAACACACAAGTAGAGCATGAAAGACTCACTGATGATCCAATGAAAGCGGGTGGGTGCCTTGCTGAATCCGATCTCCGACCATTCTCCATCATCCTGGGTTTGGATGTCTTTTGATTTCGTAAGCCTGTAGGTATCCAAAAACACAAGCTGAATATCATTGTAAACTGATAATAAACGGAGTTTGCAGACTACCGAGAGAAAAATTCACAAGATATGTTTTAAATCATGTTCATCCTCAGCTACTCTTTCAAAACAGGGAAATCTTATTGGTTCGATTTTCAATATTTCACTCTATGCAAACGTTAAAACGACTTTCTCTCTCTCTCTCTCTCTCTCTCTCTCTCTCTCTCTCTCTCTCTCTCTCTCTCTCTCTCTCTCTCTCTCTCTCTCTCTCTCTCTCTCTCTCTCTCTCTCCCGTCGTTCTTAGTTTTCCTAAATCCATTCAGAAATAAGATTTCAGCCTCTGGTTTACCGAAATGTAAACAAGAAGGGTATTGGGGTCCTTAGTTATGGGGAAATTGTAGCCCCTATTTTCATTGCATCCAATAACCCTATAATGGAATTGCAGTGGATGTCAGCAGCGAACGCAACATTTGTGTTCCAAAGGAAGACCATCTATGGACAGCTGCAAACTTTGTGAACCAATAAATTTCCCGAGTTGGACCTCATTGTTTCCTAGAAAAGCTTTTTGTCGAAAGGAGTTTTGTTCTTACTAAACTTATTCAAAACCTGAAAGTAGCCGATGAATTGTGGGGAAGGGGGAGAACTAAGGGATTTTTGGGTGAAAGCATCTTGGGTATTAGGACACATGGCACAAGGCACTCAATTATTTATCTGTATGGGAAGTGGTGCATCGTCCTCAAGGCCCAGAGTGTTCCGAGTTGATTTAGCCATTTTCTAATGCTCTGCCCTGCACTGGCCGAATCGTCGGCATACCAGCTTTGCCGCCATTCCTGACTTTCCAAGTCTTAGTTTTGTATGCAAGAAAAGCATCTAATTTGCAAATAAGAATATTTCGAGAAATGGTTAAGATAAAAATTCAAATTCAATTAACTTCCGAAAAGACGCTAAAAACTTGAGCAAAACTTACTCGTATTTGATTTAGGGACTCTAAATCTATAATTACCATCACCTGCGAACTATGTACAACATACGCGAAATCATTGTTAGCTACATAAATTTAAACAATTTCAAATTCAACTTTCTCAAACTGACTATTTTGAATTAGATTTTTCAACACAAAAAGAAAACGATAAGTATCTATTTGACATTTTCATGTCTTTCATATGGCACATAACAAAAAAATCGTCACGAAAAAAATTGTCCCAAGTGGCCACAACGATGATTATGACCATCAGAAATGACGTTGACCATTCATAGGTAAACACATGAAAATGTCCCAATGCGTTGCAGACTCGTATGCAAGCGTTTTATTTTACAAATTTTTAATTTGATATCTTGAATTTTGTCTCCCTGGAGAAGCCCCAGTTCTTGTGGAGAAACGTTGGAGAATAATATTTTTAAAAACCAATTTAAGGATAGAAATGCCTTTTTTCTAAAGTCATTTTATAATTTCCAGGCACCTAGTTTACGCCTAGGAGTGATTTTTTAGCCAAGTGTTCATTAAATAAATAATAAACTGGTGAAATATTGCAAGCACTTGGTACGTGCAGTTCAACGGATACGATTATCCTACTGGGGAAGGGGGGGGGGGTCCCATTTTACCCCTCTAGTGAGAGAGTGGTATCTAAAACACTGCTTTAGAGAGGTATAGAGATCACTTGGTTTACTATCCTGTAAAAACAAGTTCGAATTATGAAAATTCAATAAAATTGTGGTAAAATGAGACCGATTTGAAATCTGTACGACCATTCTGAATGATACCATTGAATGACGAAATTAAGGGTATCCCATTCCTCCACTTTACACTACACCCAAAAAAGTGCCATTCACGCAGCATAATCGTATGAGCGAATTTTTGTAGATTATCGTGCTACATTATATTACATTGTTTAGAAAATTAAGGACGTTAAGGGTAAAGAAATTGTTAACTAACAATTTTATGGCAAAAAACTCGTTCTAATTAATATTTTGCGATTCAAAAAGAGATTTTGGATTTTCAACTTTTTTGCCGTTTTTATTGATTTTTTAGCACATTTTGATAACATTTAAGTAGGTAAATTTTCAGCATAATTGTCAACAATAATTTTTTAATGTTCTATTTTATAGTTGATAAACTTTATTTGAGCAGTGTTTGCTATAAAGCATAAATTTAACAGTTAGTAGCCGTTTTTTGCTATTTTTAGTGATATTTGACCACTTTTTTTAACCAACTTTATGTGCACAAAAAATTCTGGCCAACAAACTTCTCCTTTAGTTTGGAAAGCTTGATTTTTTGGCGCAAGAATGGAATTTTTATCATAATCCTAAGGATAGTAACCGTCTAGAAGGATATATATATGTGTGTGTGCGTGTGCGTGTGTGTGTGTGTGTGCATGTGTGTGTGTGTGCGTGTGTGTGTGTGTGTGTGTGTGTGTGTGTGTGTGTGTGTGTGTGTGTGTGTGTGTGTGTGTGTGTGTGTGTGTGTGTGTGTGTGTGTGTGTGTGTGTGTGTGTGTGTGTGTGTGTGTGTGTGTGTGCGCGTGTGCGTTGTGTGTGAGCGATTTTTGGAACCATTACAATAGCTTCATTTTTTATGAAAATTCATTAAAAATGGAAAATAGAATGCTGACTTATGATTTTGTTGAAGTCACTTATTATGTCAAGGGACGCGCTCCAGGCCTCCATCCCGATGATTGTTGATATCTGGGACAATCATTCTAGTTCGTAGGTAAACCTCTTCATTGGTCTTTCCAGTTTTCAAAATTTGCGGTTCTTTTTCCTCTATTCGTTCCAATACCCACATTACATTACAATAGAATCGCAATAACACTGAACATATCCAACTGCGAGAAACAGACAAGCTTTCTCGAGTCCAAATGGTGACCATCCCACACGCTCGCTGGATCCATTTCAACTCCCATTCAATCCCCCTACACATTTTCCGTACACAGTTTGGATACTTCTCGCGACTTTAGTTTCAGGAAGGGACCTTTTCACCTCAATTTCCAGGCGCGGCCCTGAGCAAACCCCCCAACTCCCGCCAGGTGTCAGCTGGCGTAGATTTACGCGGACTAATGCCCTTTTAATATCAGGAGAGCGAGCAGAGGGAAAGACCGTTAAGGGAAGTGCCGGCAGTTGGGAAGCATTAAAAAACCTTTCTCCTGGACCAGATAGTTGGGAGGGAAAAACAAAGAGTTGGCGTTGGGGGGAAGGGGTACAGGTTCGTTCCTGCAAAGCGCTTCCAGAACTGCTGTAAGCTCTGGCGCCCTTATTTCGTTCCAATGACACGACTTTTCTTCGGGCGTTCCGCAAGGGTCGATGATGGGGCCTACGGTTTTTTGCTTATCCCCAGATGCTTACACCGCGAAACCCCTCCTCTCTCCACTAATCTCTAAAGACCAAGAAAGAATTTTAATAATAAAACCGGCTGAGGCGAAAAATAAATAACGGCCACTGAAAAGTACGGCATGCTATTCAGCAAGAAGGAAATAGGAGAATAAAAGATGCCTCAGAAACTTAAAAATTACGTCTGGTAATTAAAACTAAGCTGTATATTTCCTTCACAGACAATTAAACATTTCTTGTTTCCTCGTTTTCCCGCTTTCCCGACAGCTTCGTATTTTGCTGTTTACTGTGGGTGAATTAATTATTCTCATAAGATCATCGCTTGAAATAAACAACTAGAAGCACGGAGAGATGTTAAATACGAGGATGGTACCTTGTATTTTAGATGTACCGACTCGTAGCTGCACATCGTTCAAGAAAATATTGCAGATAGTTTTTTCGCGTTCATACTAACCACATACATCATCAATATTATATGCAAACCCTTATCCTATTTTCCCTTATATAAACATAGTACAAAAACAAAAACATATACGAAAACATATACTGGTATATGAGAATCATAAAAAATTAATATTAAACTTATAAACAGTTTGAAATATTAGTATTATACATTTTTCTTGCACCAATAGTTTTGTAACAGACGTGAAGTATCAAGTGCTAAGAACTCACAGTTGCAGTGAGTCCATCAAATTAGTCATCAATCAAAAGTGATCATTTTTTTTCTCAATTTATTTCTTGAGAGTTAACTCAAGTGGCGAAAGTATGTTGATGACGTTTGAAGCGAAAATAATGCTATCTCTCATAGTTTACTTGCTGAATTCCAGAACTTTGTGAACAAAATTATTTGTTTGTCGATGTCAGTCGATTTTTCTTCTGCCGGTCGACTTGCGTACCCAATTTTCAAGTCAAAGTTATGATCCCTCAATTTTAGCGAATTTTTGAAGAAAATTAAGCTATTCCTCTCGCCTCAAAATTTGTAGAATGTGAATTTTTGAAAAAATTCTATGCAGAAATCCGTTTCAGGCTATTCTGAATCATATTCTGAAGTTTAACGCATTTTTTTATGTATGTATATATGTATATATGTATATATGTATGTATATATGTATGTATGTATATATGTATGTATGTATGTGTCATTCCAGACGATAACTGTCCGTAGAATTGTGCTAGAAACTTCAAACAAATTTTAAAATGTTAAGGACACAAAACGAAAGTTCAAGTTCGTTGGCCAGCATGATCTTCGGGTTGAAATTTTCAAAAATGTAGTCAAAAATTTCAAAATAGCCTGTTTTTTGCGATTTATTGTGCGAAATAATTTTTTCAGCATACTAACATGCGGTATAATCGGAATCAGCGTAAAATTTCCTATAAGAATATGTATCAAGTTTTCAAAAATTCCAAAGTTGAAAAATTAGTCAAAAATCGAAATAATGCCGTTCGCTAGTTGTAAAAATCGGTAATATTTGCATGAAACATTGTCCAAATTCAGATTGAACTACTCTTATGGAAGTATCCCTGTATAACCAATCCTAGAACCATGCTGTTTAAAACGTAGGTAGTAGGTGCTTAAAAAAAAAAAAATAAATAAATAAATAAATGTAATCACAACTGATGAGTTTACTCTGTGCATGTGTTAATAATTTGATTCCATGTTTGTCTATCAAAATCATAAACTAAAATTTCTCAACACGATCAAAAGCGACTGAAATGTCGAAGATTTCTTCAAAAATTCGCTCATGGGATCATGCTGCATGACTGGACTTTTTCATTCGATATTGATAACATTTTCAGGGTTACATGAGTTGTGATGGTCGAGTCTTTAAATCATGACTTTCATTGGAATTGGATTGATGATTACAAAAATCTGGCCACCTGCACAACCCCATAGTATGTCAACTAGTCCTGACGAAAATTCAAGAGGTGCCTCGGGTTTGCTTCTAAGTGGTCCCCCAACTAATTTTGATGAGTAAATAGTAGTTACGTGCATACCTACATTAAATATTTAAACTACTGAATAATATGATAATTTTTGTACGAAATGTAGAGACTCACAAACTTCCGTGATGATTTCCAGCTGATTCTTCATTGATTTGGATAGTAAATGAGGGATCACATAGATTTTCCATAAGTATTACTTCCTCTTATTCCTCGTTTTGTTTGAATTGACACTTTATGCTTCTTTATTGAAATCTGTAAGCATAACTTCTTTACGTCTTATCTACAACGTTATAGTAATAACATAGGTATTGGAATGAATGGTATGTGTTAAACGAAGGAAAGAAAAAGGATGGTTCCTTAAATATACATATATACAGGCTTGTTAGGAAATGCGCATATTAAATTGGATATTATAAAACATCTAACAATAAAATAATTGCGATTACGATAATAATCCTGCAAAAAGAAAATACCTTTACAAATATTTGAGGTTATTGGATTTTCATGTGAGTGATGCAAGTTCTCAAATCATAGCAGTGTAAGCTTTGAAACGCTCACAATCCACGAAGGACATTCACCGCAGTGCATTGACTTCAGCAGACCGTGAGAAACAATACAATCAGCAGTTCCACGGCCTCGAAAAGTTAGAGTTTCTGGAAAAGCCGAATATCAGCAACTTGCCACGCACGGCCAAAATCAGCGCTGTCAGCATACCCCTCCAGGACGTCGAAGCCGAATCTAATTGGATCCCCAAAATACGACAGGATCACCCAAAAAGGGGCGTAACGACAACCCCCTGTAATCTGATTCGTGGTTTCCATACCAACAGCCAAACATTTCAAAATTTCCCGAATTTCCACGCCTTTTCTACGTCTTCTGAATACGCAGTAGAGCAACTAAGGAACTCCGAAAATTGTGGAAAGAAGAGATTCATTCAAGCCTAGACCCTCGCACCGTTCGTGTAAGAACCGGTAACAAGGTGCTTTGAGAACTGTGTTTTCTGGACATTATTGCGGCTGAATCCTGTGCACACTTCGAATCTTTGAGTGTTCTCAGTACACCTCAACCAATCCCTGGCCACAGAATTAGCCACCCGCGAAAACCGAGGACAGTAGAAGACATCAGGAGTCAACATCCACAGGGAAACAACGAAATCTTAAGGTACCTTTTACAACTATTATAATGCTTGGCGGTAGGAGTTGGGTAGGGACCCTTAAGATCAGTAACACAAGTGCAAATAAAGAGCTATATTATTGGTTTATAAAACAGTTGTTGTGGCATGTTTTCCACCTGCTGACCCCAAAATTGAAAGGGCGCTTAGCAGCCAATACCGCCCTAAAATAAATCTTACAAGCAGATGTTGTGTTTTAAGGGACAATGCACAGACTCAGTAATAGGTCTCCACCATCGTGTTAAAACTTAGGGTACACCTCTTTGTATAATCGTTAGACAGTGTTAGGATTTGATCTCAGGATTTGAGACAACATGCAGTGAGAGGAAATACCTTGGAATCAAAACCATTCACAGGTGGAGGAAAACCTCACGATTGATGATCCCATGCAGGGTAAGGAACTACCTAAGAAACTGAGACTCCATTCAGTGAGGGGAAATACCTCGAAATCACAAAATTCTACAGCGTGAGAAAACATCTCACAATCGGAGTAGCCGTACTGTGTGAGGAATTGCTTTGAAATCAGACACCGTGCAATGAGATACATCGCCTCGGAATCAGAAACTTTTCAAATAAAGTAAAACATAGCAATAAAGAATCTCAAGGGGAACGGATTTGTTTTCCTTATATAGAGGTTTTCCTAGTAACCAAGTTTTCCTTATAACCAGGTATCAACTGGTGAAACTTCTTACGCAGAGGTTCTCGGATGTCAGAAAATTCCATTCTGAAAGGATGCAATTGTAATTCGGAGTACGCAAATGTACACAGCGTAAAAATATATTTTATGAAAAATTTCAAGAAAAAAAGAAATTCAGATCGAATTACGTGGGCTGCCCAAAAAAATCGGGAATTTGCGTCTGCTTTTCAG
Organism: Adelphocoris suturalis; assembly: GCA_030762985.1. Lineage (NCBI taxonomy): Eukaryota > Metazoa > Arthropoda > Insecta > Hemiptera > Miridae > Adelphocoris > Adelphocoris suturalis. Next base: position 117,378,317 of record CM061042.1, read on the forward strand.
TCGTTGTCATCTTGACGCGATTCTCCAGTTCTGGATGAAGTCAAACAATGTCACTCTCGTTGGACTCAAAGAATAGTTTTACGCGATTTACCGCCCTCCACTTGCTGAATAATCGAAAATTTGTCGCTGTTGGATAGGAACTTGCGTTTAGGCATCGTGGAACGAGAAGAGACCGCGTGCAGACAGAATGACTCGAATAACAACACTACTGACAAGGTCAAATCAACACTGACAATCGAATAACAATCAATATTGACACTTGAAAACTGGCTTACACAGAGTTCTGAGCTGGCTTGTTTTTCTTATGTGGAGGTCCCACTTCCTTATATCCAGGTTCCCCTCAATCATCTTCCTTACACAGAGGTAACGAGTGGCCAAATCGAATTCCTTAAATGGAGGTAAAAAACTTCCTTACATGCAGAATTTTGGCTTCCAAGGGAGAGAGACCGTGAAAATGCTGGCTTACATAGAGTTTTTCCTTACATCCAGGTTCCTTATAGCCAGGTTTCACTGTAGAATGGTAGAATGAGAACTACTTGCTGCAAGCGCCTTTTATAAACCCCTTTATGTCGCGATGGTGATAAATATAAGTCGTTGAAAATACGCGTGATGCCTACAGTATCCGCCATGGCTGATGAGACTTATCAACTCCAGAGACATTAATAATCAATCACCGTAGTTACCAAAGTAATATTTAACGTTTACCTGGATACCAAATGTAAAATTTTCTGAAGGCGATTATGATATGTATTAGGAGATATTATACTTTACTGGTGTTAGTTATAACCCGTGTTTTTCATCCTTCACTACATTGACGACGAGGATGGGATGAATCGTCGTTTTTCAAGAAAATTCCTGTGGGGAATGTGGCTCATGCTTCGGCAGCCCAGCTTGAAAATCCTTCAGACTCTGCTGTGGGGCCATCTTCGTCAGAGCAGACTGACCAGTTACGTGAGTCTTGTGAGCCCTCAGTTCAGCAGTACATGCTAATTGCCGACCCGGTCGCTTCACCAGAACCTCGTCGCTCTTCAAGGCACAAGCTTCCAACCCGCTTCAAAGACTTTGTCTTGCCCAACTTGAGGAGGGATGTGGTGTCTGCAGTATCCGCCATAGCTGATGAAACTTCTCAATTCCAGAGACATTAATAATCAATCACCGTAGTTACCAAAATAGTATTTAACGTTTACCTGGATACAAAATGTAAAATTTTCTGAATGCGATCATGATATGTATTAAGAGATATTATACTTTAATGTTGTTGTTAGTTATAACACGTGTTTTTCATCCTTCACTACAATATGTATCACTTATCTATGTAGAGCAATATTCTTTCTCAATTCAGTAAAATTTATAGTATTTCTAGGTAGATATTTATTTAGACTGAAAGATGCAATATGATTTCAAGTCTACCGGATCTAGTTCAAAACGGATCGTATGAATGCGATATTAGTGTGAGGTGGACCTTCCTGGGAGAAATGATAATTTCTCTCTGAATAACTTCAGAAAAACAATGTTTTCCTCATTATAGAAACCTATTACGAGACATTTTTTTAATAGGTACTTCTTACAAATTGAGGGTCTTATCCCCGCATAGAAGTCCATGAAATGAAGACGCTATTATTTTTATCGTCATTATCATCGAAAAATTAATTATAATAACGGTTCCCCCTAACAACTAAAACCAAGCTGAGTCGTTATCTAGATTCTTGTAACTTCTTTCGATCCAACTTATAATAACTTCCGCAGCTCCTGACGACGCGAAAAAAGGAGAATGAGAAAAAAAAGGATTAATCTGAAGTCAGATACGCTCTCCCTTGCCATTGATAACCAAGGAAAATGTTTTTCTTGGCCGGACGCTCTTCTCTTTAGGAACGGGGAAAGGGGATTAGGATTAGATTAGGATTAGGTCTGACGACCCGCGAACTCCATCCTCCCTCATACTATCTTCATCTCTTCCACTGACTCACTTCGCTTCATTTCCATAACCTAATGGCCACCTGTCAATATTTTGCCCCATCCCCTTCACCCCCGACGTCTCCCTATCTGCTGGGGTTTTCATTCAACAGTCAGATTTACTTTGGGGATTTGCATAATCAGGCTCAGAAAAAGGATTTGAAATCCGGATTCTCGACTTTGCGGACCGTGTTCCCAGAACCCCCCGCCCCGCTAGTGCCTGCCATTAAATCTCATCCTACTTCCTATTCGTTGTCATTCAACAGCATTTTCTTATTTTTTTATTGAAGCTCGGAGAGGAGAGGGTAGCCTTGACTGAGGTCTTTGAGTATAAAAAAATTCTGTTAATACAAGAAATAATAAATCCACTAAAAACATACTTATAGTCCCATTTTTTTCCCTGAATTCAGAGTCTTAAAAGTTATAAAACCATATCTGTGGTTATTCCCTTGTCAATATGAATTTTTGTCTTAACTATCCATCTTTTTTTTTTTAATTACTTTCAATAATGTACCTTTGTAACCGAACGAGAAGAAAAATTCGTTTCAATCTTCGTAAATTACCGAAAAACAAAAAACAAAATTTGCAAAACCCAGTCCGTCCGCCAAACCCCGCTGTGGGGGTGGAGGGGGTTATAATTGATCCTAATAAGGGCTGCCAAAGCTACTAGTCTTAATCTATTTGACGATCTTTCTTTGTTGGACACCTATCTGGTCCAATTGTATATATTGTCATAACATGATAGAATGTAGGACGATTGTCAACATAATTCGTAGTAAGTAAATTAACTTTCCTGTAGCCAATAAAGGAGGGAGAAAAAAATAGATTAATTAAAATAATAACAATAACCAGGGTTTGAAACCCAAGCATGAAAACATTTAAAGCATCGACCAAAGACGATAAGGTTGTATTCGATAATCATCAGAAACGCTTGCATACGAGTCTGCAACACATTGGGACATTTTATGTCTTTAGTTGCAGACTCGTATGTGTTCTGTTCACAGTATCAATTATTGAAAATGATCACCTGTGTGTAAACAATTATTCATATAACCATGGTCATAACTCAGCTTGCTGGCCACGCACTTCGCAGTAGTTAACATAATATGGTTGGATAAATCGAGAGCTTTCGAACGAATGGTCAACGGATTTTGTGGGATGAAAAACGACGAAGTACCATTTCCCGAGCAACGACTCGGTTGTAAGCGGAAATCATCAGAAATTTTTCATGACGCTTTCTTCGTCAAACTTTTTCAGTCATGTGCCATAGTAAAGACATAAAATGTCAAAATAATATTAAATAAAAGAGTGTAGGCTGGTCATTAACCCGCCTAAAAGGCGGCTCGGCGCGGGCTTCCCGAACGAGCCCGGACCCGACGCACCATGGCGGCCTCCCAGGGCACCCACCTATTTCTAGGTAAGCACCTATTGCTGCGATTCATAAATCACGCAACCTAGAATCACCAGGAGAGACCGACCCCGAGCCGATCGAGGGTTCTAATAAATTACAAATACACTAAAACAATAACTCATGCAACTTATATAAATCTAAAAAAAAAAAATAAAATAAAAATATTCAACAATTTACCAGTCATCCAGACATTATAAATATCTGAAAAGCTAATTCGAGTACTTTTATAAAATTCTTTGGTTGCTGACATAAAATTACAATGGCTACAAGATGAAAACAATTTAACCGTGAATAAGTATAGAGTATAACGTCCCACTAGTAAAATAATAATAATAATAAATCATTGCTTCATTTTTGATTGCTTGAAAAGTTGACTACCTACTAAATAAAAATGGTACATTTCATTTTTAAAAAATCGCTAGTGTGGTACAGTTCCTGCTCAATGAGTTCACGTTGTATAGTGCGCTTGAAATGTTTGAAAAAAAGCTCTTTAGTCTCCAGGTTAACTAGATTAAACATATGGCATTCCGTTTGGTAGGGGTTCGAAATCATTGAAGAATTAAGTCTAACTTGCGGGTGACGGAGGTTTTTACGAGATCTGGTGAAATGGTCGTAATTAGACGAGCCCTCAGAGAAAACGTCCGAATTCGTCTTTTTTTATTATAATACAACTTTTATTCCATCCAAGCTTAAGGGCAGTACGGATGGCTCTTTTCTGTAGTTTGAAAATGTCCTCCGCATGACTGGAATTCCCTCACTACACCAGACAGTAAGAACTACGGCTTGCGAAACGTGCGTGATACACCATAAGCAGAACCTCAGAGGACACAGAGTAAGCGAGTCGGCGAAGAAGGAAATTGCAGGATGCAAGCTTTGAAGAAAGCGTGTCAATATGGTTGAGCCAGGACAACCTATTGTCCACTGACTCCCTACACGTTCACAGTGTCATTGAGGCAATAAATGTTGGGAATTTTTGATTTGCCATTAAAAGGGGGGAGGGAAGTTGGAGGGAGTGATAACCGATATTTAAATTAATGCACTAGCTACGATTCTCTACAATTTTTCTTGAATTATCATTATTTTTTTATATTTATTTATATTTTAAGGATTTGGTACAGTATGTTATACATTTATTACCGGCAATTCATTTTCAGTGGGGGCCAATGAAGTATTTTTCATTATTTGGTCATGTTCCTGCAGCTCCAAGAACATTAGTTTGTCTCCTCAGCTTAACATGCCCAATGGTGGATTATTTTTTTGGATTATTCCATGGTAATTTTGGCCATGCTTGTTCAAAGATTATAGAAATAGATCTATCTTTTGCATCTTGTTCTTACATTCGATATTCGGCATGACTGAGCACTTTCTGGATGAAGAAAAGACAAAAGTTCTACATTCCAGCTGGTTTCACCCTTGCTTCATCCTTCTGTATGAGTTCTAGGGGAGGTGGCGGTTCTGCAGTCTTTACACGCCGTGATCTGAATGCTGTTGAAGTGAATCGAATTTGCGGCGACTTGATTGAGTTTGTAGGCAAGATATTAGCAATCGGTTTGGCAAGTCGGATTTTGGTGATTCTTTGTGTGTATCGGCCTCATGTTTACAGCAACTTTAAATGCTTCATTGATTCTTTGGGCAAGATATTGAATTTGACAGCACTGTCATAAAATTTTGGTATTAATGGGTGGTTTTTGAACATACAATTTTTGCACAAAATCATGGTGGCTAACGTACTTTAATTCCATTAATATTTGCAGAAAAATTTATAAAAAACTAAAAATCCACATTTTTCGTGAAAAACCGAATATTATATAATACTGTTTTTTCCCATAGAATTGGTTTCTAACTATTTCTTGGTATTGCTCAAACTTCAATATAATTTCACATATTATGATACGAAAGATAATTTAATGTTTTCCCAAAGCAGTTTACAGTAAGAGACCCTACTGTTCACCATTGCAAAATAAATAGATCAAAAAACCTCGGGTGGGACAACACCGTGAAGACATCGAATTCCATCATGCAGGAGGCGACTTTAGGTATCAAAGGATCAACGTGTTTGACCCAAGATAGACACGAATCTTTTATCAAAATGAAAAAAATTAATAGTTGTAACCATTGGCGTTGTAGCGAGGGGGAGGGGGGCTCCCTCCTCAGTTTTCCAGTTTTCACCGACTTGGGAGAAGGGAAAATTTGTGAGGTGGAAATAAAACCCTTAATTCGAACAGACCTATTTGGAAGTCCAATTTTAATCAAATCCTGATTTTCCCAACTGTAGGGACCAGGTGTTTATAAAAGCCTCGAGTTAACCATTTTCTTTTTGTTTGTGAAACTGGCATTTTTCGTTTAGTTTCTCGAATTTCCTCTGCATTTCCCAATCGGTATATCTCAAAAACGGATTAACATAGAAAATTGCGCTTTTACTCTATTTTCTGTCCTCACCCAAAAACATTTTTCACACTGATCCGAATCCACCTGGTAGTTCGATGGAGGACATTCCATACTATGAAACTCAAATGAAAAATAGTTTAATGAATCTTGAGATAGATGTGGTGTGGTACAAGCATGGGCTGAATTGAAAAACTAGCATTTCCACTTCCAATAAAAACAACTTTTTAAACACTAATCGCGCAGAGGTAAAAGTTTTAATAATTGTATTTTTTCTAATTATATTCCTTAATCGTTATTGTTGTTTCAAGTTTTTTTTTTTTTTTTAATTAGTATATCTGGTTCACTAATGAGCAAATCGCTTTATGCTTTTAATAATATCCGGAAGATTTGTCCTACTCATGTACACATTCATTAAGTTTCGAATAATAACAAAAACCCAAAAACCTAGCATTCTGCGCATTGAGACGTGGAAAGTCGATAAACAAATCGAAACTTCAACATTACAAAGTACAAATTGTATTTTTAAGACGAAAATAAAGAAAAATAAAATAAATCCATTTCGTAACGCATTTTTGGAACATATTTATACATTTTACAGTAGAACTTAGAATAAAACCGTAACAGAATTTTGTGACTCTTCATACTTCTACCGACTACAATAATTATTGTCTTCATCTATAACTGATACTGCGATCTTACTACAAAAGATACTTATGTTATGAAATATTCGTGTAACAACTCACTTAACAATGGTCATTTCACAGAATCGTTACGTGTATTAAATAGGTACTTATAGGCAATTGAACTGTAGGTGGCATCTGTCATTATAAGTGATGGTACTACACATTTTCTTCTACTTATTTCCCTTTTTTTATACATAGGTTTAGGTGTTTGAGGGTAGAGGATTTTTCATAGGCTTCCCAAATAATTTGGTTTATTCGTTAACTGAGCGCTTTCGCCGTCTCCTGGCCTCATCAGAGTTTATTATTGATTGGTTCAGGTTTAAATATAAGCTTTTTGGGCTCTCTTTAACATCTCAGTGATAACCTGTTGTATTTGGAGGTGTTTTTTACGTCAATTACGTTAAAACGGAGTAGATGTGAAAATTTATGTGGAGGAACATACATTGTCTGCAGGTTGAACCTCTTATTTATGACCTTATAAGTATAGTTTGATTTCCTGGGTTCAATTTATTATTAAATTGAGAAAATTTTGTGGAGACGTGAACAATCTGAAGTGATAAAACTTTAATTTTTTAACCTATGAAGTACCCGACAAAAATCCGTAACTAATTTTTTTATACATCTATCATGTATAACCTCTGAGTTTTTAGCATTCATATGCTTTAGCCATGGGTACCTGCTCCGAAAACGACAAGAAAAAGCGTTATGAACATGACAGGAAGAAAGCGCGGAGTTTTCCATTGAATTCCACGGACAACCATTCTGTTGCTAGGGAAGTGCAGCTCCTTTAGTTTTTGTTCTACGAAAACCGTTCGCCACTTTTTGGAATGCTATCCCTAAGCCTCTGTAGTGTCAAGGAAAGCTGATTTATAGAGCCCACTTACTAACTAATAAGGCTTCGCAAACATAATGGCAAAGTATGTGCATGTTTCCAATAATTTAAGCCGACGGCTTTAGGTAACTAACAACTGTAAGGTCAAGGAGGGCGGAGGATTTTGCTTGAGAATTAAGCGAAATTCAGCGCGAGCTGACCTGTTTTCTATTGATTGTAACGTAATACCAATGCGTTGCTAGGGAAGTGTAACTCTTTTAGTTTTCATAGCAGGAAAATCGTTCTCCACTTTTTGGAATTCTCGCATTTTATTACAACATCTCATGAACCCTAAGCCGCTGTAGTGTGGAGGAAAGCAGCTTTATTACGCTTGGTATGTTTCTAATAACTAACTAAATAGTAACTCTGATGCACTAAAATGCGAAAAGAAGGCACTAGGTACATGGTAGGTACTATTGAGTAGGTACTAGATACTTGAAATCAGTAGGTACTAGACGATGCATCGATCTTTGACCAGCAGATTGGCTCCTAAAGCTGATTTTACGGTATTCAATCTCTGGAACTGGAATTTAAAGCAGGGCCTGTATGAGACAGGTAGAATAGAATATCGCGGATCACCTTAATCTGCTGAGGTTTCTAATTTCTATGCTATTCGTCCAATAAAGCTTAAACTTTAAACTGAGCCTACTGACCATTGAAATATAATAGAGAAGAAATGACTGTGAAGCGTATTTCTACAGCATACGATGGTGTTGAATATATTTGTGCAATTGAAACCACCATTGATAGTATATAAACTCTCCTTGTACCTTTCTATATCACACCATGTACATCCACTAAAGACATTAGACACTTCTTTTCATTGAACTTGATGGCATGTAGTCCAAAAGCAACAGTTTTTGAAGTTGTAATAGACTTGTAATAGGATGCTATACAGTTGTAATAGGAGCCTGAAATTTGGTATTGAGCATCTATAATAGGCCTGCCTTGTACGAGAGACTAAGATCAGCTGGGTGAGCCCGGTAGCTCATTTATCTCCTAATAGACCTAGGAGGCTAAAATTTAATATGGAGGCATGCTGTAAAAGTACGATTGATAAAGAGAGGAACCAATCAGATAAGGTGAGTGAGCCCTAGATCTCATTTCCCTCCTAATAGACGGTGTAATCTAAAATTGGTATTTAGCAACCAAGAACCAATGAAGAGAGAAAAGTTGAAACATGATTTTTATTGGTACCAGTCGTATATGCGATCTCAGCGCACGTTCAACCTCCAATATGCGATCTTAAAGTTCTGGATGCAATCTCAACACAAAACGCCAAACTTCGGCCTTTCACCTTCCTTATCTCTCGGTTCAGGCTCTTTTCATATGGCCAGTAAGTGTCTAGTCAGTATCCAATGTCCGGTAATTTAGTGAAATGCTCCTCCACGAATTATATACGAAGAAGCATGGCACATCCGATTCAGACACACCCCATGACGTATGATACACAACGGAATTATGGCACAAGAGGTCAATGGCCATTGGTCTTCGGTATGTGATGCCAACAGGCGGACATTTTAGAGCGTCGGTTTTACCATTTAGAGAAAAGGGACAGAAGAAAGCTGTTGCCAATCATTGAGAACGGGATCAAAGTTGGTTCTGTGATTTAATCGGACAAGTGGAAGGCCTACAGTACGCTTAGCACGGAGAGGTATACCCACGAGACAGTAAACCACTCAAAAAATTTCATCGACCCACTTAATGGAGCTGACACTAACACCATAGAATCCTTGTGGAGGCACTTAAAAGCGTGTTATGATATAGAAGTAAATGGAGCCGGGGCATGTTGGACAGACAGTTGATCGAAGAGTGGTGGCGCTCGCTGCACCTGCCACAATCTTCACTAATCTCTTCGACGATATTCATTTTTGAAGAGAAAGGAAAGATTGTCTCTTTTCCCCCATTTCGTGAAGCAAGTTAGCGATTTTCCAAGTGAGATCGTATACTGAGTCCAGACAATGTGCCGTATCGATCGCAGGTCGAACTGAGATCGCATATACAACTGGTACCTTTTTATTTATTGGTTGCAACAGAAAATCTTTATCTTTTCTTTTTTTTTACTTTTGGTTCAGTAGTGGATTTCACGATACTTCCCCTTACTATTTTTGTCTAGCGACGCCCCTGGTTGTAACGATGAGAAAACAATAAACCGCTGTCGAGAATTTCGCAGAGTATTTTCTGAGGGATTATTACCAGCTAATCCTACAGTCGGTTAACGAATCCGGATGGAAGAAATACGCGTCAAATCCTATTAGGTTTTACCCCATCAAGTAACACGACGCGATAAAAGCCGACACGACCTCCGCGAATATTAGGCTCATCAAGCTGAATTTAAAAGACCCATTTCCCTCCCATCACTTCGCAACCTCATCCAGCGTTACGGCCGCACGAACGACGATTTGATGAGACGACGAGTCGTAAGAGCCCCCGTCCGACCTGAACCCCGCGCCATCCGGGTTCCAACCGTCCCCCAACCAGTTTCCAACCGTCCCCCGTCCGTTCTCCAACCGTCCGAAACGTTCTCAAACCATCATCCGCCCATCTCCGGGTCCCCCATCGCCTTTCCGGTAACGACGGGACCTCATAAACCTCCGAATCGGCACATAACCGTTTCCTCCCGGCGTCAATTCGCTAATGCCTCTCGCTCCGGCTCACATCGTCGAGTTCACCTGTTTCACGTTCGCGGAATAAAAGGAGCTCCTCTTATCAGGCTCTCAAAGCTACACATACGGTCTCTTCCTTAAAGGTCGAAGTCAAGAACAGCTGACAATGTGAACTACTGAAATGGGAACAATAAAACCTTCCTACTAACGTTGCGCGAGTTGACTAGTGTCAGTTTTGTGAAGTAGGAGTTATTGTCTTTCCGAAGCACCTACTTGATACGAACTAAATCACTCGCGACGAAGTTGTGGAAACCCATTTCAAAACGGAAGTTGGTGAAAAAACGTGTATTTCCACAAAAAATAAAGAGTTACAATGTTTAATCGATTTAGACGGTTAGACCATCATAAGAAACAAACAATAACTGAACTCACATTAGAAAGGACACAGCTTATATAGTTACAGGTGAAAGGAGATTGAATCCCATTGGTCGAGTGAAAGGAAAGAGGGCTGGAGGTACAACCAATTAAGTGCAAGCTAAGTAAAAGGGGATTATGGCCCATATTCTCGTGACGTCACGCCTGGAGTAGGTTCGCGATTCAGCCAAAGTCGGCCATGACGGCCCTACGTCAATGAATCGCTACTCAACCAACCTATTTCTCACAAGAAGTTTGCCGTCTCACGTCAAAATAAATCGTGGTTATAAGGTCATTTTTCAACAGTTTTGTTTTGAACAAGTATAATATTGTAGCAATACAAAGTTTCAATTCGACTAAATGTTATAATAATCGGGCCTGCCATCCCAATAATTGATTGTAGATTGCTGTCAACGATACCAATCTAACGTGAACGAGTTTTTATTTGGACTAGGAGCCTACTAACTATTGTAGTTAATCAGTGTCAGAAAACTACAGAACTTCATTCGTTTAGGCTTTGAGAATAACTATTAACCTGAAAAATAGTAAAGAAAAGATGATTGAAAATTCCTCAGGTGTCTGTACTGCTGTGTAGGTACCTAGCCATTGCTCAGGTAGCTTCATCAGCGTTTTATTATAAGTTCGTAGAACTATGCTTAACTGAGGAAGCTTTACTTGTTATATTGAATGAATAAAAGGAGAGATTTGATAGTTAGTCAAAGTAAACAAGGCAGGTTGTCGCTACACCAAGAAACGAAACTACTTAGGTAGGTACGTACGTCCTTGATTGACCAGATTGATTGGTTTAAAGTGCTTAAACAAAGTTGGTGGGTCGTTGCTTTGCCGACGAATACAACCGCTGATAAGCAAGTTTGTCAAATATCGAATCAGGGAATATGCAACATGAATTAAAATAAAAACCAGCTGCAAGGGAAAAACCTTGAAATGCATTCTTCTGAAGGTAAGATTTCATAAAGACCGCATTGGCAGTGCAGTTATTGCGCGAGTTTTGCAGTTACGCAAATTTTAGGGACAAAAAAGGTAATTAGGTACTTAGTTTCGTTTTTATCAATGAAGTACATGAACAAGTAATAATATACGGAAAGTATGTAGGTATACCTTCCCTCTAGGTACTTACCTTTCCACATGTGATACTTACTATTCCCGCCTACCAGAGCTCTCATAACACATCCTTTCACAAGACCACTTTCACAGTACTCTAAAGATTTTTAGTTTCAATTGATTCAAAGAACAGTTCTAAAACTAGATAGGTAATCCACAACATCTTCGCGGCTGATGTCTGGATCATCTAGAACACTTGTATGTCAACTCCCCAACACACATTTCATATGGATCTCCATCCACAGATTAATTCTTGTGTTCGTAGCGTTTGAGGTCGTCACCTGATAATAACTTGATGTAATTTGCATACAATTTATCACCCTGCATATTACAAATAATGAAAATATTGAATAGGAACTAGGTACGTCTATGTTATGCAGTTGACCAGCTGTGGCTACAAATGGCGTATTTTCGAATAGTTTACTCGTCACCATGACAACAAGGTGAAACAACTTTGACTTCGCCTTGCCTCGATTTAAGGATGCGCTAGTGTCCAAGTCTCGAGAATATCACCCATACGTAATCAGATAAGTGAAAGGAGGGGAGGAATTATTGTTTCAACAGTTTGAAGGGATAATTCCAAGCTTTATAGAAATTGATTCATCAGAGGTGAAATATTTTGAGGGATATCCGCATTTAAACATTTACCAGTTTTGTCACTTTTGCTAATTTCAAATTTTTCAAGTACATTCAGGGGGATTTTTCAAGGGGGATTATAGCTGATGAAGTGAAAGGAGGGGAAGAATTACTGGTTTTAACAGTTTGAAGGGATAATTCCAAGCTTTATAGAAATTGATTCATCAGAGGTGAAATATTTTGAGGGATATCCGCATTTAAACATTTACCAGTTTCCAAGTACATTCAACATACCTCTCTTTGGATGAAAATGAAGAAATACTACAAACTGCTCATCTGTCAAACCAAAATTGTAATTACGATTGGATTCCTGAAGATGTTTTGCGAATGTAGACCTCCCTCATTTTTCCTGAAATTCTCTATGATGCTCTTCTATCCTTTCCGTGAATTTCCTACCAGTTTGACCTCAATAATCGTAGCCGCAAGAACATTTAAATTTACAAACCCCACTTTTATTCTGAACATTAATTTTGTCTTTAACGGAACCTAGTAATGCTCCAAGACTATTTTTAGTTTTAAAACCCTCTTTTTAACCCCTCGATCATAGAACTTTGCCGATTTTATCAGAAATATTCCCATTATAAGGTATACTTATCCATTGTTTTTCTTCTAAAGTTATATCTTCCCTAACCAGATTGGAAACTTTATCTCTACTCTTTTTCTTAAGAACCTTATCCAATATGGTATCAATGAGATCTACTCCGTAGCCATTACTAGCCACTATGCTTTTGACAATGGATTTTTCTTTTGATAAATTTCGTTCACTCATAGGAATACTATACTATGGAAAGCTGCATGCTTATGGACTGAAGGGTGATTTGAAGTACTATGGATCGTCATATAAATGCTATGTATCTTTTCTATAAATTAGAAAATCATGCTTCTCATTTACCAAAGAGATGGACAGATCAAGAAAATTTATTTTATTCCCGCCGAATTCGAGGGTGAATTTGATAAAGAGATCTAATTTATTGATTTTTTCTTGACAGAATTTAGTTGTCTTTCTGAGCCCTTCCATAGTATGATGATACTGTCGTCATATATACCAATAGAGAAGCTTATTTGTATTACAAGTTGTGAATATTTGTTGCTCAAAATAATCCGTGTATATATCTGCAAGCAGAGGTGATAACGGATAACACATAGCAACCCCCAATATTTTTCAATATTTTCAATATTTTTCACCATTGATAAGTCCTTTTCTATAAAGCTTGGAATTGTAATCGATTTAACATTGTAACTCTTCATTTTTCGTGGAAATATACAACGTTTTTCCCTTAACTTCCACCTACTTGATACCTAACGTGTCTTTGCACGTGAACTCAAACGTTTTGCTGCTTCCATATTTAGAAATTGTTGGTGAGAAATAGCAGCGGTTACACATAAGTTTATCTTTATGATACCAGTAAAAATTGAATTGGGATTTGGAGATATAACTAAATAATCTTCCAGATAAATCCAGATTGGTTCGATTTCGTTAAAAATGGGTTTTCATTAAAGATGGGTTTATTATGGTCCAGAAAAATTCTCAGAAAAATATCTATAGTGCATGCATCAAACTAAAATTGATCGACACAGACAAAACTCCAACACTAATGGACCAATTTTATGAAATTTCCAAGGATTGTGCGGCTTAGCCCCTAAACATTCCCCAATAGTTTTCATTGCCATTGGATTAATAGTAGTCTGTGCGCATGCGCAAACATCAATTTCGATTGATTTAGTATTGTATGGAACCTTCCTTAACACATTACAGGTACAAATAGCTATCTGTAACAGTTCCAATATAGAATAAAGGCGTTGAATGGGTTTGGATCTATTTGCCTATTCGTAAACAACATCTTGTTTTCGGAAAATCGTTGCGAAAAAAATACTAAAATAAATTTGGGTAAAAGAGAGAGAACCCGTGTCGAACATTTGTCAAATCAGAGGATCGAAGAAACGGTCTCGAAGGTATGGGAACGGAGAGGATGATGTACCGCTTGCCATTACCGAGTGGTGGATGCCAATGGTGGAGGGGGGTGGGGGTGGATGCCAATGGGGCGGGGGTTGCCGAGTGGCTGATGGGCGGGGGCAGGTTGTGCCGAATGGTGGTAGGCAAGGCGGGGTGGAGGGAAGAGGGGAGGCTCGCGGAAAAGCAAGAAGTTGATTTAGATGGCACGCTACGGGGCAGGTCCGCGGGGCAGGGCCTCGGCTCCTGACTAATGGCTGGGCTGAAAATCTGTCGGTAAACAAAATACCGGAAGCCGGAAGTGTACCGGAGGACGGCGAGGGTGAAGGGAGAGAGCCGAAGGAGTGATGAGGCGACCTGCACGATAAATCCTCCAGTTTCCTCCCTCCCCTTAACCCTGAAATGGAAACGTCAATCCATAGCCCCTGTTTGGAAACGATGGAGTCATTTTGACTCCCACAATGTATTTTCATTTTTTCCATCGATTTCTCCATCTGCATAATTATTTTCATTTTTTCTAAAGCTATATTTGGTTTTACGTAATAACCATCTGATGAAAATTTTCTATTTAAGGCAAAACCCAACCATTCTTTCTCCTCACAGTGAGTATCTTGTAGTGATTTGATCAATAACCACTAGGAACAGAACCAAAAACACCAAAATAAGATAATTGTATAATATTCTATTTGTAATACCTAAAATATAAAACTGTAATTTAAAACTAGTTGGTAGGTAACATTTTGTTTAACGAGATCATTCTCTACACCATAAAAGTTTGCAATAATAAAACTTCAAATATAACATCGTAATACAGAACTAATTAGGTTGGTAGGTACCTTACACTTTTTCTGAAAACATCATTTTCCTTGCATCATGAAAGGTTACATTCATAAAACTTGAAATGTAACATTGTAATAAAACTTGGTTGGTATCACATTTTTTGGCGATGTCATTATATCATTAAAGTAACAAAAGGACCTAATGTATTATATCAGTCACGAATATTTACATGCTCATAAGTAAATAGAATGTAAATAGTATTTATGCAGTCTTATATAAACTTAAAAGGTACATCAAACCTCAGGAACCGAGGAAACACATAAGTGTAGGTAATGAGGTAATGACACTGACAATGGAAGAAAGAGAGGAATCTCTACAGCCTTACAAACACCATATTACGGAAATATGTTGATTACGTTAGGAATAACAGGACAAGGACCTGATTAAATCTTCTAGATGAAAACTTGCAATCAAAATTTAATGACTTGGCAAGGACATAATTGAAATTAATATCATAGGTACATTGAATTGTTGTTTTCACGAAATAATACTCAAGAAACACTGTGAATGATATTCATTGGGGGTCCTTCATTGTAAATGAAGAGTCAATAGAGAGTTCCTAAAGCGATAGGGAGAAAGAGTAGAGGCGCCTTATCGTGAACGGAAAACACTACTGCGCATGTGCGAGCAGATGGACGCCTCATCTCCGATAAGACAAATTTATTTCACCTAAACATAAGACGCTTTATCCCGAACCAACCTATCTCATCTCTTCCTCTCTATCGCAAAGTAACCTTACACTTCGATAACAGTGATATTCATTTCTTGTTGGTATTCATGATTCATGAAAATTATATTCATTTTCTTGTTCATACATTTTCAAAATCTGCCAGTGCGAAACCTTTTCTTGAATAAGAAAAGAACTAGGAAGCGTAGAAATGCTGGAAACTGAACACACGGGATAGGCGGGAAAATCCCCTTGGTGGTTCAGCGTTACTTGAAGATAAGTAGCGTCACTCTAAGATGAAATGCTAATTCGACCATCTGGCTTTATCAGGTTACCATCCGCTGTGGCTCGCCCCAGATGATAAAATCCCCAAGCACCTTATCCCAATTGACTTATTGTTTAGGAACTCTATAATATGGCTGGGTTCGTTAAGTATCCAATGGAAACAAGGAGACAGTGGCGAAATATAACATCCATTCAATGGAAACAAGGAGTCACATTGGCGAACTATAATAGGCATGCAATGGAAATAAGGAGTCACAATGGCAGTGTCATACCTACCGCATTGGAAACGGGAGTCATTTTGACGTATAACAGTTGAAAAAGTTAGCTGCTAGAGAAAACCAGGAGATGCGAGGCGGTGGCTGACTGGCGCAGTTCTGAGGTGACCTTCTGGTTGATGCATATAAAGGAGGAGAAAGACCTCCTCCTTCGACCAAGGGCGTTCTTCCCTTTTCAATGGCGCATGGAGTCAAATTGACTCCATGTTTCCATTTCAGGGTTAACAAGCGCAGGGAAGCTCAAACCCCGGAACTCGGCTCCCGACATCTGTAAAAATTTCGTTTTCTCGCACCAGCTAAAGGTCACTCATTGCATGATGAAGAGAAAGTTTGATTTAATTTTGATTAACTTTCGTAGAAATCGAAGCTAATGGCAATCAATCCAAAAATTTTAAAATACCAATTTTCCAAGATTTTCTTCATGGAAATCCATTTTGAGGCATTTTGAAAAACATTTTAGACAAAGTATGAAATTCCTTCATTTTTAACTCTCTTTAGACACTATGGCTAGGCAATGTGCACAATGCCTAGGCAGTCTATATAATGCCTACCATTGATTTAGGCAAAGTATAAATACTCATCATTCTGACCTATATGTCCAACAAATCTGAATTTTTACTAAGGGATTGACTACTTGATGTTATGCACTTTTGAGATGCGAGCTTGCGAGCATACAGACCACCTAACTATACACAGCGTTCTGATCTATGTGTCCAACAAATCTGAATTTTTACTAAGGGATTGACTACTTGATGTTATGTATTTTTGAGATGCAAGCTTGCGACGATCCAGAGCACCTAACTAAACCCAGCATTCTGACCTATACCTTCAACAAAGGTGCCCAGACCAGGTAAGAATAGATCAGAAGGACACTTTGCCGAGTGCACGATCAGACATTCTATACAATGCCTAGGTAAAGTATAATATGAGATTCATTTTACACATTGCCTGTTTTTTTTTTTAGTGCAGTTGGAAACATTGAAACATTGTTATTAGATATATCTGTTAACCAGTATCGCTCCGGTTTATTATTACTTGCTTAGTTTTTGTTTTACTATCACTATGGACCAGCTAACCGTGGAAAACTGTGTTTTGATTGTGAGAACATTTTACGAAAGTGGTGAAAGTTATGCGGGGACAGCTCGTCGTCTCCGTACATAACTCAGGCAGAATGCGGCTCCTGCAGTTTCAACGATTCGTCGACTGTTTCAGAAGTTCGAAAGAACTGGTTCGACTGATAACATTAAAAGTCCGGGCCGCCCTCGTTCACTACGTTCAGCAGTGTGAGACCTCGTCATGACGTCCTCAGCAAAATCACTTTGCCGACGTTCACAGGTTCACCGATCGGTTCTTGAAGCGGGTGTCATGGCAGACATCGAAGCCAACAATCATCGTGTTGCTCTTGAAGGGAATATTGCACATCCACGGTGTTCCGCCGACTTTACACGACATTTGGATGGCAATCTTGGTATACACTGACATGTTGTTCTTGCTTACGTTTTTTGCGAGAACGACTTGATTGGGTATCGAGCGTTGGACGTAACATTTCTTTTTTATAGCCTCGTATCTTTCGGCCCGATTGTTTGGCACGATCACCATATCGAGCGTGAACTGCCCAGATCGAACAATTCCTTCGATGGCGTTGACGTATGTCCCTGACCTGTCGTCATTCAATGGTTGGTACTCAGGTTCAGGAATGTGGAACCCGATACTCTGAGCGGCCCTGTTTAATGTCTGACAAAAATTTGCCACTTCACGATGCTGAATTCTCTGGGGGAACACGACGATCCATTGCTTCAATTCTCCGGGATCTGGAAGCCTGTATTTCTTGGAAACGAGGGTCCTGGTGAAATCCCCGGTTTCACCCTCCGTTTCGAAACTCTTGTTGTCACCCACAATGATGAGCTCTTTCGGCAGGACGCGGCCTTTGAAGTTTGTCAATCTCGGCTCGAAAGCCATGTGCCAGGTATTGAGCTCTTCAGCACACTTCGGATTTCTCGTCAGGTCATTCATAAACCCTTTCTCCAACCTTTGGATGCGCTCACGAGGAGGAACTCTAGTGTGTTCTGCAATCGCCTTCATAGTAGTGAAATTGGCCCTCATACTGTCATCTATGCCAGTGAGGCATGTGAACTCTGGTAACAGATGAATGTTTTTGTCACCTCGGCCTCTTCTGATGTCCTTCTCCTTGGTTTTAGAAACGAGAATGGGCTGATCGGGAGCTTCCACCTTTAGATTGTATTTTTCCCTGAAGTAGTCTTTATAGGAGATTTTTCTCCCCTTCATGTCAAAAGTGGTAGTGGCGTTGATGGCCCAATCAACATCATCCACCCGGTACGTCCTGTTATTGTATCTGGTGATGACGACACTTCCAATGATAGCGTTTTCAAATATCTCCTTCCAATTGTCTTGTGATCGTTGTCTGCAGTTCAATAAAAGCGCATAAGCGGTTTCGTGGCGCATAACTTTGAAGTGAATTATCGACGTTTCAGCAAAATCGACAGTAATTGCGGATGCTTCTGCATACGGACTTGGTGCTATGTTGTTACAAGAGGTCAATGGTCAGCAAAAATTGGTCATGTTCGCATCGAGATCTCTTCAAGAAGCCGAGAAACGCTATGCACAAATCGAGAAAGAGGCACTCGCGCTGGCTTGGGCGACGGAGAAGTTCTCGAAGTTTCTTCTCGGTAAGAGATTTAAAATTTTAACCGATCATAAACCACTTGTGCCAATTCTGAATAGCAAAGACTTGGACAGCATCCCAGTAAGAATTCAGCGTTTTAAGATGCAATTAATGAAATTTGATTATGTGGTTGAACATATTCCAGGTAAGGAAATGTTCACTGCAGATGCCCTCAGTAGAGCACCGATCCATGATCCGTCAGATGATCCGTTCTTTGATGAAATTGAAGCTCACGTGAAAACTATATCAATGAACTTTCCGGCAACACCGTCTAAATTATACGAGATAAAAGAAGCACAACAACTTAGTAACGAATGTAAGTTAATTTGGGAATTAGTAGAAAACGGCTGGCCAACGTACAAAAAAGATGTACCAGACCCAATCAAAAGATGGTTTATTTTCCGAGGGTATATTACTATTATAGACGACATTCTCTGTTATCAAAACCGCATTGTCATCCCAATGGAAATGCGAAGCGAAATTCTTAACAGACTACATGATGGTCATTACGGTTTGAATAGAACTCTGCAAAGAGCCCGGGATTCGGTTTTTTGGCCAGGAATAAATGATGAAATTAAAACATTCTTAGAAAATTGTCAAACATGCGCCAAATATCAAAACAAGAGGAAACATGATATGATTCCTTCAAATACTCCTGATTATCCGTGGTAGAAAATAGGAGTAGATTACTTCGAGTTTAAGAAAGCAACCTACCTGGTAGTGGTAGACTGTTACTCGCGCTATATCGAAATCATCAACATGTCTACCATGACTGTCGCCGAGCTGATTAAGAAAATGAAAGCTTCCTTTGCTAGATTCGGGATTCCGGAAATAGTGGTTTCTGACTCGGGGTCTCGGTTTCTAAGTAAAGAGTGGAAATCATTTGGGTTAGAGTACGGCTTCCATGTCGTCACCAGCAGTCCATTATACCATCAAGCGAATGGGGAAGCAGAGAGAGCAGTACAAACCTTAAAGAAAATGCTAATGAAAAATGAAGACCCTACTCTAGCACTCTTGGAGTATCGAATCACTCTAGGCCATTCTGGTTACAGTCCTGCAGAACTTCTAATGGGAAGGAAACTTAGGACAAGAGTTCCAGTGTTGCCCACTGAGCTCCAACCACTGTTTATTGATCATGTCAGTTTTCGTGAAGGAGATAGACGATACCGAATGGAGCAAGCTGAGCAATACAACCAACGCCATCGTACTAGACAGGAGTTTGGTTATTGGCTCCCATGTGTTCATTCCCGACAGAAAAGAAGAGGGAACCATCACTCACCAAGTAGCACCCAGGTCTTATGCCGTCTCTACGAGGGAGGGAGAGATTAGAAGAAATCATTCCATGCTTCGAACGTTGCCAACGAACCAGCTGGTCGATCCTACGACGAGACTAAAGCACCTAACCGAATGAATTTGTGAACTATGGTTTTCCTAGAAGGGGAGATGTATGGAGTAGTTCTCAAGTTATTATTAAACCAATAATAACATATGTTGTTATTGGATCATCCGGGTTGAATTTTCCTGTGTTTACTGTCTTGGAATTTAGAGTAAAAATATAAACCTTACGTTACGTTCAAATACTTGATTCTGATTCTATCAAACTTTACAGGTTACGAGTCGGTACTGTTCAGAATATCCTTGTGAAAGATCTCAAGATGTACGCTTACAAAGACCAACTTGTGTAGGAGTTGAAGCCAGCAGATAACGGTAAAAGAAGAATCTTGTAGATTGACAGCAGGACGAAGGGCTCGTAAAAAAAAAAAAAAAAAAAAAAAAAAAAAAAACGTTGCCGTTGGGGGTGCTTAGCCGCCAGTGGTTTGTGTTCGTGATGGTACATTTATTGTAAATGAAATCTGGGGGACACCCCCAGACCTCCGGATTGTTAATGTTGGGATCAAGGATCAAACCAATGACACAAAGAATGTGTATTTCGGGGATTCCCCGGAGGGCTGATGGCATTCTGGTAAGTTCGGCCGAAGTTCATTCCGCGTTCTTGGAATCCAGCGCCTTGGATTGTAGACCTACGGGACGTAGACCCTTCCCCGGGATATTAATGTTTTATAAGGTGGCAACCCTGTGACCAATTGTGGTGTGAACTTATGAGTTCCAAAGACGAATAGTAGCATGGAGGCTCAGGTAAGTCGTTGAACAATCCAACTATCGTCTGTTTACTAATTTTCAATAAAATGGGAGCAGTAAGTTAAAAAAGCCGTTAAGCATGTTAGGCATGGACCTATGTTTCACAACTCAATCTTCACATGTTGCAACGCATTATACTTCTCAGTAACGAAATCTCCCTTCTTCCTTCGATGATTTTTTGTGTAAGCCATTACTTTGGGCCTACGTGACCGACTGCTCGTCCCCTCCAAGGAAGGGTAGGGATGGTTAGGAAAACCCTCTGGCCAGGAGACAATTGTGTCTTTAATTAAAACACCCACTTCCTGATGAATTAGTCAAATAATCATAAAGATTACAAGCAATCCAACTATCGTCTGATTACTAACTGTCAATGAAATGGGAGCAGTACGTACCGGTCTTTCTTACCTACCGGCTTATTTATAATATTTATAATAATATTATAATAATGCTTGCCACTATGTATTATATTATATGAATATTATATTATGGATATCGTTTTTCTAGCCAAGCAAAAAAAAAAAAAAAAAAAAAAAAAAATTCATCTCATTTGCTGAAAATGATTTAAAAAAGTTTAAATGCCATAATTTTGAACATTAGAAATTTCGGCGCGCGCAAACTGTCAAATTTCAAAAAATGCGCTTAAAAATCACTAAAACCGTTAAAAACTACAAAAATCCGCTCACATGGTCATACTGCATGACTGGAACTTTTGCATTCAAATGTCGTTTTTCTCCTCTAATTTGCAGGTATAATAAAAAATGACCATACCGTTAGAAATTACGCGAAAACAATGAGCCAACGGTGAGAATCAGCGGTATCAGTACTTGACAGTGAGACAGGTAGTACATTGGTGTTTTCCTTCGTCCCTCGCCAAGGTGGCCGCGGGAGGAAGGGTTCCCTCTCTCTACCTGTGCCTGGGCATTCTCGTCGCGGACAGACAGTAGGTGGTGGAGCGGTCGCGCGGTGGGGGTAGCAGCTTGTACGGGAGAGTGGTGGGGTTCGGGGGGGATCTTACGGGACGGACGCCATCAAACCAAATAACGCTCCGTAAAAACACATTCTGTGTTAGAAATAATAATAATAATTTTTTCTGATGAGACACATTTTCATTTGTCAGGATTTGAAAACAAACAAAACTGTCGGATTCGAGGAACAGAAAATCCTCACGAAATTCAAGAGAGAGAAATGCATCCAGAGCTTGTGACCGTCTGGTGCGGATTTTGGGCAGGCGGCGTTATCGGCCCTTAATTTTTCGAAAATGAGAGAGGGTAGGCTGTGACTGTTAATGGAGAACGTTATCGCACCATGATTACAGACTTTCTGTGGCCCCGTCTTGATACAATCGATATCAACAAGCTATGGTTTCAACAACACGGAGCCCCATGCCACAATGCTACAGCGGCCTTGACAATGTTGCATGAAAGGTTTCCAAATCGTTTGATTTCATTTCGAGGAGATCAAAATTGGCCGGAAAGGTCGTGCGACCTAACTCCCTGTGACTTTTTCTTATGGGGGTTTGTCAAGTAACACGGTGTAGGAAAAACCCCGTTGAAATCCGATGTGTGTAAACGCAAAAAACAGGCATTCAAAAGGGGGTCCCGCGTCCCTCGCGCCATCCAGCCAGGGGCAAAAGCGACCTCGCCTTCAAGACCGTTCGGCCTTGCGGGTCATTGCCTAACCCCAACAAACTGACTCCACTAGCTCACGCCCTCTAGCCCATGGTTCGGTTGGGGGTAGAAAGTTCTAAAATTGCTTACTGTTTGGAAAACGGGAATTAAATCTGCAACTTATGAGCTACCAAACTACAATTCACCTGCTGATATCACCGAATATGCATTTTTCCATTCCATCCACAGAACACATTTTCAACAACAATTTTATTCTTCCGTTACCTATCCTAATTGCACCTCTCATTAATTTCAACTCACTGCATATATCCTTTATAATTGAATAATTAATATTTTCTTGATACAAGGTAAACAAAACGCAGACATTGCATATTCTTTGCTCTCTAGATTCGGAATTTCCAATGGTACCAACATGACACCCCATAGATCCGTAGGTGTTTCAATCATTCTTGTATTGTTAGGTAATGTTTGCAATATTATTATTTATTAAACTAGTTGAAATTAAATAACCTTGTGATACAAAAATTATTCATGACTTTCTATATTTACAAAGTGGTATTAGTCCTTAATTGTCAATACAATTCAACATAGAATAGAACGATAATTTACGAAAATTCGCTCATACGATCATGCTGCGTGACTGGAACTTTTTTTTTCCTCAAAAGTGTTGACAATTGTCAAACAAATGTGTTACGATAAATAAGCGAAATCAGTCAATCAATCAATCAATGATTTCGCTTCACGGCAGGAAACAGTTCCCATTTAGTTTGTCTCATTGATTTACGTTGATCGTATAAAATATCAAATTTTATTAACATAGTAGATTAACATATGTACCTAGTTATTATAGATTAACTTAGCATGATTTAATAGTAAGTTGATGTTATTCTGTAGATGGAATTATTCATGTAAACAACATTAATATTGTGATATCATTAGATAATTGATTCATTGAATAATTATATGGTATTTTCTTAGCACAGATATTCACTATTCAGTCTCCATTCTAGAGGGGTGATAGGACGTCCGCTGAAGAATTTTGATTCGCACGAAACGGGTAAGATGGCAGGTTCCGTTCACACCTGACGTTGAACGATCTTCCCTTGGCGTGCCACTTATCTCGAGGTCCGTTTTTCTACTTTAGCCCCCTCTCGTACCATCACCTCTTTCACCTCTGAACCCTTTTAAATCCGGTAGCCACGGCGAAAAATTTGGAAAAAGATAGGATTACGGAGAGCGGAAATGAGATGGAGAAGATTTTAATAGCAGGACGATCACTCTTGGGTTGACAGCACTGTTGCACGTGAGGTGTAAGAACAAGGAAAAAGTCTCCGATCTTTGATTTTAGCGAATTTTCGTTAAAATTGAAGCTATTGCGATGGCTCCAAAAATTTTAACATCAAAATTTTCTTCATTGAAATCCGTTTTGAGACATTCTGAAACGAATCCCAGAGTTTAACGTTTTTTCGTATGCATAGGATTGAGAAACAAATTCTATTCTTGCGCCAAAAATCAAGCTTTCCAATTAAAAAGACGGGTTCGTTGGCCAACACTTTTTGAGCACTTAAATTGGTCACATTTAAAAAAATGTGCTCAGCAAATCACTAAAAATAGCAAAATAACGGCTATAAATCGTTTAATTTTCATTTTTCAGCCTAAAATCTCTCAAATAAAGTTTATTAACTACAAAAATTATCATTCGAAAATTGATGTACAAAATCAAATTTTAAAAATGTACTTAAATTTCATTAAAATGTACTAAAAAATCGATAAAACCTGGAGATGCAAATCAAGGGTGTATGTGGGTATCGTTTCGATTTCTGTTACCAGGAGCAACTGGTAATCTGGCGCGTAGTGAGGGAGATGGAAAAATCCTGTTCAAAAACAGCAATAATACCCTCTCCACCACCAGATATACCTGGAACAGCCAAACCTGTGCAGCATAAGTGAGGATCGCTCGAACAATTGGGTTAAAAATCTGCAACTTTACTTGAAGTGGGACCTCCTGGCTCACAAATGCATTTCCCCAAATGAAATTCATTGACATCTTGACAGCAGCTGTTTTCTTTTTAAATATTTGACAAAGGACAATCTTGGGGTAAGAGTGACACCAAGATGTGGATATATCTGTTTTGCCACTGACCACCAAGTTTACTTTCTACTATGCTCATTGGCAATAGTTGATACAGTCTTGATGAAATTCGTGGGGAATCACCTCGGGTTCGTCCTTCAATTTCCCTCAAATGTTGGTCGAATTAGAATACTTCAATCGTAAGATGAATGCGTTTAAGGAAAGTCACCATCTGACCTTGCGCATGCGCTTCAACTGATTGGATTGCCCTGCAGAAAGTTTATGCATGACCATACGTGCAACCATTCAAATCCTTCGGTGTTATAAGCGTAATCCAACTGAGTTTGATATTTCATATAATTATCTAACATACATTCCAATGATTTATTCGATCATGGAGAAAAAAAATGATGTGCCACACTGATTTGGTAGTTATAAATCAAATTTCTGTGGTCTATCATTTTCAACAATGGACTTCCAAAAATTAATTTAAAACAATTAAATAAACTGTCAGTCCACCGCCCCTTAATTTAATTTATTTATTTGTTTATCCAAACGGTAACAAGTTACCAATAACATTGAGTGGTACTGCTGATAATGAAATGAAACTTCACTTGAAAAGAAAAAGATTTTTAAAACAAGGAAACGAATGGAAGCACGAATCATTTGAGAGAGGTAGGGAATGGCACAAGCAATTTTCAGCGATAACAGTTTACATCCGTTAACTGCGCAGCACACGTTTGAGAGTTGGCAATGAAGATGAAAAAAACTCAATTTCTCGATGCTCCTCCATGATGACATTTGCTGTGCGAGGCTATCTGTACAGTGGGTGGTGGAAAATATAATTTCTATCGGCAAAGGGTACATAGAAAGTCTCAGGGTAGCGAGTAAGGTACTGAGGAACTATACCAGCAAGTTTTTTTTTTAATTTATTTTATTTTTTTTTTATGTTTTAAGCCGCACCTGAACCAGAAGGGTCATTAAGGGCAAGCAAGTAATGTTGGGAATTGAATAAAGCCATTGATCAGATGATGGAAGAAGGTCATATCAGAGATCATCCTGCGCCTCTCAAGGGTTTCCAGCTCATAATAGCATGTCGACATAATAGCAGTGTAGCCAAACAAATAATACCTGTCCTCACACTTTCTAAAGATTTTCTCCCAAACGACTGCACAAACGTTCTTGGAACTTGAGTAAAAACTATTTTTGAGCCACGCTCTAATAAGATACATATAGGGAATGTTAGTTGTGGCTGTTGTGCAGCTCTTTCCGATATATAGAGAGATATCACACTTTTCTTGGAAGATCTAAGCCCTTCTCTGACAGGCGCCGAGAAAACTTGGAATTGGAGCGGGATTGTTAGGGAGCCGAGAAGAGGGGAATCCCCCTCAACTGAGTTTGACAGGTCCGTAGCCGAATAGTTGGGTTGCGCCCACGAGACGCTGGAAACGCTGGTGGGGTGGAAATGAATTGGCGAAAGGAAGACGAAGAAAGGGGGAAGGGAGTTTGTAAGGCTTCGACGGTCGTAATCAACTACCATAACTTCCACAGACATCTCTTTTCAATGGCAGGAGTGAAAGAGTGCCGACGGATGACGGGAAGTGGTTATTGGAGTATTTCAGATGACTTCTGAAGTTCTGCCGACGAGTTAAAGACTGTGGTATAGAAGACGCAATTATTATAATGCTATAATAATTCCTCCTGTGGTATAGGAATTATAATGTGCTTAATTAGGAAGTTATTCAAATTAATAGACAGTTCTCATGTCGTACTCGATCGTCTATTCGTTGCCCGAATGGGAGCCCGAGTCGTCAACATGAGTGGATAAATGGAAGTGCGCACGCGTGTCCGAGTTGAGCGACGAAACGCCGATTCGGGACCCGACCCGAGTGAGCCGAGTCGTACCGCCTCCCGGGTCGTCAAGGGAAACGAGGTTTCCGATTCGTTTCCCGACTCAGCTGAATTACCACTGTTGAGAATAACCTCATTTCACATCAAAACAGTACAGCCGCTTGGTGAGTTTGTGGTTAGTATTTATTCAAGTTTTTGAAAGTGAATTTTGAGGTAGGTAAGTTTTTACCAGATAAAAGAGAAAAAACCCGACGTAGAAGTGAAATATCTGCAAAATGTCCGAAAATACACAAGAATCGTCGTTTCCCGTGCACTAATTACACCATTCAAGTAAAGTTTCTCATACGCCCTAACTTCTTCCATAAAGAACGGATCAAAAGGAAAATAAATGAAAATAAAAAACAGATATGAAGTGAAAATGGCTGAGTTTTATCGAATTTGGAATGAAAATAAATTGAACTCCAGGAAAAAACACAACAAAATGGTGGATAAAAGTGGTATAAAAATACAGCAGGAAGTGAGCGGAAATCAATTTTCACTTTAGCGTGACTTATTGGGTCGTAGTGCGAGTCGTCAACGACCGACCACTCGGCAACCAACGACTCGGAAGATTAGCATTCGTTTGCTCGCCATATCGCCATCCCGGGTCGTCGCCCGACTCGTCGCGCTGTACGACATAAGAACTCTCTAATGTACCTACCCACTTAAGCATCAGAAATGAAAGTGCGTAAGTGAATTGATAGGTACGAGTATAACCCCTTCGCGTTCGCCCTGCTGAATCGAAGATGACCAAAATCTACGAGATATATGTACCTCCACTGCACCGAAATACATTACAGCGTCTTACGTTGATATTCGCCTTCGTTCACGCGATGCTCGCATTGCGTCCGCTCTTAACTTGCTAGACATCAGCGAAGCACGTCCGTTACGATATGACGAACGATAATATATGAGATCCATGATGATGTTTCAGGAAAATGATGCACACACGCAAGGGGATAATTTTCAGCAGATCGAGTCTCATATTCCAAGATTAGGTAGATAGGACCTGATTATCGTCCCATAAGTTCTATTTCAAAAAATTAGGTTTTGATTTTGAAGTAGTTTTTAATATATTTTTATAATAACTATATATAATTTTTTTATAATAATTATTATTTATAATAACTCAACTGTTCCCAAAGAGATCGCTTCAAAGAAAAAATTGAATTGGAGAAGACAGTTTGCGACGTTTCACATTTTATGCGAAATTGCATGTAAAGATCAAAACTAAATCATATTACTTAAATGCCGAAAATCTTGCACACAAGTCTGCAAGATCACACACAAAACAACTGATACCACCATCTCCGAACCTCCACTAGAGCGAACTGGCGTCGTTTCAAAAGAGCTGAAAAGAGTGTAAACTCTACACACAAAACTGTGTTTCATCTCTCATTCCCGCGCCAAGAGTCCGACGAGTATTAAGTATGTCGAGTGTCTCCTATAAGGGTGGGGGGGTAGGAACACACAAAACAACTGATCACACACAAAACAACTGATACCACCTCACATATTCACTTCCCAGTCTAATTGTGGTTGCGATCATGTTTACAAAATTAACTGAGAAGGACCACCTGTATGTAAACAATTATTCAGACCACCACGCTCATGACTCAGATTGTTGGCCACCCACTGCGCAGTAAACAGAAATCGAGAGCTTTCCAACGATTCGGAAACGATGATAAATGCATAAGAAGCAGTTCCGTAGCAACGATTTAGTTTTAAGCGATAGTCATCAGAAAATCAAAAGTAACACTTTCCGGTTACATAACAAAACACTTTTCGATTCTATGTGCCAAAGTAAAGACATAAAATGTCAATAAAACTCCTAACATTTAAGAAAGTCATCTTGATTTATGTCTAGATGGAAAATACATTTCATCATGATAACTGGCGTTGGAAACCAGTTATCTTATTGTTTCTGGAAATAGTTTTTTTTTTTTTTTTTTTTTTTTTAAGTTAAGTCATGAAAGAAAGTACCTACGTGGCGAGATACATTTGTTGTAAGCTCCTCCAATCCATCAATTTTCTATACGATAAGTAGTCCCAAAAATCCAAAGACATGCCAACCCAAATACCAAGAACATCAATTATTTGTCAATCCTAGAAGCGATCATAATTATACGAATAGATCTAACTTCAATAATTGAGATGGACAGGTTGAAATGAACAAAGCGGCCTTAAATTTGATGAAATTATCAAGTTGTTACAGCTCGTCCTTCCAGGAGAATGCGAAATGAGAGGAAGGCGGGGAATTGTGTTATCAAATTCCATCGGTTACGTAACTCGGTCGAAGGGGAAACTGCTTAATTCAAAGGTAGGGAACCCCGGATTCGTTAGTGCGATTGGGAGACAGTGGGTTGGTTAGGTAAGTTGAAGAGGAAGGGGGTGGGGGGGGGGGGTCAGATTGGATTACAGAATTGTGATGTTGGAAGGTGCGGAAGAGAGAGGAGAGACAGAATGAGTGAGATGGTGACGGTAAAAGTAGGGCCGAGAGCGCGGGGGAGGGGGAGGGGATATCCAAAGGTACACAGTTGGAACAGGTTGGCTGAGTGAGGCTGTTGATTTGATTTGGCGGCACCTAACTCTCCCGCCCTCGCGCTCCTCTTCTCGCCATCACTGTAAAACTCTCCTTCAGCTACCATGTCACTCAACGACCACCAACACTTCTTGATCTCTAGCTCCGTTCACAATCTACCTATCTCTTAACTGTCAGTAGTTGAATTCTGAATACAATTCATTTTGTACTTCCTGAAGTACATTAGAGCTTCGTTCTCAGTGTGCGTTCTGCGAGTTCGGAACGGTTCTGGGCAAGCGCAGTCGAGTTTTGTCGTTTGCAGTGTCGGAACGCCCAGTTCCAGAACGCCAAGAACGCCGAGTTTGGCGTTCGCAGTATTTTGCGAACCTAGTTTCGAACGGTTCTGACAGTCCTCATTTCTTTTTCGGAACTGTCAGAACTCGAACGCAAGGACTTAGTTAACGCATGCGCATTTCACAAATTTTCGGATCTTGTGGAGTAAACAACTCTCTTCTTCTTCTTCATCGAAATCATACTTTAACATACTTTAGTCTCTATACGTTAGAGACCTACCTATTAGAATAGTACCTATTCTATGATCAAAATGTCAACTAGCTCGTCAAGTTCGGAAAGCGATAGTTTCGACGATGGTGTTTGGTTTGTAAATGATGAAGACGAGATTGAAGTTATAGTTAGATCTCGTCTACATCCACGAAACTCAAATTTTTTCAATTATACTCCTCAGTCATCGTTGGATTTTTTTAACACAGAATGTGTTTTAGCCATGGACTAACTAGCCGAAAATGGAACGCGGGATGGTAACGAAATGTGTGACGGATGATTTTCACGTACAACCGAGTCGTTGCTAGGGATATGGTACTTCGTCGTTTTTCATCCATCAAAATTCGTTGACCATTCGTTCGAAAGCTCTCGATTTATCCAACAATATTATGTTAACTACTGCGAAGTGCGTGTCCAACAAACTGAGTTATGAGCATGGTTATATAAATAATTGTTTACACACAGGTGATCATTCTCAATAATTGATATTGTGAACATGATTGCAACCGCTTGTTAATTTCTGATGATTTCATTGAGCTTGTGTTTCGATGATTTGATTCATAGCAGGTGATCTGAGTATTACGAAAACGGTTTGATTTGTGAAGCGGAGGTTAAATAATTTGAATAGGTAATTTCTATACTTTACACTCTAGGAAGCTGTAATGTCGTTTGTAGCCTCTTTAGGACATTTACTTGACGATGCTCAGGGTCCGGATCAGATGTGTGGCTCTTAAAGCTAATTTCTATGCTTTACACTCTAGGAAGCTGTAATTTCGTATGTAGCCTCTTTAGGACATTTACTTGACGATGCTCAGGGTCCGGATCAGATGTGTGGCTCTTAAAGCTAATTTCTATGCTTTACACTCTAGGAAGCTGTAATTTCGTATGTAACCTCTTTAGGACATTTACTTGACGATGTCCAGGGTCCGGATCAGATGAGTGGCTTTTAAAGCTAATTTCTATACTTTACACTCTAGGAAGCTGTAATTTCGTATGTAGCCTCTTTAGACATTTACTTGATAAATCGCTCTTGATTTATCACGAATTTATTTCGTATTTTTTTTCGTAGTTTCATACTATAACTATATAAATTGATGTTATAAATGAATAGTAAACAATGACGCTTGTTTGGTTGTCACTTGGTTGCGCGACAACGCATACACATTCTGTGTTTCAATAATTTCGTCCGAAGCATGTAAATAGAGGTAACCGGGGGTCCAGGGGGCTTGCCCCCTGGCTAGGCGCAGAGCGCCGAGTTTCAAGAATTTTTTAGAATTTTGTCATTACTATTATTATTATTAAATAATATTTTATTTATTTATTTTATTTTATTTTAAATTGTCGTGGGGTAATACTTAGATAATATTCACGGGCATAATAAGTTATAAATTCACGGGAACTAAAAATATTCTGAAAAGGAGCACCAAAAGGCAACCCGAGTTAAGTGAGGTTACAAACAACAGCAAAGGTTATTCCACTTCCATGTTCTGAAATCGTTCCGTGAAGGTGGGAATGAGTTCATGAACTTTTCAGTGATTAACCTAAATCGCTGGAACGCTGTCGGCAATCTTATTCCTAACCTTCCTTCCTCAAACTCTCGTCCACATCCCCAATTACACATTCGATACGTAATCCATTTTTTGGAATCCTTCTTTTCTCACCTTCAGATGAACATTTTATGACTATACTTGAAGTTCACTCATCCACTCATCAGGGGTGCGTTCCGAATCACGATCGCGACGCCACTTTCGCCACTTCATTTAAAGCTAGTTAAGGCACTTCCCCTCACAACGATGACGTCTCGGAGGGGTGGTAGTTCCCTCTTTCCACGGCCTCCCGCATCTCGCGCTTTTATTTAAACAGTGATCTCTCGAGTCATAACCATTTTCCAATGTTACTATTGTTATTTGGAGTTAACTATTATTAGAAATTGAGATTTCTGGAAATCACAGGAATAGGGAAATAAATTATCAATACCCAGTGTTGCCAGGTCGAATATTTATTTATGTTACAGAAAATGTTTCACCGACAAGTCCATCTGACTATTCCAGTAATAGTCGGGCGGAACGCTAATCTAATAAGCAGGATTCGATGTAGAGAATATGCCCCCGCTAGAGTGGGTGAGCATCTTATTATTGTGAGAAAAAACAATAGTTTTCATCTGAATAGTTCTTCGTTCAATTCGTCCACAAACTTTATTTTTACTGTTACCTCCATACTAGATACCTGAATAGGTACTATTTACGAATTTTTAAAAGAATAAAGCTATTGCAATAGCTCAAAAAAATTAAAAATGAGAAAAAGCGACCACAATTTCCATAAAGGTGTACCTTCCTACCTTCAACACTGCAAAACCCAAATGCCAACATTTCATCGTTTTTCAAGTTGATGAGGCGAATATCAATAAATGAACATCATTACGAGATTAGAGCCGATTTATCAATGCTCAGTCAAATCTGGATGATAAATGCTCCTGAAAGCTGAGGTCTGGCAGTTGCTATGGAAATAGCTAACTACTGCAGTGTTATGTTTGTAAACAAAAATCCGCACTCATTTGCGTTATCTGTTATCTTATCGCCCGTCTTGTCACAACGGCCGCGCCGACCCAGCTCCAAACGTGGGTCGGTGATGGATGATTCATCCGCCATGTTTAAGTTTACCTTAAGAAGTGTCGAAGGGTGGGAGAAATCCATGAAATGATAGTTGGAAGAAAACGATTTTATTACCCCATATTAATTTCAACATGTTGTATCATTAATAGCCTTTGCAGGTGCGGCTTAAACCTTAATAAAATTTTAAAATAATAGCTAGTGCACAAGCTACAATATTAAATCCTTGTAACCCTTCATTTCCACGATTTCCGTCCGATATTGGTGAAATTGTCAGTGAATGCGCGGTTTCGGCTGTAGATGGTACCGTAACTATTTCATTGTTCCCAACTTATCAGTTCATTCTGCGCATGCACAGAACAGATCAAACAGAATTCCTCAGAATTAAATAAGTAAAGATTGACGTGAGTACCTTTTTTTCACCCCAGCTATTAATAACTTAGACATATTAATGCCAAAATGCATTAGAAATTATTGCTGGTACCTAACTTATTCATTTGGTTATGAAGCATGCCTTGAATATTTTTATCCGTCTTCATGAAACAAGTATTGATTTCTGGATTTTAAATGAGTTCAAAAGTCCACATTTAACGAGCTCAAATTCCAACAGCCAAGGCAGTGCAATGTTACCCATTCTAGACGCAATAACGAATCACTTTTCTTCAGGTCTACTCTTACATACTTCACTCTGCGCATGCGCAAATATAAATTGGATTTTGCTATATTTTTTCACACTTTAGTCGTTCGATTTCGCTTAAATTAGGATAATAGTTGGGAGAAGACGATTTGGTTATCCCATATCAATTTCAAATGATTGTATCATTAATAGCTACTGCTCATGCACCAATGTGAAATCCTTGTAACTACTTGAATTTCCACAGATTTCATCAGATTCTGATGAAATTAATTATCAGTGAATGCGCAGATTAGGTCATAGATGGTACCGAATCTAGTCCATTGTTCCCAACTTATCAGTTCATTCTGCGCATGCTCAAACGTCAATTACATTGAGTATCATTTTGTTGTTTCATAATTGAACAATTATGACGTATCACGCTACTTCTTGATTTACTTTATTTACCCCAGCCAGGGCCGCCACATGGGGAGGGGGGGGGGGGGGGCAAGTGGGTACTGTTGCCCCGGGCCCGGGCCCAGGGGGGGGCCCGGTCCGGTCCTGTATTTAGTAAATAAAGTATTTTAGAATTGTTAGGCCTACATAAAACAGAGTGTATTACACTTGACGGGCCCTGATCACACCAGACTGTTTCTCTTAAACAGTTCCGATGATTGCGATGGCCCAAAATATTACTCTTTACCCTTTACCGTCTTTACCAGTAGGCACTCGACTGAAGACTTGGGAGAGAGCATCCATGGGCCAAGAAAGGTTGAATTCCCTTGCCATTCTCAGCATTAAGCACAAGTTAGCATCCAAACTTGACTTTTCTAAGGTTATTAAAGAATTTTCACTTAAAAAGGCACGAAAGTTTTAAATGTTTTGTCTTGTATTTTTCAAATGCAAATACACTTTTCTTCACTTCACTTTATTAGTTTTAAAATGTTTCATTTTATAAAACATGAAATTATAGCCTATTACAGTATTCTACATTTAAAAAGTTGTCCACAATTATAATTAAAATTACAGAATGCTTTTATAACTCAACAAAACGAATTTCTCATTTTACTAATTCATATTTTTGATAGTTTTTGACTAAATAATTCTTGTATCTTTTGTTGTTATAAATCTAATTCTTTACTGCATAGCTTCATTACAAGTAGATAAACTGTAATAAAACAATTATATTTTTGTAGATTTTTATTTTTTTTTCTCCAAAATTAATAAATGTATTCTTTCAAACATAATCATTGTTTCAATTAATTCCTTCAGCCATTATGTATACAGAGACTTTCCTTTTTGATCCGTCCATAACATTAAAATAAAGTTAATTGTATGTGTTGATTAATGACTATATGAAATTTAGTCAATCATAATTTCTGCCACAATCGTCCAATTGAGGAATGAGTAAATTTGAACTACTCTGAATACGCCCTCTATTCACAAACAATTGTATTTAAAGTAGTTTAAATAAAAATCCTATGACTGATTGGATATAGAATTTTTGTTTCACGGTAATTTATGGCATTTTTATGGTTTTGTAATTGGTTGGTAATTACTAGATTCTTAGGTTACTCTTTACTTTTGATTAAATGTTGAATAAAACGTAGTGAAGTAGTAAGAGTTCAGCCCCTCAAGTGTTCTTATTCGAACACTGAACCTTGGTAGGAAGTATAAATGATTTTTCGTTTGGTTAAAGAAGGTTTAGTAGTTTTTTTAAAAACAATTATCATAGCCATCTCTAGTAAAAGTGGCGCGACAAAAAAAAAGGGGGGGGGGGGGGGAAGGGGAGGCCCGTGGCCAGAATCTGGTCCCGGGCCCGACTTGGAGATGTGGCGGCCCTGACCCCACCTATCAATTAGATACATTACTATCATAATGTATTAGAAATTATTGATGTTCTAAAGATGCCAAACTTATTAATTTGCTATGAAGCATGCCTTGAATATTTTTATCGGTCTTCTTGAAACAAGTATTGATTTCTGGATTTCTTTAAATGAGTTCAAAAGTCCACATTTAACGAGCTCAAATTCCAACAGCCAAGGCAGTGCAATGTTACCCATTCTAGACGCAATAACGAATCACTTTTCTTCAGGTCTACTCTTACATACTTCACTCTGCGCATGCGCAAAAGTAAATTTCGTTATGCTCCATTTTCTCACACCTTAGTCGTTCGATTTCTCTTAAATTTGGATGATAGTTGGTTGAAGACGATCTGATCATCCCATATCGATTTCAACATGATTGTATCATTAATAGCTCTTGTGCATGCACCAATCCAAAATTCTTGTAACAATCTTAATTTCCACAGTTTTCATCAGATTTTGATGAAATTGTCAGTGAATGCGCGGGTTAGATTGTAAATGGTCTTCACTTATTTCATTGTTCTGTGAATCCGCAAACGTAAATTATACCGAGTATAACTTTTTTGTTTCTTAATTGACCGATTATGACGTTTCACGGTACTTCTTGGTTTTCTCTTTTTTTTACCCCAGCTAATAATTAGGCTTATTAATGTCAAAAAATACATTAAAAATTATTGCTGTTTTTTATTCCAAACTTATTCATTTGGTTATGAAGCATGCCTTGAATATTTTTATCCGTCTTCATGAAACAAGTATTGATTTCTGGATTTAAAATGAGTTCAAAAGTCCACATTTAACGAGCTCGAATTCCAACAGCCAAGACAGTGCAATGTTACCCATTCCAGACGTAATAACGAATCACTTATCTTCAGGTCTGAAGCACTCGAGAATGTTCTTTTTCGTTCTCCGAAGGGATTCTTTTTCATTGAAAATTCCCCTTGATGGCTCCGAGGGAAACGAAATCTCGAAGCAATGAGACGGTTTCGCCTTTGTGTTTGTAGCGAGGACTATAAAATGCCGATCTGTTCCCCCTTTGAGTCGTTAAGAGCAGCGCGAGGCGGAGAGCGCATCAATGCGGGCCGGAGGGGAGTTTTAAGAGGGGGGGGGGGGGAGAAGACGGTATTAAAGGGGCGGACGGGGAGTTTTAAGGGGAGGAAAAGGAGGTGTTTCAGGAGAAGGGGAGTTTTAAGGGTAGGCAAAGAGGACCGGGAGGAGTACGGAGCTGTAGGTTGGAAATTAAGCAAAGGCGCCCCGAGAGAAACTCGTCCTTTCTAGAGACCTTTGAATTCTCATTAGAATTTCCAACGGCGTTAAGGCCCTTCGCGACAGACTTTCATTGTCTAGTTGCTAAGTGTAGCGTTCTCTCCCCGATAATGGGATGCATAGAAGGGCTACACAGGGCTATACGGGGCTACGCCTCTATGCTTTCACCGTCTCACACTCCTCTAATCCCCCACCGCCTCACCCACTCATTATAAACCTTCCCTTCTTCCTAATCATCGACTCTAACTCACCGCACTTATTAGCCTTCTAATGAAAGCTGCTCGTTAACCAGAACAGTCGAGACAGTTAGTTCCGTCCTGCTGATATGTTTTTCCAGCCGCTTGCTCTCGTATTATCCACGCATTTTGAGTCGTTTTCTTGTTTCAATTCACATCTAGAAGAGGCCTATCCAGTGTTGGGCATAATCTTATCGTCGAATACGAATACAAGTAGAGAAAGAGATGATCAACCCACAATACGTATGTTGTCAAATTATCAGGATGTTCGAACTTACTTATCATTTCCAACCTGGCTATACATATTAGAGAGTTTTTGTACTTCACGTATTCATTTTCTCGTATACGAGAATCGCCTTTCCGAAACGAGAAGAGGTTTTCGTAACGTGAAAACGCTTTTCGGAACGGGAAGAGTCAGCTTTACTCGTGCTCAGCTTTTTCGGAATCGTAATTACGAGACGAAAACTTGACCTTCCTCTAGGATAACAATCTAGAATAACTTAGCAACTATCATGCAGTTGGCATGGATACACATACACACCCGACAAAATCGCCTGAATTTTCCCCGTGCCGTCTTTTGTTGTTGGTTTAACCTTTGTATTTGTGTTTCTTTCGTGTTTTTTCCCCGCACCTCAACCAAAAACCAAAAAGGTCATTAGGTATCGGCATTTTGTTCTTGCTTTCGAAGTTTTATCGAAGATTTCAGCTTTTTCAATTTCAAGATTTCGTTTCAAGGTTCATTTTACACGTTTTAAAGATTGGTGTTCTTCACGGCAGAATCAATTTCATATGATGTAGAGGTAAGTGGTCGTTGTTTCTTAATTCATGTTATATTTTGGAAATTGTCTACTGTGACAATTGAGTTTTGAGCAGTGATTCTCTACAAGAGTCACGTTAACGTCTCTGTAAGAGTTCTCTTCCTCTCGGGCTTACGAAAACGCTACGAGAAATCAATGCGAAAAGGTTAGCATTCATCATGCTCGCTCTAACAGCTTGTTTTCGTGTTTACGAGAAATACCAATACGAGAAATACAAACACTCTCTATTCACGCATTTTCACTCCAATTCCATCTAGTAATTTCCCATTTTTTCCGCACTACACATCACAAAAACCTCACTGCTACGTATTTTTCGCCTCTTGGTTCCATAGCTTCATCATTTTCTATTTACAATAAAAACAAAAGATTGCGTCTTATCTCTTATCACCGTGGAGTAGGTTTACCACATTTTAGATACCTTCCTTCTGCTGCACCATGGATGCCATCAAGTGGATGAATCCATAATTACATCCATGTATAACATCCATGTATTTTATTTCTGTATGGGTTTCTAGGCATTTACTGATTGCTTTATTTTTGTAGTAATTTATTATATTGTTAAATATTATAAGGTAATTTTTGTATAACTGCACAAGACCTTCTCGTTTGGCTTCATCCTTATATCTTGGCTGGAACACATCTGTGATGTTAGCAGATATTTCTCCTACCAACTACCTACTGGACATCTATTGCAGTATACATCACTGGAATTACCCTGGAGTTACCACTGGAGTTGCCCTGGACCACTGGAGTTACCATTAGACCACTGGAGTTGTCTTGGAGCTGGACCTCTGGGAAACCACCTCATGGACTACCATCTTCATCAAACAGCTAAGAATATTGTAGTCATAAATATGTATATCAAAATGGTCTAGTCTTCATAGTAACTTCTTCTAGTCATCAGAGTAACTCCTTCTAGTCAACATATCTTGATCCACTTAGGGACAGACAATATCAATAGTTTAAGTACCTACCTACCACCCACCTGAACCACTTAGGCACTGATTCCCCTTCTATCATTGTTATATTTATTGAATAAATTGTCTATTAGTTGATGTTTCATCAATTCAAACTTGTGTTTCATCTGAGCACCCACAACCACATACATTATCTATCTTTTTACTCATACCGAGGTGGTCCTTTGAGTTATTATTTATCATACTGATCTCATCTTAACAAGTAGGGTCGGACATTTACTGCAACCAAAACAGTAGGTTTCTTTACACAGGATAAGGGTCAAAAACTAATAAAAGCCCTTATTGCCGAGCTTTCGGTTTATATAAAACCATCATCAGGGCTCAAGAATCTTCTACGGTGTCAAAATATAGGACACGGTCATGGATTTTGAGTTAAAAGTCATAACGAAAACAAGAACTGGTTGCAGTTGAACTGGAACCAGTTCATTTTGCTTCCGAGACTGCAAGGCAGCGGAAGCTTTGTTTTCACTTTCGGAATGAAAAAAAATTTTTTGCTCCAAAATCAAAATTTCCACTCGCATTTTGCGTTTCAGAGCCTCCTGAACAGATTTGGTTCCGTGTCTGTCTGTCTGTCTGTCTGTCTGTCTGTCCGTCCGTCCACATTTCCTTGTAACAGCCATAACTTCCACAATTTTGATCATTTTAACCAAATTTTCAGGGATCGTGCGGGTTAAGCTCTAGATGGTCCCCTATCAACTTCATCATGATCTAATCAACGGTAGCTTCTGCGCAGGCGCTAACGTGAATTCCTTGTGACGGTCATAACTCGGTCAATGTTGAACGGATTTCGGTCAGATTTTCAGGGATGATGTGGGTAAGGTCCCTTGAGGTCCCATAAGACAATCATCATAATTGCATTAGCGGTACGCTCTGCGCATGCGTGAACGAAATATTCTTATTACGGTCCTTGCAACAGCCGTAATTTCCACAATTTTGATGCGATTTTCTTCAAATTTTTGGGGATTGTGCGGGTATAGCTCTACATGGTCCCCTATCAGTTCCGTCATGATCGAATCAACGGTAGCCTCTGCAAAAATTTTCTTGTTTCGGTCATAACTCAGGCAATTGTGAACGGATTTCGGTCAGATTTTCCCACCAATTTCCCACCTTATTAATTCCCTGATGCTAGAACCGGTCGTTTCTAGTTTTCTGGGATTTAATTGTGAACGGATTTCGGTCAGATTTTCCCACCAATTTCCCACCTTATTAATTCCCTGATGCCAGAACCGGTCGTTTCTAGTTTTCTGGAATTTAATGGTGACGTACTGTGAAGGTCACGAGGAAGCTCATGTGCCATTTCCTTGGCAGTGTATTTTTTTTTTTTTTTTTTTTTTTTTTAACACAGAATGTGTTTTAGCCATGGACTAACTAGCCGAAAATGGAACGCGGGATGGTAACGAAATGTGTGACGGATGATTTTCACGTACAACCGAGTCGTTGCTAGGGATATGGTACTTCGTCGTTTTTCATCCCACAAAATTCGTTGACCATTCGTTCGAAAGCTCTCGATTTACCCAACAATATTATGTTAACTACTGCGAAGTGCGTGTCCAACAAACTGAGTTATGAGCATGGTTATATAAATAATTGTTTACACACAGGTGATCATTCTCAATAATTGATATTGTGAACATGATTGCAACCGCTTGTTAATTTCTGATGATTTCATTGAGCTTGTGTTTCGATGATTTGATTCATAGCAGGTGATCTGAGTATTACGAAAACGGTTTGATTTGTGAAGCGGAGGTTAAATAATTTGAATAGGTAATTTCTATACTTTACACTCTAGGAAGCTGTAATTTCGTTTGTAGCCTCTTTAGGACATTTACTTGACGATGCTCAGGGTCCGGATCAGATGTGTGGCTCTTAAAGCTAATTTCTATGCTTTACACTCTAGGAAGCTGTAATTTCGTATGTAGCCTCTTTAGGACATTAATTTACTTGACGATGCTCAGGGTCCGGATCAGATGTGTGGCTCTTAAAGCTAATTTCTATGCTTTACACTCTAGGAAGCTGTAATTTCGTATGTAGCCTCTTTAGGACATTTACTTGACGATGTCCAGGGTCCGGATCAGATGAGTGGCTTTTAAAGCTAATTTCTATACTTTACACTCTAGGAAGCTGTAATTTCGTATGTAGCCTCTTTAGGACATTTACTTGATAAATCGCTCTTGATTTATCACGAATTTATTTCGTATTTTTTTTCGTAGTTTCATACTATAACTATATAAATTGATGTTATAAATGAATAGTAAACAATGACGCTTGTTTGGTTGTCACTTGGTTGCGCGACAACGCAAACACATTCTGTGTTTCAATAATTTCGTCCGAAGTATGTAAATAGAGGTAACCGGGGGTCCAGGGGCTTGCCCCCTGGCGAGGCGCGGAGCGCCGAGTTTTTTTATAACATGTAACTCAAAATTCATCACCGTGTCCTATATTTTGACACCGTAGACGATTTTTGAGCCCTGGTAATGGTGTTATATAAACCGAAAGCTCGGCGATAAGGACTTTTATTCGTTGTTGACCCTTATCCTGATAATTTGATAACACACGAGTACGAGTACGATTTTAATCGCAATAATTATTCGTTGATTCTGAGTCAACTGCGGTTATATTCGTATTCGTGTAATCGTATTCGTCTATCGGCGATTAAACGAATACAACCCATAAAAATGCGTCACGGTCATCCATTTCAATAGGGCGTCCCTCCTATAATATGCAAAGCCTTGCTAATATTACTTAGCCTCAGAGGGACTTCCTATTGAAATAGATTTGAGACAAATAGACTGGGCTCCAATTGTTGAATTCGCTTTAAGGACGTCCCTCTGAAGGTAGGTAATATTAGCCAGGCTTCGCATATTATAGTAGGGAAGCCCTATTGAAATTGATGACCGTGACGCATTTTTGTGGGTTGTATTCGTGTAATCGCTGACAGACGAATACGATTACTCGAATACGAATACATGAATACGAATATAATCGCAGTTGACTCAGAATCAACGAATAATTATCGCGATTATAATCTTATTCGTATTCGACGATAAGATTATGCCCAATACGGAGCCAATCCTCAATAGAGCTTTCTTTTCCTCCCTTAATTAGTCTTTGTTCTACACAAATGAGTAAATAAATAGTTTCATTCATGAAGCATGATCGTACGAGCAAATTATCGTAATTTTCGTTCATTATTTTCAATTAAAAAAAAACTTGAAATCGACCAAGAATAAAATTTTAAATCCCTAAAAAATTTGTTACTTCACGTATCAAGATGCATAAAATCTAAGAATCTCTAACTAATTTATTAATTTAAAAAATAATTATTATTAAAATCCGTACGTTCGCCGTCCAGAGCTTTCATCCAAAACCACTGGACCAAAGTTTATGAAATTTGTCTGAAAAATCATACTTTGGCCGAGGATGTGCCAGTAACATCGGCATCAATTTTAATCAACCCTAAAGGGTAGAAATAAAAGGGCTGAAATATTGAATATTTGTGATCTCGAAAATTTATAAGGTTACAGTTATGTTTTTTTGGTTGTCATTTACATATAATTTCTCAACAAATCGAATGAAATCATCCGGAAAGCCGTACAATTTCCCGTTCTCTCACTACAAGCTATAATGGAGTAGCGACGTTATAATTTTCTCGGGGAACTAAGTTTCACCAATGACCACTAGGTAGTGTTAGGCTTGCAGCAAGTGGGGAGCATTATGCGGCAAGCTGTATTGCAAATTCGGGGCACTGCATCATCAGCTCGTGTAAGGAAAGTGCAGGTGTGTTACTTAATTCTACTAATTCCGCTTCATTAGGTGTCTACACCCACGCATTAGGCACAGCGGTCAGGAACTAGACAAAAGTTCGGCTACGATGCCGACGAAAACCCATGGTGAAAAACGATACTTTGAAGTACCAGAAAACCAAAAATTCAAACCCCAAAATCAAAGCGGTGCATCTCCAAAAACGGCGCATGAATTGAGAATGTATCGGTTACAACATTTTTTGACGTTCGATTATGACCCAAGCGCAACGATAGAGTGGTTCAAAAAAAAAAAAGTTCTGGGATTTCTTGTCCCCATTGTTTTTTTGCTTCCTCGGTATGTCAGGATGACACTCCTAAATTTTTAGCAAAAAATATTAATCCTAATCACTTTACCTGGGTCGATTTTGGCCAGTTATCGACCGCTATCGTAAACCAACCTCTAAATTGGTGCCGAGGTGATGATTTGACGGACGGATTTCAATTTTTGTAGGTCAATTTATGGGTTTTCGCATGCGCTGAACACGATGAACTTATTTATTTTACGCTCCGTCCACTAGTTATCCGGTAAACTGGCAGAGGGCAAGGTTCTGAAATACCTTGTGCCGATAAAATTTGGTATTTTCCAGGATACTCGGTACAAAGCCGTTGGTAATTTGGAAAGGACTTGAACCGGCATTGTACTTATTTGCCAAATATAGCGGCGAAATGGAGAAAATAGCTAAAATTTTCCAATTTTTCTGTAAAATTCCTTAGTTCCATCGGTTTTCCGGGGTCAAATTCGTAGTTTTGAATTGTCTGAACTGTGATTGGATCGTTTGAGCGTAGGGTTTGTCAGCGGTATCGGTCATGTGTAGCTTGTACAATGGTATCGGGTCGTTAAGCGAATAAATACAATGCCGGTTCAAGTCCTTGCCAAATTACCAACGGCTATGTACATCCTGGAAAATACCAAATTTTATCGGCACAAGGTATTTTAGAACCTTAAATTATCAACGCGACATAATTTCCGGTGAAATTAGGGTGAATTTGTCTATTACCCTACTATTAATTTGAGCTTTATGGCCTATAAACGAAGCAATCTTCGGCGGAAAAGTATATTAAAAAACGGAATCATGTTCAGAACATGCCAAAGCATATTATCCGACCATTTTAGCATGTTTCTAGTACAATTCTTAACCAGGCGACAGCATTTTCGGTGAAATTTTCGATTTTTACTTATCTTCAAGTAAAATCAAGTAAAATAAACTGGCGCCCTCTGCCAGTTTACCGGATAACTAGTGGACGGAGCGTAAAATAAATAAGTTCACCGTGTTCAGCGCATGCGAAAACCCATAAATTGACCTAAAAAAATTGAAATCCGTCCGTCAAATCATCACCTCGGCACCAATTTAGAGGTTGGTTTACGATAGCGGTCGATAACTGGCCAAAATCGACCCAGGTAAAGTGATTAGGATTAATATTTTTTGCTAAAAATTTAGGAGTGTCATCCTGACATACCGAGGAAGCAAAAAAACAATGGGGACAAGAAATCCCAGAACTTTTTTTTTGTTTTGAACCACTCTATCGTTGCGCTTGGGTCATAATCGAACGTCAAAAAATGTTGTAACCGATACATTCTCAATTCATGCGCCGTTTTTGGAGATGCACCGCTTTGATTTTGGGGTTTGAATTTTTGGTTTTCTGGTACTTCAAAGTATCGTTTTTCACCATGGGTTTTCGTCGGCATCGTAGCCGAACTTTTGTCTAGTTCCTGACCGCTGTGTAGGTACGTGCTTGTCTCTTTTCTAATCAACCTAGTGAAATAC
Organism: Adelphocoris suturalis; assembly: GCA_030762985.1. NCBI lineage: Eukaryota > Metazoa > Arthropoda > Insecta > Hemiptera > Miridae > Adelphocoris > Adelphocoris suturalis. The sequence continues at coordinate 117,421,862 of CM061042.1, forward strand.
ATTAATTGTAGTTAAGTATTGTATGTGCAATAAAACAAACATAGTTTCAAATCTATATACAGTGTATGCAACTCTTCTACTTGTTGGGAGAATGACACAGTGGAAGAATGTGACTCTATTAGCACGTGAACAGAATCATCAGGTCTCCGCAGTCGTAATTTAGTCGTTCACGTATAACTCTCCACATATACCTGATTAGGATGAAGCTCGTCATTGCATTCATCTCTTAATTTCCCTCCGAGCCTCTCGATCAAAATTTCAAATTCTAAGGGGGAACAGGGAAGACTATAGCGCACTCGGCTGGTCAGGAAAGATCCTATCATTCCAACCGGCTCTTAATGTATCCGGGGATTACCCTATCAAGTATTAACTTTTTAGGATGAACAATGAGAATTTAGCTAACTCAACTGATCAGAAAAGAGCCGAACTCTGCAATCGTCTTTTGATAAGCCAGAGAGTCTGCCCCTATTTGAGCAACAAATATTTACAACTTCTAACACAAATAATCTTCTCTATTGGTATAGATATGTCGATGATATCATCATTCTATGGAAGGGCACAGAGAGACAACTAAATTCTTTTCACGAAAAAATCAATAAATTGGATCCCTTTATCAAATTCACCCTCGAATTCGGCGGGAATAAACTAAATTTTCTTGATCTGTCCATCTCTTTGGTAAATGAGAAGCATGATTTTTCAATTTATAGAAAAGATACATATAGCGATATAACGATCCATAGTACTTCAAATCACCCTTTAGTACATAAGCATGCAGCCTGCCATAGTATGATCAACCGAGCACTATCTATTCCAATGAGTGAACAAAATTTATCAAAAGAAAATCCATTATCAAAAGCATAGCGGCTAGTACCGGATATGGAGGAGACCTCGTTGATACCATATGGCATAAGGTTCTTCGAAAAAGAGTAGGGAAAAAGTTTCCAATCTGGCTCGGAAAGATGTAATTTTAGAAGAAAAGCAATGGATAAGTTTACCTTATTATGGGAAATTTTCTGATAAAATTGGCAAAATCCTATCATCGAGAGGTTATAAAGTAGGTTTTAAAACTAAAAATAGTCTTAAAGCATTACTAGGATCCGTTAAGGACAAAATTAGTGTTCAGGATAAAAGTGGAGTTTATAAATTAAAATGTTCTTGTGGCTACGAATATTGCGGTCAGACTGGTAGGAAATTTAGGGAAAGAATAGAAGAGCATCTGGAGGATTTCAGGGAAAATAAGGGTAGGTCTACATTTGCAACACATCTTAAGGAATCCAATCATAGTTACAATTTTGATTTGACAGATAGACAGTTTGTAGAATTTCTTTATTTTTGCCCAAAGGGAGGTATGTTGAATGTACTTGAAAAATTCAAAATTATCAAAAGTGACAGGTCTGGTAAATGTTTGAATGAGGATATACCTCAATATATTTCACCACTGATAGGTCCATTTCTGTAAAGCTTGTAATTATCTCTTCACACTGTTGAAACCATATTTAGTTATTTCGCCCTTTCACTTCATCTGATTAGCTATAATCCCCTTTCACTTTGTATGCACTTAATTGGTTGTACCTCCTGCCCCTTTCCTTTCTCTCGACCAATGGGATTCAATCTCCCTTCACCTGTCACTATATAAGCTGTGTCCTTTCGAATGTGTCTTCAGTTATTGTTTGTTACTGATGATGGCCTAACCGTCGAAATCGATTTAACATTGTAACTCTTTATTTTTCGTGGAAATAGATAACGTTTTTCACTAACTTCGGTTTTGTAATGGGTTTTCACAACTTCGTCGCGAGTGATTTAGTTTGATCAGGAATGATCCCATCATTTCAACCGGCTCTAATGTCCCAGAGACAGAGAATAACCTTATAAAATTTCTACTGCCCAGGCTGATGAGAAGGTTGGCCACCTCCTTAGTATACAGCAGCTACTATTTAATTGTATCCTACCATGTAGTGGCTTCTTTTCATAGGAAGACTAATTCTATTCCTAGTTCAATACTTGTTTCATTCATCGTGATTACAAGAGGTTTTCACAATATTGAAAAGCCGTTGTAAAACACCAATAGTTTATTCACAAAATAGGTGAAAATACAACGATTCAACCTTAAAGTTCGAGCACATCGGAAGAATCACAAACCAATTTCACGCACTTCTTTTTTAAGTTGACAGAACTTACATATTGATTAATTATATCTTAATAAATTAAATATTATTCTAAGCCATCAATCATTGTAACAATCATTATAACCAGCGCAGGAACGAACTCTTATCTGCAATACACACCAAAATACTGATTCTATCAGTACAGGTAATTTAGGTTCTAAATACACAGGCTTAGGTAATTTAGGCAAATTTAGTCTCTACAACAACCGCAAGTAAACTTATTATGCATGCAGTAATCAATCGGTGCTTCGTTACATTATGAGCTACACACAGCCCATTGATGAATGTGGAGCTGGTGTAAAACACTATCGCAATACTGTGAGTGAATAATTTTATTATCAACTAAGTGAAGGGCCATAACTTGTACCCAAGAATTTATGAATTTATTTTATGTAAAGCACCGGTGTATACGTCGTATAATATAAAAAAATCTATCCCCCCCATGTGTGTGAGACTTGGAACCCGTGGCCGGTTCCTCTGTATCCATCAGGAAGACCCCCACGGCCCTGAACGGGTACCAGCGTGCCGAAGACTTTAAGTTTGCTCCTACCATCTTGGCTCACCCACTCCTGGTTGATATCTATTGGTTCCCGGGCCTAGAAACATTGGAAATCATATTACATGGTACATGAAGTGAAGGAATGAAAGCACAATTTCGTTTATTATTATTGTTTCTGTATTTTCGGATTATTATTCCATGGTATTTGCTACCGAAAATTCAGTCAACGAATCATACCTACGCACTTGACCCGTCAACACCTGGATACGGTCTACTCGAAGAATAACATCTAAAATTATGAGGCATGGAAATTTCATTAGCTTCAAATTTCATTCAACTGAACAGGTTGGTTACGTATTTTGTCTCCCACCAGCCATGGGAATTGAGCAATCAAGCAACACTACGACTGGTTGAATAGAAATATATGTAATTCCATTTCAATTCAACCCGCAATGCTGTGAGTGATTATATATTTAATCTAATAATTTAAAGGATGGTATTACAGAGTACAGAGACTTTAAGATCGATCATGTGATAAGCCGAGAGCTTTCCAAACAGTGGTGGACGATATTTTTGAGGAAAAGAAAATCGAAGAAACGTATGCGCAAGCACGAACGGGTAATTACACTGCTTGCAGATACATCGGTAAATGGACATGTCTTTACTGAACTTATTTGTACAGTGAAGAAGAGATAATTTAGCTCCCTCAGCTGATGAAGAATGAGCCAATCATTTCAATCGTCTCTTAATGTCCCAGAAAGTCCCACTATCAAATTTCAACTTCCAATGATGAACAAGAGAGAATTTAGCTCGCTCAGTTGATTAGGAAAGAGCCCCTCATTTCAGCTGATTAAGAGTAGTGACTCAATCATGAATGTCAATCGTCTCTTGATGTTCCATCGACCTCCTGGAATGAATTGGAGAGAATCCAGCTCACTCAGCTGAATATGGAAGAGCCCATCATTTATATCGGCCTCTAGCGTCTCAGAGAGTCTTCCTATCAAATTTTCACTTCCTAGCATTTCCTTTTTGTAGCATATCGCATCTTGGAACGTAAACCAACAAATTTTGAACGAAGAGGGGGTTATTTTTGAATTGTTTTTTCTCCCTTGGCCGATTACGAAAGTTCATTATTGAAAATAATAAACCACAAAACATAAGTTAATATTAATACAATTCTCGGTTACATCCAAAAATGGGAACGTGTCTGTTGCCCATTCGTGTGTTGTTGTTCTTTCTTACTTAGAATTTTCTTAAATTGAATACCACTTAAATGTTCTAGTTTTCCTATAGCATTTGAAAACTTTGAGTCAAAGGAATCTAGGTATTATAGTCACGAAACGCGCATAGAAATTTCCAAGTTCTGAATTATTTTTTTATACTATGTAAAATGGTTTATAAATATAGATTATGAACAAGCATAGTTACATGTGGAGCTGGATGAGCGTAGCAGGCTAGAACGAATGCTGCCAGTGCAAACAGAATCAAGTAGACTTTCATTGTCTTATATGTTGAATATCTGAAACACATGGTATAAAGAATTATTATACATCACTAGAGGCCTGTTAGGACTTGGAAAGCCCTAATCTAGTCCGTATAGCAGTAGTACCTAACAGGAACTCAGCACATTTTAGTAACGACATAAGTCCTACCTATTTGTGGCGTTATGTGACCTGGTGCAAAGTTAAGTCGATGTTATTAAATGATTAAAAAAGAGGAAATACCGATCAAAATGTAAGTAATGTAATAAAATAAATATCACCAGTTGAGGTGGTCCTCGCCACTCGGCTGATCAGAAAAGACCCCATCTCTTCACTCGTCTCTTAATGTCCCAGAGAGCCTCCCTATCAAATTTCAACTTCCTACAGTGAACAGGAAAGAATTTAGCTCACTCAGCTGATCAGAAAAGACCCCATCACCACGTTTCTTACTTACCGACACTTTTGCAACAAACTTGGGGTCGTGCTGATTCGGAATTATATATAAAGACCGTTCGGAATTATATATATTTATAAAGTCTCAGAAATAACTCTCCTAGATGTTAGTAACTACACTACGTTTCTTACTGACCGTGAATTGATGGCAACTGTTGTTACCGCCACAGCCTAATAAACAACTCTCGTTGATAAGGACCGCCTAGAACACGATCAAGGCGGGTATAGAGACGAACGGCCACACTTTTGCAACAAACTTGGGGCCGTGCTGATTCGAATGAGCAGTCTAACACTAAAATCGGACCGCGAAGTTCTTCACAATTTCAAAGACCGTTCGGAATTATATATAAAGATATTAGGCAAAGAAGAACTCGTATTTCAATCTCAAATGATGGATGATCTAGATTTCAGAATAAAGAGGATAATTGATCTTAAAACTGTTGAACAACTATTTGAGTAGTTAGCTGACGTAAATCAGTAATATGGCATACGTTCATGAGTCTACATAACTTTTTTTAATAGTATGTTATTCCATGTATTCCAGACATTAGGAAAATATTAAAAAGGTTGAAACCCAGAAATACTATCAGAACGCTCCAATACGGAACTCCTCGAAGGAAATGATCGATAAAATTAATTTTTCTTACATTTTGTACCCCTATAATAACCCAGGTCTGGACTTGAATAACTCAGGAATGGACTTTAATTTCAAGAAATAATGTTCCATAATCATCAAAATATGGAGGACTATTTTTTTAGAGCATTATACACGGTGCCCAAAAAGTACCCCCCCCCCCCCCCCCCCCCCCACCTTTTTCCCACAATTTTTGTGATATCGAAGTGGAACTTGGGGTGTCTAATACTAAGTTTTTAACAAAGGAAAATCAAAAAAGAAATCCAAAATTTTTTGGACTACTCAAAAAGGAAAAGATACCTACTGCCAACTTCGTTTTTTTAATTTTTTTTTTTTTTTAATCTTTTGCCATTATGTATATTCCAGTCAAAAGCGTAACATTTTTTTCAAAATAGAAGCACAAGACATATTGTAAAGTATTCCTTCTAAAAAAACAATGCAAATTATTACACAATGGTTTATTATTTCTTTGTGAGATCTACGCAGATCATCAGTCTATAATTATTAAACCCCGTTAATAATATATGATCAGAACATGGCGCTTGGTGTCGCTGAGAAGGGTTCACACTTTTACAATCCCAAGACCCCGCAATTTTACGCTTCGCTGTGAAGAGGTTAAAAAAACGGGAAAATGATGGTTGAAGTAATTTACGTTAGCGCATACGCAGAATGGAGTAATGATTTGAGAAGAATGAAATTGGTAGGGAAAAATCTGCAGCCTAACTCACACATTCCCCAAACATGTAATCAAAATCTGATAAAAACTAGAATACATTCTCTGCGTACAATTTCGCGCACGCGCAGGAGATAATAATAATGCAATCAGGTTGAAATTGACATGGGATAATTAAACCATTGTCCCCCAACTATGCACCAAATTTGAGCTGGATTGAACGACTAGGGCGTAAAAAAATGATGCTTGAAGAAATTTACGTTCATCAAAATCAGATGAAAACTGTTGAAATTAAGCTCGTTTAAAAAGGAATACATATTCGTGCATGCGCAATAGCTACTAATGATAGGATTATGTTGAAATTGCTAGGGAATGCCCAAATTCACCTGTTCCACCAATCCTCCAAATTTGAGCGAGATCGGACTACGGGGGCGTGAGAAAATTATGGTTATTGGAACTTACGTTTACGCATGCGCTGGGTGGACTATTAATTTGGGAACAACGAAACTCATAGGGGACCATCTTACCCGCACATACCATGAAAATTTCATAAGAACCGGTGAATATAGTGGAAATTAACTTTGTTACAAGGATTTGCGGACATTCACAAATACACACATAGAGAAAGTTGTTCAGAATAGTCTAAAATGTAAAAAAACAACAGCCGTTTGATTTTATTGGATACCATATTTATTGAATCTCTCCAAAGTTACACTGATGCTTCCGCAACCTATAATAGGTAGACTTGGGAGCAATTTAAGAGATGAAATTTGGCATTTAGGTACCCATACTTCACTAGTAGGAACATCGCACGGAACATCGCAAGGTTATAATAAATTCCATTGGAACTACATAACCTAGTAGGAATATCGCATGGAACATCGCAAGGTTATAATAAATTCCATTGGAACTATATAACCTGATAATTCCAATATTGACATTATATCAGATGATATTTACTAGGCGATTTTATGTATTCCAGCATCACTACCTAGCGATTTTTGATGGAATTTTAAGCTTGATCGTCTATTCCATAGAACCGCTAGCAGCGCGCCTTTCTCTATCTTCTCCCACTTACAAATTTGAAGGTTTTTTCCGATGTTCAAGCCCTTTGGGAAAGCGAATTATTCAACATACGCCATTGTGGGTGGTTTTAATCGGATTAAATTTATCATTGACAAGCAAACAATTATGACTGTTACTTAGAAAGTTTTCGAGATCTCGATTTTTTTTATATTTAGCCCTTTAATACACATTATTTGATAAAAATTGATGCCGAGCTTCTTAGGACCATTTACACCCCAAATGTGATTTTTAACACAAGTTTCATATAGTTTGGTCTAGTACTTCCGGAGAAAAAACCGCGGACGGCAGACGGCGGACGGACGGATTGTTTTTCAAGTTTTGGATTCTACGCATCTTGAAACGTAAACCAAACAATTTTCAGGAGGTGTTGATTTTTTTTTTTTTTTTTTTTTTTTTTTTTTTTTTTTTTTTTTTTTTTTTTCTTGGTCATGTAGGAAGATCCCGTGGAAGGCACGATAGAAATCAAATTTTACAATAATATTTTCTACGATTCATCTCACTATGTTTAATTCTATAGGTAGGACGGTGGAATACTTGACACTCTCCAAAATATTGGAAAAGTGTATAAAGAGCAGACTTGTCTCGTTTTTTGAACTGAACGGAGTTATCTCAAGGAGGCAGTTTGGATTTCAGAGAGGTTTAAGTACCGATCATGCCTCTTTTGAGATGTATAAATTGATCACTGAAAAATGTAATGAAGGATTTCATGTTTTAGGAATGTTTTTGGACATTAAGAAAGCCTTTGATTCGGTACAACATTCTGTTTTGATTGCTAAGATGCACCGTTGTGGAATTCGTGGAATACCATTGGAGCTCTTGAAATCTTATTTATGCCAACGCTCCCATTGTACACGGATTGGTGATGAGTTAAGCAGCGCAATCGAGTCTGTTTGTGGTTTGCCGCAAGGCACGGTTCTGGGACCGATCCTTTTTCTTATATATATCAATGATTTGATGAATATGGATGTGCAAGGCTCTATCTTTGGGTTTGCTGATGACACAGCTATTATTTTTTGGAGTAAATCGTATGATGAGTTAATTCGGATGAGCGAACTGGAATTTCTTTTGGTTCGAGGTTGGTTGGATTTAAATTTTTTGCAGTTGAATTTGAAAAAAACAAAAATACTTAGTTTTAAATTATCTCATAAATGTAGACAGAATACTCCTGAGTTCAAGTGTCATGATTATGTGTGTGATATTTCTGATCAGTGTAATTGCGTATCTATAAAGTTCTCAGACACCTGTAAATACCTGGGCATTGTTTTTGACAACAAATTACAATTTAAGGAACACATCAGCGCATTGGTTAGTAAGATACGTAAGATGTATTATGTCTTCAAAGTGCTCAGGGGTTTCCTCAATATTAGACATTTAAAAAATGTGTACTATGGGCTTGTGTACTCTGTACTGAAATATGGTGTTTTGGTCTGGGGAGGAACATTTGGGACTTTCTTAAGAGGATTGCAAGTTGCACAGAATTCTATAATTAAAATTATTCTAAATAAACATCGTAGGTACTCAACGTTCAATATCTACAAAGAATTCGATGTTCTAAAGGTTGACCAAATTTTTTTGTACTGTTCGTACAAAACAGGGGGAGCATTTGGGTTTTCATTCAGAAACCAGAACGGGTTTAGGCTCAAATATTAGACTGCCCAGAATTAATTTGGAAATTTACAAAAGAAGTTCATATGTCACTGCTATTCGTTTTTTTTATCATAATAATATTAAGCTAGAAGATTTTCCCAACTTGAGTTCGTTTAAACGTATTATCAAGATTAAGATGTCTTAGTTGTTTACTTAGTGTACCTTTGCTTTCATTCTTGGTTTTGTTGGTGTTTTTTTGCGATATTATTATTGATATAAATAATAATTGATATAATTAAAGATAATTGATGTAAATTAATTATATATTATTACGTTATCATACTGAAGCGATGATTATGGTATGGTCCGATTGCTAAAGTGGGTATTGGTTGACTCCACGGGGAAACACAAGTTCCTTATGAACTTAAATCTTCGTGGCACAATGTATTTTTTCATATATGTACCCAATTTGAAAAGAATATTTTTGTAACAGTTTTCTATTTTTGAAGTACACTATTTTTGTAATGTTTTGTATGAAGTGCAAATATATACATATTATATATTTAAAAAAAAAAAAAAATTAAAAAAAAAAAAAAAAAAAAAAATACGTTAAGATTCTGTTTTATGAGTAATCTTTTAATGCACGATTTTTTCTTACTTTTAAAAAAAATTTCGTATCAAGTACTTTTCATTCGATTTTTGAGTAGTATCGAATACAATACTCAAGTACTTAAATGAGTACTGGTATCGATACTTGGGAAGTATCAAATGTTTCTACTGACAGTCAAATGAAATGTATGTTCAACTTACCAGGTATGAGGTCGTAACAGCTCTTCAGAGGTCGTTGGAATAACGAATCCCGCTGTTCCGCATCAGATTTTATACGGACGCTCTCGGACTCGGTACATCACAGTAGGTTTTGTAACTGGATTTATCACCGCGTCTCGGTAATTTCTATTGAATCACTGCCTTCTTCCCGATTTATCGTCGACATTTGGCCTCAGGTTCCGACACAGAGTTTCCGTTAATCACACTCCTAGTAGAGGTCAACTATACTCAAGGTTATCTACTGTATCTACCGACTAGTCTTACTAGCTGTTCTGCACCTACCAATAGTCCACGATGATTCTTGTTCGTGGAACCGATGTTGATGAATAATTTTAAAGGGGTTCTGTACTTCTCAGTAATTTGTGGTTTTTGACATTTTAGTTCTTTACTTTGGCACATAGAATCGAAAATTGCAATGTTACGTTACGTAACCGAAAAGTGTTACTTTTGATTTTCTGATGATTATTGCTTACAACCAATTGTTGTGCAGTATCTTAGGCATTTATCATCATACAAAAATCGATCTCCAGTCCTTGGACAGCTGTCGATTTGCCTAACCGTATTATGTTAACCACTACGCAGTGCGTGGCCAACAATCTGGTATGAGCCTGGTTGTCTGAATAATTGTAAACATACAGGTGATTGTTCTCAGTTAATTTTGCAAACATGATTGCAACCATTATTAGACTGGGAAGTGGAGACATAAAACGTCTCAATGTCTTGCAGACTTGTATGCAAGATTTTCGGCATTTAATATGATTTAGTTTCGTTTTAATCACATTTTTATTGCTATGGCTATTTTTATAATTTTCACCCAAACGACAACAAAACTTTTATTATCATGTTAAATTATCATGACATGTTACATCCTAATTTTATCTACAAATTCATATAGAAATATCTCGTAAGATTAGCAATAAAGATATATGGAATCCGGATGCTTATCCCTCAAACTCTCATAGGATGTACAATTTACAGAATTATCCCTAGTGAGTAAAAACATACCTAAACGGCACACACAGTGTCTCATAGTCACCGAGAACTCCTCCAGTAAGTACACCACCTGAAATCGTACTTAAATGTACTTGAAGTCACTTTCGGTTCATTTTTCCCAGCCCCTGTTGAACCGATTTTGATAACTTAATTTTTCCACTTCATTTGTCCACTCTTTTTCTTTCATTGTAAATTAAAATGTTCCAGTCATGAAGCATGATCATATGAGCAAATTTTCGTAAATTATCGTACTGTATTATGTTAAATTGTTTTGAAAATTGAGGACTGAGTAAAAATAATTTTTTATTTTTTATTTTATTTTATCGGTTGAGCGTCTACAACAACAGATGCTTATAACTAGTAGGTTACCTATTGTTACAATAGCACAATACCTATTGTTACATTAGAGTATACATGATTTGAATGCCCATTTCAGTCTAATTTATAGCCTAATACGTCTTTGGCTATTTTATGGCCAAAAACTCATTATAAATGTTAATCTACTATTTAAAACGATTTAGATTTTAACTTTTTTTGCAGTTTTTACCGATTTTTTAGTACATTTTAATGAAATTTAATACATTTTTCAGCATAATTTACATACATCAATCTTCGTATGTTCTGTTTTATAGTTAATAAACTTTATTTGAGGAATATTTTGCTAAAAAAAATATATAAATTTAACGTTTTTAGCCAATTTTTGCTATTTTTTGTGATTTCCCCCCCCCCCCCCCCCCCAATTATTTAACCCATTTATTGTGGTCAAAAAAATCCTAGTCAATGAACTTGTCCTTTCGTTTGGAAAGCTTGATTTTCGGGCGTAAGAACGGTAGTGGTTGCTCGCCGTTCACAATCACGTAATTTTTTGTTCACACGCTGGCTAACGGCTCTTTTTCAACATTTGTCTTTTGTATTAATTCTGTACGCAATGAGTCTGAATTTTCTTATATAATTTCGAATTGTGAAAAGCTTTTAAAGCACTTGGGGCCGGAAAATAGGAAAATATTGAAGAATCAATCATCAATCAATCATATTGGGAATTAATTTATGAAATTGAAACGTCCTTAGTTCTAAATAATTGTTCATACAGTGGAGAAGTCACCCTGTAAAGTTTTTCAAGATGAAACGCTCTGGGTTGCTTACTTGTTGCTCAAACTCAAACCAACTCGAACTTCGATGCTGCATTTTAAGATTCAAGGGAACGCCCTCACCATTCCCCGTTAACGTTCGGCCAAAGTGGCGGGGGGCGGCCGTTAAAATCTAACCCAGTTTTTTTTTCCGTTAACCCCTCTCTTCGCGGTTATAAACGAGTTCCCCCGAATCGGTCCCCCATTTCCGAAATGGAAATGTAATCAGGGGCTGACCCAATTGGCAAGTGGTCTGTATGGAATGGAGGGGAGGGGTGAAGCCCCTACCTGTACCCCCCCCCCTCTCCACAAATTCCCCTATAACGCTATAAGCGCCCCCTTCCACAAACCTATCCGACCCTCCTTAACTGCTTCAAACACAGTTTTCGCTCGATTAATCGCTGGTTTTGTCCTCTTTACCCTCACTCCGTTTTTCTTTCTTTCATTCCGTTTTTCTCTCTCCTCTTCCTTTTATACATTTCTCTTCTCCATCCTCTCCCACGTTTTATAAAAACCCACCCTCAACCAACATTCTTTTCTCAGGTTCTTTCTTCCATAAAGTAAACCCTTTTTTTCCGTCTCTCTCACTCTCCCTTTTCCTGAAGATATTTCTTTCTCTTTTTTTCCCTTTCCCTGTCCTTCAAGAGAGAAATTTAGATCCGTTATTTTCATTTCCATTCTACTGAACCGAATAACTAGCCACGAGGGTCGCCTTATTTTTTCCCTAGTATTGATATTTCAGGATCTGAATGATTTGTTTCCATGATATGAATAAAGCAGTAAAACACCTGAATAACAACTTCAAGCTCCCAGTCATGGAGTGAGAATATTTTTACCCTCGGGTAAATATAGGGAGCTCAACCTATTTGTGGAGCTCTATAAAAGATTGTGAAATGATACACATCTCAACATTGGGTTTTGAACTCGAATGTATCTCATCTCACGACTACAATCTGAAACTATGATAGCAGCACTAACTTTCCAAGCAACGCTTTCAATTAAACGCTCACAAACTTTTGATTAATGATGACCAAGGAGGTAGAATGATACATATCCAGGCAAGCTGATTTTGAGAAAAATAGAATTTAATATTTAAAACGTTTTGGCGAAAAGGGTACTACTAAAAACATTGAAAATAAAATGTAGGGAAATGTAAAGAACATTTGTTCGTTCTCAAAAAAAAAATTGTATTCCACATATTAAAAATTTTCATTGATAAAAAAAATGTATAGATGAGAAAAGGTGAGGACATCGATCATTTTTCCCTCAAAAAACTTCGCCAACGTACGTTTCATCAATACCACTGCCCCTCTCTGCTTCATGAACATACGGTTTTGCTTCCAAGTCTACGTAAAGGTAGCGGAAGCAATGTGTTCACTTTCGGGAGAAAAACAAATTTTGGCCTCCAAAATCAAAATTTCCTCTCGGATTTCTCGTTTTAGACCATTCTGAACAATTTTGGTTCCCTGTATTTCTGTCTGTCTGTGTGTGGGTCTGTCGTGTGTCCGCAAATCCTTGTAACAAGCTTATTTTCCACAGTTTTCATCCGATTTGGATGAAATTTTCAGGGGATGTGTGGGCTAAGAAGTAGACAGTCCCCTGTCAGTTTAATCGTTCTTGACTCAATACCTCTCTCTGCGCATGCGCAAACTGAAATTCTACCAAACATCATTTTCTCACGCCCTAGTCGTTTGATCTCGCTCCGATTCGTATGATATTTGGGGAATGACAATTTGATCATCTTATATAAATTTCAAAATGATTGTATCATTGATAACTATTGCGCATGCGCCAATATGAAATCCTTGTAACAAGCTTATTTTCCACAGTTTTCATCCGCTATGGATGAAATTTTCAGGGAATGTGCGGGATAGGGTGTAGACGGTCAATGTTATGAAGGCAAGATACCATGTGCTATTTTTTAATATGTATTTAAGGAACTCCTAGTAGTACTACGGGTTATTACAATAAAATTGAATCGAATTAAATTGAATTGAAACTCGTTGTCGACCGATGCCTCGAAGTGCAGAATCCGCCGTCGGATGATTCTCGGGCATTTTCGAGGGACATTCGAGGAATCAAATATAAATCCGAATGCGAAATTGCGTGAATTCATTGTAAATTAAAACCGTGAACCAGCTTTAACTGTGAATCAAACAAACAGATTTTCGTATGCGGCTATTTTGATTTTGCTCGATTTTACTGATATCAGGGCCAACGGAGATTAGCATGTGAAGAGTAAGTGGGAAAAATAAGATAACTCGATTTTTTGTCAAAAGTGATTTGAGAATGGTACCTTATGTATTGGGGGTAGCCGAACACGGTGGTGTGGTCAAAACAGGGAATAAACGAGTCTAAATACTTCAAAACAGCGGGTGAATATTACGTATTCACAGCGAAAGAACGGTTTTATGGGAGCGGTCCAGGGAAAGCACGGTCTTACTTAGAGCTGCCACTTTCCCCATCCTTGTTAGTTCATTATCCAGCCTTTAAATCACAGCAAGTTTCACATTTCACATTTTTCCACTTTTCCGATCTGTTGCTGTCTTTATTCAATATTTATCGTTTGGTCCTCCGTTATACATTAATTTGTTGGCCTGATCAAAATCAGATTTTTTGATTGGGCGGGTTTTCTTGACACAAAGTATATTACTAAAGCTCCAATGAAGATAAGGCGGCTGAGAGAAGTAAAATTTCGTGTTGATTACCATTGGCTAATTTACTATCGTTAGAGCTATAATGCAGGATTTACTATCAAGTTTGTGACACCGAATCCGCAAAAAAAAAAAAAAAAAAAAAAAAAATCTGGCTCAGAAGCCACTTCGTCCATCAGAATTTTACTTCCCATCAAGTTCCTACACGAGACAAATTTCGATCACTTCCGGAAAATCCAGGGATTTGATTTATTCAAAAATATTCTGTACTGAGAAAGCCAGGAGGAATTTCGAGAAATTAACCCACAAGTGAGGAAATCAATCGCTGTCAAGGAAGTTATCCCGTTATTTCGCTGTTTTCTGTGCTGTTCGGGTTTTTTCCCCGATATGTTTCAATAAAATTAATTTCGTGAAGTAATTTGGCATTTTTATTACTTTCACCTGTATGTTGTCATTATAATTTCAAAATTTCAGATTTGTTGATCGCAGGTGATACATTTTATTGAGTTTTAGCGAAGTTTTGAAGAAAATTAAGCTATTGCTCTCATTTGTAGAATGTGAATTTTTGAAAACATTTTATGCAGAAATCCGTTTCAGGCTATTCTGAATCATCTTCTGAAGTTTAACGCATTTTGTTTTATGTATGTATGTATGTATGTGTCATTCCAGACGAAACTGTCCGTAGAATTGTGCTAGAAACTTGAAACAAATTTTAAAATGTTAAGGACACAAAACGAAAGTTCAAGTTCGTTGGCCAGCATGATGGGATTACATCTTCGGGTTGAAATTTTCAAAAATGAAGTCAAAAATTTCAAAATTGCCTGTTTTTTGCGATTTGTTGTGCGAAATATTCTTTTCAACATACTAACATGTGGTATATTCGGAATCAGTGTAATATTTCCTATAAGAATATGTATCAAGTTTTCCATAATTTCAAAGTTGAAAAATCAGTCAAAAATCGAAATAATGCCACTCGCTAGTTGTAAAAATCGGTAATATTTGCATGAAACATTGTCCAAATTCAGATTGAACTACTCTTATGGAAGTATCCCTGTATAACCAATCCTGAAACCATGCTGTTTAAAACGTAGGTAGTTCCTCCGATTCTCTCGGTCGCTCTCTTTAATGTTTTACGCTCAACTGTTTTAGGACTTGATGTAGCTTCAATACTGACTGTGGCTTAGAAAATATAAGCCATGAAATTATGAAGAAGTTCTATTAACGTACGTACTAGAACGCAGACCCAAGGCCTCGCTCCGCTCGGCCGTCAATAGCGACTGAAATGTCGAAGATTTCTTCAAAAATTCGCTCATGACTGGACTTTTTTTTTTTTTTTTCATTCAAATTAGTTTTTCTTGAAACTAGGAAAAACCATGATAGCCCGTTCTTTCACTGTACTCTTCATATGTGACTGGTCGAACTTTGGGAGATTAAGCTCGAAGAGCCTCAGTAGGGGTAAGTTAATTACAGAAGCACGGGCGTCTGGACCACAGCCATTTCTTAAAAAGACAACTGATGGCACTTCTAACTCATTTTTCGTTGAAAGTGGATAAAAACCGTTTTTCCCCCTTGGTCTTCGAATGGATATTTTTTTCGAAGGCTGTTCGGAGAGATCTGTTATGGAAAAATAGCAACATACGTAAAGTGAGTTATCCTACTCTGGTCGACCTCTCCTCTGTTTCCTTTTAACTCTCCTAATTTAGTGTATCTGAATGTAGAATGCCAAAAGGGTATTATTGGAGAGTAGATGAGTTCCTAATTTAAGGGCCAACCTGGAATACATAGAGAGCTGTTATAGACAGGTGAGTTGGTAGTCCTGACTTCCCTCTGTACCGTTTCAGTCCCTAATGGCTTCGGTTGTTAGCATATAAGCATCAAACGTCTCCGTTAACGGAATGTTGAAGGTGAAAATTATGCCGGAGCGTTCAGTCCCTTTGAAGGTAGGAGGCAACAAGTTAACCAACTTCACAAGAAAGTAATCAAGAACGAGATCTCGTCAATTATAAGCTCTGAGGCATCAAAGAGCCTTTGATCTCGTATAAGTAGTCAATATCTTGTAATCTCCACGATGGGTCCTCCAGAAAGTGCCCATCACCCAACGTTTAATGCTATATTCGTTCTTAGTGCATTGCCAATATAAACGGGACCATAACCTATAGAAGCCTTAACCGTTATTATTTATACTCCAGACTTTAGGGAGCCTTTCCAGCCTATTTTCCTTTCTGTGTTATATGTGTGTGCGTTTTACACAACAGCTATAAAAAACGGCTTTTATCTCTTTAGACGGCTTCGTTTTATTGAAGCGTTTATTGGTTCCATTTGTAAGGAGATTCGGTTCAAGATGTTTCGCCATAATTGAATTTCCGAAGCCTAGATCCTACACTGCATCATAAACACAATAAAAGTAGACTACTCAATGGGCATTTTACGATGCTGATTTGTATTGTTGGTAGTAGAAGCAGTTAACACAGAAGTAAATATTGAAAAAGATACATTTCTGCATACATTTCTAATAGATAAATATATATTGAACTTAATGTCCTGAAACCTAAAATCAACCATAATCAAACTGGCAAGACATTTGTACTTGATGGTGTCAGTATACACATACGCTCATCAAATTCTGGTGGCCGAATGAGCGTGGATTTCATCATTATTTGAGTAGTACAACTATACGATTTTAGTGACTTCTTGGCTGGCTTTGAACGCCTCCTTTCGATCATTTTCCGACTTAACAAAATTTTGGTATTGATGGGAAATTTTAATATTTACTTGGAGGCCAATACCGATCGACGCTATATCCCTCATAATTGCCTTCTTAACTTTGTTATTAGAAAACCCTACTCCGGTCAAAATGGACGTTCTCCTTGACTTGATAGGTTGGTGGCCAACTATGACTCTCAATGCTATGACTGCTATGAGTGTTACTAGTTTTAAAGAGATTATCATCAAATCTGTCCCTCGATCAATTAGTTGTTTTGAACTCTCGGAACCTAAAA
The DNA here is from genome assembly GCA_030762985.1 of Adelphocoris suturalis. Taxonomy (NCBI): domain Eukaryota; kingdom Metazoa; phylum Arthropoda; class Insecta; order Hemiptera; family Miridae; genus Adelphocoris; species Adelphocoris suturalis. Next base: position 117,439,041 of record CM061042.1, read on the forward strand.
AATTGCAGAAAATTTCTCTTGTTTTGTCTCGAGAGATTTGTTTCTCGTTTTTACGAAATAAGGGAACTAGAACTGGCAGCTTCAAGATTTCTGGACATAAATGTCTGAAGTATTTGGATTCTACATGTTCTTTTGTGGTTGGGGAAGCCGATTTGGAGGTTTCAGACCCAAGCCTATTTTTAAAGAATATCATATTACTGAACTCCAGGATGGATGCCATTTCTTTAGAGATCTCCCAGATTCAACGTGAAATGTTGAGTTTGGTGTTATAGCCGGGCATTCAGGCGTCGGACGCCCTTCATGAAAATTTTGAGGTGAGCAGGGCCATAATTTAATGATGGTGCCTGTCCAACTCTCGAGTTTCGAACAGGGTTAAGCTGCAGTGCTTAGATTTTGATGTAAATGGACCACTCAAACATCATGTAAACTTCTTAGGACTCCATGTTGACAATGGACGTTCATGGAGTTCTCATGTCCAGCGATTGCCTCCCAAGTTAACCTCTTGAATCTACGTGTTACTGACGTACTACGAATGGTATATTTTGCCTGTTTTGTCGGCCGTGCCTCGTACTGTATTCCACTCAGGGGAAATTCTTGTCAGGTATTGGATATTTTCCAGCTACAATCCGAATAATCGAGATGTTGAAGTAGGGAGAATCTTGTAGCCTGCGTCTTGAGAGTCTTGAAGTTCTTACACTGACATGCATTTTTATTCTGGATGCCATCGCACACCAAGGCACACCTAGATTCTAACAAATATTCACGGGTACAACACAAGACGACGTTTGGATCTGCGGTCCCCAGCAATTCGTTTGAACACTTTCATGCTGACGAATCCAATACAATTAGGTTTTTATGTTCAACTGCCTTCCAGAGTGGACACGATGCTTCTCTTCTAGAAGTTTTAGATTAATCGTGAAACGTGCACTATTAGATTGCGAACTATATAATACCCCTGCTATTTTAACTATTGATTGGGATTGCTAGCTGAAATGGACTTCAATTTGTTTATGTTTATTTATATTCCAGCACTTTTTACCTCCTATTGTTATATATTAATATAAATTATGTACTGACTTTTTCATTACCTCATGTAGGCCTTTACAAATAAAATAATGATAGATTATTGACGAGTATCATTTGTTTATTTTGGGTATGACCTATATTTAAGGAAGCGTGAGTATTTAGGATTACTAAGTGAAGAAATAAGGCGAAATTATTGATTGTCCCAGATAAGGTGGTCAGTACTTCAGGGATCGAAAGTTTCTTTTGGAAATCAGCACTTCTCTAGTGGGCTTGGAACGCGAACTTGTGAATACTGCTGCCCCGATAAGGGAAAAAAAACACATTTAAAGTAGTCGCAAAGTTCCCATGGTTTTCCCAGTTTAATGTAAGATCCGTAAACAATATTGTCTTGAGTCAATGTTTCAATTAATCTACGATTTTGAGCAAATTCAGATCGCTAGGGCTTTGGAAATATGTGGTTCACAAAATTAATGCGTATTTTGAAATTTTCGTATCTCTCCTGCTGTGACGGAACTATAGGAACCGACTAGAATGGAACTCCTGAGATTTCACAAAAATTATACACTAGTTAGCACAGTTTTCCCGGGGTCATCCCTACACAAACAAATAGATAGAAAAATAAACAAAATATTTCAAAGAACTAAAACGCAGAATCCTTTATTTTCTTTTTTTTTTAGCATGGAACATGCTTTAGCCTTGGACTAACTAGCGAAAAACGTTACGCGGAAGTGTCACGAAATTTCTTCTTTTGATTTTCACGTACAACCAAGCCGTAGCTGGGGTAATGAAACTTCTTTAGTTTTCACCGAACAAAAATCGTTCTCCACTTGTTGGAAAGCTCTCGATTTATCACGCATTTCTTTAGTACTTGTTCTATTCATGTCGTAATTTTATATTTATTTATGTTATAAATGGGTATAGTAAACAATGCCGCTTGTTTTGTTGTCACTTGGTTGAGAATTAATTCTGGTTATAGTAATTGTAGACGCGCACCATAACAGAAAATCACCTACCTAGGTACTTACTACTAATGTCGATTCTGTTTGTCGTATGAAGCTCCTGAAAAATTTGGTTTTTGTTTCTTTGTCACTTCTGCCCGGCATGTTCCATGTTTCTTGACTTTTAGCCACCTGCTCTAAGTAATAACATCCGGGGAGTCTGCCCCCCCTGCGAGGCCCAAAGGACCGAGTTTTTTTTTTTTTTTTTTTTTTTTTTTTTTTTTTTTTTTTTTTTTTGTAAACATGTTTTTTATATTTTTAAATCTCTAACATAAATAATGAACCAATTTTGTTAATGAGGAATCAAAAACCGTCATATCATGCATTCTGAAGAAAACCCGATATTGTTTTATTGCATGCTTCATGTTTCTATATAATTTACTTATAATATTTCCTGTAACTAATAAATAATTATAATAATAAACTATCTATAGTACTATAGTATGTTAAATTGCATTGAAATTGGAGCAATTTTAGTTGACAGAAATGGTTAAAAACCAATTTTATGGCAAAAAACTTATTCTGAATAAAATTCCACTGATTCAAAAGGGATTTTTGATTTTTAAATTTTTTTGCTGTTTTTATAGATATTTTAGCAAATTTTAATGACATTTAAGTACGTTTTTCATCATAATTTTGAGCAAAAATTTTTAATGTCCTAGTTAATCGTTGAAAATTTAGTTTTGACTAAAATTCTGCAAAAAAATAGAAATTTAACGATTTTTGGCCGTTTTTAGCCATTTTTATTGATTTTTTGGGTACATTTTTCGAAATTTGACCAATTTAATGTGCTCAAAAATTGTTGTCCAACGAACTCATCCTTTCTTTTGAAATGCTTGATTTTTTGGCGAAAGAACGAAGTTTTTATCTCAATTCTATCGAGAGTTATCGTCTGGAATGACACATATATATATATACATATATATATATATATACATATAAAAAAGCGCTAAAATCCAGGAATCATTTCAGAATGCCTCAAAACAGATTTCGATGAAGAAAATTTTTGAAAATTTTTATTTTAAAATTTTTGGAGCCATTGCAATAGCTTTATTTTCTAAGAAAATTCGCTAAAATGGGAGTTGATAGAGAAAGCTGTATTTACTTCATTCATTTCCACCTTTTGGATAAATTCTATGTTGACACTATCTAAAAATGTTTTAAAATGACTGTGTAAACTACTTTAAGAAAAGAGTTGCGAATTAAAGCGGTGCGACTTTATCTTTGAAAATAAAATCTGAATCTGAGATCTGAATAGAGACACAAAAGTGAACCTAGTTTTTTGTATAATACTGTTGGCTCGGAAAACATTAAATGAGTTTTCCTTTCATTCATTCCCATTTTCGAAAAGTTATATGCGAAGTGGGTTTGGACAGCAGCTGAGTACGAGAAGCTAAGTTTGAAGGGGTAAATCTGGGAGGGTCGGGGTGGAATTGGAAGATGGTTGTAGGTTTGCAGAGGGTGTAATATAAATCAAGGGCTCTGACCACCCCCCACCCCAACCCCTTTTACCACGAGAAAACCCTCTTTCGGGGTAACTACGGGAAGATTTCTATTTCAGATAACACCACGCCCAACATCCGAGGGAAACTAGATACATAAACGTTGGCTGACCGAGTTTTTTCCTTCTTTAATTACGTTTCTTCTAGTTTCATTTACTGCAAAGTCTTTCCGCCATGCTCACCGGTTTTAGGTCGTTCATCGCTTGGTGAAATTTTCAATCCATTGAGCAGGTCGTGGACGGTTAAATGAAACCTTCTTCAATGAAAATATTTTTAGTTAATAAATTATTATTAGTAGAACTTAGTTAGGGTCAGGCGGGGCATGTGCCTTTTTGGGGCAAGTGCGTCTCTTCGTTTTATTTCGCTATGAGGACACTATATTTTAATAAAAAGTTACTTAGCAAATGATATAACAGGTGTTGATGATCACCTGATAAAAATTTTAACCTCCTCATTGAACAAAAAATAAGCGTAATTGGAACCATTCTCCCCGAAGCCTTCGATATCAGAGTGTGAATCTGAGGGAGGTACAGTTTTCAATGGTTTTCTTGTCTAAAACCCTTCCTTTACTGTATATTCCACTGTTAATCTTTCAACCTGTAGTCTGTGTATGAACTGCGCACTTGATAACTTCAAGGCTGGAAAAATTGCTGCAGTAAATCAATATAACGTTCTTGCCCCTGTTATTTTAACAGTGCGTTTTCAAATAAGGGGCAAGTGCGTTTCATTGAAAACCACATAAAATTAACAGGAAAAATTAAGAAAATCAAGGTCTTGGACCCTAGTTTCCATCCAGAACCTCTTCCTCAACCCCCAAGCACAACCGCACGCTTATCCCAAACCTCTGTCCTATCTTATTTCGCAAAACTCTGGAGTCTTCAAATTCTCTCTCACGCAAACCTCATTCCCCAACCGACAGCGGATCAGAGGACATCCAACAAGTGGGTGAGAGTTTATTGACCATTGTATTTACTCAGGAATTCATGTTCAGTTGCTAAAAATGATCAATTTTTCGGCGTTTTATTTTTCGTAAACAATTAATATTAAATTAAACTTAAAATGTACCTACTTTGGTCCAGTTTTTTTCTCCTTTATCGGGTAGAAAGTTGAAAACGCACTTGCCCCACAATACGTACGGGGGCAAGTGATTTGTTTGAATACTCCTAGGTTTTTCCCAATTGTGAATGAATTACTAACTTTAATTAAGTTAGTTATTTGAATAACTAACGTTTTTCGACGTAGAAACCTCCGGGGAATGTAATAAAACTATAGTCATTATTTAACTTGTAGTTTGAGGGAAATTGTAGGATCACAAAGTCAGATTTATGAAAAACGGGTACGCAAAATATTAGCGCATGGTTTTGTTTTATGAACCCCCATAAAATTTGTTGGTTGACGTTTCAAAATACGTAGATTCCAGAAATTGAATAAAAAATAAAATAAAATAAATTCGTATGCCGCACAGTAGAGAGAAGCCGAGAAAACCCCTCAAAATCATCAAAAATGTTACGTTTTTCGAAAAATCTAACTTTTTTAGATGGTTTATATATTCTGAGTTGTTGAACGATGCATCCCTGTAGCCGTTTTACTGGAAGAATTTATTTTTGGCTTGGACTGAGCGGTGCAATGTGAGATTTTTGTATTCGTGCGTGTTGATTTTTGAAGATAGAAATCTGAAATGCTTGTTCCTGATACTTATATTTTAAAAAAATAAAATAAAAAACCTCAACCCATTTGAAATACCATGCACTTTATGGGGTACGAACTAAATCACTCGCGACGAAGTTGTGGAAACCCATTACAAAACGGAAGTTAGTGAAAAACGTTGTCTATTTTCACGAAAAATAAAGAGTTACAATGTTAAATCGATTTCGACGGTTAGGCCATCATCAGTAACAAACAATAACACGTTATTGAACATTGTAACTCTTTATTTTTCGTGGAAATAAACAACGTTTTTCACTAACTTCAGTTTTGTTTCACTTTATGGGGGGCTGAATTTGTTAGTAATTATCATGATTTCAACGCGTAATCTCGGGTTTCTAAGCGGTGGCACCTCGTGCTAGACACTCCTTGCATTCGTTCGTTACTGTGCACTTCAACCAACGCTACACCCCATGAGCGGATGTTTGTCCATCAGCGGCGGTCACATCAAGGATCAGCGGTTGCCTCTTGGCTGCTTACGCCAGGTCCCGTCCTGATGAGAAAATTTAATCGCCAGTCAAAATATGAAACACAGGTTGTAGAAGTGCAGTTTCTAGAAGCAAATAGTGAATATGCCTTTGTACGTCTGCCAGATGGTCGGGAAACAATGTCTCTTCAACATCTAGCTCCCTGTGCTGAACCAGAGACAGTTTCGGAACAGGCATTTGGCCAAACAACACCACAACTTCTTCCTCATGAACCCATGAACTCGCGAATAGAGGATACCACCCCAAGGTCTCTCATACACAAAGATGATCTTCCTGAATCCAGTTCGCCAAGATATGTAGAAAATGAATCAATACCGCCCACTCCGGTTAGTTCACTTAGACCTCAGAAAGAACGCCGCGCACCAGCTTATCTTCAGCATTACGTGACCTCTCTCTGAGGGGGTGAATGTTATAATTATTACTATCACTTGTACAGATGTTGTGAAGGACGCAGTTTCTCTAAGTTTTTCAAATGTTCATTCAAACTCATATAGTCCAATTCTTTGTGAATTAAAGCCTAAATCAGGTTGTAATTTTCCGTAATTCTTTACAGGCGGACGGTTTTTTTTTTCGATTTTTGTATTCGAATCACCTTGAAACGAAAACCAACAAATTTTGAAGGGGGGGGGGGGGGGGGGGGGGGGGGGGGGGGGGGGGTAAAAGGAAATTTTCTTGGTCGATTACAAAGGTTCATTATTGAAAATAATAAACCAAAATCACTTACCATTAATCGTTAACAATTTCCGGTTACACAAAACTCGTAACGTACGTTTCAAATTGAAGTATCAACGTTTCTATACGTATATACGAGTACATACTCAGAGGTCGCGTGCCTCGAAAATTTCTACTTGTGGGACCAGCTGGAAGTTGAATTGTTAACCACAGTTATAAACAAATAAAAACCGCATCGGTACCCTAGATTATTTAGTCATGCAGTTCTTACTAGAATTGGGGTGAGTCTTCTGGTTGACTTGAATGGAATGTAAATTACTACCCAAGGTTTGCATTGTTTCGCTATTCATGCATTGGTTGCTATTGTGTTGGGGGGTGATGGCCTGCGGCTAATGAAAGGTCGGGAACAAGGCGGCTGCCTCTTGTTCCAAAAGGAAGGAAAACGTGATAATGGACGACGGGAAAACGTGAATGGACGACGGGAAAACGTCGGAATGTCGTAGGATCAAAATATAGCGACGGAAGGGTCTCAATATAATGGGAGGAAAGGAATTGAGCAAATTACCTCATAAATATTCAGTGTAACAGGACACGCCCTGCTAAGAGAAGCTGCTTTCACATTAATATAATAAATTATAATGGGTATGATATAAGTTGAATAGTAATTAATAATCCCTATATACATTATAAAATATAAAAGAGAAAATTAGTTTGTTTGGCCACTAAAAATGTCCACGCGTATGGATTTAGGCTATATTACAATCCTCTAGACTTAGTCCTTCATGGAGAAATCGGCTTTCCATAACGACGTCGCCCGAATAAACGACTTTTTAATTAAGGAAAAACTGGACATGCGTTGAATTTTCCACGCCAAATGTAGATGTGCTGTGTTCTCACGTGAAAAACTTTCGATGCCTGACAAATTGGGGGGACATTTATAATATTAGAGATAGGTCTCCAAAATTGATATTGAATCCACCTTATTAACTGCAACAATGTTCGTCGGAAAGAGTTTTATCGTAACTAAGGTTATATAATCAACAGGAGAGCTTGGTTGAAACTTTCGATAAACAGCTCACTAATCAGCTGAGTGGGCTCTGGAGCTCATATTTTTCCTATTCACCTTAAGATGCTGAAATTTGGAACGGTACCTCTCAGGGTGTGGTAGATTTCAATTAGAACTGAAGAAACATTCATTCTAATCAGTAGAGTGAGTTTCGTCCTTAATTTTTCTCTAATCCAACTTGAGATGCTAAACTTTGGAACGGGACCTCTGGGTGAAGTTGAGTTTGATCAGAACTTAAGAAACCGATCGTTATAATCAGTAAAGTGAGCGTTGCCCCTAACTTTGCTCCATAACTATTTGAGATGCCGAACGTTGGAACAGGACCACTCTGGGTATGGCAGAGCTTAATTAAAACTTAAGAAACATTCATTCTAACCAGTAGAGTGAGTTTTGTCCCTAATTTTTCCCTAATCCAACTTGAGAACTTTGGAACGCCACCTCTCTAGGTGTGATAGAGTTTAATTAGAACAACAATTAGAAACATTCATTCTAACCAGTAGAGTGAGCTTCGACCGCAATTTTTTGAAATTATTTTCTAAGGCTGACCAGTTCGTCTCCGTACCTCCCTTGACTATCAAAATTAATCGTGAAGACCGTCAACCTTGAATGGTTTCATAGCCAGTTCCCGTGAATGGAAATTTTAACACAGAATGTGTTTTTACTGAGGGTTATTTGGTTTGAAGGCGTCCGTCCCGTAAGATCCTCCCCGAACCCCATCCTCTCAAGTACAAGCTGCTACCCCCACCGCGCGTCCGCTCCACCACCTACTTCCTGGTTTGAAGGCGTCCGTCCCGTTTCTACATTAACTTACTCCTCCTTCATTCATTTCTTCCTTTTTTTGTTTGGCTAGAAAAACGATATCCATAATATAATATTCATATCATATAATACATAGTGGCAAGCATTATTATAATATTATTATAAATATTATAAATAAGCGGGTAGGTAAGAAAGACCGGTACGTACTGCTCCCATTTCATTGAATAGTAATCAGACGATAGTTGGATTGCTTGTAATCTTTATGATTATTTGACTAATTCATCAGAAAGTGGGTGTTTTAATCAAAGACACAATTGAACGGAATTTGTAAGTATAATAGCAAAACACAACTTTCGCGAAGGCGATAATGCTCCAACTCTACCTGGCCAGAGGGTTTTCCTAACCATCCCTACCCTTCCTTGGAGGGGACGAGCAGTCGGTCACGTAGGCCCAAAGTAATGGCTTACATGGAAAATCATCGAAAGAAGAAGGGAGATTTAGTTACTGAGAAGTATAATGCGTTGCAATATGTGGACATTGAGTTGTGAAACATAGATCCATGCCTAACATGCTTAACGACTTTTTTAACTTACTGCTCCCATTTTATCGAAAATTAGTAAACAGACGATAGTTGGATTGTTTAACGACTTACCTGAGCCTCCATGCTTCTATTCGTCTTTGGAACTCATAAGTTCACACCACAATTGGTCATAGGGTTGCCACCTTATATAACGTTACCTAATATCCCCGAGTAGGGTCTACGTCCCGTAGGTCTACAATCCAAGGCGCTGGATTCCAAGAACGCGGAATGAACGTCGGCCGAACTTACCAGAATACCACCAGCCCTCCGGGGAATCCCCGAAATACACATTCTGTGTTTCATTGGTTTGATCCTTGATCCTAAACATCAACAATCCGGGGGTCTGGGGGCGTCCCCCAGATTTCATTTTACAATAAATGTACCATCATGAACACAAACCGCTGGCGGCTAGACACCCCCAACGGCAACGTTTTATTTTAATTTTTTATTTTTTATTTTTATTTTATTTTTTTTTTTATCATTATTATTAACTCTATTGTCTATTATGGTTGTGATCTTTAAACTTTTGTTTAGATTCCTCTTCTGACAGTTTACATTACTATCTTGGATATTTTCAAAATTATCCGTTTAGATACTACCACTACCTACTCTGAAAAAAAAGAAGCAAAAAACTAAGTAATAAAAAACTAACAACAGCCGATAAATGAACAGAGAGAGGAACAAATATTGAATGATAGCATCGTGTTGTGATTGTCCTCCGATCTGATTGGTTCATGTCACATGTTTTGATTCGATCCATCCGTTCTTTTTCCACCGAGCTGAATGCGACGTTTGGTTTACACAGCACCTATCGATTTACCAACGAAAAACCGTTTTCGCGATATTTGGAACTAGTTTTTGTTCGACCGGACGCTCCTTAATTATCAGAAACATCGGGAAATATACCTACAGGAAACATCGAAGTATAATAACTACTTACGTCGAGTCTTTCAGCCCTTCAAATAAACAACTGAGCCATAAGAGCTCAACTTACGTGAACCTAAGAAGAATCAATCAAACTCAAGTGATAATAGCGTAACAACGATTTCTCGTTTGGTCACAAGCAAAGGCAACCATTGATCGGATTCAAATGTACCAAGTGCGTTTATAGTGTACCACGTACATATGCACAATGTGTATAAATGCCTGAGCTATATATATATTTTTTTTTGTGTACTTGCTATATTAAATAAATAAATTTTTAAAAAATACATTACTTAATTCTGTACAATTTTTCGAAATTAAGTCTTGATTGAGACCCGATTGGGCATTTTATCATTTTCTATTTATTCTATCAACTCATGATCTCGACAGGAGCCTTACAAAGAGTTGAAGTATGAATGGTATTGGGTGATTCAAAGTGGCCATAAAATCCCTCCAGAGTCATATAAATGACGTCATAATGGAACGGTATCATCCCACATCATTGTAGGTCGAATAGCAAATGCCCCGATCATAGTTATTTTACATTTTGAAAGCATTTTTAGGCAATATATATGAAAAATATAAATATGATTTTTTTCAAGTATTTGTCAGTGTATTGTAGCGCACGGTGGTCCTCGATCGGATTTGACCTCAAAGTGCCCTTCAAATTTTCTTTCATAATATGATTTGGGAATATGTTAGGATTGTAATTCAGCATGCTTTGACAACTTCATTGAACTTCTGGAAAGCATCAACGTTTTTTAAACAACCCATGCTACATTTTGAACGCAAAAAAATCAAGTTTCTGTTCTTTGAACGAATTCGTTGATGCTTTCCAGAAGTTCAATGAAGTTGTCAATTGATCTTTCTCAGTCAGGCTGGATCCAAAATTCATTGAATACATCAATGAATTCAAAGCGTCAAATTTATCTTTGGATATTCCAGTCACTCCAAAAGTTTACACGGTTTCCTTTCATGTGGAAGAATTTTGTACCAAACACGGAAATGGCCTCGGTTTTTACAGTGAACACTCGAGGCCGTGCATCATAATTTTTCTGCGACGTGAGCCAAATATAAAGTTTTGCGAATCAATTCTGTGTGTGGACAACGTTTATTAAGAGCTGTATGCGAATATAATTCTCTGCATATGTAAAATGTTAAAATTCCATTATTTTTATTTTCTATTCAATTTAGACATATATTTTATGTTAAATTTTATATAATGGATCATTATAAACTCACACACAAGCGTACACATAGACACACATGCACATACTACACGAATAGTCACAGGCATTTATTAAGAGCTTCATGCAAATATAATCATTATTTTGTTAAATAAAATATTGTTATTTTTGTTTTTCTAATTATATTTAATCACAAAATAGGTCAGAATTATGAAACTAGATGAAGATTATATTGTATAATGACAGATAAATAATTTTTTTTTTCTTCTGAATTTTGGTGATTATAGCGTATTTTTATTATTAAAGTATCAATTGAAATTCAAAAACTGAATTAAAAAAACGGCTCAATGTTTGATTTTAGTTTTTGCTGAATTACAATCCTAACATATTCCCAAATCATATTTTGAAAGAAAATTTTAAGGCACTTTGTAGCACTTTGAGGTCAAATCCGATCGAGGACCGCCGTGAGTGTTCAGTTTAATGATATGGATTAAAAGCATTTAAAAAACCAAGATTTAGCTCGGCCATTTCGACCGAACATTACTGGTCATCTTCGGGTCCATTAGGTGTTTTCCACTCTTGTTAGCAATTATATTTCACAGATTGTCAAAAATTGTAAGTAGTTCTGTAGGTAACAAATTTCTTACACTAACTTTTAGTGTAATGACCCCCACATCCTCAAAAACTATGTCCGAAAAGGAAGAAAGTATCTAACTGTTGTAAGTAGGTGAAGCTCTCTAAGTCCTCGCTCCCAAACTCGGTGGTCTTTTCCTCCAAGACAGTTCGTGATAGTGGAATTAACTCGTTTTCCGCTCCTCCAACTAAAATACACGGGATATACTCTGCAAAGAGAAAAGAGGTTTCCCTTGCCCCCGGTCAGGGGAACTAGCGCCGTAAAAGGACCCCCGAAGGCATTAAGACGGCGAAGTTAGTTGCTCTGGTTTATCTGAGTTGTTTTGCAGGAGGTGTGAGGCGGTTACGGACTACAACGGAATGAGAACAGCGGAGGGAATTGTGTTTATGTGAGATCCCCCCCAGGCGGCAGTATAAACCATAACAGTGAAACTGCCAACACCCAGTTAGCAGGTAGGTACCGTAAATATTTCCTTCCTTCAGTCCAGGAGCCGAGCAAAGCTCGTTCTCAACTTCGTGTGCTTACCAGCTTTTCCGTTTCTCGCTTTCAGCTTCCACGGGAGAATACCCGAATTTAGCATCGAGTTATGGAAATACGCCGTACACCATAGTTAACCGTTGCCAAAAGCTTAGTGAGAAGTTTCTTATCACGTTTGCCCATTCAGAATGAAAGTTTTTGTTAGCCCTCCAATATGAGAAGTTCCCCAATCAATATATTTTATTAACTCACGAAGTTACAGAATTTGTAATACACTTGTACCAAAATAAATTAAGCCAGCACCCTGCATCTCCAGTAAGTTTTATTTGAGCCCTACTGGCATTAATTAAAAACCAAGAACAATTTCAACTGAAAAAAAAAAGTTCCAGTCATGCAGCAAAATTGTATAAGCGAATTTTCGTAAATCATCGTATTATATAATTTTAGATTAATTTGAAATTTGAGCTTTTTGAGTGCAAGTAAATTGTTAACTATTGATTTTATTGCAAAAAATGTTTTCTAAATAATAATCTCCAGTTTAAATAGAGGTTTTAAATTTTTACAGGCTTTTTTGCAGTTTTCATCGATTTTTTTAGCAAATTTTAATGAATTTTAAGTACATTTTACAGCATAATTTTTTACATAAATTTTTTACTGTTCTATTTCTTAGTTAATAGACTTTATTTGAGCAATATTCTACCAGCAAATATGAATTTTAGCCGTTTTTAGCTATTTTTAGTGATTTGTTGAGTACATTTTTTGAAATTTGACCAATTTAATGTGCTCAAAAAGTGTTGTCCAACGAACTCATCCTTTCTTTTGAAATGCTTGATTTTTTGGCGAAAGAACGAAGTTTTTATCTCAATTCTATCGAGAGTTATCGTCTGGAATGACACACACACACACACACACACACACACACACACACACACACATATATATGTATATATATATATATATATATATATATATATATATATATATATATATATACATATAAAAAAGCGTTAAAATCCAGGAATCATTTCAGAATGCCTCAAAACAGATTTCGATGAAGAAAATGTTTGAAAATTTTTATTTTAAAATTTTTGGAGCCATTGCTCCAAGAAAATTCGCTAAAAGAAAAAAAAAAAACTCGCAGTTTGCGTAAGCAGAACCAACTTTTCGAATCGTCAGCTGGAGCTCTGGGTGGAGCCCGTCATTTTATTCGTCCCTTGATGTCCTAGACAGGTTCCCTATCAAATTTCGTAGTAATCAGACAAATGACATCACTCTTTGCACACTCAGCTGATCAGGATGGAGCCTGTAAGGCCATTCGTCTCTAGACATCCCCATCAATTTTCAACGTCCTACGGTGAACAGGAGAGATTTTAGCTCACTCAGCTGATCAGGTTGGCACTCCTCACTTTGCTGACTCTGGTTGTCGCAGACGTACTACGGTGAATAGGCGTGATATGAGCACGAATTTGCTATTATTATTATAGATATTACGGCTCGTGGTCAGCTGATCCTCACCAAAGTCAGCGAGGCACAAGTTCAACATGGTAAGTAATACATCATATAAAAATTTGGTCCAAATCGGACCAGACGTATTAAAGGAGTAGTGAGCACAACATTTTGTCCATATATATATATATATGTATTATATATATTATATATATATATATATATGACTATTATAAACGTGTTCTACTGCTGCTGAGAAAATGCACCCCCACCCCGTCGTGCCGACGCCGACGGCTGTAATACCCCCTTATCTACGAAAAATTGGGTAAAATTATTTGGGTAATAGCAAATTGTAATGCAAAGTGTAGTTGTATTAGGTATTTATCCACGTGTGCAGGGCCGAATTTACTGTAATTTTGCTTCCTCACCATCGAAAGTAGGGAAGCTTTGTGATCGTGCGAGAAGACGAACGAATTTCCGTCCTCCGAAATCGAAATTTCCACTTGCTCTTTGCGTTTCAGAGCTTGCTGATCAATTTTGATTCCTTGTCTGTCCGTCTGATGCCTATCTGTCTGTCTGTGGTAAATCCTCGTCACGCCCAAAACTATAGAAAGTTTTTGTTCAATTTCGATGAAATTTTCAGGGATTGTGCGAGTCGGCTCCTTGATGGTCCCCTTTAAATTTTATTACCGTGAGATCACGTAGGCATATTACGTACGCATGGGCATACGTGAATATCTTATAACTTCGAATTCTAATCATCTATTGGTCTGATTTCGTTCAAACACGAGGGATACTTGGGTATATGTTCCAAAAACGAGCCATGTGAATTGATTGTTGGAGTAATAATCATTGCGTATGCGCAAGACTATTAGCGTTTGGATCATCACTATTAATAACTAGTGTTTTTCAATGAAGTAGTTCAGAGCGACTATGTTGCTATTCTCAAATTTAGGTAACCAAATAACTAGTTAGTCTCGTTCTTTTTGTCAACCTAATGGGGGAACTTTCATGTATAGGAATTATTTCACACTCTTGACTTAGATTTGAATTCAGCGCACTTGAAAACCCTCTAGTTCTAATTTTCAGCTCAAAAGACCGTTAAGTTTTTCCAATGGGGTAGGAAGATCACGCGTGACGTAGTACAGCAAGGGTACTGAAGGTTCCCCCAGGCGGACGGGGGCCGTGACGTCATCGTGAAAATGAAATTCAAGAGCCGTATTACTGGTCAGATACCCAACATTTAGCACCTTTTCGGAAATATCTTGCCCAGATCCCTCTATTGAGCAAATAAAAAAATAACCATGAAAATTCCCCATTGTTATATCTCTTAGTTTTGTTTGCAATTGATTGACAGAAGCAAAACTCCGAGTCTTATGGACCGATTTTGATTAAATTTGCAGGATTTGTGCGGGTTAGCTTCAAGACCGCCTCCTACAACTTTCATTGCCGTCAGATCAATAGCACTATGTGCGCATGCGAGAACGTGAATTTCTTATATTGTCGATTCCTCATCATTTATTGGACCGATCATCTTCGATCTTGGGGAGTAGTTGGCTATATGTCCCTGGAAAACTCCCGATGAATTATATCGCGATTGATGGAGTAATAACTCTTGCCCATGCGCAAAAATAAAATGTATTTACACAGACTAATGAATTTACAAGGTTAGTGCGGAATAGTTCCCATACGGTCACGTAAATTTCAGTGCTGTTGATTAATAGTAGTTTGTGCGCATGGGCAAACGTGAATTTCTTATAACGTCGATTTCTCATATCTATCAGTCTGATTTCGTTCAAACTCGGGTCCAGGATGATGCCCTTTTTACGAGCATTTCATTACATTTGGTTGAATAACTAGGCATCGCACATGCGAAAAACTAAATATTGCTTGACACTCCGAATATGATGGACCGATTTTGATCTAGGGTTTAGGGAAGTTGCAGAAGGATGAGGAGAAAAAGTGGGATGAAAGGAAGTGCCCGTACAAAATGACCACCAGTTCAAGTATGATGAACCCTTCAGGACGCGGGTGGTGAGACCACGGAACTCTCCCGCCGAGATGCCCAACTCGAGTAACTCCGAGTCACTTTTCCTGCGCTATGACACGGTCGCGGCCATGACCTTGATGTTATTGGTCGCCACTCCTTCCATCTCGGAACTTGCTTGCTGCAGGTCATTTCTGCCATACTTATTTATACATAAATACAAATATGCATACATAGATAAACAGACGAAGTCAACACAAAAGCTCATTATTTCATTTTTTAAAGTAAATGCGCTAAAAATATTAAATCAAAATTTTAATACCCGAGATAACTGCTTTTTTTCCCTGAGTAATTTGTGAAATCCGCCTGAAGAGAGAGTGCCTCTACCGTAAGAACTGAGAAACTTGAAAAAAAGCTTCCACCAGCCACCAGCCCACATCCCACCATTACGTTGTGGGGCCCCTAATTTCTCATTTATCAAAAAAGGAAAAACCGGTGCGCCAGTAGACAGTGAAAAAGAGCAGAAAAGGAGGTGGTAGTGGTACAAGTTTGGTAACACTTTGCAAAAGAGGTGTCGGGCCGGGGGGAACGGGCTTGGGGGATTAAACTTTTATGCTTCTAAGTTTCAAAACAAAGTTTTCTCTCTATTGTCAAGTTAGAGGCCCAACAATTGAAGTTGAAAGCCGTTGTAGTAGAGTGGAACGGAAGGGGAGAATGGAAAGGGCCAACTTTTCACAGATTACTTTTTTAGAGCCTACGTTATTTTCGTGTTTTTCACCTCGACGTCATAACCTACTCTCCGATGTTTCAAGAGTTGCAGGCGAGTTGAGGATTCAGTAGAGTACAACTGTACATCAGGCTCATTACTACTTCAAATGTCTTAAGTGAATCAGTATTTTCCAATACTGAATAGGTATATGTTTAATTTATGTAAAGCTATTGTGAAGTATACTTAGAATAGAATAGAATTTATTTATTGGCAACCACAAATATTATAAAGCAAAATTAAGAAAAGTATTGAAAATCAAACATAGGTAATGATAAATTACAAAATTCAATTCAAATAACATTGTTGCCCACCGAGAAATAAGTTCAGATGAACTTGTGCTTCTCGGTGGAGTTCAGTAAATTATCCTTCAATATTTAAAAATAAATAAAATAAATCTTCCCGCCAGCCAATGTGCAATAAAAGAAAAATCAAATAAATAAAAATGAAAAACAAACAAAATCACATTAGAAATACTCGGATAATTTTTTTTTTTTTTTTTTTTTTTTTTTTTTTTTTTTTTTTTTTTTTTTTTTTTTTTTTTAATGAAGACAAGTTTGAAAAATGAAAGAGGTTAATAGAATTTTCAAATAAAAATTTAAGTGCTTTAACATAGGAGTTTCTTCTATAAAATTCAGTTTTAACAGTGGGCAGAAGTATACGAGATGAATTAAAATTACGGGTATTTATAGAAAGAGAGAGATTCTCATCTCTTATACCAGAACAAAATAAATGGATGCAGGAATGAAAAAGGTACATTTGCGAAATATTTTTAACATCAAAAAGCTTATAGAGAACTGATGTAGGAAACCTTACATTTTTATTCAAAATTATTTTTAAAATACGATTTTGTGCTATTTGTACTTTTTTATATGAGATTTACTGGAACTTCCCCAAAGCAAAATACCATACTTAATAATAGAAAAGGCTAAACCATAATAAATGGTTTTAAGCTGCTTTTTCGACAGAAAACTTCGTATCTCTTTAAATAAATAAAATAACTTTCGCATTCTTGTTATGAGAGAATCAATATGTTTTTTGAAATTTAGATGATCATCAATCAACACCCCTAAATATTTACAAAAGCCATTAAACGGGAGAGAAGGGCAAACACAACCCGAAACATCCTGAAGACAAGAAAACCGACTATGGAACTTCAGACCACAATACTGAGGAAATTCCGTGCAACCTATTGAAAAACGGAGTATACATGTTTTATCAACATTAAGGCATAACTCATTGGAATCAAACCAGTGCTTTATAAGAAACAGATCAGCATTAACATTATTCACTAAACATCCATAATCCTTTCCCCAAAATACAATGGCAGTATCATCCGCAAAACCAAACAATTTACCACTTATATTTAGATTCATTAAGTCATTAATATACAACAGGAACAAAATCGGTCCCAAAACGGTTCCTTGAGGCACACCATGTTGTATCACAATTTCATTACCCAAAGTAGACTCTGGTGGACTGAGGACGATGTAAGAGGTACGACTGAATCAAATCAAGCGGCAAACCTCGAATACCATAGGAGTAAAGTTTTAAGATATCGGTAAGCCCACCAACATAATATTCGCTAATTATTAAAATCTGCTCATTCAGGACATTTTAAAGAACTTTCTACACACGTTACACAACATGCAGTTTTTTCTTTTTTAGGCTTCATCATTCACGTTTATTCCTCGACCTTCACCTCGATATTGTTCTTTTTGTGAATAGCCATAAAAGATTAGTGATCCATACAGGAGAAAAGTCGGCTTTATCTGTTAACATACACTTTAATTGGGTAACTAATATTACCCCTAACAACAACTACAATTGAGCATATTCACACATTCACTTTGAAGCTATATTTGTTGACAAGCTAAACGTCTGCATATGCGCAAACGAGTATCTACACTTCATGCAGTTAATTGGTACCTTAGGTATGAGTTTCGTGAATAGTTCGCGTGTTCGTAACTAGAGAGTTTTAGTGGCAAATAGAAGAAACGTACCGTCTGGAACGCATCCCCTACCTAATTTGTAGGGGATGCGTTTTCGCTGTAACTCCAACGCATCACGCACAGATTTTGGCGCTAGGGAGGTTTTCGGAATCTTGCAACGTTTCTTTATTTGGACCGTTCAAATTATAACAAGACTTCACAAAAAAGGCCTTACTGTCTCGAAATGGTTAAGACAAAAATTTCAAATTCAATTAACTTCCGAAAAGTCGCTGAAAACTTGAGTAAAATTTACTCGTATAGTCGTATTTGATTGATGGGCTCTAAATTTATAATTACCGTCACTAGCGAACTAGATAAAACATATGAAAACACATGGAGTTCAGAGATGCACTTGCAATGACGAGACATTCGTGAGCAGTCAATTTGAGACACGAGTCTCTAGGCCCTGACCAACTAATCTAAATTCTTACTAAGATATTGACTACTTGATGTTATGTATTTTTGAGATGCGAGCGTAGCAAGCATCCAGACCACTAATCCAAACACAAAACTGATCTGTGTAAAATCTCATGGCGACTGGAGCGCTGGGAATGACAGGCAGTGGGGGGTTTCAGTCGAACTAAAGAGCAAGTCAGGGTCTAAATTCTCGTGTCTCAGCTTGATTGTTCGTGAACCTCTCGTCTTGCAATGTGGTTCAAGAAGACGTCCATTGATATGCCAACTTCGTATGGCGGATGTGGGAGCAAACATTTTTCTCTTGAACAAGCACTGAGCTGCTAGACTTGAGGGCTCATTTCAAGACGCCACAACGAAGTGAGAGACACCTTTGGAGTGCTAATGTGGTAGCATGGGGCAACTGCATCAAGGAGCCCATCATTGAAGAGGCATCTCCTAATAGTCCAGGACTGCGAGGAGATCTGGCGTGTGGGAGCCACAGAGGATGGCGTTATTTGACGTGTGTGTCGTTGACACCGACGCCCGCACAGTCCTCTCAGTCATGACTTCAGCAGAGGAGGAAAAAAAAGTAACTAGGTGCATGTGAATCACGTCACGCTTCTTTTACTTCTCTAGTTTCCTCAGTGGATGCGCATTTTGCACCTCAGATGTTATCATTTGTGAGCGTATTGGCTGAGCGTCTTGCAGAACTCTGGGCGCGTTCTCAAAAAACCGTCTAGGGATATTTGAGAGCTACTTAGCAGCACTTCGAGCATCAAGTATGTGTTTTTGAGGATCGAGGAATAAGAAATGGAGATCCGCCGAAGATCTTTTAGGATGTGGGGATGGAGCGGCCCTGTCATAAGCGCCATGTCATAAAAAAGAAGTTCGGGTTGAAAGACAAAACCCATGGTGCAGACCCATACTTCAACAAAACCTGTTTTATGATGGTCACCTCACACAAAATATACCTACCAGACAGTGATGTAAACACGTTCACTCGCACCATCATCGGCACCGAAACGTCGCTCAAAATGTTCACTTTTGAACCAACTTTAGCTGTAAGGACTGCAATGTAGCTCCCAATATACATCTACGCCCAACGACTGGACTGGTCTTTCAACCCGAATTCATTGAAACACCCACCGAGTCAACTCAACTACTTATAAAAAATAAGATTAAAGAATCGAAGATAACTATGTCAATATTCCAAAGATAGGATGGAATCCGATAATCAAGGATATATAAACTAATTCCACAGCAAGAAGCCGTAGCCAAGTCGAAGTTTATTACATGAGGAGAAAACTGCATGGAGATACTTTGTTACCTACATGAACTTAAACAATTTTAAACTTGATTTTCTCTCACTGATAACTCTGAATTCGATTTTTTATCTCAAAAGAGAGAACGCCAAGTATTTATTTTAAAAAAATTTTGAATTTTATATTTTGAATTCTGTTTCTTTGAAGAAACCCCAGTTCCTGAGGAGTAACGGAGAATATAAAAAGTCCAGTCATGCAGCATGACCCCATGAGCGAATTTTTGAAGAATATTACCGATTTTTACAACCAGCGAACGGCATTATTTCGATTTTTGACTGATTTTTCAACTTTGTAATTTTTGAAAACTTGATACATATTCTTATAGGAAATTTTACGCTGATTCCGAATATACCACATGTTAGTATGCTGAAAAAATTATTTCGCACGACAAATCGCAAAAAACAGGCTATTTTGAAATTTTTGACTACATTTTTGAAAATTTCAACCCGAAGATGTAATCCGATCAAGCTGGCCAACGAACTTGAACTTTCGTTTTGTGCCCTTAACATTTTAAAATTTGTTTGAAGTTTCTAGCACAATTCTACGGACAGTTATCGTCTGGAATGACACATACATACATACATACATACATACATACATACATACATACATATATACATATATACATACATAAAAAAATGCGTTAAACTTCAGAATATGATTCAGAATAGCCTGAAACGGATTTCTGCATAATTTTTTTTCAAAAATTCACATTCTACAAATTTTGAGGCGAGAGCAATAGCTTAATTTTCTTCAAAAATTCGCTAAAAACCAATTCAAGGACTGAAAGGGCTTTTTTGAAAAGTCTTGTTCGGAATCTTGTTTCCCCAAACCACCGCCGTTCCAGATTCTATACTCTTTTTGCATTTCTTTATTTTTTCAAGGGTTTGTTCTGTTATATTGTTGTTGTTCACGAGAAGAAGAAGAATGTGCTAGGTTTTCAACCGTTTTCTGCTGTCAAACAAGAAAAAAAAAACTGGTTACAAGCTGTTCCGAGCCAGAAGGTTACTGACTTTCTAAGGGCATAACTATGTGTGTAGTTATCGTATAGACCCATTATTTTTTGCGAAATATTCCTCTCATTCTATAGATTTTTTAAACTATTTTTTAAATTTTTGAAGAAAAACTCGGCCCTTCGGGCCTCGCAAGGGGCTCCGCCCCTTGACCCCGCCAGGGGGGCTTCGTCCCCCTGGACCCCCCCCGGGTGTTATTACTTTGAGCCTGACTGCTAAAATGTAAAAAACATGGAATCATGTTTTAGCTCCTCGCTCTCACTTTATTATAGAAATGATCACGACGATTGAGCTCTTGTGAGATGATGATCTCCTAATAGAAACTCGCGAGTAAACATTCACTTTATTATAGAAAGAGGCTAAAGAGGCTACATACGAAATTACAGCTTCCTATAGTGTAAAGTATAGAAATTACCTATTAAAATGATTTAACCACCGCTTCACAAATCGAACCGTTCTCGCAATATTCGGATCACCTGCTATGAATCACATAATCGAAACACCAGCTCAATGAAATCATCAGAAATTAACAAGCGGTTGCAATCATGTTCACAATATCAATAATTGAGAATGATCACCTGTGTGTAAACAATTATTCATGTAACCATGCTCATAACTCAGCTTGTTGGCCACGCACTTCGCAGTAGTTAATATAGTATGGTTGGATAAATCGAGAGCTTTCGAACGAATGGTCAACGAATTTTGTGGGATGAAAAACGACGAAGTATCATATCCCTAACAACGACTCGGTTGTAAGCGGAAATCATCACAATTATTGGCGCTACTTTCATCTCACTTTATAGTCTCACTTTTCGGCGGGGGATCCATCGCTAAAACATGATTCCATGTTAAAAGTGTTTTTTCCGAACCCTTTTGTGGTCGTAGATTTTTCTTGCTGCATACTAATGAACTTTATGGGAACTAATCGTGTCCAACAGCGTTGTCGCCCATAAAACATGTCTAGACAGCAAACTCACCAAACCCTACAGAAGAGGTAAAGCCCTAATTTATTTTTCTCTTTTTATTGCCGCAAAGGTGTAAATAGGGTGGAAGCCATCTGCCTGATATTCAGCTCCCATTACGAGAATTGCAAACAAAAGTGGTGCCGGTATGTGCGGAAGTAAAACGGTAAAAGAGCAACCAATAAACGTCATACCGCAAGAAGGAATGCAGAAGCGCCTTTTTCCACGGATGAGCCAGAGCGAGGGAGTCCCTTGCTCCAGGGTTCGCCAGGATCGCTTTAAATTGAAGCTCGCACCTCCCAACACTTACAAATTGCTTGCAATACTCCCGTGCTTTCCTATTTTCCACCTTGTCTCTCCCTTTTTTCTTTTCTTTTTTTTCTTCACGAGTGCGCGAGAGAGGGGGATAGCGGAACGGAGGCTTCTGGACAGAGACAGAGCGGTTGCCCTCTGACAATGACTGGCGCAGTCTGTAGCCCCGAACCCCCGCTCTGCCCATTACTCAGCACCCCATTCGCTTCCAGTCTCACGTACGACCCGTCAAACGAACCCCCCTCCCCCTCACCCATCTCCTCATCTCAAACCTTTTTCTGACTCATTTATTTGAAACCCATTGGCACACACTCGCACTCCTGGGCGCATCTTTACGTTTCGCTATGCAATGGAATTCCTATTTTTCCACGCCCTTGGAGAGGAAATGAATTTCGACAAGGAGTTCGTTCGATTTTACTCGAGCCATTTTATATCTTCCACCCACCTCCCTCTACCTTCCTTCAAATTGTTTTTCAGTGCATGAAGCGGTGAGAGAACCTTTAGAAGAGCTCCCACTAAACTTGGTATTGCTGCTACTCGTGATTCTCCAGCAATTGGAGGAAAATACTTTCTTAAAATTCTACTCAAAACCTTTGATCCGGTGCCTTAAAGAGATCAACCTTAAATCAAACGTTCTTCAAGTTGTTTTTTCAAAGTGTTTGAACTCCACAAAACTTTAGAGGGATTACAGAAAAATCGGGTTTTGTTCATTAATGTCACGAATTATAAATATAAAAGAAAGGCATCTATATATAAAAAAGTCCAGTCATGCAGCATGTCCCCATGAGCAAATTTTTGAAGAAATCTTCGACATTTCAGTCGCTATTGATCGTGTAGAGAAATTTTAGTTTATGATTTTGATAGACAAACATGGAATCAAATTATTAAAAATAATTAGGAGGTAATCATACTTTATTATTATTAAACTAATCTTGTAGATTTAAAGACAAATGTAGGTAAATATTCATAGATTTCGATGTCCAATGTGGTCAGTATTGAAGGCAGTTGAAATCTTAACAGTATACTATCATAACATCATCAAATCTTGACATAAAATAAAATAACATACCGACGTCATATGAAAGAAACGTATTTCCACAGCCAATCGATGATGAGGCTTTATATTACGAGTGATATAAAGTCAGTTGCATTCGAATCTAGTATCCCACAGCAAGAAATTGACAGACAAACTGTAGTCTCTGTTTCGAATAAATATTACCGATTTTTACAACTAGCGAACGGCATTATCTCGATTTTTGACTGATTTTTAAACTTTGAAATTTTTGAAAACTTGATACATATTCTTATAGGAAATTTTACGCTGATTCCGAATATACTACATGTTAGTATGCTGAAAAAATTATTTCGCACAACAAATCGCAAAAAACAGGCTATTTTGAAATTTTTGACTACATTTTTGAAAATTTCAACCCGAAGATGTAATCCGATCATGCTGGCCAACGAACTTGAACTTTCGTTTTGTGTCCTTAACATTTTAAAATTTGTTTGAAGTTTCTAGCACAATTCTACGGACAGTTATCGTCTGGAATGACACATACATATATACATACATTAAAAAATGCGTTAAACTTCAGAATATGATTCAGAATAGCCTGAAACGGATTTCTGCATAAAAACTTTTCAAAAATTCACATTCTACAAATTTTGAGGCGAGAGCAATAGCTTAATTTTCTTCAAAAATTCGCTAAAATGTTATGTGTCAGTCATGTAATTCCAGTAACATACCCGCAACCGCGAGAAAACTTCTTTTTCTTTTATAATTTACTGTATAACTAATTTTGTTCTTACTCAACCTGAGATGCTGGTCTCTGGGACGGGACTCCGTTAGGTGTATCCCCTATCGTATATCTTAAGCCTCTGTTTTCTACATGGTGCGTTTCGCGAGTGCTGGAAGGTATCCGCAGTGACTCCAATTCCCAAGAAAGGAAAATGTGCAGCTTATAAGGACTTTCGTCTCATTTCAAAGCTCCCCATTTGTGCCAAAACTATTGAGATTATAGTTCTGAAGAGAAGGGACTCTTACGAGGAAGAAAAAGGAATTATTCATGACAGCCACTTCGGCTTTATGAAGGGTTAAAATTCATGTGACGTTGCCGTTTCTCGAATTAAGCCTGCTTTGGATTTTCTGGAGGATAGGGAGCTTGTAAAATTAAGGTTATTCGACCTCTCCAAAGCTTTTGACCTTGTTCCGCATGACCTCTTGTCACTTAAGCTAAAGCATGTTAGCCATTAATTTATTGTGGAGCTGTGTCATTTCCAGAGAGCTACTTCTTAAGGTCTCAGGTGGTCCTATTCAATGGCGAAAGTTCAAATTAAGTTCCTAGTCCCTGTGGAATTAAACAGGGATCCGTTCTGGGGCCTTGTCTTTTTATATCATTTATGAATGATTCATCTTCCAAACCTTAAATTACTGCTAACTACAGTAAATGTGTTACGTACCATATTACTATACCTATTTACGTATTAGTACATAAAATGTATTACGTGGTACTTTTTTGTGGTCCTCTTCTACCATGTGATATAGAGTTTAGTAAATTTTACTAAGGATACTTAAATTCAGCTTACTTAGTAAATAACAATCTGGAAAAATTTTGTCGACGTAAACTAGAACATATGAAATTCCTCACTCAAGATTGTGTAAAAATTTATGCTCTAAAATTTCATGAAAATAATGCATATTGGATCGAGAATTCAAAGCATTCCTGAAGCGAGCAGCGAATGTTTTGACAGAAAAATGAAATCGGCCCTACTCGCAAATGTCAGTATGGGTGAGAGTAAAAATACAAGTGGCCATAATGCGGGCAACATCCCATCAAATAAGAGGAGCAAGTAGAAAAGTTCGACCGCTTGAATTGGACGACGTAGTGGGCTTGCCTTTGCTGGTCGACTGTTGGGGAAACTTTTTCTGACATTCACTCCATCCTCTAAGAAGATCCAAATCGCTCATCCAACTATTCTATAACTCCCAGTTTTCCTTTCCCTAAATACATTCAAAATACATAGGAGTAGCAAACAAATACTCATTTCCTAAAATTTATTATTATTATGGAAAGTAATTATTGTGGTAAAACTTGCTCAGCTTGTGATGCTGCACGAATGGGACTTTTCTTCTTTGAACTTCAATTTCTTCAACACTCTTTTCGACTATTTCACGTTCTTGCAAAAAGATGCATCTGCATCAAGTTCTATGCATATACTTTTCCTGGCATTTTGCTTGTCACCAGTTAGAATTTTATTTATCTCATCAGAGAAAGAAATCATGGAGTTGATTTTATTGTTTAATACCAAGGGAAAATTTATTAATGATGAGTACCTCAATAGTATACCTAATCATAAAATATATAGTAGTAAGGAATGTGTGCTCCCCAAAAAAATGAGCTATTTAGATGTCTTCAATTTTTTTTTTTTTTTTTAAGTAACTGTTTTAGCGAATTTTTGAAGAAAATTAAGTTATTGCTCTCGCCTCAAAATTTGTAGAATGTGATTTCTTGAACAAATTTTATGCAAAAATCCGTTTCAGGCTATTCTTAATCACATTCTGAAGTTTAACGCATTTTTTATGTATGTATGTATGTATATATGTATGTATGTATGTATGTATGTATATATGTATGTATATATGTATGTATATATGTATGTGTCATTCCAGACGATAACTGTCCGTAGAATTGTGCTAGAAACTTCAAACAAATTTTAAAATGTTAAGGACACAAAACGAAAGTTCAAGTTCGTTGGCCAGCATGATCGGATTACATCTTCGGGTTTAAATTTTCAAAAATGTAGTCAACAATTTCAAAATAGCCTGTTTTTTGCGATTTGTTGTGCGAAATAATTTTTTCAGCATACTAACATGTGGAATCAGCGTAAAATTTCCTATAAGAATATGTATCAAGTTTTCAAAAATTTCAAAGTTGAAAAATCAGTCAAAAATCGAAATAATGCCGTTCGCTAGTTGTAAAAATCGGTAATATTTGCATGAAACATTGTCCAAATTCAGATTGAACTACTCTTATGGAAGTATCCCTGTATAACCAATCCTAGAACCATGCTGTTTAAAACGTAGGTAGTAGGTGCTTGTTTAAAATTTCATTCCATGTTTATCTATCAAAATCATAAACTAAAATTTCTCAACACGATCAATAGCGACTGAAATGTCGAAGATTTCTTCAAAAATTCGCTCATGGGGTCATGCTGCATGACTGGACTTTTATAGATATAGATGTATGTATATATGTATGTGCCATTCCAGACGATAACTGTCCGTAGAATTGTGCTAGAAACTTCAAACAAATTTTAAAATGTTAAGGACACAAAACGAAAGTTCAAGTTCGTTGGCCAGCATGATCGGATTACATCTTCGGGTTGAAATTTTCAAAAATGTAGTCAAAAATTTCAAAATAGCCTGTTTTTTGCGATTTGTTGTGCGAAATATTTTTTTCAGCATACTAACATGTGGTATATTCGGAATCAGCGTAAAATTTCCTATAAGAATATGTATCAAGTTTTCAAAAATTTCAAAGTTGAAAAATCAGTCAAAAATCGAAATAATGCCGTTCGGTAGTTGTAAAAATCGGTAATATTTGCATGAAACATCTTCAAAAATTCGCTCATGGGGTCACGCTGCATGACTGGACTTTTTTAGTTATGTACCTATGGCTAATGAAACAGTCAAAATGTACTATCAACACTTTTTTAATGACTATTTTGTCTTTACTCGTTAAAAATGCATTTAAATTTGTATGCTAATAGAAAATGTATTTCAAGTCAAATATATTAGCGATGGGATCTACTTAAGCCTTTCTCTATAATCACTTTCGAGGATTCAATGCTTTTCGACTACAGTCTTTTTCGGAACTTCCTCCCTTTTAAAAGAAATGCGATGTAATGAATAGTCAGCCGAATCGGGATGTTCCTGCGGGAAATCCCATCGGAATCCCCAGCAGATATAGATCCCAGCTCGCATTAGGTCAATAAATAGCCGATAAAATACACCAGAGGGTTAAGACGGCGGTCGGCATCAGCGGGAACTGGGGGAGGCGGGAGGTCTTAGGACCCGGGGGCGGAGAAACCCGTTATTTCTTGGGGGGCCTAATGGAATTGCTTGGATTTTCCTCTTTTTCCAGCTCTTTTGGCCAAGAACTGTCCAACCTATATCTTGTTAAAGTTGGTTCTATCTCGACGTTTCCCTCCCTCCTGCCGAAAAAAAAGGAGGATGAGAAGTCTGAAAAGTCGTCCTCCGACGTTATTGTTGTTGTTTGAGAATGACTCCTCCCTAGCTATCTGGGATCAAGGTGGTTGTTATAGCCGGACGTGGGTTCTTCTGTGGACAGTTGGAGACAAAAATAACGTTGAACGGCCAACAAGATGCTGAAGTAGGTCGAATGTTCTTTTTCTATGGAGCCGTGACCCGGTTTGTTATGGGAATATTGTTGACGGTATTATATTTCAATGTAATTTCTTAAAAGCAACTTTATAATGATATCCATTGAGTTAATCAGTTACGCTCTTGCATACCTATTACATGTTAACGTCATATTATAGATGACATTAATTTACAATTATTATCAGGTTCGTTGGGGACTTGAGGTTCAGTCAGAAAATTATACCACGGTATTTCTAGGCCACGTTTTGGTATATTTGTATACCATCCTTAGGGCTTGGATAGGGGGTGAGTTAAACCCAATCATATAGGTGGTGGATACATCAGATTTCTTGAGCTTGAGGAGGGTGAATGGATTCCACCTATTTTAACTATTACCTTTTAAACTAGGTTATTGCAGACACAATGCCGAAATGTTATTTGAAAGTGAATGAAACTATTAAATGAAACTATTAAAATATAGTGAAGGGAAACACAAGTAGGTAAGTCAAAATCAGGTAGGAGGTAATGAATGTTGTTCAGGTTCATCACATTCATTACCTGATTTTGATAGAACATTACCTAGTTCTAACTTCAGGGGCCCATCTACAACCTAACCCGCGCATTCTCTAAAAATTTCATCGAAATCGGATAAAAACAGTCGAAATTAAGGTCGTTACAAGGATTTCACATAGGCGCATGCGCAGTAGCTATTATTGATACAATCATGTTGAAATTGATATGAGGTAATCAAGCCATCTTCTAGGGCGTGAGAAAATTGTGCTTGGCAGAATTTACGTTTGCTTATGCGCAGAGTGAGGTATTGAGTCAAGAATGATGAAACTGGTAGGGGACCGTCTACCCTCTAGCCGGCACATTCCCAGAAAATGTCATCCAAATCTGATGAAATTTGTGGAAAATAAGCTTGTTACAAGGATCTGCGGACACAGGACAAACACACACGCAGACAGACGCGGAACCTATTGAAAATACCGTAAAAGATGCTAATTACCTACTATTTGGTTGACATGTGAGACCTCAAGACCCCAACGAACCTGATATTGAGCAAAGCACTCGAGAAACTAAATCTTATTTTTACAATTATTATCAAACTTAGCTATTATTAGAATATTTGTTGACCATACTGATGATATTTCAAATACATTATTCATATATTATGCTTTATCATTTCTAGAAATGTGAAAATTACTAAATACATTTCTATAATCATGAAAATGGAATTAAAGTTGGTGAATTAAAGGGCCATGTGATGAACTACCCTTCAAATTATCATAAACGCAGAACATGACAGTTTAGAAACGTGCACTCGGGAGCAAAACATTAGCTATTACCTACATAATGGAACAAAACAAACCCGTTTGTTTCACTAAGGTAAATGATTATTGCGAGTGGAAATTTTGATTTTCTAACCAAAACTCTCTCGAAAGTGAAAACAATGGCTCAGGTAGACTCGGAAGCAAAACATTAGGTCTTAAAGAACACGTTTGTTTCACTAATTGTTGATTATTATTTGAAAACTCCGACGGTCAGGTCTTTTCTAATGGCCTGGCCGAATCCATAACCAGACAAAACTGGACAGCTGATTCCCTCCCAGGGTGAGAATCCCACGAATTATTGTTCCTGATGGTGCAGTTGAATTGAAGCTCTCTCCAGTCAGCGCAGAGAAATCCAGAGTGGAAGCTTTCCTCTGGTTTTCCAACCCTTTGAACTACCCAGGACCGGCAGTTTAGAGTTCCACAGTGACTTTTCTCCGGGGCCCCCTTGATGAAATACTTCCATCCCCTCTTATCATCCCGCCGGATTCTCCACTTTCCCGCACGCCGGCATTCCTACTCTCAAGTGCCCTCTTACTCTCCATCCTTATTTTTTACCTTTCTGTATATTTTTCCTCCCTTTTCTTTCGCAGAAACGTTTTTTCCCTAATACCCACCGCTACTCTAGCAACTTCTTTTTTCTCTTTCATTTTCTTTTTTCCCTCCCCCTTCTTCTGCTCTTCTAAAGAGAATATATTCGTTGAGTGTATTCTCTGAGAGTCCTTTCGTCGTCAAGTCCTCTGGGATTTCCCTTCCCTGGGTAACGCTACTTCTCTCGCAGTTTCCCCACTTTCCTCTCAATTATTCATCAAACCTTCTCACGTTTAGTAAGTCAATACTTCGAACCTCTCTACTCGTATATTTTCTTATTCGTATTTACGTGTGTCAGTCACAACTTTGAACTTTTTTCCTTACATAAAGAAGTATATGGTTGGTATTAACTTTGGAAGTTTGTTGAACTTAACATAAATTTGTTGGAAAGCGAAGAGAAAGAACGGTATTAAAATTCAACTGACTAGTAGTAAACTTTAACATCAACTCCACCTGCTGTTATACCAAGTCTCTTCGACGTGGCGCCCTAGAGGAGTTCAAGTAACACAACAGAAATTCATTTTTCTTATTAATAATAACTTATTATTAAACTCGGGATTCAAATTGTCTGCCCCGTTCACATTTACATCTTTCAGTTATGTATGCACCGTTATTTATACGAGGTATTACTTACGCTATCATTTTCCTCTTCCTGCTGTTCCGCTTGAATGACAAAGTTCCTTCAAGGGTTTTATGGGAAAAGGCTAATAAACTGGAACATTTCTAATGAGAACTCTGATTTATTATTATTTCCGAATCTAATTTTACATAAAATTTCTTAGAGCATTTTCTTGTCTTGACGCTGAATGCTGCGGAACCCATGAGAAACTAGGATACCTAATTGATACTAACTAAACTGATATGTAATTGTAAACGCCGTATCATACTGGATGATACTACTACATACTATACTTTAATGCTGTATTGCGGGGTTTTCTGCTGTATCGCGGGTTCGAAAATAGCAACCGAAGAAGACTGGAAATGTGAATGTTGAAGAGGCATAAATTCAAAAACAGCGCATTCTGGCGGAATGCAGTTTTATTGTCTGTCAGCTTATGGCTCCTTGGGGTTTCCCATTGAATTTTTACCTACCGAAGGGTTACGTCTTAGCATTTTTCTTCCTAAAATAATGAGAATTTTCCCAAGTGAGTTTAAAAATGCTCCGCCAGGATGCGCACTGGTCGAAAAAGCTGACATTGGAAAATAGCACTTCTCCTTCTTCATCTCCGAGCATTAAAAATGCGAGAAAAAAACCAGAACAAATGCAAGTGTGATACGGCCTTTATGATATGTTTTCAGTCAGTTATATTTATCTTCTGTTGCTAAGCCTTATTTCACACGAAACTAAAAATAATTTGCGAAATTAATTATTTTATTAAATCAATATTTTGTCTAGCATCTTCGTCACGACAAATCGTATCGCTTTTGCCTCTTGACCCAAAAAACGTATCGCGAATAAAAAACATAAAATTGTTAAAAAGTAAAGCAGTGGGTTGGCATGGAATGATCTACTTCAAACAATCGCTCTGTATGATACTTTTGTTTCCCGACTGCGATCTACCGGTAGAGTCCATGATGGCAGTAAGTATATCTAGTGACGGAGGGTTAACATGGGTCCCCTTAGTATCGAGTCGCTTGCTGTGTCCTCTTTGACACCTTATGCAGTGCGTTGTTCTGGTTTTATCATATTTTCAGAAGCGATTTGATAAACAGTAAGGTAAAGGCATCAGTTATTGGACACACCCCCATTATTGGGCAGTCCGCTACTTTTTCTTGAATGATAAAGTTTCAGGATGTTTTTGTTATTCAACGAATCTCAAGGGTTCAAAGGAACCATCCTAGGATGAGCTGAGGTGGCCTAGAACGTTTCAGCATCATTATTTCTGATTCAGTGCCCATTTGGAAGCCGAGTGGAACATGTCAGCACTGTGTCACTATCAAAACGGTAAGCAAATAAGTTTTTTCATTTAGAACAATATAGCCACTTTTCAGAGTTTTTACGGTTTCTCGATGGTTTCCCTGAATAATGCAACATTTGTCCTTCAATTTCGTGTAATTGTGGTTTCGATTTACTATCATCATAATTAGTTTTGGTGTGGTATCCAATAATTGCAACCAAAACGTTGATTACACTCGTTATTGGACACTGTCCAATAAGTGGGTCAAAGTTGTTCTACACGTTGGGTCCTGTTATTGGACACCTATTGTCTTTAGTGTGCTTTAGCTTTTTACAACCTAGAAGCTTTATTTTTGGCAAATGCCGTATCTGCATGGATTCTATCAGTTTATCCATAATGCCTACATTGCACTGACTTGAAAGTGTGTGTTTATTTCAAATAAATGTCCATACAAAGAAAGATCCTACCTATTTGACTATTTGAATTTCAATCAAATCTTCACCAATCTATTTGAGCTTATAAACACATTATCAGGAGGTAGGTCTATATTTCAACTTGTTTTTCGTTTTTGTGTTGAAATATTCTCAAAATGGCTCGTACCCCCAAGGAAACATCAAAACCTAAGAGACCATTCTGCAGGAGGAGAATTGGATTCACCCCATACTGCTAATAATATAAATTTAACGGTTTTTTTGCAGTTTTAGTGATTTTTTTAGCATATTTTTTTAAATTTGACCAATTTAATATGCAAAAAAGTATTGGGCAACAAAATCATCGTTTCGTTTGGAATGCTTGATTTTTTTGCGCAAGAACGAAATTTGCACCTCAATCCTAAGGTGAGTTTTCGTCTTGAAAGACACACATATACATATTAGGTACCTATATGTATATATAGGGTGTTCACACTTGAGACATTTAACCTCCTGGCGATCAATTCTACAACTAATTTCCAACAAAAAGTTTTTCTTTGCAATTCTTTTTTTAAACCTGTGTTTTAATATAATATTTCTCCAGTGATGTGAATACTTTGTTCATTATTTCTATACCCAGAAACCTTAGTAAGTATTATCATTTCACAGTTTTTGATAATCCATATTTTTTATGGAAGATTAGGTTGGTATTCGTCACAAATTATGGTGGATTTATGTGTGACCAATAACTGGGCGATCGGTGTCCAATAACCGGGAGTATGTGTCCAATAACTGGTAGAAAACCGTTGTCTGGGATAAAAATTCAATTCAAAAAAAGTATTGATATGAGAGCTATCCTTTTGACATTTTATGTCTTTGCTCTGGCACAATACTCGAAAACCGTTACCAAATTTGTTACCAAATATTCTGATGATTTCCGCTTACAACCGAGTCGTTGCTAGGGAAATTGTACTTCGTCGTTTTTCATCCCACAAAATTCGTTGACCATTCGTTCGAAAGCTCTCGATTTATCCAACCATATTATGTTAACTACTGCGAAGTGCGTGGCCAACAACCTGAGTTATGAGCATGGTTATATGAATAATTGTTTACACACAGGTGATCATTCTCAATAATTGATATTGTGAAAATGATTGCAACCGCTTGTTAATTTCTGATGATTTCATTGAGCTGGTGTTTCGATGATTTGATTCATAGCAGGTGATCCGAATATTGCGAGAACGGTTTGATTTGTGAAGCGGTGGATAAATAATTTTAATTGGTAATTTCTATGCTTTACACTCTAGGAAGCTGTAATTTCGTATGTAGCCTCTTTAGGACATTTACTTGACCATGCCCAGGGTCCGGATCAGATGAGTGGCTCTTAAAGCTAATTTCTATGCTTTACACTCTAGGAAGCTGTAATTTCGTATGTAGCCTCTTTAGGACATTTACTTGACGATGCCCGTGGTCCGGATCAGCTGAGTGGCTCTTAAAGCTAATTTCTATGCTTTACACTCTAGGAAGCTGTAATTTCGTATGTAGCCTCTTTAGGACATTTACTTGACGATGCCCGGGGTCCGGATCAGCTGAGTGGCTCTTAAAGCTAATTTCTATGCTTTACACTCTAGGAAGCTGTAATTTCGTATGTAGCCTCTTTAGGACATTTACTTGACGATGCCCGGGGTCCGGATCAGCTGAGTGGCTCTTAAAGCTAATTTCTATGCTTTACACTCTAGGAAGCTGCAATTTCGTATGTAGCCTCTTTAGGACATTTACTTGACGATGCCCGGGGTCCGGATCAGCTGAGTGGCTCTTAGAGCTTGCATACGAGTCTGCAACTAAAGACATAAAATGTCCCAATGTGTTGCAGAATCGTATGCAAGCGTTTCCTTATAGGTACACCAAATAAGCAGCAACTTTGCCGAAGCGAAAAGATGAGACCGACAACTCAAACGGATCCAGCCAATTTTGCCCTGCGTCTACGAAGGTAGATAAATAGGGATCTCATGCAATACCTATCTAGTACCAACCCATAATATGCACCCATAGTGTTGATGATGATGATCCTTTTTTTTTCTTCGATTTGGGAATACTTCTCACCTTCAACAACGTTTCAACTTTGAAATAAAAGCTATATAGGTTGATATTGCTAGCTCTCAAAGCTAAACTTTCCCTCAAGTGTCCAATAATGGGTGCCCTTGCCCTACTGAGGTTTTTTATCATGGCGAATGCCTTAGCTATGAGCTAACCATCGATCACATAAGACCATGACCATAAGACCATTGGTCATATGTGGTCGATGGACATAACTTGCCAAAAACGTTAAGTAGCGTTGCGGTACCTAAGGACAAAAATGCGATCCCAAAATAAAGATAGGTTCCAAATAGTTTTATAAGATTTGATCATTTATTTAAAATCAATTCCCAACAGAAAAAAACCTCTGCCAAATTGGGAGGGCAGTATAAATTCCTCACATATTGTAACATGGACATTTAGAATAAGTAGAAGAAAAAAGTACGAGTCGAAATGATTGATGAGTCTATGTTATAAGAAATTAATGTTTGCGCATGCGCCCAGACTAATATAAATCTAACGGCAATATATATTAGATTTTACATAGATATTTCCTTTTATAAGGTTTGATTTTATTTTTTTATTTTTTATTTATTTTTTTTTTTTTTTTTTTTTTTTTCGGTTCCCTTGGGATTGTCAGTCGAAAGGGATTGTGAGCAATGGTTTAGCGGGGGGGTC
This sequence comes from Adelphocoris suturalis, assembly GCA_030762985.1. Taxonomy (NCBI): domain Eukaryota; kingdom Metazoa; phylum Arthropoda; class Insecta; order Hemiptera; family Miridae; genus Adelphocoris; species Adelphocoris suturalis. The sequence continues at coordinate 117,473,620 of CM061042.1, forward strand.
CCCGCTATGGTTTTTTCCACCTTAGACCGAATAAATTTCGACGTTTTTTGCTCGAGCTAGTCCTAAAATGTTTGTTGAAGTGTTAATTTGATTCCATACGAGTTTCGAGACTTGAAATTCTTTTTTCCGATGGTAGTAAACGAAAATGTTAACGAAAACATAGGTTTTCGAGCCCGCTCATCCTTATTCCGTCGAAACGTGGTTACTCTTAACTTTGTATTCCAACCTCTTGAAAAGTATAGCCCTTCTACGCAGATAAAATAATGGCCTACCATAAGAAAAATAAACGAAGAAAACAAATACGTACACAAATTTAACATCTGACAGTTCTGTTAGTACTGAAATGTTCTTAATACTAAATTAAACTTTTCGTGGTTAAGGTAGCCGCGTTTGATAGTCATTCTCAACAGAAAAACACGCCTGCCGAGTTGGCAGGGCTGAGTAACTACTTCACATATTGAAACATGGGCTGTAGGTCTTATCCAAATTATATCATGAAAGTGCAGTGTATAGAAATGGTGGGAATGTAATACATTTACAAATGTAGCATTTTGGTTTGGCAGAATCCCTGTGTTCCATGTAGTTTTGTAACTTCTGTTCGGGAAACAAACGAGGGGCTCTTGTGTTCTGGTTGAGTTTTTAAATCCAAATTTGCTCGGTTTCATATTGCCTGTAATATTCCTTAACGATGTGTTACTATTCTACCAATCCTCATTCATAGTAAGGTAAACTTCAAAACTTTTGCGTATAATGTATTTAGTTAAGTTGGTAACTCTACCTAATTAGGGGGAGAGAGGCACCATTCGACCATCTAACCAAAAACGATTTCTAATCAAGGCATACATCACTTTATTTTCAAAATTTAAAAATGCTTCAAGCGCCTAGACTCTTTCCGTATTACAGGAAAAACTAAAATAAAACGAGAAAATACGAAGTCTCAAAGAATGTTAGGTACAGATACGATTTTCAATGACGCGAGAGTCGGAGTCAGGATCTACTTAGTTCATTTCGCTGCCGCTAGGCTCGCATCCTTATTTGGAATCGCGAATCGGTCCTGTGAAATCAGTGCTGCTCACTTACTGGCTGTTGGAACAGATGCCTTTTATTTGAACTACCGTGCAGGAATTGTTACCTTTTGAATACCTAGTTCTGCTATTTTTAAAATACAAAAGGAATTCCTTTGACTTTATATGTTTATATATACTGGATTTACTCATTGCCTTTTGTACGCCACTTCCTCAATTGAACAAACTAATCTGATTGTACACTGAACGTTCAACGTATAAACTTTTTAAATTTGGTTTGCATTCTTCGCAATGAATGTAGACCTCTACGAGTATTTTGTAACCACTCACACAAGAAAGTTTTATTTCCACTTGTTCAATGTTTTCATTCGTTGTATTTTCCACTCAAAGAGTTGATCTTCAACAACAGATTTTTCATCTAGAAATTTTAAAAGCCGTTGAGAGTGGGTGGAATGTAATCCTGGGGGAAATGAAAGTCAAACGTACAATGCTTGCTGGGCTTAGTTCGGGGCTTAGTGATCATATTTCACGTCTCTAAAGGCAACGGAGAACAATGAAAACACATTATAGCGCCGAGTCGGACATCACTTTCGGTTAGGTCCGACCTAAAAGTTGAAAAGGATGGAGCTAACAGCTTCCCGGGGCATTCCTTTTATATTTTACCCTTCTCCCCTTCTCTGGTTTGTAGAGCCTGAAGTTGCGTTCTATATATGCAATCCTACCCCATCTCCATTGCTCGAGATATCCCTGAAAAAAAGAACCATTCGGCTCCATGAAAAGTGGGATATTAGGGGATCACAAAAGAGAAACAGTCGGCTGGGGACAGCTGCGGGGAAGTTGTAAAAACCTCCTAGCCTCTTCTCATTCTTCTCAAGTGCTCCCTGAACGCGAATAAAGGGACGCGCGATGTATAATTTTTCTCGGCATTTCACGCATTATAAAGACTACCACCCAGACTACCAATCTTGGGTTAGAATACATCACCGCCCAGGTTTTCAGTAAGCGTGTGGAAAATGTGTGGTATAAGTTTTGAATTCCCATGAAAAGCATCAAGTCAATTCTGTGGACCTTATTGAGAGGAAAATGAGTGCACCTTATTGAGAGGAAACTGAATGGATCCGAAGTTGGCCGGCAATGTTCGTTCGCCTTCAAATCCCCTAGCTACTCAAATGTTTATACTCAATGTAACGAGTACATTATCATCCACTAGCGCATGTATAGAGAAAAGTTAGGCCTGTAGTTTCAGGATGTCTTTTATGTTCCGCTGGAGGTCTTTGACGGCACATATCACAATCGAATCTGGGTCAGTAGGATATTTAACTATGACCACCAGTTATGCTGGTTCTGCTGCTATGTCGGCTAATAATATGTGAGGGTGGCGAGTGACCTCCATTGACCTCAGCCTTTGAACTCCCATCTGTACCCTGTCCAGAACTGAATGACAAGTGAGTAGCTCTAGTTTCTCTATACGCGCGTAAACGTTGGTGGTATTTCTTTGAAGACCAAGCAAGTGCTTGTAGAAACCAACTTGGACCCTCTCCAGCATATCAGAAGCACTAAGAAGAACAAATGCATTCAAAATCATTGCGAGTTTCGTTAAGATTCTACTTGATTCTTGAGGCTTTGATCGTATTTCCACAAAAAAAAATTTTCAATACAAACTGACGATTGATAAAAATTGAACAGAACATTTTTCATGATGAAGATAATTTTTGTTAGAAATACCAAAAAACGTACCTACACGAACAATTTGTTCATGTTGAGGTGTGAATAAACGACTTCTCAAATGTTTTAGGTAATTCTTACCTAATCAACGAAACTTGCATTCTTTAGAGTCAATCCTCCAACGTTCTTTATCAAAAGAATCTTTACAACATGTCTTAAAGCTTTTGTTTCTCAGACTATTCCAATGGTTATACAACCTGTTACTTCATCTTTGATACAGATGTCATAACGAAAACCAAACATAGTTTAGTTGGATGGACCACCAATGAACTAATTACCATGATCTACTTCTCCGTGATCTGGTCCCAAATTACCCGATGTAAGTCGAGACCGAAGGCTTAGCAAATTAAACCATCAGCTTTTAGTTCTACTGTAATTCTCGAACAACAACAGCTTTTACATGACTAGTGTTTTGATGCACAAATTTTTCACTTATATAACTTTTCAATAATAGAAACATTATTTGGAACTATGCACATTTAATTCAGCATAAATAATCCTCATTTGAAAATTCAACTACATCTCCAACTCTCAAACAAAAATGTATGCCAAATCTGGTGGACAGTATAGTCCACTTATTCTAACAGTGCGAATTGAACCAATCACCCCTTCAATTTGAATATCTGATCCATAGATCTTGAGAAATTAGTGTCCCAGTCAATTATGATGAGCAAGAGTAGGTACGCGTTACCACCAATCAACGGCATTCACTATCTGAGCCAATTATTCTCCTCTTAAGCAAATTAAATAATCCAGCTCCAAAATGCTTTGCACTTGTAAGTTCCTGATTAGGAAACAATAGACATTTGCATTGGATTTGCCGACGTGCGAAACTTCGACACTCAATGAAAATAGATAGAAGTATATACTCATATCTTTGAGTATACCTATCTAAAATAATATTATTTAGCATCCAGTATCCTAAAATCCCAGTATTGCTTCACATTTGTGGAAAAAGGAGACCATCAATCAACAACAAGAGCTATTCTTTTTCCCTTTATGTATTGGCTACAAACATACCAGGCAGAATAGAGGGTATTTTTCCACTGCCTTCTTCATCAGTTCGCTCAATAACTGATTATATTAGACGTACTAATAGATAACTAAGACCAGATAGATTAGCATTGCTAAATAAGTCACTTATGTCACTATGTGTTATTTAGCAATGCTAATATGAATAATTCTGGTCATGGCACAATACTTTAAACAGTTGGCAAACTCGTCTTAAGGAGTTTCAACAACAATAATAAATATTGCTTTTCTCAAAAAGCCACAATTTATTACCTGTGTCTTCTCCACCATAGCAAAACCTTGAGATGGTTCCTGAGGACAAACTACGCCCAGCCGCAGGAAATCGATCCCGTAGGAAAACACATTTACATGAAAAGAAGAGGGCAGAAGCCCGTTGGTTGCAGAAGTGGGGATTCCCTCAGTGACGTAACGACCTGGAACCTTCTTTATGACGTCAGACCCCGCCCATTGCATCCTTCCTCGAGGGCAACTTCTCCCGAACACAAGAATGACGGAGATGGCGTTTATTCCGCTCACATACTCCACAAAGAAGATATGGGAGGGAGGGGGAGGTTCCACACACTCAGAAGAGATGGGATACCTACTTGGTTTTCCCATCTACCGCAGCTATGTACAAAGAAGAAGGGCAGTATATGGGATGCAAGGGGGTGAGAGTTTTTCGGCTTTCTTCGTCATAACGATAAACAACGGGGAAAGTGGTTCGGGCCTTAGCGGAGACCTGCTTGTTCCTGCTGATACCTACTTGTTCGAATGGCTATTCTCACACTCTCGTGTCGCATTACTTTCAGATTTACATGTATGCTTGCTCGGACGGTGTTCCCCAGAACAGGACCACTGCACAGTTTTTTCTTTGTGTTTATGGTAGTGTGTTCTCCCTTCCTTTACTTCAACATTCTGTTCTGCATAGGTCTGATCTTACAGTTGGCGTTACCATCATGTAACCCGTTTTTTAAATTATGTTTGCTATAAGTGATGTGATTGATTCAGTTGACGCATCATGGATATTGTTGAGACTAGACAATGAAGGAGTTACGTGTACGTATTATTGACTTTTTGACAAGTACCTACCCTTTATTCCAATGAGAAGGTTTGAAAGAGGAGGAAGATACACCTCAGACTGTAAAGCCCCGTGGAGTGTGAGGGAAGACACTGGAACGTGAAGCTCCGTGAAATGTGATGTCGTACGGTCTGGAATCAAGCATCGTGAACTGTGAGGAAGTACACCCTGCAGTAGGGGGAAGAGAAACTCTGGTAAGCTAAGCCCCCTGAAGTATCGAGGAAAATCCTCCAGAGTGCTAATCCCCGTGGAGGATAAGAAGAGGTTGAGTGTATAGATGTGTATAGATATTGGAAGAAGAAGACCGAATTTGAAATTATCATAATCTTCGGCCGAGCAGAGGTGTTGCTTATATATAATAGCTCATGGTACATGAATGAAGATCTGACTGTTACGAGAGAAAGGGACCAGGTTGAGGTCACCTGATCCTTCTTTGAGTAACCGTTATCTCGATATCTTGTGTTCTTCCGGAGCTGAGCCGATCTGTTTGCTTGTTTAGCAAATTTATATGAGAAAATGTACATTTAGGTTGGTGCACAGTGCTGCTAGAATAAATCACTATAGTAACAGATACTCTTTTTGTGAAGTCAAGTTTAATCTTATTCATCTCTTTCTTTCTACTCACCGAAATCAGCAGAGTATAATCACAATGGTGATTCTGAATTCCGATTTTTTCTTTATTAAGTGTTAGAGCCTGCTTTCTGATTGTTTGAATGCCCCCTCAAAGGCAAGAAGCAAAGCAAGAGCTTGAGGAGGAGCAAAGAAAGTTTTGGTTTATAGCAAATTCCAAAGTTGGGAACCCGCCTGTCGCATATTTGATTCGTTGGTACGTGCCGTTCTACTGGACAATTCAGAAATCTGGAGTTGGCCTCACTGGGACGATATTGCAAAAATTCAATCAAAATTCCTCAAAGCTGTTGTATTGCTACACCATGAGACACCTGGTGATTATAACAGAGACGGGAAGATTTAATATTGGGGCACAAATTCTTGATCTCTGCTTAGGGTGTGGGAGAAAATCCTGAGGATGGGAGAAGGGAGATATCCCCAAATTTGCTATAAACAGTCAGGGAGAACGATTGTAAACGGACATAGTATGGAAAAATACAACTGGGCCGAACAACTTAGAAGAATACTTATCGGACTGGGTCGGCACGAAATTTGGGAAAATCAAAACCCAAACGAAACAAAAGAAAACGTGCAGCTTATATTCAAACTTACGTTACGAGGTCAAAGCATAATAAATTTGTCAAATTTCAAAAAATATGGTCGAAAAATCACTAAAAATGAATAAAACTTACTAAAAGAATATTTTTAAGCAGAATTTTAGTCTAATGATGTTTATCAACGATGACCTTGAGGATCAACAAATTTATGCCGGACATTATGCTGAAAATATACTTGAATTTCATTAACAATGACTAGAAAATGGGGAAAAACCGCAAATAAAAGCTAAAGATCCAAAATCTTTTTTGAATCACTGAATATTGTTTAGAAAGAGTTTTTTGGTCATAAAATTGGCAGTGGGCAATTTATTTGCACTCCAAGTGCTCACATTTCAAAGCAATGTACATAATTATGATATGAGAACTCACAAAAATTCGCACACACGAACATGGTGCATGACTGGAACTTATATATACATATATATATATATATATATATATATATATATATATATATATATATACATATTATAAGGCGTTCATTTCACTAAAACAATATTACTTACGCGGCTTTTTTCCCCCATGTGTATGAGTCAAAAATTTACAATGGCTTCACAATTATTCGTCAGGTACAGCCATTCATCCCACAATGCTAATGATTCCACCCACATAATCAAGAAAACCTTGTTCTCTACTGACTCGAGAACATCCTCATTTCCAAGAGTCCTCATTTTTGTGCCAATGTAGGTGATGGAAATGTAGTAGTTCCCTCTTCAAATAGGAGGGCCGATTAAACTGCTACACCTAGAGGATATCCAGAACGCTGGTAGTCCAGGAAATGTCCCCTTAGATACAACATTTGCAAGAATTGAGAAGGAGGAACTACTCCTATCCATCACATTTTCCAATCAAACGACCCGTCGTTTGATAATTATTGCACACAGCGTGTGCTGTAGTATCTGTAGTATACACATCAGACCCGTAGAGCTTATCATGTAATCCTTGCCCGGCTGGGGGCTACCCCCCCTCCGTCAAACACTTTATAAATACTTGGCCAGGGGGCCCGAAATATATCATTCCATATCCAACTACCAGAGAATTCTCATTTACTCATCCTAGCTCCTACACAATCGTGTTTATATTCCATATAAAATTGCTGCTGTAATCATGAAAAAAGATCGCATACGCCAAAAGACCAAGTAACACCAAATTTGACTCGAACAATATTTTTCCAAAACGTGTTTTGCTCCCTTCGTGCTAAAGTTATTTGCACAAATAAGATTGGCAAGTAAATACCATTTTAATTAAAATAAGGAATTATGATTACAAAATTTCTCCAAATACTGTATGTACTGTCTGTGACACGAGTCTTCTTGAAAACTTATTTCATGTTCTACTTGAGTGTCCTATGTTTAACTGGATCAGGAAAAGACATATCTCGGACTTGGTGGGGAGGTACCGGAAACTTGATAAATTTTTTATGAGTACCGAATGAATTCAACATAAAAAGGCTACATTTCTTCTTAAGTGGAGTTTGCAAACTGAGAAATTTATGTTTGTTTGACTGGAGGATTAACTCGCTTATATAGTGGCACTGCCTATGTTAACTGCTTGAATGTTTTTGACATTTTATGTCTTTGCTCTGGCACATAACTCGAAAACCGTTACCAAATTTGTTACCAAATATTCTGATGATTTCCGCTTACAACCGAGTCGTTGCTAGGGAACTGGTACTTTGTCGTTTTTCATCCCACAAAATTCGTTGACCATTCGTTCGAAAGCTCTCGATTTATCCAACCATATTATGTTAACTACTGCGAAGTGCGTGGCGAACAAGCTGAGTTGTGAGCAAGGTTATTTGAATAATTGTGTTCACTCAGGTGATCATTCTCAATAATTGATATTGTGAACATGATTGCAACCGCTTGTTAATTTCTGATGATTTCATTGAGTTGGTGTTTCGATGATGTGATTCATAGCAGGTGATCCGAATATTGCGAGAACGGTTTGATTTGTGAAGCGGTGGTTAAATAATTTTAATTGCTAATTTTTATGTTATACACTCTAGGAAGCTGTAATTTCTTATGTAGCCTCTTTAGGACAGTTACTTGACGATGCCCAGGATCCGGATCAGCTGAGTGGCTCTTAAAGCTAATTTCTATGCTTTACACTCTAGGAAGCTGTAATTTCGTATGTAGCCTCTTTAGGACATTTACTTGACGATGCCCAGGGTCCGGATCAGATGAGTGGCTCTTAAAGCTAATTTCTATACTTCACACTCTAGGAAGCTGTAATTTCGTATGTAGCCTCTTTAGGACATTTACTTGACGATACCCAGGGTCCGGATCAGCTGAGTGGCTCTTAAAGCTAATTTCTATGCTTTACACTCTAGGAAGCTGTAATTTCGTATGCAGCCTCTTTAGGACATTTACTTGACGATGCCCAGGGTCCGGATCATATGAGTGGCTCTTAGAGCGTGCATACGGGACATAAAAAGACATAAAATGTCCCAATGTGTTGCAGACTCGTATGCAAGCGTTTCTTTATACACTAAATAAGCAGCAACTTTGCCGAAGCGAAAAGATGAGACCAACAACTCAAACGGATCCAGCCAATTTTAATTGGCCAATGAATTTTTACAACATTAGACACGCACTTCCGAGAGTTTGAAATGATTTATGAGGTTCAATGTGTGTTTTATTTTACTGCTGTTTCCAATACTTATAAGGTAAAGAGAATAAACTGAATTAATAATGAATGTTATATTAATTTGTAATTTATAAAATATTTAAAATTTCTACTAACGCTGTAATACTGAATAGATTATCATTAATTGTGAGTAAATCATGTAACTGGACACCACAATGATTTTCTAAATTTTGTGCTCTTATACTTGATTCAACTGGGTATTGAAAACACTACGTTAATCATGTTTACACTAAAACTGTTTTAATTATGTATTTTTCGTGAAGCATACTCGAATGTAAGGAACATACATGTTCAAATACATTATATATATATATCCTCGGCGCTTCGCGCCTCGCCGGGGGGCTTCGCCCCCCTGGATCCCCCGGATCTTTTCTCTTTTGTACTGCGTAGAAAACGAGGATAATTTGCTATGCAATTCTTAGCCTGAAAATGCTCAAAAATGAAGTCTTTTTTTCTCTTTTGTACATTTTTATTCGTTCATTTTACATTAAAAAAATGGATATAAAAAAATTTGGATATAAAAAAATGTTCAAGCCTGGCTGGGATTCGAACCCACGATGCGAAAAAAAATGGATATAAAAAAATGTTCAAGCCTGGCTAGGATTCGAACCCACGAACTCGCGGTTCGCGTCACGGACGTTACAAAAAAAAATGTTGGGGGTCGGCCTAAGAATTGTATAGCAATTAAAAATAAATAAATATTCCATTTAAAATTGCTATTGTAATCATGAACAATGATCGCATACGCCAAAGTGACACCAAATTTAGCCCGAATGATATTTTTTCCGAAACGTGTTTTGCTGCCTTCGTGCTTCAGTCATCAAGTTGGGGCGTGTACACAATCCATTCCGTTCATCCGTGTACGGACGGTGAAGGGGACGGCCCTTGAGCTCGGATCGTGACGCTCATTTTTATACGCGGATCAAGGGGTAATCAAGAGACCCCCATCTCCTTGTCCTCTTCCTCATCGCTGCTTCCGTTTTTCTCCTGTCGTTCCGCTTTCCTCTCCACTCCCCTTTTTCTAGTGCTTTGAAACATGTTCCACTCCCTCCTCCCTCGGATTTCATTCTATTCTCTCGAATCCAATATCCAACATATTACTCCGGCGTCATTGTTCAATACTTTATGGACCGTCTCAATTCTCTCTCTCGCCAATATTATTGCTGGAGAGGTTCTGCGGCACAACGATTCTCCAAGAGATAGCTACCTACCTAACTATAGCTGGAAAACCACCACCTTCTTGGTTTCCATGAGGACCACATAAAAAGCTAATCCTAAAAATCCGAAATATTATGATTGAAAAAACAATAAGAAGTTATTAATCTAGTCCTTTCATAGTAGGTACTTATCCTCCGGAGGCTCTCATGTCCGAACCCGATCGGCGCGCAGTGGGGCCAAAACGCTAAATTAGGCCTATATGTAATTAAAAGTTCCAGTCATGCACCATGGACGTATGAGCGAATTTTCGTATGTTACAGTTCTATATTATGTTAAATTGTTGAAATTTGGGCTGTTTGAGTGCTAAGAAATTCTTAACCATTATTTGTATGAATACAATAATGTTTCATTTCCAAAAATCAATTCACAATAAATGTGATTGGAATAGTCAAAAAATAATTACAAATAACTAATATGGCTGCGTAAAAAATAATAAAAAAAGAATGACAAAAACGTATTCTAAATAGTAAAATCTGCCATTTAAAAAGAGATTATCGATTTTTAGCTTTTTTTGCAGTTGTCGATTTTATAGCAAATTTTAATGGAATTTTAGTAAATTTTCCAGCCTAATTTTGTACATAATTTTTTTAATGTTCTATCTTCAATTTGAAAAACTTTATTTGAGCAATATTCTGCAAAAAATATAAATTTAACAATGTCTAGCCGTTTTTAGTGATATTTAGTTTTTTTTAGCACATTTTTGAAATTTGACCAATTTAATGTGCTCAAAAGGTGCTGGCCAACAAACTCATTCTTTCATTTGGAAAGCAAAGCTTGATTTTTTGGCGCAAGAATGGAATTGTTATCTCAATACTAAGGAGATTTATCGTCCGGAATGTCGAAAATTTTTATTTTGAGAGTTTCCGAGCCCTTGCAATTCATTTACTACGCAAATTTGCTAAAAATTCACTGTAGATCCTTCTCTTTGGGTTGGTTGCATTCGATGAAAAACAGTTTCTTGTGGACAAACTACCAAAGTATTATTTAATTTTTTTCTACAACCTTTTTTCCTTTGTAAGCCTGAACCTCTAACCTTTTTCCAAAATCCGGAGAAGAAAAAAAAATCCGTAACAAAAGAGGGATATATATATATATATATATATATATAAATTTTTTTTCTTTTTTTTTTCTTTTACTAAAGTGCTCCAGCTTTGTTGGTACCATTCAATTCAGAAGATTCAAAATTACACTCTTCGAATGGAACAACTAGGAAAATTCAACAAATTTGGCCATCAATTATAAAAATTGAAAATTATCTCAGAATTTTGATAAGATGTGAAAACGGGCTTCAGATTCGTGTTCAAAGCACTTAAAAACCCCTAGATTTGCTATTGAGCTAGTGGGTTGAGCAGAAATGATGGCAAGAGACCAGATGGCATGACTCTCATCCCCTGGAAGAACGGATCGCCACCAATATGGGATGCAACTTGTACTGACACGGTTTCCCCATCTGCGATAGCTGCTTCCACAAGAAAGGCTGGCAGCACAGCTGAGGCTGCAGCCAATAAGAAAAAAATCAAATCGAAGGTTACAATTTCATCCCATTTGGTGGGACCTTGGACCAAAGAAGCATGTGGTTTTATTAATGAGCTGGGGGAAAAAAATTGAACATACCACAGGAGGGGCAAGGTCAACCTCTTAACTGAAATGAAGGGTTAGTGCGGCCATTCAAAGAGGAAATGCAGCCAGTGTGTTGGGAACCACTCTCAATTCAAATGCTGGAAATATCTTACCTTTTTTGATAACTCAACCATTTTGTATCACAGCATCCACATCTCACGCTTGTTACTTCATGTTGTCATTGAAATGTTGAATGTTGAATAAAGTTATATTTTTTCAGAAAATAAACGTGAAATAATTTTGCAGTTGGGTTCTTTTTCTATCAGGAACTAAAAGTCAGTTGTTTTCCTCCGCTTATGTCTCCATCAGGATATAGAAAAGTAACTTCCTTCATTGCCGATATCTGCTCGGTCCGGCACAATGCAGGCTCCTCTCTCGCCGCTTTCAATCTCAGCCAACAATGGCGGTTATGTGTATCTGAAGGCAATAATCCATAACCCGGGAAAAACCTCCCTCCAAGATAAATCAGCTCGCACGTGCCTCCTTTCCTTATCTTTGGGCCGTAGTTGCCTCCTATACCTACTCTTCAAACCTATAACGGGGTCCCAGGTATTTTATTACCATTATAACGACGGGGTATGGGATATTGGCGATTGTGACCACGTATACGCGTAGCAATAATGGATTTCTGTTTATGTGGCTAACCATTACATTCTCTCATATAACGCTTCGAAGGTTTTGGGCGAGGGGTTTTCCACTAAATCCCCGGCTTTCCTCCCTTTTTCTGGTAAATTGTCACGCCCTGCCGGTAACAGCTTTCCCTGACCGTGTTTCGCTAGAGACGAGAATCACATCTGGTGTGAAAACAGTGCTGCGCGGCATGTACAATAATTGTTCAATGTACATAGCGGCAAATATTATAAACGAAAATTAATATCTTATGACAAACACCTGGTTGTTACTAATGCACCCGGTAGGGGAGAATGGGGTAATACTGCCAAGTCGGGGAATACCGCCACCCCATATAATTATTTAACAACCTGAGTGAGAAATCTTGTAGACAAATATCTTTTCTCTAAAGATCTTTAGATCAGCAGTAATTTTGAAAAAGTTGGTTTGGGGTCATTTTTTTTTTTTTTTTTTTAATCAAAGATGAGCAAGTTTTTTTTAAATTTCTTTAAAATGACGAGGTCTTGGAACTGTAAATGTGTGAACCCTTCTCAGAGGAGCGATGCGTCATGTTCTGATCATAATATATTTTATAGGGGGTGTGATAATCGTAGACAAATGATCTGCGTACAAGGGCTGTCTAACAGAGAAATAATTAACCATTGTGTAATAATTTGCAGCGTTTTTTTTTTTTTTTTTTTTTTTTTTTTTTTTTAATTACTTTACCAAAATTATTGTTATGGAGGTGGTAATGAATAGCTGTTAACATTTTTACAAACCAACCAATTATCTTTTTTATTAAAAAGAAATGTAATATCCATTAAAAAAATAATTTTAATTAGGTAGGTTCCTACAATTTCTAAATTATTAATATTTGATTAAACAAATTTAAATTGTATCGAAAATTTGTTGTTTTTATTCATTATCACAACTTGAATCCTCTCTAAGTTCTTCAAGCTCATTGTATTCCTTGAGCGTCTTCCTTAATACGCCGGTTTCCGTAAAAACTGTGACACACAACGTCAAGAAGGTGCAAAATTTACGAAAGATACTACATTTGTCAGATGGCCATAGATAATGTCTATATGTCTATACGTCTACTTATGACATTTTGCCATCCTTCTGTTCAGGAAAGAAAACCTTCTGCACAGATGGCAAACAAATGACATTTTTCCATCATGTTTTTTATTATTTTTTTGACGTAAAACATTGTGCCATATTTCATATCTCTGGAACTAAATGTTGTAGGGTCATCATAATTTGACAGTAGCTGAATCTTCATGTGAGTATTCCAAAACCATGAAGAACTCGATTTTAACAAGAATTGACATGCCTATGACATTTGGCATCTGATGACAGATTCCTTCCAGACTTTCCTTCGCGATTCAAGTTAATTAGGATGTTACATACAGCATTTTATCTTAGTAAATCATCTAAACTTGAATGTTTATTCTAAACAAACAAGATATTAAACAAACATTAAAGTTATCTTGAAAGAAAAAAAACTTTTACTGTTCTGGTGGAGGGCGGTAGTTGAGAGGAAGTATACGAGAGAGCTAATGTTGTTTTGAATGTTGTCAGCAATTGGCTTAAATGTTGCTCATTAACATTAAATCTTTTTTTTTTAAACTAAGTACATGAAGTTTGGTCATGCAGGAAATAAGGAGGTCAGAGATGGTTCCATCGTAATTCACTCTTGTATGGGAACAGGTAAATGCACCTGTGCAGAAATTGAGAGGGTGGAAGTCAATAAATACCATGGTGTAGTGACTGACTCCAAATTGTCATGGAAGGAGCACTTGAACTTGTGCTGTCAAAACTCTCCAAATTTGTACCCATCTTTTACACTACCCGTGATTTGATAGGTCCCGCCAATTTAAAGCGAGTTTATTGCGGGCTTTTCCATTCCATCCTTTAGTATGGCGTAGTCGTTTGGGGTGGAGCTTATTCTGCCGTGATTGATAGTTTGTCCATACTTCAAAAAACTCTCCTAAAGATAATGTTGGGCCGGCCCGAAGGTACCCGAGTAGCCGGGTGTTTGAAGTTTGAAGAGGCTAAATTGCTATCGTTACGACATTTATTTATTAAGTCTATTTTATCGTATTATTACAAAAATCAATATCTGGTTTCAGTTTTCAACAATCCCCATGGCTATCAAACCAGGTTTCAGTTAATGGGAAACGTGGTAAATCCCAGTATCCGACTTACTGCCACTACTAGAAGTCCGTTGTATATTATTTTTATAATTCATAGGGCTCTGACAGAAGAGTTAAAACACCCTACCTAACTTAAAGTCTCCGCTTATAAGAAAAAAGTCATTTCATGGGTCGTATGGTTGAGCGTAGAAAAAGCTAACTCAATTATAATAAGTAGTTATGTTTGTTAACCGTTTTCAAACATCATATTGTCATTCTCAAAGGTCATAGGCTTATGCTTATTCTCAAAGGTCATATACTTAATTTTTTGATAGTTTCATTTTACTCTGCATTTACTTGTACTTTTTTTTTTTTTAATTTTTTCTCTTCTAATAGATCTCGAGCATAATGGAAATAATATTTCTTCGTAAAATAAAGTTTATTTGATTTGATTTGATATGTTCTCAAAGATCATATTGTCATTCTCAAAGGTCATATCATGTTCTCAAAGGTCATATAGGTCTTGTTTCGTCAACACAGGTCTTAACTAGGGATGAGTCGATTCCCGATACCGATTCTCGATACCACCGATTCTTAGACATTGGTATGCGGTATGCCTAAAGCCGATACCGATACCGCCCGGTGATGGGCGTTTTATTACACTACGGTACTATTGCAACCATCTAACAACGAAGATGGTTGTACCGTGCAACCGTTGTGTGAAGTTAGCAGTTGCGAAACATGAATTGCCCAAAACACAACTTACAATTATAACTTTGTTTACAAGTAGGCTTGTGTTATTTTGTTTGTGACAACAGAAGCATTAGACAAAGCTATGTTTTCCAAGTATAAAAGCCTAGAGCCAGTCTTATTTGGAAATACCTTACAGTTACCGACGAAAAACTAAAAAACCAAGTCAGTCTGCTTAACTTGTTTTATTCAGAAAGAAATCAATCCTAGGCAATAAAAGTTGCCTATTAATTGATACTTGATAGTATCAATAAACCTCATTTGCAAATATATTGGGATCAATTTTTTGTAAGTATAAGTTATATGTTGTACAAAAAAAAAATTGAATATATTACTAGTTCAACAGGAATTTTTGTTTTTCACCTACAGGTAAGTTAGGTATTATGCGCCGATGGTATCGGTATCGAGAATCGGGAATCGATTTTTTAGGTATCGGTATCGGGAATCGATAAATTTTGGTATCGACTCATCTCTAGTCTTAACCTATGACGAGCAATATTGTTCGAAATTGTGTTATTTCTTTTTTGTACTTTTTTTTTTTTTTTTTTTTTTTTTTAATGAATGAAGTCTCTCTCTCTCTCTCTCTCTCTCTCTCTCTCTCTCTCTCTCTCTCTCTCTCTCTCTCTCTCTCTCTCTCTCTCTCTCTCTCTCTCTCTCTCTCTCTCTCTCTCTCTCTCTCTCTCTCTCTCTCTCTCTCTCTCTCTCTCTCTCTCTCTCTCTCTCTCTCTCTCTCTCTCTCTCTCTCTCTCTCTCTCTCTCTCTCTCTCTCTCTCTCTCTCTCTCTCTCTCTCTCTCTCTCTCTCTCTCTCTCTCTCTCTCTCTCTCTCTCTCTCTCTCTCTCTCTCTCTCTCTCTCTCTCTCTCTCTCTCTCTCTCTCTCTCTCTCTCTCTCTCTCTCTCTCTCTCTCTCTCTCTCTCTCTCTCTCTCTCTCTCTCTCTCTCTCTCTCTCTCTCTCTTTCTCTATCGATTACAAAGCTTCATTATTAAAAAAGGCAATCGTTAAATAGTTTAGTTATAGATCAGGTTGACTGCTGTGCTGGCGTAAAGTCGATTCTGAAAGGCCATTCCGACCTGGCCCGAGGAAGTGGAAAGGTATTTGTCAAGTTCAAGAGAAGTTACGTAATGCCTGTCATTTTAGCGAGGGACTTTCCCGAACGCAAATTGGGGAATACGGAAATAACGCGCCCCCACAAAACTGTCAAACTTTGGTGAATGGCTCTTAGGGGAACTTCCAAAGGAATAAGCTCGAGGAAAATGTGAATTTCAGATATTTGAAAACGGAAGGACATTTGAAGACTAAGCGAGACTTTGCAGAGCTATTAGATGACTGAGTTCTGTGAGTCACGATGTAAACCTGATATCGATTGGGAAAATATTTTTGAAACTGGATGCTGAATGGAAGTCAATTTGAATTCATTCTAATTCACTGAGTTCCCGAGTTTCATTCATATAACAAGCTTTATAAAAAAGGCCGTCTGTCCTTAAATTGGTTTTTTAAATTAAACTCCAACGAGACAAAAAAGGAAACTATAAGAAAGTAGATATTTTACACTTTTGACTAATAATCTCCCTGAAGAAACCGCAGTTCCTGGGGAGAAACGTTAGAATTTAATGAAAAAAAAAACTATTTAAGAGCAGAAGGCCTTTTTTATAAAGTTTGTTATAATCTGAACTGTCCGAATAAAGAAACGTTATTTCATTCATATACACCTCAAAAGAATTAAGGGATCAGTTTCCTTGTGGACGTCATAGACGCCAGATCAATCGGATAAAGTTTTCATTACATCTCATCATTAGGTATCTAATGGAGATGGGATGCACCCTGACCTTTTTTTTTTTTTTTTATCTGAAACACTGAGAAAGACCACCGATATCAAGCTCCGACACCAAAACTCTGCCAAAATAGAATTGAATCTGAGCATTTTTTTCAAAATAGTCAACACCCTCCCACCTAATTTTTTTCATTTGAGATATCGAAGTGAAACTTGGGGAGCTCAGTTCAGTTCAGTCGTTATTTCATGCTTTGCATACAATTTGTACATAACAATTGTCATTACCTAATTACTATGGAATTTGATAGTAACATAGCTCGAACTCGTCAGCATTATAATCAAGGTGTTGTGGGGGCATGCGGTGCATCCCGACCGGCCCCAGGCCCCACCCACCATGGCGGCTTCCCGGACCAGGCAACTGACGATGGAAACCGCCTGCGGGAGCAGAAGCTCCCTCCACCACCAGACGGCCGGCCAAAATGTAACATAAACACGCTCACTTTGCTCCACACAATGCAGAGCATTCACCGAAACAAATCAGAGCCAATGGAGGACCGCCGCCCAGGACTAGCCAGGCAACCCGACCAACAAGAGGAAAGAAACCACACACACTCACACACAACAGTCACACACTAATAATTTACATTCACGATCCAGATACATACCTATAATAAACGAAAACAATATGATATAGAAACTGACAACAAACAACGAAGAAAAACATTTTGAAAGGTCGATAACAAGATAATTTTAAAAACACCTAAAATATCATAGACCAACGAACGACTACTAAGTACTACAGATCAAGCGAGAGTACTATACATAATTTCCTTCGCTTGAGTTGTAACAAGTTTAGAGTAATACAATATTTGTACAAATCCACCCGAGTCTGCAATACCACCTAAGTTCTTTGGCCAGTATTTCACATAAGCTAAAATGAAATTTCGTAAATTCGTCATAGGTGTAAAACGCATTTTTCTTCAAAAATTTATCAATACAGTTAATAAAACGTTTGAATGGCAGTTTTCGGCGAGCAGGGGGTAATTTATTCAAAAAGGTAATTGCCCTTTTACTATAATAGTGCTCAGACCTTTTTAACCTGTTAAAACCTACAATATAATTTTCACAAACCCCTTGGAAAATTTTCGTGGGAGTCACTAAACTTTATCCAGTCTTTCTGATTGATATGAGCATACTTAAGGCACTCTTTTATGTTTATACAGAGCGTTTATAGGGCATCTGATACTAAGTTTTGAGCAAATGAAAATCCGAAAAAAAAATCCACACATTTTGTGAAATACCCAAGGAGGATCTCTCCCACCCCCCGGTTATTAGATACTTAAGAAAACAAATTTTCCATTTTTTTTTTTTTTTTTTCCGAGTGACGCCTCATTTCAAAGATAATTTAGTGCAGAATACGATGGTGAAGCCAGAATTGCGATATCTTAATCCGGTCTCAGAAGAGGGTGTTAAGGGTTGTTAAGCGGGAAAATAATACTCTCCTTCACCCGCGTCCCATTCTTGGATCTGAAGGAGTGAAATTTATTGAAATTTTATTACAATGCTACTCAAGCACTGAATTAGTACTCGTTCATTTTCAAAACAGATTTTTTTACGAAAACTTGGTTAAAAGTATAAATACCCAAATCGTATATTGGTATTTCACACTATTAATATATTAATATTTCACTACACGGTATTTCTCACCGAACATAAATATCTGGGTGTTTTAAATCACTAATAGGTACTGATCACCATGAAGAAGCGCGAGTCATTCTGTTTTGGCTCAAGTCGGAGCTTGATATCGCTAGTCTTTCTAAGTGTTTGAGATAAAACTGAAAGAGCAGGATGAATGCCATCTCCACTAGGTACCTAATCATGAGATATAATGTGAACTTTGTCCGATTAATCTGGGGTCGGTCATGGCGTCTACAAGGAAAATTTATCCCTTAATTCTATTGAGGGAATTGTTGGTAATGTGAGTAAAAATTTGTTCTGATTTTGGGTATTTCTACCAACAGCAGAATTTATGACGTTTTCGTGGATATGGCAGTTGTATCACTTTGCCCTGCATCACGGAGTTCATATTTCTGTAGGCATTACTGTTCTATCTTACTGTGTTCGATTGGGGAAGAAATCAATTAACCAACTTGGAAATTCTAAACCTGACCAAATTTTAATGGTGGTTCGTGGTACGTCCTTGTTGATGTCTTAGAAGTTGAATTTGTCTTAGAAGCTGCGCACCAGAAGATGAAAAACGTCGAACTATGATAAGATCGTACCCAGTGGAAGGCTTTTTTCCCAAATCGTGGTGGTAGTTCAGGGAAGAGAAGAGCTATTCCTGTATTATGTTTAGCGCATTATGTCTATTTTAAAAAAAGCGCTATTTTATTCACTTTATCTATGTATATTTACATTTTATCTTTATTGTATACTAGCCGCTCCGGCTCGCTACGCTCGCCTCCACGTCCAGCCGGGGGGCAAGCCCCCCGGACCCCCCATTAAATTGCTCGCTTCGCTCGCAACGTGTGGCGTGTAGGGAATATTGATCGCTTCGCTCGCAAAGTCTGGCATGTACGATATGTTGCTCGCTTCGCTCGCAAAGTCTGGCATGTAGAAAATGTTGCTCGCTTCGCTCGCAAAGTATGGCGTTGAGGGGATGGTGCTCGGTTCGCTCGCAAACGGTAGATCTCTAAGGGTAGGTTTAACTTCTGTAGGGGATGCTGCTCGCTTCGCTCGCGAACGGTAGATCTCTAAGGGTAGGTTTAACTTCTGTAGGGGATGCTGCTCGCTTCGCTCACTTGAGGAAGTTATACTGCCCCCGGACCCCCCATTAAATTGCTCGCTTCGCTCGCAAAATGTGGCATGTAGGGAATTTTACTTGCTTTGCTCGCAAACGGTAGATCCCTAAGGGTAGGTTTAACTTCTGTAGGGGATGCTGCTCGCTACGCTCGCTTGAGGAAGTTATACTGCCCACCCAACTTGGCAGACTTTTTTTCTGTTGGAAATTCTTACAAACAAATTAAATCTTATAAAACTACGTGGAACCACGAAAAGTTTATTAGGGGATGTTGCTCGCTTCGCTCGCAAACGATAGATCCCTAAGGGTAGGTTTAACTTCTGTAAGGGATGCTGCTTGCTTCGCTCGCTTGAGGAAGTTATACTGCCCACCCAACTTGGCAGACGTTTTTTTCTGTTGGAAATTCTTACAAACAAATTAAATCTTATAAAACTACGTGGAACCACAAAAAGTTTATTCGGGGATGTTGCTCGCTTCGCTCGCAAAGTCTGGCATGTAGGAAGTGTTGCTCGCTTCGCTCGCAAGGTGTGGCTGTGCAGATGCGATGTATTACAAATGAAACATGTAGGGGATGTTGCTCGCTTCGCTCGCAAATGATGGATCCCTGAGGGTAGGTTTAACTTCTGTAAGGGATGCTGCTCGCTTCGCTCGCTTGAGGAAGTTATACTGCCCACCCAACTTGGCAGACGTTTTTTTCTGTTGGAAATTCTTACAAACAAATTAAATCTTATAAAACTTCGTGGAACCACAAAAAGTTTATTCGGGGATGTTGCTCGCTTCGCTCGCAAAGTGTGGCATGTAGGAAATGTTGCACGCTTCGCTCGCAAAGTGTGGTATGTAGGGAATGTTGCTCGCTTCGCTTGCAATTGAAACATGTAGGGGATATTGCTTGCTTCGCTCGCAAACGGTAGATCTCTAAGGGTAGGTTTAACTTCTGTTGTAGGGAATGCTGCTCGCTTCGCTCGCTTCAGGAAGTTTTACTGCCCACCCAACATGTAGGGAATGATGCTCGCTTCGCTCGCAAACGGTAGATCCCTAAGGGTAGGTTTAACTTCTGTAGGGGATGCTTCTCGCTTCGCTCGCTTGAGGAAGTTATACTGCCCACCCAACTTGGCAGAGGTTTTTTTCTGTTGGAAATTCTTACAAACAAATTAAATCTTATAAAACTACGTGGAACCACGAAAAGTTTATTCGGGGATGTTGCTCGCTTCGCTCGCAAGGTATTGCTGTATGTGTGTATGAAAAAATCCGTATTTATTCTGGTGAAATGGTTCTCGCTTCGCTCGCAAGGTACCTATGTGTACCTGCTCGCCTCGTAACATTGCGAAACACCTGTGTCATCGAACCCCTTGACGTCTTCGTAGAGCCTCCTCGCGTCCGGGGATGTAGGGGATGTTGCTCGCTTCGTTCGCAAACGGTAGATCTCTAAGGGTAGGTTTAACTTCTGTAGGGGATGCTGCTCGCTTTGCTCGCTTGAGGAAGTTATACTGCCCACCCAACTTGGCAGAGGTTTTTTTCTGTTGGAAATTACTATCAAACGCGGCACATTATGTGGAACCACGAAAAGTATAGTTATAAGAACACTTCAGTACTAACAGTACAGTCAGATGTTGAATGTTTGTAAGTATTTATTTCGCAAAGTGTGGTATGTAGGGAATGTTGCTCGCTTCGCTCGCAAAGTGTGGCTGTATACATGCGATGTATTTCAATTGAAACATGTAGGGGATGTTGCTCGCTTCGCTCGCAAACGGTAGATCTCTAAGGATAGGTTTAACTTCTGTAGGGGATGATGCTCGCTTCGCTCGCTTGAGGAAGTTATACTGCCCACCCAACTTGGCAGACGTTTTTTCCAGTACAGTCAGATGTTGAATGTTTGTAAGTATTTATTTTCCAGTTCTATTTTTCTGAAGGTAGGCCATTAATAGGTACCTGCTCGCAACCCGTTCCCGTCAGGTAGGAAGTTATTCCTAAGCAACGTTGTGTAATGGCGGCCCGTGGTCGATTAATTTCTGATGTTAAACGCTTCTCCTCGCTTCCGCTCGCGATTTGACCAACTTAACGTCACTTTTTTCGATATCCGATTTCGGATTCAGATTCGGCGGACCCAAAGCTGTATTTCGCCCGCGAAAACCGTTCCGAAAAACGTACCTTTATGGGGTATATTTTAATCGGAAAAAACCAAGTTTTTCGGCGGATTTTTCGAGAAAACGGGTCCGTACTCTCGCATTTTTTTGACGCATTTCCCGATACTTTTTTCGCGATCCGATCGCGCCGTCGTCTTCCTCGTAGGAAAACCTACGAAACCCGTATTTTTCCGGAATTGTCAACGGCCGTTTAGAGGGGTAGGGGAAGCGGGGAAGTCCAAAAAGCGCACATTAATTATTACTTCGACCCCCCTCCCGCCCTACGGCCCATGGTTCGGGTGGGATTAGAAAATTTTAAATTCGCTTATACACCCTATCGGAAAATCCCAAAAAGATCCCCCCACTCGTAGACTCCCCCCACTCAGCCGTTTGGCCGTGCATAGACACGACAGACAGACAGACAAACAAACAGACGGAGTTTCATTCTTATTAATAACTAGCCGCTCCGGCTCGCTACGCTCGCCTCCACGTCCAGCAAGGGGGGCAAGCCCCCCGGACCCCCCATTAAATTGCTCGCTTGGCTCGCAAAGTGTGGCATGTAGGGAATATTGCTCGCTTCGCTCGCAAAGTCTGGCATGTAGGGAATGTTGCTCGCTTCGCTCGCAAAGTCTGGCATGTAGAAAATGTTGCTCGCTTCGCTCGCAAAGTATGGCATTTAGGGGATGTTGCTCGGTTCGCTCGCAAACGGTAGATCTCTAAGGGTAGGTTTAACTTCTGTAGGGGATGCTGCTCGCTTCGCTCGCTTGAGGAAGTTATACTGCCCACCCAACTTGGCAGACGTTTTTTTCTGTTGGAAATTCTTACAAACAAATTAAATCTTATAAAACTACATGGAGAACCACGAAAGGTTTATTAGAGAATGTTGCTCGCTTCGCTCGCAAGGTATTGCTGTATATGTGTAGGAAAAAACCCGTATTTATTCTGTTGAAATGAGTCATCGAGTCCCTTCTGGTTAGCAACATTGTGAAACGGCAGCGGTCTCGATTTGTAGGAGGAAGTTATATTGGAGGAAGTTATACTGCCCACCCAACTTGGCAGACGTTTTTTTCTGTTGGAAATTCTTACAAACAAATTAAATCTTATAAAACTACGTGGAACCACAAAAAAGTTTATTTGGGGATGTTGCTCGCTTCGCTCGCAAGGCATTGCTGTATATGTGTAGGACAAACCCGTACCTATTTATTCTGTTGAAATGGTGCTCGAAAGGGAAAGTTCCATCCTTATACGCGCGCGTGCGTTGGCCTGCTCGCAAGGTATTGCGTAGAAGTCGAGTCCCTTCCGTTGTGAAATGGGCGGCGGGGTCGATTAAAAATGTAATTTTAACGATTCGCCTCGCTTCCGCTCGCGATTTGACCAACTTAACGTCACTTTTTTCGATATCCGATTTCGGATTCAGATTCGGCGGACCCAAAGCTGTATTTCGCCCGCCAAAAACCGTTCCGAAAAACGTACCTTTATGGGGTATATTTTAATCGGAAAAAACCAAGTTTTTCGGCGGACTTTTCGAGAAAACGGGTCCGTACTCTCGCATTTTTTTAACGCATTTCCCGATACTTTTTTCGCGATCCGATCGCGCCGTCGTCTTCCTCGTAGGAAAACCTACGAAAACCGTATTTTTCCGGAATTGTCAACGGCCGTTTAGAGGGGTAGGGGAAGCGGGGAAGTCCAAAAAGCGCACATTAATTATTACTTCGACCCCCCTCCCGCCCTACGGCCCATGGTTCGGGTGGGATTAGAAAATTTTAAATTCGCTTATACACCCTATCGGAAAATCCCAAAAAGATCCCCCCACTCGTAGACTCCCCCCACTCAGCCGTTTGGCCGTGCATAGACACGACAAACAGACAAACAGACAGACAGACGGAGTTTCATTCTTATAAATAACTAGCCGCTCCGGCTCGCTACGCTCGCCTCCACGTCCAGCCGGGGGGCAAGCCCCCCGGACCCCCCATTAAATTGCTCGCTTCGCTCGCAAAGTGTGGTATGTAGGGAATGTTGCTCAAAGTAAAGTGGTTGCGAAAATCGTCATTGATAATCAGCGGCATGAGCTGATCTCGTGATTCAAGAAACAAATTTCTATGCTGTTTCTCCTACGAAGTTGAGATTAGGAACGAAGACTCTTTGAGCCAAGTAGGATAAAATTTTAACTTGTTGAACCGCCCCTATTAACTGATGAGCTCTTAACGCTACCTAATTTATATGCAATTTATCCTATGACGCTGAAATTTGGAAAGGAGCCTCTGTGAGGCAGAATATAATTTTCACTTGCGGTACCACCCAAATCAGCAGAATGAGCTCTAAAAGCTATTGTCTATACTATTTATCCTAGGAAGCTGGAATTTGGGAAGGAGCCTCTGTGAGACAGGTAGAATAGGATTTTCACTTGCCGAACCGCTCGAATCAGTTGAGTGAGCTTTTAACACTAATTTCTGTGATATTTTTCACACGAATCTGATAAAATTTTCTTATTTTATTTGGAATTAAAAAATAAACACAATCAGAATGTATTCCTTAAAACGTTCTTCTTAAAAGAAAATACGCTTCACATGATGTGCTACGTAAGCAGGTATTGATCTATATTTTCGTTTTCTAACAACATTCAGTTTTCCATTATACGCTTTAGCACTAAAATAACGGACTCCGTCCATCGTGACAGGACCATGTTCCGTAGGTCGTGGATTACAACAATCCTAATATTGAGAGAAATATTTTCAATCACCCTCCGAATCAAATATCAAGAATAAATCGCGAAAGAAGAGCTCAATACTTGATATTTTCAGATTGTTGGAGAATTGTGAGCGTGGCAGCCCAGTAGAAATAATAAACCGTAGTGTTAACATTTGCAGCTTATCGCTTCCTTTTTCTTCTATTCGCGAAATGAACTTTTCAGAAAAAATTCCATTAGAGCGAAACAAGCCTTCACCAGCATTCCCCGTTCAGCTTTTGCTAAAGTCAACTGCACATCGGCGCGAGGATATACATTTCTTCGCTACTTTGAACCTTTCAATGACTTTCGAGAAAACGAAACTTTTCCAATACAAGTTCGAAAGATCCGGGAAACGGTTGGCTTGTAGATTCTCGAGGAGAGAGAGAGAGAAAGAGAAAAAAAACAGTAGATAGTGGATAAAAAGAAGAGAGAAGGGGAGTGCGACGGGAAATGGAGTGGAAAGAGGTGGCAGAGAGGGTTGATAGGGTGGGCGAGGATAGAAAACAGGAACTGATTCCATTTTAGATAGTCGAAGAGTGTAAGAGGCGGACCCCTGTCCGATAAGGATAGGGACGTGTTGATAGATGGATAAACTCCATTCACGCTTCCAAAGATCCGCGGTTCATTCGCGAAATAAGAGTTATCAGCGAACGAGTTCGTAAATATCCAACCATCGCCTAATTCAAACTCGATATCAATTTTCTCCTTACGACCGAGAGTACTTTGCGTTCTAAAACTTCGCACCTATTCGAATAGCAGTTGAAATAAATTGTTTGCCCTCCAAAATCAAAACTTTCTCCAGTTTTAGCGAATTTTTGTAAAAACCACGTACTTGCTATTTACTGAAGTTTTAGAAAGAAACGCTTGCATACGAGTCTGCAACACATTGGGACATTTTATGTCTTTAGTTGAAGACAAGTATGTGTTGCAGACTCGTACGCAAGCTCTAAGAGCCACTCAGCTGATCCGGACCCTGGGCATCGTCACGTAAATGTGCTAAAGAGACTACATACGAAATTACAGCTTCCTAGAGTGTAAAACATAGAAATTAGCTTTAAGAGCCACTCATCTGATCCGGACCCTTGGCATCGTCAAGTAAATGTCCTAAAGAGGCTACATACGAAATTACAGCTTCCTAGAGTGTAAAGCATAGAAATTACCTATTAAAATTATTTAACCACCGCTTCACAAATCAAACCGTTCTCGCAATATTCGGATCACCTGCTATGAATCAAATCATCGAAACACCAGCTCAATGAAATCATCAGAAATTAACAAGCGGTGGCAATCATGTTCACAATATCAATTATTGAGAATGATCACCTGAGTGTACACAATTATTCTAATAACCTTGCTCATAACTCAGCTTGTTGGCCACGCACTTCGCAGTAGTTAACATAATATGGTTGGATAAATCGAGAGCTTTCGAACGAATGGTCAACGAATTTTGTGGGATGAAAAACGACGAAGTACCATTTCCCTATCATTGACTCGGTTGTAAGTGGAAAACATCATCAAAATATTTTCGTGAGCAATTTTCCGTGACGTTTTTTTAGTTTATGTGCCATAGGAAAGACATAAAATGTCAAAAATGAAGCATAATTGTTTTGGAATTTGAGCACTGTGAAGGCAAAGAATTTTTAACCATCAACATTGTGGCAAATGAACTAGTAGGTACTAAATAATATTCAACAATTCAAAACAGGTATTGGATTTTTAGCAATTTTCCGATATTTTAA
Source organism: Adelphocoris suturalis (assembly GCA_030762985.1). Lineage (NCBI taxonomy): Eukaryota > Metazoa > Arthropoda > Insecta > Hemiptera > Miridae > Adelphocoris > Adelphocoris suturalis. The sequence continues at coordinate 117,499,828 of CM061042.1, forward strand.
TCGATTATTCAGCAAATATTAATGAAATTTAAGTGCCTTATTCTGCATGTTTTTTAGCAGAAACTTTATAGTGTTCTAGTTTGTTATTGATTGAATTTTTGCTCAAAAATAAAATTTAACGATTTTTAGCCGTTTTTAGTCAAGCCATTTTTAGTGATTTTTTTAGTACATTTTTTGAAATTCGACCAACTTAATGAGCTTAAAAAGTGTTGGCCAACGAGACGATTCTTTTGTTTTGAAAGCTTGATTTTTTGGCGCAAGAACAGAATTTGTGTCTCAATCCTAAGGAGAGTTATCGTCTGGAATGACACACACACACTCACACCACACACACACACAAACATATATTGAAAACGTTACACTCTAGGAGTCGTTTCAGAATCTAGGATTCCAGTTTTTGGTTTATTACGCGTACTTAAGCAATGAACCGTTGTCATCGGGCAAATGGAAATTGTGGAACCCCCTGCTCAAAATTTGTTGTTTCACATTTCACGCTACGTAAAAGATCGATTAAAAGAATTAAAGATTAAAGAATGGAATTAAAAGATATCCGATCGTCCGCCGTTCAAGACTTTACGATCAAAGCTTACGCCGTTCAAAGCTTACGATACTTGCTTCGAAAATATTACGTCTCGGCATCACATTAGGATTGAAATTTGAAAAATCAATATTCCAAACATTTTTTGAATAAATTGGTACATAGTTTTTTCGTTTGATTAAGATAGAACTAAGTTTAATGAATCGAATCAGACCACTGCGACTAACCGTTCGCGCTGCACAAGGACGAGTTGAAAAATCGTCAACATGACTACCAATCGCAAAGCGACTTTGGTATGCAGGATTTGACTGAACTTGGACTCGGTTCCTTTCTTATAACTATTTGTGCACACAATTATACCTATAAATATATCACAGATCGGCGCAGAAGGGCTTGATAACACAGGATCCCTACCTATGTCATATTATAACCTTACCTTACTTTATTGTCAGTTTGTACTTATTACCTAGATTTATTTAATTTGTGTGATTACTCTTATAAAGAATTTTGGTTGTGCCGGTCTGTGGATCTATCGGTACACTTTGATTTTGGGAAATAAACCATTTTTCCATCTCCTGGTTGACATGGATTCACTTCAATTTAAGAGCTCATTTCTGATCAAAAGTTCCTCTTGATAATTTTTTTAAACGCTTTGTTTCGGAGCTATTCAATTTTTAAGATTTTTTTCGTGCTTTATACCAAATGACATTAAAACGGCCATAACTCCCCTTAAAATAACTGTAAACTCTATACTAAGAACACCGATGGAAATTACGTTAAATTTTCTAAAACCCTGATATAACATACAGTTTTTTATTGTTTTTAATTGGTAAAAAAAATGTAAAAATACTAAATTAGGAAAATACTTAAAATTGACGTTGTTTCTTTCGTTTTTCTGCTACCAGTATGGGGATTTTTCGGCAGTCACTCTTCGGAAAAAACTTTCTCTAACTGCCAGCTTTAGAACGGTCTAGTTACTTTTACTTTACTAATTTGAGAAAAAAATATGTTTCAATGTTGAAAAGTATGGTTTTTTTTTTTTTTTTTTTTTTTTTTCAATGCAATGAAGGGATTTTGTGAAAAATGAGCCTCTCAGAAAATTTGAATTTGGATCTAGTTTCTACGTATTTTTTCGCGCTGAATTTTTACCCCTATCTGATAAGGAATTGGTCGTAGCGGCTCCAAAACCCCAAAAGGCACTTTGTCAGGTCAAATGTAGCCTATGTTTCAAATTTCATCAAAATTGGCTGAGGAGAACTGGTAGAAGTGGGTGGGCAAAGAAACGAGGTGATAAGAGAGAAAAAAAGAAGAAAGTCCGAAAACATGCATTTAGACGCCTCGTTTTAGCTTAGCAATCTTCCGTTATATAATATACTAGCCGCTCCGGCTCGCTACGCTCGCCTCCACGTCCAGCCGGGGGGCAAGCCCCCCGGACCCCCCCTTAAATTGCTCGCTTCGCTCGCAAAATGTGGCATTTAGGGAATTTTGCTCGCTTCGCTCGCAAAGTGTGGCATGTAGGGGATGTTGCTCGCTTCGCTCGCAAATGGTAGATCCCTAAGGGTAGGTTTTACTTCTGTAGGGGATGCTGCTCGCTTCGCTCGCTTGAGGAAGTTATACTGTTCACCCAACTTGGCAGACGTTTTTTTCTGTTGGAAATTCTTACAAACAAATTAATTCTTATAAAACTACGTGGAACCACGAAAAGTTTATTAGGGAATGTTGTACTGCCCACCCAACTTGGCAGACGTTTTTTTCAGTTGGGAATTCTTACAAACAAATTAAATCTTATAAAACTACGTGGAACCACGAAAAGTTTATTCGGGGATGTTGCTCGCTTCGCTCGCAAGGTATACCTGTATATGTGTAGGACAAAGTCCGTATTTATTATTTGAAATGGCTCTCGCTTCGCTCGCAAGGTAGGTACCTACCTATGTATACCTGCTCGCCTCGCAACATTGTGACCCTTCACGTCAATTCTTGAGCCTTCTCTCGTCTACGGCACAATCATTTTAATCGCTTTGCTCGCTTCCGCTCGCAATTTGACCGACTGCCCGTCACTTTTTTCGATATCCGATTTCGGATTCAGATTTGGCGGACCCAAAACTGTATTTCGCCCGCGAAAACCGTTCCGAAAAACGTACCTTTATGGGGTATATTTTAATCGGAAAAAACCAAGTTTTTCGGCGGACTTTTCGAGAAAACGGGTCCGTACTCTCGCATTTTTTTGACGCATTTCCCGATACTTTTTTCGCGATCCGATCGCGCCGTCGTCTTCCTCGTAGGAAAACCTACGAAACGGGTATTTTTCCGGAATTTTCGACGGCCGTTTAGAGGGGTAGGGGAAGCGGTGAAGTCCAAAAAGCGCACATTAATTCTTACTTCGACCCCCCTCCCGCCCTACGGCCCATGGTTCGGGTGGAATTAAACAATTTTAAATTCGCTCGCTCCCCCTTTCGGAAAATCCCAAGAAGATCCCCCCACTCGTAGACTCTCCCCACTCAGCCGTTTGGCCGTGCATAGACACGACAAATAAACAGACAGACAAACGGAGTTTCATTCTTATTAATAGTATAGATGACATCAGGTGACTCGGGGGGCAAGGATGTACAAAGAAAATTAAGTTAGAGCGGACAGGGTATGGTCGAGACAAAGTTGGGCCGAAGCTCTCTTTGATACTTAAAACTGCATATCTCATTGCAAGGGCTGATTGAAAGCTTGGCAATGCGAGACTAGCATCTTGCTTGATAAACAGAGAAATATTACGGTTCAATGAGTATATTATTTAGTAAGTACAATACGATTTATGATTAAGTGCGTACGTTCAGTAGCTACTAATTTGAGTAAAACGTACTTAGTACCTAGTTACCAATAATATTATTCCTCAACTTACCGTCAATAATGATGCTATATGTTATGATCACGATGGTACACTTTGATCAAGGTAAATAAGTCGAAATGAATCATTGATTAGTTAGGAACTAATATTGTATTAGTAGGAACTATTCCGTAATACTTTCTTGAGGTAATAATTATGTTACGTAGTTTTTATGATAATTCAAATCATTGCCTCGCATACACTCTAATCTAGTTAAATAATAAAAGCGAAAACCAACTAAATCATTAGTTAGGGAGAGATATTCATCTGTACTGCCGATTACTGAACGACTTGGCTTTACTTGGTAATAATTCTCTGATCTTTAATTTGAGGAATTGTAACCCTAGCTTAGAAGAAAACCTTTCAGTCGTGCATGAGCTATTTATATAATTTACAATGTTTTATGTTTTAATGTTTCAATTTTTTTTTTTTTTTTTTAAATATATTTTGGTGCTTGGTGTCTTCAGCACGCTTAATTCATTTGAATTATAAATCAAGACACATACGCTACGATGTTGATACAGTACATACGAATTGATACGCTACATCACAAGGTAAAAGGAACGACCACACATTTTTGGAAATTAATTTTTGAAATTAAGGTGTCGGAAGGTTTTCTGAAAAGTACTGATATCACGCTGTAGGATTTGAACATCATGTAGATCAGTACTGCTAATGAACATCATTAGCAGAAGACTTCACCAACTATTATATTATCAAGAACTATTATATTGTATTAGTAGCAGCTATTCCGTAGTACTTTCAAGTTACCTTCTCAGTTACAGACTCTCCAAATCCTGCGCACTGTGGAACAGAAAAGGTTTATGATTTGCAAAATAACGGACTGTCCATTTTCGGAAGAAGATGGCTGAGGGGGATAAGTATTAAATAGCCAAGACGAGTGCTCAATGCCACGGATCGCGAATTTAGCTACAATAAAAAAAATTATAAACTATATGAAACGTGGTATTCTTTATAATATTTATTTGTGATTCGTTCAATAATAAATTATTTTAAATTATTACATCCAACTGTTCATGAATTTTGTGTATGTATAGTTAGAAATATTGTACTGGCAGCATGTGTTAATATACGAAAGGTTGAAAAAATAAGACAACCTTTACTTGATAATTACGTCGTATCTTGTTTATATAGGAAGAAGTTGATAATAAACAAAGCATTTACGATTTAATAAATATATTATTTTGTGCCTACTATGAGATATAAGAATAAGTTACATGTATTTACCTACTTCTTTTATTTTTGGGAAACTTGGTAGGTACATAGTTGGTAAGTAATGATGAGATATCCTTTTGATTACGACATTTGAGGTTATGATTACGATGGTAGACGTTGATTAATTTTATAATGCGGAAATCGGACCAATGATGCTCGCGGATTTGGGGCCCGGTGGCGGTGGCGCGGGGGTGACTAGCGACCCGCGTCGTTGAGGACTTTGGGGAGGCCAAGCAGCGAGTTGATGATCTCGGAATTCCTCTTGTGCGCCTTTTGAGCCCCCTTAGCCACGTCCAGCAGGATGTAAGCGATCTCCTTGGCGGCAATCGGATCGATCGCCTGCAACTTCGCAAGAAACTCTAGGGGTCATACATGTTAAGATTTGTATGAATGTATATGTTACTGTAAAAGCCCGGTGCGGTCAATGTTAGGATTTACCAGAAAATCCTAGCATTTCCCAATATTGTTGGTGAAAGCACGAAATTATATGAAAAACGGGCATTTACCGCTTGACAGTTGGTTAATCTTGGGATTGACTGACCAATTTGGTGAATGCCCAAAAAACCTTGTGTAACTGAGGCATTTCGGACTTTTACCAATCTCTCTTGGCAAATGTGCGGATTTCCCACGACTCGTTGGTAAATGTAGTACCTACAGAGGCTTGCATGCAGAGGATGAAGAAATAAGCCTTCGTATCGCTGTTCGGAAACAATCATTGGTCGGCGGCCAGGGTTTCTAAAAATGCAATTGTTTTAAAAAGTGTTCCACTAGAAAATGCCTAAGCAAGGCAGCAAATATGAAGTACAACTCGAATAATTGTAAGTCCCTTGCTATCATTCTACTTGATTTTACTAGGTGAAAATAAAGTTTAGAAGTTTACAAAGTTAGTACCGTTCACCTTTATTTCAGCTTTTATCGCCTAACGCTGGGAAATGTTAAGATTTACCACAATCGGTTGGTAAAAGTTCGAAACACGCTCTCTAACTGAAATAATGCTAGCTTTTACCAAGCCTCTTGGAAAATCCTAAGATTTACTGGGAAAAGTCCGATTTGAGTGCCAACATTGGGCTTTTACCAACAATAATGGGAAATGCTAGTATTTTCTGGTAAATCCTAGCATTTACCGCACTTCGGGCTTTTACAGTAACATATATACTTGAAAAGACAATAAGTTCCAGTCATGCCATATGACCATACGAGTATTTTTCGTAATTTTTGGGACGTCCTCTGAAGCGAGGTCACGCAGAAAAGGCTTCGTACATCAGAAGGACGGCCTATTGGAATTGATCCAGGTGTAGGAAAACCCAGAAACAGTGGGAAAAAACGCTGCAAGTTATTACACAAAGGATTATTATAATGTATTAGATAGCTCTTTAATCAGACAAAGTCTATTATTCATTATCTAATTATAGCATTTACAAATTTATTTCAACCCTTTACAAAATAATTTAAACCCTTCACAAAAATAATTCAACCGTTTGCAAATCTATTTAAACTATTTACAAAAATAATTCAACCGTTTGAAAATCCATTTAAACTATTTACAAAAATAATTCAACCGTTTACAAATCTATTCAAACCATTTAAAAATGTACTTAAGCCACGTACAATTGTATTTAACCCTTTTACAAATATATTTAAACCTCTCAGAATTAAAAAGGGCCAGTAGAGTTTCCGATTCGCGTAGGCACCAATTATATCCCTTCTGAATGGCGAGAGAATTCTTTTGCCATTCAAAAGGGATGTCATCATCATTTCACGGTGCGCACCACACCGTTACACTTTCATATGCTCTCCACTCAATAAAACTTTCTTCTTCAATCCACGATTTATTGTTAGTTGTTATTCTCGTCAAGTTTGACTAAATTTGAACGGTATTGATTGATTCTTCAATATGAGTGACAGCGATTCAAGAGGTAACTCTTTTGTTGTCCGTCGCCGTGTTGTTCGAAGAATAGTTTGTGATGCGGATTCCTCGGACTCTCTTGTCAACCCTCCTAGTGTCGTTAGACGACGGCGAGGGAATTATGAGGTAATTTCTGTCGACAAAAAACAACTTTTTGTCAACTTACACGAGGAAGGTTATTCTGTGAGAGAAGCTGCTTCAACATCAGGAATAAAATATGACACAGGAAAGACTATACTTGAGAAGTACATGAGTCAAAATTGTAAAGTTGTAAGGAATGCGCCCAGAGGAAAAAGGCCAATGCTACTAACTTCCGATACCCTTCAAATAATTGAGTCGCTGATTGAAAACGAGCCCGGGATCACACTTGAAAAAATTCGAGAGAAGCTTAATGAAAGCGGTATTCTTCTGAGCAGAAGTTCTGTACAAAATGGGTACTTGAAATTTACTTGAACTCAATGTGCTCCAATTTCAAAACAATATAACAGAATAATGCGATAATTTACGAAAATTCGCTCGTACAATCATGCTGCATGACAGGAACTTTTTAAAAACTTCAATACTTAAATTGTATCCCTTGAGAAAAAGAAAATCCGGAGTTTGAATTTTGAAACAAATTTAGTGCGTTTATGGGCCGGAAGCTTCGGAGAAAATCTTCAAGCAGCGGAAGGCGGACAAAGGGTGTTTTTCTCGGAACAAATAAATAAAGTTTCATTAATGACTACTTATAATAAATGAATACTGTAATAACGCGGGATTTACCCAGGAATTACCCGGCACGGCGCTGTGGATATTCCTTTTCTACAAGACCGTGGTGTTATGCTGGTTTTGCCGATACTCTCTGTGTAAGGCGGTGGAATTACGCACTGGCTGCGTTGACCTCGACTGGTCGATTGGTAAAGCCGTTCCTAAGTTTGGATATAACGCACGCAAATAAATGTTTTCAAAATCTACACTTCACGAAATAGGTACGTAAATAAAAGTTCCTAAGAATAACACCATTGCTCGGAGAGGAAGGTGATTAACCTTGACCTTGAGAAGCAATTTATAGAGGAGGAGAGCTTTTAGCTACGTTAAAAAAATGAAAAAAAAATTCAGCAATAGAAATAGCTCCAAGTATTTGAAAAATACAATTTTTCCAAAATTTCTTTCATGGAAATCCGTTTTAAGGCATTCTAACCCGATTCCCGGATTACAGCACTGTGTACTCGAATATATTTACTTATTTATACATGTATGTATCATGAATACTCTCCTTACGATTGAGATGAAAAAATGAGGGGCTATGAAATCGGTCACAGTTTAGCTTAGCTCGTTTTTCAATTTTATTGAAAAAATAACTGCATATAGTAAGTACGTAATATTTGATTTGTTAATATTTGTTCATTTACATAATATGAAAGATATTGACAGATCTTATACTATGATTAGATTTTTTCAATAAAATTAAAATATTGAGTTAGTTAAATTATAAAAATTGATGATTCTGCAAACCTGTAATTTACGCAAATATATTTATGATGAACGGTGTGTCGAAACTGGGCGCACCTGACTCCTGTTGGATTGCAATCAACATGACGTTAACCAAACCGCGAAACCAATTTCATAGCCTCTCATACCATTGTGGTACCATGTGATGTAAATTATCGTTTGAAAAAAGATTTTATTCCGATGTCCTTGATCAGCATAAAATTGCCAATAGGAATAGCTAATTAATTTTTTTTTTTTTTTTTTTTTTTTTTTTTTTTTTTTTTTTTTTTTTTTGTAATTTGTACAGGTGAAAATATCTTTTACAGCAGTTTGCTCCCAATGCTACACTCTATTACACATCTAAAGAGCTGGTGTTGGTCCCATTCGACACAACATTTAATTTTCGTCGTTTTTTTTTTTTTCCGAGCACAATGGCTTCAGAATGCAAAATATGTATTTTATTAAAAGTGTTAGTAAACATTTTTTGCTGATAGAAATATTGGAAACTCGTATATAAGATACAGGAACACGGGTATATTTTTGATCAGCGTAAAATTTTCTATAAGAATAGATAGGCAACAAGCTTTTGTCCAGAATTTTCCAATTTCGGACCAACTGTGCGGCGCTACGGGTAGGTATTCCTTTCCTACAAGACCGCTATGTTTTGTAGGTCGAAGCCTATCTATGTTTGTCAGGCGATTAAATCCACTTGGCTACATCGTGTTTGGCTGCATCATGTAATATATGATGCAGGCAAATTAATAAAGTTTCCCATGTTTTAAGTACATTTAATGTAGCTAATATCAATGACTCTATTCATAATAACGTTTCTCGTGCTAAAGCAAATTTTGAAGGCTCCCAAAATCTGTAAATCAGTTTTATAGGTTCTCTTATCACTGGCCTACCACAATAATGAGGATAATTTTGTATCACGACCATCATATCTTCTTCTTTCGCTTTCTTTCTTATATCTTTCGATTTTGTTCGCACAACCAACATGAATCGGCCTTACGACAACTGGCCACGGAATGTAACAAAAATTGTTTACCTACGTGATATCTTTTCTAATCGACCAACGATGCTGAAATTTGAAAAAGAGTGCCTTTTGGACATTTAGGATTCAATTACCAGGAGATAATTTACCAAAATCGCTCATAAAATCATGCTGAATGACTGGTACTCATATAAAAATAATATTCTGCTTTACTAAGAAACTTTTGGTAATTGTATACCTATTTAATTCTTGCATTAAATTTCTTACCTCTTGAATGGACTCATCGGAAAGCACGAAGGCAGATGCTCTCATGGCATAGACGCAAAAGCAAAACCCGAAGACGACGGCAATTAACATTCGGTAGACCCTGTAAACATAAACAATAATTATTACTCTCAATACAATCCAAAACGTAAAGAGCATTGTGTACTTCAAATTTCCTTCCTCGGAAATTCAGTGAAGTCAATTTGATTTGAACATACGGAAATAAGGCGACATCTTTTCAAGTTGCGAAAGTCTAATTTATTGTATCAAATTCTCAAACTTTATTTAGGTACCTACATCGATTCATGCTTATTTCGTGTTGTGGAAATATGCATTCGTTGCAGTGCTGCCAACGCGGGGGATTTATCCCCACGTGGAGGATTTTTAAGGACTCTCAAAGACTTAGGGTGATGAAGTGTGGGAGGGGATTTCTGGGGAATTTTTGAGCTTCACTGACAATCCTTGATTTCTATTATTTTTTTACTGCCTTGCATATGTATCAAAGGTGAATTTCACCATAAATACAAATGAAAAAATGGTCCCTCCTCTAGATCGTTCTCAGAACAACGACAAATGACACGCACGGACAGTGTCAGGCACGAACGTCAGTTAGCCAAACCAAATCAGACGAGAGTTAGTGAAGATATTAGAAAGGGAAGGAGTTTGGACCCCAAGAAAAATTATTTTCTCCAAAAAGTTTGGAGGAAAAATAAATGGATCTTTCCACATTATGTACTGTGGGTGTATTTGTATTTTTTCCTATTTTACTTACTAGTCATAAATGTTGGTTCACATTTTTTTGGTGATCCATGTTATGTTGATGTTAACCTTTTCAAATTTATTAATCGTGTGAAAGTTACCCATCAAGTTTTTCTTTTATTGACAACATGATTCACCTTAAGTATCTGCCTACTGTTGGTAACGGAGTTTCTCCTTTTTGTGTAATAATCCGCTCTTTAATTTCTTTCACATGGTTTTTCTTGTTATATGACCTTTTATTACCTATTTAATAATTCAATTTGTGATCAATATTGTGTCCAAAATCGTTTTTAACGGCACCTTAAATTTGGGGTATTTTCTGGTTCTTCCTGGGGATTTTGGGAATTTTTTCGTAAATTTGGGGGGCATCTTTTGCTGAAACGGGTTGGCAGCACTGATTTGTTGTCAGTTTGTTTCCATTTTTTATTCCAATTTATCATATTTTTTCAACTGGGCAAAAAGTTATGAAATCCTAGATTAAATTCCAACAGGTACCACCGTTTCAGATTTCCTAAATATTAAATTATAACGTTATTGTATAATTACATTATAGTCAGGATCATTTGTTATATAACCCACGATTGTTTGACATACAATAATTTCAATAACTCATTACTAGTAAGTTGTATTGCCGATAGTTGTAGCACAAGTTGCAACTGCCGATAGTTGCAGCACAAGTTGCATTGACGATAGTTCCTCGGTCGTGGGAGAAGCACCCAGTTTATATAGTGCGTATTATAAAATTGTTTGCTCATGTAAATGGAACATAAAGATTTATAGGCCAAGTTATAAATGAGTAATAAGAGCAATTATAACTCAATGGGTTCACAAGTGAATACTCCATTTAAAAAAATCATTTTTTCTTGACCAATATTGTGTATAACGTCCCAGCTCCAAGGATTCATCATCCAGCTTTCATCGTGCAAGTCAGAAAAACTAACCCAGTCGGTAAATCACAAATTGGGATGGATAGAGTGTGTTCTTACGTGAATTTAAATCAAGAGGGATTATTTTTGAAGTGCGATCATCCCAAAATAATATAATGTTAGAAAACCTATAATTTAAAAAATATAATTATTGATCAGATATTACAGGATCGCACTAAACTTGAAATAATTTACCTATTAAGAATGTATTCTATATTGTTGACTTTTAACTGTTTTTGCATTCGAACGAGAAACAGAGGCTTAGGGATTATGAGATGCTGTGATAAAATGAGAGCATTCCAAAAAGTGGCTAACGATTTTCCTGCTATGAGAACTAAGGGAGATACACTTCCCTAGTAACGCATTGGTTGTACGTGAAAATCAATAGAAAACCCCACCGTGACGTGACGAAAACAAATGGAAACGTCCTGTTAATCATTATTAAATGATAAAATAAAGATGATGATGGAATTCTAACGTGATTAATTTGATCAGAGTTGACTTGGAGGAAATCCTTTCGAATGAAATCATTTTTATGCATTTATCACAGAGATCCCAAGATGACTGTAGCCGAAAAAATTCGAAGTTATAGTATGATGCAATGGTCTATGATAAATATAGTTTGTAAAGTTGATAGTTGAGGCAAAGTTAGGTTGACTGGTGTGTCAGTCCGAACAATTTGCGTATCCATGTGATGGAAATACTATTCCTAAATACATACCAAGTTGTTTTAACGTAGATAACGTTTTTGCGGAGACCTTCTTGCTGAAAATTGTCATCTAACTACGTAATGAAAAAATAACATGTAACATCGACATAAGCAAGAAAGCTAGTGATACCATTGTCTTGTGATCCACAAAGGTAATTGCTTTCTTATTCAACCTACGAAGTTAACATTTGAACTGGGGATAATAAACTTATTCAATATTCAACGTTTCAACATCCCTCGGGATACAGTTATCTCTTTTTGTGATAGATATTCCAAAAAGTGTGAGCCTGCAGTCTACAATATAGAGAAGAATATGCGGTACGTGTGGGATACTTACTTTGTAACAAGCTGTAAATTAAAAGTCATTAGTTAACTACTTATTTCAAAGACAAAATTCCATATTAAATTGACGCAGGGGCTTATAGTAAATGAAAGTATACTAGGAAGGTACTACTAAATAGAATTTTTATGTAGAAATTTTCAAGTTAATCGTACTTACATGATTATTCAGAGAAGTTGTTCAGACGATAGACTCTACTTTCGGGGATGAGCCCTTTTATATCCACGAAGGGCGTCCAGAGTGGGAGCGCTGATCAGCTGTCACCAGCAGATCCATCGGTTTTTCGGGTTGCGTCATGGAAAATTAATAATATTTTCTCGAAACGGTTACTGGTAAGAATAAGACAACCTTTCGCCGTTCAGATTGCGCAAGAGGGGATCTACAAATGAATTCAATTTCACGGGTAATCGGTTTTGACGGAATAATACCTGGAACACACCCTGCGGCCGGCATTTTCGTTTTCCAGTGCCCATTTGTTAAAGGGAATATTTTACCACAGTCTGCATATTACGCGTGAGTAGTCGAAGCGCCACAGACTCTCGTCTATTAAAGGAAAAAGTAATTATCTCAAACTTTGTCATTTACGTTTCAAGGTGCGTAGAATCCAAATTTGAAATGTCCGTCCGCCGTTCGCCGTCCGGGCCATAAAAGGCCTTAGAATTTACTTTAAAAAATCTGTTCTTTCGCACATAGACTCCACTTGGGGTCTAGTTGGTCCTAACTTCTCGCCAGCTCGATCGCTCCACTCTCATGGGTGCTATGAGCCAAAAATAGGTGAAAAAGTGTCTTTTTTTCGTATATTTCAAGTTGTATAGAAATTGGTGATTTATGAGTGAAAAGAAAATGTTAGCTATTAATTTTATGGAAAAAAAAGTATTCTAAATGATACTCTTCTATTCAAAAAGAGATTTTGGATTTTAGGCTATTTTTGCAATTTTATAGATTTTTTAAAACAAAATTTAATGAAGTTCAAGTTTTTAGCATAATTTCGTACATAAATTTTTGAATGTTCTATTTCATAGTTGTAAACTTTATTTGACCAATCTTATGCTAAAAAATATCAATTTAACAATTCTTAGCCATTTTCAGTGATTTTGGCAGCACATTTTTTGAAATTTGACCAATTGGATGATATCAATAATCCAACACTTTTATGTGTTGGAAAGATGACTTGGTAATAAATTGTTTTGTTTATCAACTATATTAAAAAGCGTAAAATTGTGAGATTCCGCTGCTGTAATGGATTGAACCCATTTGTGAGGTCCGAAGCTCCGAGTTCCGATACTAAATATACTATAAGCGGCGTTTAATAATTATGGACCAGAGATCTACGTAGAAGGGCTGTCTAATACAAAAATAATAAACCTTTGTGTAGTAACTTGCAGCGTTTTTTACTTTATGTTTGTTTTCTCGACCACTTGAATAATAATGAAGGGGGTATCACGTTTGGCCACCGAGGGGTGAAAACACAACACGTTTGGCTACAAAAACGCAACACGTTTGGCCACCAATACGGCGAGCTTGGGGACACGTTTGACCACAAGATGAATGGCACGTTTGGCCACAAAAATACTATTACTACAAAAATACTATTATCAGAGAGCCACTTACCACTGTCGTCATAAGTAGTTTTGAAGCAGTCAGCCTCAGTCGTCACCATCATCGTGATGTTCTCCGGTGTTGTTCTTTGTCGTGGCAAATCTTTCCCCAACTGTGGTTATTTACAACAGGGGATCCTTGTTTTCGATGTAATTTTGAACTGCATACACACTCTTCCTTATCAGCTTCATGTCTGAATGCTCCAAACCCGACGAACTGGCACCTTGAAGTTCTTTTCTTATTAATTTATTTGGTTTAGCACACAGGTCGGCAACAGCTTTTCTTTTCAAAGAACTGTATGGCGGCTCGTTCGATTTCCTGATCGGTATTAGGGACATGATTGAGTTCATTCTTTTGTGAGATCACACGCGAATAATCTCTGTTGGTCGTCAGTAGTACGGACTTTCTGTTACAGCATTTGAATGATACAAGCTCATCTTTCAGATCGCGGTGCCTACTCACTTTGCAGTTGCTCACTATAATCGCCACGTTACCTCTACAGCTACGCAACACTTTCTCCACGCACACATCCATGTCAACCGCCAGCACCTACTGAATATTCTTTGATGTTAGAGTGTGTGGGAACATGAAACGGATCTTTGAACAGAGAAAACAGATGGAGCACTCTTGAACTCTTCACAAACAACTCGTACGGGCTCATGATTTTGATTAGAAGAGTACCTGAGGAGCTTACTTTCAAAAGGGGTCATATCCATTGGGAAATATCCAAGGGAATATATCCTCATCTTCCTTAAAGTTGATGTTCGGTGTTGTTTTTCAAAAAGGAACATATCCAAAATGCCATCTACCGAATTTTTTTCCAACTCTAGTTTTGAACTTACCTTTTTTTTTTTTTTTTTTTTTTTTTTTTTTTTTTTTTTTTTTTTTTTTACGTAGGCAGGTGAGGAAATCTTTAAGATCCTAAGGTGGTAATCGGATCTCGTAAGATACCCAAGAGCACTCCGGGTTATGTGGGATTCAAACCCACTAAAACCTCACCTTCCTTTTCCCACGTTGGAACTCAGCCTGGAACTGTTTAACACATTACTTCAGGCCGATTCTAACTTACCTGTTAGAATGCGTGTGCTGTTTGGTGATAAGATTTGAAGGGGTTGGTATGAATAACCTACAGAGTGCAGGAGCAATACTCTTCGGCACCCCTGTTATCAACAGTGCTCCTGTACTTCCAAATATTCAATGATATCAAGACGTGCTGTGATAACATTTTTCAATCCTGTTTCGCTTATTTCTCTAGTGCTTCTTTCTGTTTTTAGTTCGTGTCTCTTGTTGTTTCTTGCTCGTGTCTCTATATTTACAGGCTTATTATCGCAATTTTTGCGTTGCTAAGGTGTCGTGTTGGTGTTGCCAAGAATGGAGGATATTGTTGGGGAATTAATTGAGCCTAGGCTCTCAAAAGCGGAAGAGGACCTGCGTTGATTTGAGAAGGAGACAGCGTGCCGAAAAATGCAAGGATCCGGACCCAAATTTGATCCAGTTGAAGCGCGTTCGTCGGCCTTGTTCACATGATACAAAGAATTTGAGGTGCAATCGTCTGATTTGGGCTGATGTTGCTCACAACCGTCTGAAGATTTACAAAGAGGTTGGCAAGGAAAAGCAAGATCTTGTTCTGATGGGTTTTATATCAGTTTATGATCCTCAACGAAGACGCGTGGATCAAAATCTCACCCCTCACGGTAAGGAAAAAAAACAAAATAACATTTCGATGAAGTTTTTATGGAAAAACGCTTCCAGTTTGTCGAGCCTTCCTTGTGAACGCCCTTAGCGTCTCGAAGAAACGTATTTACAACATTGCTAAAGCCGTTCATGCAGGGGAGTTGTCCAAAGAAAAGCGTGGTGGGGGTCGGAAATCAGCCAAAAATGAAGCTAAGAGAATGGCAATCAAGGCGCTTATTGAAAGAGTGCCTTGCATTGAGTCCCATTATGGGAGAAACAGGAGCAAACGAGTATACGTTTCTGCAGAGCTCTCATATGCAAGTCAAATTTTCGTTTTTTTTTTTTTTTTTTTTTTTTACAAAATTTTTGTAAACGCAACGTTTTTGTTGCACATGATTTTTGAGATTTTTTAATTGAGAACTGGATGTGTTTTTATCAAAATGGAACATATCCGAAATTTTGATCAAAAGGGGTCATATCCTAATGATAATTAGCTGTAACTCCTTTGGTTTTCGATATTGGCTGCTCATGTTTTGGGATATAATGTCTAGTGCCTCACTAAGCTACACTAGACTAAAAACTAAATTTAAATTCCAATCAATAACTCCTTGGGCTTTTTTTTTCACTTCCTGAAATTTTTTCGGAAGTGGATATGACGCCTTTTGAAAGTAAGTTCCTCACCTATGACCCCGTTTCAACAGCGTAGAATCCCGTGGCCAATCGGGTCGTTTATCGTGTAGCCAATCGTTTCGCCTTTCCAGGCCCCCTTAAGAGGCCTTCGTGGCCAAACGTGTTTCACCGATAATGAAGTTGAGGGTCAGCCTTGGGTTGTTCAATAATTCAACAACTCTACACCGACGTTTCGCTATATTTGTATAGTATCTTCAGGGCTACAGTGCAACAGAGGATAACAAGAGGTACAGTCTGGCATATAGACTACAAAGACAGCAAAACTGATATTACATAGATACATAATGTTAACCTGATTACTAAATTTTTTTTATGCACAATCTGATACATGAATTAATGTGGCGACTTATATTGGAAAATTTGACTAATCATGTCACTGAAACTAGAAAATGTTATAAGTAAAATAATGGATAAGAAAGTAGATAGGTACCTTAGTAGTGGAGGCGGAAAAAAATTTTTAGGTCCTCATTGCACGATATTCAATCCTTGCTGGACACTTTGCACTTGCACACTCTTTTCATACATGCAATAGGTATCCTCTTTAACAATTTTCATTATAATGAAATTTTGTACTTGCCCCATCAGAGTTCCGAGATGCACTGGCAGTGAGGTATAAGCGGAGACCAGTAGACGTGCCGACTTCTTGTGACGGTTGTGGATCAAATAGATTCAACTTGGAGCACGCTCTAAGTTGTAAAACTGGAGGTTTGATCACACGCCGTCACAATGAAGTAAGAGACCTCTTAAGTGAGATGATGACGACCGCATGGGGCAACTGCGTAAAAGAACCAATAATCTCAGAGGCAAATGAACAATCTTCAGGGCTCAAGGAGGATTTGGCTTGCATAGGGGTGTGGGAACCACAGAGGGAGGCGTTATTTGATATACGTGTCACTGACGCTCCCTCTTATGTGTCCCGCCCTGTTGCAGCAGTTTTCATTGCAGCAGAAGAGAAAAAGAGAAAGTATGCAGAGGAATGTGAAGAGCAACACGTCTGCTCGGTTGATGCCACTTTACTCCACAAATGTGCAGTTTTTTGAAGGTGCTGGCTGAGCGATTGAGCGATAGGTGGGGTCGGCCCCAAGGTGTAGTGCGAGGATGGATTCAGGCAAGAATAGCTTTTGCCATCCTGCGCGCATCCAGCATGTGCATACATGGAGCTCGCAGACGCTGGCGAAGTGCAGACGAGCTTATTGGGTTTTATGACGGCGCAGCAACCTATTTTCACTGAGATACCTATTTACTAACATATTTACACACACATCACAAACAGTACCAAGTTATTCACATCAAACGCCTCCTTTCCCCTACAACTTCTGAACCACAATCACCAATTCTACATCAGACCACTATCCCGCACTAAAATGTCGAAATAAATGTTTTGTTTTGTATACCTATTGTGCAATGAGGACCTAAAAAATTTTTTCCTGCTCCACTACTAAGGTACCTACCTACTTTCTTATTCATTATTTTACTTAAAACATTTTCTATTTTCAGCGTCATAATTAGCCAAATGTTCCATTATAAGTAGCCAAATTAATTCACATCAATTCATGTATCAGATTGCGCATAGAAATTTTTAGTAATTAGGTTAACATTATGTACCTATGTTATATCAGTTTTGCTGTATTTATAGTCTATATGCCAGACTGTACCACTAGTTATCCTCTGTTGTACTGTAGCCCTGAAGATGCTATACAAATATTGCGAAACGTCGGCGTAGAAGAGTTATTCAATTATTGACCAACCCTCGCTAAACCTCAATTTTGCTGTTTTTTACAGCATGTCCTTTGAACCCCAGAGAGAAAGATAGGCTATAAAGAAATTTCGCTACTCATCCCTTTCAGCCTTAAAATCATTATTATATTGAAAAACCACGTTTGCTTCTTGCCTCATTCTGAATGCTTCACTTAATCAATGATTCACGTCGACAATTTCATTAAACCAAAGCAATAATCATTTTTTTGAAAATGTATGTCTTTAGTTTGACACATGGACTCGAAAAGCGTTGCGTTATAAAAAAGCGTTACAGTTGATTTCTAATAATTTTTAAGTACAACCAAGCCGTTTTTTTTCCCCTAAAAGAAGCGGATGAACGTACAGCGATCCGGGTGGTTTCATCCGATTCGTTGGGATGATGTCTCTAAATGTGACCCAGAAAAACATTGCTATTACCTCAAAAGTTTTTGAGATCTCGATTTTTCAATTGTTCTGCTCTTAATTACTATCCATTAGGGTTGATCAAAATCGATGGCGCTGTTAATCGCACGGCCGAAGTATGATTTTTGAGCCAAATTTCATAAAGTTTGGTCTATTAGTTTCGGGGAAAAGCTTCATTCGGACTGCGTATGACGGACGGTCGGATTTAGGTTTATTATTTAGCCTACCTATGTAGTCGAGTAAAGGCCGTATCACACTTCCATTTTTTCAGTTTTTTTTTTTTTCGCTTTTAATGCTCGAACGTGAAGAAGGCAAAGTGCTTTTTTTTCCTAGGTCAGCTTTTTCGACCATTGCGCATCCTGGCGGACCATTTTAAAACTCACTTGCGTTACCTCAACGCAAAAAATGCTGAAACGTAATCCTTGGGAAAGTAATAATTCAATAGAAAACCCCTAGGAGCCCTAGCCTGACAGACTTAATAAAACTACACTCCGCCAGAATGCGCTGTTTTTGCACTTATTCCTCTTCAACATTCACAACTGACTTTGGAAAAAAAGCTTCAGTCATGCAGCATGACCGTATGAGCGAATTTTCTTAAGTTATTATATTATGATAAATTGATTGAAAATTTGAGCTTTTTGAGTGCTAAGAAAATGTTATCCATTATTTTTACGGCAAAAAACATTACCTAAATAGTAATCTGATATTCAAAATATTATTTAAACAAAGATATTGGATTTCTAGAATTTTTTACATTTTTATCGATTTTGTAGCACATTTTGATGAAATTTAATTACAATTTTGAGCATAGGTTTGAGCTTTAATTTTTAAATTACCAACTTCATAGTTGATAAACTTTATTTGAGTAATATTCTGCTAAAAAAAATAAAAACACCAATGTTTAGCCTTTTTTTGTCATTTTTTGTGATTTTTTTAGTACATTTTTTGAAATTTGACCAATTTAATGTGCTCAAAAAGTGTTGTCCAACGAACTCATCCTTTCTTTGAAAATGCTTGATTTTTTGGCGAAAGAACGAAGTTTTTATATCTCAATTCTATCGAGAGTTATCGTCAGGAATGACACATATATATATATATATATATATATATATATATATATATATATATATATATATATATATATATGTTATAGTACCAAAACCGCTGATCTATCTTTATTTCTGCTGAATCAGCCCACCGAGGCTATATAAGCTTGATTCCCCCACCGTTCGAGTCAGTCTCGTTGCTCCGCTCGTACGCTACGTATCTCCGTTCCGTTTTCCTTAGTTAAACTTGTGTTCCGTCGGTTCCAAATAAAGAAAGTGCTTTTTAAAAACTCTTTTCTCTCGGCACCCGACGTAACTGGTGCAGTCGCTGTAGGACACACCGATTCTCGGATTTTCTCGGACTATTCGGAAATCTCTGTTTCAACAGTTAAGGTGTGTCGAAGAACCCCGCGCTCAACAGAACCGGAGTGCACACGGATACGGCAGACTTCTACGATCTACGGGATACGGACAACGGACTCCTGAAGAAGATGTTGAGACTGTAAGTAACTTCAATTCTACAATTTTTCAACGATTCAGCTCACATCTCTTCAGTTAGGTTAAACATCGACTGGATACCGTCGTGTTGAGGTAAATACAAAGGAATATTGTATTTCCTCCTCCCCAGCGATCAAAGTAGATTTAAAAGACCGCACCCTGGTCTTAGGTTAAACATCGACTGGATACCGTCGTGTTGAGGTAAATACAAAGGAATATTGTATTTCCTCCTCCCCAGCGATCAACGTAGATTTAAAAGACCGCACCCTGGTCTCTCCAAGTTAAAGGCCGTACCCTGGTCATTTACAAGATTTATTCTTAAGGACCGCACCCTGGTCTCATCAATTTAAAATATTCAAAGACCGTACCCTGGTCAAATAAATAATTTTTAGAGACCGTACCCTGGTCAAATAAATAATTTTTAAAGACCGTACCCTGGTCAAATAAATAATTTTTAAAGACCGTACCCTGGTCAAATAAATAATTTTTAAGGACCGTACCCTGGTTCCAAATATAATTATTATAAACCGTCAGAGTACCTACTGAATACTCGTACTCTAAGAGCTTCATTAATCAACTTTAATCGAAATATCTAAAAAATTCCTAAGGTCAAGGAACCAAAACCCCTAGCCAGCTTTTGGGATTGGAGTAGTTTACGCAGACTCCACAGAAGCATGGACCTAGGCGATATCCCACTTCCACCTGGACCAGCACCTCCAGTTAATGCAGCTGCTCTACTGCAAAGAGCATTAAACCCGATTCCTGAGGAACCTCCAAGAATTCCGTTCCAACCAGATCCGATTCCGGTAGCACCTCTACCTGAACCTCAACAGCCGCCCCAGCAGCCTCCAGAATTCCGTAGGGAATATAATAGGTTAATTCCCGAATTTAACGGAGAACCATTAATACTAGCAAAATTCCTAAAACAATGTGATAAGATTTATTTAAGGTTTTATAATCATGTTGATAGAGATGATTTCCAGAACGATGTGATCCTAGGTGTGATTACGTCTAAACTAGGGTCATCAGTAGCCGAAAAAATATATGTCAACACTATAGATACATACCCAGAACTTAGGAAGGCATTAATTCAAACTTATAGCGATAAGCGTGATACTTACACTTTACTTTCAGAATTAAGCGCAATGAAACAATCCCCGCATGAAGATTGTTTCAATTTTCATGACCGTATATGTCTAATTCTTAATTCACAGGTGGCGTATCTCCAACTGAATATGCGTGAGCATCCTCCGATTTTATCGGAATACATGCGAAATTACGCTCTAAGGGTATTCGTGCACGGTATTTCCGAACCGTTAGGAAGCCTACTTAGAACCAAAAATCCAACCAACTTGGGCATGGCTCTATCCATGCTAACTAATGATTTCAATTTAAAACCCAAAGATAAATCTTCCTCCTTCAGACCCACTCAACAAAGCTCGCCACCAGCACGGGCGACGAACGGTAATCAGCCAGGTGCTGCATCAGCAAACCGGATGATGGCAAGGCCGCATTCCGTGCCGCAGACCCCGACTAATTATCAATTCCAGCCGAGGTCTCCCCAACAATATGCTCCGCGCTTCACGCCAAAGTATAATACAACTCAAAACGTTCAACAGCCTACACAAAATCAGCCCGGTTTGAATAGAAATCCGAATTCAAAATTCAACTAAACCTAATTATCCGCAAAATCAAGCGAAAAATCCAAAT
Organism: Adelphocoris suturalis; assembly: GCA_030762985.1. Lineage (NCBI taxonomy): Eukaryota > Metazoa > Arthropoda > Insecta > Hemiptera > Miridae > Adelphocoris > Adelphocoris suturalis. The sequence goes on from CM061042.1 coordinate 117,521,222, forward strand.
TTTTCCCAAAATCGATCGAGTATGAACAAAAGTGTCGTACCGATGTCCATTTCGACCAAAAACACCAATCTCAACATGATTGAGAATCCTGAGCCACCAGAAAACATTCAAGGACCATTTTTTGATAATCAGAACGCCCAATATTGTGATTCAACTCTCATGAATACGGATGTTCAATATGAACATCAGTACAACGATCCAGAGATGGATCAGATGAGTTATGAATTCGGGAATATGCTCTCGGAAAATTCCAATGGAAACACGGGTTACCAAACCGATCCTTTTTTAGAGGAAATGAGCCTCACGAAATTATCGAACTCTTAAACTTTCCAAATCCTCAAGGTAAACTTCCGTATATAATAATGCCAAAAACAAATCTTAAAATATTAATAGATACAGGTGCAACTAGGAGTTTCATTAATCCCGAAATTGCCTATAAATATTTCCCTTCAAAAATTCAACCAGACTCAGGATTAGTAAGAACGGCGCATGGCATATCACAGTTCAACCGAAGTGCGCTAGTACCTTGTGGAGAATTATTCAATTCATATGGACTGAACCTTCCGTTCATCATGTTTAAATTTCATGACGAATTTAACATGCTTATCGGAACTGACCTCTTGCTATTCCTGGAAGCCGATGTAAAATGCAGAAAAAGAATACTTAAAACCCCCAACATAACCCTGGAATTGTTTTTCACAAACACTAACGCGAGAAATTCAGATAATATTCCGGAAGTAGGATCCTATCAAATTGACGCAAGGACCATTCAACAAGTAAAAATAAAATTGAAAAACATAGAAAATGGCGAAGCCATCATTCCTAGAACAAAGGTAGGAGACATAGAAATTCCCCAATGCCTAGCTCTAGTGAATAACTCTTATGCCCATGTTCATGTTATGAATCCGACCGAAAAACCTCTAGATTTTAGGCAAAACGAACCCATCATAGGCGAACCTGTCCTTGACAACCTTTTTCTTGAAAGCGAATCCACTGATCAACCTTCGGCTCCTAATCATTCAAAAATTAGAACTAAACCTAGGCTAGACCTAACTAAACTACGTCTAGACCATATGAATGAGGAGGAGAAACAAGAAATTCTAAAACTACTAAAAGAATATTCTGACCTGTTCCATTCTGACGATCAACCTTTAACTTTCACTAATCACGTAAAGCACCACATACGAACTTCTGACGAGATACCGATTTACACCAAACCTTACAGATACCCGAACGTGTATAAAGACGAAGTTAAAAGACAGATTAACGACATGTTAAAACAAAAAATAATAAGACCTTCAAATTCCCCTTACAATGCTCCATTATGGGTAGTACCAAAAAAGATGGATGCATCTGGACGAGCTAAATATAGACTTGTCATTGATTATAGAAAACTAAACGAACGGACGATATCAGACAAATTCCCTCTACCAAACATCACGGACTTATTAGACAAACTTGGACGATGCCAATACTTTAGTACTCTTGACTTGGCCTCTGGATTCCATCAAATGGAATTAGATGAATCGTCAATCCCGAAAACTGCTTTCTCAACGGACACAGGACATTACGAATTTCTTAGACTCCCATTCGGTTTAAAGAACGCCCCTCCATCCTTCTCTCGCCTGATGAGCGATATTCTGAGAGGACTTCAAAATGAAATATGTTTGATTTATGTCGACGACATTTTGATTTACAGTACCAGTTTACAAGAACACGTCGAACGCCTTAGGGAAGTCTTCAAAAGGCTACGAAAATCAAACTTGAAAATTCAGCTAGATAAAACGGAATTTTTGCGTAAAGTAACGGGATTTTTAGAACACGTTGTATCCGCTGAAGGAGTTAAACCAAACCCGGATAAGGTAGAGGCAATTGCAAAATTTCCTGTTCCTAAGACGAGAAAAGAAATAAAACAGTTTCTCGGGCTTTTAGGCTATTATAGAAAATTCATACCCAACTTTGCTAAAATCACTAAACCTTTCACAGCCTGCTTAGAGAAAAATTCCAAAATCAACTATGATAGTCACGAATATTTGGAATGCTTTGACCACTGTAAAAACCTATTGATGAACTCACCAATTTTACAATATCCCCAATTTGACAAGGAATTTAACGTAACTACAGACGCAAGTGACGTAGCCGTGGGAGCCGTTTTGAGCCAATATAACGATCAAAAAGCGGATTTACCGATTCATTTTGCGAGTCGAACACTATGTGATTCTGAGAGAAAACTGTCAACAATAGAAAAAGAACTTTTAGCCATCGTTTATGCCCTAAAAACATTCCGCCCATATTTATATGGACGTAAATTCACATTGTTCACCGATCACCGTCCCCTTCAATGGCTTTTCAGTTTAAAGGATTGTTCATCCAAACTATTTAGATGGCGATTAAAATTAAGCGACTATGACTTCACTATTAAATATAAATCTGGATCTGCCAATCACGTAGCCGATGCACTATCTAGAATAGAACTGAACAACAGCGATAGTCCCCAACCTAGTACGTCAAATATAGATAACATTCTAAGCGACGAGGAGGCTATGCGCGAAATAATTACAGATTTCGACAATGACCCGAATGTTCGCGAAGTCGTAGACGAAATAATGGAAACCTATAGACGATCTAGGGAAGGTATCGAAAACGCTACCAATAGAGACAATCAATCCCTCGCCGTCAACCTAGAATCGGCAGCGCCCGAACTAGATTCCGTTGATACAATACACTCCAACGCCGAAGGCAATACAGTCCTGACCATTCCAATTAAAGAAGGTATAGTCAATCATGGACTTAACCAAATATTAATAAAACTCGTTTCGAATAATCCCAAAACTCCAAAAATTACAAAACCATTCGGAACTAAAACTCGGATAAATGTGGAATTTTCAAAAACCAATTTCAAAAATAATGTAATCGATTTTGTGAAGGAATACATAATGATGATAAGGGAGAAATCTATCAAGAATTCGCATCCGTGATGATGAGCGTCTTTAGAGAGTCAACTTTAAAAATGACTAAGTACACTGATCTCGTACAGGATGTCCCTAACGAAGACGAAGTGGAAAACATAATATCTGATTATCATATCGGGAAAATGAATCATAGAGGCATAACGGAAACATATGCAAAAATCAAACGCACATATTTCTGGCCGAACCAAAAAGGTACCATACAAAATTTTATCAACCGTTGCGAGACTTGTCTGGCTACAAAATACGACCGCGTGCCCATTAAACCAAAATTTAATGTAACTCCAACACCCACGCGACCTTTCGAGATAGTACACATAGATAAGTTTACCTTAGATGGTGGCAAATTCCTTACCATCCTTGATGCTTTCTCAAAGTATGCTCAAGCATATCACTTAACCAGCAATTCAAGTCTTGACGTTGTAAAAAATCTGTTGACTTACTTTACCCATCACGGTATCCCGAAAATGATAATATCCGATAATGGGGCAGAATTCGATTCGTCTCTAGTAAAAGAACTCTTGAACCTTCACAAAGTAGAAATTCATTTCATTTGTAGCCAAAATCCCAATAGTAACGGAGCAATAGAAAGGTTCCACTCAACCTTAATTGAACATATCCGACTCTTCAATAACCGATCCGAATTCTCCTGTGACTCCATGGTCACAAAAGTAAAATACGCCTTAATAGCGTATAACAATTCGATTCATTCGGTAACTGCTCTTACTCCTTTTGAAGTCGTTTATGGTCATATAGAACCAGGTAGCCCCCTCGAAGCAGATTTAGAACGAATAATGCTAAACGATTACACCTCGAAACACAAGGACCGAATAGCCAGGTTGTATTCCGAAATTCATAATCGCAGTTCCCGAACAAAAGAAAAAGCCATCAATAAAGCTAACGAAAATAGAGAGATTATTCCAGATATTCCCGAAACCATATTTGTAAAAAACAAACAATTTATGAGCAAAACAAAAAATAAATACAGTAAGGAAACTTTGGACAAATTGGATGTAGATAAGAAAACGGCAGACATCGTTCCTCGTCATCACAACACCCGAAAGAAAATTCATATTTCCAACATCAAACGACCCAGGAAGTTAGGTACTAAACAAACTCCAGAAACCTCAGAAACCTCAGATGACTCAGACATAGATTCAGATCCAGAATCCCCCCCCTCACGGACCTTGGAAATCAAAACAGCATTTTGGTCCTAGGAAATAAACTATAGAATGTAATTCCGTCTTACGTCATTACAGGTTATTGCTTACAACTGCAGCCCTCTGTGCAGAGGTCAAGAACCTCAATAGAAGTGGAGGAATAATCCCAATCGACCTGGGACCTGCCAAATTAGAGGAGACAGAACATGTACTAACCCACTATTACGAACTAACTGGAATCTATACAGAAGTCGACAATTTAAATTCCAACTATTCCTCTCTCGTACGACTAACCCAAAATTCTCGCAAACTCCATGACAAACTCGACGAATATTGTTCATTCTTCAAACATGTACAAATGCTCGTTGAACAAAAAATTTCAAACATAAGACTTCACGGAGAAACCAGACAGAAACGAGGACTGATCAATGGTTTAGGAACTGTTATTAAAGCAATCACTGGAAATTTAGATAATGATGAAAAAGGAAAATTCGACAACATTATTAACGATATCGATAAGCGCAATAAGAACCTTCAAACGAAGTTCTCTCAACAGTATTCCGTGGTTAATCAACTTATCACCAATTACAACAAAACCCTCCAAACCATTCAATTTAATAGCGACCAAATAAAACATAAATTTGAGGAAATAAATACTATCGTAAACTCATTTGATGGTCAAACACTTATCTACAAAGATATAATGTATCATCTTCAAACATCCATGAATCTCATCCTCAATCTGCTTTCAGAAATCGAAACATCAATCACCTTTTGTAAACAAGGCATTTTACACCCTAGTATCATAAGTACTCACGTTCTGGAAATCGAATTACAAAAGTTGTCACTAAATCTAACTGATCTGCTGACCTATGAGTCCTTAATTCGAGTACAATGTAACATTCGTAGCAACAGAATTGTGTATTTCCTCACACTACCAGTTTACAAAAATATTGATTATCATTTGTACTATTTATACTCCACACCTTGGCATGTCAACGAAGAGTACACTACAGTAATACCTAAATTTAAATATCTATTGAAGAATGGTAATGAGATCCTTCCACTATCCGATCGTTGTATTTTTAATGAGCAATTTTATTGCAATGTGGAATTGTTATCACAAGCAAATGCTTTTTGTGAACGTAACATCCTGTCGAATGGCTCCACGAGTACTTGTCAATTTACGAAAATATCAATTGCAACAAATTACATATCTATCGTCCCCGAAACCAACCAATTATTGGTAGTTTTTCCTCAAGAGGACCAACTACAGATTAAAAGTTCAGATAAATCGGAAACACTCACCCTACAAGGTATCCATCTCGTCAACCCCAACTCTGACTCAGTTTATTATCACGACAAATTAATGTCATCAAAACTTACCAGTACGGGGAGTCCCACTTTGTTAAGCATATCTACCCCGAAATTTGATTCCCTTAACTTCACTCACATGTCTATGCGTTTTGACGACATCAACCTCAAAAACTTAGACGACTTTCATTTAAACTTAAACCCTTTTGACAACGACCAAGATGGTCTTAATTGGTACCCCTCCATATTGCCTAGCATATGGACTATAATACTCTACGTATTAATATTGTCACTGTTCGGGTACACAATCATAAATTATAGACAGAAATGTGGGAGAGCCAAAATAGCAAATCAACCTGCATAAATCCCCTTGACCTAATATTATAATTTATGTAAATTTTTTGTAATCTCATTTTTTTGTAATCTCTTTCTATGTAATTTTTTTTGTGTTTTTAAAATATGTTTTATGTGTTTTATGATGTTTAATGATTGTATGATTGATGACTATGATGTTTTATGATTCTTTATTTTATGATTTTTATAATGTTTTATGATGTTTCTTGTAAATGTTTTTATGATGTTTTTATAATGTGTTTTTATAATGTGTGTTTATAATTGTAACTCAAACTCATCGATTGAAAAAAAAAAAAAAAAAAATTTAAATTTTTTTGTAAAATTTTTAAAATTTTTTTTTGTAAAATAATTGTAACTCAAACTCATCGATTGTAAAATTTTTTTTTTAACAAAACAAGGAACACGGAGCGAGTTAACTTGAATCCCTATAAACTTGAAACCAATAAACTTGAATCCCTAACACTTCAATTTAAAACTTATGAACTTAAAATTCACTTCAACTCAACTTTAAAATTTCATTAAACTCATCATTTCCAATTTGAGAAAACTTCGCGAAAAATTTTCTCTGCAGTTTTCCACTTGGGGAGGGAGGTGTTATAGTACCAAAACCGCTGATCTATCTTTATTTCTGCTGAATCAGCCCACCGAGGCTATATAAGCTTGATTCCCCCACCGTTCGAGTCAGTCTCGTTGCTCCGCTCGTACGCTACGTATCTCCGTTCCGTTTTCCTTAGTTAAACTTGTGTTCCGTCGGTTCCAAATAAAGAAAGTGCTTTTTAAAAACTCTTTTCTCTCGGCACCCGACGTAACTTATATATATATATATATATATATATATATTATATATATATATATATATATATATATATATATATATATATATATATATATATATATATAAAAAGCATTAAAATCCAGGAATAATTTCAGAATGCCTCAAAACAGATTTCGATGAAGAAAATTTTTGAAAATTTTTATTTTAAAATTTTTGGAGCCATTGCAATAGCTTTATTTTCTAAGAAAATTCGCTAATATTTTCTAAGAAAATTCGCTAATATTTTCTAAGAAAATTCGCTAATATTTTCTAAGAAAATTCGCTAAAAACACTTTGCCTTTTTCACTTTCGAGCATTAAAAATTCGAGAAAAAAGCTGAAAAAATGCAAGTGTGATACGACCTTAATATAAAGTTGTTCAGTGTAGTCTGAAATGTGGAGACCAATTTTTTTTTATCCTGAAGGTGAAAACATGGCGTCAGCTACCTATAGGTGGACTGGGAATCAAAATCAACAACGTAGGGGCAAATCATAACTGGTGGAACACAGCAAAAATTGCCTACCAATGGAATTTTCACTTCACCTATCGGGGTTATTATAACTTTTGTTACCCGTCGGTGGACTTCTGAAGCTTAGGTGGATATTTTATATTATATAATTTTCAGTTGGTAGGAAACTCGTGTTAAGCACTAGGAATGTGTAGGTGTGTTACTTAATTTAATTAATTTCTCTTCGGTATGCGCCTGACCTGTGCAGATATATTTATATAGGTACCTAATGTATAATAGACTTCGTTTAATAATTATAGACAGGTCTTCTAAAAGGACTATCAATACAGAAATAATAAACCTTCGTGTAATAATGTGTATCGTTTTTGATTCATTATTTTTATTCGATTTCAGGGTTCTACGAATCTTGAAATGCAAACCAACCAATTTTGAAGGGGCGTTAAATTTCTTTTTTTCTTTGTTCGATTACAATGGTTCATTAGTGGAAACAATAAACCAAAATTCCTTAAAACCTACGACGATCGACCAGCTGATATAATTTCAATGGGATTCTCATTTCTTATTCTCCGGTTGGTGTCGACGTCTATCTAGCAATATTTAGATAAATATTCCCTAGACTTCGTTTACTATCAATAGGCCAATGACGTGCTAGAAGTGCTATGAAATTCAGAAACAGTAAACCTCAATGTAATAACTTGCCGCGTTTTGCTTGTTATTGATACATATAAATTTTCGAAGAAGGGAATGAGACCAACCAGATGTGCATTCGGCTGGCCTAAGTTTGGCAGGAAAAACTAAAAATCAATAAATCATAACTAGTGGAACATTGCCAAAGTCGCCTTGTAATTTGATTGTATGAATATAACAAATAAAATAAAAAACAATTTAAGGGCCGAAAGGCCTTTTATGTAAAATTGTGATATAGGAATGTAGACCATAGTTGGGCACAAATATACTGCTCCCAGGAAATTCAGGTTAAAGGCTTCAGGTGTACAGTAAGCACCACCCTCTTCTTAGTAGTTAGGTACCTTGCTTTAAGTTGGAGGGATCAGTAAATTGAACAATTTAGTCTGCCCTCCACATTATCTTAGATTGAAAAAGATACACCGAAGCTCAATGCGAAAGCAAGTACAGATCGTTCGCTCAACTAGGAATTATTGCTTTTAAAGATAATTGGCATCCGACCTACCAAACGTTGGTTTAAATCAAAAATACGCTTCTTGATGCATCAATCGTCTATTGATTGAAACATCTTCATGTTGAGATTTAGATTTCTTGATATAGGGATATTGGTACTCTCAATAAGACCGGAAAGACGATGAGAACGACACAGCTATCCTCTCTACATAGAAACTGCAACACGAATGCTTCAGACATCTGCTGATAGAGACTCTAAATGAACCAAGCTGTGGAGAATAAAACTAAAAGAATGAACTAAAATGAACTTCACTTACCGAAAAATCACACCCTTGAATGTTGGGATTAACTCAAATGTTATACAGCAAGGAGATGCTGTAAAATACTTGGGTATGACTCTCGACTTAAAACTCAGCAAAAATATTCACATCGAGAAAAAGAAAGAGGAGCTGAAAATCAAGCTGTATTGGTTGTTGGGAAGAAATTCCCAGCTCTCACTTCACAACAAACTACTATAGATATGCAGGTTCTTCGCCCTATCTGGATCTTCGGGATACAGCTCTGGGGATGTGCCAAGAAATCCAATATAAAAAAACCCAAACTTCTCAGAATAAAATAGTAAGAAGTAAGTATTGTTGGTGCCCCGTGGTACATGCAAAACGATGATACCTACTCATTGAGATTAAGGGATGGATCCCGTCAATCAAACCATCGAATCAAACCTCTGGACCTTTGATGTGCTATACCAGTAGTGCAATGACACCAAGTGCTAATATTTTTCTGCTACAGCATAAAGGTTAGGTTTATGCAGATGCGTAATGATGTATTACTATATGAAGTATTGCTAGATTAAATGTATCATTTTCAGTCACAATACACGAAAAAAACCCTGAATTACCTGAATAAGTGAATTACGGATTGCTGATCAACGGAGCTTAGCTACAGGAAGAATCAACTTCCTACATACTCTCATTTCCTTCCTCTAAGTTAACTATAGCAATCTTGTTGCCAAGTTCAGAAATAAGGTGCATGAACACCATCCCCACCCCACACTGTCAGATTTATTAACAAATGTGCAAGAATGAAATCTTCAGAACCTTTCAAATTATTGTACAAAGATATATTATTTTTCTCTGTAGATAATCATATCTTACAGTTTTCTTCTCCCGATGTTCAACCTATTTTTCCGTCTAGAATTTATTTGGGGTTCTCAGTCATGCTGACGATTTTCACATATTTCAACTCAAACCCAAATGAGAAGCGAACGCTGGTCGTACAACCATTTAGCCTCGTCGATTTAATTTAACCCACAAATACCTACAAGATACTAATATTTATTGAACGTTAGCATGACAATGATTTGTGTAATGTTTATACATATATTTCACAACTTATTGGATGGTGTTTTTGTTGTTTGGATGGTTTGGTCCTCAGCATATCCTGAGAAAATGTTTTCGATACGAAAGTTTGTTACTAAAAATAATAAGCCAAAACGTACTATTTGCAGACGAGTTTATTTGACTAACTATGTGCGAGTTCTTCGATACGGAGCACTAAACTTGGATGCCCTCGAAACCATGCAGCATACCACGAATCCACTCCTGGGAACACTTTAATCCTAGCGACCAGGTTCACTAACGACCTCTTCAATTCTGAGCCAAGCCCCATCTTCACGGCGAAACCATCAGCAGCAAATTCACAAAAGTAGCCCATAACCCCTCTGAAGCCCATGATGAAACCACCAAGGATGGGAAAGAAATATTTGCTGATAAGGAGAACGCCAATGATTGGATGAGGTTGGTCGTTGTTATCGAAACTGAACATACTGAAAACGTCTTCATTGCCGTAAGACCACATTGAAGTCAAGATGAAACAACAATTGGCCAAGACGTTCATTGTAAAAGAGAACGCTGAATGGCTGTAGTACCAGTGGCCAAGTTCGTGAGCTACTACGGCTCCTATATCGGTGGGACCAACGATTTTTAAGAGCGATTCTGAAACAACTATCATACTTGATCCAAGCAATCCAGCATGGTAAGCGTTGGGATCTAGGTCAGGACGCCCTTCCGTATTTGGCTCGTAATATACCGCGTGGCTCGGGTAGTAACCAGCTTTCTTAGCGACGTTGTCAATGGTCAATTTGGCAGGACCGTCTGGCAATGAGGACATCATGAAGGGTGCAAGTACCTGAATGAATACCATGTGACCGACTATAATCACGGCTTCGTATAAGAAACCAAGGTATATAAAGAAATCCTTCCCGTACTTGTTGGTTGCTTTAATCAAAATAGCAGTTCTCAGAGCTGTTGTGAGAGCTGATCCTGCGAGCCACACAACCCCAGCAATGACCAATCCCAGAGCACTAACTTTTATGCCATGGTGGAAAATTGCCAGGAGGACGATGATCGGAACTACTATCAGTTTCGATGAAAAGTCTTCCAAAGTGCTGTAAATAATAGCACGGTAGTCCATGTTGTTAGTATACATCGAAGTGTGGGCCCAGATCAAGGGTGCATACCCATCTGACATGGAGAAGGTGTGTGAGTACAGCCTTCCTCCAAGACTGAATATGCTCAAAACAATGAAGAAAGCTGCTTGCCTCCTTGATGTTGCGTATTCAGTTGGGGACACCACATTCGCCAACACTTTAGGTACTTCAACGTTCTTCAAAATGAACTCCAACTGCCTGAAGTGAAGGTAAATGTTCCAGACATCTATTGTACACAGCAAAATGAGTTTGGGATTTTTCGTGGGCCATAGTTTTGACAAGAATCTTGGCTCAGCGGGATCCAATCCTCCGCCATGCGGACGAACTGCGTTTTGTGTTGTAGGAGGTGACGATGTCATAATAAATGTCGCTGTCCGGAGTGAAAGTGTATGTATATTTACGTGTTGATATAAGTGCGTGTCTGATGGGTGGGAAATGTAAAGTAAATTGTTGTGTGTGTACTATTGTAAACATATTGGTATTGTGTTTACATCACGCTCTTTTTTATTTCTATGGAGTCATTGCATTTTGATTTCTCCACAACTTATACAGTTACCAACTCACTCACTGAAGAGAAAACGTTTCAGTAACTATTTTTGGTTTTAATTTCAGTAGGTAACTATTATCCTATATCTATAAAAATAAAATTATGTTTGCTTGTTTGTCCTTTATGCGTGACCACAATAAATTATGAACCGATTTTGATGATGTTTTTTACAGCATGCCCTTTGAGCACCAGAAAGAAAGATATAAAAGGCTAAATAGAAATTTCGCAATTCATCCCTTTCAGCCTTAAAATCGCCATTATATTGAAAAACCGCTTTTGCTGTTTGTCTCATTTTAAATGCTTCATTTCGACAATACTTGATTCACTTCGACAATTTCATTCGAAATCATCATGATGGGTTTTAGACGTAAAGGACTTTCAATATCAAATTCAACGGTACATAAACGATTTTGGTGAGTTGAGCAGAGCATTTGCTATTTGTAAAGAGAGGTCATCATAAATGTATATTAATAACGCCTTATTAACAGTAGAAATCTTGGTCGGGAAGAATTTTAACGTAGCTAAGTTTATATTGAGGTTGAAGAGACCGGAACGCTTTTACCAGTACTTATCAATTGCTTCAAAAAAATTAAAAATAATAACAAAAATAAAAAATAATAATGATAATAAAAATAAAAACCAGTCATGCAGCATGATCGTATGAGCGAATTTTCTTATCTATCGTGTTATAAGGTATGTTGTATTGTAATTTGAGCAATTTCAGTAGAGAGAAATTGTTAAAAACCAATTTTATGGCAAAACACCAAGTACTAAATAAGATTCGGTGATTAAAAAAAATTTTGGAATTTTTAGGTTTTTTTTTTTGCAGTTTTTATAGATTTTTCAGCGAAAATTAATGAAATTTAATACGTTTCAGCATAATTTTGTGCAAAAATTTTTTAATGTTCTAGTTAATCGTTGATAATTTTGTTTTGACTAAAACTCTGCTATAAATGATAAATTATCAATTTTTGGCCGTTTTTAGCCATTTTTAGTGATTTTTTTAAGTACATCAATTTGTTGTACCTTTTACCAATTTAATGTGCTCAAAAATTATTGGCCAACGAACTCATCCTTTCGTTTGGAAAGCAAAGCTTGATTTTTTGGCGCAAGAACGGGGTTTTTATCTCAATCCTAAGGAGAGTTATCGTCTGGAATGATACATATTTATGTATATATGGATCATTTCACGCGAACGGAAAAACTTTTTTTTTTCGATATTTTTTAAAAGTCCTGATTTTCTAGTATGCTGTACCCATTGGTAATACAAGCTAGGAGCCAAATTTTCAGACCCCTTCTTCGCCCAGCCTTTTCTCTACAACTGTCCGAAGTTTGGGGGTGTGCACCAAACACTAACTTTTGTTTTAATTGCTCAACCGTTATTGTGCCCAAAAAAATAAGTAAGGTGGCCAATTCTTATGGTAAATCGTATGTTCTTTCTGGTAGTCATGTCTAAATTTACAAAAAACTTGAGTTTCATCATGAAAACTCAAAATTCTTTTTCACATTTCATCATTCGCATTTTTTGAAAAAAAAAATTTTTTTGATCTTAAATCATACCTACTAGTATGTAGAATACGAGGTTAAGAGGAAGTAATGGGCCGACAAACGGTTTGTCGCCAGTGGTACTTAATGTACGGCCTGTACTACCAAAATAAAAGAAAAATTAAATTTTCATGATAAAATTTGCACCTATCTGCCGTCAAATGTGAAGTTAGTTTACATATAACGCACAATAACGGTTGAGCAATTAAAACAAAAGTTAGTGTTTGGCGCACACCCCTAAACTTCGGACAGTTGTAGAGAAAAGGCTGGGCGAAGAAGGGGTCTGAAAATTTGGCTCATAGCTTGTATTACCAATGGGTACAGCATACTAGAAAATCAGGACTTTTAAAAAATATCGAAAAAAAAAAGTTTGGCCGTACACAACGTACACAACACGAACGAACACAACGAACACGACACGATACGTACACAACATATGAAAAAGCGCAAACTTCAGAATGCCTCAAAACGGATTTCAATGAAGAAAATTTTTCAAAAATTTTGATTTTAACATTTTCCGACCTATTGCAATAGCTTCATTTTCTACGAAAATTTGCTAAACGAGAGTTAAATATTCTTAACTGTTCACCCACGGGAGTTGAAATTTGATTGAGTGACCTTCTGGGACATCAAGAGACGAATCAAATGATGAGCTCTTTCCTGATCAGTTGTGTGAGCAAAATTCTCTCCTTTTCACCCTAGGAATGTGAAATTTGACAGGAAGACTTTCTAGGACATTAAGAGTCGAATGCAATGACGAGTTCCAACCAGATCAGTTGACTCAGCAAAATTCTCTCCTATTAATCCTAAGAATTTGAAATTTTGACAGGGAGCCTCTCTAGGACATTAAGAGACGGATGCAATGAAGGGTTACAACGAGATCAGCTGACTTAGCTAAATTGTCTCCTGTTCACCCTAAGAATGTGAAATTTGACAGGAAGCCTTTCTAGGACATTAAGAGTCGACATGAGGGACCACAATCATGAACCGATTTTGGTGCTGTTTCTAACAGAATGCTCTTTGAAGACAAGAAAGAAAGATAGGCTATTTAGAAATTTCTCAACTCGCTTTCAGCCTTACAATCACCATTTTATTGAAAAACCGCGTTTACTTCTTACCTCATTTTAAATGCTTCATTTCAACAATGATTGATTCACTTCGACAATCAGTAGGTAGGTAGAGTGGAAGATGGAAGTGGACCCGATCAGCATCAGCTCGATAGGATAACTAATAAGCGGGAGATGAAGCGAGATAAGAAATTAAAACAGTCCATACGCTCCCAGCGGACTCTGTCCTAACTAATGTGTAGTCTGTCGCCAAGCCGTTATTTGAGAATATTAATTTTTGTTTAGTGACACATGAGTTTCAGTTTAACTGAGAACATAAGTTTTCTAAAATCGTATGAACTAGTGTTTTTTATATTCAGAGTTTGTATCGATTGAGTGAACATCACATTATACGCCTACAAATTTGGAGAACAGGATTAAAATTACATACAAGCCTAATGAATTAGTATCGTATATTTCATCAACGTAAAATACGAGTTGTGTTTTATTAAAACATTTAGACACGTAAATTTAGTATTTTTACAAAATAAAATTTAGACATTCACAAAACACAATAATATACACGCTCACAAGTACACGATAACCGTTTGTCATTCTCACATTGTTATCCGTCTGGATGGAAAAACAAAACAATTTTCCTGGAAGTAATGAAGGAATAACAGATCTTGAATGGTAAAGACGATTACTTTTATCATAAAGCGACGGGAGAATACAATTTTTTGGAGGCGAGAAGTATGAAAATAATACAATATACCTATGTCAATGCTAAATAACGGCGATCTACATTATGATTTATCATTAATAAAAGGTCTTGTATCACACCTTAGGCACTTTCACAAACAGTACGGGTATGATTCATAAATTATTTTATTAGAAATCGAGACTGAGCTTGTTTCAAAATACCTATTCATCAAATCAAAGTGTTGGTAGAAGCTACTAAAATACCCAAATTCACTGCACGACCAGTACCAACTTTCAGAAACCAGACCTCCAGTGTGCCGTCCAGGCAAAGAACCTTCCACAATCATCAGCCCCCCCCCCCCCCCCCTCCCTCACCGAATTGACTGATCAATCCGAATTCCAACTAACACAGGTAGAAGAGAGAGAGAAAGGGCCCAGCAAGAGCAAGCACTCTTGGAATAGGAAAAGCTGAAGAAGCAAGAAATGGAAAAATATGCTGCTGAACAAGCTCAAAGAGTTCAGCTTAGAAGAATCTTGCTTTTCCCATTTATTTTACTATTTTTTATCCATTTTACCTTTACCTGTCTAGTATGCTATCTGTTTGTATTCATTAATGATTGAGATGATTGCTTTTTCAAGAATTTAAAATGTTTTGATTGTTAATAAATTAATATATTACAGAAATAGATGTTCTAGGTGAAACAAAAGCTTATAATGGTTTGTCTTTTATATTAAAAAAAAATGTAGGTACGTTTTCACGCTGTCGTGTAGCAAAGCCCAAATGCATTAGGCACGTATAGTATTGTAAAACCATGAACGCACTTACAACCTTACATAGGTTTACACAGTATGCTGAATACCTACAATTCTAGAAATATGTATGTTTCATGAGTGAAAAAAAAAATACATTATGCTATGGTTGCATGTTAGATAAAAGAATCACATCGTCACTCACGATCTTGATGTGAAGGCAAAATGAACTTACGCAATATAGGACTTCTCAAGAGAATAAATTATAACAATGTAAGTCAACTATAGGGTATAGGTTTTACTGATTTCACTCATTTATGAACAGAATAAGTGGATTTCAATCTGACAAATTGAAATTTTTTCACTAAGCACCTAGTGTAATTCATAAAGTACGATGAGGTTTTATAAATTTATTTCTTTACTCAAATAAAAAATTAATAGGTAAATTGGGATAGGCCTTTTTAGGCCTTTTACAATTGGTGTTCGATATAAATATATAATTAGCTGCAAGCATGGATAAACTTGAGGCAATTTACCGTATCCTATAACTATATATATTTAGAATACATAGTTACATAATTAGAGTATATAGATAACTTGTATCTTGTAACTTTGTTCGTTGATAAAATGTGTACTTCGCGTTTTCCCCGAAAATACAGATGTATAATACAGGGTTGTGCTGTATAAAATTATAATCTGCTTCATATGCAACCAACAAGAATCAGTCCCAGTGAAAGAGCCATCCAGATCACTAAGCGATTTTCAACCCCTTCCATCAAATTTCAGTTTATGACCGAGATTTCGAAGCCCAGATATTGTTCAATAATGAAGCCTCATTTATCTACACTATTCCTGAGCAAATCAATAATCATCTGTCCGCGCTACATAGAGAGAGGGGAGTGTGACAGTTCCATAAAAGATACAACTAATAGCGTAATGTGCTATATTTGGAGAACATGGTTTTTCCGGTTCTCGCCAACCACAGCATTCCAAGAACTCGAGCAAGACGCGTTCAACCCGGCGCAAGAGCAAGATTCTCTTGGATCTGACGGTAACTGTCACACATCTCACGTATATACGCCCTTATCAAAATGGACTCTTCCAATAGAATACCTTCACCTTCATTCTCTTCTCCAAACAATGTCCACGTAACAACTTATTTCGAACCTTCCCCTTACATAGTCTTAGTTTAGATTCATGAATATAGCAAAACTTGATAATGTCACATTCGTTTTGTTTAACAATCCAAAGTAACGTCAATTGTTCATAACAACCAGTTCAGACGAGAAAACCTACAACCCCAAAACAGAGATAACCAACTCACTGAACAATGAAAAACGCAATCCTTTGTAAAACAAATTTTTGAGGTGTACCTACATAATCTAGCTTTTTGTTCGTTCAGTAAGCGTTCTGGTAATGTGAGATGCTCAGTCTCGTTTTCTTAGTCCATAAAAGCGACGTCCAGCACCTTACAAAATTCTACTGCAAATACATAAGTAGTCTTTTGTTTAAACAACAGTTAACAAAAAACGCATAATACAGACAGAGAAAATGTACATATTCGATAACTAAATTAACCATCAAAAGAGCTAGAGCGAAATAATATAACAGCTTCTACTGAGCACCAATGGTGTGACGTTTGATTTCTTATTTGGCAAATGAGAGGCTCAAAATGCATTTTTGGAACCCAATTAAGTCGTTAAGCTCAGTGGCAGTATTTTTTTCCGACGTACAAAAATAATGAATTTGTTTAAATTCTTCAGTAACAAAATGCTAAGCGGTATAGCTAATCATATCTGCTGTGCTAAAATACGTTTCTGTACATCTTGTAAAAATGGGAGGGAACGAAAAGTTAATAATATAGTAGAATAACGACATAATACTTAAGAACAGCAGAGCTGTTCCTCAATGTACGAGAAACTGTTATGAAATAACCGTGATTTGGGAACAGTTACGGGTGGTTGAAGAACGCTTAGGAATACAGGGTGTTTTCCATCCACTCTTCCAACGTGAAAACTGCTTTGTTCGTTTCGTTGGGGTCCTTGTCCCTGAACAGCTCTGCGGACAGAAAAACATTTTCGTGAAATAATAATCATAAATAATTTATAATTTTCGAACAGGCATAGGTATCCTGTACCTATTTAAATCGATGAGTCGATTCTATCATTACGTCAATAAATATATTTCCACATTTATAACATACCTACTCAATGCCTGCTCTTAAGATTGGGCAAATAAATGAGGTACTTGCGTGTAATATTTGTTTACGAAGAATTCCTCACTGTTGAATTCAAAACGTTGTCTTCCTTGGTACAAAATCTAGACATTTCCTTAGAGTATAAGCAAATTTTCGTAAATTATTGTATTCTATTCACGTTGGATTGTTTTGGAATTTGAGCAATTTGATTGCGAATAAATAAAACCTATGAATTTCATAGAAAAATAAAACTTGTTCTAAATAATAGTCTGCTGTTCAAGGAGATTTTGGAGGTTGGGCATTTTTGCAATTTTTATAGACTTTTTTGCACATAGTTATGAAATTTAAGTAATTACGTTTCATTGAATATCTTAGTGAAAAGTTTTTGTATAACCTAGTTCATAGTTGAAAAAACTTTTTTTATAAACCCATAAAATATTTTTGAGTAACACGATGCAACAAAAAAATATTAGCCACTCGATGACAGAAAGGCCCTTTTTCGTATAAATTTTGTATAAATTTGAACTGCCCAAATAAAGAAACGTTGCAAAGGATGAAAAACTGTCTGCTCTGGAAGAAGATATGGAGACCGAAGAAACAAAAATAGAAGAGATTCATGTAGCACGTCAGTACAAGATCTGACAGACTGCCAGTAGCCAGGGTGCAAGGTAGATGTTAACCTCTGTAACTTCGTTAATGTAATATCCTCCTCAACCATAACTTAATTTTTCAGCACATTTTTTTTTTTTTTTTTTTTTTTTTTTTTTTTTTTTTTTTTTTTTTTTTTGGACATGGATATGTCTTTTGGCTGGGGGTCAAGGAATTTTTCATTTTTCGTGACACTTTTTTTTCCCGACCGACACTTTTTTTCCCGACCGGCACATTTTCTATTGATTTTCACGTACAACCAAGGCGTTACTAGGGAAGAGTAACTCCCATAGTTTTCATAGTAGGAAAATCGTTCGCCACTTTTTGGAAAGCTCTCATTTTACCATGACATTTCATGACCTCTAAACCATTGTAGTGCCAAGGAATGCTGATTTATTACTCTAAGTTGAAAACTAATATTGTTTTGTAACCATAATGAAATTATCTTGTGAAATGAAGGCACTACATGGTTGGTATACAATTTTAGTAGTAGGTACCAACTGGTAAGCAGTAGGTACTAGACATATCCATGATCTTTTGTTTTTCCCATCAAGGGAGAAATTAAAATGCTTGATTTACACTTTACTTGTTGCGTAAAACTACACCAAAGATGGAGTAAATTTTTTTTAGTTTTGGCCAATTTATCATGCTCAACAAACCCATCCTTTCTTTAAGGATTTTTTATCACAATGCTAAGGAGAGTAAGTTATCTTCTGGGATGACACGATATTTGTATGAAGAAGAGTAAGATCCAGAAATCGTTTCAGAATTTCAATGAAGAAAATTTTTGGAAAACTTTTATTTTTAAATTTTGGAGCCGTTGCAATAGTTTCATTTTTTACGAAAATTCACTAATTGGGCGACGCCGACGTAATGCAAAGGGATCAAGGAACAATCATCCGGATTTTCGTTAGGTACTTAGGTACCAACTTCAAGTAGATTCCTCTTTCAAGTTCACCACCTAGTTGAAGATTCGTTCCTTTTTATCAAAAGAGCTTTTTGACATTTTCTTGCCAGTTGTGCTTCAACGTGAAGCACATACTTGCGTAACAAGACCAATTTGCTTCTCGGAAATGAGGACGGAAACGTTACGTGAGCGAGATTCTTTCACGTTCATCCAAGAAATGCTCTGGGGTATCTAAAGACGAATGAAATTATGGGCCCGGTCCTGATCATCCGAGTGAGCCAAATTCTCTCCTGTTCACCGTAGCAAGTTAACATTTAATAGGGATTACTAATGGATCCCGAAGCTTTCACCATCATGCGTCTAGACATGAAAATGCTAACCCGTTACAGTCTTGTCTGAGTGACGCATGGAAGCGGCTTGAAGGTATACTACCAGATGGGGTCGGTTTTCGATAAAATATGTCACGACGATTTCCAGTAGAGAAACTAACGGACAAAGTCCAGCTCTGGAAAATGATCAAAATTTACAGTTAGCCTTCATTCTTATAAATTAAGCCCACAAAAGTTTGATTTGACATCAGGGAGATAGGAAATTTAACGCTCTTACTTACGGTATAATTAACTGCAATTTTATAGTGTATCCGACGGGGAGTCATTACGTTTTGATGGCGTATGGTCGATATGCAGAAAAATGTCCTAAATTATCAAAATGTCAAGTAGATGTATAGGAAAACTCTCAGGGTGGGGTTATTTTGGGCCCCAAGCACGGAAGCCTATGGCTTATTGTACTTTTCTGAGAGTTTTGCGTTTAATCAAAGAGATTCAGCCCTCTGGTGAGGGATGTGAGACCTTTGATTGATTGTCCGCTTCGGATAGACATCATGGGGGTTTGTGCCCTAAAGAGTACAAATCTACGATAGGTGAGTGCAGGGAACTCGAAGATTATGTGGGATACTCTTTCGTCTGTCTCCTCGCATAGTCTGCACAGGGTTGAGTTTTGTGTGACCCCTATGCGGTGTAGGTGGAAGCGTAGGGGTGCAAAGCCCGTTATAAGGCCGACTTTTGTTCTAAGTTCCCTACGGTTTTTCCTGAGAAGTCCCGCAGTAAGTTTGGTGTTGGGTTCGGTCACCATGAGCTTGCTATGGACATGTCGCTCAATATTAAACCATCTTCTTGTGGTCTGTTGGTCAACCCATATGTTGATGATCCTTCTGAAGGTAGTTTTTGGTAGGCTATCTGCGAGCTAAGGCCCTACAAAAGGGGTTTGGGAGCCCCTACTTGCGAGCTCATCCGCCTTTTGACTACCAGTAATAGCTTTATGTCCGATATGCAGAAAAATGTCCAAAATCGTCAAAATGCCAAGAAAAGCGGTAACTAAAAAATAAGTCTAAGTGGCGCTTTTTGCCATAAATGAGATTGAGAATCGATACATGAACTTCATTGTATTCATGTGCATAGCGTAAAACTTTAATTGTGTTCATCTAACAAGCGTATTGGTACTATGGCTAAGAAAAAGCAACATAGGATGCAATTTATACATTGCATTTCGATGGCTTACCTATCATGGATTTGAGTCTGACGGCGCACATCATGAAGTCGTCGAATGCTATCCGCCCGTCTTTGGCGCTGTAGCGGTGGCAGAGGGCGTTGAGGATGTGGTTGTTGAGCCGGTAACCAGCAGAGTTGAGGGCTTCTCTCAGCTGGAAGGCACTCAGGTACCCAGTGTTCTCTTTGTCATACAGCTTGAACACACCCTGAAAACATTCCCGGAATGTTGCTGCTAATCAGTTCTGAATACGGAAAATATAATGTAAACTATATTAATTACCCAGAAATCAATTGTGAGAATTTTGACTTGAGCTCAATATTTATCACCGCGCCCCTTATTCAATAAATGGTCTATATTTCCCTTTCATCAGCTTTTTAATGTTTGCTCTTTGAAAAAACTATTGAAGGCAACTCCCATCTATCGCATCAAATTCCAACTAGGTTGCAAGTGCAAGACCACAATACAATACATGTGCTTACCGCTTTTCCGCACGACATTCGCCCAGTTATGTTAAAGGTATCGCGCTGTATTGAACTATAAATATCTAGATTCCTGCATAAAAACAATTGATTTCTGAAATAAATAGTGATCAACTTTACAATATTTTGATCATCATATACTTGGAAAAACTGTAGAGATACGTTATTGTAATTTTTTTTACTATTACCTACCTACATTTATGTTATGATGATCGTTATTAGATCTTATTATTATTATCATTTGGTTACACCAACAGCCTCCCTCCTCCCTCCTCTCAATATTTTCATACAACGTGGTATAGATGAGATAGAACCTGTACATATACAATAATTGTCGTAGCAGAAGATTGTTAAGTTTAGATTTTTTGACCGCAGGTTAAACATATGTAACGGGCTAAAAATATTTGATACCTCGACAGGAGTTCGAACTCGCGTCGTCACAACTACGAGAAATTATTAATAATTTCCCGCAGTTGCAACGCTCTAACGACCAGAGCTAAGAGGCCAGGGTTACCAAACCTCTTCGACTGTGAGAGATATTTTCCTGGAGCGTAACATTTCCCCGGAGTCAAATACCAGCCGTCTCGGCTGGATTGGGGTCGGACGAATGACGAAGTGTAACTGCAGGCCGCTGGCTCAGCAGATGCTCGCTGGAACAAGTCAGCAGTCGAGCGAGGTCATTGTCACGGTGTGTTTTGACTCAAGTGAGTGAGGAAATGAAAGGCATAACAACAGGAAATGTGATGTTTACAGTCTTTTGGCTCGAGAGGGATTTAATTAATTATTGTTTCGTATGATTTTCGGGTCCTATTTCGGCTGCGCCACTGTAACGGCCCAAAAATATTTGATACCTCGACAGGAGTTCGAACTCGCGTCGTCACAACTACGAGAAATTATTATTAATTTCCCGGAGTTGCAACGCTCTAACGACCAGAGCTAAGAGGCCAGGGTGACCAAACCTCTTCGACTGTGAGAGTTATTTTCCTGGAGCGTAACATTTCCCCGGAGTCAAATACCAGCCGTCTCGGCTGGTTTGGGGTCGGACGAATGACGAGTGAAACTGCAGGCCGCTGGCTCAGCAGATGCTCGCTGGAACAAGTCAGCAGTCGAGCGAGGTCATTGTCGCGGTGTGTTTTGACTCAAGTGAGTGAGGAAATGAAAGGCATAACAACAGGAAATGTGATGTTTACAGTCTTTTGGCTCGAGAGGGATTTAATTAATTAATTATTGTTTCGTATGATTTCGGGTCCTATTTCGGCTGCGCCACTGTAACGGGCTAAAAATATTTGCTACCTCGACAGGAGTTCGAACTCGCGTCGTCACAACTACGAGAAATTATTAATAATTTCCCGCAGTTGCAACGCTCTAACGACCAGAGCTAAGAGGCCAGGGTGACCAAACCTCTTCGACTGTGAGAGTTATTTTCCTGGAGCGTAACACATATACCTAATACATGAATTCATAACTGTATTCAGACCCTCCCACGAACCTGTGTGTTCATATTGGGTATTTTTCCAATTAGTATTAGTATTATGTATCGAAGAGTAATTAAAAAGTAATATAATTTTTGTATTGAAATATATATGATTATTATGGAAATAAACGAATAAAAAAAAAAACTCATCGGAAGACTGAAAAGCGATGCTATAATAGGGATATTAACTCTGGAGAAAAACATTGCGCAACAAATTGTAAGCTTACCCTAATTATCTTCCTTTTGTGTTTGTTCTATTGATTATAGTCATGATGAAAATGAAATTTGAAGGGAGCTTATACCAAAAATTAATTCTCGCTTATTTTCGACACCTAGGTATTTGTATAACACTGTCGTCATAGCAATAATCTATCTATTAACAACAATTTGTAATAAGACTGCGGTCTCACCTTCCAGTGTTTAACGTTGATCCACAAGGTTTTAAATTCTTCAAACCCGAGTTTTCCGGATCTGTCTATGTCCATCATGGCAATCATGCTGCGGCACACATCCTTGGAGAACCCTCCCATGTCTTTGGTTTCTGTTAGCATTGAAAGAAAACAAATTTTAAAATTCTCGTAAGTAGGTAGGTGGTATAACCATTCCCATCTACCCATAAATTCCGCAGGTGGTCAGTTCTGATTTAAAATCGTTCCCCGCAGAATTTCTTATTATTATGAAAATCGAATTTAAATTCTTTCTATTACAAAATCCATTGCTACTCCAATGAATTTAATAAAATATTTCGTCAAATATCTTGCGAGGGATAGCTCTGAATAAAATTTAACAATCATAAATTTGATGTAACAAAACGAAAACACAATCTAAATGATATTTTTCATCCACTTCAAAGATTTTGAGAATTTCCTGCACCTTATATCGTAATTAAAGGCTTACCTATTAGGTCTAGATAAAATGAGAGTAACTGAAAACCGGAGTCTTCAACTCTTCAGGCATACCAACCTAGTTTTGATTATATTTAACGTGCTTACCTATAGCCAGAATTTTTCAAATGGAATTTCAAGTGGGTTTTGAGGACGTTGGAGTGTTTACCAAGCCAAATGGGGGTAGTAAGAAGTGTGATTTCTCGCATTGGAACAAAAATTATCTATGTAAGTCCTGCTTAAAACTAGAATTCAACCAGTCAAGTTCTTATATCTAAAGGCTTTCAAATATCTATTAGCTATTAAATCCAACGAAACATTGATCATTGGCAAAATTTAAAGAGAAGCCAACGCGTTTATAAATAAAAATTCTATAGTCTTACTATATTGAGCACATAGTTTTACGATGCAAGTCAATTCTTGCCAAACTACAATACTATAAAAGCATTATAATTTTATTAACAACTGAAAAATAACGACTAAAATATTATAAACATTTCAATACTGATTAAAGAACAAAACCAAAAAGAGTTCACTCAAGTCATGATCAAAATATTAAAATCTATCAAGAAGTGACGTCTAAAATTTCAGTAATTGGCGGAAATGGAATCACGTTTGAGAGATGGATTGAATTGGTGGTGTACAGTGTTCCAAATATGTACACGTCTTTGGTAACAAAATGATGTTTCTATGGCTTGGTGATTTTGAATGGTTACACTGGTATTTTCTGTCCACCAAAAAAAAACCATTCAAGTTAGATCACACACAGTCAAGTAGTGAATGAGATAACAACAAAACAAAGCAAAAACGTATGAACGCCACATTGACATATACAAACAGTTATGATGAAAAAATGTACAATGTAAAAAAAAAATAATATAATATAAGAGAGGGGTAATACAAGTATGTGTTGGGGAGATAGGAACTGAAATAAAAATTAGGTTAGGCTTACCAAAAGCGGAGGCACAAGGAGTGTCTTTCAAAAAAGGTCCGCACAAAAGCGACAGAAGTCCGGTAAGGGGGTTGGTTTCCCCTCGAGGAACGTCTACGTCAAAAAACACACAAAAATGGTCCTTATGGTCAGTAAAGGGTTAAGAGTCAATTGTCAAATGTAGGTTTTCGGATGTAAAAATAAATAGTGATCATGGAAATTTGATAAATTTTGACGAGTGCAGAAGAAGGCTGACTGGGAAGAACGAGCAGCTAACATAGGAATTAGTGAAAATTATGTGGAAAAGTAGCATGGGACTCATACAGGTTTCTACACTAAGGATGGGCGAAAATCAATTCTAGATCTCATTTCTGATCGGATTCTTGTCTTAAAGATATTTTCAAACGTTTCGTTTTTGAGTTGTTCATTTATCAAGATTTTTTTTTTTTTGTGTATTGTACCTTGTTATATTAAAACGGCTATATCTCACCTTAGAATCATGGTGAACTCAAAAATAAGGTCATCGTTGGAAAGAGCATTAAATTTAATACGTAAAGAAAGCTGAAAAGCAAATTTTGGGCTTTTTTCAGAATTTGACTTTTTTCCGTTTTTCTTTCTTAGAATCTCATATTTCTAACGGTATAGTTAATTTTACTTTTAATTTCCTAATTGGAGGAAAAAATTATGCTTTAATGATGAAAATCGTGGTATTTTCAATGAAATCGAGGGTTTTTGTGAAAAATGAACATCTGTGAAACTCACGAATTGTTAGTTATTTGTTTCGCTCAATTTACGTGTTCTATGAGTGAAACAAGTTAGTTGAAGTGTAAAACTCGGTTATAAAGAAGTATAAAAGATCTGCAAGTGTTACCATTCAATTCAGCGTGAAAAAATACGCAGAAAATACGTAAAAATGCGTATTTTCCACGTGAAAATACGTAAAAAATACTGGAAAATACGCATTTTCAACGTGAAAATACGTAGAAAATACGGGATATTTTTCAATAAGCATATTTTTCTCCCCTAAGCAAAGTAAAATATACCATAGGGAAGCTGGGATTCTGAGGAAGTTTTCCCCTTGAACTTCCTCCCAAAAATTGTCTGTATTAAAAACAAAAGACAAGTGGGAAAAAGTAGAATTCTGAGAATTTTTCAAAATTTTTTTTCAGCCTCTTTTTTGGTTTATTATTTTCAATAATACCATGAACCTCTGTAGTCGACCAAGAAAAAATAAAGGCAGACCAATGCATGGAAAGGCTACCTAACACAGAAATAATAAACATTTGTGTAATAATTTGCTGCATTTTACGTATTAGGTCGGCTCATATAATATTGATTTGGCATCAGATAGACAGAAAATGTAACGTTCTTTCCAAAGGTGTTCCTATTTTTGAGTTACAGTGAGTAGTTAGAGCCATTTTAATGTTACAAGGTACAAAACACGAAAAAATCTTGAAAATTAAATAATTAAAAAACAAAACGTTGAATATATATATATATATATATATATATATATATATATATATATATATATATATATATATATACATAAGTTTCGACCAGAAATGGGCTCTAGAATCGACCCTTTGGTTTTTGCCCATCCTTAGTCTAGACACCATGTATACAGCATATACCATAATACAGTTCTTTACAATATGGATAAACAATATCAAATGAAATATGTATTAAAATACAACTAAAGTTTAGATATGAAAGAACCGGAGAAATTGGAAAACGGTTGTCAAAGATCGTGTTGAACATATCGCAAATTTACGTAACTTCGGAATCATTATGTGCAATTGAATTCGAATTCATATATGAATTAGAATTTAAACAGGCATAACAGAGAGAAAATTGTTGAAGATTCAGCATTGAGTGAGTATTTATTGACGTAACTGGTTTTTGAAAATTTCAAGTAATTAAAATACCTAAATCATCATGAAAAACAATTCTTCTTTAATCTTGAATTATAATTCTTATAACTCGAATTAGTGTTCGTTAGTGATTTTGTGCAAGTTCCAACATTTTCTTGCTAATTTATGTATTGTAATTTTTTTGTTGATATATTTATTTTACTATTGGAGATGTAACCAACCAACGCCATATTAATATATTAGTCTTTTTCGAGAATGCGCTTGAGTTCGTCTCGGAAAATACATTATAGGTATGAATGTCTCCCACTGGAAGTCAATCCACGCGGCCATTAAAACTGAAAGATGTACGAGTTGAACTATCACAATTACGGGTTAGATCCGTACCTATCCCCTGGCATTCCCTAACTTTTGTGTTCCCCCAATATGTTTGGATTTGTCCCATTCGACCATAGGTACATGACAACAGCTAGGAAGTGGGTACACTGAAGAATATTTACAATACAATGAAAATTACTTTCTATAAAATTACACATTTAGTAGAAATAAATACTAACAATCACACGAAGCTGTGAAAACGAACTTTGTGCAACAGGTGCAAAGAACACAGAGAAGAGGGTTCCAGTCATGATCGGATGAGCGAATTTTCGTAGATCAGCGTGAAATTCGAGCAATGTCGAATTCGAAAAATAAAATTATTAAGTTTAAAAAGAAAGTAGTTAGCAAGTCAACGCATTGAAGGTCAATGAAAGTTGATGATGCTCAAGTTAATTTATGATTTGTTGGGATATTATTATACTTTATGCGCACAGGCACTTTATGCAAAAACACTTTGATTGTATCAATATTAATAGATTATAATAATAGTATTAGTTAATCGTGTTTGCAATTAGAAATTATGATGTAAATGAATTTGATTCAATAATAATAATCGATCCTATCTTCTGATTTTGTTCAGATACATTTTATTTGTTTGGGGGAGAGCCGAATTTGGGTTTATTAATTTAAAAATCCCCTTAACTTATGGTTATTGGTGTTCTAAGGTGGCCTTCGGAGTTCCGATAGGTAAAAGAAATACAAGTATCATATCAACAAAGTGAGTTTTCACTTACCAAACGATGATATCAACATACTGTATTCGTACTTACAAAGCAGAACAACGATATCAAGGTAGTTTACTCGATCAGGGAGATGATCAAATTAGGTACATATAAAAATTTTGAATCTTTGAAATCGAATTAAAAAAATTATCTGTTTATAAAAATCAAAATTAAAAGTTTGTTTATTATGTTAGATAAAGTATATCCTGGTGACTGTAATTATAAATTTAGAGCTCTCAATCTAATAAGATAAAATTTTGCTCACGTTTTGAATTTTTTTTCGGAAGTTAACTGAATTTGAATTTTTTGTATTAACCATTACAAAAATGTTCTATTTTGAAAAAATTAAAAAATAGGTCAGCGAAAATGTTGAAAAATCAAATTAGGGATAGAACGGCCTTTTTTCATTAAATTTTCAAATAATTTAAACTGTCCAATAACTCTATAATTGGTACTTTTTGTAACGTACACTTGGTCCCGCACGCTTGTCTGGACTTTTCACACTTATCCTTTCTTTACGCAGGTAAAATAAGGAGATAACTTCAAACAGAAACATGACTGAAGTTGATACATGAGAAATAAAGTAATGCGTTTTTGAGCGAAGAAAACAATAGGATAGATGAAGAAAATAATAAAAATAGTCAATCTAGGTGAGGTTGTAAACAGGAAATTTTTATGTGTGTGAGGCTTGTGCTACATGAAGGGTGATTGATGGTCATGCCGTGCAGGCTCATGCGCCATGTAGGTATTGTGCTATCTACATAAGTCAAGCGAATATGGAACAACATGGAATATGTTTCAGCCCTCAGCTGAGTGCCACAGTGTATCGCCGCAGCACGGAGCGAGGTACAATGAGCTCTAACTTCTGTATTATCACCAGAGCCCTTCACAACATGGCATTTATTTTTGCCAAACGTGGCTCTAAAAAACATGGCAAAATGGCACTTATTTTGGCCAAACATGGCTTTTATTTTGGCCAAACATGGCATTTATTCTTCAAAATCCAAACTTTTTTACGTTTGCGCATGCGCAGAGTGAGGTATTGAGTCAGGAACGGTGAAACTGATAGGGAATTTACCTAATTACCGTTTTATACTAATCAAAACTGCCCAAGTTTTAAAGTTTTATTCCATTTTTCATGTCTAATCAGCCCAATCCACTTTATTCAATTGAATAAGTATTTAAATATATAGTAGTATATATAGTATTCAAATAGAAATAATGAACAATAATTATACGTCTGTATTCATATTAGAAAAAAGCATCTGTTTGGCCCTCAGTTCAATTTTTTTTTTTTTTTTTTTTTTTTTTTTTTTTTTTTTTTCCCTCCCCATGACCTTGCAATGACCCTTTCCTTTTCAAGCACTAATGGCTGTAATCCTCGGACATTAAAGACCTCAATCCTTGGAAGGGAATTCCCGGCCGTTGACTTGTGAGCTTGCCCACATGAAAGAGCCCTTGTTAGCTTTCCTTTTTTGAAAAATTTTTGAAAAAATATTTAAAACCCCAACTTTTAGCGAATTTACCCAGAAAAGAAAATTATTTTTCCCACAAATTTTCAAGAAAATCATGCAAAAAATGGCACAAACGTGGCATTTTCCCAGAAATTGACAAAAAATGGCTTTTTACCCACAAATTGGCCAAACAAGGAACTTAAGGATGGCGCCATGGCAAAATGGCGCTTGAAGGGCTCTGATTATCACTGACTGTTTTTGTCAACCAATTACTTAGCAACCAGTTGGACAAATCGATCAGGATGTTGAAGTTGAATACAGTTTGCTGGTCTAGATCTCTCAAGATCAATCCTTTTAGTAAAATATATATTAGTTTGATAAATAGATCAGAATAATTTGTATAGTTGGTGGTCTAGATGTCGCTAGTAGTGAAAAAGTTTAGATGAATGTTGAACGCGAAAATAGCTCCGAATTTGCCCGTACGGGTTAGGCGTTGAAATGAACCGTTTCCCATGCAATTAGCGAAGTTAAGCTGAAAACAGACTACGCTGACGTGACGTGGGATGACGCATGATCAGGCAGCGACAGACCACGTCAGACCACGTAAAAGATGGGCCCACAGGTTCACACTTTGCTGACGTGACGTGAGGGTAGGGGACGTGATGCTGGGATATTGTACTCAAAGGAGGGTGGACGGTGTGTTCAGTTGTGTAATCTTCGGCAATGCAAGAACTTCTCGACTTGATTGACGAAGAAGAGGAAGAAATTGCTGGGATGGCAATAGCCAGTGCTGCAGTAGCAGCATCAAGGATATGGGTGCATCCCATCAACAGCGGGGCCTGTACGGCGAATTTTCAACTTTGATGCCCGAACTGGTGGAGGACGAAGAGCGTTTCGTCATGTATTTCCGCATGACGAAAAATGAGTTCTATCATTTGTTGAAATTAGTTGGTCCGGAAATTGAGAAACGCTCGACTCAACTACGAGAGAGCATACCAGTGGAGATCAGACTGGCAGTTTGCTTGAGGTGAGTACAAACTGATAACTTAATTATCTAGCAATTTTAAAGGAAGGGGGGAAAACATTAGCAAAGAACATGTATTTCTTTTTTGTTTATTTGTGAAATCTAAAATCTGAAATGTTCAACTGAAAAACACATTTAATAAAATAAATTTATGTATTATATCGCAAATCTCAAGAATGAGTACACACTAAACTTAACTTTACTGTTAATAGTTATACAAATAGTTGGAAGTGGACGAAGAAAGAACAACAGCGATCTGACGCTGGCTGATGGCTTTACACGACTGACAAAAATCCAAATCTTTTGACTTTGACCTGACGCGTAGATGGCGTGTTAAGGCGTAGGATACGCTAGACGGCATCATCCCACGCATTACCACGTCACGTCAGTGCGTACGTCAATCCTTTGTTCACATTTTGTCTTCACATGTGGTCCCCCGTCATACTACGCCAACCCACGTCATCCCACCTCACGTCAGCGTAGTCTGTTTTCATCTTAAGCCATCCCGCGTCATCAAACGTCACGTCAGCATAGTCTGTTTACAGCTTTAGGCAACGTCGAGCGTGGCGAGTAGGTACGTGGATGGACGACCGCCCGACCGCAAAGGTAAGGATCACCCGTCCAAGTAGTTTTCACGCTTCTGTACGCCGAACCTCTCTCCACTCAAGGGGGTGAGGCAATGACTAGCCTTAAGCGAAATCATCAGAACGAATCCTGATTCTCCATTTGGAGGACAGCTGATGACGTCCTCGACGCACGAAGCAGTCGAATAAAAAGCCCAAACCTGGAATAGTTCACGAATTTGCTATAAAAGCGTTAGTTGTGTCCCTCTTCGTGCTGCGGCGAGACAGTTGTCCAAAATATGTGACGAAATTGTGTCACACTAATTTTAGGTTTCCAGTCTGTCTTTTGCTTCAAAAGAGTGCTGCTAAAATAACCATATCCAGGAAGTTCAGTGGCTTGTTACATGCTTATATATTTACTCAATTCTGTTTTCGCGCGTCATGTCGAAAAAAATTTATTCTATAAATTATATAGGTAAGCCATGACAAACCCGTGTAGTCTATTGCTTCTAAGGATTGTAGGTACATAAAAATAAATAAAACTTTTTTTTTAACACAAGGTAAGGATAGGTTCACGGGGTATGAGGCTAAAACATTTTTCAATAAAAAGTTCCTAACACATTTGTAGTGTTATATACCTAGGTACCTTTACTTTTCCATTTTAGGCTATACTTGATGTAATTCTCAGAGCAATAAATATGGTGGTACATTTTCCATCGCAGTAACTCTAAGCCCCCTGGGATTATAACCTAAGAAATGGTCCATTCGTTTCAGCGTGAGAAAATACCTAAAAATATACGGTAAGATGACGAATTAAGTGATTTTGGGGTCATTGCCAACTTTTGGGGCCGATGCTTTTTTCTGAATCTGAATACGTAATCTCGGCATCATTTTTAATCAATTTTGTCTCAGAAGAAAAGGGTATTGTTTTGGCTAATGAGACCATCCGGGTCGCTGCACGTTCATCCGTTCGTTCCTCCGGGGATGCAAAGAGGCCGTCCCGGGCCTACTAGTGAGGTAGTGACATAAAAGCTTTCATTCGTACACAGAGAGAAGCAGTAGAAAAGTGAGCGTACTTGACTTCAAACTAGGAGATTGCGACCTTAAGTAACATAACTTCATTTACATTTGTTTTAGTACACCTGTAATATACTGTGGTAAGATAGAGTGTTTTTTCTGTTGGACTTCTATGTAGCAATGTTAAAATAATATGTCCCACAGTTCGTTTAATAAGTACCTACCTATCTTTAGGCCAGCCATCTATCGAATATGATATAATATGAACTACAGGTATACTATCTAATACAGAAATGATAAACCTCTGAGTAGAAATCTGCACCGTGTTTTCAATAAGTTCATCAGTATCAAATAAACATAAAGTGCCATAGTTTTTGCATATTTCCCATAAAACCCACTATTCTGGAACCTATAAATAAGACTTTAAAAGACCAGAATTTGGATGTTTTTTCACCAATCGCATTTTCTTTCCAATTCATCGTACATGCATACCCTAGGCACAACATTCAAAGAATTTACTACCTTATAATCTTTACGATATACCTACATCAAGATGACCACTTTTCTATGTAAAGATAATTTGACCGTTCCCTTGAGCCCTTCTTACCT
Source organism: Adelphocoris suturalis (assembly GCA_030762985.1). Taxonomy (NCBI): domain Eukaryota; kingdom Metazoa; phylum Arthropoda; class Insecta; order Hemiptera; family Miridae; genus Adelphocoris; species Adelphocoris suturalis. The sequence goes on from CM061042.1 coordinate 117,553,223, forward strand.
TGGTACCGCATACAATTGTACTTATTTTAGAAGGGAAGATTTTTTCATCTCCTGAACATCCCAAGGTTTGCACAATCAAAAGGCTCGCCACATATTGAAACAGTGCATTTCTCATCAAAATACGTAACAACCACATGAAATGTTAGGATCAGCCACATTCCATTGGGTTTTAATTTTAAGTAGATGCGTGCTTCCTTCTCGCATTCATGTGAGTAACGAAATTAGGATTTACATCTACTAAAAGCTGGTGAACAGTTGGCAAATTGTGTTAGACATTAATAAGTGTTGGCTGTGGTTCTGTTTAGTGTTCGATGCCTTATTAGCCAATCATTTGTTGTAAAATTAAACTCTTCTCTATGAAGAAGGTTTTTAAACGTAAAGAAAATATAACATAACGTCAACAGCTGTATACTATTGAGATATCCTACACATTTCAGTTGCGTTGCATATATTTATGAAGTATCCAAATGAAGTAAATGATAGAAATTGATGAGATCGAATGAATATTGATAATGATGATTAATTACAATTTGAATTAAACGCCGAGCAAGGCCTCAACATCGTAATTATCATTCATTATTCACACCTATAAATTTTCGTCTAGATATAATAATGTCCATTTTTCCTTTGAAATTTTATATTGATATACCTACCTACATAGGTGCGCAAGAAGTTTCATGTGAGATGCATTAATTTATCGGCAGTGGACGTAGCACAAAAAGATTTGTGTGCTCTCTAGCTCGAAAAAAACTTGATATACCTACTTTACCATGAGTTGAATCATTCCATTATCCATGTCCATGTTTAATAAACCTCCTTGAAATATCTATATTGAAAGTAAATGCAGGTTCTTGCTTAGCACGAATTGTGTAACGCATGGAAATCCTCTCAAACGGTTGAATTTCAAACGAACAATTGTTCCAAGATCAACAATTGACACCAGCTATTCGTTGGCTGTTTCGAATTCATTATAGAAAAAAACAGTATTAAGGCCTAACTACATACTAGCGGTGGGGTCAGCAGAGCCATGGAGCTGATTTCCACAACCAGCTCTTAACAATCGCTCCTGAGTTCGCAATGTAGGTAACTGTTTATCTAATAAACACCGCCCCTTGTGGACATGTGTAGCTAATCCAGTCATCTGATAAGTTCCAATCAATAGCCTCATTGATAACAACTTGAGAGTAGTAATAACATTTAATCAAGGCCCGAACGCTCCTACAGCTGTAACATTACCGAGATTGTGTAAGGGCATTGGGTTGTGATGATGTTTTACCTCATTTATCAGGGTTTATCAGCGATGCAGTGGCAGTACAAATACCGAATTTAGACAATGTATATTGGCATACGTGTATATAACTAATTACCTTAATCATGCTTCGGCCCGTTATATTTATGTTGACATGCTGCGCAGCTGGATTGCTTACCATACGGTGAAACTTACCGTTCCTCATGGCGTAGTCCAAGATCTCCTTCAACTCCACCCAGTCCACCTCCTCGTCTTCTCCAGCGAGCTTGAGGAAGAACTCTTTGACTTTGTCAGATTTCTTCTCCTCTTCTTCAGGAGAGTCGGGGGTGATGATATCCTTCACCTAAATCATAGACGCACTCAGGTCATATTCAAATGCCCCGTAATTCCTGTAAACTTTCCACTTGTTATCTAGATTACCCATCGTTCGATTCAAACCTGATTTGCTCTTGGTAAAATGTGGAGTAGAGTTGAATAATCACTGAGAGTATACCTAGATTTCCATCACGGTGTTTAGGTTGTTTATTAGGTGAGCGTGAAGGGATTGTGAAAATACAAGCCTATGCATTTCCAAAGAGTGGAAGTAATTTAAACTACCTACTTATCTATTCCATTATAATTACAAGATTATGTCAAGCTAATAAGGTTGGTTTTTAACAGTGTTCAACTAACATCGGAAATCCATCAATAATTTTGTGCCGCTATTGAAATGTGTCCCCAAAAATATTATCGACTCAACAGCTTTGAACTTGAAATTCTTTGCTCTTTATTGAAATGGCTCCCAACTGAACAATATTATCACAATACCCTCCAGCACGAGGGGACCTACCTACCCAATCTAAATACGTTAAAAATAAAAGATTTTTATAACTTCTTAATCGCCTAACAATAAATGTATACACACCGAAAATAACGATACAATTAGGACCAAAGTAACTCATTGAACGAAAGAATGAATCTAAAGTTATTCTCAGGTAAGTACTCACTCTTGTATCGATTTCTCCCGTTCCTACTTCTTCGTCGTTCTCCCTGAAAGCATAAAATAATTAATACTTTGTGTTTTAAATATAGTAGGTACCTAGTTCTATTTTGTATTATGGTTGGCAGACACAACAGATAGTAAATATGATTGTATAAGGAAAGCATAACATCACATTAGATTGTGTATTTACTGAAATACAAGTCTGTCGATTTTACCAAAGGGACAACAAAACGCGGTCAGTTGTTCAAAAAATCAACTGTAATAGTCGCTGGTTGATAGTAGAGTAGATGAATTTAGACTGGTCCCATCAGTGCCTAACGTTAGTGTAGTACCAAAAACCAAAAATTTACCACCTTAAGTAGGTAAGACCTGCAAGTCTCTCGCTTAGGCAGGAATGGGACATCCCTCCCCCATCATCCACCACCACCCCCTAGCTACTCAAAAATCGACGTCGAGAGGTACCTTATTTGAAAGTGAAACCTAAGCAAAGAACACAAGCAATCCCCCTCCAATGCGAATTTAGAAATTACGGAGTCACATAAGTAGGAACCTACTACCAACTGGTAAGAAGTACGGATCAGACAAAAAACAACCATCAAAAGTATTGGACCTCAAGTATTAAAGATCTTGTGGAAGATACCAATTTTCACCACCATCATTATTTTTCCTTCTTTTAGCCGGATGCACACAGATTAGACTTCGCGTTGCAATCATGGACACCTCAGCTAGTGGCAATATATTTATTGGGGAATATTTTTTTATCAAAAAATTTGAACTGCAAATCACGTTGGATGATGATAGCTATGTACTTAGGTACCAGAAGTGTGAACTACCAAGTGGAAGCAGTTTATTGGTCGACATGTGGTTCCAGCACATCAATGGTCTGTGCAAAACTTGGAATCGATTCGACTGGTTTTGAATTTTTGAAGTGAAGAATTTGATTTAAAATTGGTAAATGTAACAACATCCCAAAAACAGACAATGCAAAAGGATACGTAGACTACAATGCATAAAAACACGAGCACCAATCAAATGTTACGGAGGAGTGAAGTGAAGGGCTCTCCCCCAGATCCGAAAATATTTTTGATGTGAATGGAAAAATCCGACAACGGATCGATCAGGCCCGATCCAAACTGATGGTGATGATCTGCCCCCCAGAATGTTATGGCAGCACACAAAGAACGTTATGGCAGTTTGGTCAAACGTATTATTATATTCCCGGCTACAAATTTCGAATTTTCGTCAACTTGCAGCACAAATATGTACCTATTCGTTTATACACGTGTTTGAATTTACAATGGTTCGAAAATTATTAGCTGTAGGTATGTTTGTGGTTCTATTCTCCTCAATTGCATGTTGCCATCTTCAAACCCAAAATTAAATCATTAGATCACGCCCCGTATTACTGTGGAACATCCTAAAAAATAAGAAAACTCGGCGTTCCGCGCCTCGCCAGGGGCCACCCCCCTAGACCGCCAGTTACCTCTATTCACATACTTTGAATGAAATTATTGAAACACAGAATGTGTTTTAGCTCACGCGTTTCACATACACCCGTGAAACCCGCATATAAGAATGACTCAGATTTTGCGGTGTATCTTATCACTATTATGTCAAGTTGTTTTATTTATTTATCACCTGCGCAACGACTCACCACCAGCTCAATGAAATCATCAGAAATATTAACGAGCGGCTGCAATCTTGTCAATTATGGAGAATTATCACCTGTGTGTACACAATTATTCAAATAGCCATGCTCATAACTCATCTTGTTGGCCACGCACTTGGCAGTAGTTAATATATGGTTGGATAAATAGAAAGCTTTCGAACGAATGGTCAACGGATTTTGTGGGATGAAAAATGACGGGATACCATTTCCCTAGCAACGACTCGGTTGTAAGCGGAAATCATCAGAAATTGTTGCAAAACATTATCGTTACACATAAACATTTCGTTTTCTACACCTACCCTGTAAGTACCAACGCAATTTTTACTACACTGACCTGAAATCGATTATCATGTATTCACCTGTAGGTAATGAGAAACTTTCCATGAAGAAATCGTAGACCTGAAATACTTTTCGTTGCCTCAGGTCCATAGGTAAATCTGATGATTGTGTACCTAGGTACTTATCTGGTTACAATTATCCTTAACAAATCTAATAAGTGTCTAGTATGGTGCATTCGATAACTCACTCCATGTGGTTCTTCTTCTCAGTGAAGACCCTAAGGATGTACTCTCCCTCCTCATTGGGGTCAAAGGTTGATGGGACGATGACGTAAGTGCCAGGTGGAAGTTTGAACCTGCTGGTCACTTCTCGAAGGTTGATAAATGACGGAGATCGAGCACAGGAGGCGTTGTACTTGAAGAAACTCATATCCAGCGGTTTCGGCATTTTCTCTGGCTCTTCCAACTGGAAAAATATTAGCCAAGTTGAATTCGGAACAACATGATAGAGTATGCACATTTACTTAGTATAATTTCATGAAAACAGGCCGCTGACAATGTATTTCAAACTTGGTGAATGGTGATGAAATTTACAGACCAAAACCATCTTCAAAGAAAACCCTGACTTACTACCAAATTTCAATAGACATTGGTGTTGAGCACAAGAAAATCTTAATTGCAATAGTACCTACCTGCCAATTGATCCAACTTTGATGAAAGTCGTAAAAGACAGTCAAGGGAATAAACTACGAAGACCCTGAATGAAATCTCATCAAAAGTGGTCTATCATATTCTAACCTATATGATCAAATGATCTGTATTTTTACCAAGGGATTGACTACTTGACGTTATGTATGTATTTTTGAGATGCGAGCTTGCAAGCATCCAGACCACCAAACTATGCACATCATTCTAAAAGTTCATAATTGACCGTAGGGTCTACATCAGCGAGTAGGGGTACCCAGATCAGTTAAGGATTAGTGAACCCTTTTTCGCTGGTGCCCAGTTCGAGTACACCTGTCCAGCCAGCCCAAGCAGACTAGAAATATATCAAAGACAGATGGCGCCTCAACATTACGCCACTGAAGAGGGACACTCTCAGCTCAAGCGCCCTAGCGGGGCAAACACAACACAGTAGATACCTATAAATACGGAACTGGCAGGGCTATAAAGCATCACTTCATATTCATCTTTCGTCTGGTTCACTTCATACCAAAAAATCTTACCTCTCTATCATGGAAAAGGGAATTTGTCAAGTATATTTGACAAATTGGTACCTATATTTTTTTTCTAATGACCTTCTCACTCAAAGAAATTCAAAAGTTTTCTCCCTTTTCATTTTTCTATAAGAATGTATCAACTTTTATGTTCCGTGCTCAATCTCGGCGTTATAACTTAGTAACACAGTAATAGGTAAAAAAACACTTTTAGTGAACTCAGATGCGTACGTCTTTCTCGTTTCCTTGGAGTACCTGCGTCTTAAGGGCGAGCCGAACGCCCCAACCCAAGAATGCTTGCCCGGTGTGGACGCATTTGCGAACGTTCGGCTAGGGTCGCGGCCGTTCCCGCTTGGAGTCTGTACATCAAAGGGTGCTCGCCCAGTGTGGATGCAATTGCGAACAGATTTCTCAGTTTGTAATGAAACAATTCACGATTTTGGAAGGTTTGAAGATAGTTTCACCATATTTATCATTCACGGTGACTTTATATAGACATTGGTATCAATAGATAGGTACTGCGTCTGTCATCCGCTTAGCTTATGAGCTAATTTCTATGACATAAACACAGCACACAGAGCTACATAATTTAAAGCGTTTTGTCGTATACAATTATCAGTGATTTTCTATGATGAAACGCCAAATTTGAACATTTTTAGGCTCACTAAATTTTTTAGCCCTCTAATTTTTTGTGTGTAATAATTAATGATTTTAAAGGAATACCGTAATTTTTAAGGGCTTTGAAACAACTTTTGCAAAAAAAAAAAAAAAAAACTCGGCGCTCCGCGCCTCGCCAGGGGGCAAGCCCCCTGGACCCCCGGTTACCTCTATTTACATACTTCGGACGAAACTATTGAAACACAGAATGTGTTTGCGTTGTCGCGCAACCAAGTGACAACCAAACAAGCGTCATTGTTTACTATTCATTTATAACATCAATTTATATAGTTATAGTATGAAATTACGAAAATTGCGTTGTCGCGCAACCAAGTGACAACCAAACAAGCGTCATTGTTTACTATTCATTTATAACATCAATTTATATAGTTATAGTATGAAACTACGAAAAAAAATACGAAATAAATTCGTGATAAATCAAGAGCTTTCCAACGAATGGTGAACGATTTCTGTGCGATTAAAATGGCGGAAATTCCATTTCCCTACCAACGGCTCGGTTGTACGTGAAAATCATCCGTCACACATTTCGTTCCCATCCCGCGTTCCATTTTCGGCTAGTTAGTCCATGGCTAAAACACATTCTGTGTTAAAAGTGTCCAATGTTCCAGATAATGCTCCAGTATGCTCTTAACCAAACGGATTTACTCAAAGAAACTCCGGAAAACCCCGTCTGCTAAAAATTACCAACCCATTCAACAGCTTAATTTTCTCTAACATTCGGTAAATAATGTGCTAAGAAAGAATGTGTTGTCTAAGCACTTTTTGAAAGTTGCCAAATTCGTATTACCAAAAATCCGGAAATTTGATCCTGGTAATAATGTCTGGATATGCACTAGTTTACGCTAATTCTGCATACTTTTTACCTGAATCTAACGTGGAACATCCCTACATTGACCCAACCGATCGGGGGTCTGGATTTTATTTTATTTTTATTTTATTTTTTTTTGTTTTTTTTGTTTTAGTTTACAGAATGTTTTATAGCCGTCGGTAGGTAATTCTGCAGGTACTTAGTAGAAGAGAATAACATTATTTTGAAGCGGTCTGGAGATAGTTTCTAAGAGTTCTAGTGCGTTAAAATGGGTTGCTGGTTCCAGGGAAGGTAGGTATACTGACAACGCATATGGGACTTCCGTGAACGCAACAGCTATAAATAACTGGTACCAAGAATTAATTAGTTCGGCTATGTTCCTAGGTCTGAGAATCGATACCTGTGCTGAAGAACACAACGTCCCAGATTTGTTTACTTGCTGTTTTTTTTTTTTTTTTTTTTTTTTTTAGTTAACTTGACCCTCAGCCGTTTTTGAAAAGACAGGAGCCATCGTTTCGACGGGCGTCTGCGGGAACACTGGCGAGCATAGGCGAACACGAGTGCTCGTCCTGTGTGAACAGGTAAACGAACAAGTGTTTGCGAGCGTTCGCGAATGCTCGCGAACCCAGTTCGTCGATGCTCGGTTGGTGTGGTCGCGTCTTACATTATCTGATGTTATATATCCACTTTTTCTACTTCATTATCTTGATACCTACCTCTTATCCTCTTATCTCTCCTATTATCAGACCAATTTCTTCTCGTGACTAAAAAATCAATCCAACTTTCATATAATATTATCATCTACGGTATGGATTCAATTAGTGGCTTACGTGATACACGGCAAATCCGATTGTCAGACACTCAGCCCCCATTTTTCTCTGTGATCTCCTATTCTTCTGCATTAGAGCGACAAGGATTGTACATTTGTTGTCTTCGTCGTCCTCATCCGGATCCGTCAGCTCAACTATGTATTGAGGGTTGTGCCAAAACGTTTCTGAAACAAACATAAACCATCAATGGCATGAATCTATTCATCAAATGAATTTTGACAACCTTAACATTAAAACTGGTCAGCAACAACCACCACTGTTCCATTGAACGAACTTACTGATGAACAAAAACTAAATTAACAAACCACAAAACAATAGCTAACATGCCAAGATGCCTACATACTTGTTAAAATATAATTTATACTTCTATGTAATTTTAGGAAAACCTGTTTTATTTTCAAATACCATCAAGTATACATACCTAAATTATATTTTCCAACTAATCTCTTATTTTGTTAATCTAGTGGGTAAATATCATCCTTCGTTCATAATTAACATCACCAGACAATTTATGTTCCACATTATACGTGCGTTGGTGGGAGTCACAGACAGAATGTCGATGTACGAGCCCCCAAATTGAGCAGTGGGTTTATCGACTCACTCATAGCAACAACTATTAAGCTGCGTTAACATTAGGCACATTTTCCTCGCGAAATAATTTCCAAGGCAAGGCTTGCCAAATTTGAACTGAAGGGGATATAGCGGCATTTTTCGCCCTATTGCGCTCTATTCTGGGTTGAGCGCAATTTCGCTCACAGCAAGTAAGTTTCGCCCGAGGGAGTTTTGCTATTGTAAACCCAGCTTAACAATCGATTCAGCAGCCTATGACGATCAAGTAGCCTCAATACTAAGTTCAACATGGGTCACCACGGTTACTCAGTGGCGAGTGAACGTGTAATCCTAGCAAAGAAATAGTCTGCGCAGGAGTCGCAGAACTCTCACTAACCAGCTGTAAGTAATTATAACAAGCTTTGAACCGAAGTTGCCACAGTAATAGAGATGGTCAGGGTCAGTAGACATGGTGGAAGACATGACCTGACAATAGCGATAGGATGGTTCAGCAGCCTATGACGATCAAGTAGCCGCAAGACTAAGTTCAACTTGGGTCACCACAGTTACTCAGTGGCGAGTGAATGCATAATCCTAGCAAAAAAATAGTCTGCGCAGGAGTCCAAGAACTCTCAATAACCAGGTAAGTAATAGAGATGGTCATGGTCAGTGGATATGGTGGAAGTCATGCCCTAACAATAGCGATAGGATGACTGGAGAGTTTCCTTCTATCGGCAAAGCTCCTTTAGTCCAATAGGCTTGGTGCACCAATGTACCTATGAGCACCAATAGGTATACCTATAAGCATTATCTTTAAGATATTTCTGTAAAGGAGAAGTGGAATCAGACCTCGGCGTATGAGCTTCACTATTACAGGTTTACAGTGTAAGAAGCTGTGGTGAAAACCACCCCCTCTTTTCAACAGCCCTTTTCAGGGCTACCAAAAAGAGGTAGACACAACACAAAAATATTTATAAGACGTCGAGTTACAACTCCGTCAAACAAAATATTTCACCAGAGAGAAAATACGAATTTCTCTCTCAAAAGTGAAATATTAACTAATAACATACAAGGCGACCTCCCTAGACACTTACTGGGCGAGAGAGATGCGACAAGTATCTCGAACCAAGTCGCCTTGAACGAGAAAACTCAAACAGAAAATCAAACGTCCTCTAAAACTAGCAAGGACAATTCAAACAAGCCTACTCGCCAATCAGAAACACTGATTACACGAGAGACAATAGGCGAACCAACCAAGAGGCGGCAAGCAACCACCTCTGGTCCAGCAGCCACCCCGGGGACCCCGTCTGAACAACTGACGCAGAGAAAGCACCCGAGGTCCCCGGCTAAACTCAAGGTCGTCGGCTCCGCGACGGACGCTCGTAAGCCACCCCCGGGGACCCCGTCGCAGCGACGGACGTGGGGAAACCAGCCCGGAGGACCAGCTCAGCTATCATACTCGCAGATACTGAGAAAACAATGTGCGAGCCAATGAGATTACACAGTCGAATTAATGAAATTAAGCGGACCAATCAGGAGGCGGCAGGAGGCGGCCACCTCCCTATAAATACCCCGCTCGGAGCCTCCGAAATTCATTCTACTCTCCGCTCTCGACGACGACACCTCGAAGTACGAAGATTTCTACACGCTCTACGCTGACGAACCTTCTGCATCCCGAGTTCATCTCAAGAACGGCTTCCTACTGCTTTCTACAAGGCCTACCTTCTCTCCACACAGATCTCGCATTGGCATCTACGAGTCCAGTGATTATTCATCCTGCTCATTGCCCAACGTAGTTCATCTGTCAGGACGCCACCCGGTACATCTATCGATATTCTCTTTAGATCGTACGCCCGCTGGGACGTTCCTAGTCGTGTCACCCGGGTTTCGTAGCACTAAGCTCGTCACCGACCGCTGGGGCACGCCGGTAAATTACTCAGCTCATCCGCTCTAATTTACCGTCCAAGGAAGTCTTTTTCAAGACTACAAGGTAGGACCCTGACATACGAGCAAAGGAAAGAAGCTCTGTCAAGCGAGTCCACCTTCTAAACCCTCTATTTCTATACATAGAGGCATCGAAACGAGCTAATAACTCGGCTATTTCGATGGAACGTCGGCCGTCTTATTTCCTCATGCAAGGGGAGGTAGACGACGGCGCGGCCGGGCCTCTTAGCCCCCGCAGCGCTACCTACACGCTGCCCGGCCAATCCGCCGGTCCCAGCGACGGCGCAAGGCTCGATCCTCACGACGAGATAGCCTTCTCACCTAACGTATTCACGAAGGAAACGTTAGATCAAGCCTCGCCTATACAAAAGATCGAGGATACCTTTCAGACCCGCTCTGAAGTCAATCATTATGATTCGACCAAGCTTTCCGAATACCCACGATATTCGACACAAGCCTACCCGGCCGATCCGAGTGTCAAATACACTCCAAATGTACAAAAAACAAAGGATACTTTTCAGTACCTCAACCAAGCTCAACATATTCCTCCTACAGATATAAATCTTAGGCCGGAATATTACAAAACGGCTCAGTACCAAACTGATCGAACCCAGCACCCACTATGCGAGCCCAGTGCTCCACGCGGCTGCGACACGAACTATCTCTCAGTTCATCCCGCCAAGCAAGCTGACCTTGACGGATTCGCTCACATTCCTTACAGGAATAACCCGGGGACTAACCCGCATAATCAGAATATAAATGTCCCACTTGGTCTACCTACACCAAGTAAAACATATTTAAATCCACTACAAATGGTGACCCCGCCTTTGAACAGGCTTAACACGGAGCATTTCGTTCCCTCTTATGAAGCTAGTGGATTTCAGGGAACCACTGCGGGCGTGCGACCCCCGCCGGGCCTCTACGCCCCACATCTCACTCAACAACCCTCTACACAAAGTGGCTTTCGAGCACTTTTAGAGGAGATGGGAGATTATCAAAAACCAATCTTCCAAAAGAAGAATATCGATCGTGCACTCGCCGAGTTCGATCAATACTGCGTGCGAAAACACCTGAGAACGCAGAACGAATGCTTCTCAGCTATATACAAGTGGGTACCAGAAGAAATGAGGGAAGCTATCGACTCAGCTTACCTCACGGCACCCCACGCACCCTACGAAGAGGCCAAACAGCGCCTACAGCGAGAATATGGGTTGTCCTTACAGGACAGGCTCCTCGCACTCGAGGACCCCGCATCTCTCGCCAAAAAACCCAGCACCAAGTACCACGAAATGTACTCTAAAGCTGTTGGGTACTTTTCAGAGGCTCTGATCACTCAAAAGTGGATCGAGACTCTACCCATCGAAGCACGAGGTATGGTCGCAGCTCAGCCTACCACGACCGCCCGGCTCGACCTAGCTGATACGCTACACGCGTACAAAAAAGAGAATACCTCTCTAAACATACGAGGAGTAGAATCTACTCCGAAACCCATGAAAACTGGTTTCAAAAAGGCCCTCTCACAACAAGCTGAGTTCAAACCCCAACCAGTAGAGAGTAGGCCTCACAAAACGACGGCCTATGTCTGTCGAAACCACGCACGTTTCGGTAACGAAACTCGCAAATGTGCAGACCCAGAACACTGCACTTGGAAGGCAAACACTGCTTCCAAAACTAGCAAAAAGGCAGCGACTATAAGCCAGCCTAAAACCTGGGTTTCAAACGAAAATACTCAGAGATCGGTACAAGAAAGTACCGTTCCAACCTCCGACGTAGAGAGTTCGGAAAACGAATAACTGCCAGTGTATCTGAGCCTATACACCGGCAGTCTACTGAGTATAAAAGGCTTTTTTTCAAGTGCAAACTAAATGGCACTGAATTTCTCATCGACACGGGAGCAGAAGTGAACATTCTGCCCCACAATGTCACAAAAAAATTGGGCTTAAAAATTCGTAAGTCCAACGTAAAGCTCACAGCAGCTAACGGAGCCCCTATAGACACACTAGGGCGAGCTGACACGACAATTAACATCGGCCTCGGAGACATGACCACCGATTTTATGATCACGAAAGTTGATCTAGCGATCCTAGGTATACCATTCCTCGAGTCTTGGGATATCGGAATACGGGTCAAACACAAGTACATTTATAAAGATAAAATAAAGAGCTATGCCGATCAAAAAATAGCTGCAGTCATGAACAAAAAATTCACTGACGAACAAATAGCAGCTACTATACCTCATCGTGACAACAACCCTCAACCAGAGGACGTACAAATCACGGAGGACGAAAACATTCGTTCTATCATTGACAAATACAATGATAAAATGAGCAAACTTCAAGGAAAGTGGAAAAACAACGGGGTTTACCACCGTATAACCACGGAAGGAACACCAGTACACTTCCGAGCAAGACCCATGGCGGGCGAAAAACGGGCTCAAGTCAAAAGTACTTTTGACAAAATGCTTTCAGAAGGCATAATTGCACCATCAGATTCCGAATGGGCATCCCCGTTACACTGTGTGCCAAAAAAAGACGGGTCATGGAGAATCACCGGCGACTACCGTTTCCTGAACGCGAAAACGAAGAAAGACGCCTACCCTCCTCCTCACATTCGCTCTTTCCAAGCGAATTTACATGATACACGAATCTATTCGACAATAGATTTAAAATCGGCATATTACCATATTCCGATGCACCCAGATGACGCTCATAAAACTGCAATTATTACACCTTTCGGTCTTTATGAGTTTAAGAAAATGAGCATGGGTTTGGCCGGAGCGGCTCAAACATGGCAAAGATACATGGACAGCATCATGCGAAAATTTGATTTCGCATTTGTATACCTAGATGACATCCTGGTGGCTTCTAAAAATTATAAAGAACACATGAACCACCTCAAACAAATTTTTGACAAGCTAGGGGAACACGGACTTCGAGTAGGTTTTGATAAATGCATTTTTTCAAAACCTACCGTCGATTTCCTAGGTTTCACTATCTCGAAAGAAGGGATAATTCCTAAACGAGATAAAATAGAAGCCATAGAACAATTTCCTAGGCCAATAGACGTACGAAGTCTACGCAGATTCCTAGGTATGTGTGGTTTCTACCGAGCATGCTCAAGTAAATTCGCTCACACGGCACAACCTCTGTATGACTCCATTCAGTCAAACAAAAAAAATGACAAAACACCTATCGAATGGACATCAGAGAGAGAAAAAGCTTTCAACAGCTTAAAACAAGCAATGATTAAAGCTACATTACATAATATCGCTCATCCACACCCTACAGCAGAGTGGAGATTAGTCTGCGACGCATCCGACACACACATCGGAGCGGCACTAGAGCAGGAAATTACAGACAAACACGGCTCGAAATCTTACCAACCATTGGGATTTTTCAGTAAAGAAATTCCGGAACAATGGAAGAATAAAGCATCATTCGACAAAGAGATGTTCGCCGTTTACCAAGCTTGCATTCATTGGCACAATGACTTGGACGGCCGATCTTTTCATATTTGTTCAGATCACAAGCCTCTGCTAGGCACGATGCTTAAGAAAAATGCACATTTTTCAAAAATGAGATTAAGATGGCTAACATACATCTCTCAAATGACGAGTGACATTCGTCATATACCCGGAGAGAACAACGTCGTCGCCGACGCACTCTCCAGACCCTTCGATCCAGTTGAAATTCAAACAAAATCGATTTCAACCCAAACTGACGAGGGTCCACCCATAGCCGAAATTTCGCAAATTACGGCTGCAATAGAGTGCAATCTTCTACTGCACATTTCAAATGCACAAATTCGTTCTCCCCCTAACGCAGAGGACAAATTGAAACTCACACAAGTTGAATTCCCTCAAGGAGAAATTTGGTGTAACCTAGACCTAGGACACCCAAGACCTTATATTCCAAACGAAATAAGGCAAGAAATAATCAGCCAAATTCACAATTTGGGACACCCAGGTATACACTCTACAGTGTATAAAGTTAAACAAAGATATTTTTGGCACGGACTCCGTGCAGATGTATCCAACTGGGTCCGAGCGTGCGAAACTTGCCAACGAGCAAAAATCACTCGCTCCGTGAAGCTCCCTTACTCCGAATTTGAAACGGCTAACAAATTTTCACACGTACACGTTGATATTACCGGACCCTTACCTTTAGCAAAAGGAGGGAAACGTTACATTTTAATGATGGTTGATAGAGCAACGGGTTGGCTAGAGGCAGTCCCTCTTAACAACATCGAAACAGCCACGATCACAAACGCCTTTATCAATATTTGGGTGGCTTCAAAGGGCGTACCTAAATACATCACAAGTGATCAAGGCACACAATTCGAATCAGATCTATTCAATTCCATTATGGAACGTCTCGGAGTAAAACATACTCACACGTTACCATACAAACCATCAACAAACGGAATGGTAGAACGCAGAAATAGATCTTTGAAAGAGGCTCTCAAAGCACAAAACGAAAATTGGCTCGACGCACTTCCAAAAGTTCTACTCGCCATGCGTACGGCAGTAGACCCAGCAACGGAAACTACACCGTTCCAAAAAGTTTACGGAATTGACGTACCACTCCCAGGAGACATTTTCGTAACTCCTACAAACCTTTCTGAGCCTCTCTTCTTCCGGCCTACACATATTAAACATAATAATACAAAGTATGCCGTAAACATGCCCAAAAACTTGGATACATGTACACATGTCTATATCAGAGTGCCCACACAGCTCTCCTCCCTGCAATGTCCTTACACAGGACCATTCAAGGTTATTAAGAGAGATAAGTTTTCGGTTACAGTACAAATTGGCGAACACACGAAAAAAGTTCCCAAACAACAAATAAAACCGGCTTACACTCTAAACTCGGACGAAGCTGTGTCACGAAACCAAAATCAGGCAGAAAATAAGGAGAAAACTCCCCGAAAATCCGCCAGAGGGCGCGTCCCCTCTACCAAATTCGACGAGAAGTGGGTGACTGCACTCGAAGCAAGCCACGCCCACTTTTCTCGGGTAGGAACAGTGGGAGATATAAATATGGAACACACCACGCCAGGAGCTCATACCAACTTTGACCATGGCAGCTCCCTCTACTACAGAGCAGATGATCACGGAGGAAGTGGAAAATCTCCTACTCGCCGAGGAAATTCCGGCAGTCATCAGCCCGCTACCGCCGTCGCCGGAGAAGAAGACACCGGCGGACGCCAGCGCGCCGAGAAAGGTGGTGTGGAGAACACCAGCAGCGTTCAAGACGCCAGCTACACCCGCTCCGCAGCTGCCCAGGGCTCCGCCCGCTCAACAGCCCCTCCCGGCTCCACGAAAGTGGATCAGCTCGGGCGACGTGCCCGTGCCTCGGTGGGACGAAATGAGCGCGGCGGGGTGGACGGAGCCGGAACGAGCACCTCCGCAACAGCCCAGCCGCGGCCGCGGGCCAAGCCCTCGCGGGTTTGGCTCCCGTCGGCAAAGCTCGGGCCGGCCACGGCCGCCCCGCGGCGCTCGTCGAAACCGGCGAGGCCGGGGCGCACCCCAGGTGCGGGACGCGAGGCCTGCACCTCCGCCTCCGCCCCAACTGGTGAGGGTTTCTTACGGAGAATTCCGTGTGGACCTCCCAGTTCTCCCCAGCCGGCGTCGTCGTTAATAACACGACGTCTTGGGGGGGCACCTGTGGTGAAAACCACCCCCTCTTTTCAACAGCCCTTTTCAGGGCTACCAAAAAGAGGTAGACACAACACAAAAATATTTATAAGACGTCGAGTTACAACTCCGTCAAACAAAATATTTCACCAGAGAGAAAATACGAATTTCTCTCTCAAAAGTGAAATATTAACTAATAACATACAAGGCGACCTCCCTAGACACTTACTGGGCGAGAGAGATGCGACAAGTATCTCGAACCAAGTCGCCTTGAACGAGAAAACTCAAACAGAAAATCAAACGTCCTCTAAAACTAGCAAGGACAATTCAAACAAGCCTACTCGCCAATCAGAAACACTGATTACACGAGAGACAATAGGCGAACCAACCAAGAGGCGGCAAGCAACCACCTCTGGTCCAGCAGCCACCCCGGGGACCCCGTCTGAACAACTGACGCAGAGAAAGCACCCGAGGTCCCCGGCTAAACTCAAGGTCGTCGGCTCCGCGACGGACGCTCGTAAGCCACCCCCGGGGACCCCGTCGCAGCGACGGACGTGGGGAAACCAGCCCGGAGGACCAGCTCAGCTATCATACTCGCAGATACTGAGAAAACAATGTGCGAGCCAATGAGATTACACAGTCGAATTAATGAAATTAAGCGGACCAATCAGGAGGCGGCAGGAGGCGGCCACCTCCCTATAAATACCCCGCTCGGAGCCTCCGAAATTCATTCTACTCTCCGCTCTCGACGACGACACCTCGAAGTACGAAGATTTCTACACGCTCTACGCTGACGAACCTTCTGCATCCCGAGTTCATCTCAAGAACGGCTTCCTACTGCTTTCTACAAGGCCTACCTTCTCTCCACACAGATCTCGCATTGGCATCTACGAGTCCAGTGATTATTCATCCTGCTCATTGCCCAACGTAGTTCATCTGTCAGGACGCCACCCGGTACATCTATCGATATTCTCTTTAGATCGTACGCCCGCTGGGACGTTCCTAGTCGTGTCACCCGGGTTTCGTAGCACTAAGCTCGTCACCGACCGCTGGGGCACGCCGGTAAATTACTCAGCTCATCCGCTCTAATTTACCGTCCAAGGAAGTCTTTTTCAAGACTACAAGGTAGGACCCTGACATACGAGCAAAGGAAAGAAGCTCTGTCAAGCGAGTCCACCTTCTAAACCCTCTATTTCTATACATAGAGGCATCGAAACGAGCTAATAACTCGGCTATTTCGATGGAACGTCGGCCGTCTTATTTCCTCATGCAAGGGGAGGTAGACGACGGCGCGGCCGGGCCTCTTAGCCCCCGCAGCGCTACCTACACGCTGCCCGGCCAATCCGCCGGTCCCAGCGACGGCGCAAGGCTCGATCCTCACGACGAGATAGCCTTCTCACCTAACGTATTCACGAAGGAAACGTTAGATCAAGCCTCGCCTATACAAAAGATCGAGGATACCTTTCAGACCCGCTCTGAAGTCAATCATTATGATTCGACCAAGCTTTCCGAATACCCACGATATTCGACACAAGCCTACCCGGCCGATCCGAGTGTCAAATACACTCCAAATGTACAAAAAACAAAGGATACTTTTCAGTACCTCAACCAAGCTCAACATATTCCTCCTACAGATATAAATCTTAGGCCGGAATATTACAAAACGGCTCAGTACCAAACTGATCGAACCCAGCACCCACTATGCGAGCCCAGTGCTCCACGCGGCTGCGACACGAACTATCTCTCAGTTCATCCCGCCAAGCAAGCTGACCTTGACGGATTCGCTCACATTCCTTACAGGAATAACCCGGGGACTAACCCGCATAATCAGAATATAAATGTCCCACTTGGTCTACCTACACCAAGTAAAACATATTTAAATCCACTACAGAATCGATCAAAACAAGTTTTTGGAAGCCTATTCCGAGTGAATGCAATACGTGTAAGTACATGTTAATTTAGAATATCTTGTCGGCTTAAGATTGGTTTCAGGAAGTAAAACAAATCTCATCTTTTCGTCGTTTACCCTTCTTTCATCTGCTCCAGAAAAGGAAAATATAAGGTGCAATTTCTATGCAAGTATCTGGCAGGAACAATTAGTATGGAGCCATCAGCCTAAGACATTTCATACCCTCAGAACAAATCACACTACTTGGAATCCTACTAATTAGATTATAGTCTGGTCAAACCTCGATGGCACTTGGGGTCTTGGGTCTGTTACTAATACACTCACAGGACCGACGGCTAGAGGTGGTCATTAGAAAGGTCATTAGAGACTCGGCGTTCGGAAAGCAGCGAATAGGTAACCTACCTTGGGTGTCCATTCTATTAGTCACCAATTCAGCCTCCACTACCAGAAATCAATTTTTTATGGTTTTTATTTTATCTGCATGATTATATATTTTTCGGACTGATCTTGAAATTCTGAGGAAAATGACCTCAAACACGAAGACTTTGACCATCCAAAAACACACATCTACCTAGTGCCGTGTTTTCATTTATTTTCCAATGCAGGGTCGAATCCTATTACCTGAAGGCGTGTTTACACTCATTTTCTTCAGCTTTTGGGAGGATAACGGAAATACCTATCATTGTTACCTGAAGACAACAACAAAGAATTTCGTAGGATGAAGACGGGAGTTTGAAGGTGACTCATTGGGGAACATGTTATTACAGTTTAGAAAGTAACTGGACTCACGGTTCGACTACCTGAGTTCGGTCATCCTTTGTTACCTCGTTGTTGTGTCAGTGCATTTGTAAATCCAAGTGTCATCGAGGTTTGACCAGACTATATATAAAATGAAGGCACAGCTGACCAAGAAAGTTTCTGCAACCGCCGGCTGTGACTCCACGGACCCACTCGCCCTCGAAGACGCTCATCTCCCACTTCTTCTTGTCCTCCGCCCGGAGCTCGGCTTCCGTCAGAGAGTCCGGACTCAAGTTGCAGATCTCGACGCGGGAGAATCTCTTCACGAAATCGGTGAAGGACATCCAGAACTCTCCGTCGAACTCAAACACGAGCCCGATCTCTTCTTTCTCCGATTCTGAGATGAACCTCCATTCGGCCGACCTGCAGAAAAAGTAGAATCAACATTTCGCTCAAATATTAAGGTAGGTAGATACATAGATGATACAGGAACTTATGGTAAAATCCATCGGTAAGCGCCTTTGAATGTAATACGAGGGGCTCGCCAAAAGTAAGGTTCCCTACGCTAGAAAAAATAGTAGACAAATTTTTTTTTAATTTTTTATATTTTTTTCCGATTCTACAGATTGTTTTCTATTTTTCAACATAATCACCATTTCTCTCAAGTCCTGGTAGTGCTGCGTGCCCACCTTCCTCAGGTAGTTGTTGACTTCCGCCTTCAGCTCTTCGTCGTCGCGGAAGTGTTTCCCTCCCAGGTGCCCCTTCAACTTCGGGAAAAGATGAAAATCTGAGGGAGCAAGATCCGGGGAGTAGGGAGGATGTGGGAAAATGTCCCAGTTGAATTGTCCCAGCAGATCCTGAGTTTGGCGAGCCGAATGGGGGCGTGCATTATCGTGCATGAGAAGCACCCCTTTTGACAGCAAATGCGGCCTTTTGCGTTTTATGGCCGATCTCAACTTTTGTAGGACTTCACAATACCTCTGAGCATTGATTGTGTTCCCACGTTCAAGGTTTCTTTCTTTCTTCAACAGCGTCAACAATGTCTCCTTCCCGAGCGGTAGAGGACCTCCCGGAACGCGGTTCGTCTTCAACATTTTCTCGGCCGTTCAGAAAACTTTCTCTCCATTTCCGGACTTTTTGAACACTCATGCACTTTTCACTATACACTGACGAAAGTTCCTTGTGAATTTCAGTCCCGGATTTACCTTTTAACGTGAAAAAACGAATTATTGCTCTCAGTTCAGAGGCGGACACGGATGGGGTTGCACTCGACATGTTTACAAGACTGATACGGTCGACCAGGTTATCGGATCACTTCCCTCCAAAAATCAGTGTGGCCACCACATCCTAGCGGAATATCCCGCCAAGTTTCAAATTTTTCCCGCGCTCCGAAGCCGAATTACAAAATAGGGAACCTTACTTTTGGCGAGCCCCTCGTACTACGATCAGTTTATATAGTTTTGTTCCTAGGTCCGCGAATTTAGAACTCCAAAACCACTGCAAGACATTTTTCATTTCTTGTTCTGAGTATTAGGTGTAAGAGGTTGTTGCGTTCATCACATCAGATTCCATTCTCTATCACCTTCATTCCTAGCAGTTAATCGTAGTTGAGGCAATGAAAACATCGGATTCGAGCCTACACACTAAATGCTTTCCCTACATGAGGGGTACTGGCATTTAGCGAATTTTCGTAGAAATGAAGCAATTGCAATGGGTCACAAAATTTTAAAATTAATTTTTCGAATATGTTCTTCAAGGAAATCCGTTTTTAAACGGTTCCTAAAGTTTACACATTTCTCTGATGTATATTCATATATGTATTTATTTATATTTGCATAAATTTATATTTGTATGTATGTGTTGCCCCAGATGATAACTTTTGCCAAAAAAAATCAAGCATTCTAAAAGAAAGGATGAGTTCGTTAGGTAGCACTTTTTGAGCTCATCAAATCGGTCACATTTCAAAAATTTTGTTTAAAAAAACACTAAAATTGGCAAAAAAGGTTAAAAATCAATAAATTTATATTTTTTGCAGGCTATTACTCAAAGAAAGTTCATCAAATATGAACTAGAACAAATAAAAATTATGCTAAAAAAATATACTCCAATTTCAGTATTATTTACTAAAAAATTGATAAAAACTGCAAAAACTTGAAGTCCAAAAACTTTGATTGTACAGCAGGTTATTATTTAGAACAAGATTTTGCAATGACATTGATATTTAACCATTTCTTTGCACTCAGTGCTCAAATTTCATTGCCGTTTAGCACAAATATAATACGATGTTTCTCTCGATGAATGACTGGAACTTTTTTCTGTGTATAACGGTAAAACAGGTTTAATTATATTCCAGCATCCTAAAGAAGAGATATGGAGAACTTTTCAGAAACTTTGAAAGTCTATTAGGAAGATAATAATTTTTCTGAAAAACAAGAATGCTGGAACTCCAATAGGATGGTCTATAATCAAAATGAACTTATAGGTACTTAGCAGAAACATTTGTCTCGGCCACTTTATCAGTCACTGTAAAATCCCGAAGGAACTTGAAGAAAGCTCCGGTTTCGAGGATGAATTACGGTAGATACACACTCATGGACAAAGTACCGACATCGACAAGGAAACAGCATTAGAGTTTATAATCACAGGGTATTCAAATCAGAGTAGGTGAAAAAAACATTGATTTCTTCAGTTTTTCTACATTCCTATATCAATAGACTCAAAATGTTTTCGTACAACTTGATGATCTTTCGGAAAGTACGCCATGTATAGTTCTTTCCACTTCAAGCAGTAAACTTTGATCCACTAAACTCACCAAAACTCAACTCTTAGAAATGCTGAAGTTAGTACGGCAATTTTCACGGTATTAGAGAATTTTCTTAGAAAAGTAATTCACGGATACCACATGTTGAGAAGAAAGGTAGGTACCACGTGTTGAGGAAGTGCTGTGAAACCTAGCACGGGAGTATTATTTCCTTACTTATCACTCCAAGGTCCGTTCCACTCAGCTTCGTTTCCCCAGGGGTTCCTCAGCCTGAGAAGGGGTATTTTCCCTGATCGATTGGGCGTCTGGATGTCGATATATTGGACTTTAGTGATGCTGTAGGCGTGCCCTTTGACAAGACCTTCTCCCGTCTGGGCTTCTGTGATGTTGGGATCGGCCTGAAAAGTTGAAATAGAGCTCATGACGTCTTAACCAAGTATAGGTAAACTAAATCATCGTCCCACAGTTGATGGTGTGAACACATTAATGTAATCCCTACAAATCAATAATTAATAAGAGGAATCAACAACTATCATTCACGGCACTACAACGGTTAAGGTAAACGGATGATGTTAGAGCTGTATCATTCTAGCTTCTCAACTAAATCTAGGCTTCAAAAAGTATTCCTTCCCCATTTTTTGGCTGAATTCATTGTCATTAGCACTTTGTCTAATTAGTAGGTATAACTACGTAACACTCGTATCTCAATCTCAATAAAATTGAATCTTTAATAATTATTTCTGCAGCAGCATCAAACATTCAAATAAAATAAATAAAAAATGCTGTAAACATGAATGTGAATTGTTGTAGGTACCTATATTATTTGTATATCATCAGCCGAAAAACTATTTGTTGATTACAAACTTTTTGAACAGGAAAGAACAAAGATATATCCGAAAATCCAAGGTAGCGGAACCATTGTTTCAATTTTCCAAGATGGAAAATTTTAATTTCAAAATACTCCAACCAATTTTTATGAAATATTCAGAGATAGGATAGTGTGATTCTTCGTTTACCAGAACTTTCAGATAAATATAAATCTCTGCGTGAAATTGATCACGAGCTAACGGTACAATATCGCTCGATTCGGAGGATAGTTGAAGAGTTTATTACAATTCATTGCAAACTTCATAATTGGTAATACAGTAGGAGCCTATGCGCAAGGCTTGAATTCTCAACGACCCGATGATCCGATTCCGCTGTCTTGGACATCAAATGATTCTCCGTTAAATTGATCAATAGCTCTGCATATGCTATGTGTCACGTCCAACTTGGCATATATATTTTAATTGCATTTCTTATTTAGGTAGGAATCAAATATTATATTTGAAGATAAGGTGATTGCAAGGAAATCTCAACAGCTATTATATTGCAAGTTGTATATTCAAAAACTTTCTTTAAGACTCACACTTCTACCTACTACAAAGTGGTTCCAAAATAGATTTCCGCCAAAGCCGAAATAGGTCTCAGTAAATGTAAATATTTACTTGTTTTATTCAGGACTATACTACTATTTATTAGCTCACTATTCTTTTGGTTATCCAGTTCGCTGCTTTCCTACGCTATGTAATAGCATTGGTCAATACAGTAATTCCTTCCACAGTTGGTCATCAGCCAGTGGGTCCTTTGGTGGCCATATGTTCAACAATTCTAACTTCACAGGGAAATGTAAGTATTCAGTCTCCTCTTCTCTCGACCGGATCAACAGTACAACAAATTTATAGAAACCACCAATAATACATTTGGAAATTCGATGTTTTTGATTCAGAAAACTGATACATAACCATACAATACAGTGAGATGTAAACTTGTCCTTCTCTTGACTAGAAACTTCTTTTTAAATAATTTATTTCAGGTGTTTTATTTCATCTTGGAATCGCTTAATTTTGCCTACAATAACAAGTGTTATATGTACTTACGTGCCTACTATGTTATTTATTTACTATGATGAATACTTATATACAACCTGTATTGGTACCTACTTCAATGTTGTCGGCTTGTTACTTACTTCAATACTGCAGGCCATCAGTGAATTTCTCTCAAAAGCCTTCAACATGACCTGGAAGAGGTTCGTCGGTGCTTCGTTGAGAAGGTACATTTCGGAAACACCGCCCGTAAAATCCTCAAGAGCTTCCACAGTGGAGCCGCCTTTGAGAGCTTCATAGGAACCATGCAATCTGAAAAATTCATCGTTTTTCCATGTTAGTACATTCATTGACCTCCAGTTAATCGCTTATTTTGAAGAAAGAAAAAAACTAAATAAGGAATTATCATTATTATTTATTTTTTACTCAACTGAATACATTCCGCTCCAAAGATGACTCACAAGTTCTCCCAATTCAGTTAAGCACTTTTTATTGAACTGGGTAGGAATCACTCTGTAGCAGGATCAATCAGGATCATTTTCATACCAAACTACCCAATAAACTTTGAAATTAATAAAAAAGACGAACAACAAAGACGTATATTAACATTGGCGCTTATACAGGGTGTCCCATCTAAACGGGCCCATCGGGAAATTACAGCCTTACGGTGCGAGCTATCGAAAAATTGAACTGGACCTTTTTTATAGTATTTCAACTCAGCTTCACGATGCAAAAGTCCGATTTTTATTTTTCCATGTTTTAGGGTCTCAAATCATTGATTGAAACTTACGGTTTCCTCTTGACCCCCCCCCCCCTTTTTTATTGCTTTTTCCGCTTCTAGGTTGAATTTGGAACAGAAAATGCCTCATTGAAATTTTCTTTTTGGGGCTTCGTTTCTGAGAAATTCCACTTTTTGCGAAATACAATCGCCGATTCCTTTCAGACATTACCAACACTTTCTTACTATTTTTATCTTCAATTTTTGAGATGTTCACCACACTTTTGAAATCAGCATTAAACTATCTATCTTCAGACCCCTGCGTCCATAATCAACAATCACCATCAGGGGGATGACATTACACTTGAACCGCTTATGATTTTAAAAAAGTTTTCCAAATCGTCGTTCGAAAAAAATAAAATAAAGTAAAAAAACCCTCAAACTGTTTAGTACACACAGAATCACTGTTCAGAATACAGTTTAAAAAATGTACCACAAGGAGACTTCCAGTCAGTTGTGTTGTGATGAATCGAAAATGCCACCTGCTCCTTCTGCAGCCTCTGCTCCTTCTCCTGCAAACTGTATTCAAGGCTCAAGAAAACAACAGCTTCTTGATACTTATTGTTCAGTCTACACTATGATCTTTATTATTTAAAGAACCTTACATTAGTCCAGAATACAGCGTCTCACACGTTCTTCTAATAAATGAGTTTTTTTTTTTTTTTTTTCAAACGACGATTTGGAAAACTTTTTTTAAATCGTAAGCGGTTCAAGTGTAATGCCATCCCCCTGATGGTGATTGTTGATTATGGACGCTGGGGTCTGATGATAGATAGTTTAATGCTGATTTCAAAAGTGTGGTGAACATCTCAAAAACTGAAGATAAAAATGGTAAGAAAGTGTTGGTAATGTCTAAAAGAAATCTGTTCCAATTTTTGTTCCAAATTCAACCTAGAGTCGGAAAAATCAATAAAAAAAAGGGGGGTCAAGAGGAAACCGTAAGTTTCAATCAACAATTTGAGGCATGGAAAAATAAAAATCGGACCTCCGCAAAAAGTGGAGTTAACTCAGAAACAAAGCCCCAAAAAGAGAATTTCATTGAGGCATTTTTTGTTCCGAATTTAACCTAGAATCGAAAAAAGCAATAAAAAAGGGGAATCAAGAGGAAACCGTAAGTTTCGATCAATGATTTGAGACCCTAAAACATGAAAAAATAAAAATCGGACTTCCGCATCGTAAGTAAAGCTGAGTTGAAATACTATAAAAAAGGTCCAGTTCAATTTTTCGATAGCTCGCACCGTAAGGCTGTAATTTCCCGATGGGCCCGTTTAGATGGGACACCCTCTATAAGCGCCAATGTTAGTATACGTCTTTGTTGTTCGTCTTTGTATATATATATATATATATATATATATATATATATATATATATATATATATATATTTATTTATTTATTTATTATTAAAGCATATTAAAGCTTAACAAGGGTCCGAGGGTCTGTTAAAGACAAACTCAATGTTCAGGATAAAAGCGGGATTTATCAGTTAAAATTTTCTTGCGGCCATGAGTATTCTGGTTAAACTGGTAGGGAATTAAGGAAAAGAATAGACGAACACGAAAAGGATTTCAGGGAAAATATAGGTAAATCTTAATTTGCAAATCATCTTGGGGAATCCAATCATAGTTACAATTGAAAGGCTTTGGGTACAAAGGGCGTAAGTGCCAATATCGACTTTTTCCATATTATATTTTTTTCTGGACCTATATACCACTAGCTATTTTTCTAGAAAGGGCTTAAGCACCAATCATTTTTAAATAAACCGCCACGTCGCAGTGTTACCAACGTCCTCCGTCCAAAATCACCGTTTTTCAGTACTACCTAAGTCCATGAGGAATTTTCAGTAGGAAGGGCGTAAGTGCCATGGTGCAACACTGCGTTTGTAACCTTGTAAACTCTCGTGAGAACACCTTTTTTCTTTTAATTTCCCTAAGAACTCCGTTAGACACCTTCCTATGTGAAAAAAGATTAGCAATGTTTTTAAAACTGTTCACTTGTAGAAAACTTGAAGAATTAGGTGGGTATGGCACTTAGGCAGGTGGCACTTAGGCCGTTGTCAGAGGATCGTGAACAAAAAAGTTTTTTTTTAAATCTTGGGAAGATCGTTATGAACAAATCCAACGCACAAATAAAACGTATTTCAGCAATATTTAATTTACAAAAAAAAAATCATCTCTTTAGAACGCATATTGTGAGAATGACAAACAAATTAAAACTTTTTTTGGGATTTATGGCACTTACGCCCTTTGTACCCAAAGCCCTTCAATTGTTATTTGGCAAATAGACGATTTACAGAATTTCTTCATTTTTTGTCCAAGGGGGGAAGGGGGGGGGGGTTAATGTGACGCAAAATTTCGAAATTATCAAAAGTGATAGGTCTGGCAAATGTTTAAGTAATGATATATCTCAGTATATTTGAACTTTTATTGATCCATTTCAGTGAAGCTTGGAATTATCCCCTTGTTATTGAGCATTCATCCCCCTTCACTTTATCCGATTATCTATATACCCTTCACTACCCTTACAATCAATCTTCAATACCTTCACTTCGCATACACTTAATTGGTTGTAACTCATGCCTTTTTTTTCTCTCGAATAACGGTTGACTCAATCTCTCTTCACCTGTAATTATATAAGCTCTGTTCTTTCTAATGTGGGTTGAGTTATTGTTTGTTACTGATGATGGCCTAACCGTCGAAATCAATTTACCATTGTAACTCTTTATTCTCGTGGAATTAGACAACGTTCTTCTTTAACTTCCATTTTTACTGAAAGACGCATATTATTATATTTTCACTAATGATATTAAGGAATCGCAAGTTAATTTTCTGATGAATTGAGAGTTTTTATAGAAACGATGAATTGTTATTATTATTTTCTTCTTCTTCTAGAAACTGGGTCAAGAAAACATTTCTCAGGCCGATTGCTTAACTCTTCATAGTAAGTCAGTGCTGTAGTATTCGAACCTAATGTCTAGACCTTGCCTCCAATTAACTCCTCAACCAATACGACAAGTATAATATAAGGTACTACTACACTTACTTCGCATAAGCTTTCTCCAGCAGGGCACTCCAAAATTCATTAGGTTGAGAGGACCGAAGGAAGATCAGCTGTCCGTTGTACGTGGGGAGCCTGTCGTCGATGACAACATCCACCCATCTGCCGAACTGCCAAAACCTGAAAGAATATTTTTGGATTAGGTAGGTATATTACCGCAAATAGCTTTCTTGAAAAATTTAATCGATGAGTAGGTACACGAATCATAGTATAAGCCCATATCAATCGTTTTGTAGATTTTTTAAAACTGTAGGTTTTGTAGATTTTTTAAAACTGTAGGTAATCTATAGAAGCAGCGTTTGAGTTCAAAAATAGTATAATTAATGCACTCCTAGGCAATAGACCAAGCATTGGTGAAAATCGATGAGAGCTTGAACATTATGAGTCCATGGACTTAGACTGTTCTTGCTCTTAATAAGCAAGCGCAAGGGCAATAACTTCAATGAGGTGCCTTTTCATGGTTCCCTGGTCACTCGTATTCGCCATGTGACCACGATTTTGGGACTGACAAGCGACACATTTTGAAACAAGACCGCATGTACTTAACACAATATTATAAGAAGTTGATCGCACCCTCTTTTCACTGCAACACCTGATTCTCATGACTTCTCCACGAACTTCAAGACTGGTGGCTATCTATAAGAAGACGACCATCAAGCCTGTAGGAAGCAGGTCAGACGAAAAGTCTATTTCCATCTACAGGGAATTCGTATCAGCCGATCTGCCTGGCCACGTAAATTCGTTTGATTACATATACGGATTGGCTTCAAGAACCTTCAAGATTGTAAAAAATATGGCCTCATAAGAAAGCCCTCCCTTCAGCAAAAAGCGTATGATGGGGAAAAGGAGAGTGGAGCTGATAAAATAACCAATCGCATCGGCGCCAGGATATCGACTAACAAGGAAGATGAAGGAAATTACTTATCGTCATTATGTTAATGACCTCCTGATGATCTTTTACATTTTTTATTTGTTCTATTTCAATTTGGATATAATTCAGCTCTTTTTTTTTCTCCTTAAATTTTACGGCTATAAGATGATAATTTCATCATTTTTGTTTTCTATTCTTTAACATTTGATTATTTTTATTTATTGCAAATGAATAGCAACCCTGGGAGTACAAAAATGCAAATTTTTCTAAGGTCATGACTTCTGATGGTGACCTTTAAATGCAAATATCTCGGAAAGCTGATTCGGGACTAGTAGGTACTGTCCTTATACACACGTAATCAATTAAATTCAAACCGCAATCTATCAAAGTATTGCATTTTTGTAGATTAGGCCGACCCGATATCCTAATTTTTCACCAATAAACTCATACCTGAAATGGAATATTCCAGCGTAATCTCCTTGGAAATTTTGATCGTGGGGGACAACTTGTTGGAACAGGTTGTCGATCAACGTGAGGTTAGCCATGGCAGCCAGAAGCCAGCAGTCACCTGAAAAAGTGGAAAATACGGTTTTAAATAAAGAGGGTTATTTCTCCTAGCGTAGTAAGAGAAAATTATCGTTTATACACCTTTCGGGGGAGTCTGTTGTCACATTTCCACGAAAACTAAAGGGGCGTAGACGTTTATGCTCCCAGCGGTCAAAACTCCGCTCGCGGGAAAGACTATTTCCTCCCAAACGAAACGGCGGGCTGGACGATATGATCCCAAACCTCTGCACGCGTAGCACTGTTATGCTCCCAGCGAGTGATCTCTCCTCGGAGATAACATCTTCTCGGGAGTTTGACCATATCAAGTCAGTCGCTTAGCCCGTACTGTTTTCCCGTGACCTCTGCCCGGTCACGGGTAGTAAATACTAGGTAATAAAGACTTATATACACCACATCCCGACCTCTTTACATTTTTTGAGGAGCTATTGTCCGTTCAAGCCGATGTTTACCTAAAACTAAATTCAGTCGGCGAACTACACCTACCAAGACCTGCCATTCAAAAACAGCAAGAATATGTAAACAAATGGATTAATAAGCTCAACTCAAATGAAATTACGCTTTACAAATTTGTCAGAGTCATTTCTTACAAACTTCGCCCTCATTTATAGTTATATAGTCATATTGTTGTTATAGTCATTTGTTGTTTCTGTTCCTTATTGACGGTTGATTGTGGTTTTTGTTTTGGCATTATTGACACAGGTTTACGCGCGTATATACCTAAGTCCTTTGTTTCTTGATTGGCTTTTTGTTCCTTATTGACGGTTGATTGTGGTTTTTGTTTTGGCATTATTGTCACAGGTTTACGCGTCGTATATACCTAAGTACTTAGCATTAAATTATTGCACGATCACATAATTTACTCCATTATTTCCTTCCATCAGCCTACCGACCATTTGGGGAAGAAATAGTCTACCTGGACCGGGGGGATGCTGGGATCATAACGGCCTGACGAACGCTACTGGCGGGAGCATAACGGCAAGGGTGGTCGCTGGACTGGGAGCATAACGGGAGTTTGGTTTCCCCAGGCGGGAGGAAATAGGGCCGATTTCAGCGGCTTGGGAGCATATGGTCAAACTCCCAAAAATAAAGAGCTACAATGTTAAATCGATTTCGACGGTTAGGCCATCATCAGTAACGAACAACAACTGGACACACATTAGAAAGGACACAGCTTAAGGGAGATTGATCCCACAGGTGAATGGAGATTTAATCCCATTGGTTGAGAGAAAGGAAAGGGGGGCTGGAGGTAAAACCAATTAAAGCAAGCGAAGTGAAGGGGGATTATAACTCTCATAAGTCCATTTCTATAAAGCTTGGAATTATCCCTTCAAACTATTGAAACCAGTAATTCTTCCCCTCCTTTCACTTCATCTGATTAATCCCCCTTCACTTTGCTTGCATTTAATTGGTTGTACCTCCAGCCTCCTTTCCTTTCTCTCGACCAATGGGATTTACATGTCCCTTCACATGTCACTACACATGTGACTATATGAGCTGTGTCCTTTCTAATGTGTGCTCAGTTATTGTTTGTTGCTGATGATGGTCTAACCATCGAAATCGATTTAACATTGAAACTCCTTATTTTTCGTGGCAATAGACAACGTTTCTTCACTAACTTCCGTTGCGAAATGGGTTTCCACAACTTCGTCGCGAGTGATTTAGTTCGTAAGATCAGGCCGTCGAAGCAGTATAGTAGTGTTTCGACGGCCTGATGATGAAGTTCTTATATATGATGCCCCCAGTACCTCGACTTGCATGTAACGAATATGATTGAAGTGAAGAATATGATTAAGCTTTAGAGATATGGCTTGTAAGAAAATAGCAATCTAAATTTTATTGAAAAAGCTAAGATGTACTCGTATACTTGAATAGTCTACTAAAGATATAAGTACATCTCAATCATCTAAGTAATTAATAGACGTATCAACGTTAAAACAACAAAAGTTATAATACGTAACGACGAATTCATGATACGGAAACGAGTTTCAAGCAATGTCATTATATTTCGTGCTACATGATAGGCAACAGAACAGAATGAATTTCATCGCAAATGGGGATGAAAATTAAGTTACCAGCAAATACTGAACAGACAGGAAAAGTGTAATATAAAGAAGATAGGTACTTACCAAGTTCACCTTGTTGGATATCGAATCTGGACGCCCCCTCGACAAAAAGGCGTGGATCTTCCACAATTTCCTATACAAAAATTATAATATTTTATTAGTAAGCTAGTCAGTAAAGTTACGCGGGTAAGTAGACAGAGTTACTTGAAGTTTTTAGTATTCTTCATGCTAAGCGACATATTTGGTCCTACCCTCCTTCGATTTCACTGCAGGAAAACCTGAGTATATCCCCGAATCCAATCTAAACCCATCAGTATGTGATCAGAGCAAACATTCCTTTAGATTAGACAACTGGTCATGCAGCCTATTTGTATAGAATTATCTGGAATTCAGCGGTTTAATGTCTCTCCAATAGTTATCATTGTGGCCAGACCATTAGTTGCGTGTCAGCATATGTGCTGTCGTTGACTTCATTATAAGGAATTTAGGTGCCCCCCCCCCCCCCAGAGGTGCAATGGGGGCCTAAATCCTCATAAAAAGGTAGAGGAGAGTAACAGGCATCCCGTCAGAGAGATACCACAGGTTAGTTTCCCAGTCGTCTGGGATTCCATCCAACGCCAAACTCAGCTGTCAATAAGATCGAGAACAGACCGCGGCGCCCATTGTGTCATCAACGGAACGCCGACGGCGCTATCTCTGGTGCTCTGACGGGAGCTTGATGGACCTCTCAGGAGGTAACTCTGTTACACTCCTCCCCTTAAAGACATACTTGATTGAAGATCAAGTATGTTAACTGGGTGGAATAGTTAATAGCTGAGAACTGATGCTCATTCAATCATAAATAGCTGCATTGGCGTTTTGAGGATGGGGGAATAGAAATTAAAACAGGATTGTCAATGAATCTTCATAAGAAGTATATTCATTGAACAATCGGGACAAAACGGACGCTCAACCATGGAGACTTATACCTTAGGAAATCAAAATATATATAGAAATTAATTTGCCCAACATTGGGGACTTTAAATTAAATTGCCCAACTATGGGGACTTAAATGGCGCACTAATCTGGTAATTGACATTATAGCAATACTCAGGTGGCGAAAAAATTGTGCACTAACCTGGTATTGACATATAGCAATACTCAGGTGGCATAAAATTTAAATAATATAAAATATAAATGGGGAATAAAAGAGAGAAATTATAAGTCAAAGACCAATGAAATTATTTATATACCAAAGGGTGATAATGGGAATTCCTTCTGTAACCCCGAGCCATGTTTCTTCTGAAACATTAACGCCCCAAAAAATAGTGGATTGGACTACTAGGCGTCAGCCGTGCATAATCCAAACCACGCTCTGCTACCATATAAGGAATTTAGGTGCCCCCCCCCCCCCCCCCCCCAGAGGTGCAATGGGGGCCTAAATCCTCATAAAAAGGTAGAGGAGGTAAAGAGCATCCCGTCAGAGAGATACCCACTCCTACTAATGAGCCATGTTCGGAGTAGATTAGTTTTCCTAGTCGCCTGGGATTCCATCCAACGTCAAACTCAGCTGTCAATAAGATTGAGAACAGAACGCGGCGCCCATTGTGTCATCAATGGAACGCCGCCGGCGCTATCTCTGGTACTCTTACGGGAGCTTGATGGACCTCTCAGGAGGTAACTCTGTTACATCATGGAACATCTACTACCTATTTCTTACAGTCAAATGACCCAAATTCGCATGAAATTAGAGGTTTGATGAATGAGATCACCCTGATGATTGCTTATATGGGATTAAAAGTTTGAATTACTTCCACCGAAATCAGGTTGGTATACACCTGTGACCTGTGGCTGGACAATTGGGTAAGCGTCAATGCTATCCCTCACAATCCTCGGGCTCAACCGTGACCACACAATTATAATTAATAATTAATAAATTAATTATAATTATAATTAATCCTTTCGTTGCAGCATATGACAAAACTACTTATTTCGACTTATTATCATTTGATTTATTTTCATTGCTTTCTTTGTGCGTGTTTCACAGATTATTTTTTATTGCATTCTCTTCATTCAACAATGAAAACTATTTCAATTTATTTTCTTTGACTATCATTATATTGATCAAAACAAAAAATGAAGGAGAGAATTACATATTTTAGACTAATGTTTAAGAAAAAACAAACCAACCAAATAAACAACCAACAGCCCATATGGAACTAATCTTCTTATCAAAAATTTGGCTAATATGGGTGATTATTTTTTGTAAATTTATTTCATTCCTTTTTTTCTCAAGTAGTAATTATTGCCGCACGCTTACCATCGGTCTCTTCCATTCGAATCGCCTTGTCGGACTTTGACTGAAGAACAAAGAGGAGTCGGCGGCGGGGAATTCTGGATCCTCGAAGAGTCCGCCCCTCGCCAAGAGGTCTTCCCGGATCTTGATAAAGTCCTGGACATTTTCGCTCCGCGGCCTGAACCCGGAACCTCGCTCGCCTAACTGTGGAAAAACACAAGAAAACTCAAATCAGCATATCGTACATGCGTATGGGAAAGCACAATAAACGAAAAGAGGGGCCTTGCCTATTAATTTTGCCATGCATGGTATGTTTATGATACTCTGAGGCATACTGAAGGCAGAAATGAAATACATAAACGGTCACGTCATATGAGATAATGGTACAGAATGACTACTTGATTTCACCTCTGCAGAAGCTATCGGTATCTACACTTGCCACAGACTCTTATTCCCAGCGAGGTTATTTGCTAGTTGTAGTTTTATATTTGTTCACATCTCTGAAGACGATGTAGACGATGCAGATCAAAATTGTGTAGGGGGTGGAAATAATTCCGTACCAATGGAGACCAGGAATTTCGAATCTATGATACATACTCTGATTTGTAGAGACTAGCTATTTATTCTTCCCTATTGAGTCCCACACACACACACACACCGACACACAGACAGACTGACAGAGACGGAACCAAAGTTGTTCAGAAGGGTCTAAAACGTAAAATGCGAGTAAAAATTTCGATTTTGGAGACCAAAAATTTTTTTTCTCCTTTCATTGAGTGAAAACAATGCTTCCGCTACCTTTAGGTAGACTCGAAAGCAAAAGTAAATTAGAAGGGAGCAATATAGCTCATCAATAGGTAAAGCATAAATTGCATATATTTTTGTAGGAGTTGATATTTATAGGAAAAATAGCTGTTTGGTTCATTCGGGGTTTCAGGGTCCCCTTATCTATGCAACTCAAGCTAAGTGCAATAAACCTCATACATGTAAATACCTACTGAGGTTATAATATCGACAAAAATATTTTAGAAAAGGAAATTGCGATTTTGAATTATTTCCCGTCATTCAAGTGAACAAATAATGGAATCGTATGTGTTGTGATTAATAAAACGGTATGTAATCAATGAACAGGAAAACTCGACCGCAGAACTGCATTGCGCAAACGGTCAAGGTCACACGTAACTACCACAATCCAAAAATTAATCTTTGGGCGTATCTACAGCATGTAGCTCAATATTAAAATTTCTATATTACCATACAGAAGTATCTAGAACTGATGAAATGCGTTGTTTAGTTTTAGCTTAGTAGCTTTAGTTGACCATATTGAACGTAACTCCTATGTTCGTACTGTTGAGATAATCAGTATATTACAACATTGCAGTTGTGTGTGTCATTTTCGCGTTATCGTAACTTGTTAGTATAATGACATAACCGATAGAGAGCCGCCTCATTATGAACACCGGTTGTCAAGGTAAGAGGCGACATATTACCCAGTGAAGGATTTAGGATCAATGCAATCGCAATTTAATAAAAGTTTGATGGGTAACTCTACTGCCAGGGTTTAGTGCGGGAAATGAAAGATTGTTCAATTAGTAGTAATGTTTACCGGTTTATAGGCTGTTTTCGACAACACTGATTCCACGATCATTTAGGAATAAGGTTGAAGGTGCCGGTGGGACGCGGAAACTGACCTAGAGACGGCAGTTTCCACCGATCTGGACCACTGGGGTTGGGAAATCTGCGCTTGCGTGGAGAACACACCCCTGCGCGGCCCCACGTGGTCCTACACCCCCTCCCACCTCATACACACGTGGCCATTTTCCACCCTTCGCCGGGTGTCAACGACCTTCTGAGTTGTTGATCTCCCCGATGGCAATGGGTCAAGAGGGAAACGATGTATTGCTGTTATAAGGGTGTTTGCACCGACATCGTTGAATAATGACCCTTTCTTTCATAATACTGTTGAGTAGGTTTAATTTTAAAGATTCTTGTTATAAGCAAACTTTGGTATAAAGTCAAAATTAAAGAGATCCTCTTAGGATCCTCCAGGTTTGGAATAGCTCCAGGATCGAAGGTTGAATGCTGAGACTAGGTCAGACCAACAGATATAAAACTGAAAAGAAATCCGTTCTCTCGTCAAAAATCAAGCGTCATAGAAAATTTAATAAATTTATTAACAAACAATCCCAATAATTGAAAATTAAATAAGTGTAGCTGTTTTTGGACTCCCAGAAAATAATACCTATTCTATGTTTTAATATTCTTTGAGCAGTGTTCTAAATGAAACACGGGAGAGTATATAAATAAGATTACCTATGTGGTTTTCGATTCTGTAATCAACACCGGGTAACATGACAAATATGTTAGTCCTGGAGCCAGGTCTAAAAATAGGTAGTAATTAGCGGAGATGAGTTGAGATTCGATTTTGAACATTTAGTCCGTTCTGAGTGAGAAAATCTTTGTCTGCCATCTTAAAATTAGTGGAATACGAAATGGCAGCCTCATAAAGATGGCATTGTTTTTTGGAATTAGTCGGGATGCGGCCCAAGGAAAATAAATGAAATTATTTCATTTATTGTTTTATTTTGTAACGTTTCGTCCTCTGGCTGAGGACATCATCAGATCTTGGTGAGACCAGGAAAAATTCATAAACATCCGAAAATATAGCGGATTTGTCAGATAAAAAATAGAGGTTCACCAAGTCAATTCAATGTCAGGAAAGCAATAAAAAATGGATTGCTGACATTGAATTGCTAGGGATTGAAGGGATAGTACCCTTCTTGTCTCCCTATTGTGACGTGATATTTTACTGTGAACATTTAAAAAATAAAATAAAATAAACAACATAAATAGCTGAAAACGAGCTAAAAAACAAAACGCTTATGCTAGTGGCATCTTGGAAATCTAGTGATGTCAAATTCCTAGAATAAAAGTCGCTTACATTTAAAAACAGTAAACTTAAATTTTTTAGAACAGTGGGTAACCATGAATGTTAAGGCCAGACCCACTCCGCTTGTCAGGCATAAGAGCCTATTTTTAAGATGCCTTAGATTAGACAGGACTGGTAAATTCACAAAATTAACGTATTTGACAGACGAAGGGAGAAATGAACAAATTCGGATTTAGATTAAGAGGGCATTAAACGAACTTTTTAGACAATAAAGTAAATACAAATGTTTTCTGATAAATAAAATATCAAAAAAAAAGTATTATTTATGATTCGATGAATATTGTAGCCAAGTTTTGTGTTGTATCCTAATCCAACAATTTACAACTTTTGGCTACACGGAACCGTTATGTCCTCCTACTCCCAATGTCTACCGTTTTAACTCTCCTGTTTTTTTAATGTATATGTTTATGTATTGGGAGACCCCTTGCGACCAGTTTTGCCAGGAGCAGTCGTTTAGTTGGTGAATCAACACTCTTCTTTATGAGAACTCTATGCTCACGAGAATCCAAGTCGTGTTAAGGAGACCTGAGGCATCTTGCCTTGTTGTCTTGCCCAGGTTGAGACAGCCTGGGAAGATGCTCCTGGAAGGAGACCGCTGCTTAGTAAAATTTCAGGACGTTTGAACCAAGCCACATTTCCAAGCGAGCAAGTTGGCACCCTAGTTTTCCGCACAGCTACAAAACCCCCGATGCCAGGGGATGATGCATCACTGTGCGTAGCCCCACCCACAGCATACAAAGCCCCTCAACTTGCATATTGAACAGCATGCTGAGGTAGTAATCCTGTAACATGGCTCAGCCATCAAATTCTCTCCCTCTTGATAAAACAGACGATGTCTTATTCTTCACGAAAGCCTTCTATCTCTCGATAGAATAATCGTGTTTGATCATTGACCGGTCCCATGATTATCGACAACTGGCTTGATTGTCCAGAAGATTCATCTAAGGCAGTCCAGCTAAGTCTTGTATTACACCTATATCCATCACGTACTTAACGTTCTTCCGAAGCTGTTCCAGCCGGAGGTCTATTCGATTCGGCAATCCAATGGGAATCACTTACAATAACATGGTTACGACGACGAACCGTCCATAAAGGCGAAATTCTTGACTGATCGTTGGCCCGCTATGTAAAAACCTCCACTGATTATCGTTTATGACGACAGCACTATAACGTCCAACTCGTGAATAAAAGCTGCGTTTTGGTAAAGAATGGGTTTCCAAGATCTTTTTATAACGACGTACTGAGAAACCACCACACTGCCCACCGACCAATCTCCCCCCGCCCTCAAGTTCTACGACTTCTGTTTTATAGAGCTATTACATAAAGGGTGTTCTTAAACCCATTTCTAACTTAAGCCACCAGTTCCTATGAATTCAAACAACGCTGTTACTTTCAGTTTCTATTATTGGATAAAACCGGCGTGCACGTACACCATTTGTTTCAGAAAATCTAAAAACTCTTGTGAACTAGATCGCCGTGGAAGGCTCCATAAATTAGTGGTCGCCTTTGGTTCTTGTTCTACAAAGTGTCTTGTACGACGTGACTTCTGACTTTCAAAATGTCCTAGAGAATGTCCAAGTACTTTAATTGTTCATTTATACATACCTATGTACATTATGTGTAAACAATAAAAATATATGTGCTATCATATATACATACTTTTCGGAAGTCCAGTGTTTCCCTTCAAAACAACTTACACGTCAAAGCTAATACATACAGCAGGTACCAGAAAAATCTTTTCAAATAAATTCTTAGTCGACTTTAAAATTTCTGAGACTATCGGTTATAATGACTATCGGCTATAACGATACATTTTTTACGGTCCCTTGGCGGATGTTATAAACAATTTCTTCTGTAGGTATTTCTAAATGTCAATTCAACGCCCGCTATCGCCACTATGTATGGACTTCATGCAGAATTGTTTTAGTATTTTCTTTACCTATCATCTCCAATTACCTTCTTGTTCCTTTGCAAAGCAGTAATAGGAAATGGAGTTTATAGTTTTGACTTCACGTTTGTCAGAACGAATCAAACGTTCGACGTATCCGAACATTGAAAAACCCACAGATTAACTTTTTGGTTATTGTAGAGCCTTCAAAGTCGTGCCTATATCTTGATAAGAATGGTATGGGTGCAAAATGGTTCTATAGTAGACGTACGAACTTTATTGATTCATTGATTTCATGTAACAGCTTTCTTTCCACATGATTATTTTTCATATTTTCAAATAATGGCCCAAGATCAAAATCTATCCGCATGTCAAAATGTAGACATTACAGAGTGTCCATTTTGGCAGAAAACAAATTTACCTTCGTGGAAGTGAAAACAATTCTTCCAATAATGTAGATCGACAGAAAAGCTACGATGCGTGAAATTGAATTCTTCTCACTTCCAAACCCCACACTAGGGTAGCCAGGTGGTATAGGGCTAAAAAGCAATGATCAGCAGACTAAGCAGAATCAAGCGGAAAAAAAAGAAAAAGCACAGCAAATGGGAGCCTACGATAACCTCCTCTGAATGTAATAGGAATCAGCTCACTAAAGGTACAGTCAATAATTGGTAATTATTGACTTTATAGCGAATTTTCGTAGAAATTTAAGCTATTGCAATGGCTCGAAAAATTTTAAAATCAAAATTTTTGAAAATTTTTTTCATTGATATCCGTTTTGAGGCATTCTGAAACGAATCCTAGAGTTGAACGCTTTCACATATATATATATATATATATATATATATATATATATATATATATATATATATATATATATATATATATATATATATATATATATGTCCTTCCAAACGATAACTCTCCTTAGAATTGAGATAAAAATTCCGTTCTTGCGCCAAAAAATCAAGCTTTCCAAACGAAAGGTCGATCTTGTTGGCGAGCATTTTTCGAGCACATTACATTGGTCAAATCCCAAAAACAAAGTGCTGAAAAAAATCAGTTAAAATAGCAAAAAACGGCTACAGATTGTTGAATTTATATTTTTTAACAGCATATTGCTCAAATTAAGTTTATCAACTATAAAATAGAACATCATAAATTTATGTACAAAATTATGCTGAAAAATGTACTTAAATTTCAATAAAATGTGCTAAAAAATTGATAAAAACTGCAATAAAGTTAGAAATCCAAAATCTCTTTTTGAATAGCAGATTATTATTTAAACCGAGTTTTTGGCTATAAAATGTATAGTTAACAATTTGTTCTCTGTCAAAGTCCTCAATTTTGAATACAATGTAACATAATATAGTACGATAATTTACGAAAATTCGCTCATAGGATCATGCTGCATAACTGGAACTTTTTTCTTTTTATTGTAATTTTATTTTTTTAAACAATTTAAGGAATAACCTTGGTGATGAATAATGAGCGTAAATCCTGGGTCTGGATATAAAATGTTGTTTTGCATTTTAAATGGAAGAACATTCCATTCCAAGATCGCTTTTACCATCGGCAGTTTCTTGCTCTCTTGTAATTATTTTCTAGTTTTTTCTGCGCTAGTAACGTCATTCAGCCATTCCCGCCAAAGCGAAGCAAAGGGTGACGTCACTAGTGCGCTAAATTAAAAACAAATCATAACTCAAAAACTACTCCTATACCACCACTGTTACCACAAGAAAGTGCAGTTCGAGAAAAAATTCCCAGATTGGAATCTGCTATCAATTAAATACGTGAACTAAGCGGGTCGGTGAATCTCGTTTCGCACTAATGCATGCAAATTAAAGTAGGTAAATGCAGCAACCAATGTAGAGAAATACCAGACCAGTATAATGATGCCAATGTTCCTGTGTAG
This sequence comes from Adelphocoris suturalis, assembly GCA_030762985.1. Taxonomy (NCBI): domain Eukaryota; kingdom Metazoa; phylum Arthropoda; class Insecta; order Hemiptera; family Miridae; genus Adelphocoris; species Adelphocoris suturalis. The sequence continues at coordinate 117,592,700 of CM061042.1, forward strand.
ATTGTATTATGAAATTTATGAGAGAAAATTTTTCGTTGATGGAGGGATTTTTGAAAGTGAAGGTTGAACAAATTTCCTGTGAATGATATAGTATCTACTATCTAGTAGTGCTATGAAGAGTATACAAGTTCGAAATTGTGCACATCGTTCAACATGGTAATTTCTGTAACGTACCTATTTATGGTCCAGTGTATCTTTTTACCCATTCCCTACAATGTTTAGGTAACACTAGCAGTGCATAATGGCTTTGCTGAAGGGATTAACAAAATCTGACTGTAGAAGGATGTCATTACCACGATATATATATAAGTTTTTATTCATATTCAAATGCTTTGGTTCCGTATATGACCAGCTGATCGAAAACTATTCAGGCTGACACAAAATGTCACCGCTACCTCAATGGGAATTGACCGGAAGGCGCGATTTCCTGACAAGAAATGACGAGTATCGTTTGGGAGTGAAGGAATCAGATCGTCGACGACACTAAACTTAAGACAATGAGGAAGTGGCTTGAACTTACGTTGAATACAGAAAAGAAGTTGCCGCCGTGGTAAGGCATAAGGCGCTATGGTGGCGACTAGCATCGCATGTGGATTGTCGAGGGAGCGGACAGAAATATCGATTCAAACCGCGCGCCCTCCAAACTCATTCCCTCTTCCGGATCGATTGTCCGTAAAGTAGTTTGGAGGAGTTTTGATGAAATAGTGGAGAGAGACTCCCGTCAAAATCAATCAACGGAAGCTGCATTGAAACATTTACTATAGCCGATTTAAGAGGCAGAATCGTAACTGTTGGCAACCACTTAAACAATATAGAATTGGTGATTGGCAGCAGTGTGACAGTTTATAGTTGGGAGAGTTTGGAAGGTGGAAGAGCACCTTCTTCTAAAATGAATTTTAATTTTCGGCCACAATTAGCTTTGCCAAAGAATATGGTGGAAATTACAGCAGGGAGGAGGGGATATTTTGGGCTTGTCATTCAATTCTACTGTTCTTACATCAATAGTTTTAGCTGCTATTTTAGTCCTTCATCGTAATTTTTGTTATTAAGAATCCAAAAAAGGAGGAGGTTGAGGCCTTGTCGTCACTTTTGAAGGCGAGAAAAATGTTATGCTGAAAATCAAAATTTCCCGTTTCATTTTGCTTTTTTCTGCATTCTGAACAAAGTTCCCGTGTTTATGTACCTGAGAGTGTGTCCTCTAATCACATTGTGGCGTTTCATCACGTATCCGAACTTCATCCGAATTCGATTAAATTTTTAAAGATTTCGTCGGCCGACTCCTAAGTATCATGCAATTCATTTCATTTGGATAAAATTGAATCACTGCACGTGCACATGCACCTTTTTCTAACTTATTCACTCGGAGAATTTATAACCTATTTTGCCTAATTCCGGTATAAATTTTGTTATAGTGGAATCAATAGTAAGTAGCTTCTGATCTAAAAAAAATACGAGTAATTCAATCAGTTTACGCAAAACACCAAATACATTTTTCAGCAACTTTTGATTAAATTTTTGAAAATTGCGGGGAGTGCGGTTCTTTGAGGTGGGCATGCGTATCATCTTACTTATTCCCTTATTTTATTCTAATGTTGTTTCACTGTTAATTTCATATTCCACACTAAATTCATTTCCTATTAGATCATGCCGAAAATTTATGGAAGCTGATCACACTGATTCGGCATAGTACCGACATGGTCACTGAGATTAAAAGGGCAGGGGGGGGGGGGGGGGGGGGGGTCCTCACAACACATTCGTGATATGTTATAATTGAGGGGAAAGGGGGGTACATCCAGTAAAATCACGAAATATTCACTAGTCACATCAAAATCGGAAAAACTCTTACATATAAAGGGGCGTTCCTGTAATGTATACATTACTTACCAATGCAGTGGGGAGCAACCGTGTGCTGTAGGTAAATTTTAATTTATGAAATATAAAGCCGTGCTTTGCAACAAGAACCTCAGTGAGTCCTCTTGGTTGTGCTTTCTCCAGCTTTGTTTAATGTTTGAAAACTTTATTGTACATAGGTGCTGTATATATAAATAGCAAGAAACTGTGCAGTTGATTGCATCCAGTGGTGGTCCACTTTAACTAAATGCATCAATCAATGTATGTTAGAGAGGCGCCAAGTCCGAATGCCGCTTCTACTTCAATCGTCGTTCATTGCGAGGAGGAGGAGGATTTCTAATTATTTCTGGGAGAAGCTCGTTAGAGTGGTTCCTCAATCGTTCGTGGTGTCATTTATAATTACTTTATACAACCTCTTTTACCTCTGAAACAGGCAGTTCATTGTGTATAGTACTTTTTTAACATACCAAGGAGCTCCAGTAATTATCCGGAGAACCCTGTTTTGGATTGTTTGGACTCTTTATCTGTGAATCGGAGGCTGATCACCCGATAATACACCCATAAAAGCCAATTAGGTCGAAGGAATAGCAGATACATTAACTTTTTGCGTGTAAATTCAATAACCAACGGTTAGTTGTGAGTGTGCCACGCGCCTACGAAAAGTGAACTGTACCAAGTGCGACTTTTAGCCGTTCACCTTAACCCTCCAGTCATAACATCATTAATCAACTTGATTAACAAGTTCCTGCTATGTTTGGTATGTTTTTCTTCAAGGGATAGAAGCATGAGACCTTAAATTATCCCACATGAGAAGTGAGGCATTCAAAAAGTGGTGTTGTAGGAGGATCATGGAGTATTTCATGAGTTTGAAGGTATAACAAAGATGTTCTAGAATTTATGAACACTAAACGGCAGCAATTGAATATTGTAAAGAGGCGAAAAGTGTCGTAGGCTGGTCACATACTCCAGGGTAATAAATACTCTCCGCTTCAACTTGTTTTCGAATGCAAGATCGCGAGAAGGCGGGGCCATTAAAAATTAAATAACACTCCCAAGCTCATAATAATATACCTAATGAAGTTGGTCTCTTTCGACTGTAGGCAAATCGTTGTAGTCCCTAAGGGCCATTTTCACCAAGTTTCTGAACAGAGTTCAAGACGCGGTTTGACTATTGAATGGAGATCGTCGACAATATTGGATTTCACCATGAAAGTTCAAGCAGATCTCGAATCAACCGGCGTTCAGCGTTGAACGCTCGATCTCTGGTTACGGGGTGTAAACTCGAATAAATTCTTGCTCGACTCCTCACCTCATAAAATTGTTGGTCAAAATTCTCGCGATGTGCTCTTTATTTAACTTTATTTGTGTTATCATTTTGTCGAGTGTTCATAATTTGTCAAATGTTAATTGCAAGAGCTCTCGCGCGTTTTTTTTTTTTTCTTTTTTTCTCATAAATTTGGCTTTTTTGCCACATCTTCCAACAGAAAGACAATACTAACAACTTCATTTGATTTCCAATGACGATTTTCGATGACTTTTTTTTTTTTAATTTCCCAGTGTTTTCAATATTGACTGTTCTCGATATTGGTAAGAACTGGGTTTGAATTCCCGCCGATTTTTCCCATCTTCGTAACGATATTTTCCATCGGAACGATAGGGTGTCGGGTTTTTTTAGATTCGAGAATATCAAAATGGCTATGTATGAGGCCTAGGAGGTTCTCTTGCTCCGAGTGGGAGACCGAACGCCGTTTCCCTATGCTTCTTCTTTGATTCCACCAATAAATAAAAATAATCCCACAATCTCACAATCAACACAAAAAGAACTAACCGAGCATTCATTCGAAGGACCAACCGAGACTCCTACTTTACTTCTATACAGGCGTGACCAAGCGACTGATGAATGATTAAAAAAAAAAAAAAAAAAAAAAACCAACATTTCCGCTCCCAAGATATCTCTTCCTCTCCCTAGATTTCTTTTCGATGTCACCGGAAGTTCAACCTGCGATCTCGGATCAACGGTGGTTCAACTGGAGTTTTCACAAATCCTAGTTCAGTCGAAAACTCTTTCCGAGGAACTCAGTTCAACTTGGTGAAACCAAAATCAAAAAGAACTGAGATCAATCCATAGTTTACATTGAACTTGGATCCTGATGATTTTTTTTTTTTTTTTTTTTTTTTTTTTTTTTTTTCAAGTGGTCCTAGTATTTACATTATTCTGCCATAATCGAGGACATTAATTAAACGCGATGATTTCTTATTTACAATGCCGGAAAATTCTCTCTAAAATGAGGCGACCCAATTAGTAGACTTGGGACAGCCTTAGGAATCTGACCTTTTACTATAATTAGGCGTTAAGGGAACAACCCCCGCAACCTTCTGTGATCCCAAACAAATGTCAAGTCGTCCCTGCGAATGCTTTCTAATTGAATTCCTAAATACAGCGAAAGGCGACAGCGCTGGGTTTGCTGAATGTATCTAGATGACCATCTACTGATTCGGTTCTGCCTCACTAATCATTAGTCAATATTATCCATCAGCATTAGCTTTGTATTAACAGGCCTGATTCGGTACTTAAATTTAAAAACAAACTGAGAAAAGCTCCCTTACACGGGAAATAAGAATTGAAATTTTCTTCTTCCATCCAACACCTCAGCAGGACTACAATCGCAATGTATGTCATAGTTCAATTAAAAGGGCAATTTTCAATCTGGTTTTATTTTTATTTTTTCTTTGAGATATTTAAATACAAACGCACAAATAGCCAAACCAAGAAAATATGTCTTCTCGGTTTTTGGAGCACGTTTAAAAATCGGGAATAACAATATTTTAAAAATGGGAAAAATTAGAAAACAAAGTCGTGATGCTGTAGCGCAAACAGATGTTGACTGGTCGGCTGTTAGCAAGCCAATCAACCTTGCCACCTAGCGAAAAATGTTGCTACCACATGCGAAGATGCGGCAGGCAGCAGGCAAATCGAATTTCTTGCAACCCGTTTCTGTACTATTGCGGTGAAATGTGACTGGAAAATGAATGTTTTTCAAATCGTCCTATGCTTCTGTTGCTGAAGACGAGATATTTTTGATAAAATGAATACCAACCATACTCACCAAGGGTTTAAGATTATTTGAAAGAAATATATGTCAACTTAACATCGCAGGTTTAAGTGGAATTTCATATCGCCAAAAATCTCTGAATTGATTTTACTAGCAATTTCAATCATATAAATTAACTAAATAACATTATTTTCTAAATACAGCTATAAAAAAAACATCACTATAGGTATCACTCATTCGCAAAGTGGAGAATCGATTTTACCTTACATATTATTTTCTAAATACAGTTATAAAAAAATAAATACGACGGTATCACTCATTACAAATGGGGAATCATTACTCTTACATTTAAAAGAAGTTATTGCTCGAAAAGACACATTTTTGTTGAATTTCTTTCAAATATTTCGTACGATTCGGGAATGAAACTGAATGCTTTGTATTTAGGCGTCAGAATATCAACCATTGAAAGTGGAAGGAAAGGTTAATTATTGCCTCAAATTCCTCCGAAGAAAGGGATACCGCGTCGCTTTCCCTTGCACGCCAACAATACTTCTAAGAGAGTCAAGTTCCCTTCTTAATTTCTCATGAGCCTTGGTGCACACGATTTCCCTCATATTGTGTGAAGCGGGGTTTTGTGCAACGCGAGAAACAGCTCTCCTTGCATTCAGATTGAGCAAAATAATTCCCTGGCAGATTGAGTGAGTTGATTCCAGAGGAAGTTTCCAATGTTCCGAATAGCCCCACGCCGCCATTGGATCTTCCAACAGCTCATCACTTCAGTTACCAACACCCGTGAAACATGATATTATTTTACTGACGTGTAACCCATTGTAAATAGGTTATAATATGTACATTATGATTCGGGTTGGTACCGGTATTATCATTATTAACATGATCATAATTCATCTTCGTCTATCAAGTTCATTGCCAAAAAATAATTAATGGCCTCATCTCGAAGACAAACATAGATCATTTCCGAATGAGCAGAAAGTATTATTCCTTATAATTCACCCTTGGATTTCACTGCTTATATAAGTAGCCTTATATTTCATTTGCTCGTTCATCGATCAGTTCAGGTCATCATTCAAATCTTGAAGATGCCGTGTGTCTGCAACATAGTTTTATAGAATGTTGGAATGATCTACATCATATTCTGCTTCAACCGGGGAAATAGTTTCAACCGGGCTTACATTACAGTAAGGAATAGCAGACAATTTTCACTGTGGTATTCATTTTGCGTGTTCAGATACTACCCACACAATAAGAAATTCATTGGAATCCGATAAAATTTGTATAAGGTGGGCTTGTTAGAAGAATATTAAGTTTGCATGAGGAAAGGCTAATTTTTATTCAAGAACAATGAAATTCACGGAAGCGTTTTTCGACCTCAGCCTTCATAATCTCTGAAAATTCCACCAAAATCAGATAAAAACTTAAGAAATTATAATTTTTCAAGAACTGAACGTTTGTCTTTGCACAAAGGTGGACAATAAACGACAAATGGAACCTTCAATACCCTAAATCAAACCACGCCAGAGATTTCATTGAAACCCCATAAAAACTATCACCGTTTTATTTGTCACGGGTATCTTATTTTCGCAAACGCGCAGAAGTTACGATGATTCCGGTTATAATGATTTCTAGGGAACCATCTAGAACCCAATTCAAAAAATCCCTGAAATTTTCATCGAAATCGGATGAAACTGAAGCATTAATGATTGTTACAACGATTTCACGTTAACTCATAGGCAGAGAGTACCACTAATTCGACAGAGATAAAATCCATATGAAACCATTGGGGGATCAACAACTGTAATCTCCGAAAATTTTGTATTTTAAATAGATATGCCAGTTACAAGGATTAATGAACACAGGTACAAATTGCTCATGGTTTAAAGACGTAAAAATCGAAAGGAAATTCTGATTTTAATTTCACCTTTCGCTACCAATATGTATATATTCAGAAGGGAAATGCAGGCTGACTACTTAACTTTCTTACAACTAGTTTACAACTACAACTTGCAACCGATTACAATTAGTTCTTTATGGTGTTAAAAGCTATACATGCTCTAAAACGCCAAAATGAATTGGAAAATGAAAAGCAAATATTCTAATTTAATATTTTCAGCTGAATTTTTATTTAGATAAAATAAAGTTCATTACAAAGTAAACGATTAGGTACAACTACTTTCAAATATTTGTTGACAAGCTGACACATTGTGACATGGATATGTCTTATGTCACTGTAAATAGCTACTTAATTATCGAATTAAAAGGTAAAAAGAAATATTGACAGTATCCCTGGTTACTAGATCACCAAGTAGTAAAACACTATTGTGTGAGAAAAATCAACAGAGTATTGAACTACGGAGCAAACACAGCAGAGTAGAGGTTGATCCAGTGAAAGTCACAACTTTGTTTATATACGTAATGATGCAGGTGTGTACCAAAGACTTCTCAGGGGGGTTAAGGAGGGGGAAATTAGAATGTCCTCCTGAGCTAAGACATATTAATGTCAATATTTGAACAATTTAAATGTTAACAAGCCAAACAGTTATTTACCTATTGGAATCCCCTATGATACATATATTGCGTTTATAGAAATTGTTAGGTATTTGCAGCGCTAAACTAAAGAAAAACTGGAAGCAAGTTTCAATTCGGGACTCCTCACCATTTACCTCATCTCCACCACCCCACTATTCTCTCTGTGCCCTACATTGAGGAACCATATAAAGTCCCCTAATGAAGCGCGTGCTTGAAAAAGGTGGGTCAGCAATTTAATCAATTTTCCTTGTCACGCACGACCTCAGTTACTCTCCAATACAACGTGTGGTTTGGTCTCGCCCCTGAAGGGCGTTTATACGTACAGCACTACGTACAAACATTAGTGTATGAACGTATCTTTAATGCTAGGGATATTTGACAACAATCATAAATATGCGATGTCCTAACGACTCGAGCTTAAGTTGAAGCGGCAACATTGAATTTAGAACGGTCATTTAAGTGGAGAAGACTGATGTGTAAGAAATTTGGGCACAAAATCTCTGTCTACCTTGTATTGGCTTGGGGGTTTCGAACACTCTCCATGCCGATCGGAGCGCTAGCAGTCATTAGTAGACTTATTCGTTGCATACTTGCTTCTTTCCCATGTATTTTTTTCGAAAGTACTGGGCTCAGTGGGAACACTTGGTCTTCCACCTCCGAATCCACCAGGTTTGCTCAGAGGCCAGCTCATCTATCCTACTGCGATGATGTCTGTATTATGATTTGCCACAACTATCATGAATCATTTACACAGCTGTGAAGCGAATACAACTGGTAGAAAGCAAATGGAGGTCTCGTAAAGAAAGTAGAACGCTCCTGCAAAAAAACTCCTTATAGGCGGCTAGGCACACAATCCTCATCTAGGGGTAGTATGTCCGGATTATGCTCACAGACGAAACAAACAACAAAACAAAAGCCAACAACAAAACATTTTGTTCTCGTAGAAATAGTTCGGAAGAACACTCGCTTCCTGGATCTTTGGTCAGACACTGATTGTCAATGCTGCAATGGACTGTTGTCAACTACAGTCTCACCGTTAGTAGGGATTTTTACCAATACCCCATGTTTCAACCCTCAATGTAAAAACGTTTCAATATACTGATCACCATCTATTAACTGATTAACGAACGGCTTCCATATAACAACGCCAATACGTCGATCTTCCTCGTGTAACACACGTCACTATGTACTGTCGTCCTCAATGTTTAGTATGACACCCAACAAACTTGTTAAATTTCTGGTACATGATTTTGTAAACGATGAAGCTAACTCACTCTAGTAACAGATCGGAGAACCAAACATTTTATTGTGGAGAGAGTAGATAGGTAGCTGTAGTTTCTATGTGAGAATGAGCAAAACTAATCCCGTGCATCATCCGGGAATGATTCTATAACATGTGCCTAAGGTGCTGAAATTCTGTCTTGATAGATGAATACTGTGATCCCCTGGTGTGAAGAATTCACCCTTCAAAAGAGCTACAGAGTGATGAATAGTGAAATCTCATCAAATGATCTAGTATAATAAACTTTTAGAAAGTACTTTTGGACTCACCACCGTACGAAAACAAGGCTTCTGAAGCTGGTCGCAGTACTCGCAGTATGAAATTGGTTCGGACTCGAGTGAATATGGCTCTCCTTCCTGCCGAATGCTCATATTCGAGGAATACAACGCCAAACACGGCATTTTCTAAACTTCTGAATTAATTGAACTAAGGAATGTGTACTGCGATTTCAACTGTACCTTAACTTACAGGTAATAAAATATATAAACTAAAATGATAGTGCACTAGGAAATGATGAAACAGACATCAGGGCACCAATGTGACTCGTTCGGTACCCAAGACATAACTGCAATGAACATTCGTCCATTCGTGAAAGTGAAAGATTCCGAAAGTGGTGCGTGCTAAGGCGCCACGCTCGCTTGACTGTACATAGCTCAAAATCATGTTCGGGGGTTTTTCAGAGAAAGGATATATTGGCTCTTCGTTATTAGCTTTAGAAATGCCAGATGGTTAACCACGTATATAATCGTCAGTTACCACAAAACGTCTTCCCCGTTCATGCAAATGGAGGATGATTTTCTCTTGGTTAATAAACTAAGTAGAAAAACAATTAAAGATTCCAAGGATTTTTTTTCTCCACTTCGAGTCCGCATTGATCATTAACATACACAGTCGTATGTATTTTTGTAAGAGCGACCAGTGAATAATTCAAACTATAATTAGATAAGCAACGAATCATGGTTAGAACCGATTGGGAGAAAGAATGATGGAGCATAAGTACTTCCGTGGAATGATTTTCGGCTTATGTAATTTTGGGGGACCATTGCATGATAACTTTCGATAGCTAAGTTATGCTTCGGTCAATGACCGATTTTGTCGGATAGTAGGATCTCTGCAATAGATCACATTTGCACTCTAGTTTATCGAAGCGCTACTTTGTACCCTTAAATTATGGAATATTATTTGATCCTACAGTTAGTCATTATTTTTACATAGCTCCTCGTTTGATTAGTAGAGTGGTTCGCAGCGAAAGATGCTCTTCGGCAATTGGTGGCGCGAAAAGAACATATCAATGCACATGAATATCACAATATCAAATGATTTTGGAGCAATGATCTTAGGCATAAAAGATATGGGTAGGCAATTCAACTGACGATCCAGCGATATCTTTCCTTCTCTAGTGGCGGGACATAGAAACATCTAGTTTCTAGCAATCGATGGTTTGGTAGTCGATATTGGACGATTGGACCATATATAGCATTTCCCAGTGAAATTAATAAATCTCCCAGTGAAACTAATAGACTTCTCAACCGAATTAATAATTTTCCCATTCAAAGGAAAATTATTAATTTGAATGGGAAAGTTATTAATTTCACTGGGAAAATTATTAATTTGAATGGAAAAATTATTGATTTCACTGGGAAATGTTACAACAATGTGCGAAATCCTGCTTTGCAAGATCAATTGTTCAGAAAATTCCGCAGAATAACTTCTTCGCTAATGGTGCAACATAGAAACATTTGATCAGCTAAAACTCATAACGATCGATCGTTTGATAGCTAATATTGGACCATTGAACCATATAACAATGATTTCGACACCCTGCCTTGAATGATGAATTTTTCGGAAAATTCAGCAGAATCACTCCTTCACTAATGGTGTAACATAGAAACATTTAATCTGCTAAAACTCATAACAATCGATATAACAGCAATTTCGACATCCTGCCTTGCATGATGATTTGCTCGTACGATTCAGCAGAATTATTCCTTCACTATGGGTGGAACATAGAAACTCTAGTCTGCTGAAATTCAAAACAATCTAATATGGTACTTAATAAAGCCGATTGTATCATATAACAGTAGTTTTGACATCGTGCCTAGCACGAATCGGTTGAATCGAACAGCGGTTCTACTTTGAAGACCATGCTTCAAGATGAAAACGTAACTTTAATTGTTCCATGCATTATGTGTGACGTCTCTTGTGATGGTGCTTGAAAAAATTAAAAGGTAAATGAAATATCTTCTTCCTGTATTGTATCTTCTTCAGTATTAACTCTCCCCATTCTCTCTCGATACCATACCTCAGCTGCTGAATAGGTGAAAGTTTTAAGTGAATCAATCAATTTCACACCTACAACCTTGCTAATTGGCCAGGAGATCTGATGGGGGTGCAGGTGGTCTTGCAACTCGTATTACTCTACCAGCAATCGGGGCGTTGACCCACCGCCCGGTGCAACGGTCCGCTGCTCCTAGAGCCAGTCGACACACTGCTAGGATTTTGCATATTGCTCAATCACCTCTCGGTGTAACGCACCGTCGATCATTTAAAATCTCATGATTCATCCAAATTTTGTCAGACTTCTTTATAGTGTATGAGATATTAGATTAGAACTTCAAAGAGGCTGAATGGTCAAATTTTTTATTATTTTTATAATTCTTGTTTATTTATGGTACCGTGAAAACCCGATTGTCAAAACGAGTTTTAAACAGTCACAACAGGATACTAAGCTACAAGTTCAACTAATCTGAATTTTTTATCAAGCGATTAACATCTTGATGTTTTGTACCTACTTTTGGGATGCGTGCAAAGCGAGCATCCACGACAGATCTAATCGAAAAACTGATCTGTGTAAAATCTCTCTAAGGGAGGGTTTCACCACCTGGAGTTAGTGTTCGAGATATCTACATACGGTAGACAGTGCCATGAAATGTTTCTCCACTCCGAGACAATTTTAATCATCAGGTTAGCAACCGTGTTAGCTCCCAGATTATATTCTCTACATTATCAAATATTGATTGACACAATGAAACTCCGAGTCCAATGGAACTATTTTGATGAAATTTTCAGCAATTGTGTGGGATAGCTTTTAGAAGGTTTCCAACAACTTTCATTGCCGTCACATGAATAGTAGTCTGTGCGCATGCGCAAACGTTAATTTGTCCAAGTAATTCTATACATGTCCATGTTACATGTGTGACGAACCTAAACTGCCCACCCAATTTGACGGGACGTTTTGCTTTTATGAAGCACTTGGAGGAATGACGAGATGTTGCGTTGTTGTATTGGAGTTATGGCGAGGGTTACCAAACAAATCTTTAGCTTCGTTCTCTGTGTGTTCTGCCAGTTCGGAACGGTTCTGGGCAAGCGCAGTCGAGTTTTGTCGTTCGCAGTGCCTGAACGCCCAGTTCCGGAACGCCGAGTTCAGCGTTCGCAGTGTTTTGCGAACACAGTTCCGAACGGTTCTAACAGTCCCCGATTTTTTTCGGAACTGTCAGAACTCGGACGTAGTTAACGCATGCGCATTTCAAAATTTTTCGGAGCTTGTTGAGTAAAAAATACGCTACCTTCGGCTTTGGTTGCCGCGAGCTCCCTGTAATTTTCCATGTAAAATTTCCCTTTGTTCAGTTGTTCGCTTTTTTCTTCATCGAAATGTCAACTAGTAGCTCGTCAAGTTCGGAAAACGATAGTTTCGACGATGGTGGTGAAGTTTCATGGTTTGTAGACGATGAGTACGAGATTGAAGTTGTAGTTGAATCTTGGGCTAAATCCACGAAACTCGAAGTTTTTCGACGAAATTGTGCCAACATTCAACGACGAAGAGTTTGTAGCATTTTAGAATAAGCCGTGGGCTTACGGAGGAGTTAGCCCACCGTTATCAGGCCAATGCTGTCTACCATTATCGTTCTTAAATCGTTCGCATTGCAGAACGCGGTTCCACATGTTCCGGAACGCCCCGATATTTTCCGTTCCATTTCTGATGAGTTCGAGAACTGTCAGAACGCGCACTGAGAACGAAGCTCTTGATGAGCTCTAATGCAAATTTTGAATTTTTAGGAATGGGGCATTCTTCCTTATTACAGCAGAATTGTCACTAGTTACATTAAGCTGCTACCTAACTTTCACCAGATTGTTGTGCTAACAGAATGTACTCATATACCTAGTTTTTCGTAAATAAGTACGTGTTTAAACTTTGGGTATTCGTGCGATAGGTTTTGAAGATTCACTTGTTGGTTTTGTTTTTCTTCTCTGGAAACCGTTGCAACTCGGGAACCTCCGTTACTCCCAGATTACCGGATGCAACTCAAGTTGGAGATGCCCCAGGTTCAACAACAACGACCGCAGCTCATTCTGGCCATTTGCCTTCTAAAAATATCCTTAGTTTGAGCCGCTATCTCCCATCTGCTCTCAGTTACGCATTAGCGTCGGTAACGACTTGAGGATGAGATAACAAATTATCGCTAAAATAATGAACCTGCTCTAGACCCCATTGATCAACCCAATATCTTCTTTATGGACACTAATGTGCAATTGGTATTACTGATTTTAAAAAACGCGATCTTTGAAGTCAACAGGCTCGTAAGGTCGGATTGATACGATATATTGCGATCCAGCGAATTAACTAACATGAATATCGGCAACCGGTAGCATTAATGGGTTTTTAAATACCTTCTCAAGTCTGTGAATTTATTAAAACGAATTAATTTCACCATGGAATAGCACTAATGAGTTACACCTGTCATAGGTATCTAAATTTACTAAACCCGTTTGTTAGTCTTCCATTTCTTCGCTTGATACCCAACAAACGCTTTTAGTGAATTTTTGTAGAAATGAAATATTGCAATTCTAATGAATGTTGTTGCCTTGTTGCTTTTGATGCTGTTCAAGAAAATCAAATTATTAGTATAATTTGTGACTGCCAGATATTATTTTCTCCTTCTTCTTTTTGAAATCTGCAATAAACTGGTTTTAGTTTCTTCATTGAGTTGTACCTGTTTGCAATCTGTGATGTATAATTTACTGAGTTGGTCGCCGAGTGGAGTGATATTCACACAGCCCTGAAGAAGATAATAAATTTATCGAAAGCTTGGCGAAAGAGGAGGAATCATTTGTTTGGCCCCAATCCTGATAATTTCACGACAGATTGCTGCGTTTGGGTAGATAATCATTTATTCTCCTAAGGAGAGTTATCGTCTGGAAGGACACAAATATAAATAAATACATACATAAATAAATAACTACATATATAAATCGATATATTACTCAGCTAAGTAAGACTGAGCTAATCTTCTCAATCGATTCCTGATGTCCCAGGGAGTCTCCCTATCAAATCTTAACTTCCTAGGATGAACAGGAGAGATTTTAGCTCACTCAGCTGATTAGAAAAGACCCAATAATTGCAATAGTCCAGTACCTACTGCTAACATGTATCTAGTACTTTTCCCATTATTTGTTCATTACGGTTACTTAGTAATATTAGTTTATAACTTCGCGTACGATGGATTAGGGATCAAGAGATGTTGTGATAAATTGAGAGCATTCCTAAAAGTGGCGAACGATTTTCCTACTATGAAACCTAAGGGAGTTAAACTTCACTAGTAACGCATTGGTTGTACGTGAAAATCAATAGAAATATAAAAACCAATGAGAAAAATATGAGGAAAAAACCATTTTCGGCCCATTTATGGTTCATAGCATTGATGCGTCTGAAGCGATCGGACTGGCTAGATTCTAGGACCAACTAGACCCCAAGTGGAGTCCATGTGGGAAAGGGCGGATTTTTCTCATCAAGTTAAAGGCCTCTTATGGCCTGGACGGCGGACGGGCATTGCAGTTTTGGATTGTACGCACCTTGAAACGTAAATTGACAAATATTGAGAGAATTTTTTTTTTTTTTTTTTTTTTTTTTTTTTTTTTTTTTCCTGTACGATTACAAAGGTTTATTACTGGAAATCATAACCAAAATAAATTCTCGTGTATCCGTTGATGGGGTTTCACTGTGCCGGGTAACGCCAGGCGGATAAGGAAGGAAACTGGGTCGTCAAACGTCTTTAGGTCGCTCAGTAAAAGTGAGTGGATATGGAGCGTGAAAGCAAGTTGCCAGAAGCTTCAAGTTCGCAGACCTCGGGCTCTGTGAGCGAGAGCCAACATCCGTCGCGTCGCTGAGTCAACTGCCGGCACTTTGCCGAGTCCGAAAGAATTTGTAATCTCTTATAATATTATCAAATGGATTATAACGTATTTTAAAGTCTCATGAATTTGACAGTTCTCGATTGGCCAATGGGATATTACACCACAATCAATCAACTAAGACCAAAATAGTTCGTCCCCTTTTCAAATTTGTTTGTTTATTTATTAAGATAAATATTTTAGTTCCGAAACTCGAACTAAACTAGATAAATATATATATATACATTTTCACACGTAGATTTAATCAACGAATGAAGGGAGTCTCTGCTTTGATTCGGACTGCGTTGGTATGTGTGTGTGTGTGTGTGTGTGTGTGTGTGTGTGTGTGTGTGTGTTATTTGTCTATCTGTCTGGAACTTTTTTTTATTTGGACAGTTCAAATTATTAGAAAACAATAATAAAAACCTGTGATTCAATTTTTAGCTAATTTCCGTAATAAATTAAGCTATCTCAATGGCTCCAAAAATTTTAAAATCAAAATATTCCAAAATTGTTTTCATTGTAAAAAACGATTTCCGATTTTCATTGAAATCCGTTCAAACCATTGTCAGCATTCTGAAACCTCGATTGGCCTACTGACAAGGATCCGGTGACAGATCACAACTCCACACCCCCACAGACAGCAAGACGGTTTACACCCATGTGGACGTGCAAGGTGAAAGTTGTGTAATTTGGTGATGGAGGACCCTAACTTTACCTCTGCAAACACACCAACCACACATGTAAAGATGTGGGGGAACAGCAGAGTGCCCATCACTCATGTGTGTGTATTAACTGTTATGTAAAAAGTGTTCGGATGGCGGACCAGCTTTCTACGCTGGAAAAGCCACTATGTTGAATTAACGCATCAACAACCATACGGCATCAATAAACCAACCACGTCCTCTTCCGGTCATGATGTATGCTTAATCTCATGGGGCATTTTTTGGCGAGTGCTATGGGGTACAGGTACTGAATAAGATGCCTAAACAGGCAAATTACTGGCAACAACAACAAGCCGAGAGAGCTTTTAGGTGGCTACTAGGCACTAATCGTCCTCTGGGTCTGTAATGTTGAGACATCAAAACTAGAAAACTTATCAGAATTTATTATGAAAAGTAACAATAAAAGCTGATGCAAAAAATAATAGGCTCCATTTTGATCAGCCGAGTGAGACAAATTCTCTTCTGTTCACACCTGGAAGTTGAAATTTGATAAGGAGCTTCTCTGGGACATTGAGAGACGAATGAAATGCCAGACTCTATCCTGATCATTGAGCTAAACTTTCTCCCATTCACCCCATGAAATTTAAACATTACTCTGAGACAACAAGAGTTGAATGAAATGACGGATTCCTTGCAGATCAGCTGAGTAAGCTAGATTCTCTCCTTTTCACCCAAGGATGTTGAGGTTTGGTAGAGGGCCTTTCTTGGACAAGAAGAAAATAATGAAATAAAGGCTTCACCAATATCAGCTTGATTGCAGGTTTAGGAAGGTCTATTTACGTCCTTTTATGACATAATATGCATGATATCCAATACATCTGACAAGAAAAATTGTTGTTTCAGTTCATTTATAACGTATCACATTGTTGCTGATAGCTTACATACTAGTATTTAACACGAGCAAGGAAAGAAGATAAATTAAGGGGAGTCGAACTCTAAAAAAATGGGGGGGCTGTACTACCTACCATTTAACCGACTATTACCAACAACTCAAGATTCTTAAACAGCATCTTTGTGGTTTGTTTTTCCACGCTTGGTTCGCTTCCTTATTTGTAATCGGAAATTTATAGGGAACTGTATCTTCCTTAGTTTCAGCCTCCCCCAAAAATTGTTCACCACTCCTTAGAAAGCTCATTTATCACGGTTTCCACAGCTAAATTTTCCCATTTCAGTTCAGTTGTTCATAATGTATTTTGAAAAATGTGGATTCAAAGATCATTTCACTCAGAGGAATTTATGGGAAACTAGGAATTTAAGACGAAAAATGTTCATAGGAATTGTAATGCGGGACCGCCCACTGCACTGAAGGAGAGTTAAAAGTTCATTGGCCGCGAGAAGCATTAGGTTTAGGTCGCGGAGAAGTAGAGAGCGCTCGACTGGGAGACGAGACTAATTCTGCATACCACAGCGGCCACCACTATGCGACTCTCTTGCCCACGTCTTGTGAAGGATTGCGAACGTTGTACACTCATCGATCTTTGTGAAAACCTACATTTCGTGATTTTTTGCACGAAACGTCTAATCTATACATCTCTGATAGAGCCCATTGGACTGTATAGGTGCTAAATATGGGAATTCGCTTCAAATATTGAAATTCAGAAACTGCAAACATTGCAAAACCCCTCGGGTTAATAACGAATGTAGATTGGTACGTTTGAAACGAAACTCTCTACTCGGATCTCGAAATAGCAAAGGACAGTGAAGTCATCAAGGAACCGGCTGTCGCCGATTCTATTCAAAGAAAACCATAATACTACTCCTGGATTACCAACCACCTGAGCTAAAACAATGAAGACTTTAAATAAAGCGTATCACAGACTTAGTGTCATAAACACCTGTATATATATATATATATATATATATATATATATATATATATATATATATATATATATATATATATATATATATATATATATATAGGAGCCATCAAAAACATTGATTATAAATACAATCGTAAGTTGTACATGTATTACATTTGATGTAAATTACTTATGTAAATATTACATCATAATTATTCTTTAACCATTCATGTTACCTAGTACTAGTTAAATTGCTGCCTATTGCTTACTCGTTTGAAGTGATAAAGTGATGACAGTTGATCCAAATATATGAGAGGTGTATAGATGGATATCATTCTTTCTTCATGTGAATTAGGCCTAGTCTGCTAACATAAGTATTATCAGAACAACTGAAACGTTCACATCAAAAAGTTTTTTTTAATCGATTATGAAAAAAATATTTGAAAAAGTATTTGAAAAATTATCGTGAGTTATACATACGAATGACAAACATTATAAATTCTACAACGATTTCATAATTTCTCCCTTGAGAGGGAAAAACATTAAATCATGTTTAATGTTTTTCCCTCGCAAGGGAGAAATTAGATATAGTTTTTTAAGGTCAAGAAAAAAGAAAAGATTCTAATTAACCAAAACAATTTATTATATTTATATACATTTTTATTTTACCATTAGATAATTCCGATGGGACTCATACCAAAGTACGCTTGCATACGAGTCTGCAACACATTGGGACATTTTATGTCTTTATTTGCAGACTCGTATGCAAGCTCTAAGAGCCACTCAGCTGATCCGGACCCTGGGCATCGTCAAGTAAATGTCCTAAAGAGGCTACATACGAAATTACAGCTTCCTAGAGTGTAAAGCATAGAAATTAGCTCTAAGAGCCACTCATCTGATCCGGGCCCTGGGCATCGTCAATTAAATGTCCTAAAGAGGCTACATACGAAATTACAGCTTCCTAGAGTGTAAAGCGTAGAAATTAGCTCTAAGAGCCACTCATCTTATCCGGACCCTGGGCATCGTCAAGTAAATGTCCTAAAGAGGCAACATGCGAAATTACAGCTTGCTAGAGTGTAAAGCATAAAAAATAGCTTTAAGAGCCACTCATCTGATCCGGACCCTGGGCATCGTCAAGTAAATGTCCTAAAGAGGCTACAAGCGAAATTACAGCTTCCTAGAGTGTAAAGCATAAAAAATAGCTTTAAGAGCCACTCATCTGATCCGGACCCTGGGCATCGTCAAGTAAATGTCCTGATGAGGCTACATACAAAATTACAGCTTCCTAGAGTGTAAAGTATAGAAATTACCTATTAAAATGATTTAACCACCGCTTCACAAATCAAACCGTTCTCGCAATATTCGGATCACCTGCTATGAATCAAATCATCGAAACACCAACTCAATGAAATCATCAGAAATTAACAAGCGGTTGCAATCATGTTCACAATATCAATTATTGAGAATGATCACCTGAGTGTACACAATTATTCAAATAACCATGCTCATAACTCAGCTTGTTGGCCACGCACTTCGCAGTAGTTAACATAATATGGTTGGATAAATC
This sequence comes from Adelphocoris suturalis, assembly GCA_030762985.1. Lineage (NCBI taxonomy): Eukaryota > Metazoa > Arthropoda > Insecta > Hemiptera > Miridae > Adelphocoris > Adelphocoris suturalis. The sequence goes on from CM061042.1 coordinate 117,611,692, forward strand.
GAGAGCTTTCGAACGAATGGTCAACGAATTTTGTGGGATGAAAAACGACGAAGTACCATTTCCCTAGCAACGACTCGGTTGTAAGCGGAAATCATCAGAAAAAACTACAACGATTTCATAATTTCTCCCTTGAGAGGGAAAAACACTAAATCATGTTTAATGTTTTTCCCTCGCACGGGAGAAATTAGATATAGTTTTTTAAGGTCAAGAAAAAAGAAAAGATTCTAATTTACCAAAACAATTTATTATATTCATATACATTTTTATTTTACCATTAGATATTTCCGATGGAACTCATAGAAGTCCCTTCCGAGAGTGTAAAGCATAGAAATTAGCTCTAAGAGCCACTCATCTGAACCGGACCCTGGGCATCGTCAATTAAATGTCCTAAAGAGGCTACATACGAAATTACAACTTCCTAGAGCGTAAAGCATAGAAATTAGCTCTAAGAGCCACTCATCTGATCCGGACCCTGGGCATCGTCAAGTAAATGTCCCAAAGAGGTTACACACGAAATTACAGCTTCCTAGAGCGTGATGCATAGAAATTAGCTTTAAGAGCCACTCATCTGATCCGGACCCTAGGCATCGTCAAGTAAATGTCCTAAAGAGGCTACATACGAAATTACAGCTTCCTAGAGTGTAAAGCATAAAAAATAGCGTTAAGAGCCACTCATCTGATCCGGACCCTGGGCATCGTCAAGTAAATGTCCTGAAGAGGCTACATACAAAATTACAGCTTCCTACAGTGTAAAGTATAGAAATTACCTATTAAAATGATTTAACCACCGCTTCACAAATCAAACCGTTCTCGCAATATTCGGATCACCTGCTATGAATCAAATCATCGAAACACCAACTCAATTAAATCATCAGAAATTAACAAGCGGTTGCAATCATGTTCACAATATCAATAATTGAGAATGATCACCTGTGTGTAAACAATTATTCAAATAACCATGCTCATAACTCAGCTTGTTGGCCACGCACTTCGCAGTAGTTAACATAATATGGTTGGATAAATCGAGAGCTTTCGAACGAATGGTCAACGAATTTTGTGGGATGAAAAACGACGAAGTACCATTTCCCTAGCAACGACTCGGTTGTAAGCGGAAATCATCAGAAAAAAACGTTGCACATTTGCGTGTCGTGTCGGAATTCACAGAATGACCCCCAGCCCTAAAACATTAAACATGTTAAAAAACGTTGCAGATTTGCGTGTCGTGTCGGAATTCACAGAACGACCCCCAGCCCTAAAACATTAAACATGTTAAAAACTTCCCGATGGTGATCATTTGATTCCGATTTTCATATCCAAAGTCCACACCAGGTAAGTCATAATACAGAAGGAAAGTTTTATGCATTACGTCACGGTATCAATAAGGCTGAAGATGTAGACGTGCCTGATTTTATCCACCGTATAATTACCTTCCGAAAAATCACTCAGTTTTTATTATGGGACTGTGAGATAGGTACTCCATTGCTATTTTTAAATACGATGGATAGAAAAGACACGTGTAATACCGCTACAAATACTTTGTTACACTCTTTTCAACTCTTTTGAAACGACGCCAGTTCGCTCTAGTGGAGGTTCGGAGAAGGTGGTATCAGTTGTTTTTTGTGTGATCACTTGTTTTGTGTGTGATCAGTTGGTTTGTGTGTGTATTACTCTATGACTGAAACAGTGATTGGGTAATTAACTCTCAAATGCCGAAGAAGCATAAACATTGGAACAACCAGGAAGGTTCATTCGAGACTTAGAACCACCTTAGAACTTTGACCTTGGGGCCTTGAAGTTCTGGCAGGTCTTGTCCGCTTTGATAGTAGTAGTTTGCCCTCCTCTGGGACTCTGATTGATGTTTAGAAATACAGAAAAGCTGAACTTTTCATAAAAATAGGGAGTAGTATTCCCCTGGAACAGGTAACTACTATAATTATATGTTAAAACCAAAACTTCGCAAAAAGCTGTTGAACAGGAAATTATGTGAAAACTTTGATGTTTGAGGGAAAACAAATTTCAATCCCTACCCGAAAATAAAGCTTCCCAGAATTCGATAATGAGGAAGTAAAATTGCAATTTTTTTAAATCCATTAAAAGGAATAACGACTCATAGTCGTCTGCGTTCACAGCTAAGCTGTGGGCAGTGAAACTCTCTGTTCGACTCCATCAGTTGTTGGGAGTGGGAAATTATGTGATCTGTTGCGACTCATTAAGTACCATTGAGGCGATTAGGGACCCACATTCTAATACAAAATACTAAGTCTCCGAGCATCGGTACACCAAGCCACAACATTGGGGGCACAACCCGCTCAACCTTAATGTGGGTGTCAAGCAATGTGGGTGTTCATAGTCATGAGTGTGCTGATGCTCTTGTGAGCAGAGTCATTGGTGATAGCCCTATTGATATGTTGTTTATACGCATGAAGGATCAAATCTCTTACATGCAACATAAAGCCAATTCCATCTGCCAAAAGCGGTGCCGGGGTGAAGTCACTGTTTTGCGTGATGTCCAATACTTCTAGCCGGTCAGCTCTTTCATCGCACAACTTCCAAGGACGGACCGAATAGTGGTCAAACGGGTTGCAAATGGCCATACTCGTCTTACCCACAGACACTTGCTTAGCCCAGAAGCTCGTGATGTTGTGAATGGAAGGTGAGTAGATAATCTGTCCATCCACCAACCGCCATGCGAACTAAATCACTCGCGACGAAGCTGTGGAAATCCATTTCCCAACCGCCACTTTCTGGAGGACTGCCCAGACCTTGTGGACCTCTGAATCCAACAAAGGCGTGGATGAACGTTCTTTTAGGACCCTGTTATTTTACCTGATAACCGATGGGGTCTACTTCAATATAGTATTGTACACTACGATATGATATATAGTAATGTAAACAGGACTGCCGGGGCTCAGTGACGCATCATAAGGGCACAGCTTTGTCTGACCACGCAATAGAGTTTAGCCATGGGTTCGACTTTGGGAGTTTAACTGTGATTGATCGAGAAAGGGTGCTTGGTCGACGACTCTTCAAATAATGTGCTATGTCCAAATGAACCCGGAGGCATGTAATTATCGTACGGATGTCAATGGCCTGAGTTCCATCTATGCCAGCATCTTGCAGGAGGCAAAGAGCTCAAGAATGTGAGGAGAGTCAACGCAAGAAGTGCACACCAGAACATCACCAGTGTCTGACATTCTTATATTACTGGGTTGTAATGGTGAGGAAGAAGATAAGAAGTTCCTTGTTTCTGTGATAGTATAATTTGTTAAATAGTGTGCTCCTGCCTATATGCCTATATTTATATATATATATATATATATATATATATATATATATATTAATTGCTATGCAATTCTTAGGCCGACCCCCAATAATTTTTTTAAAATGTCCACTTTTTTTGTGTAACGTTTTTTGTCCCGAGATGGGAAGCGAGAGGTCGTGGGTTCGAATCCCGGCCAGGCCTGAAAAAAATTTTTTTTTTTTTTCTCGTGAGACGAAGGTTGTGGGTTCGAATCCCGGCCAGGCCTGAAATTTTTTTTTTTTTTTTCTCGTGAGACGAAGGTTGTGGGTTCGAATCCCGGCCAGGCCTGAAATTTTTTTTTTTTTTCTCGTGAGACGAATTGCATAGCAAATTATCCTCGTTTTCTACACAGTAGAAAAGAGAAAAGATCCGGCGAGGCGCGAAGCGCCGAGTATAGAGTAGGGGGATCCAGGGGGGCGAAGCCCCCCTGGCGCGGTCAAGGGGCGGAGCCCCAGGGCCGAGTATATATATATATATATATATATATATATATATATATATATATATATATATATATATTTGTTTAAGCCTATGCCTAATATGTTTGTTGAGTTAAAATAATTGTTGTTTTATACATAGGTTTATTGAGTGTTGTTGAATATTTTTATTGGATAGCTGGTGCTTATATTTTTGTTTCACATTACCTGCAATAGGTAAGTGTTTGGTTTGATACCTACTGTGATATTAAGCTTGGGGGAGAATGTGTATATATATATATATATACACACACACATATATATATAAAGCATTTTTATCAGTACCTAGTTGGTTTCTTTGTTGAGTATTTTATTGCAACTAGACATTGTTGTTTTCTTTTAGCCTGGATTATTCTTCTTCTTCTTTTGGTTTTTCTTCTGTTATGACTGTGAGGATGAGGGGTGGCGCTTCTCATCAGCACTAGGAGCCCTTGAGTGAGTTGTTGTTGTCCAGTAAGTGTTGTATTTTCCTAATAAATTATGATTACCTACCCACCTACCTATTCTATGATTTCAATGTTATGCTTGTTGGTTGTTGACTAGTTTTATTTTAATATGTTATTGTAATGTCATGCTGAGATTCTTCTTCTTCATTCGTTTTAGGCCCTGATGAAGAAAATATGTTTTTCGGAAGCTTGGCGATAGAGGCGCTTTGTTAGTTCTGAGCCCATTCCCGATTGTTGACATTCATCCCCCAACTATCATCTAAATTTGAGCGAGATCGGACGTCTAGGGCGAGAGAAAATTATGCTTGGTAGAATTTACTTTTGCGCATGCGCAGAGTGAGGTATTGAGTCAAGAACGATGAAACTGATAGGGGACCTTATTACACCCTTGCCCGCACATCCCCTGAAAATTTCATCCAAATTGGATGAAAAGTGGGGAAAATAAGCTTGTTACAAGGATTTGCGGACATACGACAGACACACACACCCACACACACAGACACGGAACCAAAGATGTTCAGAATGGTCTAAAACATAAAATGCGAGTGGAAATTTTGATTTTGGACGCCAAAAATTTTTGTTCACCCGAAAGTGAAAACAATGCTTCCGCTACCTTTAGGTAGACTCGGAAGTAATAAACACTACACCAGGATCAGTCGGCAATATAATATAGATCAATGGGTTTATCTTGAGCGGTAGGCTGTGAAGAGTTTACATGAGAAGGTAAATATTAGCAGAGAAGGAGAAGTTCTGACACTAGCTAGTTTCGTTCAAGCCTGAAGTGTTTGATGAAGCGCAGTAGAGAGCGCGGGTGCTCCGTGGAAGGTAAATTGCCGGGACTTGGACAACTTCGTCCTTGGCGAGATGATGATAATGAGTCAGTCCGGCCTCAGACCTGCCCCGAGCATCGCGCCCGCATATCTCAGCCCGCTCGCTCTCCCTCTACGGCCACTCATCTCAAATCCTTTCCTGTAACATTTTTAGGAACAGGCGCGGCTTTTGAATAGAGCCATCGCTCGCCTCTTTTGTTGGGAATACGTTGACCTTCTAGTGGCCGGACGCCCTGTCACGATTCGACTAATATTAAGTTTGAGGGACAGACGCTTGATAACAATGACCTTCTAACAAAACTATGGTGATTTGTATCTGTAGTACAGACAAGGTATTTGACTCCTATAGAACATAATTGGATAAGCGATATGCCTTCAACTAACTTGACTCTTGGAAAAACCATATTTCAGAATATGAATCTAAAACGTTTCTTTATTCGGACAGTTCAGATTATAACAAGCTTTATAAAAAAGGAGGGATTCTGTCCTTAATTTTTTGGAGGGGGGGGGGGGGGACTTCTTCAGGGAATTGTCCTTCTTTAAATGTCCATGTCGTATGTGAGAAAACTCTGTTTTATTACGGTTCTGTGTGGAATTAAGAAATAATATTCAAAATACAAGAAGGTCAAGTTCACTAGGTGAAGGTAATAAAGAATTATTCGTACATTGCGTCATTAACGTATAACCCCTATAATTAGGTTGAGGGTGGATATATCTAGTGTGACAATGCACTCAACGAAATCTCATACTGGGCCGAGGTAATGATGATATCCTCAGTACAAGTATCTCGTAATGATCATGACATTGATGTAGATATGATCGCAGGCTGGAAACATCTATTCAGATCGTTACCACAAATATTAGCTGGTGACAACCTCTGCTACACCAAACTACATTGGCATGTGGATCTGCGTCTAAGTTCAGAGAAATACTAGATGGCCTTCAAGATGTAGGAACAAATAGTAATAAAGATGCGTGTAGAAGAACATGGGACGTGGATGGTGATAGATCTGTTCTGAATCATTCGAAGACAAAACACAGTTGACCCTTAATTTGGAATTAAGAGATTTAATCGAATCGCTCACATCTGCCTTTCGGTACCGCTAGTCGTGTGTCTGGACGAATCTTTGCTACACGCACAATTGGCTGCATTTTCGCTAAACTTTGGGGACATTTTTAGGGATTGTGCGGGTTAGGTGGTAGATGGAACTTCTTTGAATTTTTAATACCATAACTATTTACAAATTTTGAGAACTTATTTTTTCTTTTCTATTTTTACCAGTTACATATATTTCTATATCAATAAACATGTTGAATTGGTTTGAGCACCGCTTCAGGGATTGTTTTCATATTTTTTCCGGGTCAGCAACATACCCAACACCGCGAGAACAACATGATAGAGAGTTTTTGTACTTCTCGTATTGATTTTCTAGTATACGAAAATGGCCTTTCCGAAACGAGAAGAGGTTTTCGTAACGTGGAAACGCTTTTCGGAACGGGAAGAGTCAGCTTTACTCGTGCTCAGCTTTTTCGGAATCGTTATTAAGAGACGACAACTTGACCTTTCTCTAGGATAACACTCTAGAATAACTTAGCAACTATCATGCAGTTGGCATGGACACACACATGCACCCGACAAAATCGCTTCAATTTTCCCCGTGCCGTCTTTTGTTGATGGTTTAACCATTGAAAGTATTTGTCTTTCTTTCGTGTTTCTTCCCCGCATCTCTACCAGAAGGGTCATTAGCGGCATTTTGCTCTTGCTTTCGAAGTTTTTTCGAATTTTTGAAATCGCTACGAGAAATTGATACAAAAAGGTTACCATTCATCGTGCTCGCTCTAACAGCATGTTTTCTTGTTTACGAGAAATACAAAACTCTCCTATATCACTCTACCGAAAACATAACGTTTCTCAGGTAGTGAGTGAAACTGTTTCGCGGTTGTTTGAAATCTTAGTAACCGACCGTATATAGGTACCTAGGAACCTCTCTGGGGCAACAAGAATCGAATGAAATGACTGAACCGTCTTATTTGGCTGAGTGAGCTACTTTCGGGGAGTTTCTCTACTGTTCACCCTAGAGATTTTAAATTTGGCATGGAGTTTCTCTGGGACATCAAGAGACGAATGAAATGACGGTCTCATCTTGATCAGCTGAGTGAGCAAAATTCTCATCTAGTCACCCTCGGAAATTGAAATTTTACAGGAAGCCGCTACGTTAAAAGACGTATCAAAGGACAAACTCTATCCTGATCAGATATCAAAAGCCAGGATGGCTAGAACATTGTTTAGCAATATTTATATGATGTACACTGTGATCTAAATTTATGTTTTGGACGAGCGAGCGAATCGTGCGGACACAGCTAGTAAGTGAATAATTTATAATTATTATTGTAATGATTGATTATACAATAATAATTTATTTACAATAATAATTTCGCTCGCTCGTCCAAAACCTAAATTTAGATCACAGTGTACATCATATAAGTATTGCTAATCTTTTTGATTATTGTATAATAAAGATTTAAACGGCACTGTAGTATTAATAGGTTTTTATCTAGTATTATGTTTTCTACCAGCTATGCCGTGTTTTTGAATCACAAGAGCGGGATCTGAACCTGAGATTTCTGGACTGAAAATGTTACATAATTTCCTAGTGAATGCCAGTAGACGGAGAGGGCCCTTGGGACAAAATTATGGGGAACTGTTCGCATAGCCGCTGGTCCAGGGTCGACCGGGTGACTACCTTTTATGGGAGGACGAAAAATGGGCTCATCAGACCCCTAAGTGGAAACCCCTATATTGAAGCTACGTCGGGACGCCTCTGACTCTGTTCCTAGAGCCAAGGAACAACTAAACTGATGAAGAGTTTTATTTCACTTGCCATCTTTTTAACAGCACTACCTAGTGCCGAAAACCAAGAACAATAAAATATGTAAATGTAACATTTCTTTAAAAAATGCGCTATTGTATTTACTTTGTCCGTTTATGTATGTATGTGTGTCCGTTTATGTATGTTTGACGATTTGGCCGGTCCTCATAGGTGGACCGAATTTGTCGGGATGAGTCGCAAAATGATCTGCTCGTCATTTAAAAATAGAGGAGTTGCAAAAACCTTCATTGATAAAATCAGCAGCGTGAGCTGATTTCGTGATTCGAAAAATCAAATTTCTATGTTATATATCCTATACGAAGCTGAAATTTGGAACGGAGCCTCTGTGAGACTGAGCCAAGTAGAATATGATTTTGACTTGCCGAACCACCCCGATCAGCTGAGTGAGCTTTCAACGCTAATGCCTACGAAGCTGATAAACCTTCCTTATTTTATTTAAGAATCTAAATCTACTTAAAAGAAAATGCGCTTACCATTTGGCTCACTACTTGAGCACTGATCTACATATTTTTGACATGGATATGTCTTTGCTCTGGGGGTCAACCAAAAATTTCCGTGACGCAAAATTTGTGTCACAATTTCAGTGTTTTTCACGTACAACCCAGCCGTTGCTAGGGGAATGGAAATTCCGCAGTTTTCATCGCACAAAAATCGTTCGCCACTCGTTGGAAAGCGCTTGATTTATGTGATAAATGTTCACATCTCAAGCTACCAATATCTCCCTCCTTACGTACCTGGCTACATTCCAAAACTAAGTTGATTGGACTATAAACAATTTTAATAAGCCGGTTACAATATTCTTAACGTAAAGCAATAGCATCATTTACTCCACTCCATAGGAAACATTTTCATCCTCTTGACAACAGTCGAGGAAAACTCGAGGACAACCGTTATGAAATCCCCAATCAAAGACATATCCATGTAACATGGTATCTGCTTGTAAAGCGGATAGTGGAACTCGTTTACGAGTTTCATTCAGAAGATGATTTTTTATGCTACTTTTCACAATCGTCCCAAGCCGGTAACTTTCAGTCGGTAACTAATATTCGTTATCGAGCACCTAGAATCATGTGTGTGAGTATATCTCATGGCAGAATCTTACGTTGGAGAACAGAGAGTGTCAATTGTGTGTCACATCATCATCTTCATCGAATAGTCAGTAAGATCGAATACATTGGTTTGAACTTATACATGTTGCACGGACCCACATGTACGGGTAATTTTTACCAGGTCATTTTACTTGAACCGACCTTGTCATTTTTACCCAGCAGTCCAAAAAGGTTTCAATTCAAATTTCAGATATCAAGTTTCAACTTGTACCAAATCAATTTTTCAACCAAGCGTTCCCTCAGTATAATCCACTCACTATAACCTTAGTTGCGTCGAAACTACTCCTGACCAACATTGCTGAAAGCCAGTGAAAATAGGACTCTGTGTTAATCAGCACCCCTAAGAATGTCCATGTACAGTTTCAACTCAATAGGTCCAGTAGTTTTTACGTGATTGATAACAGACACATATACACACAGACAGAAACCATTAGATTTTTATAAAATAATATGGATATAGATTGGTTTGTATAGATTGGTTAGATATGGATTGGTTGCTATTTATATGAATACCACCGTTGATTTCAAGGAATACAGTGTTAAGGGAACAACCTAGATATCTTTCTCCGTCTGACCTCCGAAACCATCATGGGGTTTCAAATTTTAATTTTACTTTGTTTCACTGCAACCGAATTCGGGGAGGACAATCTACAGCCTACCCTTCATAATTGAAGAAAATTTCATTTGAGTAAAGTGGAAATTATATTAATAATCTTGAATATCTTTACAGGACGGAAGTCCCACCTCCCATACTTGGAAAAAACTAAATCTAAGGAACAATATATAACTCAAATTTTATGTGCGTTATGGATTATTATAAGTTATGTACGTTTCAAGAATCTGAAATGAGAGCATGCGGAGTTGCAACCTTTAAACCAAGAACAATAAGTTCCAAGAAATATCTCGCAAAATTCCAGACCATTTCTATTAATCTCTTGTCTCCTTGCGCACGCCCAGATAATAGCTTCTTGAGGAAGCAAAATTATATTCCATTTATTTATGATCCCGAACTCTGCAGTTTATTTATTTATCCATGGTATTCATGAATAATAAAGCTAAAACTTTAAAAAACAATTACATAGACTCTGATTACATTAATTCACCCGTTTGTCAGACTACTGGGAATACGGGTTAATTGTTCACATGAAAACACATACTAAGCTGAGATGATTCCCTGACTCCATCCACTAAAGAATTCGCAATCCTATAAGCTAGAATTTCGTACTTTTTAACTTTTAAATGAAAGCAGGTAGGTATTGAAAGTCACACTATAGTTTATCAATTGTCACAGTCTGGCTACGGCTAACGATGTTAGTTCCAGCCTCGTTGTTGCAAAACTTGCAATCTCGCAGGTTCAGAACCCTCACTCAGAAGAAATTCGTTCAACAAAAATCAACTTACTTGAATAACAATTAAAAAACTACATTTTTATTGCAATTTTTTATTGCTGATGGTATATATTACGATAAATACGCACCTATAATAAAATATTGACAAATAACGAATTGCCGCAAACAATCTTATGAAAGGAGTAAATTATAGTTACCATCAGGAATGACTAGTTAGATTAATGTTTTGCAAATACTTTGTACATATTTTGTATTATTATTAGAATTAAATTATTTATTTTGTAGTATTGCATAATTATATACGTTGTAAGTTTTTTTTTAAGCATTTAGGTTTTTTCTGAATTCATTACTCACTAAGCATATTCGTAGAAGAAAATCGTAAATTGTTTGGTGATGAAAGCATAGGTACTGTCTACTCATAGTACCTCGTGAAGCCCCTCAAGGAACTCCCAAACTTTAGATTGCCATCGCCCATTAAATAAAGAAAATTGAGGTTTCATAGTGGAAGCTTGTTTTTCCTCTTCTGTAGATTTACTACATTCCAGCAGATTTTACAGTTATTACTGCTATTTCTCTACTTCTCATTTGTTATAAATCATAAGAAACATTATATTCCTTGATTAAAATAATTACATTTTTATAAAAACAACCTCCGTTTGTTTAATAATTAGGAGTTTTATTATCTTGACTCCTGAAAGGATGCTCTGCGTATTCGGCCAATTGACTACCTATCTAGTGAATATTCTAACTTTCAAAAGGAACTTGTGCGAAAGTGGAGGAAATCATCCTGGAAACTCTAACCCCCCGGAACGCAAGGCCCCACAGAGTGTCTATGAAAATCTCCCAGAGTTATCTCGATCCAGTGGAAATTAGGAAGAGGTTTATTTGAGGATATGATTTGATAGAATGAGGCAGAAGTTTGAAATTAGGTAGATGGTCGGCCAATCACGGGTGTTGCTTTATAATAGTCCATGGTCCATGGAGAGAGAACTGACGATCATGAGAGGAAGGGGTCAAATAGCGATCACCTGACCGTTATCTCGGATCTGTCCCCAAAATGAACCGACTTGTTAGTTTATTTAGCAAATCTACATAACATATGAAAATGTACATTCAGGTTGGTACACATTTATCATAAACCAAAAGTGAATGTGGTGAACGACGATATTTGTCACCGACACTGTTTCAAGATCGATGCATAAAAAACACTAATAACTCCAAAAAGTTACAGTAACAAAATTTATAGTTATACCTACTTTACGGAAAGTCCGCAACAACTCTCCTATTTTTTACATGTAGGTAGTTCATTTTTTTTCAAAAATGGAAATTTTCTCTCGCTTTTTCCTGTAGAAGTTTCCAAACAATTGTTGTTCTATTGTATGTTTCTCTACCTTGCTAATCACACAACTCCGTCAATTTTTATTCTAATTTGATTAGATTTTATCAGGGGTTATGAGATTTGGGGGAGAGATGGTCTCGTATTAGTATCATCAAATTCGGGCCACTCAAGGGACCAAGAGATGCTCATTTCAAGAGCTCTGCAATAGAGGAATCCCACGAATACAATAAGTTTGTTGAATTTCCAATAGCGATTACCATCCCACGTCTTAATATTAGGAAATTTACGCAACAATCCAAGACAGATAATTATCTATAATCTTCTCTACGACTATCTAGACCAAATATAAGACATTTATAACAACCAAATATTGTATGGACATAGATGAGGCATGAAAAACGGAAGTTAAAGAAGAACGTTTTCTAATTCCAAGAAAATAAAGAGTTACCCTGTTAGATCGATTTCGACGGTTAGGTCTTCATCATCAGTAACGAACAATATCTCATTGAAATGGGTTTCCGCAACTTCATCGCGAGTGATTTGGTACGTATAGTGGAGACTTTTATCTATATATATATATATATATATATATATATATATATATATATATATATATATATATATTGAGGTGCTCATTGATAGCATTTACTTTGATTGCCGAACCATAGATTTATCTTGAGATGAGTTTTACTTCGTCCGTATCGTTTGGTTTTTCTTCTTTAACCTTTGTTTTTGATTGGGTTAGCCCGCCATTTTAATCAAATAGATTCCACCAAGCTAATGTTAGAAGCCAACTACAGTATACACCGTTGATGGTAATTATGTTGGTATAAGAAAACAATGCATTGAGAGCTTGAATGACATAAGATGAAATATCATATCTATCGTCCACTACTGGAGGTCCGATCTGACCTCGAGTAATTTCACACGTCTGACTCAGCCCGATAATAAGAACGCTCACTCCTGAACTTCTTGGCGAGTGTCCAAGTAACTCAGCCCAACTTCTGCAGAAAACGAAATTCAGCAATCAAAACAAAACAAACAAGTTGGTCTGTTTCTTTTAAAAAATGACCAAAATAGTTTACCCTCTACAATACAAGGAAACGATAAACTTATTATGGTGAGAAATATAAACAAAAACAGCCCATCTCACCTACTGAAAAATAGTTGTAACAAGTAGGTAGGTGACTTATATAGATTCCTATAAAATAATAAATGGTTTTCTCACTGCACCGTAGTGTAATTTGAGAAAAAATGTACCGTTACAACACATACTCCATCCTGTAAGTGAATTGTATGACTTTATACAATGCTTTTTACATGCGATGAATATTATTATGGGATTTATTCCATTACCTAGTCAAAATCTTGCTCTCCAGATTTAGTCATTTTCAAGATTATAAATTTTTAAAAATAATAATAATGAACCAAAATCATATCTAATAAAGGCGAAAAGCACAATGTTTGATGTCATATCAACTCCATTTTTGTCAGATTCCAGATTCAATTTGAGGGATAACTTACGTATCGCACCTCCTAGAGAAGCTCGCACTCGAACCCTTTCCATAAAAATAGGAATAAAATGTAAACACAGACATTATGGTAAAAACCTCGGCGCTGCGGCTCCACGCCTTGGCCCCGCTGGGGAGACCCTAGACTCTCTTTTGCTTTCACTTTATTTAGTATTATCGTTAAAATCAACCCCCCCCCCCCCCCTCTGATTCTATTTTAAAAGCAAAATAATCTATTAAGTAAGCATAGGGGTGAGCGATGCTTTCATCATGAAAACCGGAAGTCTCTGTGCATTGAGTGCCGAGTTCTCGATGGAACGCACAGACTGACGGATGGACAGACAGACAGAAATATGAGCGTATTAGCGTATCCAAACAAAGTTTTGTTATAATAAATAGAGAGACACCAAGTTGTATGATAATAATTCTAAGAAAACACAAAATCGATCGTACCATCTCCTTAATATTTCCCGTATCCGCTTAATTCATTATAACAGACTAATATACTACTAAGACTTGCATGCGGGTTTTCTCCTATTAGGTATGTACCTTTTTATTACAAAATTGAACGCTAGAACCAATAAACATTTTTGCATTGAACCTTGTGGTTTCCTCCCAGACTTACAGGAAATGACGAAGGTTCTTGACGAATAGGCTCATTCTCATTAGCATTGACTCCATTTCCCACAGTCCCATTCGACCCCGCCACCATAACTGACTGACGAGAAGATTCACAGTTGCTAAGTATCGAAGCCATCAGAGTCTTGAGTGACACTGAAAATAACTACCTCTAACTATACGTTCCCAATGCCAATGGTAAGAAAAACTTGCAAAGATGCAAAGTGATTGTGTCGTATAATTTTTGAACTCCGATGTTCCGGTAACTTTTATTTATCGGAAGCGCGCTTACAATAATTTCTATCTTAGCAATTATTCTGAAAGAGTTCCAGGACTGCGGACTACCAAGAAGATGGAGAGAAAATATGTATCTATCACAATATTAAAAACCCTGTGCGAACCACCAAAAGATTTCTTTTAAAACGGTTGTTCCAAACGATAATCTTTCTGCAGCGATCAACTTTTCAGGAGCCTAGGAGCTAACCAGATCAACTTTTGAGAACTCCATAATCATTTTTTATATGAATAGTTTTGAAATTTTCCCTATTAGTTAGATCTAAATTTACATTTGACCATGCGTGGCTATAGCAAATCCAATTGCGACTAAATTGCCCAAACCAAAATCGTCGAGAAGTGGTGACAGCGAATAAGCGTGTGGACCTTTCGAATTTGAAGAATAAAAAGTTTTCAACGGGACAACAGTTCCCTGTGAATCAAAAACATCTGACGGTGTAGGAAATTCATTTTTTTCTGACTTTACTACTCAAAATTTACTCTTCCATCCACCTGTTCCATATTTACCACAGAGCTTTTCGTCACACTTTAAGCAATAACACTCTTAAACTCACCTCACCAAAAACTGGCTGTATGCAATGATTTGCTTAGCGTCATTCAAGCATTGAAAAAGGGATTATTACCAGCCTTTGGTATGCAATACATTGTTGAGTATTCATAACTCCTCAAAAGAAGCATATCTATGTATCTTTCTTGGGTCCCTGGACATGTCGAAATACTGGGGAACGAAAAAGCACGAGAAGCCAGTTCAGATCCAACAACCACACACCTCCCATCTACCCACCGATTAAAAGCCAATAATGAAAGCTGCAGTATGGAACAGATGCAAGGTGTAAAGGTCTAGAAATCCAAGAATGACGTCTTTGTGTGGTGCTCATCAAGTCTTTCTAAGAAGCTTGCGGATGGCTTAGTTGTACACTTCCAACGAAGCAAAGAAATGTTAACAAGATTGCGAACTGGACACACACGCCTCACCTATGGTTCTTTGATGGACAGCCAGAAGAGAAAACTTTCACCTGTTTGTTCGTCATGTTGCTGACCCCTCACGGTCCTGCACCTTTCAAAAGAATGCCCTGTCTTCTAGCAAAGATTTTGCCAACATCACGATGACTCCAAACTCTACTTGGAAATGCTCATTTCAGAAACACATTTTTCAACTCAAATCTTGTAACCTATACAATCAAATTTGAATTGGACATTGAACTAAGCATTGAAATGTGTTCGAATATGTTAAGGTTAATTATGTCTGTCACTGATATTATGTAAACTTGTATTGGCACCAATGTTCCACATGGTTGCATGTACCAAATAAAACAAAATAATCAAATAATGAAATCGAACACAATCAAAATCCTACTCTTGCTCCCTTATAGAAGAATATTGCTCCAATCAAATCTAAAATATTAACAAATCAAATATTGTATGAACTCAAAAATTTCATTTGGTTTCAAAAGTGACGAAACGAACCCTAGATAGCTCAAAATTATAGCAACTAAAAAAAAAACATTTTTTAAAGGTCCTCAAATTATTGTTTCGGTATTAGGTAGCTTCTACGTGGATCACTAGTCTGCAATTATTAAACGAAGTCTATATGACAGTATCTAAATAGGTATAACTTAGGAAATTAGTGAAAACATAAAATACCTACACACATTTTGAGGGGATTAATTTTTTTGTCGATCACAAAGGTTCATTTAAGAAAATAATAAACCTATAATGACATGTGCACGAGTAGGTATGAGAAGATCTAGGCTTTTAAACTAAACTATTCTACAAGTGTTCTTGATGCCTAATAATAGCATGCCAGTTAAGTCATCACGGAATTAATAGGGGCGAACTGTCAGTGATGACTCACCGACGAGGGTCTTTTCAACTGGGGGACGCACCCTCCTCGAACGGATGGTAGCCAAGTTTGAGGGGGAAATCTCCATCAATACACCCCGCCAAGATGGAGACACTAAAAGCTTTGGATATGCACAGCGAACATGACGAATTCTGTTATGAATGATTCGTTAGAGCTTCCAGAGTCTTTCATGGTATTACGATGGATATGGGAACTTTCAGACAGCAAGTGAATCCCCATACCACGTATAGGTACGCTTGAATCTGGATTTGGAGTGTTGAAATGAAAACAAAATTCTGTCACCACCACTGTGAAACTATGTAGAAGCTCCTTTTAACGCAGTACTCGGCTGAAACTAAAGCCGATCTTAATCGATTGTCTCGTTTTAAACGTTCTGGTGAACGCGGCTACTTCAGCTGAACGTGAAACATGATAGCAAATTCCATCATCTCAAATTTATGCTTGTGTTCTGCCTAATATTGAAATACCAAACCTTTGTATAATAATTCCGCAGCGTTTTTCACCAACGTAATATCATTCTTTTTAATTAATTCTTTCTTTAGAGTGTCTCTAATTTTTTTTTTTTTTTTTTTCGTACATTGATATTTTTCTAAAAAATGTCTCTGATTGTTATCTATACTAATAATATCTTTAATGTTGAATGACAAAGTGTGTAACGTTCTGACACATAATATATCACCTACGTAAAGGAAATTTTATCATCACCAAACCCTGAAGAAGAATAAAATACATGTTTCGAAACGTTGGCTTAGATGATTTTTGTTTTCTTTCATTTCCACATATCCTTGAAAACTTATACTCGAGAGCTGATTGGTATCTGTGGATAATCTCGTATCTATTTATCATGAATTTTAATGGTTTTTTGCTCCTTGTCTACAACCTGAGTCGAAAATTTGGCTCCTACTCCTAGACCAGCACCGTTGAAATTCAGTCTCCTAGATCAGCTGAGGCAAAGAGTGAGCTGTTATATTGCACTAAGACATTAGCTGGATATATGGCAGAGGATATTTTTTAGACACTAATAATATATCCATGACTGATTTTGTGCATATTATGAAAATTTCGTTGTTCTGAAAACGTGGGAGTAATGCAAATTAAAACCAAGGTAATTCAAATAATCCCAACAACATTGATTTAAACGGTATCTACATAAACAGGGATGACCGAGAGAACGTGCAAGTAATAGATATAAATACATGCATTAAGGGACAACATACCATATATTGTCATGCCAAGTCTTAATACCAACGTATTGTGGAAGTTCCAGAGAAGCTATTTTTTCACAAAAAATTATTTCACTTTGCTTTTTACTTTCAGCTTATTGGAAAGATAATGAACTGATAACTGGTACATTGAAGTGATATCCTAACGACCTACAACTGCTGAAGAATCCTTAAGATAATAAGTACAAAAAAACAAAAGGAGATGAGATATGACGTGATATCCGATACCGGTCGGACAAGTTGTAGAAGATGATTACTAGGGCTGGCTCTGAGCGAGGTGACGTCATACTCCCCCCAAACCTACGCTAAATCCGACTCTGATACCATCGTGAGAACACGCTCAAGTCTGCGGAAATAACAACTTTCTGCTGACAGAGGTGTAACGCTTTATATGTACCTCTGATTTCGGAGTTCTTGTTTGAAACTGCAGACCGCCCCTTATAGCGGTGATTTTAGATGGATAAATGGTTAATTTGGTACGGCTAGAAATTCTTCTTTGGATAAAATAGTCAGCTCTAATCCACACAAGTTTATATATAACCAGTATAGGGGGCTTCATTTGATTAATACACGTGATTCTCCAACACCTGTTGGAATCGGACTAGAAAGACTTGAGATAGAAAACAAAACCACACATTAAAGCTGGCTTGCTGTTTCTAGTTAGGAGCATAATGATTCAACTGAAAAGAATTCTCGCAATCCAGCTTTGGAGTCGTGCTTGATATAACCTATAGATCCCTGTGGAACAATGAGTGTTCAACAGTCACGAGGCTACTCAGAACATCTAATATGCTGATGCATATAAACGGAAGAATACCAAATAACTCAACGTAAACGATCTGTCAAGCAGAAGTATTTCTTCAAGAA
This sequence comes from Adelphocoris suturalis, assembly GCA_030762985.1. Lineage (NCBI taxonomy): Eukaryota > Metazoa > Arthropoda > Insecta > Hemiptera > Miridae > Adelphocoris > Adelphocoris suturalis. The sequence continues at coordinate 117,629,810 of CM061042.1, forward strand.
CGGTTATTGCAATTGAGTTGCATACATTGCATACATTCATTAACACAACACATTTTGTCGAATCATTCATGATATCTGGAATATAGTGTCAGCCAAACAATGATTACCTTCTGTTAGCACATACATCGAAATAAAATATTTTTAATTGCTAATCAGAATCACCGCACCACCACAAACCTCACAAAAATTCGAAGTACCTACACATAAATCAAGACCAAAACACTCAGGAATGAGAACTGGTGCAAGAATTGACTAAATATTGCTCAGAGTGCAAGAAATTAATTGGAAAGTTCCGTTGCTGACCTCGCGTGGATAGTCATACCCCTATTTGCGGCTGGAAGGAATGCATGACCTCAGTTTTTTTAACCTCTGTACCATTGCCATATAGTTTATAACATTGATTTTAGTTGAGGAGGACTTCACTACGCTAAACAATTCGGTATAGAAATCCGATACCATTCGAGGCAAATGTCAGGACAGGATGATCAACAGAGCGAAGCCGGCACAATACCCCACCTGTGGATTGTTATGACATAACCCGGCCTAGCCACCCTTTCACCATTCGACGGATTGTTGATTTCTTACTATTGAATGATTCATAAACAATCAAAATTTACGTCTATGCACATTTGCTGAATGAATGAGTCACGTTCACGGGATACATTCTTCCAGTAGTAGCACGTTTATGTCTATAATACCCAGGTACACTTTTGACATTATACATTGCCAATCGAAACTTAATTTATATATAGGTACCTACTCATGAACGTTGTGCGCGTTGACACATAATTTGTTGTAGACAGATCTTTCTGCCAAAACTAAATCGGTGAATGAAAATCAGCTATTCTTCCTTTGGAAATGTAGTCTTATGTATGTATGTATCTTCCATCGATTCAGGATTGCTCTCAAAATAATTGAAATGATTGTCTACATTCATTTTCTACGTATTATATACCATCAACTACTTCAGAAGAATTGAGCATTGTATTTGTTAATATTCTACATCTAGATATGATGGATACCTGCAGAATTCCTCAGGCTTGACATTTCGAGGACTAAGGACCTACAGGTAGTTGATATTTTCCAGCTACGTACCACTTTGATTTTGGAAAGGTCGACAGGATTCGGGGCGACGCGGATTTTGGAGACCGCCTTGATGATGCTGTCGACGGTGATTTGGCCGCCGGACGCATAATCCTTGATGATCTCGCCGACGCCGTTGAGGAGAGCTTGGGCGTCCACCCCACCGAGGGTACCCATGTTGAGGAGCACAGGAAACTCGTTGACTTCACTGAACCCACACGAACTCGCGAGGGGACTGCCTGGCCTGCCTGCCCTTACAACCCGACCGGCCTCCGGCGGCCCCGCGTTTCCCACTACTTCGCCGCAGAACAAAGGACGGCCCTCCGCGGGCTGCGGATCTGGAGGCGGACGCCATCTAGCGCCGCTCAGCGGTACTCCGGCTGTCAGAGGTAACCTCACCGTACATCAGTCGATCATTCGCGCCCCTACATCATATTATAGCATTTCCAATTGAGTTAAACCTTTTCCATTCAGATTTAGTCCTTTTCCATTTAGGTTTAAACCTTTTCTACTACATTTAGGTTTAAACCTTTTCTACAGATTTCCAAACCTTTTCCGTTTGGATTTGGACCTTTTCCATTTGGATTTAAACCTTTTTCATTTAGATTTAAACCTTTTCCATTCTGATTTAAACTCCATCAAAAGGTCAGTAGTTAACCCCATCATAGTAAGAAAGTACTTACCTAATCAAATTTCATTAGGCTAGAAGTAAAAAGAGTTCCAGTCATGCAGCATGATCGTATGAGGAGAATTTTCTTGAATTATCTATCGTAGTATTGTAATACCTATGTTAAATTGTATTGGAATTTGAGCAATTTCTGTGTAAATAAATTGTTAAAACCAATTTTAAGTTTAAAAAAACTCGTGCTCTATACAATTTGGCAATTCTAAAAATATCGCACTGTTGGTTCACAAGGGGCGCAACTCAAAAAATGGCATTTTTGAGTTATTTACACTGTTAAAACCACCAGAACAAGATCTATTGAGTTGGAGGGGATTGTTCAAGAACAAGGGGCGCAAGTCAAAAAGGTTTTATGACTGTTTGTAAGCGCCTTCCTAGGTGTCCACCCCTTCCAGCTAGAGTTGCTAATTGCATGTGTCCTTTACTTCATTTTAGTTTGTTTATGGTTCATTAATTACTCACTTACCTTCTCTCTTTTGTTTTATTATTTCTAATAATGAACTATAGGTTCGAGTTATGGACTCAGTTGTTGATTTCGAAGTTTTCAGGATAATTTCCATGTACTTCCATGCTCATGGTAAGCAATGTAAGTCTGAAAAGTGTATTGTGATTTTTCTGGTTCAATATAGCAGAAAATTTTGAAATTTCGTGGTTTAAAAGTCATTAGAATATAGAACTACTAATTTTGTGAAACTTCAATCTTTGAACTAGGAATTTTGTGATCTCATGAGTCATTAGACTGTACAGAATAGGATGTGGATGTTCCATTGTTAAATAAAAAGTAACTATATAAGTACATTTTTCAAAGATTATTTGTCATGATTTCAGCGCCAATTTAATTTATTACTTAATAATGCACTGTTTTCCTTCTCCAATTATTGTATGCAAAAGTGGGAAGGAAATGGGGACTCAAAACGACAGCTGGAGTGATCAAAATACAATGGGCGCAACTCCAAATTTAATCATTTTTCGGGTATTTGTTATTAACTTTTATTTGTAAAATTGGTTATGAGTCATACAAGACCTAGTGCCATCAAAAGTTCAGTAGTTTCCTCACAAAAAGCAAAAATAATTAAAGAGCTAACCTATATAGCAGCGACACAATTGAGGTGAGAAGAATTGCAAAAACTTTGAAAGCGTTTTCCCAAAAACTACATTTTTTGAGTTGCGCCCCATGTGAACCAACAGTGCGATATTTAGGTTTTTTTCAGTTATTATAGATTTTTCTGCAAATATTGATGAAATTTAAATACATACGTTTTTCAGCATAATTTTGTGCGAAATGTTCTTAATGTCCTAGTAAATCGTCGATAATGTTGTTTCGACTTAAATTCTGCTGAAAATTATAAATTTAACAATTTTTAGTCGTTTTAATGATTTTTTTAGTAAACCTTTTTGAAATTTGATCAATTTAATGTACTCCAAAATTGTTGGCCAACGAAATCATTATTATATAGATTACATTTTTTTGCATTAAAAAAACATGCATGATTTCATTTTCAAATTGTGGCATAATGATTTTCTGATTTTAAATTTAAATGGAAAAGGTTTAAAACTAGATGGAAAAGGTTTAAATCCAAATGGAAAAGGTCTAAATCCAAATGGAAAGGGTTTGAATCTAAATGGAAAAGGTATAAACCTAAATGGAAAAGGTTTAAAACTAAATGGAAAAGGACTAAACCTAAATGGAAAAAGTTTAACTCAATTCGGAAATGCTATATAGTATTTTACTTTTTAGTTAAACCTTTTTCACGTTGATTTAAAACTTTTTTACTTCAAATTAAACCTTTTTCCCATTGATTTAAACTTTTTTCACTTTGACTTAATCCTTTTTAACTTTCATTTAAACCTTTTTCACGTTCATTTAAACATTTTTTACATTGAATTAAACCTTTTAGAAGAGAATGTTAATTAGGGTAAAAAATGAACTCGTGAAAAGCAGGTGCCTACCCTGATGCCGATGTAGGGAGAAACAGAGGAAGACACATTCAGTCGCTTCGTTTCTCCTAAGAAGAAGGCGATCCGTATTTACCCATGTTTGCGTAGCTGGGGTACCTTCTATGTGTTAAGACGAGCTTAAGGCGATTACTTCTGAAATAAAGTTTTCCACTGGTGTTCCTTTTGTGTGAAATGAAGTTTTCATTGTGTTCATTTTGTTCAAAAATTCATTTTCTTACTTGGGAATAGAAGAAGGTTTAAATTAAAGTAAAAAAAGTTTAAATGAAAGTGAAAAAGGTTTATATTAATGTGAAAATGTTTAATTAAAATGTAAAATACTATAGCATTTCCAGACCAAATACTACCTTTTCCAGCCCAAATTACATTTTATCCAAACCAAATTAATCCTTTTCCAGAGATTAATATTCAAAAGCTTAAAATATCTACTTACTTACAGTTTTATTTTTTGTTGATAAACAAATTTAGTTTTTTTTTTTTTTTTTTTTTTTTTTTTTGAAAATCAAATTAAATTTGATTTTCAAAAAACTCTTAACTTTAAATTCGATATTTAACAAAAAAGAAAACTACAAGCAAGTAGATATTTTACATATTTGAATATTAATCTCCCTGAAGAGTTCGTGGGGAGAAACGTTGGAGTTTAATACAAAAATCAATTTAAGGAAAGAAGGCCTTTTTTATAAAGGTTTTTATAATCTGAACTGTCCGAATTAAGAAACGTTACAAATTAAACTTTATCCAAACCAAATTAAACTTTATCCAAACCGAATTAAACCTTTTCTAACCAAATTAAACCTTTTTTTTTTTTTTTTCAATCACTAAAAACTCTCAAAATGAGCAGTATGGAAACTGTTGCATTATGACCTAAAATGTAGTGTTATGGATTCTTAGAATGGAATATACTTTCATTTAAAAATATAAAATGACAGCGTAACGCCCATTGCTCGGTTCGTGTTTTTTTTTTTTTTTAATTTCTTTATTTTGGCTCAGGTAATACAAAACCTCGTATTTATATATATATATATATATATATATATATATATATATATATATATATATATATATATATATATATATCAGCGGCATCATCGTGTAATGTAAATCAACCCTGGCAAAATGAATTTTATAATCAGAGCCAAAATATAGGAACTAAAAATACTACTACATTCACAAGAATTGGCTACAATCACGAACCTCTACAAACTAATTGTGTGTTCCGTTGACCTTCAATTAAAGAATGTAATCAGTAAAACACAACTACTATTATTATACGATTCCAGTTGCCTAGCGAGTTGAGACGCTCTTAGAAATGAAGAAATTTTTATTAGGTTAGTTTCTGTAGGGGCAAAATAGCGTGGATATTATACAGCCCCTCGGAGAGGAGTAAAATCACCTACCTAGTCAACAAAACGGATATGTGGATACTACAAACTGAAATCAAGTCGTTCCCCACAACCTTCTGGGTCGAGCCCATATGCGATTTTTCCCTAGTTGTTGCATTGTTCAGTATCCACCAATTCCTCTACGAACTTCCCCTACTCTTCACTGCCTACTTGATCATGCTTGGTTGTTCGTTCCGAAACAGTTTCCTGTTGTATTATACCCATTAATTTACGAATAAAATCCCAGTTAAAATAAAGCGAGAATACAATAAATAGAAGCCTGCAGTGGTGATTGGAATAGTTTAATGGAAAACATTAAAATAATCTACTTTAGCAGTAGGTATTTCTATTCCAACCTACCATATTGCTGGTTTGAGTTTGTTTACATTTTATTGTTTTTTGATCTCGGTTTCATGCCCTATTTCATTTCGCGTTGGTAGGTACCAGTAGTATCCGAATATTCATCCTGGGCCACCGACTTCAATCTCTGTTGAAAATGCTTTTCTGTTAAATCTCTGATAAAAATGATTCCGACTTCAATCTCTGTTAAAACTGATTTTGTGCTAAACCCTGTTAAAAATGATTTTCTGTTAAATCCTGTTAAAAATGCTTTTCTGTTAGACCCTTGATAAAATTTTTCATCACAAAACATCAGAACACATTTTTTATCACAAAACATCAGAACCAGTGACTTTTTGGGGGGTATGTTAAAAGGATCTCTCCAATAAAAATAAAAATGTCTCATCCATTTTTACAATTTTCACTTAAGCATATCGAATTCATTGAATGTTTCGCGTATATCGATAGAGATAGAGATATGAAAGTATACAGGTTTATTGAGCAACTAGTATACGGAGAAATCTCAGCTGATAAAATTGCAAATTTTAAAACACAGTTGAAAAATGTAGGGGTTGAAAAATTCGTAAATACCGTTAAGAAAACAATACCAGTATCTCCGAAAAAAGGCGTGAAATATAAAAGTAAAAATATCAAAGAAAATATGTTGGAGAATTACGTTATTCGTAATAATCGAGATAAGAAATTTCTACAAGAGTTGAACGTAAAGATTTTTTTAAAGATGATCCCAGATAAAAATATAATTGTGGACGATGGTAATATTATCGATATAATATTACCTTGATTTCGTATTCGCGCTTATCTGAAATTTCATCGTCTTTTGCAACTCCGTCAGTTCGTAGTATTCTGAGGGGTAAGTTAAAAGGATCTCTACTATAAATAAAATGGAATACTTTAAAGCGTTAAGAGAACTCGAAGATGGAAATTGTCTTTCCAAGAGCGAGTGGCAGGAAGTATCTAAATCTGGAGAACTGACTGATTATTTCGTGAGGAAGTATCATAAGTTTTTGGATTTACCAACTGTGAAACGTAACTTTCTCAATGGAAAAAATAAACTAACTGAAAACATTCTAAATTTTACTCCTTTCAAAAATATTAACGTTTGCAAAAATTGTGGTGTTAGAGTACTAAATGGTGATATTTGTTTTGAATGCATCGAAGAGGATAATCAAAATATGCTAAAGAGTGTGCACAGTATATTTACATTTGTAAGAGGAGGTCCATATTAGGTTTTTTAAGGGATTCTTATAAAAATTATAATTTAGTATTTACTTTAATCCTACCTATAATTCCATTTTCTTTCTCGTTTTGTGTTTTCATAAGCTCCTTCAGATGATCTACGAAATTTTCTTTTCCTATTCCAATTTTATGATGTCCCCAAGCAAGAGTATCCATACCATTTTCCAGAATATGTCTTTTATCATCGTAGGCACTGAGCGCTTTCTTGTTCTGTTTAATGGTATAAGTATCGTGCTTGTTTGTTCTGAACATCATTTGCGTTTTGTAGATCGGTTTCTTGGTCAACAGACATTCTTTGAAATCATTGAATTTAATGTCCTGTTCAATAACGTTTTTCTTGATCCCTTTCGCTTTCTTTGTTTCTTTTTGATTCTCGAACGTTTTGTGTGCGTAAAGTTTCGATCTTAGTCCGACAAATTCCTCCATTACTTTTCCGCTCATTTCATCTTTGAATTTTCCAAGTACTTTCTTGTTCACTTGAGGTATACCGTAGACATTTTCTTTCGGATAATCGGATGTATCAAACTGATCAATCATGTTGTTTTTAATATTCGAGTAAAAGTCTTCAGTCTTTATATCCATGATCAGACTGTCCGTGTCACAGTACATCAATTTGACATTTTCTCCGTATTGTTTCTTTATCGTGTTGTAATAAAAATCGTACATTAGAGTTTTTGAAATGTCCAAAATACTCATTCCGATGTAGATAGGTTTATTGAAAAGAATTTTGGTCTTTTTCATGTGAACTGCTGCTAAATTTTCAGTGAATATCGTTCTACGATCAAAAGTTGGTTTTGCTATCAATAATTCCAGTTTCTTTCCGTTTGAACATAATTTGATATCGATTCTTTGCCTGATATTTTCCATCGTTTTTCCGAATACACTGTTGTTCATCAATTTGAAAAATTCCTTTTCAAAATCATTTTTCGCTTTCGTTCTCAGTTCCGTGTTGAAGTCAATGTACACCTTCAACCAATCCGATTGATCAAACTTCAGAACTTTGTGCACTTTCTTTAGTTTCATTCCCATGCTCAGACACTGTTTCAAATTCCTGTAGTGCAAAACGTATCTATCTTTGTTGAACAAAGTTGTCATCAGTTTAGGTAATTTTGTATTTCCCATCCTGTTTTCCGGTGCAAGTGGTAGATCCGAGTGTAAATCGTGTAGTTCTTTAGGATATTCCAAGTCAACTTCCAGAAAATAACCTTTGGGAGACTCATCACTTATATTTTCAACATCTAAATTATCCATATCTAAATTGTATAAGTTCTCTATCCATTTAAAACCACCATATGGTAAGTATTTGGACATTGCCCATCCATAAAGGTTGTTAGCGTCTACGTACGCTATGTAACTCGAAGGTTTAGATGGGTCATATTGTTCACCCATGTACTTATTGTTTGCTTTCGCGTACCTGTTACTACATTGAGATATTCCACCGCGAATTCCTTTTTCTATCATTAAAATTTTATTATAATCGGTCAACAGTTCCAATTTAACTTTTGTCATTTTCAACATACAATCCCATGAGAATCCAGGTGTTGTGTAGTACCATGCAGGATCTAGTTTGTACGTTTTCAGGGAAATATCTCTGAAATTTTCCATCACATCTGCAAGCAGTAAGATGTCACTTTTGTTGTAAAGCGCGGTGAATTCCCACATGTTTTTAATACCGAATTTTTCCCAAACTTCTTGTGCATTTTTATATTCGTTTTCTTTTACATTTTGTTTATTTAGATGGCTGTAAAATTTCTCTATAGGTGGCAAACAGGTTTCATCGTACCTTTCCGAACTATCCATGTACTCATATGGGTAAGCTAGTTTCCTTGTCATCAACTCCAAGTTCTCTGTTCCAAAATGTTTTACCAGTTCCTTAAATTGATCTTTCGTTAAATTTCCCACTAGTTTTTCCAAAGAGCTTGCTAGAAATTTGTACGAATCCACGAACCTTATTTCAATTTTATTCATTACTTTGTTTCCTTTCTCATTCAATTTTCCAGAGTCGTACCTAAGAATCTTTGAAAACGAAATGTACTTTTCCTCAGTATTTGGAATCAATCGTATTTCCCCTTCATCCTCTCCGAGTTGTTTTATAAATAAGTGGGCATCGTACCCAGCCAGGTTGTGGAAAAATACAGGTACGAATCTCGGACATTGATACTCCAAATTACACAGAGAATGGGCGGTACCTCTAAATTCTCCTGACAAATGGTCATGATCTTTTACTTTTATACAATTATCAGGTATATTTGACTTAAAAACTTCTAATTCTTCAATATATATATCTGCTTGATTGTCATTCTTTTTATCAATAAAGTGTTGAATTGTTTTTCTCATTACATCAAGTTTCTTTTCTAACATTGGAGGCAATTCGTTAAAACCTCTCTCACAAATGTGACAAGATTTAGCATTTTTGAATTCCTGTTCCTGTTCGTTTGTCAATGGTTTCATGGGTACAATTTTATCGTAATATTCCTTAGCAATGTGTAAAACTTCCTCTTTCAGTTTCTGATAAAATACTTTTGGAGAATCTGGACCAGAATATTCGACTGGAGGTTTATAATATCCGTTGGAATACTTTATGTAATATGAAAAACTGCTAGCTTCGTGTTTTTGAATTTTATTAGTGAACGCATTAGTTTCATCAGGTTGACAAGTTTGAAGTTTGCTTAGAAAACTTTCAAAGTCCGAGTAGATAACGAATGGTACTTTCATGGAGCGTTTATAATTTTCAAATTGTAAAACATTATCGTAAGGTTCTGGTAGTTCTACTTTAACAGCTTTATGAGCTCCACAATATTCTTTATGTTCGTTTAATTTGAACTGAGTTCCAAAGCTATTCAAGCACATTTTACACAAGTACCTTCGTTTGTGATCTTTTGTTAGCTGACTATGACCAACAAGTTTCCATAAGTCCTTGATCCAACAATAATGTTCAGTTTCCTCGTTTTTCAAGTAAAACAAGTCAATGTGCCTTTCCTTTTCCTCTTTCGTTATTTCCAAGGGTATTATAATATTTTTTTCATCCAGACAGTAAACATTTATGGAAATCCCAGTTCTTTTCTCAAACAATTTTATACTCGTAAGTTTCATAGGAAAACTGATATCTTTCAACGCTTCATCAAACTCATGTTCCCATGTTATGTAATTTCCTATTCTATACGAATGTTGGTCAGCTGGATGAAGTGCAGACAGAACAGACCAAAGGAAACATTTATTATCGTCATTTTTCACATTTATAATTGCTTTCCTATATTGTAGAAAATTAGGGAGTGGGATGTAAGACGATCCTCTCAAAGGAGTGTACTTGTTAACGTTCAGTTCTAAATGCTTGATTTTGTGAAGTTGCCATTGAGATCCTTTTATTTCGAACGTTTCCATTTCATTTAGAATTTTCTGTTTCATTTCCTCGTAACAATTTGGTACTTCTGCTGACTGCAATATTATTACGTTTTTAGTTTTGAAATTGAGTTCATGATACTCCATATTATTTTCGTTAGTCCCTTTTTTAAATTCTGCGATTAAAACTACATTAACTTTTAGTTTCATTTCTCTAAGTTTCATGTTGATTAAACCAGTTACGATTTTTTTAATACTGTCAAGAAATTTGGAAGCATCTTTAAATCCTTTCGTATTTTTAATATCGTAAGTCACTAATCTAGATTTAAATGCAGTTTCCTTTTTTCCAACTTCAGTTCTCGGTTCTTTGCTTTTTTCAAATATTTTTTCACTAAAATTAAATACTTTGTGCAATTTCCTCGGATTTACAAATACAGGTTTCGCTTTCCTAGGTTCTTTGCTTTTTTCAAATACTTTTTCAAATATTTTTTCACTAAAATTAAATACTTTGTGCAATTTCCTCGGATTTACAAATACAGGTTTCGCTTTCCTAGGTTTTCTGATAGTCATTGTCCGGTCCGGGTCGTTTTTTTCATGGCGCTTAGACTTTAGGTGTCTAGCCCAATTTTTATAAGTAGTGCTAATATCGCACTTTTCACAATGTCTTCTCGCATCATACATTTTATTATAGGGTATATAATTTTTTTTCGAATCATACATTTTTATTATAGAATATATTCTTTTAACTCACCCCTCATTTTTTTTTGAATTCTTAAAGGTGGGGGGCGAATCGCCCTCACCTTTTTCTTTTGTCTATTATAGTAGAGATCCTTTTAACTAGCACGGTGGTTGTTTAGTTTACCATGGAATCACCAAATCAAAAAATGAAAAAAATACATGCATAACATCAAGTTTGTGGTAGTTTCGTTATTGTTGTCTCCTTTAATATCGTATGAAATGAAAAAGCCGCGGCTTGAATTCCAGCCGCGGCTCACATGTGAGCGTCGGCTCTAAAATTATGAGCTTTCTTACGTTAAAGAGGGGTCGCGATTCGCGACCCCCCACTTTAAGGAATTGTGTTTTAAAAGAAATTTTTAAATGTTCTCGACTTGTATTCGTCTTTACATCGGACCCGTCGATTCGACGGGTCCGATGTATTTACTGTTAAAAATCAAATTGACTTGTATTCGACTTTAACGTTAAAGAGGGTGGCCAAATTGGCCACCCACTTTAAGAGTTTTAAAATATCCCTATAAATGTTCTCGACTTGTATTCGACTTTAACGTTAAAGTGGGTGGGTCCGATTTGGACCCACCCACTTTAAGAGTTTTAAAAGAAATTTCTAAGTATTCTCGACTTGTATTTGCCTTTAAAGGTGGTGTCTACTAGACACCACCTTTACGAATTGGGTTTTAAAAATAAAAGTGTCTTGTGTTTGCCTTAATAGTGGCGGTGAATCACCGCCCCTATTTAAAAAAATATATATTCTATAATAAATAAATAGAAATGAATAGGGAGCAACTATTGAAAAAAATTAATTTTGAAAACAACACGAACAAGCTTTCCGAACTAGAAATCGGAAAACCTTACAAAATTATAAACTTTGAATTCATGTCAACGAAATACTCGTGGGAGGCTGTTATAGCCAATCTAGGAGAATTTAGAGTGTTCATACCAGAAAGATATATTGAAAAATTTGAAAAAAATGAACTCCAAGCTCTAGTTGAGTACGGTGTTTGCTTAGTGTACCATGGAATCATCAAATCAATAAATGGGAGAGACATGTATAACATCAAGTTTGTTTAATAAAAACGTTTTAATGGAAATTTTCCATTAAAACAACAATATTATACTAAGATTTTTTCAGAATTCAATTTCCCTCTACATGTTTTTAAAACAGTTTCATAATCTTTTCCGTTTGAAAGTTCTTTTAACACTATCAAAGACAGATGACCACAAATTGGAGGATCGTTATACTTTTGAATTTGTTCGGAATTGTAAAAAATATGTTTATTTTCCAAGTATTTTACCAACTCTTTAGGAGGTGGTGCGTTTCCATAGGAATCGAAATAATATTTTTCTTTTTCGGATTTTTTAAAATAACAAGTCCAGTGACTACCATTTTGATAAGAATTTTCTAAATTAATTATTCCACATTCAACGGGTTTAGATCGATCAGGAAGTTCATCTTTCATGAAAATACCTCGGAAATGTTTTATTTTAAAATTTTTCGCGAAACGATGTAAATCTAAATTACTCAAAGGTTGGTAGTTTTCCGTTTTTTTCGTTTTTTTAAACCGGACCCAATACTTAAACTTTTTGCTTTTTGAGCTAGTTTTTCCATCTCGAGATTATGACGTTTTATTTCCGCTTCTTCAGCAGCTTTATGTTTCGAATCTATTACTGAAGATGCTACTGCAGCACCTCCACCTAATAACGCTCCAAGTGCTCCCATTCCTGCAAACACCAATGGTAAGAATCCGCCCGTGTGATTCAATTGTAGTTGTTCGTAATCCAAAGTTAGCGTAATTCCTTTCTTTTCTCCTCTTGCTTTTTCAAATGCTTTTGATTGAGTTTCCCACAGTTTGATTTTATGTTTTCCGTTTCCTGAAATTTGTTTCGCTGTCAAAAGAATTGTAACACTTCTGCGCTTCTTGTAAGCGGCTCGCATTTTGGTTAGTTGATTTTCGGTTAAATCTATTTTTTTCGTAATCATAGTTATTTATTATAGTAAATTTTTTTAATAACGAACTCTCATACCAAAGGGCCGTTTACCCATTGTAACTTCCCCACCAACGAATCGTTTACCTTTCATTACACCTCTCACTACAGCTGCAGCTGTTTTTTCTTTCCAACTTGCATCACTCGCGTACATTCTTTCTTTTGCCACTTTTTCCAGTGCTTTATCCGCTATGTGTCTTTCTTTCGTGCCTGTGTGATCTCTGTAATATATATCATGTAGCTTACAACCTTCGTCCAATTTATTAATTCCAGGATCTCCTCTTTTCAATCGTTCATCTAGTTTTGTAAATGGGCCACAATAGTTGTATCCGGGTAAATGCATTTCAGGTACGAAACCATCTAGTTTATTCAGCAAAGTATTTAAAACTCCGGATCCACTTTTAATAATTCCTTTCGGCAAACTGTTTACAACTTTCATCAGATATTCTATTCCTTTGGGATTATCTATGTTTTTTTCCAACTGATCGCTTATAAACTTTACAATTCCTAATTTTTCATTGTGAAAATTGTTATTACCAGCTCGTTCTTGTGCGTGCAAATAGAACAAACGCTGTAGCAGCTGTTGGAGGTTGTCGATGTATTTAAATTCCACTGGATTTTCAGAATATTCTATCAAACCCGAACCAACTTTACTTGCTTTGATTTCTTTCCAAATAGGTGCGATCAAATCTTTCCATTTTTTCCCCGTACTAGACTTTACTTTATTGGTAGTTGGATCGTTCTTTTGGTATAGAGAGTTCGTTTGAATGAGAATTTTCTTGTAAACTTTCAAATCCTCTTTAGTGTATTTATCAGGATCAGGTCCTAGAGGATCAGTTAACAAACGCCATAATCCGTGAGTTCCTTTGTAAGTTTCATTTTGAATAACGATTGCATCTCCATTTACTTGAATTTGTTGGTCTCCGATGTAAATTTTGTCCTCTTTTCCCCATATACCAAATTGTTTATCATCCTGTCTGATGTAAAGTCTCGCAATAGGACCAATTCCTTTCGGACCAACGCTATTCGATGGGGTTTCATTCCGATCTACCATATCCATGATGCTTGATAAGCTACTTCTCGTGTTTACTACGGTATCATCTGACGCAGTATCAACTAGTGCAGAAGCTCCTTCGTTTGGATTAATGTCAAAAGTATTAGTTGGTCCAAAAGTTACAACTTTCTTTCTAGGAGAACTAGTTGGCTTGTAGGGAACAATTTCTAGTTTCTTTATGATGTCTTCATCAGCTTGTTTCACAGCATTTATTACTTCAACTACTTTTTCAGTGATGGGTGCAAACATCTTTTCTTGAGTTTCTCTTTCGTTAAACTTATCTACTCTAGCTTCTCGGAAAGCACGTCTCAACTCTTGTTTTTGTTTTTGAATTTCGTTAGCTTCCTTGACAGTCATTTCTTTTTTAGGTTTTTTCAGGAAAATTCTATTTTCTGGTTCTGAATCATCAGGTTGATTACGAGTTTCTCTTTCGTTAAACTTATCTACTCTAGCTTCTCGGAAAGCACGTCTCAACTCTTGTTTTTGTTTTTGAATTTCGTTAGCTTCCTTGACAGTCATTTCTTTTTTAGGTTTTTTCAGGAAAATTCTATTTTCTGGTTCTGAATCATCAGGTTGATTACTAGTTTCTGAATCATCACGAGTTTCAATCTTTTTTTTAATTTCCTTACATTTTTTCAACAAAAATTTTTCTAAATGTTTTTCAGTAGACATTTATTATAGTAAAAAAAAATTTTTTTTTGTCGAATATTTAAATCCAAATTTAACGGTTATTTTAACGGTTATTTTAACGGTTATTTTAACGGTTATTTTAACGGTTATTTTGATCGTTTAACGGTGTTTTTGACCGTTTATTCACCGACTCGAGAAACGTTTTCTCAAACTTTTTCATGTATCGACCGTCTTTTAATTGTTTTGTTAGGTTTATCGTTAGAAATCCAAAATCATCGTCCCAACATTCGTTGTATATTTCTTTGAATCGTTTGAAAGTAAAATCCGTTCCAGCATACTTATCGTAAATCACTTTCATGTAATCTGGATCTTGCTTGAAAATACACAGGAAATTCAGATTGCCTCTAATCAACTGTCTATCAACTTTAGTGAATGATTGAGTTAGATAAATGCAAGAAATATTCCTGTGACGCCCTTTCGCGTAATAATCTTTTATAACTCGTTGATAAAACACAAACTCGTTTAAACTCGTTGTGTCAACATTAACACAATCATCGAAAACTACAAGACTGTTTGGTAGGCATTCATCTAGTACAATTAGTTCGTCGCAACTATCGTAAAAATGCACTATTTTCATTCCAAATTTAGCCTCTATTTTTTCACTATTTTTTCTCAAGCCTTTATAAAATTCTTGTTCTAAAGTTGTGGAACATATGTAGAGATTTTCATGGGGAATTCCCCATGGTTTAGTAATCAGGTTGTACAATAGAGTGGTTTTTCCACATCCGCTTGTTCCAACTATTAAACATCGAAGAGGAAGCGGTAGTAATCCATTATGAACTTTGTTTGATTCAAATGGATGAGGATCAATATTGTATTCATGACTCATTTTATTTATTATATATTATATAATAAATAAATAATGTTTATAAAAATTTCAGGAGATACAATATGGTTTGAGGAACCGATTCCACTCGATCCGAATAAAGAGTATCAGTTGGGCATGTCAGCATTGATGTTTACAACTAGGAAAACGTTTGAGATAAAAAACTTCAAGTTTTCATTCACATTTCCTTTCCCCGATGAAACTTACGATGATGTGCATGAACTTAATGGTGAATACACAATGAGTTCGTTCAAATCCGAGTTGATTAGTCATTTGACTAGTTTTCAAAGTATTTTGTTAGCGAAAATAGATACTTTGAAAAAGCTCGAAAACCAGACGGTAGAAATACCAAAAGATAAACAAAAAGATAAACAAAAAGATACACAAAAAGATATGCAGAAAGATATACAGAAAGATATACAGAAAGATATACAGAAAGTTAATCCGAATAATTTGAAATTCAATCTCGAACACCTAACTGACGATAGTTACAGAATTGCTGCTAACTTCCCCATGGATATGAAAATTATAAATGAAGGTAACTTTTGTGACATATTCCAATTGAGAACTTGTTCCGATAATTCATTCAAAAAGAACACCAACTACGTGTCAAATAACAATGCTACTCAACTCGTATTTTCGAGTAAAATAATCGAATGGCATTGCAACATTACGGAAAACAGCTTTACTAATCACGAGGAACACCCACTTTTGCACGTTGAACATGAGTTATTACACGTTTCTTTCATAGAGAAACCACTGTCACCTAATACTATTTACACGGAAAAACCAAAGAAAGTAGTTTTCATTCCACTAAGAAAAGGACTGAAAGAAATAAATATGATAAAATTGTCAACAACCACGGGAAATAACGAACCCATTCGATTCAACGATATTAAAGCTTACTTGTTGCTGAAAAGTAATTAATTTTTTCATAGTAAATAAAAATTATACGGTTCCCCTCTTTTAGTAAATAAAAAAAATAAAAATAAATTATATTTACTATAATAAAGTATGCATCAAACTAAAAAGGTATTTGATAAATATCAAGACTTTATTGTGCGAAAGCAATTTCGTACCATTAATCCAACTACAACGTTGAATTTAAATGCAGAGAATAAAAGAACAATTTTCAAAATAGATTTAGGCGACGAATTTCTGTCTAAAGATATACAATACAACGTGGAGGGAGTTCTAAAGTCAAAAGATCCAACCAAGGAGTATTCAGGTTTAGATACTGTTAAGTTGGTAGATAATTTCGTAGGTCATATGTTTTCGAGTATAGAAGTGAAAAAACACAATGTGACAGTAGATGAAATTGAAAATCCGGGCATTTGTGGCTTGGTGGAAGGTTTTGTCACTCAAGAATGTCCAAAAGATTATAACGGACAAGGTATGAATTCAGGATTCAACTCAATAGTTATCGGAGGAGGGAATTTCAATGCTGTTGGTTACCTTGGTGACTTAGGTTTGGGTTTTTTCAAAGATTTAACAGTTCCAATTTTCAAGGGAGGTTTTGAAATAACTTTTGTGAGAAACAGCGATAATAATATTATTTTTAGATGGAAAAAAGATAGAGAATCTCCTATTCCTAATGAAGGTGTTGTAGAAATTACCTCTTTCGTTTTGAGAGTTCCGGTGATTGAATACGAGAATGAAGCAAAAGTTAATTTGATCACAGATTTGAGAAGCACTCCGTATCAACTCCAATTTAAAAGTTGGCAATGCATAGTTAGGAACGTTACTGGAAACTCGTTACAGTTCGATTTATCTAGCGTTTACAGAAACGTTAATAACCCATTATGGTGCTTCGTGGTATTTCAAACTGATGTTTTGAACGATCAGACAAAAAACAATTCTGAATTCCATCATAAAGATGTGAAAAATTATTGGCTTGAATTAGGTGGAATAAGGTATCCTCAGGAAACGCAGGATTTAGATTTCAATAAAAATAGATATGGTTTGGCTTACGATGCATTTTTAGAGTTCAAAAAGACTATAAGTTCTAAACAATCTATTCCATACATCATGCCTCATTTTTTCAAAAAAGAATATCCAATTTTTAGCATCGATTTGTCTGATCAACCTCAGAGTCTATCTAGTGGTAAAAGCAATTTGATTCTCAATGTTGATTTCAATACATTTGTAGCAGCAGCAACAAGTAGCACAGTAGGTACTACGTGTTACGCTATTATTGTAAGTGGATCGAATTTTGTGTACGACCCGACTAAAAATATGATTAAAAAGGAAATTTTATAATTATTTTATAAGCTATATATTTTTAATGGAGTGATCTCCATTAAAAAAAAATCGTATTAAACTTAAATAAATAATGTACAACGAAATTTATTGCTGTAAGGGTAAGAAAAAAACGAAAAATATAAACGTGAAAATTGTACAAACTGCAAACGGAAGGTGGAGAATTTCTTCTAAGTGTGCAAAATGCAGAACTCATAAGAGCAAATTCATTCAAGATCCTAACGGAGAAAAAGCACCAATTCGTGCCATTTTTGATTGGGCTATAGAAGGCAAGGTACCGGACACATTAAAAAAATCGTATTAGACTTAAATAAAACATGGAGGATGAAATTTATTGCCATAAGTGTAAGAAAAGAACAAAAAATATAAACGCGGAAATTGTACAAACTGCAAACGGAAGGTGGAGAATTGCTTCTAAGTGTGTGAAATGTGAGACTAACAAAAGTAAATTTATAAAAAATCCGAATGAGGAAACTAACGTAATTCCTGAAACTGAAGTTATAAATTTACCTGAAAACGAAAAGTTAGAATTTGCGAAAGAGTTACATAAACCCGTTAGAAAAAGATTTCAGAAAAGAAAAATTGTTACTCATGGAAAAGATGATCTTTGGGCTGCGGACTTGATTATAATGAAACAATACGAGAATGAAAACAAGGGGTTCGGTTACATGTTGAATATCATTGATACTTTTTCAAAGTACGTTTGGTCAATTCCATTGAAAAAGAAAAACGGAATAGCAGTTTCAAAAGCTTTCAAAGACGTTTTGGAAAATGTGAAATTTCATAACCATTCTACCCCTAAACTCCTTCACACGGACAAAGGTTTAGAATTTGAAAATAGACTTTTCAAAGAACTTTTAGACGAGTATAACATAAAAATGTATCACACGGAAAGTTTAGAAAAATCCGCAATTATAGAAAGATTTAACAGAACTTTGAATCAGAAAATGAAAATTCGTTTCGAGGTGAATGGAAATAAAAATTGGATCGATATTCTACAGGAATTAGTTAATGAGTATAACAAACAGGATGTTCATCGTTCCATTGGAATGGCACCTGCTCAAGTTGACGCGAAAAATGAAAATGAAATCCTGAGATATTTATTTAAAAAGAGTGGAAAAAATGGAAAAAAGAAATTTAAAATTGGAAATCGTGTAAGAATTACGAAATCGAAGAAAACTTTTGCAAATAAATATGAAGCAAATTGGACAAAAGAAATTTTTGAAATAGCTGAGATTTTAGGAACAAACCCTGTTACTTATAGAATAAGAGATTTAAATGGAGAGGAAATTCAAGGAAGTTTTTATTCTGAGGAATTACAACTCACGAAATTTTAAATTTTTTTATGATAAATATGGACTGTTTGAATCTTTCATTGTTTATCGATAAGATATTCGTAATTATAATATTTTTAATGACTCTAGTTTTCATCTACATTACACATGAAACTGGAATCAATCACAGAAGGAGCTTCAGAGCAGATTTTAAAAATATTTGCCTAAGTGATATTAAATGAATTCCCATAAAAAAATCAAAGGAAATTTCAGCAAAATGTCCCAACTTAACCGCACATTCTCTGGCTTCTCAACACCTACACAGCATCCATTCCTGTTTTAATGAAGTTTCTTCATTAAAAACTAACAATTTTTTTACCAAAAATGTTGAAACTCTTGAATGAAATCTTTACTTAAATTTTGATACCTGAATATAAATTCCCAATACACTTCGTTTTGAAACTCTTTAATGAAGTTTTCAGATAGTTTTTGACTATATGAAATTTCATACCAATCCACTTTATGTCGAAATTCTTTAATGAAGTTTTCAGATAGATTTTGACTATATGAAATAGATCCCCAATTCACTTTATCTGTAAATTCTCTGACGAATTCTTCACTTAATTTTTGATCACTTGAAATTGCATTCCAATCCACTATATCTGTAAATTCTCTGATAAAATCTTCAGATAGTTTTTGTTTATATGAAATTTCACGCCAATCTACTTTATGCAGAAATTCTCTAATAAAATCTTCACTTAATTTTTGATAGTATGAAATCCATTTCCAATATAACTTATCCTGAAAATCTCTGATGAAATTCTCAGATAGTATTAGATTACAAGAAATTGTATCCCAATCTATAAGATTAGTATACTCTCTTAATATATCTTCAGGTATTACTGTGCAACTTGAAAGAGTAGCAGAAATAAAATCTATATTTACTGAAATATTTGTCGCTTTACAAAAGTTTATATGATCAACCGGATGGATTATCCTATCTCGGATTTCCATGTAAATTTCAGTTGGTAATACGATTTTGTTATCCATCTTCTATTTTATTATTATTTTCTTTCTTTTAACTAACCCCTCATCTGTATTGCCTTTAATGAGGAAAAAAAAAAAATTTTCTATAATAAATAAAGAGATATGGGTTTAGACGACGAAGCATTAAATTTATGTGAAGAACATGGAGGTTTCTGGAAGTTTGTAAAGACACCTGAATTTCAATTTTATGAAAAAAACGTTTACGTACTAGAGAATATTTTACATGAATTGAAGGAGTATAGATTTAGTAAAATGTTATTGAAAGAACGTTTATTTGGTGTCGATGGTAAACCACCACTCCATACAAAAGAAAAAGTTGAAGCAGACCTTAATAAAAAAAATATTAAGGTTCCTAAAAATGCCACTGAACATCAACTTAGAAAAGTGGCTTATATTGTGTATAAACACATACTGAAGAAGCATTTTGAGGATAATTTTCACGCTTGCTAAAGTTCAGAATGCTTGGGGTATGAAGGAGATTTTATTTTTAATGAGCTGTGTTCATTAAAAAGTTCTTAAGGAAACTTTACAATTCTCTTTCTGAAAAAATACCATGTTTACATGGTATTTTTTTATGGCATTTTTTTAGGATAGAAAAATGATTTTTTATGACATTTTTTAGGATAGAAAAATGATTTTTTATGAATTTGTGGTGATTGGAGGGAAAGGGTTATTTATATAAAGATTTTCTTTATATAAACGATAAAGATATTATAATATTTACTCAAAGTCAATCAGAAAAGCCTTTGTCTTTTTATCAATTCCTTTATAAATAAGTTTTTTGGGGTGATTTTCCGGGTCGTTTCTAACATGTTCAAGAAGTCGACCAGAAATTGTCTTGGGTAAAAATAAATTTAATTCACCATTTTCAGTATTAATAGTAACAACAACAGTTTCACCATATTCCGTATTTTGTATACAATTTGATAAGAGATCGTAAGCCCCCTTATCCAAATCTTTAAACGACGAGTAGTTAGTTTTTTTGGCTGCTTTTTTATAAATTTCGATCGATGCCATTTTTATTATAAAAGTTATTCTTTTAACATACCCCCCAAAAAGTCACTGGTTCTGATGTTTTGTGATAAAAAATGTGTTCTGATGTTTTGTGATGAAAAATTTTATCAAGGGTCTAACAGAAAAGCATTTTTAACAGGATTTAACAGAAAAGCATTTTTAACAGGGTTTAGCACAAAATCAGTTTTAACAGAGATTGAAGTCGGAATCATTTTTATCAGAGATTTAACAGAAAAGCATTTTCAACAGAGATTGAAGTCGGTGGCCCAGGATGAATATTCGGATACTACTGGTACCTACTTATATAAAAACAATTGTATGATATTGCGCAGAAAAAGTTATTTTCACGCGGAAGTAACAATTGAGGATAAACCTGTAAGTATGTAAGACAGCAAGTTCACATAGGTTTATGAATTTGCATGCAGTAAATCTAGAATAATAGTATAATAAACCTAGTGCTCCTCAATTCATCGGTAGGTACCTATTCGTATTTATCGTAATTTTTCACGTTCTGATTAGTTATTTGGATAATATATTTTCTAAGTAGTATTATGCTTTAATAATCCATAGGTAGGTTTATGAATATGAAAGCGTCCATGATTTCAGATCATTAAAAAAAGCCATTGAGCACCTACCTACTTATACGAACGTTTGACTGTATATTAAGAGTCTTCGTATACTCAGCAACAAGCACTAAAAATTAATGGCAAAACCATATAATAAAATGAAATCCTCGACTGTTGCTCCTCCATGAGAAATGACTCAGCTACGCCACTGGTTCCGTTGAACAACATTAAGGTACCCTATAATTAATTCCTGATAATATCTTACAACTGAAAAAACGTAGGTAAGTTATCTGCAAAGGGTTGACCAAAGATGAGCATAAGGGTAATAAATGCTGAAGTAAGAATCGTTTGTGTAATAGTTTGAAGCGCTTTAAACGTTGACGATGTAGTCGAGACATTTAGTAAGAAATAGATAATTGCTCGTTTGGATGGTAATAAAACCCAGAAGTGGGATAGGACTGAGTGGAGGGGAGGGTAACCAGCGTCTCCCATTGTTTGTCGATGATGCGGTGGGAATGGGAACGATCGAACGTTCGAATAGCTTCGACGAGTGAATTAACCACATAAGGCTCTTGAAACTAAGAACTCGATGTGGAAAATTCGGAAACGCGAATATACCTATCCAGTATCCATGAAGACATATATGCGATACATTGTACATGAGTGCGTAGCAAACATAGTTAAAGTGATTCTATATTTACAGGGCATCCAGGTAAAGGTGCGCAGCTCACCTATGGAATCAAATATGTACGAGTATATACATGCACATGGAGTGGAGTGGGATAATATCGATACAAAAATGCAATCGTTCAACTTCTACTGAAAATAATTCAACACCCTACTCAGCTAGAGATTTTTTATTCCAAAAAACTTTAAACTTTCCATAATACAATAATTGTAAAAAAAAAATTATTTCATGTACAATACGAATGAAAACATGGTGTTCTGTGTCCACCTGAGTCCATTTGTTTACACCTAGAGCTAAACTGAAGAACGTAAAACGCCATATTACCACTGGTGTCGGTAGCAGGGGTTCCCTACCAAATTTCAACATGCCAGAGTCAAATTTCAACTTCCTTGTGTGAACAGGATAGCATTTAGCTCGGTCAGCCGATCAGGAAACAGCTCATCAGTTTACTCGTTTCTTGATTTCTCAGAGAGGCTCTTTACCAAATTTCAAAATCCCAAGGTGAACAGGAGATACACTTTCGTGACCTTTACTTTCGTGACACATTTTGTTCTCAAAAAATAGTATTTTTAGCGCATTTTCTTCTTTTTTTGGACGTCCCTCAGAAGCTAGGTCAGATGGTCAGGCAAGGCTTCATATTTAAGAGGGACGACCTATTGGAATTGACCCAGGGGGTGGGGGAGTACCCAAGCATGAGAAAAAAAAATAACCACATACTTCGTTTCAGACCATTCTAAGACCGGTGTCGTTATAGTTTTGGAACGTAAGTCAGGAGTTTTAAATTTCATCATGGGAGGGGGTGAATGGAGGGGGTAATACTGATAAATCGTGGTGTTTTAACAATTCTCCTCCAATTTGGTCTAGTTTTGGATCGCATATCAGGAATATCAAATTTTATCATGAAAGGGGGTGAATGGTGGGGATAATAGTAATATATGATGTTTTAACTAATATCGTCCACTTTTCATGATTCTTTTTTGTTCAACTAGGAATTTGGTCTACTTCTGGAAGGTATATCATGAGTTTCCAATTTCATTGTGGAAGAGGGTGAATGGAGGGGGTAATAGTAATAAATCATGATGCTTTAACTATTCTCGTCAGATTTTCGTGTTCATTTTTTTAAATTCAATTATCAATCTGATCTAGTTTTGGAAATAACGTCAGGAGTTTCAAATTTCATACTTATGATAGGAATTCACTGTCGGTGGAGGGAGTTGATGGGGGGGGAGTCCGAGAAGTCATGATATTTTTGTGTTTTCTCTTATTTCAACTCTCACCAAAATGATATAAAATCCATTCATAGGGACGTCCCTTTAACGTGCATTACTTACCAATATGTTTTTTCTCTTTTTTTATTGGCTATTGTACTCACTTTTTCCGTTTATGTTGGTATGCATGTATGTTTTAAAGAACGCATTTTCCTCTAAGGAAGTTGGTTTTTTTTTTTTTTTTTTTAATGAATAAGTTCTAGATGACTTTGGGTATTCGGAAGTTCTTTGATGTATTTGGGATCAATCTGTAGATATCTTATCACGCTGAATTAACTGCTGACACTTGCAGATCTCTCCAACGTCATAATAACCGATTTTTACAAGTTGAATAACTAGTTTATTCTGTATCCTCGATGTGATGTTTATTTAAATGGAAAACCTGTGCCAAACAACTAAATTTTCAGTCAAGATTAAGAAGATACCTACCTAATAGATGATTTGTCTAAGCATAGAGCTTAGGTACTAAATGTATTACACAGAAAGATTACTCAAATTATTGTAGCATCTAAATGAGATCTTGTAGCATTTATTCCACAAGGAAAATGCATAGACGGAACCAGATTGTGGTGAAGGTCGATTTTATTAATGGAACAGGTTGTGAAAACAATAAGGTAGATAATGAAAATTCGGCGGTTGTGGGAGTGAGTGGTGAGAAGAAACGAGATTAGAGTCGGCAAGGCCGCGCACTGCACGCTATGCATTAGGAAGCAGGTCGTACCTACCGCAGTAGACGTCACGTGAGACGAGGAAATAATCCGACTCGGTAAGAAGCCCAACAATATCAGACGAATTCGCTATTTGGGAGATGTGACCGACAAAATGCATTGATACAACCGCAACTTTAGGTAAGTACCTCAAACGTCATTCAAAGAAAACACATTTGTGGTTAGGGAAAGTTCATGAGTCAATTTTAGACCTCATTTCAAACAAAAAGGTACCTCAGACTTTTTAGGACGTCCCTCTGAATCAAGGCTTTTTCAATAGAGGGACGATCTATTGGAATTAATCCATGGAGGGTGGGGGACAACCCAAGGATGAGAATAAACATAACCGCGTTCAAATCCGTTTCAGACCATTCTAAGAACTAATGCGTGGAGAAAACCATGTGTGTGTGTGTGTGTGTGTGTGTGTGCGCGCGCGAACGACACCAATTTTTTCGACACTGCACAGGCCACAATTGTTAATTGCTTTTCAAGATTCTTTCTTTGTTCGATCCCAATTTTAGTCTAGCTGTGTAAGGAACCTCGGAAATTTCGGATTTGGTGTCGAAATGGGGGTTAGAGGAGATAAATTACCGATTTTTTTTCAAGCTCTGCTCATGCTACAAATCTCTACCGATTTTTGTGATTATTATTTTGTTCCATTAAGAATTCGATAAAGTTTTGGAACATATGTCAGAAGTTTCAAATTTCATGATGGAAGGGGTTGAAGGAGGGGGTAATAACGATAAATCGTGATATTTTAAATATATTCATATTTCCGTGACTGTGATTATATGGGGGGGGGGGGGGTCCCAAGAAATCATTATACTTTTTTTTCTTATTTTAATTCTCACCAAAATTTTATATAATCCATTCATAGGGACGTCCCTGTAATGCATGCATTACTTACCAATATGTTTTGAAACTTAGACTTTTTGGTCCATTTAAAAATACAAGGACTACGCACGTTCACAAACGTGTTCGGATCAGTGTTTATCAGTGAAGGGCTTGTGTTAGTAATGAGCATAAGTGTAATGCATAACGTATAAAGCAATGGACGCACACGAGAACGCTCTGAGGGGAATTTTCGTATATTATCGTATTGTAAAATGTTAAATTGTTTTGAAATGTGAGCTTAATGAGTGCAAAGGAATTGTTAACTATTAATTTTTATGGTTAAAAAACTCATTCTAATAAATAATATGCTATTCATAAGTGGATTTTGATATTTAGCTTTTTTGGAAGTTTCTATCGATTTTTTGGCACATATTTATGAAATTGATGAATATGAAGCGGTAACTAAAAAAAAAGGAAATGTATTTCTTTTATAAGAAATGCACTTTTGCCTTGTTCGTGATTATAACATTTTTGTTGTTGGTTATAAATAGCTATTAGTAAGAACTAAAAGTTGTTTAGACTTATATTTTCCTCCTAACAGCGCCAAGCTATTCCTGTCTTCTATTAGCTGGTAGGACTCGTTAGGAAATTATGTGAAATGTCACTATTTTGGTTGAATCATTTGACTGCCCGTTACGATCTACGCGACGACGCAACAAGTATAACAAGTACATGACATTTTTCTGGTTAAAAGATGAAATGTTTCCGTTTCTTAGTTAACTAACTAGTTAACAATACAATACAATATTTTTTATTTGTATAGTGTTACAGCACATTACAACGAGTTCATGTTCAATATTCTTCGTAATTATTGATATAAAATAATTAAATAAACATTACTTCTTCAGAAAATAACTTAAATCAATGCAATTCGGATTTTTCTTTAATAAATCAGATTGCTCGAGTCAGAAATTTGCTTGACTTAAATATGCACAGTATAAATTGTCTTATACAGCAAGAATAAGCTAAATTTCAGTTTTATTTTATCTATTTATTTTATTTTCTAAATTCAGTAACAAATTCGCCTGATTAAGTCACAAGTGTTACACTTATTTCTGAGAATGATTTTACCGTTCTTTCTTTTTTTTTTTTTTTTTTTTTTTAATAGTCTTTAGTCTTTTAAACTCTCGTATTCATTTAATGAGAAGTCCCGTAGTTTCAAAGAGCTGTCAATGTAATGGTAAATTGCTGCCGTTAGGCGTTCGTCCGCCTTCAGGTCGTAAAACTTCGCCATCTTGAATCTTGAATGGTTGATGGTAGGTAGTTCTCCTGATATAAATTCTCTCAAGTAGTGCTTCCCGTATGGTAAATGAGCATAAAGTGAACCAGAGTCTGCAGCTCTTGCATATTGCAACTCAAACATGGAAGAGAACAGTCTAATGTGTGGCTATTCCTCTTAAAGTAGAAATTGATTTTCCCCTTGTATAACAACCTGAATTGAGCTATCACTCTCTCAAAATTTACGTTTTTGCCGAAAACCAAGTATCTTTTTTACACGTCCCTGGTGAAAGGTACAGACTCTTAAGATAAAATTGGTTGTAGCGTGAGTTTAATGCATGATCCGCATCCTTAGAATGCAAGGTATTATCCCATCTTTCAAATAAGTTGTGTTTTTCTTTTTTAAGAAGCTCCAGATCCCGTTGAAATCAAATATTTTCTGAACCAATCGATTAATAGATGAACTGTTTCCGTTTCTTAGTTAACTAACTAGGTAACAATTTATTTGTTATCTAAAAAAAAACCATATAGGCCTACCAACCAAAAAGGAAAGAAGCAAAATTAAAATTTAGCTTGTTTCATCTTCAAATTCATTAGTTTCGTTGTTGCTAACATTTCTCGATCTACACACAGCTGTTTTGCATTGAAATTACGTTCCGTCATTCGCTGGCGTGGATGAATGGATTTTCCAAAGAAGTATGAGAAATCAGACTTCGGCACGACCTTATCTCGAGATCACATACATCGTAGAGCAAATAGTAGCCCCTCTGTTTCGCCCAGCTCTCGCTTGAGTGCGCAGCGATCATGTGTGTATGGCCTAAAACTTTTTGCATTTATATTTAACCTCAGCAAACAAACTACTTAGCACATTCCTGGAAAATTCCAAAAAAGCTAACGTAATACCGCTCTATAAAACAGGTGCTAATAATGATCCAGCAAATTACAGGTCAATATCGCTTTTGAAAGCTATAGCAGCTAAAATCTTGAAACATTCACAATAAATCAAGGCTCATGGATTAATTTTCATCGAATAGAATTAAATCCAAACAGCGATTCAGCTCTTGAAAAGACACCAATGGGTACTCAAGGCGCACTTTTCAAAATTATGGATAAGTTGTATCTGCTAGATGCTGGATAATGAAAGTGAAGCCACGTTTACGTGCATAGATATTGCCAAAGCTTTCGGCAAAAGTGTCTAAGAAGCTTTGGAATTACCAGAGCGATCATGAAATAAGAGACCTTCCTCTAAAAAATGTTACATTTTCCCGCGCTAGCTGCAAACAATCAGTTTGTGTCGATGGCAGAAACAAAATTGTGACGAATACAGTCGCCATATATGGTATAACTTAAGGAATCGCTGTTGTACCAATTCTGTTTCATCTTTACATGTATGGTCTGACGGCTCAAAATTATAAAGACAAAATAAACCTTTTCGCTAATAAAGTCTGTAAATTCTGGGACAACTAGGGGTGACACGTACATAAGAGAGATCCCCCTTCTTACAGAAAGTTGACATTTGCTTAGGAGAGCCTATCCCTCTGCGCTTCTCCCCCCACCGGCAAGCCAGCGGGACACCAATCTTTATAGCAAAACTTACATGCCGAGACACATTACCAGGGTACAAGTCCCTAGTTTTTTTTTTTAAGGTTTAGGCCGCACCTCAACCAGAAGGGTCATTTGCGGTATTGAACAAGGTGTCTGAAGGGACACTGGAAGTGGCAAGATTCTAAGGGGAGCTATGTTGCCATCCTTGACTAAAAAGGAGCGCCATCATGGACTCCACTGGCAACTCGGAGGGGGAAAAAATGAGGGCAACAGCGATGACCACTATTTAGCCCCCAAAGTGGATAAAAAAAACCCAAAATTAAAGTAATACAACTAAGACTAGATGTAAAATTGGCTAACAACTATATACATGCTACTGTATACAATCAGCAAAGTGAAATAACTACGACTAGAAGTATGTAAATATATCACAGATCAGATATCATAGTTCGTAGTAGAGCTCAGCGGGTCTCTGGTACAACAACAGGGATCGGACCTTGTCTGGTCCGGATAAAACGTCAACCGACTGAGGGGGCAGAAGTTGGACTCGGAGGTTCACAAGGGCTGGGCAGTCCTCCAGAAAGTGGCGGATGGACAGATCACCCCCACAACTCCCTCACACAATATCTCGATCTTCTGCACTAAGCAGGTGTCTTTCAGTAAGACGGGTATGGCCGGTGACCACTATCCGGTCCCTCCTTGGAAGTTGGGTTACGAAAGGGCCCGCCGGGCTCAAGTCCTGAAGGACACCACGCAGACCAGTGACCTCACCCTGCCATTGCTCATGCCAGATGGACTCGGCTTCATGTTGCATGTAGGAGATTTGATCCTCTATGCGTATAGGCAACATATCAATGGAGTTATCATCAATGACTCTCCTAGCAAGGGCATCTGCACACTCATTGCCATGATTACCCACATGGCTCGGTAACCACTTAAAAGGTATGGTTGAGCCCAATGTCGTGGCTTGGTGTAGCGATTAACGTAGGCTACAAGTCCCTAGAGATGCGATCTCTACCCCTAAGCACCCTGGGGGGCGACACGTACAGCAAGATGGAAGATGGATGACCTGCGTATATTAGGGGAATGAATGGGGAAGAACGAGTTGACTACCAACGCAGACTATGCCAATAAATTTGAATAAAAAAATAAATCTGCTAAGTTTAATCTAGGTCTGATTAAAATTTGTGTTTCAGATAAAAAACGGATCATGTTCCATGCCTATAAAATGCCAGCTTCATAGGTTGTATAACAAAGAAATTAGTTCTGGAGCTATCAGATGATAATATGAACTTCAATTATTTCAAATTAGGTAATCATTTTATAGTCTCTCCTCCACATGTTACTAACGTGACTACGTTTGCTCGTCTCGCGGTCCTACGCAAAGATGTAGCCCAGCGATCCTGCGGTCCTGCAAAAATTCAAATCACGGGCCCTAAAGACATGAAACATGTCAAAATAATATTGCATGGAAATTTCAAGGAAAGAAGGAGTAAACCAACAAATTTTGAATGATGGTTAAACACTTTTTCCCCATGGTCGATCACAAAGGTTCGCTATTGAAAACAATAGAACAAATGAGGAAAAGTGAAACAAAATAAAATATAATCAAGTACTTAAATAACTGGCCAGAAAATTATAGTAATTTGGGGGTCATTCGTTAAAAAAACTAAATTTTCTTTTTGCGGCATAAACGTTTCACCATTCAAAATCAAAACGTGATTCGAATGTTCCCACATCAAAATTATAGTAATTTTTTCAAACTTTATCATCTGAAATGTTAGACAAGATATTTATGATATTCTCATTTGAACTCAAGTGAGCATTCGTTACGTGGTCATTTCAGTCAAACGAAAAATGCAACCGGGATTTTTGATTCCTTCCATCGGAAATCCTCATATTCAGACGATTCACCAACTCCACGGGCCCTAGTTGAGTGAATACGTACATAGTCAAAATGAGTCTCTATTTTGACTCAGCCTGCACTTATCTGTGGGTTTGTATGTCTGACTTGATGTCTGCTCCGCGCTACATGCCGCAATTTTTTACTTATCGATTTAAAATCGATAAATAGACTCCTTAGACAGTGGAACTGAAATGTACAAAGAGTTTTTGGTTTCGACTGGACACGATGTGGCGGCGATATCGTCAACGGCATCGAACGAAACACCCCATAAATACGTCATTTATTGAAATTGTAATTGAAATGACTTTCTGAGCAATCCAATGCTTCATGAGTCGGAATTCAACATTTTGGCCTCAGATTCGGATTCAGCACACTTGAGATTAACCATGTAGGTACCAATTTTCAGCTCAAAAGATCGTTTAATTTGGCCAATAAGCTAGTAGGAATATGACGCGAGACGTATGTAGCGCAAGGGACCTGAAGGTATCCCCCTAGGAAGGCGGGGACCGTAACGTCATCGTGCAATTGAATTTCAAGAGCCGTATTGATGGTCAGATACCCATCATAGAGCACAGTTTTGGAAAACTCTACCTCAGATCTTTCTTTTGAGCAAACAAATAATAACCATGAAAATTCTCCATTGACGACAACTGTCGACGATATCGGACGACAAATTTCAAAAATTGTCTTTTTTATGCTGAATCGAATGGGCGAACCCTGTTCAAAGCTCAATCTATCATCCTCAAAAATAAAATTGACGAAAATTGTTTCAATTTCTAGGTTACAAAACTTGTGCTTTACTTGTTTGATTCTCATAACATCAGATGTTAGAAGTAGATTCTAATTCTGCTTGTTCACTACCGAAGGTAGAAAACCTTTGTGTTCTTGCAAGAAGTCTGGAAAAAATTATCACTTAAAAATCAAAATTTGCACTTGATTTTTGAGTTTCAAAGCTTGCTGATCAATTTCGGTTCTGTGCCTGTCCGTCTGTACATCTGTCTGCTGTATGCCTGTGCTTATTCCTGGTCACGCTTAGAACCATACCTGTTTTAAGCCAATTTGTATGTACTTTTTAGGGTTTGGTCAGATTAGCTCCTAGAAGATCCCCCACAAATTTCATCGCTGTCGAAATACTAATGGCGCGTGCGCATACGCAAACGTCAATTTCTTATGAAGTGTATTTCTCACGTTCTATCTGTCTATTTCGTTCGATCCTGGAGAATATATGGTTATAGGATTTAGGTAGGTATCCTATGAATTTAAATGTAATTGGTTGAGTAATAACTAGTGCGCATACGCAAAATTAAAGTTGGTTGACAAACAAGCATCTCCGACACCAATGAACCGATTTTGATGAAATTTTCAGGAATTGTGTGGGTTAGTTCCTAGATGGTCCCCCATGATTTCCCGTTGCCGTAGAATCAATATGACGAGTGCGCTGGAGCTGCAATGAATTTATGATAATGTCGATTTGGTCGTATTTGGTTCTTTGAACTAATTCAGTATGTCTATTCGTCCATGTATGTTATATGTTAGCTGACGTTTTTTAAACATTCTTTAGGTACCTGGTCATAGAACCCACAGTATAATTGAATCCTGTGCCAGGAGGTAATGCACATACGAGCTCACTCGCGTTGCTCTCACAAGCCTCGAATTGCCCATTCGACAGTTCAGCACCGTTGGGGTTTATCATTCGAGGTCCCCTAATGATAGATAATAACACCCGGCAAGGCCACCACGAATAACTGCCTCCGAAAACATTCTTAAGGCTGGCTGATATTCGTTTCTACAGTGATCAGGTTGGTGTCAGAGCTGTCATATCGCTACACTTGGTTCCCCAGATAGTAATTTCCTTTGTAGCGATAAATAAAATAACAGACCGACAGAGTCTCTATATCCAATTTGAACTTCCAAGTTTCTTTCCTCTCTAATAGTGGTTGCAATCATTTTTACAAAATTAACTGAGACCTATATGCAAACAATTATTCAGACAACCACGCTCTTACCTCAGATTGTTGACCAAGCTCTGCGCAGTGTTTAACATAATACAGTTAGATAAATTGAGAGCTTCCCAAAGACTGGCGAACGATTTTTGTACGATGATAAATGCCTAAGATACAGTTCCGTAGCAACGATTTGGTTGTAAGCAATTATCATCAGAAAATCAAAAGTAACACGGTAACGGTAACGTAACGTAACACTTTAGGATTCTATGTGCCAATGTAAAGACATAAAATGTCAATAAAGCAATTATCTCTATCCACGGCTTCATTTTGGCGTTTTCTCTAAGTGATTTCTAACGTGGAAACTAAATATAAACTAACAAGCGGCAATATTTACTACATCCGTTAATAACATTAATAAATATGAAATGGCGGCATAAATACCAAGAACAAGTCGGAAAGAAATGCGAGATAAATCGAGAGCTTTCCAACGAATGGTGAACGATTTCTGTCCGTTAAAAACTTGAGGAGTTTCATCTCCCCAGAAACGGCTTGGTTGTACGTGAAAATCATTAGAAATCAACTGTAACGCTTTTTTATAACGCAACGCTTTTCGAGTCCATGTGCCAAAGTAAAGACATAACATGTCAATAGGAGCGTAACGCACTAAATGTCACCAAACGGTAATTTTGTCTCATTTTTGGCAGGGTTACGATGGCAAAAACAAGTTCCTTGTAAAAAACTTTCAAAAATTATATTTTGAAAACGGGTTGAGATAAAACATCAGTACCACAGTACTTGTAGCCTCAAACGTCAACCAATTCAATTAACCTATTTTTATATTTGATATCGTTATTTTATACATGTACGTAGTAATGCAATATTAATAGTGTTTATGTAACTATAATAGTGAACTTTAGGTTAAACGGGAGATGGGATTCAGTTGACTGCAATGTCAGCTGCTATAACATAAACAAGAAAGTAATAGGTGTATCTCTGCTAAATAAAATATTGGCATTGATTATTAACGATCGAGTTACCTACCCATCTCAGAATAAACGTCTCAGTTTTAAACATCGTAATGTAATACTATAAAACTGGTAATAAAACTGTATCTTCCGTATGTATAAATGAAATAAAATACTATGTCATAAAAACGAAAATAGTATACCTGTGTTACTAAATACTTAACAACGTTCAGTTCTAATAGGGAAGGTTCGAATAGCATTTATTAATAGCAAGTTCATCAAAAAGCACCTTACTCCCTGGTTCCAAAGCATTGCCTTCAGGCAACAGAGTTAACAATAGAGCACTAGAATTGACTCATACACATTGTTTGCGTAACCCAGGCCACAATTCTTATCCGATTTTCATGATTCTTATTTTTTTCGATTTCAATTTCAGTCTAGTTGTACAACAAACGTTGGGAATTTCTAATTTGCTGTCGAGGGTGGAGGGGATGGTTACCGATTTTTTCAAGCGCCACCACAGCCACAAATCTCCACCGATTTTCGTGATTCTTATTTTGTTTCATTATGAATTCGATATAGTTTTGGCACGTATGTCAGGATTTTAAAATTTCATCAAGAGAGGGGGTGAATGGAGGGGGTAATACTGATAAATCCTGATGTTTTAACTATTCTCATTCGATTTTGGAAGTTTCAAAATCAGAAGACCTTGGAAGTTTCAAATTTACAGGTTCGGGGAAATCGTAATATGTTTGTTTTTTGTCCTATTTTCATTTTCACCAAAATGATAAACAATCCAGTCATAGGGACGCCCCAATTACTTACCAATAACTTTTTTATTGTTGAACATTTGACAATCATCAACAAGTGCGATTTATGTTTTTAGGTGTAATCTACACCAACTATCCTGTGCAATGCACGAATTAACCCACAAGTAATCTATTTGAGGACGGAATACCACTCGTGAGCCGTAACTAGTGAGTAACTTGTCATTTTATTCATTAATATATGCTTTCAAATAAAAGTAATTTCTTACCAAATGAATTTCATTCAACATTACATGACTGGATAATAATAGGTGGTAGTCATTTCGTTGTTCATCATCATTACCCGTCACATACTAGCAGAGGCCTCAGAGGAATCCACCACGCCCTTACAAGAGTACGTAATTGTACAGCAAAACAGTAAAAATGAATGCGCTACCACATCAGATGTTGCGCACATAAAACACGAAGTTCGTGACAATATATAGAAAAAATGATATTTCTTATGGCGTGAACACGAATGTCACGATAACTCGAACTGCTGAATGAATTATCCTTAATACTGTGTGAGTAACTCCTAAACATTATCTAATCTACTCTAACCAGTAACATACTCTATATAAATATTACAATGATATCATGTATGTACTTTTATGATGATTCAGTTCTACATATCATATTTATAAACTGTCATTTTGAAATTATTACTTGAAAGTATTGATTGAATTAATTATTAATTAAATTACTTTTAAAAGTATTGATTGTGAGCCATGAAATTAAGAGTGGACATTTACTGCCTAACCCGCACATTCCCTGAGAGTTATATCAAAATCAGAAGAAAACTGTAGACGCTGTGGGTGTTGCTAAGATTGGCGGACACACGGACATCGGTCAGTCACACTAAAATACACTTTTTGATAATTTATGTCTTTACTTTGGCACATGGACTCGAAAATCGTTGCGTTATAAAAAAAACGTTACAGTTGATTTTTAATGATTTTCACGTACAAGCAAGCCGTTTCTGGGGAAATGCAACTTCTCAAGTTTTTAACGGACTGAAATCGTTCACCATTCCGTGTAAAGCTCTCGATTTATCACGAATTTCATCGTACTTGTTCATGGTATTTATGTCACCATTTTATATTTATTTTGTTACTAATGGATGTAGTAAACAATGCCGCTTGTTTTGTTCTGATGATTATCGCTTACAACCAAATCGTTGCGACGGAACTGTATCTTGGCCATTTATCATCGTACAAAAATCGTTCACCAGTCGTTGGAAAGTTCTCGATTTACCAAACAGTATTATTTTAACCAATGGCGCAGTGCGTTGCCAACAATCTGTGGTATGAGCGTGGTTGTCTAAATAATTGTTTACATACAGGTCTCAGTTAATTTTGTAAACATGATTGCAACCACTATTAGAGAGGAAAGAAACATGGAAGTTCAAATTTGATATAGAGACTCTGAGGGACATTAAAAGACGATTGAAATGATGGACTCTTTCCTGATCAGCTGAGTGAGCTAAATTCTCTCCTGTTCACCCTAGGAAGTTGAAATTTGATGGGGAGACTCCCTGGAGATCAATCATTCACCCATTCATCGGGGCCACTAAACAAAAAAGAGTTTTAATTCAAAATAATAAAAACTTCAACGTCTTCCATCACGTACGGAAATCAGCTCCCAACTGGTTAAAAACGTTCTTGATTCGGGTCCAGAGCAACTACCTTAGTCGGTCAAATCGGGCGACCTCAGTTTGGTCGTTAACGGCAGAGCTAAAAGTCGGCTCCAATGTAACCTTAGCCCAACTCAAGTAACCCCGTGGCACTTTTCCCGCACCACACTCCGCTCCATGACACGGTTACGGCCATTACCCTGATGCTGTTGGAGCCACTTCTTTTAGCTCGGAAATCACTTGCCGCTGGTCATCTCTATCATACTTATTTATGTTAGCCCGCCAGGTCTGCTCCATGTCCACGCTGCCACTGACAATCTGGACATCCAGGATGTCACACACACACACACACTCACACATACACTGACACAAAACCAAAGTTGTTCTGAATGGTCTAAAACGATATATACGAGTGGAAATTTCGATTATGGAGGGGGAAAATCTTCATCTCCCGAAAGTGAAAAAAATTCTTCAGCCACAGACATTTAACATTAATTTAAATAATTTTAACCGTTTTTTTTTTTTTTCTGAAACACGGTTAATAAAATGTGAGCCGTGCAAATGTCCATTTCATCGAGGTCGTGTAACATTCGTTTTAGGCATGCGTACCGCAAAGGTCGACTGGCACGCTAACAACTTAATTCATCAAAATCTCCTATAATTGGCTCATTGGTGTTAAGCTCTGCTAAACTACCAATGCAGAAAATAAAAATACCTACCGTCTCCCCCGAAACTTGTAAATTTTGAGTTGAAATGGATTTCAGTCTTGAGATTAAATAGCCGGAACACCCTGCGTCTCAATCGAGTATCTTCGTTGCACTCATTCAACACTGATGTCAATAGTGTTGAATATTAAATCTAACGGGGTTATTTCCGGTAGTAGGTAGTAAGAGTAAAATCATCATTTAGGTGGGTACCTTTCGGAGAAGTCCATCGTCACTAGCAAGTCGAGTACAGGGGGCGAGCGCTTTCGATGTAATGGCATCATCATCAGACCGTCAAAATAGGACTGTTAATGATGATGTCCTTACATCGAAAGCGCTCGCCTCCTGTACTCGACTGGCTAACTGAAAATTTTACTCTTACTCCTCCGAAAGGTATGTAAATGATCATCCCAATAGTTCGAGGCCAATGAAAAGCACATGAATGAGGAAAATGTGTTTTCCAAGAGATGACATTTCATAATAATTAATTGTGTGCAACGAGTGAAGGAATGACTCTTTCCTTTCACACCGTCACATTAACCTTTAGAAAGAGATTAGTCCCTAAATACCGCCTAGTTTTACAAAGCTAACGAAGAAAAAAGCTAACGACCAAGTATACACGGCAATAGCTTTTGTTGTAATTCTTGGCACTGTACGAGGTATCAAATTTTTTTTTTTTTATCCGTTAACTTTTGTAACATTCTATTTACGTGATAATTACTTACATTTGTCGCAGTATTAATTAATTAAATTAATTAATTAATTATATTAAATTAATTTAATCAGTCACTCAAAGCATTTTCTTCAAATTTTTTGCACTATTTTACTAAACTTTTCGCCCTAAAATGGATATTAGTTTTAAAAAAACGCAGCATAATTGTCTCAGCACACGTTCAAGCCCCATAGAAACATTGCCGCAGAACGCAATCACGTGAT
Organism: Adelphocoris suturalis; assembly: GCA_030762985.1. Taxonomy (NCBI): domain Eukaryota; kingdom Metazoa; phylum Arthropoda; class Insecta; order Hemiptera; family Miridae; genus Adelphocoris; species Adelphocoris suturalis. The sequence continues at coordinate 117,666,515 of CM061042.1, forward strand.
TAAGAAAGCTGTGCATAACGTGTTGAAGTTGTGGAAGGAAACTGGATCTCTCAATCTCGACGTGTTGGAAGGTGTGGTAGGACAAAAACGATGTCTCCAAGAACTGACCTTTAGGGAAAGCAAACGAATAAACGCATAGCAACCGGGGTGGTTTCGTTCGAGTCTTGGGCTGGATACTTATAAATGAAACTCAAAAAATCATTACTGTTACATAGAAAAAAAACCCCACTCCCAGCTACATGAACAGTTCCCCCTTAATTCAAATAGCTGTTACATAGAAAGATTTCAAGATCTCGATTCTTGAATATTTCAGTCCTTAGGTTCTACCCTTTAGTGTTGAGTGTTGATCGAACGCGATGCCGATGTTAGTAGCACATTCCCGGCTGATAGATGATTTTTAAGCCAAATTTGTTAAAGTTTGCTCCAATACTTTTTGAAGAAAGCTTCGGACGGCGTACGGGGGTCGGACAATTTTTTCTTCTTTTTTCGGTTTTTGGATTCTACGCAGGTTGAAACGTAAACTAACAAATTTTGAAAGGGGTTAAATTTTTTTTCTGGGTTTTTTTTTCATTATTGAAAATGATAAACCAAAATACAACACGGCCGACATAATACTTCTATCACAGCTTGGCAAACGTTTTAATAAGCTTGTAAGGTCAGTCCTTTCAGCTGGCAATATTGGCAACACAGTACACTTACGCGCAACAGATATAATTTTCTGCATTGTTGTAGCAGTCACTATTCAAGGTCAAATAAGATAGGTACGTTTAATTTATAATCTTGTAAAATTTTCTGTATTGAAATAATTTTGGTTATTTCTTTTAAAAGATACGTTTATAAAATTATGTTAACGACGATTTATTCTGATCTTGACATAATATAATTTTAGAATTTATATTTGATATTTCAAGTTCACGGTATATTTAGATGCAATTTCTAGTTAACCATTATAGTAGGAGGCTTTGATGTTTTCTTGACACAAATGTCATATAATTCATTTCGGTAATGATAGTTGTTCTAAATGATTTTACCTGCTATACGTCGGAACCAGGGCTACATCATGTGCGGGAGAGCCGTTTTTTTGGAGGCAGCACTCAGGGCAGCTACACGCCCGCTCGTATGAGTTTAAAAGATGTGCCCACCGGAAGGTTAAAGATGAAGAAGATTATTCATTCTAGGACACTCTGTGGAATGATATCTGAAGGATACTGTTTTTTGGTAGTAGTAGCAGTATCTTAAGCATCGGATGTCCCCCACCTAGAACGATTGGAATCAATAGGGGCGCCCCCATTTCAACGCGACCGCGGGCTCCTGAGGGACGTCCCTATAAGCATTGGTTTGCGTCAGTAGGTAGTCAGTTAAATAAGCTCGCGGCATCATTGTCAAGCTCATTCTCAATCGGAGGCGGTGGGAGCCGTGGAGATGACTGTACCCGTAACGAGGACATTCTGCTTCTTCTTGTTCGTCACGCTGGCTCTGGTTCTTGCCATCTCAGCGACGGACATCAACGACACGTATTCATGTGAGTTGCATCACATTTACCTACCAACCTAGGTGTTTAATCTTCAGCCCCCTGCTTCGTAATAATCAAGCTCATAAAAGAAAAATTGATCTTACATTATTTGGTCATACTCGTACATACAAACTTTCACCACAACTATTCTGGTTTCAACGATATAACGAATTTCTGGTCGGAACACTTGCGTAGGAAATTGTTATCATAACGAGAACTTGGTTTTTGAGGAATTCCAAGAGTACTTCTTTTGCAGGGTTTCCTTTTCTATTTCAATGGTATACTCAGGACATCCTAGGTCGCTTTGATTGAAACCAGGAAAAACCCAAGGACTCATAAAATCAGACTCAATCTATCAACGTCATGTGTTCAATTTGATATAAATAACCAGCAATATTTGGTTAGGTTCCATAAAACAGAGGTATATTCAAACACAATCTATTGGAGAATTAGGTTTTTTCTGTCCATTGACGTATGCCGAAGGGGTCGGGGGGGGGGGGGGGGGTAGAAAAGGCGTGTCTTACATACCTTATAGAGAGCAAACCAAGTGGGACCCGAAGTTGTCGGTTTCCCAACACAAATATTTACATTCAATGCTATCCACTCGCACCTGAATCGGGAGAGGTTAGACCTGCAGTTTCTGCATTGGAAAAGATCTAGAGATGGGTTGGGGCTGTTCTTTCAACCACCCCTAACCATCTCTAGAGCTTCGTTCTCAGTGTGCTGCCAGTTCGGAACGGTTCTGGGCAAGCGCAGTCGAATTTTGTCGTTCGCAGTGCCAGAACGCCCAATTCGAGAACGCCAAGAACGTGGAGTTCGGCGTTGGCAGTGTTTTGTGAACCTAGTTCCGAACGGTTCTGACAGTCCCCTTTTTTTCGGAACTGTCAGAACTCGAACGCAAGGACGTAGTTAACGCATGCGCATTTCACAATTTTTCGGATCTCGTGGAGTAAACAACTCTCTTCTTCTTCATCAAAATCATACTTAATCATACTTGGGTCTCTATTCGTTAGTATAAGTACTTAGTCTATGATCGTAATGTCAACTAGCTCATCAAGTTCGAAAAGCGATAGTTTCGACGATGGTGTTTTTTATGGTTTGTAGACGATGAGGACGAGATTAAATACCGCTAACAACATGTAATAAATGTTTTGCACTAACATCATTCAACGATCGCTGGCTATCGTGTCGTAAATTTCAACCCGATTATTTTTCGCGCCAAGACAAAAGCGGTCGTTCAGAGGCGGCCGGGCATCACCATTTTGCCATTCATTCACTGTGTATAGGTCTGAACAGAGCGATTTGAGAGACCCATTTGATATCGAATCGGGTGATTTAAATAAAATAGCAGCCAGTAGAATGGTAGCGGATGTTTAATTTCATTATTTTAACTCCCGTTAGATGTCTGATCAGGTGATAAACGTGATTCTAGAGACCCGTTTGAAATCCTATCGGGCGATTTAAATAAAATAGCAGCCGATGCAATGGTTGCGGGTGTTTAATTTCAATATTTGAACACCCGCTAGATTTCTGATCACCCGATAAACGTGATTCGAGATACCTGTTTGATATCCTATCGGGTCAAGGAAAAGCCAATAAAATACTAGAGTACCCAACAAGATTTGAAGTGGTACCCCGATTATTTTTAACATTTACCCGTTTGGATTTTGCATAACCCGATTATTTTCAAGTAGGCCCGATAGATAGGACACAGCACCGTACCCGCTTGGAGTCACCAATCTCGCGGCCGGATAAATTTTAACGGCTCATCCGTTTGATTATCAAGCGAGGGTTTTAAAAGACCCGTTTGGAATCGGTCCACCCAATAAATTAGTAGGTAGGATTATTATTAGTAGGTATCGTTCAAACTCGATGTTTCCAAATAAATGTCTAGTATGGTCGGTTCTTGTAGCATATCATCTAAAGATAATCGTCAAAATGGAGATTTCATCATGTCTCGACGTGTGGTTTTAGAAGGACATAAATCTGAATTTTCAAAAGCCTATAACGAAAAGAAGACTCAACTGATCTGACTTCTTCGCAATCACTTCCAACGCTTCTCCAAGAGGAGTACCAAATTTCAGGGCTCTAGGATGTACAGGAGAGAAGTTAGCTTTATCGCTCACATGCGTAACGCACAATTTGCGACGGATTTTCGTAACGACATTTTTCATATAGTTTTTCATACTTTAGACCTCGCTTATCGTATTCTGTCGACTAAAAAATTACTTTACTTCACTACAATAATTTTATACGTTAGCAACTTCTTGTTCAACTTCAGCAATTACTTCAGAATTTTGTTTTTATAGGTAATATATGATACTGACAAAGCAATAGCAAAAGTAGCCGCAGGAGGTTATGCATACTACGAAAATGAATTTTTCCTACTCCATTCAAAGGTTAAAGAAAAGCTTGCCGAAGCAGCTAAGAAGGATAACTCAACAGGTATTTTTGTACTGTACTTCCTAACTACTGATCGTTTAGCTTGACTGATTATTGCGCGTATCACTTCGCTAGCATTTCCCAACGTAAGATATTCCATTAAATCTACGACTTATAAGAAAAATATTCAACTTCAAATTTTTTCGAGTGTACTCCTCAGTCATCGTGGAATATATATATATTTTTAATTACCGTGGAGTAATAGTTGAGTAACATTCACGGGCATAATAAGTAATATATTAACGGGCACTAAAAATATTCTGAAAAGGAACACCAGAAGGTAACACGAGTTGAATGAGGTTACAAGCAACAACACAGGTTATTCCACTTCCAAGTTCTGAAATCGTTCGCAGTGCAGAACGCGGTCCTACAAGTTCCGGAACGCCCCGGGATTTCCCGTCCCAGTTCTGATGAGTTCGAGAACTGTCAGAACGCGTACTGAGAACGAAGCTTAGACGTCCCTAATTATCTTTTCTCAATGTCTAAACAAAGGCAAAAGACTTGACCCTATTACTCACGATGAAAAATGTGAAATCGGGGAATCGGGAGTTGTCGGCTATCTTCGGTTTGCTATCAGTTAAGTCTAGAGTGGGTCAGTAGCTAGGGATGAAAAGTGACTGGAATAATATTATGAGCAGCGCCATCAAGAACCGCCTTTCCCGCTATGAACCATTGATGATGATATTGGATTCCTAATTACTCAGTTCCCCACTCCAACAATCCAACCCCACTGACACCGTTTATGAATCGTTACATCCATTGTTTTCATGTAAGCTCTTATAAAGAGGTGGTTGGTAGATTTTGTAAAAACCTGGACGTTTTACAGGAAGTTATTCAAACCACGGCGCAATCCCAGCATGGATGTAAATCCAGGGCTCGACCGAACACCCCAATACGCGAACTTGCCCAGGGAAACAACCTGGCAGATGGCATACCCATGGTTTGGGGCAGCTATACATACACGGCACCGTGGCCCCTTGTAAATTTTGATAATGACGCTATTCCTATCCACTTTTAACATATTTATTAAAATCAACGCATGTTTGGCATGTCTAATACGTACAGTAAAAGAAAGTTCTTCTAAAGCATAACAGTGACAATTTTTTTCAAATTTTATGAATTTTGAGGTGATGCATACTACTTACATTAGGGTGGTTCAAAAAAAAAAAAAGTTCTGGGATTTCTGGTCCCCATTGTTTTTTTGCTTCCTCGGTATGTCAGGATGACCCTCCTAAATTTTTAGCAAAAAATATTAATCCTAACCACTTTACCTGGGTCGATTTTGGCCAGTTATCGACCGCTATCGTAAACCAACCTCTAAATTGGTGCCGAGGTGATGATTTGAAGGACGGATTTCAATTTTTTTGGGTCAATTTATGGGTTTTCGCATACTCTGAACACGATGAAATTATTTATTTTACGCTCCGTCCACTAGTTATCCGGTAAACTGGCAGAGTGCGCTGCTTGAAGATAAGTAAAAATCGAAAATTTCATCGAAAATGCTGTCGCCTGGTTAAGAATTGTACTAGAAACATGCTATTATGGTCGGATAATATGCTTTGGCATGTCCTGAACATGATGTCCTGATTTTATGATTACATGTAATTTGACAAACTACCAATAGCTGGTCCATGACTAATTAATTGGGAGTCCGAATGGAAGGAGAGAGATTACTGTGAGTACAATTTTATGAAGAATAGACAATTAACAAAGAAATTCACTTAGGGTCAATGTAGGAACTGGGTAGATCGGGTTCTTCGAGAGGTTTAAAATGGAATAATAATATCATAATAAGTGTCATTTGTTGTGCTGATTATTATACCCTGACCCGTGTTGGCCACTGTGCTAGAATTCTGTTTATACTCGTATATCTACTCTAGCGTAGTAGGTTGTTAAAACAGCGAACACAGAAAATTATTACACAAAGGTTCATAATTAATGTATTAGATATCCCTCCTGCGCAGATCTCTGGTCTATAAATATAGAGAGCCTATGTGCACCCATTATTTTATCTTATTAAAAGCCGAAAAAAAAATCCTGATCAATTTTTCCGTTACATTAAAAAATTGAAATTGAGCGCAAGTTTATTTCAGAATTTTAAATCTACGAGATATTCCATGGACAAATGGCTCATCACAGCATACAACTATTTATGTATATAGCATGGGAAATTTAATTTTTTTAATTTTGAAACCTTTGTATGACTACGGATATTCTCCAAAAAACTGTTCCGATTCTGACAAGAAAGAGACTCGTCCGGGAAATGTGATGAATTGTTTGAGAACGTAAACATTGAAAAGCAAATATTGGAACAACGGTCGGTTGATGATTAATCAGAGGTCGGGGACATGTTATCGTAGGAAACGTATTTCAATCGAGGTCCTTTAACTCTAGTTATATTGTCGGGTCATCGAAGTGTTGGGTAGTGAACAGTAATATACAGTAAGGGTAAAGACGTCCGGGTAAAAATTATCTATCAAAAACTCAACGATTGCATTTATTTCTGTTTTGTATTTTCACTCTCCCTCTCCCTCCCCTCGCCCTCATTTCGCAAATATGTAAACTTGTAGGAGAGCATCTCAAGTAGGCCTAAACCTCCCTAAAAAACGCATTTTGTGTCTGAGATTCTGTATATGCGTATAAGTCGGTAAGTACCATCCTGCTGGATAATAGCTATCTTGTACGTAAAAGCCTTTTGACTGGTTCAATGATACTGACGTATTTTGCCTAAAAGTACAACTGGCAAAAGTAAAACAAATGAAATGAGCTTTTTTGCTAAATTTAGTATACATTTTATGTCCTGATCGATTACTCATGTTGTTGGGTCAAATCAGTGGCGTAGCAAATTCATTTCTCATGGGGGGGGCAGCAATTGTGATCAAAGATTATATATATAGTGACTACTACATATTTATGTAATTATTGTTTTAAATGTACAGTACATACTTGTTGTCACAAAGGAGGTATTACAGTAGTACATACTACATTATAAGGGCGCTAAATTATTCTATTTTGAAAAGCTTAGCCCGAACAAGGTAAACCTTGGTCAAGGAAAATGACAATCGGTATTTTTATCCAACCGATTTTGCTTGTTAAAAATCTCTCGCCCACTCCCTCTTGCTAGGTAAGTAGGAACGACTAGAACATATTTATTATCTTAGAAATGTTCGATTACTAAATTTCATTATTGAAAAACCTAAAACAAAAAACAATCACCTTCCATCCATCTTAGGTAAACTATGCGATGATTGGACTGGATCGCTCTAACCTCTGGCCGTACCGCCTCTTTACTCATCGGTTCCTTTCAGAAATTCTTCAGGCGGACTGAAATCAAAATGCTCCGGCTATCGCCACTTTTCCTCTCCAAGTTAACAAAAACACAAATACTACTACTAAAATATATTAAAAGTTGCTCATATAGTTAACATCATTTTAATGGAATCCATTATGACAGGCAGACGCCGTATACTGATCGCAGGACGTTCACTACCTCCAATGATAGCCTCGAAAGATACAGAGTACAAATACTCCCGATTTATATTTAAAAGCTGTGCAATAAAAACGTTGAGCGAACAACTAATTCGTAATGGTTAGATGAAATCCATGAATGTAGAAGTTTATTTGTATTGAATAAAATTGGTTACTTTTCTCGAAATGTAACGTACTGTGTACGCGACAAAATTCATACTATAAGAATGTTGATTGTTTATATTGGTACAGGTGATGACACTATCAATCTGTATTACACCTGTGCAAGTAACTCGATAAGGTAATGGATCGTATTCTCGGTACAGTAAATCAACACGTTGACTCAGTTACGATTCGCCGCTCCATTGTATATAAAGCTGTTCAATTGGGAGCTCAGTTGAAGAAAGTTGAAACCGTCAAAATGATGACACGGATAATATCATTTATCGGATTCCTGGTGTTGATCATGTTGATCGTGGGATGTGCCGCGACGGATATTAATGATACGACTACTTGTGAGTACTTATTTAGTCGATCAGTAGGTAACTGTAGATTTTTGTGTGTTAGTGAATCAGTATAATCACCTTATACTATTAGTTTTACCGAATTTCCGTTGAACATGAAGCTATTGCAATGGCTCAATAATTTTTAAAATCTAAATTTTTGAAAAATTTCTTCATTGAAATCCGTTTTGAGGCATTCTGAAACGAATCCTTGAGTTTAACACACTTTTTCATTTTTCATATGTCAAGTATATGATAAAGTTCATACATTGTAGGTATTGAAGGAATAACACCTATAAATTTAATGAAAAACGAGTAACATTTTGATATTCTTTAAGAAAATGAAAAAATGGGCTAAAACCACCTCAAAACTGATTTATGCAAGACTTTTTCGAGAGACCTCAAAATGTGTAACGAAAGTAGCAGAAAAAACTCGGCGCTTTGCGCCTCGGCGGGGGGCTCCGCCCCCCTGCACCCCCCGGTTTATTTCTTTTTCCATACTCTGTATGAAATCATAGGAACACAGAATGTGTTTTTGCGATGATTCTATTTCCTTACCAACGGCTTGGTTGCACGTGAATAATAACAATATTTGGCAATAATAAAATAAATAATTGTTAGACATTTAATTTGGTCTAAAACCCTATAAATATTATATAAATAAATATGTAACTACAAGAAAAATACTATATAAATTGAGAGCTTTCCAACGAATGGTGAACGATTTCTGTGCGATTAAAATTGCGGAAGTTCCATTTCCCTACCAACGGCTCGGTTGTACGTGAAAATCATAAGAAAATTTACAAGCGGTTGCAATCATGTTGACAATATCAATTATTGAGAATGATCATCTGTGTGTAAACAATTGATTCAAATAACCATGCTCATAACTCAGGTTGATGGCCACGCACTTCGCAGTAGTTAACATAATATGGTTGGATAAATCAGGAGCTTTCCAACGAATGGTGAACGATTTCTGTGCGATTAAAATTGCGGAAGTTCCATTTCCCTACCAACGGCTTGGTTGTACGTGAAAATCATTATAAAAGGCGCATAACGGTTTTTTCTGTCGGTTTTTTGTGACGATTTTTTTTCGGTAGGTCATCGCAAAAACACATTCTGTGTTAATATCGCTGCCTAAACTTCTCCGGAAATAATCCGACAGATACATTGTCTCCCTGTTAATCCTAGAGAATTTAAATTTGACAGGGAGCCTCTCTGGGACAACAAAAATCGAATGAAATAACGAATTCCATCCCGTTCAGCTGAGCAAGCTCAATTTTCCCCTTTTCACCATTTGATAGGAAGCCAGTTCTACCGACACCAGAGGTAAAAGCATGTTTAGCCGTTTGGCTCAACGTTGAAACGAAGGGGGTCCAGGAGTCTACCTCCTGCAAAGCGCGAGTTTTCTTATCTTTTCGAAAGGTCGCAATCTTGTACGGGTTACATACATAATAGCTATTTATAGCAATATTGTTTACAATGGCCGCAGGAAACTAGGCATTAGCAAGAAACAAGAAAAATTAACTCGAATCTCCGGCTGGAAAAGAATGAAAGGAAATGTCTTTATAGAACGTCAATATAACGTAAATATCCCCACATTGTACTCCTGCCCATATGCCCAACTCCAGCCATGGCACTTCTACTGCAGCATACCCTGCAGTCGGAAGCCGCCATGACCTTGATGTTATTGGCCCACACTTTTTTACTCTGATGCAGCTTGCCTCATTTCTAAGATAGGTTCTTGTTAGACTTCGCGCTCCGCTATTCAGCTTTATCTCTCACACACCTGATCTGACTTCCTCGCAATCACTTCCACATGTCCCAAAGAGGCTGCGTACAAGATTTCAAGGCTCTGGTAGTCAGTCGACTACAAAATTCCTTTTGCACGCATTGAGTGGGAATCGGGGATTCCGAGCACTGTCGTAGTTCTCTACAATTAGCTGACCCCATACTCACCCACACATTCCATCCAGGCGACAATACACGCATATATTCATTCGCAACGTAAGTATATTCAGTAAGATTATGTAAAAACCCACATTCTGGCTGCGTTCCAGACATATTCGTTTAGAAGGATTTCATTGCTTCCCCCTAACCCTGGAGATAATGTAAGAAAAGTACAAAACCATAAAAATTGACCGATGAAGACGTTGCAAACCCGCTACGCTGCATTCAACCCAGTCTCCAATGTGACCCGAGTTGAGTAGAGACCTACTTGCTGAAGGTATATGAAGGGCGCTTGCGACGGGTCGGAATCTATTTTAGCCACAACGCTCCTTTCAGGATTCTTCAAAATCCTTCCTTTTTATACCCAGTTGGGCATCTGTGTTCCAAGATAGTTCCTTCACAGCACTTACTCACTTCTCTACATTACTCTCTTACCAATCGGGGTCTCTGATTTAGGATTGATAATCTTTCTACCTACCTTCAACTTCCTCAGTTAATCAAGCTTAACTCTAAGTTTGACTCTTAGTGAATTATTTTCGAGTCACAAAGAGGTTACTGCGGAGAATGTAGCAGGAACACTGTAATGAAGATGAACACAACTGCATCTATTCCCCTGTGCCTCCTCGGGCAACAGAACCTCAAAACACTACTCCCATTGAGTCCTTATCAAGAAAAGCTTTATAAGCCGATGTTGTCCCTGGCTTCCCAACACCCATCCTCCATCTGTTCCACTACACGGTCTGCAGTCTTCTCAGTCCCGCTATACTCAGATCACGCGTCACTCTTCATCCAATCAGCAATTCCTCGGTCTTAATTTCCTCCTTTGCGTTTGCTTTTTCTCAATCATTGATTTTAACCTCCAAACACCACTTCGACCATACTGATATTTGATTTATTGTTAGCCGTGTAGAAACAAACATCAATAAAATTAAGTAATCGGAAATTCTGCCTTAAAACCATTGCCCCCCCCCCCCCCTTGACAAAGGAAACTTAGATTTCCTTAAAATTCCGTCGGAATAAAATAGCACCAGCTATATTATTATCCTATTCTGTTCACAATATTCGACCTGATAGAAATCATAAGTAACCTACCTAATTAACTTCTGTTTGCGATCTATTGGTCAAATGTCACGAAACACGCTCTAACACCAACGTTGACAATCATCACTTTCCTGGTATATCCAACTTCATCAATTCCTCTGTGCATCTTTCCTTCAAACATAATAACAAGAGGCAGCATAAAAACAGCTTCTAGCATTTGCTCAAACAAGCAATATACCCCGTGTCCTTTTACATCGTTAGTTTTCATTTTACAAGTATCGTTACCCAGTCAAGAGAAGTTCTCAATTTATGGTAAAATCCCATGATTCCAAGATAGATAGTAACTTCTCTGTAATACATGCGCGTGCTCCGGGCATTACATCAATTATGAGATTACATAAATATGAGAATACCCTATATTACGTAATGCCATGCGAGTGTACCATAGAGTATTACCAACCACCCCACAGCATTTTTTTTCTGTTGCTCTGTTAAGTTATTTTTTTACTCCTCAAACTCTGTTAAGTTCTGTAACTCCTTTGTAACCGCTATGAAAACACTAAAAATAAGTACCTACCTACCTCTTAATCTAAAAAGTGTCATTCATGGTTCAGCAAAAACCTAAAGCACCCATGTAATCAATACAGCTTTGGACAATAGTATTAAGCCTCCAGATGTTTTTATCTTTGTATTTATATAGTATATAACTCGATATAATAACCACATTTGAAGTTCCAAATGTTTTGAGATCGAATTTTTTATTGCAACATCCAATACATAGTTCACGACAGGTAGGCGCTCATGCTATACGGTCTCAGCGCAATTTTACAATCTTCTCAGTAAATGTGTTTTATATGTATTGATGTACATAAATCAAATTAAATATAGCTCAAAAGGTACTAAAGAACGATGAGTGAGGAACAGAGGTTGGGTTTTTATTCACCGCCAGTTGATTTTCTATTCATATAATCTAAGAATATTTGATGACAATAATAACAACCACTTACGCTTTTTTTCTAATCTACACTTACATTTCGTATATCACAACTTAATTATTGTTGGGGCTTGATGAGCTTCAACTATACGAATGAAAATTCAAACATGACGTCAATTAATTGCAGTTTAGGTTACTAGTCAATACTAATCCCAGCATTTAAAGCAATTGCATTCCAGTCTAAGGCAGGTTTTACAGGTTGCACTACGAAAATTGGATTGTATTAATGAGTTTTGTATTTTCAGGTCGAGGAGTACCACCAGTTTGCGGTGGTATCCCAGGAAGAGCCTACTGCTTCAGGGGACATTGGATGTGCCCATAATTCTAAATAATGATTTTAAAAAATCTCAGTTTGTCAGTTTTTAACCACTGTTTAAAAATAAACAAAATGATTCCTTGACTTGTTGAATAAAATCATAGTTTAACCAAAATTTAACAGTGTATTTAGTTTCCCGTCGCAAGTAGAATAAATGAAGCCCCTCTCACAAGTTACATACTGGGTGAGAGTGAAAACTCAAATTAGTGTTATCCGGGCAGTCTCCATGCGCCTCAGAAGATGTAGGAGGAAGGTGAGATGCCTAGGACTTGCCCGAGATGGGACCTTGGTGCCTCTATAGCAAGAAAAAAACAAGATAAAAGAAGAAGCTTCCTTTAACACAGCTCTCCGCAATCAGACGCAGTCCAGTAGATGTTATCAATGTATGTCTTCATTTGGGAAAAAATAATAATAAAAAAAGTAGAATAAATTTATTAATGCAGTTAGTTGAGCACGTCACGGTTTGACGAGGAATACCCAGTAGCATCTTGCCGACTAGCGAAATACGTAATACCAATCATCTCTGCACAGGGCCTTTGAAAATTTGGATTGCCACATTCCGAGTACAAATGTCCCGAATGTATGCTGCGTTACAAAGGAAGTGATAGGTACTCTACCTCTCGTGCTTGCTGGTAGCAAACGATCATTTCTGGAAAGGTCAGCCTCATAAGGTTTAGCACTCAGCATTCTCTGCAACCTGTGGTTCTTGGTTCAGGTAGCAACGCTGGAGTCAGATCATTAACGCAGGCTCACTGTAGATCGTTGTTCCCAGTACAATTTGCTTTTGAACACTTCAAGATTTGAAAATGCAAAAATGCAGGCCAACAAACTCATCCTTTCATTTGGTAAGTTCTACTTTCCGTCCTAAGAAGGGACTGTTATCTCAATCCTAAGGAAAACGATCGATCGTCTAACATGACACATTATATATATAACCGAAATTCTGAAGGAATATGACTGGTTTATATGAAGTGGAACGTGGGGTTTCTTGAGGTTCTGCCACAAAGAGTCTTTTTGTCAAACTTTACATGAATAAGATTAGGATTTCATCTATGGGCTGGCATAGTATGATTTGGATATGGATCTTATAGTTCAAAAGACTTTGCGCTTCAAACAAACGTTATAGTATGTCGACAGACTTGTAAACAGTTTCAATCTAAAACGAGAAACTAACTATAATAAGAAAAAAAATTTCCAGTCATGCAGCTTGATCATATGAGCGAATTTTCGAAAATTATCTTATTGCATAATGTAAAACTGTTTTGAAATTTGAGCTTTCTGAGTGCAAAGGAACTATTAATTATTATTTTTACGAAAAAAAAACGAATTCTAAATACCTAACAATATGCTATTCAAAAAAAGATTATTGATTTTTAGCTTTTTTGCAATTTTTATCGATTTTTTAGCAAACTTGAATGAAATTTAAGTACATTTTCCAGCATAATTTTGTACATACATTTTTGAATGTTCTATTTTATAGTTGATAAACTTTATTTGAGAAATATTCTGCTATAAAAAAATATAAATTTAACGATTTTTACCCATTTTAGTGGTTTTTTTAGCACATTTTTTTGAAATTTGACCAATTTAATGAGCTCAAAGAATGCTGGCCAACGAACTCATTCTTTCGTTTGGAAAGCTTGATTTCTATGCGCAAGAAAAGTGTTATCGTCTGGAATGACACATAAATGTATAAATAAAGAAATACACACACACACACACACACACACACACACATATATATATATATATATATATATATATATAGAGAGAGAGAGAGAGAGAGAGAGAGAGAGAGAGAGAGAGAGAGAGAGAGAGAGAGAGAGAGAGAGAGAGAGAGAGAGAGAGAGAGAGAGAGAGAGAGAGAGAGAGAGAGAGAGAGAGAGAGAGAGAGAGAGAGAGAGAGAGAGAGAGAGAGAGAGAGAGAGAGAGAGAGAGAGAGAGAGAGAGAGAGAGAGAGAGAGAGAGAGAGAGAGGAAAGTACCGTAAACTTGGACCCCTCCTCCTAAAGTGGACCCCTGGTCTTCTGACACTACATTCTCCTGAATTCTATCCTACTCAACTGTAAACAGTAGTTCAGGCATCTACCACTAAGTAGTGGAGTGCACACATCGCCCACTTCACTTGCTGCTTATCAGTTCACCATTACATGTTTTGATAGTGAAAAAAGTTTTTGAGCAGTGCTACAGTTTTCGTTATTTTTCCCAGATATTTTCAGGTAAGCCTTTATATCTATATATATTCTTAAATGGCAAGGTTTAAGTTTATTGTTCATCTTCAAAACGTTTCATTTAGATATTTGGTTCAAAATTAATCGGGTTAACAAACTGATGGCTTTAGTCGCTTAAACCGGACCCCCTCTTGTTGCCTAACCCGGACCCTGTTTAAAATACATTCTGTATCATTTTCTGAGATTGAAATCTTCATCTTATTGTATTGTGATTGTTAAATTATAATTATATTTGAAACTGGAATAAGTATTCTTTGATTTAATACCATTTTTAAATTTTTTTTATTGTTATTTTGACAAGGGGTCCGGTTTCGGCAACTATATCACAAATTGAGAAAGTGTAAGGTTTAATAAAATAATTTTTTTGTACTAATTTTGAATTAGATTTTTTTAAAGTAAAAGTTAAATGATGCTCAACATTACAAAGTAAATATTAGATGATTTTAAAACATAATTTTTCACTGTTTTCTATTTTTTTTTAACACAGAATGTGTTTTAGCCATGGACTAACTAGCCGAAAATGGAACGCGGGATGGTAACGAAATGTGTGACGGATGATTTTCACGTACAACCGAGTCGTTGCTAGGGATATGGTACTTCGTCGTTTTTCATCCCACAAAATTCGTTGACCATTCGTTCGAAAGCTCTCGATTTATCCAACAATATTATGTTAACTACTGCGAAGTGCGTGTCCAACAAACTGAGTTATGAGCATGGTTATATAAATAATTTTTTACACACAGGTGATCATTCTCAATAATTGATATTGTGAACATGATTGCAACCGCTTGTTAATTTCTGATGATTTCATTGAGCTTGTGTTTCAATGATTTGATTCATAGCAGGTGATCTGAGTATTACGAAAACGGTTTGATTTGTGAAGCGGAGGTTAAATAATTTGAATAGGTAATTTCTATACTTTACACTCTAGGAAGCTGTAATTTCGTTTGTAGCCTCTTTAGGACATTTACTTGACGATGCTCAGGGTCCGGATCAGATGTGTGGCTCTTAAAGCTAATTTCTATGCTTTACACTCTAGGAAGCTGTAATTTCGTATGTAGCCTCTTTAGGACATTTACTTGACGATGCTCAGGGTCTGGATCAGATGTGTGGCTCTTAAAGCTAATTTCTATGCTTTACATTCTAGGAAGCTGTAATTTCGTATGTAGCCTCTTTAGGACATTTACTTGACGATGTCCAGGGTCCGGATCAGATGAGTGGCTTTTAAAGCTAATTTCTATACTTTACACTCCAGGAAGCTGTAATTTCGTATGTAGCCTCTTTAGGACATTTACTTGATAAATCGCTCTTGATTTATCACGAATTTATTTCGTATTTTTTTTCGTAGTTTCATACTATAACTATATAAATTGATGTTATAAATGAATTGTAAACAATGACGCTTGTTTGGTTGTCACTTGGTTGCGCGACAACGCAAACACATTCTGTGTTTCAATAATTTCGTCCGAAGTATGTAAATAGAGGTAACCGGGGGTCCAGGGGGCTTGCCCCCTGGCGAGGCGCGGAGCGCCGTTTTTTTTTTTTTTTCCCCATTCAAAAACAAGACAGCGGTCCAGTTTTGGGCACTCTCCTATATATATGTATATATATATATATATATATATATATATATATATATATATATACAGGGTGAGTCTCTCGCAAATGCAAAAAAAAATTTGGGTAAAACTACATCATAAATGGAGTAAAATGCCGCCAACTGCATATTTTTATCTCAATCCGTTCTCGAGATATGATTTTTTAAAGGTTTTTTCAGGAAAACCGTGTTTTTTTCCTTTTAAACTCAACTTTCTTCACTTTACTTCATTTAATTTTAATTTTTGACCACATTTTCGGAATCAGCACTAAATTTACTATAAGAATAGTGTACTTGGGTTCTTGAAAAGTACCATCCAAAGGCCCTCACATCAGCTCAAACATTGACGATTTTGAAAAAATAATATTTCTGAAAATCTTTAAAACTTTACTACTCTTTTAAAAAGAATCCTAGAAACTGGCAAATCTCATGAAAACTGCTTCATCTAATATGCTTTCCAACGGTATAATCAAGTTTACTTTTATTTTGTTATTTAGTGGAGAAAATGATGTTTTAATGTTAAAAAATGTGGGTTTTTCAATGAAATCGTTGGTTTTCTCGAAAGATGACCCTCCATGAACCTACGAGTATGGGGTCGGTTTCTATGTATTTTTTCACGCTGTGTCGAGTGGTAACATTTGTAGATCTCTCCAACTCCGTTATAACCGAGTTTTACACATAAAATCGCAAATGTTTAGTTTGTTTGTTACAATTAAATGTATGTGTGTTATGGGGTAAAACTAGTTAATTAAAGTGTAAAACTCGATTACAACGTAGTTGAGAGATCTGAAAGAGTTTCCATTCGATCCAGCGAGAAAAAATACATAGAAACCGACCCCATACTCGTAGGTTCATGGAGGGTCATCTTTCGAGAAAACCAACAATTTCATTGAAAAAAACCACATTTTTTAACATTAAAATATTATTTTCTCCCCTAAATAACAAAATAAAAATAAAATTGATAATACCGTTGGAAAGCATATTAGATGAAGCAGTTTTCATGAGATTTTCCAGTTTCCAGGATTCTTTTTAAATGAGTAGTAAAGTTTTAAAGATTTTCAGAAATATTATTTTTTCAAAATCGTCAATGTTTGAGCTGATGTGAGGGCCTTTGGATGGTACTTTTCAAAAACCCAAGTACACTATTCTTATAGTAAATTTAGTGCTGATTCCGAAAATGTGGTCAAAAATTAAAATTAAATGAAGTAAAGTGAAGAAAGTTGAGTTTAAAAGGAAAAAAAAAACACGGTTTTCCTGAAAAAACCTTTAAAAAATCATATCTCGAGAACGGATTGAGATAAAAATATGCAGTTGGCGGCATTTAACTCCATTTATGATGTCGTTTTACCCAAATTTTTTTTTTGCATTTGCGAGAGACTCACCCTGTATATGTGCATATATGAAAAAGCGTTAAACTCTAGGATTTGTTTCAGAATGCCTCAAAACGGATTTTACAAAAATTGTTATTTTAAAATTATCCGAGCAATTGCAATAGCTTCATTTTCTACGAAAATTTGCTAACACCATGCAGATACGAATAAGAATTTCTTTCATTCTTAAGAACAAGAAAATAAAGAAAAGATGTCCCAGCTGATCTGACTTCCTCCCAATCACTTCCAATGGTCCACAAAAAGCTGTGTACCAGATTTCGGGGGTTTTGTAGTCTGTCGAATTTCGGTCTGATTAGGAATAACACTTTGTGACGGATTTTCGAGACCCAATTTCTGAAGAAAATTCTTTTCTTTTCTCGAAATGTAACATACTGTGTACACGACTCAAATTCATACTAAGAATGTTGAATATTTATATTGGTAGAGGAGTTCACACTATCAATTTGTATATACACCTGTGCAAGTAACACAATAAGGTAATGGATCGTATTCTTGGTACAGTGAATCAACTCGTTGACGTAGGTCACGCATGGCCGATCTACGTAGGTATATAAAGCTGTTCAGTCGGAAGCTCAGTTGAAGAAACTTGAAACTGTGGAAATGATCGCACGGATAATATCATTTATCGGATTCCTGGCTTTGGTCGCGTTGATCGTGGGATGTGCCGCGACGGATACTAAAGATACGACTACGGATACTAAAGATACGACTACGGATACTAAAGATACGACTACGGATACTAAAGATACCACTACGGATGCTAACGATACGACTTCGGATACTACCGAAACGATTTCGGATGATATGGATACGTCTCCGTGTGAGTACCTATCTAGTCGATTTTTGCGTTTTAGTGAATCAGTATGATCACCTTATGCTATTAGTTTTATGTTGGTAGTTAGATGAATCAGGACGAAAATCGAGCCCTTTCCGAGCTTTTCTGAACTCCTTTCATTAAGCCTATTAATTCAAATTACAACAAAATACTTTTAAGGAATTTCTGTACGAAAGCTTATTATTAAGCTAGTGCATTGGCTTAAAATCATAGAAAATGGAATATCCGAAACTCGTATTAATATAAATTGGTTTTGTTGCATTCTGAACTAATTTCTGAATCAATAAATGCCTTTTAACATATGACACTTTTTTCTTTCATTTTCTGCTGCTTTTCATCTTTTAATACCACCAAAAAAAGTGGTGCTTTGTACGTATTAAAGGAATAAATCCTATAAGTTTAATGAGAAGCGCTTACCATTTTGAGATTTTCTTATTAAATGAAAATAGGGGCTCCACCTCAACCATCTTGGGACCACCTCAAAACTGATTTTATTGCGAGACTCTTTCGAGAGACCTCAAAATATGTTACAAAAGTAGCAAAAAATACACTGCCAAGGAAATGGCACATGAGCTTCCTCGTGACCTTTACAGTACGTCACCATTAAATTCCAGAAAACTAGAAACGACCATCTCTGAAAATTTGAACAAAATCCGATAAAATTAACTAAGCTGTAACCGTTACAAAAACCACTTTCGCGCATGCGCCTAGCGTACCGCTGATGATGATCGCGAACAATGTGATACGGGACCTCAAGAAACCTTGCCCGCATCATCCCTGAAAATCTGACCGAAATCCGTTCACAATTGCCTGAGTTATGAGCGAAACAAGAAAATTTTGTTTGCGCCTGCGCAGAGGCTACCGTTGATTCGATCATGACGGAACTGATAGGGGACCATGTAGAGCTATACCCGCACGATCCCTAGAAATTTGAAAATCGCATCAAAATTGTGGAAATTACGGCTGTTGCAAGGACCGTAACAAGAATATTTCGTTCACGCATGCGCAGAGCGTACCGCTAATGCAATTATGATGATTGTCTTATGGGACCTCAAGGGACCTTACCCACATCATCCCTGAAAATCTGACCGAAATCCGTTCAACATCGACCGAGTTATGACCGTCACAGGAATTCACGTTAGCGCCTGCGCAGAGGCTACCGTTGATTCGATCATGATGAAGTTGATCGGGGATCATCTAAAGCTTAACCCGCACGATCCCTGAAAATTTGGTTAAAATCGGATCAAAATTGTGGAAGTTATGGCTGTTACAAGGAAATGTGGACGGACAGACAGACAGACAGACAGACACGGAACCAAATTTGTTCAGGAGGCTCTGAAACGCAAAATGCGAATGGAAATTTTGATTTTGGAGCAAAAAATTTTTTTTTTCATTTCGAAAGTGAAAACAGAGCTTCCGCTGCCTTGCAGTATCGGAAGCAAAATGGGATGGTATCTGGGTGGTAGTAGTGAGATGAAAGAAAATGTCTTATCTCTATTATTAATAAGAATGAAACTCCGTCTGTCGCTCTGTCGTGTCTATGCACGGCCAAACGGCTGAGTGGGCCAGATCTACGAGTGGGGGGATCTTTTTGGGATTTTCCGATAGGGTGTATAAGCGAATTTAAAATTTTCTAATCCCACCCGAACCATGGGCCGTAGGGCGGGAGGGGGGTCGAAGTAATAATTAATGTGCGCTTTTTGGACTTCCCCGCTTCCCCTACCCCTCTAAACGGCCGTTGACAATTCCGGAAAAATACGGGTTTCGTAGGTTTTCCTACGAGGAAGACGACGGCGCGATCGGATCGCGAAAAAAGTATCGGGAAATGCGTTAAAAAAATGCGAGAATACGGACCCGTTTTCTCGAAAAGTCCGCCGAAAAACTTGGTTTTTTCCGATTAAAATATACCCCATAAAGGTACGTTTTTCGGAACGGTTTTCGCGGGCGAAATACAGCTTTGGGTCCGCCGAATCTGAATCCGAAATCGGATATCGAAAAAAGTGACGTTAAGTCGGTCAAATCGCGAGCGGAAGCGAGAAGAAGCGTTTAACATCAGAAATTAATTTTGCCGTGTTCGCGAGAAGGCTCTACGAAGACGTCAAGGGGTTTGTCAGGTATTTCACAATGTTACCTGCAGGCCTATTTCAAAAGAATAAATACGGGTTTTTTCCTACTTATATACAGGTATACCTTGCGAGCGAAGCGAGCAACATCCCCGAATAATCTTTTTGTGGTTCCACGTAGTTTTATAAGATTTAATTTGTTTGTAAGAATTTCCAACAGAAAAAAACGTCTGCCAAGTTGGGTGGGCAGTATAACTCCCTCAAGCGAGCAGCATCTCTTACAGAAGTTAAACCTACCCTTAGGGATCTATCGTTTGCGAGCGAAGCGAGCAACATCCCCTACATTTTTCAATTGTAATACATCGCATCCCCTACAGAAGTTAAACCTACCCTTAGAGATCTACCGTTTGCGAGCGAAGCGAGCAACATCCTCTACACACGTTAAACCTACCCTTAGGGATCTACCGTTTGCGAGCAAAGCGAGCAACATTCCCTACATGCCACACTTTGCGAGCGAAGCGAGCAAAATTCCCTACATGGCACATTTTGCGAGCGAAGCCGAATCTGAATCCGAAGTCGGATATCAAAAAAAGTGACGTGAAGTTGGTCGAAATGCGAGCGGAAGCGAGGCGAATCGTTAAAATTACATTTTTAATCGACCCGGGCCGCCGTTACACAACGTTGCTTACCTGAAAGGGACTGGATGACTTACAGGGGACTCACTACGCACTTGACTCATTTCAACGGAATAAATACCGGTTTTCCCCTACACATATGCAGCAATACCTTGCGAGCGAAGCGAGCAACATTCCCTAATAATCTTTTCGTGGTTCCACGTAGTTTTATAAGATTTAATTTGTTTGTAAGAATTTCCAACAGAAAAAAACGTCTGCCAAGTTGGGTGGGCAGTATAACTTCCTCAAGCGAGCGAAGCGAGTAGCATCCCCTACAGAAGTTAAACCTACCCTTAGGGATCTACCGTTTGCGAGCGAAGCGAGCAGCATCCCCTACAGAAGTTAAACCTACCCTTAGAGATCTACCGTTTGCGAGCAAAGCAAGCAACATCCCCTACATGTTTCAATTGCGAGCGAAGCGAGCAACATTCCCTACATACCACACTTTGCGAGCGAAGCGAGCAACATTCCCTACATACCACACTTTGCGAGCGAAGCGAGCAATTTAATGGGGGGTCCGGGGGGCTTGCCCCCCGGCTGGACGTGGAGGCGAGCGTAGCGAGCCGTAGCGGCTAGTAGAACATAAATATCCGAGAGGGAGCATTTTTTCTTTATCTGCACCTACATTCCGCATTCTATATCTTTTTCTATATCACAACTTAATTATTTTTAGCGCTAGCAGAACTTGAACTAAATGAATGAAAATTCAAACGATTCAGTAAATTGTAGTAGAGGTTACTGCTCAATTACTAATCACGGCATTTAAAGGAATTGCATTGCAGTCTAGGGCAGGTTTTACAAGTTTCACTCCAAAAATTGGGTTGTTTTAATTAATTTTTTGTTTTCAGGTAAAGGAGAAGAACCACCGGTTTGCTACGCTTTCCCAGGAAAACCTTACTGCGTGAAGGGACATTGGAAGTGCCTATAATTTTAAATTATGATCAAGAATCTCCATTTGTCATCTTGGTTCTTAACTAATTTTAAAAATAATCAAAATGATTCCTTGATTTGTTGAATAAAATCATGGTTTAACCAAAATTTAGCAGTGTATTTAGTTTCTCGTCGCAAATAGAATAAATTAATTGATGCAGATAGAAGGGCACGGCCCGGTTTGACGAGGAATATCAAGTAGCATCATTCTGACCACAAAATACGAGTAATACCCGATACAGTAAAAATGTCCCGATTGAATGCTACAGCTTTAACTCCGAGAGTTACTGGGCTTTGCAAAAGAATCATCCTCTCGTGCTTGCTGGTGGCCAACGAGCATTCTCGGACTGGTCAGCTTCATGAGGTTTGACATTCAGCATTCTCTGGCACCTGTAACTCTTGGTTCAGGTAGCAACTCTAGAACACCATTGGTGTAGATGAGGAATTTAAATTATCATTATCGAATTATCTTGTCCTCCTATTCCCTTCTTTCTCCATCTGAATGCCCCCACCTCGGAAAATATCGCTCTCGGAGAAATCTCATCCGATTCGAGAGACTGTTTTTTGTCATTGCTGGTAAACTAAGCACTGAAACCAGCCGATTAAATGCAACTCCACTGAGTTTGCGTTAAGGGAAATTCGCATCCTGTTTTTTCCTGTGTCTCGCTGTTTTTAAAGATATGTTACACTTTGGGATTGCAATATTCTACCATATTCTACCGAAATTTCTATTAATAAGGCTATCAATATGATAAAATATAGTTTGTTGTTCTTGCGATCAACACAAACCGCAAATAATTAAATCCCTCTTTCAGGCACTCAAACCGAAAACTCATATGGTGTGTATATCGTACCTATTTGTGCTTATTTATAAATAATGTTGACTCCGTGAATAAACTCGGAACTGCTATTTTATTGTAAACGAAACTTTTAAGGTAAACGAACCAACAGGTGTCATTGAGATCAATGAAAACAATATGGTTAATTGCAGAACTGGTAAAAACAATCCACCCCCTATAATAGTCCCTATAATCCCTAATACTATAATAGTCATGAAATCTAGCTGGGAGGAACTTGATAGTTCTGCCTCATTTCGTCACGTATGGAAGTTTTTGTTGTAATTGCTCTGGAAAATATTGAGAAGAATGCTGTTGACTGGCGAGTCGATGATGTGAATTCGCAGGGGGTGAATTCGATTGTGTAAGAGTTGCTGTAGGGCGTGCTCTTGATGTTTTAGAGGTGAAATAATCATCTGGCGAATCTGTGCTGAAATCTTTCGAGGGCTCATCATTTGCAACGAAAGCAGGCTTGAGCCGGTCTGTAGATACTGATGTATCTTTTTCTTTAATGATCATTGATGATTGTAAACGTATCTCTCTGTGATCCTTCACTTCATATGGGCCATCGTATGGTGGCTGAAGAGCAGTCCTGATAGGAGCATGGCGAAGAAATACACGTGATGAACACTGCTGCTTTTGAATGCTATTGGATTGGCTGGGCTCTTAGCTGATCAATCGTCCTCCTTAGGTTACAGACAACTTCATGTAAGGAGGAAGAAGAGCTAATTTTGTTGTTAAAGATTGCGTTGGGAAGTGTCAAGGTGGTATCATACACGAGCTTTGCAATTGTGTATGATAAAGATGAACGAAGGCAAAACAAGGATTAATCCCTGGAAATACACCTTATATAGGTATATATATACCGTTAAAGTCTAGTATTGAGTCCTTTGATTTATGAAACGGATTTGCTGGGGGTCCCCGCCCCTCCCCACCCTCATTTAACATTTTGAAGTCGTCTAAAGTACTTCATACAAATTCTAAAGTACAAACATTTAATACAAGTACTTCAACTAAAATATTTTGAAAGTTTCCCATATAGTTTACGACGTGCAAACGCCGCATTTTGATCACAGGTTGCTCACTACCTTCAATGATAGCCTTGAAAGATATAGAGTATGAATACTCTCAATTTGTATCTAATAGCTACGCAATGAAAACGTTGAGCAACCAACGAATTCCTAATGGTTAGATGAAATCCATTTCGGCACGTAAGAAGTTTTCTTCATATTGAAAAAAATTGTTTACTTTTTTGAAATATAACATATTGTGTACACGACACAAACTCAAACTAAGAATATTGATTGTTTAAATTGGTAGAGGCGTTCACACTATCAATTTGTATATACACCTGTTCAAGTAACACGATAAGGTAATGGATCGTATTCTTGGTACAGTGAATCAACTCGTTGATTCAGGTTACGCATCGCCGCTCTACGTAAGTATATAAAGCTGTTCAGTTGGGAGCTCTGTTGAATGAAGTTGGAACCGTCGAAATGATAGCACGGATAATATCATTTATCGGATTCCTGGCTCTGGTCGCGTTGATCGTGGGATGTGCCGCTACGGATATTGGTGATACATTTTCGTGTGAGTACCTACCCAGTCGACCAGTACCTAAACCGTATATTTTCTTTGTATGAGTGAATCAGTATAACCATCTTTTACAATTAGTTTTATGTATTTGGGTGGATCAATTCAATAAATTAGCCCTTTCCGAGTTCTTTTGAGCTCCCTTCGTTAAGCCTATTAATTCAAATTATAACAAATAGCTCAACATTCATTTCACATAAATTTATCAAACGCAAGGCCTCAAATAAATATACATCTATGGAATTTCGTTATAAACTTTTATAATTAAAGTAGTGTAAAGGCTTGAAAACTGAATATCCGACATTCGTATTCATTCAAATTTGTTTTGTAGTATTCTAAAATTATTTCGGAATTTTTAAATGTCTTTTAGCGAATTTTCTTAAAAAATGAAGCTAATGCAATGGCTCCAAAAATTATAAAACGAAATTCTTTTTCATTAAAATCCGTTTTGTGGCAGTCTGATACGATTCTTAGATTTTAACAATTATATATATCAATTCAATGAAGTAGAGTATGTGTTAATTGTACATTAATTGCTATGCAATTCTTAGGCCGACCCCCAATAATTTTTTTTTTTTGTCCCGTTACTCGAATCCGCGAGGTCGTAGAAGAGCCGAGCGAGGGTCGTAAGAGGCCCTAGAAGGGCCGAGTTATATATATATATATATATATATATATATATATATATATATATATATATATATATATATATATATATATATATATATATATAATTCCAGACGCTAACTCTCCCTAGGATTGAGATAAAAAATCGGGTCTTGCGCCAAAATATCAAGCTTTCCAAACGAAAGGATGAGTTCGTTGGCCAGCACTTTTTGAGCACATTAAATTGGTCAAATTTCAAAAAATTAGCTCAAAAAATCACTAAAATTTGTTATATTTAAATTATTTAGCAGAATATTGCTCGAATAAAGTTTAACAACTATAAAACAGAACATTATAAAATTCATGTACAAAATTATGCTTAACAATATACTTAAATTTCATCACAATTTACCTAAAAAATAGATAAAAATTGCAAAAAAGCTAAAAATCCAAAATCTTTCTTTGAATAGCAGATTATTATTAGAATAATTGTTTGCCATAAAATTAATAGTTAACACTTTCTTTGCATTCAAAAAGCTCAAATTTCAAAACAATTTGACATTATACAATTTGATGGTTTACGAAAATTTGCTCATATGATCATGCTGCATGACTTGGAACGCTCCCTTTTTCGTCTATTTTCGTCCGTTTTTTTTCAATAACCGCCGAATTGTATTTTCTCGAGCATTTGGGGCTACAAGATGAAGTTTGTATGTAAAAAAATCTTTTAAAATATATATTATTATTATTTATTTGTTTATTATTTATTTTTTGTAATTTAAGAAAAAGTGCTAAATGCCACCCCAAAACGGATTTTTTTACGAGTCTTTCAAGAGACCAAAATGTATCACAAAAGTCCAGTCATGCAGCATGACCCCATGAGCGAATTTTCGAAGTACATATGTACATAAATAGAACTTCTTCATAATTTCATGGCTGATATTTTCTAAGCCACAGTCAGTATTAAAGCTACATCAAGTCCTAAAACAGTTGAGCGTAAAACATTAAAGAGAGCGACCGAGAGAACCGGAGGACGGAATATTTCACAGAGTAAACTCATCAGTTTTTTTTTCCCCAACAAGCACCTACTACCTACGTTTTAAACAGCATGGTTGTAGGATTGGTTATACAGGGATACCTCCATAAGAGTAGTTCAATCTGAATTTGGACAATGTTTCATGCAAATATTACCGATTTTTACAACTAGCGAACGGCATTATTTTGATTTTTGACTGATTTTTCAACTTTGAAATTTTTGAAAACTTGATACATATTCATGCCATCTCACAGTGAACTGTAATTTCTCTGTGTTATAACTTTACTTCTTGTTTAATAGTGGTTATGCTTCAATTAGGATGCCCAACCAATAATAAAGAATAAATAAAAAGTCCAGTCATGCAGCATGACCCCATGAGCGAATTTTTGAAGAAATCTTCGACATTTCAGTCGCTATTGATCGTGTAGAGAAATTTTAGTTTATGATTTTGATAGACGAACATGGAATCAAATTATTAAAAATAATTAGGAGGTATTCATACTTTATTATTATTAAACTAATCTTGTAGATTTAAAGACAAATGTAGGTAAATACTCATAGATTTCGATGTCCAATGTGGTCAGTATTGAAGGTAGTTGAAATCTTAAAAGTATGCTATCATAACATCATCAAATTATAGGAAATTTTACGCTGATTCCGAGTATACCACATGTTAGTATGCTGAAAAAATTATTTCGCACAACAAATCGCAAAAAACAGGCTATTTTGAAATTTTTGACTACATTTTTGAAAATTTCAACCCGAAGATGTAATCCGATCATGCTGGCCAACGAACTTGAACTTTCGTTTTGTGTCCTTAACATTTTAAAATTTGTTTGAAGTTTCTAGCACAATTCTACGGACAGTTATCGTCTGGAATGACATATACATACATACATACATACATACATAAAAAAATGCGTTAAACTTCAGAATATGATTCAGAATAGCCTGAAACGGATTTCTGCATAAAATTTTTTCAAAAATTCACATTCTACAAATTTTGAAGCGAGAGCAATAGCTTAATTTTCTTCAACAATTTGCTAAAAGATATGTAGGGATTTACAGGAATTTTATTTTATTTTCGAAAGGTCGCAATCTTGTATGGATTACATACATACATCTATTCATGGCTATATTGTTTAAAATGGCTGCACTATTGTTTACAATGGATTACATCTTCGGGTTGAAATTTTCAAAAATGTAGTCGAAAATTTCAAAACAGCCTGTTTTTTGCGATTTGTTGTGCGAAATAATTTTTTCAGCATGCTAACATGTGGTATGTCCGGAATCAGCGTAACATTTCCTATAAGAATATGTATCAAGTTTTCAAAAATTTCAAAGTTGAAAAATCAGTCAAAAATCGAAATAATGCCGTTCGCTAGTTGTAAAAATCGGTAATATTTGCATGAAACATTGTCCAAATTCAGATTGAACTACTCTTATGGATGAACTACCCTGTATAACCAATCCTAGAACCATGCGTCCTTAAATCTACAAGCTTAATAATAATAAAGTATGAGTACCTCCTAATTATTTTTAATAATTTGATTCCATGTTTGTCTATCAAAATCATAATCTAAAATTTCTCTACACGATCAATAGCGACTGAAATGTCGAAGATTTCTTCAAAAATTCGCTCATGGGGTCATGCTGCATGACTGGACTTTTTTCCGTTTACGATAATTCGCCTCATCTCTATCTCCCTACGCTTTAGGAACTCTCTATTATTGGCCCCCATTCTTTTTACTCCGATACTGCTTTACCTACCAGACTAAAAACCCAAAAATACTTCGATAACTCGTTGTATTAGCCACATTTGTCATTCCCAATAGTTAGACCTCGAATTATTTTTGAATGCCACATGAACAATACATTACATGCATCGATACCATACATGTATCGCTGCTCAAAATGTAAGGCCTCAACGCAATTTTACAATCCTTTCACTAAACGTGATTTATATGGATTGATTTGTATAAGCCAAAATAAATATAGCTCAAAAGGTACTGAAGGACGATGAGTGAGGAACAGAGGTTGCGTTTTTATTCTCCACCAGTTTATTTTCTACTCAAATAATCCTAAGTGAATTTGATGACGATAATAACGACCACTCACGCATTTTTTCTTTATCCACGCCTACATTCCGCATTCTATATCATTTTCAAATTAACTAATGTTGGGGCTTGATGTGCTTCAACATTTCAAACATCAAACATTAACATGCTTTCAAGAATTCAAACATCATGTCAATAAATTTTAGTTTAGGTTACTACTTAGTACTGTTACCAGCATAGAATTGCATTCCAGTCTAGGGCAGGTTTTACAAGTTGCACTTCAAAAATTGGGTTGCATTAATGAATTTTATGTTTTCAGGTCAAGGAGCACCACCGGTTTGCGATGGTGTCCCAGGAAGAGCCTACTGCTTCAAGGAACATTGGATGTGCCCATGATTCTAAATTACTATCAAAAATCTGAAAATTTTCATTTTCGTTCTGAACTACTTTTTAAAAATAATCAAAATGATTTCTTGAATAAAATCATAGTTTAACCAAAATTTAGAAGTTTATTTAGTTTCCCGTTGCAAATACGAGTATAATAAATTGATTGATGCAGTTAGTAGGGCACATCACGGTTTGACGAGGATGGCCCAGTAGCATCAAGCCTTCTTTCAGCATTATGGTTACTTAGTAACATTAGTTTATAACGTAGCGTAATAAATCACCTTTCCTTTACACTTCAGCGGTTTAGGGTTCATGAGACGATGTGAAAAAATGAGACCATTCCAAAGCGGACGATTTTCCTGATATGAAAACTAAGGGAGTTACACTTCCCTAGCAACGTATTGGTTGTACGTGAAAATCAAAATAAAACGTATCGGCTCGCTCTGAATTTCGCTTAATTTCCAAGCAAACAATCCAGCGGTAAAACAAAATACATGCCAAAATTTCCCGATTGAATGCTGCGCGCTGTGACTCAGAGAGTACTGAGCTTTGACAAAAGAAGGTACACAACACCTCGTGCTCGCTGGTGACCAACGAGCATTCCTGGACTGGTCAGCCACAAGGTTTAACACTCAGCATTCTCTGCAACCTGTGACTCTTGGCTCAGGTAGAAACCCTGGAACACCATTGGCGCAGATGAGGAATTTAAGTTATCATTATCGAATTATCTTGTCCTCCTATTGCCTTCTTTCTCCATCTGGATGCCCCCGGTATGCAAAATACCGCTCCCGGAGAAATCTCATCCGATTCGAGAGACTGTTTTTTGTCATTACTGGTAAGTTGAACATTGAGACCAGCCAATTAAATGCAACTCCCCTGAGTTTGCGTTAAGGGAAATTCGCATCCTGTAATTTCCTGTGTCTCGCTGTTTTTAAAGATAAGTTACACTTTGGAATTGCAATATTTCTGTCGACATTATTTTCTATTAATAAGGCTATCAATATGATAAAATATCGTTTGTTGTTCTTGCAATCAACACAATCCGCTAATTAAATCCCTCTTTCAGTCACTCTAACCCATAACTCATATGGTACGTATATCGTACCTATTAGTGCTTATTTATAATTACCTAATGTTGACTCGGATCTGCTATTATATTGGAACCGAAACTTTCAAGGTAAACGAACCAGCAGGTGTCATTGAGATCAATGAAAACAATATGGTACTCGTAATAGTCATGAAATCTTGCTGGGAACTTAATAGTTCTGCCACATTTCGTCATGTATGGAAGTTGTTGTTGTAATTCTTCTGGAAAATATTGTGAAGAATGCTGTTGACTGGCGGGTCGATGATGAGAATTCCCAGGGGGTGCATTCGATTGTGTAGGGGTTGCTGTAGGGTGTGCTCTTGATGTTTTATAGGTGAAATAATCATCTGACGAATCTGTGCTGACATCTTTCGAGGGCTCATCATTTGCAACGAAAGCAGGCTTGAGCCGGTCTGTAGATACTGATGTATCTTTTTCTTTAATGATCATTGATGATTGTAAACGTATCTCTCTGTGATCCTTCACTTCATATGGGCCATTGTATGGTGGCTGAAGAGCAGTCCTGAAATACACGTGATGAACACTGCTGCTTTTGAATGCTATTGGATTGGCTGGGCTCTTAGCTGATTAATCGTCCTCCTTAGGTTACAGACAACTTCATGTAAGGAGGAAGAAAGCTAATTTTGATGTTAAAGAATACGTTGGGAAGTGTCAAGGTGGTATCATACACAAGCTTTGCAATTGTGCATGATAAAGATGAACGAAGGCAAAACAAGGATTAATCCCTGGAAATACACCCTCTATATATATAACGTTAAAATCTAGGATTGTCTTTGATGTATGAAACGGATCTGTAGGGGGTCCCCGCCCCTTCCCTCCCTCATTTAACATTTTGAAGCCATCCAAAGTACTTCATACAAATTCTAAAGTACAAATATTTAATACAAGTACTTCAACTAAAATATTGTGAAACTTGCCCATATAGTTTACGACGTGCAAACGCCGCATTTTGATCACAGGTTGCTCACTACCTTCAATGATAGCCTTGAAAGATATAGAGTATGAATACTCTCAATTTCTATCTAATAGCTACGCAATGAAAACGTTGAGCAATCAACGAATTCCGAATGGTTAGATGAAATCCATTTCGGCATGTAAGAAGTTTTCTTCATATTGAAAAAAAAAATTGTTTACTTTTCTTGAAATATAACATACTGTGTACGCGACACAAACTCAAACTAAGAATATTGATTGTTTAAATTGGTAGAGAAGTTCACACTATCAATTTGTATATACACGTGTGCAAGTAACACGATAAGGTAATGGATCGTATTCTTGGTACAGTGAATTAACTCGTTGATTCAGGTTACGCATCGCCGCTGTACGTAGGCATATAAAGCTGATCAGTTGAGAGCTCAGTTGAATGAAGTTTAAGCCGTCGAAATGATAGCACGGATAATATCATTTATCGGATTCCTGGCTCTGGTCGCGTTGATCGTGGGATGTGCCGCTACGGATATTGGTGATACAAAAATCAAATTTCTTTTCTCGTACCTAGTTTGAAAAAGGCATAAGCCGAAATATAAAAATTAGTTTCATGTTGTCAATTGTTGTTTTTCCTTAAAAATTGTTTGTATATATATATATATATATATATATATATATATATATATATATATATATATATATATATATATATATATATACACGACGCACTATTCCAACCATCAGTCTTTGATAACGCGATCACGCGAAACGTCGACGAAAAACACCCTGTGAGTTTATGTAATCTATTTTCTTTATTCCTAAGGATTATATATATATATATATATATATATATCATTCCAGAGGATAACTCTCCCTAGGATTGAGATAAAAATCAAACTTTCCAAACGAACGGATGAGTTCGTTGGCCAGCACTTTTTGAGCCACATTAAATTGGTCAAATTTCAAAAAATCTGCTCAAAAAATCACTAAAAATGGCTAAAAACGGCTAAAAGTTGTTATATTTATATTATTTAGCAGAATATTGCTCAAATAAAGTTTAATAACTATAAAAAAAGTGCATTCAAAAATTCATACAAAATTATGCTTAATACCGTACTTAAATTTCATCAAAATTTGCCCAAAAATTGCAAAAAAGCTAAAAATCCAAAATCTCTTCTTGAATAGTAAATTATTATTTAGAATTTTTTTTTTTTTTTTTTTGCAGTCGATAGCGGCCATGTCCTTGATGTTATTGGCCCCCATTCTTTTTGATCCGATATACCTTTACTATATCGGATATAAAGAGCTTTACCTATTAGGAAAAAACCGCAAAAATACTTCGATAACTCAATATATGTTGAGGCATATTTAAATTCCCATTGTTTCGACCTCGAATATTTTGTGAATGCCTCATGTACAATGCATTACAAGCATTGATACAATACATGTATCGGCGCTCAAACTATACGGCCTCAGCGCAATGTTACAATCCTTCCACTAAACTTGATTTATAATATCATGCATTGATTTTTATAAGTAAAAATATATATAGCTCAAAAGGTACTGAAGAACGATAAGTGAGGGACAGAAGGTGAGTTTTTCTTCACCACCAGTTGATTTTCTATTCAAATAATCTAAGTATATTTGATGACGATAATAATAGCAGTCACGCATTTTTTCTTTATCTACACCTAAATTCCGCATTCTATATCTTTTTCAATATCACAATTTAATTATTTTTGGGGCTTGATGTGCTTCAACTATACGAAAAAATTCAAACATCAAGTCAATAAATAGTAGTTTAGGTTACTATTTAGTACTATTATCAGCATAGAATTGCATTCCAGTCTAGGGCAGGTTTTACAAGTTGTACTTCAAAAATTGAGTTGTATTAATGAATTTTATGTTTTCAGGTCAAGGAGAACCACCGTTGTGCATTGGTGTTCCAGGAAGTGCCTACTGCTTCAAGGGACATTGGATGTGCTAATAATTCTAAATTATTATCAAAAATCTGAAAAATTTCATTTTTGTTCTGAACTACTTTTCAAAAATAATCAAAATGATTTCTTAATTTGTTGAATAAAATCATAGTTTAACCAAAATTTAGCAGTGTATTTAGTTTCCCGTTGCAAATATAATAAATTGATTAATGCAGTTAGAAGGGCACGTCACGGTTTGACGAGGAATGCCTCATATCAATTGCAACACTGTTTTTTCGTTAATAGCTACTGCGCATGCGCCAATGTGAAATAATTGTAATGACCTAAATTTCCACAGTTTTCATCCGATTTTTATGAAATTGTCAGCGAATGCGCGGTTTAGGTTGTAGATGGTCCCGTACCTATTTCATTGTTTTCAACTCATCAGTTCATTGTCCGTTTGCACAAACGTAAATTACATTAAGTATCATTTTTTCGTTTCTTAATTAACCAATTATGACATTTCACGCGACTTCTTGATTTACTCTTTTCCGCTATGGAATTTTTAAATACCATTTAAAACTTTTCATGATCTATACATTCATGTTAGGTTAACGAGGAAGCTACGTGCCATAACAGACGTTTTTCTAATCGTTTCCACCAATTTTTACTTCTTGCCTATGAAATTCAAGTGGTTATTACAATGAGGCTAACTACTGAATTACCTGAAGCATTAAAAGAAAAACGTTGCAAATCATTACACAAAGATTCTGCGTAGAAGGGCTATCCGATGCAGAAATAATTAACTTTTGTGTAATAATTTGCATCTCCCCCCCCCCCCCCCTCACTGAAAAATTTTGGGAGCCTTTAGGGAGAGCGAATGGTTTATCTTAAAGCGATCCAAGAGAGGTTTCATTCGATTGTTTGGGTTGATATCCATCAGTGACAACCAAATAAACTTCCCTTATTCCCTAAATGTTCGAGATCTCGATTTTTTATTACCCATTTCAGCTCCTAAATGCAACCCTTTAGCGTTAATCGTAATTGATGCCGTGCTTCTAGGACCTACTAATTTCTATATTAGATAGGTATCTCTTCAACACAGATCATTATTAAGTTCTTTTATTGGCTATCATCATTAATAGTTTTTAAACCGTCATAATAATGGTCGAAGTGAGAACCATGAAACAATAGGTAACACGCACTGAAAGCTAACTGTAAAATGTTGTGTATTCTAAATAATCGGTATACGTTAACACGATAGACAGGCAACTAGAATTCCTGTCTTAAGTTCGAAAATATAGCATTTCCAAGCCAAATGAAACCTTTTCCAAGTCAAATGAAACCTTTTCCAAACCAAATGAAACCTTTTCCATATCAAATGAAACCTTTTCCAAATCAAATGAAACCTTTTCCAAATCAAATGAAACTTTTTCCAAACCAAATGAAACTTTTCCCAAACGTAGTGTATTTCTGTAAAGTAAACAATCGTAGATAAATAATATATATTACAAAATTTCAGAAATTCAGTCTTAGAGGTTCAATCAGTCATTGTAAGTCACTACCGGTGGCGGCTCGAGGTAACTGCGTCATTATGTCCATCAAATAATTGTATGAGTCAGTTGCTGTTACAGTTCTGTCGCATCTATCAATGACTCGCGTCAAAATGTGGTTTTCATCCGGTTCGCTCAGTATGTTCCTCGCGTGACATTTTATTTTCGAGAAGGTCTTTTCCACTGGATTCAACATAGGGGAATAAGGAGGAAGGTAGTGTACTTGGAACCTCAATCATTTTCTCAATAGGTTTCATTTGGTTTGGAAAAGGTTTCATTTGGTTTGGAAAATGTTTCATTTGATATGTAAAAGGTTTCATTTGGTTTGGATAAGGTTTCATTTGACTTAGAAAAGGTTTCATTTGACTTGGAAAAGGTTTCATTTGGCTCGGAAATCCAGATTTATATACCTATAAATAATTGAGTCGATTGGTGTTAGTAGGTAGAACGGTATTGTGAAACTTTGATAGGTCAAAATCATGGTACTTACACGAGCTTCGTTCTCAAAGTCAGCTTCGAACAGTTCCACGCAAGTGTAAAGTTCCACACTGTACAGGAGGTCCCTGTGTTTTTTTGTAGCCTTGGAAATTCGAGGACGTTTTCCCATAGTGCTCTGAGATCGTTGGAAAACTGAAAGAGGTTCTGAAAGTACCGAAGGCTTGGAGCCGATACGTCAAAGTTCTTAAGAGCTTCGGAATTCGTCACAACACTGAGAACGAACCTAGGAAGCGACTGTGTCTTTGGAAGAGAGATAAGATTGATGTTCGGTATCTTTATGCTTATACAAAAATGTTAATGAATGTTGTTCCAACAAAAGGAAGTTTATCCTTCGGGTAATCTTAAGCTGATTCTGATAAGATGAAATCTAGTTTAGTTCGGTCGTGAAGGACAGACTTTCTCGAATATTACCGTTCAAGAACAGGTCATTAAACCCTCATTTGAACGTAGTGCCCAGAAAGTTGAGATTCTGTAAACAATTACCACAAATGTACCTGTATAATCATAGTCATGAAGTAACCGGCAAATAAATGCGGTGAAACTAGTGTGAACAGGGTCGATGTTGCACAGTTCGCAAGTTCGCAGTTTAAAGTTTGCAGTTGTAGTTTGCAGTTATTGTTTACAGTTTGCAGAAACTGCGTTTTTGAAATTCCCCTTTACCGCTCGACTTCACCCTTCTCATAGTTCAGTGCATTATTTCATCAGTTCATGCTTGGTGATTTTGTTCCTACCTGGTATGGAGATAAGAAATACACCCTTGATTTTATTGATGTGTACTATGTCGGATCAACTGTGAGGAAACTGGCCTCAGCTGTGACCCCACCTCGAAACGCCGACCGACCGAGGATTTATAAGACCTACGAGCGCCGAAATCCGGCATCTTTCGTCACTGGACTGTCAACGCTTGATAACGATTTGCCTTTGTTATCCTGCACTGTGAGTTGGATCTGGGACGAATAGCTACCGTCTCGTCAACGACAGTTGCTACCCAATTCTACAATGGGTAGATCTGTGGGGAATGTTTCTTCCGCCGATTCCCCCCGTTGACTCCTAAAACTAGCTCAGTGGAGGTGGGAGGGGTCGAATTGTCTACAATCAGGTGCTTGAAATAGTGGGCGCCAGTTCGCTTATCGTTGTGGGCTCAAAATTAAATTTAAATTTGATCGACGGGCAAACAAAAAGGTCAAACGAACCAATCCCTTTGTGACCCACGACCTTGCCCCAAAAATTAAAAATAAAAATAAAGTACCTAGTAAATTGTTTCTAACTTAAATTTTAAAAAATCGACGTAACTGGGTCCCTAAATATCAACACGTTATGTTAGGGCAAAGGTTTACACACAAGAAAATCTCAACTCCTAAATTCAGAATGAGAATAAAGTGTAATTGCAAAATAAATGAAATCAAATCTTTCTGGGCGCTTTCTGCGCAGCTCTTTCTATGAGATATATATCTCCTAATGTCCAGTCAGAAGCATAAAATTCTGGCAATCCATAAATTTCCAAATAGAAAAAAATATACATCAAACAAGAAACCCTATGGTGCACCAACCTACCCTAATGCCCTAAACCTAACTTAATTTAGCTTAACTTAACTAATCCTTATCCTATCCTAATTTTATCCTAATTCCTAAAACTATGTGGCTCAGGTAGGTAGGCTCCCTAGATAGTCTCCTCGATGCGGCAGTTTGACTTTGATGAAGTCCTGAAGGCTTAGCCCTGAAGCTCCACGGCTGTGTGGAGCTTCCTGTATAATACTGTCTGGTTCAAGCTTAAAATCAATCTTAATCTGATGAGCAGCAGCTATAGCCAGTCACATACACCTTCAGGCAGGTTCTACAGGTTGTTCATCTCTCTGGATAAGCAATCAGCAAACGATCATCCATAGGCACTCTCTTCAGCAGCTGAAGCACCTCCAAATGTGATTTATCCTGCACAAAGGCAGCAGCGTCAGCTAATACTTCCACGTGGGACACGTCGCTCACTAAGAAAAACAATTCCTGCCAAGCAGCATGGACTGGTCCGCACAACGGCCTTGAGCCGACTGACTTCGGGTAAGAAGGAATGTGCGAGGAGAAGACAATAAATAGAGAGCGAGAGAGGAGAGTGAGAAAGAAATGTTCAAATAGACCGTCTTATTGGAGAATTAGCAATTGACACAATAGCCGCTGTCCCTTTGGATCCCAAATCCCGATAAGCGCGGAGTCCGTGATGCAGAAAGGTTTACAACGTAACACAGTGCCCTCTTGGAAGCCCTCTTCTCAGTGTCGCTCTGCTGCACGATGACGCCTAGACCTTCTAGATTTTCAAGCCTCTACGAAAATCAAGGTATAACTAGGAGAGATTTTAAGGTGAACTAGGTTTTATAAAGATTGTATCAACAAAGGGGAAAATTTTATCACTCTCTTTGTTTAATATCAACTCTTCCCTAAATTCCTAATCTAGTTCTAAATTGGGCACTGACAACTAGGAGTACGAAGTGCTAAATTGTCCACATGTGGGACCCAGAAAACTCCCACTATTACAATAAAATTTGCATATTTTATAAGATGTTGCCAATCCACCGACGCGGTTTCTTCTTCCATTTTCCCTCATTATAACCAATACAGATGTACGCGGGTGCCGCCAATTGCTCTCACGATGCCATGACGATAACTCAAAACACATCCAGTACGCTCTATTCTCCCTAGTGCCCTCCAAACCCACTTTGAGTGCTACGATGTCTTGAATCGAAATCGGATCGGAGGTACGATTCGGAGATCGAAGCAGCAGCTTGTTACAAGTACGTACCCAGCTTAATAGTCACCTGCATAGACAACTTAAACGAGCAAACGAAATACGTCCAATAAGTCCTCTTATCTGAAGCCTTTATTCACTCCCGGAACTCCCGCCACTGCATTTATATGTACAGAAAGAGGCCTTCTTGGGAGCTGCAAGACTGCTGCCGCTGGGATACATAAGACTGGAATCCAGAGTCAGTTTTCATTAAATCCTTCCCGCTGTAGCACAGCCCTCAAAAAAACACCTACTTCTTGAACAGAACCACCTGCTTAAGAAAAAAAGACGTATATCCACTGTCAAGCCAAATCCAGCCGATGATACCTGATAGCACGGTGCTCATTCACAAGAATTTCATCAAAACCGTTGGGGTTGCTTGAAAAAACGTACCCCTCTAGTAGTCTAATTTAACTTTAATTTTAAATTTAAATATAACGGTAGTCTAATCTGCCTTGCTCACTGATTCTCTTGAAGCTGGTTTATGATGGGCTCGGAATTGTTTTCTATCGTTCAAGGACCGTATCATTTCTGAGTCGTTCAGGTATTTTTCTTTTGACAGTTGAATGGATATGCTGATCAGAATGATCTCGGGATATCGATGGAAGAATTAAACAATGTTGCAGAACTACAGACAAACGCGGTGATGAGTGTGGCTACGTGCTTACTACCGTCCGTGGAAACGACATTTTCTTGACATTTTTAGCAGTTAGCGTGTTTTACGCTCAAACAAGTACCACTAAACCTCTAAAACGTCACTTTTTTTGTATCGAACTTCGACGAATATGAGAGTTTTTTATGGTTCGCTGTTGAAAACAGAAAAAAAATTATTTTTACGCCACGAATCAATCAACTTAACGAATTCCGTGATCAGTTTTGACGATCAAGTTTCATTTATCGAAAGAAGTCGTAAAAGATCAATAATGAGTCCAATGTTCCAAACAGTGAGCAAGTGTTTTTAACAACGTATTTTGGAGTTTAATAGCCACCAAAAATATGAATGAGATAAAATTTATATTTAAGAGGAGTAGGTACTTTACGCAGAAGAAATAATAATAAGATGCCTATTGGTACCGACCTAGTGAAATCCTTTTTCCATAGGGCCAACATTGTGAACAAAATCTTTTTAATATACTTTAAAACAATTTTAAGATTGTCAGCGCGAATAATTATTTATCCTTCATTTTACAACGAGCTTCGATTTTCACTCTGATCTGTTTCGCTTTATTCCTCCAAAAAATGCATCAGAAGGAACCTCGGATCCGCACAGTCTAAAATGGAGTCACAGATCTCCAGAGGTGGAAAATGGAACCCTCAGATCAGCAGAGAATAAAGAATGCAAAGTATAATTTTACTCTGTTTAACGCTGTTTGATATCTATTTAACGCATTTGTAATCAAATAATAGGTACTTTCTCAATGCTGAAGACAATGCGCGCTGATTAGCGGTGGTTCTCGTTGATTGTATATCTACAGCACATCGATTGCCAACACTTTCCCTAAGGATTCGTCGAAGAGCTCAAAATAAAAATATTACGATTATGTAGGAATAAAGCAATGCAACAAAATCTTACCTCTTTCCTGTACTTGGGTTTGAAGGTTGGTGTGATTCCGTAGGCCAATAGTTCCGAAGCTGACGCGCGGCGGCATTCTTCCTCCTCCATCCGCACAGACAACCAACCATTCGCCGTCATTTCAACGAACCGCGAGCCGCTCAACCGATCAAACCATCAAAATCTTGCAGAACTAACTTAGTTCAGTATTTGTAACTTCGCAATGTCATCTACTGCCACAATGGTTAGGTACTATGAAGAAACAGTTCCTACAGTCAGACAATATTATTGGTTCGTACATTGGCATACTATTCCGTAAGAAATTAAAAGAATAACGTTTTCCTTCAAAATCAAAATTTCCACCCACACTTTGTATTTCAGTGCTACCTGGACAAAAGCTTTCCGGAACTGATGTCATTCGTGCTTGTCTGTAGTCGAAACGCAATAAACACATAATCGCTAGCATTTAGTTTTGATGAAGAATATGGTGATTGAGTTAGGTTTCTCCTAGATGCTCTTTCACGAATTTATTTCTACACAGATAAATGTTAGCCATGGAACTTGATGAAATATATAAGTTTTACTTATCTTCCTATTCCCTGTTGAAGAATCACAGTACACTCAGTATTTCAGACAACATATGGATTGGACTCCGTGTAGTAGAGTGGTGCCCAAGTTGAATTCAAAGGTCTTTAAGCAAGCACAATCGTGTCATCAAACGAATACTGATATCATTGGTAACATAAACACTTGGAGAGATTGAGGGAAGTATCCTTTACCAGGCGACCTACCACTTTGAATACCTTTTTACAGATTAGGCATTCCAAATTAGAAGAATTTGAAAGTTAAGTGATTAAAATAATTATCCACTTCACACAATTGAATTGCAAGAATTAAAATAGGTCCCCGGACCAACTGCCATATTCAAGATTTGAAAATGATCAGAACATATAAAACGGTAGAAATTAACTAAACAAGTCTAAGCTAATGCCAAAAAAAATGGGCGGTACTTCCAAGGTGCTGATAATTTTACATTTATGCAAAAGGAAGTTCTGAAATTGCTGAACCTCACAGGCAATATTATTTTGGAAAGAAACAGTATTCCAAAAGTGCAAGGCTGATTTTTGCTTCCTCACTACCGAAGGTAGGGAAACTGTGTTCGTGCGAGAGGTCGAAAAATTGTCCTTCTAAATCAAAATTTCTACTTGCTTCTTCCGTTTCAGAGCTTTATGTTCAATTTTGGTTCCGTGCCTGTATGTCTGCCTAATGCCTGTCTGTGGTATATCCTTGCCACACTAAAAACTAGGGATTTTGAAGAAATTATTAGGGATTGTGCGGCTTAGCTTCAATACGGTCCCCTATAGCTTTCATAGCCGTCGGATAGATACTGGCTCGTGCGCATGCTAGGCGTTACGTCCATTTTTTGTAATGCTAATTTTTCATAATCAATTGTTTTGCGGTTTGATTTTGTTCGATAGGGGGGGGGGGGGGGGGGGGGGGGGGGGGGGGGGGGGTAGTTATGCCTGAAGAATTATATCGCGATGGGTTGAGTAATTATTACGCATGCACAAAAACTAATAAATGAGTTGAAACTTCAAGACTAATCGACCCATTTTATGAAATTTTAAAGGATTGCGCGGTAAACCTCCAGACAATATCCTACCAGTTTCATATATACTTCAGAAGTGAATACTATTGAATTGACGGTACGGTATGCGCATGCGCAAAAATCAATTATAAATCTATTTTGTATATTTGCAAGAAGCTACACATACATTACCTTCTGTTCTATTTTGTATTTAATCATTTCGGCATTCTTTAACTAATTATATACGTCCGAATTAAAATATGTGACGAAGCTACACTGCCCACCCAACTTGGC
Source organism: Adelphocoris suturalis (assembly GCA_030762985.1). Classification (NCBI taxonomy): domain Eukaryota; kingdom Metazoa; phylum Arthropoda; class Insecta; order Hemiptera; family Miridae; genus Adelphocoris; species Adelphocoris suturalis. Next base: position 117,707,189 of record CM061042.1, read on the forward strand.
AGACGTTTTTTCCAAGCATCTAAACTCGATTAACCAATCCACCAATCAATTATCCAAGCATCTAAATCCGCATATAAACTCGTTTCCCCAATATTTGCGAGTATAACGGCGACTGATCGTACAGTGTTCCGGACGGTCTCATTCGACTAGTTGAATTAAAATCAATATCGAAATTAGACAGCATAACTAACCTTTAAATTACCTATTCCGTTAGTTTTTTTAAATACTGATTTTTCAAAATTTCACCTCATACACCCCGACCGATTTGATTTTTTGAATATAAAAGTATATACTTCAAGTATGTTTTGCATTTAGTAGCAACACTTCGCAACGTATTTCTATTTGGACACATAGTACCATCGAGTAATTTTGTTGAATGCAAGACAATAAATAACCCGTCATGTCTCAACTACATACGTACTATGTACTTACAACCGACTCATATTATTTTGGAAGATTTATTGGGCTGATGAATCATTCATTTTATCTTGAGCGTCGAGTTAGTCGGTTTGAAAGAAGTGACTCAACAACTTCCTCGCAAAAAGGTGAAATCTGTTTGTGGAGGGATATGTGTTTTTTATCATGCAGTATTTACACCGCAGAACTTTTCTATAAGTAGAAAATAGAATGCGTTTTTTTTTTTTTTTTTTAAAGCATGGAACATGCTTTAGTCATTACCTTGCTTTTTCCTTAACAAGCCAAACAAGCTTAGGTTGAAAATCTTTATCTAAAAAGCTTCGCTCCGGTTGGACGGAATTCACGAGGCAATGACGCGGATCGTTGGTCACCTCATAAACACGAAATGACTAGCACAAAGAAGCCGCAGGTTTAATGCTTTCGCTACCTTTAGGTAGACTCGGAAGTAATAATACTTTTCAAACTGAGTCTACGGTGCATTATTGAAATATACCTGGACGATGTCATCAACCACAAAAAATTAACTTAAAAAGAATGAATAAATGAACCCAAAAAAATGTGTTGTCCCCGCTGGGATACGAACCCCAGCTGGTAGGGAGGTAGTCGCCACCCCCGGTCGGACGCTCCATCCACTAAGCTTCGGACGCCTGTAAGATGAAATCTCATTATCCGACGTACAAGTGGACTCGTATATTCCCTTAATTGGTATTTATTGCTGGATTGCCCTTTAGGGTTGATTGGACGCGAAGCCGATATTACTGGCACATCCTCGGCCGATGTACCTATGGTTTTTGCGACAAATTTCATTAAGTTTTGTCCAGTAGTTTCAGAGAAAAGCTTCTGACTGCTGACGGCGGACGGGGTAGTTACGGCGGACGGACGGATTTTATTTTGTTCGATTTTTGGATTCAACGCATCTTGAAGAGAGAGAACTAATCCCCGATCACCAGTTTGGTTTCAGGGAAAAACACTCTACCATAGATCAAGTGCATCGTATCAGTGATATAATTGAAAATTGCATAGAAAGGAAAAAAGTTTGCGTAGGCACCTTCCTGGATGTTTCCCAAGCTTTTGATAAAGTCTGGCACCAAGGCCTTGAATACAAACTTGAGAAAGTTCTACCAAAGCAATTCTACTTAATTCTGAAATCTTATCTCTCAGAGAGACACTTTAGAGTGAAACACGAAGGAGAGTATTCCAGTCTCAAGAAAATAAAGGCAGGCGTTCCGCAAGGTAGCGTGCTCGGGCCCTTGCTCTATCTTTTGTTTACACGGGATGTACCAGCGATGACGACACAACAATTGCAACTTTTGCTGATGATACTACCCTGTTAGCGGTTGGAGATACGGTAGATTAAGCATCTAGAAAATTACAAGTTATTGTTAACAATGTCAGTACATGGACAAAAAATTGCGGCTCAAACTCAATGAACAGAAATCTACACATATTAACTTTACAAACAAAAACGTAACAAAAATACCAGTCATGCTGAATGAGCGTGAGATCCCTTACGCCAATACAGCAAAGTATTTAGGAATGACTCTTGATGCAAAACTAAGATGGAAGGAGCATGTCATTAAAAAAAGAGATCTATTAAATATCAAGTTCAAAAAAATGTACTGGCTGACAAATTGCTTATGTACAAGAAAATTCTAAGGCCCGCATGGACGTATGGCATCCAGCTCTGGGGCTGCACGAAAAAGTCAAACATAAAGATCATACAAACTTTTCAGAACAAGGTACTAAGGAGTATTGTTAACACTCCCTGGTACATACGAAATGATGACCTCCACCGGGATCTCAAGATGGAAACAGTTAGCGAAGTGGTTAAGGACTTTGCTATTAAACACGAGCAGCGGCTCATGAACCCAGAAGTTCTTCGTCTATTAGACAACAGCAACGTCGTCCGGCGTCTTGACAGAACAAACCTCTCGACCTTGTAACGTGATGTGACAAGCCTTCTGAGAAAGTGATCCTATAGAGTAGTTGCCATTGGGCTATGAACTCTACACAATGTCGAATATAGTATTAAAGTAAACCAACTTGATGTGCCAAGCTCAGTTGTTATGTTATGTTTCTAATAAAGAAATTTTGGAAAAAAAAAATCTTGAATAGTGTTAAGAAAAATTTTCTTAGTCGATTATAAAGGTTCATTATTGAAAATAATATGCCGAAATTATTGAAAACAATAAACTAAAAATGTCAGGTTACTGTAAATTATTCTGCTCTACTATCCAACTATTACTACTACCACTAAGACTTGATTATTTATCATTATTGCCAATGAAATCTACTCCAGTTTGTTACCTATCGAAAAAGTACTGGTATGTTCCGAATATAATAAACACACTAATTTAAGTTTATCCGTACACTTATTTAAGTTTTTCCACGCAGAAAAATGTTTCAGTTAAAACATTTGAGTAATAAATTACAACATTTTTTCATTCAAAACAACGGACCCTCACGAATTCGTTATAGAGAAAATGGTCTGAGAAATGTATACCTCGTGGTTAGAACCAGCGGCTTCTTTGTGACAGTCATTTCGTGTTTATGAGGTGACGAACGATCCGTGTCGTTGCCTCGTGAATTCCGTCCAACCGGAGCGAAGCTTTTTAGATAAAGGCTAAGCTTGTTTGGCTTGTTAAGGGAAAAGCAAACGCGGGCCGTTTGATAACATCGATTTTCGCCGTCTAGCTTCGACACTAAATAAGTCAAAATGTAATTTGTTGTGATCACAATAAAGACTTAACCGGTGATGGAACACGAATATTTGATTCATTCAACTTTTCAATAATTTGGGTATCATGTTTGACTGCGTATCCGTGAATCTGTGTACGCTAATCTCATAACAAGCGTATAACTGCTATGGTTTTCAATAGATACCGATAACATTCTCAGGGAGTGTGGGGGTTAGCTCCTAAACGGTTCTATGTGCAATCAAACGTGGATTTCAACTAACCCGATTTCTAATCATCTATTGGTCTGTTTTTGTTCAAACTCGGGGAGTAATAAAATTGATTGACAAAGAAGAATCCGAGACTATTGAACCGATTTTTATGAAGTTTTCAGGGATTGTGGGTTAGCCCCTAGACGGTCCCCTATAAATATCATTGCCGTTGGATTGTCTGTGCGCATGCGCAAACTTGAGTCTCTTATTAAGCAGTATTGTGTCCATAGTTGATCTGTGGACATAGTTGATCTCCTATCTCTGAGAATGATTTGAACTGAATCAAATTTATTCTTAAAATAAAAAATGAATATTTCGTATAATGTTTTTTTTTTTTTTTTTTTTTTTTTTTTTTTTTTTTTTTTTTTTTGTATAAATATTTTATTGTTGGGGGTTATTCTAAAAATTCTGTTACCCAAAACGTTACCACATCTTCTAATGATTTTCACTTACAAACAAAAGCGTTTCTCGGGAAATGTAACTGGAGTTTTCTTCGAACAAGAATCGTTCTCTAACCATATTACCTATGTTAACCACTTCGCAGTGCGTGACCAACACTCTAAGGTATGAGCGTGGTTGTAGAAATAACTGTTCACATACAGGTCCCAATTAATTTTGTAAACATGATTGCAATCACTCTTGTTTCTTTCTAGTTTGAATCGGCATATTCATCATCTAATGCTTTTCTCAGTAAGGGGAAAGTTTACTATTCAATGGAAGTAGAGAACTTTGTAACCAGATTGAGGTGTTAATCTTGGTTGTTTTTTTATACAGTTACTAAGGGTTAAATTACGCTCTAACAAAGTACAAAAAAGCACAACAAGTAAGTGTCCTGTGTCCACAGTCGTATTTTGCATATTGTATTTTATACCAAACAATAATTTTGAGGGCATTCAAAAAATTACTTCTTAGTCGATTAGAAAAGCTAATCACTGGAAATTATAAACAAAAATATCAGGATGTCGACTAATACAGATATTAAGGCACTAAAGACTCATAATAGCTTCACCAACAGAACCGTTAACAGTCGTGAAGGACAGATATCTCGAACTAATATTACCATTCAAAAATAGGCCATTAAAACCCCATTTGAACATCGTCAGAAAGCAGACATCTCGTAAACGATTACCACAAATCCATCCTGTTAGATAGTAAGTAGGATGTACAGTAGTTACCTATCAATATTTACATCCAGTAGAGATCGTTTATAACTTCCGCTGTGGAACCGTCAAAAATTCGTTATAGTCGGTGGTCATTATAACCGATAGGTAGTCTCAAAACTTGAGCTAAAAATTCGAAGAAAAAAAAGTTGTTCTCAAAAATCAAAACTTTCAATGCTTTTTTGAGTATCAGAGCTTGCTGATCAATTTTTGTTCCGTTTCTGTCTGTCTGTGGCAAATCCTTGCCACGCCCAAAACTGTACCAACTTTTAGTCCGATTTCATGACATTATCAAGAATTGTGCGGGTTAGATCCTAGACGGTCCCCTATAACTTTCCCTGCCGTCGAATCAACAATAGCTTCTAAGCATGCGCCGACGTCGACTTCTCGTCATCTATTGTTCTGATTTCGCTCAAACTCGGGGGATATTTGGGTATATGTTCCAGACAGATGCCCATGAATTATATCGCGATTGGTGGAGTGATAACCATTGCGCCTGCGCAAAACTAATATTGATTGACAGAATCAAAACTCTTAGTCCTACGGACAAATTTAGATTAAATTTTCAGGGATTGTTTAGCTCCTGAACGATAATCTATAACTTTCATTGCCGTCTGATCAATAAGTAGTCTGTGCGCATGCGCAAATAAATTTCTTTTAACGTCGATTCCTCGTCATCAATTGGACAATTCTGTTCAAACTCGGGGAGTAGTTGAATACATGTCCCAGGAAAACTCCCTAAGTAAATCTCCCTATGTAAAATCCCTATATAAATTATATCGCGATTAGTGGAGTAATGATAATTGGGCATGCGCCAAACTAAAATTGATTGACACAGACAAAACTACAAGACTAATGAACCGGATTTTATAACATTTTCAAGGATTGTGCGGATTGGTTCCTAGACGGTCCCCGATAAATTTAATTGTCGTTGCACGCATGCGCAAACGTGAATTTCTTATGTCGATTTCTCATGATCAATCAGTACGATTTCTCCCGATTTCAGCCCGATTCGAAACTCGAAGGGTTGAAGGGGCCAGGATGATGCCCTTTGTATTTTATCACATTTGCATGAATAATAACTAGGTAATATAAAGCCTACGTATATCGCTACACCAAGCCTCAACATCGGGCTCAACCATAACTTTCATGTGGGTGCCAAGCCATGTGGGTATTCATGGCAACTAGTTTGCTCATGCCCTTGCGAGGTGATGAATCCATTGATATGCGGTCAATACGCATTGAGGACCAAATTTTCTAAATGCAACATAAAGCCAATTCCATCTGGCATGAGCAATGGCAGGGTGAGGTCACTGGTCTGCGTGGTGTCCTTCAGGACTTGTGCCCGGTGGGCCTATTCGTAACCCAACTTCCAAGGAGGGACCGAATAGTGGTCAACCGGGTTGCCACTGGCCATACCCGTCTTACTCACAGACACCTGCTTAGCGCAGGAGCTTGAGATGTTGTGTTCGGAAGGTGTGGGGGTGATCTGTCCATCCGCCACTTCCTGGAGGACTGCCCATACCTTATGGACCTCCGAGTCCAGCATCAGCCCCCTCAGTTGGTTGAAGTTTTATCTGACGTTTTTGATCTGTGATTTATTTTTGTACAATCTATTCATAGTTTTATTTCACTTTGGTGATTATATATAGTAACATAAATTTAGTTATTAGCCTATTCTGGATATAAGACTAGGAGTCGTCTTTTTTTTTTTTTTTTTTTTTTTTTTTTTTTTTTTTTTTTTTTTTTTTTTTTTGCAGTGTCTCTTTGGACACCTTATTCAATGCCGCTAATGACCCTCATAGTTGAAATGCGGCTTAAACCACTAAAAATATAAATAAAAAATATCTAGGTATTGTTCTTGCGCAAAACTAATATTGGTTGACACTCCAATAATAATGGACCGATTTTAATGAAATTTTCAATTATTGTGAGGGTTGACCCTTAGACAACGTGCGCATGCGCAAATATGAATTATAACCCTATTTATCATTCTAGCTTGTATACACATATACTCATATATTCTATTTTGCACCCAATAATTTTGACTCGCACTTTGTTCTTCAAATTATTCTATACGCCCATGCTACATTATGTGAGGAAGCACATCAATTTCTTTTGTTGATACATAATGCACAAACCTATACCTTCACGAAAAATTGAAGTACTCGAAAATACTCTAAGATATCACGTAAGTAGGAAGGAATTGCACTATAAGGTACTCACAGCACACAAGGCACGTTATAGAACAACTGAAACTGTAACCCAAGGCGACCTCGAATTTCCCTGATGATCTAGTTCAAGAGAATTTTGAAATTCTTAGAATTAAGGGGTACCCGTGCAGTTTCAATAATTGAAACCGAAAGTGACAGCGCAAAGTACCAGTGTTGTTTGAATCCATAGAAATTGGGGGGCGCAGGCGAAAAATGGTTCTGAGAAGACCCTTTTATTCAATAGCTCCATCAAAAATAGAAATCGTGGAACTTGAGGGTAGGGGCAGATGCTTGTATTGTTCTTGGCAGAAGTCTAGACGTTAAGTTGGTCGGGTGCTTATGGTGGTGGTTTATCAGTTAATCGTTATAAACGATGTTGGAAACTCATTCTTAACCAAAACGTCGCCTTTATACACGATTTGGACGTTATAAACGCTGACGTTATCATTGATAAAAAGTTAACGTTTTTACATAGCGGGCCAACCATCTATCTAGGATTCCGCCTTTATAGACGGTTCGCCGTTATAACAGATATCGTTATAAATTATACCACTTATATTATCTGATCTAATTCATCTCCGAGTCAACACGTTCCAGAGGCGGCAATTCGGCTTAGTGCTGTCAAGCCAATTTGTCGCAACATCCTTGAGCCAATTGGCGAACCCGTTATCCATTCATCTCCTATTACCCTATTACTATAAATGCCCTAACGCTCAATACGATAATTACATATTCATATTTTCTTATCTTCTTCTTCTTTATGCAAATAAAGTAAAGTGTCTGTATGTGAGTACCTCCATAACTTTTGAACGGATTGACCGATTTGCGCCATTCTTTTTTTAATATGACCAGCCACTTCCGGCGATAAATATAGTCCACATCAAAATTGCGCAACCCCTGCTCAGTAAGGGGTGGTTGTGAGGGGTGGGGGTAAAAACTGGAAAATCCGTGTGTGGGCTCAAACGAAAGTCCACGACTAGGGGGTTTCAATTCCAGCTACCATAAATAAGGAATAAGTAAGGGGTGGTTGTGAGGTGTGGGGGGTAGAAAAACTGTAAAATCCGTGTGTAGGCTCAAACGCATGTTCACAGCCACACCTTGCGAGCGAAGCGAGCAACTTAATGGGGAGTCCGGGGGGTTTGCCCCCCGGCTGGACGTGGAGGCGAGCGAAGCGAGCCGGAACAGCTAGTTAAGTAATAAAATAAGATTTTTGGAACAGGTTTTATAACGGAATTCGTATTGGATTTTTAAGCGGGTGTTGCTAGAATAACTTTGTCATTAATATTTATGTGATATAATTTCATTAATAACACTCAGAAACAGGTACCTATTCACTACACTGTTTTGTTCCCTGAACTGCTGAAAGAGTGAGTTAACGTTGTCGTTTTGACGCTAATAAAATAATTTAAAAAATTCTGCCAAGTTGGGTGTGGCACACAGCTTCCTCGTATCCATGACAACTAGAATGTATAAATCATTAAAACTTTTTAGTTAAATTTATAAGATTCTTAAGAACGGATTCACATGATTGGAGGAAATGGTAAATTAACATGGAGCTTAAAATTTCAAAATCGGTCATGCTGATAGTTGTTACGATTGCGCAAGCGCAATAGTTAACACTGCGTCGGGGAGGGACTAATAACTACCTAAACTATTCAATCCTTGAAAATTTCACGGAAATTGGATGAAACTGGATCGCAATCACTGGAGCGCAACATCACCTATTAAAATTTCCAGTCATGCAGCATGATCGTATGAGCGAATTTTCGTAAATTACCGTAGTGTATAATGTTAAATTGTTTTGAAATTGGAGATTTTTGAGTGCAACGATATTATCAACTATTATTTTAATGGCGAAAATATATTCCGAATAACAAGCTGCTATTCAAAAAGTGTTTTTGGATTTTTAGCTTTCTTTGCAGTTTTTATCGATTTTTTAGCAAATTTTAATGAAATGTGAGTACGTTTTTCGGCATAATTTTATACACAAATTTTTGAATGTTCTATTTTATGGTTGATAAACTTTATTTGAGAAATATTCCGCTAAAAAATATAACTTTAAACGATTTTTAGCCGTTTTTAGCCATTTTTAGTGATTTTTACAGTACATTTTTTGAGATTTGACCAATTTGATGTCCTTAAAATATCCATGTTAAAACTGTATAAGTCATGCTCGTTACAAGGTGATGAGGTTGTTGATGGGACTCACATAAGCGGAGCAGAAAAATGAAATTGAAAATGAGATGTTGCTAACAACTCAGGAGTGAGTCATAATACCCTTTTTGGGGGTTGAGGTTAGGGTGGGCCCCAAATGGAAATTTTCAATTTCCCTGACTTTTCCCTGACCGAACTTCGGATTTCCCTGACAAAAAATATCAAATTCTATTTTTTTTCTTGTTTTCTCGTCATTTTATTTTACCTTTAATACTCCTAAAACAAAAATCGTATAATTTAAAGAAAAAAAAAACAGACTACTAATACGTTGTCTACTTATATTTAACAATTTCATTGCCCTCGAATAGCTCAAATATCATAACAATTTAACCTAAGTGTAATACAATAATTTACGAAAATTCACCTATACGATCATGCTGTATGACTTTTTATTTAATATTTTATGGTCTCTCAATTTGTGATCTGAGATATTTGTTAAAGTACATTTTTCCTTCACATGATTTTTCAAAATTTTCGTCTGACAGCAAAAATGTCACGTATTTTTTTATTTTTTTTTTTATTTTTTTTTTTTTACCTACTACCAAAAGTTGCCAGAGAGAGTATAACTTCCTGATTTCCCATCCCACAGAAAAAATTGCTCTATGAATTTATAACACGTGACTCTACATTCCTATGGGCCAAATTTCCCCCTCCTTAACCCTCCTCAGAAGTCCTAGCTTATGTATATAAACTAGTTTTGGGACTCTTTTGGATCAATCCATTACTCTGCTGGGTTTTCTCTCCCTAGTTCAGTACTCAGTTGATTTTTCTCACAAATGGTTTACTCTAGGCGACGTAGTTACCAGGGAAGCCAATGGCATATCCATTCTCTTTTTATGTGCGTGTAGCGTTGTTACTTTTGAACATTTTAATCACAACTCTTGATAATTATTTTTGTCATTCGTATAACTCACCTATGAAATAATATGTACCTAGTATGATAAAGTAAGCTACTGAAGTTTGATTGTTTAGGAGTTATAATATACCTAAAAACGCTTTAAATTATGACACAAAGTTTTCATTTAAAAAATGCCCTTACATTTGGTGGTTTTCGCAAAACTCCCTGACATTTCCCGACGCAAAGAATTCCATGACAATTCCAGGTTTTCCCTAATTTTTCCAGTTGGAGGCCACCCTGGGAGAAATATGGAAACTGGCAATATAATGAATGTGGAAACAGAATGGCACACTTGTTTCCGAGCTATGTACTTTAGAAAAATACTAAATTTTAAGGGTTAAATGGAAATTTGAGAAGTGCTATTTGAAACCAATCCATATGATTTTATCGATGTATATGTGAGGATTCACGTTTTGTTTTTGAGACGTCTGTTGTTCAAGATGTTAATTTTATGTGTCACCATCTAGAAACTAACTTGTTTAATCTCTGAAAAACCTAACCAAATCAGAAGAGCATTTTTGGCGTCATGAAGTCTGCAAGGGCTAACGTACTAATAAACATTAATTACAATTCAGGAAGCACTGAAATGCAAAACCCGTGGAATAAATAACAAAAATTATAAATAAAAATCATTGGAATAGAAGACATTTTTGTTTTAAAAAACAATTATTGTTATTGTCTTGCTGAAATTCACCTATTTGAGGGAGAAGATAACTTATATTAATAGAGACCTCCAGTTTCCGCATTGTTATTATAATTTTTTCTCCACGGCTATCATAATATTGTACACTCATGTGAAAGCAACAATGGTATAGCACTTCTAACCTACTGAATCATCGAATAGACGATCTAATTAAATACACCATAAATCGCATAGTACTATTTGACCTTTAGTATGAAAATGATCAGTAGTTGATAAGAAAATATTATAAAGGGGATACGTTTGATAAACCTTCCCGTTATCTATTACATTTTCATGTTTCATACGTTGCAAACCATGTAAACCGAGCTAACATTGATTCCACTAGTAAATCCTTCGATATAAATGTGTACTTAATTATATACGTACGGCAGTTATGTCAGTTGGTCATGCGAAACAACGTAATGCAAGTTGACAAGAAGGATATTGATATTCAACAGGTCGGGTAACAGGCAACTAGATAGTGCGAATTCCGTAGGAACTGTTGTACTCAAAGTGATAAGATATAAACTGCGGATCTGGTGCCCACTTGAAATAATATGCAACACTCACTTTCACCTCTACAACTCTTTCAATTCCAATCTACCGTACAGGATCACTCGCACACCGTTAGCCCTTCGTTTCGAATTCGAGCACTTCAGGTTTGAAGTTAATCCCGGACCGAGTGTCCAGGAGGACGGTCAGCCGAACACTGAACGCTATTGTGTTGATGGGTAAACAGCTGCAGCGAGAAGTCCACTATCTCGCAGCCCCTCAACACCGGTCTAATAGACTAAGCCAGCAACACCCAAGAGTATTGCGTGTTTAATTTCGCAATGTAACCAACACGTAACAAAACATGTTACTTTTACTCTGTGCGTGTGTTTCAATCAACAGGCAATCACCATTAGCGAATTTTCTTAAAAATAAAACTATTGCAATGGCTCCAAAAATTTTAAAATAAAGATTTTCTTCATCCAAATCTGTTTTGAGGCATTCTGAGTTCGTTGGACAACACTTTTTGAGCACATTAAATTGGTCAAATTTCAAAAAGTGTACTTAAAAAATCACTAAAAAAGGCAAAAAACAGCTAAAAATTAACAAATTTATATTTCTTAGCAGAATGCTACTCGAAAAAAATTAATCGAACATGAACTAGGACATTTAAAAATTTAAGCACAAAATTGTACTGAAAAATGTATTTAATTTCATTAAAATAAGCTAAAAATCGATAGGAGTACTTGAAAAAATTGTAAAAATCCACAAAATCGTTTGTTCATTGGAATATTACTGACAAAAAGTTAATTTGCTATAAAATGTATTATAAAATTTTTATTTGTCCCCAAAGTGCTCAAATTTCAACAGAATTTAACATAAATGTAATACGACCGTTTATGAAAATTCGCTCATACGATCATGCTGCATGACTAGAACTTTTTTATATGTATATATATACATACTGTATGTGTCATTCCAGACGATAACTCTCGATAGAATTGAGATAAAAACTTCGTTCTTTCGCCAAAAAATCAAGCATTTCAAAAGAAAAGATGAGTTCGTAGGACAACACTTTTTGAGCACATTAAATTTCAAAAAATGTACTAAAAAAAATCACAAAAAATGACAAAAAAAGGCTAAACATCGGTGTTTTTATTTTTTTTAGCAGAATATTACTCAAATAAAGTTTATCAACTATGAAGTCGGTAATATACAAATTAAAGCTCAAACCTATGCTCAAAATTGTAATTAAATTTCATTAAAATGTGCTACAAAATCGATAAAAATGTAAAAAAATTCTAGAAATCCAATATCTTTGTTCAAATAATAGAATGTTATTTAGAACAAATTTTTCAGCAATAAAATTGATAGTTATTTATATATATACATGCTTTTTCATGTACAATTATTTACTTACATATAAGTATAAATGTGTCGTTCCAGATGGAAACTCTCCTTAGGATTGAGATAAAAATTCCGTTCTTGCGCCAAAAAATCAAGCTTTCCAAACCAAAGGATGAGTTTGTTGGCCAGCACTTTTTGAGCACTTTAAATTGGTAAAAATTCAAAAAATGTGTTTAAAAAATCACTAAAAATGACTAAAAACGTCTGAAAATCGTAATTTTTTATTTTTATCTGACTTTTAGTGGAAAGAAGTTTATCGACGATAAACTAAAACATTAAAAAATGTATTCACAAAATTATGGTGAAAAATGTACTTGAATTTCATTAATATTTGATGATTGATTAAATAACTGAAAAATTGCTTAATATCCAAAATTTGTTGTGAATCGTTGAATATGATTTAGAACGAGTTTATTTGCCATAAAATTGGTAGTTAACAATATCTTTGAACTCGAATTTCTCAAATTTCAAAACAATTCTACATATTATAGGACGATAATTTACGAAAATTCGCTCATACGATCATGCTGCATGACTGGAACTTTTTTTGCATCCAAGTCTATCGAGGTAACAAAATCAATGTGAATTTTAGGAGGTAAAGAAAATAAATTGTTTCCCTCCATAAATTGAAAAACTACCACTAGCGTCTGAACAATTTAGATTCCGTGGCCGCCTGTGAGCGTCTTTATAATGGGTAATTACAGTTAGATTTTGATGAAATTTTCGTGAATTGTGCAAGTCAGACCCTAGACAACTATGCGTTCCATATTTCAAAATTGGCGGACATTTTAAGAGTAATTGCGCCAATTTTTGAGGGCTCAAAAATTCTAATAGTAATGGGCCATTCACCATACAGTTTTGTGATGGCTCCGAGAATTTAAAAAATTGTTTCCCCCTTCATGGAAATCCGTTTTGAAGCATTCTGAAACAATTCCTGGATTTTAAAGGTTTTCATATATATATATACTCCATTCAAGACAAAAACTCTCCTTAGAATTGAGATTTAAAAAAAAAAATTCGTTCTCTTTATGAATAGCAGACTATTATTTTATATAAGTTGTTTGTCCTAAAATTTATAGATAAAAATTTTATTGAACTCAAACCGCCCGAATTTCAAAAACAGTTCAACAAAAATTTAACACGATAATTTAAGGCAAAATGACTAGAACTTTTTTTTCGTAATTTCCCTACTTTTTTTTTTTTTTTTCAAGATTTTAGTTTAGAAGAGACAGTTCGGCGTCAATTGCGATCAAACGCATCATAGTGACCTGTGGTTGGTCTCATTCGATTCACAAAATCAAAAATTATATAAGACAAGGTCTTAAACTGATCAAATATACCTATATCAAATGGAAAAATTGGACAAATTGTGCTAACAATATGAAAAACTTAACAATCTCAAAATCTTGAGGAGAAGGGAAAAACGACTCAGGATTCATGTCCAACACACTCAAGACCTTAAATTACGAGTAGATTATGAGATCAACGGAACTTTTTTGTTTAGCGTGGAACACGCTTTTGGTAGAAATTGAAAAAATGCCACGCAACAAGACTGAAGAAGTGGAGGATCTAATTTCTTTGCTATTCCACATATGAAGCTGAAATTTGAAATGGAGAAACTTTGGGACGTCCAGGCACGAATCATGAAGTCTTGAAAATGTTTTTAGTAACCTCCAAATTTGGTTTTCTGAAACCCTCTTTCAGTTTGCTTTTAAGACATCAAATAATAATACGATTCTGGGGTCACCGCCGTAATGGAATATATCCATTGAAAAGAACGGCTCCAAGCACCTTATGTTTTAATCCCATTCTGAAGTGAGATACAATATAGATAGCTATATTTTCTTGGAAATGGCGATTAGATAATCTATATCCCTCAAAAGAAAAAATCCAATTAAGATCCGTGAAGGGAGATCTACGACTTGAGAGAAGGCAGAACGATTTGTTTTGGTAAACCAGGTCACTTCTATTTTCTTTGGACGATCTCTAGATCCTTCTTTCAACTCTAAGGACGGGAATAGACTCCGCTATCGGACATGTGGACGTCCGCACACGTGTGTCGCTAAAAATATAATATCTGTATATCCCTATCCTAGAATGTACAGGGAGCCCCGTAAACCAACTTTTTTATTAATTTATTTTGACATGTTGCATGTTTTTTGGATGGCCCGGTATCTGAATTTTTGCGTACAAGGATCCATAAGGGTTTGGTAACTAATGCTTCTTCATTCTTGCTACATTGGTATGAGGGTCGCTATGTGCTGAGATTTATTGGCATAGTAAAAGTGTAGACATAAAATTTTATCCTTTGTTTTATATTTATTTATTTTTATTTATTTTTTTTTTTTTTTTTTTTTTTATTTTTTTTTTTTTTTTTTTTTTTTTGCCCAGATTTAATATGTTCTATAGGAGGATAGCGGACTATTCAGGTAGGCAGAAGTACTTGGGACTCATTCAAAATGTCCAGATTGAGAGGGTGTTGTGCCAGTTGCGTCTGTCTTCAAAGTTTTTCGTAACTGTTTATTATAGAGGTACTCCTCATAAGTTTAGAAGCGAGAGCTTATGCAATATATGCAATATAAAAGAAGCTGACACCCTCAGCTATTTTTGTCTGTTGCCCGATCTTAGAACCGTACCGAAGGCAATTCATTGCGAAATACATCTGTGGGCTCCCAGTGGTTGAGGATGAGGATCGTCTGGCTAATTTGCTCAATTTTGGTGATGATAGGGAGAAAATGTTAAATTTATTTCATTTTGTTACTAGTGCACTAGCACATCGATCAATTGCGCTCACCGAATAGGTGTCTGATATCTACAGCATTAGCATAGTATAGTGTACAACAGGATAGGCTTGTTGTGGATATTGTACGAGTACCACAGGTATAGCGTCGATGTTATGGATTCATAACGGATTATTATTATTTATATTAATTTCATATCGATGACCTCGTTTATTTTGCATGTACTTCATTAAGCTGTAATGCCCTGTTAACTAGATTAGGAAGAAGATATTTGACTTATTTCTTAGCTATTATATATTTTTCTAATGATAATGTGTAAGTGGACCTGAACTCTTTGTAATAATCATTGATTTAATACAATAAACAACTTACTACTACTACTACTACTACTACTTTTTTAATCGAAAATTTTTAGATTTTCACCAAAGTAGATTTACTTCAAATTGCGTTAAAAATTGTTTATGGTAATTGTATGTGCTGAGATTTATTGGCATAGTAGAAGTGTAGACATAAAATTTTATCCTTTTTTTATTACTTTTTTTAATTGAAAATTTTTAGATTTTCACCAAAGTAGATTTACTTCAAATTGCGTTAAAAATTGTTTATGGTAAATTCATCATAATTATGTTGTTTGACAATCCACAAAGGACTAATTTGCATAACAGCGCGAAGCATGACAATTTGTTCAATAACAACTTTGTTCAATAACAAACCTTTGTAAACGACCAAGACAAAAATTGTGGGGGGGGGGGGGGGTTCCATTTATATATTTCAGCCCAAAGAATCGAATGAAACCACCCCGGTCGCTGTACATCCATCCGTTGGCTCTCCCTAAGAGCTAAAACATTGACAAGAAAAATACACTGCCAAGGAAATGTCACATGAGCTTCCATTAATTAAAGTCCATTAATTAGCTTACATTAAATCCTTGGGGATATTTTTTGGCAACTTTGAGCATGATGGACCACCCGATTTGTTCATTTTCCAAACTTACCCTGTGTTGCTGGCCCACCCTGCTACCGCGCCGTTCATCCGCTAGAGGCTACCGTTGATTCGATCATGACGGAACTGATAGGGGACCATGTAGAGCTATACCCGCACGATCCCTAAAAATTTGAAGAAAATCGCATCAAAATTGTGGAAATTACGGCTGTTGCAAGGACCGTAACAAGAATATTTCGTTCACGCATGCGCAGAGCGTACCGCTAATGCAATTATGATTATTGTCTTATGGGACCTCAAGGGACCTTACCCACATCATCCCTGAAAATCTGACCGGAATCCGTTCAACATTGACCGAGTTATGACCGTCACAAGGAGTTCACGTTAGCGCCTGCGCAGAAGCTACAGTTGATTCGATCATGATGAAGTTGATAGGGGACCATCTAGAGCTTAACCCGCACGATCCCTGAAAATTTTGTTAAAATCGGATCAAAATTGTGGAAGTTATGGCTGTTACAAGGAAATGTGGAAGGACAGACAGACAGACAGACACGGAACCAAATTTTTTCAGGAGGCTCTGAAACGCAAAATGCGAGTGGAAATTTTGATTTTGGAGGAAAAAAATTTTTTCATTTCGAAAGTGAAAACAAAGCTTCCGCTGCCTTGCAGTCTCGGAAGCAAAAGGCATCAAGGCGGAAGTGATTCGCAACAAAATGCCAAGTTGGTTGAGGCACATAGCTTCCTCGTTTATCTATCATGAATGTATAGATCATTGAAAAGTTTTAAATGGTCATGAAAAATTCCACAGCGGAAAAGAGTAAATCAAGAAGTAGCGTGAAATGTCATAATTGGTCAATTAACAAACTAAAAAATGATACTCAATGTAATTTACGTTTGTGCAAGCGGAGAATGAACTGATGAGTTGAAATCAATGATATAGGTACGGGACCATCTACAACCTAAACCGCGCATTCGCTGACAATTTCATCAAAATCGGATGAAAACTGTGGAAATTTAGGTCATTACAAGTGTTTCACATTGGTGCATGCACAGTAGCTATTAATGATACAATCGTATTGAAATTGATATGAGGTAATCAAGTCATCTTCTTCCAACTAATATCTCTTTATATGTAATTCCGAACGGTCTTTGAAATTGTGAAGTACTTCGCGGTGTGATTTTAGGGTTAGACTGCTCATTCGAATCAGCACGGCCCCAAGTTTGTTGCAAAAGTGTCGCCGTTCTTCTCTATACCCGCCTTGATCGTGTTCTAGGCGGTCCTTATCAACGAGAGTTGTTTATCAGGCTGTGGCGGTAACAACAGTTGCCATCAATTCACGGTAAGTAAGAAACGTGGTGTAGTTACTAACATCTAGGAGAGTTATTTCTGAACGAAGAAATTGAGACGGACTTTAATAAATAATTAGCGGACTTAATATATATTCCCCGATTCAACTTTTTGTTTAGTCTCATAGTGGCGTGGACCACCTCAACTGGTGATATTTATTTTATTACATTACTTACATTTTGATCGGTATGTCCTCTTTTTAATCATTTAATAACATCGCCTTAGCTTTACACCAGGTCACATAACGCCGCAAATAGGTAGGACTTATATCGTTACTATAATGTGCTGAGTTCCTGTTAGGTACTAGATTAGGGCTTTCCAAGCCCTAACACACCTCTAGTTCAAATTAAAGTGAAATCGAACGACTAGGGCGTGAAAAAATGGAGCAGTGCAATTAACGTTTGCGCATTCGCAGAGTGAGGTATTGAGTCAAGAACGATGAAACAAATAGGGGACCATCTACCCTCTAGCCCTTACATCCCCTTAAAATTTCATTCAAATCGGATGAAAACTGTGGAAAATAAGCTTGTTACAAGGATTAGCGGACACACGACAGACACACACACCGACAGAGAGACAAGGAACCAAAGTTGTTCAGAATGGTCAAAAACGTAATATGCGAATGGAAATTTTGATTTTGGAGACCAAACATTTTTTTTCTCTCGAAAGTGAAAACAATGCTTCCGCTACCTTTAGGTAGACTCAGAAGCAAAATGATGCGAGCCGTAGTGAACGAGAATGGAGAGCAAAGCATTCTTCTGGCTTCAGGGTGCACTCGAAGAGAAATGAAGCGATTCTACAGAAAAACTTCTTAGTCCAGAGACAAATTGCAGCCAAACGGCTTAACCGATATCAACTTTCATAGCATCTATTCCGAAAGTCCAAAAAGAGAGAATAGGCAATGGTAAACTCTTTTAAACGTACTGCTTTAAGGAACTCTCCTAGGAACTTCTATCAGGTAAACATCATCGTAATATTGAGAAAACAAGTCAAATTGTTGGGGTATTTTCGGCTTGTTTGATCAACACTAGAATAACACTAGGATATGAAAATTATGGTGCGGCAAGTATGTATTTTGAGTAGAGAGCTTGGTGTAGCGTGACATCACGAACCTGTGAAGAGAGCCCTGGGGGCAGTATAGCATAGCGAATAGGAAAGAGTCACTGCTGCTCAAAGAAGATCAAATCCTCCATATAAGATAAGACACAGTAGGGATCAATCCTCTGGTGGTAAGAGTTATGTTTTCACTCCATCCGCATCCCAATCGGCATCTATGGGTGATATTCTCGTGACTTGGACACTAGCGCATCCTTACATCGAGGCAAGGCAAAGTCGAAGTTATTTCACCTTGTTGTCATGGTGACGAGTAAACTATGCGAAAATGCGCCATTTGTAGCCCCAGCTGGACATCTGCATAACATAGTCTTACCTAGTTCCTTGTCAATATTTTCATTATTTTTTGTAATATGCAAGGTGATACATTGTATGCAAATTACATCAAGTTATTATCAGGTGATGACCTCAAACGCTACGAACGCAAGATTTAATCCGTAGGGTAGAGATCCATATGAAATGTGTGACCAGGTGTCTCTTTATTGGCTCGCATAGAGTTTTCTCAGAATCCGTGAATATGATAGCTGAGTTGGTTTGCCAGCCTCGCCCTTGCATTTCGTAGAGGTCGATTGATTATTTCCTTGGGCTGTTGTTTTCAAGACAACTTTTGTGAGTTGTCCTGACGAACCCTTTTCCTGCAGTGGGTGTTTGGCTTGTTGCTTATTTGTGAATATTTCGTTCGTGAGTGAATATTTCGCATATTCTCTCGGGCGAAATATGTTATTTTGCTGAGTTGTAACTCGACGTCTTTTATATGTAATTGTGTCGTGAGTACCTCTTTTTGGTAGCCCTGAAAAGGGTTGTTGAAATGCTGTGGTGGAATTCACCACAGGGGAGTTGACATAGGTACAAGTGTTTGAGATGTTCCAGACATCAGCCGCGAAGATGTGGATTACCTATCTAGTTTTCAGAACTGTTCTTTGAATCAATTGAAACTAAAAATCTTTAGAGTACTGTGAAAGTGGTCTTGTGAAAGGGTGTGCTATGAGAGCTCTGAAGGCGGGTACAGTAAGTACCTATCACATGTGGAAAGGTATACCTACATACTTTCCGTATATTATTACTTGTTCATGTACTTCATTGATAAAAACGGAAGTACCTACTTTTTTTGTCCCTAAAATTTGCGTAATTGCAAAACTCGCGCAATAACTGCACTGCCAATGCAGTCTTTATGAAATCTTACCTTCAGAAGAGTGCATTTCAAGGTTTTTTCCTTGCAGCTGGTTTTTAATTCATGTTGCATATTCCCTGATTCGATATTTGACAAACTTGCTAATCAGCGGTTGTATTCGTTAGCAAAGCAACGACCCACCTACTTTGTTTAGGCACTTTAAACCAACAGCAAATCTGGTAGGACGTACGTACCTACCTAAGTAGTTTCGTTTCTTGGTGTAGCAACAACCTGCCCTGTTTACTTTGACAAACTATCAAATCCTTCCTTTTATTCATTCAATATAACAAGTAAAGCTTCCTCAGTTAAGCATAGTACTACGAACTTATAATAAAACGCTGATGAAGCTACCTGAGCAATGGCTAGGTACCTACACAGCAGTACAGACACCTGAGGAATTTTCAACCATATTTTCTTTACTATTTTTCAGGTTAATAGTTATTCTCGAAGCCTAAACGAATGAAGTTCTTTAGTTTTCTGACACTGATTAACTACAATAGTTAGTAGGCTCCTAGTCCAAATAAAAACTCGTTCACGTTAGATTGGTAATGTTGACAGCTATCTACAACCAATAATTGCGCTGGCAGACACGATTATTGTAACATTTTTTCGAATTGAAACTTTGTATTGCTACAATATTATACTTTTTCAAAACAAAACTGTTGAAAAATGGCCTTATAACCAAGGATAATGTTGCCGTGAGACGGCAAACTACTTGTGAGAAATAGTTTAGTTGAGTAGCGATTCATTGACGTAGGGCGGTCTCATGGCCGACTTTGGCTGAAACGCGAACCTACTCCAGGCGTGACGTCACGAGAATATGGGCCATAGAGGCTTGGCGTGGGCTGTTCTTGGCAGCAGTGGCAAGCACAGCGCGTGTACACAGGTCACAGATTTCAAGTCTCTCATGGGTCTTGCACTCAACACGCCCGACTGGGAGGTGAGAGTAGAAACGGGACTCAATCATCTCCACCTCTCAATTGGTAATGTACGGTTGGTGGGCTAAGCTATTAGCTATGCCCAAGGAGAGATTGACAAGAACTTGCTTCGAGAGGCTTGTGGCAATTTCAGATAAATTTCCTCAACCAAAATTTAATTGGTCCTTGCAGCAGAAGGATTTTTTCTAGGTACAATTTTTTTATGTAAGGCCAATAAGGTTTTGTAAACTGAACATTTCGTTAGCAGCATTAATATTGACACTAATATCATAGTAGGTAATCAATTTTGAAAAAATATTTGTTTCCTCACTGTGAATTTGCGGTTTACCATAGGTGTTTTGGGGATCGATGAAACGAGACTGAAAATTATCGATACCAGAGAACTTCAAGTAGGCATGAGCGAGCCAGCGAGCAGTCATGCTGGTCCAATTTATACACTGCAAAGACGTAGGAGACAGTTTAATCTGTACAATTAGAGCTGAAAAAATAATCAACGACGAAATGCCGAAAATCAGGTTAAAATTATTTGCCTTAGTTTGACATTTTATTGGGTATTTGGGACGTATTTCACGAAGAAAAAGACAACTCGCCGTGTTTGGGAGACAGCCAGGTTGTCTCATATTAAATCTTAGAACTGTTCCTCTTCGTCCGAGTTTTACGACGAGCTCTTAAACTGTTTGCCCCGATCGCCTTGTAAGCTGAGCCGACTTCAGCCAACCCCGTATAATTGTTTGCTCTAACTAAGGGGAAAGGCATTTGTCATCCAACTTCCTTGTTTGGGGAAAACAGCTGTGGATAGGCAATGGCTATGGCATTCATGGAAAAGTTCCAATTTTCAATTACATACCAAACAAAAATGCAGAAGGGATATTGATTGTGGCAACGAGTACAGTTAATGTAATAAGATGAATGTGAATGCCTAACATTCATATCATGATGCCATGTTCACATCATGTTACTATAATTATTGTCTCGTATTCACACCTAGGGTATGATTTTTAGCATTACCTACCTATCTTTTTCTTCTTACTATCGAAGGTACCTACTGAAGCTTCGTGTTCTTGCGAAATACTGAAAAAAATTGTTGTCTTCCAAAATCAAAATTTCCACTTGCATTTTGAGTCTCAGAGCTTGCTGATCAATTTCGGTTCCTTGTCTGTCTATCTGATGTCTGTTTGTGTGATGTCTATCTGTCTACCTGCGTGCCTATGGTAAAATCTTGTCACGTCCAAAACTACCTACTGTACCAAGTTTTATTTCGATTTTGATGAAATTTTCCGAGATTGTGCGGGTTAGCTTAAAGACGGTCCCCTATAACTTTCATTACCGGCCAATCAATATTAGCCTGTGCGCATGCGCAAACTTAAACTTCTCGTACCGTCAATTCAACATAATGTATTGGTCCGATTTCATTCAAACTCGGGGAGTAGTCGGGTTTATGTTCCAAAAACGACTCGATCGCCTAGAGCTTAATCTTGTCCATTAGTTATTCCTATATGCCAAAGTGGCAAGGGTCCGTGCATTCAGACTGATCTTTTAGCTCCTGTACATTCCTCAGCCTAAGATATTCATAATATTACACTTGCCTTTTCTTTCAAGATTTCTATTTGTTCTTGTTGAGATATTGTCCTCTACAATATCATTACAACATCAACCTTGGTAAATTGTTATGGTAAACTGTATTGGTTCATTAAAGTTTGAGATTTCAATGTGAATGTTTGTTCTTGATTCTCAACAAAGATTATGAGACTTAACATTTAAAAGGAAAAAGTGAAAATGAGTTCTAGTTTGCTTAAAATTGATCCGCTGGGGCGGGAAAATTACGATGCATGGAAGATGCACGTTGAAGCTCTATTGACTAAAAATGATTATTTAGGATACGTCACCGGGAGCATCGTGAAACCAACAGATGAAAAACAAGCTAAAGAATGGGAACTAGTGGACGGGAAAGCGAAGGCCGACATAATTCTCACGATCAGCTCTAGCGAATTGAAGCAGGTTAAAGGGTGCAAATCTTCCAAAGATGTTTGGGACAAATTGAGTTCAATCTATGAATCGAAAGGGCGCTAGGAAAGCGTCTTTGTTGAAAAACTTAGTTTTGAAAAGGATGAAAACAGGAGATGATGTGAGAGATCATTTAAATGACTTTTTCGACATAGTAGACAAACTTGAAAACATGGAGATGGGGTATTATAAATCAAGATCTTCTCACAATCATGCTCCTATATTCCCTACCATGTGATTTTGAGAATTTTCGAATTGCCATCGAGTCTAGAGATACGCTACCATCACCCCAAGCACTGAAAATAAAAATAATAGAGGAAAGTGAGGCATGAAAACAGAATGGAACTGAGATGGATGAACAGAATGCATTCCTTGGGAAAAGTCAGTCACGCCAACGATTTAGTGAAAATTTTCCAGATTTGACAGAAACTCGGAAACTGCAGTTTTCCTCCAATAGAGTGTGTTTCAATTGTAAGAAGCCTGGGCACTCCGCTCGATTTTGTAAAGAAGGGAGGAATTTTTCAAGACGCCAGGAGGAATCTGTTGTCGCTAACGAGAATAATGGGGATGTCGGGCTATTAATTTCTGAATTTAACAATTTTCGCTCACCACTCACATTACTAATGAGTTGAAAATCCTTGTTGACCGAAAGCCTGATGATGAAAGAAGTATAAGCCTTGCAAATGACTCGCATACCTCTTCAAAAGGGATTGGAACTGCCGTTATACCAATAAATGGTGGTTGCAATAAGCTAACGTTATCGGATACACTATTTACGTAATTTTTGACAAAAACTCCGCGTCCGTACAAGATGAGAAGGGGATAACAAGATTGACTGATGATTGTGTCAATGGGTTGTATTATCTATGCCAGCAACAAAATGAAGAGTTTGCACGAAGGGTATCGTATAAATCATCTCTTTTGGTATGGCATCGGAAAGTCGGACATTTCAATTTTAATGACTTGAGACGTCTTATCAGAGAAAATTTAGCAAGAGGTATACGTGCAAATCCTAATGAAGTCGTTCATCAATGTGAGACTTGCATTCAAGCAAAATTAACGCCCAGATCGTATCCAAAAAGTGACATGGAAAAATCTAAAGGACTATTGGAGGTCATTCATACTGACTTATGCGGGCCAATGAGGATTCAATCTTTTGGTAAGTCACAATATTTCATCACGATTATTGATGATTTTTCTAGGTGGACCGAAGTGAAATTCTTAAAGAATAAAAATGAGGCTTTAAATTTCTATAAGAAAGTCTATAAGAATATGGTTGAAAACTCGGCGCTCCGCGCCTCGCCAGGGGGCAAGCCCCCTGGAACCCCGGTTACCTCTATTTACATACTTCGGACGAAATTATTGAAACACAGAATGTGTTTGCGTTGTCGCGCAACCAAGTGACAACCAAACAAGCGTCATTGTTTACTATTCATTTACTATTCATGCTCATAACTCAGGTTGATGGCCACGCACACAGTAGTTAACATAATATGGTTGGATAAATCAGGAGCTTTCCAACGAATGGTGAACGATTTCTGTGCGATTAAAATTGCGGAAGTTCCATTTCCCTACCAACGGCTCGGTTGTACGTGAAAATCATAAGAAAATTTACAAGCGGTCGCAATCATGTTGACAATATCAATTATTGAGAATGATCATCTGTGTGTAAACAATTGATTCAAATAACCATGCTCATAACTCAGGTTGATGGCCACGCACTTCGCAGTAGTTAACATAATATGGTTGGATAAATCAGGAGCTTTCCAACGAATGGTGAACGATTTCTGTGCGATTAAAATTGCGGAAGTTCCATTTCCCTACCAACGGCTCGGTTGTACGTGAAAATCATAAGAAAATTTACAAGCGGTTGCAATCATGTTGACAATATCAATAAATTATTGAGAATGATCATCTGTGTGTAAACGATTGATTCAAATAACCATGCTCATCACTCAGGTTGATGGCCACGCACTTCGCAGTAGTTAACATAAATCAGGAGCTTTCCAACGAATGGTGAACGATTTCTGTGCGAAAATTGCGGAAGTTCCATTTCCCTACCAACGGCTCGGTTGTACGTGAAAATCATCACCGTCACACATTTCGTTACATCCCGCGTTCCATTTTCGGCTAGTTAGTCCATGGCTAAAACACATTCTGTGTTAATTTGACAGGCAGAAGAATTAAGTATTTACAAAGTGATAATGGTCGAGAGTATGTCAACGATGATTTCAACAAATATTTAGATGACTGTGGGATTCAAAGAAGATTCGCGTGTCCTAGAACCCCTCAGCAAAATGGAGTTGCTGAACGGCACAATCGAACTCTATCAACTCAATGACATGGCAAGAAGTTTCCTTATTGAATCAAACCTACCACAAATGTTTTGGGCGGAGGCTATATCCACTGCCACACACATTCGTAACAGGTGCTTTGAATGGTGAGCTTCCATATACTTATTGAACTGGAAAGGTACCAGTGGTAGCCTATTTCCAACAATTCGGAAGTAAAGTTTATGTTTTAAACAAAGATCCTAGTAGAGGAAAGTACGACCCAAGGGGTAAATCAGGAGTTTTTGTTGGTTACCCAAACGGTACGAGAGGCTATCGAATTTGGTTGCCGGATGATAAGAAATTTGTTACGTCGAGTGATGTCAGATTTGTGGAAAAACCAGAAGACACTGCAAGAGTATCATCGGCGTTGAAAGAAATTGGGTACACGAATGAAGACTTGAATATTTCAGAATATTTTATCACTATTTCAGGAACTGAAGCATCTGTAGGCTCGAAAACTGCGCAACCACCTGAACCAAACCAGCAAAGACAGCACGATGAAGCAGAGCCTCAAGATAAACCCCAGGAAAGCCTTACCGATCGAGGTATAAGCACTGAGTGTCCAATAAAACGTTCTGAAAGAACAACGAAAGGTATTCATCCAGAAAGGTAGAGAGCATTGATTGCGAACGGTAATGAAAATATTTTTGAACCAAGGTCTTGGAGACAGATTGAAAATATGATTGGGCCAGAAAAATAAAAATGGATTTTAGCAGCCCAAGAAGAAATGGAATCATTAATAAAGAATGAAACTTGGGCATTGGTAAAACTACCACCTGGAAGGAAAGCTGTGGGATCAAAATGGGTTTTCAAGATCAAATATGGAATTAATGGGCAAGGAGCGTTACAAAGCACGTTTGGTTGCAAAAGGATTTTTACAGAAGTATGGGGAAGATTACGATGAGGTTTTTGCTCCAACAATAAACTCCACAACTGTAAAAATACTACTGACTTTAGCGGCATCGAAAAAGATTGTGTGTGAAACATTTTGATGTTAGAACAGCATTTGTGAATGGAGATCTTGTAGAAGACATTTACATGACACAGCCTTATATGGCCTTAAACAGGCAGCCCGAGCCTGGAACGAGAAAATCAATAGCGTGATAACAAAAAATGGCTTTCGAAGAAGTGATGCAGATCCTTGTTTCTACGTCAAGTTAGAGAATGGCGAACACACTTACATCGTCATTTACGTGGATGATATTCTTTGCACAGGGAGTGAAGAAGCTGTTTCCAAGTCTTTCCAAGTGTTGTCTTCGGTTTTTGAACTAAAGGATTTGGGAACTGTGTCGAATTACTTGGGAGTAGAAATTGAACAATATGGTCCACACTACTTAATTCATCAACGGAGGAAAATTGAAGACCTGGTCTCACAGTATGGTCTGCAAGATGCCAGGGCAGTAAAAACCCCTATGGAGACTGGATTCATGAGTTCCACTGCTGACTCTACGTTGTTGCCAGACAACAGCAAATATCGTCAAGCTATTGGGTCTTTACTGTACTTGGCCAGATATTTCATCAGCAGTAGGGATATTATCGCGGCGTGTCGAAAAACCAACTCAAAGGGATTGGAATGCAGTGAAAAGGGTCATCTGTTATTTGAAGTCAACATTGAATATCAAACTTAAACTGAGTTCGCAAAAGAAAATACAATTGAACTGCTACGTGGATGCTGATTGGGCGGGGGAAAAGGAAGATCGAAAATCAATCAGCGGATACTTATTCAGAATAGGTTCAAGCTCCGTTGGTTGGTTGTGTAAAAAATAGACATCGGTTGCTTTATCCTCAACTGAAGCAGAACTTGTCGCTGCGTCAACATTGATTCAAGAGGTGATCTGGATTTATTCACTTATCGGATGATGTTGAGGGGGCGTGTTGAGATATTGTCCTCTACAATATCATTACAACATTGTGGTGAAAACCACCCCCTCTTTTCAACAGCCCTTTTCAGGGCTACCAAAAAGAGGTAGACATGGCACACAAATGTTTATAAGACGTCGAGTTATAACTCCGTCAAACAAAATATTTCACCAGAGAGAAAATGCGAAATTCTCTCTCAAAAGTGAAATATTATCAAATAACATACAAGGCGACCTCCCTAAACACTTACTGGGCGAGAGAGACGCGACAAGTATCTCGAACCAAGTCGCCTTGAATGAGAAAACTCAAACAGACAATCAAATGTCCTCTAGAAATAACAAGGACGGTTCTAGCAAGACACGAAGCGAGCCCAGTGCTCCACGCGGCCAATACACGAACTATCCTCAGGTTCCGCCCGCCAAGCAAGCTGACCTTGGCGATTTCGCTCACCTTCCTTTCGGAAATATCACGGGAACTAACCCGCATAACCAGAATATAAACGTCCGACTTGGTCTACCTACACCAAGTCAGACGTATATAAATCCACTACAAACATCAACCTTGGTAAATTGTTATGGTAAACTGTATTGGTTCATTAAAGTTTGAGATTTCAATGTGAATGTTTGTTCTTGATTCTCAACAGTTCTCTTTCTATTTGATTTATATGAATTACCTGAATAG
Source organism: Adelphocoris suturalis (assembly GCA_030762985.1). Lineage (NCBI taxonomy): Eukaryota > Metazoa > Arthropoda > Insecta > Hemiptera > Miridae > Adelphocoris > Adelphocoris suturalis. The sequence continues at coordinate 117,734,750 of CM061042.1, forward strand.
AAGAGTATAGCTAATACGGTATTTTAGGGTAATCTTCAGTAGGTAATTATTATCAGAGTGAATAACCCAGTACACTCAGTGATCTTCTCCAAAATTGTATTACTAGAGGTTAGCTCTATCGATCTTAGGAATCCGATCGATGGAACGTTTCTGGCTACTTAGGTATATCTTAAAATCTCTGTTAGGCGATGCGAAACAGCGTTAACAACTTTTCTAATCATCCCTTTAATGAATATACTCGTAGGTGAATCAAGGTTCGTTCGGCTGAAGATTCTGAACGGTTCGGGACTGACCACGCCCCCTTTGTGGCGTTCGTTTAGGCGTAGGACTCGTCCAGTACCGAGAGTCCACTGTTCGTTTAGGCATCCATTACCGTCCAGGACCAGTTCAACCAGTCCTGAGATTTTCGTCGGGACCAATAGTCCGAGACATGCGCACTGGATATTTTTGCTTATCACATCGTCTTATCATCGTTTCACTTATCATCTAAATATTTTTGTTTACTGTTTGCGTGTGTCGGCTTGTCATTTTTGTTAAATAATTTTGAGTTAGGATCATTGACTCAGATTTTTACGAGTCCGATGAAGTTTCGGAATATAATAATATATACCTAGTCACTGAATGCAACTAAAAATTTATTGGTTTTCTCTTGATGTTTTTCTCATTTTCATAAATGATGGTAGGTAGGTTGGTACCTAATATACCAAATTTATGTTAAATTGTCTTGATATGTGAGGTTTTTGTGTGCAAAGAAGTATAACTATCAAATTCGTAAACGTTTAAAAATCTACACTGAAACTCTAAAAACGAGAGAAGACAACAGACAAATAGGTATCGTAAAAAATACATTTAAAAAAATGAAGGGAAGGTTGCAATGTTGGCTACCAGTTCAGTACGAGTTCAGAAGGCGTTCGGTTAAAAATGGTACCGAACTGATCCTATCCCCTCCCCTTTCAGAATGCCGTCCCGTCCTGAACTCGTCCAGAATCCTTAGCCGAACGAACCTTCAATTGAAACCAGTCCACTAGATATGTGAAAACATTTTCCTCATTTCTTTCTAGTGAAGGGTTACTTTCCCATAATTATACACACATTAGCCTTCCTTGTTATCTTCTTCGAACGATCATAAAGCTAATAGAAAACTGGAAAACACCATTAAGAGTTTTAAAGCATTTTGGCCGATTTTCTCGAAGTCAGTATTCTATGTACTAACTAGTCACTGAGTAGCACTGTCCCCTGTTAGTGGTAAATCTCTGTGAAATTGTAAATTAAAGTACTACTCTAGGAACTATTCTAATTTATATTATAACACTTCACAGAATCAGATCAGAAAATCAGATAGGTACGCAATTTCATGACAACTCCAAAACACTACGATGCTGTTGACCTTCAATGAGGACAATATACGACACACGTCTACCTGAGGATCACCCCTGCCACTGTCTCCTTGTCTTTAGTCGTCTCTACCCAGACCTCTCCCTCAGCTAGTTCGTGGATTGCTCGCTCCTTAATTCGACTGGTCTTTGTGCATTTTGAATTTTCATTTACAGATCTGGTAGAAGTATATCGATTCGTGTGCGCAGTTGCATGACTAGTAGCATCTGGGCCGGAGATCTTACTATTGTGGCATGAGCTTCATTCCGATAGGAAATCAGAAACTTGTGCACCTTCAGTTCGATCGTTCCTCTGTCGTTTGTGGCTGCTTTAATCCGGTCCTTGAACGTTCTGACCGCTCGTTCAGCCAAGTCATTTGATCGAGGGTGGTACAGCGTGGTAGTAATATGGTTTATATTATTTTCTTTGCAGGAATTCCCGAATTCCATGCTCGTCTATTGTGATCCATTGTCGGGAACCAATGATTTCGGTATCCCAAATCTGCAGATCTCTCGCATGGAGTTGATGGTTCTTGTTGCAGTTGAGATTGAATTTAGTTCTCCTTCTTACTTGACCTTGTGTTTTTTCTACCTTTTACCATCGTCGCCACTGTAGTACTCTGGGAACTATTCTAATTTATATCATAACACTTCAGACCACCTATGGTTTTTTTCACGGATTCGGTCTTAGAATGGTCTGAAACGGATTTGTATGTGGTTTTTAGCGAATTTTCTTAGAAAATAAAGCTATTGCAATGGCTCCAAAAATTTTCAAAAATTTTCTTCATCGAAATCTGTTTTGAGGCATTCTGAAATGATTCCTAGATTTTAACGCTTTTATATATATATATATATATATATATATATATATATATATGTTTTATATATATATATACATATATATATATATATATATATATATATATATATATATATATATATATATATATATATATATAAGTATATATTTGTATGTGTCATTCCAGACGATAACTCTCGATAGAATTGAGATAAAAACTTCGTTCTTTCTCCAAAAAATCAAGCATTTCAAAAGAAAGGATGAGTTCGTTGGACAACACTTTTTGAGCACATTAAATTGGTCAAATTTCAAAAAACGTACTTAAAAAATCACTTAAAAAAGGCAAAAAACCGCTAAAAATTAACAAATTTCTATTTTTCAGCAGAATGCTACTCGAAAAAAATTAATCGAATATGAACTAGGACATTTAAAAATTTAAGCACAAAATCGTACTGAAAAATGTACTTGAATTTCACTAAAATAAGCTAAAAATCGATAGGAACACTTGAAAAAATTGTAAAAATCCACAAAATTGTTTGTTCATTGGAATATTACTGACAAAAAGTTAGTTTGCTATAAAATATATTATAAAATTTTGTAATACGACCATTTATGAAAATTCGCTCATACGATCATGCTGCATGACTGGAACTTTTTATTTTTCTCTCATGCTTGGGTTGCCCCAGACCCCCTGGATCAATCCCAATAGGTCGTCCCTCTATTGACGAAGCCTAGCTCGAAAAGGACACCCTAAAAATTTCAGGAAATAGAAGACTATCAGAAGAGCATTTCCTTAATGTAGTGTTAAAAGGAGGCAGCAAAGGAAAAATCCAGGTTTTCCAGTATATTAAAGCATATATTAGAATTAGAAATTTTATACACCAATTACTGTCAGATGTTAATTTAGTGTAAAATAATGTTAATGTGGTAAGAATTTGTAAATAATATACATTGTTAAGGTCAAGGACCTGAAACAATAAAGATTGATTTGGTTTGATTTTTGGGTTGAGTTATTACTGATTTTGAGCCAATTATAGTAGTTTGTTTTGTTTCTCAAAGGTGGACATACTCAACAATCTTAGTGAAGACTCACTTACCCGAAAGGCAGATTTAGCGGGATGGAATCCTGGAGGACCCACAACATCTCCTTTGAGGAGGCGGTTGGCGAACTTGTAGGAGCCGCGAAGACCGTCAGGGAGGCGGCCGGAGACGAAGGGCGGGAGGTTGGAAAAACCACCGGGCAAGTTGGACAGACCGCCGGGCAAGTTGGACAGACCGCCAGGCCAGTTGGACAGGGCCTTGGGCAAGTTGGACCAACCTTCTGGCAAGTGGGACTGGAGAGATGACAAGCTGGATGGAAGGTCCGAGAGGTTTGTCGGGATTTTCGGAAGGTTGGGAACGTTGGACCAACTGAACCCTTTGTCTCCCCTGAAATAGTATAATAATTATGGTGAAACTTGTACGTAATGAACGATGTCAAAATCATCAAGTGTTTGACATAAACACACACAGGCGTATCATCAGTGTATTGATTGTATTATTGCAGTGTTTCTCTAACTTTTTTTCCATATACCCTCCGAGCAGAAATGAGAATGGCCATCAGGGTGCTCGCTATTTTGAGAAAGGTGGAATTTTGATGATCTCCACCCGAAATTCGGTTTAAAATGTCAAAACAATGACCCCTGAATTTTTTCAGATTTTTTGCATAACAAAAACCTACGCCGGTAGCTCGATTTTGGTTTTTGAAATTCGCTTTTTTGCCAATATCAGACTTTTGAAACTTCTTTGTAAAATTGTGAAACTCCGTATACTTACGTTTTTGGGGACGCTGAACTCGAATATGCAGTCAAAACAAGTCAACAGCTTCAACTTTTGATAGTTTGGAATCTCAAAATCGTCAAAATCATGTCAAAAATGACAATTTTTCAAAATTCGTTGTAAAATTATGAAAATTTGTATTTTTAGTATTTCGGTTAGAATTTTGATTTTTTGACAACAAATTCGAGTTCAGCTACTCAAAAATATAAAAATACAAATTTTCATAATTTTACAATGAATTTTGAAAAATTGTCATTTTTTGACATGATTTTGACGATGTTGAGATTCCAAACTATCAAAAGTTGAAGCTGTCGACTTGTTTTGACTGCATATTCGAGTTCAGCGACCCCAAAAACGTAAGTATACGAAGTTTCACAATTTTACAAAGAAGTTTGTGAAAGTTATATTCAAAAGTCTGATATTGGCAAAAAAAGCGTATTTCAAAAACCAAAATCGAGCTACCGGCGTAGGTTTTTGTTATGCAAAAAATCTGAAAAAATTCAGGGGTCATTTTTTTGACATTTTAACCCGAATTTCGGGTGGAGATTATCAAAATGCCACCTTTCTCAAAATATCGGGCACCCTAATGGCCATGTACCCCCACAGATTTTGATGTACCCATCATCCCTAAAAAAATTATTAACACATATATGTGCCTACTGAATTGATAATAAATTCAAAAAAAGGTTCCCAGAGCTCAGAGATTATTGTTAATAAAACACTTTTTATATTTTTTATGAACTGTATTTGGGGAATACAAATTTATCAACACATTCATGATTATAATATAAGATGACATATTTATAATATGAACGAAAAATTGGTAGGTAGGTACTTTTGTCACAAAATAGGCCGTGAGCATAAGTACATTTTGTTAATAGTAAAAAGTCTTTAAACTCAAGAGTTACTTTCGCGCATGCGCAGGAGCTAATAATGATGCAATCAGGTTAAAATAAACATGGAATAATTAAACGATTGTCCCCCAACTATGCACCAATTTTAAACGGGATCGGACGACCAGGGCGTAAAAACATAATGGTTGAAGGAATTTACGTTTGCACATGCGCCGTGTGAAGTATCGATTTGGGAACAACGAAACTCAATGGGGACCATCTTTACCCTAACCCGCACATACCATGAAAATTTCATAAGAACCGGTTGAATATTGTGGAATTCCAGCTTTTTACAAGGATTTGCGGACATACACACACAGATAGAGAGAGAAAGACGGATCGACAGTTGATCAGAATAGTCTAAAACGTAAAATGTGAGTGGAAATTTTAACACTGTAAAAAAACAACAGCCGTTTGATTTTATTGGAGACCACAACTTTTAAATCTCTCGAAAGTGAAAACAACGCTTCCGCTACCTATAGGTAGACTTGCGAGCAATTTAAGTGATGAAATTTAGCATTTAGGTACCGATACTTTACTAGTAGGTACATCGCACGGACAATACTTCATAAACTCGATTTCGCAACGTTATAATAAATTCCATTGCAACTATATCACCTGAAAATTCCAATTTGGTATTATATCAGCCGATATTTACAAGGCAATTTTCATGAATTCCAGTAACACTATCTACCGATTTTTTTATGGAATTTCGAGCTTGATCGTCTATTCAAAGGTTTTTTTCGATGTTCAAGCCCTTAGGGGAAGCGAACTATTCAACGTACAGCGTTGCGGGTGGTTTTAATTGATTCTTTGGGATTAAATTTATCATTGCCAAGCAAAAAATTATAACTGTTACTTTGACAGTTTTCGACATGTCGATTTTTTAAATGTTTACCCCTTTAATACAATCCTTTAGGGTTGATAAAAATTGATGCCGAGCTTCTAGGACCATCTAGACCCCAAATTTGATTTTCAGAACAAGTTGCATATAGTTTGGTCTAGTATTTTTGAGAAAACCGCGGACGGACGGATCTTTTTTACTCGATTTTAAGATTTCAAGGGGTGTTTAAAAAAATGTTTTTTTTTTCGATTACAAAGGTTTATTATTGAAAATACTAAACCAAGTTAAATAATGCCCCACTCTGAAGTGGAGAGACCCTGGATATGTGACTGGCTTACCCTTTGAATGGAATCGGAGGGAGCTGACCGCCTGAGAGGTTATTGAGATTATCGTAGAAATTCATCTTGTCCGCGAGAAACCACTAAACTCTGCACACACTCATAACCGCATGAAAAATGCAGATATGGAACACAATTTCTTAGGTATTACTTAAAAACTAAGCTGCTCATTTCAAGTACTTTTTTCGACAAATCCTTTAGGGAATATTAAATTTATATTGATTATTTACACTTAATGAGGATAGGGCAGAGAATTCACGAAAAACACCAGACACGTGATCTTAAAACAGAAGGGAAAGAGTAGCGATGTGACCTACCGCCGATCCACGAACAGACTGACTCGAAACTCCACTAAAGGTAGTTAAGATTATTTTAAAACTTCGAAGGGGTCGGGAGGTTTTGGCAGAAGATCACATAATATTGGGTAGGTAGGTTAGGGTACCTTAAGAAAGACATCTGGTTCCGTTGAAGTTAGAATAGAGGAGAATTGAGATAAATTGGGTCTATCGTGGAGCCAACCCACACAATCCCTGAAAATATCACCGAAATTGGGACTAAAACTTGTTATAGTTTTGGGTGTGACAAGGATTCAAAACAAACGGACAGACACTGAGCAAAAATTGGCCAGTAAACCGAAACGCAAGTGGATATATTGATTTTAGAGGACAAACAATTTTTCGACTTCTCGCACGAACACCAAGCTTTACTAGCCTTTTGCTTCGATAGTGAGGAAGCAAAATACAAAGTCTTATTTCCAAATTTTCGATATTCTGATTTATTAATGTGTCGAATATTCAATTTTACCGTTTAGGGTTGATAGAGATCGATAACGATGCCGAGGATTCGTAGTCCAGGCTAGGTTGGTCCCCTTTGTGATTTTTGACATGGATATATCTTTGCTCTGGGGGTCATCCAAAAATTTTCGTCACTCAACGTTGATGTCACAATTTCTAATGATGTTCACGTACAACCCTTCCGTCGCTAGGGGAATGGAACTTTCGCAGTTTTCATCGCACAGAAATCGTTCACCACTCGTTGGAAAGCGCTTGATTTATGTGATTAATTTTCACATCTCAAGCTACCAAGTTCTCCCTCCTTACGTACCTGGCTACATTCCTAAACTAAGTTGATTGGACTATAAACAATTTTAATAAGCCGGTTACAATATTCTTAACGTAAAGCAATAGCATCATTTACTCCACTCCATAGGAAACATTATCATCCTCTTGACAACAGTCGACTGTAAACAACAACTCATTGTAGTGACTTGTCTTCTCTCCACAGTTATTTTCAACATTTCTATAAGTAAACCGTTGTTTTGTTGGAATTAGTCGGGATGCGGCCCAGGGAAAATAAATTAAATTATTTCATTTATTGTTTTATTTGATAACGTTTCGTTCAATTACTGAGGACATCTTCAGACCTTGGTGTGTCCAGGAAAAAATGTATGAACATCCGAATATACCTAACTGATTTGTCAAATAAAACAGTGGCTCACCAAGTCAACTCAATGTCAAGAAAGCAAGATCTGAAGATGTCCTCAGTAAGAGGAAAGAACGTTATCAAATAAAACAATAAACTATATAATTTCATTTATTAATGAAAAATCAGGCTATCATGAACATAATATTCGAGAAATAACTTTAATAGTATGTATGTATAGTATGTTTATTGTGTCTCCAAGAATAATAGAATAAATTCTTTATCCTACATTTCGTCGCCTGTTTACAGCTCTCGAGGACAACCGTTATGAAATCCCCAACAAAGACATGTCCATGTAACATGGTATCTGCTTGTAAAGCAGATAGTGGAACTCGTTTACGAGTTTTTGTATAATGTCGACTAATTTTTACTCATGTTTCTCAAGCATTGATCTAGTAGGTAGTTTCGGAGAAAAGCTCAGACGTCATAAAGTGCGTCAAGGTATGGACAAAAGTCCAAAAATCAATCACATTTGTTTGCTATAATACGTACAACTACCTCTTTACCTACTCTTAGATAGACGGTAGTTTTTCGTCTGAAAATAGATCTGAACAATCCAGTGTATTTTTACCTATTCATTTCGTAGCCAAAGTCAACAACTGGTCGCTAATCAGATCATAACATGTTTCTCAACTTTCTATACCTCACATTGAAATCGTTAGTCTCGCAAATGACTTGGCACGGAGAACATCCCCGAGCCTTGGGATACACCTCTACACGTAAGTTCATATATATATTGTAAGCAGATTCAAGCTGGATGAAGTATAAATACGAGGGGATTTGAGCACTGAAATTGAAAGATGTCTACTAACAGACACGAAATATCTATGTCCGTTACTTGAAACAAATAGCAACAGTAATGAAACCATAATCCCATCACTGCCACTACCTATTTCAAGCCGGTTCAAACAAGGGGGAAAAGTGTCTAATGATTTAAAGGGGATGAATTTACAGGGAGGCAAATTATTACTCAAAGGTTCATGACTAGGGGGATGTTAGGTACCGGACAGACACTGCCACTGAAGGTGGGAGTAATCTGGCCACAAAATAGCTGCTTGAGGGGCGGACTACCTCGGGAATGCTTGAGAAGCTTAGGTAGCACATATATTTATGTGATCACGGGTGCGGATAAGACGGATCTGTCAGCGATGACTGTCTTTGGCCCACCTTGACCGCTGTAACCATGTTTTATAAATAAGACGTTGCAGTCCCAATCAAACTAGAAATGTTGGAGGTTACGAAATGAAATTGAGGGGGAGACACGTTGTGACTCTGGTAGCTGACGTGAATAATGGCTGTAAGAAATACACAAAAATCAAGGTGCATGTAACGATAACAATATTTGCACTTACCGTGACGACTTGGTAGGCCTCACGGAAGTTCTCCACGATCCACCTGACTTATGTGCTAAATTGTGACTCTTGCGTTACTCAGAGTGAGCCCCGAGTTGACAACTCTTTTATTGTGTTTCTAATGCCTTGCAAATTACAGAAGGTAAATTGCCAATACTATGTTTGTGATAGAACCTGAACTTGCCCCTCACCAGTCGCGAATGACTACGCAAGTCCTCTGTGCGGCTATACCAAAATGACGTCAGGGCAGTCTTCAATAAGTGTACTGGCTTTAGTGTGGGGACATTTATTTAAGTGTCTTTGAAAATAGCAAAGTAATGGGCGTCACTTTGTGACTACAATGAAATCAACGGTGACTCTACTTCAATATTTCAATATAATTGTGACTCTATAAGGGTTGGCTGTTATTGATGTTAATGATGTTTACGTACAACATTATGACTCAAAGTGACTTTAGATTTAAGATTCATGATAAAAATGACTATTCGTGACTGTGCAACTGAAAACGTGACCTTTGACAAACGTAAAACAAGAGACAATAGGGGTTATAATCGTGACTATCCACATACCATACTGTGGTGAAAACCACCCCCTCTTGTCAACAGCCCTTTTCAGGGCTACCAAAAAGAGGTAGACACAACACAAAAATATTTATAAGACGTCGAGTTATAACTCCGTCAAACAAAATATTTCACCAGAGAGAAAATACGAAATTCTCTCTCAAAAGTGAAATATTAACTAATAACATACAAGGCGACCTCCCTAGACACTTACTGGGCGAGAGAGATGCGACAAGTATCTCGAACCAAGTCGCCTTGAATGAGAAAACTCAAACAGAAAATCAAACGTCCTCTAAAACTAACAAGGACAATTCAAACAAGCCTACTCGCCAATCAGAAACACTGATTACACGAGAGACAATAGGCGAACCAACCAGGAGGCGGCAAGCAACCACCTCTGGTCCAGCAGCCACCTCGGGGACCCCGTCTGAACAACGAACGCAGGGAAACCACCCGAGGTCCCCGTCTAAACTCAAGGTCGTCGGCTCCGCGACGGACGCTCGTAAGCCACCCCCGGGGACCCCGTCGCAGCGACGGACGTGGGGAAACCACCCCGGAGGACCAGCTCAGCTATCATACTCACAGATACTGAGAAAACAATGTGCGAGCCAATGAGATTACACAGTTGAATTAACGAAATTAAGCGGACCAATCAGGAGGCGGCCACCTCCCTATAATTACCCCGCTCGGAGCCCTCCGAATTCATTCCACTCTCCGCTCTCGACGACTACACTCAGAAGTACGAAGATTTCTACACGCTCTACGCTGACGAACCTTCTGCTCCCGAGTTCATCTCAAGAACGGCTTCCTACTGCTTTCTACAAGGCATACCTTCTCTCCACACAGATCTCGCATTGGCATCTACGAGTCCAGTGATTATTCATCCTGCTCATTGCCCAACGTAGTTCTTCTGTCAGGACGCCACCCGGTACATCTATTGATATTCTCATTAGATCGTACGCCCGCTGGGACGTTCCGAGACGTGTCGCCCGGGTTTCGTAGCACTAGGCTCGTCACCGACCGCTGTGGGCACGCCGATAAATTACACAGCTCATCCGCTCTAATTTATCGTCCAAGGAAGTCTTTTTCAAGACTACAAGGTAGGACCCTGACATCTGAGCAAAGGAAAGAAGCTCTGTCAAGCGAGTCCACCTTCCAAACCCTCTATTTCTATACGTAGAGGTATCGAAAACGAGTTAATAAACTCGGATATTTCGATGGAGCGCCGCCCGTCCTATTTCCTCATGCAAGGGGAGGCGGAACACGGCGCGGCCGGGCCTCTTAGCCCACGCAGCGCTACCTGCCCGCTGCTCGACCAGTCCGCTGTTCCCAGCGACGGCCCAAGGCTCGATCCTCGCGAAGAGATCGCCTTCTCACCTAACGTATTCACGAAGGAAACGTTAGATCAAGCCTCACACACACAAAAGTACGAGGATACCTTTCAAACCCGCTCTGAAGTCAATCATCATGATTCGACAAAGATTTCCGAATATCCACGATATTCTACACAAGGCTACCCGGCCGATCCGAGTGTCAAATACACTCCAAATGTACAAAAAACAAAGGATACTTTTCAGTACCTCAACCAAGTTCAACATATTCCTCCTACAGATATAAATCTTAGGCCGGAATATTACAAAACGGCTCAGTACCAAACTGATCGAACCCAGCACCCACTATGCGAGCCCAGTGCTCCACGCGGCTGCGACACGAACTACCCCTCAGTTCATCCCGCCAAGCAAGCTGACCTTGGCGATTTCGCTCACATTCCTTACGGGAATACCTCAGGGACTAACCCGCATAATCAGAATATAAATGTCTCACTTGGTCTACCTACACCAAGTAAAACATATATAAATCCACTACAAATGGTGACCCCGCCTTGGAACAGGCTAAACACGGAGCATTTCGTTCCCTCTTATGATGTTAGTGGATTTCAGGGAACCACTGCGGGCGTACGACCCCCGCCGGGCCTATACGCCCCACATCTCACTCAACAACCCTCTACACAAAGTGGCTTTCGAGCACTTTTAGAGGAAATGGGAGATTATCAAAGACCAATCTTCCAAAAGAAGAATATCGATCGTGCACTCGCCGAGTTCGATCAATACTGCGTGCGAAAACACCTGAGAACGCAGAACGAATGCTTCTCAGCTATATACAAGTGGGTACCGGAAGAAATGAGGGAAGCTATCGACTCAGCTTACCTCACGGCACCCCACGCACCTTATGAAGAGGCCAAACAGCGCCTACAGCGAGAATACGGGTTGTCCTTACAGGACAGGCTCCTCGCACTCGAGGACCCCGCATCTCTCGCCAAAAAACCCAGCACCAAGTACCACGAAATGTACTCTAAAGCTGTTGGGTACTTCTCAGAGGCTCTGATCACTCAAAAGTGGATCGAAACTCTACCTATCGAAGCCCGAGGTATGGTCGCAGCACAGCCTACCACGACCGCCCGGCTCGACCTAGCTGATACGCTACACGCGTACAAAACAGAGAACCCCTCTCTCAACATACGAGGAGTAGAATCTACTCCGAAACCCACGAAGACTGGTTTCAAAAAGGCCCTCTCACAAAAAGCTGAGTTCAAACCCCAGCAAGTAGAGAGTAAGCCTCACAAACCGACAGCCTATGTCTGTCGAAACCACGCACGTTTCGGTAACGAAACTCGCAAGTGTGCAGACCCAGAGCACTGCACTTGGAAGGCAAACACTGCCTCCAAACCTAGCAAAAAGGCAGCGCCTATAAGCCAGCCTAAAACCTGGTTTTCAAACGAAAATACTCAGAGATCGGTACAAGAAAGTACCGTTCCAACCTCCGACGTAGAGAGTTCGGAAAACGAATAACTGCCAGTGTATCTGAGCCTATACACCGGCAGACTAATGAGTATAAAAGGCTTTTTTTCAAGTGCAAACTAAATGGCACTGAATTTCTCATTGACACGGGAGCAGAAGTGAACATTCTGCCCCACAATGTCACCAAAAAATTGGGCTTAAAAATTCGTAAGTCCAACGTCAAACTCACAGCAGCTAACGGAGCCCCTATAGACACACTAGGGCGTGCTGACACGACAATTAACATCGGCCTCGGAGACATGACCACCGATTTTATGATCACGAAAGTTGATCTAGCGATCCTAGGTATACCATTCCTCGAGTCTTGGGATATCGGAATACGGGTCAAACACAAATACATCTATAAAGATAAAATAAAAAGCTATGCCGATCAAAAAATAGCTGCAGTCATGAACAAAAAATTCACTGACGAACAAATAGCAGCTACTATCCCTCATCGTGACAACAGCCCTCAACCAGAGGACGTGCAAATCACGGAGGACGAAAACATTCGCTCTATCATTGAAAAATACAATGATAAAATGAGCAAACTTCAAGGAAAGTGGAAAAACAACGGGGTTTACCACCGTATAACCACGGAAGGAACACCAGTACACTTCCGTGCAAGACCCATGGCGGGCGAAAAACGGGCTCAAGTCAAAAGTACTTTTGACAAAATGCTCTCCGAAGGCATAATTGCACCCTTAGATTCCGAATGGGCATCCCCGTTACACTGTGTGCCAAAAAAAGACGGGTCATGGAGGATCACCGGCGACTACCGTTTCCTGAACGCGAAAACGAAGAAAGACGCCTACCCTCCTCCTCACATTCGCTCTTTCCAAGCGAATTTACATGATACACAAATCTATTCGACAATAGATTTAAAATCCGCATATTACCATATTCCGATGCACCCAGATGACGCTCATAAAACTGCAATTATTACACCTTTCGGTCTTTATGAGTTTAAGAAAATGAGCATGGGTTTGGCCGGAGCGGCTCAAACATGGCAAAGATACATGGACAGCATCATGCGAAAATTTGATTTCGCATTTGTATACCTAGATGACATACTGGTGGCTTCTAAAAATTATAAAGAACACATGAACCACCTCAAACAAATTTTCGACAAGCTAGGTGAACACGGACTTCGAGTAGGTTTTGATAAATGCATTTTTTCAAAACCTACCGTCGATTTCCTAGGTTTCACTATCTCGAAAGAAGGGATAATTCCTAAACGAGATAAAATAGAAGCCATAGAACAATTTCCTAGGCCGATAGACGTACGAAGTCTACGCAGATTCCTAGGTATGTGTGGTTTTTACCGAGCTTGCTCAAGTAAATTCGCTCACACGGCACAACCTCTGTATGACTCCATTCAGTCAAACAAAAAAAATGACAAAACACCTATCGAATGGACATCAGAAAGAGAAAAAGCTTTCAACAGCTTAAAACAAGCAATGATAAAAGCTACATTGCATAATATTGCTCATCCACACCCTACAGCAGAGTGGAGAATAGTCTGCGACGCATCCGACACACACATCGGAGCGGCACTGGAGCAGGAAATTACAGACAAACACGGCTCGAAATCTTACCAACCATTGGGATTTTTCAGTAAAGAAATTCCGGAACAATGGAAGAATAAAGCATCATTCGACAAAGAGATGTTCGCCGTTTACCAAGCTTGCATTCACTGGCACAATGACTTGGACGGCCGATCTTTTCATATTTGTTCAGATCACAAGCCTCTGCTAGGCACGATGCTTAAGAAAAATGCACATTTTTCTAAAATGAGATTGAGATGGCTAACATACATCTCTCAAATGACAAGTGACATTCGACATATACCCGGAGAGAACAACGTCGTCGCCGACGCACTCTCCAGACCCTTCGATCCAGTTGAAATTCAAACAAAATCGATTTCAACCCAAACTGACGAGGGTCCACCCATAGCCGAAATTTCGCAAATTACGGCTGCAATAGAGTGCAATCTTCTACTGCACATTTCAAATGCACAAATTCGTTCTCCTCCTAACACAGAGGACGAATTGAAACTCACACGAGTTGAATTTTCATCAAGGAGAAATTTGGTGTAACCTAGACCTAGGACACCCAAGACCTTATATTCCAAACGAAATAAGGCACGAAATAATCAGCCAAATTCACAATTTGGGACACCCAGGTATACACTCTACAGTGTATAAAGTTAAACAAAGATATTTTTGGCACGGACTTCGTGCAGATGTCTCCAACTGGGTCCGAGCGTGCGAGGCTTGCCAACGAGCAAAAATCACTCGCTCCGTGAAGCTCCCTTACTCCGAATTTGAAACGGCTAACAAATTTTCACATGTACACGTTGACATTACCGGACCCTTACCTTTAACTAAAGGAGGGAAACGTTACATTCTAATGATGGTGGATAGAGCAACGGGTTGGCTAGAGGCAGCCCCTCTTAACAACATCGAAACAGCCACGATCACAAACGCCTTTATCAATATTTGGGTAGCTTCAAAAGGCGTACCTAAATACATCACAAGTGACCAAGGCACACAATTCGAATCAGATCTATTTAATTCCATTATGGAACGTCTCGGAGTAAAACATACTCACACGTTACCATACAAACCGTCAACAAACGGAATGGTAGAACGCAGAAATAGATCTTTGAAAGAGGCTCTCAAAGCACAAAACGAAAATTGGCTCGACGCCCTTCCAAAAGTACTACTCGCCATGCGTACGGCAGTAGACCCAGCAACGGAAACTACACCGTTCCAAAAAGTTTACGGAATTGACGTACCACTCCCAGGAGACATTTTCGTAACTTCTACAAACCTTTCTGAGCCTCTCTTTTTCCGGCCTACGCATATTAAACATAATAATACGAAGTATGCCGTCAACATGCCCAAAAACTTGGATACATGTACACATGTCTATATCAGAGTGCCCACACAGCTCTCCTCCCTGCAATGTCCTTACACGGGACCATTCAAAGTTTTTAAAAGAGTTTTCGGTTACAGTGCAAATTGGCGAACACACAAAAAAAGTTCCCAAACAGCAAATAAAACCAGCTTACACTCTAAAGACAGACGAAGCTGTGTCACTAAACAAAAATCAGGCAGAAAATAAGGAGGAGACTCCCAGAAAATCTGCCAGAAGGCACGTCCCCTCTACCAAATTCGACGAGAGGTGGGTGACTGCGCTCAAAACACCCCAACCGGCGTCGTCGTTAATAACACGACGTCTTGGGGGGGCGCCTGTGGTGAAAACCACCCCCTCTTGTCAACAGCCCTTTTCAGGGCTACCAAAAAGAGGTAGACACAACACAAAAATATTTATAAGACGTCGAGTTATAACTCCGTCAAACAAAATATTTCACCAGAGAGAAAATACGAAATTCTCTCTCAAAAGTGAAATATTAACTAATAACATACAAGGCGACCTCCCTAGACACTTACTGGGCGAGAGAGACGCGACAAGTATCTCGAACCAAGTCGCCTTGAATGAGAAAACTCAAACAGAAAATCAAACGTCCTCTAAAACTAACAAGGACAATTCAAACAAGCCTACTCGCCAATCAGAAACACTGATTACACGAGAGACAATAGGCGAACCAACCAGGAGGCGGCAAGCAACCACCTCTGGTCCAGCAGCCACCTCGGGGACCCCGTCTGAACAACGAACGCAGGGAAACCACCCGAGGTCCCCGTCTAAACTCAAGGTCGTCGGCTCCGCGACGGACGCTCGTAAGCCACCCCTGGGGACCCCGTCGCAGCGACGGACGTGGGGAAACCACCCCGGAGGACCAGCTCAGCTATCATACTCGCAGATACTGAGAAAACAATGTGCGAGCCAATGAGATTACACAGTTGAATTAACGAAATTAAGCGGACCAATCAGGAGGCGGCCACCTCCCTATAATTACCCCGCTCGGAGCCCTCCGAATTCATTCCACTCTCCGCTCTCGACGACTACACTCAGAAGTACGAAGATTTCTACACGCTCTACGCTGACGAACCTTCTGCTCCCGAGTTCATCTCAAGAACGGCTTCCTACTGCTTTCTACAAGGCATACCTTCTCTCCACACAGATCTCGCATTGGCATCTACGAGTCCAGTGATTATTCATCCTGCTCATTGCCCAACGTAGTTCTTCTGTCAGGACGCCACCCGGTACATCTATTGATATTCTCATTAGATCGTACGCCCGCTGGGACGTTCCGAGACGTGTCGCCCAGGTTTCGTAGCACTAGGCTCGTCACCGACCGCTGTGGGCACGCCGATAAATTACACAGCTCATCCGCTCTAATTTATCGTCCAAGGAAGTCTTTTTCAAGACTACAAGGTAGGACCCTGACATCTGAGCAAAGGAAAGAAGCTCTGTCAAGCGAGTCCACCTTCCAAACCCTCTATTTCTATACGTAGAGGTATCGAAAACGAGTTAATAAACTCGGATATTTCGATGGAGCGCCGCCCGTCCTATTTCCTCATGCAAGGGGAGGCGGAACACGGCGCGGCCGGGCCTCTTAGCCCACGCAGCGCTACCTGCCCGCTGCTCGACCAGTCCGCTGTTCCCAGCGACGGCCCAAGGCTCGATCCTCGCGAAGAGATCGCCTTCTCACCTAACGTATTCACGAAGGAAACGTTAGATCAAGCCTCACACACACAAAAGTACGAGGATACCTTTCAAACCCGCTCTGAAGTCAATCATCATGATTCGACAAAGATTTCCGAATATCCACGATATTCTACACAAGGCTACCCGGCCGATCCGAGTGTCAAATACACTCCAAATGTACAAAAAACAAAGGATACTTTTCAGTACCTCAACCAAGTTCAACATATTCCTCCTACAGATATAAATCTTAGGCCGGAATATTACAAAACGGCTCAGTACCAAACTGATCGAACCCAGCACCCACTATGCGAGCCCAGTGCTCCACGCGGCTGCGACACGAACTACCCCTCAGTTCATCCCGCCAAGCAAGCTGACCTTGGCGATTTCGCTCACATTCCTTACGGGAATACCTCAGGGACTAACCCGCATAATCAGAATATAAATGTCTCACTTGGTCTACCTACACCAAGTAAAACATATATAAATCCACTACAAATACTTTAGTAGCCGTGAAAATTACTTGTACAAGATGAAATATAAGTTACGGTAAAAACATAACCATGTAAATAGTGTCTACTGACAGAAAAATTACCACTTCAATAAAATGTGAATTATGCAGTAAAATAGGAGAAAATTATATATTATCTCAACAAACAGCAAACAACATATAGAAAAATGCAATATAATGTCTACTGACGAAAACGAGTCTTGAAGCAAAAGTGGCTCTTGGAGCAAATCATGCCTTAGGTTAGCAAATAGTGTTTCAACACAACAACAATGAAAATAGATGTGACCGTTGAAGGGAAAAGGGAGCTCAACTTGCCGAAGGTCAAATCTGAGTTTATATTTTTCTATTTTCTCCACATTTTGCTGAACAAAATCTTTTTTTATCATTTTTTCTTCCGCCATTTTTTAACAAAAATTTATGATTTTCCGAAGTTTGAAAAATCGGGGCCGAAAATTTTCAGTAGACTTTCAAAACTGTAGTTTTTGTGCAATTAAAATGTAGACGATTCAAGTTTTGATGATTATTGGGGAAAGATAGCTAGTTTTGGGACCGAAAAAATATTACAAAAAAAAATTAATTTTTCGACCCAATCTTCGTTTTTCCATTCTACTGACAAAAAAGCCTTGGCAAGTTGCCTTGGCTCATATATATATAAAACAAGGTGTTAAGGTTCTTGAGGGCTGGTCAATGTGACATTGACCAACCCTCAAGAACCTTAACACCTTGTTTTAAGAAAAACGCTGCAAATTATTTCACAAAGGTTTATTATTTTTTCAATTAAATATGATCATAGTTTTAGTTGGCTAGCGTACGTCATAAGGCCCGTCCAAACTCCTCGGCGTGTCCTATTTCGAGTTGCCACAACCTATACTTCTATAATTATATACGCATGTTTATATTTCTCGATTTGAGCTCCTATCTATTCAAATAGTTATTGCCTTAATAATATCATTATCTAAGTACGTACGCAAAGTCGAGAGGATATGTTATTAAATATGCGTAGGAAAAGCTTTGGTATTAACACACAAATATAGCCTTGAAAAAACATATATTCATGCCTCGAAGGAACGCCGGCGCCGTATCCACCACAAGGTGCCGCGGCGCCGGCGCCTCCTCTCACTCTACCCCCCGCTCACCCCCCCTCGCCGCCCACCGTGACCCCCTGCCAAGCGTGCCAGGCGTGCGTGCGTGCGTAAGTCTAACAAAGCCTTGAAATGACACTTTTTCGCCCGTTTTTGGCCCATAGCATCTATGCGAGTAAAGCGATCGGGATGGTTAAACGTTAGGACCAACTAGACCCCAAATGGAGTCTATGGGCGAAAGGACGGGTTTTTTAAGTCAATTCTTAGGCCTTTTATGGCCCGGACGGCGAACGGCGGACGGCGGACGGCGAACGGCGGACGGCGGACGGACATTTCAAATTTGGATTCTACGCACCTTGAAACGTAAAGTGACAAAGTTTGAGGGGGGGTTATAAAAATTTTTTGCTATACGATCACATAGGCTTATTATTGGAAATAATAAACCAAAAGTGGTCGAGAACTCAACATATTGTTATATATATATATATATATATATATATATATATATATATATATATATATATATATATATATATATATATATATATATATATTAAAACCAAAGTTCATACATTAAAATCGAGGAAAAAATTAACCTGGAGAGAAATTTCATGTATTTTAGCTCAATATACAACCATGATAGACTCACAAAAATAATGTCCGAAAAAGTCCTGTTTAAAATTTTGAGGGTGTATTACCTGGGTACCTATTTTAGGAGATGTGTTCACTTAGATTAGCACCCACAACCCCCTATCCCGTAATTTACATATATTTCTGCAATTGGATCAATTTATTTTTCTCTCTTTTTTCAAGGCACAAAATGAAAAACAGAAGTTTTTGAAGTGTCACATTTGGCAATAAAATCGGAAAAAGAAGCGGCAATTTTCGACATTCGTCGGAACTAAATCTCATGTGAAATGGAGGAAACTGGAAATAAACAGAAAATCCATCTGTACTCAATCAAAATTGCAGATAAGTGGAAGCTGTGAGGGAGAAACAAACATTATTTTTTTGCGAAAACATGAGAATTAGTTGGACAAAGGTTGCACTCTTTTTTCTTCAGAGCATCGTCCCTCTAAATCTAGGGGCAAACAACTAGCTGGGTAAGTAGGCCTGTAGTACCTGCCCCTTAAAACAAGTCTGATACCACTCATGTGAGGTACAGCAAAGGTATTCATAATCTACCACAAACCTCTTATCCTAATATCGTATTATATTAATATTTATATTATTTTAATATCGTAGATAGGTATAATTAGTCACGTACAAAAAATTACTGAAGAATTGCAAAATTCAAAATTTTGTCCTCCGCAGTCAATCTTGAAGACGCAGACTTTGACAAAATTCAGAGAAATTTGAAAGGTTGATCATCGGAAATGCTTGGTACCTAATCGAATTTTACGTGGGGAAAAACGACATTTTAGCTTGTAAAAAAAAATTAAACAATGCCATAACTTTCTTATATTAGTTAGGTACTATGAGTTTTGCTTTCTATGGTACCTATTCAGTCGAAGCAGAATTTAATTTCCCTGTTTTTAATGGTTCCTAGGAATGCAGTATCAAAAAATGTCCACAAAAAAGTTGTTTGAGAGGTTTTTGTCTAGAAAACTGAATTGAGGAGCCATTTTAGGTGTAAGAATTTGGAGTAAGTATTATTATTTGTTATCAACGTAAAATCCGCATCCGTATCCGTATCCGTTTGTTATCCGTAGAAACCAGAATTTTGTCCATTCCAACCATAGGTACACTCCTAGAACTGTGCGTCGCAGCGTACAGACAAACGGGTGAGCATACATGTAGTAGGTAGGTAGGTACCTACCTAATACTGTGTAGGTTCGGATGAGTATGAAAAAAACATTTTGTGTGAAACTGCACCTAAAATGGTATAAAACGCCGTCATGGGCATTTTTCTATCTCAATCCGTCTTCGAGATATGATTTTTTCAAGTTTTAAAAAATGCGGTTTTTGCTTTAAAATCATATAAAAATCATGTTTCTGCTTTTGTTAGTATGATCTTTGATGAGATTTTCGGCGAATCAATGGACAATATGTTAGGAAATTCAACGTTGATTAAGAAAATTTAGTCAAAATTTGAAATTTAATTTAATTAAAGACGAGAAATAAGTATGGGCTTTGCAAGAAACTATTGCATATGTACGTCACACAACTTCTTCCACCTCCCTTCCTTCGATCAAAACCACAGAACATAGAATAGAACATTCTATTCTATGTTCTGTGATCAAAACCAAGTTTTTTTGGTATTTTTTACATTTTAGCTTGAATTTTTCTACCAATTCGAAATGAAATCGCAAAGCTTTATTAAGTAGGTACTTGAGAAAGTTTTTGTGAGATTGGGCAATCTCCTGGACATTTTTAATTAGCAAAGCTTCGGAGATTTTAAGAAATTTTTTTCTCAAAATTGTTCATATATAGACTGGTGATATGATCTTTAGAGTGGTATTTTTCCCAAATCAAAGGACACTGGATTGACTTGAGGGTAGGTTTATTATAACGAGAAAAGTCGATAAAGCACCTACGCAACTTGAATCGTAAACCAACAAATTTCGAGGAGTTCGATACAAAGCTTTATTATTAAAAACGAAAATCCTAAATCAATGTAGCCTTATAGACTTTGTAGACCATTGGGATTTAAAATAATATAATTTTGAATTAGGCGCAGAAATATTCATAGTTCTACACTTTGTTGAAAGAGTGCGGAGGTGTCTGGAATGAATTCATGGATGCTACAACCATCACTCCATGCGTACTGACGTCATCAAAAATGCTGCACGACGAAGGAATGTTTACGACACCGATTTCTGACTTTTCCTTTGTTCTTAGACTTTCAATTTTATAATTTATGTGGTTTTTAAATTATTCCAAGTCCATTATAATTTAATTATTGTTAATCCCGAAAATCTTATTTCATATTGGCTGCTCAGATATTGTCGTGATTTGTCCGTAGCATAATGCAACCTCTCCGATTTAGGTAAGCTTGGCTCTCTTGCTTTTGGCTTGTAAACAGTAATCTGTTTTTGTTTGTTGTGATTTGTTTCTTCAAGTAATTTCAATTTTCAAAACAATTTATTCTGCTTAGGAGTGTATTGTGAACAAGTGCGATGGGACTTCAAATCAGGTACATACCTTAAGTACATATCCGGTTTACCTCCTTCAAATCAAAGATATTTTCATGTTCTCATCGCGAGTGATATTTTACTGTAATCCTACTTTTTCTGTCGTTATTTTCTTTTGAAATGATGAGTCGATGGTGGATGAGTGAATTATTACTTCGCTTGGAAAAAGAGTATTTTTACCTGGAACGTCCTGAATCCTGTCTCATGTCTACGATAAATCGTGCGATGTTGTTTGACGTAGGTATACTGTTTATTCTTACCTACATCTACACCTGTTGGATATTATTCCATTGTTCAAACTCGTGGTTGAATTGATATAGACAAACTTGAAATGATTTACCTTCAGTCTGGAGTTGGAGTGTGGGTAACTACTTGCTATTTCCGGGAACGTCAAGCAGTTCCTGGCAATATGAACCTACCTATGGGTAAATTGTATCATGTTGAGGGTCGATTCATGACATAATCCACTCTAAACCATTCCACATATATCCATACCTATCTATAGTCTACAATATTCCAGTTGCCACTGGATAAACGTCCCCCGACCATCTGTAAATATAAACTCACTGATGCGAGGCTTCACAATCGTATGTGTTCCTATAAGTTATTCAAGTTACAATTCCTTTTAACGATGTTTTGGTGCTTCCTAATCCACTCCAATTGATAATGGGGGTTGTTGGAGGGGGCACCTAAATCTAGTGGATATATACCCAACTGCTTTGAACGCACATGAGATTCATCATAATGATTGGAACCTTTAGGGAATGAAATCGAATAAATCACCACTCTAAAGAGGAAGTTTTTCCACACCCTCAACAGCTGATTTTTAATTAGTGCTTTTCTCTTGTGTATCTAGAGAAATCCACCGCTGGAACGGGAAGTTACTTAAAATCTTGTTTCTGTAAGTCAGAACATAATTATTCGTAAGTTACTGATTTGCATCTCACATAGGTACTTTTCTTCTGATGTTTTTAGTTTCAGTCCAGACGTGTATTGGGGCGTTTCGAAATTTCGTTAAGATAAATATCCCTCTAAGACTGAGTTTTTTGAAAATTATGGTTTGGCAGATAATGTTGAATGTTGGTAAGTCCTCTTGAACATACTCTAATGTTACATACAAAAATGGCCTTAGGTATTTTCCAATCACCTATCTGGAACTGGTTATGGATTCGTAGGTATGCGCAGCAGTGGTCAGCGTTGAAAACCGTCATTCCAGCCGTGCTTGGTAGGTAGGAACAGCTTGGTTTGTTCCTATCCACTCCTGGACTTACCGGAAGCAACCTCAAGTCTCAACCCTTAATAATAATAATAATAATAATAATAGTTTTTATTGTTGTTATACAAAATGTACATAACAATCGTCAAATTAATTTTACACATCGTCACATGGATTCAAAACTATATATTAATACAATAAATATTATCTATTAAAAAAACTATATAGTATTTTATGTTAAAAACTTAATGTGGAATATTCTTGTTTACTGTACAAGGGATTTGCGATAAGTTTCGTCTTCACCATCTTGGTAAAACTTCTCAAACATTCTTGACGAATCGCTGCTGGAATGTAGTTGTAGTAAGCAATCCCTTGGTACACGAACTGATTTTGGGATCTGGTCAGTCTAAATCGAGGAATCGGCAGATCAGCTCGTTGACGGGTCTCGTAGTCATGCATATCACCTCTTTTGGCAATAGATCTGGACTTCTTGTGTATGCTGTTCAGAGCTGTCAGTATATAGAGGCCATGAACTGTGAGGATGCCAAGTTCTCTAAACAAAGGTCTTGCGTGTGCCTTATAATCCACTCCAGCAATAATCCTTACAGCTCTTTTTTGTAGCAGAAATAAACGTCCTGCTCCAGGAGAGGCCCCCCACAATATTATGCCATATGACATGACCGAACCAAATAGTCCATGGTAAGCCATTACGAGTACCTCACGCTCAAGGGTTTCCGAAAGTCTCCATAACAGGTAGAGAGCTTTCGATAATTTTCCATGAACATAATCAATATGAGCTGACCATCTAACTTTGCTATCAATAAAAAAACCAAGTAATTTCACAGAATTCTTGCTACTTACAGCATTTGAATTAGAAATGGATAAATGTTAGGTTTTACCAGGATTAAGTTTCAGTTTATTAGTATTAAACCACTCTTCCGCCAACATCTCCTTCTTGGGGGAAATGGAGGAAGCACCGAATCGATCATGGTCACTTGTGAGAAAGTTGAGTCGTCAACATAAATGAAACAATTGTCCCCAACATAGTAACTGAGGTCATTTATAAAAATAATGAATAATAGAGGTCCCAGTATTGAGCCCTGCGGAACTCCCTGTTGCACTGATTCAATTGATGATCCAGAACCATTTAAAAAAACACACTGTTTCCTTTCTGATAGGTATGAAGTAATTAATTGCAGTGGCAACCCTCTTATTCCATAATACTCAAGCTTCTCGATCAAAATGTCGTGTGGCACCAAATCAAAAGCCTTGCTTTGGTCAGACAAACTCATTTCTACATGGAGCCCATTCTCCAATGCAGCAGTTACTTTTCAACATCTGTTGAAAAGCAGTTACTTCTTTGCTGATCCCAGACACACGTCATGGTGTAACGGCCCAAAAATATTTGATACCTCGACAGAGTGTGACTTTATGCTTTTGATTTATTTTAGATAAAGAAATGGCGTTCAACTAGATGCGCTACTGAGGCCGATTTAATCAATCCTCTTCGACTGTGGAGTTTCCCTTGAATGTAACAATTCCTCGGAGTCAAAAATCAGCCATCTCCACTGCTATGGGGTCGAACGTACGACAAAGTGAAACTGCAGGCCTCTGGCTCAGCAGATCATTCGGGGTCTGTTTTGACTTGAGTGAGTCTGGAAATAAAAGGTGTTAGGTACGTCGGGACTGATGTTTACAGTCTGCTTGAGAGGAATTATTTCGTATCAAAGTCTGGGTCCTACTGACTGCGCCAAATGCAACGGCCCAAAAATGTTTGATACCTCGACAGATTTCGAACTCATGCCTTTAGTATCTTTTAGAAGAAAGCTCTTCAGAAACCAGATGCTCTACTCGGACCAATTTAATTAAACCTTTGCGACTCTATGAGTTTTCTTTCAATGTAACATTCACTATAACTTCCCCAAAACGTACACACACAGCCTCTTCATTCGTGATTTTACGTATTTCTCAGGATTGTTGAAGAGGTGGAATTTTGCATTAGTTGTGGTGTGATCTATTATAAATTCTGAACTTTCTAACTTGTGGTGGTCGGGTTTTGTAGGGTTGAAAACAATTAAGTTACGTTCACCTAGCTGTACTTCCCTGGTTTTACCTACTTTAAAGCATTAGGAAGAAGTGTCATCACACATGACAGAATGACTCCCCATACCAAAATCACATCAATGTTTTTTTGTGAGTGGCTATATTCAACTAGGTATTACTCTAGTAGGTAATTAAAATAATTTCTTTTAATCTCTACTTAGTTCCATTACAATTACCTGGTTGCAGTAGGACAACAGGTGTATCGAAATGGAAAGTTGTTATTCTTCACTTGTGTAGGATTAGTTCTCGATGCTCTGAGCTACCTTGTCCAGGCACTATGACAATGCAGCAGGACCAGCCTTCCCAGAGTGACGTCACCAGTGCATCAATCTTTGAAAAATCATAGAAAGAAAACTACTCGTAGTAGAAAAGTGCGGATGGTGTCCAATTTCTTAGATTTAGATCTATTTTCATTCAAAAAATGACATTCCCGTTCAGCTTTAGTCAATAGGACTAATCTCATGCCAATTATTTTTGGACAGTGCGGTATGTCCTCATATCATGACGTTTAGAGAACGTAGAACGATGTCGGGAAGTAGAACTGAAATAGAGCGATGTCGGGAAGATCAATTTCCTCCAATACAATTTTGGTATTCAAGGGTTTTCAAAACTGTTATCCGTATCTCCACAGGATTCTCCTTCCTGTTCCCATGCCAAACAATAGGGGGGATGTTATGGTCAGTATGTGTGAAGCACACCAGAGCAAGGATCTATTTAACATGTGGAAATGGGAGGGAGTGCGCTGAGGCCTGCGATTGCATAAAGGCAGGCTTCAGATGCATCAAATGCATTGTGAGAGCTGCATGAACTTGCTGGCATCCACTACTGAGAAATTTAGGTAAACGTAGATGTAGACATGGTTGTGCTTGTAGTAGACATGCGGATATAGTCGAAGTGGAGGAGCCAGGAGCATTGCCCGTCAAGTGAAGGAGAGTGGTGTATTATTATTAATTATTACAATCATTGGAACATAATTATAATATACCTTATTTTAATTCTCTGTATTACATTATTATTGTTGATAAACAATCATTACAATGTTTGTTTTTTTGGTTGGCCCGGTTGGCTGTATAGTTTTCTGAGGAAATGAATATTTTTTGTTCAATTTATTAAATTCAACGAACCCGAATTGAATTCCAATAATACTATTAGTACTAATTAATTTCATTACTAATAAATAATACATTCAAATTGCCTTTATATTTGAGTAGCCATAACAAAATTAGCCTTATTTAGACGAACCATCTCAGTTGCAAGAAAGAAGATCGATCTGGTGACAATTTTGAAAATGTTGTCATAAATGCGCTAAAATGGGCCAAATTTTTAATTGTAGTACTAATTAGATACATAATTATATATTTTCTGTGACATTCATTTGAAGTAACCGTTTCAGCGCTCAAAAACTCATGAAGCAAAAATTTCCCCAAAACAGAAAATATTGCCGTTTTCTGATTAGCGATTGCGAGTGCAATAGTTGTTCAAATTTGAATCGGTTATTCGTCGCAAAATTTAACTCACATTTAACTAATCGCATTATGGATCATTCTTTTTAATAAATATAGTGGGAAGACAAGATGTTTCTGTAAAATTAACCAGCAAAGAAGAGAGCATAAGCAAAAAGTACCTAGTAACTACTTACATCCATTTCTCCGCATCCTCAAATTGGCATACTGTCAATAAACACCTATCATCTGTAGCTGGAAACGCTTTCGAATTGTATTACATAATTTATGACACTACTGCTAACAGTTACTGAGGATTATAGTAAGTAACACGCTTTGAGGCATGTTTCTAGATCTAGATTTCTACGTTTGTCAATGTCGAAGGCGAATCCCATGAGAAATATTCAATTGACAATGATATTTGATGTGACAAGAATTGTTGATAATTCAAAACTGAACAATTTGAGACCAACAAATTAGGGATGGGCATCGGCTAACAATTAATCGATTATTAGAATCGACAATTATTTCAACCAGATTAATCGATTAACTGATTAATCGGGGCCTAAATAATCGATTAATTTGGAAAAGGCTGAGAAAAGAGAGGGTACAATAAAAACATCGAATTTTTAATATAATAATGTCATTGTGTACAAGAAAAAATTAATTAACAATTTAGAACAGTTGAAAACAAGTTATAAGAAAAAACTTCGACGTAAAAAAAAAAAACGGACGGTAGACCTTTGGTTCTACAGTCAGATCATTTAATAACGATTAACGTTTGGTTTTTAATTTAATTTAATTTAATCTCATTTAATTTCACAAATGAGAATGTGATTCGATTTCTTGCGATCTCGATATCGTTTAGCTTGTTTCTGCAGTTGTAGTGTCATAAAGCTTTGAGTTTTCCCGCACTTCACTTATATCTGCAGGCATAACGAAACGATTTTTCCAGCCTTTTTATTTATATCGTTTTGTGACGCTCATAGTAACGTGATATAATTTCGATGGTGCGATTTCGATCGTGATGTGACGCTCAAAAACCCCACCGTGACGTGACGAAAGCAAATGGAAACGGAAACTTGGCAATATGTCGACACATAAACTGGTCGACACCTCCTGTCGCCATATTTCCACACCAGGTGTTGAAGAACGTCGATAACGCACATCTTTGAAACTGGTCGACGGATTTATGTCGAAAAATTTGAGATCCGTTTTTCGCTGTATTTCAACAACAGGAGTTGAACATGAGCTAAAAACACCCCTCTTGAAACTGGTCGACTGCTAAACGACGACAAAAGGGTTGTTTGGCCACTACCTGTCCTCAGCCTTGGTCCCATGGGGTCTTTCAATCCGAGGATTAAATGAAAAGTCACATTTACGTTTCTAAACTGTTATGTGATCGTGTTATGAGACCACGAAACTATACACTTCATTCTGATCTACACATCCAACTAATCTGCATTTTTACTAAGGGATTGACTACTTGATGTTATGTATTTTTGAGATGCGAGCTTGCGAGCATCCAGACCACCAAACTATACACTTCATTCTAACCTACATGTCAGGTATACGAAGGATGTCGATGTAAATATGTCGACGTATCCCCATGGTTGACTTGGACGACCTTTTTCAACAAGGGGTGTTGAAAGTTGTCGACTAGTCGCTGTATTTTTGTGTCGCCATATTTCCAATGCCTGTGAAATCGACATTGGTCAACCCTTGGTGTTGAAAGATGTCGACACGGCTTCTTGCCCGTTTGTCGACCAGTTTATGTGTCGACATATTGCCCCCCATCCATGGAAACGTCCTGTTAATCATTATTCAATGATAAAAAGTTAGTTCCAGAATGAATCATCTATATCTTTTAGGAATATAAGTTTATTGGCCATGTCTGGTGTCAGCCAGCTTCAAAATGTTCCCAAACCGCACTTTTTGGTTGCATCTTGATCGAAGCTGAAGTTCCGCGTTAACAAACAAACTGTAGTGGATTTATATATGTCTGACTTGGTGTAGGTAGACCAAGTGGGACGTTTATGTTCTGATTATGCGGGTTAGTCCCCGTAATATTTCCGAAAGGAATGTGAGCGAAATCGCCAAGGTCATCTTGCTTGGCGGGCGGAACCTGAGGATAGTTCGTGTATTGGCCGCGTGGAGCACTGGGCTCGCTTAGTGCGTGCTGGGTCCGATCTGTTTGGTGCTGAGCCGTTGTGTAATATTCCGGCCTAAGATTTATATCTGTAGGGGGAATATAACGGGCTTGGTTGAGGTACTGAAAAGTATCTTGTGTTTTGAGCAAGTTAGGAGTGAATTTGACACTCGGATCGGCCGGGTAGCCTTGCGTAGAATATCGTGGATATTCAGATATCTTTGTCGAATCACGATGATTGACTTCAGAGCGAGTCTGGAAGGGATCCTCGAACTTTTGTGTGTGTGAGGCTTGACCTAACGTTTCCTTCACGGATATGTTAGGTAGCAAGGCGATCTCTTCGCGAGAATCGAGCCTTTGTCTGTCGCTAGGACCAGCGGACGAGTCGAGTATCGGGTAGGGAGCGCTTCGTGGGCTAGAGCTCCCGACCGCGCCGTGCTCTGCTTCCTCTTGCATGAGGAAGTAGGACGGGCGGCGCTCCATCGATGTACCCGAGTTGATTAACTCGTTTTTAATACCTCTCCGTATAGGATGCAGGATTTGGAAGGTGGACTCGCTTGACAGAGCTTCTTTCCTTTGCTCGGATGTCAGGGTCCTACCTTGTAGCCTTGAAAAAGGCTTCCTTGGACGATAAATTAGAGCGGATGAGCTGAGTAATTTATCGGCGTGCCCCGGCGGTCGGTTAAGAGCTTAGTGCTACGAAACCCGGGCGACACGTCTCGAACGTCCCTGCGGGCGTACGATCTAATGAGGATATCAATAGATGTACCGGGTGGCGTTCTGACAGAAGAACTACGTTGGGCAATGAGCAGGATAAAAGATCACTGGACTCGTAGATGCCAAAGTGAGATCTGTGAAGAGAGAAGATATGCCTTGTGAGCAATAAATTGCCGTTCTGAGAAGAACTCGTGAGCAGAAGGGTCGTCAGCGTAGAGCGTGTAGAAACTTCGTACTGGTAGAGTGTACTCGTCGAGAGCGGTGAGTGGAATAATCAACCCGGCCAACGCCTCCCTTATTTATACCCGGGGGTGGCGTTGAAAGGGGTGGCCACTTAATGGCTAGTATGCAAATTAGCCTGTTGGTTTATTGAGCTATTTTCTGATTGGTTTTTGGGGTGGCTTCCCCGCGTCCGTTTCTGAGACGGGGTCCCCGGGGGTGGCTTCTCTGCGTCCGTCGCTGAGACAGGGTCCCCGGGGTGGCTTCTCTGCGTCCGTTGTTTAGACGGGGTCCCCGGGGGTGGCTTCTCTGCGTCCGTCGCTGAGACAGGGTCCCCGGGGTGGCTTCTCTGCGTCCGTTGTTGAGACTGGGTCTCTCGGCCCTCTTTGCTTCTGAACCAGAGGCGGTTGTAATTTGCTTGCCGCCTCCTGGTTGGTTCGTCTATTGTCTCTCGCGCAATCAGAGTTTCTGATTGGCGTGTAGGCTTGCTAGAACCGTCCTTGTTAGTTCTAGAGGACATTTGATTGTCTTTTTGAGTTTTCTCATTCAAGGCGACTTGGTTCGAAATACTTGTCGCGTCTCTCTCGCCCAGTAAGTGTTTAGGGAGGTCGCCTTGTATGTTATTTGATAATATTTCATTATTGAGAGAGAATATCGCATTTTCTCTCTGGTGAAATATTTTGTTTGACGGAGTTATAACTCGACGTCTTATAAACGTTTGTGTGCCATGTCTACCTCTTTTTGGTAGCCCTGAAAAGGGCTGTTGAAAAGAGGGGGTGGTTTTCACCACAGGCGCCCCCCCAAGACGTCGTGTTATTAACGACGACGCCGGTTGGGGAGAACTGGAAGGTCCATACGGAATTCCCCGTATGTTACCTTCACCATTTGGGGCGGAGGCGGAGGTGCAGGCCTCTCGTCCCGCGCCTGGTGTGAGCCCCGGCCTCGCCGGTTTCGGCGAGCGCCGCGGGGCGTCCTTGGCCGGCCCGAGCTCTGCCGACGGGTACCAAACCCGCGAGGGTTTGGCCCGCGGCCGCGGCTGGGTTGTTGCGGAGGAGCTGGTTCCGGTGACGTCCACCCCGCTGCGCTCATTTCGTCCCAACGAGGCACGGGGACGTCGCCCGAGCTGATCCACTTGCGTGGCGTAGTGGGCAGCTGGTGAGCGGGTGGAGCTTTGTGTAGCTGCTGAGCGGGTGGAGCTGGCTGCGTGAACGCGGCTGGCGTTCTCCAAATTACCTCTCTGGGAGCGCTGGCGTCTGCCGGTCTCTTCTTCTCGGGTGAAGGCGGGAGCGGGCCGATGGGCGCAGGAATTTCCTCCGCAAGGAGGAAATTCTCTACCTCTTCCGTCATCATCATGTCTTCTTGCGTGGTAGTGGATGCTGCCATAGTCAAGATTGGTATGAGCTCCGGGCCCGGGGCGCTCCGTATTTATATCTCCCACTGCTCCTACCCGAGAAAAGTGGGCGTGGCCTGCTTCGAGCGCAGTTACCCACCTCTCGTCGAATTTGGTAGAGGGGACGCGCCCTCTGGCGGATTTTCGGGGAGTCTCCTCCTTATTTTCTGCCTGATTTGTGCTTAGTGAAACAGCTTCGTCTGTGTTTAGAGTGTAAGCTGGTTTGATTTGCTGTTTGGGAACCTTTTTTGTGTGTTCGCCAATTTGCACTGTAACCGAAAACTTATCTCTTTTAACAACTTTGAATGGTCCTGTGTAAGGACATTGCAAAGAGGAGAGCTGTGTGGGCACTCTTATGTAGACATGTGTACATGTATCTAAATTTTTGGGCATGTTGACGGCATATTTCGTATTATTATGCCTGATATGCGTAGATCGGAAAAAGAGAGGCTCGGAAATGTTCGTAGAAGTTACGAATATGTCGCCAGGGAGCGGCACGTCAATTCCATAAACTTTTTGGAAGGGCGTAGTTTCCGTTGCTGGGTCTACTGCCGTACGCATGGCGAGTAGTACTTTCGGAAGGGCGTCGAGCCAATGTTCGTCCTGTGCTTTGAGAGCCTCTTTCAAGGATCTATTTCTGCGTTCCACCATTCCGTTTGTTGACGGTTTGTATGGTAACGTGTGAGTATGTTTTACTCCGAGACGTTCCATAATGGAATGAAATAGGTCTGATTCGAATTGTGTGCCCTGGTCACTTGTAATGTATTTAGGTACGCCTTTTGAGGCTACCCAAATATTGATAAAGGCGTTTGTGATCGTGGCTGTTTCGATGTTGTTAAGAGGGACTGCCTCTAGCCAACCCGTTGCTCTATCGACCATCATTAGGATGTAACGCTTCCCTCCTTTAGCTAAAGGTAAGGGTCCAGTAATGTCAACGTGTACATGGGAGAATTTGGTAGCCGTTTCAAATTCGGAGTAAGGGAGCTTCACGGAGCGAGTGATTTTTGCTCGTTGGCAAGTCTCGCATGCCCGGACCCAGTTGGAGACATCCGCACGAAGGCCGTGCCAAAAATATCTCTGTTTTACCTTATACACTGTAGAGTGTATGCCCGGGTGTCCCAAATTGTGAATTTGGCTGATTATTTCGTGCCTTATTTCGTTCGGAATATAAGGTCTTGGGTGTCCTAAGTCCAGGTTACACCAAATCTCTCCTTGAGGGAATTCAACTCTTGTGAGTTTTAGTTTGTCCTCTGCGTTAGGAGGAGAATGAATCTGTGCATTTGAGATGTGCAGTAAAAGGTTGCACTCTATTGCGGCCGTAATTTGTGAAATTTCGGCTACGGACGGACCTTCGTCAGTTTGGGTTGAAATTGACTTTGTTTGAATTTCAACTGGGTCGAAAGGCCTGGAGAGTGCGTCGGCTACGACGTTGTCTTCTCCGGGTATGTGTCGTATGTCACTTGTCATTTGGGAGATGTATGTTAGCCATCTCAATCGCATTTTAGAAAAATGTGCGTTTTTTTTTTAGCATTGTGCCTAGCAGAGGCTTGTGATCTGAGCAAATATGAAAAGAGCGGCCGTCCAAGTCATTGTGCCAATGAATGCAAGCTTGATAAGCGGCGAACATCTCTTTGTCGAACGAGGCTTTATTCTTCCATTGTTCCGGAATTTCTTTACTGAAAAATCCCAATGGTTGGTAAGATTTCGAGCCGTGTTTGTCTGTAATTTCCTGCTCCAGTGCCGCTCCGATGTGTGTATCGGATGCATCGCAAACTATTCTCCACTCCGCTGTAGGGTGGGGATGAGCAATATTGTGTAATGTAGCTTTTATCATTGCGTTTTTTAAGCTGTTGAAAGCTTTTTCTCTCTCTGATGTCCATTCGATAGGGGTTTTGTCATTCTTTTTGTTTGACTGAATGGAGTCATACAGAGGTTGCGCTGTGTGAGCGAATTTACTTGAGCAAGCTCGGTAGAAACCACACATACCTAGGAATCTGCGTAGGCTTCGTACGTCTATTGGCCGAGGGAATTGCTCTATGGCTTCTATTTTATCTTGTTTAGGAATTATCCCTTCTTTTGAGATAGTGAAACCTAGGAAATCTACGGTAGGTTTTGAAAAAATGCATTTGTCAAAACCTACTCGGAGTCCGTGTTCTCCTAGTTTGTCGAAAATTTGTTTGAGGTGGTTCATGTGTTCTTTGTAATTTTTAGAAGCCACTAATATGTCGTCTAGGTAGACAAATGCGAAATCGAATTTCCGCATGACGCTGTCCATGTACCTTTGCCATGTTTGAGCCGCTCCGGCCAAACCCATGCTCATTTTTTTAAACTCATAGAGACCGAAAGGGGTAATAATGGCCGTTTTATGAGCGTCATCTGGGTGCATCGGGATATGGTAATATGCCGATTTTAAATCTATTGTCGAATAGATTTGTGTATTGTGTAAATTCGCTTGGAAAGAGCGAATGTGAGGCGGCGGGTAGGCGTCTTTCTTAGTTTTTGCATTGAGGAATCGGTAATCGCCCGTGATTCTCCATGTTCCATCTTTTTTGGGCACGCAATGTAGCGGAGAAGCCCATTCGGAGTCGGAGGGAGCGATGATGCCCTCTGTGAGCATTTTGTCGAAAGTATTTTTTACCTGAGCCCGTTTTTCGCCTGCCATGAGCCTTGCACGGAAGTGTACTGGTGTTCCTTCTGTGGATATACGGTGGTAAACACCGTTGTTTTTCCACTTTCCTTGAAGTTTGTTCATTTTATCATTGTATTTTTCAATGATAGAGCGTATTTTTCCGTCCTCTGTGAGCTGTGTGTCCTCTGGTTTAGGACTGTTGTCACGATGAGGAATAGCAGCTGCTATTTGTTCGTCAGTAAATTTTCTGCTCATGACTGCAGCGATTTTTTGATCGGCATAGCTCTTTACTTTATCTTTGTAGATATATTTGTGTTTGACCCGTATTCCGATATCCCAAGACTCGAGGAATGGTATACCGAGGATCGCTAGATCAACTTTAGTGATCATGAAATCGGTGGTCATGTCTCCGAGGCCGATGTTAATTGTCGTGTCAGCACGCCCTAGTGTGTCTATAGGGGCGCCGTTAGCTGCTGTGAGCTTGACATTGGACTTAAGAATTTTTAAGCCCAATTTTTTGGTGACATTGTGGGGCAGAATGTTCACTTCTGCTCCCGTGTCAATGAGAAAGTCAGTGCCATTTAGTTTGCACTTGAAAAAGAGCCTTTTATATTCTTTAGTCTGCCGGTGTATAGGCTCAGATACACTGGCAGTTATTCGTTTTCCGAACTCTCTGCGTCTGAGGTTGGAACGGTACTTTCTTGTACCGGTCTGTGAGTCTTTTCGCTTGAAACCAAGTTTTTAGGCTTGCTGATAGGCGCTGCCTTTTTGGTAGGTTTGGAGGTGGTATTTACCTTCCAAGTGCAGTACTCTGGGTCTGCACACTTGCGAGTTTCGCTACCGAAACGGGCGTGGTTCCGGCAGAAGTAGGCCGTTGGTTTGTGAGGCTTACTCTCTGCTTGCTGAGGTTTGGACTCAGCTTTTTGTGAGAGGGCCTTTTTGAAACCAGTCTTGGTAGGTTTTGAAGTAGATTCTACTCCTCTTATGTTGAGAGGAGGATTCGCTGTTTTGTACGCGTGTAGCGTATCAGCTAGGTCGAGCCGGGCATTCGTGGTAAGCTGTGCTGCGACCATGCCCCGGGCTTCGATGGGCAGAGTTTCGATCCACTTTTGAGTGATCAAAGCCTCTGAGAAGTACCCAACAGCCTTAGAGTACATTTCATGGTACTTGGTGCTGGGTTTTTTGGCGAGAGATGCGGGGTCCTCGAGCGCGAGGAGCCTGTCCTGCAAGGACAGCCCGTATTCCCGTTGTAGGCGCTGTTTGGCCTCTTCGTAAGGTGCGTGGGGTGCCGTGAGGTAAGCTGAGTCAATAGCTTCCCGCATTTCTTCAGGTACCCACTTGTAGATAGCTGAGAAACATTCGTTCTGCGTTCTCAGGTTTTTTCGCACGCAGTATTGATCGAACTCGGCGAGTGCACGATCAATATTCTTCTTTTGGAAGATAGGTTTTTGGTAATCTCCCATTTCCTCTAAAAGTGCTCGAAAGCCACTTTGTGCAGAGGGTTGTTGTGTGAGATGTGGGGCGTATAAGCCCGGCGGGGGTCGCACGCCCGCAGTGGTTCCCTGAAATCCACTAGCTTCATGAGAGGGAACGAAATGCTCCGTGTTAAGCCTGTTCAAAGGCGGGGTCACCATTTGTAGTGGATTTATATATGTCTGACTTGGTGTAGGTAGACCAAGTGGGACGTTTATGTTCTGATTATGCGGGTTAGTCCCCGTAATATTTCCGAAAGGAATGTGAGCGAAATCGCCAAGGTCATCTTGCTTGGCGGGCGGAACCTGAGGATAGTTCGTGTATTGGCCGCGTGGAGCACTGGGCTCGCTTAGTGCGTGCTGGGTCCGATCTGTTTGGTGCTGAGCCGTTGTGTAATATTCCGGCCTAAGATTTATATCTGTAGGGGGAATATAACGGGCTTGGTTGAGGTACTGAAAAGTATCTTGTGTTTTGAGCAAGTTAGGAGTGAATTTGACACTCGGATCGGCCGGGTAGCCTTGCGTAGAATATCGTGGATATTCAGATATCTTTGTCGAATCACGATGATTGACTTCAGAGCGAGTCTGGAAGGGATCCTCGAACTTTTGTGTGTGTGAGGCTTGACCTAACGTTTCCTTCACGGATATGTTAGGTAGCAAGGCGATCTCTTCGCGAGAATCGAGCCTTTGTCTGTCGCTAGGACCAGCGGACGAGTCGAGTATCGGGTAGGGAGCGCTTCGTGGGCTAGAGCTCCCGACCGCGCCGTGCTCTGCTTCCTCTTGCATGAGGAAGTAGGACGGGCGGCGCTCCATCGATGTACCCGAGTTGATTAACTCGTTTTTAATACCTCTCCGTATAGGATGCAGGATTTGGAAGGTGGACTCGCTTGACAGAGCTTCTTTCCTTTGCTCGGATGTCA
The DNA here is from genome assembly GCA_030762985.1 of Adelphocoris suturalis. Taxonomy (NCBI): domain Eukaryota; kingdom Metazoa; phylum Arthropoda; class Insecta; order Hemiptera; family Miridae; genus Adelphocoris; species Adelphocoris suturalis. The sequence goes on from CM061042.1 coordinate 117,770,644, forward strand.
GGGTCCTACCTTGTAGCCTTGAAAAAGGCTTCCTTGGACGATAAATTAGAGCGGATGAGCTGAGTAATTTATCGGCGTGCCCCGGCGGTCGGTTAAGAGCTTAGTGCTACGAAACCCGGGCGACACGTCTCGAACGTCCCTGCGGGCGTACGATCTAATGAGGATATCAATAGATGTACCGGGTGGCGTTCTGACAGAAGAACTACGTTGGGCAATGAGCAGGATAAAAGATCACTGGACTCGTAGATGCCAAAGTGAGATCTGTGAAGAGAGAAGATATGCCTTGTGAGCAATAAATTGCCGTTCTGAGAAGAACTCGTGAGCAGAAGGGTCGTCAGCGTAGAGCGTGTAGAAACTTCGTACTGGTAGAGTGTACTCGTCGAGAGCGGTGAGTGGAATAATCAACCCGGCCAACGCCTCCCTTATTTATACCCGGGGGTGGCGTTGAAAGGGGTGGCCACTTAATGGCTAGTATGCAAATTAGCCTGTTGGTTTATTGAGCTATTTTCTGATTGGTTTTTGGGGTGGCTTCCCCGCGTCCGTCTCTGAGACGGGGTCCCCGGGGGTGGCTTCTCTGCGTCCGTCGCTGAGACAGGGTCCCCGGGGTGGCTTCTCTGCGTCCGTTGTTTAGACGGGGTCCCCGGGGGTGGCTTCTCTGCGTCCGTCGCTGAGACAGGGTCCCCGGGGTGGCTTCTCTGCGTCCGTTGTTGAGACTGGGTCTCTCGGCCCTCTGCTTCTGAACCAGAGGCGGTTGTAATTTGCTTGCCGCCTCCTGGTTGGTTCGTCTATTGTCTCTCGCGCAATCAGAGTTTCTGATTGGCGTGTAGGCTTGCTAGAACCGTCCTTGTTAGTTCTAGAGGACATTTGATTGTCTTTTTGAGTTTTCTCATTCAAGGCGACTTGGTTCGAAATACTTGTCGCGTCTCTCTCGCCCAGTAAGTGTTTAGGGAGGTCGCCTTGTATGTTATTTGATAATATTTCATTATTGAGAGAGAATATCGCATTTTCTCTCTGGTGAAATATTTTGTTTGACGGAGTTATAACTCGACGTCTTATAAACGTTTGTGTGCCATGTCTACCTCTTTTTGGTAGCCCTGAAAAGGGCTGTTGAAAAGAGGGGGTGGTTTTCACCACACAAACGATAACTAAAAAAAAAGTGTTTCTGATAATGATAGCAGTAGATATTATGTGATAGGACCAATAAGTGATAACAATAACGTGAGGCGAGGTGTTGTCCACTGGGTATTGTTCCACGATAGACTTGATTCAATCGATTATCCAATTAATTATTCTACAAGTAATCAATTAAACAATAATCGATTATTTGGAAATTTAATCGATTATTTTGATTAATCGATGCCCGTCTCTACAACAATTTATTGTTGGGTGTTTCTCTAGACCCAATAGTAGCCGACGTATAGAGGATAAACTAGGCTCACTAGGGTCATTAGCATCCCCACCCCTCCCCACCTTATGTGCCCTACCCGACGCCGGCATCATCCACTATCCTACCTTCTATGACCTCCTAAACACGAATCAGAAAAGAAACTGTGGTGCGCTATTTTTTGCATACAAAAGTCCTGTCAGGTGCTGGACTACTAGTGTTTTGGGGTGGTTTTCATGAAAATTTGTATTGCATAGAACCATAATTTGTTTGATTAGGTAAGATCATCCTATTTGTCATGCTGATTCAGTATCTTTCGCTGTTAATATCTTCTAATTCGTTCTTACGCTGCAGGTATGGATGTAAAAAATGAACGGAAGGAAGACATCCCCGAGAAACGTGCAAAGCGCGAAGATGTGGAATTTACGCCGACTGTTGAGATGATGGTACATGAGTACGATGATGAACGTACCTTAGAAGAAGAAGAAGCCCTCGGACCCTTGGAGGACCCGACAACAGAGCTATCTAGCTTGGAGAAGGAGGGGAATATGCCCATTGAGGACTTGATGGCAATGTATGGTTATAACGACGCAGATACTAGAACCACCCAATCATCAGAAGAAATGAACGGCGAGAAACCTAACGAAGCTGAGAGCCAGGAGAAGAAGAGCCCTTCAGGTTTGGAGCAAATCTACAATGACATGGAGCCCGATGGAGAGCTTGAGTCAAACACGAGAGCGACGAGGTAGGAAATTTATTTATTTTGTTTCTTTGCCGTCACATTAATTTTTTTGATAATTGTCAGCACTCAACAATAAAATAAAAATAATGTTTGTAATTCAAAAAAAAAAAAAAAAATCAGATAAAAATGAAGTTGAGACCAGCTGATGCACCCACACAAATAACTAAACAAAGATGCTGGCCACATGCATCCATCGGCGTCACGGCCGAGCCCGGACCCGACCCACTATGGCGGCCTCCTGAGGGTGCTCATCCATTTCTGAAAGAGCTCCCTTAAACACGATCAATAGGAGAATCGCATCAGGAAGGAGCTAGCTCGAATACTTTTATCAAAATTCCTCGGCTGCTGACATAAAGAACTACCTAATGGCTATAATATAAACTAAATTTTAAAAAATCAAGCGTAAGGGGTGACAATGTCCTATCGTCAAAATTCAATAGAAAAGAAATCAGAAGCTGTATAGAGTTCCACAGCAATTGATAATTTTTTTGTAGCTGCTCTCTTGAAGGCCGACGGAGTCAATTTCAATATAGAGTCAGGCAGGTGATTAAAAGGTCGTGGACCGACTTGTAGTGGATTCCCAGTCATAGATGCGGAGAGTCTTACGGGAGGAGGACACAATAATTCTCTACTCCTTGTATTATGTATGCACGTCTGATCCCTCGGTGAAACTTTTTAAATTTTGTTTGACGTATAACAAACATTGGTGCACGTAGAGGGCAGTCATAGACAAAGAACCAAGTCGGCGAAAGAAGCCTCTACAGCTCTCACGACCACCGATTCCAAAAATAACACGAATTGCTCGTTTCTGCTGTTTGAAAAATATCTTCCCCTTCATGATTCTATGATGGATACAAGAAAAAATGTAGAGTCAATAGGTTGGGATTAACATGATGAATAAATAATTCAGCCTGTCATAAGTTTGTGCTGTTTTTTTGAGAGAGACCTGGAGTTATTTTTTAGAAAATGGAGTGATTGAATGGTTTGATAAATTCTTCCTCTTCTTTTTGAAACTCTTTACATCTTTCTCCTTTGAAATTATTTTTGAGACACTATGAATTGAACCCTTAAACTTAGTTATATATATAGGAGGGAGAAGATACAAATACGGACTTGGTCTGGTGTGCGGGAAACTGAGGTGAGATGAGGACAATTGAGATGTTATCCTTACATAGCATTAAGTTATTTATTGACATAAGGGGAACCACTACCATCTGCAATCTTCTTCCTTTCCACCAAGCAGGAGAATACAAGATGCTACAGTCTTGCTATGTACGAACTTGGGTTCATATTTGTATAAAATATTCAGTACGAACCAAAACGTCCATGAATAAATTTGTACGAACTTTCACTAAATTCTAATATTTCGACCATGATTAACCATAAATAGCCGTAATGTGTAGGTTGCTATGTAAAAATCGCATTAACTCGTTCTGGGGTCCATATTCCATTTTTACAGTAGTATGAATGTGTCGTTATTGTACTTAGACTATACATAGATGGTTTGTATTGAAAAACTGGTTCCTATCATATGCAGTGAAGGTGAACGTTATGAAAATTTAGTAGACTCATATTGATTAATCTAATTCTGGTGAAGATTTTCATCTAGGTACCCACTTAGATAGATGCGTTACAAAGTTTAGTTATCAGAACCTTTGTAAAGTTGATTGTCTAAACTTTCCTTATCTCTCGGATCTATTAAAAAATCCCGCTTGTTGATCAAAGGTAGTTACTTAGCACCTACCATTTTAAACCGCAAAAGTGATTTGCATGATAATATGTCGATCTGAACGCTCATATTCCAAATGTAAAATCCATTCTATATCAATCCTTACAGTAAAATTAATATAATATGTTTGGGAAGATAGATCTTTTCCGAGTTATAAACCTTTCTTTAAAAAAAAGTTGGACTATAAAGAATCAGTTCAAATAATAAATGTACTTGACTAATTCTTGATTAGGTATTTGGATATATTTAAAGATAAAGGTAGGCAAATATAGCGAATGTTCCGTAGAATCAATTCTTTCAATTTATAGTTTTTTTCTAATTCAAATAGGTACATTGGTGTTCTCCACATGCTCGTCAATGAATGCGTTGCAACATTTTAAACAGTTGTTCGTTTCGAAATGTGATAGAAATGCTAAAAAAGTTGAAAAGTTTCGGGTTTTCTGAGTAGGAATTTGAAATATCAGGTAAGAACTAAATACGAACTTTGAATTCTTCAATCTGGGAACACATATGTGTCAACAAATCAGTAATGATAAAACGCTGTAGTCTAGCGATTGATACCGAGCTTATGTTGTTATCTATTTATCCACCCACGGAATTTTTGAAAGAACCTACTCACTAAAGCCAAATGCAATGAAAACCTTCAGCACTATGTAGAAACGTTTTTCACTTGGCTCTTAGTTAGGTTCTCAGACTCTCTGTTCTCATTTAATTCACGTGTTGTTATTCATTCAATTACTAGATACGGATCAAGGGCGCAAAGTGAGGAAGACGAAGAGTACGACTATGGGCCAGACGAAGAAGAAGAAAGGAAGAAGACTATAATGGTGGGAAGCGACTACCAGGCTTATATACCTGACATCATGTGCAAGTATGATGACGCCCTTCCATATGAAAATCAGGATAAACTGGTCTGGGATCCGAGCAATGTGAGCCTTAAGGATATAGAAGAATACCTTATAAAGGTAGGTACTCAACTCTTTACCTAAACTAAAAATTAGAACTTTCGCATATTGTTTTCGTGCTTATAAAATTAGGTTGCATTTTAGGAATAATTTTAGGGATAATCGAGTGACTTTATAAGGGTCTTATGGGCATTGAATGATATTTTATAAGGTTAAATTATAATTATAGTATTACATAGTTCTTGGTTACCACAATGTTCGTCCATGGTGTACAAACCATGGACATAAAATGAACAGTCAAAATTTTAAGAAACATTGGCTGTTAGTACAGTGCACACTGCAGTTTTATGGTTCTAAAGCCCCATAAAAACGAGCTTGCTCCTCCGAACCTTTCTAATCTTGTTATTTGGAACAGCAAAACGTCAAACAAATGGGGTTTGTAAGCGAACGGAGCAGGGGGATGAGGGGTCGGAGGGAACGCTCTGTTGGCGATTTTTCACTGTCGCATCAAAGAAATGTTCTGTATGGGGTGATACTAATGAGAACGGGATCCAAGGTGCACCATTCCTAACTTCCAGTTGCTGCTGCATGAATAAAGATTGGAATGATGTTCAGCATAATTCTGTGATGACAGAAACGTTCAGATTGATGTTGGGTTCAGAAGCAGAGAAATGCCATTTGTTACAGGTGCTTATGTGGCTTATATACACGTCTCATCAAATATTTATAATCTGACTCAGACATTCGAGTGCTGTTTCAGCTCATTAAACAGTACTGGAAGAATGGATTGCTCCAAGTAAAAACAGATTAATATAAATCAGTATAACTAAATGAATTTAAATATAAATATGGAGTGAACAAGCTTATCACTGAAACCTTCCTCAGATTCACAATTTCACAGAAAATTATATGGTTTTGAGTTAAGGTTGTCCTAAAACATAAAAACTCGATATTGCGTTTTCAATCAGTAGTCTCCAAAAGTTCGGCTGCGATGCCGACGAAAATCCATGGTGAAAAACGATACTTTGAAGTACCAGAAAACCAAAAATTCAAACCCTAAAATCAAAGCGGTGCATCTCCAAAAACGGCTTTTTTTCGCCATTTCATGGGTCTTGGGCCATAGAATGGATATACGTATCGACCTGCCCTTATTCACCAACATGGGGGCGTATATATATATATATTACGGGTTGACCCTTATTTCACGGATAGCCGTGATATTAGGGTCACTCATGTTTTTTCAGTCTCTGAAGTCTATTTGTGGCATATAAGAAAGAGTCACCAGTTGGGCTTTTAAAAAAGGAAATGCAAAAAAAAATTTTAAAATAGCACCTTACACTCAAATAATTTAAAAAATTCTTTATTCGGCTAAAATAGCTCTTCAAATCGAGGTAGAAAATACTGAAGTCGTTTGTCCCCTTTCTTTTATTGGTTTTTACATAGGTAGATTTTTTTTTTTTTTTTTCCAAAATTTCTTTATTAGAAACATAACATAACAACTGAGCTTGGCCCATCAAGTTAATTTACTTTAATACTATATTCGACATTGTGTAGAGTTCATAGCCCAATGGCAACTACTCTATAGGATCACTTTCTCACAAGTCTTGTCACATCACGTTACAAGGTCGAGAGGTTTCGTTCTGTCAAGACGCCGGATGACGTTACTGTTGTCTAATAGACGAAGAACTTCTGGGTTCATGTGTTCATGAAGCCGCTGTTCGTGTTTAATAGCAAAGTCCTTAACCACTTCGCTAACTGTTTCCATCTTGAGATCCCGGTGGAGGTCATCATTTCGTATGTACCAGGGAGCGTTAACAATACTCCTTAGTACCTTGTTCTGAAAAGTTTGTATGATCTTTATGTTTGACTTTTTCGTGCAGCCCCAGAGCTGGATGCCATACGTCCAGGCTGGCCTTAGAATTTGCTTGTATATAAGCAATTTGTTGTGAAGGGATAGATCGGAGTACCTGCCGAGCAGCCAGTACATTTTTTTGAACTTGATATTTAATTGATCTCTTTTTTTAATGACATGCTCCTTCCATCTTAGTTTTGCATCAAGAGTCATTCCTAAATACTTTGCTGTATTGGCGTAAGGGATCTCACGCCCATTCAGCATGACTGGTATTTTTGTTACGTTTTTGTTTGTAAAGTTAATATGTGTAGATTTCTGTTCATTGAGTTTGAGCCGCCATTTTTTTGTCCATGTACTGACATTGTTAACAATAACTTGTAATTTCCTAGTTGCTTCCTCTACCGTATCGCCAACCGCTAACAGGGCAGTATCATCAGCAAAAGTTGCAATTGTTGTGTCGTCATCGCTGGGTACATCACGTGTAAACAGAAGGTAGAGCAAGGGCCCGAGCACGCTACCTTGCGGAACGCCTGCCTCTATTTTCTTGAGACTGGAATACTCTCCTTCGTGTTTCACTCTAAAGTGTCTCTCAGAGAGATAAGATTTCAGAATTAAGTAGAATTGCTTTGGTAGATCTCTCTCAAGTTTGTATTCAAGGCCTTGGTGCCAGACTTTATCAAAAGCTTGGGAAACATCCAGGAAGGTGCCTACGCAAACTTTTTTCCTTTCTAACCAATTTTCAATTATATCAGTGATACGATGCACTTGATCTATGGTAGAGTGTTTTTCCCTGAAACCAAACTGGTGATCGGGAATTAGTTCTCTCTCTTCGACAGTAACTTTCAGTTTTCGTATAAGTAATCTCTCAAACAGTTTCGAGATTACTGGTAGCAGAGATATCGGTCTATAAGAAGTTTTGTCCTTAGGGTCTTTCCCCGGTTTCAGAATCATGATAACTTCCGCCACTTTCCAGCAACGTGGTACATATTTCAGCCTCAGTGCTGCGTTGATAAGATACAGAAGCATTCGTATGCCTTCCTCTGGAAGTTTTTTAATTACATTACCAGTAATGAGATCATACCCAGGTGCTTTGTTCGTTTTAAGGACACGAATCCCATCTTTAAGTTCACTTAGTGTAACTGGTTGTATATCTTCTAAATCCGTAGAGGGGGTGATAGTCGGTAGTTCTCCATCATTCACATGGCTAGAGTTCGGGACAAATGTTTTTTCAAGGTGATCAGCAAATACTTCTGCCTTTTCAATTGGGCTCTTTGCCCATTCTCCGTCTTCCTTTTTAATGGGAGGTACGTATTCCTTCGTCTGCTTGAGTGACTTGGTAACCTTCCAGAGTGAATAATCCGTATCTTTTTCAGGGTTTAGACTATATATTAGCCTAAGGTGGGTTTCTTGCTTCATTTCTGAGCATAGATTATCCAATTGATTCTTCAGCCTATTTAATTTAGTTTTATCACTTGGGGCTCTAGTAACATGCCACGTTCTTCTAGCTTTCCTTTTTTCCCTGATCAGGTCCCTAACTTCACGAGGGTATGATACATTAGCATCAGAATGCTCAGTCCCTTGTGGGGTACTAGCCCAAGCTGCTCGCTGGATACATTTCATGAAATTTTCCGCTTCATCTTCAAGCTGTTCTGTATATTTAAGGGGAACAGATAGATCAATATTAACAGCTATGTATTCCCTAAAAACATCCCAATCAGTATAACGAGTAACTAATCGTGGAGGTTTATCTTTAATTATTATTGTGTCGCTAATTGTGAGGACTATTGCGGAATGATCAGACATGAGGCTTCCGCTGTCTTCGACGTAGATAAAATTACTCGATATTCCTTTGATCACGAAAAAGTCAATAAGGTCTGGAGCTTTTGTTCTATCCGTGGGCCAGTACGTCGGTTTACCAGAAGAATAGAAATCACTGTGTACTTTTTTACCTGCAGAGAATAGCTCTCGGCCTTTCGTTGTGGTTAGGCGTGAGCCCCAGTAAGTATTTTTTGCATTGAAGTCACCCCCAATGACAAAATTGGGTCCCAAGCTTTTGAGTAAGGACAAGTAGTCTACTTCTTTGAGATTATATCGTGGTGGGCAGTAGATCGCTGCTATGTTGCATTTTTTGCTATTTACCTGTACAGTTATTGAGGAGACTTGCATAAATTCTTCTTGAATTTCATGGTGTTCGCAGTGCTTAATAGCACTCTTGATAAGGACAGCTGAACCCCCTCGAGGTCTTCCTGCCGGATGGTCCGCTCGGTAGCATTTATAACCATTGATTCTAATGTAGGATGACTGAACAAAATGAGTTTCAGAAACCAGGCATATATCTTTTTTTTCTTGGCTCAGGAACAACTCCAGTTCTGAGGCATATTTTGCTAGTCCATTCGCATTCCATGCAGCTATTCTAAATGTGTTTTGAATTTTCATGATTTCAACAACAATTTGGGTTTAATACTCCTTTCTAGCGTGGAAACTCTTTCAATCAACAGTCTGTTGGTGTGCTTTTGTTCATTTAACATTTCGAACATCAGAGTGAGCATTTTGTCAACAGAGGAGTTCGGAGTATTGCTGCGCACAACACTAGCGTACGACAATATATTTTTATTATTTGCACAGGCAGAACTGACTTGACTTTGAGGCTTCAATGCAGTTTTCGAAGTAGTTTTTTCGGCAGATTTCCCAGAATGGAGTTTTTAGCGAATTTTTGAAGAAAATTAGGCTATTGCTCTCGTCTAAAAATTTGTAGAAGGTGAATTTTTGAAAAATTTTTATGCAGAAATCCGTTTCAGACTATTCTGAATCATATTCTGAAGTTTAACGCATTTTTTTATGTATGTATGTATGTATGTATGTATGTATGTATATATGTATGTATATATGTATGTATGTATGTATGTATATATGTATGTGTCATTCCAGACGATAACTGTCCGTAGAATTGTGCTAGAAACTTCAAACAAATTTTAAAATGTTAAGGACACAAAACGAAAGTTCAAGTTCGTTGGCCAGCATGATCGGATTACATCTTCGGGTTGAAATTTTCAAAAATGTAGTCAAAAAATTCAAAATAGCCTGTTTTTTGCGATTTGTTGTTCGAAATAATTTTTTCAGCATACTAACATGTGGTATATTCGGAATCACCGTAAAATTTCCTATAAGAATATGTATCAAGTTTTCAAAAATTTTAAAGTTGAAAAATCAGTCAAAAATCGAAATAATGCCGTTCGCTAGTTATAAAAATCGGTAATATTTACATGAAACATTTGCATGAAACATCTTAAAAAATTCGCTCATGGGGTCATGCTGCATGACTGGACTTTTTTGTTTGATCTTTGATTTTTCGTAACTCTCTAGCTACTTCGCACCCCCGATAGTTTGCTGGGTGGGCATCTCCACAATTAACGCACTGAGGGCAAGTGGTGGTATCCTGCTTACCAGAACACTTGACACATCCAGTTTCACGCATACAATAGCTTTTTGTGTGATTAAAACCTTGACAATTTTTGCATTGGGGAATGAGATTCGTCGTTTTCCGTAGGGGTTCAATTTTGACCCTAATGTTCATAATCTCTTTAATGTCATAGATTCGTTCTATAACCTCTGTGTTCTCGAAATTTAGAATGAAAAGAGGAAGGCCTCTCTTCACCAGCACCGATTCCCCCTTATCATTAATTTCTCTGGTTTTCTTTAGAAGATTCACTACTTCAGTTATTTTGTAGTTTTTCCTCTTAAGGTCACTAACTATCTCAGCAGCATCACACGTATGGTGCAATCCTCTTGCAACCACTCTGATGGGTCGCGTGTTTTTATCCTGATACGTATACCACTGGAAGTCCTTCTCTTTAAGTCCAGAAGTTAAGGATCGGTACGTATCACTATCTGGTGCAAAAATTTTCCAAACGTTGTTGGATAAGGCCTTGACAGTACATCGTTGTGAGGCCACTGTTTTGACGAGATTATGGATCGTGCCATACTCTGCTACGCCAGTGACTGTAATCGGAGGCGGGGGCTGAACAGTTTTACTTTTAATTCCATCATGCAGCACAGTCTTGGTGTTGTCCACCTTCTTGCCAGATTTAGTTGTCTGCGGCACGTCTACCTCAGGGGAGGAACCAGCCTTACGTTTTTTAGTGGATTTCCTATTTTTTTTGAGAATCCAATTCGTTTCTCTTTCTAACTCCTCCTCGTCGGTTTCAAACTCTGTATTAGCTGAACTAGTTTTTGATTTTGATTGAATTGCTTCCCTCAGAGCAGAGTTCTCCAATTCAAGTTTAGTGACATTGGTCTTGGACTCACAAATGGATGTATTAATGTCGGCCAAGTAGCCACATAATATTTCAATAATTGAATACAGCTCACCTATGGACGCCTTGATAGTCGGGTCAAGAATTCGGGCTGAGAATTCCTGGTGTTGCGAAATCTGAGCCTTTGTTTTGGAAATAATGTCGCCGACCGTCAAACCGCCACTGTCCGAGTTCATCGCGCCGACGAGTACAAACCTCGCGGCACGGGAATGTTTACAAATCACTGAGCTCGTTCGATGTTTTCGCCTTGAACGTTCGCGAGAGACTGACATAGGTAGATACGTAAATTTTTACAACTTTATCACTAAATTCCGAATTTTTTTTTTTTTTTTTTTTTTTTTTTTTCATCACAAAATCTCATCCCAAAAGTCATGGAAAAATCGCAAGTAAAAGACAACTAAATGAATCTCAACAGAACATTTAACTAAATAAATCACAAAGAAAAAAAAAATCCGCCATGGCCCAACTGGTGACTCTTACTTATATGCCACAAATAGGCATCAGAGACTGAAAAAACATGAGTGACCCTAATATCACGGCTATCCGTGAAATAAGGGTCAATTCGTAATATATATATATACGCCCCCATGTTGGTGAATAAGGGCAGGTCGATACGTATATCCATTCTATGGCCCAAGACCCATAAAATGGCGGAAAAAAAAGCCGTTTTCGGATATGCACCGCTTTGATTTTGGGGTTTGAATTTTTGGTTTTCTGGTACTTCAAAGTATCGTGTTTCACCATGGGTTTTCGCCGGCTTCGCAGCCGAACTTTTGTCTAGTTCCTGACCGCTGTGCTCCACGTCATGCGATTGTACGAATTCATCAGCTGCCGGCTGTTACCGGATCAGCTGATCATAGCCCAAAGGCACCTTGATATCCGTATCCACAGTAACCAGAAACTTTTTATTTTTGGGACAATAATGTAGGATATGAACGCAGAATACGTTTAATAAATTATTTACCAGCCATAATTATGTTTACTATGCACAATGGACATTTCGTTTTACTTACCAATCCTTATTGTTGTTTTTATAATTTGTCCTTATTATTTATTACCTATATCCTTAAAATTATGATTATGGCCTTCGGCCCGACATTCATTTGCTCACCTGATAATACTTGTATATTTAAAAAATATTGTAACCCTCCTGTTTCACTGTCAAGGTCCAGGAACCACCAAATAACACTCAAGGTGTAACAGCTATTCCTACTGGTAAGCACACCAGAGATGATGAGGAAGCATTGTACCTTCTTCTTCAGGTAAAACCACTTGAATTATTAAACCACCACTTGAATTATAAATATAGGCTTACGAATCATTGGAAATCAAAATAGTTTAGGTATTGGTAATGATAATGATTTCAGGTAATTGAATTCATTTCTGGGGTCCAATGGTTATTGCTAACTTGTAGTCTACTCAATTTTAGTGCGGCCACAACATCGAAGAAGCTCTGAGAAGGAGAAAAATTAACCCCAACCCTCCCTCCGAATCTATGAGTCTCTGGTCTGAAGAGGAATGTAGGCACTTTGAAACTGGACTAAGGAGTTTTGGAAAGGACTTCAGGCAGATTCAGATTAATAAAGTGAGGACGCGATCTGTTGGAGAACTTGTTCAATTCTACTACCTTTGGAAGAAAACTGAGCGTCACGACATTTTTGCCAACAAAGCGAGATTGGAAAAGAAGAAGTATTCCTTGCATCCTGGTATCACTGACTACATGGATCGCTTCTTGGAAGAGCAAGAAGGTACCTTTTACAGCCTGCTATTAATATTATTATTTTATTTTATTTTTTTTATTTTTTTATTTTTTTTTTTCAATTCTTTATTACTGGTTGCGCATCCTGATAACCAGTATTTAACAAGAAGTTAAGTTATAACACGGAGAAATTACAGTTCACTGCGAGATGGCAAATTCACAAGCGAATGCCAGCACTTGCCTTGAAATTTAACAATTCCTCAAGCTCTCGGAGAGTTGCCATTTGTAGAACATGGGCGAGATCTTGATGTTCGTTTATGAAATCAAAAGGTTGTCGTTCTTCGGCATAGAGGGGACAATTCATAATTTTATGCTCCATAACTTCCACCACATCTTCGCAGTAATCACAGTTTGGTGAGCCTGCTATAATTGCTTTCTCACTACAAAGGTAGGGAAACTTTGTGTTCGTGTGAAAAGTTAAAAAAAAAAAAAACTGTTGTATTAAAAATCAAAATTGCCACTTGCTTTTAGCGTTCCAGAGCTTGCAGATCAATTTTGGTCATGTGTCTGTCTGTGGTAAATTTTCGTCACTCCCTATACATACCAAGTTTTAATCCGATTTTGATGAAATTTCAGGGATTCTGTGAGTTAGCTCCTTGACGGTCCTCTATAACCTTCATTACCATTGGATCAATTCTAACCTTTGCGCATGCACAAACGTACTTTCTTTTGACGTCAATTTTTCTGGATATGTCCCAGAAACATGACTTATATCTCGATCGGTTTAGTAATAACTGTTGCGCATGCACAAAACTAAAATTGATTGACACAGACAAAACTCTGTGACTAATGGTCCGATTTTTATTAAATTTCCAAGGATTGTGCGTGTTAATCTCTGGACAATATCCTGCCCATTCCGTCACTTACTTATACATTAAATGGCGAATCTCGATAGATTGATGGTACGAAAAGCTTGAATTATAGCCCTATTCCGTACACCAGCACATCTACACATATATTATAGGTAGTTGCATTCAATCATTTCGACTCGTACTTCGTTCTTTAACTACTTCGATACGTTCATGCTAAGTATGAAAGGAAACTATGCTGCCCACCCAACGTAACATACTTTTTATTTATTATTATTATTTAAAATGCATATCTGAAGTTTTAGCTCAAGCCCTTTTACTCTACTATGTAACAGGTTTGATAATATTGTTCAACTTGTTCTTTTCAGTTCCACTAGGCTCGAGCGCCAGTGGCAGGGATCGCAGCACTTCACCCAACATACACTCGCTCCTGTATGGTGACCCGAAATGGCCGAAGAGAGACCCTGACAAGACTGAAGAGCCTGAGCCTGAAGTGAAGAAGGAAGTAAAAGAAGAGCAGGAGACTCTGGAAAAGCCATCAGAACCACCAGAACCAACGCCAACAGACAATCCGAAAATCAAGGAAGAATGATTTTCTCAATTTGGTGTTCGCTGAAGATGTTAAATATGTACAATTCGACAGCATTAGTTTTTGCTGATGAGGGACCCCGTTTTGCATATTAGATGAACAGTTTATTTATATCCGTCGTAAGATTTATTATTATTATTGTGTTTTGTTTGAAAAATCTTTATTATTAATTCAGCTTTCTGATTTAATTAATCTATTGTTTAATATTTGCATACATTGAGTTAAACTGTGATTCCCATCACTATTACACAGCTTCCATCATTGTAACTCTAGGAACTATTTGACACGCATTCAAGATTGATCTTGTAAACAATTCCCTGTAAATTTGGGATTGGCCATACGCTTTGCATATTTTGTTGAGTTAATAACCAATGGCGATTTCGTAAATAGTTTCTAGATTAGGAAGAGACTAAAAGGATTGGGAAGGCGATCCAATTAATTTGTTTCTTGTTGAGTCCTGCATGATTGTATCGCCTATGATCAAATTAATTGTCGAATGTAAGGATCAATTTGCTGATGTAAGGATCAATTTCGTTGACAGAAGAGAGTTCCTAAAGCGATAGGGAGATAGAGATGAGGCGATGAACGGAAAACACTACTACGCTTGTGCAGAGATGAGGCGCCTCATCTCCAATAAGACAGATTTATTCCACCCTATACATAAAGGCCCTTTTACACGAGCGATTTTTTCCGGCAATAATTGCAGAAAAAAGTATTGCACAACTATTCCAAAAAAGTTGGACAACTATTCTCTCCTCGAAAAAGTTGCCGAAGATTGCAGGCAATTAATTGACGGGAGTTGTACAACATTTCAGGCCCACGAGCCCTCTCGGCAACTGTTGCATCGTGTTGAAATGAAGTCCAAGGGGTTTGGAAAATTATTGTACTATTGCGGCAATTTTTCGGCCTTGGGTCGGGAGAGGGAACGAAACAGCCAATCACATTGAGAGTTTATTTGTGCAGCATGGCCTTATGAGCAAATATTGACGTGAAACTGCACTGATGGGGTGCAGCATTGCCTCATGAGAGAATTTTAACGTAGGAAAGATAGGAGTTGCATGGCCTTATGCATAAGTTCAGCATGGCCTTATGAGCAAATATTGACGTGAAACTGCACTGATGGGGTGCAGCATGGCCTTATGAGCAAGTACTGACGTGAAACTGCACTGATGGGGTGCAGCAGTGCCTCATGAGAGAATTTTAACACAGGAAAGATAGGAGTTTGTGTGCAGCATGGCCTTATGAGCAAATATTGACGTGTAACTGCACTGGTGAGGTTCAGCATTGCCTCATGAGAGAATTTTAACGTAGGAAAGATAGGAGTTTATATGTGCAGCATGGCCTTATGAGGAAATATTGACGTGAAACTGCACTGGTGAGGTGCAGCATTGCCCCATGAGAGAATTTTAACGTAGCAAAGATAGGAGTTTATTTGTGCAGCATGGCCTTATGAGCAAATATTGACGTGAAAGAATTTCAGAGGTGAGAGCCAACCCACATTCTCTCTGGCTCAGAAACTGGCGCTGCCAAATTCCCCACTTTTTCCTTTGGTTGGCAGCAGCAGCGACGACCACCTCTTCACCGTCCATGGCGCAAACTGTAGTCGCCCGTGTAAACGAAACAATTGAGCAATTTCTATTGCTCAACTTTATTGGTGCAACACAGTGCAATTAATTCCTTGCAACATCTTGACGCAACACGAGGCAATTTTATTGCTTTGTGTTGCGTACAACTTTTCTAGTGCAATTTTTTTGGAGCTGCGCAACTTTTGTTGCTCGTGTAATCGGCCCTTAAGATAAAACACTAATTCGACCCTCTTGACTTCATCTGGTTAGCATCCGCTGTGACTCGCCCCAGATGATAAAATCCCCAAGCACCTTATCTCAATTAACTTATCGTTTAGGAACTCTCTAATATATTATTGTTATAATTTTTGCTCAAAAATTGTAATGTCGATTGAAATTTTAATTGTCACTGAACTTCAGTGAAATTTTCTTTGTGATGGACTTGTAGGCAGGTACGTTGTATTCGTTCTAGTTTTCCTTCCCTGGGTTAATGAAAGCTTACTCAACTCCCATACATTTCCCTAAATATTTGTTTTTAAAGTTAGAATTTCTAATCTCAAAAATGTCAAGCGTAAGAACCAGTATAATTGAGTTCTACTGAGGTGTCTACTTGACACATTGTTACTTGAGAGCCTGATGTGAATGTCAGCTCTTCAGATGAATTAGAAATTGAATAAGCTTTCAAATTAGTTTCAAGTTCAGGTAGTTTTTTCTTCAGTTGAGAGACAATAATTTTTCTGTATCTTTTTTTATTGATAAAGATGTTTATTGCTACTGAACTTCCTGAAATTAGCGGTAATAGAATTAAAACACCAAATTTGTGGTAGTTTCTTCGAGTACTTGAGATTATCAATGGCACTGACGAATTGAGCAACACTTGCCGCTGGTCATGGGTGAAACACTTGCTATTTGTATGGGAATACCCTGTTATCAAGGGGGTGAATACTGATCTCGGCAGCAGATTGGTTTAGGTAGCGATCTTTTCCAAAACCTTATCTATGAGTTCGATTCTGCTGTGATCTGTAGTTTTTAATCAGCTCAGCTGGTTTTGATGACGCTGTATAATATTCACGGAATTTAGTAGGTAGGTCCTTCTCAAGCTCAACCATAAACATCACATCCTGATGTAGCAGTTTTACTTCCTCACTTTCTGTGTCAACACACTCTGTTGCAATGACCTCAATCGACTGAAGCTCTTTCTAGTGAATATCTAACTACTGAGGCCACTGTCACTCCCTGTCATTGTCCCATACTGAATGCAGCTGAAAACAGTTGATATTTGGAGAAATTCCCACTGTCAAAGAGATTTGATAAAATGGCATTGGTAGCCGAATGGTTTAGATTGCTCTGTAAGACAACATTGCATCTCTTCTATTGTTATCATAAAAGCGTTTTCGCCCTATCATTATTTCAACCCATAGACAAAAATGCTGACTTAATGTCAGGCCAATGAATTCTGCATCACCATTTTTACTCTGTGGAGTGGATTCATATGAATTCATCTGTCCAGAATAGGGGCTGTCACTTGGTACCAAATCCAAACTGTGTAAGTAGTAACTGGTTCAGTGACAATATTGTGCCTTGACTTGTGTGCAACACGAGGACTGCAATAGATTATTTTTGTTCATCACGTGATTCTTTTTAGGTATACCTACGTGAAAAGACCAAAATACTAACAGTGCATGCAACAGTTTTGCTTTAGTGGGAAAAATTACGCATATACAGAAAGAGAGCCCCCTCATGCTGACACCAGCATACCTTTACGCAAAGGTAATTTCAGTTCATGTTAACTGGTTCTCCCTTTGATTTGTCTTAACAACTCATACAACTTCTATAATTTATTGGAGAACATAAAATCCTATAATAAATGTACTAATTGTACTACTAAGTCGTATGTTTTTAATTACATGAAGAATGTAGCCATTACCTACAAAGATGGCCATTCTAAGAACTACAATTACCTGCTAGGGAGTGAATGCAGTTTTCAATTCCTTTCAAGGTTTTAAGTTGGAAGAGTAAAAAATGAACGAAAAATTACCTGCCGAGTCGTATTCTTTGTAGACATTCGCATCGCACTTCAAAGTTGGAAATCTGTTAAAAAATGTAGACAGTGACAAGGTTTGTATACAGCTGGCAAATCGTGTTTATTTTTACGCAGAGAGGCATGGACAGATCAATGCCTAATTGAGTGGGTAGGCTCTTTGTACCTACCAACTCTGATCTTGGAAATAATTCGGAAAAGTAGGGGAAGCACACAGAAGGAACCATTTCACAAGGTACTCCTCATTGGGTAAACTTAGTGCTAGACACTGTGGTATGGCGTGGACTACTTGTTCGAATACCTTCATGTGCATGGGCACTGTAGGTATTTTTTATTATGAGTAGGTTCAATTTTCTTTGACATTAGCGTCACAACTGATTCTTCGCAAACGCGTAAAAATTACAGGAAGAGATTAGCATCTGCACTCGCTTGCTCTAGACATCACTCTGCGTTGATAGGAAAAAGTTGGGCAGGAACAATAAAAATACTCTATTGTCATGCAGTCCCTTTCCTCAACATGCCCTTTAGATCCTTTAGTTCTATTTTGCTTGTTGCATGAGATTGTAAATACTGTTCGCTAAAATTTACAATGACAAATAATTATGGATGATTTTATTTATTTTAAGATTAGTGGTTTATCTTTTTTTTCTCTCTTGCATTGTCACTTCTAATTTGCAACAAATGGGAACACTGCTTAAAAATAACAACCCTTTCTTAATTGGACAACAAAATGTTGCCTCTTTTCTTTCTTACACTTTGACCTGAATCTCATCACAGGTCATGATCTCACTCATGGAATTTTTCCATGTTTGTAATGACATTTAATGTCCCACATTGCCCCAAATCATAGGCTAATGTTGGGAAGCATGTAATCGGTCTGGCTACTTTTTGAGGCTATTTGTCTCTTATATAATAAGACGTTGGTTGGTAGTGCATTATTAATATTACAATATTATTTTTTAATGAACAGAAATTTTATTTTTGTTAGTTATTATGTGGAACTTGTGGCTTTAAAGCAGTTCTAGTTCTGTATGTAAAAAGTGTAAATAATACCTATTTAATTAGTTAAGATTTTTTACCTCCTAAGTAACTAATTTAAAAACTGAAAAGATTGTGGGGGTGGGTGAAGATTTTTTACCTCCTAAGTAACTAATTTAAAAACTGAAAAGATTGTGGGGGTCAGAAACTGTTGGTTAATGTTGCCTTTCTTGGACATATTTGAACTGGGGGAATGGGGTAGTGGAAGGCAGCGGAACCGGGTGAAAGGTAAGCCCGGAGGCACAATCTAACTGGGCAACTCAATCAACTGTAACCATCTCGGACATGCTGGCGTTAAGTGCTTACTAAAACATTTCACCAAGAAGACAGAAGCCGGTATGTGGTGCAAAATGTTATTTGGATTGCCTCCAGAAGCGCTGTACAATGCCAAGCCAAGTGCCAAGCGCTGAATCGTACAATGCCTTCACCACCCTCATGGATGATGCTGAAGTTTCCTTGCAGATTATAACAGGCAGTTCTACACGCTTTTCCCAACTCAAATGAAGTTATTTCAGCGATACGAGAAATCTGGGCAGATGCTGCACTACAAATAGCAAGCATTAACAGAGTTATGTACGCACTTTCGACTACGCACGTACATGAGTAAGGGAGTGTTGTGTTTTTCTAATTTGTTTCCCCAATAAATACCGTTTCCTTATGCGAGAAGGAAAAGGATATATAATCACGTACCTCGCTAAGGTCACAGCCCGTGATAATTATGTACCTCAAGCTGAATTAACTGATTGAAATCAAACTATGTAAGTGATGCTTGTCACTTGCAATATTGACGAAGATTGACTTTTCTTCATTCCCCCAGTTGCGTCGTCTTCTTTGAATTCTCGTTCCCCCAGTTCGATGCAGGAGCTTAACCCAGTTGGAGTGTCTTTCGGCTCCTATTCCCCCAGTTGAAATTCGCCCCCTTTGTTGATCTGTATGACAGTAAAATATTCTGTGAAAGATGAAGGCAACGACCAACATCATTTGACGAGGCGTTCACGAATAATCAAGTTGAGACTCGAGACTGACTTGCTCTTTAGTTCGATTGCCCACTGTGTGGCATTCCCAGTGCTCCAGTCGCCATAAGATTTTACGCAGATCAGTTTTATGCTTAGATTAGTGGTCTGGATGCTCGCTACGCTCGCATCTCAAAAATACGTAACATCAAGTAGTCAATCCGTTAGTAAGAATTTAGATTAGTTGGTCAGGGTCTAGAGTCTCGTCTCTCAAATTGATAGTTCGCGGTCATCATTTATGGTTGATTTATGTTGATGACATATTGAGACGAATTACCATATGTACCGCATCCACTAATTGTCTGGTTGGAGGTTCAGTAGATCGTAAAACTAGGTACTCGTATAATTCAGAAAGTAGGTACCTACCAATTATTTGGGGCCATCTCTTTAGGTACCTACCCACCTAGTTTAATTGTCGAAATTTTCCGTAAACCGATTCACATGTCAAGTTTTCAACATTGTGACGCCATGTTTGTTCATTTTTATTTAGTTTTTGGTGTAGCTTCGATTTTTACTTCAACATAACATAATATTAAACATTCTCATGTTGGATAAAATAAAGTTGAGCTTTATAATTGCATCTAGAATCAAACCGTGTTGATACGCCTATTACAATTCGTTGGTACATCTGCATGAACCAGTAAGTGTCATTTGAGAATAATTTCCGTTAGCCTTCATTTTGTCAGCCAACTTTAGATACCTATGTCTCTAGTTGGAGGAGATTTGGTCCTCTTAGACCTTAGGTGTGTCTGGAGCAAGACGCTCATGGTGGCCTCGTGGCACTAGCGATAAGAGTGGAAGCTGAGGGAGTTGCAGTCTTATTTGACTTATCGTAATTAGCGGTATCTTACCCATTAGCTCCTCATCACTAGTTCAAGGCAGCGAGTAGTTTTTTTTTTTTTTTTTAGCTATTTGGAAAAGCTTAACCCCTTCGCGACGGGCGTCGTTCAGCCACTGCAACTCGCCTGGCCTGGCTGCAACCCCCCGTGCTTGAATAATTGGCCCTCCACACACGGTGAACCACCTTTGCTTTTCGGAACTGGATCAAGAATATTAGAATTTGAAATTTCTCGAGTATCATGATCACCATCATCGAGAAAATCTTCAAAACTAACGTCTTTGAGTTGATCCAAAACGTTTGTTGAATGAGCTCAATTTCAACGTCAATCACATCATTCCCTAACTCACAGTCACTCCCAGTTATTATTTCTTCAAGAATTTCTTCATCCGTCCACCTGTGGTCGTCCAAGGTGAGGAATAAAAACGTAAAAGAAAGTACAAGTATGGAAACAGGTATGAGTAAAATTATGACAAAGACCGAATGCGGGCAAAAAACAAAACAGTGACCAAGTCAACGTTTTTCCTGCTATTTTGATAAGTATAATAAACTCTCAACAACGTCTTTGATCTCCGCTCATTCTATTAAATACTAGATGTAAGTGTTAGTTACAATGCCTCTCAATGGATGGCAAGAGAGTCGATAGAATGGAGGGAAATTCGAAAACGCGAAAGCAGGCGTTACGGAGCACTTGATGGCCGACGTATTAATACGTCGTTAGGCGTTACGGAGGACATCTGTGCCGACGTATTAATACGGCGGCCGTCGCGAAAGGGTTAAGGACATTTTTTCAGATATGGTGACTGTCAACTCCAAAATCCAAACAACATCCTAAAAGACATTGACCACCCCCAACCCTACTGGCCTAATCTACCCTGGTACAGACGAGAGTGTATAAATGTGCATTAACCACAAACAAAAATTCTCTGACCACTGGGATTCAAATTCGGGAAGGCAAAATCTTATGTGCGATAGTCCTGTACTCCCCTGTCTGAACTATGGTGTCCATGCCAAACTGCTGAGGGACCTAGAACTTTGTATCGCCCAATGATACCGAACTTTGCCTGTGGCATTTCTCGGGCTAGAATTACGGCCACCATGTGCGAGCTTCAGATGCTCCTATAAATCTTATTCAAGCCTCAATGATGAACCACAAATTATTCAGTCACGAGATGCTCTATTGACCAACACCTCATACACCAAATATTGATATTTCATCACTTATTGATGTTATTCACATATTCATTTTATATTTTTAAATGAAAATATATTTCATTCCAAGAAATTTGACATCACCCGTACTCTCCTACGATGAGTAGTTTTCTTTGTGGTTTTTCAGTTTCCTGCAACTGTGACTTCACGCTCAGACGGGTAGGGGCTTTGACTTCACCGTTGCGTGGAACTTCAAAGACGATAGAAAGATCATCGTTAGAGTTGATGTCAAACTCCATTTAAAAATAGTTCAAGTTCTTTTTTCGCACCCATGGATAACACTCATTGAGTTTAAGGAGCATTACCCGTCCATTCAGTTTATATTTTTGAATTAGGTAGAGTCAAAACTTGAAATTCGGACATAAATAGCTCGGATAATAGCTCTCGGTTTATGATTTTTTCATTTTAATGAGCTAGTGGCAAACTCTGGTTAAGGAGGTCGGGAGATGCAATAACGTCACCAGTGCACCAAACTAGCAAATCGTTACACAATCATTTATCGTAGCAGCGTGACGTTGAAATCAAAATTCTCATAATAGAATATAAATTATTTAGTGATGAAATATTAAGGTATCATGACCATTAAGCTCAACTATGTACCATGAGTATTATCCAACAATATCATTGTCATCCAGGTAAAGTACTCGTAGGTACCTAGGTAAACCATGTATTCTGATCTGGTTCTGTGAAACAGTAGGTAGATACTTACTGTTCTTCTTGGGAATGCCTAAGGTGCAATATTTTTATATTCTTCAGTTCTTTTAGCGAATTTTCTAACAAATTTGGACTATTGCATTGCCTCAAAAAAAGAACAAATATGAAAAAACTTGTGATAAGAAAATCGCTAACATAAATTGCTTTCAAGGTCGTCCTGCCTGACTTGTTAACTGTTCTATTACTACACCTACTCGTGTTAATACGTTCAGTGCTAATTGCCATGTAAAAATAAACTTTTTTTGCGGTTCCAAAATGATCCGGCAAGATAAAATTTAATGACCGGGAAAAAAGACTGCAGCGCTTTCTGTTGGTATTTCGAGTAACAATGCACAGAATAACACGAGAAACGAGCCATTTCAGCAGGCTACGACAACAGAAGAATGCTCTATGCAGAAAGAGAATCTTGACTTATATGCTACGTCATCTGCCTGGCGGGAAAGACACTTCTTGACGTAGCGTATACGTCGTTCATTCGCTTCATTCGTCATGGACGATCAGCATTGAACGTGTTAATTCATCTGTGGTTATATATTTGTTTAACCGTTGTATCAATATCCAGGGAAAATACGACTCCTGAAGGGGTGTAAGAATGATCGTTACAGCTTATCCCCCAATCAGCAATAGGACATGTTCTTGTACAAATTAAATGAAATGTATGACATGGGAAAAATGCTAGTAGTGCCTATAAATTTTCACAAATGTACGATGTAGAAAATATTGTTACATGCCTATCTATATCAATTTCCGACGAATCATCTTCGTTAGTAAAATTCAAAAGGTTTTTAACCGAACCTGAATTTTGCATGCTACACGTCAATAAGTACCTATAACACGATAGGTTATATATGTACTAATGATGAATATATTTTCTTTCCTAAAAACACGTGTCGCATAATTGAACAATGGGAATATATTTTTTGTTTTGTCTGACATGTCTATATTCAGTGATAATCCTCTTTTTGCCTCTCCTTACCTTATTCTTCAGTCATCTCAAAGTTCACTCAGCATCTAGTATGGGGCCAGTATGGTATCATTTCGCTCAGTAATTAACAACATCCAGTTATACCTATATTTATCATGTTTTAAATCTATTTCCCCAGCTAGTTGATTAGGTATCAAACCTCAATAAGGTTAATGATAAATTAGATAGAAAGCTACTGCACGCATTTCCAACTAACAGTTCTTAAGGAGGGAGCAGTATCTTGGGTACCTAGTTGGTAGGTACTCAATAATTCAGTAAGTGTAGATTGACGTCTAGATCTGTTAGTAGTAGATTATGCAGAACAGCTGCACTGTAAATGAACATACCTAAGTGGCTTTCTAATAATCCAATTTTTCTGTTCAAATACTTTGCCTTTATAAAGTCATGCAGAAACTTAAACAGGTTCTTTTTATGCTGTCTTGGTATAGAGGAGTATTGATCGCTGTCTTCAATTTTATCTTTGCGGTAAGTACCCTTGATTACTTTTCTAAATGGTAAATTATTCGATGCAGTTTGCTGTTTTATGATAATCAGTTTCACAGATTTCAGGCGGTGTATTCATTGTTATGGGACTTTGGCTTTTCGCAAGTTCCACTAGAGCAGTCCTGGTGATACCCGGTTTCCCTCTGCGCTTACCGTGGGTTCTCGTGGTTCTGGGAGTATCAATTATCGTGACCGTGCTGTTGGCATCCCTTCCAGCGGAAGAGCTTCTATACAAATTTTTTGTGAGTGGCATAGTTTTTGGAACTTCAAAAGGAATATGAAATGGGATAGAGATCCGAACATGTGTAACTATGTTTGGATGGAAAATGATGGTGTAAGTGTGAGAGTTTAGCACTTTTAATGCACTGTGAAAATTAACAAGTGTACATGCGAACTCGGAAAAGTTACAAGTGTTTCCCCATCATTTTGAACAAGACAGTTTTACGGTTGTAAAATATGGCCGAATTTTAACCTTCGTCCGTTTACCTGTAAGCTTGTTATTTGCCAGCATTGTGAGTTGACAATTTTTCGGTGTTTAACATGTGGAAATCATCTTCTGCTGAAGAATACAGACAAAATGAAGCATTCATTTTTGAGTTCAACGAGAGATTTAGGATATCTTCCGAGACCCTTGAAAGATTCGAATGGTGCGTGACTCTGTGCAATTTTTCCTGATCGGGTATTGAGGATCTCCACATCATTGAAGAACAAAGTGAAGTGTGAAGATCATCTCGAAGTTACAGATGACATTACTAACCTAGCAGCATTAAGACTTGATGAACTGATTAATCATTTCCGTTGAATGAAGGGGGAAAATCCTACTATGCCAGCCATCAGAATAAGTTGAAATCAAACATACTCCACTTTTCAATTTATAATTTGTCTGTCCTCCAATCATTGCACCTTGCCATGCACGATAAACATCCTATCGTGTAGTTAACACCGTTTTTAGCGAATTTTTGAAGAAAATTAAGCTATTGCTCTCGCCTCAAAATTTGTAGAATGTGAATTTTTGAAAAAAATTTATGCAGAAATCCGTTTCAGGCTATTCTGAATCATATTATGAAGTTTAACGCATTTTTTTATGTATGTATGTATATATGTATGTGTCATTCCAGACGATAACTGTCCGTAGAATTGTGCTAGAAACTTCAAACAAATTTTAAAATGTTAAGGACACAAAACGAAAGTTCAAGTTCGTTGGCCAGCATGATCGGATTACATCTTCGGTTTGAAATTTTCAAAATAGTCTGTTTTTTGCGATTTGTTGAGCGAAATAATTTTTTCAGCATACTAACATGTGGTATATTCGGAATCAGCGTAAAATTTCCTATAAGAATATGTATCAAGTTTTCAAAAATTTCAAAGTTGAAAAATCAGTCAAAAATCGAAATAATGCCGTTCGCTAGTTGTAAAAATCAGTAATATTTACATAAAACATTGTCCAAATTCAGATTGAACTGCTCTTATGGAAGTATCCCTGTACAACCAATCCTAGAACCATGGTGTTTAAAACGTAGGTAGTAGGTGCTTGTTAAAATTAAAAAAAAAAAAATGTAATCACAACTGATGAGTTTACTCTGTGAAATATTCCGTCCTCCGATTCTCTCGGTCGCTCTCTTTAATGTTTTACGCTCAACTGTTTTAGGACTTGATGTAGCTTTAATACTGACTGTGGCTTAGAAAATATCAGCCATGAAATTATGAAGAAGTTCTATTTATGTACGTACTAGCACGCAGACCCAAGGCCTCGCTCCGCTCGGCCGTCAGTAACGTTAATCTCAAAGCCTCCCTCCATCGAAATCTATGAATATTTACTTACATTTGTCTTTAAATCTACAAGATTAGTTTAATAATAATAAAGTATGAGTACCTCCTAATTATTTTTAATAATTTGATTCCATGTTTGTCTATCAAAATCATAAACTAAAATTTCTCTACACGATCAATAGCGACTGAAATGTCGAAGATTTCTTCAAAAATTCACTCATTGGGTCATGCTGCATGACTGGTTTATATTATGATTCGCTGACAAAACTTCAATTTCGGCATCCCGCTTGACGTTCATTTCGTTTGTCCCCACACGCCATTTTTCTTTTCTGATACACTTGTAAACTTAGCTTCTAAAAGTGTAACTTTTCTACACTTGTACTCTTTGTTTTGGTGAAACACTTTCATCTAGTTAACAACCTTAAGTAACACTTGTAGTTTTATGAAATAGGCACCGTTGGAGTAGCATATGCTGATCACGTGAACGGCTCATTCTCTCAAACTGGCAGGGTCCCCTCACCATTCACAATCTGAAATCCTGCCTGTTCATTTTTCGGCACCAACGACCTTTTAGGGACCCATTTATAAACTTGAATTTGAAGATCAATACAATTAATTATTGATTGATTGAATCTTTTTTTTTTTAATTCAGAAGTTTTTCATTTACCTTCCTGACTTGATAAGAAACGCTTATTTCAAGCCAAGTACAGAATATTCATCAATGTATCAAATGTAAAACATTTCTTGAACATGGCAATCAATGCAAATCTAAGATACTTGTTCCTAACAAGTGTTGACTTATGTTTATTAATAAGCCATGTACCTACATGAGAGAAACTCATTTCTATTTCATTTATCCTACTATTCAATTGTATGAGTGTGTACTTATTAAAATTGCAAGTTTAAGATATCATTAAATTCCCCTTACAACCGGCCTTTTGTTCAGCGACTAACTGGATTTCCCCTTCGAGGTGTTTTGGTATACTTTTATACTTTCACATGACTTAGGTGTGATAAGTAACTTGTTCATAAACATATTTTCATAGAAATCTCTCCATTTCAGTAGAAATCTATTAGCAGAAATCATTCATAGGAGAGAGAGAAACGTTGATTAACAATAATTGAGAAACATTTTTAAATATACAGAAGATAAATAAGTAAGATTATGTGTAAATTAATAATAGACTTCTGTTTTACTGTTAGTTAAATAATGTTCACATCTTATTCTTGAAATACTTAAATATTCTGTATCTACCTAATTATTGAAGTTAATTGATGACTACACATGCTTCGTTTTCACCACAGCGCTAGACAGAGGTATCTGTAGCTGTGGAGTTGTCTTTCGCCATGAATCGTGATGATAGAGAGTTCTTGCAGCCATCACTTGCAATTTCCGAATGGGCAATTTTCACGGTTTCTGATTTTTTTTTTTTCTTGAATATATGATGAAATATAAACGCGAAAATAGCATCGAATCGAGATTATATGTCTTCCTGAATTTACGATGTAATCATGCAAACGGTCCTGATTGGTCGGTTGCTTCCAGACTAGCCAATCTTGAAAATACCCGCTTTAAGCCAGCTGATTAAAGTTTTATCAGTTCAGACAATGTGCATATCCCCACAGAATTTGAATATTTCTCAATTTAAGTACAAATTGAACCCAGTAAATAACACCAAACATAAAAGGTCAAGACCAAGAGGTTCAACTATCAGACTATGTGTGTCTCTCCACACAAATTTCACATTTCCCTCGATTTTAACATAATTGACTCAAGTAACATCTCCAAATATAACTGGTTATGACTGGGATGTTCAAGGCGTACCCCAAAAATTTATACTTAAACATAATACATTTCACCAATCAATAATAAGCTCTGAAGAGGCCATATATTGGCGAAAGCGCTCAGCCTATGATTGAAACACATTATCTGAAATTTCTCTACCGTCAACAAATCCAACCTACACTCTACCATAAGGTTGAACTGCTTCACTCTTATCTATCAAATCGATACTTCCGGATCAAACAAGATGATGCTTACTCGGAAGCAAAAATAATTAATGCTGGCGTACCACAAGGAAGTGTACTCGGCCCACTCCTGTACGTCCTTTACACCAGCGATTTGCCTGAACACGAGGGGAACACCCTGGCATCATTTGCAGATGATACTGCTATTCTTGCCATTGGTGAAGACAATCGAGAATCGACCTCAAAACTTGAAAGATCCATCGAGAATCTCCATGATTGGGCAATTAAGTGGAGAATCAAGATGAATGAGGCAAAATCAGTCCATGTTGATTTCACCAACCTCCAAATCAAAAATATACCAATCTATCTGAATGGCAGAGTCATCCCTTATGCCAATGAGGCAAAATATTTGGGTATGACTCTGGATACAAGGCTCTGCTGGAGAGCGCATGTAAAAAATAAAAAAACAGAATTGAACACCGAATTCCGAAAAATGTATTGGTTGATTGGTAGACGATCAAAATTGTCTATCCAAAATAAATTAGCTTTATACAATCAGGTCCTTAAGCCAGTCTGGACATATGGTGCACAGCTCTGGGGCTGCACTTCTCAAAGTAATCGTGATATTATACAGCGATTCCAGAACAAAGTACTGTGGTCATGCGTACCGCTACTCGACCAATAATGATATCCATAACGACCTCGAAATTCCCACAATAAATGAAGTAATAAAAACTCAAGCGATAGCCCATTATCAGAGGCTCCAAGGTCATATCAACGAAGAGGTTGTGAAGCTGCAGGACGTTGATGATCTGCTCAGACGACTGAAAAGACGAAAACCTCACGACCTGTGGTAATAGGGAGTGATGTGTTCATGAAAGTTTGTTCAGTGAGTGTAGACTGTGCGCTCCTGCAAATCGTGTTCATTGAAGACACTAAATAGCTGAAATGATGTACAGGATGTGTTATGTATCACAGTCTTGTTTCAGTCACCGATTATTCATTGTCAAAGAAATGTTGCTAATAAGTTGTATTACTTGGTGCAATAAATATTATGAAAAGAGAAAAAAAACACTCTACCATAAGGTACTAGGTATATTAAGTTTCCGGATTATTTGGAAAAGGCATCTTGTTTGTGTTTGATCAAGCGTTTCCTATAGCAGCCTTTTGTCTTCTCATGTGACCCCAACTTACCTTTTACTTGTAAATCACCTAACAAACCAACTTTCTGGTTTCGCTTTTCAGTATTCGTCAGTTTTGTTTGTTTACGCCGTCTTGGAGTTATTCACGGGAGGCTACTTGTCCCAATATTACGACACCATAAGGGGCACATTCAAAAAAAATCTGCAAGAGCGTGTAGCGCATTATTCTATGGAGGACTATAAATTAATGGACAGCATTCAAAGTCAGGTTAGTTTCTTGGATTCATGACACCATTATTCAACATGGTGGAAACTTGGGGTATCCCTCATCTATAGGTACGCATTACCAATTTAAGTAGAAATTATAATGATTGTATGGATCAGCGATTACGTTTTGTTTAAAGTTCCAATGTTGTGGCGTTGATGGCCCCGAAGATTGGATGAACAGCCCTTCTAAGCAAATTCCGTCATCATGTTGTAAAACCCACCCTTGTGACACAAGCGATCCGGCCGAAATAAATGAATTGGTAAGAAATAGAGCTCTACCTACCAATTCGCACAATTTTGATTATTTGGGCCTTACTTTTACCCTAGCAGGTAGGTACTCAAATGATACACTAATTACTGTTGCGGTTGATTGGGTTTCAGCCAGACTATCTCGACTCCAACCTGCACAATCCCTGCGAGTTTCATCGAAATCGAATAGGTAATTTTAAATGTATGAGTGAGTGGCTGAAGGTATCTTTCCTTAGAAACGATAGATATCACCAAAATAATTATAGTCAAAAGACGTTTATCAACTACAAACTAGAACATTTAACCATTTATGCTCAAAATTATGCACATAAATAATACATCTAACGAAAATTTGCTCATACGATCATGCTGCATGACTTGGACATTTTTCCTTAAAACTGGTTCAGATGCCGATGGTCTTGAAACCTTGAAATAAAAAATAATTACCAATCTACGAATAATTCTGGCTGAATCCCAATTAACCTGAAAGAACAATAAATAACGAACACACATTTCTTCTTACATTCTCTTACTACCTTCTTATCGTTGCCTGCTTACCCAAATTTCTTAAAATTTCGATTTTAGGGATGCGAATTTGTAATCATGTATTGTCTGAATCTCCGACTGACGGTTTTGGCGATTGTAACAATCATTTCTGCATTGATACCCCTGTTTGGAGGATTTTTAGTTCTTTTTAACGCATACAAAATGGTAACCGAATACAAGGAAATACCTGCAACAGACCCAGCGATCAAATCAATCAGTTCAAATCAATCTATCTTGGATAAGTGATAGAAATGACTGTCCTAAGGATCAAACATGAAGAACCTAACGAGGAGCTACAAGGAACAGAAGAAAGTGATAATATTCAATGAACAAAATACAACTGCATATTTTTGTATTACGACCGTTTTTGCTCATTAATGATGCCTCGAGAAGTTTACTCAAACAAATCAAACAAGATAGAAGTGACTGATCTAACGATCAAACATGAAGAACCTGACGAGGAGCTACAAGGAACAAAAGAAAGTGATTAGATAATATTCAATGAATTAAATTCAACTGCATATTTCTGTATTACGACCGTTTTTTCTCATTAATGATGCCTCGAGATGTTTACCATGTTGGGTGCCCATGACTAACATGAGTGCGTCATGAGCGGTCTGGCCAACAGTGCCCATGACGCACAGTGTGAGTCAAATATTTTACGTATTTCAGTGAGAGTTTACAACGAAGGGCATGGTAGGTAGGTTTTTTCAAAGAATTCAAAGTGGTTAGGGTAATTTCTGGTACAGAGAAGTAGCGATGGTTCAAAGTTCAATTGGTTCGCATAATAACGTGTTATTCCGCCCTTAGTCCCTAAAGAATCGGGTAGATCGACAACTTGTCAATTAATGAAAAGATGTTTTAATATTTTTATTATCTTGTTTCCTGTATTTTTGAAACTATTTACATAAATATGAATAAATATTCAAATAACTATGAAATTTAGTACTTCTTCTACCTATTTCTAAATTGACTCACACTGTGCTCTTGAGGTTAGTAACTAGTGGGCAACTTCAGTAATCTGACGATTGGGCATGGGTACCCAATGAGTTACTCAAACAAATTTTTTAATACCTGCATCTCAAATCAGATCCAAGTATCTTTAACCCTCGGGTGAGCGCGCCTTTGAGTGTAACAAGAGCGGGCGCGGGCGGCCCTGAGGGCCGCTCTTTGTTGTTTAGCGTTACTAAGTGTCGGATTAGGGCCGCGAAAAGGAAAAAAAATGTACTACAAACATGTGAGCATTTAAAAGTATTTATTTTCATCAACACAATATAGTTTCTTAATAGTACTGCAATATTCCTCTACATTGGCAATACATAAGTAGGTACCTATCTTATTTTTTTTTTTTTTTCTCACTAAAAAAACTCACGTTGCCTAGGAACTCGTAACTTGCGAAAATGTATTTACTACCGTCTACCGACATTTATTTTATCCATCTCTTTTCTAAAGATGAAAAAAATGATTGATTATTTCTGACTTAGAATGAAAGTTAGGAAAATGTATATGTGTGTATGTATGTAACATTTGATAAAACAATAGAAAAAATGAAAATAGTCGCGGAAATGTTGGAGGGGGTCTTGTAGAAGGATTACCGGGAGTGGGGGTTCAACCTTTCCCGCTAGTTTTCGAATCTGAATAAAAAAACAGCAACGGCGGACCTGAGGTCCGCCCCGCGCCCGCCCCTGGGTTAAGGAGTACACCACATATATAAGTAATCAAAATTATGCACAGGGGTTGCATGAACAATACAATTTATTTTGATATGTACAAGAGACCATACAAATTTTTCAAGCCAAGTTCCGTATCATACAGCACTTTGGGTACACAACATGTCCCGCTGTGCGCGCCCCTACTGAGGTGAATTGTAACTACATTCCCCATAGTCTTTTCGCTTGAATAAGTTCCGTTGAATGAATTGGCGCCTCAATTTTTATTAATCTATGTGCGCTGGTAAAATATAAATTAGTTAGATCAATAGATCAGAATGATTTGTGTAGTTTGGTGGTCTGGATGCTCGTAAGCTCGCATCTCAAAAGTACATAACATCAAGTAGTCAATCTCTTAGTAAAAATTCAGATTAGTTGCGCTAATAGATCAGAATGATTTGTATAGTTTGGTGGTCTGGATGCTCGCATCTCAAAAATATATAACATCAAGTAGTAAATCCCTTAGTAAAAATTCAGATTAGTTGGACAAATAGACCAGTTGATTTTTATAGTTTCGTGGTCTGGATACTCGCAAGCTCGCATTTCAAAAATACATAACATCCCTAAGTACGAGGGTGGATCAAATATAAACGGGACTTTTATTTTATTTTATTTTATTCGTTAGAAAATAAAAACCGGGTATATGTCACTTTTCTACATAGTCTCCTGCTTTCGTGACACATTTTTCCCAGCGAGTAGGAAGTTTTTTAATCCCAGCATCAAAAAACGATGAAGGTTGCGTCTGAAGCCAATTGCGCACGAACCCCTCGACCCCCTCATCATCCTCGAATCGTTGTCCGCCTAGGGCTTCTTTAAGTGGCCCAAACAAGTGAAAATCACAGGGCGATAGGGAGGATGATCAAGTGGAGTCCAATGCATTTCTTCCAATTTTTGAAGAGTTAGAGCTGCAGTATGGGGCCTTGCATTGTCGTGGAGGAGGTTGACGTCACGAATTGGTTGATTCCGTCTTTTGTTGCGATATGCAGCCCTCACCTGATTCAGCAGCTCACAATAGTAGCAGCATTGATTGTTCTTCGCTCATGCAGAAAATCAATTAGCAAAACGCCTCGATAGTCGAAAAAAACAGTTGCAAGGACCTTACCAGCAGACAGTCGAGTTTTTGCTTTCACTGGGGCTGTCTCCCCCTTCCTCCGCCACTCCATACTGGCTTGCTT
Organism: Adelphocoris suturalis; assembly: GCA_030762985.1. Taxonomy (NCBI): domain Eukaryota; kingdom Metazoa; phylum Arthropoda; class Insecta; order Hemiptera; family Miridae; genus Adelphocoris; species Adelphocoris suturalis. Next base: position 117,803,441 of record CM061042.1, read on the forward strand.
CGATTCGGGTGTGTAATGATGGACCCATGTTTCGTCGCAGGTGACGATGCTAGCCAAAAATGGCCCTTCTTCTGCAAACCTTGCAAAAAGCCTCTGACAGACCTCCAAACGTCTCAACTTCTGGTCTGCAGTCAAGAGGCGAGGGACCCATCTGGCACACACTTTACGGAATCCTAGGTGCTCTGTAATGATCGTTTGGCAGCTCCCATAACTTACCCCTACATGCTCAGCAACTTCGGAGGCAGTCACACGTCGATCATCTTCAAGAATGTCACGAACCGCTTGAATGTTCTCATCCGTAATGCTGCTCCGGGGACGACGATCATGTTCCTCATTCTCTACTCGTTCTCTTCCCTCCTGAAACTCTTTGTGCCAGGCAAACACACGGGTCCTAGAGAGGGTTTGGTCCCCGAACTGGGCAGTCAACCTTTGAAAAATTTCCGAAGGTTTGACTCTTTCACGGGCAAGAAATTGTATGATAATTCGTTGCGGAAACGGGCACCTTTTGTTGAGACATCGCGATAACTACTCATGAAAGGTTGTAAAGGGGGGAACGCCCCCCTCATCCACCTTCTAATAAACCTGTTCAAACAATCTCGAAGTGACCGTCACCCGCTTCTGTCAACCGTTGGCGCTCAGAGGTCTGAGTCCCGTTTATATTTGATCCACCCTCGTAAAATACAGATTAGTTAGACGAATAGATCAAAATGACGTTTTAAAGTATGATTTAAAAAACATTGCCAGTTGACGCTAGTTCGAATTCAGATCGGCAGGGACCCACACAGCGAGACATGTTGTGTACCAAGTGTCAGGTTCATACAGCTCGTATTAATTTGGAGGTGCAAACCTCGGATTATTAATTTACAATAATGCCGTACCTCAGAGGTAAACTATTGTAGGTATGTTCAAAAATTTCATTTCGATATTTTTGTCGTTATATACATTGTCTGTGATTATTTTTCCACCCTGTCAGAATCACAAAAACGTAATCGGTGATAATCTATCGTATTTTGAGCTCAAAACAAAGTATGTCGGAAATTTCTGTTTGCTCTCCTGTAAAGTTTCCAAAATGTCACTACAGCTGACCTTTGTGATAGACCAAGAAAACAAATGAAGGGTCACAGGAAATAACGATCAGAGTCACTTCTTCACAAATCTGCAAAATTCAAATTTTAAACTTTCAAGTGTAATATTTTGAGTTCAGGTAAATAATTCTCAACTCCAAATATTAATTTCATTGAAAAAACACATTTTAACGAAGAAACCAAAATCAAAATGTTTTAAAACTATGAAGAGAATGGGAGAAACTGATTTTTTCGAGAAAACTGCTGGACCTTGATCTTTCTTTCACGTTAAACTTCATCGATGGGTGGATCGTCCAGATCGCTGAAGTCTGTTGACATCACTGATTAAGTTTGTAATATCAAAAACCAAAACGAAAAACTCCGAGCAGAATGATTATACTACTCGTATTGAGAGACAGACGAACATTGAATGGATGGGTACTGATCAACAAGTGGGGTTTTTCAGGACTCTGATCCTTTTTAGCCGTCAGCGTATGGGTCTGATCGTTGTTTCGCAACACCTAAAATCTTTCCTTCTGTATTTTGACGCTAACCTTTATCATTCTTTCCCGAAGCGATACATGCTTCGATTCGTTCCTCTAAAACCTGCAAGATGGCACCAGTATCTCATTTCGGACCAAAAATTGACTCTGATCGTTCTTTCCCGTGACCCTTCAAATGTTTAACCCCCTTCAAATTGATTGGTTAAGATTTTTTTAATCCGTAAGACCCCCATTCGGAGCTTTTCTCCAAAGATACTTGACCAAAGATTATGAAACTTGGATATGAAAGGCAAGTTTATGATCTTGTGGTCAAAAATGAGTTTTAATGACAATTCGTCTGGAAAATTGGCAATTGGGGAAACCACCCGAATGCCTGGCACCTATCATTATTTTATATTTGAAGAGTACTGGGGAAGAAGGGGCTAACTCGATTTTTTCGAGAGTGGGTTGAGATTGGTACCATGTGTATGGGGGGGGGGGGGGGGGGGGGGGGGGTAGCTGAACGCGTTGGTTTGGTCAAAACAAGGAAAGAACGGGTCTAAATGTCTCAAAACAGCGGGTGAGTATTTCGTATACAGCGAAATAACGGGATTATTGGAGCGGTCCAGGGAAAAAACGGGCTAGAGCTGTCGCTTTCCCCATCCTTATTAGTTCATTATCCAGCCTGTGAATCACAGCTCTCCTGTGTAACACATTTATTTGTTGGCCTGATCAAAATCAGATGTTTTGATTGCGTGGATTTTCTTGACACAAGGTATATTTCTAAAGCTCCAATGAAGACAAGGCGGCCGAAAGAAGTGAAATTTCATTTAATATAATGGAGACTTAACTAGCAAATCTGCCAAAAAAGACTTGCAGTGGCTGCCCCGATTCCAGCAGATTTGTCTCAGCAGCTACTCCATGAGAATTTCACTTCCCATCAAGAATTTTTACAAGGAAAATGTCTATCTATTTCGAAAAATTCGGGATTACTTGATTTATTTAAAAATATTTTGTGCAGAGAAAACCAGGAGGTATTTCGAGAAATTACCCCACAAGTGAGGAAATCAATCGCTGTCAACAGCATTGTCCCGTTCTTCCACTGTTTTTTGTGATGTTAGGCAATTTTCCGTTATATTTTGATAAAATTAATTTAGTGAGGTATTTTGGCATTTTTATTACTTTTGCCTGTACGTTGAGATTAAAATTTTTAAATTTCAGATTTTTGAACGTCACGTATACATTTTTTTCCCCCTCATTCAAATTCGTTTTTCTCCAAACTAGGAAAAACCATGATAGCCCATTCTTCCCCTGTATTTTGAAAACTCTGAAGTCTGTTAGTTTCTTTACTGGAGTTCTTTGAAACCAGAATTCGTTGTACATTGCAGAGACGAGGATTGGTTCTAGTCTCCTAGGTCTCCAGGATTCTCTATAAAAGATTCCTCAAACTTTGGCTTAGCAGAAAATCCAGGCAGGCAGTCGAGCCAATGAGATCGATTTGCCGAGTCCGTGTGGTAATAGATTTCCCACTCAGGGTAGTAGAGATTGTATCGACACAGGGCAGATTGGCTTACAACCATACCAACTATGCCACATTAAACGTGTAACACACCAGTGACTTCATCAAGTAACAACTGATAAGCCTCACTGTCATTCAGCTCTCTCTTCTGATAAGATCCATTCCAAATCTCTTTGGAAGACGAGGATTGGCTCTGATCTCCTTGGTCTCCAGGAATCATGAATGACTCCTCAAATTTAGCTCAGTGGAAAATCCAGGCAGATGAGGTCGATTTCCTGAGCCTGTCTGCTAATCGATTTCCCACTCACGCTAGAGATTGTATTGACACAGGGCAGAATGGCTTACAACCTTAACAACTATGCCACATCAATCGTGTAACACACCAGTGACTTCATCAAGTAACAACTGATAAGCCTCACTGTCGTTCAGCTCTCTCTTCTTCTGATAAGATCCATTCCAAATCTCCTTGGAATTAGGAACTGGTACCTGTGTCTCGTCAAATGTTAGTAACCCGGTAGACTCATCAAGATGAGGCATGGCACAAGAATGCAATCTTATGGATGAGTCATTCTGTAAAACAACTTCACCGCCTAATGTATCGTCTTCTTCGTTGAAAACGTCAAAGAGCAACTCGTCAAAGTCGTCGAATCCATCGAGTGATTCATCATTGACATCCATATCAAAAGAATCAAATTCTTGTTCAGGCATGAAATTGTCTTCGTTAGAAGTTGAGACTTTGACTATTTCTCCCGTGAACTCGTCAAGTTTCGTTACTTCAGAAGTTCTGTTAAGGTTAGAAATGGATGACGTCTTGAAATTGTCAATGTGCTTCACGGATTCCTGGTTAAAACAATTTAGATCTATATTTTTGTCATTTTCTAAATTTATGTAGGTTAGTTCTCCAGTTGTTTCATTCAGAAATACTGATCCACTATTGATGTTGTTCATAGTAAGCACCCCAGTTCTCTCATCCAACGTGATGCTACCTGTTAGATTCCCAATATTTCGAAGAGTGACTGAATTTCTTTCGTTGGAATTAACAATACTTATGTCACCTTCGTCGTTCATCATCAAGGTGTTATGTTTAGGAGAGAAAGGGGATTCCATATTATAACCTTCTCGTAAATGTTTAATGGAACTTGCATCGGCAGTGGATTTATCTATTTGGCAAACTGGTGTATCTTCTGCAGACTCTTTACTACTTGCTGATTTTGCTGGTTCACCTTCTAGAGATTTACAGGAAGAAGTTATTTTATTTGGTGATATTTGTTTTGAATCGTAATGTTTATTGCTGACGTGGTCATTATACTTATCGGAACGAAAAGTCTCGTAGCCACACAGTTGGCATTTGAGTTTTCCTTGTTGAGGTTTATGACTTCTCATGTGACGAGCTAAATTTTTCGAGAGGGTGAATCTCATGCTACACACTGGACATTCTTTAGACTTTTCCACTTTAGTGACCGACTTCAATTTGTGCACAGATTTATGGCGAAGTAGCATGATCTCTGATGATGTTTTGAAATCGCACCCTTCTTCTTTACAAGAAATTTTATTTCTATGTTTCAGTTTATGGCTTTCTAATACTGATGGGAATGGAGCCGAAAACCCACATTCATCACATAAATGTTTCTTTGGTGCATGCGACATTTTGAAGTGCTTATACCTTTCTGCATCTGTATTGAACTTGAGAGGACAAGCGGAACAAACGAACGTTTTCTTGAAAACATGAGAACGGGAATGTTTTAACCATAAACTTCTTCTCTCAAACCCCCTTTTGCAAGTAGTGCAATTGAATGGTTTACGGCTCAAGTGAGTTTTTGTGTGGGTCACAACTTCTCCAGAATCTTTACCTTTGAAAAGGCATACGCTGCAAATCAAGTTTTTTCCGTTGGGGCAATGGGCTTCAATGTGGTCGACTAACATGGCAACGTTTTTGTTGCTAAAATTACAATAAACACACTTGTACACTGATGAGTGAAAGACTTTGGAATGCATTATCATAAGGTTTTTATCTACACTGACAAAACTGCAAAGCTTACACTCTATGAGGTTTTCACATTCTGTAGTCGAGTTCAGATTATCCACGTGGGTGGTGGGAGACAAGCATTCAGAGTCTACTATTACTCTGTCATGTGTCAATTTTGAAGAAACCTGCTCAGTTTTTGGACGCATTATTCTTGTATTTGAATCATGTTTTACTATACACGCAACTTCATTTGGCTTAGTGTCAAGTTCACACTGCCTAGAAACATTCAACAACGAATGGTCTCGCTGAAAATTTTCGCATATCTTCGACAATTCTTCGTTTTTTAAGCGATCACAAAAAATTAACAAATGTTGTAAATGGATTAAACTCGGTTTAATCTGCCCAGTATAAATGAACCGAACCACTTGAGCTAAACACTGCATACAGTTATTTGTACTGGTGGATTTACACCTGGTGATATTACTTACACTGATTTGGAAGGGCTGTTTAATCGACCAGTGATGTCCATTTTGCAACCGATTTGAGAAAAGCTGAGTAAAGAACGGACTGAATCCCTCCAGTACGCACGAATGAGCCGAAATGCTGCCACTGTCATTGTAAAACACGATGTCACATAGATGCCCCGACTCCAGTTGCTCGTTCAGAGATTTCATGATTGCTTGACTTCTTTGAAGAAAAGTCATACTTCTCAGCTACCAGTTAGTAATGATGTCAACTCTCATCTACAACAAAAATTGTGTACCCACATTGATCAGAACATAGGTCAAATATAAAACATTTGGGTATTTAAAATATTAAAAGGCACAAACAGTGGTGTGAAGTATCTAACTAAGTGAGGAAAATGAAAAATGCCTGTTGAGGTATGGGAAAATGGACTGAGGTATTTTATTAGTCGACTATTATTGAGCCGATTTCAAACTGTATCCAACTGTCGAATCAAAAGATCAGGTCATAGATAAGATTTCCTTTCACAAAAATACGTATTTATAATAAAATGTATCCATACAAGCCATTGTTTACTATCTATCTTTTTATTTCTTCTAAATCTACCAAGGTATGTAGCCATGTTTCTAAATATTGTTTTCCACAGTAGGGCTGACTGAATGACTGCATAGGGCTTCCGTAGGAAGAAATCCCAGGCCTAATGCCTTATATTTACCCAAAAAGGGCCCCTTTTGATTTGGGGATTCTACAACTGAACTATGTCCCTGAATTTGTTGCTCAACTCAACAAACTTCTTGATCTCTTCAATCTAGGTCTCTGAGTGAGGCCCTTTCGATTGTATAATATCCTAGGGCCTCTTGCCTAGATCTCCAGAATCCATCACAATCACACAGAAAGTGTTCTGCTGTATCCTCTCCTTTTCCACATTCGCAGAGTGCAGAAGGTTCCTTGGACATGATAAAAAGGGTCCTCTTAAAGCTAAAATGCTGTGTGAGGACCCCAATTATTTTCCTCATTTGCGTTCTAGGCTGTGATATAATCCAGTCTGAGCGACAATTATCGCAGCTAGAGATGCACATCCTAGATTGTCTATACCAGCTGTCCTCTTTTCTCCATAGCTCTTTGATGGCCCAGGGGTTTGCCTTAGCCTTACACGCGTTATGCCTAGGGCTGGGGTCGGCCAGTAATAGTTTCTAGACGACCCTTGCTTGGCAAGGCGATCCACCTCCTCATTTGCTATGATGTGTCCTTCGTGACCTGGCACCCAATTGATATACACTTCGTTGTCTAATTGGGTGCCTAACTTGGTCAGTTTATCTTTTGCCTCTTTTATCATTGTTGAGGTAGTGACCGGATTTATCAGATAAACTTGGTCAGTTTATCTTTAGCCTCTTTTATCATTGTTGAGGTAGTGACCGGATTAATCAGTGCTTTGATGCAAGCCTGGCTATCTGTATGTATGACTACTTGTCTGCCTCTCGTGTTATTTACTATTAAGCTGTCAACACACCTGATAATGGCATACAGCTCACTCTGGAAGACAGTGGCTACACAGTAGGGAGATGATACAAATTTTGTCGTTACTCCTAATTAAATTTTTAGACCATTCTCAACAACTTTGGTTTCGTATTTGTGTACGTATTGGCCCTCGAATCCTCCATACCCATATTTTAATTAGATTTTCAAGAGATTACGTATTTTTTGTATAAAAACGATCTCGCGATATCGGAATTTCGCCAGAACCTGCTGGTTCTGCAGCTTTAAAAATCAGATTACTTAGTAACTTTTTGAACTGAAACCTTCAGAATCGGTGCTCCGAAGTAAACAGAATGGAATAGTAGTAGTTTTGGAGGGATTTAGAAATGTTCATTTAGCAAGGTTTTCCCACCTCGGCCAAACTGTATGCCCCTACCAATTGAGGAGCTGACATGGAAAAGCAGTTAAGTCCAAAAATCTAAAGAACATTTTTTTTCGTCGAAGTGCAAGTAAACAGTCACGCCAACGGCCTTAGGTCCTCCCGTCCTTGCTAGATCGCACCCTGAATAAATGTGTGACCTTTGCATGAAGAAGAGATTATGTCCAAAAAAATCTGATAAGAGTTCAGAGGGAGTTCCTATGAAATTTGATTTTTGGACTTAACTGCTTTTCCATTTCAGCTCCTCAATTATAAACACTATGGGGACCATGATAGAGGGCACGAACCCTACGCACAATTAGTTTTTTGCATTAAACGATTGACTAGGTTTACTATCTCAAGAATATAGTCATGACACCCAGTGTAACAGAGAACTTACTATTCACCTATTTCACGATGCACCGACCGCCATAGAGAACCACTACCTAATGCGAATGTAAGCGGTGCAAGTATTCCGCTATTACTGATGTTACAATAATATGAGGTAAGTACCTATTATAAATTCGGTGAATAAATCCGTTTGATCTGGAAAATCTTTACGTAAATTGTGTATTTATATTATGAGGTTATGAACCTAGAAGTGACAGTAACGTGCAGTAGGTACATGAACATTTGGGGAACCTTCCCCCTCCTAGGTGGTTGTGATTCTCGGCTTCATTGTCCTCTTTTTATGTCGGACACTGGTAGAGTAAATTCACTGATATTTGGTGTTGGAATATTCACTTCCTCAAATCGCTGCTTGTGAAGCTTCCAACAAATTGTATAGTTTCTTTAAAAAACACGCATTAAGGTTATCCTTTATATGATCTTGAAGGAATGATGTTGCGATGTGGCTGTCTTCTTTAAATTTTATTCTTTTGGCTGAAATTCGAGTGCATTGTTTGAGAAGGTGTTCAATGTTGTCTAGGTGATGAGAGCCTTGGCATGTAGAGCAGAAAGGGGAGGGATGATTAGTCCTGTTCATGAGGTATTTGAATAACCCGGCATCGCCGTGCCCGGCATTCTATTTATTGTAATGAAAAATTTGTTGGAGCCTGGAACACCAGCAATCTGCATAAAATCTCTTCTCTTTCATGTAGGAGAGATGGTCCAGCCCGGCATGAACCTAGAAAAGTTTATCATTGTGGTAATGGCTATTGGTTAAAAACCTACCTACCTTCCTAATCGACCAAGAAAATAAAATCTCCCCTTTACTTCTTCAAACATTGTTGGTTTACATTTCAAGATGCGAATTACAAATAATTCCAGTCAAGCAGCATGATAATATATGACATACGCTCTCTCACTTTTTCTCGTCATATTTTCCTGTTACTGAATTATTTTGATATTTGAGCGCTATGCATGATCTGAAATTGTTAACTTCTAAATTGCCGCGAAAATTAGTTAGAATTTCCTTGAAAATGTATATTACTTCCTCTTTTAAATGTTAATGTAAAACATGGAAAATCGGGGATGACATTTAGTCGGAAATTGACCATTGTCTGTTATTGTGAATCAGGAAATTTCAGCAACGGTTCCGTGAACCCTTTGGAACAATATTTCGGTAGGTACCACATGTTACAATTATTACCTAGGTAGGTAGATGCCTACATCATTCAAAAATTGTATGTACGCGTACCAATGTGCCTAATGGTTTCCAAACGTAACACTCGTCGAATTATCTCCAGAACGGTTTGAGCTATTGATACTTGATTGGTCTCATTCGATTTAGTGTGCAAAAATACGTTGAAAACTATTTTATGTTGCCTAAAAAAGGCATGTCGCAAACTTCAACGAAATAAATGACATGAAACAACATTCTATAAACCAGTGCAAAAAGCACTACCTTCAAAGCCAGAAATAAAAACGCTACAAATAATTACAAAGGTCTACTAAGTAGGTACTTCTGCATTAGATAGCTCTTCAATGTAGATCGCTGGTTTATAATTATTAAACTCTGTATATTTGTATATCATCGATAGATTTAAGTAGGTAGGTACCTACCTAGGACCCCAAAATTTTACCAACCTACCTATTTAGTAAATGTTGCAAAACAAAATTTTACACATTTTTATTTCGAAATGGGAGTGAAGAACGGTTTTTTTGAAGCATTGTTGAGGCTTTATGTCCTACTGCCTCGGGCATTGTAGTCATCGGCTGTTTTCATTGAACTGAGTTATTAGTAGAACTAAAACTCACCATTTTAAAGTTTTTGAGACTTCGATATTATAGTTTTTCAACCCATGAATTTCGCTCATTGGGATCGATTGAATGTAATGTTGATATTAAAAGCACATCTTCGAACCTCGGCTGATGTACAATTCTTATGCTGAATTTCATGAACTTTGGTCCAGTAGTTTCGGAAACATGATTTAAAGAGTGCATGATTTCAACGAGGTTTTTCTTGCGGACTCGAGATGGACTATATCCCATCACATCTATACATTCCACAAAGAACGTAAGAAGGGAGCGAGACAACCCACCTCAAACGAGCGAAGCGAGCTACATCCCCTACACAAGCTAAACCTACCCTTAGTGATCTAACGTCTCTTTAGTGATTATAAAAGTCCCACTGGACAGTAAAAGACCATCGCATTTATATACAGCCACACCCTGAGAGCGTAGCGAGCAACTTAACGGAAGGGGGGGGGGGGTCCGGAGGAGCTTGCCCCCTCCCCCCCTGCTGGACGTGGAGGCGAGCATATATATATTATATGTATATATTATATATATACATATATATATGAAAAGTGGACAGATCCATAACCACCACATCCATAACCAGTCAATGGCAACACTGCTATGAACTTTTGTACCCTGCTACTGAGCGTTCTTCCATTCCTTATTCCTTCTTTGATGTTGTATACCTACCTTTTAAATACGATCTTATTGTTCTTATTTCAATAGTTTATTACCATTGAATTACATTCATTATTACTCCGTAAGAATTGCTTTTTCCTTCTCTACTACGTTGAGATTAAGGTAAGAGGAATACCTTTCATATTCCTTTACGTTGACATGAGCTCATACGAGGCTCTGGGATCAAGCCACTTGGTTTGGGCATAGTTTGGTTCGATTCTAGAATATGACGTTTCGTTTAGTTGGGTTGGTTGACGAAAATAATTCGTCATTGATTTAAACTCGTAAGCTCCCTCTTGTAGAAAGCTTGACGATGCCGTAAGAAGAAAAGAAATCATGATCAAGGAATGTAAGACGTTCCAAATGCTACGAAATTCCGTAAAAACACCTTGGCTTTGGTGGATGCCGTATGTAAGTAACACAGGCCACTATGAAACGAGAATCCGTAAGTCATGTAAATTGTAGTAAAGGGCCTCGTTCATAGTTATGTTGATCCATAAGTCTTAAGCAGGAATCCGTAAAAAGTCCCTTAACATAAGACTGTGCATTTTGTTGATAATAGATACACTTACCCAACGTGACCTGGGCACGTGCGTATGGTCTGTGGATAAAGTTCTTTATACCTTGATTGGATTTCTTTCTGACGTAGTTTGCACAGCAACGTATTTATACCGTAGTTTTATGATTACCAACCCAACACTCGATGTATTTAATAAAACCTTTTTTGGGAATGTCACACCATATTTCTGGAGTGGTTGATATTCCATAAATAAATTGGAAAAATGAACCAAACCCCATCCAAGAAATCGTAATGCCCCCCTGTCAAGGGCAATGTTTGTTCGAGCTGTATGTAACAGTTGTATCTAGCCAAATTACCTAGTACGGAAATATGGAGAAGACCCTAATAGTCACAGGTTCCACAGAACCTGGTTTCTGTGCGCTTCCTGGCATATGAGAACGGACACCTCTATTTTAGTGTCATCTCAAGGGTGACCTATTCTGAGGTTTCAGCTTCTGAACCTGGAGCCCAACCTTTTAGGCGTCAGCTCCTCAGTTCAGTTGCCTGATGATCCCCTCCGTTTCACTGCTCTATTTGACTGGGGCCGGCTCTAACAAACGTTTCATGTTTATTATTGACCTACTACGACTGATTAAAAAAAAACTAAATAACAACTTGGTATATTTTTAACGAAAGTACAGAGTAAAATCCGTAATTATGTAGGAACGTACTATTTAATTTTTTTTAAACCGTAATACTCAAGAACGTAACATACATTATTGGAAACTGAAATCCGTAATTATTCAAGAACGTATTATTTAATTTTTAAACCGTAACATACATTATTGGAATCTGAATATGTAATTTAAACCGTAATTTCAAGGACGTACCTATTGAAAATTGTGAGAGATAACTTAAGTACTTGGTACTATTTTGAACGGTTCGTCTCACAAGGTTCCCTGTTGTGACTGTACTGACTGCTGTGTTCTTCTTTATTGTTCTAGGAAAAATCACATGATAAAAACCGTAAGTTGACCATGGAAGAACAAGCACGTGATCGATACATTCGAATGCGTCATGATTTATTGGGTATTCTGCGAGACCATGGTCGAACATATGCTGAGGAAGGTCAAGCTCTCATTGAACAAGCCCGTAATGATGCTAATGAACAATTGAATATGGTGAAGAACTTTTATGAACACCGTTTGGGAAAACTAAATGAACGTATGGAACAAGCATTGTTAGATTTGGAAGCAAAATATAATGCAGATACAGTTCATTCAAACTGCCCAAATCCAATTATTGGGCAGGTAAGTGACTGCCCACAAAACGAACATGTTAGTCCACAAACAAACACGATTGGAACCCTACCGAATTTAAACAATTACATAAACTTCCAACAGGAAAGTTCTTCAAGAAATGATGGAGAAAAACGGCAAATGATACAACCACCTGTAAAATCCATAATTCGTCTCAAGTTCCAAAAAGGTGACAATAAGCTGACATCAGATATTGAGTACACTCTGTGGAGACACAGGATTCACCATGAATTGCTATCACAAGACTGCCTATTTCTAATTGACAAAGACATCCAGCCTACGCAAATATATGATGACAAAATGATCAATCTTATGAAAAGTTCAGTGATTTCATACCTGCTGTCAAACCTGGAAGAAAGACATCAGAGACATGTAAGGCATGCTCATGATCCAGCTGAGATGATGTCAGAGCTGGATAAGGTTTGTGATCTGACAAGTTCATTTTCTGAACATCAATACCGCACTATGTTCAACAATATTAAATATGATCCTCGTCAACAATCTGTAATGGATTTTCTTAATGAATTTGATGACTTGATTGAAAAAATCAGAAAATGTCCTGATTCCCAGCTCAGTGACTCTCAAATAAAACACAACCTTCTCACAGCATTTGCAGAGGCACTTCCTAATGTAGTGAGTTCGCTGAAACAAGAACCAAGACCAGGAAAATCCATCCAAGAAATCAAAGATGCTCTACAAAGTGAGGAACACATGCTAAAAGAGCTTCACCGTCGCTCTTCTTCAGGGAAAGCTTTGTATGGTAAGACTAGGTATTCATACCCAAAACGTCCTTACTCTACACTGCATAACGAAAAATCTGACCAATATCAACGATCTACCCATAAATCATTCAGACGCCCTCCAACTTGTAAGAATTGTGGTATTCAGGGTCACATGGCTGACCAGTGTCGTAAATCTGGTCGTGTTTGTTACAATTGTGGGAGAGATGATGGGCATATCTCGGCTGATTGCCCCCTTGCACTGACCGAGTCTTCAAAACAACACCGCCAAGTTCAAAATCAAAAAACGCCAGCTCAAGTGCGAATTGAACACACAAAGGCAAAACAATTCCGTAACAAGAAGAAATCATGGCCAAAGAGGCGCCAAATGCCCTTCAAAGCCGCAATTGCTGAATCTAAACGACGTGCCAAAGAGGGTAAATCCTTCCTCGCTATCATTGCAGACCCACAAAACAACGATCCCGAACAAATGTGCTGGGTTGAAGAAGTGGACTCTGATGATGGAACAGACCATGCAATGTATACTCATCACCGTAATAATGATCATGACGATAGTCCATCAGGGGCCGCATTCTCAAATATTGAACGTAAGTCACTCCATAATCCGTATTTATCTTTAATAATCGATTCTGGTAGTACAGAACACATAGTTAATGATCGTGACATATTTGTAAATCTAAGAAACTTACCAAAACCTAAACTTATTTCTTGCGCAAATAAAAATAGGGATGCTGACCTCGTAATTCATCAAGTAGGGGACATTATCTTTCACAATGAGGACACTAACACATATGGTTGCTTGCAGAACGTCCTTTATGCGCCGGAATTATCTGAAAATCTTTTTTCCCTGCGAAAACAAATGAAAAATAATCTTATTGCTGTATTTAGTGACGAAACCGTAGAACTTAGAGATCGCTCCTCTGGAGAATTAGTTAAATCTGGTATCTATGATGGCCACTTTTGGTGGATTTTTTTCTCCCTTCCACTAGTGACTGCTTCACAGGCAGAGAGGTCCCGTATTGTGCAAGGCGTTTTTCGAAACTTGGGTATTACCTACCTGACTGGGTCGGAGGTAGGAGGGAGGTCTGAGTCTGGCACAAGTTCAGCAGTCCAACTGAATGACACTTCCGTGTTGCCTGTAGGAGGGAGAAATGTTGTACAGGCAAGGGAATTGTCATGTGAGGGACCTCCACCAAAAAGAGCTAGGTCGGGAGGTGAATCTAGTTTAGACTCTGATTCTGGGGTGAATGAAAGTGATCTTGTAGCTATACAGGAAAACAATGTACCTAGCTTGAGGGATAATTTGGGACTGCTTTGGCATTACCGGCTTAACCATGCCTCTAAACAGTACTTAGAAATAGCTGCCAAACTGATTCCCTCTCTAAAAAAAATAAGATTCAACTCTGATATTCTTGATTGTAGTTCATGCAAAATGGCAAAGGCCAAACGTAAATCCTGCAAAGATGTTCGTATCAGATCAGATATCCTTTTTCACCGCTTCTGGAGTGACCTCATGGGTCCACTCAAACCTTATTCATTCAAAACCCTCAACAAATATATAGTAACTTTCACAGACGATGCCTCAAGGTATGTGTTTGCCTATGAGATTCCTGATAAAACCAAGGTTCATTTAGCGCTAACTGAATGTATTAATGAAATCAGAAAACTCAAGGGACCAGAAACGAACATGGCTCAAATATTAACTGATGGTGGTACCGAATATCGAACTTCTGAGATGAGAGCATTGATGGCTCGAGAAAATATAACATTGACAGCATGTGAACCTGCTACTCCCCAACACAATGCCTGTTCTGAGCGTCTAAACTTAACATTAGCTTCAAGTATAAGAGTCAATCTTATTTCAGCTGGTATGCCTACACATTTTTGGGGTTATGCTCTCAGACACTCAATTCATATTCATAATAGAACACCCAATGCCTCAAACAATTTTCTTACACCTTACGAACTAGTACATAAAAAGGCCCCCAATCTTAAATATATGAGACGTTTTGGTTGTGAATCATACGTTCTTGACAATCACGCCAACTCTCGACCAAAATTTGACCCACGAGCGAATCTAGGTTTTCTTCTTGAGTGCACAGATACAGGATATGTGATTCTTGATGCCAAAAGGAAAACCATTATACGTTCTAAAAATGTAGACTTTGTGGAATCAAAAGTTTATGGTGACCACATGAAGACATCATTCAACCAAAATGAAACTTTTGACCTAGAACTCCCTGTTCTTCCCTCTCTATCAGATAAACAACCAGACACGATCGAAACTTCAGTAACTGCTGAACCCGTAACTACTGATAAAACTGTAACTGTAACTTCTGAACCCGTAACTTCTAATCAAACCGTAACCACTGGCCAAACCGTAACTTCAGACCAAACCGTAACTACAGATCAGCCTGTCCCCACTGAGCAAGCTGTTACCACAAACCAATCCATAACTGAAGACCAGACCATAACCACTAAAAATTCCAAAAATATTCCTAATCAACCAACTATAACTGTTGACCCTATACCTTCTACCTCCAGCTGCTGGAAAGAAGAATATATTGGGGGAACAAGTGAATTTGATTTCTTTCAAAACATTGAGTATGACAGCGAAAATGAAACTGCTTTTTTATCTCATTCTGACAATATAGAATTAGAATGTAATCCACTGACCTATTATGATGCTGTGAACTCTGAACAAGCAGAACATTGGATTGAAGCCATTAATACAGAATTTAATGCTCTTACAAAATGTGACACTTGGGATGTAGTAGCCAAGACCTCTCTCCCAGCCAACACAAAAATTGTTCAATCACGCTGGGTTCACAAAATAAAATCTGAAGCTAATGGAGGAATACGATACCGCAGCAGACTTGTTGCAAAAGGTTTCTCTGATTCCAACTATTATGGACGAAATGAAACCTATGCTCCTGTGGCACGGCTAGCCGATGTGAGATTTATGCTTATTATTGCTAATAAGTTTGACCTGGAAATGACTCAGTACGACATAAAGACTGCTTTCCTTAATGGAACTTTGGAGAAAACAGTATTTATGGAGATCCCTGACGGGTATTGTGAATACATTGGCGAATCACCAACATTCAAAAATAACAATGTGTGTAAACTGAAACGTGCCCTTTATGGACTGAAAGTCTCCCCCAAGCGCTGGTTTCTGAGATTTCAGGAAACCATGGAAAAGATGGATTTCAAGGCATACGACTTCCAGCCATGCCTATTCTTGTGGAGATGTCAGCAACATTTTGCTGTTTTGCTGCTTTATGTGGACGACATTTTGCTTGTAACTAATACAATGTCAAAACAAAAAGATATTGAACGAATTCTCAAGCAAGAATTTGAAATCAGCCACCTTGGAGAACCCACTCAATTTCTGGGCTTGGAAATAAAGCGTAAACGTCGTGACCGCAAAATCATCCTTCACCAGACCAAATTTGTGAAGTCTCTACTTGAAAGATTTGATGTGACAAATCTGAGTCCAATGAAAATACCAATGCGACCTGGGGATGAACGGAGAAATACCAAGACTATGACTGAAAGAACGTCCAACCATCCATTTAGACAAGTTATTGGCTCTCTATTATATTTACAAAATGGCACGAGACCGGATATCACGTATGCCACGAATGTCTTGAGTAGACGACAGTCAGATTATACTGATTATGATTGGGAACTAGTCATGAGAATTTTGAGGTATCTTGCTGGAAGCATGAATTATGGATTAGTGCTTTCAGGTGAAGAGAACGACAGCATTAAATGCTACTCAGATGCCTCCTTGGGACTAAATGATGAAAAAGGTAACTCTACCACTGGATATGTGATTACTCTCTTTGGAGACTTAATTACATGGCGAACAAAAAAACAAAATCATGTGGCACTTTCTTCAGCAGAATGTGAATATGTTGCCATGTCTACGGCATGTCGTGAATTAGCCAACATCAGATCTATGGTCGAAACCATTCTACAACTTGACATAGTTCCTCAAGTGTTAGAAGATAATCGCTCTGCAATAAGACTCGCTGAGACTGAGGATTCCACTACATTCAAACATTTGACCAAATTGTGTTATCATTACGTACGAGAAGAAGTTAAACACAACAAAATAGTAATCCGATGGTTAGAATCAGAAAGACAGCTTGCTGATATCTTCACCAAGCCTCTTCCAAGAAATAAATTTCTTTTATTCCGTAATATGCTAGTTTCTCAATTGCCTGCTTAAATATTGTTGTTCTGGCTCTTTGCAGGCAGATTGAACTGATGCCGTAACAACCCGTAATGTGAAACAACACCCCAGCTACTGGACAAGATGAACATCCGCTGTCTTCCAATGGAAACTTCAAAATTGAGGAGCTATAGTCTTCATTAAGCTATGGGGTTTTGGATCTGGGAGGGAGTGAAAAGTGGACAGATCCATAACCACCACATCCATAACCAGTCAATGGCAACACTGCTATGAACTTTTGTACCCTGCTACTGAGCGTTCTTCCATTCCTTATTCCTTCTTTGATGTTGTATACCTACCTTTTAAATACGATCTTATTGTTCTTATTTCAATAGTTTATTACCATTGAATTACATTCATTATTACTCCGTAAGAATTGCTTTTTCCTTCTCTACTACGTTGAGATTAAGGTAAGAGGAATACCTTTCATATTCCTTTACGTTGACAATATATTATATATATACATATATATATTATATATATATAACATATATATATATGAAATGCCTCAAAACTGATTTCAATGAAGAAAATTTTCAAAGATTTTCATTTTAAAATTTCCGAGCCGTTGCAATAGTTTCATTTTCTACTAAAATTCGCGAATAAGCCCATTACAAAGTTATTATAGGCTACCTGTTGGTATGACAAAGTTCTTCATGGCCACTTTCCAGCACGTGACGTTCTCAAACAATGATTCAAGAGACTCAAGACCCTGACTTGCTCTAGCTCAACTACCCACCGGCATTCCCAGCGCTCTAGGCGCCATGAGATTTTACATAAATCAGTTTTTGCTTATATTGGTGGTTTGGATGAACGCTACACTCGCATCTCAAAAATACGTAACATCAAGTACCTAGTAAATTCCTTAGTAAAAATTTAGATTAATTAGTCAGGTCTAGAGACTCGTGACTCAACTCGAATGTTCGCGAACGTCTCGTTTTTCCAGCACTTTGACCTTTCTTCTACAATGTAGGAGTCATAATGGCCAGAAGATGGAGCAAAAGCTAATGCACATCAAATAGCATCTATCAGCCAGGAAGAAATGTAATCTCGTATCAACATGGTACAAATTATACTGTACATGCCTACCAATAAATGTGAGTTGGGTCAAAAATACATGTCCCAGAATTTCACATCGTAGACAGAAGTTTAACGCCACGACCATCGCAATTCAAGTTTTCGCGGCATAAAGAAAAGTACAACAACAATAAAAGGAAGCGAAGTACAGGAACAACAACCACATAAAATCCAGTTATCCAGTGTTTGTGATAAATCATGGAATAAGTCTTTTCTTCCATGTGATAAATGTTGAAATCTTTAGTTATCAAGTCATTTCATGTTTAATTCCAAAAGAAATGATAATTCGTTGACCTCTTTTAAGATGTTTTGCTCATTGTTTATCGGAAAGACCTCCTAAACTGTCGGGTGTTGAGTCACGCAGGATTGGGCAATGTGGGTTCCCGGGTGATTGGAGATTGAATGAAAACTAGACCTGTTTGACATTGGACATCCCCTCTTCTGCAGAATGGACGTATCGCAGTCTATTGCACAAAGGGAAGGTTGCGAGCCCCTGCAGGACATTTCCGAAGAGAATGGTACAGTCTTTGAGTATCCCCGCTTCAAATACACCAGGGAAAGGGCTTGCAGTGAATACATTAGTAAGTTTAACTCTCCACCAAATGCTTAGGTAATAACCTAGTTGGCGACTAATGCTACATTACTATGGTATATTAATTTATTGCACATTTCTTGAGACATTTCAAAAAATACATCAAACTGATGGTGAGAGATCATCTGTGCAGTATAGGTCAACCAACTTTACGCACTCAACCCTAACCTGTTGAGCATTTTATGTTTTAAATCTTACCTATGCTTACTGTTGTTGGTCACCTTATTTGCGTGAATAGTGAGATTAGTGAGTCTAATCCTAATAGAATATTATCTAACTCCTACTCTACTCTGTGGCCTAATCATTTCCGTAGCGCATTATAATCCTCGTGAATTAGTTGTAAGTATTGGAACATTTATTGAGCACTGCAGGTAGCTAATAATTGCTGGTAGATTGGTATAATTCGCCTTCTGATGTATTGGGACTCCTACTACCTACTGCGAAATTCCGATTCTCAATTTGTAGGCAGTCGAGAATACATTTCCATCAAATTAGTGTTGTCATCCAGTTGTTATCACCCAAATAACTGCGTGTTAATTGGGTTTCTACTTCCTATATTTCTGTCGAGCTCTTACCAGAAAGGATAAATTGATTCATTTATATAATTAATATATTTAAATTAACTGAATCACCTTGGAAGTGACAGCAAGAAATTATGCAATCGCGCAATTATGCGCCAAGTAGGTCTTTAGTCTTTACCTTCATGAATGTTTCTTACAAATAACTCTGGCTGATTCCCTACACATGGGTTTATTAAGTATATCAGTGTTACTGTGCAGATCATTGGTATTGAATTGAACCTTTTTAATTAACCACTAAATTTATATTCGAACAACTTCTTCACTGTATGCTGTAGTCCCTGTTCAATTTGAATTTTAAAAAATGGATTCTCATTGGTGTTGAGCTCGTTGAAATTGAATATCACGATCTAAATTTGAAATTATCATTAACTTTAAATTTAAATTTAAAGATTTTCAGAAAACGATTTCTTAAGATTTCAATCCTTGTAGTCATCCTTTAGGGTTGATTGAAATTAATATCGAGATTTTTGGTCACTTCTTTGATTGATCCCACTCATTAATAACTCGATAGAAGATAGTTTCCATAAAAACCTTCGATTTTAGTTTAAAAAAAAGTCTAGTGGATTAGGATTAGTGGATAAGGATTACCTTATACAAAACGTATGCTGCGCGCCCCCCGTACGCGGAGACCCCGACCCCCTTTTGCTTCCACTTTGAACCTTAGCTAAACATTGGAGGAACATGGAATACGCTACATTTCAAATTGCAGCTTCATACTCGTTGGTTGAATAGAAAAGATATTAGAGAGTTCCTAAAGCGATAAGGAGATAGAGATGAGGCGCCTTATCGTGAACGGAAAACACCACTGCATATGTGCGGGGAGAGAAGGCGCCTCATCTTCAATAAGACAAATTCAGTTGACCTGAACGTAAAGGCCGGTCCAGACGCTCCGTTTTCCACCACGACTTGCCTGCGCAGACCAAGTCGTTGCAGACAAAACGTTGCGTGTGGACCGGAAAACGGTGAGGTTTTAAGTCCGTCGGGAAGTCGCGCAGTTGCAGCGATGTCTGAGCTGAGGACCTCTGAAATCCGTGACATGTACAGGCATGTCGCTGCGTGTGGACACTTGCTCCGTTTTCCGCTTCGTTTTGTTCCTCAGTTGTTATTCATCACCCTACGATGGCCGACCTTCGCCAGTGCTCGAGGGAGTTTCTAACCGCTTTCATTGAACTTTATGAAACTTTCCCGTGCCTTTGGTGTGTGAAGTCGAAAGACTATAGTGATAGGGACAAAAAGGGTGAAGCTTATGGGATATTGGTGGACAAATTTAAGGAAATCGACCCCGCCGCAAACAGGGAAACAATCGTGAAAAAGTTTAACCGCCTTTTTAATAACCATTTTCGTGACCATATACGCCGGTGCCCGGTTCTTCTGATCCCGTCCAATCTTTTTTTCTTAACTACACAGAGAGCAAAAATTGACCACAGGAGAACATCCTCCATGGCGATATCACACAAAACTGAGCGGAAAGTCTGTATCGTCTGGACGCTACAAGTCGCTACGTTTTCATTCCGTCTTGTCCATCTGCAAGTCTGCGCAAACTTAAGTCGTGGTGGAAAACGGAGCGTCTGGACCGGCCTTTAGACGTTTTATCCCGAACCAACCTATCTCATCTCTTCCTCCATATCGCTAAATAACCTTACACACCGATAACAGTGCTAAACATTTCTTGTTGGTAATCATGATTTATGGAAGTTATATTCATTTTCTTGTTCATAAATTTTCAAAATCTGCCAGTGCAAAATCTTTTCGTGAATAAGAAAAGAATTAGGAAACTTAGAAATGCTGGAAACTGAACACACGGGATTGGCGGGAAAATCGCCTAGGTGGTTCAGCGTTACTTGAAGATGAGTAGTGTCACTTTAAGATAAAACACTAATTCGACCCTCTTGACTTCATCAGATTAGCATCCACTGTGACTCGCCCCAGATGATAAATCCCCAAGCACCTTATCTCAATTGACTTATCGGTTAGGAACTCTCTATTAGCTCCGGATCTCACTCACCTGATTTTGGGGGCTTTAGACTTCATGATTCATTTCTAGATGTCCCATCGGTTCTCCATTTCAAATTTTAGCTTCATTGGTTGAATAGCAAAGAAATTAACTCCAGAGCTCACTCGGCTGATCTACGGGGCTTCAGACTTTTCTAGTTGCTCCCAGATGCCTCCATTTCAAATTTCAGCTTCATACGTTGAATAGCAAAGAAATTTACTCCGGTACTTACTCAGTTGATCTGGGGGCTCTGACTTTATGATTCTAGACGTCCCTAGGGGCCTGTTTGGCCCTAACCAAATTTGTATTCTCCCGCCAGGGCTTGAGATGGAGTCGGTGTGTTGTCTTCCCAAACTTCCGACAGAGCGCTAATGTCGCTCAATGTTTTGATCCCGCTTTTTACATATTTCATGATGGAACCCTGATAATTCCTATTTTCCCGATCATCCCGTAATAATTATACGATTTGAGCTCCGGAAGGTGCAGTGAAATTGTGAAGTTGAAATTGTAAATTGTTTAGGAACTTTTCATACTGTAAACACTGCAATACTCACTAGCGCCCTTCTCGTCTTGCGGACGATGAAGGAAGGTTCAAGTCAGTCTATTTCCGACTCCCGTACAAGTTAACCTGATCGCTCCCACGGCCGTGTTTAAGCGCAAAACAACAGCGTCGCCGTCCTCCCAGGCCCGTGTTTAAGCGCAAAACTCCGATACAGCCCCTGGTCCCATGGCCGTGTTTACGCGCGAGCCGCACCATCACGCGATCTGAACTCCTCTGCCATCTATCTGCGAGGCTAATGAACTTATTTTTTAGATAGTGTTTACTTGGGTATCCGAGAGACATCGCTGACGTCATAATCGGCCTTGTTAGTTTTAGTGTCACTCGGAAGATCGCAGAAAGATCAAAAAGTAAACATCAGAAAGAAATGAGAAAGAGGGATGGGAAACGCACTCCTTTGCAAAACAATAAACAACTGTAGTGCATTCCGTTTATTCAATAGCTGAATCGTAATCTTAATGACTATATTCAGATGTTGAAAATAGAAATATATAAACAAAAAAGACAATGTAACTAGCGAAACATTGTTTGGTTATGAGTTATGATGAAACTTAATCCACACAAAGAAAAAAAAACGGGAAAAAAACTTGTATTTCAAAGAAAAACATTAAGTGAACACTTTGCTTGTCTAAATGTAACATGAAGTATGACGGGATTGGCGAAAATAGAGGGGTGAACGCAGCGCGAAATCGTCGGGAAAAGGCTGAAAAAGCTTGGGCTGGAGGGTGAGACGGCACCACAGTGTCTTGGGCTGCAGCGGGAGGCGGGCGCGCGATCGCTCGGTAGCTATCAGGTTAATTGCTCTCCCACCATTATGTAACGCCTCCCGCCTTATATTCATTAAACTGTGAATTTGGATCCCGTTATTTGTGTTTCCATTCCAAATTTTAGCTTCATAGGTTAAATAGCAAAGAACTTAGCTCCAGATCTAAATCAGACATTTTTCACTTTTAGGTCCCGAAAAAAACGTGTTCCACGCTAACAAATATTATGTTCTAGTGCAATTCTTACTTCAAATGTGCAAAATAATTGAAACCATGTACAAATTTATTTCAACCTTTAAAAATAAAAATTAAAACCCTTAGCGAAATTATTTAAAAATTCTGAACTTAATCTTATTCATTAGAATTAAGACGAAATGAATTGAAGTATTGCGCATGCATGCAAAATGCTATCGGATAGTGGTCAAATCGTACGAATGGAAAAATCCTACTTATTCGTAGCTCAAGGAAACCGTCCACGATGATAACTGTATAACTTTTTTGGTTTCTATTTCGAGGTGGCATGAAATGCACATTGTGATATTCGGGATTTCAAAAAATTCTCTCATATTCACATCATCATCATTCATGTATCCAACGAGGGGCTAGTCTGGCAATGCCAAGCTTTCCATGAACCATTGCAACGGGACGTGCTGAGCTAAGTAACAAAGTAGAACTTCGGCCCAACATTGGCCTCCTCCCGACCTCACCCTGTCAGCTAAAACTTAATTTTCTTTGCATGTCCAGTGTGGGGGTAGTCGACTCTATATTTCAGCCCTCAAATTCTACCCTTTAGGGTTGATCGAAAGTGATGTGATGTTACTGACACATGCCCGAAATATGATTTTTGAGACGGATTTCATAAAGTTTGGCCCAGTACCTAGTTTTGGAGAAAAGTTTCTAACAACGGTCGGACGGATTTCTTTTTATTCAATTTTTGGATACTACGCATCTTGAAAAGTAAATCAGCAAATTTTGAGAGGGGTTAAATATTTTGCTTTCGAAATGAATTGCATGAATTGCATTTAGCGTTTCAGAGCCTCCTGAACAAATTTGGTTCCGTGTCTGTCTGTCTGTCCGTCCACATTTCCTTGTAACAGCCATAACTTCCACAATTTTGATCCGATTTTAACCAAATTTTCAGGGATCGTGCGGGTTAAGCTCTAGATGGTCCCCTATCAACTTCATCATGATCGAATCAACGGTAGCTTCTGCGCAGGCGCTAGTGTGAATTCCTTGTGACGGTCATAACTCGGTCAATGTTGAACGGATTTCGGTCAGATTTTCAGGGATGATGTGGGTAAGGTCCCTTGAGGTCCCATAAGACAATCATCGTAATTGCATTAGCGGTACGTTCTGCGCATGCGTGAACGAAATATTCTTGTTATGGTCCTTGCAACAGCCGTAATTTCCACAATTTTGATGCGATTTTCTTCAAATTTTTAGGGATCGTGCGGGTATAGCTCTACATGGTCCCCTATCAGTTCCGTCATGATCGAATCAACGGTAGCCTCTGCGCAGGCGCAAACAAAATTTTCTTGTTTCGGTCATAACTCAGGCAATTGTGAACGGATTTCGGTCAGATTTTCAGGGATTATGCGGGCAAGGTTTCTTGAGGTTCCGTATCACATTCTTCGAGATCATCAGCAGCGGTACGCTAGGCGCATGCGCGAAAGTGATGTTTTTGTTACGGTCACAGCTTAGTTATGAGGAACATGCGGACTACATCCTGGATGGTCCCATATTAAAATCAAAATTTTCCTTATTAATTTCATTTATTATATGTACCATTCAGCTTCCAATTTCCCACCTTATTAATTCCCTGATGCCAGAACCGGTCGTTTCTAGTTTTCTGGAATTTAATGGTGACGTACTGTGAAGGTAACGGGGAAGCTCATGTGCCATTTCTTTGGCAGTGTATTTTCTCCTTTGTCAATTACAAAGGTTCAATATTGAAAATAATAAACCTAAGTGTGTACGGCCGGCGTCCAAGATGGTGATGGGATAATCTGATTTTTTATTCAAAAGTTTATTGTGTGTGCTTCTTACAAGTATTGCCCTTGAAATAAACCTACAGGAATGCTGTGCACAGCGGTCAGGAACTAGACAAAAGTTCGGCTGCGATGCCGACGAAAACCTATGGTGAAAAACGATACTTTGAAGTACCAGAAAACCAAAAATTCAAACCCCAAAATCAAAGCGGTGCATCTCCAAAAACGGCGCATGAATTGAGAATGTATCGGTTACAACATTTTTTGACGTTCGATTATGACCCAAGATAGAATTCTCTCCTTATAAAAATTATGATAGTAAATGTGTAAGTGTGTTTAGTCTGTGCCTGTGTGTGTGGACGTGTCTTTTTATTAATGTGTGATTGTGGGAATGCGTATTTGTGTAATTGAAGGCGGGGGATTTGAAAAATTCGGGGGTAATATCGATGTTTTCAATACTTCTAACCTTCATACGTACATCGTAAATGAGAGGATGAGAGGATACACACACACGCGCGCGCACACACACACACACACGCAGATATATATATATATATATATATATATATATATATATATATATATATATATATATATATATATATATAGGTAAATAGGCAGATAGATGGATGAATAGGAACAAATAATTGTGAAGATGCAAAAAATTTTAACCTGAGATTTCGGGTATATTGTCGGTTCCTGAATAAATCAATTTCTATTATACATGTTTTGAAGAAAAGTCAACGACAACTTCTTTCAATTTTATTGCATAATTAGGGTCTTGCAAGTTATTCATTTTTCTTCTATTCCAAAATTTCAGAAATTCATGATGAACTGATTCGCCAGCTTGTACGGACCACAGACCTAATCCTTCTTCTCCGTCCAAAAATTCCAGCGATTGTTCACTATGGCTGACTGCTACATGAATTTTCAAAGTCTCGGTCAAATTAGTTGCAAGGAGAGCTATCTTCAATTCAACTGTATGCTGATTTAAATCTGATTCAACACGCTTTACTCCAAAACAAGAATGCAGGATTTTGTCCATGGCTTTGAGGGCGGCGGCAAATGGTATAAGCGGTAATGGTCCGCCTATATTCTGATAAATTCCTCTCTTAAACAATTGATCTGATTCCTTGAGTAGTTTTCTACACGCGTTCCCTTCATTCCTGTCTATCTATCTATCTATTTATGTATATCTGTGTGTGTGTGCGCGGACGTGTGTGTGTGTGTGTGTGTGTGTGTGTGTGTGTGTGTGTGTGTGTGTGTGTATGTCCTCTTATTTACGATGTACGTATGGAAGGTAGAAGTATTGAAAACATCGAAAGTACCCCCGAATTTTTCAAATCCTCCGCCTTGACTTACACAAATACTCATTCACACAAACACATACTCAATCACACATTGATAAAAAGCCGTTTTTGGAGATGCACCGCTTTGATTTTGGGGTTTGAATTTTTGGTTTTCTGGTACTTCAAAGTATCGTTTTTCACCATGGGTTTTCGTCGGCATCGCAGCCGAACTTTTGTCTAGTTCCTGACCGCTGTGTGTGTTCTATGAAGAACAGACCAGGTCATTATCTAGCTTATCAGCGTACCACTGATCTATCTATCTGCTATGTGAGATTACTTCTTTGATCTAGGATCTTGGGCTGGAGTTACAAGAGGAGTCGACGCCATGGAAATAAACTACAGGAATGTCAGCCCGGAAACTGCTTTGAAATTCGAAATTGTTTCAGCACGTACGGTTATAACTGAGAACCAAAAATATGTTGTAAGTAAATTTCACGTTTATATTGTTATTCTTATATTTTTTGTGCAATGAAAAGTTGTTCTGCTGGACTGTACGCTACATTTGATTTAATGTACTTGTATTTTTCTTTATAAATCAGATAAAAGTAGATTTAGCACAGCAGCTTTTACTTCACTTTGCATTTACCTTAAATAACCATATGAATTGATCTTAAACTTTGCTTCCCCCTTTCCCTCCCAGTAATTTATAGTTAAAAGATACTGGATAGATTAAAATGCAGAAAAAAAACTCTTCAATATCCTTTAGGAATACAAGAAAGGGCTAGTAACCCAGTCCACCCAGCAGACAGCTCCACCGTCACACTTATAGGGAGAGGAGTCTCAATGTCTAGTTATATTATATTATTCTTTAATTGGTGCTTGGTAGGGGAATTGGAAGATGTGGTCCTACTTGTACACATGACGCTTGCATGGTACCTTCAATGGCTACTCTATTGTTCTTTCTTGGTGATCTGAGCGCACATAAGGGTCATTCCATGTCAATTCAACACACCCAATTTACCTCACCATATTAGATTTTACTCAAATTTGGTATATTCATAGTAGGTGTTGAGACTAAGAAAAATACCAAATTTTAAATTTTAATCTCAAACCGTTTCTTAAATATGGCTATGTGAAACTTACAAAATCTCGCCAAAAAACCATGAACGGATTTTATACTATTCGCTCTAGGAACTGTCCTCATTAAGCTAGAGAGCTGGGAGAGGTATCATTTTGCAGCTTTTTTTATGCTCTTTCCAGTGATATACAACAGGACATAGGTTCTAATAAGAAAATTTTTGTCAAAATACAAATACAAATTTTGATTTAATTTTTTTCCAAAAAGTACATAATTTAAAATTTTCAAAATATTCCTATAAATACTTAGTACTGTTGTAAACAATGTGACAAAATATAAATATGGGATGATGATGGGTTCATTGTTTACAAAAAATATTCATGACACTAGTTTTCCACTAATAGCTCGGTTTTGACTAAATAATAAACATAAGTACTTTTACCAAAGAGGTAAGCTATTTAATTAAATATATAAAGGTATGTATATAGGTGAAAAATATCAGAAATATTAATTCAAAATACTATCTTGTTAAAACAAAACCAATAACCATCCACTGGCTGAGAGACTTTCTGAAAAATGGGGCAAGCCGCAAGGGATGGTGCGTGGATGGATCAGGGTTCGTCTTGGCTTTGCCATTACCCGGTCTACTTCAATGTGCATCCGTGGAATCCGGAAGAAGTGGATTTCGGGTGAAGATATTTTGGGGTTCCAGGATGGAGCCGCTCTTTCGTTGGGGATGCAGTTATAAATTGAGAGCATTCAGCAGTATTGGCAGTATTTCAGCAGTATTTGAATTTTCTCAGTTTTGACTTTAATTTTTGGGACGAGCTTGTTTTTAATGCCTTCTTTCCGGTTTACTATATTATCGAATCCATAATTGATCAATAAAATTTTGACGATAACTAAAAAACCAATAACCATAGATATATTCTAATAAAAATAAAGTTAATTAGATTGCTTACTTTAATTTTATACAATTTAAACTAACTTAATCATTAATTGGTAAAACAAAAACCTTGAACATTTCTCTGACAAAATTTAAAAAGGTATGAAAATAGTCTAAATAGTTATGTAATAATTCTGGTACAAACAGTTTAATCAAAATTTACATAATATTACTCATATTTATGATGATGAGTAGGTATACGAGTAGGTAAGTAAATGTAACCCAACTGGCTTTTACAAAATGTAATTCCGTAAACTGAGATAATGTTTAGGGAAACTGCTGTCAACTCAAAACTTAATTTTTCCTCAGGTTAGCGTTGTTTAAACATTATTATTCTCACGTATTATCCAGTTACTTGTTTGTTATCTAGTTTGTTGTTTAAACATTATCGTTAGTACTGCACCAAGATGGTATTTTGAATTAATATTTCTGATATTTTTTTACATAGTAAAAAAATTTTACCTTTATACATAGTATACCTTTATATATTTAATTAAATAGCTTAACTCTTTGGTAAAAGTACGTATGTTTATTATTTAGTCAAAACCGGGCTATTAGTGGAAAACTAGTGTCAGGAATATTTTTTGTAAACAATGAACCCATCATCATCCCATATTCATATTTTGTCACATTGTTTACAACAGTACTAAGTATTTATAGGAATATTTTGAAAATTTTAAATTATGTACTTTTTGGAAAAAAATTAAATCAAAATTTGTATTTGTATTTTGACAAAAATTTTCTTATTAGAACCTATGTCCTGTTGTATATCACTGGGAAGAGCATAAAAAAGCTGCAAAATGATACCTCTCCCAGCTCTCTAGCTCAATTAGGACAGTTCCTAGAGCGAATAGTATAAAATCCGTTCATGGTTTTTTGGCGAGATTTTGTAAGTTTTACATAGCCATATTTAAAAAACGGTTTGAGATAAAAAATTAAAATTTGGAATTTTTCTTAGTCTCAACACCTGCTATGAATATACTAAATTTGAGCAAAATCTAAAATGGTGAGGTAAAATTTATATTTAAAGTGTGTTGATTTGGCATGGAATGACCCATAACTAGATACCTATTAAAAACTATTTAGATGAGTCGAGTCTTGTCCTCGAATTATGAATATGGACTTGGCTTTAATTACCATCACCTCATTCAGTCCCCCATTAGCTTCAATTTGAAACCCTGACCTCACGTACTCTCTCCAATTGTTCATCTCACTTTAATTTGTACAGTGTTCTCTTATTTATTTTCTTTTTTAGTTTGACTGTTATTTTGCTAATTTTACCTCGCATGGCAACCTCATTACCATCAATCTGCTTGCTTACAGCACTGACCTTTCATTACGTATCACACAGCAACACTCATTTTATACGATCTGGCCTGGCAGGAGACTTGATTGATCCAAAGCAGGTATTTTTGTGTCTGATAACAAACTTCTTACCTCATGAGTGGTACCTTCTACCGATTGTGAGTTTCATTTTAATTGTTCTTCTTCTTTTGGGGCCTGTTCACACGATATTCTTTCATTATATCTGGATTTGATTTTTGTTCAATCTAGCGTCTTCCATGAACAGAAGGAAGATTTACATTGGTCTTGCAGACTATTAGTCGCTCTCGCACATGTGTCACCTGTAGAGGATATTTAAACATACCAATAAGTTGGTGAAATTATAATTTAGAAAAACTCGGCCCTTCGGGCCTCGCAAGGGATGTTATTACTTTGAGCCTGACTGCTAAAATGTAAAAAACATGGAATCATGTTTTAGCTCCTCGCTCTCACTTTATTATAGAAATGATCACGACGATTGAGCTCTTGTGAGATGATGATCTCCTAATAGAAACTCGCGAGTAAACATTCACTTTATTATATAAAGAGGCTAAAGAGGCTACATACGAAATTACAGCTTCCTATAGTGTAAAGCATAGAAATTACCTATTAAAATGATTTAACCACCGCTTCACAAATCAAACCGTTCTCGCAATATTCGGATCACCTGCTATGAATCACATAATCGAAACACCAGCTCAATGAAATCATCAGAAATTAACAAGCGGTTGCAATCATGTTCACAATATCAATAATTGAGAATGATCACCTGTGTGTAAACAATTATTCATATAACCATGCTCATAACTCAGCTTTTTGGCCACGCACTTCGCAGTAGTTAATATAGTATGGTTGGATAAATCGAGAGCTTTCGAACGAATGGTCAACGAATTTTGTGGGATGAAAAACGACGAAGTATCATATCCCTAGCAACGACTCGGTTGTAAGCGGAAATCATCACAATTATTGGCGCTACTTTCATCTCACTTTATAGTCTCACTTTTCAGCGGGGGATCCATTGCTAAAACATGATTCCATGTTAAAAAATGCTGCAGATTATTACACCAAGGTTTTTTATTTCTGTATTAGATAAAAGCCCTTCTACGCAGACCGTTGACATGCAATGATTACTCGCTGCTATTATTATTTATTGTAATTTATTGTTATATTCCTAATAGATGTATTAATTTAATTTAGGCACCTAACTGAATATTAACGAGGTAAAATGAAACACCTACCAACGTTTACTCTATATATAAGAAACAAGAGTTTTAATAATCTCGATTTCATGAAATGAGAATTCTGAATAATCACGGGAAAACTAGAACACAGTTTTAACGGGATCCTGAACACAATTTATTGTATTGTAAGAAAAACAAATAAGGTTACAGCGGGAGCACAAATAACTCGGAGAAAACATATGACAGAATGAACTACACTTTCCCTCTTTGTCCACAGGACGTCAGCGAGGGCGCTGCTTGCAATGCAGTGGTTACAAGATAAGAAATTACTCAGCGTAATTGAGATTATCTGTATTACTTTTCACAAATTACGGGAGTTCAGATCACTTTATCGATTCGGGATTAATATTAACATAATCTTTCATTGCTCCGTTCAGAAGTATAAAGGGGGTGACGATTGATTCAAAGCAACACTAGCGCTGTACTCGGTGGTTCAGGGAACTAAGTTTTCTCTTCAAGGCGTAGAACTATGCGTGTACGGGAAAGAGGCCTATCTACACGTAGGCGGGAAAAATGCTTCCTTTGGAATCCCGTCCCACACGTAGTCATCATAACCTGTAACGGACTTGGGTCGCCCCCAGAGGTGCAATGGGGCCTAAATCCGCACTCATAGAGAGAGGGGGGTGTGAAAGAACCATAAAAATACAACTCGTACCAATAGCGTAATGTGCTATGTTCGGAGAAGATTGGTTTTCCGGTTCTCGGATCCTCATCTATCGCCAACCACAGCATTTCAAGAACTCGAGAATGACACGTTCTACCCGGCGCGCATTCTCTTGGAATTGACGGGAACTGTCACAAACCTGACACAAAGGTGACGACAGTTTTATAAGAGTGATGGTTCTCTCACTGACTGTCGTCTAATAACTTTTCCACTTTTAAGTTAGAACCTATGATAAATATAATTGTACTGTTGAATAAAATTCCATTGATTACGTGAACAAAGTACCTACATCGTCCAAAAGCCAGCTATCCTGTTCACCTACTTGGGGAGTGAATGCAGTTGTCGATACTTTTCTGATTTTAAAGTACCTTAATAACCCTACCTGTTCTTTGTAGGCATCTGCATGTACGTTTCGCTCAGCAAAGTTGTATCTGCCTACATAAAGATTCAGACAAAGAGCAGGTTTGTGTTTAAATGAAACGATTTTATACGAAAGCTGTACTCAGTTTAATAACAAATTGAGTAGGTTGGTAGTTGAATTTGAGCTAGTTACCCACACAGCTCTTGGAAACGACGATTTGGTAAAGCAGATATGGTACTCAAAACGAACTGTTCTACGAGGCCTGATTAAGTAAACTTGATGTAGATAGATGAAAAATTGTATGATGAGACTAAAAAGACGCTTAAATTGCGGCACTCCCGGACGGTCGCCCATCCAAGTACTAACCAAGCCCGACTTTGCTTAACTTCGGTGATCAGACGGGAACCGATGTATTCATGAGATATGGGCGTTGGTGAATACAATTTTTAACTTGGAATCATGTTTTAGCGATGGATCCCCCGCCGAAAAGTGAGATGAAAGTAGCGCCAATAATTGTGATGATTTCCGCTTACAACCGAGTCGTTGCTAGGGATATGATACTTCGTCGTTTTTCATCCCACAAAATTCGTTGACCATTCGTTCGAAAGCTCTCGATTTATCCAACCATACTATATTAACTACTGCGAAGTGCGTGGCCAAAAAGCTGAGTTATGAGCATGGTTATATGAATAATTGTTTACACACAGGTGATCATTCTCAATTATTGATATTGTGAACATGATTGCAACCGCTTGTTAATTTCTGATGATTTCATTGAGCTGGTGTTTCGATTATGTGATTCATAGCAGGTGATCCGAATATTGCGAGAACGGTTTGATTTGTGAAGCGGTGGTTAAATCATTTTAATAGGTAATTTCTATACTTTACACTATAGGAAGCAAGAGCTCAATCGTCGTGATCATTTCTATAATAAAGTGAGAGCGAGGAGCTAAAACATGATTCCATGTTTTTTACATTTTAGCAGTCAGGCTCAAAGTAATAACATCCAGGGGGGTCCAGGGGGGCGAAGCCCGAAGGGCCGAGTTTTCTTAGGTCGTAGGTCTGTTTACACGAACCTAGCTATTCGATGCCTGTGACGACAGCTGATAAAGCAGAGTGTAAATGTACTTAAAATGAATTCAATCTTCTTCTACTCGATCTCGAATTCAAGAGAATCGTTGACATTGAAATACTAAAGAGACTTTAGCGTGACGATAGTGTTTGGTTATTCGTGTGCATAGGTACGTCTAAAAATACGTGTAGAAATACGCGAAGAGCTAGCATCTAGACGCGTTGCTTGCTCATTTACGTGTTAATGGGGGAAAATCGTATGGGAAGAACAAAAACTCTCTGACAACAAACAAAAACACTAGGTAAGTTTTCGATATATATATAATTTTTTTTTTTTTTTTTGTATTTCGTCCCCTGAATTTTACCCTTTAGGGTTGATCAAATGATGCTGATTAACTGTTGAATCCACGGCCGATGTGGTTTTTAACCAAGTCTCAAAAAGTTCGGTCCCGTAGTTTTGGAGAAAAGCTTCGGACGGCGAATGGTCGGATTTCTTTTATTCGATTTTCGGAATCTAAACCCTAAACAACCTAAACATAAACCAACAAATTTTGAGGAAGGATTGAACAAATTTTTCTTGGTCGATTACAACGGTTACCTAATCATTGAACATAAATTGAAAATAATAAATCAAAATTATAAAAATTAACGTTTTTGGTAAATTCGTGCCTCATTTGATACATGCACTATATACATATTTTTTAAAAATAGGGTGAGGGAAGTGTCACAAAATATGTTTCACCTCACAAACGTCAACTGTCGACACATGCCGAATTTTTCTTCATTTTGTACATTTTTCTTTTTAAAAAAAAGTATAAAAACTTGGCAGGATGAGAAGCATCGGGATCATGTGAACCTTTTTATTTATTCATTCTTCCCCCCCCCCCCCCCCCCGGAGAGTTAAATTTAATTAATTTACTTGTAATCGTTGAAGTGGTTGGAAGAAAACACAGAACAAAATTAAAAGAGACGTTTTTAATCAATTTCGACTTTTTTACGCTTTCATGATTTTTAAAGCTAGTTTCCTATTATGTTTTTCTCTGAAACATTGAAACCAAAGTCCAAAACTAGAATTTACTCTTATTACACGAGAAGAAGCGAATTTGCCATACCACACATGTATCGGTCATTTATTAGAATTCCAAAAACATTTATCAGGTTAGATATAATTTTTCCAGTTTTTGAACATTGAGCCCCAACAACGGATTTCGAAGGGTGAGCTTGTCGATCAATCCGTTTTTAATACTGTTGGATTAGATTGTGAGAGCTTGTATGTTTGAGGGCGACTGTGTTGGGCATAATCTTATTGACGAACACGAATACAATTGTAATCGCGATAATTATTCGTTGATTCTGAGTCAACTGCGATTATATTAAAAACAAAAACCCATAAAAATGCGTTACGGTCATCAATTTCAATAGGGCGTCCCTCCTATAATATGCGAAGCCTTGCAAATATTACCTAGCTTCAGAGGGAGGCCCTTAATGCGAATTCAATGATTGGAGCCCAGCCTATTTGTCTCAAATCTATTTCAATAGGACGTCCCTCCGAAGATAGGTAATATTTGCAAGGCTTCGCATATTATAGGAGGGACGCCCCATTGAAATTGATGACCATGACGCATTTTTATGGGTTTTTGTTTTTAATATCATCGCAGTTGACTCAGAATCAACGAATAATTATCGCGATTACAATCGTATTCGTATTCGACGATAAGATTATGCTCAACACTGGCTGGCGATTTGAAGAACACTGTAAAATGTTACACAAGGGTTTCTTATTTCTGGATTAGATAACTTTTCAACACAGATAGCTGGTCTACAGATAATTATTAAACGAAGTCAAGTGCATATTATCTAAAGATTACCTCGGAAAACTTGTCCTTAACCGAAAAAGAAAAAATTATTTATATTGAATAAAACATCTTGTAGGTATAGGTACATATTCGTCACTCGACCGAGAGCAATTTAAGTGCTATAGTAGGTACCTCATAATCTACCTTAGTCCATTCTTTCCGGTTCAATATTTTGTTTTAAAAGTTATTGTTTGGTGGTTCCATAGAACTAAACAACATTGTAAAAAATAATCAAGAAGTCAAGACTCTAGACTGTTTAATCTGACTAGCACAAATCTTCGTATCTTAACATTGTGTGACTTCTGAGTTTGACTGCTGTTGGACCAAATGTAGCCTCAGATTACCGGAATGCCGGTACCGGTGAGCTCTTTCATGGATTAAAGCGATTAGACTGTGTACCTACCGTCTCAACCTTGGATTCCGTTTCTGTCTGTTCTGGCTTTCGAGATTCAAGTTTATCCTATAGGACCCCAGCTTCCCGCGAGACTTACCTCAATATAATGTTGGTCTACTGTGTGAACAGGGCCTTGATTGAAATGGTTTATTACCAACTATGTTTTTTATTATTATACCTACGGTAGGAGTAATATTTTCTATTCACTCTGCACATCAGTGCTTTCAAAATTGCAAACAGTGATTGATGACTTACATACTAGATATATGACTTTTTTGACTAGATGGTTATAATATCGCGCTTTCTGTAACATCTTCCCAATTACCACTACTGTATCTTAACATTTAGCACTCGCCTACTATCCTATTATCTTGCTTTTTTGAATTGTCTATTACCTCGCTACTTTTGTGCCATTTCATTTGCCTTCCACGTCTCACATTCCCACCCTCTCATAATTTGTGCTCCCTAGTCTTACGAAATCCGCTGTTATCTATGGAACTAACTTCACTTCTCTAGGGTTTCCATTGGAGAGGAGTTTCAGGTACGATGGCTTATACTATCCCTGAACTCAAAGTGACCATTTATACTCGTATTTATGTTTATTCAATAATGGTGGTTAGGATCCTCTTCATCTTCTGTTAACGAGAGATGTACCGATCCGGATCTTTATTGTACATGTTCCAACCTGCTCCAGTTCTGCTCGAGGAACGGTTCTAAATTACTGATCCAGTTCCGCTTACCAGTCCGAGCTCTGGGGGATTCTACACCAGCGCCTTCCCTCGATTCCTACCTCCTTTCCAGTCCCTTCCCGACGCCAGTAGCAATAATGTACGTATCCTTCGACTAGACCCTGAAATAAGGTCACCCAACAAAGTCGTGGAAGGAAACAGAGGAAGGGAAATTAAGTCTATCAGTTTCGATGGTAGAAACCGAACCGATAAGATCACTCCAGAGGTTTGGAGATCGAGAAGCGTACTCGTATTGAAAACATGGAACCATAAAATACTTATACTAACGCATGGATCCATTTGCATGGAACCTCTAGATCGGTATCTTGAGCGAATGAAGCTTCAATCGGAATCAAACTTCCCAAACGAAAGGATGAGCGTGTTGGCCAAAACTTTTTGAGCACATTTTATTGGTAACAAAAAAATGACTAAAAACGTCTTAAAAGAATTGTTTAATTTATATTTTTAGCAGAAGTATAGTAAAAAAAGATTATCGCCAATAAACTAGAACATTTAAAAAATTTATTCACAATATAATAGTGAAAAATGTTCTTCAATTTCATTAATATTTGCTGAAAATTTGATTTAAAAACTGAAGAATTGCTAACATCCAAAATCTGTTTTGGATCGTAGAATATGATGTAAAACGAGTTTATTTGCCATAAAATTGATGGTTAACGATTTCTTTGCACTCAAAGGGCCCAAATTTCAACACAAAGTAACATGATAATATAATACGATAGTCTACGAACATTCGCTCATACGATCTTACTGCGTTACTAGAAATTTTTTGAAATGGACCATGAATACACCTAATATGTAGCTAAACCTTCCACGTGGTTCAGTGATCTTCCCTGATCCAATGCGTATTAGATAGGTAGTTTTATTAATCCCCAGGACCAACAGGATTTAAGGGCCTAAGACACAACACATTGTCAATCGTATTTCGTGTATATCCAAATTAGTCCAGTCAATAAAGGTCACGCTATCAGCTTCTAACAATCGTTTTGCGATTCATTGTTGTGTTTATGATATTCTTTTAAACGCATGTCAACCCTTAAGCCCTTGTGGAATATCAACGGAACAGTACCTATAGTTTACAGTGGTCTCGTTTTCATTGAAACTAAATCTTATTGAAACCCAACTAACCTTTTAGCAGGTACCTACCGATTCGTTCGGTTTGGAGGATCGTTATAGAGGTTTTTTCAAGTGGGTACGCGGCTTAAGACAATCATATATAGCATTTCCACACTGATTTAGACCTTTTCCACTGACTTTTAGACTGTACCCCCATGGATTTTGTCTTGGAAATTTTTTCAGTAGTTTGTCTCAGTGTAATAAATAGTCAACTTTCAATAGGAAAGATAAGATAATAAAACTAAAAATTCAAGATCTTTTTTTAATCGCAAAATATTATTTAGAACGAGTAAATTGGTAGTTAACAATTTCTTTGCACTCAAAGTTAAAAACCATATAACTAACATAAGTATGACAGTACTTGGGTATTTTTAGAAGTGAGGCAATCACTACTGTAGAAAACAAGTGAGCAAGTCTGGTGGCATGGTAAGACAAGTGGCAAGTAGGTACTGGTTATTATTCTCATAAAAACCATTCCTTGCATTATTATATCCTGGCACGCCTCATAATCTGACGTTTCTGATTGGTTGGTAGGCCTACACAGTGATGGTGACTATGGCAGGAGCTGAAGAAGATCCCTACCCAGCAGTGATAGAGCGTCGCTACAGTGACTTCCTCAGGCTCTACATCTCTTTGAAGAAAGACTTTCCAGAACATCTGCAGACTTTTAATTTTCCCAAGAAGGCGATAGTTGGTAACTTTTCTCCTGAAATCATTTCCGGACGAAGCACTGGGTTCGAGCAGTTATTGGAAATTGTTGGGTCCACTGCGCAACTGAGGAATTCTCCTCTAGTCACTCATTTTCTACAGTGTCGGGAACTGACCTTTGCTTTGAAACTCATCAAAGATAAAGATTATACACAGGTAAACACATTAAATTTTAAGCTCAATTTTAAACTCGCCTCTGATTCATATTATATGTACTTATCTAAATCATACTAAGAAGATTCATGCATGTGCCAGTGGAGGCCATTGTGGAATTTTTGTCCAACCTACCCTATGGATCTTGAACCTTTTAGCTCCACCAGTGTCAGAGAGTTGAATATTGATTACAAATTATATATATAGAAACAAGGGAAAGGACAGAAGGAGTGATTTGATAAGATTACCTGGACGTTTCGCTTCTAGCGTTTTCAACAGACTGATGCCCCTGTGACCCGATACAGCACTCACCTCCTCGGGTAGTGGGGATGAAAACGCGCACTTCATAAATTTCCCGAAAAGGAGGGTTGATTGGCGGTCGGGCAGCGGAGCAACAAGGAAAAATTTATATATATATATATATATATATATACTTCGTTTTAAATATATAAAGAATTTAACAAATATATAGAGGAAAGAAAGAATCTGATATTTCAAAGTTGATCTTTGAATTGATCTTTGTCAAAGAAATTAGAGAAATGAAAGTAATTCTTGATATCTTGGAAAATTTTTTTCATAAATATTTTCAATTAAGTACAGCTCAAAAATAATAGTTAATAATTTGCACG
This sequence comes from Adelphocoris suturalis, assembly GCA_030762985.1. Classification (NCBI taxonomy): domain Eukaryota; kingdom Metazoa; phylum Arthropoda; class Insecta; order Hemiptera; family Miridae; genus Adelphocoris; species Adelphocoris suturalis. Next base: position 117,841,620 of record CM061042.1, read on the forward strand.
TCCCACAAGTACATCACGAACACGCACAATACCTTCTAATTAACAACAGATACAAGACACGTGGGGAACAGATATATATGAATATCCAAGATATCAAGAATTACTTTCATTTCTCTAATTTCTTTGACAAAGATCAAAATCGAAATATAAGATTCTTCCTTTCCTCTATATATTTGTTAAATTCTTTCTATATTTAAAACGAAGTATATAGTTCAGTAGAACCGCGACTAGTTTAAGTGTTCCTATATATATATATATGTATATATGTATATATATATATAATATTTAAAGTTAAAGAAATTTTTACAGAAATAAAGAGGAAAATGTTTTTGATATTTCGAATTAGTCTTTGTCAAAATTAGAAGAAGAAAGAGTGTTTTTGGAATATTCCCTGGAACCAATCTTGTATCCAACGTTTCATGGTTGTTATGTTGGAGTTACTCAATCATTGATGTTGAGTCCAGGAGGCCGATTTGAGCCCAGTACCCACCTATGGGCCCGTTCGGACTGTTGAAGTAGCCGGTCGTTCGTTTTATCAGGCATCTTTTTCAACACCTTAACACCATAACATTCGTCGAAGGTGACTGCTGGACCGTGCGTTCTTGCATGCAGCTTTATCTGTCGTTGCTGGGACTGAGTCAAGGAAGCTCTATGGTTGTTCATCCTTAGATTCAGTTGGGATGCCTTCCCCACATAGAAGCCTCTTGACTGATCATCTTCGCACTTCTTACAAATCAGCTGGTACACGCACATCCGTGACTGGCACTCTGCTGACCCTTGGCACCTGTACGTGTGGGTGTTATTTGGGGAGGTGAAATCCGAGTCCTCAATGACCAAATCACAGAGTTTGCATCTTGGTCTCTGGCATGGGTGAAGACCTCGTTGTTGCGGATTCTCACGTTGGACAGCTGGATGCCGATGCGACAGTATTTCACCAAGGTTCTTTCCCTGTCGATTATTATATATATATATATATATATATATATATATATATATATATATTGGAAAGCTAAAAATTGACTTTTTTATTAACAAATAAAACTATTTTTGGGGGAAAAGTAAAGACATGTCTATGTTGTCTTTGAAACACGGCTTAGTGGAAAAGTAGGAGGACGGTAAGAAGTGTTTCTGATGTAAATAAAAATAAAACTAAACTACAAATAAATTCGATATAAATTATACCGGATTTTTCACCATTTGCAGGGCAGACTACCATGTTCCCCAAGATTATAGTCATGTTTCAAGACTCCACTCCCTCTTTCAACTGACAGATCTTACACTGAATTACTCAAAGAATTTCGACTCGAAGCACTTGAAATTATTTGAGTAAAACAAACTAAACTGGTAGTATTTAGCGAGTAACAGGTCTGCAGAGTAGAGTGAACTACATTGCACATGGATGTGATGTTGCAAACTTTCTCAGCTCCAATAACACCAACTTTACTCTGTTCGCAGGCATCCACTTTAGTTGAAAACTGCTTTCGGATTATGAATAAACTTCAGACGGATAGATCGATCGTAGTTCTCCAAAATTTATGCCTACTTATTTGTATATATGAAAAACTTGGCAACTCAAAAGCAATGGACCTCGCATGTTTAGCTGTGAGACGATTTCAAGGAGTCAGCGATTCAGACTTACTAAGGTTAGAAAATCATAATTCCTCCCATGTGTTCCAACTCGTTCGGGTTCTTTCGTTTATTAAAATTCATTCTCTTCAGATCACTATTATGTGCCATATATTTTAGTGCATTCAAGATGTAAGTTTTAGTGCAACGTTTTCACATACCATTATTATTTCTGCAGGTATTATGTACCCTTACTTAACATTTCCCTCGAGTTGTCGAGGAAGTATGGCAAGGAAAACGCAATGCAGGGCTTGCAGGAGCGCCTTACAGACCTGAGAACACGTGGAATAGCACTCCATGATGCGACACCTCTCCTGACACTCCTATTGGATGACCTTTGTTCCAGCATTCTGGACGCTATGTATGTATAGATTATATTTTCCCCTATTAAATCTTATAATAAAAGCCAATAATGTCATACAATCATGGGTAATCGATTTTCTAAGGGCCAGTTCCACCAACAGGAGTTTTTCTTGGATTAACCCATGACCGTGAGTCCATCACCACGGATTCCGGAATCCACCTTTTGGAGTAGGTTAACCCATGGATCAGTGCTGATCCACAACTTTCTCACAGTCCGCCATCTTGACAAATTGTGTATCTAAGACTGTTTTTCCGTTTGTTTCTTCACAACACAACCCCGCCGTATTTCTGTGATTATTTATTTCCTATTCTGTCGTGACAATAAAGAAACAAAGAATTTGTCTTTGGAAGACGATGTTTCCGTGGAATTAGACAGTAATTATTCCTCAAATGACAATATGTAGGGAAAGAGTGGGCCAATTGCATAAGTGGATGGGCAACGATATTGACATTTTCATATTTTTTACTTTGGCACACAATGGGAAAACCGACAGTTTTTACAGCGTTACTAAATTGCTTCAGATTTTCACATACAATGGAGCCATTACTAGGGAAATGCAGCTCCGTCAATTCTTATCTGACGGAAATTGTTCACCACTCGTCGAAAACATCTCAATTTATGCTAAAATCGTACGTTGCCTACACCGCTCCAAAAATAAAAGCACCTGAGCTATATACAAAGTTATTGATGAACAAACTATAAAGTACAAACAGCCCTCAATGTAGATGATGCGCCATCTAAGAATAACCTCACCGTGGCATTGTACTGTTTGTATTGAAAACATCAGCTGATATGTAGTTTACATCCGGCCTGTAACTGTTTACATCTGGTGCTTCCCACGTGAGTCTAGAATTACTTGAAAAGGGTAGTAGGGGAGAGTATTGGCGGTCACCTAACTTCATGAAGCTGTAAAATGCTCTAGAATCATAGGTTTGTTCCCAAATTTCACTATTTGGTTTGCTGACTATCCAAGATTTAGGATCTAGGTTCATTTTTAACATTAAATTAAATGGGAACAACTTAGAACGAAAATTTGAAAAAGAGGGTTTGACCGTAATTACCCGCACTTGCGGTTAATAGCGGTCAGTGATTTGCTAACCAGAGATCCTCACAACTATCTATATTTTTAGTTCATGGATGTGAACAAGGCCAGTAAATCAACGATTCATTTTTATTGCATGGCATTCGTTTGTAAAAAACGAGCAAAATCATAGGTGAACCTTAATAGATTCGCCGAAGTTAATGAGGTAAGAATGACTAGGCAGTGACTGTCTTGAGGTAAAATGAATCACATCTAAGTCGGAAGAGCTAAAACTAGGGGAACAATTCGAAACAAAATGAAATTTCAAAATAATGAAAATAAGTCACGACATTCAAGTTCAAATTTCAAAAGAAATTAAATAAAATTTCAAAGGAATTTAGAGTGTGATAAAAATAAGTGACAATATTCAAGTTTAACATGATGCACATAGTTCACACAGATAATCGTCAATCGCCATTGAGCATATATAGTGTGCCATGTGATGACACCCCTTGCACTTCCACATTAAAATACTGTCCATTTCTTCACTATCGAGACAAATGAAGGAATTTTGGTGTTTCGTTGTCTTTGCCGTTGTCGATACTGTCATTCTCATCATCCTCACACAAATCCTGCAGAGAAAAACGAGTAGACATCAGCTTCCAGCTTTTTCAGCTTACCAAGCCCCTTTTGCTGTTTTTCTCTTTATATTTCTGGGCATCTGAAAAACATGAGTAGGAATATTACAATATAGAAGTTGATACAAGCACTAAAAAACATCAAATACAAATAAATACTGAATAGATTCATGAATTATTGCTTGATAATACTGTAAGAGGGTAATGACGGTCAATCTACGCATGACCATCATAACCAACCTGTAGACCGTCATTGCCCCCTTGTTTTGACCGCCATTGCCCAATCTGTTTACATCTTGAACTTTTTGGATTGTAGGTTTAATTTCCAACTAAATTTAATCAACTGCATCAGGAAATGAAGTCAAGGAGTTACAGAACAATATCAGAGTGGGAGTTTAATTGAAAATATACGAAATAATTCACTTACCTTGCCTTGAAGTGAGAGCAGCCTTACATCTGTACTTAGGCGAATTTTCAACTTGCAGCCATATGGACGGAGTGATAAGATCCTACCCCTCCTCTTGGAAATTAGTTACAACTCTCACCCTGAGATAGCTCCACCCATCAGAATAGGTGTAAGCTCTTTTTAGCGTTCAGAAATGGGGTGACCGTCATTACCCACTGACCGTCAATCCCTATCTCCCCACTGACCCCATCTTCCCTACACGATATTGACAAATCATTTACCCGTGATTGCTAATCCAATAAACTGGTGTAGGTTTTTTTTTAGATGGCACGACCTATACGAGTGTAATAAATTGATTAGGCGAGTAACTAGGCTGTCTTACTACTTGGATATTTTATTACCCACATTAAAGGGTATGAAGGCAAGTAGTATCAAGGTATCAACAAAATTGAAGGCGAATGTTTTTTATTGTTATCCAAGGGGGCTAATAATTTTGTGCTAGACTTGATAGTAGAAAAAGTTTCTTACAACACGAAAAAATCACCGAAAAACAGCAATCAACAACTTTTAAGTGGTCAGTCTGAAATGATAACGATAACTACCAAAACAAACATTGGCGCCACAGAGTAATTTTTGCCATTAAACTGTACTCGGCATCTTTAATTTTGATATCGGGATGGCGATGTGTGGTGGACAAAAAATGCTGTAGCTCCACTTTTATCAGCTGTTGTTCACTAATTTTTGGTCTGAGGACAGTAACTCGGATGCTCTCTAATTGATCCGCAGATAGGCTAATCTAGGATTAAAAATTGATGGTGGACCAGTGAAAACACTTGAGTCACGGTTGTTATCTACATCCTGTGTTAATAGACTCAGGAATTAATTCTCGTTGGTGGAACTGGCCCCAAGTACTTTATCACATCTCTAATACCTTTGACAAGCAACAAATCATTAACTTGGCTTTACAACTATTGAAAACTTATCTGACAAAATATGACACCTACATCACACATGATTATATACAGGTTGGTCTGCCAACCACACTGTCCTAGCATAATCCTATATATATATATATATATATATATATATATATATATATATATATATATATATATATATATTTTTTTTTACATAAAACCCACATTTCTCCCTTTTGATCTTATTTTCGGAATCAGCATTGAATTGTCGTTAGAAGCAGATGATTTTTATATGTAATAACACCATTGAGAAATTTGAAAAATGTTTAAAAATCAGACACACTCTCAAAATTAATCTTAGATGCCGTCAACTTACGCAAAAACTGCTTCACGTAATACTCTTTCCAATCGTATAGCCAATTTTACTTTTTCATTGCTAAATAGGGGAGAAAACTACGTGTTTTTGTGACCGGAAGGGTTAATTTTTTCATTTTCCAATGAAATCGTGGATTTTTTTAAAAACACTTGCAGATCTCTGTAACTTTGCTATAATCGAGTGTTGAACTTTGGTAAAAATGATACCTAAAAACACATGCAATTTATTGATCATATCTAGTACACTAAAAATGTGTGAGTTAAAAGCGTAAATGGAATTGGAGAAATCTGCTAATGTTACTATTCAACTCATCGTGAAAAATACGTAGAAACCGACCCCGAACCCATAGGTTCCTAGAAGGTCATTTTCAAGAGAATCCACGATTTTATTTTTTTTAAACTTACGTTCAAGGAAAACGTCCCCGCAGTTGAAGAGGTTTAATTATTTGGCCTCATAGCTCAACCTGTAGGAGCACTGTTTCTTAAGAGAATTTTTCATAAAAGACATTTTACAGGCACGGGTTCAAACTCTCTCCAGGTACCAAATATTTTTGGGGCTTGGAGCTGGTTAGTAAGGCCTAGATTTTAATAAGGAATAATTAATCCCCTTGAGCTCGACTGTTAACATCATACTCCCTCACTCGATTGAGACAATGACCTCGGTCGACTGTGACTTCTTCAGCAAGCATCTGCTGAGCCAGCAGTCTGCAGTTTCACTTCGTCATTTGTCTGACCCCAAATTAGCTGGTATTTGACTCTCTGGTATTTGTTACGTTCAAGGAAAACTTCCGTAGTCGTAGAGTTTGATTAATTGGCCTCACAGCTCAACCCATTGGGGCAATATTTCAAAAGAGACTTTCTCCTAAATCAATTTCACAACAAAATTACTTATTATTATTATTAATTATTACTATTTTTAAACAAAACCTCGTTTTTCAATTATCATTTACATAGGTACCTTTCGGAAAATTTGTCATCACTAGCAAGTCATGTACTGGGGGCAAGCGCTTTTGATGGAAGAACAACATCATCTGGCCGTAGGAACAGTCAGTGGAGTCAGTTAGTCTGTCTGTCGGTTTAAATAGAGGAGGGGCCAGTGAAAGGGAATGAGAGGGAAAAGGTGGCAGTGATGAGTGGAGTGGAGGGGAAGGGAAGAACTGAAAGATGTTGGAAGTAAGTAGATCTGTCTGTTGCACTTCCGATAGGTATGTAAATGATAATTTTACACCTACTGCTAGCGGAAATAACCCTTTACATACTTAATACCATGTTTTTCAACATTAAAACATAACTTTCTCCCCTATTTAGCCGAGTAAAAGCAAAATTAACTATACCGTTGGAAAGAGTATTGAATAAAGCAGTTTTTGTGAAATTCGTTGGATGAAATTAATTTTGGGTGAGTGGCTAATTTTTAAACTTTTTTAAATTTCCGAATTTCCAAAAGAATGAACGTTTGTTTAATATATGAGTTTGTAGAATTGTGTTGATTAAATATGAAAACCGTTTGTTCTTAGCTTATACACAATTCAACGCTGATTCCGAAAATCTGGTCAAAAGTTGGGAATAGTTTATTTAAAGGGGAGAAATATGGGTTTTTACGTGAAAAACGTGGTTTTCTGAGAAAACCTTTAACAAATCATATCTTAGCAACGGATTGAGATAGAAAGTTGCGGTTGGCGGCGTTATATTTCATGTTCTGTCGTTTCACTTTTTTATTAATTAATTAGTTTATTTTTTATGCGGAACCAACCACTCTGTATCTCATATATAGAGATACAGATAATATAAGTCTGAACACTTGAAAGACAGTCACCACGATCTTCATATACCGAAACAGCTTATCGAGCATGTTTGTTTTTTCCACATTAAATTGATTCATTCTCTTTGACTCATTTAATTAATTGATTGAATTTGACTCAAAATGACGATTATTTTATGTTCTAATCCAACATGTCTAGCTAGGATATTTCCCACCAGTCTTTGGAAATATGAGGTATGTTATCCTTCCTATGCATTATTCATATCTTTTTCAAAGCTATGACACCTCAGGACACTCTTTTCTAAAACGGATAGGGGAGCAGAGATATATTCTGACTTCCAAGATACTCCACACTACACTCAAAGAAGTGAGGTTGTTACGTTGGCCGATGTGGCTCACAAGAAACTTTCTGGCATAATCACGGCCTTTGAGTATGAATTATGAGCAATTAGGAGTAGTTGATGGTCCCACGAAATTACACGACTTTCAAGATGGCTGTACCATCAGTACTTCTAGGCGTACGTATCGTCTGATGTTTTGAAGTTTCAATAATGGGTATAATATATTATAAAATTGCGTTTGTAGAGTGAAGGGGATTGTGTTTTTTGAGTTACAAACATACTTATGATTTTTGAATAAAATAAAATGGCATTAAGGTGTTTGAAAAACTGATGGCTTTCTTCAAAAGTTTCATTGTGGAAGCAAGTTCTTGGGTAACACTGTTCTTTCAATTTTTAGCCTTAGGTAACTCGAAAAGTAGAACCTAAAAATGTCCTTACCATAAAGCTTTGTTCTCAGTGTATGTTCTGCGAGTTCGGTACGGTTCTGAGCAAGCGCAGTCGAGTTTTGTAGTTTGCAGTGCCAGAACGCCCAATTCTGGAACGCCAAGAACGCAGAGTTCCGCGTTCGCAGTGTTTTGCAAACCCAGTTCCGAACGGTTTTGACAGTCCCCCCCCCCCCCCCCCCCCCTCCCCCCCCTTTTTTTTTTTTTTTCAACTGTCAGAATTTTTCACAATTTTCCGAATCTTGTGGAGCAAACAACTCCCTTCTTCTTCATCCAAATCATACTTAATCAAACTTTAGTCTCTATACGTTAATATTAAATACCTATTCTATGATCGGAATGTCAACTAGCTTGTCAAGTTCGTAAAGCGATAGTTTCAATGATGGTGTTTGGTTTGTAAATGATGAGGACGAAATTGAAGTTATAATTGGATCTCTTCTACATCCACGAAAGTCACATTTTTTCGAGTATGGGTGATATTCTCGAGACTTGGACACTAGCGCATCCTTACATCGAGGCTAGCGAAATCGAAGTTATTTCACCTTGTTGTCATGGTGACGAGTAAACATGTGCGAAAATGCCCCCATTTGTAGTCACAGCTGGACAACAGCATAACATAGTCTCACCTAGTTCCGAGTCAATATTTTCTATATTTGTAATATGCAAGGTGATAAATTGTACGCAAATTACATCAAGTTATTATCAGGTGTTGACCTCAAACGCTACGAATGCAAGATTTAATCTGTGGGGTAGAGATCCATATGAAATGTGTGTTGGGGAGTTGACATGCAAGTGTTCTAGATGATCCAGACATCAGCCGCAAAGATGTTGTGGATTACCTATCTAGTTTTAGAACTGTTCTTTGAATCAATTTAAACTAAAAATCTTTAGAGTACTGTGAAAGTGGTCTTGTGAAAGGATGAGTTATGAGAGCTCTGTTAGGCGGGAATAGAGTCAGTTGTATCACATGTGGAAAGGTAAGTACCTACCTAGAGGTAAGGTATACCTATACCTACATACTTTCCGTATATTATTACTTGTTCATGTAGGTACTTCATTGATCAAAACGAAAGTAGGTACCTACCTAATTACCTTTTTTGTCCATACAATTTGCGTAACTGCAAAACTCGCGCAATAACTGCACTGCCAATGCCGTCTTTATGAAATCTCACCTTCAGAAGAATGCATTTCAAGGTTTTTTCCTTACAGCTGGTTTTTAATTCATGATGCATATATCCTGATTCGATATTTGACAAATTTGCTAATTAGCGGATGTATTCGTCGGCAAAGCAACGACCCACCTACTTTGTTTAGGCACTTTAAACCAACACCAAATCTGGAAGGACGTACGTACCTGCCTAAGTAGTTTCGTTTCTTGGTGTAGCAACAACCTGCCTTGTTTATTACGACAAACTATCAAATCTCTCCTTTTATTCATTCAATATAACAACTAAAGCTTCCTCAGTTAAGCATAGTACTACGAACTTGTAATAAAACGCTGATGAAGCTACCTGAGCAATGGCTAGGTACCTACACAGCAGTACAGACACCTGAGGAATTTTCAATCATCTTTTCTTTACTATTTTTCAGGTTAATTATTCTCAAAGCCTAAACGAATGAAGTTCTTTAGTTTTCTGACACTGATTAACCGTAATAGTTAGTAGGCTCTTAGTCCAAATAAAAACTCGTTCACGTTAGATTGGTATTGTTGACAGGAATCTACAATCAATTATTGCGCTGGCAGGCATGATTATTATAACATTTAGTCGAATTGAAACTTTGTATTGCTACAATACTATACTTTTTCAAAACAAAACTGTTGAAAAATGGCCTTACAACTAAGAATTATGATGACGTGAGACGGCAAACTTCTTGTGAGAAATAGGTTGGTTGAGTAGCGATTCATTGACGTAGGGCGGTATCATGGCCGACTTTGGCTGAAACCCGAACCTACTCCAGGCGTGACGTCACGAGAATATGGGCCATTAGGAGTAGTTGATGGTCCCACGAAATTACTCGACTTTCAAGATGGCTGTACCATCAGTACTTCTAGGCCGTACGTATCGTCTGATGTTTTGAAGTTTCAATAATGGGTATAATATAGTATAAAATTGCGTTTGTAGAGTAAAGAGGATTGTTTTTTGAGTTACAAACATACTTATGATTTTGGAATAAAATAAAATGGCATTAAGGTGTTTGACAGCTGTGTTGATGGCTTTCTTCAAAAGTTTTCATTGTGGAAGCAAGTTCTTGGGTAACACTGTTCTTTCAATTTTTAGCCTTAGGTAACTCGAAAAGTAGAACCTAAAAATGTCCTTACCATAAAGCTTTGTTCTCAGTGTGTGTTCTGCGAGTTCGGAACGGTTCTGAGCAAGCGCAGTTGAGTTTTGTAGTTCGCAGTGCCAGAACGCCCAGTTCCGGAACGCCAAGAACGCAGAGTTCCGTGTTCGCAGTGTTTTGCAAACCCAGTTCTGAACGGTTCTGACAGTCCCCCCCCCCTTTTTTTTTTTTAACTGTCAGAATTCGAACGCAGGGACGTAGTTAACGCATGCGCATTTCACATTTTTCGAATCTTGTGGAGCAAACAACTCCCTTCTTCTTCATCCAAATCATACTTGATCAAACTTTAGTCTCTATACGTTAGTATAAATACCTATTCTATGATCGAAATGTCAACTAGCTCGTCAAGTTCGGAAAGCGATAGTTTCGACGATGGTGTTTGGTTTGTAGATGATGAGGACGAGATTGAAGTTATAGTTGGATCTCGTCTACATCCACGAAACTCAAATTTTTTCGAGTATACTCCTCAGTCATTGTGGAATTTTTTTTATTTTTTTTATTGCCGTTGGGTAATACTTAGGTAATATTCACGGGCATAATAAGCAATATATTCACGGGAACTAAAAATATTCTGAAAAGGAGCACCAGAAGATAACACGAGTTGAGTGAGGTTACAAAAAACAACACAGGTTATTCCACTTCCAAGTTCTGAAATTGTTCGCAGAGCAGAACGCGGTTCTACAAGTTCCGGAATGCCCCGTGATTTCCCGTCCCAGTTCTGATGAGTTCGAGAACTGTCAGAACGTGCACTGTCGAACGAAGCTTAAGTGCCTTCCCTACATCATTCCCTCGTAGTCTAAAGAGATTTCACATATTAAAGGAAGTAGTTGTGATTATTTAGAGAGAATGTAAACGTGGAGTTGTCAGTTTGTCATTTAATTTGAAACAAGCGAGTGTGGCGAGATGCATAATTTTGGAGGTCCAGCTTGACGATAGTGGTACATATCTTTTGACAGGAAAACAACGTTGAACCACGTTATTATTTATACTTAAAGGTCACGGCTTACATGATAGAAGAGAAGAAAGATTCACATCATAGGAAATATGTGCAGCCCTTCGGCATGATCTATTAACCTAGTACCTTACTTATTTGATAGAAGAGTTTACCTGCTCTTGGATAATCAGAATGAAAATAAAATGAAGAATGATCAAGCCTCAAGGCTAGTCTGGACAATATTGAATTGTCTCTATTTACAGGACATCGGCCATCCAGGACTCGTGAAAAAAGCTTTTGATAAACTATTGTCTACAACACCCATGGTTAGATTCTTATTCCCATATTTTTCAAGCTGTTCACTTCAGTACTGTATTAAAAATCCCTTATTTATAGGGGTATGTATATTTTGAGTCTCCATTACTGTAGTTATTCGGTATCATTAATGTCAAACTGATTTGACTTCTTCGGAAGCTGCATATTTGATGGCCAAATAGTTTTATTTTAGCGAACTTGTATTTATTAGTTCCAAAATGTGTCACTAGAAGGCAGTAGTAGACAAATTCGTTTCCCAGCACCTCACTTAATATTGGGCAATTCTTCCTCACCTTTTCTCCCATCGCTTATTAACTTAAAAGTCTAAACTCTCACTAATTATTTTGTCCCTTAGATCTAAAATCAACATTTCCCTCATTATTGCTGTCAGGGTACGCCCGATTGAGGTGATTAAGATTTGACATGTTTGTTTAACCTGTCTTTTCAGAAAAATGGGAGTTCTATTCATTGACGAGGAGTGGGCAAAAACGTTCAATTGAAGGTGAGACCAATATTATTGAACATTCAATTCTAGATGGGTTTAAATTAACATATTTTGGTTACAAGGAGCTCCTACCCCTATTAGAAGAGGCGTTGGTGTGCATGTTCCCTCTAGTGTTCTAGGTGTCCTATGTTTTCAAAAGATTGGATTTCATCCAATCTTTTGGAGAGTGTCTTGAGTTGTTCCATGAATTTAGATCTATCAAAGCACTTGACTATTTTAATTGTGCGTTCTGTGTGCTTTTTATTTATTTTTACTGTTGCAGGAGACAAGAATCGATTCATCGATCCCCAAACCCTAGGCCTCCCTTGGTTGGATTGACTTTATTTCTGTTTGGTTCGTTTGATTAGCTTCAGGGTTTTGCTTAAGGGTGCAGCACACCAGCAGTATACATGTGTAGTATCACCCACAAATGGCGTATTTTGTACTTGAAGGCTGAAAAAACGAAACCAGTTTTTGACAATTACCTATCATAACGTAAGGTGACCTACCTTTTCGGAACAGTCCTAGGTACTTTAAACTTCCATCTCGTCAATTCACCTGTCCCGATTTATTTGGTAAAACGCGCTTTCTTTGAAGGCCGGTAACTATTTCTTGCTTAGGTTCTTTATTGGCTTAGACAACCTAATTTCGTCTCTTTATTGGGACTACTGTGATTCTAAAATTACTCCCTATTTTTACTTAGCGTTGTAGTTTTTTTTTAAATTAATTAATTTTTATTTATATAAGGTGACATGGGGTAAGTGCACAATATAATTTACTAAGTCAAACTTGATGAAACCATAGAAACCGTATCTATAGGGCTAACTAAATTCTGTTTTTAGTTTTGTGATCATGTGGCTATCCTCTATCAATGTGCGTATTAAAAAAACGTGGTTTATAGACTACTTAATTTCTATTAAATAAAAAATTTTCAAAGTCCTTGTTGTGCACTTGCCCCGTCGTTGCGGGGTAAGTGCACAAGTGGCGTTCTATTAGCATTCTGTTTACGTGAAAATAACGCAGGGGCAAATGCCAAATAGTTCATATTCTGACGATCATTTTGCTCCAAGATTTTTTAAAATCGGACTGAAATTAAGCGAGATATCATATTTGACACCCGGTAAATCGTGTAACATGTGAATATAGGCAAATTCAATAAAACAAGAACTAATAGTAAAATGTCAGTTTCTGAGTGTGGAAAAACAAGCAAGCAAAAAATGATTTACAAAAAGTAGAAAATATGTATTTATTGGTTACAAAACTTTTTTTTGACTCCGTAGGACATATACTTTGAAACTTAGAGAGTGACTTAGAAGTTGTTTAAATGACGAACACGGTAGAATAAAAACTAGAATAGAAATCACGAACACTTTAAATAGAAATAACTTGGAAAAATAAGAAATACTTGAAAAGAAAGAAAAAATCGACTCAAAATCACGGTGAATTCTTAATGTAAATTAAATTTGGAAAACTCGAAAGTAAAAACGAATTCCCCCCTTTCACCAATTTTTGGAGATGGAATTTTTGTTACATCTTCCATTGATGCTGAACTTGCGTCATCATTTAGAGGTAACGTGAACGAAACAGTCTTATCATTTATTACAGAATGTTTTCTTACATATCTAAAAATGGGTTCACCTTGCTCAAATAAAATCACCTCTCCAATAAAATGTTTGGTTGTTGTCTTTCCATCAAACTTCACAACAGCCCAATCACCAACAGCCAACCCAGTGGTCACATGTGGTCCCCTGTTGTCTCATTTGATGAACATTATCCTCCTGTATAAATCCTCTCTGCAAAAGTTGGATAAATATGTTCATGATGAGAGTCTGCAGAACTAAAATCGTCATTTCCTGATTCCATGGGGGTCGTTTCTTCAGGTTTTTTCTTTTGAGATCTGTCAACATTCACAGCCTTTTTCTTGCTTGCGTTTTCTTCATTGCTCTGTGTTAGCCATTCATCAGCTTCTCTTTCTTTCTCTTTCTTCTTGGGCTATTCTTGTTACATATGCATCAAAATCCTCTTCATCGGAATCTCTGAGACTAAAGTCATCTCCTGAGTCTGAAGAGGTTGATTCTGACAACTTCCTCTTTTTGGAATTTTTGTTCTTAAGTTTTCCACTGACATTCTTGAGGCAGTGCCTATCTACTTGCTTGATAATTCAAAAAGTAAATAAGTACCTATTTAAACAAGTAGGTTCTTGAGATTTAAACGAGGCATGTGCACAACTGTGCACTTGCCCTTCATCCTCCACAGGGGCAAGTGCACAGTACTGTGCACTTTCCCTTCGAATTGCTGTGCACTCTCCCCTACACCGACATTTTTGTGGGGGAAGAGCACAACGTGGTTTTTTTTGCAAACAAAAGAGACTTCAGCAAAACACCAATGCTATTATTAAACTATAACATTAGTTGTATTAACTTACCTTGTTAGAAATCAAAGAACTGCACTGTAGCTATGGATGAACTTGGATGAAGAAAAACTTGCCTGACTCGACATCACTAGTAAAATGGAAGGCCTGACTTTGGAAGGTCACAGACTGTTCACAGTTTACACTAGTGCTACCTATCGGTCACAGAACTTAGATAATATGGTTTACTCTTGGGTCACTAGATGGCAGCGCCATCAACAAAAACCATAAAAAAATCAAGGCCATTTGTGCACTTGCCCCGAAAGTGCACTTACCCCATGTCACCTTATATACATTTTTTTTTAAATGAAAATATGTTTTATCCATTCAATAAGGAAATCCGAACGAATATACCTACCTGTCATTCCGAAAAATATCTCACCCTGGAACAAGGTGCAAATTATGCCTGGAAATCGATATGTTTTTATTGGTTTGACAATGTATTTTATTTAATTTCCTATGAAATTACATTGGTAACGAAAAGTTTGTTTGAAAAAATGTATAATTTTCTCCAAGAGGAAAAGTACTATATCGTTCAAAATAAAGGGAAAAAAGTGCTGTATGAGCTAATATAATTTCTTCTGAAAGTGGATCACTTTTGTCCAAAAAGAAAAATTGTTCCCCAAAATTTGTTGATTTCAATTTTAAGGTACGTAGATTTTAAGAATCGAATTTTAAAAATCCATTCGTACGTCATTTTAGTCATGTTTTTTACTACTTTTAAATTAGTTCTGACTTCATTTGTTTGCACAAATAATTTCTACTTAATATTAAGTCCAACTGTAAAGTATTGACGGTTTTTAGACGACTGAATTGCACGACTTTTTTGTAAACAAACAAATTTTTTTGGTACGTATGGGGTAGCCGGTTAGGCTAGAGCTGGGGCAGGGCTTATGGAGTTGGTAGTTCTGGCTTCCCCAAACTAGATTTCCGTGGAAAACTTTTCGTAAAATCAGCTAGCTGATAAAATTTTTGGACCCATTACAATTTCCTCATTTTCTAAGGATATTCTCTAAAATACTACTTATAACCTCAGTATTAATTTTTAATTTATTCTGAATGTGGATCATCTTTTTATCTGCTGATAGAAATCTATTTTGAATTTGAACGTTCATAAAGTAACAGACAAGAATGTTAATTAGAAGTTTTTATAGATCGCTGAAAACCATTAAAACAACTTCTCTACAAACGAGCATGATTTAAAACTAATGTAAATGTAACTCTAGGATGAGAATTATACATATATGTATGTATTTCACAAATTCGCTCATCAAGTAATAAGGTAGGACCGTACCTTTGCCATTACATTTTCTGCAATCGTTGTTTTATTAAGTGTTGGTCACCAATATTGATTGTATTGTTATCATATTTAGAGTAAGGTAGGAGATTCATTAGGGTGGACTGTTAATGAGAAAATCCAGGGTAAAGGTAGGGCCACATTTTCTCACCGCGACTGTCTTATTTTCAATCCGCACCGCGTAAAATTAAAACAAACTAGTTTTCCCCGGCACATGCTTGGTGCAGACGCTTGGCCGTGTTAGAGTCCACCTCTTCGAGCGGTACAGAAATGTGGAGCCCACCCTTAGATGAGGGAATGGAGAACGTGTGTATGGGAGTCTAGGGAACTTGTGTAGGAGTGTCTGGGGACCAATGGGATGCAACCAACAGCCCCCATCGATTGTTAGAACTATAGTCATCATTCTCTTTACTTACTTACTTTTGTTGGCGCTACAGTCCCGATGAGACCCTGGCCTCCACAACTGTCCTTCTCCATAAATCTCGATCCGCAGCGACGGTCCTTCTTCTGACACCTAGCGACCTGAGGTCCCTCTCGACATCATCCAGCCAACGTAAGCGG
Source organism: Adelphocoris suturalis (assembly GCA_030762985.1). Taxonomy (NCBI): domain Eukaryota; kingdom Metazoa; phylum Arthropoda; class Insecta; order Hemiptera; family Miridae; genus Adelphocoris; species Adelphocoris suturalis. The sequence continues at coordinate 117,857,851 of CM061042.1, forward strand.
GGTCTTCCGATCTGCCTTATCCCTCCTGGCTTCCCGTGCATCATTCTTCTTGGAGCTCTCGTTTCGGGCATACGCTCAATGTGGCCAAGCCAATGGAGCCTGTAGCTCTTGATGACGGTGACCAGGTCGGGCTCTTCGTACAGCAGGAGCAGCTCGGCATTCCTGCTGTACGAAAGACCTCGGAACTTCATGACTCTCTGGAGCGCATAGAAACAACGATTAGCTGAGGCTATTCTGGCCCTAATCTCAACCCCAACGTCATTATCCCTTGTCAGAAGGGCTCCAAGGTACTTGAATTCACTACAGGACGGGAAATTATGATTCCCTACCTGCAGTGATGTTCTCTGGGGTTGAGGGTATCGGGTCGGAGCCCACCCTTAGATGAGGGGATGGAGAACGTGTGTAGGGGAGTCTAGGGAACTTGTGTAGGAGTGTCTGGGGACCAATGGGGTGCAACCAACAGCCCCCATCGATTTTTAGAACTATAGTCATCATTCTCAGGGTCAGGTTTTCCTTCCTTCATGCTCGTTGAATTACAAATCTAACATCTTATATTACAAATTCTACTTGAATCTGACCCCTTCCATTACAAATCGAACGTGAAACAATCGCTTTAATTAAATATCAATTCATTGGAAGTATCAGTGGCAGGTTTGCACAGTTTGGTTGCCTAGATGCTTTCTTTTTAAGAATGATCGACAATTTTAAATCAAAACTTTCAGTAAAATATAGATCAGGTGAAAGAATAGATCAGGCTCGTGGGTAGGTATTGTCGGGAGAGGCAAATGGAATCCAGGAACAGATGCAGGACAGGTTAGGACCCAGACTTTAAAACGAAATAATCCCTCTCGATCCACACTGTAAACATCACATTCCCTGACATCTTTCACTTTCCCATTCAATTGAGTCAAAATACACTGTGGCAATGATCTCGCTTGACTGAATTTCTCGCGAGCATCTGCCGAGCCAGTGGCCTGCATTTTCAGTTTTTCATTTGTCCGACCCCAAATCATCCAAAACGGCTGGTATTTGACTCCGGGAAAAATTTAAGTTCAAGGAAAACTTCCCCAATCAAAGATGTTTTGATTTATTATGTGACTAGGTTACTAAAGCACTTGTCTTTAAAACTAACTTCTATCTCAAAGAAGGTAAAGGCATCAGTTCGAACTTTGTCTGGGCATTAAATATTTTTGTGCTGTTAAAAAAATTGAATTCGGAACATCCAGAATCGAACCCTGAATTTTTCACAACCCTTTTTCTCGTACGTTCGTCGTGTGCGAGTCCTTTGGAAAGGACGAAAAAAATAAAATAATAATAAATAAATAAAATATCGCGGATTTACTTATCTTAACAAAATATGAGTTATAAAAAATTAAAAGCATATCAGAAATTTCCGGCCACAATGCTGGAGACGTAATTACCTTTTCAAATGTTAAACATACAATATTAGACCACTAAAAATTTCAAAAATCGGTTGAGTATCTGTAATTCAATCTATTGGTAGAGCAGAATATTAAACCTACCTACTTATAGAAAAATATCGTGTCAACAATACTTCACAATGCTCGTGTCCAAAAATGTGTTCAAATATGGCAGTGCACAGGTAGAAGTTTTTTCTCCCATTCTTCTTAAAAGATGTTGATGCTACTTAAAAGATGATTTGAGTTTACTTTTGATGAGAGTACAAAAAATAAATAGTAAATTATCATCACATTAACGTATCACCAAGCTTTGAAAGGTGCTAGGAGCACTTGAGCGTAGAAAAACCATCAATTGTTGAACATCACCGTTGTAGAGTAATGAGAAAACGGTGTGAAGCACCGCACCAAATATCGTATTGTACTGTATAGTTTTTTTTTTTTTTCTCCTTCATTTGTACTAGAAATTGTCAGATTGCATAATCCTCGGTTGTGGAATAAGTAGTTATTTAGGATCTATGATGGCCTACTAAATCCATGTACCTAGAGATCTATTTGATAGAAAGGCATCTCTTTAGACGATAAGTTTAGTCATAATGTGATGTTAGTTTAAGGTTCTTTCTCTCGTTTATAGTAGTGCAAGTCATGTATTCATTACACCAAAAATATGAGATACTTCGGTAGAACTACTTCATTTTAATTTTGATCTCATCATGTCTACTTTTTGATCCATCGTTATCTTTATTGTGGGTAGCTTACCAAACTTTCAATTTGAACTATTTGTTAATGAATTAATTATAAAATTAATTATTAATATCTACCTATTAATCAATTGAGATGGTATTATTGAGAATGATCCACTTATTAGGCCCTAATAACAATTTCGTACATCACAATGTAAAGAATGATGGAAATCGCTAGTCTAACGCATAACTACCATGCTGTGAATACTGGTACCTAAATTTATTATGTTGTTCGAAATTTCTTTACTGACTGCTTGAGAGCCAAATTTATTTTTGTATGTCCTACTTACCAAATAGTATATTGATTTCGTATCTGTACGAAATTTAAAAACTGAATAAATTGTGTTTACATACTGTGGTGTTTGATGGTCCCGATCCATGGCATGACTCGACTGATTGCTGGTAAGGTGCCTGCATTCTGGGCAATAACGTGTGTTGAGATAGATTCAGTGGAGTTTACGGCACCAAGCCAAGAAAAATTATAATAAGTAAATGAGATTATCAATGTATAAGCTGGATATAAATATACATGTAGCCTAAAGTCGTACAGTCAAATTGCCTAAAGCTGTACAGCGTTATTTTTCCAAGTTTTCCTTCTTGTTTGTTCAACTTGGCTGTTCAAAATTGGCTTTGTGAATCTAGCGAGTCAGTGAATTTAAACTTGATACAGTGATTGTCTGCTATATAAAAGCATAAATAGGTAATGTGGCCTCTTGTTGATGATCCTTTGTGGTGCGTTCGTTTGCACCGGTTCCTGTTGGTCGGCCTCTTATTCCTCTGAAGAATCGGGGAAGGAAGGGATAAGCCTCCAAGCGCACCTTCTGCGAACAGCAGCATCCTGCCATTGCCACTTGGAGGTCCCAGAATAGGGTTGACGATAGGGTACGGGTTGAAGATCGTGATGGGAGATCTGGGTACAGTCCGTGTCAAGGGGGGAGGGGTTAATAAGTTGATGGACGTATGGTTCTATTATTGTTGACTTCCTCGCCCGGTAATAGTCAATAATTGTCGGCGCCCTCTTCCTATTAGGTGGGAAATCGAATGTATGTATTGTTACGCTCCAGGAAAATAACTCTCACAGTCGAAGAGGTTTGGTCACCCTGGCCTCATAGCTCTGGTCATTAGAGTGTCGCAACTTCGGGAAATTATTAATAATTTCTCGTAGTTGTGACGACGCGAGTTCGAACTCCTGTCGAGGTAGCAAAATATTTTTAGCCCTTTACAGTGGCGCGGTCGAAATAGGACCCGAAAATCATACGAAACAATAATTAATTAAATCCCTCTCGAGCCAAAAGACTGTAAACATCACATTTCCTGTTGTTATGCCTTTCATTTCCTCACTCACTTGAGTCAAAACACACCGTGACAATGACCTCGCTCGACTGCTGACTTGTTCCAGCGAGCATCTGCTGAGCCAGCGGCCTACAGTTTCACTCGTCATTCGTCCGACCCCAAACCAGCCGAGACGGCTGGTATTTGACTCCGGGGAAATGTTACGCTCCAGGAAAATAACTCTCACAGTCGAAGAGGTTTGGTCACCCTGGCCTCATAGCTCTGGTCGTTAGAGTGTCGCAACTTCGGGAAATTAATAATAATTTCTCGTAGTTGTGACGACGCGAGTTCGAACTCCTGTCGAGGTAGCAAAATATTTTTAGCCCGTTACAGTATGTTCCATTCGGTAGCGAGAAAAAGCGGCAAAAAAGAGACTGGACGACAGAGGAAATAGTATCCGAAGACGTTGAATAACTCCTACGGCTTATATAAATCAGCTCCATATTCAGAAATTGTTCCTGACATTTACTTTGGTGAAGAGCAATGTGGAGTAGGCATGATATAGCTTTTGTATGAGGGTAGCACAGATCATACGATAGTTGGGATGAGTTTTGGCAGGGTTTTGTGGGATCAAGAGTGACTAATTTTCCCGACCTGACAAATGGGCTTTGTGAAGGCCCGGTTCCCTTAGATGTATTCCTGAAGTGGCATAATAGAATTTGGGGAACAGTCATTCCGGCGATGGAGGTCAACAGAAATAATTTCGGCAAGGGTGAAAATAGGTCAGCAGGCAATTCTGTGTTTATTTTAAGAGTTCTCTCTGCTGCACTAAACCCATCAGGTGCTCGAATCACCAATCGAAGGCCAAGTTGAATGGAGGGTAAGTCCTGAGTCCATGTGGAGGATGTTGAGGTGGAACCTAAAGCGGATTTGAGTACTAAGTGGAATCGCTTGATCTTTTAGTTTGAACCAGTATACCTAGTAGTAGTCCGATTATTATGGATCTTATTTTATTATCTTACGGATGGTGAGTGATGAAAACATAGTTTCCTCAAATTGATGACCTTGGTCTGTTGTGAGATAACGAGGGCACCCGTATCGGGCTATCCAAGTTGAATGGAATGCCTGGACGACTCTTTCCGATGTTATGGAACTGAGTGGAACCACTTCCGGCCCACTCGTATTCCGATTGATCATAGTTGATATGAATTTTTTCCTCTCATTGGACGGAAGTGGACCAAGATTGCCAACTCAAGCCAGGTATATACGGTTCTGTTTCAGTAAACTGGTTATATAAAGCCCTCTCAAAGTATTTGTTGTCTAGTCCTTCGAGCTGGCTCCTTTATTTGGAAAAAGTAAAATATAATAGAGAGTTCTTATGTCTTACTCGTGTCGTCTATTTGGTTTTCCATAGTTTGTTCCATTTTTTTTTTTTTTTTTTTTTTTTTTTTTCTGTGACAATGTATGTGGAAAAGTTTATTTCGAGTGTCGAAAAGCCTTTCGGAAGGATGTATTCCAGTACGTTATCCGAGAGCTAGTTTCATCAAAACTTTTCTCTGCTCATTCTGAAGTAATTAAAGAACTTATTCGGGTGTTCTCTCAATTTACCGAAGAGTTTATGAAACTGCCCATCAAGGAGTCTAGAACTGATTATTTGAATGAACCCAAAACGTTCTTTTCATCAGCTTCTTCCTTCTTCCTCTCAAAATGAGCGCACAAACAGGCAACTAAGTATTTAGTTACCAGTGCGCGGTGGTGGGAACTCCCCGGCAACTAAATAGTTGCCAGTGATTCAAGTTGCCAGTGCGTGGCATCTTACTCGATTCTCTATTCCTTGCCCGAATGGGAGCCCGAGGTCAGCACGAGTGGTTAGATGGAAGTGCGCACGCGCGTCCGAGTCAGGCGACAAAATGGCCGATTTGACACCTGAACCGAGTTGTACCACCTCGCGGGTCGTCAAGGGAAACGAGGTTCCCGATTCGTTTCCTGACTCAGCTGAATTACCTTTGTTGAGGACAACCTCATTTCACATCAAAACAGTACAGCCACATGGCGAGTTTGGTTAGTAGTCCAGCAGTGAGGTACTTTTGCCTGGACAAAATTGGAAAGTTAATGAAATTTTGGGGTGTTGTTTTGGGATGCCTAGGAAAGCTAAATCCGAGTTTTCTGACAAAAAAAGCCTGTGCTCGATTGTGGGTGGCCGAAAAACCGCGATTTTTCGGACTTTTTTTTATTTTCCGCCTATAACTCGATAACTATGCCTTGTAGAGGTCTTTTTTATTACATTTTCGGAAAGAGCATTAAATTTCCTTCAAATTTCACTAGTCACATGTTTTATTCGACCAAATAGCTGCTATGTTACAGCCGTTTAAAAGTACATCAAATTTCTCAAAATGTACAATTTTACGGAAAAATGCATGTTTTAGCCTCATAACATTCATTTGTACGTACTATGACTCAAATGTATGTATGTTGTTAAATACTATATGAACCCCCCCGATCCCCCCCCTTTCCGCCGCTGTACTCTTCATCCCCATCATAGTGAGGTGTGCTGTATAATATTCCAATAGTCCAAAACAATTTTTTTAATTGTAAGTACATGAATGTACAGTTATTACGTACATGAATATAATCTATACATATAAAAATCAATTGCTGTTCGTTAGTCTCGCTAAAACTCGAGAACGGCTGGACCGATTTGGTTAATTTTGGTCTTAAATTGTTTGTGGAAGTCCAGAGAAGGTTTAAAAGGTAAAGTTGTTGATCTGCCCCATAGGGGGTGTTTTATGGGAGGAGGGGGAATGTGGTATCTTTGTCATCACTGAACAAACTGGGGACTTGATTGTCGAGTATGTTTGGATTACTCTAATTCAAGTCAAAGACTACTTTTTTCGAAAATGTCAAATCTGACCCATAATGGAGGGGGAGGGGTGGGGGAGTTAAAGCGTTTCGAACGTCACTGAACCAACTGGGGATCTGAGTTGTCGAATATGTTTGGAGTATTCTTAGTTAAATCACAGGCTACTTGAAAATTTTCAAATTTAACCCATAGAAGGGGGGGATTTAGGGAAGGGAGGGGGGGGGGGGGAATGGGGTATCTTTGTCATCACTGAACGAACTGGGGATTTTATTTTCGAATATGTTTGGATTACTCTAATTCAAGTCAAAGCTTACTTTTTTCAAATTTTTGAAATCTGACCCAGTGGGGTGGGGAGGGGGAGGATATTAAAGCGTTTTGAACGTCACTGAACCAACTGGGGATCTGAGTGGGCGAATCTATCAGCACTACTTTAACTTAGGTCACAGGCTATTTGATAATGTTCAAGTCAACCTGTGCAATGTACGGGTGAACCAGCTAGTAAGGTATAAATCAGTCCTCTGTCGTTCTTTGTCTTTTTCGCAGAGCTGGCTAGTCATCCTTACTGCCGTCTGTGACACCTGCTTTTTCGAATAGAGTGAACGTGGTGGGCTGATCGTAGTTCTGTTCTTTGTCAGTGTCGTGGTCTGTGTCCTCTTCATTGAAGTCGGGCTGTGGGAAGTTTTCACACGCAGTCCCAAAACAGTTTTTCACACAGCTGAACAGAGGAGTCCTGCTTTTTTGCAGCTACAGCCTCTTGTAGTGCACCCACTAGCCTGAACTCTTGCACTCCTGATTATGTCAAGGAGATGTTCCGGAGCAGCATTCAGTGTTGTTGTTTTGGGAATCACGCCTCAAAATGAAAAGATTGATATGTCATTTCTGTTAACGACACAAGCGTGGATTATACTAAGAGCAGCAATATCAAATAAAGGTGTGGTACCGTGAACAGTGAACGTGAGCCCCAGGCAGATGGTATTTTTAGGTGTTTTCCTGCATACCCAAGCCATGTTTGAACTTGTAGGTATGCTCTGTAGGAGTGGTACTTCGTAGCATCTCAAGTGAGTGGCAGTCTGGCAAGTTGAAACTTTGTTTAAACCACTACAGTTTGGAATGAGGGGTACCACAGGCAATCCAAATCATCAACCTCCACATTCCCTTCGTACATCTTCACCAAGAACTGCTTTCCAGCATCAAAGATTTGGTTTGGCGTTGCTTCTGGGTCCTTAAAATGCTATGTCTATGGCTATGTCTGACAGCCAAGGGTTTTTTCAAGCACTTGCACGGCTTTCTTCTTCCCAATTCCAAAGGGAGCTGATATTGTGTCACACCCACTAATTGCGTGCAGGAAGAGAATGTTCACGGTACCTCACCTTTATTTGATATTGCCGCTCTTAGTATAATCCACGCTTGTGTCGTTAACAGAAATGACATATCAATATTTTCATTTTCAGGCGTGATTCCCAAAACAACAACATTAAATGCTGCTCCGGACCATCTCCTTGACATCATCAGGAGTGCAGGCTAGTGGGTGCACTACAGGAGGCTGCAGTTGCAAAAAAGCAGGACTCCTCTGTTCAGCTGTGTGCAAAAACTGTTGTGGGACTGTGTGTGAAAACTCCCCACAGCGCGACTTCAATGAGGAGGACATATACTACGACACTGACAAAGAACTGAACTACGATCAGCCCACCACGTTCACTCTATTCGAAGAAGCAGGTGTCACAGACGGCAGTGAGGATGACTAGCCAGCTCTGCGAAAAAGACAAAGAACGACAGAGGACTGATTTATACCTTACTAGCTGGTTCACCCGTGCGTTGCACAGGTTGACTTGAACATTATCAAATAGCCTGTGACCTAAGTTAAAGTAGTGCTGATAGATTCGCCCACTCAGATCCCCAGTTGGTTCAGTGACGTTCAAAACGCTTTAATATCCTCCCCCTCCCCTCCCCACTGGGTCAGATTTCAAAAATTTGATAAAAGTAAGCTTTGTCTTGAATTAGAGTAATCCAAACATATTCAAAAATAAAATCACCAGTTCGTTCAGTGATGACAAAGATACCCCCCCATTTCTCCCCCCCCCCCCCTTTCCCTAAATCAGAATCAGAATCATATATATTTGTCAAAACATGTTATTATGTAGGACAATCGTCAAAGCAAACATTGATGTACAAAGCAAATCATCATTCATATAGCCAATAAAAGAGGGGGGAAAACTGATTGATTAAAACAATAATAATAAAATAAAACGAAAGAGTGTAGGCAGGTCATTAACCCGCCTAAAAGGCGGCTCGGCCGGGGCTTCCCGACCGAGCCCGGACCCGACCCACCATGGCGGCCTCCCGGGGGGCGCCCACCTATTTCTAGGTAAGCACCCCTTGCTACGATTAATAAATCGCACTACCGAAAAAAACACCAGGCGAGACCGCCCCCGAGCCGATCGAGAGCCCCAAACCCAAAATAATTTGCTCGCTATAAAGCCATACACTCAATAAATTACAATCACACTAAAAACAATAACTCATACAACTTATATAAATCTAAAAAAAAATAAAAATATTCAACAGTTAACAAGTTATCACAGTCTCATAATAAATATCTAAAAAGCTAACTCGAGTACTTGTATAAAATTCCTCGGTTGCTGACATAAAATTAACAATGGCTACATGATAAAAACTATTTGAAGGTGAATAAGTGGAGTAAAACGTCCCACTAGTCAAAAAAATAAATATATATTGCTTGATTTTTGTTTGCATGAAAAAAATTACTACCTACTATTTAAAAATGGCACATTTCATCTTGAAAAAATCACTGGTGTGGTATAGTTCTTGCTTAATGAGTTCGTGTTGTATGGTGCGCTTGAAATCACCCTCTTTTATGGGTTAGATTTGAAAATTTTCAAGTAGCCTGTGACTTAAATTAGAATTCTCCAAACATATTCGACAACTCAGATCCCCAGTTGGTTGAGTGACGTTCGAAACGCTTTAACTCCCCCACCCCCTGCCCTCCATTGTGGGTCAGATTTGAAATATTAGAAAAAAGTAGTCTTTGACTTGAATTAGAGTAATCCAAACATACTCGACAATCAAGTCCCCAGTTTGTTCAGTGATGACAAAGATACCACATTCCCCCTCCTCCCATAAAACACCCCCTATGGGGCAGATCAACAACTTTACCTTTTAAACCTTCTCTGGACTTCCACAAACAATTTACGACCAAAATTAACCAAATCGGTCCAGCCGTTCTCGAGTTTTAGCGAGACTAACGAACAGCAATTGATTTTTATATTTACAGATTATATTCATGTACGTAATAACTGTACATTCATGTACTTACAATTAAAAAAATTGTTTTGGACTATTGGAAGATTATGCAGCACACCTCAATATGATGGGGATAAAGAGTACAGTGGTGGAAAGGGGGGGGGGGGGGTCGGGGGGTTCATATAGTATTTAACAACATACATACATTTGAGTCACAGTACGTACAAATGAATGTTATGAGGCTAAAACATGCATTTTTCCGTAAAATTGTACATTTTGAGAAATTTGATGTACTTTGGAACGGCTGTAACATAGCAGCTATTTGGTCGAATAAAACATGTGGTTAGTGAAATTTGAAGGAAATTTAATGCTCTTTCCGAAAATGTAATAAAAAAGACCTCTACAAGGCATAGTTATCGAGTTATAGGCGGAAAATAAAAAAAAGTCCGAAAAATCGCGGTTTTCGGCCACCCACAATCGAGCACAGGCTTTTTTTGTCAGAAAACTCGGATTTAGCTTTCCTAGGCATCCCAAAACAAGACCCCAAAATTTCATTAACTTTCCAATTTTGTCCAGCAGCCCACAGATTTTTCGACCTCACTGCTGGACTATAGTACTTATTCAAGTTTTTGAAAGCGATTGGTAGTGTTGTGCTGTAACAGTTGATTTTTGAAAAAAAATTTTAGGTAGGTTGTTAAAAGATAAAAGTGAAAAAAACTCGACGTACGCCAACCCTATTTCCCGTGCACTATTTATTTTATACCATTCAGGTAAAGCTCCTTGTAGTGGATTTATATATGTTTTACTTGGCGTCGGTAGACCAAGTGGGATATTTACATTCTGATTATGCGGGTTAGTCCCCGTGTTATTCCTGTAAGGAATGTGGGCGAATCCGTCAAGGTCAGCTTGCTCGGCGGGGTGAACTGAGAGATAGTTCGTGTCGCAGCCGCGTGGAGCACTGGGCTCGCATAGTGGGTGCTGGGTTCGATCAGTTTGGTACTGAGCCGTTTTGTAATATTCCGGTCTAAGATTTATATCTGTAGGAGGAATATGTTGAGCTTGGTTGAGGTACTGAAAAGTATCCTTCGTTTTTTGTACATTCGGAGTGTATTTGACACTCGGATCGGCCGGGTAGGCTTGTGTCGAATATCGTGGGTATTCGGACAGCTTGGTCGAATCGTAATGATTGACTTCAGAGCGGGTCTGAAAGGTATCCTCGATCTTTTGTATAGGCGAGGCTTGATCTAACGTTTCCTTAGCGAATACGTTAGGTGAGAAGGCGAGCTCGTCGTGAGGATCGAGCCTTGCGTCGTCGCTGGGACCGGCGGATTGGACGGGTAGCCTGTAGGTAGCGCTACGGGGGCTAAGAGGCCCGGCTTCGCCGTCGTCTGCCTCCCCTTGCATGGGGAAATAAGACGGCCGACGTTCCATCGAAATAGCCGAATTATTAGCTCGTTTCGATGCCTCTATGTACAGAAATAGAGGGTTTAGGAAGGTGGACTCGCTTGACAGAGCTTCTTTCCCTTGCTCGTATGTCAGGGTCCTACCTTGTAGTCTTGAAAAAGACTTCCTTGGACGGTAAATTAGAGCGGATGAGCAGAGTAATTTACCGGCGTATCCCGGCGGTCGGTGACGAGCCTAATGCTACGAAACCCGGGTGATACGGCTCGGAACGTCCCTCGGGCGTACGATCTAAAGAGAATATCGATAGATGTACCGGGTGGCGTCCTGACAGATGAACTACGTTGGGCAATGAGCAGGATGAATAATCACTGGACTCGTAGATGCCAATGCGAGATCTGTGTGGAGAGAAGGTAGCCTTGTAGAAAGCAGTAGGAAGCCGTTCTTGAGATGAACTCGGGATGCAGAAGGTTCGTCAGCGTAGAGCGTGTAGAAATCTTCGTACTTCGAGGTGTCGTCGTCGAGAGCGGAGAGTAGAATGAATTTCGGAGGCTCCGAGCGGGGTATTTATAGGGAGGTGGCCGCCCCCTGCCGCCTCCTGATTGGTCCGCTTAATTTCATTAATTCGACTGTGTAATCTCATTGGCTCGCACATTGTTTTCTCAGTATCTGCGAGTATGATAGCTGAGCTGGTCCTCCAGGGTGCTTACGAGCGTCCGTCGCGGAGCCGACGACCTTGAGTTTAGCCGGGGACCTCGGGTGCTTTCTCTGCGTCAGTTGTTCAGACGGGGTCCCCGGGGTGGCTGCTGGACCAGAGGTGGTTGCTTGCCGCCTCTTGGTTGGTTCGCCTATTGTCTCTCGTGTAATCAGTGTTTCTGATTGGCGAGTAGGCTTGTTTGAACTGTCCTTGCTAGCTTTAGAGGACGTTTGATTCTCTGTTTGAGTTTTCTCATTCAAGGCGACTTGGTTCGAGATACTTGTCGCGTCTCTCTCGCCCAGTAAGTGTCTAGGGAGGTCGCCTTGTATGTTATTAGTTAATATTTCACTTTTGAGAGAGAATTTCGTATTTTCTCTCTGGTGAAATATTTTGTTTGACGGAGTTATAACTCGACGTCTTGTAAATATTTTTGTGTTGTGTCTACCTCTTTTTGGTAGCCCTGAAAAGGGCTGTTGACAAGAGGGGGTGGTTTTCACCACAGGGGCCCCCCCAAGACGTCGTGTTATTAACGACGACGCCGGCTGGGGTGTTTCGAGCGCCGTCACCCACCTCTCGTCGAATTTGGTAGAGGGGACGTGCCTTCTGGCAGATTTTCGGGGAGTCTCCTCCTTATTTTCTGCCTGATTTTTGTTTAGTGACACAGCTTCGTCTGTTTTTAGAGTGTAAGCTGGTTTTATTTGCTGTTTGGGAACTTTTTTTGTATGTTCGCCAATTTGCACTGTAACCGAAAACTTATCTCTTTTAACCACTTTGAATGGTCCCGTGTAAGGACATTGCAGAGAGGTGAGCTGTGTGGGCACTCTGATATAGACATGTGTACATGTATCCAAATTTTTGGGCATGTTTACGGCATATTTCGTATTATTATGTTTAATATGCGTAGGCCGGAAGAAGAGAGGCTCCGAAAGGTTTGTAGAAGTTACGAAAATGTCTCCTGGGAGTGGTACGTCAATTCCGTAAACTTTTTGGAACGGTGTAGTTTCCGTTGCTGGGTCTACTGCCGTACGCATGGCGAGTAGTACTTTTGGTAGGGCGTCGAGCCAATTTTCGTTTTGTGCTTTGAGAGCCTCTTTCAGAGATCTATTTCTGCGTTCTACCATTCCGTTTGTTGACGGTTTGTATGGTAACGTGTGGGTATGTTTTACTCCGAGACGTTCCATAATGGAATTAAATAGATCTGATTCGAATTGTGTGCCTTGATCACTTGTGATGTATTTAGGTACGCCTTTTGAAGCTACCCAAATATTGATAAAGGCGTTTGTGATCGTGGCTGTTTCGATGTTGTTAAGAGGGACTGCCTCTAGCCAACCCGTTGCTCTATCGACCATCATTAGAATGTAACGTTTCCCTCCTTTAGCTAAAGGTAAAGGTCCGGTAATGTCAACGTGTACATGTGAGAATTTGTTAGCCGTTTCAAATTCGGAGTAAGGGAGCTTCACGGAGCGAGTGATTTTTGCTCGTTGGCAAGTCTCGCACGCTCGGACCCAGTTGGAGACATCTGCACGGAGTCCGTGCCAAAAATATCTTTGTTTAACTTTATACACTGTAGAGTGTATACCTGGGTGTCCCAAATTGTGAATTTGGCTGATTATTTCTTGCCTTATTTCGTTTGGAATATAAGGTCTTGGGTGTCCTAGGTCTAGGTTACACCAAATTTCTCCTTGAGGAAATTCGACTCGTGTGAGTTTCAATTTGTCCTCTGCGTTAGGAGGAGAACGAAGTTGTGCATTTGAAATGTGCAGTAGAAGATTGCACTCTATTGCAGCCGTAATTTGCGAAATTTCGGCTATGGGTGGACCCTCGTCAGTTTGGGTTGAAATCGATTTTGTTTGAATTTCAACTGGATCGAAGGGTCTGGAGAGTGCGTCGGCGACGACGTTGTTCTCTCCGGGTATATGACGAATGTCACTCGTCATTTGAGAGATGTATGTTAGCCATCTTAATCTCATTTTAGAAAAATGTGCATTTTTCTTAAGCATCGTGCCTAGCAGAGGCTTGTGATCTGAACAAATATGAAAAGATCGGCCGTCCAAGTCATTGTGACAATGAATGCAAGCTTGGTAAACGGCGAACATCTCTTTGTCGAATGATGCTTTATTCTTCCATTGTTCCGGAATTTCTTTACTGAAAAATCCCAATGGTTGGTAAGATTTCGAGCCGTGTTTGTCTGTAATTTCCTGCTCTAGTGCTGCTCCGATGTGTGTGTCGGATGCGTCGCAGACTAATCTCCACTCTGCTGTAGGGTGTGGATGAGCGATATTATGTAATGTAGCTTTAATCATTGCTTGTTTTAAGCTGTTGAAAGCTTTTTCTCTCTCTGATGTCCATTCGATAGGTGTTTTGTCATTTTTTTTGTTTGACTGAATGGAGTCATACAGAGGTTGTGCCGTGTGAGCGAATTTACTTGAGCATGCTCGGTAGAAACCACACATACCTAGGAATCTGCGTAGACTTCGTACGTCTATTGGCCTAGGAAATTGTTCTATGGCTTCTATTTTATCTCGTTTAGGAATTATCCCTTCTTTCGAGATAGTGAAACCTAGGAAATCGACGGTAGGTTTTGAAAAAATGCATTTATCAAAACCTACTCGAAGTCCGTGTTCCCCTAGCTTGTCAAAAATTTGTTTGAGGTGGTTCATGTGTTCTTTATAATTTTTAGAAGCCACCAGGATGTCATCTAGGTATACAAATGCGAAATCAAATTTTCGCATGATGCTGTCCATGTATCTTTGCCATGTTTGAGCCGCTCCGGCCAAACCCATGCTCATTTTCTTAAACTCATAAAGACCGAAAGGTGTAATAATTGCAGTTTTATGAGCGTCATCTGGGTGCATCGGAATATGATAATATGCCGATTTTAAATCTATTGTCGAATAGATTCGTGTATCATGTAAATTCGCTTGGAAAGAGCGAATGTGAGGAGGAGGGTAGGCGTCTTTCTTCGTTTTCGCGTTCAGGAAACGGTAGTCGCCGGTGATTCTCCATGACCCGTCTTTTTTTGGCACACAGTGTAACGGGGATGCCCATTCGGAATCTGATGGTGCAATTATGCCTTCTGAAAGCATTTTGTCAAAAGTACTTTTGACTTGAGCCCGTTTTTCGCCCGCCATGGGTCTTGCTCGGAAGTGTACTGGTGTTCCTTCCGTGGTTATACGGTGGTAAACCCCGTTGTTTTTCCACTTTCCTTGAAGTTTGCTCATTTTATCATTGTATTTGTCAATGATAGAGCGAATGTTTTCGTCCTCCGTGATTTGCACGTCCTCTGGTTGAGGGTTATTGTCACGATGAGGGATAGTAGCTGCTATTTGTTCGTCAGTGAATTTTTTGTTCATGACTGCAGCTATTTTTTGATCGGCATAGCTCTTTATTTTATCTTTATAAATGTACTTGTGTTTGACCCGTATTCCGATATCCCAAGACTCGAGGAATGGTATACCTAGGATCGCTAGATCAACTTTCGTGATCATAAAATCGGTGGTCATGTCTCCGAGGCCGATGTTAATTGTCGTGTCAGCTCGCCCTAGTGTGTCTATAGGGGCTCCGTTAGCTGCTGTGAGCTTAACGTTGGACTTACGAATTTTTAAGCCCAATTTTTTTGTGACATTGTGGGGCAGAATGTTCACTTCTGCTCCCGTGTCGATGAGAAATTCAGTGCCATTTAGTTTGCACTTGAAAAAAAGCCTTTTATACTCAGTAGACTGCCGGTGTATAGGCTCAGATACACTGGCAGTTATTCGTTTTCCGAACTCTCTACGTCGGAGGTTGGAACGGTACTTTCTTGTACCGATCTCTGAGTATTTTCGTTTGAAACCCAGGTTTTAGGTTGGCTTATAGTCGCTGCCTTTTTGCTAGTTTTGGAAGCAGTGTTTGCCTTCCAAGTGCAGTGTTCTGGGTCTGCACATTTGCGAGTTTCGTTACCGAAACGTGCGTGGTTTCGACAGACATAGGCCGTCGGTTTGTGAGGCCTACTCTCTACTGGTTGGGGTTTGAACTCAGCTTGTTGTGAGAGGGCCTTTTTGAAACCATTTTTCATGGGTTTCGGAGTAGATTCTACTCCTCGTATGTTTAGAGAGGTATTCTCTGTTTTGTACGCGTGTAGCGTATCAGCTAGGTCGAGCCGGGCGGTCGTGGTAGGCTGAGCTGCGACCATACCTCGTGCTTCGATGGGTAGAGTCTCGATCCACTTTTGAGTGATCAGAGCCTCTGAAAAGTACCCAACAGCTTTAGAGTACATTTCGTGGTACTTGGTGCTGGGTTTTTTGGCGAGAGATGCGGGGTCCTCGAGTGCGAGGAGCCTGTCCTGTAAGGACAACCCATATTCTCGCTGTAGGCGCTGTTTGGCCTCTTCGTAGGGTGCGTGGGGTGCCGTGAGGTAAGCTGAGTCGATAGCTTCCCTCATTTCTTCTGGTACCCACTTGTATATAGCTGAGAAGCATTCGTTCTGCGTTCTCAGGTGTTTTCGCACGCAGTATTGATCGAACTCGGCGAGTGCACGATCGATATTCTTCTTTTGGAAGATTGGTTTTTGATAATCTCCCATCTCCTCTAAAAGTGCTCGAAAGCCACTTTGTGTAGAGGGTTGTTGCATGAGATGTGGGGCGGCTATGGGGCAGATCAACAACTTTACCTTTTAAACCTTCTCTGGACTTCCACAAACAATTTACGACCAAAATTAACCAAATCGGTCCAGCCGTTCTCGAGTTTTAGCGAGACTAACGAACAGCAATTGATTTTTATATTTACAGATTATATTCATGTACGTAATAACTGTACATTCATGTACTTACAATTAAAAAAATTGTTTTGGACTATTGGAAGATTATACAGCACACCTCACTATGATGGGGATGAAGAGTACAGCGGCGGAAAGGGGGGGGGGGGGATCGGGGGGTTCATATAGTATTTAACAACATACATACATTTGAGTCATAGTACGTACAAATGATTGTTATGAGGCTAAAACATGCATTTTTCCGTAAAATTGTACATTTTGAGAAATTTGATGTACTTTTAAACGGCTGTAACATAGCAGCTATTTGGTCGAATAAAACATGTGACTAGTGAAATTTGAAGGAAATTTAATGCTCTTTCCGAAAATGTAATAAAAAAGACCTCTACAAGGCATAGTTATCGAGTTATAGGCGGAAAATAAAAAAAAGTCCGAAAAAATCGCGGTTTTTCGGCCACCCACAATCGAGCACAGGCTTTTTTTGTCAGAAAACTCGGATTTAGCTTTCCTAGGCATCCCAAAACAACACCCCAAAATTTCATTAACTTTCCAATTTTGTCCAGCAGCCCACAGATTTTTCGACCTCACTGCTGGACTATAGTACTTATTCAAGTTTTTGAAAGCGATTGGTAGTGTTGTGCTGTAACAGTTGATTTTTGAAAAAAAATTTTAGGTAGGTTGTTAAAAGATAAAAGTGAAAAAAACTCGACGTACGCCAACCCTATTTCCCGTGCACTATTTATTTTATACCATTCAGGTAAAGCTCCTTGTAGTGGATTTATATATGTTTTACTTGGCGTCGGTAGACCAAGTGGGACGTGTTATTCCTGTAAGGAATGTGGGCGAATCCGTCAAGGTCAGCTTGCTCGGCGGGGTGAACTGAGAGATAGTTCGTGTCGCAGCCGCGTGGAGCACTGGGCTCGCATAGTGGGTGCTGGGTTCGATCAGTTTGGTACTGAGCCGTTTTGTAATATTCCGGTCTAAGATTTATATCTGTAGGAGGAATATGTTGAGCTTGGTTGAGGTACTGAAAAGTATCCTTCGTTTTTTGTACATTCGGAGTGTATTTGACACTCGGATCGGCCGGGTAGGCTTGTGTCGAATATCGTGGGTATTCGGACAGCTTGGTCGAATCGTAATGATTGACTTCAGAGCGGGTCTGAAAGGTATCCTCGATCTTTTGTATAGGCGAGGCTTGATCTAACGTTTCCTTAGCGAATACGTTAGGTGAGAAGGCGAGCTCGTCGTGAGGATCGAGCCTTGCGTCGTCGCTGGGACTGGCGGATTGGACGGGTAGCCTGTAGGTAGCGCTACGGGGGCTAAGAGGCCCGGCTTCGCCGTCGTCTGCCTCCCCTTGCATGGGGAAATAAGACGGCCGACGTTCCATCGAAATAGCCGAATTATTAGCTCGTTTCGATGCCTCTATGTACAGAAATAGAGGGTTTAGGAAGGTGGACTCGCTTGACAGAGCTTCTTTCCCTTGCTCGTATGTCAGGGTCCTACCTTGTAGTCTTGAAAAAGACTTCCTTGGACGGTAAATTAGAGCGGATGAGCAGAGTAATTTACCGGCGTATCCCGGCGGTCGGTGACGAGCCTAATGCTACGAAACCCGGGTGATACGGCTCGGAACGTCCCTCGGGCGTACGATCTAAAGAGAATATCGATAGATGTACCGGGTGGCGTCCTGACAGATGAACTACGTTGGGCAATGAGCAGGATGAATAATCACTGGACTCGTAGATGCCAATGCGAGATCTGTGTGGAGAGAAGGTAGCCTTGTAGAAAGCAGTAGGAAGCCGTTCTTGAGATGAACTCGGGATGCAGAAGGTTCGTCAGCGTAGAGCGTGTAGAAATCTTCGTACTTCGAGGTGTCGTCGTCGAGAGCGGAGAGTAGAATGAATTTCGGAGGCTCCGAGCGGGGTATTTATAGGGAGGTGGCCGCCCCCTGCCGCCTCCTGATTGGTCCGCTTAATTTCATTAATTCGACTGTGTAATCTCATTGGCTCGCACATTGTTTTCTCAGTATCTGCGAGTATGATAGCTGAGCTGGTCCTCCGGGGTGCTTACGAGCGTCCGTCGCGGAGCCGACGACCTTGAGTTTAGCCGGGGACCTCGGGTGCTTTCTCTGCGTCAGTTGTTCAGACGGGGTCCCCGGGGTGGCTGCTGGACCAGAGGTGGTTGCTTGCCGCCTCTTGGTTGGTTCGCCTATTGTCTCTCGTGTAATCAGTGTTTCTGATTGGCGAGTAGGCTTGTTTGAACTGTCCTTGCTAGCTTTAGAGGACGTTTGATTCTCTGTTTGAGTTTTCTCATTCAAGGCGACTTGGTTCGAGATACTTGTCGCGTCTCTCTCGCCCAGTAAGTGTCTAGGGAGGTCGCCTTGTATGTTATTAGTTAATATTTCACTTTTGAGAGAGAATTTCGTATTTTCTCTCTGGTGAAATATTTTGTTTGACGGAGTTATAACTCGACGTCTTGTAAATATTTTTGTGTTGTGTCTACCTCTTTTTGGTAGCCCTGAAAAGGGCTGTTGACAAGAGGGGGTGGTTTTCACCACACTCCTCATACTTCGTCTATAATGGACAGACCAAAAGGAGAATAAATGAAAATAATAAACAGATATGAAATGAAAATGGCTAACTTGCAATTCTCACTTTAGCGTAACTTATTGGGTCGTAGCGCGAGTCATCAACAACCCACCACTCGGCAACCAACGACTCGGAAGGTTAGCATTCATTTGCTTGCCCTATCGCCATTTCGAGTCATCGCCCGACTCATCATGCTGTACGACATAAGAACTCTCCAATAAGTAAAGTCAGACACCACAGTCCCCATTTTGTATTTAGTTACACCCTTCATTTACTAACCAATCCTACTTGCAGACCTAAAATAACTCAATGCACTCGCATTTTCAATAGTAAAACTGGGAAGAATTTGTACTAATGACTTGAGTGGAAAACTTTCATTAACACAAGCACAGATTACTTCAAATGGTGGCTTAGCACTCGTTGAAAAAAGAAGAGGGTGTTCCCAGTGCTCCTATGCCGGTCCCTGACTGGCAACACGATTTCCCTGGCTTCAGCTGCTCAGCTAGTGTTTCAGCTTTTCGTTAAACATCGAACCAACCCTTACATTTTCAGTTTTTTGAATAAGTCGAATAAATCAAATACCTAACCTTGAAAATGTTTAATTAGGACATGATTGAGGTCATTGCTATATTTAAGTCATCTCCATCGATTCCGGTTGCAAGCTTTTCCTTCTCTAACTCTATTAATTATACCTCAATCCCTCTCTGATCCATACTTTCAACTACATAAACCCCAAGAAATTTAATTTGAAAAGGAAAGTAATATTAAAAGCACTGAAGTAACGGAATGAAAACAGGAAATATTGATCTCAAAATTTCAAATAGTAATCAGTAATTGAGCTCTGAGAATGGCGTATCCCACAATTGGCTTTTCATTGTTAGCTCCCAGGACAGCTCTATGAACCTATTTCACCCTGATTCATTCTGCATTGTGTGGTAAAACAATCGTAGAAGCCATAGAAATATCCAGGAAGTGCAAATAAGAATTGGAAACAGGGAAAAAGATCGAAAAACGAAGTGCCGGTCCCTGACTGATTTTGCATTGCTGGTCAAGGACTGGTATTGGAGCATTAAGTACAGACAACCAATTTATTTACTGCAGTAGCCTGGGGAGTCACCTTGCCGGTGACAGCTCGGTATAGGAATGATAAGGCCTCGCAAGTACCAGGTACCTCTCAAGCTGTTCTCTACTCTTCATCTTAAGGCCGTATCACACTTGCATTTTTTTCGCATTTTAAACGCTGAAACGTGAAGAAGGCAAAGTGCTTTTTTTCAAGGTCAGCTGTGGATGTTGAGGAGGAATAAATGCAAAAACAGTGCATTCTGGCGGAATGCGTTTTTATTAAATCTGTCAGGTTAGGGCTCCTAGGGGTTTTTCATTGAATTGTAACCTCCCCAAGGGTTATGTTTAGCATTTTTCTTGCGTCAAGGTAAAAATTAGAACGTGTTCTAATTTTCCCAAGTGAGTTTAAAAACGCTCCGCCAGGATGCACAATGGTCGAAAAAGCTGATCTTGGAAAAACGCACTTCTTCTTCTTTACGTTTTGGCATTAAAAACGCAGAAAAAATGCTAGTTTGATACAGCCTTTAGAAAGGAAGCTTAGTAAATGACAATTGGCTGACCAAATTTCTCCCCATCTTTCAATTCTATACATAAAAGTCCAGTCATGCAGCATGGCCCCATGAGCGAATTTTTGAAGAAATCTTCGACATTTCAGTCGCTATTGATCGTGTTGAGAAATTTTAGTTTATGATTCTGATAGACTAAACATGGAATCAAATTATTAAAAATAATTAGGAGGTACTCATACTTTATTATTATTAAACTAATCTTGTAGATTTCAACCTTGAGATTAACGTTACTGAGGCCTTGGGTCTGCGTGCTAGTACGTACATCCGTACATAAATAGAACTTCTTCATAATTTCATGGCTGATATTTTCTAAGCCACAGTCAGTATTAAAGCTACATCAAGTCCTAAAACAGTTGAGCGTAAAACATTAAAGAGAGCGACCGAGAGAATCGGAGGACGGAATATTTCAAAGAGTAAACTCATCAGTTGTGATTACATTTTTTTTTTTAACAAGCACCTATTACCTACGTTTTAAACAGCATGGTTCTAGGATTGGTTATACAGGGATACTTCCATAAGAGTAGTTCAATCTGAATTTGGACAATGTTTCATGCAAATATTACCGATTTTTACAGCTAGCGAACGGCATTATTTCGATTTTTGACTGATTTTTCAACTTTGAAAATTTTGAAAACTTGATACATATTCTTATAGGAAATTTTACGCTGATTCCGAATATACCACATGTTAGTATGCTGAAAAAATTATTTCGCACAACAAATCGCAAAAAACAGGCTATTTTGAAATTTTTGAAAATTTCAATCCGAAGATGTAATCCGATCATGCTGGCCAACGAACTTGAACTTTCGTTTTGTGTCCTTAACATTTTAAAATTTGTTTGAAGTTTCTAGCACAATTCTACGGACAGTTATCGTCTGGAATGACACATACATACATACATTAAAAAATGCGTTAAACTTCAGAATATGATTCAGAATAGCCTGAAACGGATTTCTGCATAAAAGTTTTTCAAAAATTCACATTCTACAAATTTTGAGGCGAGAGCAATAGCTTAATTTTCTTCAAAAATTCGCTAAAACGGGGGTTTTGTGCATTTTTCCAGTGATTGTGTTTGATTCTGTTCCTTTCGCACACTGAATGTATTAATAATATCATCCACAGCAATTACTAACGAAACATGCTGAAAACAAATTCGTTAACAGAAAACTGTTACGGACACAACTTTTTATAATTTGAACGAATTACAGAATCCCTAATGCAATTCCAACTTTTTACTCAGAACTTTACAATCATTTTCACAAAGGTGACAGCAAACTATGCAGAACAAGGTGGGGGACACCAGCCTATTTCGGCTATTTAGCAACAGTGGCCCAACTGCTAAAATATTAAACAATATCCAATGGCGCTGTAGCTAGTCTGATCAATGAGTATTTCTTTCCTGAAGAAAGACGGATATATCATTGCATATGGATCAACGACTACCTAATGTTTGGGTCTATGAGAGATCTGTTACATCTGCTCGTTTAAGCATCATTTTGCTATCTATTACTCATTACTGACGCTCCCAACCATGTATCTTATTTAGTTTCTCCAATAAACAAGGTCTAGAGCCTAACCGGTGAGCAGAACATGTAGAGGGGAGAGAGTTGCAGGGAAAAGGGGTAACCACATTTGCTTCTTCTCACTGGCCAGATTCTCATTCGTATCTTTCTAACTACTGCCTTCTCTATACACCTACCTGAAACCTCATTCACAAGTTTGCTCATGGAATATTTTACATTACAGTAACCTTGATCCGACAATTTACTTATTCATTATACTCTTTCAGTTTGTGATTTAGTATTCATTCATCCAAGCTTCATTAGTATTAGGATTGGCTTTTAGATAGTTGGTGCTACGGAATTAGTGTCCGACCATCAGGGCTACAGGTCCATAAAGTAGAGCTAAGGGCAGAATAGTTCCTTAGGCTGTTAGGTAGGAGGTTACAGTTTAGTGCCCGCCATGTAGGGCTCTTGTCCATTTTACAGGCTAAATTAGTTCACAAGAACTCACAACGTCTTATGGAGTCATGAAATTCATTCACACACAAAGCCACAATATTTACATTCAACATATATCTGATAGGGTCTGAGGTACAACACTTTTTCAGGCAGTAGAAGGAAGTCCTCTGTAATTTTCCAGTCGATAAAATGTTATATAATAGGTATGTAGCTACTTCGCAGGTAACTTTTGGTGTAAGACATCAATAAGAGTAGTTTTTCCCCGAGGCAATATAACGCAACGGAATCCAGGAAACTCCGTAAGGATAAAGCAGCTAGGTGCAATAGGAAGGTTCCTACCCATCTTCACCCTATAGGTTCCTTCTATATGGTGACTAAATGCAGACGCAAATTCGATGGCACTGTAATCTGTTCTGCCATCTTTTCATCAACCAGTACAGAGGCTGCCTTAATACATTTCGCGCACAGGGGAGATTAGCTTGGTAAAGAAACGTAATCACCAAGTTTTTCAATAATAAAATCAGTTTTCAGGCCCTTTTTATCCTAGTTCACTGTAATTATATACTTTTTTGTGTAATTATTTTTTTCTTTTTCTTCACACGATGTGAATAATGCGTGCAAACCACCAGGAATACAATATATCACTGTTATACAAGAGTAGGACTTAGTGCTACATAGGAAGCGATAAGTGAGAGCAGGATCTCAATACAGCGCCTCATTTCTCTCTTCAAATCCGTTGAGGAATTCAGTAATATCTTAAGAAAAATTGTAAAACAACGCTTTAGGTTTTGTATAACACTTTTTCCCTTTTAATCTGATTCATCCCATTCAAGAGGAAATAAAATATTTTTCCATAGTCAGGTAATAAGTCGAACCAGTTGAAGAACCACAAAGTATCGTTAAGATAAATCGAGTTTATTCAATTATTGCAAGGATTTAAAGGTCCTAAATGCTGTGCAATATGCAAACTGCAGGTTTCAAATCAGTTCTCCATAAATCAAAGTAACACAATTCATACTGTATACGACAGTAGTAATACAATGATTCGTAGTTGGAACCTATTGATGTGAACTAGAAGGAATGACTTTGCCCTAGGTCTTTAGTATGCAGCGACCCTGTATTTGAGATACTGATACTGCATTGTTTTGGGTTTTTCTCATTGCTGCCTACACTGGTAATTCTACCGATTTCACAGAAATAACAGGTACTGCCAAAGTCCATGATCATTCAAGGTAGGTCACAGCTGGAGAGTTGTCCCGGTCAGAAGTAAATTGATGAAGTAGGTACGTACATTATTTTCAAACAATGTTACTCTCGTACAGTGGCTGGTCTTCGAGGTAGCGTTGAACACCAAGTCTAGTTAAATCTATCGTTTTGAATCCGCCGTCTATGATCATTTCCATCACTGCTCGACCCACAGCAGGAGATTGCTGTATACCTGGAAAACGAAATACATAATTTAAAGGTGTATTGCAGCAAAACTCAGCCATCTGCAAAATTCTTAATTTAATAGATCCAACTCATAATGAGGAAACATAGGTAACAGTTAGGTACTAATAAATTCTCATGAAATTAGATGAGACTTTCGCGAACAATCAATTTGAGACATGAGACTCTAGACAGTGACCAACTAATCTAAATTCTTACTAAGGGATTGACTACTTGATGTTATGTATTTTTGAATGGGTAGTCGAACTTAAGAGCAAGTCAGGGTCTAGAGTCTCGTGTCTCAACTTGATTGTTCGCGAACGTCTCGTTGAAATTACCTGGGGTAGTGATCAAAATTAAGACATGTAGCCGTGTTATTGAAACAATGTTATGGAATTTTAAATTTGAAACTTTTGAAAACAAGGAAAAATCTGGCCTTAGCAGGACACTCCGTGATTGGCTGAAGTATGAACGGCATAACAAGCAACACCCCCACCACCAATGACAGCCTTTGCTGCCCTCATCTCACTTCATTATCACACATATTGTAATTTATGAGATTTCAGATTAATGTTTTTTTTCCTCTTCTTTTTTGTGATTTATTTATTATCATAATTTTTTTTCCCCCCCATTCGTTGGGAACTTATCAAAGTTAATCTCTTACATAAGGAAAATGTTCGATGGCTGACACCCTTTCCCTCAAATGTTCACTTCAAAAGCTCCTCACAACCACCGAATTCAAATATCGTTGAATATACAGGGTGCGGCAGAGAGGACGGACGGTTTTAAAAAAATCATAAAATAGTTAATTTTTACTCAAAAACAAATTTATTGATGCAATCAGGTTCGCAAGGAAATAGCATTTTAGACAGTCAAGTGTGAAAAATCACATCAGGCATGTGGTGGCCGAAATTGTTGATGCAGTGCTGGAGGCGTTCTTGAAAGTTCACGTAGACTCTCTCCAACATAGCGCTACGCCAAAATGATCACCAACTTCTTTTTCCCTGAATTACGACAGCGACGTGTTCCAACCCGACGTGTGTGGTTCCAGCAGGATGGGGTGACCGCCAACACAGCCAGAGCAATGAACGTTATTCGCCCTCTCTTCCCTGGTCGCCTTATTTCCAGGTTTGGCGATGTTCATTGGCCACCTCGATCCCCAGATTTATCCATATGCGATTTTTTCTTATGGGGACACCTCAAGGCTAGAGTATACAGGAACAAGCCCCGAACACTGGACGAATTGAAGGATGTAATTCTCGTGGAAGTCGCCCAAGTTGAGAGAGCTATGTTGGAGAGAACGCCCAAGAACGCCTCCAGCACTGCATCAACGATTTCGGCCACCATATGCCTGATGTGATTTTTCACACTTGGCTGTCTCAAATGCTATTTCCTTGTGAACTTGATTGCATCAATAAATTTGTTTTTGAGTAAAAATTAACTATTTTATGATTTTTTTAAAATCATCCATCCTCTCTGCCGCACCCTGTATTTTTATAAATTGAAGCTCCAAGATGTAACATTTAAAAAAAACACATTTTATCCCAAGGTCCTTCCCTTAATCAATATAAAATAATTAAATGAAAAAGTCAAGAAACACAGTGACTGACACCTCCTCAATGACAAAGTTCACAGCATAACTGCTCATTCAAAATCTCCCGCCAGGTTGAAAAGGTAAGTAAATTAATCGACGGCTAAATACCACAATATCAACATACCATGTCCGCTGAAACCGGAAACGACGAAAATGTTGTGGAAGGCGGGATGGGGTCCAATGAAAGCATTTTCATCGAAAGAGTTGAAGTCGTAGAAACCCGACCATGCACTTGTTAGCTGAAATCGAAAATGATCATTACATAAATTATGAACATTTTCTTCAATGAATTACGTCAGCAGTTCACAACCTGGAGCACGAGTTCCCTTCAGGGGTATGCGGTGACCTAGTTGAGGGTACGCAAAAAAATAATCCATTTTCGCTATTACTACTGTACTATTTAAATGGAAGGAGAGTCCATTCTAAGAAGTTTGACATCAACTGCATTCTCCTACGATGAGTAGTTTTCTTTCTGAGATTTTTCAAAGTTTCTTGTACAAATGATGTGATGGTGTTATTGGACATGAGCCTTATCAGGCTAAGATGAAAGTCATTGGTCCTCCCAGTCGGATCGGGCTTCCACTATTAAAAGCACCTCTACTGCCTCTTGCATAGTACAGTTACAAGTACAGAAAACTTTGAAAAATCATAGAAAGAAAACTCCCCACCCTAGGAGAGTGCAAATGGTGCCAAATTTCTTAGAATGGAATGTACTCGTATTTTCATTAAAAAATGTAAACATTGCATACCTCATTGTTGAAGGATCAAGAATAAACGTAATACTTAGACATACATATTCACTGGTAGGATATTGACCGACAACAGCTGAAACTGTTCTCTGTTTGATATCACAACTTACTTTCGCACATTCGAAGGCAGGAACTCTATTGGCAATGATCGGCCAAACTCTGTTTTCAAAGAAATCATAATCGACGTCCATGTTATCACAGCAAGGTTCGATTTCGTCAACTCCTGGGGAGATGCCACAAAGATACTGACCCCCACAACCTTCCCTCCTGTGCAAATAACATTGGTTCAGATTCGCAATCCAGATAGGTTATACAAATTATTAAATATGTTTTTCACTCAAAGAATTCAGAGATAAGTTTTCCAAATAACGTTTGATGATTGGGAAAGATTGTGTCCAAGGTAGCCAGAAGAGAAGGAAGGGGTCACTGTCATGTCTGAAGTGGGATTCCCCAGAGCCCTTGACGTCACCGAGCCTACTCGAAATTCAACCTCAGTGTAAAAGTAATTCACGTGCGCTGTGAGTTTGTAACCCTTCTGATTTCAAATATAAGACCCTGACCCCGAAGCGCCGCTATCATCCGAGTGCCGTATTCGCGCCTATCTTAATCCCCTTGTGTTGGCGAGCACGATGAATCGCTAACCCGGCAGAGATGCCCTTCACCCCTCGCTTCTTGATACTTCGGAAATCAGCTCCTCACCTCTCGTCAGTTCGTTTCCTGTCGCCCTGTTGTGCGGATTGTTGGAGCAGCCATCTATGCTGCATTTTGCAATTTCCACGTGGAGCTTATCTTGCCTCATCTCTTATAGTAGCTGAATAGTACTACTTCTGGAGGATCGCCCTGGAAAGCAAAGCTTCTAATTCAACGTTTCTGAGTTCGTCTTGACTCGCTAATTCGTCGGCAGCATCAGGATCATCATTTCTCTGCTGTGACGACATCTTCAGGCGACTCCGTCTACTGAGGAAACTTGTCCATCTTTCACGAAATCCAGACACCTCAAATCCCATTGCAAAGCCTACCAAAGTGCACCACTTGGAGGCAGCAAGTTTTGGGTGGAAATTTGGATTCCTTCGCAGCGCTCACATCGGAAGATATTCAGGTGCCGAAATTCCAACTTTTATGTTCCGACCTAATAGATTTTGGTCCATATATTGCAAATTGCCGAGAACCTCGATCTTCCTTAACTAAATTTCATTTTAAACGGCCGATTCCTTTACGTGGTGTCGTCACCATCGATTTAATTAGGTATAGATTACATTATTTTCTAATGAAGTGTGAGGGTGGCCACTCAGGGAAATTCTTAATTTTTTTTCTTAAATAATATTAAGGTTTTAAGGAAATTAATAAACCTGAATAAAAATAAGAGAATATATACGTAGGTAACCAGATTATAAGAACTTTGATTAATTTACTGAACCGGAGATTTTTATATTTTTCTTCAAAATTGAACGAGGGTTCGTTAAACGAACGTTTAAGCGAATTATTTTGAACTATTTCTTCATAAATATTAATCTTATTCTACGATTTTCCAAGTGTAGAAAATTATTCATCATTATATACCTAAATATTAATTATTCATCATAATATACATAGATATTAATTATTCATCCTTACGTTCTTTCGGCATTAAAGTGTTAAAACATCCCGAAGATTTGGCTTTGAATTCCTTCATTTCGAATCCCCCCATCTCCAACTGAGTCTGGTCAGAATTATTATAAATTTATATTGTAGTTGGTTCAGTTTTATTTAAGCTCAGTCCCTTGATTCGCTACAAGTTGCTCTTCTCTGTGAAAATTCAATTTTACGATGGTTAACTGTGTAATGGGGCACCGAACATTAGAAGCTCGAGGCAGAGCGCAGCACATATACAAAGACCTTACTGATTACATTTTTTACCAGTATTGATGAAATTGATTATGTGGGGAACGAATTGTGGAGTGAAAAAGGGTGACGCATGGTATCAACAAGGGGAAAGTCCTGTGAACCACTATGTTCCTTAGGTCCTTCACTCCCTTGATAGTTCGGAGCCTCATTTTTGGCTGCAATAATCATGATGTACACATGAAGAATCGTTCTTTCATACTAAATACGTTCCCGAAGAATGTAAGTACTTACATGCAAAGCTTGGATTCATTATTTTAAATGACCAGACACCAAAAATGGTTATTTTAATGGGTGTTTGTAGCCCTCATTTTGATGTGAACAACTATGAGCGTAATTTCAAAGCCGAGTTGCTGAACATACCTCAAAACGAAACTTATGCCAAAAGCTGTGCCCCACATAAATCTACCAAAAACCGTTAAGTTGCCGTTATGAGCCGCTGCAATTCTCGTGGTATCATGGCCTCCTTTAACAGTTTTTTCCATGTGTCTCAGTTTGGCGCAGCCGTTTTCCAGTATGTTGCGAGCATCCTGCACTACACCATCCAACCACCACAACCCAGGCCTTCCTAGTCTTCAAACTCGATGAAGCTCCTCACCCATCAACGTCTTGGGGATCTCCTGTTGGTCCATACGAATGACATGCCCAGCCCAGCAAAGCCGACCGATCCGAAGAAGTACACCATTTCTCTTGTCCTGTATATTGACATTATTTCGTGGTTGGTTCTATTTCTCCAGATCGGTCCATCTCGCACAGCCCCAAAAATCCGTCTCAGAACGGTACGTTCAAACCATTGCAATGATGCCTCATCAAGCACGGAGAGTGTCCAGCACTCTGACCATAAGTCAGCACGGGCCTAATTAACGTTTTATATATTCATGTGCTTCAGGAGACCAAAGTATGCTCGGTTTGATGCAAGGATTCTTATTCCTATTTCAGGGCTCATGTGGTTATCTGCATTGATTTGAGTTCCCAAATAGATGAATTCGTCAACCCAATCAAATCTATGTTCACCAATACTGGCCATTTTATCATGGTTTGGGGATGCGTTGGTTCGCATGTACTTGGTCTAGTGCTGATTGACAGCTGATTCCCTAACTAAATCCCCATAGGCCTCCCTCAAGGCTCCCAGCGAACGACCCACAAGATCTCTATCGTCCGCATAGGTCAACAGCTGCACCGACCAATCAATAATTGTTCCACCACATAAATCTACCAAAAACCGTTTAAGCTGCCGATATGAGTCGCTAAGTTTGCACTCATAAAACGGAACCACACAAAATAAGCTTGGAACCAAAATCATTGGATTCATAACTCCAGTCCCATCACCTTCAGATCGTAAACCTCTCTCGGAAGAACCTCTGAAAATTCGAAATATTGAAAACTTGGATGAAAATCAGGACAGTAAAATTTTCTATGAAGCCCAGGAACTAGAAGAACAGTCTGCAGATTTGAGCTGTCGCAAAATGTTATATGGATGGGATATTAATTAATTTAACTAAGCGAAAAAAGTAAGATAAAGTATAACAAAGTTCCTGCAGGTATGTGCAGAGGTATATATTCTTTGCTTTGTGCACCTGCGACCCAAAGCTTTCATTAACTTTTTACGGCTACTCGGAGTACAATGATAAGGAGATTAGGAAATCCCTCAGAAATGTAAAATTCTGTGTTATACTAAATACAGAATCAGGCCCTTGGCAAGTGAGTTGGTGTCATGACGTTACCGAAGGGTGGTGTGTTGCCTCTATGACCGGTGCCTTCTCTTCTAGCAACCTTGGTTCTGTCTGAGTAAATCAGGACTTCAATAACGTAGTAGACAGAGCGAAAAACATTTTGAAAAGTTGCTTGTGTGGGCTATATTTATGGACTCACCTGACGTAAGCACCAGATGGGTCAATGATGAAAGGCATTGCAAGCCCTGGAGCATCTGGACAGTGCATGACGAATACAAAACGTTTTCTGTAAATGGAAACAGTTATTTTAAAATGCTTTTCAGCTTGATCTTACATCTGAAAGCCGGATTTACAAACAAACGAGTGAACGTAAAAGTAAACCAAGATTGTCAACCCTTTCCGCAAAGAGTTGGTAACATGAAAGAAATGTATTTATTTTTTCATTAGTACGAGCAACAGCCCAATTATAGTAGAAAAATTCATACAGAATTGTAACAAAAATAAATATTTGATAATACCTACATTCTAAAGATGAAACGATATAAGAATCTGTCAGAAAAAAGATGTATGAATATTGAGAAAAAAAATAAATGCACACCAGCACATCAGTTTTTGTTGCGTACACTGTATGAATAGGCCTTCGAATATACTGCGAAATTCATCCTTCTATTTCATCCTGCGTGTAAATTAAATCTATACTTGTCACGTTTCCTTACAGAAATCCAATTAAAACTTTAAAGCCTGATTCTGATATGCTGTTGAACGCCTGACTGTCTTTTATCTTTACTTGGGTTTTCAAACCAATAAACTGCTCAAATTTCGAAAAATGTGTACCTAAAAAATTAATAAAATAACAAAAAGGACTAAAATTCTTTTGAATTATACAGGGCGTCTCAAAATTAAGCCCCCCCCCCCCACTTTTTTCCACAATTTTTGAGATATTGAAGTGAAACTTGGAGAGAGTTAGGGAGGAGGGGCGTTGATACCAACATTTAAGAAAATAAAAATCAGGAAATTTTAAAACTTTTGATTTCAAAAATTTTCCGATTGCAATGAACTTCATTTTCTCAAAAAATTCGCTTAAAAAATAAATAAATAAATAAAAATAAAAAAGTGTTTGGACTACTCAAGGGGGAAGGAGTAGGAGGGGGGAGAAGCGCAATTTTTTTTCTACAGATAGGTAATTTTAGAAAAACTTGTGCTTCTTGGTTCATCAGCTCAAGTCCAATACTTAATCGAATAAAGGCCGTATCATACTAGCATTTTTTCCGCATTTTTTCTGCGTTTTTAACGCAAAAACGTGAAGAAGAAGAAGTGCGTTTTTCCGCCAGAATGCGCTGTTTTTGCAGTTATTCCTCTTCAACATTCACTACTGAACTAGAAAAAACGCAATTTGCCTTCTTCACGTTTCAGCGTTTAAAACGCAGAAAAAAATGCGAAAAAAATGCAAGTGTGATACGGCCTTAAGACATCGCAACTCTGGTTCGACCATCGTGTTCAGCACTGAAAAATCTTTAAAATGGAGGTGTCACTTGGCAAAAAAATGGATTTTTTATTTTCATTTTTTCGAAGTAGGTACTGTAACCGCCCAAAAATATGAAAAGTGTAAAAAAATAGGAAAAGTGTTACGACAGGGAATGTGATGTTTACAGTCTTTTGGCTCGAGAGGGATTTAATTAATTATTGTTTCGTATTATTTCGGGTCCTATTTCAACTGCGCCACTGTAACAGGCTAAAAACATTTGATACCTCGACAGGAGTTACGAACTCGCGTCGTTACAACTACGGGAAATTTCCCAAAGTTGCAACACTCCAACGATCAGAGTTATGAGGCTAGGGTAATCAAATCTCTTCGACTGTGAGAGTTATTTCCCCGGAGGGTATCATTTCCCCAGAGTCAAATACCAGCCGTCTCGGCTGGTTTGGGGTCGGACGAATGACGGGTCCGTCGTATAATGGAAATATAGCCAAATTCACGCACTTCATTTGAAGTAACAACGTCGCTGAAAATTATACACCACGCCTCCCAGATCGAAAATTGAGATACTGCGAGGAAAGCTCGTATTCCGAAATGAGTTGTAGCTCAAAGGTACCGCTTTCAAAAAAGCTGACTACGAGCAGTACTATCCTTACCTATGCTCAGAAAACTGTGGTTAGTACCAAATTGTCGCACGCAAGACCATGATCCTGAAATTAAGTAAGATGGACGCCAACTCATGTGAACTATATCACGTCAGCCCGAGCTTGGTTCGAGTTTGTGCACTCAAACGAGGTTCCCGATCTCGCCGGATTTCTATGGTTCAAAAATCATTATTCTCGAAAACGGATCCCGCCTTGCAGCAGAAGTTCAGTAGGGAGCGAGTTGGGGGCGAGAATTTCATCCCAAGTTGCGAGTGATTGTTGGAGTTTTTAGGAGGAGTAGAGAGTGGTGCCAACCGAGTAACTTGTACCACCAGAGAGTGGTGCCAACCGAGTGACTTGTACCGCCAGGTAGTGGTGCCAACCGAGTAACTCGTACAGCCGGATAGTGGTGCCAACCGAGTGACTTGTACCGCCAGATAGTGGTGCCAACCGTGTAACTCGTACCGCCAGATGGTGGTGCCAACCGTGTAACTAGTACCGCCAGATCCCTCTGCCTGCTCCGGAGGAGCTCCCACTCTCGCCACAGCGAGTTCTGCCTCAAGTGTTCCCGCCAACTCAAAACTCTGCCACCGGCAGCCGTGCCAAGGTCACTGGAGTTGGTTCTCGCGAGTTAACCCGTAACTTGGTGACCTCCCTCAGGTGGCATCTTGCGATGGCACTTCCATAACTGTGAGGGTGCAAGTCGTTTAAATCTAAAATAACCGGATTCCCGGCCACGCCTCTTACATGCCGAACAATAGTGAGAGTTCGACCTCTAATTAACTGATCCCGTACTGAACAAAAGAGCCAATATTGACACGCTATAGTGCAGGCCTTTTTACCGCCTTATGTTTCCCAGGAGACGAGGACCTCATTTTGGGGACACCCTGTATATTTGTAGCAGAATATTACTCAAACAAAGTTTTTCAACGATGACCCAGAACATTCAGATATGTGCTGAACAATGTATTTGGGTCTCTTCAATGTACGAAAGGGGCAAATTAGAAGTTTTCTGCTGATAACTACGCAACTTTAGCGGAACTCTCCAGAAGAATGCACTATTTTATATCAAAATGGGCAAGCTACGGATGAATTGTTGATAGGATAAGAAATTGGTTAGATGCCTCATCAAATATTCGAATTATTATTTTCCTTCTAGTTCTCATACCTAGGTTCGATCGGAAGAGGTGCACAAAGAGGACCTGTTCCCGAGCCCATTCCAAGCATTGATCCAATTTCTCCCGAGTTGCAGCCAGCTGCAATGACCATTTGAGAAAACTGTATAGTTTTGAGTGATCCATCCTCCAATTCAACCTGCAGGGCAGAAGAAAACGTCATATATCTCATGGTTTATAATTTGCCAGTTTCATAATACGAAGGGCTATAATTGAAACACGTCGGATTCATATGTGTGGTGAAAACCACCCCCTCTTGTCAACAGCCCTTTTCAGGGCTACCAAAAAGAGGTAGACACAACACAAAAATATTTATAAGACGTCGAGTTATAACTCCGTCAAACAAAATATTTCACCAGAGAAAAAATACGAAATTCTCTCTCAAAAGTGAAATATTAACTAATAACATACAAGGCGACCTCCCTAGACACTTACTGGGCGAGAGAGACGCGACAAGTATCTCGAACCAAGTCGCCTTGAATGAGAAAACTCAAACAGAAAATCAAACGTCCTCTAAAACTAACAAGGACAATTCAAACAAGCCTACTCGCCAATCAGAAACACTGATTACACGAGAGACAATAGGCGAACCAACCAGGAGGCGGCAAGCAACCACCTCTGGTCCAGCAGCCACCTCGGGGACCCCGTCTGAACAACGGACGCAGGGAAACCACCCGAGGTCCCCGTCTAAACTCAAGGTCGTCGGCTCTGCGACGGACGCTTGTAAGCCACCCCCGGGGACCCCGTCGCAACGACGGACGTGGGGAAACCACCCCGGAGGACCAGCTCAGCTATCATACTCGCAGATACTGAGAAAACAATGTGCGAGCCAATGAGATTACACAGTCGAATTAATGAAATTAAGCGGACCAATCAGGAGGTGGCCACCTCCCTATAAATACCCCGCTCGGAGCCCTCCGAAATTCATTCTACTCTCCGCTCTCGACGACTACACCTCGAAGTACGAAGATTTCTACACGCTCTACGCTGACGAACCTTCTGCTCCCGAGTACATCTCAAGAACGGCTTCCTACTGCTTTCTACAAGGCATACCTTCTCTCCACACAGATCTCGCATTGGCATCTACGAGTCCAGTGATTATTCATCCTGCTCATTGCCCAACGTAGTTCTTCTGTCAGGACGCCACCCGGTACATCTACTGATATTCTCATTAGATCGTACGCCCGCTGGGACGTTCCTAGTCGTGTCGCCCGGGTTTCGTAGCACTAGGCTCGTCACCGACCGCTGTGGGCACGCCGGTAAATTACTCAGCTCATACGCTCTAATTTACCGTCCAAGGAAGTCTTTTTCAAGACTACAAGGTAGGACCCTGACATCCGAGCAAAGGAAAGAAGCTCTGTCAAGCGAGTCCACCTTCCAAACCCTCTATTTCTATACATAGAGGTATCGAAAACGAGCTAATAAACCCGTATATTTCGATGGAGCGTCGGCCGTCCTATTTCCTCATGCAAGGGGAGGCAGAACACGGCGCGGCCGGGCCTCTTAGCCCACGCAGCGCTACCTACCCGCTGCCCGGCCAGTCCGCTGTTCCTAGCGACGGCTCAAGGCTCGATCCTCGCGACGAGATCGCCTTCTCACCTAACGTATTCACGAAGGAAACGTTAGATCAAGCCTCACCTACACAAAAGTTCGAGGATACCTTTCAGACCCGCTCTGAAGTCAATCATTATGATTCGACAAAGATTTCCGAATATCCACGATATTCTATACAAGGCTACCCGGCCGATCCGAGTGTCAAATACACTCCAAATGTACAAAAAACAAAGGATACTTTTCAGTACCTCAACCAAGCTCAACATATTCCTCCTACAGATATAAATCTTAGGCCGGAATATTACAAAACGGCTCAGTACCAAACTGATCGAACCCAGCACCCACTATGCGAGCCCAGTGCTCCACGCGGCTGCGACACGAACTATCCCTCAGTTCATCCCGCCAAGCAATCTGACCTTGGCGATTTCGCTCACATTCCTTACAGAAATACCTCAGGGACTAACCCGCATAATCAGAATATAAATGTCCCACTTGGTCTACCTACACCAAGTAAAACATATATAAATCCACTACAATATGTGAATGTACATAGTTTGGGGCCCTGCCACGTGATTGAAAAATTTGAAATTTTCTGTTCAGGTCAAAATAATAACAAAAAGAAAGTGATTTTTTCCGACTTACGTGGACTTTCTGTGGATGTTTATATTGCCCAGGGCCATAATACTGATTATAAAGGGCTGAATGTTCCAGGAACTCAACTTCCTTGACTTTCCCACTGACGTACTCAGTTCCAAGGGATATAGCTTTCCTTTTAAATGCACTAAGTAATGACCACGGATCAAACCTAAAACGTAAAAATACATTCAAGATCCAAGAAACACTTCTGATCTGAAATTTCATAAATATCAAATCAAAAGGCACGAGTAGATGTCCAGCAACTAAACACAACCAACCCACTAATTGGTTTCAAAAATATATATTCAATTTAAATTCTAAAATACTACAAATTTATTCAATAGAATTCGAAAAATTCAAGGCTCAACTTAGCTCATTAGGTCAGGTTGTGCGTTGCAGGGTTTTTAATCATCAAGGGTTCTTCGTCTTCCACCCCAAGGCGTAATCATAATCATTATTAATTATTATAATATTGTACGTCTCATGAGATACAGAAATCTTTAATCCTTGAACATTTTGATGGTTTGGACAAATCATATTGAAGAGATAAGAGGGAGCACTCCCCCACCCCACCCCATTTCATAATATTACATCGCTTGGCAGGTTACTGGATACTTTCCTATATTTGCAGTTCTATATTTCTTACAATATTAAAATATTTTCTGTTTACAACCATAGCTTTTCTGTTTACTACATTATTTTTCCACTTACTTTTCAAGTTTAGTAGCTGTATCAGCAACATTGACTTTGCAAATGAATGTACGCGATCAATTCTCGTCCCATGCAAGACTAAACGTGTATTGTCATGGAGAGAACTGTATGGGTGGGGAGTGCTGAGCTAAGCGCATCCCAACCGTGGGATCCCTGGCCGTCTCTCTTCTCTTCAGTCGTCCCCGAATCACCTTGGAGCGGTCCAGTAGCCCCATTGTCTGAATCATGTAGTTCTCAGTAGGTACGAGTGTGAGCCTCAAGCAGTCATTCCTAGCCATGTAACGGAGACTTAGATCACCCCCAGAGCTGCAATGGGGGCCTAAATCCGCGCAATAAATAGAGAGAGAAGGGTGTAACAGTCCCATAATATTCCCCTACTAATAACAAGGTAATGTGCTATATTCAGGAAAGATTAATTTTCCAGTTCTCGGATCCTCATCTATCGCCAAACGCAGCATTTCAAGAACTCGAGGATGACACGTTCAACCTGACGTGAGAGCGACCGGTAGACACGCATTCTCTTGGAATTGACGGGAACTTTCACACTCCTCCCCTTAAAAACATACTTGATTGAAGAGCAAGTAGGTATGTAAACCAGGTGGAATAGTTTACTGGTTGAGAACTGTTGCTCACTAATAAATAGCTGCATTGACGATTGAGGATAAAAAAAGAGAAATTAGAACAGGATGGATTGTCAACGAATCTTCATATGAAGTATCCATTAGGTAATTAACCCCCAATCGAAGATTGGAACAATCGGGAATGCCTACAGGAAAAAAATAGATATAAAAATATGTGCCCACGTTGGGGACTTGAATTGGGAACTAAGCCCTGGAAATAATAATTGGGAAATGAGATTCTTCTGAAACATTAGCTTTGTTCGCAGTGCAGGTTGAAAACGGATACCAACCGTTGGCGACCAGGTTTGTGATTGGTTTAGTGCGCATGCGTGACCAACACCTAATTTCAAACCATTTGTAACCAAATCCGCACTGCGAACGGGTTTGAATAACGTTAACCGTCGCATAGCCTACAACAGCTGTAACCTGCTTGGTGGGCTCGCGCCATCCTTTGAATAGGTAAACATTTCATGTATGAATAAAGAACCTGAACCTTAAAGAGATGGCCTGCAAGACAACAAACAGGTTGAAAAATTAAAAATATTCATTGGGAACAAACCTTCCAACAGGAATAAGAAATCCATGCTCAATCTTTTCTTGCCTCCAGCTGATGATTTTGTGTGAGAATGTGGTGTTTATCTCGCGGGAAGAATTTAAATCGATGTAGGAGACATCGTCGTTCTTAATTTTTAATGTTAATAGCTTTACAAATAACTCTTCAGTTGAGATTGAGTAATAACATTTTACTGTTTGATTTTGTATTTTGTTGCTATTCAGACGAAGATTCCCATTCTACGTCGTTGTCACCAATAAGATTTTCCATATCACACAACTAGTAGGAAACTTTCAATAAATAACCGTAGAAGTAAAACGAGGGTAAATGCAAAGGTAGAACTTAGTGAACAGAGCACGTCATGCAGATGTCCGACAGCTTTCTCATCTCGTTCGGCTGGTTATCTTATCATCTCTCAGCTCGCTGAGCTCCCGCTACCCTCCATCTCACAGTGGAATGATTTGATTGGCTACTTCGAGTAGCGGTGTGGTGGGGGACAAACCAGGACAGATCGGTCAGCAGAAATTTCTCTAACCGATCCACAACGCGTTTCAAACTGGTTTGGTGGTCACTGTGAACGGACCACTATGGATGCTATACAGTCATAGATTTCCTCAAATGGACACTGCGAACGCCTCAAACGCGTTTCCAACCATTTCTTACTGGTATGATGGTCACTGCGAACAAACCTATTAACGCCCACAATAATAGTGGACTTGGATGTACTAGGTATAACCATGCGTAATCCAGGAAACCACGCTCTTGCTACCATGTAAGGACTTAGGTCGCTCCTCAGAGGTGCCATGGGGCCCAAAATCTGCACAATAAATAGAGAGAGAAGGGTATGACAGTCCCATAATTTTCCCCGACTAATAACAATATTGTAATGAGCTTATATTCAGCAAAGATTAATTTTCCAGTTCTCGGATCCTCATCTATCGCCAAACGCAGCATTTCAAGAACTCGAGGATGACACGTTCAACCTGACGTGAGAGCCACCAGTAGACACGCATTCTCTTGGAATTGACAGGAACTTTCACACTCCTCCCCTTAAAAACATACTTGATTGAAGAGCAAGTATGTAAACCACGTGGAATAGTTTACTGGTTGAGAACTGTTGCTCACTAATAAATAGCTGCATTGACGATTGAGGATAAAAAAAGAGAAATTAGAACAGGATGGATTGTCAACGAATCTTCATATGAAGTATCCATTAGGTAATTAACCCCCAATCGAAGATTGGAACAATCGGGAATGCCTACAGGAAAAAAATAGATATAAAAATATGTGCCCACGTTGGGGACTTGAATTGGGAACTAAGCCCTGGAAATAATAATTGGGAAATGAGATTCTTCTGAAACATTAAAGCCCACAATAATAGTGGACCTGGATGTACTAGGTATAACCATGCGTAATCCAGGAAACCACACTCTCACTACCATGTAACGGACAGATCGCCCCCAGAGGTGCAATGGGGGCATAAATCCGCACAATAAATAGAGAGAGAAGGGTGTGACAGTCCCATAATTTTCCCCTACTAATAACAATATTATAATGTGCTATATTCAGGAAAGATTGATTTTCCAGTTCTCGGATCCTCATCTATCGCCAAACGCAGCATTTCAAGAACTCGAGGATGACACGTTCAACGAGACGCGCATTCTCTTGGAATTGACGGGAACTGTCACAGCCATGAACATGTTCGTATTTTATTAGGTACTAATAGAGCCTCATCAAGTAAATACCAGTGGCCTATATTAATTCATAAACCCCCTCTGGTGTCAGTGTGTAACTACTAAACTACAGTCCAATATTGATGAAATATTCAAGGTTGTGAGAGGCGATCCCTAGACGGCCCATTACAATTATCATCACCATTGGACCAATACGAGCGTATTTGCATCCACAAAAGTGAATATCTTGGAACTCTCTTCTGTTTCTCTAATGGCTCAAAATCGAAGGATCCGCACAACTGTTTCTTTCGTTATTTTCTTTTCTTTTTATTCTATCTTTTGTCACTTCGCCAATCTCACAGCCTGTCAAATTCTAAATTGCAGGATTTTCCGTGCAATGTCATTTTCATATTAATGTATAGGAAGGTATATGTCACATAACGGTTCTATTCTGTGTGAATGAACTTTTATTCGAACAGAATAAAAGGTGGTAGCATATATTGAACCACTCTACACAAAAAAGTAAAAAATAAATAAAATATAATAATAAAAAAACTGTAATAGTGACTACTTACCATCCTTCATTTTCGAGACCGTGGCATCCCAATTCTACTCCTTCTGTGTTCATGAATGGAAACTTTTCCTTGAGTTTGTGTGGTGAAAGCAACTCAACTTTAGCTCCTAAAGACCTGAAAAGTTCATAGGAGGTTCTAAGACTACACAAAGATATCACCATGCTAGATGTTGCTCAAGTTCACTAATCGCATGAGTAACTGTTCATTACAACGCCTAACCCAAACAGCTTCCATCTTATTTATACTTAAAGTTTTAACTGCACGTAACACATGGATGCTATTAAATAGGTATACATATAGAGGAAATGGATCTTAGGTGCTGTAGGTAAAGGTCATGTGCTGTAACCTTTTCGGTTTCTCCATTCAAACTACTCAGAGAAACTGGGAAGGTTACAGCACGCAACCTTTACCACAAGAATCTACAGGAAAGCTGATGATGCCATCAATAAACTAAGAAAGAACGTTTCTTTACATACAAGGAAAGAACCACATAAGGCCCCAATCATGACTCCTAAATGTGGTTCCTCTGATAACCCTTTTTATCAAGTATCGATGTATAAAAGGATAGAAAAAGTATCGAATTACGTTTGGAGCTCGTAGTTTTCCTTAAGAATATGTGCGCCCTTTTCAGAGGCCAGGAATAAATAGCCACAGGGATTGAAGCAGATGTCAGGGGGATCAGCACCTTCTACAGCCAAGTGGTGTTTGATATTGCGCATAAAATCAGCTGATGCTAATGACAATTCGATGTTTTCCTTAAGTGAGAATTGCTGCCTTAAGCCCCCCACAGATAGCACACTCGTATTCTTGTGGTACTGAAATAAAAACAAACGATTTTACAAAAGCAATTTTCTTTTAAAAAAGAAACAAAAATATTTGAATGAATATCTGAATTTTAATACTGTATAGTCCTGTGGCCGAAATCGTTGAGGGGATTCATGTCACACGGTCAATATGATGATAATCAATTCAACCCTCAAACCCTACCGGTCTTACACTTTCAGATCTTCATGTTCAGAGCGGGAAGGATCCACAGATCGCCGTTTAGAAACTTTCACACATTTGGGAGTTTCTGCAATATCCCATCTGAGTCGTTGTACAGGTATAGGTTTTTCTCATGCAAGCAAACCGGAGTCTAAACAGTAAGTCGTACTGTACAAACAGGGTATCATCGTATGGTTGAATGAATCGATTGAAAAGTCACACTAACGTTAGGTACTGCACTTTCAATGTTCATTTAAGCCAGAGTTTTATAAATTGTATAAGTGATACATACCTTATTCATTTACCTATTTATTTAATTTAGTTATTCTATAAAATCTACCGATTTTACCTACTTCTGTAATGGAAGAAGTATTGGATTATCAACAAATTAATCTATGGGGTTTAATTTCTGCACGAGAAATGTATTTATGGTACTGAAGGGTACTTGATGTTAAGACAACATCGAAATTCCTAATGGGTTAGAGAG
Source organism: Adelphocoris suturalis (assembly GCA_030762985.1). Lineage (NCBI taxonomy): Eukaryota > Metazoa > Arthropoda > Insecta > Hemiptera > Miridae > Adelphocoris > Adelphocoris suturalis. The sequence continues at coordinate 117,898,844 of CM061042.1, forward strand.
TCTCATTTGAAAACTTCAACGTACATGTCAACGATCAAGATGTAAATCTTGCATTAAGATTTCGGATGAAGGATATTTGTTGGCTCAAGAATTGCTAGAAATTCCTTAAAGTTGGCAGATTCCAGAGACGACATATTAGGTATGTTCCAAGCACTCGCCTGAGATCATAAACTCGTGAGTTCATCAACTCAGATGGGTTCCACGAGTTCACGAAACTTTTAGATTCAGGAACCCGTCGGTGAGAACACTATAGTTCACCTGAAACTCAATGCACCAACCAGCGCTAGCGTCGTTTTTAGTAACGTGAAAACCTCGTCATCGAAATCCTTTGAGCATTTTGAAGAAAAGGCCAAAAAGGTGCAAAAAACGGCATTCCCAACCATTTTTGAAGGTTATTCGCTACTAGCCACCCTCACAGTATTTTCCCAGGTGTGAAGGGTATGGGATATCATTCCTACCCAGAAGAAGAGTAGATGTTGAAAATTTCATCAAAATCCCTCGAGCTATTATTGAGAAAAGACAACAACAAAAAAGTTCTAAACACAACGTTTTTTCATGTAAGGTAGGGTGGGAAAAGTGCGTACGAGAACAACATTAGTTTGACTTTGCCTGCCAATTACCAACTACCCTTAAACAAATGTTTTCTATCTATGTGAAAACTGACGGTCGTAATAATTATTAGATGAAGCAAAGTGAAAAAGATATGTGAAAAACGATAGCACAACAAGCATCAAGAAGGCTAATGACAAGGCATTTAGCGTGAAGGTTTGCGGTGAAATGAATTTTCGGAAGGTTCAGAAAGGTTTCCTTCAGTTCGAGATCCCAACCCTATCCCCGAGCAGGTCTGAAAAGTTCATGAACTCACTGAAATCAGTTCATGAACCCGACACGGTGGAAAGACCTTAGCGAGTGTTGAGATCCTGAACTCAAAACGCTTGGAACACGATTCACGTGCGCAAAAGGTTCGGCGCCGAACCAGTTCCAAAAAGTTCATGAACTCGCGGTGGTTTGAACACACTAACACAGCTAATGTAGAAGGTCTCACTGCACTTGATGTTTTATTAAGACATCTGTCTCATCCCAACCGACAGTTGGATTTGGAGATGACGTTTGGCTACTCAGAACCAACTCTTTTTGTGACTGCCAACAATATTTTTGAAGCTTATTGAGACCCAGAAAGCCTTCTCGATGACCTTCAAAACTTCAGGTGGTTACTCCTGAAAAGTTTGTAACGGCCCAAAAATATTTTATACCTCGACAGGGGTTCGAACTCGCGTTATTACTAATAAGGGGAATTTCCCCTTAGTTGCAACACTTCAAATCTGAGCTATGAGGCTCAGCAGCTATGGGTCTAATCAACCCTCTTTGACTGTGAGAGTAATTTTCCTGGAGCGTAACATTTCCCCAGAGTCAAATGCCAGCCATCCCTGCTGGTTTGGGGTCGGACGAATGGCGAAGTGAAACTGCAGGCCGCTGGCTCAGCAGATGCTCGCTGGAACAAGTCAGCAGTCGAGCGAGGTCATTGCCACGGTGTGTTTTGACTCAAGTGAGCGAGGAAATGAAAAGTGCTACAACAGGGAATGTGATGTTTATAGTATTTTGGCTCGAGAGGGATTTAATTAATAATTGTTTCCTATTATTTCGGGTCCTATTTCGACTGTGCATCTGTAATGGTCCAAAAATATTTGATACCTCGACAGTAGTTCGAACTCGTGTCCTTAAGGCCGCCATTCACGACGGAGCCAGATGGCCTGAGGCCGCTCGCTCGAGTCCATTTGGCCCCGGTCCAAATTAGGGGGGTCACACACGGGCGGGCTACGGGGAGCCAGTAGCGTTTCCTCGTTCTTCGGTCCTGGTGCTGTGCGCTTGAGCATCTGACCTCACCAATTCACTTCATCATAACTTTATCAATTGAACCTCTTCAATTTTACTTCAGAATGAACAACGAGGAACTTGTTAACTTAGCTGCCGCTGCAGTTTGCATTTATATGAAGAAGAAGAAGAAACCAAAAAGGCAGTGGCAGAAAGAATGGTTTTCAGCTCGAAATAAATTAACCCATGTCAGGTTGATTGAACACCTAACATTAGAACCTGCTTTTTTTTAAACACCTCCAGGAGGAAGTCCCGGTCACTCACACTTGCCATCATACACATAGCTATCACCTCAACATCTAGAAGTACACTGAAAGGATTTTGGCCCGGGGGATGACCCACACACGGAAGAGCCAGTCAGTGGAGCCGATCCATTTGGCGTGCCGATCCCCACTCACGGCAAGTCCACTCGACGGCTCCGTGGCTCGGCTCCATGGATTTTGGCCCGTCCGAAAATCCAGCAAGGCCGCTAGGTGGCGCACTTGAAATTTCCCCACACACGGTGGAATATGGATCAGCCCGAGGCCATTTGGCTCGTTGGCTCCGTCGTGAATGGCGGCCTTTACAACTATGGGAAATTTCCCCTTAGTTGCAACACTCCAATGATCTGAGCTATGACGCCAGTATGATCAAACCTCTTCAACAGTGAGAGTTATTTTCTAGAGTGTAACAAGCTGGTGAACTACGCCAGAGTAAGTGTATACAAGTATAATTGATCAGAAAATTGTATGCGAGGATGAGTTCTGCAAAACAACCACCAACTTTGAAAATCACGAATATAACAATGTGTATGTAGGTTTTTTTTTTGAAAAAAAAAAAAAAAAAAAAAAAAAAAAAACGCATTTATTTAGATATGTATTGCAATTCAAAAAAAGTTATACAAGTCAGGAAATGCTACACCCTACTATAAGTCGTAGACTTGTGCTGTGGGGAGGAGTAATACATAATCAGCACACTCATTCAATACCTTATTCAATAATCATCTTGTAAGTAAATATAGGTAAATTAGAATCAATAGGTATACATCGGGTAAATCAGAATACATGGGGATTATTCAGTTACCATCTTAAAGTTTTAATATTATCTAATGGGTCTCAGATTGCCTCATTATTATATGTTTTTTTCCATTCCTTTTTTGAACTTTTCAATTTTAGAAATAGAGCGGAGCTCATGGGGTAGGGCATTGAACAGTTTTGCTCCCCGGTAATCATACACCTGTTGGCCATGGTGAGTCCTACGGAAAGGCAGTTTAGAAAGAAATTCTCCACAAGTTCTTGTTTTTTCCCTCATCCAAAAATTTCAGGTGGTTGCTATGTAAATCCTTATATATTTTAATTATAGTTATCTAGTCAATAAATCAGCTCTCCCAATTTGAGTACTGCGAACTCTTTAAAGAGAGCTTCTGTCGAATATCTTGTCCTTTTTTTTTTAAGTAAGACTTTGATCAAGAGCTTCTGGGTCAGGAATAACGAATCAATGTATGTGATGCCACTTCAAAATAGGAACCAACAAATCTAATTGTATCGTCATGGAAGGCTACATCGTCATTGGAGCTGTTAACGTCATGAAATTGGAGCTGTTACTCAACGTTATTTTCTCTGAATATTTTGATTATTTTTTAGTAGTACCTACCTACCAACGGTTTATTGAGATAAGTAAATGAAAGACCCTCAGAGAATGCGGGTCAGTTTATTCTCACGTGTTGTAAATATATTATCTTTTTTTTCTTCGACTCATCTCAAATAGAAGGTTATCTGAATCAAAAATAATGTTTGGAGATACTGGAGTGTTTGTCTAGAATAAATTTACGTAACCTGGATTAAGTCGTTTTATACTCAATGTGTTCTCAACTCAGCGTGTTTTTTGCGAGTTTCTATAGGATAATAAAACTATTTCACTTGAGAAAAAGAAACATTTTTTGAAGGGTTTACCTATAATTTTGGGGCATCCTTAACAAAACACTGAATTTCACCACTTATTCAAACACGTATATATCCTTCCAAATCTATTTAAAATGCAGGGTAGATCAAAGGACAGTAACAATTCAAGTGCACAATAATGTGCTCATGTTCCAACTATTTCCTCCAAAATATAGAAAATTTTGTTGAAAAATGTGTTTTACAATTTTATAGCATTATCAAATTACTGTCGGAAATTTTTTCAACAAGATTTTTCCAACAATAACTTGCTATAAACATTTATTTTAGAATTTTTAGGCATACCTCCTTTGTCTATTTACTTAACTATTCTTTGCTTTGGCACATTAATTAATTAACTCAAACGACAGGAGTGGATTTCTACGTTGGAGGAGGGACACCAGTTAACTGACCTGATGAAAAACGCGACAACAAGACAGCTAAAAAGAATGTTGAAATTGATTAGAGACTCAGCATTTAACTTAAAATGTTGAATTTTGAGAGTAAAAGTATTACTTGTACTATATGGGTTTTAATAAAACTCACTGTCCAAAAAAAAAAAAAAAAGTCACGGAATTGAGCATCACGAGAAATTGTTACGCAACCGATAAACGAAGCCTGCAGGTCGCTAAGGAAAGATGGTCACAGCTTCATATTATGGTTCGTTGCTGCGATTTCGTACACCATTATTAATTAGCGTTGGAGAATTCAAGTTCAAGCATTCAAGTTGGAGTATTCATATACGTCAACGGAAGTGTTACGCATAAAATTGGAGGTTTAACACATCAAATTGGAGGTTTTACTCATCAAATTGGAGGTTCGACACATTTATCAAATTGAAGGTTTAACACATCAAATTGGAGGTTTTACACTTCAAATTGAAGGCTTTACACATCAGTTTGGAGGTTTCACACATCAAATTGGAAATTTTACACATCATTTTGGAAATTTTACACATCGATTTGGAGGTTATACACATCAATGTGGAGGTTTTACTCATCAAATTGGAGGTTTTACACATCAAATTGGAGGTTTAACACATCAAATTAGAGGAAGCACATCATATTGGAGGATTCACACATTAATTTGGAGGATGGTTTCAAATAAATGATGAGAATTTTGGCCTCAGGCATACCAAAGTGGGGCATTACCTATTTAACAGATTTATTAATTCAACTGACGTTGAAACTAATAAATGTTAGATATTAGTTACCACCCATAACTAAATTTGAAAACCCAACTTTTTGTGTAACTAGCGTTGTAATTGATAACTGTGGCTTCTATTTGTTAGCAGGTAGCAGGGGCGTCGCTATACAAAAATAGTGAGGGAAGAAGTAGGAAGGACATAACAGCGGCTGAAAACAGAAAAATGAAAACAATTTCCAAGTACCCCCCCCCCCCCCCCCCACAGTCAATTGGATTTTTTTTCTTCTGATTTTGATTTGCTTAAAACTAAGTATTAGGCACCCCGAAAACGCTCGCCAAGTTTCACTTCGATATCTCAACAATTGTTAAAAAAAGTGAGAGGTTACCTCTGAGACAACCTACATAACGTATAGGCGTCGGATTGAGAAAATAACTGTGACTAAACTTGGACGTAATACGTAAAATACGTAGATACCCAGTATATATATATATATATATATATATATATATATATATATATATATACATATATATATATATATATATATATATATATACCTATACCTATACCTATATCTATACCTATATATATATATATATCAGTGTGTACCAACCTACCTAAATAAAAATAATGCCTACCTACTTACGAAATATTTTCAAATGACAGAATAACACTACTTAGGTATTTTTATTCTAGTTTAAAAAACACAATTTGGTTACCTAATGGTGAGTCAAAGTAGAGGGGAGTTCTAAATAACGGTTCAAAGAAACTTGTGAAGTGGAGTGGGAATAGAGAAACTGAGGAATAGGTGCGTAAGGGCTTAAAGATGGACTGGGACTGGGAGTTGGAAAGAGCGCGTTGTGTTTAGGTAAACAAACGGTGAAACGAAAACTATGACTAGAGTCTGAAGTCCCAATCCCAGTCACTCCTCCAGTCCCTAAGTTAAATAATGTCGTAAATCCCGTTGGTTTCCCTATTCAGTGCTGCACACAAGAAAGGATCGAGGTGTGGGTTCCATTGTGAGAGCTTGGGATTGAGCTCGGTCCTCGAGGCTTAATAGTTGGGTTTTTGACCTGTTTAGGTTGTACGAGTCCCTTGTTCTTCCCTGGTTCACTGAAAGAGGAGTCATCTCCTGAACTAACGCTCCGAGATGGGAGCGATTTAGAGAACGAACTCCCCAAAAAGAGTCGCTCCTAAGGAGTCGCTGTCTCTTTCGCTCCCCATCTCTAGTCCAAACAGTCTGACTGAACTAACTTATTGACGCTCACGTATTTGTTATTGGGATCAAGGACATTTTAAAGCACAAAGAATTTTAAGCTTCAAATTATATATACATATGGATAATAATAAAATCCATTAAACATGTTTCAGACCGATTCTTCCAAAACGGGCTTACATGAAGAAAACATTGAAAATTAGTATATTCCCATTAATACTTACACTAGATATATTTAATTTAAGTCAAAGAGACCACTTGTACAAACACATGAAGCTCTGCGTATGAAGAACGGACCCAACTTATAATATTGAATTCAAAAGATCATGCAGGTATTTCAAATCCTAATGTACATATATATATATATATATATATATATATATATATATATATATATATATATATATATATATATATATATATATATATATATATATATATATATATATATATATAGTGATTCCCTCAAAAATGCAAAAAAAAAAAAAAAAATTGGGTGAAACTACATCAAAAATGGAGTAAAATGCCGCCAACCGCATATTTTTATCTCAATCCGTACTCGAGATATGATTTTTTAAAGGTTTTTTCAGGAATACCGTGTTTTTTCATTTTAAACTCGGATTTCCCCACTTTGCCTAATTTAATTTTAACTTTCAACCTCATTTTCGGTATCAGCATTAAATTTCCTATAAGAATAGTGTACTTGGGTTCTTAAAAAGTACCATCCGAAGACCCTCACATCAGCTCAAACATTGACGATTTTGAAAAAATAATATTTCTGAAAATCTTTAAAACTTTACTACTCTTTGAAAAAGAATCCTGGAAACTGGCAAATCTCATGAAAACTGCTTCATCTAATATGCTTTCCAACGGTATTATCAATTTTACTTTTATTTTGTTATTTAGGGGAGAAAATAATGTTTTGATGTTGAAGAATGTGGGTTTTTCAATGAATTGTTGGTTTTCTCGCAAGATGACCCTCCATGAACCAACGAGTTTGGGGTCGGTTTCTATGTATTTTTTCTCGCTGGATTGCATGGAAACTCTTGCAGATCTCTCAACTACGTTATAATCGAGTTTTACACTTCAATTAACTAGTTTTACCCCATAACACACACATACATTTAATCGTAACAAACAAACTAAACATTTGCGATTTTAAGTGTAAAACTCGGTTATAACGGAGTTGGAGAGAACTACAAATGTTACCAGTCGATACAGCGTGAAAAAATACATAGAAACCGACCCCATACTCGTAGGTTCATGGAGGGTCATCTTTTGAGAAAACCAACAATTTCATTGAAAAACCCACATTTTTTAACATTAAAACATAATTTTCTCCACTAAATAACAAAATAAAAGTAAACTTGATTATACCGTTGGAAAGATCATTAGACGAAGCAGTTTTCATGAGATTTGCCAGTTTCCAGGATTCGTTTTGGAAGAGTAGTAAAGTTTCAAAGATTTTCAGGAATATTCTTTTTTCAAAATCGTCAATGTTTGAGCTGATGTGAGGGCCTTTGGATGGTACTTTTTAAGAACCCAAGTACACTATTCTTATAGTAAATTTAATGTTGATTCTGAAAATGTGGTCAAAAGTTAAAATTGAATGAAGTAAAGTAGAGAAATTTGAGTTTAAAAGGAAAAAACACGGTTTTCCTGAAAAAACCTTTAAAAAATCATATCTCGAGAACGGATTGAGATAAAAATATGCAGTTGGCGGCATTTTACTCCATTTTTGATGTAGTTTTACCCAATTTTTTTTTTTTTGCATCTGCGAGGGAATCACCCTGTATATATATACAAGGTGTCTCACGAGTAATGCAGCAGCGGCTTATTTCCGTCAATATAAGAGTTAAAAAAACAAAAAAAATGGTATCCACCATAATTTCTTGCGAGGGATTCAACCAAGACTATATCTATATCTATATCTGTCAGATTTGAATTCTACATAAAATTTTATGAAAAAATGACCCATCACTTGCTTGAATGTTTTAGTGCACACAACCGAGAATAATCATGCGCAAACAGAGCAAACATTAAGGTACAAAATACCGAGTTTTTGAAAATATTAAATTGCAACAAGGTGATATATGATTTTGGGGTATTTTTTCACACTGAATCACGAAGTGATGTTCATTTATTAACATTAGTAACTTGGAAAAACTGCGATAAACGGTGAGAATCACTCATTTCCACACAGCACAAAGCGTACTTAAATGCCGTTTTTTCAGGGTTTTTCCAAGTTGGTGTTACGAATATCAATAAAAGAACATCACTACGTGATTCAGCGTGAAACACTACCCCAAAATCATGTATCACTTGATGCACTTCAATATCTTCAAAAACTCGAAATTTTACAATTTGTGATCTATTTGTACATGATTGCGCACGTTTGCGCTCACTCAAAAAGCCAAGTGATGGATCTTTTATTTCATTAAGTTTGTGTAGAATCCGAATCTGCAATAATAAATGGAGGTTCCTATATGAAAAACAAAAATGGTGTTGATTGCGCATAGTTGCGCAGTGTGAAAAAAGTCATGGTTGAACTCCTTGCTAACAATTATGAGGGATATCATATTTTTGTTTTTTACCTCGGTATTTTGACGAAGATAAGCCGTTGATGCATAACTCGTGAGATACATTGTACGTATATATATATATATATATATATATATATATATATATATATATATATATATATGCTAATGTAAAATGAAACTTAGAGATGCAAGGGTTAGGAGTGATGGAGTCGTGGCACTCACTGGACAAGGAAAAAATTTACTGCCAGCCATCCACCAGCTTGCACTTCTTTTCCTTTTTAAGGAAGTGTTTGTAGGGGAGAGGGTGGGAATACGGACCGGGGTGGGTATATGGTCCAAGAAATTTCTCCTATGTAAAGCAGAGCAATCTAGCGGTGAAAACTTTAACTGCCAAGTGGGACCCCCTCCTGCCAACAGCAAAGTTTTTTGCTGCTTTCAGTTTTTGTTAGCCTTTTGAGGAAGACACACGTTTTCGGTGTTCACCCCCAACATAATGTTTGAAACGGTAAGTTTATTTAACGTTTATTACTGAAATTCAGAACCTCAAGTTGGTTTTCTTATTTGTTATAAAACTGTAAAATGTAATCTGCCAGAGGATCTGAATTTGGCGGATTGAGGAATGATGGAGGCAAGCGCCAATCCCCATTCATCCCCGAGCAAATCCACCAAATTTAGATCAGAGTACGTGCAACTATCCACCAAACGTACAGGCATTCTAAAGACATGAGAGGCGACAAGCAGAGGTGCGATGCAAGAGCATTGTCATACCGTGAGTGTAATTCACACATAAAGGTGAAAAGGTGGAGGTGTGTCGCTGGAACGGCGAATATAGGCAGTTCCACCCCTTATGTTTGGATTACACTCACCAGCGTGACGACACCCATGTCTGCTTGTCACCTATTATGTGTCAATCGTGGCTTAGAGTAAGTCCTTAGTGCACAAGCCTCTCGATTTATCGTGGCAGATGAGCAGGGAGGAAAAATATGGGGAAATTTACGCACGTGGCCATATAGCTTTAACCTACTCAACTCGCTTCTGCCGGCATGTACCGGAATGAATTATTATTTCTTGCTCTTGCTCAATGCTTCACCCGCTTGATCAGTTCGCAATAAAATGTCTGATGAAGAGGTTGCTTTCTGAGACGGAGTGAGATGCTCATGAGAGCAGTGCGCTATGGCCACCCCCTGCGTCAATCGAGCAGGCTCTTGTCCCAATAAAGCGAGATGCGGGGCACTATGGACATACCTTTATACACGTTTCCCCAACCGACACTTGCTTTACATGCAGACTTTATGCTGGAATGAGGCAGGTTGCTAAGTGCATGTTTCAAGTCACAAAGTAGGTATAATTTTGAATAAAGTATGAGGAATAAAGTTTACAAAAATATGAAAATAATTCCAGTCATTGTGAGCTCAGATACACTGGTTGGGAAGTGGGGGGAGGAAAATTATATCGGCTGTTCATCAAAGTTTATTCTGCTCATCCAAGTACTTCCACTTTACAGCATCATCAGGGATGTATCTAGTAGTAGGAACATGTAGTTTATACAATTATTTGGACATTTAGATCAGGATGATGTCTATAGTTTGACGGTATACTATCTAGAGGCAGCGCTGGAGGTGCTGGCGGTAGGATAACAGGAAAGCTACTACAATTGCATTTACGGAATATCATATTGGTCTGGGGACCACCAGGTCTGTTTGGGGCCCCTATGTGGGAGGGCTTTTATTTTTAAAGATGCGTTAGTATTTCATTGTCGATTAGCATTACACTGCTATATTTCCTACGTATTTTTGAAATCTTTTGAACAAAAAGACAACATATTTTAACTAAAATTTGTGATAATTCTGTCTAGTTATGCGCTGTAATGTTAATTTACAATAAAAACCACCGCATCTTCAACTAGGTCAACTAAAATCTCCCCCTCCATCATAGAGACCCCAAATAGGCCTGGAGGTCCCCAAACCAATATAATATTCTGTAAATGCAATTGTAGGACCTTTCCTGTTATCCGACTGCCAGCACCTCCAGCGCTGCCTCCAGATAGTATACCACCAAACTATACACATCATCCTGATCTATATGTCCAACTAATCTGAATTTTTACTAAGGGATTGACTACTTGATGTTATGTATTTTTGAGATGCGAGCTTGCTAGCATCCAGACCACAAAACTATACACATCACTCTGATTTCGTTGGCGGTTTTATACTATCTGGAGCCAGCGCTGGAGGTGCTGGCGGTCGGATAATAGGAAAGGTCCCATTTCTATAAACTACGTGTTCCTACAACTAGATACATCCCTGATGATGCTTTAAAGGGAAAGTACTTAGAGGAGCAGAATAAACTTTAAGGAACAGCCAATATAATTTTTCTCCCCTCACCTCCCAACCAGTGAATATGTAAACAAAGAGTTGTTCTATTTACGACATATTACCTCCAAATCGCGTCAGTTGGAATACCTACATAGTGTGAAGGCATTACACTAGGTCCTTGTAAACGTATTACTAGAATAAGAAGGAGTTGAATGTAATTTGAATAAAGAGTAAAATCAATAATTGTTCGAGTTCCTTGAAAAATATTCCACTCAAATTTTACAACACTGCAAATTATTACACAAAGATGTTAATATTAGATAGTCCTGCGTATATTTCTTCATACGTCACTAAATCCATGCTGCAGCTGAACTTCATTAACTACTAAAGGATAGTTTATGAGCATACTATACGAAAACAAAGCTATCTATATTAGACTGACAACGAAAAAACTAAAGTTTGAATTTTTGAGGGGCTCAAAGCTCAGATGATTGCATCAGATGCTAGGAACAACTCCTGAAAAGTTCAGTCCAAACCGATAACCCCTTGAGGTCTCCTAAACCCATTTTTTGGTAATTGAATTATCGATTTTAGAACACTAGACGCTTAGGACAAAAAGACGGTTAAGTCATAAAAGATCCATGCGTCTGGACACTTTTTATACTCTATTCCTATGTTTTCGGTGTCGCGGAACACGATGCCGCCATTATTGCAAGCGCAGAAGTTGTATTTCTTTTGATATTCAAGAAATCAGTCCAAATAAGTGATGGAAAAAAGGCATTTTTTGCCGTTTTTACCTAGTTTTGACTGGGAAAAAAATTGTTTGCGGGTCTTTTCTGCTTCGGACCTTGTTTCCTGGCTTGTTCCGAATGTAACATTTCGTCCTATAATATATTGTCCTTTTGGAAATATCTGCTCAAGAGCCGACTTAGCTTTTTTAATGGTAACCGCTCTATACACCAGTAGCTGCGAAATCAAAATTTAACGCCCTGAAGCCCTTTTTATCACATTATTTTATGTTTTTGGGCTCGTTGAACATTACGTGCAAGTAGTAGTGCCACTATTGAATATAGAACGGTTACCATTAAATAAGTCGACTTGGCTCTTGAGCTGATATTTCGAGAAGAAAAATGTATTATGAGACAAACTTAGTCTTGTCATATTCAGAATAAGTCACAGAACAAAGTCCAAGGCAGAGGAGACACTCATAAATAGTTTTTCCCAATCAAAACTAGGTGTAACCGGCGAAAAATCCCTTATTTCTATTAATTTTGTCCACTGATTTTTTGAACATCAAGAAAAATCCACTCTATTCACCGATTTTTGACACCTAGCTCTTGATTATTAACCGAAATACGAGTCCTACTACGCCTCCACTACTAGCACGTAATTTTCAACGAGCCCAAAAACATAAAATGATGTGATAAAAAGGGCTTCAGGGCGTTAAATGTTGATTTCGCAGCTACTGGTAAGTATAGAGCGGTTACCATTAAAAAAGCTAACTCGGCTCTTGAGCAGATATTTCCAAAAGGACAATATATTATAGGACGAAATTTGTCTTGTTACATTCGGAACAAGCCAGGAAACAAGGTCCGAAGCAGAAACAATTTTTTTCCCAGTCAAAACTAGGTAAAAACGGCAAAAAATGCCTTTTTTTCCATCACTTATTTGGACTGATTTTTTGAATATCAAAAGAAATACAGCTTCTGCGCTTGCAATAATGGCGGCATCGTGTTCCGCGACACCGAAAACATAGGAATAGAGTATAAAAAGTGTCCAGACGCATCGATCTTCATGTCCTAAACCGTCTTTTTGTCCTAAGCGTCTAGCGTTCTAAAATAGATAATTCAATTACCAAAAAACGGGTTTAGGAGACCTCAAGGGGTTATCGGTTCGGACTGAAATTTTCAGGAGTTGTTCCTAGCATCTGATGCAATCATCTGAGCTTTGAGCACCTCAAAAATTCGAACTTTCGTTTTTTTCGTTGTCAGTCTAATGTATATCGGTTTCATTCCATGTTTTAATGGTTTCCAAACAATCAAAATTCTAGCGTATTGATTCACATCCACTTTCTGCAACCTGCCTCTCCCATCAAGCAAGACGAAAATTCTTTGTCGAATAAATCTTTGATTGGACAATATAACACGAATAATCAAAATTAAGCAGACCAGCAGACGAACATACCTCAAGCCATTTAGACTTATCGGGGTTTACCGTCGGGTCTTTTTCAACAACGACGATCCTCAAATGGTCAAGGGCCCGTTCCTGGAGCCAGTAGGCTATGCTGAATCCCATCACACCTCCTCCGACGATGAGGACGTCGCAGTAGTGAGGGAATATTTCCTGTATAGAACAAATAATATTAAACGGTCATACACTTGTCAAATAATTACCCTGATTGTGTGGTGTGGCCAGTGTGGGGGTGACTATTAAAACGAGTATTATTTGAAGTGTGTGCCTATTTGGTCGCCCGATGTTTCTAGGCATTCCTTCTTACTTAGATTACATATTTACGAAGAATTGGTGACAGTTTCAAGCTGTGGAAAGAAATTATATTATTTAAAAAATAAATAAATAAAATTAAAAAATAAAATAATTACCGTGTTTTCAGAAGTTGCCGATGTCGGTGAGGATTTGTATAAACAAATAGGCGTTGTGGTTTGATTGCCACGACACGAATTCGCACTAGTAGAATGCACATGAATTCGCCCAAATAGATCAGAATGCTGTGTATAGGTTGGTGGTCTCGATGCTCGCAAGCTCGCATCTCAAAATTACATAACATCAAGTAGTCAATCCCAATCCCTTAGTAAAAATACAGATTAGTCGTACATGTAGGGCAGAATGATGTGTATACTTCTTTTTTTCCTTCTTTTTTAGCGAATTTTCGAAGAAAATTAAGCTATTGCTCTCGCCTCAAAATTTGTAGAATGTGAATTTTTGAAAAAATTTTATGCAGAAATCCGTTTCAGGCTATTCTGAATCATATTCTGAAGTTTAACGCATTTTTTTATGTATGTATGTACGAGTATGTATATACCTATGTATGTATGTGTCATTCCAGACGATAACTGTCCGTAGAATTGTGCTAGAAACTTCAAACAAATTTTAAAATGTTAAGGATACAAAACGAAAGTTCAAGTTCGTTGGCCAGCTGATCGGATTACATCTTCGGGTAGAAATTTTCAAAAATGTAGTCAAAAATTTCAAAATAGCCTGTTTTTTGCGATTTTTTGTGCGAAATAATTTTTTTAGCATACAAACATGTGGTATATTCGGAATCAGCGTAAAATTTCCTATAAGAATATGTATCAAGTTTTCAAAAATTTCAAAGTTGAAAAATTAGTCAAAAATCGAAAAAATGCGGTTCGCTAGTTGTAAAAATCGGTAATATATTGCATGAAACATTGTCCAAATTCAGATTGAACTACTCTTATGGAAGTATCCCTGTATAACCAATCCTAGAACCATGCTGTTTAAAACGTAGGTTGCTTGTTTAATAATTTGATTCCATGTTTGTCTATCAAAATCATAAACTAAAATTTCTCTACACGATCAATAGCGACTGAAATGTCGAAGATTTCTTCAAAAATTCGCTCATGGGGTCATGCTGCATGACTGGACTTTTATTTTAAATAATATAATTTCTTTCCACAGCTTGAAATTGTCACCAATTCTACGTAAATATGTAATCTAAGTAAGAAGTAATGCCTCTAGAAACATGGGGCGGGCCGTGTTGAAGACAAATTGACTGGGGGGGGGGGGGGGGGGATATAACGGAGAAGAACCAAAGTTAGATTTTTAGAGAAATTAGATGCAACCATTTCAACGGAAGACAACGGAAAACTAAACTTTATTATCATAGCAACTCAACAGGTAATAGTTCATATCAACAACAACACATATTGCACTGGAGAATCCCCACAAATACCCCCCTCCTGATAGAGGACAGTCCTCCAATTTTCTTGGGAATCGAACGACTCGCCCTGAACGAGTCTGTTCGAGTGGCCGGGGAGCAATTGAATTTCTCATTTCGGAAAATTACTAACAAATTACCAATAACTGCAAAATACGAATTAAATACCAAGCTAATGAGTTCAGACTTCATACTGAAGAATTAATTCATACCCAATCGATATTTGTTGACAATTACCTCATTATACACTATAAGTAGGTACATACTATGGCGTACCCATTTTTATACGTTAATTAACAAGTTTCTGGATTATTATATTTATGCTCAAGTTTATATATATTATCAAGTGTCAAATTCTGTTATTACGGGATCATAAAGATCATTGAGTATTCCCATTCGATTCAGCGTGAAAATTACAGGACAATCGTTCACAATAAACCGTTTTCAAAAATTCTTAAAGATCATTTTGCTGGAATTTAAACGTAGAATCCATCACTAGAAGGTACCTATGTCACCAATCACCAAAAGTGTTAACATCCTGTAAACAAAATTTTGAACTATGATCTCATGATTTCCGGAATTTCGGTCCTAAGGGTTAATGCCTTAAAGAAAACATGTAGCGATTTTCCATTAATTAAATAAGCCTCACTAAAATTGCTTGAAAATATTCATTTCCCCACTGAAATGTGGTAGTGTGCGATTTCACTTGATGATCCTCATCAGAGCCCGATGAAGGGAGTTCACTTAAAAAAAGTCCAGTCATGCAGCATGACCCCATGAGCGAATTTTTGAAGAATATTACCGATTTTTACAACCAGCGAACGGCATTATTTCGATTTTTGACTGATTTTTCAACTTTGAAATTTTTGAAAACTTGATACATATTCTTATAGGAAATTTTACGCTGATTCCGAATATACCACATGTTAGTATGCTGAAAAAATTTTTTCGCACGACAAATCGCAAAAAACAGGCTATTTTGAAATTTTTGACTACATTTTTGAAAATTTCAACCCGAAGATGTAATCCGATCAAGCTGGCCAACGAACTTGAACTTTCGTTTTGTGCCCTTAACATTTTAAAATTTGTTTGAAGTTTCTAGCACAATTCTACGGACAGTTATCGTCTGGAATGACACATACATATATACATACATACATATATACATACATACATACATATATACATACATAAAAAAATGCGTTAAACTTCAGAATATGATTCAGAATAGCCTGAAACGGATTTCTGCATAATTTTTTTTCAAAAATTCACATTCTACAAATTTTGAGGCGAGAGCAATAGCTTAATTTTCTTCAAAAATTCGCTAAAAGGTGATTGGTAAGTCAAAAACCATGATAAAGGAAAATTTAAATGTTAAAAAAGTTGGAGACAAAGATGATTTCTATAGTGTTAAAGAGGATCGATTTGGATGATCAGTCTTTTTCAGCGGTAACATTGAAATTAATGTAATCCAGGCTATCAAGGTACCTTCCTATAAGATAGCGGCTTCTTCCCAAGAATCTTGTCTTTCACTTCAGCCAAATCACTAGTGAGTATATTCGAAGTCCGGAAGATGGGGTTCTCTTTGCTTGGATCAGATGAGTCGAACCTCCTCTGACTATACGCGCACCCGAGTTTGGAGAAAGTCGCCCGACCTCTCCGCAGTACATTCATCTTGACACTAAAGGATTCCTATAGAATCGATCACTCAGATACGCATCACAATCAATATATATATATATACGACACAATTTAATTTGGAATTGAAGTCGTAAATTACTACAGTCCAACCGGTTGTTTTTATTCTTATCGACTTCTTATCAAGCCTTATCTAATCATCGGCCATGGAGGGTGGTGGCAGCGGCTTTGTTTGTTTAGCTCCGTGAAGTTGAATCGATCGGCGATGTTCGGGCTCTTCTGTCTTCTTCTAGGTCCACGAATCTCAACTAAAGTCACTCTAGATTTTGATCATTCATTAGGTTCATTCGGAACCGTTCTAAGTAGGCCACCCATCTTTTAGGCCGTTCGGATTGTCACAAAACGCGCTCTGAACGTATGGTTTGCAGTTCGGACAGACAACCCCGAACCGTTCCAAACTCGTTCTACCATTTCTGGATTTTCTTCAGAAGGCTTGGTTCGGGACATACGCACAGAATTTTCTCAGCATAAGCCCCGTCATATTTGAATTTATCTTCGATTTACCGCGCATCATGATGGAAAATTACTGGAAACCGTTCTGAATCATCCATGAACCTAGGAGGGGTTAGGGGTTAGATGTTATTAAATTGTAGAATGGAATCGATTTTTATTTACAGATATAAAATGAATATGAAATGTCTAATGTGCAAAGCAAATTTATTACGTTTGAACCGCAGCAGTCGTGATGGAATGGTTATGAGCTGCTCCGATTCATGTTGGGACGGTTAAAACGGAACGACTGTAGGATTGTTTCCACTGCGTACTGAACAGGTTCAGGTCAAGTTGCGCTTGCGCAGTGCCGGAAAACATCTTGTTCCGCGCATGCGCGCTATGAAACTTTGGGTAACCCTATATATCCTTCCTCAAACTTCCATAACCTTACACATAACAACCTTTGAGTATTAATAAGTATTAATTATTAATACTCAAAGAGAACAACAGCAGAAGGTCGGACGTCGGAGGCATGAACCTAGAATGGGAACCCTCCAAGGTTAGGTCGGAGGGCACAAAAACAAGGGTTTGTTTGCTAAAGATCTGCTAACATGACTCCATTTTCATGGATCTTAATGTATCCATGGTTACTGCTCCGAACATGTCCTTGAGCGTTTCCGCTATCATCTGAACTGAACTGAACCTTGCTGTATATGGAAAGTGTGTTATGAAACTCTAGGGTTCGTTCAGATTGTCTCAAAACGGATTTCATTTAAGACAATTTTCAAAAATGTCGATTTAAAAATTTTTGGAGCCATTGCAATGGCTTCATTTTGTACAAAAAATCACCAAACGGTAGCTAGCATTTTATAGAATAGTAAAAAGGTCAAAAAATTCAAAAAATGTCTAAAAACTGCTTAACATCATTAAATTGTATAAATTTTTCTAAGCAGAATTTGAATCTAGAAAAGTTTACCAACAATGAACTAGAACGGTAAAAAAGTTGAGCGCAAATTTATACAGGAAAATGAGTAGTACTTAAATTTCATTTATATTTGCCAAAAAATTAACACAACTGCAAAAAATCCAAAATCTTTTTTGAATCGCATATTATTTAGAACGAGTTTTTTTTGCCATAAAATTGTTAGGTAGTTAGCAAATTCTTTTTGCTCAAAGTGCTCAAATTTTCATAACAATTTAACACAATACAGTAGGTACTTACGCTAATTTACGAAAATTCGCTCGTGCGATCATGTTGAATGACTGGAACTTTTTTTAGGAGTAATACGAGCTGGTTGAAGTGTAAAATTTGGTTATAACGGAGTTGGAGGGATGTGATAAATATAACTGAGTTCGGTGTGGCACATAGCTTCCTCGTATCCGTAACAAGAATGCAGGTACCTATATATCATTGAAATGTTTTAAATGATCTTAAAAATTCTATAGCAAGAAATTTTAAATCAAGATTAAGCGTTCAGCGTCACTGCCGGTCAATTCAGAAGAACCTGAAAATTATGGTTAAATGCGATTTACGCATGCGCAGAGTGGAGTAGGTAACTATCTACTGATTTGGGAACGATGAAATTTATAGGATACCTGCTATGAAGATACTTACAGCCTAACCCGCACAATCCCTGAAAATGTCATCGGAATTGGATGAAAACTGGAAATTAATCTTGATACAAAGATTTGCGGATACAGGACTAATAGTCACAGAATGAAATGTGTTCAGAATGGTCTAAAACGTAAAATGCGAATGGAAATTTTGGAGAAAAAAGTCCCCGTAAAGTGAAAACAATGCTTCCACAACCTATAGAGGTAGGCTCAGAAGCGAAATATAAGTACATAGGTACCTTTATTTAAAAGTTTACGAGGTTTCTCGATTTTTTTAAAAAGATTTCATTTTAACCCCTTAACTTTTACCTCTTTGCGTTGATCAAAAGTAATTCCGACATTACAGGCATATCCCCGGTGGATGTACCTATGGTTTTTTTTGCCGATTTTCTAAAATTTCGACTCAGTAATTTATTTCTAAGAAAAGCTTCTGAAGGCATAAGGAGTTTGAGCTCGCGTTGTTACAACAACGGGAAATTTCCCGAAGTGGCAACACTCTTAACGATCAGAGCTGAGGCCAGGGAGGGTGATCAAACCTCTTTGAGTGTAATGCCGGGTTTACACGAGGCCAGTGGATGGTCCAGCTGAGTGGTGTGAACTGGAAGCCAGCTGACTGGCGCCAATACCCGTTTAGACGTAGCCAATTGACTGTTGCCAGTTGAACTAGAACCATGGAGGAAAGTGCATCTTCAAGCCTCACCCGCGCTGAGCTAAATAATATTTTTTGAGATCTGTGTCGAGAATTTGTGTGTGAATCTTCGAAGGTGCTGCAAGAAGAACTTTATAGGCCTCAATGAACTGCACATTCAACACTCCACCCAACTTTTTCGGCGACATGTTGTAAAATGTTTAATATGTCGAAAAAAAAACAGCGAAAACCTGCACTACTGTAGTGATGGAACACACCGACTGGGCTGGACTGGAATGGCCGGAGGCGTTCACATGGTTCTAGTGAGTCACGCCACACTCGGTTTTAGGTGGTGGGGAAACTGAACTGGCGCAAAATCTACTCCTCAAGCCAGTGCACTGGCTAGGCTTTTTTCCACTGGACTGGACTGCCAACAGTAATGTTCACAAGAGGCCAGTAACTGGTGCCAGTTATCTGGAGTCAGTCAGCTGGACTGCCTGCTAGCCTCGTGTAAACCCAGCATAAGAGTTATTTTCCTGGAGCGTAACATTTTGCCGGAGTCAAATACCAGCTGCCTTGGCTGGTTTGGGATCGGGCGAATGAAGAAATGTAACTGCAGGCCGCTGGCTCAGCAGGTGCCCGCTGGAACAAGTCAGCAGTCGAGGAGGTCATTGTCACGGTGTGTTTTGACTCAAGTGAGTGAGGAAGTGAAAGGTGCTAACGAAAGGAAAAGTGATGTTTACAGTATTTTGGCTCGAGAGGGATTTAATTAATTATTGTTTTGTATGACTTCTGGTCCTACCGACTGCGCCACTGTAACAGTCCAAAAATATTTGATAATTCAACAGGAGTTCGAACTCGCCTCGTTACAACTACAGGAAATTTCCTCTTAGTTGCAACACTCCAACGGTCTGAGCAATGAGGCCAGGGTGATCAAACCTCGACTGTGAGAGTTATTTTCCTGGAGTACAACATTATATATATATGTGTGTGTGTGTGTGCTTCCAGTGTGAGTCCTTCCAGATGATAACTCTCCTTAGGATTGAGATAAAAATTCCGTTCTTGCGCCAAAAAATCAAGCTTTCCAAGCCAAAGGACGAGTTTGTGGGCCAGCATTTTTTGAGCACACTAAATTGGCCAAATTTCAAAAAAGTGCTGAAAAAATCATAAAAATATCAAAAAATTGTTATTTATATCTTATAGCAGAATATTGCTCAAATAGAGTTTACTTTACCTACTTAAATTTCATTAAAATGTGCAGAAAAAGCTATGAAAACTCCAGAAAAGTTAAAATTACAAAACCTTTTTTTTGCATTGCAGAATATTATTTAGAACGAGTTTTTAGCCATAAAATTGGTAGTTAACAACTTTTCCCTTTAAGTTTTTAATTTTCAAAACAATGTAAGTTGCGTCAGGGTACGTGGGCCATTTTTACTTTGGCCAAATCAGTTTTCGCGACTTTCATGCTGGTAAAGTAGTATAGTCTAAAACAGGCAATGGGTACCCTATTTTCGAAAATCCTTACGTAGTTATCACGTCACGTCAGAATAACGTTTGCAATAAAGTTTGTTACGGTCAACACTGAAAAACCTATATTCTGAATCGTACGTATAGGTGTATCTATTATTTGTGTACAAATAATACAAAACAGGAGATTAGAGAAAAAAATTGTTATACGTCTATTTACATTAAGTTTAGATTTTATTACAAAGAAATTATTTATTACACGTGTGTACCTTGTCAAACTACACTAAGCAATAAGTCATTTCAACAATAAATAAAAAATTGCTATTGACATAAGATCTTTCAAACAAAATAATCTGATAGTAGATGGTGCAGATGGTATCAATTTTCAATAACCAGCTCGTCGTTCTTCCGACATACATTGCACAGAAAGCGTTTCACTCGAGGATGAAACCGTTATAAGATCAACACTTATTGGAATTCACGAATAATTACCTCACTGGTAATGCAGGATATTGAAGTTAAATAAATGTATCCAACAAGTTATCTCAAAGGATGCTTGGAGAAAAATCGTAACTCGGAGTATTACGCTGTTTTTTCGTGAAAACAAAACTGCAACACACTGACGAGTTAACTTGAAATTGAATAGGAACCGGAAATCGAACATAATATTGAAGGTCACTCTCGCTTTGAAATATCACCCTCATTTTCCAATAACACAGATCTAATCATAGAACTCAATTCAGCCATCAGGATATTTGAGCTAGAAACCACCATAAGCAAGTTATATAAACTGAATAAAAACGCAAGAGGACATTCATAGTTCAAGAAATCGTTAGCTCAAACATCGAATATACAACAACAACAAAAATCAAAAGTATGCACACCAGAATAATATGAAAACACTATCATGAATGAGTTTTATTTAATTTTAGAGTTCGCAATAGTAATAATAGTGCAAGAGGTCTCATGTTTAAGTTTGTTGTTTCTCAAAAGTTCTCTTATTCCCACTAAGGTTTTCATATCACCTCTTCTAACTGCCCTCTACTTGGTAGAACATCCTTGACAAAACGACACTGCAGTGACCCAACTTGCCGTTAGCCTGTATTATGTGGCCAGCATTTGTTCTTCTGAGCCCTTCTCAAATAGGGGAAACGTTGCAATTCATGACCTTTAATAACGGGATGCAGCTCTCTGTAACTGCATTTTGGTAGTTCGAGCATCCTTTCAAGAGTTTTGAATGCGGCTAGAGCAAAGTGTCTCCAAAAAATGATAGGTCGAAATGTTGATGGAAAATCTAAAGAAATTCTTGAAGATTACAAGTTGATGAATAGCATTGATGAGTGAAAATTACTTCTGCTTATCAAATGTGAATCATCTTGAAATTTCAGGTTCATTGTTTTGATAGAAAAAACTCCAGAATGAGTGGTTTTTATATTTGGTAGTCATGTTTCGTTTTCATCCATCCTGTTCCTTTGTCCCCAGACGATGTCAAAACGTCCCCTATTTAGAAAAGACAGGAAAAACTCGTGTTTCACAGAAGTGCTATGCCAGGATTCCAACTGTTACAAGCATGAAACACAAAAGGTAGGGGTACCGACCTCTTTGGACTTGAGACTGCACTGTAGATGCCATTGGTTGATTTAGACCATCCGTTCCAACACAAATGAACCACACTATAGTTCTAAAAATCCCACCAGTTCAAGATTTTTTGGCTTTATAGAATATTCACAACACTTTCAATGCATTAGGTACCTATGTATTCCTACCTGACACGAGTTGATTTCAGGTAAACAAAATCGTGTCCATCACCAACAAAGTGTCTGATGGGCCAATTGATTTCAAAAGATATCCAATCAATTCTTCTTAGTTAATCAATATGTAGATAGATCACTAAAAGCCAAACAGACTTCAGGGGCATGAAGGGGGTCGTTGATATTATACAGATTGTTCAATATCAAAGAACGCTCTTCGTTTCGCACGGTGGTCAGAGCTATAACGTTCATAAAACAGTTATATACAAAATTAGATCAGAGTAAGATTTGATTCATAAATTTCGTAAACATTTGAAACCAATATGTTTGATTTTCGAAAAGTCAATTGGAGTTAACTGGAACATTTTCAAATAAACATTGGGAATGGCGTTCTTGTTCCACCCAAAGTATACTGGATACAGATTTATTCTAAATACCACGCAGCTTTTATGGAACTCCCCCCCCCCCCCCCCCCCCATAATTTAAGAGGTATAAGGACAGAATGGGAGACGAATATTTTGCTCAAGAAGCTGACAAGGAAATAGGTAGCGAACCTACGTACTTCACATAACATCTTACATAAATTGCCTTTGGCGGGTCCGTAAAATAAAAATGAAGATACCTACCACAGAAGTACAGGATGGAAAAGCCATTTATCCGGCGGAATACCACCAGGCTTAAGATTAAAAAACACATCACTCTTCTTCAGCAAGCAAAATTTTATAATAGATACTAATCCAAATCTTTAATTGTTCCAAAATTTTAAGAACCAGAAAAATGGTTTGATCAACTAAGAGTAAAAACCGATCCGAAAACCCAAGTTTTAGTCTTACAAAGCTCACAATAAGTCACACGCGTTTCTGGGCTGAGGTGAATTGAAGAGGAGGACGAAAACAAGAGATGATAATACCATTGGAGATCCATGGGTGGTCGCTACAACACTCAATTTCTATTCTATTTCCTTCATTTCGTTGAAAATGTGAAATCACTAATACTTCTGAAATCTCTTTGATCAATGAAGAAAACCGAAGTTTATAAAGAATGTTGAACGTTACATGTTAAATCGATTTCGACGCTTAGGTCATCATCAGTAACAAACAATAACAGATGGTACTATAACAACAGCCGCTGTTAGTTACTGATGATGAACTAAGTGGAAATCGATATCATATTGTAACTTTTTATTTTTCGTAGAAATAAACAACGTCCTTTATTAATTTCCATTTTCTTCATTGAAATGGGTTTCCACAACTTCGTCGCCAGTGATTTAATCAAGTTAATTTAAAAGACGTTGAGAAGAGAAACACTTATGGAAATACTGTTTTTGTGACCACTCATTCTTCAGTGGTGCTGCACAGCGTGACAGACCCATCAAACATCTGTCTTATGGGCTTAACAGAGAAGGCAGCCGCTATCCACTTCTATCCCTTGAGATCATACAGTAAATTTGTATTAGTAGGCAAATCATTTCAAGTCAGTGCCCCCCCACCCTCCCCCATATCAATGAGAACCTTAAAACAAAAGATTCTTCAACTTATTTCCGAAAATAGGTTCCTTCAGCGAATTGAGAAATAAAAATGAATAAAAGACAAAGAATCCCACGTTTTCAATTGGTTATGCATCCAATTTTCTCCCCCCGAAATTTTGCACACTTCTTGGAAAAACTGGCTTAGCTTTCAAATGGTATCAGACTAATTAATTTTCATAATAATTAATTATTATGATAATAATAATTAATTTCATTTTTCTCCTGCGTTCAAATTTTGTTCAACGTGTTGAAAAATGGTTTACACTGTTGAGACGGTATCAATGGTGTTCTCCTTCATAACAAACCTTAACTCATTTGTCCATAGCTCCAGATTTCTTTCAATGAATTCCGCAATAGTAATTCTTTCAATTGTACTAATAAATCGAATAATGAATAAAATTCCCTTAAACTGTTCCATCATATAGATATATGGCTTCAAACATTTATAAAACGATGTTTTGGAAAAAACACGGAGTTGACACAAATAGGTGAGAGAACAGTGAACATGTATAAAATAAAAATCGTCTCTGTGGCTGGGTTTAGCACCAATATGACAAAAATGTCCTAATTTTTGCTCTTTCAACTGAAATTTCCCGATTTATCCAGGTTTTTATATACCGTGTATTAAACATACAAGAAAAACTGACATTTTATGACAATTATTGTATAACCACCAACTGATGACCCCTTCATCACCTTCCAAATGTTACAACGGAACTTGGAACAGAAACAAATCTTGTTAAAACAAAGCTTATATTAGAACTAGAAGGAGAAAGTGTATAGAAAATTGTCAATGACGTTCTTTTCAATACATTTTTTATCATCTTTTGACCCTTTCTACAACATATTTAAAAAAATTTCCTACAGTATGCAATTTCAAAAGTTTCGAACGATGTTTTACACCGCTAAAACTCGTATGTGGGGTAGTTGGCTTTGAGGAATACATCCTAGGGTTGTTGTGGGTGAGAATGGTAGGTCAGCTTCTCGTATTATGTACTTTTAATTTTAATGTAGAGTTCAGTTTGAAACTATTAGTATCACAATTTCCACCTGGCAGACTGTATGTCTTGTAATGATGTTATCTATATTTATGTAAGTATATAGTATATTCTTTAGGTATTTTATTACTAGTGCATTTAAAAATTTTAGTATACTATTTATAATTACCTCTATATATAAGTCTTTCTATTGCTATCATTGGTTAGGGGGACCCATCCTCTTGTCATAGTTTAAATTTGCTTTTGTTTAAATTTGTTTTAAAGTTCTCACCATTGCATTTGCAACCTCTCACCAGGTACAGCAAATTTAAACTATGACAAGAGGATGGGTCCCCCTAACCAATGATAGCAATAGAAAGATTTATATATAGAGGTAATTATAAATATTATTCTAAAAATTTTAAATGTACTAGTAATAAAATACATTAAGAATATACTATACACTTACATAAATATAGATAACTGTTGGAATTGCAAGCCTTCATCCGCACTCCGTGGGATCCATCCGAGGATAGAATCCGGAGTGGTGGCAGGACTGCGTCCGCCACCAAGCGAAGCTGCTGTGACTTTCGTCTGGCAGCCATTCTCTCTACTTCCTCGAGTACGACGACTTGACAGTGCAATACGACCGTCAACGCATCCAGCTAATCTTAGCTAATATTCAAGACATCTCTAACCATCTCACACTAAAATTAGAGCGATGCCGATAATAACATCATTACAAGACATACAGTCTGCCAGGTGGAAATTGTGATACTAGTTTCAAACTGAACTCTACATTAAAATTAAATAGATTAATATAATACAAACCTTTACTAAGGGTGTACTCACCTTTTTGCAGTTCTGACGAGGCCTATAGGCGAAAGCGCGTAGCTTGAATAAAGTACATAATACGAGAAGCTGACCTCTCATTCTCACCCTGAACAACCGCTAAAACTCAGGATATCTACGAAAGAGGAAGATAAATCACTCTCGAAGAAATCATTGGCATATGAGAGCTGCAAGTTTTCCAAGAAAGTGCGAAAGATTCCCACAGGAAAAAATTCAAGCACCAGCCAGTTGAACAATTAGACGGATTCTTCAACTTTAGTCTGGATAATGGATTTATTAACTTCAACTTTCACTTGATTATACTACTTCCAACAATTATTATTGACCTATAACGACGTAAAGATGTGTTTGACACATGTTCAATAGTGATAAAACTATGCATTCAACTTGATACTTGTACTGGTTAACACTCATTTATATAGCTGATTTAATTAAATCAGTCATTATCTCATAATTCAGTAGTATCCACTGAAGGTAATGATGACGGATCAATACTATGGAACCCCAATTCCAAGTGATAAAAAACAAAGTCAGTTGAAATTAACCTACTCCTTCATAAAATTCACAATATAAGGTAATAATAGTTCTAAATTGAAGTAGATTGATTTATGCTATAATGTTGTGCTTAAACCTAACAAAGTGAGAGGAGAGGTATTCGAAGTCTTTTTATTTTAGTTCACCTGCGAAAAGTATTGAGAAAAAGAATAATTTTAACAAGATTTGTACACTTATTCAGGTGAAGCGAAGAAAAATTTGCAATTAAAAAATAATAAAAAATAAAAAAGAAGGATTAAAAACGTTCCAGTTGGGGGCCTGAAGGGATATGAGAAAGCGGGTGGGCTAGTTGGTTTCCAGATCAGTCGATATGTTTGATTCGTCGTCAGTGTCGTCTTCTGCATTGGAGTCGTCTTCCTGGGGAAACCCGTCTGAAGAAGGGCCTGCTTGATCAGGGTCTGTGTCCCCATCGTAGCTATTGGTTGAAACTGGCTTCGCTTTGGCCATTTCTGAAATTAAAAAACATATTTGGTAGGTACTGCGAAGTATTTAGAACGATGCTTTTGGTCCATAAGTTCTTATTTTGATATAAATGCGTAACAAGATACAAATTTATTATTAACGCAATGAGCTAATAATGTAGGGGAGGAGTACTGCTACTCGCCTGTGGAAGCTTATATATATGCCATATATGAACCTCAGCTGGATGGCCAAAAATATAATTTTCAATTATTATAAACAATAAAGTTGTTTTTGCCTTCTAAGAATTGGGAGTGATGAATCCCGACATAAACATTAAAAATTGTGAGCGATATGAATTAGTACATGAGATACACTTCTGCTCTCATTCCACAATTAGGACAGATAGTTTTTCACATCCTTAGAGTATTCTTACTTTACTAACCTGTTGGTTTATATTTTTTCAATGATAAAATTATGACAAAGAAAGGGAGGAACCGAGATGTCACACGATTACTGTGTAATATAATTACTGAGAGGTAAGACTACCTTTGTACTTTGTTAATACTGCATCGTTTGCAATATTGTGTTAAACAGAAGCAGCACATGAGCAGCGCGCTTATTTAGACTTATGACTGTGTCAGACAATAATTCGTGTCACCTACCCAACCATTTTTTGGATGAAGAATGAGAGGGTTTCCTTTTTTTGTACCATAGTTTCTATTCTAGTGCCATAATTAGCTGCGTTTGAGAGAGTACAATAAAACATAGTGAAGTGGCTAGCACTAGTAATGCTGCCTCAGGGGTTCAACGACGAACTTTAATATGTGATGGTTCTGAACTATGCTGCTACTATAGGGCCACTGACTGGCCGATTAAGTAATCCTCCTTTCCCTGCAGGTAACAACTCGCTGGAGCCAAGTATCAACCATCCTCAGCTGAATTAGGATACGGACAGGGTGTAACTGTGGGCTCAGCTGCTGCTCACACAAGTCTTGGTTGAGCGAGATTATCATCATGCTGTGTTTTCACTCGAGAAAGTGCTACGTATGAAATGAAAATGTCAGATGATGAGCTTGGGAAAACTTACTTATGGAAGGATCCCACTACTAAAGTCATAGGTGATGGAGAAAATTGGAACAGGATAGTCCCAAGAACTAAAAGGACTAGACTGTCATGCTTTACAGACGGCTATAGAGTTGAATCTGAGAGCACAACCAGAACAGGCGCTTGTATATGTACCTGATTTGGGTATAGCTGAGTGCTTCACTCTGGATCCACACACCACTGTCTTCCAGAGTGAGCTGTATGCCATTATCAGGTGTGTTGACAGCTTAATAGAGAATAACATGAGAAAGAGACAAGTAGTCATACATACAGACAGCCAGGCTTGCATCAAAGCACTGATGAATCAGGTCACTACCTCAACAATGACGAAAGAGGCTAAAGATAAACTGACCAAGTTAGGCATCCGATTAGACAACAAAAATGTATGTCAATTGGATACCAGGTCACGAGGGACACATGGAAAATGAGGTGGTAGATCGCCTTGCCAGGCTGGGGTCGTCTAGAAACTATTACGGGAAGACCCCAGCCCTAGGCATAACGCGGAACGCGTGTAAGGCCAAGGAAAATACCTGGGCCATCAAAGATCTAAAAGAGCTTTGGAGAAAAGAGGAAAGCAGGTCTAGACAATCTAGGATGTGCATCTCTGGCTGCGATAAGAGTCACTCAGACTGGATAATATCACAGCCTAAAACGCAAATGAGGAAAATAATTGGGGTCCTCACGGGACATTTTAGATTTAAGAGGACCATTTTTATCATGTCCAAGGTACCCTCTCCACACTGGGAATGTGGAAACGGGCAGGATACAGCTGAACACTTTCTGTGTGATTGTGATAGATTCTGGAGATCTAGGCAGGGGCCCTAGGACATTATAAAATCGAAAGGACCTCACTCAGAGACCTAGATTGGAAAAAGATCAAGGAGTTTGTTGAGCTAAGCAACAAATTTAGGGACATAGTGCAGCCGTAGAATCGCCAAATCAAAAGGGGCCATTTTTGGGGAAATATAAGCCATTAGGCCTGGGATTTCTTCCTAAGGAAGCCCTATGCAGTCAGTCAGTCAGTCAAGTGCTACGTCACGGAATGTTTAGGATCATGTAATAATAATAATAATAATTCTTTATTTGCCAGAAGCACTCGAACAAGATAAGAGTAGGGCAATTGTCAAAAAAAATAAATCGTTACAACCAAAAAAAAAAAAAAAAAAAAAAAAAAAAAAAAAAAAAAAAATTACAGAAGCTGGTACACTATAAAGAAAACTATCAAACAGAAAAGTCAGAAATGCAGTAGAGCTCTCTCTTGAACAGGTATGCCCTCAGCCGCCTCTTGAATATAGTTAGTGGAGCATCAGCGGAACACAGTGTTACCTGGAGATTGAGCACATAATAATTCCACATTTCAATGGCCTTATATGTCAAACCACTCTTGAAGAATTCAAGCCGGTGAGATGGAACACGAAGTGAATCAATTCGATGACGGGTGTGATGGTCATGACTGAAGCTGAACTGAGCAAATAGATGTTGATGCTTTTTCATGTATAGAAGCGTCTCGAGGATAAGTATCGAAGGCAGGGTGAGGAGCCCTTCCTTGGCAAACTGCCCTCTGCAGGATGATAGTGGAGGCAGACCCAATAAAATTCTTAAGGCTCTTTTTTGGAGCTTGAAAATTGTTTCCAAGTTAGCTCTGTTTCCCCAAAAGAGGATCCCATACCTGGCCTTTGAGAGAAACAATCCGTGGTATGCTGAGAGCAAGCCTGATTTGGATACCACAGGACGCAGTTTCCGCAGGCAAAAGCAGGAACTACTCAACCTCGATGCCAACGAGTCAACGTGGGCTCGAAATTTGAGTGTGGAATCCAACTGCACACCAAGAAATTTGGCATCCCCCTATGTGGTTACTGTGGTCAGGTTCAAGACAGATTGTGTATTGGGTTGATTTTGGTGTGGGTTGTGGACATTATACTTCAGACTGCACCAATGTAACCTGCTATGTTGTCAACAAATTACAGATACTTCGGTGGAATGAGGAGTAACTACTCATTGGTCTGAAAGTGTTCCGTTAACTATATTTAAGTGAAAATAGATTTCATTCTGTGAATTTCGACACTGTACGATGAGTGGTAAAAACAAATTGTGAAGTCACGCTTGGCAAGAAGAGGGGATGGGTTGACGTAGTTTTTTGGCAAAACTTTAAAAACCCGCAGAAAAAAAAGGCTTATCATGGAATAGTGCAGTTGATGTCTGTATACTTGGAATTTCACCCGCTTTCATTTAAAAATATTTAAAAAAAACATTCTGGTATCCTTCATTCGAACTTTTAGCTTTTCCCAAAGGCCACAACAACCACTCTGCTACCAAGGCCAATTAATAGAAGCTCATGACTGCTGGAGTTTATCAGCACATAACAATCCTAATCATAAGAACTGTCTTTCATTAATCTGTCAAGTGCAAACTTCAATAATTTTCTAGTTACCTAAATAACAAAATAATGTTTTAGTTATGTGGCATCCTCTTTATCTCCTTCTCATACACCTTATTTCCTATTCCCATTAGTTATTAGTAAACCAGCAGTTGCTATTTTCAAGTTAAGCACAGCAGAGCCTTCGGGGGGCTTTATGATTCCTAAACTTACGTCATAGTCATCCAATTACAATGTGACTTACTTTCAATATATTTTTCCATACATTTCGGAACCAGCATCTTCACCTTCTCCAAATTAGCTTTTGAAATGTTGCCGGTATCGAGACCTTCAAGAAATCACTTAGTTAGAAAACAAGCAGGAAATAAACAAAAGGATAAAATTAAATAATAACATGGAGAAAGTGGTAGTTAAGGGAAAAAGTATTTAGAGAGAAAGTTATCAAAATATCAAAGCTACACACTGATACATTGTCTGTGACATTGGATATGTCTTGTGGCTCCTCTGGTTACTACATCACATAGTAGTAAACCGTAATATGTTGGAAAAATTAAAATAGTATTGAACTACGAAGCAAACAGCAGTAGATAAGTAAATTGATTCAGTGAGAGTCACAAATTCGATAGAACTGCATAACCTCAAACTTGGAGGAGATTCCAAGCTCTAGCGAACTTGTCATTCAATCAAATGCGATAATTGATGTTTTCTCTCGATATTAAGGGAATTTCGAGGGGAGTAGGATACGTGGCACTCTGATTTGTGGTGCTATTTAAGAGTTTCATGACTCTGTGGGTTTATCTCTTTTTCTATTGGTTTAAATAAAACGCGCGGGCAAAGGATACAATATGATTCCAACCTGTCGTATATTTCCTTGAATCAATACCTGCTTCACCATCAACCTTTCTCAATAAACCAAACTATGTGATGTTCCTACTTTTCAAACTACTGAAGTACCAGCCGACTTATGAAATCTTGATGATACGAGAGATCTGACATTACCGCTGGAGCCTCAACCACGATCTGTTAGGATTCCTTGTTCCAACTTTGATGATAAAAGTGAAAAGAAATGAGAAATACCGACCCCTGGGTTTACAAAATAACTTCCAGAATTATTTGTGTGAAAGCAAATTCTATTCTGATTATATTGAGACTAATACACTACCTACGATCGATAGGTATTTTCGCAAGTAGTACCTAGTGACACAAAGGGCAAGGGGTCCCGGTCTGACGTTAAAGATGCGATAATGAAAACTTACAAAAAAAAAACCTCTTACGTAGAAGAACGCAGTTTACCAAGGTATAGAAACAATTAAGGGGAAATTAAGAAACATACACCTAGATGGGCATTCTCATTCAATCATTCATAGATCAATTTCGATTTTTCAAGACTGGCTTCGTCACATAGTATCATTTTTCGCGTTACTGGTCGAAATAAAGTTCAAATGACTCCAGCAAGAAGCTTGTGCTCACTTTATTTATTGTTATTTTGGATGTTAACAGTCTTTTGACTCGAGAAGGATTAAATTAATCATTGTTTCTTATTATTTCGGGTTTTTACTGACGTGCGCCAACATTACAGCCCACAAATATTTGATACCTCGAACAGAGTTCGAACTAGTGTCCCATCACTAGGGAGAAATTTCTCTGTAGTCGCTAAACTCCAACATTTTGAGCTATGAGGCCGATTTAATCAACCCTCTTCGACTGTGGATTTTTTCCTTGAACATAACGTTTTGGTAGGAGCTGCATTTATTTTTTACCATAGACAATAGGTACTGAGGGCAAAAGAACTGTAATTCGCCTTCTTCTAAGCCTGTCATGACATTTAGATAAACTCATCTAGAACATTACAAAAATTAATAATTATGATTTACCTAGTATTTTCGCATATCTATGGTGTTGAGATTACTACCATACAGCACTACATGTGCATCAAAATTACGGTATGTTCACGGTAATTACTGTAACGTTGGCAACACTGTCCTTCAGTGCAGCGAAAGGAAAATAAGTTTTATGTGTGTTATCATGATAGTAGAGAGGAGACCGCGACAGTGTTGAAAAAAATGTCACCGAGACTCCATATTCTCATTGGATTTTATCGTACATCCATGCAAACATGGTGATTCCATGAACTTCCCGAGATAAGCGATTCTAGAGACCTGCACCGATATCGACTTTATCAACACAGTTTAGGGTTATTCAAGCTCCGATCAATTGATGATTGTTGGAGGTTACACTGAGATCGAAGCTTCCAAGTAGCAACGATTAGTTGTACGTGAACAATTAGGTGTAGAAGAGATATTTTTTGATGTGGGACGAAAATTTGGGATGACCCCAGAGCTAAGACACATCCATGTCAAAATATTTAAATTACATGATGATGCGTTCATTATATGCTCACGAATATTTGTAACTAAGTAATTCATTCACAAATAAATTCGTAAAAATAGAGAGTTATTGTACTTCTCTTAAACGAAAATGGTCTTTCCGAAACGAGAAGAGGTTTTCGTAATGTGGAAACGCTTTTCGAAACGAGAAGAGTCAGCTTTACTCGTACTCAGCTTTTTCGGAATCTTAATTACGAGACGACAACTTGACCTTCTCTAGGATAACTCAGCAACTATCATGCAGTTGGCATGGACACACACACACACACACCCACGACAAAATCGCCTGAATTTTCCCCGTGCCGTCTCTTGTTGTTGGTTTAACCTTCGTATTTGTCTTTCTTTCGTGTTTTTTTCCCGCACCTCAACCAGAAGGGTCATTAGCGGCATTTCGTTCTTGCCATCGACGTTTTATTGAAGATTTCAGCTTTTTCATTTTCAAGATTCCGATTCAAGAATCATTTTACACGTTTTAAAGATTCGTGATCTTCACGGCTGAATCTTTTTTATATGATGTAGAGGTAAGTTCTTCATGTGAAATTGTCAAATGTGACAATTGAGCAGCGATTCACTACAAGAGTCACGTTAACGTCTCTATAAGTTCTCTTTCACTCAGGTTTATGAAAACGCTACGAGAAATTAATGCGAAAAGATTAGCATTCATTGTGCTCGCTCTAACAGCTTGTTTTCATGTTTACGAGAAATACAATTAACAAACATCGCATGCGAAAACACCTATGGGTTAACAACAAACATTTTTAAACATACCATGAGTAAGGCCGATTTGCTTGAGTACTTCAAAATCGTCTTTGATTTCGAATTTGTCATTGAATACGAACAGATATTCTGTCCTGAAAAAGAGACAGATTGAAATTATTACTTTCAATAGGAATAGTAGTAGGCAGTAGAACTACTTATATTTTGTTCAGAATATTTGTGTTAAGATACAACACAGGGTGCCAGTAATAAAAAATAACAAACTTGTCATTGGTGATTGAGCAGTCAATGACGGTTTTCCTATCACTGTTTACAACGATGAATGGCAGTTGGATGGCGGAATTAGGTGGAGGTGGTCCACGATTCTTTTCGTTTTCTAAATTCCTTTGCATCAAATTTTTATATGATATTTGCTGGAAAGAAGGAAAAAAAACAGATTAGCAATATTTCTCAATTTATTTTTACCTAGAAAAAAGATAGGTCCCATTCTGCATACAAGCATATAATTAATCTATAAAACGTATGAAATGTACAGATCAAAAATGACAATGATAATCATTCGGTCATGATAAATCTTATTTCAAACACGAAGAAATAAACCATTTAACGTCGATTTTAGTTCCTACGTCTGACTAAACATATACATGGGGTATGCAAGAAACCTAAAATGCCAAGTCAAAAACGATCAAATTTAAATTGAAGAATCATCACTAGAAAATCAAGTAAACTTATCATAAAATGTGCAGGTAACTAGAAATTTTCTCAAGCACAGTCTAAAAATTAAAGATAGTTTATTCCATTCGTCACTACGTCACGACGTTTATTCCATATTCGTGGAAATAGACAACGTTTTTTCACTAACTTCCGTTTTGACAGCTAGTATATGTATACATATACATAACTTCAGGAATCGTTTGAGAATGGCTAGAACGGATTTACATAAAGGAAATTTTGAAAAATTCAATTTTTTTTTTTTTACAGACTGCAATACCATCATTAGGAAAATTTGCTAACAATGAACTTGCACCATGACATGAACTTGAAAATAAAGATGATTTAAAAATCCGCTCATCTGTGAAATTTTCTGTAATGGATATAGTAGGTTTTGGAAACAAACTTCTCATTTTGGACTGAACAATTTTTTGGATTCCCATACCAATTTGTCTCCATATTCCGCTAAAGCTTGGCCATTTCAGTTCTAAGTATCCGTTCCTTTGAAAATGACCTCTCTATTTTATATTCCCATTTCCTTGCTTTACTGTACCTTTTAAAACCCCCTTCAACAAAACTTGACGTTGGGTACACAACATGTCCCGCTGTGCGCGCCCCTACCGAGCTGAATTGTAACTACGTTCCCCCCTTAGTCTTTTCGAACGAATAGGTCACGTTGAATGAATTGGCGCCTCAATTTTCTATGTCCGCTGCTAAAATATAGATTAGTTGGACAAATCAGAATGATTTGTAGTTTGGTGGTATGGATGCTCGCATCTCAAAAATACGTAACATCAAGTAGTAAATCCCTTAGTAAAAATTCAAATTAGTTGGACAAATAGATCAGACTGATTTAAATAGTTTGGTGGTCTGGATGCTCGCAAGCTCGCATCTCAAAAATACATAACATCAAGTAGTCAATGTCTAAGTAAAAATTCAGATTAGTTGGACAAACAGATCAGAACGATTTGTTTAGTTACCGTAACATGGGGTTAATTCCTACCAGGTGGTACAACTTCAGACCAGCGTAGGAATGCAGGCGCAGAGCCCTCTACCGGCTATAGAAATGAAATTAGGAAGTTCATTAAGGTCCCAATATGTAGCACATTACTCAAACCTACATGAAACCTGAAGATAGTTTCTTGACGTCGCTTATAATTGTTTTCTTTACGTTTTTGTTATCAGCTATTTCGACACATTTTCCTGTTGTGTTTATAGTGTGCCAGCAGCTACATATTTCCGCTAGATTTTCCGAAAAGTTAAGTTCACATACTTCTTCAAAATTATGAGGAATTTAACTAAGAAATCAGATGTTTTATTTAGTTGTTAGTTAATTTTCCAGCAACGAAAAACTAAAAGTCGCCACTTTGGGATGCAACTTCCGACCACCCAATTTTTTGTGTTTTAGCGCATTTTTACGTGTTTTTCTCATTTTGATTGAGCTTACTCATGTTTCAATGTTTTCCATGTGTTACAGGCATGCCACGAAAGTACCGAAAGAAAGTCGGGGGCCGTCCCTAAAGAAATTATACCCAAGACACTTTGGAGGCAGCTCTGAAGGCAGCTCATTTCTGGTTTTGTTTTGTATGGAATAAATGTTTAAAAATGAAATATTTTTGTCGTAATAGGTGAGAGAACCCATCTGGTAGCAAAATACTGGGGTAATATCGAGCCAGGGCTTCATTTCTTGTTTATTTGAGTGAAAAAACGTGAGTGGTCCGAAGTTGCCACTTCCGTGAAGTCCGAATGACTATACCATTTTACCGTTGTTTTTCATGGGTTCCTAATGCTCGAATGTTAAATTTTGAAATGGGAATATGGCGGTGAATAGATCAGGTGTAACATATTGAAAGGCCAACTCGATTGAAAAGATACAGACAGAGAAATCTCCAAAAAAAAAACTTAAAAAAGTGTTCTGAACTAACCCAATCTTACGGTAGGTGGTCTGGATGCTCGCAAGCTCGCGTCTCAAAAGTACATTAAATCAAGTAGTCAATCCTTTAGTAAAATACAGATTTAGACCAATCGATCAAAATGACGTTTTAAAGTATGATTTAAAACATTTATAATAATGGCGTTTAAAAATATGTTTCGGAGGTTGGATTCGAATGCAAAAAAATGCCAGTACATGGGATCAAACCCGGGTCACTCTAGTATGAAGTCTCTTATGATATCCACTACACCTCGAGGACTCAAAACAATTATTTAATAAACACAGAACTTAGCCACCCATAAGCGAGCTTATTTCCATTGCCAGTTGACGCAACTTCAAATTCAGGTCGGTAGGGGTACGCACAGCTGGACATGTAGTGTACCTAGTGTCTGGTCTCAACAAACCCTCCCTACTTCTACATGATACCAACTAGCCCACTTCTGTATGGCCACATAATATTAATGTATGTATTATTTACAAGAGACGTTCCTTAGATTAAGCGAGTTATTTCCAAGTAGATGACTGAAAGAGAGATCACCGTGCTGGCATATCTGCAGAGCTACTAGTAACTAACTGATGGGCTGGGTGATGTGAATGGTTTTAGATCTAACGCTTGTGTGTCAACATACGAAAAAAAACCCAGACACTATTGACTATAGTCTTTCAGTCGACTGCTGAACTTACGGGAGACCAATGATGTTTATAAATTATGTTCTATTGATACATATACCTACAGCCTAGTGTACTTTTCAATCCAAAACTTGCTAATTCAATAAATAAATTATGATAAATAAAGCAACCTCTATCGATTAAATTATTACGGGAGTACACTAATAATAGAATGCTGAACTTTTACCTGTATAAGTAGCTCGTTCAACTGTTGGGTTTTGAGAGCTATCCTGTCAGCGATCCTCTTCTTTTCAGACACAAGACTAGTATTCTCCTGAGCAGTAGTCATAGGAAGACCCAACCACCGTATTTCCTTCTTCTCTTTAGATATGATATTCATCGCCATGAGTACGTTCAATGCATCATAGACTCGCCGTCTGATGTTTTTCTGGTCATATTGCTACGAAGGAATATAACTTTTATGTAAATCAAGCCAATCATACTGAACCAGTGAACCTAAGATAAGAGAAGTTGGAAAGCTGCAACCAACAATTGAAAGGACAGGTTCCACATTCTCCAGCACAGGAAGTAAACAACAATTTTAAACTATTCATAAAATAAACAAGAAAGAAGATTTCCAAGTAATCACTGATGTTTTAGTTGTTTAATGATGTATACTCACTTGATCGACGCTATTGGGAATGTGTTTGGGATCTGTAAACTCAGCTACAAGCTCATCTGCCACTTCATTGTATGAAGTGAGACCTTTCTTCTTCACTTTTTCACAAACTTTCATGGAAAAATGCCTGAGCCCTTTCCCTCCTTTTTCAGCTTTCCTCCGTTTGTTTGAACTGGGTCTGAACATGGGAGAATACATTAAAATGTAGGATTTCCAAGAAATCTCTAATTACACAGCTATAGATACCCTCAACCTCATTAAGAATGAGCAACATGCATTAATTTTAGGATTCAACAGGGTGAGAAAGGGTCACACGTACTGACAGCATATCATAATGGTTACGACGGTATAGGCCTCTTGCACAGGCTGGAAACGAGAGCACGTCATCGACGAAACACGGTGCAACTGCTACCTCCCTACGCAACCAGCCCTATTTTCCTTCATGAAATTCACTCTATGAACCTTCATCATGTTTCTCGTGCTCTATAGGAAGTTCTTTTTCAGACACAAAGAATGCGTCTGATAACCCCAATGATTGCACATAGCGAGCAATTTGGCAAAAGAATAATAATGACGAAACTGTTTATTGTGATTAAACTAAGACTGTGGACAGTGCAGTGTTGACTAATTTGGAAATGTCTGTTAGAATTTAAAAAACGCGAGATTTATACTGCCCACCTCCTTGGCAGATTTATACCGCCCACCTCGTTGGCGAAATTTATACTGTCCTCCACCTTGGCGATATTTATTCTTACAAAGCGCCCATGGCGGTGGGAGCGCAGGCAAAGACTGCACCTTGGAAGCAGGAGGCGGGCGGAGAAGGTCGTAAAAATTCTTCTCTTCAAACAAAGGGGGCCACCCTTTGTTTTTTGATCTAACCACGTTTTTTGACGCACTTTCACAATTTAAACGAATATGTTTTCCGCACATAAATCCTGTTAGACCAAAACGAACAATGTATCTCAATTAGAACCTGAAATATCAAAGGGAAAAGCTATAAAAATTTATTTGAGTTATCTAATTTTCAATGCTCGATGTCAAATCTATGCATAAATACCTATCAATAAAAAAAATAATTAAGAAAGTCGTCGGTATAGAACGACCATACTAACTGCCATAAGATTTCGTCTTTTTTTTTTAATATATAAGATAAGTAACGGAATATGATTCGATATTTCTAAAAACTTTGCAAGAGCAGATGGAACAAAATTAAAACAAACTGTTCAGATTTTATTCTTTAATGTTTAAATTACCCAAAGTTGAAAAACGGAAATTGAAGAAGAACGTTGTCTAATTCCACAAAAATAACGAGTTACACTGTTGATGGATTTCGACGGTTAGGTTATCATCAGTAACAAAAATAACGGAAAATACATTAGAAAGCCTGAGGCTTATATAGTCAGAGGTAAAAGGGAGCTTGAATCCCATTGGTAGAGAGAGAAGGGCAACAACAAATCGAATGCAAACAAAGAGAAAGGGGATAGCTAAGCAATGCAGGGAAGAGAGAGAGAGAGAGAGTGATTGAGAGAGGCTGGGGGGGGGGATCACTTCATATGTGGGTTTCAACAACTTCGTGCCCAAAGTTTCTTTATTTGGAAAATAGGAAAACAGGAAACTGAATTTAAATGCAGAAAAAATGGGTCCCAGGTGGGAATTGAACCCACATGCTTTGGTTTCCCGTACCAACGCCTTCTCCATCTAGGCCACAAGGACTGCTGGATGGAGAGAGCTTGGATCTGAGCCAACAACCCCTGAAAACCATTACTCTGCATTTTTCTGCATTTAAATTCAATTTCCTGTTTTCCTATTTTCCAAACAAACCCTCTGCCGGACCCACACGGCGACTATATCAATTAAGAAATAATTCTTCGGGCCGTTTTGTTAGCGGTGACTAATGTAAAGGGTACAGTTGATTCAAAGTTAAATTCATCTAAAAATGCAGAGTCATGGTTTTCAGGGGTTGTTGGCTCAGATACAAGCTTTGTCCATCCAGCGGTCCTTGTGGCCTAGATGGAGAAGGCATTGGTACGGGAAACCAAAGGATGTGGGTTCGATTCCCACCTGGGACCCATTTTTTCTGCATTTAAACTCAGTTTCCTATTTTCCAAACAAATCCTCTGCCAGACTCATACGGCAACTATATAAATTAAGGGGCAAAGTTTCTTTAGTTTATACCCTAAAATGGACACTAACTTCCTTTGAAATAAATAGAATCCAAGCTGTTGCGTAGCTTGGATAAATATATATATATATATATATTTTTTTTTTTCTGGAAGACGTTCGTGCAGTGAAAGTAGGAAGAATTCAGTACCGCCCTTTGCCGAAGACTAACCCAGGTAGTAACAAAATTTACGCTAGCCACCACTGTAATTCGATGTGCACAAGGCCTATAACATGAACTAGTAGCTTTTGGTGGTTGTACTATGTTAACATTAGCTAGATTCTTCTCAACCCTTGTGGAACCAATCTAACGTCACATTAATAACTGATTTAGTGGTAATAATAATATCTTACTATTTAATTTTGGGAAGCTCATGGAGTTTCAATGCGTACGAACTATAGGGAATAAAGTAATGGGTTCCTGAAATGTGGATTACATTGTATACATACGATTATACTGAATGTTTAGTAACTTACCCATCAGTGGCAAAGTCAATGCTCATCTCCCTTTTCAAGGACCTATCGCCCACAGATGTCATCGGCCTTGAACTGGTTGCCACAACCTGAAATTAGTTAATTGGTTTGTTTTCAAATAACTTCATAACCGACTAATGTAAATGCACAGAATGGTGAAAACTCCATAAATAGGTACAAAAAGATAGTATAAATAATTCACCATCGCAACAACAAATGGCCTACAATCATACCTTGGGGGTGGTAGAGGGGGAGTCCTGAATAATGTCAGTCCTCTGTTGAAAGTTGCATTCAATTTATTCATAAATCCAAATTCTTACGCTGTTGGGAGCCTTGGCGGTCATGTTGTCAAAGGTGACAATAGGTACACAGCTAGTTCTTGGGTTGTCATACATAACTTCATTTTACAAGGAGAATAAATAGAAACCCTAACTCTAACTTATATGACAATCATCGTCCTATTTGGCACGTTAACATTTAAGTTCCATATGCCATATGATGCAAACCAAGTTATCTCCTTAAAGTGAAATTGTTAAGGCACCCTAAGCACTAGCTGAGTGCCTTCGCCAGCTCTGACGGTATGACGACTAAGTGTCCTGAAGAGCACAAGGGCGGAAGCACTGACTAAATGAATTAATTAAATCCAACTTTCAACTACTGAGGACTGCCAGTATTCATGACCTCACCTCCACCACGCAATACTGCAAAAATATCAACAACTCAACAGCATAGTATACCTTGGGAGATGGAGAAGCGATCACAGTGGCAGAGCGCTCTTGGAGTTTTGGCATTTGGTTGGGAGGAATGGTGACAAATTGACCTGCAAACATTACATCATGAGTAGCTGGGAAAGGAATAATAACGTCTACCCTTACCAAAAACATACACAAAAGTATACAACATCGACCAAGATAAAAATCAATCGTTCAACAACTTCAAAAGGGGAAGTTTACAAAACTCCTATTGCGAAAAAGGAAATGAAAGGGTACAATATTCTAATCGAGGGAGGTTTTTGTAAAGTATATGACGGAAAAGATGTGATAATTGAAGCTGTTTGTGGGGATTTAAATTTATATGCATTAAATAACCATTATAATACGAACATTTTTAAAGAGAAGAAAAATTATGAGAATGCCATTAGCTTGTACGCAAAAATTGGCATGAGAGACTAGGCCATGTGAGCACATAATACATAAGGACATATGCACATAATGCATAATAAGGAACTGGTAGTTGGACTTAATGATGGGACATCTCCACTTTCCCTTGTTCACTGGCCTGTTGGGCCTGTACCTTGAATCTTTCTTCATTAGCCCTCGAAAATTCTCTATATTCCTGTTTTCCCAGGCTTTCAAGCACAGCAAGACTACTCCTGTGGGACAAGGGGCAAACTCCACCGGAATTCTCTTAAGAAATGAAGGCGCTGAAGGTTCCACCCTGCCATCTCCTATTTGAAGCAGCTCTTCTTTTTCCATGAAATATGCTATAACA
This sequence comes from Adelphocoris suturalis, assembly GCA_030762985.1. Classification (NCBI taxonomy): domain Eukaryota; kingdom Metazoa; phylum Arthropoda; class Insecta; order Hemiptera; family Miridae; genus Adelphocoris; species Adelphocoris suturalis. The sequence goes on from CM061042.1 coordinate 117,940,315, forward strand.
AATTTGAATTCATCTGACACATAGTGTGCCACCTTACCCACCTGTAACAGGCCACTTCCGGCATGTGAACAAGAAACCAACCCACTCTAGTGGCTGTTTGGGGAACTTGATCACCTGTTCAGAGTTCCTCAACTCTAAAGGGTGGGTATTTGGGAAAGCCAATCAAGAGGTTGTGTATACATACTTGGCTGTGTGTGTGGCAGAAAAAATTCCGTAAGTTTTGTTTTCTTCAAGTACTTCCTTAACATCATATATTATTAAAGGTAAATTACACAGGAAAGACAAATAAAAATTGATATACAGTAGACTCTCTCAACCAGCCACTTCGGGACCAGAGCCTGACCAATAAATCCCATGAGCACACATTTTGGTAGAAACAATATGTACGTGTATACAGATACATGGAGTATGCAGTTCGCAAACAAGTATTCATTTGTTTCTGAAGTAAAATATCATAAAATTTACTGACAAAAGACAGAAAAAACCTCAATAGGGAAATCACATATTTTTTTCTTTGCTTCGAGTTTGGAGAATATTTTTGTTCATATAGTAGGACGAAAGTCATTCTTAGAAATGACTGGTGAATGATTTTAGTTCTTTATATTTCATTCATCAGCATGATTCATAGGAAAAAAAAAAAAAAAAAAAAAAAAAAAATGGAGTGAGAGAAAAAAGAGAAATGGTTCTTTCCCTTTTCATTACCCTCCACAGGGTGGCCCTCCAAGTGGAAAATTTTAATTTCTCTGACCAAACTTCAGATTTTCTGACAAAAAATATCTCATTCAAAAATTGTTTTTCTCATCATTTCATTGTACCTTGAATGCTTCTAAAACAAAATCGTATAATTCAAAGAAAAAAAACAGACTAATTATATGTAGTCAACGTATATTTAACAATTTCATTGCCCTCGAAGTGCACAAATAACATAAAAATTTAACTTAAATGTAATACTATAATTTACGAAAATTCATTCATACGATCATGCTGCATGACTTTTTATTTAATATTTTATGGTCTCTCAATTTGTGATCTGAAGCTATTTGATGAAGTAAATTTTTCCTTACGTGGATTTCTTAGCACTGGGGATAATTCAAAATTTTCGTCCGACAGCGAAAAATGAAACGCTTTTTTCACCTACTACCAATCGTTGCCAGAGAGAGTATAACTTCTTGATTTCCCATCCTACAAAAACCGTTCGTTGGAAAGTTGCTCTGTGAATTTATAACATGTGATTCCACATTCCAATAGGTCAATTTCCCCCTCCTTAATCCTCCTGAGAAGTCCTAGCTTATGTATATAAACTAGTTTTGGGACTCTTACTGGATCAATCCACTACTCCGCTGGGGTTTTTTTTTTCCCTAGTTCAATACTCAGTTGATTTTTCTCACAAATGGTTTACTGTATTTGATGTAGTTACCAGGGAAGCCAATGACATATCCATTCTTTTATGTGCGTAATATATTTACAAACGCTTTAAATTATCACACCAAGTTTTCATTTAAAAAATTTCCTGACATTTGGTGGTTTTTGCAAAATTCTCTGACTTTTCCCGACGCAAAGAATTCCCTGACAATTCCAGGTTTTCCTTGACTTTTCCAGTAGGGGGCCACCCTGCCTCCAGGAAGGCTGTGCGGCCCGAGATACGTAAAACAAGGATAGATAGATAGATAGATAGATAGATAGATAGAGATAGAGAGAGAGAGAGAGAGAGAGAGAGAGAGAGAGAGAGAGAGAGAGAGAGAGAGAGAGAGAGAGAGAGAGAGAGAGAGAGAGAGAGAGAGAGAGAGAGAGAGAGAGAGAGAGACATATGTTGTTTTCTCCTCCATTTCACCTGAGAAAGTTATGGAGAGTAAAGGCATTAGGAGAAAAAGCCGGTTAATCCAGTAAGCAGGGTGGTTGACAGAGCGTCTATTAAATCAAGAATTAGAGACAATAGATTTTTTGAGGTCAATGAACACCAACACTTTTTGTTACAACCTGTGCGCCTATGTTTAAAATAATGTTGATAAAGCTTTCAACTTCTCTTACTTTCACAACAAACCAATATTTTGACATGAATGTCTTTTCGCTGGGGTCAATCCAAAATTTTGTCCCCTCAAAAGCGTTACCAATCTTGTCCGCGAACATGCGTTACCATGTTTGACAAGGGTTCTTTGTTTTTATGGTCGAGAAGTCAGCATAACATTTCGGCATAAATCGAAGGCTTCCCAACGAGTGGATAACGATTTTTGTAAGTGAAAAACCTACTGAGTTACATTTCCCTTGTTACGAATGAGAAAATTGAGCTTTACTGTTTTACTTCAATTTCGCATGTTTAACTAATTCTTTTAACTTGAATGTCTTTTCGATGGGGTTGAAATTCGATAGGGAGACTCTTTTGGGACATTAAGAGACGATTGAAATGATGGGGTCTTTCTGATCAGCTGAGCTAAATTCTCTCCTCTTCACCCATGGAAGTAGAAATTTGATGGGGAGACTCCCTGGGACATTCTGAGACAAGTGAAATGGTGGGCTCTTTCCTGATTAGGTGATTGACCTAAATTCTCTCCTGTTCACCCTAGGAAGTTGAAATTTGGTAGGAAGACTTTTTGACGCATTCAGATACAATTGAAATTTTGGGCTTTTCTCTTGATCAACTGAGTAAGGGTGCTTACAGACTGGAGCTGCGCTAAGAGCGAGGAAAGAGAGCAAAGAGAGGAGCGAAGAGAGCTGAGAGTTGGCCAATTCAGAGTGGAGCGAGAGTCAGTGCGGTTCACATCCTTCTAGACGATGGATGACCATTATTTCTTTGCGGAAAACCCGTCATTGAGAATTTGGTATTTACTTCGGGGGCGAAAAGTAGAAGGGATTCACATAATTAATCAATCGAGACATATACACGGGGAATTTCATCTTTGTACAATGAACTGCGAGAAGATTCCGGCAGGTTTCATGAATATTTTCGGATGGATATTACGACATTCGACTACTTGTCCCATAAAGGTTTTTTCCTGAACACAATACCAATTAAATCGTCAGGATTCATGTTACAATAGTAGCGCTAAGCGCGACGAAAACAAACTGGTTTGATTTCTTCGCTCTCATCCTGCTCTCATCTTTGCTCGACCTTGAGGCGCAGCCCCAGTCTGCGCTCCATCATATGCCTACCTGCGTTTGTTTTCTTTGCTCTCTTTCCTCGCTCTTAGCGAGCTCCAGTCTGTAAGCACCCTAAGCTAAATTCTTTCCTGTTAACCCTAGGAAGTTGAAATTTAATAGGGAGACTCTCCGGGTCATCAAGAGACAATTGAAATTATGGGCTCTTTTCTAATCAGCTGAGTGATTTGAATTCTCTCCACCCAAGGATGTTATAATTTGATAGGAAGGCTCTCTGGGACATTTTAAGTGACGAATGCAGTAACCAATCTTGTCCTAAAAAAGCGTTACCATGTTTGATATGGTTTCTTAGTTTTTAAGGCCTAGCAGTCAGGATAAAATGTCGACATAAATCGATAGCGAAATGGAACGTAAAATGGACATGGCGTTTGGACCCCCTAATCAGTGCAAAAAGACATATTCATGTCACAATGTATCAGCGTGAAGCGTTGATTCTATGCCAATTTGTATCTTTGGTGAGCAGTGTCTTCATTTCCACCGTTCTAATCGTGTTTTAAACAATAATTTCGAATTTGAACTCTTCTCCCAAAAAAACAATTTTAAGGGAGCTGTTACAGAATTATAAACTGTATTTGCCTGAGACCCAATGAGATCTCTTTTACTGGATCTCATTTTGTTACAAAAAAAAAAACCTAACGAGTGAGGTACTAAATTGCGTAGATTATGTATTGAGCATGAGGGGTATCACATACACGGTATGAGAATTCAGTAAAATTATTTATAATTAAGGGAGCTGATATTACAAGAAATTTAGTTTTGTGCTTGCACGCAAGCTACCATTGAACTACAACAATGATATTCATGGGGGACCTCCTAGAATTGAGTTACACAAGACCCATAATCAAATCACGATATTATCGAAATCGGATGAGAATTGAGAGAGCTTATTTATAAACTCACGAGTGATGCTCAATTTAGCAATACACAGAAAAAACTACAAACTAATAACTTATTACACAGCTAGAAAACGACAAAATTACTATTACACAAAAGAAATATGAAATAAAGAGCTCCAAAGGCGAAAACCAGAGATCTAAAGAGAGAGAAATAGAAGAGGAGAAAACAAGGTGAAAACACATAGATTATTGGAGAAGGCAATCGGAAACCTTTCAGCAGAGTTTTAGCCTGAAAAGATCAACGTACAGTAGGCTGAAAATCCCTATGGCTCTGAATCCGCATAACCTTTTTGATGCTACGCCCGAATATATTCAGGGCGGAAGTGTCTTACATGCCATGCTATTCCCGAGAATACTCGGGCTAATCGAGAATGCTTTGGTGTGCTATGCACGAATATATTCGTGCTCGCTCCCTCGACCTACCGGTTGCATTTATAAGTCTTTATTTCACCAGTACCCCTACAGGGAGCAGCACTGTTTGGATCCAACGATTTTTATGGACGATTGTTGCCATCTTATCTGCTTGATAACAGTTTGGTTTGTTTTGATTTCCCTGGCATTCACAAAAAAAAGTGAACTCATGATGTTGCATTGCGTTTACACTGAACAGAAACTATTGAATATTCTCGAAAATAGTGACGACAAAGATGAATTATTTTGTGATTTGTTTGCTAATGGTTCAACCGCGAATGGTTCCCCTTCGATGTTCCCTGTTTGCCGACGTCCCAATGATTCCAGCAGGGATTCTGATGACGAAGAGGAACCAAAAGCCGAACAAGTAAGGGACGGACTATTCATGGGATAATTCCGAACCAAATATTGTATTTCACAATTTCATGGTCAATAGGTTCTGGCCAGCAACATTAATTATCAATCATCCAGACTGACCAAATTGCATGCTGCTCGTAAAAAAGTATTTTTAGCAATGAGAACCTGAATGAGTGTAGAAGCATGCAGATAGCCGGCGCTATCTGCCTCAGCAGCTAAATGGTTAAAGGCACAATAAAAAGGTTAGTAGTTCCTACTAGTGGTAGACGCGGTAGGGAAAACTCGGGGGGGGGGGGGGGGGGGCATAGCTTGGAACAAAGAAATCTAGTGTAGCAGTAGTTTAAGGGAATGATAGATTATTTGCAATTTTATAAATCAATCGAGTGTCCGCAAATGACCTGCCCGTTTGAAGCTTCATCAATCCACTATTTATCTTGAAAACAATGTCATCAAATTGCTCTCAGCGAGTTCTTGACTTGTAGAAGCAGGAATGTACGGAGGAATTTTCATAGGACAATCTCGAGAGATGTCTTGTGATCACTGTAGAATGTAGATCATATGGGAGAACAGTAATAGAAGGCGCACCAGCTTACCAAAGAGAAGTACCCAGAGAACCAAATTATGGTAAGAACACAGTGGAGCTCGACTAGAAGCTAGTAGCCTAGCTGTTCATACAAATAGTGGCACTCACTAGGCCGCTTGTCGGCGCATTAACTACTCAGAATGTAAGGATTTCCACATTAAAATCGGGATAGAACGGCTAAGAAATTAATAATGCTCTGACAGACTCAACGAAACTAAAGCCACATTTCCCGCTAGTTTTCGCACCGCCTGGATAAAATTATACAACACTCATCAGCAACCAAACCCCCCCCCCCCCCCCTTTACGTAGTGCTCCTGTCACTGGGCGGTAAAAAAAGCCCACTGGCATTGGCAGCCAAGCAGATCTATGTGATCCCAAGGGGATGAAGATAACCCAAGATTCGAGGCCTTTGCAGACCTGAAGAGGTCAAGGCACACGGCATTCTTAGGTAGGCCCACATTCATACGAGAAGACAAAAAGCAGCCATTTGGGCTCTGTAAGGATCTGCCCCCAGGACCTCTTGTCTACCACTTTTCCGCCGCCTTGGTTTGCTCACCCTGCCTGCCCTTGCCCTTCTTGACTGCATGAGCACCTACTCTGCGAATCTTCCAAACATGCCATTGCATGACTACTGCACCCGCCAGCGTGATCTGCTTCAGGTTACCAAGCACCGTCTCACAGTGACAAAAATAAGAAATCCTGATTCGAATGGAGTAAGGATTTTCAATCTGCTGCCACCCAATGTAAGGAAGCTACCCAAAACGGCTTTTCGAAAACACCTTAAAGCCTGGCTTATTGATAAAGCACCTTATAATTTTGAGGAGATCCTCGGTGCTATAAAGGACATGCAATAGACTTATCGATGGACATATTTAATGTTTACCTTCCATGTTTTGTTATTATTTTTACTCTATTCTCACTCTTTTGTTTCTCCTGTTTCCTGATTATTTCTTTTTTGACGTTTGCTATGTGCTATGTTTTTGTATGTTGGCAAATAAATTTGTTGATTGATTGATCAAAGACCCCAGCATTCATCTTACTTGTGACCCTCGCATGTGCATACAGAGAGTCCTAGTCAACTCTTATCATCCAAATTCAGATAGTGCGACCCCAGGACCACAAAATCATTCATAATCAGATTTATACACACAAAAATAAAAAATAAATAAATAAAAAACAAGCCCTTGTTTCCTCAGATTCTATTTACATGTTTTTAAAATGAGAAAATAATTCTAATAAACCGTAAAAAATACGAAATGTTTTCGCACGACTCTCCCAATTTAAACCGTACCTTTGACAATTGGTGGTCCTATGACAATTTGAATTAGCGAGTTCCAATGAAATGAAGTTTATTTCCAGAGATAGGTATCACCTGAACACCTATTTGTAAATAAATAGTATTTAATGAATCCACAGGGTTTCCTTCATTCACTTTCGTGGATGTGAAAACTTGACAACTAGAGGACAATCCTTTCGACAAGAAAATAATTTTATAAGTACCTAACGATTTCCTGAAGATTGATAAGAATGTCAACACACAACACGAAAGCAACTAAAACTCCTCTCTTGTCCTTTCAATTCAGAAACGCCTGACTGGAGCCAGAAAAAAAAAACCTACAGACTATTGAGACCCTAGTCTATGGACTTCGTAGAACTTCAACTTAGAATGAAGGTTTAAACGCCAATGATACTAATGTCACGTAGATTATCGGATAGGTACTTACGCGCAGGTTTTCCTGTTAAGGAAACCGTTCTCAACATCGAGGTGCCTTGAATCACGTTCCCAGACGAAGTCACAACCTTCAGAACGATACATAATGTCAAATAAATTGGAATTTGATGAAGGGAAAACGAGTTTTAAGAACTGCATTGAACATTATGACGGCGTAGGAACTCACCTGTGCCACCGCCCCAGGCTTATGACCGACAATCGTACGGACAGTTTTTCCATCAGCCTTGATTAGTCTCGATGCCGACTGTCCTTTCTGCAGCTTAATGTATTGAGGTTTCCCTGGAAACAGAATATTAAAAGAAATAGAGGTTGAGCACAACAATGAATGATACCTACGTATGTAGGTAAGTCGTTTTCTCAATATGAACTGGGCTAACAGCTAACAATATGAATGCTCCACATCACTGGCGAAGGCTCAGGTATGAGCAAAGGACCGGCGAAATATGCAATTCATAACAGTAGCAGCTATAAATATATTATATATAAATCATGTAAATATCCATGAGCTTCAACTGCTTACCATTGTTGTCTTGAATTACCAAATTGTAAGTTCCAGCTTGCTGGTTCATATTCAAGGGCAGTTGAGCGAATGAAACAGGTACCTAGGTGTAAACTATTCTCAAGAAACTAAATGGAATGTGACAAAATATAACATTGGGGAATCCAGACACTGATGGTGATGTACCATAAGCGCAAAATGGCGACCAAAACACCGTGTTTGGTGAAGGCTTGCAACGAAAAAGTTTGATCAAAAAAAATTTTGAACTTCAGCGACCCCTTAACGCGGTGTAATCAAGGATTTTTAACCAGAGTTGAGATAAATGGAATAACAGACAAGTTGGGAAAACTTTGAATAATCACGTAAAATCCGGTGGTAAGCAAAGAGAACGTCGAGCTGGAGGTGGCACACGAAGCAAGCAGCAAGCCAGAAAGTTGGCGCCTGTGGGTTTGACCATAACAGCTGATAGTATGGATAACTGCAGCGTCCAGTCCATGGAGGATGTTTTATGAAACTAATCCATGGAGGAAGAAGCTTTCAATATGTATTAAGAAATTGTTTTTCTTCAAAAATAAATTACTTTATGGAAACAGTTATCGTATTTTCGTAGATATCGATTGTATTTTATACCTCAATATCATTTCCATCGGATCAACACAATATTAAACTCTTCAGAAAGTCCCTTGTAAGTCTTTTCACCTAAACCGAAAAAGAAGTTACGCTTATCATTGCAATATCTCTTCTCTATGTATTGGTCTGCTAAGCTAGGGTATCCGAAAATTTTAACCTCTAGCCGTCGATTTTAGTGCTATTTTACCATGTATCAAGTCATGTAAATTTTAATTACTTTATAAAACTATTATGGAGTGTCCGGGGGAAACAGCAAGCAAAAAAGAAACACCTCAGAAAACTCGGGCGAACTCGAGTAAAATGGTCGAAGAGCTTGCGACGACGCTCCCAGATTCTGCTCTAGAAGTGATTTTTAGGTGAGTAAAATGACATTTTACTGTTATTAAGTTTCTGTGTTTTTCAATTCCTGTGTTCTTTATGTAGTGAACATTTCAGAGTAAGAATAATGAAATCCGAGTGGTGTAAAAGTTGGTGCGGATTAGTATCGGTGTTCATGATACCAGATACAACCCACCTTGTTGTGCCTTGTCTTCAACCTTGCAACTATCTTTCTACATTTAGATTACTAGGAATTTCATGTCTTTCTTATTCAGGTTACTTAATTTAATGAGGGGTTCAATATCCTGATCGATGAAGGTACCCTCGAATTGCGTGGGCTAGAACAGCGCAGCCGAAGATGAAAGACATTTGCATTCGTGTTACAGGTCCCCAAACAGGATTTTCCAGAAACATTACATTACCACAGATACATTAGTATTTACCACAGTTCCTATCAAAATTCGCATCTCGAACAAGGCATGCACACACGCTTCATTAAACAATACATCTCAATACGCACAATTTTAACGTAGAATACGATTTTACGGAGACCTTCTTGCCGGAAGTTGTCCAACAAACGACACAAAACAATAACACGTATGTAACTCAAGAACTCAACTACAGAAAACGACGACACGTAACAACGACATACCTACTGTAGAAGGCTAATATTACCGCTGCCTCAGAGTCCCAATATCGTATTCCACGGGAGTAAACACCTCCATACCCACTATTCAGAAAAAGTCAGACCTCAGCTCAATAGAATGCAAATCCCTAGTAGGTACTAGGATATACCAACAACTCGTATCCACAATGCTAAAACTGAATGTACACCCCGTCATTCGTCCAATCCCAATTCAGCTGGGTCGTTTGACTCCAGGGAAATGTTATATTCGGGGGGGGGGGGGGGGGGGGGGTTTGAGAGGTCTGACAGCTGAGTGGTTAAAGACGGCGGTATTTTTCTGAGCTTCTCTCGGGATAAGGAATGAGTTCAAATGGGGCTCCAAAAACATGAGAAGCTTGAGGTAGAGCTCAGCAGGTAAACAAAGATCTTGCCGATTAGTTTTTATTTTGTTGCCTATGTTTTTTATTCTTTAGAATTTCAGATTCAGATTAGAATGTATTTTTATTTCAGAAAATAATAACAATGACAGAACAGTGCTTGAAAATATGTATGTGAACAAAAGAAAATAGAACTATAATTGTCAAATCCTTCTGAAATCCCACATAGGCAGGTGCCTGTGTGTGGGTATTTTCAATGGGGTAGAACATCTCACAGAGCAGCTGAATACATTCTATTCTTTAGCACTACTACATGTACATCAATATATAGGTATACAAAACAGCTTGAGGCAGGCACTATAGTACTCTAAAAACACTCAACATCACAACCATAAGTGCATTAAGTTCAATGTTTTTAGTTTTTTAATTTGTCCAATCTTGGTGATTGCTCATCACGTCATCAGGTAGTGTATTTAGTGCATTAAGTTCCATGTTTTTAGTTTTTTAATTTGTCCAATCTTGGATGAGTGATTGCTCATCACGTCATCAGGTAGTTTATTTAAAAATCGTGGACCAAGAGATGAAATGTGGTTTTGGCCAACTTGGGTACGTCTGTAGGGTATTTCAAATTTCATGGGGCGGCGAGGATTTGTCCGGGTGGTTACTTTCGTCAGTAGTTCGGGTCTCTTTAAGTAAAATTTTATTGTTTGTAGTCGAAAAATTTGGCAAATGGATGGAATCAAGTCTCTTTTATATTGAAGTTTGGATATTTTCAGTACCTAGCAGTTTTTAGGCTATTTGAAGTGAGCGCAAGTGACAATTCAGAGCTGAACCCCAGGCGATTATTGCGTACGTTAGATGGGAGTGTGCGAGCGCCATGTACACCACTCGTAGGGTTTTTATGGTGAAAATATTTTTAAGTCGATTGTAAATTAAAGAAATAAAAGTAGAAGTTGACATTAATAAATGCATGTAATTATTGTACATGACATGTATTTGTGTTATTATGATTATTATTATGATGTGTATTTGTGATATCCACTTTTATGGATCATAGAAAAGCAATAAACAGAGGTAGGGGCGGGTTATGCATCCGCAACAATTCATCTCTGACTAGTCATACCAACATTACAACAGCGTATGACTGCTGTAGTAATGGACATAAGTTGTTGTTTGCTCCCCTTTATTATAATGATGTATTTATTTATAATATAATTCTCATTTTTGACCAGTATTAACGAAGTTGTTGGTGCGAGGAAAAGGGGTGATGCAAGGTATCGACAAGGGGACTGTCATGTAAACCATCAAATTCCTAAGCTCCTAAGCCTACTAGTGCTCCTAGCAGTGGATATCGTTAGTTATGGGTGCAGTGACTCAACTACCGCTTAGCTCTCTGGGATAGGTAAAACGTTTCAATTATTCTTGAATAACGAAGAAGGTATGGATCCTTACAAGTCAGTGAGAATTGGACTCTTAGAGGGAAAGTCAAATTGGGTTGGGCTACCTGGAAGTATAAGGTTACAGTTTTGCTAAGAGAAATTCCAAATGCGATGGAATTGTTGAGTGGAAAACCGAAGAAACCTGAAAACACAGGAACAGTTGATGAAAACACTAAAAAAGGGTACAAATTAAATTTAGAAAAGTTCGAGAAGGCTGACTGCGACACTCTTTTGGCTCTCACTACCAATATGACCGAGGAAACGCTTCAAAAGGTAATGAGGTTCACTGCAGCTCGGGAAGTTTGGGATGAGTTGCATCGTTTGTTCGATGATGTGTCTGAAGATAAAGCCCATGAACTAACTATGCATGAACTTTTTTTGTTTCAAGATGGATTCAAATGATGACATTGCGATACCCATGAGCAAATTGAAGAATATGTGGTCTAGTCTAAAGCAAGAAGTTGTCAAAGATAAAACTGACAAATATGAACTACCAGTATTGTTTCTCATCTGTAAAATTCTTGGAACATTGCCAGAGGAGTTTTTTCCATTCAAGAGTAGTTGGATGTTGGTTGTTAAAAAGGACAGAACCATTGAAAATCTGACGAATCAAGTGTGTGCTTTTGAGAGAGAACTTTCTAATAAATTAAGCAAAGAAGATGGATGGCAACACAAAAAATAAACTCAAAAGAAACACCTGCAACTACTGTAAAGAAGGGTTCGCAAGTTTCCGAATGGAAGGCTGATGGAAGGCCACCTAAGAACAAGGCTAGTTAAGCTTCCACGTCAGACACATGCATACTTTCAGCAGAAAGTAGCGAAGTGATGACTGCTGTTTGCGATTTGGATGAGTGGTATGTGGATAATGGAGCTACCAACCATATAACTCCAAGGAGAGAGTTATTCACAACGTTTGAGGAGTTTAACACATCAAGATCAGTAACCACTGCCAATGGACATTCCGCTGGAGCTCTAGGAAAAGGGAATGTGGAGTTAATGGCATTGTTGGATGAAGGGTGTGAACGAATTACGTTGTCCGACGTGTGGTACGTTCCTGAGATTCGGAGAAACTTATTTTCACCCTTGTCTGCACAAGATAAACAACCAGAGAGTGTGTTTAGCTCGACATCTGAGAATTACAAGCTAGAATTGAAGGGCAAATGACTAGTTGACGGATCGAGAAAGAAAGGAGGAGGGCTTTACAAGCTGAACGTAAAAAGAAGTACTGCAAAGATTAGTGGAATTGAGTCCCCAAGGAGTGACCATAAAGTTCTTCAGCTATATCATGAAAGACTCGGTCATCAGAATACGAGGCATGTCTAGTCATTTTTAGCTAGAGAGCTTGGGGTAACTGTGAGGTTAGACAGCGAGTTGTGTGAAGCCTTCATCTATGGGAAGGCACATCAATTAAAATTTGGGTCAAGGCAGAGAGCGGGAATAGGTTTAAAAGCATCTGTGAAATGGATAAAATGTCCTTTTTTGTCTTTTGTATTTATAAAATAATTTAAATTCAGGACCCTTATCTAACAAATCCACTTCGTTTCTGTACTGAGTCGATCAAACAGTCATTACCTCATTGGATACAGGATTACCGGTGTACAGTGGAGAGAGAGTCTTGAATTCCCTAACCCGGTTGAAAATAGCTCGAGAAATGAAACGATAGGGTCCCTCGATGAGCCTACCCAAATTCCTTTGTGTAGGAATTAAGTACATTAACTTGAAAAATTGCCGAATAAACGAAATGTTGGTGCACCTTGTGCTGTTGAGGAAACTAATGAGAAATATGTAATTCTCGTCTTTTTTACTAGTTGATATTGTTTGGCCCTAACCAAATTCGTATTCTCCCGCCAGGGTAGGGGTGTGAAAAAATCAATGTTAGAATCGATTCAATCGATTTTTTTTTGGAAAAACCGAAAGAATTGATTTTTGGGGAAAACATCGATTAATAATCGGATTTTATGGGTGGTACTGTTTCAAGCCACATTTTATCGTAAATCCTCACGATTTGTTGAAGAAACGAGATGTAAAACTCATGATCGAACGAGATGACGCGAAGTTTATCCAACTCCTAAACTAATGGATAAATACTAGTGGCACAAGGTGTTACAAATTTATCTTTGTTATGAAAATCTTTACCTTCGCACGGCCTACCTACTTTCTAGAGCAGGCAGGCTCTTGGCGTGATATTTACCTATGTTGTGATTATCTAGCTGTGTTCAATGCGTATTCATCTGGGCGAATGATGGTTGAAAAAAATGTAGTAATAATAATGAAAAAAGTAATTGTCTTAATCGAATGGAAGAACCAAAATTTATCTATTAGGTATATTTCTATATTTTTCTAGTTCCAACTAGGAAGCTAGTACAATTTTTTAAAATTAATTTTAAATTTTTATACCTATTAACATATTTGTTAATTTTTGACATTTTCATTTTTGAAGAGTGCCTTTTTATTCACCTTGCCTTATTTGCCTAGACAGTAGAGATGTTACTGGGCATACCTACCATGTTTTATCCATGGGCATCCCATGAAGTGCTCTTCAGAATTAGTTTAAAAAATCTAATTGAGCACTTAGAATTACTTAGATTGAGTTTAATAATAGATATCTGTTATTAAAGAGATAAAATTTCATACGATTTTAATCGATTTAAATCGATTTTTTGTCCAAAAAAATCGATTAAATCGAAAAGTGGAAAAATCGATTTTTTCACACCCCTACTGCTCTCTTTAATAATTGGGATTTAATGCTAGTATTAAATATTTTCAATTTCTTTCTTGTTGCTACGGAAAAGCCAAGTGACACTTCCCCATAATTTAGGCTGTCAATAGATGCACAGAGACTACAGTTTGTCTGTCAATTTCTTGCTGTAGGATACTAGATTCGAATGCAACTGATTTTATATCACTCGTAATATAAAGCCTCATCATCGATTGGCTGTGGAAATACGTTTCTTTCATATGACGTCGGTATGTTATTTTATTTTATGTCAAGATTTGATGATGTTATGATAGGATACTGTTAAGATTTCAACTGCCTTCAATACTGACCACATTGGACATCGAAATCTATGAATATTTACCTACATTTGTCTTTAAGTCAACAAGATTAGTTTAATAATAATAAAGTATGAGTACCTCCTAATTATTTTTAATAATTTGATTCCATGTTTGTCTATCAAAATAAAAACTAAAATTTCTCTACACGATCAATAAATAGCGACTGAAATGTTGAAGATTTCTTCAAAAATTCGCCCATGGGGTCATGCTGCATGACTGGACTTTTTTTCCATTGGACAATTACGTTTTATTATTGAAATTAACGAACCATTTTTGAAGATGTGTATACCTCCCAATACGCGACAAAGGGTGAAGACAGCAGTTCTGTCTGTGTCTAGATCTTCTCTATTAAGTGGCACAATTCCTACCCACTTCATCAAAATCGATCTATCTGTATCGGAGCATCGGCTATAACAACCAATTTCAGGTTCGACATGTGTAATTGTTACCTATTTCAACAAAATTAGTAGGATGCCGTCCTGAGACTTGTACCTACCCAAATACCCTCGAGCAAAATCGGTCTGATGGTAGATCGTGAAGCTTTAGAATCCATTACAAGGTACCAACATAATTTAAGTGAGGATGAATCCTACAAACCAACCGAAAAACCTAACCTAACATAATATAACCTGTAACCTTTTTTGAAAATCGCGAATATTACGACGTCCATGTCATGCCACCTTGAAATAGGAACAAAAAAATGTATTATAGTTTATCGTCATGGAAGGTTAGATGCGTATTTGGAGCTGTATTCGGCGTCCCTTCAGCTCCGAATAGGATTTTTGTATTTGCACAACGAATAGACCGCTAACCGTTAGCATTTTGCGCGCATGCGCAATGCTCTATTTCTATTTGTAGTTCCTCACACTCGACAACGACTCAGCGTTGCAAAAGCTAATGTCTGTGTTCCATACCTACTTGTTTACCTTCATCCGCCAGAACACCAATCACTTTTATTGAAAAGAATAGGAGCGAAATTGGAATCAGAATTGAACGAAGTTTCCTAATATCCTTGTAAAATCCTTGTAAAAGTTTTATGATTATTATGATTTTTTTTATTTTATTTTTTACAGTTTTTGACAGTTTATTCATGCTATTCCTTTAGCTGATGGCAGGCACAGCAGCACCATTTATGGGCCGAATCATTCAATTAATATTCCTATTAAGATCTTTAATAATCATATTAGAAGATGTGTTCATTTCTTAGGGTTTGAAGTTTTCGAAATTTCTTCCCTCAAAAACTGAAGGGAAATTTCGGCTGCAATGGTATCAATAGCAAAGCTTAAGGCCCATATCAACAGAACTTGGAAACTTCGATTTCATAGTAGTCTCCTCGATTGATAATAGTTCTGATCAACCCTAAAATGCGTTTGACAAAGTCTATATCAGAGAGAGTTATAATGATGACAACCAGTTGTCCAATCAGTTGCCTTCATGGTGTACCAATTTGCCTGCTCTAAAAACGCTAGTTTGTTGATAATCATAGAATTAGAGATTTTTTTTTTTTTAACTAATAATTTTTTTCTCTTCCCCACAGTTACCTTGACCTTCACGACCTCCGAAATTGTTCTCTAGTCTGTAAAAAGTGGTATTGTTTCCTCAACGATGAGAACAATGACGTCTGGCGCCTGCACTGCATCCGTAAATTGGCGGAGGAGGCGCTCAAGTCAGATCTCCTCAGCTCAGTTCCTACATATAAAGCCAAGCTCAGAGCGTTCTATCACGCTTGGAATCCCAACGATTGCTCTAGGAACGTATATATCAAACCAAATGGGTTCACCCTTCACCGTAACCCAGTTGCTCAGAGTACAGATGCTGCTCGTGGCAAGATCGGGTTCAGACATGGACGCCATGCTTGGGAGGTAAGTCAAAATCTGATCAATGGATTTCATTATCCGTAATCTGCTCTCAGATTGAAGTCCATTCAACTGATCCCACAGTCAATCATTTTATTATTCGTACCACTTCTTCTCATCCTCCGAAATTCAGGTTAAACTTGCTAGAGCCTGAATCAGTTTGTAATATTTAACCAGTGTTGCTAGACGTCCCTTTTTGGGGGTACATGTCCCCCTTTTCAGTCACTAATACACCCAAAGACCGGGGGGGGGGGGGGGCACTGAAAAATACCCTTTTTTGGTATTAGTTCCTTTTAGTCCCCCTTTACATGACCACACACTCTTTTCCATAATTTTCTCTTGTTGAACTAGATGACAGGATACAATTAGTTTGGTACACCAGGAGTTGAGGTTTGAGTATGATAAAAACAAACATAGGCAAGCTCCTCTATTCCTACCTGCACTTGTGTCTTTGCATTTTTTTCCTCGAGAAATGAAACAGCAAATTAAATTTACAATATAATTGCCTGTTGCCAGTAGTTCCATCTCTTTCACTTCATGAACACTTTTCATATTATTTCAAGAATAATCTTCATCAAGTTGCAAGTCCTCCTTGTGGATCTTCATCATTACTACTAGGTAGCTAGGTAATACTAAACGGCGCTACGATCCTGGGTGGGCCTTGACCTCCACTAAAGACATTCTTCCACACATGCTCTTTTCTCGGTGTTCGGTATTGAGCTGTCGCCCTCCAATCATAGCATCCCAGTCCAGATATTGTCTCCGCTCCTTCATCATTACTGGGTGGTAGTATTTCTGAAGAGATGTTACTTTTTTATTTTGGTCAATTCACCAGTAAATTCTGACAAAATAGATAATTTTTTATCAAGCTCTAACTTTCAAACGTGTTGGTTGTAAAAAAAAAAAAAGAAGAAAAAAAAGAGAATATACAAAAATGCAACAGTTTTTTACTAACATTTAGTTTTTTGTTAATATTTTAGTATAATCATTGGTCTCTTTTGTCTTTGTTATGAGAACTATAACAGATAAATTATCGAAGCCTGAATCAATGATCTCAGAAACTTAACTTTCTTTGGTTCTTCCATACATTAAGGATCAACTGAAAACGCTTATTCAAATTCATCAACAAATTTATACAAATGAGCATTGTGTAATTAGCCAAGAAAACATGTTGTACCACTTTTGAAATCTGTAGTTCCCCCTTTGTACCCCTTTTTAAGATACCCTTTTACAATACCCTTTTTGTTGGACGGGATCTGGCAACACTGTATTTAACCAACAACCATGATATCAAGTGGGCAGTGGCATCTACTTCTTAGAGTAGGCATTCTGCAGATTAATCGTGTTTATAGGTAATTTTCCAATCGTCTAAGGAGATTTATCATTTTTATTGTTATTTTAGGTGATTTGGGAAGGGCCCTTAGGGACTGTAGCTGTAATTGGGATAGCCACTAAAGAAGCGCCTCTTCAGTGTCATGGCTACGTTGCTCTTCTCGGATCGGACGAACAAAGCTGGGGCTGGAATCTCGTGGACAACCATCTACTTCACAACGGAGATTCCCAGGGCAACTATCCTCTTCTCAACAATGCCCCCAAGTATCAGGTAGCACCTTTGACTCAATTCTTATTGCATTAGGTTGTCTAACCAAATCAGCTGAGCCATCTCATATTTATAATGATTTTTTTTATGCCATTGATTTATCAAACTGTACCTATTTTGAATTTTATAGGTTGGAGAACGGATACGTGTGATCTTAGACTGTGATGACAAAACATTATCATTTGAGAAAAATTACGAATTTCTCGGTGTTGCTTTTAGAGGCAAGTATTAAACTTATTTGGCATCTAATTGGATGGATTTATCTTGATGAAAAATATATTTTCCTATTAATCTAAACGATACTTTATAAACCATCTACTTTTATTTAAGTAATTATTTCAAAGCGGTTAGTTTATTATATTCTATGCGAATTGAACATTTTCCCCCCTAGTTCTTCTTCTATCTGGTTGAGGTAATACTTGAAAATATCTGGTGTAAATTAATGGCGTTGTTTGAGCTGCTTTCGAGTGTTTCATTCAAAATCTAATCACATTGGTACGAATCAATTATCTTAACGTGATACCAGTCCAGAGATCTAGGGAGGGTACACCATTTCCACCACATTTTACTGCACTCGTGCCACCAGACTTCACATGAGGTGCCATGAATCATTTACAGTAGACTCTCTCTTAACCTGCCCCGCTTTAACTGGCCACCATTTTCTTTATTTTCCCCTGTCTTCACTCTCCACGACCTTCCGGGAAGGTGAGAAGGAGAAAACTACATATTTCTTTCCTTGTTTTGTGTTTTTCGTCACTGCTAGGCCTTCCCAGAAGGTACATAATGAGAATGGAAAGAACAACTCTTGCTCCTTTTTTCTGTAAATCCTTGCCAATCAAAAATAAAATAGCTAGAGTCGTTTAACATACGTCCCCTTTCTAAGAATGACTTTACACATGCATGGGCAAACATTTTCGGAACTTGGAGCACATTGGATTAACCGACCAAAATGCCAGCCGGCCAGGATCTGGTTACACGATGGCCAGTTGATAGAGAGTACTGTAGTTGGTTTGTTTTCCCAATATGGAGGGTTTTTCAGTGTGGAGAGATTCAGATAAAGACATTGAATTCGACAGTGAATTCGATAGTTTATTTTGTATGAATAAGTAAAGTATGGTTCGGAATCAGATATGGACATTGAATTTTCAAAGGCCCAAAAATATTTGATACCCCTCAACTGGAGTTCGAACTTGTGTCCTTACAACTACAGGGAAATTTTCCCTTAGTTACAACACTCCAACAGACTGAGCTATGGGGCCAGTGTAATCAAACCTCTTTGACTGTGAGAATTATTTTCCTGGAGCGTAACATTTTCCCGAAGTCAAATACCAGCCGTATCGGCTGGTTTGGGGTTGGACGAATGACGAAGTGAAACTGGACGCCGCTGGCTCAGCAGATGCTCGCTGGAAAAAGTCAGCAGTCGAGTGAGGTGTGGTCGCTTGTGGACTGTGTGTTTTGACTCAAGTGAGTGAGGAAGTGAAAGGGAATGTAATATCAGGGGATGGATAGTAAGCCTCAAGTGGGGAACACCACGGTTTAGTTGCACTTATAGGTCATTAGTCGTTACGAACTTCATGTTTTTGGGTTTTCCGTTGGGTAAATTATCAACAAGTATGAAAAAATATTTATCTCTATGACAATGAACCAGGGTTTTACCTGACACAATCATCAGTGGAGGCAGCACTTCATGCAATGTTCACGAGAAAATAGCTGAGAGATCAGGAAAACTACGAAAAATAATGCTAAGAAGTAGTGTCTTAAAACTCAGTTTTCTCATTTAAAATATGTGAAATAATAATAGAAATAAGGCTCTAATCGACCAAACAGAGCCTGAGCGCAAAAGAACGGAACTTTTCGATCAAGTTGAAGGCTAGTAAAGCTGGACAGCGGAGGCAGACTTCAGATGGCACATTCGGTTTCTACGCGACTTGAAACGTAAAATAACCAAGTTTGAGGGGTGTTCAAAAACCTACCCGCTACATCAACATAATTAGTTGGTAATGAGGAATTTGAAAAGAAAAACTATTATTATTTACTTCACCAGTATTAGAGTAATTATGAAGTGCCCAGTAGGGTTACATTTACAGGAAGGTTACGCTGGTGTCGTTTGCCTTTAGGTCCCCAAACGGGTGACGTTAAATGAGCCATTCGACGCTACTAACGACGTTAGTAATGTACCCTCAAGGTCACGTACTCTTGGGTACGTTAGGGTGACGTTAAGGGTACGTTAGTGGTCACCAAAAACTCTCTATTGTTTCGTATTATTTCGGATCCTATTTTTACTGCATCACTGTAACAGCCCAAAAATATTTGATACCTCGGCAGGAGTTTGAACTCGTGTCCTTACAACTACGGGGAAATTTCCGGACTGAGCTATGAGGCAGATGTAATCAAACCACTACGACTGTGAGAATTATTTTCCTGGATCGTAACGATCCTGGTGGACTTGTAATTCTTTTCCAAAAACTGGATGATGCCCCATTTCATAACTACTGTTGCATAATACAATTTCATAACAATTAGTTGCAATGCGTCTCTACCACAGACAAACGTGGTGATGAGTAGTTACTGGCTTATTCATTTGGAGTCCATGGAAACGTCATTTTCGTGACATTTGTTGGCAGTTGGGTCCGGGTAAAAGCGTGTTCCTCGCTAAAAGTTACGGATGTTAGGCAACAGTTTTTGTTTGCTCACAAAAGGAAAACAAGACTTTCCCGAAAAGTCCTTTCTGTCCTTAAATTGAAAGAGCCAACAAACGCTAAGTCCTCAAAATGTAATTTTTACTGTCGAAAATTATTTATACAAAGCACGTTCGCCATAAGTTTGATGTTGAACAATTTTGTATATGGAAATGTGCTCAAATTTCAATTGAATGTATTAAATAATTGTTAAAAATAAAAAATCTAGAATCCTTAAAATTCTTGATTGTTGACATTTAAAGAAAAAGTTTGTTTTCCATCTATTTGAATATTATAAATTATTGTTGTGTGCACGTACATCTCGAATTTTAGGAAAGATGTGAAATTCAATTGTTCAATATACGTTCTTATCTACTACATTTTATTTAAAATTTTGTCATGGCTGGATTCATAAGCAGTGTCATGCTCTCTCAAGTCAGGTCTGGTGGCAATATCACCCCCATTGAAATATACGAATGAATCAAGTGCAGTGTGCTGAGGTCTGGCCCAATTGTCGGCGTACCTTTTTCCTAACGTGTGGAATAAATTACTTTTATATGAGAAATAATTTTGTTCCATTTTCAAATGATCCCTCTTCTTTAGTCGTTGGTTTTAAAAAATCTCTTTCAAAACTATATTAGCTTCCTCAATCCCTTTGACGTTTCTGTAATTTTTGTTTTGTCTCTATCATATGAAAAGTATTATAATTTGCTAGTAGGTAGAGCTACTGATAGAGATATTGGTACATAGAGCATGCACCTTGAAATGACGCTAAATAGTGTTGCATGTGCTTGGTAAGTACCAAACACCATCTGGCTTTTTCATGTTGATGTTCAAATGTTTCATTATAATGTTACAGGTTTACCTGACCGAAAATTGTACCCTTCAGTGTCGGCTGTGTACGGGAATACAGAGGTCTCTATGGTATACCTAGGGCCACCCCTGGATGGTTGATGTAAATCAACTGACAATTTGCCATATAATTTAAAAACGATCTCCTACCGCTCATCCCCCATCGCTTTAACTTGATTTCGGAATGACGTCACGAGGTCGGCATCTCATCTCCCACTTGTTGATCCTCCTCTCCCGACGATGGACAACGCCTGCGATACTCGAAATTTTTACCCAATTATACCGAGTGACTACGGTAAGTGGTGTAATATTGATTTCGAAAGACTGATAATTTTCGTAATATTGATATTTGCGAACTAAAACTGAAGTATGTCTACTATACTTTACACGTGGGACTCACAAGTGATGTTATAATGCATTATGTTGACTGGAAATGTATGGGTGGAAAATGGTTTTTTTCCCTCCATTTCATGATCCTCTTTTCAGTCTTATAGGAATATCGTTCAACTAATATAATAATGAATGCATTAGTTGCTCTTTGGAATGGGAGGTGTTTACTGAAGAGATAATGTGAACCCTGTCGTTGAAATATCTTGCCGAATGGAATATGGTCGATGTCGTCCACCTTTTATTATAATGTATACCTAAACGGGGAAGTAGCAAACCTGTTGATAGAATGATCTTGGACGTATACAATTCGTTAAATTAATGGTCATACAGCTCCCTTCATCCATGTTTACACGTTTTCTCATCACTTCCCAAGGCCATACATCTGATTCTCATCATCTCTTCTCTCTCCCCACGCGTGGAACCGTCGTCCCCATATTATCTTTATATTTCCTGTCATACACCATTGAACGATATATTTTCTGAAGAAAAAAAAACAGATCTTTAAAAGAGGAACTATTAATGGGGGTTTTTACTAGTAAAATTGGAGTGAAGATATCTCACTCTCCTCAAATTGACTTACAAGACTTCCTTTGTCTGTTGTTATATTCATTCAACAATTATGCTCTCTAGTCGACGAAACAATTGAGCGTGTGTCATTCGCACTTTTCTTCCTGTGGAGTCTTTCATTACATCAAATCGCTTGGCGAAATCCGTTGATTTTTAAAATCGCAAAACTTCAATGGGGACGAGACACATTGTTGTTGCAGTTCTCTCCATGAGAGAGAACCTAAGAAAAATGTCGTTTTATATCCAAGATCTTCCAACTTTGTGGATGTGAAATTATTTTGTTGGTGTACGATATCTTAACCCATTAGAGGATGGCAACAATTTAAACTCAATGACAAATCGGTAACAAAATCTTTGTTTGCAACTTGAAGACGCATGTATCTACGTTCGAGACTTCCGCCTCCGGCGATCACCTAGGTTGTGGTGAAAAGTTCTAGAACAGGGTTGCTGGGTGGGCTCTTTCGCCTTGGGAAAGACAGTAATAACCTACTAAAATATACATTTGTATGTGGGAACATCTTCGATTGCCCATAAGACACTTTCTTACCTAAATTGGTACTTACTCATAAGTATATTTTTGCTTTCAAACTAGTGTCAGCTCTTTGTTGATTATTCCAAAATTTCCGCTTATCATAGATAATGAATGAGTCATCGTGGGTTTTGTTTTGTAACTTGTATGTATGGATGCATTTAACCAATTAGAATTTAATTGTTTATGTTAAGAACTTGACTAGCCAGATCACTCTTCGCTCCAAAACACCCCTTGTCACTCTTGTTTTTGGGTGTGATTTCGCTGGGAAAAAACCGTTTTGAGATGTTGCTCCTGTTCTTTTATGTTTAACCGACTTCAACGAAGGAATGAGGCTTTATTTTCAGGTGTATAGGAACGACCTCTTGGTTTTCATTTCGTATTTTCATTTCTTACTCTAGCTTAGTTCTGTCACCGAGAAGGAGTGGTTGTGGGTAGTGATACCATTTATGCTAATGATAATAATTTTTGCCGTTAATGGATAGCTTTATCCAATGTTTATTACGTGTTACCTAAATGATAGCTTAGAGTTCTATATATTGCATTTGCATCTTACCTGAATTACAGTTTTCAGTAATGACTAAATTTCAGTTTAATACATATTCTGGAAGTTTGTTATGATGATGTGTGCTAACATATATATAATAAGTTTCTTGTCTCCAATCACTTATAACATCAAAAAAATTACGAGACTTATCCAAAAAGTAAGCGACGAAATTTTCTAAGTAGGCGGAAATCATCGTAGGGGAAACCCCCAGGGATATTTCGTGTTGAACAATGCCATTCAAATCCAATTAGCAAATCAAATTAGTTGATATGGTCTTTCCCTACACATTCCATTATGGAGTTTCCCATCGAAATCCGTCGTGCTGTTCAGTTCTATCAGTCATTAAATTTTTGGTGGCCAACCATTTTTTGGACTCAGAGGATATTTCTTTTGGTCGACTACGTGGAAAGAAGAACCACCACCAATGCCAACAGGTAATGAAAAGTCCTCAAAAATTAAAGCAGGCCATTCGATCCAAAATATACTAGAGTTGCAGGGGGGAAGTGTTCCTGCTTCAAGACGGGGGACCAGCGATTCCTTCCAGACCTCCAAAAAGCATGGCCATTCCTTCCCCTTAAAGTGATGGTGATTCCTTCCAGTTACTCAATTCCTTCCGCTGTGCAATCGGCGTTTACTCCCCGCTATTCAATTGCTTCCCACCCAGGTGGTCAGTTTCAAAGCAAAATTTTCGGACTAAACTGTTTATTAGTGTTCGTCGGTATCAAACTTCTTGAAGTGCACTTCAGTTTGAAACGCTGTTAAAGCATCCACGAAATGCAATATGAGGGGTCAAGTGACGTGATGTAATGTTTGAAGTGGGTATGGAATGACCCACAAGCAATGGTAGTCATAGTGGTGTCGATTGTCTTAGAAGCACACAAGGTTGGGGGAAACAGAGCATTTTCGCTACGTAGGTCTTGTGGAGATATTCACTGAGGGCCATTGTCTTTTCGCCATCAACATTGGGTCGGTCTCTCAACCACACGGAAAACGTGGTAACGTGGAAAACGTGAAGTTTATCAACTATAAAATAGAACTTTAAAAAATGTATGAACAAAATTAATAATAAATTCGGTTACGTGGCCCAGTGCCTCCCTCTGCCGGGCCTTATTACTTCAAGATTGGAGGGGAAGCAATCGCCGAATCTCGGCTAAGTGACTCTTCCCAACCGTAGCAATCGCCATCTCCCTCGGATCGCTAGGTCCAACTTCCACTTTTACGGGAAGGAATCGCCTGTCAACAAGTAAAAGTGAAGAAGAATTTAGTGTTGGGCTTCATATTCTCATGGATCTTGTAGTATATTCATGCCCAAAAGGTGAGACTATGGAGTTCCCCTGAAAAATCAATTTCTACAGTGTGACTCGCTCGAGATACCGACTTTGTTCAAACGCCTTTTTTTGGGTATTCTGTATTCAATCTATCGAGGAGGTTACACTGAAATCAGAGTTTCCAAGTCCTGTCAAATGGGCCCTTAATCAGCTACAGTCTAATTTAGTTGATATTACAATGCAGAATAATTCATAATGTTGTGTTCAAAAACCCAAAAACATAGCTACTGATCAAAAATAATTAAAAAGAAAACTAAAACAATGTGCTCCAGTCATTTTACACTCTGGGGACTTTTCGCATCAAGTAAAAAATAATATGAACAATGAATCATAACCTGTATTTTTAATAATTGAACAAATTTGAAAGAATCCATAGAACTTGGTGGCATCATCGTAACGAACTCTTGTATCATTGAATTGTGAACCTAAATCAAATCCAACATTTTACACCTTATTGACTCAGAGTAAAAATGTTATCACTGCCTGTTTGAGTTGGTTGTACTCCGAGCGAACGGTTAACCTCATAATTCGGTGAAGTGCAATATTAATTTATACTCACCATTTATTCTGCTGCGAGATAGTGTGTACATTTTGTGGAATGATTGTAAACAATTCATTTGAGCATTCCATGATGAAAATATATTTAAAAGAATATTTAAATTTGATAATGTAAACCTTGTTATTGCACTATGGCGATATAGTAGTGCTAATTTTAAATGAAATTCACTTTAATTGGTACAAATGTAAATACTATAAATATATGTATATATTTTGATATTTCCCAGTTCCTTGTAAAATCCTCCCTCTAAAAAATATTGACATTAATTTATTGCTAAAATGTAGTTTAAATTCTAGTCATATGTTGGTGTGAAGTTTATTGAATATTACCAGTTAATTTTGAATGGGTTGCCGTTTACTTCAGATCAGACTATATTAGTAGTCATGAATGGATTTTTTCGGGGATGCATCCTCTTCGCAGATCTCTAAATATTCAAAATTCTCGCATCGATATTCAGTAAGTCCTGAAATACTTAAGTTACTGTATGAAATGATTACTTTCGCAGTGAGATATTCCTGTCATTTTGTACTTTTTGTTCCTAATTTACTTCGGAAAACCCTTGGCTACAAATTTTGAACTCGAAATCCCAATAATGTCATTATAAAAGGGTCGTACAGGATATTTGCACAGTGCAATATTCTCCTTCCCCTCCATAATCCGACCCATGCACCATTAAGTCTAGCGAATCGCCATCATATTGCGCTTCGTTGGGCAGGTCTCATGTTAGGGTTAACAATAATTATCAACGAATCTGGTGGAATATCTCATTGTGGTGTTCATTGTAAGGAGCTAATTGGCCAGAGTTGCTTAATCGCTTATTTCAACGTCTCACTTTTCCTTGTTAAAAATGAGAAAATATTTCCATGCAACTTTCAGTTGTTTCATTGGGATCAACGCTATCCAACAAACGAGAGAGTGTTAATAACTTGACTGAGGGTGATTTATATTAATATGTACATCCGTAGTGAATAGTTACTTTTGTTCATTTATTGAACTGAAATAATGTAAAATTGATGTTCTAAGTTGAATGAGTAACGTTTGAACCTGCTAAAGTGGAACTTCATGTGAGAAAAGTCATGGTCCTGCTGATCCTCTGCAACTCTAAAATTGAAATTTTTTAAATATATCTACATTTCCTATTCTTACCCGATGAATACCTACCCACCTTTCTCGTTCACTGCTATATGTTACGCCAAATTAGCTAAACTTCCTTTCTTTAGCGTTCTCACTAAACAGAACCCCCTTAAGAAGTTTTCACCTTTGTACTTTGAAGTTGCAATACACTTTTCCGTTCCACTTAACCAAGTTCAGCTGTTACCAAACAGTTTTGTTATATCCATTTTTCTTTTTGATACCGGATAGTTTTTGGCAGATTGTCCACAGTATCTGCTGTAGATGACTGTGTAGTATGTATAGTACAAACTTGCAACTGTGTAATTAATTTGATCTGAATGTTTTTATTTTTATTTTTCAAATATCATATTTCACAAGAGATACTCTTTTGATCAAAATCCATTGTGTTAAGTGCTGTTCAATGTTTCATGTAATGAGTAACTTAATATATCTTTAACGTCTAAATAATACCATATCATCAATAGTCATGCGCATTCTATTAATTCAAACAATGTGGGTTGTTGACAACAAACCGAATTATCAACAACAAAAGTCCTAGAACCCTTAAATGAAAACAACTTCTTTAAACAAGTGTGATTTATCCAATCTCAAACCGTTTGTTGCATATTCTCAACAAGATGTTAAATTCCTAAAAATTAATCAGTTGTGTACTAGTAATTTTTTGTTTGTGAGATTTCATTTACGATTGCTTGCTACTGGAACCGAGTTTTGGTGAGAAATATCAAACTTGAGAAAGTTCATTTATGTTTTCAGTAATATTCCGACAATTTAATTGTACGAAATCACGCAAATTGGTTCTCGATCCGACAAATAATCGAGAAAAATAAGATTAGTAATAGTTTCCCCGAGGAATGAAGATCTAATGTTTCAGCCCATGAATCGAGTGATGCTCTACAGTTAATGCGTGAAAATCAATTAACTCAACGCCAAGGAGAAACCCAGATTTCATTTCAATAATTTGGAGCATTCATGGTCTGTTTCGAATAATCAAATCGTCAAAAATCGAAATGTAAGTAGCACCCCTTGCTGCAATTGGTGAAAGCCAAATCAGTGGAGGTTACCTCCTGAATAGGTTATAATCATATTTTGTACCTACTCGTATGTGTGTAAAACGAACACGTTAGGCAGTATTTTGCTTACCTCAAATCTGTTGACGCTCTCACACATGCTGGTGAGAAAACTATTAATGTAAGCCTTATCGTGGGGTTTTTCTCTCTGCCACTTTGGCATTAGCAGAGCTGCCTCTGGCCTAGTTAACAATACACTTATTCGACAGCTAACTGAAGGTCGCACTGACTTTAAACTAAACGGGGAACTAATTCTTAACTAAACGATAAACTTATTTGCAAAGTGACAAAAATAAAATCTAACAACTTGTGACTTCGCAAAACTTTTTGATCGGAATAACATGTTTGATAGTACAAGCCTGCCTTGTCAGTAAGCGTGTTTTGCCACACGATAGGATAGTTGCTATTTTTCAATGATTAGACGTCGAGACTCGACTCGCCTTTTGTCGTCTGTCCTTCAAAAATCGAATTGTTGTAAATCTCATTGCAAAACTCGAGTTTTGATGATTCGTCACCGTGAATGGTCTGCTAGTTGTTGGTACCACTCTGACTAATAAATTATATTTTTCCATTTCGTCAAGTACATGTCTCTGTTCCATTTCGGTCAGAATTCATTCCTATGTTAAACTCGAAGCAATAATCCTGTCTGCTTTCATTATCTCATCGTAAACGAAAATCGCACCCCATTATAGTTGGAAGCCTGGTAACAAGCAATTGTAAAAGTATTGTGTATTATCATTAATGTTTTTGATTCATTCTAAAAAATAATTGTATCTATTGAACCCGGCATTTCTTAAACTTCCTGATGTTGCTGATGATTAATGAAAGGAGAATTTTATTTTTTGCCATCAATCTGGTTTAGCGCACTTTAGACCTCTATAGGTTATTACTTTGCTATTATCTTTCTTGTTTAACTTCTTATTCAGTCCTTGTATGTGTATGCTATCGCGCTGCTAACGGTTGTACTCAACAATCATTCTTCAATGGAAATATTTTTTCATTAATGGAACTTCCTAAAAAGAATGTAAGTCCATTTATTATCGATTTCCCTCATTATGAACTTCCCCAACCGATTATTTTGGTTGTTATAGATTTCATTTATCCAACCAGAATTTACGTTCTGATATTTTTCCTGTGATATTTTAGTTAATATACATGTATTTGAAGTGACGTAACCTTTGATTTTCAAATATCCTATTTGTTCCTTTAGTCCTAAGTGTTAATTGCAACAGTGTGGTGGTAGGAATATGGTTCAATAGAAGTAACAGCCTGAACTTGTTGCCACTGACGTCATTTTAATTCTTCATATTGGTAGGTACAATATAAATTAGGTTACACACATATTTATGTTAAAAGGAGAGCGGTGGCACACTTATTCTGACTCTTGGGAGTAATCTAACTCTGAAACAACGTTTATTAAGTTGAAGTAAAGAATCAATAGTAGTGTTCCGGTGATTATTTCCAGTACCAACACACTTGACGTTAGTACTTTATCATTCGTCCAGGAACCGTTTCCCCCGTTTCTTGGGTTGCAGGTACCTACCTATGTATTTGCTTCACCTTTCAGTTTATCTAGCTCGATTTATTTCGAGCCAAAATAACAATGTGCCAAGAAAAACGTATTATTTAAGTCGTTATTTGATTAGGTATAAAATATCAACTAAAAGTGTCCCATAACTCAAACATTAGGATAACAGTTTGACTAGATAAACAATATTTTAAAACTGAATTGAATAATTTATTGAAATGAGCAAACTTAACAATAAAATATATTTTATGTAAGCAAAAAAACAAAAATTCCGTCGTCCAATTCACAAGACCTCCTTCTGAAATCACACGTTGCAGCAATACAAAACTTGCTATCAAATCGTAACACTATATACTTTTTTCAAATAATTTAGTCACTCACCAACAGTAATGAAAAACCCATGTTCAATCCATATTACTTAGTTTATTTATTATTTAGTAAGTTATTTCGAGTTGAAAGATAATGATAAGGAATGATAGGGCTAATGGCGATTCCCCAAAATTAATAATGGCAGTAGGTATTATATCAGTCAGGTATTAAGGTTTTAGAATGCAATCCTACTCCTTCAGGTTGGGCTTGGGGCAAGTATTCATAAGGAGACTCTCCTCTTAGAAGAATGCCGCAAGTTCACGGTGAAGGAAACATCATATCACAACTCCCCAGATTTTCGCCATCATACTTAGTGAAGTCGACGATAGAAGTTAGGTCATTGAGAATAATTTCGCGAACGCATCCACTAAACCTTGAGTGGAAGCTACCTCCAGTTTCTTCCACGACCCGCCGACCGTCCGGAAACCCCCCTGAAACAAACAATTTCGGAAGCCCTGTTGCATTATAAGGCAAAGTCAATGAAAATTTCATTTGAAAGATATCTTCTACGGTTGGTTTTATGTGCAGAACTACACAACAGTTTAAATCCGCGGATTCAGAGTTTGTCAGAATTGGCTGCTGAGAAATGATTCAATTCTTGTTACCACTGAATAGTTGATGTTATAATGTTGATAGGTACTAATTCCGCGTTTCATCTGATATTAGTGCAACATTTTTGGTGGAATCTCACTTACCAACATAAAAAACGCCGTCAGATTGTATTGACGAATT
Organism: Adelphocoris suturalis; assembly: GCA_030762985.1. Classification (NCBI taxonomy): domain Eukaryota; kingdom Metazoa; phylum Arthropoda; class Insecta; order Hemiptera; family Miridae; genus Adelphocoris; species Adelphocoris suturalis. The sequence continues at coordinate 117,970,128 of CM061042.1, forward strand.
GGAAGGAAATGAATGGGTTGTCGAACGGTCGGCCCAGAAATTCATTGCTCTACCATGATGGGAAATCGTCAAAGTATGCCAGGAACCATCTGCTACTGAACTCCCGGGAAGAAGCAGCTCATTCTTATCTGACACTGATTTTCCCCATACTATTTTCATCATTCCGGTTTCAACACCAAGCCCCAAGAAATCTTCATTCTGAAAATATTATTTGATTGAATTAGTACTATTGTACCAGACCTAATGAGTCATTTTACACATGATGTCTTTCAGCTTCTTCATCAAGTTTGATGAAAAATGAAATGAAGGTTGGTATTTACTTTTGATGTCCATATGAGCATTCCATCTTGCTGTGCTGTTGAAAAATTTATATAAAAGTATGAAATTGCTGTATCTTCAGACAATTTGGCAAATAATGCACTCGTTCTAGGGGAAAGCTGTTCGTCATCACGTTTAGATAATGCGCGATGAGAATCAAAGACGAGGTAGCTGTTGCCGTCAAAATGAGGGGCACCTTGTCCTACTCCTGAAAAAAGTATATGGTACCAATACATATTTTGGAGAATTTTAAAAGTGCATACAGCTAACAGACAATTTGGATGCATAGTGTAGCTTGTAGATACCCTTTTCAGAATACTGGCCTTGTACTGAACCCCCTACCTTGTTCACAGAATGGGCCAGTCCAGCCTATGGCGCATGTACACGTCTTCGCTTTCCCAAGAGAAATGCATCGACCTTTATGCTCACAACCAACCTCTTCACAGGAGACCATTTTTTCACATCTGTCTCCGCGATATTGCTGCAAAAATAACACGATGTTACGGTCGCCAACAGTGATTATTATAATTAGTTTGCATTGATTGATGCTATTTGTTTACATTTGATTATAAAAGTTGTTGTCAACTAGATTTTGTAAGAAATACACGTTCCTTATTTTCCGCGATCGGGGATTTATTTCTATATTTGTTTCGTCTGTGACATTGCGTGGTCCTTCGGATTTTTGAACCAGTGCGTTGGTGTGGCAGTTTTGAATAGTGAAAAGTATGGATTCGACTTCAAGGGAAATTCCATCGGAAGGTAATGCTGTCGTGGATGACAGAAGGGAGCTGACTTTAAGAAATCGAGTTGTTAACTTCACTACTTCAACCGCCGCTGAGTGGGTATCAGAGAACAGAGGAACGGACAGGCAGTCAAACAGGTCTAGTAGACGAACAAAGCACTCTTCTTCAAGCACATTTTCAGTAAGGCGAAGAGATGTAGAGCAACTGCGGTTGGAGCTTCAGGAAGAAAAAGAACGAGAGGCGAGACAAGCTGATCGAGAAAGACGGCTCAGAGCATTAGAGCTTGCTGTAGCAAACGGTAGTGAGTCATCCCAAAGCCACCAATCTGAACCATGCAGCGGAGTGAGCAATCAAAGGGTGAGGAGTTGGGTAGAAGAAAATCAAACGAACGGCAACATGAATGGTGCACACCAAAGTTTGGGTGGATCATTCTCCCAACCATGCAACCAAGGTCAAAGAACAAAATGCAGACCCCCTCCACGACCCCTTGTTGGTAATGAAGTATCCGTTGACGAGCTGAAGGGCTGGATAGCAAGGAAAAATACTTCGTTTGAGCTGCCCAACTTCGACGGAGACCCAGCCCAGTGGCCCCTGTTTATCAGTATGTTTCGGCGGTCCACTGAGTCAGGAAGATACTCAGAGGATGAGAACCTCGTTCGCCTTCAGAAATCGCTCAAAGGAGCCGCTAGAGATCATATAGGACCTTTATTGTTTCTACCAGGTGGGTTGGGACGAGTGATCGACCGTCTCCAGAGGCGTTATGGAAGACCAGACGCCATTGCAAGGGAAGTTATGGCAAAACTTGAGAGAGTAACAAGCATGGGCGAAGATGGATTGCATGGCTTGGATGAATTGGCAGCAGTGGTAGACAATGCGGTGCTCACAGTGGCATTAGTTGGAAGGTCTGAGTACCTCTACAATCCTGTCATCCTCAATACTCTCGTCAGTAAACTGAATGTATTCCTTAAACTACAGTGGGGAGAGCAAGTGACCAGGTTAGGGGATGGCCCCATAAGCCTAGAGATTTTCAACGATTGGCTTCGGGGTAAAGTAGAGGCCATCGGTAATGCTGGAGCTTGGCATAACACCGTTCAGAACCCTGAAATAAGGAAGCATCAGAAGTCTGAAGAGGGATCCAAGTCAGTCCTAGAAGAAGGGGGGAAAGCTAAATTGAATCCCCCATTGCTCAAATGTCTGAAGTGCAACCTTACCTCGCACCTCCTCAAAGACTGTAGGAAGTTCGCCCAAATGGCAGATGACGACAGAGTTCAAGGGGCTAGGGAGAACGAAATTTGCTTTGGGTGTCTGAAGAGAGGGCACCGAGGATACAACTGCAAAGCTAACGTGAGTTGCGAAGTGTGCAAGAAGCGTCATAATACACTACTGCATCCTAATGGTAGTCAAACTATGGTAGCCTTGCAGGAGACGGAGGAGCAGCAAAGTGAGGACGAGAATGGAGGGGTTGGAGAGGAGGCAACCTCGGAAGATGATGTGACAACAGCTGTCAACATTGGAAAAGAAAGACGCCTACTCCTCAGAATTGTCCCTGTGAAACTGTACGGCCCTCAGAAGATAATTGACACGTATGCCTTCCTTGACAGTGGATCAACAGTGACAATGATCCAAGAAGACATGGCAAAAGAGTTAGGCCTGCGAGGAGAGAACCAGCCACTTAAGGTCAGGTGGACTGACAACACTGTTAGGGAAGAAAAAGAGTCCCAAGTGGTAACGTTCAGCATTTCAGGAACCAAGAAAAATGCCAAGACGTTTCAGGTATATCGAGCGAGAACAATCCAGCAGCTAAACCTACCCCAACAATCAGTCGATCCTAAGCTGTTAGGGCAATCTTTTGACCATCTCAAAGACCTGGAGATATCTAGCTACAAAGACGCTAAGCCCACGATACTTTTGGGTGAGGATAACTGGGCCTTAGCGATTCCACTGAAAGTTGTGCATAGGTCATGGAATGGCCCAGTTGCTACAAAGACGCGGCTTGGATGGGTCCTTCATGGAAAGGTACCTATACATCTCAAGGGGAGAGTGAGCGATGAGGAGGAACACCAGTTGAGTCAGTGGGGTGAAGAGGGTGACGGGATGTCCCTGCATGATATAGTAAAAGAATTTGTACTTGGAGAGAAGGAAATGAACCATAGAGAGGGAAAGGATTTATCCACTGAGGATGAAAGAGCAGTGGCCATGTTCGAATCCACAACAAGACGGATAGAAGGAAGATGGGAGACAGGACGACTCCTGTGGAAGTCAAACGATCCAAAACCCCGCAGCAGGGAAATGGCTCTCAAGCGGTTGTTCAGCCTAGAAAGGCGCATGGACAAGGACCCTGAATTTGCAAAGCAATATATTGCCAAAATGGAGGAGTCGATAGCCAAGGGTTATGCCAGTAAGCTTGAACCGTATGAGTTGGCTATGAAACCAAGAAAAGAATGGTACTTACCACATCTGGGAGTGTTTAATCCAATTAAGCTAGGAAAATTCCGAATCTGTTTTGATGCCTCAGCTAAGGCAAAGGGAGTTAGTCTTAATGACATGTTGCTATCTGGACCAGACTTGCTGGTTAGCTTGCCAGGATTACTCTGCCACTTTCGAGAACGACCTATTGCTATTGGAGGGGATATCAAAAAAATGTACCCTCAAATAATAATTCGTCATGAAGATCAAATGGCACAGAAATTTCTTTGGCGGTGGAAAGACCGCAGTAAGCCACCAGAAGAATTTGCAGTGCGTGTAATGACTTTTGGGGCCAAATGCTCGCCATTTTCGGCTCAGGAAGTCAAAAACAGGAACGCGAGGGAGCAGGAACAACTAGAAGCCCTGGAGACTCTACATGCGATAGTGGACAACCACAATATGGATGACTATCTGGATAGTTGCCAAGATGAACAAGAAGCCATCAAAAGGGTCCATGATGTCTGTCGGGTGCACAAATTAGGTGGATTCATCATGTGCAACTGGATTAGCAACTCATCAAAGGTTCTAGAGTCGCTTCCTGTTGATTTGAGATCAGCCAATGGTGCTAGTTTGGACATTGGGGAGAACAAATCGGAAAAACTGCTAGGTCTATGGTGGAGGCCGAGTGACGATGAATTTCATTTCCAAGTGAAACTCGAAAGACTAGACAAAGATCTATTAGCAGGAAAACGCAATCCCACGAAGCGGGAAGTATTGCGATGGGTCATGACACTGTTCGATCCATTAGGTTTAATAATATTTGTAGTCAATGAGGGGAAAATGCTCCTTCAAGAGGTATGGCGAACAGGCATCACTTGGGATCAAGAAATTGAAGACAAACTGGGTAAGGACTGGACTAGATGGATGCAGGGGGTGTTAGAACTACAATCGATCTCGATCCCTAGGTGTTATGACAAAAGCTTGACACTTGCAAGTGATATCCAACTTCACATCATGTGTGATGCCAGCGAACGTGTGCATATGCTGCAGTTTCCTACATTCGCACGTTTTCTACCCATGGAGCACATGTTATGTTGTGTGTTGCAAAAGCTCGAGTAGCCCCTGTTAAGCAGATGTCCATACCTCGATTGGAACTTCAAGCAGCCCTCACTGCTGTCCGCCTCGCTCAATTCGCCATCAGGGAGCATCGTATTGAGTTTGCAAAAGTTGTATTTTGGAGTGATTCAGAAATAGTGCTTTCTTGGATAAAAGCTACAGACAAGCGTCTTCAGAGCTATGTGAAGAGGCGGGTAGACCAAATAATTGAAGGATCGTCTCAAGCTGCCTGGAGGTGGGTTCCTACCAAGGAAAATTGTGCAGATGATGCAACACGTGTCTCAAGGACCACAGCACTAGCAGAAGTGGAACTCATTGTTAACAGCCGGCCCCTCACCCAAGTTTCAGTGGATCCTGCTGACATGGAGTGCCTTACTCCAAACCATTTCCTCCTAGGAGAAGCTCTGGAAATACCAGTTTGCCCTCCGATTCCCGAAAACCTGTGCCTCCGAGTAGCCTGGCGGAAATCACAGCAGATTGCCGATTCATTTTGGAAGAGGTGGGTAAATGAGTATCTTCCTGAATTAGTGAAGCGAAGCAAATGGACAAGACCTTCAGAACCACTCAAGGTCGGAAATCTCGTAGTGTTGGGAGAAGACTCCTACCCAAGAGGACGGTGGCCCCGAGGGATTGTTGTAGCAACCTTCCCAGGCAAGGATGGACAAGTTAGATTCGCAGATGTCAAGACAGGACATGGAACGTTTTGTCGGCCTGCGACGAAAATCGCAAAGCAGTGAAAGAATCTGACTCGTGGCCCGGAGGAATGTCGCCAACAGTGATTATTATAATTAGTTTGCATTGCTTGATGCTATTTGTTTACATTAGATTATAAAAGTGGTTGTCAACTAGATTTGGTAGGAAATACACGTTCCTTATTTTCCGCGATCGGGGATTTATTTCTATATTTGTTTCGTCTGTGACAGTTACAGTTCACAATGTTGGTCCTGTATCACAAAGACGTTAAAGAATAATCCGCCAAAAGCATAACTCATGACGGATTTCAAGTATAACAAGTTGTTGAGTTATTGGTAGGTATCATCCTTACTTGCAGGCAAGTACAGACAGGTTTGTTGTCAGGTGTAATCCAGCAAGAACCACCATTATTGCAGACCTCACCTCCACAAGCTGTCCCATCACAATCAAGGATGTTCCTTGCATCGATGATGAACTCATCATCCAGTGGAAGTGATCTCCAGTTAACCCAAAGCCGTCGGACACAACCCGAAAATGGTACTGGTAGGCCAGCTACAGCTCCTGATGGGAGTGTAGACAAATCATCTGTCCCTCCTGTTTATGAGAAAAATAAATCATAAGAAAATAAAAAATCTGAGTATGAGCCTGTTGTAGAAAAATTCTACACTATGTGTGAAAAAGCTGTGTTCCCACTCCCCCGCTGACTATCTGATGCCTAAATTAAATGGTCATGTTGATGTGTTTCATTCCTCACTTAAACTACTTCATTTAATTTAGGTAAAGAAAGAATTACTCGCTACAACAATTGGAAAGATTATAATTTTAGTTAGGTTGATTGAATTTTTAGTCAAGCCTCTCACTTCTCAGTAGCGCAGACTTAGGAACTAGGTATAGGTCACACATGTTACTTGGCATGTTTCTCTACGCTGTCCGGCAAAGTTTCCTAAACTTGATTGAGGTTTTCCCATCCCCTCTCCTACCATAATGTACTTGGTAGAGTGGTAGCCCACCCCTTTTCGAGGTGTACTCCCTTTGGGACCCTCCCACTTCTTTTTCAGAAGCTCTTCCCCGTGGCTTGCCTTTCATTCACAAGTAGAAGTAAAAACTTTAGGTTCCTATGTTAAAAGATATGGTAGAAAGGTGTAAGCATTGCATTGACATGGCATGTAAATGGGTTTGATTTGTCTATAAAGTCAATAACAAGAGCCCCGACATAAAAAGAGTCTAATCCCGTAGCATTCAACTAAGTTATGTATCGGATATATGGGCGTTAGGTATTTTAAAAATAATACAAAATATATAAGAAGGTATTATAGAGTTTGGTCTTTGGAAGAACTATCTAAGGATGAAGGACTACCAGAATCTGAAGACTATGACAATGAATCTGTATTGATTATTATAAATTCATCAGTTACTATGTTGAGTAGTCCTTCATTTATCTGGGATTCATCAAATTTGTTTGCCTAACCCATTGTTTAGTTGTCACTAGATCAAATTTTTCTTGCAGTATTGCTTCAGCTCGTTCGATTTTCATTTCAGCGTAGTGCTGTGTGACATAACTTTTCACGATGACCCACACTTTCCCTGTAGAGCTTAATATTCAGGGCTGCGATGATGTCTTGATGGTAGCATTGCTGGACTTAGGTTCGAATCGCAATAAAATACAGGCCATATATCAGTACACCTGGCGTTCTCTTTTACTGAGATCCTTCGCGAGGAATGAATGGTAATTCATTCACCACTGCAGGATGGCTTCAACATTACCTATTTAGATATTTTCAAGCACACCACCGTCTCTTGATTCAACCCGCTCTTCCGTGCCAGGCCTACCTCCGCACTACGTATCCACCCCTGAAAGGAAGCGCAAATCCTACATACCTATATACTACATAGCATATAATGCATATACATATACTCCTCTTTTTGTATCTTAGGCCTTGTGCGATAGTGTTATTTTTCTTCTTTTTTTTTACCTACTCACCCAGTGAACCTGTCATGTACGAAGTACTTTTCAGTACCTATTGTAACCGATACTAGTTTTTATTTTATATATCTTGCTACTTGAAAGTATCAATTTATTTTCATTCAAGTACTATGCAAGGAACTCCTTGTAACAGTCAGCTAGTGACTTATTACAAATAAATTAATTGATTGATTGATTGATAAATATTCAGGGTTGAAAACACAAAATCTGAAATCCATATTCTTCTAGCATTGCATAAAAATAGGTCTTGTGATCGTATTATTTGTTAGGAACAATCTCGTAAAATTTAGGCTTAAGCATGATTACATGAAGATGATAATCATGATTTTTCATGCTGAATCTAGGATGAGGTTGTGTTGTGGGCGGGCCAAGGGAATAGGAGGAGGGTTAAGAGGATGAAGGACTAGACGCTTAGTGGGGGAAGAGTACCTACCACTGCGCAGCCCTACTCTTCTGAGCCTCTCCTGGAGAAACACGCCAAGTTACGACCTATACCTACCTACTTTGCTCCCACACACTGTGTGTTGGCCCTGCCATCTATTTTAATGATCATTAGTGTAGTGGATTTATATATGTTTTACTTGGCGTCGGTAGACCAAGTGGGACATTTATATTCTGATTATGCGGGTTAGTCCCCGTGTTATTCCTGTAAGGAATGTGGGCGAATCCGTCAAGGTCAGCTTGCTTGGCGGGATGAACTGAGAGATAGTTCGTGTCGCAGCCGCGTGGAGCACTGGGCTCGCATAGTGGGTGCTGGGTTCGATCAGTTTGGTACTGAGCCGTTTTGTAATATTCCGGCCTAAGATTTATATCTGTAGGAGGAATATGTTGAGCTTGGTTGAGGTACTGAAAAGTATCCTTCGTTTTTTGTACATTTGGAGTGTATTTGACACTCGGATCGGCCGGGTAGGCTTGTGTCGAATATCGTGGGTATTCGGACAGCTTGGTCGAATCGTAATGATTGACTTCAGAGCGGGTCTGAAAGGTATCCTCGATCTTTTGTATAGGCGAGGCTTGATCTAACGTTTCCTTAGCGAATACGTTAGGTGAGAAGGCGATCTCGTCGTGAGGATCGAGCCTTGCGCCGTCGCTGGGACCGGCGGATTGGCCGGGTAGCCTGTAGGTAGCGCTACGGGGGCTAAGAGGCCCGGCTTCGCCGTCGTCTGCCTCCCCTTGCATGAGGAAATGAGACGGCCGACGTTCCATCGAAATAGCCGAGTTATTAGCTCGTTTCGATGCCTCTATGTACAGAAATAGAGGGTTTAGGAAGGTGGACTCGCTTGACAGAGCTTCTTTCCTTTGCTCGTATGTCAGGGTCCTACCTTGTAGTCTTGAAAAAGACTTCCTTGGACGGTAAATTAGAGCGGATGAGCAGAGTAATTTACCGGCGTATCCCAGCGGTCGGTGACGAGCCTAGTGCTACGAAACCCGGGTGATACGGCTCGGAACGTCCCTCGGGCGTACGATCTAAAGAGAATATCGATAGATGTACCGGGTGGCGTCCTGACAGATGAACTACGTTGGGCAATGAGCAGGATGAATAATCACTGGACTCGTAGATGCCTATGCGAGATCTGTGTGGAGAGAAGGTAGGCCTTGTAGAAAGCAGTAGGAAGCCGTTCTTGAGATGAACTCGGGATGCAGAAGGTTCGTCAGCGTAGAGCGTGTAGAAATCTTCGTACTTCGAGGTGTCGTCGTCGAGAGCGGAGAGTAGAATGAATTTCGGAGGCTCCGAGCGGGGTATTTATAGGGAGGTGGCCACCCCCTGCCGCCTCCTGATTGGTCCGCTTAATTTCATTAATTTGACTGTGTAATCTCATTGGCTCGCACATTGTTTTCTCAGTATCTGCGAGTATGATAGCTGAGCTGGTCCTCCGGGGTGCTTACGAGCGTCCGTCGCGGAGCCGGCGACCTTGAGTTTAGCCGGGGACCTCGGGTGCTTTCTCTGCGTCAGTTGTTCAGACGGGGTCCCCGGGGTGGCTGCTGGACCAGAGGTGGTTGCTTGCCGCCTCTTGGTTGGTTCGCCTATTGTCTCTCGTGTAATCAGTGTTTCTGATTGGCGAGTAGGCTTGTTTGAATTGTCCTTGCTAGTTTTAGAGGACGTTTGATTTTCTGTTTGAGTTTTCTCGTTCAAGGCGACTTGGTTCGAGATACTTGTCGCATCTCTCTCGCCCAGTAAGTGTCTAGGGAGGTCGCCTTGTATGTTTTTAGTTAATATTTCACTTTTGAGAGAGAAATTCGTATTTTCTCTCTGGTGAAATATTTTGTTTGACGGAGTTGTAACTCGACGTCTTATAAATATTTTTGTGTTGTGCCTACCTCTTTTTGGTAGCCCTGAAAAGGGCTGTTGAAAAGAGGGGGTGGTTTTCACCACAGGTGCCCCCCCAAGACGTTGTGTTATTAACGACGACGCCGGCTGGGGAGAACTGGGAGGTCCACACGGAATTCTCCGTACGAAACCCTCACCAGTTGGGGCGGAGGCGGAGGTGCAGGCCTCGCGTCCCGCACCTGGGGTGTGCCCCGGCCTCGCCGGTTTCGACGAGCGCCGCGGGGCGGCCGTGGCCGGCCCGAGCTTTGCCGACGGGAACCAAACCCGCGAGGGCTTGGCCCGCGGCCGCGGCTGGGCTGTTGCGGAGGTGCTCGTTCCGGCTCCGTCCACCCCGCCACGCTCATTTCGTCCCACCGAGGCACGGGCACGTCGCCCGAGCTGATCCACTTTCGTGGAGCCGGGAGGGGCTGTTGAGCGGGCGGAGCCCTGGGCAGCTGCGGAGCGGGTGCAGCCGGTGTCTTGAACGCTGCTGGTGTTCTCCACACCACCTCTCTTGGCGCGCTGGCGTCCGCCGGTGTCTTCTTCTCCGGCGACGGCGGTAGCGGGCTGATGATTGCCGGAATTTCCTCGGCGAGTAGGAGATTTTCCACTTCCTCCGTGATCATCTCTTCTGTGGTAGTGGGAGCTGCCATGGTCAAAGTTGGTATGAGCTCCTGGCGTGGGGTGTTTCATATTTATATCTCCCACTGTTCCTACCCGAGAAAAGTGGGCGTGGCTTGTTTGGAGTGCAGTCACCCACTTCTCGTCGAATTTGGTAGAGGGGACGCGCCCTCTGGCGGATTTTCGGGGAGTTTTCTCCTTACTTTCTGCCTGATTTTGGTTTCGTGACACAGCTTCGTCCGAGTTTAGAGTGTAAGCTGGTTTTATTTGCTGTTTGGGAACTTTTTTTGTATGTTCGCCAATTTGCACTGTAACCGAAAACTTATCTCTTTTAATCACTTTGAATGGTCCCGTGTAAGGACATTGCAGAGAGGTGAGCTGTGTGGGCACTCTGATATAGACATGTGTACATGTATCCAAATTTTTGGGCATGTTTACGGCATATTTCGTATTATTATGTTTAATATGCGTAGGCCGGAAGAAGAGAGGCTCCGAAAGGTTTGTAGAAGTTACGAAAATGTCTCCTGGGAGTGGTACGTCAATTCCGTAAACTTTTTGGAACGGTGTAGTTTCCGTTGCTGGGTCTACTGCCGTACGCATGGCGAGTAGAACTTTCGGAAGTGCGTCGAGCCAATTTTCGTTTTGTGCTTTGAGAGCCTCTTTCAAAGATCTATTTCTGCGTTCTACCATTCCGTTTGTTGATGGTTTGTATGGTAACGTGTGAGTATGTTTTACTCCGAGACGTTCCATAATGGAATTGAATAGATCTGATTCGAATTGTGTGCCTTGATCACTTGTGATGTATTTAGGTACGCCCTTTGAAGCTACCCAAATATTGATAAAGGCGTTTGTGATCGTGGTTGTTTCGATGTTGTTAAGAGGGACTGCCTCTAGCCAACCCGTTGCTCTATCAACCATCATTAAAATGTAACGTTTCCCTCCTTTAGCTAAAGGTAAGGGTCCGGTAATATCAACGTGTACATGTGAAAATTTGTTAGCCGTCTCAAATTCGGAGTACGGGAGTTTCACGGAGCGAGTGATTTTTGCTCGTTGGCAAGTTTCGCACGCTCGGACCCAGTTTGAGACATCTGCACGGAGTCCGTGCCAAAAATATCTTTGTTTAACTTTATACACTGTAGAGTGTATACCTGGGTGTCCCAAATTGTGAATTTGGCTGATTATTTCTTGCCTTATTTCGTTTGGAATATAAGGTCTTGGGTGTCCTAGATCTAGGTTACACCAAATTTCTCCTTGAGGGAATTCAACTTGTGTGAGTTTCAATTTGTCCTCTGCGTTAGGGGGAGAACGAATTTGTGCATTTGAAATGTGCAGTAGAAGATTGCACTCTATTGCAGCCGTAATTTGCGAAATTTCGGCTATGGGTGGACCCTCGTCCGTTTGGGTTGAAATCGATTTTGTTTGAATTTCAACCGGATCGAAGGGTCTGGAGAGTGCGTCGGCGACGACGTTGTTCTCTCCGGGTAAATGACGAATGTCGCTCGTCATTTGAGAGATGTATGTTAGCCATCTTAATCTCATTTTAGAAAAATGTGCATTTTTCTTAAGCATCGTGCCTAGCAGAGGCTTGTGATCTGAACAAATATGAAAAGATCGGCCGTCCAAGTCATTGTGCCAATGAATGCAAGCTTGGTAAACGGCGAACATCTCTTTGTCGAATGATGCTTTATTCTTCCATTGTTCCGGAATTTCTTTACTGAAAAATCCCAATGGTTGGTAAGATTTCGAGCCGTGTTTGTCTGTAATTTCCTGCTCTAGTGCCGCTCCGATGTGTGTGTCGGATGCGTCGCAGACTAATCTCCACTCTGCTGTAGGGTGTGGATGAGCGATATTATGTAATGTAGCTTTAATCATTGCTTGTTTTAAGCTGTTGAAAGCTTTTTCTCTCTCTGATGTCCATTCGATAGGTGTTTTGTCATTTTTTTTGTTTGACTGAATGGAGTCATACAGAGGTTGTGCCGTGTGAGCGAATTTACTTGAGCATGCTCGGTAGAAACCACACATACCTAGGAATCTGCGTAGACTTCGTACGTCTATTGGCCTAGGAAATTGTTCTATGGCTTCTATTTTATCTCGTTTAGGAATTATCCCTTCTTTCGAGATAGTGAAACCTAGGAAATCGACGGTAGGTTTTGAAAAAATGCATTTATCAAAACCTACTCGAAGTCCGTGTTCTCCTAGCTTGTCAAAAATTTGTTTGAGGTGGTTCATGTGTTCTTTATAATTTTTGGAAGCCACCAGGATGTCATCTAGGTATACAAATGCGAAATCAAATTTTCGCATGATGCTGTCCATGTATCTTTGCCATGTTTGAGCCGCTCCGGCCAAACCCATGCTCATTTTCTTAAACTCATAAAGACCGAAAGGTGTAATAATTGCAGTTTTATGAGCGTCATCTGGGTGCATCGGAATATGATAATATGCCGATTTTAAATCTATTGTCGAATAGATTCGTGTATCATGTAAATTCGCTTGGAAAGAGCGAATGTGAGGAGGGGGATAGGCGTCTTTCTTCGTTTTCGCGTTCAGGAAACGGTAGTCGCCGGTGATTCTCCATGACCCGTCTTTTTTCGGCACACAGTGTAACGGGGATGCCCATTCGGAATCTGATGGTGCAATTATGCCTTCTGAAAGCATTTTGTCAAAAGTACTTTTGACTTGAGCCCGTTTTTCGCCTGCCATGGGTCTTGCTCGGAAGTGAACTGGTGTTCCTTCCGTGGTTATACGGTGGTAAACCCCGTTGTTTTTCCACTTTCCTTGCAGTTTGCTCATTTTATCATTGTATTTGTCAATGATAGAGCGAATGTTTTCGTCCTCCGTGATTTGCACGTCCTCTGGTTGAGGGTTATTGTCACGATGAGGGATAGTAGCTGCTATTTGTTCGTCGGTGAATTTTTTGTTCATGACTGCAGCTATTTTTTGATCGGCATAGCTCTTTATTTTATCTTTATAAATGTACTTGTGTTTGACCCGTATTCCGATATCCCAAGACTCGAGGAATGGTATACCTAGGATCGCTAGATCAACTTTCGTGATCATAAAATCGGTGGTCATGTCTCCGAGGCCGATGTTAATTGTCGTGTCAGCTCGCCCTAGTGTGTCTATAGGGGCTCCGTTAGCTGCTGTGAGCTTAACGTTGGACTTACGAATTTTTAAGCCCAATTTTTTTGTGACATTGTGGGGCAGAATGTTCACTTCTGCTCCCGTGTCGATGAGAAATTCAGTGCCATTTAGTTTGCACTTGAAAAAAAGCCTTTTATACTCAGTAGACTGCCGGTGTATAGGCTCAGATACACTGGCAGTTATTCGTTTTCCGAACTCTCTACGTCGGAGGTTGGAACGGTACTTTCTTGTACCGATCTCTGAGTATTTTCGTTTGAAACCCAGGTTTTAGGCTGGCTTATAGTCGCTGCCTTTTTGCTAGTTTTGGAAGCAGTGTTTGTCTTCCAAGTGCAGTGTTCTGGGTCTGCACATTTGCGAGTTTCGTTACCGAAACGTGCGTGGTTTCGACAGACATAGGCCGTCGGTTTGTGAGGCCTTCTCTCTACTGGTTGGGGTTTGAACTCAGCTTGTTTTGAGAGGGCCTTTTTGAAACCAGTATTCATGGGTTTCGGAGTAGATTCTACTCCTCGTATGTTTAGAGAGGTATTCTCTGTTTTGTACGCGTGTAGCGTATCAGCTAGGTCGAGCCGGGCGGTCGTGGTAGGCTGAGCTGCGACCATACCTCGTGCTTCGATGGGTAGAGTCTCGATCCACTTTTGAGTGATCAGAGCTTCTGAAAAGTACCCAACAGCTTTAGAGTACATTTCGTGGTACTTGGTGCTGGGTTTTTTGGCGAGAGATGCGGGGTCCTCGAGTGCGAGGAGCCTGTCCTGTAAGGACAACCCATATTCTCGCTGTAGGCGCTGTTTGGCCTCTTCGTAGGGTGCGTGGGGTGCCGTGAGGTAAGCTGAGTCGATAGCTTCCCTCATTTCTTCTGGTACCCACTTGTATATAGCTGAGAAGCATTCGTTCTGCGTTCTCAGGTGTTTTTGCACGCAGTATTGATCGAACTCGGCGAGTGCACGATCGATATTCTTCTTTTGGAAGATTGGTTTTTGATAATCTCCCATCTCCTCTAAAAGTGCTCGAAAGCCACTTTGTGTAGAGGGATGTTGCGTGAGATGTGGGGCGTAGAGATCGGCGAGGTCGCACGCCCGCAGTGGTTCCCTGAAATCCACTAGCTTCATAAGAGGGAACGAAATGCTCCGTGTTAAGCCTGTTCAAAGGCGGGGTCACCATTTGTAGTGGATTTATATATGTTTTACTTGGCGTCGGTAGACCAAGTGGGACATTTATATTCTGATTATGCGGGTTAGTCCCCGTGTTATTCCTGTAAGGAATGTGGGCGAATCCGTCAAGGTCAGCTTGCTTGGCGGGATGAACTGAGAGATAGTTCGTGTCGCAGCCGCGTGGAGCACTGGGCTCGCATAGTGGGTGCTGGGTTCGATCAGTTTGGTACTGAGCCGTTTTGTAATATTCCGGCCTAAGATTTATATCTGTAGGAGGAATATGTTGAGCTTGGTTGAGGTACTGAAAAGTATCCTTCGTTTTTTGTACATTTGGAGTGTATTTGACACTCGGATCGGCCGGGTAGGCTTGTGTCGAATATCGTGGGTATTCGGACAGCTTGGTCGAATCGTAATGATTGACTTCAGAGCGGGTCTGAAAGGTATCCTCGATCTTTTGTATAGGCGAGGCTTGATCTAACGTTTCCTTAGCGAATACGTTAGGTGAGAAGGCGATCTCGTCGTGAGGATCGAGCCTTGCGCCGTCGCTGGGACCGGCGGATTGGCCGGGTAGCCTGTAGGTAGCGCTACGGGGGCTAAGAGGCCCGGCTTCGCCGTCGTCTGCCTCCCCTTGCATGAGGAAATGAGACGGCCGACGTTCCATCGAAATAGCCGAGTTATTAGCTCGTTTCGATGCCTCTATGTACAGAAATAGAGGGTTTAGGAAGGTGGACTCGCTTGACAGAGCTTCTTTCCTTTGCTCGTATGTCAGGGTCCTACCTTGTAGTCTTGAAAAAGACTTCCTTGGACGGTAAATTAGAGCGGATGAGCAGAGTAATTTACCGGCGTATCCCAGCGGTCGGTGACGAGCCTAGTGCTACGAAACCCGGGTGATACGGCTCGGAACGTCCCTCGGGCGTACGATCTAAAGAGAATATCGATAGATGTACCGGGTGGCGTCCTGACAGATGAACTACGTTGGGCAATGAGCAGGATGAATAATCACTGGACTCGTAGATGCCTATGCGAGATCTGTGTGGAGAGAAGGTAGGCCTTGTAGAAAGCAGTAGGAAGCCGTTCTTGAGATGAACTCGGGATGCAGAAGGTTCGTCAGCGTAGAGCGTGTAGAAATCTTCGTACTTCGAGGTGTCGTCGTCGAGAGCGGAGAGTAGAATGAATTTCGGAGGCTCCGAGCGGGGTATTTATAGGGAGGTGGCCGCCCCCTGCCGCCTCCTGATTGGTCCGCTTAATTTCATTAATTTGACTGTGTAATCTCATTGGCTCGCACATTGTTTTCTCAGTATCTGCGAGTATGATAGCTGAGCTGGTCCTCCGGGGTGCTTACGAGCGTCCGTCGCGGAGCCGGCGACCTTGAGTTTAGCCGGGGACCTCGGGTGCTTTCTCTGCGTCAGTTGTTCAGACGGGGTCCCCGGGGTGGCTGCTGGACCAGAGGTGGTTGCTTGCCGCCTCTTGGTTGGTTCGCCTATTGTCTCTCGTGTAATCAGTGTTTCTGATTGGCGAGTAGGCTTGTTTGAATTGTCCTTGCTAGTTTTAGAGGACGTTTGATTTTCTGTTTGAGTTTTCTCGTTCAAGGCGACTTGGTTCGAGATACTTGTCGCATCTCTCTCGCCCAGTAAGTGTCTAGGGAGGTCGCCTTGTATGTTTTTAGTTAATATTTCACTTTTGAGAGAGAAATTCGTATTTTCTCTCTGGTGAAATATTTTGTTTGACGGAGTTGTAACTCGACGTCTTATAAATATTTTTGTGTTGTGCCTACCTCTTTTTGGTAGCCCTGAAAAGGGCTGTTGAAAAGAGGGGGTAGTTTTCACCACAATTAGTAGGTTTAATCCTCATTAAATTTATATGTCTGGTACTGGCTCTGAGGTTTCTTCAATCAGGCTCAAGGGCCCATTTCCTTTTTCGGAAAGATTCATATTCCTAAACCCAGTTGATAGTCTAGCTGTACTTAGTGACAGTGAGTAGGTACATACATATCCTATTATTTAAAATTTCTTTTGCAATCAATTCCCCTTTTGGTCACAGCTTTGGTACTTCGTGAATTTCAGTTAAGACCATTAGGACTAATGACAACAAATGTTTTTCTACTTGAATTACTTGCGTGTAGTAAATTAATAATTATTAGATCAAAATTTGTAATTAGATGACCACTTACCAATGAAAAGTGGCGTATGAGAAGGCAACATGATTTCCCCTGGTAGAAGAGATCCTGAGTTCACTGTCCCATCAACCTGAAAAGCCATTAATAAATCGAAATTCCATTTTGAGAATTTTGACACTGATTGTACCTATTTTTCAACTAGATATCAATAGTTTTTACATATTATTTCCGATATCCTGACGAAATGCTGAACAAGAGGTCTCACCTTGGTGAGAATAATGAAATTTTAAAATTTTTCTCCCCATACAGCCTATAGATGAGGTGGCAGCTGTGGGATTGTTTCAATCTCTACCATCAAGTATTCTATTATTCAAGTATTATATTATTCTATATATAACAGCGGTTCCCAACCTGTGGGCCGCGGGCAACTTGGTACTGGGCCGTGGATGCTGGTCAAAAATATAAAAATATATTTAAAAAATCATCTGAGTTTCAACAATTAATATCGGAATAGAGATGGAAACAATTAAATTTAAACCATGCTCACTTGAGTGTTAGCAATAGTCAAATTATTCAATTGCACTTTTATAACAAGTGAGTTTACTAGCATCGTTTTTTAAAACAACTCCATAGTTCCGTTCTGGATTAAAGTTCGCGAAGAATATCCGGCAATCGCCGAAATTGCACTGAAGCACTTGATGGGGTTTTCCGCAACATATTTATGTGATTTATGCCTTTTTCAACATTGGTTTTTTTGAAAAATAAGTACAGGAACAAACTGAATGTTGAAAGCGATTTAAGACTAAAAACTGTCCAGTTTCAATCCTGACATTGATTTACTCGTGGGAGAAAAACAATGTCAAAAATCCCATTGAGTTTTTTCTTTTTACTTTGACCACTTGTATATAATTGTTTTTCATTATGTAACAACTAGAAGTGAAAAAGTACAGGTGTTTTCTTTGCAAATACTTGAGATATTTTTTCCCCTTGTACATATCTTTTACCAATTACTAACATGTTATATATATATATATATATATATATACATACTATCTGATGTCTCAAAGGCTAAGACAGAGAGAGTGGGCCTTACAGGAGAGTGAGTGGGTGAGTTTATGGATTTTTCCTCACCGCCCTCTTAAGCCACGCCTACGTGAACAAACCCCTACCCTGCAACACCGTGTCCTGCAACCTCATCACCAATTCATGCGGATCTACGCGAAGTGGGTTCCCACCTTCTTCTACCACTATGGCTCTTGAGGTCATTTTCATTAATCAGTTATTCATACATTTCTAGGTAGGTGTTTGTATTAATTTACTTCAGAGTTATGTATTGGTCTATAAAAGGGACTCACTCTGGCCGAGACATGCCTCCAGAAAAGCAGAAAAATCACCTAACCAATGTATGTCTACTATCAGATCCTTATCCTTCATTAGAGATGAAGAATAAGATGGAGGTTTCAAGTATCAGGTTATGATTTCTTGTTTTTATTAGTTTTGATAGGTATTCGCATAGTTTATTCTGAATTCATCCACGAAATAAGATTTTTTGAGACTATTATGCGAATTTTCGTCCGAATAATATGCCGCAGTTCATTAGGAAGAAGTCGCGGAAGTCTTTTCCTGTGAAAGTGTGTACGCTTGACGCGGAGTTAGAATTCAGCTTGGAGTGGAGGGCGACAGGAAGGGATCTGTTCGATTTGGTATGCAGGACGATCGGCCTGAGGGAAACATGGTATTTTGGATTGCAGTACGAAGATTCCAAAGGCTTCATATCCTGGTTGAAGCTGGATAAAAAGGTTTTGGACCAAGTAACTTCCCAGCAACCCACTACAGCCTTCATGTTCCTCGCCAAATTCTACCCGGAAGATGTCGCAGATGAACTTGTCCAAGAGGTGACTCAGCATCTGTTCTTTCTTCAGGTAAAACAAGCAATTCTGTCTATGGATATTTATTGCCCCCCTGAAGCTTCAGTCTTGCTCGCTTCATACGCTGTTCAAGCTAAGTATGAAGACTACGATGAGGCTACTTACAAACCAGGGATGCTCGCGAGCGAGGATCTCTTACCACAAAGGGTCATCGACCAGTACCAAATGACGCCGGAAATGTGGGAAGAAAGAATTAAAATTTGGTATGCGGATCACAAAGGCATGTCCAGGGACGAAGCGGAAATGGAATACCTTAAAATCGCTCAAGATTTGGAAATGTACGGTGTAAATTATTTTCCTATATCAAACAAGAAAAATACCGAGTTATGGCTTGGTGTGACGGCTTTAGGACTTAATATGTATTCGAAAGACAATAAACTTACCCCAAAAGCTAATTTCCCGTGGTCTGAAATCAGACATGTCAGTTTTGACGATAAAAAATTCGTTATAAAGCCAGTTGATAAGACTGCGAACAACTGTGTTTTCTTCTCGAAAAAAGTCAGAATGAATAAACTGATATTGGATCTGTGTATTGGTAACCATGATTTATTCATGAGACGGCGGAAACCTGATACTATGGAGGTCCAGCAAATGAAAACCCAAGCTAGAGAAGAAAAGTCTCGGAGGCAAGTAGAAAGGAACAAATTGCTGAGAGAAAAGCAACTCAGAGAGACTGCTGAAAGGGAGAAGAGTGCGTTGGAACAACGGTTGATGCAATATGAAGAAGAGATAAGATTGGCGAATGATGCCTTGAGGAGATCCGAGGAGACAGCTGAGCTGCTGGCTGAAAAGTCGAGGGTTGCTGAGGAAGAAGCTATGTTGTTAAGTCAGAAAGCGACTGAGGCCGAACAAGAGTTGACCAGGATGAAATTATCAGCAATGAAAACTGAGGAAGAGAAAATGACGTTGGAGAAGAAAACTAGGGAAGCTGAACAGCTAACAGCAAGGTTAGTTGATGAGTCTGAAAGACGGGCTTATGAAGCAAATCGTCTAAAAGACGAGTTGCTTAGAGCCCGATTGGCGGAGAAAGAAGCAAAAGAGAAACTTCTGGAATTTATTTCAAGAAACACGTATATAAATGGGAGCAGTAATAGTTTATACCATGGCCCTCCTCTTGACGTACAGCCTTTACCTTTGGAATCTCAGTCTGTCCTCAGCCCAACAGACCTGACGTCCTACGAACTCGCTCCGGAAGGAGACATAGTTCAGTTGTCATTAGAAATCGAGAAAGAACGTGTCGACTATATAGAAAAGAGTAAACACCTCCAGAACCAACTTAGGGACCTCAAATCTGAGATAGAGGTCTTGAAGATAGAAGAAAAACAGTGCGAGCTGGATCTTCTGCACGATGAACAAGTGAAATTAGGAGAGACAAAGTACTCAACTCTTCGCAAAGTCAGGTCAGGTTCAACGAAAGCTCGGGTCGCTTTCTTCGAGGAACTTTGAAAACTACATAAAAGACAACGTTGTATTGATTAGCATAAGAACGTAAGTAGACTGATTTTATTCAACATTACTGTGCCTTTTGATTTCGTGTCTTTACCGCAAAATGTCGCTATAACAATGTGGTTTAAATACATGTACATAAGTTTCAAATGTGTAGGTCAGTAGTGTTAGTTTTACAAATTATCTTCTTGTATGTGCCTTTTTAATATTACCGTTGAACCATTGATTCATTCGTTGAATGATTATTTCTAAAATGCCAGTATTTTTTAATCGAAAAATGTTATTCATTGCTATGCCATCTGATGATTCCATATATCTATCTGCTCATTATATCTTACCGTATTTCCTATGCAAATATCTTACTTCTGGAACTTCTCTTGATGAAATGCGATTCAGTAAATCTCTATTAATCAAATGCGGTTCAGTTCGAGATCCACTAACAAAAAAATTAAGAGAAGGAGCCCTCAAGAGCTCAAAAACTAGCTGGTAATAAAAGTCTTGAATAAATATACCTTCCAAAGATAAGAAGATGTATAATTGTAAACAGATTTTAGTTGTGATTGTTAGGAATGAACATTGGAGAGTTATTATTGGAACTAATACTCGATTTTGTAGGCAACTGACAACTAATTTAATTCTCATGAGTACGGTGGGGGATTGTTTTGTGTGCCAATTTAAACAAACTGTTAACTAGTTACGAGAATAATTATTATTCTTTTCGGAGTAGGTTTATAAATGATGCCTAGTCCCTTAATTTGATAGTGAATCATCAGGGAGCTAAATGTGTGCAGCATGTATCTGAATGAAGGTTCCAATACGCATTTCATCAGAGTCTGTATGGCTCTCACATGTGGCAAGGTGGGGTGTCATGCCCATTTATTCAAACGTATAGAAAACAACAAACAATTTTCATAGATTTCCATAATCACAGAACTGAATGCTCTTTATCAGAATCCAAAGGCCCATTTAAACTGCCCGAGCATCGTCGCGAGCAGGGGTGACGAACGAGCATTCGTTCGAGGCTCAGGCAGTGTAAACAGTCGCCGTGAGCCAATCAAGGTCCAAGTGAACGCTCGTTCGTGCTCGGACCTGATCCACCCGATGTCGGTTTTACGGCGAATCAAGCCGATTTCACATGGAGCGGTATGTCCGGAGACGGAACGTACAACAGTTGAGGATGGTGGCTGCCATGTTGCCGGAATGGGCGGTAGGCGGTCGGCGGTAGAAATTTGTATACCGTTGCCGCGTTCCGTCGAGCGTTGCGCAAGCTCATTGGACAGGAATGTTGATAACCGCAAGTAGAGGTTTCAGATCAGAGAGGGTTTCAGTAGGAAGGATATGATTCCGTTTAGCGAGGTGCCGCTTCATGTGAACACCCTGCCGCATTCCGCCGCCCCCTCCACTGGGTTTTCCAGCCTTCCGTCTTTCCGGTTGTTACGCTCGTACCGCTCCATGTGAAACCGGCTTCATCAAAGGGACAGTTGTTCGCCGCTCGCTGTGTGTAAACACCCCGGGATTCGTCAAATGGTGTTGTATGAATCTAGTTCTCGCCCAGCTGTTGAAGGGTACAGGTCTCCCATTTTGTGTGTGGTGTTTTGTTGCTTTTTAAGTATTATAGTGGTGGAGTGGGAAAATGAAAAGTGCCTTTTGTTAATTTCTCTGTATGCGGAGCACCCAGAGCTGTGGCAGTCAGACCATAAATTGCGGCTAAAATTGCTGAATTGCCCACTGTTATCCTCCTTCAAAACCTTCAGCAATAGGGAGGTAATTTCTTTTCTTTAAAAATGACGATTCCCACATGCAAAGCCTTTTCTTTTTTCTCTTTTCCTACGCTAGATGGTCTAAAATAAGGATAGCCACCGCGGAAACCGCAATTTTGGATAGCGCGGGTGCCATCTGTTTGCTCCGAATCCTCACGAGCAACTGATCGTCACAAATGCTCAAGCAGTGTGAACAGAGGGCTAGTTCGTGTTCGCGCTCGTTGAAAACTGGCGAGCAACGAACACGAATGCTGAATTCTCGATGCTCGGGGATGTTCAGGCAGTGTAAACGGGGCTCAAGAAGTTTACAAGTTGTTCATCAGTAAATTTTCTTCGCCATGATCTATAAACATACAACAAAAATAACGTATGAATCATTCAGTGAAGGATCGTGAATGACCTAATTCTGAGGGTGGGTTCATGCCAACCATTGGGATTTGTGGTGTCCCAGCATCCCTCCTCCTGCCCTGTGGGTGTTCTGTTCACCCACTTTCAAACATTCGTATTTGTTTGTATGGATGGCTAGCGGGATAACTCGATATCCTCCCTCTAGGCATCTACGTTCTGGCCTTGCTCTTATTAGATCCACCCTGACAATTGGGGTCCAGTTTTTACCTGTTTCTCCCAATTAGTTTTCCCAATAAACTGTTTTAAGTGTCTGCTGAAACGTATTAGAGAGTTTTTGAAACCAACGTACTACTTTAACTAAACAGGGCCTGTCACCATGATTGAGTGAGCTAACTCAAATGGAACCAGGGCCTCAAAGGGTTGTAGTTTAATGTCATGGTAACGGAGGTTGGGTAACGCGATATTTTACCCCAGTTGTTTTGTTCTCAACTCTTCGTCTAATCAACTTCTTTATCTCAATATGAAACGCCGATTTGCAATACTACAGTCGAAGTTCATGTTAGTTTCGGAAGAAATCGGACTAATTCCTCATTTCTAGTTTTAAATTGGTAAACAGGGAATGGATTATATTAAAATTCTGGTTGCATCACTCTTCAAGTGACAAATATTCAGCTTAGAATGCTCTTCAGTTTTCTTTCGGGAGAGGTACTCGGCGACATTGTAAACTATCTCCCGAACTTGCTGCTGAAGTGTTTTTCGGAAGTGAAAGGACGAAAACTTTCTATTTCAGGAGTGTTGTTCATAACGAACAGATGAAATAAAATAAAATAAATACTAAGTATAACTAGCAAAATAAAAGAATGAAAACGTTGAAATAATGAAGGATGAATTAATCACGGGAAGTAGAAAACAGTTGTCACGAAATTATACGATGACTTGAAATAGCTGTCACCAAAAGCAGTACAGCCAGCCCTCAAATGCGAAATTTCTCTTCTCGGTAATTTTACATTACAGGATTGTCTTCCAAAAGTTGCTTCAATGAGTAGTTCACTTTTCGACCGCATAGGGTGCGCCCTCGGAAAGCAGACCATCTCTGGTCCACCTATAGGTGGGTACTTAATGATTGTTACAAACCTCATGTTTTTCATGTTACTGTTGGGTAAATCATCAAAA
Source organism: Adelphocoris suturalis (assembly GCA_030762985.1). Classification (NCBI taxonomy): domain Eukaryota; kingdom Metazoa; phylum Arthropoda; class Insecta; order Hemiptera; family Miridae; genus Adelphocoris; species Adelphocoris suturalis. The sequence continues at coordinate 117,993,377 of CM061042.1, forward strand.
CGTAGAGAAAAGTATGAACCACGAATTTACCTGATAATCACCCACTGTTCAGTTGCGAGGTCAGGTAGTTTATGAACAATATTGCGATGAATTAGTGTGTAAAAACTGCTAGGTTTCTGATTTAAAATATGTGAATCAATAATAATGCCTGCATGCAAAATAACTATTTTTTCGATCGAGCTGGAAGCAAGGCTGGACGGCGGAGGGGGACTCACTGTAGATCCGGATTCTACCCGACATCAAAAGTAAATGCCTAACAAAGTTTGAACAGGTGTTCAAAAAATCGACCTATATCAATATAATCAATGGGTCATTTCAATATACTACTATTATTTACTTCAGCCAATATGTATTCGTTTAATGGAGGTGACCATTAGTGTTACATAAGCAGGATGGTTAGCATGTAAAGAGCGCCTTTAGGTCCCTAAATGGGTGACGTTAAATGAGTCATTAAAATTTTCCCACTGGGAGTCCACTCTTCTCCTTCATGCTGTACAATTCCTTGACGCATTCCTCATTCTCCCCTTGTCCCGGTGAGTCGTTTGTCCCCCTGGCGTCATCCCCGAATGAAAAATCAGTTTGGCATTGAACTATTCAATTGAATTTTTTGACAGACTTGAAATAGCTGGTTCTGAGGAGGAGGTAAAGTAACACCAATTTTAAGGCACTTTGTAACTGGTCGTCGGATTTTGGGAGATGCTTCCTGATTGCTTATTTCAACGAAAGGAAATTGAGCAGAATATTTTTCTCCCGATACTCCCCCTTTAAATAATATGCCATCTATGATTTCATAAATCAGATAGTTGACTTTAGATTATTGAAATGCTTGTACTATGGTTTCAATGAATTTTCGTAAAAATTGAAGCTATTGCAGTGGCTCCAAAAATTTTGTTTTTTAATTTTTTATGTATTTTTTTAATCATAATTTTCGAAAAATTTCTTTAAATCCGTTTTTAGGCATTCTGCGAAAAATCTCAAGAGTTTAACACACGCGCGCGCACACAAACATACACACACGCACGCGGACACACACACACACACACTTTTTTTTTTTTTTTTTTTTTAGAAACCTCCCCTCGAAGACGGAGGGGGCACGCCATTAAATTGAAAAATAAAAAAATAAAATAAAAAAGTGGGGAGGACGCCCAGGTTTACCCGACGCCGGCTCTAGGGATAAGGGAAGTTGCAGGACGAAGAGGACGAATGGGATGATAGGAAGTGCCCCTATAAAATGACTACCAGTTCTAGTAAGAACCCCTCAGGACGCGGGGGGTGATACCATGGAGTACTCCTGCCGAGATTCCCAACTCAAGTAACTCCGTGGCGCTTTTCCCGCACCACAAACCGCGCCATGACACGGTCGCGGCAACGACCTTGATGTTGTTAGGTGCCACTCCTTTTAGCTCAGATATCGCTTGGCGCAGATCATTTCTATCATATTTACTTTTCTTAGCCTGCCAGGTCTGCTCCATGTCCACGCTGCCACTGACCACCTGGACATCAAGGATTATGGCAGACCCATCGGGCTTGATCGCAACGATATCTGGCTTCTTGCCCCGGTCACTCGGCATGTGGTATAGTCTCTCCCTTTCGACATCCCAACCGCTCGATGACAAAGCACCTGCTATCTGCTTGGCAACCGCATCGTGACGTAAAATGCGGCTGCCGTGAGTACGAGGACTGCACTACATGATATAGATTCTCATTTTTACCCCGACGGGTATGGTAAAGGGTGTCCACTGTCCCGCAACTACCTCTTGAACACCTCACCGAGGTGAGGTGGCTAGTGTAGCCACCCGGATGGCGTGAAAATAGTGAAAATACACATACACACACACACACATATATATATATATATATATATATAATATCATTCCAGACAATAACTCTCCTTAGGATTTTGATAAAAATTCCGTTCTTGCGCTAAAAAAAATCGAGCTTTCCAAAAAAAGGGTGAGTTTGTTGGCCAGCACTTTTTGAGCCCATCAAATCGGTCAAATTTCAAATAATCACTAAGTATGGCTAAAAATATATACATTTATATTTCTCAACAGTATTGTAGTCCAAAGAAGTTTATTAACAATAAACTAGAGCATTAACAATTTTCCCACTAAAGTATGCTGAACCATGTATTTAAATTACAATAATTTTTGCTAAAAATTCAATAAAACCTAAAAAAATAGCAAAAATTCTAAAATCTTTTTGTCTCGCAGAATATTATTTAGAACTAGATTTTTTTGCCATTAAACTGGTAGTTAAAAATTTCTTTGCATTCATTATGCTCAAATTTCATAACAGTGTAACGAAATATAATACGATAATTTACGAAAATTCGCTCATGCGATCATGCTGCATGATTGGAACTTTTAATTTATTATTCATATCTGCCAACAGACTGTCGAAAGAATCCCTGAATATATAGTTTTACTTAATCTTCTTTTGGAACCATCGGGTCTAAGACCTCTTAATTACCAGTTTATATTTCTGCACCGTCTATAACAGTCTTCTGAACGGCTGAGTAAATAGTGGGTTTAATGTTTGTCGATAGGCACTCGAATTCACCTAATCGTCTTCATGGGAAATTTGGTTTTGGTTTTAGATTTGAGAGTCTAAGTATACTAAAATTTCGACTAAAACCCTGGATTTTTAAATATGTTTTGGTACGAGAAAGCTGTTATTTTATGAATATTATTCATAACAATATCAAATTGGTTTAGTAACTGGGCGACACTTATGTAAAAATATGGACACCTCATCCCTTGTTTGTGGACTCAGTTAATTCTTGTTCTGTTTACAAGGAAAAATTTTCTATAGAGATTTATTCTAGACCAAATGTCTCCAACCGCAAACCTTACTATACACTCTATTTCAACATAAAATTACACCAGTTCCTAACGGCACGAAAACCTATGATTTGCTAGGAGCTTTTACGTTATAAACTTCATAACGTATTTCATAAAAATCGTACTATTAATATATTAGTGCAGTAACACGCGAAAGTTACGGAATATTTTGTCAAGTGCAATGTTTAACATTATAACTGTTTTCACTATCGTTATTAATTGTTAAGATTTTGATCAATTTCAAAAACAAATATTGTATTTTGTTATCTAGTTTGAGGAACTACGTTGTTTAGAATAAAAAACAGACTTATTAATTCAAATAGCACAAAAACCTCGAGAATAGTTTCTCTGATTCAGAAGAATTATGTGATTAAAGCCTTATAAAGTAATGTTTTATTAATATAAGTTAAATGTAATATTAGGGGTGTTCAATGTTTCTAACCTAATGTGCCTTAAATAATTAGGCAACTTGAATGTGATAAATTGTTTGAAGGTGTCATGTAATTCTAAATAAATGATCATGTTATGTACCACAAAAGTGCGTAATTTTCTCATTTCTTATACCATTATTATTGAGTATGAATTGAGTTTGTGGTATTTCGCATACCGTTGTCATGTTTCACTGAATTTCAAATTAAATATGACGAAAAGTTGGAAATGGGACTGCTTGTTAGGTCAGGCAACTGTGTCGTTGTAGGTCCAAACTGTCAGAACTCGAACGCAAGGACGTAGTGAACGCATGCGCATTTCACAATTTTTCGGATCTTGTGGAGTAAACAACTTTCTTCTTCATCGAAATCGTACTTAATCATAATTTAGTCTCTATATGTTAGTATAAATATATGTAGGTAGGTACCTATTCTATGATCGAAATTTCTACTAGCTCATTAAGTTCGGAAAGCGATCGTTTCTGCGATGGTCTTTCATGGTTTATAGACGATGAGGACGAGATTGAAGTTATAGTTGGATCTCGTCTACATCCAAGAAACTCAAATTTTTTCGAGTATACTCCTCAGTCATCGTGGAAATTTTTTTTTGTTTTTTGTTTTGTTGCCATGGGGTAATACTTAAGTAATATTCACGGGCATAATCAGTACTTAATATATTCAAGGGCACTAAAAATGAAAAGGAGCACCAGAAGGTAACACGAGTTGAGTGAGGTTACAAAGAATAACACAGGTTATTCCACTTCTAAGTTCTGAAATCGTTCGCAGTGCAGAACGCGGTTCCACAAGTTCCGGGACGCCCCGGGATTTCCCATGAAGTTCGAGAACTGCCAAAACGCGCACTGAGAACGAAGCTATGGATTCCTCAGGGTTTGAATGCGAAAATCAACTTGTAGATCTTAATGTTGATAGAGGAAAATGGAACGAATATACATATTCTCATAATTTTTATGGATAGTCCTGGAGTATAGTAGTTCCATATGTGTCCGCACTTTCAAACCAACGTAAATCTGTCATTACTCTATCAAAAAATGAATTTGACGACTATTTCGGAAACCTCCGAATCTCTTCATTGCTATGTTTTCATGATATAATAACTTTCTCCTTTGCGTACATCAGAAATATGGAATTGAAAAAAGTGGGGACACATACTGAACTGTTTGCCTAGTCAAAAAGCTCCGTATGTGTCCCAACGCTTTATTCAAATCCGTCTAGTGTGTAAATACATTAGAATGATGTATAGTTTAGTGGTCTTGACGCTCGCATCTCAAGAATACATAACATCAAATAGTCAATCCCTTAGTGAAAATTCGGATTACTTGGACATATTGGTCAGAATGATGTGTATAGTTTGGTGATCTGAATGTTTGCAAGCTCGCATCTCAAAAATACATAGTATCAAGTAGGTAATCCCTTAATGAAAAATTGGATTAGTTGACAATATAGGTCAGAATGATATGTGTAGTTTGATGATCTGGATGCTCGCATTTTCGCATTTCAAACATACATAACATCAAGGAGTCAATCCTTTAGTAAAAATTCTATAACAGACCCTGCCTACTTGAAAAGATTTGGAAAGTGCCCAGTTCTGGTGGTTCAGTTGTCGCTGGTGCCCAGTTCAGGTGAGCCCTACTCTCCGTCGGTGGTCCCTATTCTGTTGGTTGGTATAAGATGCATGTTTATTAAACAGTCTATATCATCCTACACAATATAAACATCAACTTTGTTTAATCGGAGATCAACAACAAAAGAGTTTTTGGGTTCATTGCTTAACTTACTGACCCTCAAATGGCGTGGGGACACATACCGAACTTTTTGACTAGGCAAATAGTTCCGTATGTGTCCCCACTTTTTCAATCCCATATTTCTCACGTACGCGAAGGAGAAAATTGATTTATCATGAATCTATTGGAAAGAGGAGATTCGGAGGTTTTCGAAGCAGTCGTCAAATTCATTTTTTGATAGGTTAATGATAAATTTACATTGGTTTGAAAGTGGGGACACATACGGAACTACACCCTAGTCCTGTAAAGTTGCATATCTAATACAACCATGTTCAGGAATGTTTTGATAGAGACTGTACCATTAGTATGGTATTGTCTCTGGACACTTTCCAAGTTTGAAATACCAAATTACCAGTATAATGAGCGAACAGATTTGGTATAAATTTCAAAATTTAAGTACCTATTTTATACTTATCTGTACTGTACAATTAAGATTAATGCTTACTTACCCAAAGGTATATCCTCCTGCCATAACGACCAGCCCGGACTCTTGTCCATTGGCTGAGGGCCACGACCTGCCCAGACCTCACAACCAAAACGTCACCACTTCTCCTATGTCCTCCTGTGTCGTACCAGCATTAAACAAGTTTATTTTATTTTTAAAAACTGTTAGCTTAAACCTGTTATTTTGAGTATGCAAAGCATGCAATGATAGTCCGTTTAAGAACCTAGCTCACATATTAATAATTTCAACAGTTTCTTGTCTATTAATTTTTAATCAGCTCGGTATTGTGTTTATCTTCTTCGGATATTTTCTTAGAAATAGGGGTACTTACGTATTAACGCCACCGCAGCTACCTATAAGTCAAACTAATCTGAAGTTTTGCCAAGGGATTGAGTACTTGATGTTATGCATTTTTGAGATGCAGCATCCAGACCACTAAACTATTGGCGAGCATGTTGACCAATGTAGATTGGCGGTAGTGTAGCTGCGGTGGCGTAATTACGTAAGCACCGAAATAGGTACCTAATGCAAATTTACTGATTAATTTTACCAGTTGGTTGAACTCGAAGTTCAATCACTCCACCGTGAAGTGATAACGAGATGAAAGAAATTGAAGGGCCGTGCTGTTGTGCAGAGAAAAGTATTACACCATGTGACGTTGTTGGTCGTATCTCCAAGTCTATACATGTTTCTGTCAAGTCAAGAGCAGCAGGGGGTAAGCTCATGTATGACCTTTTACCTGTGAATCCAACGTCTGAAAGCTTCTCTTCTGCAAATAACCACATGATTGTGAGCCATCTCTGAACAAGGCTAATGAACGTTAACCATTTCATTAATTAGGGGCTTCAATTACCTTTTTCACAAAATTGGCCAGTCCTGCCTAAAGGGCAGTCACATTCATAGCCTAGTGACATTGGAACACAGGTAGAGCCCTCCGAGCAATTGTGGCGTGAAGAATCACAAGGATTATATCGTAAAGCGCATCCTGGGCTTGACCATCCGTCTTGACAGAGACATCTGTATTTTGAATAACTCGAATGAATTTTAATGTTTTAGTCTATTGTCAGATGCTTATGATACACGATTAGCACATTGTGAGAAAAATTTAGTAACATACGCGTATGTAGCTCCATGATCCATGCACGCTCCTCGGTTTAGGCATGTCGAGTTATGACAGTGCTTAGTGAGACATTGACCCACATTCCTGCCGACGGCATCTCTTGACCTTTGTATTTGAAGTCGAACTTTTCCAGCTCGCAGCTCAACATCATAAAGGCAACCAGAAAAACCAGAGTGTAGGGGAAGATCATGAGGAAGGCCACTGAAGTTTCGGCTTTCATGACCACCTAAAAGTATGAGGGAGTTGAGCGGGTGATCACAATGTTGTCTTACTCATGTATCTTTGATCAATTAGTTTACCCAAGTATATGAGAGATCTTGTGTTCAACTGTGTTAGCCATCCTGGAGACGTCCCAGTCACATTTGGCATTGTATCAACCTGGAGCCAACCTTGAACATGAATCACACGTTGTGAAGCAAAGATACCTAATACATAGTTGCAATAATTATTTTGGAATGATATGTCCCATAATTTACCTGTCTGACCAGATCTTCCAAGTCGAACTGTATGTACTTCTTTCCCTTTTCCGCCATTCAAAACACTCTGAGGGGTGAATATTCTTCTTGGGCCTAAGCATTTCTCAAAATGAGAGATTCGGTTTATTAGAAATTGATAGTAAGGTATCTCGTACGTGACATTATATATAATAATTGCTACAATTACCAGATCCTAAATTCCAAGTGAGGACAACGTAACCTTTGATGAAACTAACTGCGAGGTGGTCAGAACTTGAATCATGGGGATGTCCTTGCCCAATAAAAACCATCAATCCTATTTGGTCGATAGTGGATGGTAAGAACCTGAAATGGAGCTCAAAACTGTGGTGTATCGGTCCTGGTAGAGGATAAGCAATGTATGATGAGAGACCACTGACAGATGATGAAAACAAAGGATGTCCTATCTCCAAGTCTGAAACCGATAAATGCAGAAGTGATAAACTTCTACGCACACACAACATTTCCTACAATAAACATAACAATAAATTGTTTTTAGATATGAATAATTGCAATTTACCTTGATCACAATACATTCCATGCTTTGCAAGAGGGCAGAGACATAAAAATCCACTTCCAGGATACTCAACGCACGTTCCACCAAATTTACAGGGATTGTTGGTGCATACAGAGCGCTCGCACATCTTTCCTAAATAGCTACAGGTGATATGGTTACGTTCCAATAATAACACTATATAATATCTAATTTAAACTAGTGCTTACTCAATCTTACCTATTATTTATTTGGAAGATGAAAGTGCACAAATCATTCGTAATGAAATATATCAAATTCAAGTCAACAATGTATTCCATATATCTCGACTGATAGCTAAATATGTTCGGATTTGATAGTTTACCCTGGTGAGCAGAGACAGCTCCAATTTTGTCCGATGTCAATGCAAGTAGCACTGTTGAGACATGGACTTGACAGGCAGGCTAGCGACTCGCATTCTGTTATATCCATACCATCCAGGGCAGCACCATAAATTTCCCTTGGCCTTTGATTAATCTTCAGTCAAAAGATAGACGGTTGATGTTAATAAAATGTTATCGCACCAAAATCATATCAATTGAAATACACACAAAATAAAAACTTCATGATTAAAACATCCGTGGGGATATTTTTTGGCAACTTTGAGCATGATAGACCAACCGATTTATTCATTTTGCGCCTGCGCAGAGGCTACGGATCATGACGGAACTGATAGGGGACCATGTAGAGCTATACCCTCACGATCCCTAAAAATTTGAAGAAAATCGCATCAAAATTGTGGAAATTACGGCTGTTGCAAGGACCGTAACAAGAATATTTCGTTCAGGCATGCGCAGAGCGTACCGCTAATGCAATTATGATGATTGTCTTATGGGACCTCAAGGGACCTTACTCACATCATCCCTGAAAATCTGACCGAAATCCGTTCAACATTGACCGAGTTATGACCGTCACAAGGAATTCACGTTAACGCCTGCGCAGAAGCTACCGTTGATTCGATCATGATGAAGTTGATAGGGGACCACCTAGAGCTTAACCCGCACGATCCCTGAAAATTTGGTTAAAATCGGATCAAAATTGTGGAAGTTATGGCTGGTACAAGAATGAAAACTTGATCAAATGCACTTACAACCAAGGAGTGCATGCAAGCTGTGATTCCCCTCTTGACCGGTAGGTCAACCTGGGAGTGGAGCTGGCGAGACAGCCCACCCAAGTACAAAGCGCCGTTTAATTTTTGCCCAAAGAACGGAAGATATGCCTCTTGTTTTCCACTCATCGATAAAGTTCCATTGAGCCTGACGCTTCCATTACAATGGCGAAAATGACCTTTTTCCGCTTGCAGCTCTAACCTGAAGAAAAACAATTGGCGCAATTTCATCGTATACGTCTCAGATTTGGTACTAAATAATCTTAGCTACAATGTTGATATCTGATACCTGGTTAACTTAATTAATACGGCATCCACTAAACCCAAATTGAAAAGCTCCTGTCATGTAGATGCGAATTTTCGTAACTTTTGGGAGGTACGAATATTACATTTATGTAAAATTAGTTTGAAATTTGTGCACTTTGTGTGTTCAGAAATGGTTAACCATCAATTTTATGGCAAACAACTTTATCTAAATAATATTCTGCTTTATTAAGAAATTTCTGATTTTTTACATTTTTTAAATTTTTTGTCGAATTTTAGAACATTTTAATCAAATTTAAGCATCTTTTCGCCACTGATTTTTTGAAATTTTTTTAATGTTCTAGTTCTCGGTTGATAAATTTCCCTGTGTACAAACAAATGGAACGATCTTTCTGTGATTCGTTCAGTAAGTTTTTTTAAAATTTGACTAATTTGATGTGCTCAAAGGGCTATCCAACGAATTTATCCTTTCATTCGGAATGCTTGCTTTTTTGGAGAAAACGGATTTTGTATCTCATTTATAAGGAGAGTTAACGTCTGGATCGACACACAAAAACATATATATAACGTTAAAATCCAGGCATTATTGTTTCAAAATGCCTAAAACGGATTTTAATGAAGAAAATTTTATTTTTAACTTTTTTTTTGGAGTTTTTGCTATAGTTTCATTTTCTACGAAAATTCGAAGAAGTAGCAAGAAACGTACTTATTTTCACAACACGTACTAACCATTTGGTATCTAGATCTTCAACAGAGCCCTGATTCTAAAAAATTTAACATTTATTTTACTATACTAATAAATGTGATCTTACTTGGCGGAAATATGCATTTCATAACCAGTATTAATGGAGTACTGAAGCTCAGAAAACAGCATGCTTTGTACACCACATGAAAACTGGAACTTGAGAAAACCCTGCTGGAGATATAAGGCAATGTAGACAGAAGCTGATACATGGGCATAAAGGATTATTCCTGAATCTGCTAAAGTTCTCATTTTTAGCTCTATTGAAGTTTGAGAAGAATTTCCAAAAACATGGAGTAGATAGGATCGCCCCCTGAAAGCTGCTACTTTTATACCTTCCTCCTCTTCGCAAAATTTTCCTTTCCATCCAAAATTACATATGCACTGAAAAACAAAAATTGAATAATGAGTAAAAAATGTGAAAATTATCCATTTGCACTTTGAGTCTTTTACTACACAACTTTGGAAAGATTTGTGAGATCTCACCCTAGGACCTTGGGTGGTGTTGGAGCAAGTTCCCCCACTAAGACAGGGTAGCCGTGAGCAATCCAGACCTAGCTCTGTAGAGAATGGAGTTTCCTCTGTCGATGCTCTGAATATCATTTGGGAAGTAGACGATGTCCATTCGAATGGTGACGTGGTTAGATACGGCTTGGTGGTCCAATTTGTGGACGATTCAGTGTAAGTACTATTTGATTCTGTAGGAATTGTGAAATCTGGGAAGTGAGGCGTAGGGGATGTACTGAAAACCCAACTTGTCACTTCGCGTGTGCCTGGGAGTGGAGAGTTGGTGATTTCAGTCTTCATAGTTTCTATATCTTGACTTGTTGTTTCCGACGTTGTAACAGTTCCCCAAGTTTCTTCGTCTTTTCTGGTTGTAATTGGTTCATCTCGGTCCGTCGTGGGAGAAGCAGTCCCACCAGTGATAAAACTTGTAATTTCCGTGCTTGTGAAGTCCTCGGATATCGAAGTCGAAGTAATTTCGTTTTGAGTTGTTTCAAACGTGGTCCACTCAATGTCTGTATAAAGACCAGTAACGCTAGAAAAGCTACTACTGCCTGTTGATTCTGAAGAGTACGACAACGTTGGCACATTGGTTGATAGGTCAGTAACCCAGGTAGTAAAGTTTGAAGGAGATGATGTGAAATAAGTAGAAGGAAAAGGTGATTCAGTGGCTTCACTAAAACCAGGAGTCATTGAGGGAAATGATACTGTTGTTTTTGTGGTTTCTGTCATGTTTGGTGGTAGCGTATAATAGAAGTTGCAGTTCAGCAATCCATCAGTACTGACTGAGCATTCGCAGAACCTTCCAGTGTAGTCTGAGGCACACGAGCAAGAGTAGCTATCCACTCCGTCAATACATGTGCCTCCGTTCAAGCACCTGTAAATAAACATTATATTATAGTCTTGACCCTTCATGCTAATTATTTATCACAGTTCTGGAGAATAAAAAAGATATTCTATGACCATGGGTTCCATGGGATAGCGATATGTTTTCACCTGTCATTCGGTAAATTTTACCTTTGTCTTAGGACACTGATCGGTTTTGGTATGTACCTACCTACCTGGGTGCGTGAACCAGGTGCTGTAAGCCAATCATAAAAGATCGCACAACCCCCCGTAGGAATGTCAGTGGATTTGAAACTAATCCCAATCGATTAAACACGAAAAAAACATATTATTAACTAATGCGCATGCATTACAGTGCTATTGGGAAAAACTCAATTTCTTCTCCATGATGAAAAATGCCCTGTAATTTATCGCGATCGGTGGAGTAATAACCATTGCGCATGCGCGAAACTGATGTCGATCAACACAGGCTAAACTCCGAGACAAATTGACCGATACTTATGAAATTTCAGGGATTGTTCAGTTTAGCTCGCAGACAGTCCTCTATAGAATTCATTGCTGTTGGATTAGTAGTATTTTGAGCGCACGCGCAAACCTTAATTTCTGATAAGCCGATTTCTTATCATCTCTTGGCCCGAGTTCGTTTAAACTCGAGAGATTGTTGGGTCCTGAGTGATGCCCTTTGTAGTTTATCGCATTTGCTCGTATGAAAGGTTATTGCGCATACGCAAAACCAATATTGGATGACGATCCGGGAATAAAATTAATCGATTTTGATGAAATTCTCAATTATTGTGTGGGTTAAACTTTAGCCATTTTCCGCAGATGCAAACATGAATTTGCATCCTTATTGCATTTGCCCTAATTTGCATTCTAGCATGTGTACACATGCATTAAATACCTATGTAGTTACATTTTGTATTCAACCATTTCGATTCGAACTTTGTTCTTCATCTAATTCTAGACGTCAGTGTTACAATAGGTGAGGAAGCTATATTGCCCACCCAACTTGGCAGACGTTTTCCGTTCTTCACAGCTCATCGCACAGTTACTGATCGGCATAGACTGACAATTGAGGGGTACATAAAATCCCAAGTTTTATTTGGGTATATAAAAACCTCAAGTAGACTGCCAAACGGATGAACCGGCTGGAATGAGATTTTCAGCAGAACGAATTGCATGTTTTGGAACCGTACGCAGCCACTCCTATCATCCCAAACCTAACAATTTTGTCGAGCAAGTTTCTTAAGGAACTCCGTGGAGATCTCAACAAAACCAGATACAAATTTTCACAGGCAAAGCCAGTTGAAAGTATTTCACGATTTGAGCATGAGCCCACGAAACGAAATCGGTTTGAAACTTTCAATATGATCGAACCCAAATAATTTACAAAAATGTCATCGAAATCAAATTTAAAATTAGTGAATTATGTGTGTTTCAAGAATGTTTGTGCAAAACATGCCTACTTACTACTGATCCAAACTATCAACAACTTGGAAATTGCTTCATTATCTCGTGACACATATCATTACGATCTCATCACTATCATTATCAATTTTTTTTTAATCAAGCCACTGAGGCCGTAATGGCCTATTGTAGCTTAGAAGGAGGCCGTACCTCCTCCCCATCCCATACACTAGGTCTGCCCGATACCGACAGCCCTGCCAAACCAAGCACTATCTGCCTGGTTCCGGCACTCCTACCAGCCATCAGGCACTGTCTGGAATCATTATCAATACAATATTATCATTATTATAAAATCTCGTCAATAAATTATTTATCGCCTGGTTCTTAAAATCATGGTCTGGACAAACTAATTCCAGTAAGAACTGCAATCAGGAGTTAGAATCCCACTAAAATAATAACAACAGTTCATCAATGTCTGGCGAAAATTGAAGGGTTGATGAGTGATTTTACTTTCCTGAGCACACACAAACGCTCGGCCTTTGATCCGAATGCGATACGATTCATTGGACACACCGCGGTGTATTGTATGAGAAGTTCATTGAAATCAATTTACATTTAGGGAATGTGCGAATTCTCCTGCTATATTTTAATTCACCAAATAAAAGAATTCGACGAAATAGTTCCAAAAAGGTGCAATATGAAGGGTATTGAATGAGTGGAAGTGGTAAAAACGAAAACTAAGTGAAAGTTAAATGATGTCGTAGATGAAACCGTCATCCGCCGACGACGTTGGGACTATAACGATGTTAGTTACGGCCAACCTACTTAATTTTCTTTCTATATTCTTTTGCCAAAACCACTGAAAATTTGCAGACGAAGGTTTTCTGTGCTCTCATAAATCAGTAAATTCACAATACCATAAATGCAAGACAAAGTCGCCCACTGTGTTTTCATATGAGTCCCTATGTATTCATCGTCACCGGACCGGCTTGTGTGCACGCACAAATATGAGTTTCTTACAACATCTATTAGTTATAGCTAATGGCCCGAATCCGATAGAAGTTTGGACTTGTGCAACACTAGATATTACACTTACTCGTATTAATTACCGGTGTTCGTTCTACAATAGTGTGCAACATAAAATGAATGATGCAGACAACACATACCCTGGTCCTTTTTGGCACTCGTCGTAACGATACTGGCAGCGGTCACCGTGATAGTCCGGTACGCAGTAGCATATGCTCGTTCGCCCTTCTACGACGCATAATGCGCCGTTCTCGCAAGTATTTGTCAAACACAACTCCACTTGTGTCTCGCAATTCATACCCGTGTATCCTAGACAAACAACTTCATCATTTCTGACATGCAGAATTATTTTGATGAAAATTGATGGAGTATCGTCTTACCGTAAGGACATGCGCACACGTACATCGCGTGCATGTCAATGCAAACCCCTCCATTCTCGCATGGTGACGATGAACATTCGTCCACAGGAAGGTCACATAACTTACCGGTCCATCCTGAAACAACAGGTTGATTAAAAAATTGTAGCATAGATTATCTTGAGTTATACCTAAATGTTTACCCCGGTACACTCCAGTGTTTTCTATCTGCGAAGTTCCAATATGTAGGAACCTACGTTTCTTTTTCCAATAAAATCGGTAGAATGGGTAAAACAATGGCAGGTACCTAGTGAAAATTGGTAAAATTCGGTACCACCAGTGTATACTATGACACGGCGCTGTGGTTATACCTGACCTTCAACGCACATCGAACTTGAAGGTACAGTAGATCTTGGGCAACTGTCAATGCAATTTTAGTTTAGGTATCATTTTCAAAAATGACCCTTAGGGCCAGTTTATCAATCACATTTGCTAGCCTGATTAAAGTATGACTATGTCAAATCTCTGACTCTCTTCGACATACCTGTTTATCAATTCAGTTTCACTGCTCAGTTATCCGATAATCACTGATTATTGTAACACCGAGCGTCTGGGGTTCAGTTACCGTTTTAGCTGCTCAGTTAAATGAGAAATGGAATCTTTCGTGACAGTTTACTCTAATAAACGTATACCTCATATCGCCCATGTTTCTTTCCTTCTTGTTTGAAAGCTATGGACTATGATTCTGACTGGGAATAAGAAGATTCTGAATTCTCAGATGGAAAAGTCATTGACGCTCTCGCTTGGGTAAGGGCGAGGACTTGTCCAGATTTGTTTTTGGTAGTGGAAGATGTGGATTTCCTCACAGATTTAGTGAAAGGTTTCTACCTTATTTGTTCTGTTTCTCCTTATTTCTCCCTTGATGGGAAAAGCAATAGATCATGGATATGTCTAGTACCTACTACTTACAAGAACCTACTACTCAATAGTATACCTACCATGCAGTGCCTTCTTTTCACATTATTAGTTCATTATGGTTACTTAGCAATATTAGTTTATAACTTAGCTTTCCTTGACACTACAATGGCTTAGGGATCATGAGATGTTGTGATAAAATGAGAGCTTTCCAAAAAGTGGCGTACGATTTTGCTGCAATAAAAAATAAGGGAGTTACACTTCGCTATTAACCCATTGGTTGTACGTACAAATCAATATAAAATAAGGCTTCCTGTACAATTTTCCGAGCTAAAAAACGTTACACACTTTTTTCAAATACGCCAGCTAGAAGGCATAGTTTACATAGAATCAATGTTTATGAAATTCGAAAATTATGTATCAGCCGGAACCTGTAATTTCGGCATTACGGTCCATCAATCCCGAAGAGTGAAGTGTAAGGGTTAGAATAATTAAAACTCGAGATCTCGAAAACTTTTGAAATACATGGATAGTTTTTTTCGTTTGTTTTAGGTAAAACTCGGTGGCCAAATAGCATTTCCAATGTTGAGCTCTGAGAACGACCGACCAAACTCCGATTGAAATGGAAAAGGAATTTGAAGGAAGCGGAAAAGGAATTTGATTGGCCATACTTTGAGGAAACCGGACGATGCTGTGGAGAAGGTGGCTCTCGATTGGAATCCCCAGGGTGAAGGAAGGAGAAGAGGAATAAATCGAGAACACGCATGTGAATTGTAAAGCTTGCAGTAGTAGGCTGAAATTCTGCTAAATTATTATGCTCGATGTTATTTGGTTTTCTAGTAAGTGAAGATTATAGACCAGTGACTTTAGCATAAATAATAAACCGTTGTGTAATAATTTGCCTCATATTTTTATATGCTGACTAAAGTGATTAAAGAATGAGCTAATTCAGACCGTCGAATGATTATGGAAACGCCTAATATTTTATTTGAAGGGAAGTAATCCTGTTGCCATGACAGAGAAATGTTCTCTTAACATTTGCTGTGTTAGAAAATGCTTACCTTTTGCGATGGAAGTAGGAGAAGTACATCGCAGAAGTTATTGAAAGTAAATATTATTTAAATACCCGAAGAACGGCTGATCACAAAAATGGTAAGTTTTGTTTGGGAAGAATTTGTTGATTTCTCACCTGGCAAGCATCGACAGGAAAATGTGATTCCAGGGCCCTCTATACAGGTGCCTCCGTTGTTGCAGCGAGTCTCATCCGTCGTGTTGCAAACTGCCATATCCATTTCGCAATTGTACCCTGATGGAGAAAAGGACATGTCCGGTGTTATAACCATCATTGTGTAGCTTAATAGTAGTTAGATCGTACGAGTTAGTGGTAAAATAGTTGACAACAACCTTTATATACAGGGTGTCCCGCATAAGGTGGTCAGTACACTTGGTCTCTGTAACGATTATAACTTCCTTAATTTGCTGTGCAAATTCAAATCTGAGGATACCATTGGGAAGAGCATTATATTTACTATCGGATAGATGCTTGAGATTACTTACGAATTAAGGTTTGAGACATGGAAAAGCAAATTTTACCTATTTGGGAAACCCAAAATATCCATATAGAATGGGAAAATATCCATTTCGCAATTGTACCCTGATGGAGAAAAGGACATGTCCGGTGTTAGAACCATCATTGTGTAGCTTAATAGTAGTTAGATCGTACGAGTTAGTGGTAAAATAGTTGACAACAACCTTTATATACAGGGTATCTCGCATAAGGTGGTCAGTATTTCAGGTTTCATAGAGCTATTTCTAGAACTCATTTCTGATCGAAAGTTCCTCATAGATATTTTTTTATATCGCTTAGTTTTCGAGTAATTTAGTTTTTAAGATTTTTTCGTGTTTTCGGCCTTTTGTCACTAAAACGATTGTAACTCCCTTAATTTGCAGGAAAAATTCAAATCTGAGGACACCATTGGGAAAAGCATTATATTTACTATCGGATAGATGCTTGAGATTACTTACGAATTAAGGTTTGAGACATGGAAAAGCAAATTTTACCTATTTGGGAAACCCAGAATATCCATATAGAATGGGAAAATATCCATTTCGCAATTGTACCCTGATGGAGAAAAGGACATGTCCGGTGTTAGAACCATCATTGTGTAGCTTAATAGTAGTTAGATCGTACGAGTTAGTGGTAAAATAGTTGACAACAACCTTTATATACAGGGTGTCCCGCATAAGGTGGTCAGTACTTCAGGTTTCATAGAGCTATTTCTAGAACTTATTCTGATCGAAAGTTCCTCATAGATATTTTTTTATAACGCTTAGTTTTCGAGTAATTTAGTTTTTAAGATTTTTTCGTGTTTTCGGCCTTTTGTCACTAAAACGATTATAACTCCCTTAATTTTCTGTGTAAATACAAAGCTGAGGATACCATTGGGAAGAGCATTAAATTTACTATCGGATAGATGCCTGAGACTTCTTATGAATTAAGGTCTGAGACATGGAAAAGCCCTCTGAAAAGTAAATTTTACCTATTTGGGAAACCTTGTTTTTTCAAACGGGAATGGAATTATGAGAACCAATATTGTTTCAAGACACAAGAACGATAAAAACTGCCCTAAATCTCACATTTTCAATAGTGTAGTCAATTATACTTTTATTTCGTTTATTTGGGGAGGAAACCATGTTTTAATGTTGAAAATCATCGTTTTTCACTGAAATCGAGAGGTTTTTCGGAAAATGGCCTTCTATGAAAATACGAGTTTTTGGTCGGTTTCTACGTATTTTGTTGTGCGCTGAATCGAATAGTAACACTTGCATATCTCCCCAACCCCGTTATAACCGAGTTTTACAATTTGGCTCACTAGTTTCACCCCTAACAACACATAAAATTTATCATACCAAATGAACTCAAATTCGTGAATTAAAGTGTAAAACTTGGTTGTAACAAGATCAGGGAGATATGCAATTGACCATTCGATACAAATTTAAAATATACGTAGAAACCAACCCCGAACTCGTTTTTTCATAAAAGGTCATTTTTCGAAAAAACCCTAATAGATTTCAATGAAAAAACGATGTTTTTCAACATTAAATAAAAGTTCCCTTCCCTAGTTAGAAAATTGGAAGTAAAATTGACTACACCATAGAAAAGGTGAAATTTTGGTGCGGTTTTTACTGTCCTTGTGTCTTGAAACAATGTTGGTTCTTTTCGTTCAATTCCCGATTGAAAAAACTCAAGGTTCCCCAAATTAGGTGAAATTTGCTTTTTAGAGGGCTTTTTCATGTCTAATTCTTAAGAAAGCTCAGGCATCTATCCAATAGGAAATTTAATGCTTTTTTCAACGGTACCTAACCTCAAATTTGAATTTACGCAGCAAATTAAGAGAGTTATGAATGATCGTTTTAATGACAAACCGTCGAAAACACGGAAAACACTAGTTTCACCCCAAACAACACATAAAATTTATCATACCAAATGAACTCAAATTAGTGAATTAAAGTGTAAAACTTGGTTGTAACTGGATCGGGGGGATAAGCAAGTGACCATTCGATTCAAATTAAAAATATACGTAGAAACCAACCCCGAACTCGCATAAAAGGTCATTTTTCGAAAAAACCCTAATAGATTTCAATGAAAAAACGATATTTTCAACATTAAATCAATGTTCCCTTCCCTAATTAGAAAAGTGAAAGTAAAATTGACTACACCGTTGAAAAGTTGAAATTTTGGCGCAGTTTTTACTGTCCTTGTGCCTTGAAACAATGTTGATTCTTTTCGTTCAATTCCCGATTGAAAAAACTAAAGGTTCCCCAAATTAGGGAAAATTTGCTTTTCAGAGGGCTTTTTCGTGTCTAATTCTTAAGAAACCTCAGGCATCTATCCAATAGGAAATGTAATGCTTTTTTCAACGGTACCTAACCTCAAATTTGAATTTACGCAGAAAATTAAGAGAGTTATGAATGATCGTTTTAATGAAAAACCGTCGAAAACACGGAAACACTAGTTTCACCTAAGCGTTTAAAAAAATCTTTAGGAGGAACATTTGATCAGAAATAGCTTTAGAATTGCCCCCATTAGTACTGACCACCTTATGCTGGACACCCTGTATACATGTTCGATGTTCATGTATGCTGAGCAATAATCCGAACACATTCCAAAAGTAAGATCTCACAATCGAATGTTTTAGTAACTAATAAAATGCACAGCTGGTTTCAGGGAGGTAACCGCTTACACGTTGAAAGTAACTGACGAAAAGCGATAACTGATATATGTATTATATGTATAAACATTTGGGAAGTAGGCATCCCAGTAAATGCCACTTGGCTCTTGGAAATGTTTAAATGATAGAGTACGCTGACTTATTGCTATAGCCACTGACGGGGTAGCCGGTGTATGACTAGCGCGCGGCGGAGGGGGAGGGGGTTTGTACCCGTGCCGAAAAATGTGTAAACTTGCACCACTACGTTTTTTGGAAACCAGCACCCGAGTAAGTCTGCATCCCAAACATATCTGACGTTCTGCACCCGTTTTTTAAAGATCCATAACCACAAAAATTAATTTCAGAGACACTGTAATCTCTGCCGTAAAAACATGCATGAACTACTGCCGTAAAATATTTCAGAAAAAAAGATCTCAACAACATAGAAAAACATTCGTCCACAAAATCATGAAACATAAAGGCACACTAGGCGATAGTTTCCATAAATTGCATAACCGTTAGCTGTCATTCGTAAAGGATTCTCAACCGATTTTGGTGAATAATTTTTTGTTCGATTATTTTCCTATTTCGCTCGCAGAATTAGATTTCTCTGAGAAACGATTCTAAGTAGGTACGTAATTTAAAATTTCATATTCGCCACTCTCATCAAAACATTATCAACCTACACATAGGAACACAAACGCCCCTTTGATGCATGCATTACTTTCCAATATGTTCAATTCATACCCCTATCATTTCAGAGGGTTTATAAAGGATGAATAATGGCATATAGCCTATGTAATGAACTGGCAATATTCGAAACTAGAGCCACCCTAAGATATCAGATTGCTGAAACTCGTCACCATTTCCCAATATGTGTGCCCAATTTTAGCACAATTCGTTGGGAAAATTTGACTTAAAATCTGCTTGATTTGCCTACGTAGAACGAATTAAGCTTGAAAAGTTACATTTGAAAACTTGTGAAAATTGTCCCCATAACCCTCATACAAACCTGAGTATCCAGGAGAACAAGAGCAAGTGTAACCATTTGCGACGTCTAGACAAGTCCCGTTGTTCAAACAGGGGTTGGACCCACACTCATTAATGTTCTCTTCACAGGTGTCACCTGAAAATAGATAATACCGCCAGTTAAACAACGGGTTAGAAAATTATTTTTGAAAATAATAATGGTGACTTGAGTCCAATTGCTCAATAAGAGTTCCCTACTAATAGGTAATCAGCTATAATAGGTTCTAGACATTGGAAGAAAGCCTCGGGGTGGGATTTTCTCTCCGAATTTCGTTCACCAAAATTAATTCCTACCTAACCAAACAATGGTTTGAAAAAATTATTAATTAAGTGATCAGAAAGTTGTGCAAGATGAATATGCACACCAAGACCTGTAGAGGCTGGCCAACTCGCGTTGCAGTTTTGAAAGTAAAATTTCTCGGAAATTAATATGCCATTCAGTCGCAAGAATGTCATTTAACAACTTCACCAGTCTGGGAGATATTGCACTTCTGTCACCATCCTTTGCTTGCGTTATCAATACAGGTCTTTGCTTCATCTGCAATACTGGAATGCAGTCCATAGGGATAACGAAAGTGTAGTCAACATTTCAAGACGATTAAGCGAAGACTCGCTAGAGAACAGTTTTGAACCCCCTAAAAACAAATTTTCCTTGATTGTGCTGAACGGGAAAAATTAGGCATCGCTCATGTATGCGAAAAACCTGTAGGTGGTTTCGGAAAGTAGAAATTCTCACATACATTTAAAAAATAATATCTTTAGAACTTTGTGGAACTCGGAATTGTTCCAACTAGATAGGGAATATTAACCACGGTAGTACAATTTGAAACAACTCTTGTAAGTACGTAGAACTTGAAACAGTCACCAGCTTCACAATTTAAATAAAATGTTTTTGAGCAGCTTGCTGCTTCTTTTACCAAAAATTAAAACATCGGAACTATTGCAGTACATTGAAAGAGAGTGGCGATGGTGGAATTCGTAGAAAATTCTAAAAATTCCTATTGCTGTAAGGAAATGTCTTTAGTATCTTCCTTGATTAAGGTGTCAACGATTTATTCGTACTATTGAAATACGTTCAGTCACTCTGTCAAGGTGATCAAACGCTTGATTGATCATTAGTTTGATCGTTATACGTGGGCTGGAGTGCGGGGATGATGTATTCGTTCGGTATCCTCACTGCTTGGTTGTGCCGTGTCTATCCAGCCGTAGAATGCAATGAGTACGTCCATGGGCAAGACGCGGAAGATTATAACTTCACCCCCGACTTGACTGGCCACGATTACCGTTGGATTCGCGGGGGCAGTGGTTTCATCACCCCTAACATGCAGTCCATTCTGCAGATGTGGGGTAAAGGTCCGTGGGAATTGGGTCTCCTTCCGCGGACCTCGGCATTTGGAGTTTTGTAGATATCCATAAACTCGGGTACCTACATGCTTAGTTGGTAATGCGAGCTAGAAAGCAAAGCCTCCAACCCCTAGGTCAAAACAGGCCTGTCAAGGACATTGGCTGTGTGTACAGTCTCCTCTCAGGAGGATCTTCCCAGATTAGTCTGGTGGGATACCACAAGGCACGATTGCCTAAGGACTCCCAAACACGACTTCCATTCATTGAAAGGAGATATTGGATTCTTCTGGCCACGATTACCTCACAAGATTCGGGTGAAGGACAGTCCGAGCTCTCCCTCTACGAATGGATCCTATGTTGAATAATGACCACCTACATTTGACTATCCACGACTTGTGGACTTGAGAGATACTTTTCATCTAGATGAGATCAGATGGTCAAATATTTCACAACTGGAAGTCGCATAGTAGAAATACCATGGACTAGTAAGGCGTAGAGAGAAAAAAAAGTCATACTGTGTGATGTTGATTGGATGGTATTTGAGTTCTTTAATTCAACTTGGTGAAAATACTATAGTACGTCACCAAATCGCTTTAAAAGATACCTTGAGGAAGTTCTCCGGGTAAGGAGTGTATCCTGTGGTGGTATGGGTGTTCCAGTTTGTTGTACAGTGATACACCCCTTAGTTTTTGTGATGATCAGGTGATACTGGCTCAGAATAAGCATGATGCTGAGATTATGGTTGACAGACTCCAGCAAGCCTTTGAGAGTGCTGGTTTGAAGATGAATGCCCAGTATTCCAAGTAAGTACTGGGAGGAGAAATAGCTCAGCCCTTGAGGCGGCTAGACCTTGTGAAGGATCAGCCGCAGGACCGGTCGGCTTGGCATCAGGTTTCATTGGCCAGCTCCTGACAAAGGGCAAAGCATAAGAAAGTAAAAGTAGGATAGCAGTTCAACTTCAGACGAAACTCACCGACGAAGCCTTCAGGACAGGTGCAGTTGAAGTAGGCGATTCCATCAGTGCAAATTCCCCCGTTGAGGCAGGGAGCGCTCCAACACTCATCCCAGTTCGTTTGACAGTTGACTCCCGTGTAGCCATCGATGCAGTAGCAAGTGTACCCCGAGCTACCCCCGACCAATCTGACAATAATAGGCAAGTATTATATTTTGCAGGAATTAAGAAAATTACACTTAAAAAAGCAAAACTCCAAGCATATTCACCTTGATAGCAGTACCTGGTATTAACTAATACTAGACGAGGAATTTCAAGAAATTCGGCTCAAAGATTAGATGACAACCAGCCGGCCGGTAATTTGATCCTCCAAGAAAAAGTTTAACCCCCCTCCATAAAAATTTGTTGGATTAAGTTTCAGGATACGTAGATTTCAAAATACGAATACAATTTTTTAATATAAACGAAAACCAACAAATTTTGATAAGGTTGACTTTTTTTGATAGGGTCGATTACAAAATAGGGGAGGTAGAAGTGTGGTAAGGTGCCTACTAATGTATGTAACTTATGTCAACCGGGTAAAAATTATCTATTAAACTGGTAGTGCTGGTTCACATAAATTCAGACAAATCCTGTCCGAAATTCATGAGCGATTGAACGAGACACAAAATTTAGACTGAATTTAGCAAACAATTCAACAAAAGGGTCCATCAAACTGCCCCATTAGCTCATCTAATTTTTCAACTCTGCCAGCTGTACTTTAGGGCAAAAGCCGATAGAATCATATTGAAAGAGTCAAATGCTAATACGTAACCTACATATCGAAAAGGTGTATACTAGTTTATACAAACACACACAAAGGCGCTTTTAGCGAATTTTCGTAAAAAATGAGACTATTGCAATGGCTCGGAAAATGTTAAAATCATAATTTTTGAAAAATTCCTTCATTGAAATACGTTTTAAGGCATTCTGAAACGAATCCTAGAGATTAACGCTTTTTCATATGTATATATAGGTATACATATATATTTATATATGTGTCCTTCCAGACGATAACTCTCCTTAAAATGAGATGAAAATTCCGTTCTTGCGCCAAAAAATCAAGCTTTTCAAACGAAAGGACTAGTTCGTTGATCAGCGTTTTTGAGCACATTAAATTGGTCAAATTTAAAAAAGGGCCGAAAAAATCGCTAAAAATGGCAAAAGAGGCTAAAAATTGTTAAATTTATATTTTTTTAAGCAGAATATTGCTCAAATAATAAACTTTATTTTATAAACTATAAAATAGAGCATTAAAGAATTTATGTGGAAAATTATGCTGAAAAATGTATTTGAATTTCTTTAAAATGTGTTAAAAAATCGATAAAAGCTCCAAAAAAGTTAAAAATCCAAAATCTCATTTTGAATCGCAGAATATTATTTGGAAAGAGTTTTTGCCATAAAATTTGTAGTTAACAATTTCTTTCCCCTCAAAGTGCTTCATTTTCAAAACAATGTAACACAATAATAGTATGATAATTTACGGAAATTCGCTCATAAGATCATGCTGCATGACTGGCACTTTTTTAAGGAAGGCCCATTTGAAGACTCCTCCATTTTCGGATCCTGAGTTTTCTTTTTGAAATTCGAGAATAAATTGATTAATTTTGAGTAAAATGAGCGTGTTTGAATTTCGCAAATTGTCTAATTAGCGAGTTGGTATTTTCCGGTAATCGGAAAATTGTATAATTTTTTCAATTGCATTAATCAATAAGTTGTATTATAGTTGAGGTTTCCCAAATGTCGCAAAAAAGGGGTGGGGGTTAGAAACTGTGCATGTGAAGTTGTAAAAATATCTAGTAGGAAGCCACTGAACACCCAAAAATCGTCATATGCTCAGCGAGCAGTCGAAATTCGCATCTTGGAAAATTAGTGGGTTGGAAATTGAAATATGAAAGTTGGCGAGTTAGAAAGTCTCCAAGTAGGGAAAATCGCAACGAAATAAACTGGTAAAAAGAAAATTAAAAGTGGAAACATTGAGAAGTAGGGTTGAGGTCAGTTGACAAACAGTACTAAAATTTCAAACCATTCAAATTTTAAAAGAATTATAGTTTGTCATTTTCTCATTTATTCCCCTCTTTAAAAATGAACAAGTTAGACATTTTCCAAGTTGAAATTGAAAAGGACGATTGAGACAGAGGAGGAAGGAGGGAAAAGAAAATAATTGCACAATGGAATAGTAGAACTTGACAAATGGGCAAGTTAAGAATTGAGACGTTTTTAAAACTCATATCTAAAATTCCAACTACCTAAAAAGGAATTGACCGGTTGATTTTTTTTCCAGTTGGGAAAATAGGAGGTTTGCATATATAGAAGTGGGGAAAGCGGGAAATTAGATGGAGAGAAAATCAGAAGGTGAAAAATTAGCAGGATACTCGTATGAATTAAGTCGGATATCGTCTAAATAACTGAAGTTTTGTAAAAATTGGCAAGTTGATTTTTTCTTCTTTTTTTTGCCGATTTTCAAAACTGGCCGAAAAGTTAGGAGGGCTGCCCCTGGTGCGGCGGCCCTGCCTCAAGAGGTAAATTTGAATGGTTATTAGTTATGTTCGAAAATCACTGTCTTGAACAAATTCAATGAAAGCGTAGGTACGGTTACCTATATCGTTAGATGTTGGCCGATTTAAATCTATTCAACAGAACCTCTGGAGCGCTGTACAACCAATCAGTCACATTCCTCGAACGCTCAAGGTTTGAAAGAGTAATGATCGTTAACATGAATGTAAATCGTCATGACGATTTTCAGATATTGGAATAGGGAAAGCGTATAAGCTACCTACATCTCAATTCTGCTTTGGTTGTTACTTTGGTGATTAGATATGTAGGTAGGTATTATTCACATTTAAGTTTAAGTTTTAAACAGGTAGGTACTATTGTTAATTACTTACTATTCCCTTGGCCATTCAAGACATTAGAAACATGATGAGTGGTATAATTTATAATAGAAATAAGTGTCAATTTGAGTGAAATAGGTGACTAATCCTTAAAACCACATTTATAAACTCTGAATTCTGAGTTCTAAATTAAACTTTATTTATTGTCTCTTTATTCCACCTGTTACCAATGCATTTATCATTTAAAATGTTTACTTGTGTACTTACGATTTGGGAGCTTCAATACAAATTCCATAGATGCAGGGGTTGGTGACACAGGCGAGAGACGCTTCCGTATCGGAGACCCCAACGCTGGACCACAGCACAGCCAACACCAATTTCACGATCATCCTCACTCATTTTCCGACATTTTTTGTAAAGCTCGTGTGCCCCACAACTAGAGTGAAGATCTGTGAATCAGGAATTATTTCCAAACGTTATTGGAGTTGTGAGAATTAAAAAGTGAAGCAACTTGATTTTAAAGTGCAAAGCTCCTGTTTGTAAGTATATCCTCAATTTCAATTCTTACGATGCCCATATCCTAAGGTTTCTTATTGATACCTAGGTACTTTATGTACGGCTACTATAAAACTTGTTAGGAATTGTCATTCTTCCCGAATGATGGAGCATAAGATACCAATAAATTTTACTTTTTACCTATCATTGCGTTTCAGTCTAAAGTACCAATATGTTAGGGTTCTGTTGCGCCGAAATGGGCGATCTTTTTGATCCTCATCATCATTATCATCATTATTATGGTTGTGCAGTTTCATTTTATAGGATCTTGGATAGTAGCAATAACTCACCAACAGACAGATTTACTTACTTCCAACACCTTTCCTTTCCCCTCCCTGAATTATCAATAACATTTAGAAAGAAGAAAAACAAGAAATAAGAGCAAGAGTACAACTTTATAAAGTTTTCTCGGCTGAATGACTAGATCATTGCAAAACACTTTGAAGATTTGATTTTCACGGAGAAAGACACGGAAATAAATAGTTAGATTTAACACAAAAATTATCATAGACGCGGGAAAAATATACAATAATAATAATGTCAAGAATCGACGGAATAACAATTTGAGACTTAAATGGTATACAATTACTAGGACTTGATGAATTAAAAACATTCACAACAATGAAGTTTTGAAGATTATACTTATACAAATAAATAGTGAAATTAATAGCTAGCTTTGTTTGTAACCTGATTGAGGTGGCAATCTTAGTTATGATTGTAGGTATTTGGTAGATCTTGGGTATGAAGGTAGAATGGTTAAGATTGTGGAAAAGAAGGCACTACATAGTTGGGTAGGTACATACTATGGTTTATTTTTGAGCAGACCACTAATCTAAGCAAAAAACTGATCTGTGTAAAATCTCATGGCGACTAGTAGAGCTCTGGGAATGCCACGCAGTGGGTAGTTAGTCCAGTAAAAATAGGATTTTCCGAAGAAAAACGTATAGAAGTTTTTGTCTCAACGTTTCTCTCTGTATTTTGGGTCGCTGAATCCAAATGTCAGGTTTTCCCTCTTGCCAGATGTGAGCTAACTTCAGAAAACGCGAAAAACATCGAAAATTTCGGACTTTTTTCAGTTTTTTGCATTTATCTTGAAAACGGTATGTTTTAGCGAAAATACTACTATGTACAAAATTAAAGTAGACAACATTTCCTACAAGATTATATGATCAAGTCTTTTTCTGCCTTCAATAGGACCGCCGCTAGAGCGCTCTGAAAATAGACCATTTTTTGACTCCAAGTGAAAAATGCAGGAAACTCTAATCTACCGTTGCTCTTGTATGCCATTGAGTTGTAACATGCCTATACAATGTTTTTCAATCAATATTTGATAAGTCTGGGTCATTATAATTGGTTGGACGATCGTCAGTGAAACCGCGCTTCTCCCAGTTGTGCGAATTGACCAGAATTGTAATGGGATATTTTCATCAAAATGAATCATTGCCAAAGGAACTACATAAATTTTTCAGGTAATTAATGTAATATTATAAAATAATGGAACATAAAAAAATGTAATATGTACAGGTAATTGAGGTAATAAATAATAACAATGATGGTAAAGGCAAAACATGTTCTTCTGCTGTGGCTCATTTTCATCTGGAAAAGAATAAATAGAAAGAATAAATCCGAGAATTAGTTATGAATAGTAATTTTAAAAGCGTAAAGGTAATGTATTGCGTACCAGTGCATTTTTTTTTTTTTTTTTTTTTTTTTGCGGAATGAAGGAGTTCATTCTCTTTACTCATGCAGCAAGCGGTTGTGATACGACTTCAGCCCTTTTCCAGGTGGGGGAAATAAAGGCAATGAAGACTGTCGAATGATACAGAGATCTTCACCCCTATACTCGTGCCTTTTACGACCCTTGCGCCACATCTAAAAGCATTGCTCAGGCTGGGGAAATGTTCCTTGTGGCCTTGTATGGTGGATACCATCATTCCACCACTCTGAACAAGGTCAGATACAAACAATATCTGACCACAGCGTACAAGATCAGTGACAACATCGCAGCACTGCCTCCCACTAATGCCGCAGCCACCCTGCGTACATTTAGAGTATACTGCCAAGTACATCAGTGGCTGGGCGTCAAGGTAGCACCTGAAATGTGGAGATGGAGGAAGGTAGGCTGAAACTTATTGACAGTAACTACCTTCAAAGGACCAACCCCTGAACCATTGCTTGGGCAGCTGTCATGTGGTTGTGAGAAGGGCTGCATGGGGAATCGTGGGAGCCCTCGGAAAGGCTTGTTTTGCTCAAAACTGTGCAAGGTGTGTGAGGGGACCTGCCAGAAAATCGACATCAATGTCTCACTGTTTGACGAAGAGGACATATATGAAGATTTACATCATTTGGAAGGTACTTAGTTTTACTTATCAACATTTCAAGTAGCAACTAATATTTATTAAGTTCATATCTACAACATGAATGTGAATATTACAGGTCTCATTCAGTTATCATGGTAAGTTTTCAGAGGAGGTGCGAACACCCACCATCCTCGCACCAGAAGGCTAAATGTAGTTCCTTTGGCAATGATTCATTTTGATGAAAATATCCCATTACGATGCTGGTCAATTCGCACAACTGAGAGAAGCGTGGAAAAAATGGGAGGTCCGCTGACAGCGCTCCTCACTGACGATCGTCCAACCAATTATAATGACCCAGACTTACCAGATATTGATTGAAAAACATTGTATAGGCATGTTACAACCCAATGGCATACAAGAGCAACGGTAGATTCGACTTCCCTGCATTTTTCAATTGGAGTCAAAAAATGGTCTATTGTCAGAGCGCTCTAGCGGCGGTCCTATCAAAGATAGAAAAAAACTTGACTATATAATCTTCTAGAAAATGTTGTCTTCTTTAATTTTGTACACGGTAGTATTTTCGTTAAAACATACCGTTTTCGAGATAAATGCAAAAAACTGAAAAAAGTCCAAATTTTCGATGTTTTTCGCGTTTCCTGAAGTTAGCTCACATCTGGCGAGGGGGCAAACCCGAAATCCTGATTCAGCAACCCAAAAAACATAGAGAACCATGGAGAAAAAAACTTCTATACGTTTTTCCTGAAAACGGTCTTTTTGAACCTAGATTTACGTGACTAAGTCGAACTAAAGAGCAAGTCAGGGTTTGGAGTCTCGCGACTCGACTTGATTGTTCGAGAACGTCACGTGAACATGAGTAGCTCGACATAGAGCGCACGTGAGCAATAACCTTACCGATTTTTTCCAAAAAGATTTTAGATTTTTAGGTTTTTTTTTCTTTCATTTATGTATGCTTAAACTACCAATAGTTAAGGGATGGATATTCGTTTTCCATTTCACGATCCAGGGAACACACCATGTTAGTTGGATTGCCGCTGCTCCATCCTCGAGACTCCTCACTCTTCTCCTTGTCCCTCACAATCGGAGTGACACTGCTCTTATTGTCCAATACTGCATTTTTGCTGTTACCCATTCGAGAACCTGGGAGAAGGGCTTTGTCCACTTATCTGACAATTTTTCAGGCATCCTCTTCAAGAATACATTAAACAAGACGTAGGTACCTAACTAGGATTCCTTTGCAAGACGTAACTAGGGGTGAAAATGAGCCCTTGACTTCTTCAGCGGCCCTATCATACTTCGAATGCTTTTCTTGGGCCGCTAGTTCAGCAACATCTCCCCAGGATTGGGAAAGGTAAGATGCGGCGTCAGCACTGATGAATCTTACGTCGAAAAATGCCTGCCTCACACGATCCCAGACCCCAGGTATTTGGATGTCGGCAACAAGTCGTGCTGTTCCATCAAGTGATTCTAGAATCACCGGTTCAGTTGCCACGCCAGACCATGCAAGCTCGCTACTTTCGCACACTCATCCCTCAGCTGGTCATGTCCATCTTTAACAAATCCCCATTAGAGACATTAACCCTCACCCCTCTCACGTATTTCTTGCGACTCTTTGCTGCAATGTGAGATGTATGAAGCGTTCTCCAATTGATAATTTGCGTTCTCTCATCAATGATTTTACGTTCTCCAAACGACATTTAGCGTTCCCAAATCGATATACCGCATTCTACGATCCATGGCTTAACTACTATGTAGCTTGAAGAAAACCAGCATTCCCAGAATCAGTAGACAACGAATTAGAAAATATCAAGCGGATTAAGCACATGACATGAATGTTTTATAATTTTAGACGTAGTATCTAAATAGTAACATCCGGGGGCTGCAAATTTTTTTTGATTTTTTTATTGCTTCCGAGTTTTTTTATTGCTATAGGTAGCGGAAGCATTGTTTTCACCTTCAGGAGAAAAAAAAATTATGGTCTCCAAAATCAGAATTTCCACTCGCATTTTATGTTTTAGAATTTAGACCATTCTGAAAAACTTTGGTTCCGTGTCTATCAGTGGGGCTGTATACATGCGATGGCAGTGACGGATTAATAGAATTCCCCCCCCCCCCCCCCCCCCCCCCCCCCCCCCGAGAAATTTTTTGAAAAAAGACCTTGAAAAACTAGCAGTTTTAGAGGTTATAGACCCACACTTTATATCAGGCTTGTAAAAATTAACATAGGTAATTTTAGCACAAATTTTAGCTTGGTTACCAAACATCCATGTACCTACCAACAGACAAAAAATGAAAAAATAAAATGATTATAGGTAAGTATTTTTTTTGGCAAAATTATATCGAAAAACGCTGCAAATTATTTCACAAAGGTTTATTATTTTTTCAATTGAGTATGATGGTAGTTTTAGTTGGCTTGGGAACGTCATAAGGCCCGTCCAGACTCCTCGGCGTGTCCTATTTCGAGTTGCCACAACCTATACTTCTATAATTATATACGCATGTTTATATTTCTCGATTTGAGCTCCTATCTATTCAAATAGTTATTGCCTTAATAATATCATTGTCTAAGTACGTACGAAAAGTCGAGAGGATATGTTATTAAATATGCGTAGGAAAAGCATTGGTATTAACACACAAATATGACCTAGGAAAAAACATATTCATGCCTCGAAGGAACGCTGTACCCACCTCATGGTGTCGCGGCGCCTCCTCTCACTCCACCCCCCGCTCACCCACCTCACCACCCACCGTGACCCCCTGCCAAGCGTGCCAGGCGTGCGTCTAACACGTCCTAAAAGACACTTTTTCGTCCGTTTTTGGCCCATAGCATCTATGCGAGTAAAGCGATCGGGATGGTTAAACGTTAAGACCAACTAGACCCCAAATGGAGTCTACGTGCGAAAGCGAAAGAACAGGTTTTTTAAGTCAATTCTTAGGCCTTTTATGGCCCGGACGGCGGACGGCGAACGGCGGACGGACATTTCAAATTTGGATTCTACGCACCTTGAAACGTAAAGTGACAAAGTTTGAGGGGGGGTTATAAAAATGTTTTGCTACACGATCACATAGGCTTATTATTGGAAATAATAAACCAAAAGGCAGGGAATGAAACATTAAACGCTGGAGAACTTCAGTCCTCGTGATGTAATATTATTTATAAATTATACATTTATATTGTAAACACAGGATTGAATAATAATACACTCTTTATTTTTTCAATTTACTTTAGAAGTAAACAACCATTTAATAAACACTCACGATGAAATTAAATGAACAAAGTACATTTTTGATTAAAGATGAAAATACAAATAAAATATTACCTTGTTAAACTTTTTTGTCTATTACTGGTAAATGTGAAACAGTGAATAATTCAATTCAATCGAAAAACACTGGTTGCGATCAGTTAAGAAAACACGATTCGTTTCTTTCTTCTTCAAAACAGTAGGTAGGTTGATTATGTAATATGGCTATTGATTATGTATTGTTACCGTTACCAAAAGCGATAAACGAGAGACAAATACTGTAGGTTCCTGACGTAAACTGATGAACACAAACTTATCCCTATTAATTAAAATTGTATTCCTTGCCTGCTGCCTTATGTTTTTTAAAGAAGAAAGATGTTATCTTCCATGCTCGTTTCTTGACGGAGCTAAACTCAAACACTAAAAAAAAACTTTAGTTCGCATTTAACATGAAGTTTGGTTTCTACTGCTCTTCTACTCACAAAAGGGCGACGATGGACGACAGCACGACACGGACGCAACACCACCGTTGCCAACCTGCTTTGATGATTTTTCCCTCAAGCACTTCTGGAAATCTTAGAGTTTACCGACGAATATTCTGACATTACCCACGTAAATCTCCGATTGATACCCCGTGGCACCTACGCAGTTTGTAGGCCTACTAAAATTCAAACGAAAAAATTAGTAAATTGGCCGTGAGAGACCAGTAAACAGGCCTTCATCTATACTCGTATTTTCGTTAACCTACAAGCGCGACGGCGTGATACTATTCTGACGTTCCCTCGCAAGAATTGTTTTCCTTCTGCCTCTCGGGAGGGGCGACCGCCCCCCCTTTAATCCGTCCCTGGAGATGGTCTTTTACCCCACCCCCATTCAGGTGTATTACAATTGAAATATGTAGGGGGTGTTGCTCACTTCGCTAGCAAACGGTCGATCCCTAAGGGTAGGTTTAACGTGTGTAGGGGATGTTGCTCGCATCGCTTGCTCGGTATGGCTGTAAAAAACGTTTGAAGTCGAAATAGTAGGGGCAAACGAATAGAACATAGCCTACATTTTGACCGGGAGATTTCCTATCACGATTAAAAAAACCCCTTCGGATCCCTTCGTCCGTTCGGTCATGAAAGCGAAACTCACAGACAGACAGAGTTTCATTCTTATAAAATAGTATAGATATTTTATTTACCTCGAATAAACTAATTTTGCACACTATTGAAACCTGGAGTCTACTCTGGTCCTTCACCCCTTAGGACAGTCAGGGAATCCTGTTATTTTCGCTTCTAATTTCTCTGTTTGTTCGATCGCCTAAACATACATGTGCGTGAGTGTACTTTTCCTTCTCATTCTCTGCCTCGAAGGCTTTGCAGTACCGGCATGCTCAAAACAAGGAAAGAGAGATGTTGTCTTTTGCTCCTCATCTTTCGGGTAGGTCGTCAAGCAATCGACAACAGGAAGAAAATGAAATCGAAATAAAAGAAATGGCCGGTTAATGCGAAGGCTAGTTAGGGAAGAGTCAACCAGTGGCCGAGTATCCCTCATATTGCGCATTTTTGATAGCTCGCGTCCCGCCATTGGACTTTTTCTGGGCCCCCGTGCCCTCTTTATGTCTCAAAATTCTAATTTTCTTCCCGTTCTGCTCAACACAAACACCGCTACCAACCATCCAATGAAATTTCAACTTCCACAGTCTCGAGGATTTCTTCGAAAATTCGCTCATATGATCATTCTGCAAGATTTTTGAGATGGGCTTTTGGTCCCTGAGACTCCATTGAATCTGTATTGTGACGTTCCCCTAAAATTCGATTCTTAGTCCGACAGCACTGACATTTTTAAAGCTAATCCGCATGGTCCAATATTTGGCGTTTTGTCTCGGTCGACTCATTTAATTTCAGTGCATGCGCAGTGGTTACAAGATTAATAACCTTTATTCATCTACCCTCTAATTTTCAGCGAATTTGAGCCATTACTACGTGAAAAATAGGACTTTCATAGAACTGTGTTTACGCTCGCACACTCGCTCTTATCAGTCCAAAGACATCGAAACGTATACAAAACCAATTAGGAGACCCTCACAGATGCAAACATAAGATGCATGTTTATTCACGAGTCTGTATCATCCTACACAATATGAACATCAACTTTGTTTAGTCAGAGAGCATCAAAAAAGTTTTGGTTTTAGGGTTCATTGCTCAACTTACTGACCCACAAATAGATGCGAGCTTGCGAGCATCCAGACCACTAAACTATATGCATCCTACCAATGTATTTACACGCTTGATGGGTTTGAATATAAGTAGCGTGGGGACACATTTTGACTTGTCAAATAGTTCCGTATGTGTCCCCACGTTTTTCAATTCCCTATTTCTTACGTACGTGAAGGAGAAAGTTAATTTATAGCATTTTCCAGTCAAATGAAACCTTCTTTCTATCAAATGAAACTTCGTACCGACCAAATGAAACCATGTACCAATCAAATGAAACCTCTTTTCAACCAAATGAAACTTTTTTTCAAACAAATTAAACCTCATTTCATTCAAATGAAACTTTCCGGTCCACCGTCCAATTCATTTTTTGAGAGGTTAATAATAGATTTAGATTGGTTTGAAAGTGGGGTCACATACGGAACTACACCCTGGATTTCGTTTCACAATATGTAATTAGAAAGGGACGAAACAGTGCTACAACTTCGTACTGTTCTCGTGTCCAAGTTGTGGAGCTCTGTTATAGTAGCCTATGCAGAGGTTGTGGGTTCTGGTCCTTATGTAGAAATGAAATGAAAATCAAGCAATTCCGTTCAAACGAGATATTCTCCAACAGCAATTGGAGAACGGCAATGATGTTTATTGACTAACCAGCGATAATTGGCTAAGGCGTTGCAGAAGCGTCTCATTCCTAAACGCAGTCAAAGAGTAAAAGAATGAATGCACTGTACTAAGAGACGGCGATCCGTCTATTGGCTTGGCCAAATCGGATGATATCATACGTCTTTTTGGTGGTCTAGGAGGAAAAGGTGTGAGTATGCAGGCTGTTCGGGATGGAACCCGTATTGGGGGTGTCTAACGACACTACACATGTGGCATACGTGCGGTGCAACCGTGGCCTCCCTACATGTGCTGCAATCATGAAGGACGGGGTGGGGTTAAGCGGTAGTTGCAGAGTCTCTTCTCCGTTGCCGGGATAGCGACCATTCTTGACCTTTAAGGGCTGTGCCCATACTGGTACCGCGGGTGGATGGGGCCCCAGGCTTTCAGCTCTTCCGGCGTTCTTCGCTGGGCTGGGGATCTGGTCCAGCCTGCCACCCATTTGAGGATGGTTTCTCGGGAGCGGAAGGTTTCACGTCCTTGTAGTTCTTCCCTGTCCCTATCCAGGGGGGCGGCGGCTAGAAAGTAGGCCTTGCTGTGGTGTGTGGCCCCTTCAAGGTGGTTTTCCAATGGCCTCAACCGCTGGAACACGCTAACAGGCCCTCTGGTCTATGCGGTTTCCAACGACGAACTGCTCAGGATGGAGTCAGTCATTTCATTCGGCTGTTGTCCGAGAAACGCTCCCTGTCAAATTTTAAATTTTCAGGGTGAACAAAAAATACTTTAGCTCACTCAGCTGATCAGGAAACAGCCCCTGAGTTCATTCGTATCTTGATGTTCCAGAGAGTCTCACTATCAAATTTATACATACTAGGGTGAACGGGAAAGTTGGACTGAAGTTCTACTTTGTTAGTTATCTTGGCGCGTCTCGTTGCAATGGTTTTTCGAAGGCTTGGCAATGCGAGACTAGCGTCTCGCTGAACAAGGAACATAAAATTTTGAAAAATGTATCCGTAACATGAATGTAGAGTATGTGTCTTATAAGAGTCATGGAGAGTTCCTTTCGAATTTGAGCAAAATCGGTCTGTTAGGTAATGCGAAAATTATACTTGATAGAAATTACGTTTGCGCTTGCGTGAAAGCTACCAGTGATTCAGGAGCGATGGAGTTCATTGGGAACCATCTACATGGGACAGCGTAAACCTCTCTCTGAACCAATCTATGAAAATTTCATCAAACTCGGATAAAGACTGTAGTTTCCATTCGTGTAAAAAGAATTCAAGGTTTTCGCATGTGCAGCAGTTATTAGAGATACGAAAGTCATATTAAGTAATAAAATTGTCATTTCCCAACTACGTATACCCTACGAATTTTAGCTAGATCGGACGAATAGGACATTAGATAATGCTGATTGGATTTCATACACACTGAAAACAATCAATTTCTGAGTGGTTAAATTAATAGGGGACCGTCCTCAGCCTAACCCGCTCATTCACAGAAAGTTTCATCAAAATCGAATGGAAACTGCAGAAGGTTTTTTGTTGATAGGATTTCACGTTCGAGCGTGCACAGAGCTACTAATGATTTAATCATGGTTGAATTGATATGGGAAGATTGAATTGTATCTTCTCGACTACCCTTTGACTTTGAGCGAAATTTAAGCCGTGAGAAATTGTTGCTTGATGGAGTTTACGTTCAAGCATGCACAGAGTGAAGTATTGACATGTGAGTAATGATATTGATCAAAATCGGGTGCAAACTGTAGGAGTTGTGTGCGTTGCAAGAATTTGAGGACACGCGGATAGATACATACAGACAGAGAGACAGACATGAAACCTAAGTTTTAAAAATAAGTATTATGAAATGGAAAACGTAAGCGCAAAATTTGATTTTGGAGAAGAAAAACATATTTTCATTTTCACCTCGACTGGTTGACTCGGAACCAACATTGTGAAGCGCAAAGGTGGAAATTTATATTTTTTATCGTGCACCACTGCAAAGCTGATTGTGATCTCATTTATATTCCAATTCAAATTTCGTTCTGCCTCAGAAGACGCTATACAAGAGCTATAAAGCTCGTGATTCGAAGTTACATCGAATAATCTTGGTTGTATTTTCTCATCTCGAGGTAGATATTTTTTGTCAGTTGCAATTTTAACAGAATCATTTCATTTATTTCATTTTCAAATTGAATTAAATCTTTTAAACATTCACATGGCATTTTACAAACATTCAGTACATCCACCCATTCCATATTTCGTTGAATCTACTAATGAAACTATCCTACTTACTTATAAGTACTTATATCTAAACCCCCGAAAAAATCTATACCTACTGATGAATATGTGGGAACACTCTCCCAAAAAGCTTTGTGGGAATTGATTCCCGTCAGTTAAGCGTAGAGAGAGTGTTGAGTCGTGACGAAGAATAAGGGGTTGAAATCCCAAACAATGAGGTTGGTGGACTAGAAATCATCAACTTATCGGGAAAACGTCCGTAACTTTTTGTTAGGTTTCCCATAAATTAGGTCGTGAGGAAGAGAGCGGGGAGATCGAACTGTAGGTAGGTAGGTAGTGCCTACCCAGTTATCGTAACCACATTGTTTGCTTGGATACCTACGTCCAAGACAGCTTTAAGAGAGAATCAAATAAGTCGGCATGTCAATGACCATTCAGGAATGGACTGAAGCGCAGGTTTACTACCTATCGTATAGCTCGTAAATTACGACAAGCGGGAAGTGGGAAATTGAATCGATATAAGCGCCTCCTTGTCAAACAGGAAGTGTTTATTCATTATTGAACAGCAAGCAATCGACTAGCGGTGTATACGAAAACTGCCGGGTGAAATAAACAAGTTTATAGACGATATTGGCGGAACAGGGTGTGTGGAATGACATCATGATGTGATTTGATGGGTTACATTGATTGAAGATAGAGGCGTTAACGGGTGACTAGGTACGTCGGGATATATTTATACATACCGACGTCTAAAAGGTGACTCACCCCTTCGGCGTTTTCTGAAGGAAGGCAGCCGCGTGTTCCCAGACGGTAGTGTAGGGGCCCCCTCCACTCGAATGAGTAACCCCATGGAGTGGAAAGTGTAGATATGGGGGGGTAGGTGGGTACTTCTCCCTCGTCTCCATGACAACAAGTAAACAACACGAAGACTTCGCATGTCCCCCAATCTTTAATCCTCCCCCACTAACCCTGCCGCCTCCTACCTATTCACCTATTTGTTAAACAGGGAACTTGTCTGTCAGTTCAATCCTGGGAGATAGAAGGGAGATGAAAATGAGGTCTGAGAATGAAATGAATTTTTTACTTTACCAATGTAGTTCTGGAGCCAGGGCCGAAAATAGGTAGTAATTTGAGAAGAAGGTTTGAGATTAGATTTTGAAAATTTAATCCGTTTTGAGTGAGAAAATCTTTGTCTGCCATCTCGAAATTGGTGGAATACAAAATGGCGGCCTCATAAAGATGGCTTAATTTGCCCATTTTAAAGTTTTTCTCTAATAATTCCTAAACCATTCATCCTACAGACATTGTCATATGTAGCATTATTGTAGAGCATAAAAATACAAAGCGATCCGATCCAAAAACTATGAATTATCTCCCAAAATAAGCGAATTACAAACAATTGAAAATCGGGCTAATTTTGGGTCAGTCCTCTCCTCCCCCCGTCTAGACTTTTGCCCTTCAAAATCATCTAGCGGCCTTAATATTGGTCTGATTTAGGTCTGCCAAACTTCATTCGATTCAGGGTTAAATACTTTCCAAAGTTCATGCGAGAAAGTTTTAGCTGAGAAGTTCGTATCGAGCATGGTTTTGCTCAGGCCGTTTCCCATTAAAGTACAAATAAAAAGGCTGTTTTCGCGAACTTATGTGTAAAATGACATACAATTCATAAGTTCTGCTGTAAGACAATGGGGAAAGGTCTCAGCTAACATATGGTCGATATAAACATTGGAAAGTAGTTCTCGCCCAAAATTAGCCCAATTTTCAATTGTTTGTAATCCAATTATTTCAAGAGATAATTCAGGGTTTTGGGATCGAATCGTTTTGCTCTACAACTTTGGTACCTACCTATAAAAATTTCTGTAGGACGTACGGTTTAGGAATTGAGAGAGAAACAACCTTTATTTACAAAAATAAGGCGAGCTGCCCGGTACTACGGGTTGCCAAATGACACAGCATTCTTTTCAGACACAGATTGTTACAGGGATTATTATTTTTTTGTTATTACATTAAATTACAGTTAATGGGATGATGTATGTGATGAAGTTAACATTAGTGGAGTGGGGTGAATGTTAATAAAAACATTAAACATTAAGCCATCTTTATGATGCCGCCATTTTGTATTCCACCAATTTTTAGATGGCAGACAAAGATTTTGTCACTCAGAACAGTCTAAATTTTCAAAATTTAATCTCAAACCTTCTCTTCAAATAACTAGGTACCTATTTTCGGCCTTTGGTCCTGGACTTATAGCCCAATGGAAGTGTATGATATAGGTAGGTGCTTACCCGTTGGAAATATGCCACCTGCTGTTAGGGCTGCCATCGGACAACCGTATTTTTACGGACATGTTTGTAAGTTGTACATACTGTTTAGTCCGTATTTTTGGAGTAACAAGACCTTACAAGTCCGTATTTTCCAAATTTACGAGAAACGACTTTAAAAAATAATATCTTAGGATCTACCTACAACTCATTTGAAATTCGTAGAAAATTATACCTACTCACGTAGGTAACCGGTATTTGGTACCAACCTCCAAACCCTTCTTGAACTAGTCCCTCTCACAAGACAAACAGCTACGGAAGTTTAGGTAGATATGAATTTTGTGTTTTCTATGAGAGCTCACAACACCTTCGTTTAGCGTACTTTCTCTTTGATCTCAGCGCAATGGATGAAAGAGCGCAATTAGCTCGATCCCCAAGAAACTTGGATACTTGTTCCTAAGTATTCAATGAATAAGAATAAAAAGAAAATCCCATAATCTTTAGGAAGGTCTAAAGAACATTTGTGCCAATTTTCAGGAAGTTATGAATTTGTTCCACTAATCAGCTGTTTTTGGTCCTACTTTTCCTAGACTAAAACTTATATCCAACAACCCTCCAAGTTTAAACGAAATCAGACGGATAGCTCGTGAGAAAGCGAAGTTATTGTAAGCAACTAACGTTTGTGCATGCGTACACGCCATTATTGATCCGACGAGAATGACATTTATTGGGTAACATCTAGGGTCTAACCCACACTATTCCTGAAAATTTCATCAGAATTGGAATTGAGCTTGGCATAGTTATGGGGGTGTCAAGGATGGCACGGACACACAGAGAGACACTTAACCATAATTTATCGGCAAGCACTGAAACGCGAAATGCAAGTGGACATTTTGATCTTGAGGAAAAGACATTTTATCGACTTGTTGCTCGAACACAAACTTCCCAACGTTCGGTGGTGAGGAACGAAACCGTTTCAGGCTATTCTGAATCATATTCTGAAGTTTAACGCATTTTTTAATGTATATGTATGTATATATGTATGTGTCATTCCAGACGATAAATGTCCGTAGAATTGTGCTAGAAACTTCAAACCAATTTTAAAATGTTAAGGACACAAAACGAAAGTTCAAGTTCGTTGGCCAGCATGATCGGATTACATCTTCGGGTTGAAATTTTCAAAAATGTAGTCAAAAATTTCAAAATAGCCTGTTTTTTTGCGATTTGTTGTGCGAAATAATTTTGTCAGCATACTAACATGTGGTATATTCGGAATCAGCGTAAAATTTCCTATAAGAATATGCATCAGTTTTCAAAAATTTCAAAGTTGAAAAATCAGTCAAAAATTGAAATAATGCCGTTCGCTAGTTGTAAAAATCGGTAATATTTGCATGAAACATTGTCCAAATTCAGATTGAACTACTCTTATGGAAGTATCCCTGTATATCCAATCCTAGAACCATGCTGTTTAAAACGTAGGTAGTAGGTGCTTGTTAAAAAAAAAAGAAAAAAAAAGTAATCACAACTGATGAGTTTACTCTGTGAAATATTCCGTCCTCCGATTCTCTCGGTCGCTCTCTTTAATGTTTTACGTTCAACTGTTTTAGGACTTGATGTAGCTTTAATACTGACTGTGGCTTAGAAAATATCAGCCATGAAATTATGAAGAAGTTCTATTTATGTAGGTACGTACTAGCACGCAGACCCAAGGCCTCGCTCCGCTCGAAATGTCGAAGATTTCTTCAAAAATTCGCTCATGGGGTCATGCTGCATGACTGGACTTTTTCTTTTACGAACAACTCATTCTACAGATACATATAAACCAGATGTTGGATGCTAAGCCACACGTTACCCATGTAATATATGTTCCATAAAAATCGTTGGTTTCTGGAAAATGTCAGGAAAATCACTTTACTTAAACGTTGTTTAATAAGAAAAAATGGTCACGGTAGCGTTAGCGTGCTACATTTAAGATCATCGCGTGAGCGTTATGAACGGAACAAAAAGGACGTTTGATTAGAAGAAAAAGGGCAGTTGGGGAATTTCACGTGAAATCTCCTATCATTTGAGAATGTCGGTTCTTATACTAGGTAGGTAGGTACCTATAAAGTTGATGTTAAAGAGGTCACTAGCTGTATTGAGTGTGTGATCTTACGTCAAATTGGTGTTTATTTAGTGTTGTAGTTATGATATTAGGTGGGTATTGTAGATTGCAAGAATCATTAATTATTCCTTCCGAGTCTAACGTAGTATTGTTATCACTTTCGGGTAGTGGAAACAAAAAATCCTCTCGCATTTTACGCCCAAGACCATCTTGACCGCAAACCATTATAACAAGCGTAGTTTTCACGCGATTTCGATGAAATTATCAGGGAATGTGAGGGTAAGGTACTTAGTAGATGGTTTCCTCTCAGTTTCATCATTCACAAATCAATACTTCACTCTGCGCATGCGTAAACGTCAAATCCGTCAACATCATTTCCTCACATTCCAAGCGTCTAGTCTCGGTCAAGTTTAGAGGTAATAGTTGGTGAGAAAACGATTTAATTATCCAATAACAATTTCAAGACGATCATATCATTATTTTATTGCTGCGTATATGCGCTCATATGAAATCCTTGTAACATCCTCGTTTCCATCCAATTTTGATAAAATTTTCTGAAAATATGAATCTATAGATAGTCCCCCGTAAATTTCATTACTTAATAATTAATTTTTCACTACGCATGCGCAAACGTAAAATCCATAATGCGTCATTTCCTCATTGCCTATTTGTGTGATCGCGCTCAAAGTCGGAGGGTATTAGGTATATGAAGATTTGATTACTTCATATGCGATTCAGCACGATCGTATCTTTGGCAGCTGGTACGCAAGCGCAAACCTCAAATCCTTGTAACAAGCATGACTCCACAGTTTTCATCCGATTCCGGTAACGTTTCAATGATCCAAACATTTATTAACATAAAGCGGTTACGAAGACGTAGACGTTCAAAGTTTACTATTTTCAATAACGAACCATTGTAATCGACCAAGAAAAAAATGTTAAGTCCCATCAAAATTTCTTAGTTTATGTTTCAAGATGCGCACTATATAGGTATATATATGTTACTGTAAAAGCCCGAAGTGCGGTAAATGTTAGGATTTACCAGAAAATCCTAGCATTTCCCAATATTGTTGGTGAAAGCCCGAAATTATATGAAAAACGGGCATTTACCGCTTGACAGTTGGTTAATCTTAGGATTGACTGACCAATTTGGTAAATGCCCAAAAAACCTTGTGTGAATGAGGCATTTCGGACTTTTACCAATCTCTCTTGGCAGATGTGCGGATTTCCCACGACTCGTTGGTAATTGTAGTACCTACAGAGGCTTGCATGCAGAGACTTGTATGCAGAGGAATGGGCGGTATGTTCAGACAAGTCTAATTCTCAAGCCATGTTTGGAGTACCATTGAAAATGGGTTTTCTACCTCAAAACTCCCTCGTGATACGATAATGAAACTCGCTTCTGAGGAACAGATAGAGGAAATACTTTTTGGTAGTGATGCATCTGGCCCATTCACTTCTCAACAAGGTGAAGGTCAGACCTCTGCAACCTATGGGGAACTTGCCCCCGAAACAGCTGAAACTGAACCTCATAATGCCTTCGATCTGGCATCTGCCACCGAGAGGAAGATGTGTGCTCAAGGGAATCCGCGAATCCGCTAGGAAAGGACTCGAGTCACAGGCGAAAAAAACGAAAAATCAAACGAAACATTTCCCGATCCTGAAGTTGGCCAGAGCGTTAGAATCAAAATTCCAGACGTTGACCGTTCTAAAATCGACCCAAAGAATTTAATAGCTGCTGTCCTGAAGAAAGAAGACGATTTCTACCAACTTGGGACCTCTTCAGGAAAGTTGAATACGTTGTATTCACGTAGTCAATTCGAAATTTATGCAGAGACCTTCGTATAAGCCCTGAAGAAATAAGCCTTCGTACCGCGGTTCGGAATCAATCATTGGTCGGCGGCCAGGGTTTCAAGAAATGCAATTGTTCTAAAATGTGTTCCACTAAAAAATGCCTCTGGAAGGCAGCAAATATAAAATGCAACTCGTAGTGCAACAAGTAATTTATTGTAAGTGCCTTGCTGACATTTCACTTGATTTTAATACTCGTACATGAAAATAAAGTTTAGAAGTTTAAAATTTTACATTTACCTAGTTGATTTACAAGTTTGCAAAGCGGAAATAAAGTTTACAAAGTTAGCAGGACCGTTCACCTTTATTTCAGCTTTTACCGCCTAACGCTGGGAAATGTTAAGGTTTACCACAATGAGTTGGTAAAAGTCCGAAACACGCTCTCTAACTGAAATAATGCTAGCTTTTACCAAGCCTCTTGGAAAATCCTAAGATTTACAGGAAAAAGTCCGATTTGGGTGCCAACACCGGGCTTTTACCAACAATAATGGGAAATGCTAGGATTTTCTGGAAATCCTAACATTTACAGTAACATATATATAACGAACAGGTGTTGAAAAGGGGAAGGATAATTTATGGTTTTCACACCTCTCAGTCGGCAGTTTACTGTTTTTTCAGTACAGTTAGAGTTTATATTTTATCTATTTATTTATTTGTTTAACTAACAGGTAATGCTTCCCCCAAAAAGCAACGTATGTAGGTACTTTGAGAACAAAGAGAGAAATCAAATTTCACAATAATATTTTCTACGATTCATCTTACTATGTATAATTCTATAGGTAGGACGGTGGAATACGTTAAAGATTCTGTTTTAATACACGATTTTTCTTACTTAAAAAAAAAAAAAATTCTTACGGGTATTTTTTGCAAGTACTCATGATACAATACTTTTCATTCGATGTTTGAGTAGTATCGAATACTGTATCAAGTACTTGAATGAGCAAATCAATTATTATTTAATTATTAATTAGTAATTCATAATGCTTAGTCATGACAAAATACCCATAACGCATGCACAATGCGTTTAGAGTGTCACTGTTGAGTCGCGAACGAATGGATGTACATAAATATCCAGCAGCGGAGAAGGTGCATTCAGATTCAACACTTGTGGGTGGTATGGTTGTCAGATAAGATAAGGCCATGGAGAGACATTTTCCACTTACGTTGTCATTGTCGAAAGTGACCATTTCTTTCTTCAATACAGTTTCCAAGACCTGCTAGGCAAGAGCTCATTCCTGCAAGGAGGTTTGAGCTTGTTGAAGTTTCAATTCAGGTTTTTCTTTTAATGATAGGTGTGCGGAATGTAAAGTATTCAGCTGGCCTGAGCCTAACCCAGTCGAAGATGAAGCAGAACTTGGACCTGGGGTTGGACCTGATACAGTTTCTGTGGTGATGAAACGATCTTCCAAAACGGATTCACAGTCTTCCTTGATCAGTCTTGTTAACAAAATTTTCAGTTCTTGCCTGATGCCCGACTTTTTCATTAGCCAAAATGATTCGTGGTTTGAGCCGTATATTTTAATTTTATAGTAGGTTTGAGGGTTTAGGAAGTAGAGTATGAGTGGCAAAAGATTGGTACGCCTTTCTGCAATCCTCTTCTTCAGAGTAGTGGCCAACCTTCTGCTCTAATTCGTATTGTTCGACTCGAAAGGAATAATAATCTCTTCTTCCATGAAAAAATGGTAGAAGACTGGGCTGGCACGTAGACTGGAAAATCGTGATTAACGCAGAAGATCGGAGAAGGAGGGGGCTGGACCGCTTAAGGGGAAAGCACCCTGCCCCCGCCAACAGTGGAAACTGTTATTCACATTTTTGCAGGATTGAGGATCCACGCAGAAATCCTGCAGGATCCGCACCTCCCAAAAAGTGGCAGGATCCTGCCAGATCGGGCAATTGCAGGATTCAAGATTGGGATCCCTGATTCCAGCGACCCAAACTCGGTGCGTTTCGGCCCCGTAACGGTGGATTTTCAGCCGCTCGAGCCCAAACCCTTTCCCCTCGAAACTATATCATACAATTAC
Source organism: Adelphocoris suturalis (assembly GCA_030762985.1). Classification (NCBI taxonomy): domain Eukaryota; kingdom Metazoa; phylum Arthropoda; class Insecta; order Hemiptera; family Miridae; genus Adelphocoris; species Adelphocoris suturalis. Next base: position 118,038,005 of record CM061042.1, read on the forward strand.
ATTTGCGTTACATATATTTCTTACTAATGAAGCGCTACACTATTCTACAGTAAAATTAAAGGGTTCACATCCCCATATAATTTATAAATGAAATATAATATTTTTGAACATTAGGAATATATTTTCAGTCTCAGTGAGATGCGTGAATCCACAAACCGGTTGTGCGAAAGGCAGAAATTGGGAATTTTTGGTATTCGGCCGTGTTTTCCTTTTGGTTTGTTATTTCCAATAATAAGCCTTTGTAATCGGATTGGAAAAAAATGTATTTTCTCTCAAAATTTGTCACTTCACGTTTCATGGTGCATAGATTCCAAAACTGCAATGTCCGTCCGCCATCCACGCCATAAGGCCTTCAATTTTATTAAAACAAATCCGCCTTTTCCCACATGGACTCCACTTGGGGTCTATTTGGTCCTAGCCTAGAATCTAGCCAGCTTGATCGCTTCACACGCATCAATGCTACGAGCCAAAAATGGACCAAAAACGGGTTTTTCCTCATATTTTTCCTCCTAGATACTTAGGTTTTTCTATTTCTATTGATTTTCACGTACAACCAATGCGTTACTAGCGAAGTGTAACTCCCGTTGTTTTCATAGCAGGAAAATCGTTCGCCACTTTTTGGAATGCTCCCATATTATCACAACATCTCGTAATCCCTAAGCCATCGTTAAAGGAAAGCTGATTTATTACGCTAAGTTATAAACAAAAATTGAGCTCCACAGAGACGCAAGTTGTGGGTCTCTAACATGACCACACTGCCGATAGAAGAGCAACGGAGGCAACGAGAGATCCATCAGTTCATGAGGAGGAAGGAGTCTGGCATCAAGATGTCGTATGGGAAATGGGATATAGAATGAGAAACAGGTGGACACAAGACTATAAAACATCAGAGGGTGCTGATTCATGGATGAGAGCAATATTGACAGACCCTAATGGAGAGCCCTGGTTTAAGGAGTTCACAGCAAACACACAAGATAATTTGTGCCGATTATTTAATGGAAAAGGATGCCTCAACTGGTTTAAATACACGATGGATCATACGCCATCATTGTTGTGTGAAAGATATGATAGAAGGGACACATTGGTCGAAGGCGTGGAAGACGTAAGGAAAATGCTGGAGAGCTGTGGTGGGATGGTGAAGCTGGTTGAGCGGTTTCTGGAGGATGCAGGAGACTGACAGTGGAAGGGAAGTAAGAATGAGGAACACCCTCAGAAAGGCCCTGAGGAATCCAGAGATGATAATAATGGACCTGACAGACAAATTGAGGGACGCTGGCCTACGTTGGTAGAGACAAGAAATGAGAAAGAAATAAAAAATCAGAACCAAGAGAGGAAGAGGAAGGAAAGAGAAAAAGAAAGGGACGAGACAGGAGATTGGATATGGCCCATATTCTCGTGACCACGCCTGGAGTAGGTTTGCGTTTCAGCCAAAGTCGGCCATGGCTGCCCCCTACGTCGTTGATGAATCGCTACGCAACCAACCTATTTCTCACAAGAAGTTTGCCGTCTCACGTCAACATAATTCGTGGTTATAAGGCCATTTTTCAACAGTTTTGTTTTGAAAAAGTATAATGTTGTAGCAATACAAAGTTTCAATTCGACTAAATGTTATAATAATCGTGCCTGCCAGCACAATAATTGATTATAGATTGCTGTCAACGATACCAATCTAACGTGAACAAGTTTTTATTTGGACTAGGAGCCTACAAACTATTGTAGTTAATCAGTGTCAGAAAACTAAAGAACTTCATTCGTTTAGGCTTTGAGAATAACTATTAACCAGAAAAATAGTAAAGAAAAGATTATTGAAAATTCCTCAGGTGTCTGTACTGCTGTGTAGGTAACTAGCCATTGCTCAGGTAGCTTCATCAGCGTTTTATTATAAGTTCGTAGTACTATGCTTAACTGAGGAAGCTTTACTTGTTATATTGAATGAATAAAAGGAGAGATTTGATAGTTTGTCAAAGTAAACAAGGCAGGTTGTTGCTACACCAAGAAATGAAATTACTTAGGGAGGTACGTACGACCTACCAGATTTTCTGTTGGTTTAAAGTGCCTAAACAAAGTAGGTGGGTTGTTGCTTTGCAGACGAATACAACCGCTGATATGCAACATGAATTAAAACCAGCTGTAAGGAAAAAACCTTTAAATGCGTTCTTCTGAAGGTAAGATATTGTGAGGCCATGTTACCAACGAAGACGCTTCCATGAAACTTTGTTTGTTTACTTTTTGAAAATACTTGTTGTTACGGTTTTGCTTTGGAATATAAAAAATTACACACTACCTTGTTAAACCAAACGTGCAGTTCTTTACATTTGGGGGCCCGTCCAAACTTTCGTTTTTCACAACTTTGTTAGTGTCATTGTGTTCTGTTTGTTTTTGTGTATTTCCTTCATGCCTCCTTGCCGGGCTCTCCCCAAGACGCCGCCACGGAGGACAATGTCAACCCGCCGGTGCCGGTTGACTCCAGTGCACTCGGGGGGTGGAATTACCGAGAGCGCAGATCTGCCGGAAACGTTGGTACCGTCAGCGTCAGAAGATTTATACCACCGGCTGAGAGCAGTTGAAGCTACGCTTGTCCAGCTGCAACAGTAACTTGCTATCTCCACACAGCTACTAAATGGCCTTGTCCAAGATGTCACGTCCCACCAACCTGTTGAGCAGGTCACACAGCCCACGGACTGGCGGGGGCCGCTGTCTTTAGGTCCAAGTGAAACGCCTGTCATCAGTCACAGCTTGCAAGATGTCTGTGTCACTACGGAGACGCAACTCATGCTTTATGATGGAATTATTGCATGGGAAGAATATACCGGACATTTAGAGGCACTGTCACGGGTAAATGGCTCGAGTGAAGAACGGAAAGGCCAACAGCTCGCAAGTGCTCTACGACGCCCAGCACTGACCGTCTTGAACAACCTGCCTCTGGTTGAGCAACAACAGGGCAGTACCCTGGCCCAGACGTTGGCGGATAGGTTTGGACATGAGAAGCTGACACCAAACTGGCCAACAATGCAAGATGCTCTGACCCGTGCCCAAATGTTGGAATCCCACATAGAGTGTCCCACTAGATTGCGTTTTGGGGTTCAACCTGACACACAATGCTGGAAATGCAATCAGCCTGGACATGTGCAGGCTCGGTGTCCAAATAGAGCTGCCACACAGCAAAGGAGGACGGGATCTGGGACGGGAAACTAAGGGGAGCCAGGAGAATGGGCCACAACCTGGTTCGTGCAAATGTTGGTCCAAGGGCTTATATCCGGGCAACTAGGCAAGGGACAGCAGCATGTTTTGTGGAAGGTAGGCTAAATCAGAGGATGTGTTTCTTCTTAATTGATACTGGGGCATCTGTTTCAATAGTACGACCTGATGTGGCAAAGAAGCATAATCTACGGTTAACATCGTCACAGTTCAAGGATATTTATACGGCTTCAGGAAATAAGATGCCTGTCCTTGGGGAATGTAATGCTGAAATTAGTATAGGATTAGTACCTGCAATGAGACAAAGGTTCTTGGTGACCCCAATCCAAGACAAAGCAATCTTTGGGCTCGATTTCTTGAGGAAAGTGGGAGCTTGTGTCGACTTTGGGCACACCAGGCTGCGGATTGCAGGAGAGGAGGTGCCGCTTGTCCGTCGCTGGGAATGTGTGACACATGTCCTTAGCAGTTCGTTGGAGTTGTCACAAATATCCTGTGCTGTCATAAAACCTCAAGAAAAAGCCAAAGTGGAACCTGCATGGCTCACACAAGCTATGGAGTTATCGGATTTGCTTCCTGACACACAGGACTATCATTCTGCTAAGTCATGTCTGCAGCGCTATCAGGCCATATTTGCAGAGGAAGGGATGGAATTAGGCCGCACAGATTGCGTTCAACATTCCATAAACACAGGGGATGCAAAACCTATCAAACAGCAACCACGGAGACTTCCTTTTTCTCAGCAGCAAGTTGTTGATAAGCTTTTACAAGACATGATTGCCCAGGGAGTTATTGAGCCATCGCAGAGCCCATGGGCATCACCTGTGGTGTTGGTGCCAAAGAAAGATGGGACTACGAGGTTCTGCATTGATTACAGACGGCTGAATAGTGTAACAAAAAAGGACTCCTATGCATTACCATGTATCCAGGACCTGTTAGACACCCTACATGGAGGCAAGTGGTTTTGTGGCCTGGACTTGAAAAGTGGGTATTGGCAGATTGGAATGAACCCAGTGGACAAAGAAAAAACTGCGTTCACCATTTATCAGAAAGGACTATGGCAATTTCGGGTTCTTCCATTTGGCCTGTGCAATACACCTGCAACCTTCCAGCGCCTGATGGAAGCAGTGGTACCTCCAGAACTTGGGCTAGTTTATCTCGATGACATTGTTGTTTATGGCCCAGACTGGTGTATGGGCGTGACTTGAATTTGCCGGGACTATTGGTACGACCAGCACAACAGTCCGCCATGGTAGAAACTGAATATGCCCTTCAACTTCGTGCTCAATTGGAAGCAGTGAGAGAATTCGCACGACTGAAAGCCAAGCTGCAGATGAAGGCCCAAAAGGAAATTTTTGATCGGAATTCAAGGGTTCCAATGTTGAAGGAAGGGGACTTAGTGTGGGTGTACAACCCAAAGAGGACTCGGGGGCGCTGCCCCAACTCCAGGCTTCGTGGAATGGACCCTACGAGATTGTCTGCAAGAAGAACGATGTTCTTTTTGAAGTACAAATCGGACGGAAAAAACGACTTCTCCATTCCAACCGGCTGGCAAAAGCTGAAGTCAGGCCCGAGGACGGGCCTCAAGAGGAGAGAGGGTAATGTGAGGCCATGTTACCAACGAAGACGCTTCCATGAAACTTTGTTTGTTTACTTTTTGAAAATACTTGTTGTTACGGTTTTGCTTTGGAATATAAAAAATTACACACTACCTTGTTAAACCAAACGTGCAGTTCTTTACAATACACAAAAATCAATGAAGTACTTGAACAAGTAATAAATATATGGAAAGTATGTAGGTATACCTCCCCTCTCGGTATTTACCTTTCCACATGTGATACTTACTATTCCCGCCCAACAGAGCTCTCATAACACATCCTTTCACAAGACCACTTTCACAGTAATCTAAATCTAAAGATTTTTAGTTTCAATTGATTCAAAGAACAGTTCTAAAACTAGATAGGTAATCCACAACATCTTCGCGGCTGATGTCTGGATCATCTAGAACAGTTGCATGTCATCAACTCCCCAACACACATTTCATATGGATCTCTACCCCACAGATTAAATCTTGCGTTCTTAGCGTTTGAGGACATCAACTGATAATAACATGATGTAATTTGCTTACAATTTATCACCTTGCATATTACAAATAATGATAATATTGACTAGGAACTAGGTCAGACTATGATATGCAGTTGTCCAGCTGTGGCTACAAATGGCGCAATTTCGCATAGTTTACTCGTCACCATGACAACAAGGTGAAATAACTTCGACTTGCCTCGATGTAAGGATGCGCTAGTGTCCAAGTCTCGAGAATATCACCCATAGAAGAAGGAAGAGGAGGAAATACAAGCTGGCTTACAAGAAGTCAGCACTTCCCGACCAGAAAGTAGATGAACCAACCAACCAAAACAAAATCTTGACAGCAGGAGCTTTTGTTGAACTAGGTTGTAGATAGTAGGTGTTATACTTATTTATCTTTGTTCCAGCAATAACGGTACATTGTATCACAGAGGAAGTAACTGTAATTACCTGTAATCTTCTTCTATGGTAATTAACTATGGATCTCGATCCAGGGATTCTCTGCTTTACGCACTGCTCTCGTCGTATGTTCTGTTTTGAAGTACCGGAACGTTGTTTCTTATGTCATCTCAATCTAAATTTGACCGACGACATATTTCCATTCAGGTTCGTAGTGTCTAAATTTTTTTATTCTTCACATGTTATGTTGTACTCTTGACAGCATAAATCAAAGTTGAGCTCATTTTTCTGTAGGTACCTACGTCTACCAACCAACTTTCTGGGTTTCTCAGATGATGAGCTCGGTGCAGACTTACTAATTACCATTGTCGGGTTACTAGAACACAGTTAAAATCAAAGTCTTTTTCAAATATGATGAAGGAGGGACAGTTGTTGGATCAGAGTTTATGATTTTTCGTTTACCAACTCCGCTACTCGTGAAAATTTATTGATGGATTGATGTAGGTTGTTTTTCGTTCTTGAGAGACTGAATACCATCCAGATCAGTTCTGCAGATTCCTAGTAAGTAGGTATAGGTTGCGCGCTGTAACCAGGCCGGTTTCTTCATTGAAACTACACAGAGAAACGGGTCAGGTAAAACTATTTGCACACACACCGATTTTGGATTTTTAGTAAAAAATCGGCGGTTTTTTATCGGTAGCAGGTGCTTTTCACCGGTCAAACAATTAGTTGCATTGAATTGCTCCTATTGGATAATAATAGTGAAATAAAGAAATTGAATGATAAATCCTAAACGAGAAAGTTGCTATGTGGTTATTGTATTGCCGTATCAAGTAGGTACCGTAGCATTAATCGCAAGTGCTGGATTCATCCTATCGATCAAAGCAGAGAACTCACGGGAACATTCTACTCTCTTTTTTGAAGAACTAAGGCGTGATAGTATGTAGTAATTTTATCAACTTCTTCATAATGTCTATTGACGGTATGTACCCAAATTAGAAGCTGGAACTTCATCCCTCCCATCTAGTAGGCACCTTCAGGATAGTCTTCAGCAGTCTTCAAGAGTTGGACCGCTAAGTTCCCTCTAATGTACTTCCTTGGCTAGACTACCATTTGATGTCCCTTTGCTTTCTATTAACTTTCTCGTTCCATCAGATCATAAGAATTTCAACTTGAAAAAAAAAATAAAATAATAGGTACCTAATAATTATGATAAATAAAATCTCTTCAATACGTTCGATCAGCCTTATGAAGAGTTCCTGCTGAGTAGTCAGCAATGTTTCTATTGGTCTTGACTTTGCCAAATAGCAATATCAAGGCATATCAAACAGCACCATCAGATTCCAATCCAAGCTCCCCATTTAGATTTTAGCTCCCGCATGCTTTAATAAGTAGTGCTACACTTCATGTTGATCCTGTAACAGTGGATGGATTCAGGTAACACACTTATCCCACATGAGCAGTTATAGTACACAACTATACTGGCTGTTGATATCTAGATGTTCACACTTGAAAACTCGAATGTCTGCACGCGTCTTCAGGGTCTAAAACATAATATTTCATATAATCTGTCTAATCGTAACTTTTATGATTCTTTCCCATAGTGCCCATTCTTTTTCTGCTTGATTCATTGGTTCTAAAGCATACGTTTATTTTAGTTAGGACCCCATAGCGTAAATTAATACTTTAGGAACTATGTTGTACAATGCATACTTTTTTATTTCCAGAGTACCATACCCTTTTGTTCGAGCTGGGCAGCACTCCTGTTCTATCGTGATAAAATCCACAAATGGGAACTTCCTCAGGTACTTAAGTTGTCCGTCTACATAATGTTTTATTCAAATTACAGCCCACGTTGCTCTGTTACGACTCTTTTTTTGGGGTATGTCTAGTTGTGGACACAGAGAACTTTATCTGGAAAGACCACGCACTTGAGTTGCCATTTGCAAAAATTATTTCTGTTTCATGTCCAGAGACTATCAGGACCAAGATGATCTTCATATTGGTGTTACATCTTCCGCGGGTACATTATTTGAGTACGATCATCGTGGGCTCACTGTTGGTATCTCTTCCCCTTCTTGGGACCAGTCTTTAGTAGTATTCAAAGAGACCCTGCAGGATCGCGTTCCTTTTTGGGATGAAGGCCTGGAGCTATTGACGCGGCAACCAATTTGGACCCCATTACGGTATTATAATTATTATTCCGTTTTCCAGGTCCTAAGTAAATATTCCTAACCTGAATATTGGAAGATCTACCCTGTTAATACTATCTGGACATCTGAAAATATTATAGACGATCTCTCCACTCACACACCATTGCCTGAGGTGACATTTGTTGGATAAATAGTGCGCTTTGCATTAGGGTTGGGGTGGGCTGGAAGTTTCTCTCACGCATACTTAGCCATCGGTAGGGATAGAGCTAGAGTACCATAAGTAGTGCACATGCTGTCTAGCCAAAAAATAAATCATCTTTATTTTATTTACCGATTATGAATTTAATATCTTAGAACGGGGTTACTTTACTTTTGCGGGGTATAAGTGGTACTTGTCATTTTTCAAATCTTTCAAATTTTTGCACTACCTACTGAATTTAGGAAAACAGCCAAGGGTGGCATTTGATACTTGATTATTGCCTAATCGATGTTAGTCATGACTGCAAAAACAACCACACTTCTTCTTGTTTGATAAGGTTTATCAGTTCTGTATTTTGACAACAATTGGGAGGTGTGCTGCAAACTGTGTTTCTCACGGCTTTCCAGGCTTCTTGACTTCAATTTCTGGCTTAAATATGGTTTTAGCATTGGATAACAGTGATATTCATGTATGAATTAATTTGATCAGGTGTTATCAGGTTCCAGAGGGTAGGGTTATATGAAAGTGGGAAGGTAAACGGGGCAACAGTGGTACACCTAAAAACCGGGGTTTTTGTCAATTTTCGGTCATGCAGGATTTTTTTTCTCTATTGTTTCAGTTTTCGATCATGAGAAAGTACAAAAGAAAATTGGGATCACGGCCTTATGCCAATTTCACCAAAGAGACAATGAGAAATGCTTTGGAGGATATCAAGAGTGGTAGGCTCTCAGTGAGGAAAGCTTCTTCTCGGTACAATATCGGCAAAAGTACTCTTCAGAAGTATTCTTCAGAAGAGAATTTCTAATTTATATTTTTAAAAATCCCGGCTACAATCTGGACGGGGTAGCATTTGTACAGAGCCTGCTTTTAGGCACTAGAAACAGAATAGAGCTGGTGTACCACAGTTACCCCGTTTGATGGGGTAAAAGTAGTACAACTTTGACGGTTCACTGCGGCCTTATGGGTAATGGTAGGGACCTGTAACTTAGAAAGCATTCACACATGTTTTTTAGTTTCATCAGTATGAATTTCAATGGGGAATCTTCATTCCTTCAATCAAACACCTATAAAAAACCATGAAAAATGTACCATTGTAACCCCGTTCTACGGTAATCAAACTCCCTTCCCCCCACTCCTCCTTTGCCTCCAAGGATTACAATACGCAGTCATCATTGTCTCGAAAGGAAGTAAAGAAAGAGTTTCTACTTTGTCATTTGATTTTGAAACGATTGGGGGCATGGCAGGACTAATTTGATTTATAAAACTCAATACCCTAGGAGCACGTATTTGGGTGACAGGAAAGCAGAGTAGAAATTGGAGCGATTTCCCTCCATATTATTAATTTATACTACGAGACAAGTAGTATACTCTGTTACTTCTTTTAGCGAATTTTTGAAGAAAATTAAGCTATTGCTCTCGCCTCAAAATTTGTAGAATGTGAATTTTTGAAAACATTTTATGCAGAAATCCGTTTCAGGCTATTCTGAATCATATTCTGAAGTTAAACGCATTTTAGCGAATTTTTGAACAAAATTAAGCTATTGCTCTCGCCTCAAAATTTGTAGAATGTGAATTTTTGAAAATATTTTATGCAGCAATCCGTTTCAGGCTATTCTGAATCATATTCTGAAGTTTAACGCATTTTTTTATGTATGTATGTATATATGTATGTATGTGTCATTCCAGACGATAACTGTCCGTAGAATTGTGCTAGAAACTTCAAACAAATTTTAAAATGTTAAGGACACAAAACAAAAGTTCAAGTTCGTTGGCCAGCATGATCGGATTACATCTTCGGGTTGAAATTTTCAAAAATGTAGTCCAAAATTTCAAAATAGCCTGTTTTTTGCGATTTGTTGTGCGAAATAATTTTTTCAGCATACTAACATGTGGTATATTCGGAATCAGGGTAAAATTTCCTATAAGAATATGTATCAAGTTTTCAAAAATTTCAAAGTTGAAAAATCAGTCAAAAATCGAAATAATGCCGTTCGCTAGTTGTAAAAATCGGTAATATTTGCATGAAACATTGTCCAAATTCAGATTGAACTACTCTTATGGAAGTATCCCTGTATAACCAATTCTAGAACCATGCTGTTTAAAACGTAGGTAGTAAGTAGGTGCTTGTTAAAAAAAAAGTCCAGTCATGCAGCATGACCCCATGAGCGAATTTTTGAAGAAATCTTCGACATTTCAGTCGCTATTGATCGTGTAGAGAAATTTTAGTTTATGATTTTGATAGACAAACATTTCCATGGCTGAGTATTAAAGCTCAGTATTAAAGCTACATCAAGTCCTAAAACAGTTGAGCGTAAAACATTAAACAGGAGCGACCGAGAGAATCGGAGGGCGGAATATTTCACAGAGGAAACTCATCAGTTGTGATTAAATTTTTTTTTTTTTTTTTTTTTTTTTTTTTTTAAACAAGCACCTACTACCTACGTTTTAAACAGCATGGTTCTAGGATTGGTTATACAGGGATACTTCTATAAGAGTAGTTCAATCTGAATTTGGACAATGTTTCATGCAAATATTACCGATTTTTACAACTAGCGAACGGCATTATTTCGATTTTTGACTGATTTTTCAACTTTGAAATTTTTGAAAACTTAATACATATTCCTATAGGAAATTTTACGCTGAAAAAATTATTTCGCACAACAAATCGTAAAAAACAGGCTATTTTGAAATTTTTGACTACATTTTTGAAAATTTCAACCCGAAGATGTAATCCGATCATGCTGGCCAACGAACTTGAACTTCGTTTTGTGTCCTTAACATTTTAAAATTTGTTTGAAGTTTCTAGCACAATTCTACGGACAGTTATCGTCTGGAATGACACATACATACATACATACACACATACATACATACATACATACATACATATATACATACATACATTAAAAAAATGTGTTAAACTTCAGAATATGATTCAGAATAGCCTGAAACGGATTTCTGCATAAAATTTTTTCAAAAATTCACATTCTACAAATTTTGAGGCGAGAGCAATAGCTTAATTTTCTTCAAAAATTCGCTAAAATGTAATCACAACTGATGAGTTTACTCTGTGAAATATTCCGTCCTCCGATTCTCTCACAAATTGTAAGTAAATTGAGTATTTGAATAAATAAATAAGTTAACTTTCCTATTTTCAATAAAAAGAGAGATGGAATCAACAATGGGACAAGTTTGAGAATTCGAAATTGGAAATCTACTTAGTGATATATCTATAAACATAAAACATTGATTAAGAACCCTATCATCAGTTCCTTTCGACAGAGTTCTGGATGCATCCTCCGAAGCCTACCTATTACGTGAGGTGTGAGAAAATTCCAATTAAAAAACTATTAACCAAATGGCATTCCCCCCACCTGTTTTTTACACGTAAAAAAAGTATCGAAAGTATCAATACTTTTCAGCCGATATTGAAGAAGTATCGATACTTTTCTTTCGATAATATCCGGTATCGATACTGCTAGAAAAATATCGTATCGAGTATCTGTAGACCACAGATAGTGAAACAGATTCAGGTTTAAACCCCAAAGCTTAATCATTTTCAATCAACCCCAAGTAATGAAATTTAAGGGTTTCAATTTTCAAAAACTACTAGGTATCGCACAAAAGTTTTCAGTAGAAGGGTGGTTTTTCAATAAAAAATGATACCACCCACTTGGTTTATTGTATCCTACCTTTTTTCCTATCTTGATTATGACAGGACATTATCAACAGTTATTGAAACTAGGCACTTAAAATCCTCCAATTATGAACTTGTTCGAACTGAACAATTGTTGAATGTTTATTATTTTCTGTAGTTTGTTTACCTCAGTTTCAAATTCATTTAATATTAAGAACCGGATCTTGTTTTCAACCTTCATGATCATATCAGATGTAGTTGATAGGTTGAACATAAATAATATTTCTGCGTGTTTGGTCGATTTATATCACTTGTCACGTTTCATTGATTTGCAGGTACTCCGAGGCCCATTTCAACTGTTACGATTTTGTTCTGGCACATCTAAACTTTGTGTATGACGTTTGGGACGATATGCCCTCTACGAAAACTGGCTTTATACAAAAATGCGTCGCTCCAGTTATTTCCAAAGCTTTAAAGTATATCAAGTTGTACAGACAAGTATGCTGTGAAGGTTATTACATCAGTGAGCAGGAGTCAGAGCAAGGCCCATGAAAATGTATAGAAAACCGAAAACTCTGTAAGTTGTTTATCAATCACATTTACAAAACTACATATATATATATATATATATATATATATATATATATATATATATATATATATATATATATATAAATTTGAGGTTGAGAAAAATGACCAAGCTAGTCTTTGTGTGGAGTTGTTTATTCTACAACGTTTCGGTCCTGGTCATAGAATAAACAACTCCACACATAGACTAGCTTGGTCATTTCTCAACCTCAAATTTCTCATATTTGACTAGTCAGAAGCTCACCACAATTTATATATATATATATATATATATATATATATATATATATATATATATATATATATATATGTATATATATATATATATATATATATATATATATAATGAACTTAAATGGTAGAAATTTGACAAGTATACAGATGAAAGAGTGATTTGATATTTCGAGTAAATCTTTTTCAAAATTAGAAGAGTAATGGTTTTTTCTGAACGATGGGACTCGGAGTGTTTCTCGTTTCTTGGAAGTTTGTAAGCATGTATGGCTTCTTTACTTTTAGTTCAGTGCAGCTCAATCGTTTATATTGAGACCAGGAACGCTATTCTGTATATATGCGAACCGACCAATGTCGCTTCGGTAGGAGGCCGACGAGAATCGGTTGCCAGACCGACAGCAGAGCATCACGGTATTCTGTACACGGCCGTTAGGCAATCGGTTTGTGAATGACGTCACACGTTACCGACGACAAGTAGTGCCACCTTGCTGAGAGGCTAGAATGTCTGACCAGTCAGCTGCAAGATATAGCTGCCGCCATTAGACTGTTGTTTACGTATTTTCCTATGGCCCATATTCTCGTGACGTCACGCCTGGAGTAGGTTCGCGTTTTAGCCAAAGTCGGCCATGAGACCGCCCTACGTAATGAATCAACCAATCAATCAACCAACCTATTTCTCACAAGAAGTTTGCCGTCTCACGTCAACATAATTCGTGGTTATAAGGCCATTTTCAACAGTGTTGTTTTGAAAAAGTATAATATTGTAGCAATACAAAGTTTCAATTCGACTAAATGTTATAATAATCATGCCTGCCAGCGCAATAATTGATTGTAGATTGCTGTCAACAATACCAATCTAACGTGAACGAGTTTTTATTTGGACAAGGAGCCTACTAACTATTGTAGTTAATCAGTGTCAGAAAACTAAAGAACTTCATTCGTTTAGGCTTTGAGAATAACTATTAACCAGAAAAATAGTAAAGAAAAGATTATTGAAAATTCCTCAGGTGTCTGTACTGCTGTGTAGGTAACTAGCCATTGCTCAGGTAGCTTCATCAGCGTTTTATTATAAGTTCGTAGTACTATGCTTAACTGAGGAAGCTTTACTTGTTATATTGAATGAATAAAAGGAGAGATTTGATAGTTTGTCAAAATAAACAAGGCAGGTTGTTGCTACACCAAGAAACGAAACTACTTAGGTAGGTACGTACGTCCTACCAGATTTGCTGTTGGTTTAAAGTGCCTAAACAAAGTAGGTGGGTCGTTGCTTTGCCGACGAATACAACCGCCGATTAGCAAGTTTGTCAAATATCGAATCAGGGAATATGCAACATGAATTAAAAACCAGCTGCAAGGAAAAAACCTTGAAATGCATTCCTCTGAAGGTGAGATTTCATAAAGACGGCATTGGCAGTGCAGTTATTGCCCGAGTTTTGCAGTTACGCAAATTTTATGGACAAAAACGGTAGGTAATTAGGTACCTACTTTCGTTTTGATCAATGAAGTACCTACATGAACAAGTAATAATATACGGAAAGTATGTAGGTATACCTTACCTCTAGGTACTTACCTTTCCACATGTGATACAACTTACTATTCCCGCATAACAGAGCTCTCATAACACATCCTTTCACAAGACCACTTTCACAGTACTCTAAAGATTTTTAGTTTCAATTGATTCAAAGAACAGTTCTAAAACTAGGTAGGTAATCCACAACATCTTTGCGGCTGAAGTCTGGATCATCTAGAACACTTGTATGTCAACTCCCCAACACACATTTCATATGGATCTCTAACCCACAGATTAAATCTTGCGTTCGTAGCGTTTGAGGTCAACACCTGATAATAACTTGATGTAATTTGCATACAATTTATCACCTTGCATATTACAAATAATGAAAATATTGACTCGGAACTAGGTGAGACTATGTTATGCTGTTGTCCAGCTGTGCCTACAAATGGCGCATTTTCGCATATGTTTACTCGTCACCATGACAACAAGGTGAAATAATTCGATTTCGCCTTGCCTCGATGTAAGGATGCGCTAGTGTCCAAGTCTCGAGAATATCACCCATACCCCTGGAAGGCCAGAACTCTGCGCTTAAATAAGGGCTTAAGCCATTATATTACTGGATAATGCGCCAACAAGCAACTCTAAACTTTCCAATTGTATATTTTGTAACACCAAATTCATTGCTCTCCCCTCTTTTTAAGTGCAGTAACTTTTGATTTTCTGCTGAATTTCTTAACATGCTTGGGAACATTGAAAAACAAGTGTTAATTTCTTCTGAAGACCTTCGATTCCTAAATTTTTGGAAAATAACGTTGTGGTTTTTTTTAGAAAAAGCACCAGCTTTTTGGTGCTTTATCCAGTAATGGCGTAGCCCTAATATAGGCGCTGCAGCTGCCCTTTGTGGTCTAAATAGGAAAATCCCTATACACCAGTCTGAAGTTTTTTGATGTTAATGATGGTATGAGTTTCATTGAAATTGGTTCAAACACATAGGAGCAACATTAGTTTCGTAATCGCCAAATTGAGCTATTTTAGACCTTTTCTATTTTTTTCGAAGCTCCGAAAGCCCATTCTATCGAACGGCAATATACGTGTCGACTGATTTCCAATGCAGAAACTCCACAATATTTCATAGAGATCGGCGCCGGACTTACCGCACACTCCCCTTCTTGACCCCTTTTACAAGCGGTATCTTCTTGAAAGAAAAATTTTTAGAACCGATTGATTCTAAGTTGCTCGAATTTGCTATGTAAGGATCAAGAAACCCTCATATTCCGTTATCAATTGTATGGTTCTAGGTAGAAAAACACCAATAGCGCCCAAGTTAGGAAAATAGTGTGAAGCCTCCCACCGATCGTTTATTTAAAATATTTCGTCATATTTTTGCTGATGATGTTCAGTTTTTTATTCAAGCTCCTCTTAACAATCTTCAACAGGCGGTGGCACTTTTAAATTCAGATATGGATCGTGTTGCAGTGTGGGCAAAGAATAATGCTCCAGTAATAAATCCTAAAAAATCACGATTCATAATTTTCCCCTAGAAACCTATTCCATAAACTGTTGACATACGTTCTTTAGTATTTCAAAATCACCTTGTTACTCTGTTCGGTCCTATCCAAATTTGTATTTACCGCCACGGGACTGGAATGGAGTTAGAGTCTTGTTTTCAAAAGTTACCGCTAGAGCGCTGATGTCGCTCTAAGTTGAATCACTCCCTTTGTATACTTCTGGACGGAACTATGATAATTTACCTCTCCCTAATTATTCCCAAGTTAGTTACCGATCTGAACTCCCGCAAGTGCAGTGAAAGTGATAAATTGACATCAAGATTTGCTGTTTAATTTTGTATCATGATACCACTGTATTGAACACTAGCGCACAGTCCTGCGGACTGGACGGGCGATAAATCGCCATTGTGTATTCGTGTCTCGTAAGTCTTCTTGCTCTCCCATATTACCGCCTTTTAAGATGGATTCACACTCGCGGTAACGGGAACGTCAGATCACAGTCACGTCAGGTCGCGTCAAGATTGCTTCTGTGGAAACGTTACGGGGTGATTCCCACTCACGGGCGCGGTACAGTCAAGATCAAATCTCGGTCCAGTCACTTCCCGTCAGGTCGCCCGGCGAGCGATCGAAATCTGACGTGACGTTGACCTTCCCGGACTGAACGGGATATGTGAATCACAAACAGTCAAATCTCGTCTCCGCTGGGTGTCCTCCTCCTCAGGATTCTCTGACTAACAATCATCAAACTTATGGTTTTTAGAAAGTTATTGCTTAGAAAAAGTTTATCAACTTTGAACTAAATACGTTAAAACTTTCTGCACGAATTTACGCTGCTAAATTTACTTAAATTTCATTAAGGTTTGCTAAAATTCCAGTAATACAGCATGCAGGGGCGTTGTTATTGGGGTGACTGGGGGGGGGGGGGGGGGGGGTCACTGACATGGGAGAAGTTGCGAAAATTTGGGAGCCGGCAATAAAACCCATAATTTGAAGAGACGTATTTGGAAGACTAATTCTAATCAAATCCTGGTTTTCGCAACTGTAGGTACCAGGTATTCATAGAATACTTGAAGTATTTTAATTTTTCGCATGAAACTGTCATTTTTCGTTCAAATTTCCCAAATTTTCCCAGCGTTTCGCAATTATGTTATATCTCAAAAACGGATAGTGATAAAAAATTTGGCTTGACGGCGTATTGCTCTATTTTCGGCTTACTCACCCAAAAAAATTGTTCACACTATTCCGAATCCACTCTGTAGTTCAATGTAGAACATTCAGTAGTTTGAAACATATGACAAATAATTTTAAGGTTACAATGACTGATGGGTGTTTTTACATAGGAAATATGGACAAGCATGGACTAAATGGAAAAATCTGCATACCCACTTCTAGTAAACTCATCCTTTTAAACTAATCGTGTAGAGATAAAAATGTCTATAAATAAATGTATATTTTCTTATTGTTACTTCTCATTGCAATCATTGTTTCAATTCAAAAAATATAAATATATATCTGATTTACTAATCAGCAAATCGCTTTGTGCTTTTAAAAATATCTGGAAGATTTATCCTGGTCATTTACACATTCTTTAAGTTTCAAATAGTGACAATATTTATTGTAATCAAAATCGAATATTGTGGTATTACTGCAAACGATAGGTATGTTATCAAATTTTCATATAAAAACTCACTTGAAAACGGTCATTTTGTTAGTGTTACGTGTATTTAGTGGGTACATATATTATATGCAATACATATTGCCTGTAGGTAAGAGGTATAATTTATAAGTGATACTATACATCCTATTGGAGTTAGGAAAAGTTTTGGTTCAGTTGAGAATTTCATGATACTTCCTCCCTTATTATTTTTGTCTAGCGACGCCGCTGGCTGAGTGAATTTTCCACTGATACTCCTATTCTCCGTTCGGGGTCTAGTTTCATCTTCTTCCTCGAGTAGCAAAGCTATTTTATACACATTTTTTATCCTCTCGGACATCGCGTCATTGGGCGGGGAAGACTGACCTGACCTGACGTGATCTGACTTGGCTGTGTGAATGGGTGGCCCGTTGACGTGACTCTGACCTGACTGTGATCTGACGTTTCCGTTACCGCGACTGTGAATCCACCTTTAATCGCGTCATTAAAACGTTTATTGAGTCTGGATCCCGTAAAACAAAAAGTGTTTTTCTTTCGATCCCGTTCATACTCCATTGTTGTTGTTATTTCTTATTAGCCTAGTTTTCTTGCTCGCTTCGTTTGCTCGGTATGGCTGTATAGATATGATGGTCTTTACTGTTGAGTGGGACGTGTAGAATGATTGGAAACAGTGGATCACTAAGGTTGATTTGATATGTGGAGGGGATGTTACTCGCTTCGCTCGCCCTCTGTGGGATGTATAGATGCGACTGGATATAGTCCCCATACCATCGAGACCTACAGCCCATGGTTAGGTTAGGTGTGGAGAATTTGAAAATCGCTTACAACCCCTTTCTATAGATAATCGCAAGAGAATGGCAAAAAAATAAATAAATGAAATAAAAATAAAAATGAATAAAAAAGGGGCAAAACGAAAATAATAAATTGCTGTGTAATAATTAACTGCATTTTCTATGTGAGGAAGTTTTACTGCCCACCCAACTTGGCAGACGTTTTTTTTTCTGTTGGAAATTACTATCAAACGCGGCACCTTAAGTGGAACCACGAAAAGTTTAGTTTTAAGAACATTTCAGTACTATCAGCACCGTCGGATGTTAAATGTTTGTATGTATTTGTTTTTCCCCGTCTATTTTTCTAAAGGAGGGCCATTATTTTATCTACTTGGAAGGGCTATCATTTTCCCCGTCTTCCATACGGGAGACCTTCCCCGATCAAGAGGTTTGAAGACGAAGTTCCGATCTACCTAAGTTTTAACGGAGTTGAAAGAGCGCTGGTTTTCGTCTACATTTTCGTTCACCACAATCGGGAAACACAATGTCATGCCTCGAAACTCGCATGTGACCAAATGGGTACTTCAGCAAACATTTCAAGACCAACTCGAACAAAATCCGTTGAAATTTACTGGGTCTAAGGTGGAAAAAAAAACAGCAGGGAATGAATTTTTTGTCATTTCCTGGATATTCTAGCTGAAAACTGAATTTCCTGCTCTGGGAAAACAGCATCTTTCGGCGATTTTGATGGCACCATCGTGTTCTATGAGTCCAGAAACTTAACTTTGTCACTTACATATGAAGTGCTCTCGATCAAATTTTAATGTGGCAGCAGCTAGGAGATCGGGGGCTCGGGGGAAAGACTCGCATTCAAAGAAGCCCCTCCTCCTCCAGCCTATGGTTCGGGTGGGATTAGAAAATTTTAAAATCGCTTATCCCCCCTTTTGGAAAAATCCAAGAAGATCCCCCCACACGTAGACTCCCGCCACTCAGCCGTTTGGCCATGCATAGGGACGACAGAGTTTCATTCTTATAAAATAGTATAGATTTTAACATGCCTAAGGGCACATGAGGCCTATTTGTAAAATGGTTGCCAATAAAGGTCTTATAAAAAAATCTCTCCTTTTCTTTTATGCGCCAGCCACCGCAACTTCGGTTTTTTGCCCGCCAAGCATCACTGATTCGTCAGAATGATGTGTATAGCTTGGTGGTCTGGATGCTCATAAGCTCGCCTCTAAAATAAATAATCCCTAATCAATATTTTTAGTGAAATATAGATTACCGGACAGCTAGAACAGAATGATGTTTATATTTTGGTGCTCGGCAGGGATAAAACTGGATCTGAGGTGAAGGGCTACAACAAAATAGTACCGAAAAATATTGCGGTTCGAATGTAAGCTAACTCTAAAGTTTGATGACCTAGATACATAGTTTTTTGTGTTTCTCTTTGACTTCCATATTTTCTTCTATTGTGCAGGATGTTTCCTCCAGGATGTTAACCCCTTCGCGACGGGCGTCGTTCAGCCACTGCAACGCGCCTGGCCTGACTGCCTCGGAGCCCTCCAACCCCCCAAGCCTGAATAATTGGCCCTCCACGCGCAGTGAACCACCTTCGCTTTTCGGAACTGGATCAAGAATATTAGAATTTGAAATTTCCCGAGTATCATGATCACCATGATTGTCTTTGTTGTTCAAAACGTTTGTTGAACGAGCTTCAATTTCAACGTCAATCACATCACTCCCCAACTCACTGTCACTCCCGGTTATTATTTCTTTAAGAATTTCTTCATCCGTCCACCTGCGGTGGTCCATTGTGAGGAATAAAAACGGAAAAGAATGTACAAGTATGGAAACAGGTTGAGTAAAATTATGACAAAGACCGAATGCGGGCAAAAAACAAAACAGAGACCAAGTCAACGTTTTCCCCGCTATTTTAATCAGAAAACTTTCAACAACGTCTTTGATCTCAGCGCATTCTATTAGATACTAGACGTAAATGTTAGTTACAATGCCTCTCAACGGATGGCATGAGAGTCGATAGAATGGAGGGAAATTCGAAAACGCCAAAATACGTCAGCAAGCGTTACGGAGCACTTGATGGCCGACGTATTAATACGTCGTTAGGCGTTACGGAGGACATCTGTGCCGACGTATTAATACGGTGGCCGTCGCCAAAGGGTTAAACGATCTCGCAGTTTTGAAGACAGGACATGGCGCTACCTTCAAAACTAACAACCGCTTCAAACGTGGAAATATAAAACTTATTTTTCAAGTACCTTACTATCAATGAAAAACTACTCGTATTTGATAAAAAGGAAGTCCCTACATCACACAGTGCGTAATTTAAGCACATTGGGGGAAGGAAAATCATGGGACATAGGTAATTTGCCTTATCGGGCAGAAAGTCATTGGAATTACTTTTATTAGTGTGTAATAATGTCCTATAAAATGTCCAATATTTTTAGGATGGCATGTGTAACATGCATCTTGTAATATATATGTGTGTGCGTGTTTGTTTAATATGCAAGCCACCGTTTAGTATGCCAACTATTCCTTGGAGGCCTGGCCTCTATTTCGAATCTCCCAATCCAGAAAGCCTCATTAGGTTACTTCTTAAGATATTTGAATATTTATTTAGTTTTTAAGAGCTGCAGGCACAAAAATGCAATTTCTAGACTGAGAAACAGCAGATAGTCAAGTTGTAGTGATTGTAATAATGGCATATAATTTAGAAAGCATTCATCTATTTATTTCATAAAGTTGTTTGTACCTACCTTTGTTAATGTAAAATGTCCGATGTGTCGAAATATTTATATTTTTTCACAATATATCGAATGACAAACGATACGTTTTTGAAAAATCGATATTTTCCCGATATCATCATCCCTACTCGCTAACCCTTATCTTCATGTTACCTACAAGGTTTGAGCAAGCTGCACACCCAATTCGGCAACGATTTATCTACAACATAGCTTTACATTGCCCCTCCAGTAATGAGCAACTGCTCTATCGCAGGAGCGAGGCTATGGAATGCTCTTTCGGTTGTGATCTATTCCGCCTCCACCTTGGAGGTATTCAGGGGTGCGGCGAGGCGCCACTTCCTTGTAGAATAGTAGGGTGGAGGGACCAGTGATTGACATATCACCAAGAAGTTTTAATAATAAGGCATTTAAAGGTGTTTTACGGGCTTGATCCATTTGAATTTTGAGGCAAAATACCTTCTCAGTGAAGTATAAAGGCGGGAAAAGGTTTAAGGAGGGTTTTTGTGAAGTCTGGAGAAGGTTACCCAACAGAACCTCCTGTTGTAATTTCTTTGGTGCTGTTTCTTGTGATTTTGCTAAGGAGGTAAGCGTTTTATTTTGCTTCACCATGCCCTCCACATTTTCAAATTCGATTGTTTCCATGGTTTTTCTCAATCAGTTTTTTGTGTAGATTGCATTTATGCTATCATTTTTTTGGAAATAATCAAAGATAACATGTGAAAATGCAAATGTCAATTACTAGTTCCCAAACTGATGCTCCCCTCAGTGATTGACAGTGCTGTCAATATGGATCTCTATTCGTTCTTTATTTTTTATATTTATATAAATACATAGCAACTCACAAGCTGCTAGTTTACCATTAGAATCGTATTGTGCCTATGGTATCAAGAAAACATTGTTCCTATTTTGTGATGAAACATCCGGTGATATTTTCAACTTTGTCTTTATGAATACTCATGTTCATTTTATATTTAGATTAATAAAACTAAGTTCAAATGCTCAATTTGACATTTTATGTCTTTCCCTAAACTAAAAAAACGTCACGGAAAATTGCTCACGAAAATATTTTGATGATTTCCGCTTACAACCAAGTCGTTGCTAGGGAAATGGTACTTCGTCGTTTTTCATCCCACAAAATTCGTTGACCATTCGTTCGAAAGCTCTCGATTTATCCAACCATATTATGTTAACTACTGCGAAGTGCGTGGCCAACAAGCTGCGTTATGAGCATGGTTATTTGAATAATTGTGTACACTCAGGTGATCATTCTCAATAATTTATATTGTGAACATGATTGCAACCGCTTGTTAATTTCTAATGATTTCATTTAGCTGGTGTTTCGATGATTTGATTCATAGCAGGTGATCCGAATATTGCGAGAACGATTTGATTTGTGAAGCGGTGGTTAAATCATTTTAATAGGTAATTTTTATACTAGGAATCCGTAATTTCGTATGTAGCCACTTTAGGACATTTACTTGACGATGCCCAGGATCCGGATCCGATGAGTGGCTCTTAAAGCTAATTTCTATGCTTTACACTCTTGGAAGCTGTAACTTATGTAGCCTCTTAAGAACATTTACTTGATGATGCCCAGGGTCCGGATCAGACGAGTGGCTCTTAGAGCTAATTTCTATGCTTGACACTCTAGGAAGGTATAATTTCGTATGTAGCCTCTTTAGGACATTTACTTGACGATGCCCAGGGTCCGGATCAGCTGAGCTAGCATACAACTAAAGACATAAAATGTCCCAATGTGTTTCAGACTCGTATGCAAGCGTTTCTGATGATTATCGAATACAAATTTATCGTTGTTTTGATTTTCACGTACAACCAAGCCGTTGCTAGGGAAATTATTTGTAAAATGTTGAATAAAATGTTGATACAAGGAATCATTTATTGCAGAAGAACTGCTGTGTCAATCACAGACTGTACAAATACTGGGTCAAAAAATTGATTTCGAAAAAACGAATTTATGATGTTTTGTGGCAGTGATTTTTTCAATACCTAGCAGTTTGAGGACATCCTGATGCAGCAATAGATGTAAGCTTCAAGTTTGAACAAACGAAAAAACATAATTGCTTGTAAAAGTCAAAATGCCTCAAAGGGTCAAACACTGGCCCCACCACCCTAGTTGAACTCTGTAGTAGTAGTTGAAGTTAGTTTCTTTTCCTTCTTTTTATCCAATTATTTTCCAATTCCACTCTCTTCTCATTTTATTTATTTAATCATTTTATCAATTCTTTTTTAAATCTCCTCCTCTCTTCCCTACTTACAGATCTCTAAATCTTCTTCATATTTTAATTCATCATATTTATCTTTTAATTTAGCTGAGCGAATTATTATAGCGAATTTTCTTAGAAAATAAAGCTATTGCAATGGCTCCAAAAATTTTATAATAAAAATTTTCTTCATTGAAATCTGTTTTGAGGCATTCTGAAATGGTTCCTGGATTTTAACGCTGCAATCCTTGCCAACGTTGCAAACAGCCCAAATTAATCATTTTCTCTCGTAGTTTAGAAAAAGGCAGAAGCCGAAATATTAAAAATAGTTTTGTGTTGTTATTTTCTGTTTTCTTTTCTTATATATATATATGTATGTATGTATATATGTATGTATGTATATATGTATGTATGTATATATGTATGTATGTATATATGTATGTATGTATATATGTATGTGATGGAGTGAGGAACCCTGAACTATCCACCTACCAAATTAGGACGAACGCCAATCAATGTATTCTTTACCATCAATTTTATTATCCATCGATTTATTCACTTTCGATCATATAATCGATTTGTCACTCGAATAACACAATGTGTCGTCACTAGCTGCTCATAACTCCCCTCGCGGCACAAATGCGAACTTAGATGGATATAATATACCTGCTACCTACCTTTGTCAGTCAGTTCGTTATCGTTGTTGTTACAGGAAGGATCGTCTTCCAATTTATGTTTCATTTTACGTTACCTATTTGTGAATCTGATTCTGTTTAACTTACTATGATGTGATCCGTCGAGGGGGAGTACGCTAATTTCGAGTGTTTGTAAAGTTTCTATAATAAACTGTGTTATTATTAACGTTTTACATTCGGTATTGTGATTGGTTTACCCTATGGCATCGGACATTGAAGAAGGACAGTTGTGTGAGGATGAGGGGGACATCACATCAGAAGTGGGATATCGTAATCTACGAGCAGGATTTCATGAGAATCACTATGGAAATAGTCGAGGTGAGTTTTATCAAGATTTTTCGGATTCTAGAAAAGAAAGGGGTCGGCCAATTTCGCAACGCAGTTCGGGTGACGCCTTACCTTACTCGGAACAAGGGTCATCACCCGATCGCCCTCCCGATTTTTCCCGGGCGCATAGGAGCAGGAGGGGGGCCTCTGGACGCTCACCATCTCCCTCCGCACCCCTCTTCCACCACGATTCTTTAGTGCACAGTGGCGACTCCCTACGGGATTTGTTGACACAACAAACCCTTGCAATGAAAACTTTGGCAGAGTGTTTTACACAAAATCAAGGTCAAACCCCCTCAGAGCATTTGAAACTCTCGCTTCCTGAGTATGACCCCAAAAATAAACAAGTTCAGCCCAAATCATGGTGCAATACAGTTGAGTGTTGTTTGACTTCACAGGATCAACAAGGAAGACGTTTAATTGTTGCCTTGAGTAGAGCCTTAAAAGGAGAGGCTGCTGATTGGTTTACTACTATTGTCCACCCTCAACTCACATGGGACGAATTCAGATCGCTCTTTCTTCACCAATATGACATAGCACTCACACCAGCCGGATTCATGCTTCAATGTTTCCAAGCTAGACCACGAGATTTCGAAAATTATGCCACATTCGCCTCACGAACTATCAATCAATTTGTTGCTCACTACCGCCAGTCATCAGTGGAAGAAATTGCTGTATCAGTGGCTCTCTCTCAGATAGCTCAAGCAGACACAAGAGCACGTCATCTTTGCTACACAGAAAAGATAAATAGCCGTGAAAAGTTGCTTCAGGAATTACGGGCTCTGTCATTTAAGAGACCAGGAGGTTATGACAGCGGTCCTGGAAATGCCAAGAAGAGTCGACCAAACTATGAAAGCCCTCAGCATTCATCCTCTCAGGATTATACTTCCCGCTGTGGGAAATGTCGAAGATCTGGACACAAAACCTCAGGGTGCCGATCATCATCATCCTTGACCTCATCAAATCAGCCAAGGAAGCCATCCAACTTCAGCAATACAACGTGCTTTTCCTGCAACCAAAAGGGGCATATTGCTCCAAACTGCCCAAAGAAGAAGATGTCAGACAAGCGTGGACCAGGAGACACCAGTAGCCAGAGGTCTCAGCCAGTCGAGAAGCAGGTTGGCCTATGCATTGCTAACCCAGAAGGCACATTAACCCACCAAGGTGATGTATTCAAGTATTGTTTTGATTCTGGATCAGAGTGCTCACTCCTTTGTTTGTCCTTTAGTACCCGCTTTGATGGGCCTTTGTTCAATAATGTAGTTCACTTGCATGGTTTAGGGTCATCAATTACCATTTCTCAGTGCCAAAAACAAGCCAGAGTAAAGATTAATGGACAATTCATTCAGGTACTGTTCCATATTGTAGCTGATGGTGCTTTGCCTAAACCCATCATTTTGGGACGTGAAATTCTGGCTCCAGATTTTTGTATGGTAATAACTATATCTTCTTGCACGCTTTGGAAGGACCATCCTCCATTCATGCTAAACCGTAATTTTCTGGATACATCCAGCACTCATGAGAAAGACGCTGAACCTGTGGGTTCTTCTGGCATTGAAAAATGGGACACTTCTACAAAGGGGCGTGGGCATTCTGATTCCATAAACACCACAAAAAATGAAATATTTTCTGTATCCTTGGGTAATCTCTGCTCTTTGGAGCAGTGCACTGAGGATGAAGTCGTGTTGTTCAGTGAGGTGTTAGGTCGTCATAGTGACAATATCCCTTCACTTGATTTTCCCCCATCTTGTGTTGTCCCAGCTTTAGGATCTTGCCAAGTCTTGCCAGTTAGCACTCAACATTTCGAATCAGTTCACACTGACCTTCCTGTTAGTCAAAGGGGGGATCTCATTAAAATTTTGACTAATTATTCCCAATATTTTATTGATGGAATACCTACCACTCGTGTGACGACAGGAACATTCAAAATTCGCCTTCTTGACCCTTCCAAAATTGTCCACCGTCGACCATACAAACTTAGTCCTGTACATCGTGAACTGGTGCGAGAGCGCATCAAAGAACTTGAAGATGCCAAAGTAATTCACCCCAGTTCTTCTCCATATGCAAGCCCAATACTTCTTGTTCCTAAAAAGACAGGTGGTTATCGAATGGCCGTTGATTTTAGGGCTCTCAATGCAAATACAGTCCCAGATAGATACCCTTTGCCATTGATAACTGATCAAATAGCGCGTTTACACGGTGCCCGATGGTTTTCTATTCTTGATGCTGCTAGTGGATTTCATCAAATCCCAGTTGAAGAAGAGTCCATAGAAAAGTTAGCTTTTGTCACACCAGACGGTCAATGGGAATATTTGGCCTTGCCCTTTGGGGTGCGCAATGGACCAAGTGTTTACCAACGAGCAATCATGAAAGCCTTAGGAGACTTAGCATTTGATTACGTCACATGCTATATGGATGATCTGCTTATCTCAGCAAGCACGCAAGCTGAGGCACTTATCCAATTAAATCATGTTCTAGGAGTTCTTACTTCTGCTGGATTTTCTCTAAACCTTTCGAAATGTTTGTTCATTGTCTCGAAAATTAAATACTTAGGCTACGAGATAGAAAATGGAGAAATAAAACCGAACAAATCCAAAGTTGAAGCTCTGACAAAATTGCCACCTCCCTCTACTCTTCGTACTCTTCGCCAATTTTTAGGTTTAGCTTCTTATTTTCGGCATTTTATCCAAAATTTCGCCCAAATAGCTGCTCCCTTGTTTAAATTAACCCGTAAAACTGATGATTCAGCTAATGAGAGTAAGAATCGACCAATTCCTTGGAATGACAGTCATGAAAAGGTTCGCCAACAACTTATTGGCATGCTTACCTCAGAACCCATTTTAACCATTTTCAACCCATCCTACCCCATTGAGTTGCACTGTGATGCAAGCTCTTTAGGTTTTGGCGCAATTTTGATTAATATAGTTGACAAAAAGCCGAGACCAGTAGCCTATTACAGTAAGAGAACCACGACTGCCGAATCTAACTTTCATTCATATGAGCTAGAGACTTTGGCAGTGGTTTATGCCATAAAGCATTTTCACAATTATTTACAATGTCACTTGTTTACCGTTGTGACAGATTGTGCATCATTGCGCGCAACTCAAAATAAGCAAGACTTGATACCTCGTGTTCAACGGTGGTGGTCTTTCTTGCAAAGTTTTGATTTTAAAATGCAATATCGTCAATCCTCGCGTATGCAACATGTTGATTTTTTTAGTAGGAATCCTATTGAAGAAGCTGATGAAGTCAACAACTTTCCAATAACTGAACAACCTATTGCCAAACCCAAAATTAATCAGGCATTGTCTGTGAATACCTCAACATTAGGTTTATCAACCCCAAAAATGCGACCACATGGAAAACATCGGAATTTTAAACCTCAATATAAAACTTCTTCCAAAAAACTCGTGCAATTAACATCTATTTCAACTGATTGGCTCCTAACAGCTCAGCAAAATGACCCGTTTGTCACTGAAATAATTTCGAAATTGAATGCTAACGAAATAGATTCAGATATTCAAAACACTTACGAGATGCACTCTGGTGTACTGTGTCGTAAAGTACAGCGACACACTCGCACTAGGTACCTCCCAATCGTTCCCCATTCTCTTCGGTACGCTGTTGTTTCTAATGTCCATGAATCTCTATTCCACTTGGGTAATGAGAAAACCTTAGAGGCGTTGTACCAACATTATTGGTTCGAACATATGGCGAAATACGTTCGAAAATTTGTTGAGAACTGCCTTGTGTGCAAAACATCAAAAACAGATTCAGGACCTCGCCAAATTCAACTCCACCCTATACCCAAAGTTGCTGAACCATGGCACACTATTCATTTAGATGCTTCTGGTAAACTAAGCGGAAAAAAAGACTCTCAAGAATATCTTTACGTTTTCATAGATGCATTCACTAAGTACTGTGTATTGCAGCACACACGTTCCTTAGGTGCTGCAAGAGCTATCAAAGCGTTAACATCTCTCATAAATTTCTTTGGTCCTCCTCAGCGTATAATCTGTGACCAAGGTACAAATTTCACTGCTAAAGATTTTCAAGATTTTTGTGTATCACATCAAATTGACCTACATTTTATAGCCACAGGAGCATCACGAGCAAACGGTCAGGTCGAACGCCTTATGAGTACCTTACGTAATATGCTCACTGCTGCTGAATCAGATCAGCATAAAACATGGCAATCTTGTGTTGGAGAAATTCAATTAGCTTTAAATACCACACCTCATAGTGTTACTAAGGTATCCCCCATGCAGCTGATGTTTGGACGAGTTTCCAGGCCTTTGCATCTAATTTCTATCACTGACCACCTCACTGATCAACCATCCACTAGCCTACAAACGTTGCGTGACTCAGCCGCACAATTGATGGAAAACCAAGCTGACACTAGTAAAACTCGATTTGATAGAGGCAAACTGCCAGTAAAGCGTTTTCAAGTGAATGATTTGGTTTTTGCACAAACGGAGGTGAGAGATAGAGTCAAGTTGGATGATGCCTATAGAGGCCCCTATAAAATTGTAAAAGTTATGCCTGATGATCGCTACTTGTTGCAGTCCGTCTCTGGCGGAACTAAGAAGTTTTTGAAATATCCCCACGAACGTTTGCGCAAGGCACCTAACCTTGATGAATTGAATCCTCTCCCTGATAGTGGAGAGCTTTCTCAATAAAATTTGGCTGACACGATGCTTTATTGTTTTGTGTGGACTATCCCACATGTGACTGTGGATCCTCCCAGTCAATCTACGACTTCAGTCTGTGAGGCTGGTTGGTAGATCATCTGAGTTTTGTTTAAGTCATGTCACGCCTGTGTTAATTATAGTTGTTTGCGGTTTTCGGTTCTCTACCTTGCTTGGCACCCACGGCGGCTCGTCATGGTCGGACCCTCTTCCTTTGTCCCTCCCTTTACGATGCCTTCCGTCCTCACAGTCACTTCTTTTCTGATAGGGTGATTGTCAAGCCCAAGTGAGTTCGAGCCCGGTCTCCCGCATTCTTGATTTTTCTCTCAGCCACTGGTAGCTCCTCTGGCTGATTTTTATTTTATTTTATGGCACTGGATTCACCTCTGCCATTGGATTCATTTGAGGCACTGGACTCTCTCTCCTCTGCCTGCTGTAACCCTTGCATGCGCACTTTGTTTGTTGGTTGGACGACACTACTTGATATTGTACTGACACTGTATTTGTTCTCTCCCTCCTCTGCTGTGCTTTGCTCATCAGGGTATCCTCTGACATAGTTTCCATTTTTGCTTTCACTGCTCTCCCTTGCCTTGTTAGGGCAGAGATTAGGCCCATTTGGTTCGATCTAATGGGCTGAATTTGGTCCTTCCAGGTGATCAGCGCTCCCGAGGACGGCAGCAATGTCAGGATCGCCGTGTGATGGAGTGAGGAACCCTGAACTATCCACCTACCAAATTAGGACGAACGCCAATCAATGTATTCTTTACCATCAATTATTATCCATCGATTTATTCACTTTCGATCATATAATCGATTTGTCACTCGAATAACACAATGTGTCGTCACTAGCTGCTCATAACTCCCCTCGCGGCACAAATGTGAACTTAGATGGATATAATATACCTGCTACCTACCTTTGTCAGTCAGTTCGTTATCGTTGTTGTTACAGGAAGGATCGTCTTCCAATTTATGTTTCACTTTACGTTACCTATTTGTGAATCTGATTCTGTTTAACTTACTATGATGTGATCCGTCGAGGGGGAGTACGCTAATTTCGAGTGTTTGTAAAGTTTCTATAATAAACTGTGTTATTATTAACGTTTTACATTCGGTATTGTGATTGGTTTACCCTATGGCATCGGACATTGAAGAAGGACAGTTGTGTGAGGATGAGGGGGACATCACACATATATATATATATATATATATATACATATATATATGTGTGTGTGTATGTGTCATTCCAGACGATAACTCTCAATAGAATTGAGATAAAAACTTCGTTCTTTCGCCAAAAAATCAAGCATTTCAAAAGAAAGGATGAGTTCGTTGGACAACACTTTTTGAGCAAATTAAATTGGTCAAATTTCAAAAAATGTACTTAAAAATCTCTGAAATGGCTAAAAACGGATAAAAATCGTTCAATTTATATTTTTTGGTAGAATATTGCTCAACTAAAGTTTATTAACTATAAAATGGAACATCCAAACATGTATGTACACAATCATGCTGAAAAATGTACTTAAATTTCATCAAAATTTGCTAAAAAAAATCGATAAAAACTGCAAAAAGAGCTAAAAATCAGAACCTCTATTTGAATAGCAGGTTATTTTTTTGAATACATTTTTTCCCATAAAATTAATAGTTAACGATTTCCTTGCACTCAAAAAGTTCAAATTTCAAAACAATTCAACATTATACAATACGATAATTTACGAAAATTCGCTCATACGATCATGCTGCATGAATGGAACTTTTTTTATTATACTCGTATTATTAATTCATTATTATTTTATTTATTATTTATTTTTTTATTTTTTTATTTTTTTTTTTTTTGCTTTGTAAATTGCGTTTCATGTATTGATCTCAAGGTCCTCATTGACATGCAACTAATGAAAAGTTGTCAGCCATATATTAATATTTTGGTATGCGAGGTGCGACCCTGTGTCCTAAATACCACATAAAAGAATCATTATTAAATAAAATTTACAGGTTACTGCAGTTGAACTCTGAACTGCATCCAAGGTGAACGTAATCCATATCAGCTCAAGGTCAATTCTCTGGTCATTCTACACTTTGAATCATCTTCTGATAAACTCAAATCACACTATAACATGAACAACTTTCATTTAATTGAATGTATTTGATAGACGTAGATGAAGTTTGGAAAAGAAATCAAACACCAACGGATTGTACATCGAACGAAACATTTATTAATTAGGTGTAAGTAGTAACTTAAAAAGAAAGAAAAGCTTTAAGAATTATTAATCGAGGTGGAATACATCAAAATCAGTCTTACATTTTTAACGAGATAACATAAATGAATACTAAGATAAATTTTTTTCACGAAAGACGGCATTACCCTACAACAATTACATATAAGAAGGTAGGTATATAAAAGGAACGAAAATACTTGAAGGGCAAAGATCTGCCTTCATTTCCCCTTAGTTCCCATTTTTCATAGGTTCCACAGCTTTCTTTTCTTCTTTCTTCTGAGCTGGTTCATTGGTTCTGATGATCTTGATCTCACGGCCGGCTTTGGTCTGTTTAGGCTGAAAATCAATATGATGTAGCTATTAGCAACATTAGCATTGGTTATTTGCGCAACGATCTCAATGAAGTTGGATTAAAGAAACAGTAAAGGCCGGATTATCAAGGCTAAGTGAGTTATAAAGGGCGACGGCTCCAGTGCTCCCGTCGAGTCCGAGTGGCGAAAGTTGAGACACCCGAGTGATCACTTCGCGATCTCGAAAATAGATTGTCCCGAGTGATCCCGTAGACGATAAGAGAAAGTGCACCGGAATCGACATGAATCCTTGGGACATTTACCATCAGTTTGTCGATTACCTCTCTCCGTGCACCATGTCGGACGTGAAATTTGTTAGTGGCGGAAGCCATTTAACAATAGAGCTATTAAAATTGCTCCAAATTTTAGTTGTAAGATGTGCCCTTCGTGACTTGCCGCATCTTGACGTTACCAACAAGGGATTAAGTAACCTAAAAAGAATGGCCTACCGGAAGAAAAGAAAAAATACCCCGACGCTCCCCATGTATTAATTTATTAGCTTGTTTTGATGAAATTGAAGTAAACTTTTCCGTTGAATTTTTTATGTAAGTTTTTAAATGCCCTACTTCATATCCGATCACCTTTTTTTGAGTAGTACTCTGTGTTCGAATATATTGTGTACTGAACCTGATGTACGTGACATGGTTATTGCAGAACTTGAAATTCCTCACGAAATGTCCAACCATCTACTTAGATGGTACGTTTAGCAACAGCCCAAAATTCTTCACCCAACTGTTTACGGTGCGCGGAATGAAAAATGGATTTTATGCAGCCTTGGCGTTCTGCTTGTTGCCTAACAAGCAACAGGAATCCTATGAATTTTGCCTCCGCAGTTTGGCCCGGAAATGCGAGGAGCTCGCCGGCCAAGAATTATGGCCAGTAGCTTGTACCGTGGATTTTGAGGTCGCGATCCACAACGCCATGAAAAATGTGTGGCCCCAAGGGGTGGAAATCACCGGGTGTAAATTCCATCTCAGTCAGTCCTGGTAATAATAACTGCAAAATACAGGCCGCATCTCGACGACGACTGATGACCATGTAAGTAATAGTTGATTACATTGACAAAACGTATTGTACTGGCTACTTTTCAAACACGGGATCACTCAGGCGTGTCGGAGCACTCGCGCTTTTTTTCTAGCGGAGCACTCAGGTGAGGCGGGAGCACTGGCGTGACTTTTCTACGGGAGCACTCAGGTGTTTTTTCAGCCCCTTGGGAGCACTCGGGCAGTCTCCCCTTATAAACTAATATTACGAAGTAACCATAGTGAATTAATAATGTGTAAAATTAATCATTATTAAATGATCCGACTGTAGAACCTTAGGTCTAAAGACATTGAAAAGCTCAAAAAGCTCTACTGACATTGAAAATGTCTTAGTCGACAGGTCAACCGGAAATTTTGTTATGCAAAGAAAAAAACGTCACGCAACCTATAAACAAGTTAGGTATTGTTACGATAGTGTACACTTGCAATAAATCATAGATGATAGTGTAAAAAGATGAATGCTGACGACGTCAATACTAGTGTGTTGTTACACGTAGTGTTGAGTTACCACAATTTTTCTAATTGTTATTTTATTTAAAACAATAAAAAACATTTTCAATGTCAAAAGATACTGACCCAAATAGGTCAGTTATTCGATTCATATTGTCCGCGAATAGTATGGGCGACACCCGACTCAGTCCAGGCCCTCACCGACTCAGTCCCGCATAGAAATAGAAAGGTCGGTCCGCTCTCCCGACTCAGTCCCGCTAGGCAAAGTCCCGACTCAGTCCCGCTTGCGAAAAATTCCTTGAAAAATGCGAAAATTCTGAATGATATCGTCGTGGTGTTCATTAAATTAAAAAAATACTTACATCATGGTAAGATAGTCATAATTATGCACTATATGATCACATAAATAGGTATTACAGCCCTGATCCTACTTTTAGGAAGGCAGGGGGTTCTCTCCCTTTTAACTCTGTAGGCCACTTTTTCCAATCAATGCAGTGATGAGGGGGACACCTCATTGTCGGGGTATTCACGCAAGGCCATTCTTACCACCTATGAACGTCATTTGTTTATCATAAATTGTCAAACCATATCCATTTACCGAAGTACCTACTTACTAGAACAACTAGAACTAGAAACCAGCTTCCACTTACCTTTGCGGGACGAGCTGAAAAATCCGGGAACGATTTTATTTTAACACTTGCTCTCACTAAGCATGCACTCATATCAGATTTTGGCGCATGATACTGTGGAGTGACATGCACCATTTCTCTCTGAAGCATTTTCATGTAGCTTTTACAATTTATTGAACTTATCCATTGCACCACATCTCCCGCGGTGTCACGCCACCCGCCAAAGGTTTATGGAAACTATATCTATAGTTCTCGTGAAAAACTGAATCCCCATCTCTTTGGCTACCACCTTTGATAATTGACACGCTCATGACTAAACTAACACTGAACGCATGAACACGTCTAACCGCGTAGCGGGATCAAGTCGGGCAATTGCAATATCTCCCTTTCACCAGTTGGGATCGAGTTGGGTGT
This sequence comes from Adelphocoris suturalis, assembly GCA_030762985.1. NCBI lineage: Eukaryota > Metazoa > Arthropoda > Insecta > Hemiptera > Miridae > Adelphocoris > Adelphocoris suturalis. The sequence goes on from CM061042.1 coordinate 118,071,733, forward strand.
CGCCCGAATAGTACAACTAACTCAAATACAATTTTTTTAAATCTTGCATTAGCGCTTACCTTCTTAGCAGCTTGAAGGGTGAGGACTCCATCAGATGACAAGTTGGAGGAGAGAGTGTCTGGAAGGGCGTCTTCCGGGAGCTTGTATCTCCTGGTGAACTGGCGAGAGATGAACCCGTGCTCATCGCTCCTCTCCTCGTGGCTGCCTTCCACCTTGACGTAACCCTGGTCATCGATCGACACCTTAAGTTCCTCAGGCTTGAAGTGAGTCACATCCAGACGAACACTGGAACCAACCAATCCTATCATATTTCCTGCTTAAGCTAGGTGTACTAACTACGAACTAAATCACTCGCGGCGAAATTGTGGAAACCCATTTCAAAACGGAAGTTAGTGAAAAACGTTGTCTATTTCCACAAAAAATAAAGAGTTACAATGTTAAATCGATTTCGAAGGTTAGGCCATCATCAGTAACAAACAATAACTGAAGACACATTAGAAAGGACACAGCTTATATAGTGACAGGTGAAGGGAGATTGAATCCCATTGGTCGAGAGAAAGGAAAACGGCAGGAGGTACAACCAATTAAGTGCATACAAAGCGAAGGGGGATAATAGCTAATCAGATGAAGTGAAAGGGGAAATAACTAAATATGGTTGGTGTTGAAGGGATAATTCCAAGTTTTATAGAAATGGACCTATCAGTGGTGAAATATATTGAGGTATATCCTCATTAGCGAATTTTCTTAGAAAATAAAGCTATTGCAATGGCTCCAAAAATTTTAAAATAACAATTTTCAAAAATTTTCTTCATCGAAATCTGTTTTGAAGCGTTCTGAAATGTTCCAGGATTTTAACGCCTTTATATATATATATATATGTATGTGTCATTCCACACGATAACTCTCGATAGAATTGAGATAAAAACGTAGTTCTTTCACCAAAAAATCAAGCATTTCAAAAGAAAGGATGAGTTCGTTGGACAACACTTTTTGAGCACATTAAATTGGTCAAATTCCCAAAAATTTACTCAAAAAATCACTAAAAATAGCTAAAAACGGCTAAAAACCGTTTAATTCATATTTGCTGGTAGACTATTGCTCAAATAAAGTCTATTAACTATGAAATAGAACATTAAAAAATTTATGTAAAGAATATTATTATGCTGTACAATGTACTTAAAATTCATTAAAATTTGCTAAAAAATCGATGAAAACTGCAAAAAAGCTAAAAATTTAACACCTCTATTTGAACTGGAGATTATTATTTAGAATACGTTTTTTGCAATAAAATAAATAGTTAACAATTTAATTGCACTCAAAAAGCTCAAATTTCAAAACAATTTAATATTATACAATACGATGATTTACGAAAATTCGCTCATACGATCATGCTGCATAACTGGAACTTTTCAAACATTTACCAGATCTGTCACTTTTGATAATTACGAATTTTTTCAAGTACATTCAACATACCTGGGCAAAAATAAAGAAATTCTACAAACTGCCTTAAGATGTTCGCAAATGTAGACCTACCCTTATTTTCCCTTCAATCCTCCTGATACTCGTCTATTCTTTCCCTAAATATCCTACCAGTCTGACCTCACACACCTGACAAAAGTCTGGAGATTCACCAAGGCTAAGCTCCAAAATCTAGCATATTTTATCAATTTTAAAACTAAAATTAACCCCCCCCCCCCCTACCTCTTCAACAACATGTTAAAAGGGTACAGCAGAAACAAATTCACAACTAAGACAAGAGGATGGGTCCCCCTAACCACTGATATCAATAAAAAGAAATTTAGAGCTCTGACGAGGTCAATAAAGGCGAAAGCGCTTAGCTAATAAAATAAGACGAGAAGCTGATCTCTCTTTCTCACCCAAAACAACTCTAGGATAACATCGTTTATCGAAAGATATTTATAAAGAATAAATATCACTCAAAAATCAAATTCGGCTGTGCCCTTATGCTGGTATAATAAACAACTACAAATTTTTTTTAAATTATTGGTTAATCCAGCAGAAATTCATATTTAAACTAAAACAAGTTGATGAAAAAACATCTTTGTTTTCCTTTCAAAAGGAAGTTGGAGAATACTAATGGAAGAAGTTGGATTTGGAATTTTTTCATCAAACCCCTTAATTTTATCCCCCCTAAAATTATCTAGATTTACCCTAGATTTTCAAGTTTTCACCCTAAAACTTAAACTTTTATTGCGCAAAAGGGAAAAAATCGAAGGGGCCAACATCGATGATCCATATTTATCAAAAGCCTTACCATCGTGATAATATCGTTGCTATAAACATCGATGGAAAAACATGAACATCGGCGATGAAACATGGATGTTTCAAAACTCATTCCAACTAGACTTGATTTTAAATTTTGATTTCATTTTATTAAAATAAAATCTCAACTACAACTGGCCGTGTCGTCATTCCTGAAAGGAAGCACCTACTTCACTTGAAAAAAATGTATCATATTTTACATACTTTGGCTGTACAGAAAATACTAAAAAAATCCTTCGAAATGCTAGTTCGAATCTATGAATTAAAACCAGTATTCGTCAAAATTTGTAATTGCTAGTTATTTTTGTCTCAAAGGGATGAAAAGTTTTGAACAGTTTTTCATGCTTTTGGCTCATGGTGCGAAGCATATGTTCTTTGGCCCGAAGGGTGTCCACAACATAATTGGCGTTTACAAATGAGATTTTCGTTTGTTTACGTTTGAGAGTTAATTTGAACCTATAATATCAAATTCAATAAATCACGTTTCGATTGGAACGTATATCAACAATTTCTCATTAGGAAGTATCGCTGAAGGTAGGTCATAAGTAGGTATAGGCAAGGCTTCTCGTATAAGAGGGACGACCTATTAGAATTGAGGGGGGGAGTAGTGATGTTTCAAAACATCGATGTCGATGTCCGATCCCTAGACTCTACCTAATTCTACCTAATCCATCATTTATAAATGGTTGAAGTACGTTTATCTGAACCTCATTCTACAAGGTATACCTTCCTTATAATGTAACAAGTTCAATATGTGTCGGATAACTCACCTGAACTCCTTGTCATCGGACTTGACGTTGGAAATGCCAGACTCGCCGGCAGCGAGGTTCCTCCAGGGGCGGATGTAGCCGGCGCGAAGGGCTGGAATGCTGATGGCCGCCTGGGCACTGGGAAGGGCGAGGTCCTCCAGGCCGAGACCGAAGTGCTGGTCGTAGATGTCGCCGAGGGTGACGACCGGCCGCCTCTGCTCGTTGAGGAGTTCGTTCAATACCAATGGCAACAGAGACATCTGCAAAAAAAAAAAATTGTTTGACAATTGTCATAACATAAAAATAATGGTTATATAATAATTTAAAAATTCGGTAATTATGTACAATACATGGCGCCACCGGTAACCGTGTATAGGTTGGCGGTCTGGATGATCGCAAGCTCGCATCTCAAGATTCCATAACATCAAGTAGTCAATCCCTTAGTAAATACAGATTAGTTGGACATATAGGTCAGAATGATGTGTATACTTAGGTAGGTACCAATGTTATGTTATGTATTTTTGAGATGCGAGCTTGCGAGCATCCAGACCGCCAAAGTATACACATCATTCTGACCTATATGTCCAACTAATCTGTATTTTTACTAAGGGATTGACTACTTGATGTTATGTAATTTTGAGATGCGAGCTTGCGAGCATCCAGACCACCAAACTATACACGGTTACCGGTGGCGCCATGTATTGTACATAATTACCAAAAATTCAGAAAAAAATGAACTCGAGACCACTGATGCACCTAAACAAAACTAAGCAATGATTCTGGCCACATGCATCCATCAGCCCGGGGCGGACCCGACCCACCATGGCGGCCTCCCGAGGGTGCTCATCCATATCTGAAAGAGCACCCTTAAACACGATCGCATCAGGAAGGATGTACCAGGCGAGACCGCCCCCTAGCCAGGTTTGATGACAACAAATTTGTAGGGACCATGCAGAAGCCAACCCGCAGAATCCCTGAAAATTTCAACAAAATAGGACTAACCCTTAGTACTTATGGGCGTAATAAGTAAATGACAGACAGGGAACCAAAATTGATCAGCAAGCAAAGCGTACCTACTATACTTATTAGGTGCCGTAAAACGGGGTAATAGAGGGGGTCAAGTTTTTATTTTACCTTCAAATTACTAACAAAAACCAAATGATTAAAAAATTTATTTTTGGTTCTCCTTCTGAGTCTTGGTCTGTAGAATAGAATCCATAAGCTAACTTTAGTCTCATAAGAATGGTGGGGGATAGATTTCGTTTTCTATAGGGTGACCCTTATTAGCCTCGAGTGGGGGTAATAAGGTTCACAAGAGTTTTTCATAGAAGATAACCAAGACAACACATTTCCCGTGAAATAACCGTCAAAAATTGGAACATACCGAGGAACCTGCTTATTTATAACAAATGGGAGGATTTTAGTTTATAATTGTGCCGAATTTTTTTAAAAGGCAGATTAAGTATCATCCATGGTGCAATAGGTAGGTAGGTAGATTCTAATCATATCTTGTTTGATCTTGATCAATTATCCCCGATTAGGCTCATCTGATCAAAGTAGGAAGGGACCTCTCATGACAAAATAACAATGCGGTGCACAAAAAATGCTAAGTAGTTTGTTTTTTTGTGAAAAGTTTATAGGTACCTACTTACCTAATTGTACTACTTACTAATTTTTAAATTTCCCGAGTTAGTAATAAGCTAAGCAGTTTTATAAGGATGCCTGAATACTTGATAATAAAAAACAGTAACATATACGAAAGAAACTGCTAATTTGAAAGCCTTCACTGAATGCAAACAAATACCTACCTCTAAGTAAAATCTATGACCAATACACAGAGAATCTACCTGGATAATTATGTTTAATAGTTAAGATCTCAAGTTATACATACCTTGTATTGTATGAATGTGTGATTATCGCTTGCGAACGAAATTCAAAAGATGGAAAAGCGCTGTCGCTTTATAAGTAGGATGAATAAAATGGTAGAGTTTAGCTGGACGCTACAGGACACGAGATTCGACTTCAACTATGAGCTTTGGGAGGGGAGGCGTCAGTTTTAAACAGCGCGGAAAGCTCGAGAACGTTCTAGAACGACGAACCAGAAGGGGCAGGTGCAGGCGAGCCGTCCTTTTCTTCTCCCCCTTCGGTCGCCATGGTAACGCAACGCCTAGAATAATCTCGAAGCCCCTACCCACTACGCGACGCGACCGTTGCCATAGAACTAGGGATGTCAAATTCTTCTAAAAGAATCGATTTAAAATGAAAAAAAAAATCGTATCGCTTCTTTGAAGAAATATCGATTTTTTTTCAAGAATCGATACTTTTAGCGAATTTTTGAAGAAAATTAAGCTATTGCTCTCGCCTCAAAATTTGTAGAATGTGAATTTTTGAAAACATTTTATGCAGAAATCCGTTTCAGGCTATTCTGAATCATATTCTGAAGTTTAACGCATTTTTTTATGTATGTATGTATGTATATATGTATATATGTATATATGTATGTATGTGTCATTCCAGACGATAACTGTCCGTAGAATTGTGCTAGAAACTTCAAACAAATTTTAAAATGTTAAGGACACAAAACGAAAGTTCAAGTTCGTTGGCCAGCATGATCGGATTACATCTTCGGGTTGAAATATTCAAAAATGTAGTCAAAAATTTCAAAATAGCCTGTTTTTTGCGATTTGTTGTGCGAAATAATTTTTTCAGCATACTAACATGTGGTATATTCGGAATCAGCGTAAAATTTCCTATAAGAATATGTATCAAGCTTTCAAAAATTTCAAAGTTGAAAAATCAGTCAAAAATCGAAATAATGCCGTTCGCTAGTTGTAAAATCGGTAATATTTGCATGAAACATTGTCCAAATTCAGATTGAACTACTCTTATGGAGTATAACCCAATCTGTATAACCCTGTATAACCAATCCTATAACCATGCTGTTTAAAACTTAGGTAGTAGTTGCTTTAAAAAAAAAAAAATGTACCTAATCACAACTGACGAGTTTACTCTGTGCGTGTGTTAATAATTTGATTCCATGTTTGTCTATCAAAATCTTAAACTAAAATTTCTCAACACAATCAATAGCGACTGAAATGTTGAAGATTTCTTCAAAAATTCGCTCATGGGGTCATGCTGCATGACTGGACTTTTTAACTCTTTCTTTTAACTTCGATTGTCTTCTTGAGCTCTTGCTTTCTTTCTTGAGACAAAATTTCAGATCGATTTTTAACCCACTTCCCGATATCCAATCGATCTGAAATTTTACACACGAGTTCATGCTGGCGTACATTTTAATTTATCAAATTTTCGCGAAGAAAAAGTTAGTTATACTATAAATTTTCGAAAATTTGAAATTTAACATGGGAAACCATACAAGTGTTAAAAAAAAAAATATATATATATATATAAATATATATAATATATATCCCACTAAATATACTATATACTATTGAACGTCTGCATAAAATGACAACGAATCCAGGGTCAATAAAATATTAAATGATTTTCCTTGTCAATTTAATTCAAGTTATCATTAATGTGATTTTGTTTCAATTTACTGTTGCCAAGAAACTACCAAATATTGAAACAACAATAAAATTAACCGAGAACATGAGAAAAAGAAAGAGTTACATTAAAAACTTGTTTTATGGGTTCCTTTTTTAGTTGATTTAGAACTAAAATTTCTATTTTAAATTTCAAAAGTTTTTGTTTTCTTTTTACATGGGGTACATGAATATAACGGTACTTTTCCGTTATACCCCCCCCCCCCCCCCCTAGTCGATTTGTCTTCAACATGCCCGCCATCACAATTTTCCATCATTTCTAATAAAGGTTTTCCTAAATGTTCTTCATGGAAATCAGTTTCGAGGCGTTTAATAAAGATTACTGGATTTTTTTTAAATAGGTACCTATCTTGCTATCTATATTTGAAAAAGCGTTCAATTTACCTACCACCATCAAAAAGTATTTTTTCCAAAATGTTTCCTCAATTTTTTTCCAAAATTTAAAAATTTTAGGGCTCATTTCACAACCGCAAGCCTCTCCCAACTTAGCTTATTCTCCGCAAGTCTATCATAATCTCCAGAACTCTGGAGTCTTCAAATTCTCTCTCGCACAAACCTGATTCCCTATCCGACCGAAATCGGACGACATCCAACAGGTGGATGAGTTTATTGACAATTTTATCAACTCGGGAGTTCATTTTGATTTATTAAAAATAATCTATTTTGCGGCGTTTTTTAGCGAATTTTTGAAGAAAATTGAGCTATTGCTCTCGCCTCAAAATTTGTAGAATGTGAATTTTTGAAAAAATTTTATGCAGAAATCCGTTTCAGGCTATTCTGAATCATATTCTGAAGTTTAACGCATTTTTTAATGTATGTATGTATGTATATATGTATGTATGTATGTATGTATGTATGTATGTGTCATTCCAGACGATAACTGTCCGTAGAATTGTGCTAGAAACTTCAAACAAATTTTAAAATGTTAAGGACACAGAACGAAAGTTCAATTTCGTTGGCCAGCATGATCGGATTACATCTTCGGGTTGAAATTTTCAAAAATGTAGTCAAAAATTTCAAAATAGCCTGTTTTTTGCGATTTGTTGTGCGAAATAATTTTTTCAGCATACTAACATGTGGTATATTCGGAATCAGCGTAAAATTTCCTATAAGAATATGTATCAAGCTTTCAAAAATTTCAAAGTTGAAAAATCAGTCAAAAATCGAAATAATGCCGTTCGCTAGTTGTAAAAATCGGTAATATTTGCATGAAACATTGTCCAAATTCAGATTGAACTACTCTTATGGAAGTATCCCTGTATAACCAATCCTAGAACCATGCTGTTTAAAACGTAGGTAGTAGGTGCTTGTTAAAAAAAAAAAAAAAAAAAAAAAATGTAATCACAACTGATGAGTTTACTCTGTGAAATATTCCGTCCTCTGATTCTCTCGGTCGCTCTCTTTAATGTTTTACGCTCAACTGTTTTAGGACTTGATGTAGCTTTTATACTGAGCTTTAATACGGAAAAGCCAAGTGACACTTCCCCATAATTTAGGCTGTCAATAGATGCACAGAGACTACAGTTTGTCTGTCAATTTCTCGCTGTAGGATACTAGATTCGAATGCAACTGACTTTATATCACTCGTAATATAAAGCCTCATCATCGATTGGCTGTGGAAATACGTTTCTTTCATATGACGTCGGTATGTTATTTTATTTTATGTCAAGATTTGATGATGTTATGATAGGATACTGTTAAGATTTCAACTTCCTTCAATACTGACCACATTGGACATCGAAATCTATGAATATTTACCTACATTTGTCTTTAAAACTACAAGATTAGTTTAATAATAATAAAGTATGAGTACCTCCTAATTATTTTTAATAATTTGATTCCATGTTTGTCTATCAAAATCATAAACTAAAATTTCTCTACACGATCAATAGTGACTGAAATGTCGAAGATTTCTTCAAAAATTCGCTCATGGGGTCATGCTGCATGACTGAATTTTTTTTTAAATTCATTTATTGGTTTTATACAATTTGTATGTGTACCAGAACTATAGAATGGTGAGTAGTTGGTGTATAGGTGAAATGGGAATGGTGAAAGGGTATATCTTAAAATTTCGTCTGCATGGTCCGTGTAGTGGATTTATATATGTTCTACTTGGTGTAGGTAGACCAAGTGGGACGTTGTGAAAAGTACCCGTATCTTGGTTATGCGGGTTAGTCCCTGCATTATTTCCGAAGGAAATGTGAGCGAAATTGTCAAGGACATTTTGCTGGGTGGTTGAAACTCGTGGTTCGTTCATTGTTAGGCCGCGAGGGGCGCCAGGTTCGGTTCGAGCTGTTTGGAAATGCGCATTCGGGTGCTGAACCGTTGTGTAATATTCCGGCCTTAGATTTACATCTGTAGGAAGGACGGAATGTGTTTGATTGAAGTACTGGAAAGTACCGTTTGGTCCGTGCGGTGTGTGCAGGAGAGGAGTGTGTTTAACACTCGGATCGACGGTGCGATCGTGAGATGAATATTTAGTATATTCATGGGTAGAACCGTAAGAACTACCTTCCGAGAGATTCTGAAAAGAATCCTCGATCCCTTGCGTGTGCACGGGAGTAGCTAACAAACTTTCTGAGGGTTTATTAGGTAAAGCTGCGATCTCGTCAAGAGGTGCGAGCTTTGGGCGTGGAGCTGGCCCGGGTAGTTTGTCACTACGTTTTGGGTGAGAATCGAGTTTCGGATAAGGAGCTGGAGCAGGGCCGACGCCTGTCCCCTCGCCAAGTTCTTTTCCCTCGAACCCGAGGAAATAAGATGGGCTTCGCTCCATCGAGATATCCGAGTGTGTTCACTCGATAGAAACAAATACCTTTCCGTTCGGATGAAGGATTTATGTAGAGGAGGGACTCGCTCGACAAAGCTCTATTCCAGCTTGATGTCGGGGTCCTCTCCGAGCCTTGATAAAGGCTTCCTTGGACGGTAAATTGGAGCGTATGAGCTGTGCAATTTCCCGGCGTACCCCTCGGGCAATCAAGAGCCGAAGGCTGCGAGATTCGGGTGATACGGCTCAGGCCTCCCTGCGGACGCGACGTTTTAGACGAAGTCTTAAACGTGCCGGGTGGGGCCCTGACTGGAGATCTACGTTGGGCAATGAGTAGTGCAATGACTAGACTCGTAGATGCCAAGAAGATCGAGAGAATCCGTGAGGAGGAGAAGATATGCCTTTCTGAGTCTTGAAATGCGTGTAGAAACTTCGTCGAGAGATGAGAAGAGTCGTCAGCGAGAGCAGAAGGTGGAATGAATACGGAAGGCTCCGTGCGGGGTATTTATAGGGAGGTGACCGCCTCCTGCCGCCCCCTGGTCGGTTCGTTTAATTTCATTAGCTCGCCAGGTGTTCTCTTATTGGCTCGCATAGAGTTTTCTCAGAATCTGTGAATATGATAGCTGAGTTGGTTTGCCAGCCTTGCCCTTGTATTTCTTAGAGGTCGATTGATTATTTCCTTGGGCTGTTGTTTTCAAGACAACTTCTGTGGGTTGTCCTGACGAACCCTTCTCCTGCAGTGGGTGTTTGGCTTGTTGCTTATTTGTGAATATTTCGTTCGTGAGTGAATATTTCGCATATTCTCTCGGGCGAAATATGTTATTTTGTTGAGTTGTAACTCGACGTCTTTTATATGTACTTGTATCGTGAGTACTTCTTTTTGGTAGCCCTGAAAAGGGTTGTTGCAATACTGTGGTGGAATTCACCACAGGCGCCCCCTCAAGACGTCGTGTTACTAACGATGACGTGCTCGGGGAAGAACTGGCAGGGAAACACAGAATTTTCCCGGAGGTTGCTGAGTAACCGGCCGTCCTCGCCTTGGAGTGGACCTCCGGCCCCGTCAGTTGCGACGGGCGTCGGGGTTTGGTCACCCCCGATCCGCACCTTGTCGACGGGTACCAGACCCGTGAGGGCTGGCCCCGCGGCCGCGGAGGGCTGGTTGCGGGGAGGGTAGGTCGGTGGTGGGCAGTTTGGCAGAGCGTGGTCACCCAACTCTCACCGAATTTGTTGGAGGGGACGCGCCCTCTGGCGGATTTTCGGAGATTTTCCTCCTGCTTTTCTGTATTAATTGGGTTTCGTGCCGCCGTTTCATTGTCATCCAGCGTATAAGCTGGTTTAATTTGCTGTTTGGGAACTTTTTTAAATTGTTCACCAATTTGCACTGTGACAGAGACTTTATCTCGTTTTATCACTTTGAAAGGCCCTGTGTATGGGCATTGCAATGTAGACAATTGAGTCGGCACTCTTATGTAGACGTATGAACATGTATCCAAGTTTTTGGGCATATTCACAGCGTATTTGGTGTTATTATGCTTTATATGGGTGGAGCGGAAAAATATTGGTTCAGAAATATTCGTTGATGTAACGAATATATCTCCTGGAAGGGGTACATCTATCCCGTAGACTTTTTGGAAAGCTGTTGTTTCCGTCGCTGGGTCCACCGCTGTACGCATTGCTAGTAGTACTTTAGGTAGTGCGTCAAGCCAATTTTCGTTTTGAGCTTTGATCGCTTCTTTCAGTGATCTGTTTCTACGCTCCACCATGCCGTTTGTTGAAGGTTTGTATGGCAGTGTGTGTGTATGTTTTACCCCTAAACGCTCCATTATCGATTGAAACAGAGCTGATTCGAATTGTGCTCCTTGGTCACTGGTAATGTATTTGGGAACTCCTTTGGAAGCTACCCAAATTTTAATAAATGCGTCAGTTATAGAGGACGTCTCAATATTAGTTAGGGGAACAGCCTCCACCCAACCTGTCGCTCTGTCTACCATCATGAGAAGGTATTGTTTTCGTCCTTTTGCCAATGGTAATGGCCCGGTTATGTCGACGTGGACTTGAGAGAATTTCGTGGCCGTTTCGAATTCTGTGTAAGGTAGTTTAACAGAGCGAGTGATTTTGGCTCGTTGGCAAGTCTCACATGCTCTTACCCAGTTTGAGACGTCCGTGCGGAGTCCGTGCCAGAAATATCTCTGTTTTACTTTGTACACTGTTGAGTGTATTCCCGGATGACCCAAAGTGTGAATTTGTCCGATTATCTCATGTCTTAATTCGTTCGGAATGTATGGTCTAGGGTGTCCTAAGTCTAGGTTACACCAAAGTTCTCCTTGCATAAACTCCACTTTGGTGAGTTTGTGCATGTCTTCCGGCCTGGGAGGAGCTTTTTCCTGTGCTTCTAGTATGTGAAGCAAGAGGTTACACTCCACTGCGGCCGTAACTTTCGAAATCTCGGCTTCCGCCGGACCCTCGTCCGTTTGGGTTGAAATTGATTTAGTTTGTATTTCAACCGGGTCGAAGGGTCTGGAGAGTGCGTCTGCCACAACGTTTTGGTCTCCAGGTATGTGACGAATATCACTTGTCATCTGTGATATGTAGGTCAGCCATCTAAGCCTCATTTTTGAAAAATGGGCATTTTTTTTAAGCATTGTGCCTAGAAGTGGCTTATGGTCAGAGCATAAATGGAAAGAGCGTCCGTCCAAGTCGTTGTGCCAATGTAGACAAGCTTGGTATGCCGCGAACATCTCCTTGTCAAAAGAGGCTTTGTTTTTCCACTGTTCCGGGATTTCTTTGCTAAAAAAACCCAGTGGTTGATATGTTTTGGAGCCGTCTTTGTTGGATATTTCCTGCTCTAGTGCTGCTCCGATGTGAGTGTCGGACGCGTCGCACACTATCCTCCACTCTGCTGTAGGGTGAGGATGGGCTATGTTTTTTAGCGTAGCTTTGATCATAGCTTGTTTTAGGTTGTTGAACGCTTGGTCTCTTTCTGTAGTCCAGTCAATCGGAGTTTTGTCGTTCTTCTTGTTCGACTGAATGGCTTCGATTTTGTCTTTTTTAGGAGTTATCCCTTGTTCAGAGATAGTAAAGCCCAGGAAATCGACGGAGGGTTTGGCGAAAACGCACTTGTCGAACCCTACACGGAGCCCATGTTCTCCTAATTTGTCAAAAATTTTTGTGAGGTGTGCCAAATGTTCTTTGTAAGATTTGGACGCCACCAAAATATCGTCTAGATAGACGAATGCAAATTCAAATTTTCGCATTACACTGTCCATGTAGCGTTGCCAGGTTTGTGCGGCGCCGGCCAACCCCATGCTCATCTTTTTGAACTCATATAGGCCAAAAGGGGTGATAATGGCTGTTTTGTGAGCGTCGTCGGGGTGCATGGGGATGTGATAGTAAGCCGACTTCAAATCTATTGTGGAATAGATTTTTGTTCCGTGTAAGTTGGCTTGAAATGAGCGAATGTGAGGCGGAGGGTAGGCGTCTTTCTTCGTTTTCGCGTTCAGGAAACGGTAGTCGCCGGTGATCCTCCATGACCCGTCTTTTTTTGGCACACAGTGTAACGGGGACGCCCATTCGGAATCTGATGGTGTAATTATGCCATCGGAGAGCATTTTGTCAAACGTGCTCTTCACCTGGGCTCTCTTTTCCCCTGCCATGGGTCTTGCTCGAAAGTGTACAGGAGTACCCTCCGTAGTTATACGGTGGTATACCCCGTTGTCTTTCCATTTTCCTTGGAGCTTGTCCATACGTTGTTTATAATTCTCGATTATTTCGAGTATTTTTTTGTCTTTGACGAGTGGGGTGCTCTCTGTGTCGGAGCATTCGTCCCAGTGAGGGATAGCTGCCTCAATTTGCTCGTCCGTGAATTTCTCCTGCATGACGGCTGCTAAATTTTGATCGGCATAGCTTTTTATTTTGTTTGAGTAAATATATTTGTATTTTACTCTTATTCCGATGTCCCATGTTTCGAGGAATGGAATACCTAGAATTGCTAGATCCACTTTCGTGATCATGAAATCGGTTGGCATGTCGCCAAGACCGATGTTGATCGTGGTTTCTGCTCTCCCCAATGTTTCAATTGGGGCGCCGTTTGCTGCTGTAAGCTTGATATTTGTTTTAGAAATATCCAAGCCCAGTTTTTTCGTGACTGTGTGGGGGAGAATGTTAACTTCAGCCCCTGTGTCAATGAGAAATTCCGTGCCGTGAATGTGACACTTGAAAAAGAGCCGTTTGAAGTTTTTAGACTGCCGGCGTATAGGCTCTGCTACGCTGGCAGTTACTCGTTTTCCGAGTCCTCATTATCTGAGGTCGGAACGATACTTTTGTGTACCGGTTCCGGTGTAGTTTCCTTGGAAACTTTTTTCTCTTGAGGCTGGCTTATAGCTGCAGCCTTTTTAGGTTGTTTGGAGACCGGTGTTTTCCATCCACAGTGTTGGGGATCTGCACACTTACGTGTCTCCTTGCCGAACTTAGCGTGGTTTCGGCAGATATATATTAATTTGTTTGGCCCAGGAGTCTTGTTCTCAGCGGGCTGAGAGACTGCCTTCTTGGGGCTAGAGGTTTTTATTTGAGTCTTGGAAGGAGCTGTATTGCGATATGTGTGTAGGGTATCAGCCATGTCGAGCCGGGCGTTTGTGCCCACTTGAGCTGCGACTAGGCCCCTAGCATCGTTGGGTAGGGTCTCGATCCACTTTTGTGTGATCAGTGCTTCCGAAAAGTACCCAACTGCTTTGGCGTACATCTCGTGGTACGTCGTGCTAGGTTTTTTAGCGAGAGATTGGGGGTCTTCTAGTGCGAGCAATCTATCTTGTAGAGATAGCCCATATTCTCTCGTTAGGCGTTTCTTTGCCTCTTCATATGGTGCGTGGGGAGCCGTGAGATAGGCTGAGTCGATAGCCTCTCTCATCTTCTCAGGAACCCACTTATATATGGCAGAAAAACACTCATTTTGTGTTCTAAAGTTTTTTCGGATGCAGTATTGATCGAATTCTGCGAGAGCACGATCAATATTTTTCTCCTGGAAGATTGGCTTCTGATAGTCGCCTAACTCTTCCAAAAGTGTTTTAAAACCGCTCTGAGGAGAGGGTTGGAGCGTCAGATTCGGGGCGTAAAGGCCGGGAGGAGGCCGTATGCCCGCTGTGGTTCCCTGAAATCCACTATCTACATAAGAGGGAAAAACTTGCTCCGTGTTAAGCCTGTTCAAAGGCGGGGTCACCATTTGTAGTGGATTTATATATGTTCTACTTGGTGTAGGTAGACCAAGTGGGACGTTGTGAAAAGTACCCGTATCTTGGTTATGCGGGTTAGTCCCTGCATTATTTCCGAAGGAAATGTGAGCGAAATTGTCAAGGACATTTTGCTGGGTGGTTGAAACTCGTGGTTCGTTCATTGTTAGGCCGCGAGGGGCGCCAGGTTCGGTTCGAGCTGTTTGGAAATGCGCATTCGGGTGCTGAACCGTTGTGTAATATTCCGGCCTTAGATTTACATCTGTAGGAAGGACGGAATGTGTTTGATTGAAGTACTGGAAAGTACCGTTTGGTCCGTGCGGTGTGTGCAGGAGAGGAGTGTGTTTAACACTCGGATCGACGGTGCGATCGTGAGATGAATATTTAGTATATTCATGGGTAGAACCGTAAGAACTACCTTCCGAGAGATTCTGAAAAGAATCCTCGATCCCTTGCGTGTGCACGGGAGTAGCTAACAAACTTTCTGAGGGTTTATTAGGTAAAGCTGCGATCTCGTCAAGAGGTGCGAGCTTTGGGCGTGGAGCTGGCCCGGGTAGTTTGTCACTACGTTTTGGGTGAGAATCGAGTTTCGGATAAGGAGCTGGAGCAGGGCCGACGCCTGTCCCCTCGCCAAGTTCTTTTCCCTCGAACCCGAGGAAATAAGATGGGCTTCGCTCCATCGAGATATCCGAGTGTGTTCACTCGATAGAAACAAATACCTTTCCGTTCGGATGAAGGATTTATGTAGAGGAGGGACTCGCTCGACAAAGCTCTATTCCAGCTTGATGTCGGGGTCCTCTCCGAGCCTTGATAAAGGCTTCCTTGGACGGTAAATTGGAGCGTATGAGCTGTGCAATTTCCCGGCGTACCCCTCGGGCAATCAAGAGCCGAAGGCTGCGAGATTCGGGTGATACGGCTCAGGCCTCCCTGCGGACGCGACGTTTTAGACGAAGTCTTAAACGTGCCGGGTGGGGCCCTGACTGGAGATCTACGTTGGGCAATGAGTAGTGCAATGACTAGACTCGTAGATGCCAAGAAGATCGAGAGAATCCGTGAGGAGGAGAAGATATGCCTTTCTGAGTCTTGAAATGCGTGTAGAAACTTCGTCGAGAGATGAGAAGAGTCGTCAGCGAGAGCAGAAGGTGGAATGAATACGGAAGGCTCCGTGCGGGGTATTTATAGGGAGGTGACCGCCTCCTGCCGCCCCCTGGTTGGTTCGTTTAATTTCATTAGCTCGCCAGGTGTTCTCTTATTGGCTCGCATAGAGTTTTCTCAGAATCTGTGAATATGATAGCTGAGTTGGTTTGCCAGCCTTGCCCTTGTATTTCTTAGAGGTCGATTGATTATTTCCTTGGGCTGTTGTTTTCAAGACAACTTCTGTGGGTTGTCCTGACGAACCCTTCTCCTGCAGTGGGTGTTTGGCTTGTTGCTTATTTGTGAATATTTCGTTCGTGAGTGAATATTTCGCATATTCTCTCGGGCGAAATATGTTATTTTGTTGAGTTGTAACTCGACGTCTTTTATATGTACTTGTATCGTGAGTACTTCTTTTTGGTAGCCCTGAAAAGGGTTGTTGCAATACTGTGGTGGAATTCACCACAGATCGGAAATCCTTTTTTGTTTTGTTTATGGTGCTATATGTTCTGAAAAATTCCTAATGAGTTGCTTGTTACCGTCTGTATCAAAATTGTTACTTTATGTGTTTGATTTTAGTTACTTTTTAGTTGATTTAGAACTAAAATTATTTTAACTTTTAGCCAGCTAAATTTCTACGGAAAAATTGACACAAATGTTTCACAATTTTCAATGATAAATCATTCAAACTTGAAATAGGTAGGTACTAACTATGTTGTTCATGAGACAGGGGTAGTACGTATTCGTATTAGGTACTTAAATTCCAATAACATAGAAAATACATTACCTACTAGTAAATATATATATCTATCTATCTATATCTATAAAAATCAATTGCTGTTCGTTAGTCTCGCTAAAACTCGCGAACGGCTGGACCGATTTGCCTAATTTTGGTGTTAAATATTTGTGGAAGTCCAGAGAAGGTTTAAAAGGTTTAAAATTTCAAATCTGCCCCATAGTGGGTGTTTTAGGGGAGAGGGGTATCTTTGTCATCACTGAACAAACTGGGGATTTGATTGCGGAGTATGTTTGGATTACTCCAATTCAAGTCAAAGACTACTTTTTCAAAATTTTCAATTCTGACCCACAATAGAGGGGGAGGGGTGGGGGGTTTAAAGCGTTTCGAACGTCACTGAACCAACTGGGGATCTGAGTTGGGCGAATCTATTAGAATTACGTTGTGCAGCAGAATGGACACTTTAACATATTAACCCTTCAGTACTCGCGTCGGTTCCCTGATGACCCGGTCAACTTTCAAGTTATAATTTCAACGTCTTCCTATCGGTTTTTGCCCCCGACCCTCCTTGTATTCTCCTAGCTCCTGGAAATGATAAGTTTAGTCACCTTTCGAACTTTGTACAGTGCTCACGTTACTCACAATCACTAATCTGACCCAACGCGAGTGGTAACGTCCGTAGTTTTTACCAGGTGTTGACCCGAGGCGAGTACAACCGTACCTCACCTCATATGAACTAGGTACCTAATTCATTCTTCATTCGATTTCCACACGTTTGTAAAGTCTATCCCGGTATTTGCTATGAATGAAGATATTAGCAAGTATCATGTTTTACCAAACTGGGTTTTTTGTTTGAAATTGAGCGAAATTCAGCGCGAGCCGACATGTTTTCTATTGATTTTCACCTAAACTAATGCGTTACTAGGGAAGTGTAACTCCCTTAGTTTTCATAGCAGGAGAATCGTTCGCCACTTTTTGGAATGCTCTCATTTTATCACAACACCGCATGATCCCTAAGCCGCTGTAGTGTGAAGGAAAGCTGATTTATTATTCTACGATATAAACTAATATTTCTAAATAAGCATGATGCGAAAAGAAGGCACTAGTACATGGTAGGTACTATTGAGTTGGAGGTACTTGTAAGCATAAGTACTAGACAATGCATGGCTATAAAGCTGATTTCTATGGTATTTAATCTCTGAAGCTGAAATTTGAAACAAGGCCTATGTATATAAGACAGGTAGAATATAATTTCGTGCGGAACCACCATAATCTACTGAAATTGAGCTTGTAAGCTATAGAGCCTCTATACATATACTAATACTTTACTGAAAAATTACGTTTGGAAATAGATATAACCCAGACAATATTATTTGCACAAAAGCTAAGTGCTTTGCAGTTCCTAACTGGCTGTTCGATTTATTTCGTATTCGTAATAACGTGAAAGATGGCTTACTTTAGGGACTTGTTTTGCTATTATAAATCATTTTGTTCTTCATGTTGGAGGAATTCATTTGTAAACTAGATGTAGGGGTTCAATATTTTAATTGACTCGTCTTCGAATAATCTTCTGGTGGTTCTCGGCATTAAATTGAAAATAGGTAAACTTGGAGAACTGGCAAAATCAAGGGACTTTTTCTGAT
The DNA here is from genome assembly GCA_030762985.1 of Adelphocoris suturalis. Taxonomy (NCBI): domain Eukaryota; kingdom Metazoa; phylum Arthropoda; class Insecta; order Hemiptera; family Miridae; genus Adelphocoris; species Adelphocoris suturalis. Next base: position 118,089,830 of record CM061042.1, read on the forward strand.
CAAAGAAAAAATTGTGATTGAAGTACTTGTGTGAAGTTTTGTATGTCTTTATTAAAGATTATCGATTCCTGTGGCTTGAAATGTGCTTGGTTTATCATTTTACTCCTTTATTAATTTATTTTTCGATAATTTTCATTATGGGTCACCAGTGACCCGACGCGAGTACTAACGTGAGTGGACACCACGCGAGTTCTGAAGGGTTAAGACCAACTTGATCACCTGAGTGTACACAATTATTCAAATAACCATGCTCATAACTCAGCTTGTTGGCCACGCACTTCGCAGTAGTTAACATAATATGGTTGGATAAATCGAGAGCTTTCGAACGAATGGTCAACGAATTTTGTGGGATGAAAAACGACGAAGTATCATATCCCTAGCAACGACTCGGTTGTAAGCGGAAATCATCAGAAAAACAGTACAAAATGTTTCTCGTTACCGCACGCCGTATTGAGACCAACGGATCTCTAGCAACTCGCTATATATATAAACAATTTTAAATTTGATTTTCAAAATCTACAACGATTTCATAATTTCTCCCTTGAGAGGGAAAAACATTAAATCATGTTTAATGTTTTTCCCTCGCAAGGGAGAAATTAGATATAGTTTTTTAAGGTCAAGAAAAAAGAAAAGATTCTAATTAACCAAAACAATTTATTATATTTATATACATTTTTATTTTACCATTAGATATTTCCGATGGGACTCATACCAAAGTACGCTTGCATACGAGTCTGCAACACATTGGGACATTTTATGTCTTTAGTTGCAGACTCGTATGCAAGCTCTAAGAGCCACTCAGCTGATCCGGACCCTGGGCATCGTCAAGTAAATGTCCTAAAGAGGCTACATACGAAATTACAGCTTCCTAGAGTGTAAAGCATAGAAATTAGCTCTAAGAGCCACTCATCTGATCCGGACCCTGGGCATCGTCAATTAAATGTCCTAAAGAGGCTACATACGAAATTACAGCTTCCTAGAGCGTAAAGCATAGAAATTAGCTCTAAGAGCCACTCATCTGATCCGGACCCTGGGCATCGTCAAGTAAATGTCCTAAAGAGGCTACAAGCGAAATTACAGCTTGCTAGAGTGTAAAGCATAAAAAATAGCTTCAAGAGCCACTCATCTGATCCGGACCCTGGGCATCGTCAAGTAAATGTCCCAAAGAGGTTACACACGAAATTACAGCTTTCTAGAGCGTAATGCATAGAAATTAGCTTTAAGAGCCACTCATCTGATCCGGACCCTGGGCATCGTCAAGTAAATGTCCTAAAGAGGCTACATACGAAATTACAGCTTCCTAGAGTTTAAAGCATAAAAAATAGCTTTAAGAGCCACTCATCTGATCCGGACCCTGGCCATCGTCAAGTAAATGTCCTGAAGAGGCTACATACAAAATTACAGCTTCCTAGAGTGTAAAGTATAGAAATTACCTATTAAAATGATTTAACCACCGCTTCACAAATCAAACCGTTCTCGCAATATTCGGATCACCTGCTATGAATCAAATCATCGAAACACCAGCTCAATGAAATCATCAGAAATTAACAAGCGGTTGCAATCATGTTCACAATATCAATTATTGAGAATGATCACCTGAGTGTACACAATTATTCAAATAACCATGCTCATAACTCAGCTTGTTGGCCACGCACTTCGCAGTAGTTAATATAATATGGTTGGATAAATCGAGAGCTTTCGAACGAATGGTCAACGAATTTTGTGGGATGAAAAACGACGAAGTACCATTTCCCTAGCAACGACTCGGTTGTAAGCGGAAATCATCAGAAAAAAAAACGTTGCAGATTCGCGTGTCGGAATTCACAGAACGACCCCCAGCCCTAAAACATTAAACATGTTAAAATATGCTTTCAAAAATGGATCCCTCCTCCAATGAGAAGAAAAATATCAGTAACAACTTAATTTTGGAAAATAATGGGTACCTACTGATTTGTAATCAACGTACCTAATAATTTTTTGTCTCGTTCAAAGATCTCGTTTGAAAGAGAAAAATTGCGACTTCTATTAATAATAATACAAGCGACTTCTGTTAATATTCAGACTGATTTTGTGATACGTCAAAATGTATTGTGATTAAGTAGTGTAATGTAACCCGTTCTAGTGAAAAAAAAGTAAGAACTTGATTTGTAGAAATAAATAGTTTCTGTTTGCTAATAATTCGTTCTGTTGTGTTATTTAAAAAAAAAAAAAAAAAAAATTGTACTGATTTGTAATTATTACCCCTACTTTTTTTGTTTAAAGATCTCGTTTGAATAAGAAAAAATCACTACCTACTTCTATTAATAATAATTTTCCAATCGGACTGATGTTGTGATACTTTAAATGTACCTATTGTGATTAAGTAGTGTAATGTAACCCGTTCTAGTTCAGAAACACAAAAATTTACCTACCTATATTGCTGAATTGCTGCTATTGTATTGTTGAAATCCATCCACTATTAAAAAATTCATTCAGCCTCTTGTGATTAATAGTTCGAGTCCTAAAACCAGTTAGTTTGTCCAAGTTCAATAAACTTACTCCTCGAGGTGAAATGCAATGTTTTGAGTTTTACCTTCAATTCAGCTGAATACAATTAGCACAAAACATTTTATAAAATGCATAACATGTATAAATACATGTTCAGAGTTCAATTTATAATTCATCTTTTTTACATGCTAATAAAGTTAATTTGAGTTTCAAGGGAAGATGTTGAGGAACTCATTTCGATACCTAATTACTCGTACTTAGGTACCTACCTGAATTTATTTCATTGATGTAATCGATTATGACCTATTGAGGTAAGGTTTCCAAATCTCAACTGGAATTCTCTTTGACGAATATAGAATTTAATTGATATTCGACGTGCTAGAATCCCGACAGATGATGGTAGTTTATTCATTGTACCTGTTGATTAGTCGGCCGCGGTCTTCTTTTATTTTGATCGGGATTCGGCCACCAGAACTTTCTGGGAGATTATTCAGGTTAAATTACGAGGTCATGCGATATGCAATTATGTTCTCTAAATTCAATTATTCAAGTAGCCAGTTAAGCGCTGGGAAACTACCGTATGTCACCGGGCCCAAGAAATTCGGGCTGGCTACGCCCGTGAGTACAGTGGATTCAAAGCGGAGGAGGGAAAATCTTGGAATTTGTGATAACAATAGTTGGAGAAACGGCGCAAGGTAGCGCTGGTGTTCGGCCGAACGTCCTTTCCCCAGACTCTAGTAACCATGGGAGGGAAACTTAACAGACATCTTATATATGAAAATTTGCTCGTTTGGGCATGCTTCACACATCATCGATTGATTCATGCATTATTACTGGGTGTAATTGCGAATTAATTTAGTGGACCAGTGCCATGAGATCCCCCGGCCGTTGATCGAGCGCTCACTCAAGCTAACTCAATCGACCATATGGGAGATCGAACTTTCCAGCTACATTTCCACAATAATTCTTCCTGTACATTTACATACACCATCCTTGTGGGCAAGAAATGGCCCCCTGTGACTACAGCTCTCAACTCGTAGGTAACTAAGATCACCGTGAGAATTGCAGTTAACACGTGCACAGGGTCATTCTCCCAGTCCGCTGACTACCAGATTTGGGAAATAGGTACCCCTATACCCCATTAACCTGGTAAGCAGATGTGGAAATGTAGCTGGAACAGCACTGCGCCACTTTGGGCAAAAACAGATATTAGGACGTTGACAATGAAGACGCAATGTGGTTTAAGACGTTCGCCCGTTGACTCGGGAAGATAGAGTAGGTTCCTCCCTAGGTGGTACCTAACGAATCAAACTTCTGCTATCACAGAGCAGAACTCTATAGTAGCCGGCACGGACCATTTGAAACCAAAACAACCTGCATTCCGCAATGCTGAAGCAACTTGCGGGTTTAGCGTGCTTGGACAAATCAGGCGTGCCTAGGTACGTCTGTCAAAGCAGAGTAAATACAAAATAGATTTCCAAGACAAGAAACGCTGCAAATTATTTCACAAAGGTTTATTATTTTTTCAATTGAGAATGATCGTATTTTTAGTTGGCCAGACTCCTCGGCGTGTCCTATTTCGAGTTGCCACAACCTATACTTCTATAATTATATACGCATGTTTATATTTCTCGATTTGAGCTCCTATCTATTCAAATAATTATTGCCTTAATAATATCATTATCTAAGTACGTACGAAAAGTCGAGAGGATATGTTATTAAATATGCGTAGGCAAAGCATTGGTATTAACACACAAATATGACCTAGAAAAAAACATATAGGTATTCATGCCTCGAAGGAACATGAAATTTGAAAGCAATACAAGTTTAGGAAGTTTTCCACGCCACCCTGGAGGTACTCCCTAGGTCTCGTTACCTCACAACCAGAGGTTCACCACCCTATTACGCTTACACTATTACGCTCACTCATATTTTTCCATCAACATTCATTTGAAAGTTGTGCATTTTGAGATGAGTGAATTTTATCCTAACATGAGAATAATTATTAGGTCGTGCAGTTGTGGTCGTGCATGATGCAATCCGCTGAAGTAATGCAATTTTAATTTATGAATGATTTGCATTCTAGATGGGCTGGATAATTATTTATAACATCCTATAGTATGGTATAATATACAAAATATACTATGGCTTGTTTAAGGTACAATATGTTTATGGGTACCTATTACAAGTATAAGTAATAAATATCCGTTCTCCTACGCCCCTGGCGCTGTTCCGCTTTGCCCATAACGCCGTACCCACCTCATGGTGCCGCGGTGTATTATAGCATTTCCAAGTCAAATTCAACCTTTTCCAAGTCAAATTCAACCTTTTCCAAAACAAATTCAACCTTTTCCAAAACAAATTCAACCTTTTCCAAGTCAAAATTAACCTTTTCACCATTATTAGGGAAATGACGAAAAATACGCACATGCCCTAAATGTAGTACCAAATGCTTGTCTGTGATGCTATTGAGAGCTTAGTTGACGCAAATCCTGGCATAACACTTAAGGAAATGAAACGTATTCTTGGTTCAAGAAATATTAATCTTTCAAAATCAACGATTGACAACAGGTTTAGGAATTTGAAGATAACTCTCAAAATCGCAGCTAAGGAACTAGATCGTATGAATTCCCCACAAACAATACAACGAAGACGGGAGTATGCTTTAAGATTCAATGAGTGGGCACCAGCCATTTTATGGACATGATGCTCCTGCTCCCTCAAGCGTCAATTGGATAGCCTCTCCATTGATGTCATATTTTTTGTCAATTTATTACAAGTACCTACTCGTATTTCACAAAAGTACCTGCCTGTACTTTTTTTTTAAGTGAAAAAAATTGAAGATAGACTTTCTACTAGTAAGATTTTTAATTTAAAGACTTTTAAAATATTAATTATGTAAAGAAGAGAGAAAAGTTTTTATTTCAGAGAAATGTTGATTTTTTTTTAAATTATATTTTTGTTGATTTCTTTTTTAATAAAACATGATTTTGTTTTATGTATAGGTACCTACCTACTGCGTTTGGAGTACTGTTTTCAGCCCAGTCCCCAATCACAGACAAGCATTTGGTACTACATTTAGGGCTTGTACGTATTTTTCGTCATTTCCCTAATTATGGTGAAAAGGTTGAATTAGACTTGGAAAAGGTTGAATTTGTTTTGGAAAAGGTTGAATTTGTTTTGGAAAAGGTTGGATTTGACTTGGAAAAGGTTGAATTTGAGTTGGAAAAGGTTGAATTTGAGTTGGAAAAGGTTGGATTTGACTTGGAAAAGGTTGGATTTGACTTGGAAAAGATTGAATTTGACTTGGAAATCTATACTATTTATAAGAATGAAACTCCGTCTGTCTGTCTGTCTGTCGTGTCTATGCACGGCCAAACGGCTGAGTGGGGGGAGTCTACGAGTGGGGGGATCTTCTTGGGATTTTCCGAAATGCTATATATGGGTGTTACTTGTAAAGGTAATTGTGGTGAAAACCACCCCCTCTTTTCAACAGCCCTTTTCAGGGCTACCAAAAAGAGGTAGACACAACACAAAAATATTTATAAGACGTCGAGTTATAACTCCGTCAAACAAAATATTTCACCAGAGAGAAAATACGAAATTCTCTCTCAAAAGTGAAATATTAACTAATAACATACAAGGCGACCTCCCTAGACACTTACTGGGCGAGAGAGACGCGACAAGTATCTCGAACCAAGTCGCCTTGAATGAGGAAACTCAAACAGAAAATCAAACGTCCTCTAAAACTAACAAGGACAATTCAAACAAGCCTACTCGCCAATCAGAAACACTGATTACACGAGAGACAATAGGCGAACCAACCAGGAGGCGGCAAGCAACCACCTCTGGTCCAGCAGCCACCCCGGGGACCCCGTCTGAACAACGGACGCAGGGAAAACACCCGAGGTCCCCGTCTAAACTCAAGGTCGTCGGCTCCGCGACGGACGCTCATAAGCCACCCCCGGGGACCCCGTCGCAGCGACGGACGTGGGGAAACCACCCCGGAGGATCAGCTCAGCTATCATACTCGCAGATACTGAGAAAACAATGTGCGAGCCAATGAGATTACACAGTTGAATTAACGAAATTAAGCGGACCAATCAGGAGGCGGCAGGAGGCGGCCACCTCCCTATAATTACCCCGCTCGGAGCCCTCCGAATTCATTCCACTCTCCGCTCTCGACGACTACACTCAGAAGTACGAAGATTTCTACACGCCCTACGCTGACGAACCTTCTGCTCCCGAGTTCATCTCAAGAACGGCTTCCTACTGCTTTCTACAAGGCATACCTTCTCTCCACACAGATCTCGCATTGGCATCTACGAGTCCAGTGATTATTCATCCTGCTCATTGCCCAACGTAGTTCTTCTGTCAGGACGCCACCCGGTACATCTATTGATATTCTCATTAGATCGTACGCCCGCTGGGACGTTCCGAGACGTGTCGCCCGGGTTTCGTAGCACTAGGCTCGTCACCGACCGCTGTGGGCACGCCGATAAATTACACAGCTCATCCGCTCTAATTTATCGTCCAAGGAAGTCTTTTTCAAGACTACAAGGTAGGACCCTGACATCCGAGCAAAGGAAAGAAGCTCTGTCAAGCGAGTCCACCTTCCAAACCCTCTATTTCTATACACAGAGGTATCGAAAACGAGTTAATAAACTCGGATATTTCGATGGAGCGCCGCCCGTCCTATTTCCTCATGCAAGGGGAGGCGGAACACGGCGCGGCCGGGCCTCTTAGCCCACGCAGCGCTACCTACCCGCTGCCCGACCAGTCCGCTGTTCCCAGCGACGGCCCAAGGCTCGATCCTCGCGAAGAGATCGCCTTCTCACCTAACGTATTCACGAAGGAAACGTTAGATCAAGCCTCACACACACAAAAGTACGAGGATACCTTTCAGACCCGCTCTGAAGTCAATCATCATGATTCGACAAAGATTTCCGAATATCCACGATATTCTACACAAGGCTACCCGGCCGATCCGAGTGTCAAATACACTCCAAATGTACAAAAAACAAAGGATACTTTTCAGTACCTCAACCAAGTTCAACATATTCCTCCTACAGATCTAAATCTTAGGCCGGAATATTACAAAACGGCTCAGTACCAAACTGATCGAACCCAGCACCCACTATGCGAGCCCAGTGCTCCACGCAGCTGCGACACGAACTACCCCTCAGTTCATCCCGCCAAGCAAGCTGACCTTGGCGATTTCGCTCACATTCCTTACGGGAATACCTCGGGGACTAACCCGCATAATCAGAATATAAATGTTCCACTTGGTCTACCTACACCAAGTAAAACATATTTAAATCCACTACAAATGGTGACCCCGCCTTTGAACAGGCTTAACACGGAGCATTTCGTTCCCTCTTATGAAGCTAGTGGATTTCAGGGAACCACTGCGGGCGTACGACCCCCGCCGGGCCTATACGCCCCACATCTCACTCAACAACCCTCTACACAAAGTGGCTTTCGAGCACTTTTAGAGGAAATGGGAGATTATCAAAGACCAATCTTCCAAAAGAAGAATATCGATCGTGCACTCGCCGAGTTCGATCAATACTGCGTGCGAAAACACCTGAGAACGCAGAACGAATGCTTCTCAGCTATATACAAGTGGGTACCGGAGGAAATGCGGGAAGCTATCGACTCAGCTTACCTCACGGCACCCCACGCACCTTATGAAGAGGCCAAACAGCGCCTACAACGAGAATACGGGTTGTCCTTACAGGACAGGCTCCTCGCACTCGAGGACCCCGCATCTCTCGCCAAAAAACCCAGCACCAAGTACCACGAAATGTACTCTAAAGCTGTTGGGTACTTCTCAGAGGCTCTGATCACTCAAAAGTGGATCGAAACTCTACCTATCGAAGCCCGAGGTATGGTCGCAGCACAGCCTACCACGACCGCCCGGCTCGACCTAGCTGATACGCTACACGCATACAACACAGAGAACCCCTCTCTCAACATACGAGGAGTAGAATCTACTCCGAAACCCACGAAGACTGGTTTCAAAAAGGCCCTCTCACAAAAAGCTGAGTTCAAACCCCAGCAAGTAGAGAGTAAGCCTCACAAACCGACAGCCTATGTCTGTCGAAACCACGCACGTTTCGGTAACGAAACTCGCAAGTGTGCAGACCCAGAGCACTGCACTTGGAAGGCAAACACTGCCTCCAAACCTAGCAAAAAGGCAGCGCCTATAAGCCAGCCTAAAACCTGGTTTTCAAACGAAAATACTCAGAGATCGGTACAAGAAAGTACCGTTCCAACCTCCGACGTAGAGAGTTCGGAAAACGAATAACTGCCAGTGTATCCGAGCCTATACGGCTGATTCTCAGAAAAAGTGCGCTTTTCATGAAACTGGCGCATTACAAAAGATTGACGCGTGATGGAACGAACTTTTTTTTGCTGACAGTTAGTATCCCCTCCCATCTTCTTTAAGTACATATGATATGCCCTCAAAAATGTACGTTTAACGTTCAAATGAAACGTTAAACATGAAAAATGTCAGTAACGTGGGTGTAACCAGGTCAATTTTTGTGTATTCAACCATCTGTTAAGTCCAAGTACAGTTGAGATCGAGAGACGAAGCGCCTAACTCCAATATCTGGGCATATCCATCAATGATTTCCACGGCTTTTGAATTTCTTAATGCTTTTTAGATTCATCTGTGAGTTCTCTAAACTTTGTAATCGAAAAAATTGTCAGTAGAATGGGCGAATGGGGATATGCTCACCGATTTCCCAAAGAGAAGAATTCGGGACTTTTTGGGGGTTCATGTTGTGGTGGCAAACCTGACTGACAAGATTCCTGCCCCCTTCCGAGCTTGAGTGATGACAGTCGTCCGCCAACAGGCCAGCAGTGCACTCCCAGATGGCCGTATTTTTATTCAGGTCAGTAAAATGCCTCAATGATATACTTTTAAAAAACATAGACTGCACTTTTTTTCTTTTTTGCTGACATTACACTATTTGAGATTGGAACATGCGAGCTCAACTTTTCCTGTCTGCCATCACAGTCAAAGAATTGAGAGAGTTTGAGAGTCCATTTGTCAGTAGCATGGATGAATCATGGTCAGTAGCATGGAAACTTCATTAATCCATGCTATGGACAATAATTCTTAATACAATAATTCTTCATAATTATTCTTCATAATTCTTAATACAATGAACAAGGCAGTGAATTTGACCTTTAAACTATTTCACCAATGCTCCACCATCGCTTTATAGAGAATCTGAATGATTCAAATTGTTTTTTAAAAATATTTTTGAGACTGGTCTATATTTTGGGGAAATATTTTTATATTTCCTTTAATTATTTAGGGGCTCCATTATCTCCATCAGCTCCAATATCTGATTCATATTGCTTCTCTATTCCTTTTTGCAGATTGATCATGGCGCCTCCAAAGAGGTTCACAACTGCTGAGCTGAGAGAAAGAAAAAGACTTGCTGAGCGGCGGAGAAGAGAGCGAAGACGGCAAGACAATGAATTGAAGACATAGGACACGCTGAAGCGTCACCTGGCATACGAAATGAGGAAAAAACAAGGTATTAAGAAGCTCATCCACAAGACGTCTCAGAGGGAACAGCGGCCTCAGAGGAAAAAGTGGAAGGAAGAGAAAAGAAGAAGCAGAGCAAAAGATAAACATCTCTGCCACCATTCCAATTCATTGTCGGATCATCCAGATCAACTGCCAAACCCTGCTGTAAGTCATAGCAGAAAAGCAGCAGGTCGGAAGCAAGTGGCCCACTACCATTCTAAAGTTGCAAGAGACTAGCAAAAAGAAAAAACGGTAATCAAAAACTCAAGACGCTCCTTGACAATAATACAAGAGTTGATATTTCCGACTCAAACGAAAGTACAATCAGCATTCGACCAGCACAAACACCAAGGTGAAAGCTGCCCTTTCTGATAATTCACCTGCTGGAAGAGAATCGCTGAAGAGAAAGCTTTTTGTTGGGGAGGTTTTGCAGCGACAATGCTCATCAAGCATCTCTAAAATTAATCTAAAGGACAGGAAAACTTTTATTAGGCTGGTTGGCTGTGAAACAATTCAAAAAATGAAATGCCTCAAGACAGCTGAAGAAGTATTATCACTCAGGTCACTCAAGTCCCGAAGGAGTGGTGGGATTGTTAGAGCTGGAAAATTCTTGCAAGACATGCGGGTCCAGGTGCGCCAATTTTTGGAAAATTATGAGAATAGCCGCTGCTGAACGGGAAACAGAGATTTTGTGCTGTACAAAAAGCGTCGCTTGCAAAAAAGATACGAAAAGCGTTTGGAAAAAGTATGTGAAGGAGAACTCTTACCTAAGTTACACCACCTTTTGCCGCTTCCGTCCTATAAATATTGTGAGTGCGTCTTTCACTTCAAGGGGCACATGCTTATGCCAAAATCATGAAAACTACCGGTTCCTACAGCACGGCCTTCGCGCTCACAATGTAATCAAACATTCCTCAGTGAGCAACCTCCTCAAAAGCTTGTGCTGCGAGGAATCAAACGATCTGTGCCTGATGAGAAAGTGCAGGTATGCACAAAGCCATCGAAATAAATCTGTTTGATGATGCTGTGAACTTTCTTAAAATATTTTCAATAAAACGTTGTTAAATGTTAGTCGTTGTGATCTTATTTCCTCAGATTTTATAATTTTTGTCAGTGTTGTGGAGCTATTGTCCGTAGTGTGGGTCTATCAAAATTCAATTTCGTATTTTTGGTTGAAAAAAGAGATCTTGATCTCTGGAAACTGATTCAAACTATCAGGCTCCACCATATAATCCAATTAAAAAAGAAAAAACCTGATTCTGAGCACCTAAGTTTTTTGAGATTGTGGAAGCTGAAAAGTGCACTTCTTCTGAGAATCACCCATACACCGGCAGACTAATGAGTATAAAAGGCTTTTTTTCAAGTGCAAACTAAATGGCACTGAATTTCTCATCGACACGGGAGCAGAAGTGAACATTCTGCCCCACAATGTCACCAAAAAATTGGGCTTAAAAATTCGTAAGTCCAACGTCAAGCTCACAGCAGCTAACGGAGCCCCTATAGACACACTAGGGCGTGCTGACACGACAATTAACATCGGCCTCGGAGACATGACCACCGATTTTATGATCACGAAAGTTGATCTAGCGATCCTAGGTATACCATTCTTCGAGTCTTGGGATATCGGAATACGGGTCAAACACAAATACATCTATAAAGATAAAATAAAAAGCTATGCCGATCAAAAAATAGCTGCAGTCATGAACAAAAAATTCACTGACGAACAAATAGCAGCTACTATCCCTCATCGTGACAACAGCCCTCAACCAGAGGACGTGCAAACCACGGAGGACGAAAACATTCGCTCTATCATTGAAAAATACAATGATAAAATGAGCAAACTTCAAGGAAAGTGGAAAAACAACGGGGTTTACCACCGTATAACCACGGAAGGAACACCAGTACACTTCCGTGCAAGACCCATGGCGGGCGAAAAACGGGCTCAAGTCAAAAGTACTTTTGACAAAATGCTCTCCGAAGGCATAATTGCACCATCAGATTCCGAATGGGCATCCCCGTTACACTGTGTGCCAAAAAAAGACGGGTCATGGAGGATCACCGGCGACTACCGTTTCCTCAACGCGAAAACGAAGAAAGACGCCTACCCTCCTCCTCACATTCGCTCTTTCCAAGCGAATTTACATGATACACAAATCTATTCGACAATAGATTTAAAATCGGCATATTACCATATTCCGATGCACCCAGATGACGCTCATAAAACTGCAATTATTACACCTTTCGGTCTTTATGAGTTTAAGAAAATGAGCATGGGTTTGGCCGGAGCGGCTCAAACATGGCAAAGATACATGGACAGCATCATGCGAAAATTTGATTTCGCATTTGTATACCTAGATGACATACTGGTGGCTTCTAAAAATTATAAAGAACACATGAACCACCTCAAACAAATTTTCGACAAGCTAGGAGAACACGGACTTCGAGTAGGTTTTGATAAATGCATTTTTGCAAAACCTACCGTCGATTTCCTCGGTTTCACTATCTCGAAAGAAGGGATAATTCCTAAACGAGATAAAATAGAAGCCATAGAACAATTTCCTAGGCCAATAGACGTACGAAGTCTACGCAGATTCCTAGGTATGTGTGGTTTTTACCGAGCTTGCTCAAATAAATTCGCTCACACGGCACAACCTCTGTATGACTCCATTCAGTCAAACAAAAAAAATGACAAAACACCTATCGAATGGACATTAGAGAGAGAAAAAGCTTTCAACAGCTTAAAACAAGCAATGATTAAAGCTACATTGCATAATATTGCTCATCCACACCCTACAGCGGAGTGGAGAATAGTCTGCGACGCATCCGACACACACATCGGAGCGGCACTGGAGCAGGAAATTACAGACAAACACGGCTCGAAATCTTACCAACTGTGGTGAAATCCACCCCCTCTTGTCAACAGCCCTTTTCAGGGCTACCAAAAAGAGGTAGACACAACACAAAAATATTTACAAGACGTCGAGTTATAACTCCGTCAAACAAAATATTTCACCAGAGAGAAAATACTAAATTCTCTCTCAAAAGTGAAATATTAAAGAATAACACACAAGGCGACCTCCCCAAACATTTACTGGGCGAGAGAGATGCGACAAACATCTCGAAACAAGTCGCCTTGAATGAGAAACCTCAAACAGGAAAACTCAAGGTCGTTCAGCCACCCCCGGGGACCCCGTCACAGCGACGGACGCAGGGAAACCACCTCGAAAGACCAACTCAGCTATCATACGCACAGATACTGAGAAAACAATGAGCGAACCAATGAGACTGCACAGTCGAATTTATGAAATTAAGCGGACCAACCAGGAGGCGGCAGGAGGCGGCCACCTCCCTATAAATACCCCGCTGGGAGCCCTCCGAAATTCATTCCACTCTCCGCTCTCGACGACGACACACTCTGAAGTACGAAGAATTCTACACGCTCTATGCTGACGAACCTTCTGCCTTACGAAGTCATCTCAAGAACGGTTTCCTACTGCTTTCTACAAGCCAGTCCTTCTCTCCACGCAGATCTCGCATTGGCATCTACGAGTCCAGTGATTATTCATCCTGCTCATTGCCCAACGTAGTTCTTCTGTCAGGACGCCACCCGGTACATCTATTGATATTCTCATTAGATCGTACGCCCGCTGGGACGTTCTGAGACGTGTCGCCCGGGTTACATAGCCTTAACCTCGTAACCGACCGCTGTGGGCACGCCGGTAAATTACTCAGCTCCTCCGCTCTAATTTACCGTCTAAGGAAGCCATTTTCAAGGCTACGAGGTAGGACCCTGACATCCGAGCATTGGAAAGACGCTCTGTCAAGCGAGTCCACCTCCAAAACCCTCTATTTTTCACACATAGAGGCACCGAAACGAGCTAAAACTCGATCATTTCGATGGAACGTCGGCCTTCCTACTTCCCCTTGCAAGGGGAGGTGGACGACGGCGAAGCCGGGCCGAGTAGCCCACGTAGTGCGCCCTACCGGCCACACGGCGAGTCCGCTGAACCCAGCGACAGCGCAAGGCGCGACCCTCACGTCCGGATCGCCTTCTCGCCCGACGTATTCGTTCGAGAAACTTTCGAACAAGCCTCGCCTATACAAAAGATCGAGGAAACCTTTCAGACTCGCTCTGAAGCCGATCATTACGATTCGACCAAGCTGTCCGAATACCCACGATATTCGACGCAGGCTTACCCGGCCGATCCGAGTGTCAAATACACTCCAAATGCACAAAAACCGAAGGATACTTTTCAGTACCTCGACCAAGCTCAACATATTCCCCTTTCAGATATAAATCTAAGGCCGGAATATTACAAAACGGCTCAGTACCAAACTGATCGAACCCAGCACTTGCTGCGCGAGCCCAGCGCTCCACGCGACTGCGACACGAACTATCTCCACTTTCAGTCCGCCAAACCAGTTGACCTTGGCGGATCCGCCCGCATTCCTCGCGGGAATGACCCGGAGACCAACCCGCATAACCGGGATATAAATGTCCGACTTGGCCTACCTACGCCAAGTAAAACATATCTAAATCCACTACAAATGGTGACCCCGCCTTTGAACAGGCTCAACACGGAGCATTTCGTTCCCTCTTATGAAGCTAGTGGATTTCAGGGAACCACTGCGGGCGTGCGACCCCCGCCGGGCCTCTACGCCCCACATCTCACGCAACATCCCTCTACACACAGTGGCTTTCAAGCACTTTTAGAGGAGATGGGAGATTATCAAAAACCAATCTTCCAAAAGAAAAATATCGATCGTGCACTCGCCGAGTTCGATCAATACTGCGTGCGAAAACACCTGAGAACGCAGAACGAATGCTTCTCAGCTATATACAAGTGGGTACCAGAAGAAATGAGGGAAGCTATCGACTCAGCTTACCTCACGGCACCCCACGCACCCTACGAAGAGGCCAAACAGCGCCTCCAGCGAGAATATGGGTTGTCCTTACAGGACAGGCTCCTCGCACTCGAGGACCCCGCATCTCTCGCCAAAAAACCCAGCACCAAGTACCACGAAATGTACTCGAAAGCTGTTGGGTACTTTTCGGAAGCTCTGATCACTCAAAAGTGGATCGAGACTCTTCCCATCGAAGCACGAGGTATGGTCGCAGCTCAGCCTACCACGACCTCCCGGCTCGACCTAGCTGATACGCTACACGCGTACAGAACAGAGAATACTTCTCTGAACATACGAGGAGTAGAATCTACTCCGAAACCCATAAATACGGGTTTCAAAAAGGCCCTCTCGAAACAAGCTGAGTTCAAACCCCAACCAGTGGAGAGTAAGCCTCACAAACCGACGGCCTATGTCTGTCGAAACCACGCACGTTTCGGTAACGAAACTCGCAAATGTGCAGACCCAGAACACTGCACTTGGAAGACGAACACTGCTTCCAAAACTAGCAGAAAGGCTGCGACTATAAGCCAGCCTAAAACCCGGGGTTCTACCGAAAATACTCAGCGATCGGTACAAGAAAGTACCGTTCCGACCTCCGACACAGAGAGTTCGGAAAACGAATAACTGCCAGTGTATCTGAGCCTATACGCCGGCAGTCTACTGAGTATAAAAGGCTCTTTTTCAAGTGCAAACTAAATGGCACTGAATTTCTCATTGACACGGGAGCAGAAGTGAACATTCTGCCCCACAATGTCACAAAAAAATTGGGCTTGAAAATTCTTAAGTCCAACGTTAAGCTCACAGCAGCTAACGGAGCCCCTATAGACACACTAGGGCGAGCTGACACAACAATTAACATCGGCCTCGGGGACATGACCACCGAGTTTATGATCACGAAAGTTGATCTAGCGATCCTAGGTATTCCATTCCTCGAGTCTTGGGATATCGGAATACGGGTCAAACACAAGTACATTTATAAAGATAAAATAAAGTGCTATGCCGATCAAAATATAGCTGCAGTCATGAACAAAAAGTTCACTGACGAACAAATAGCAGCTACTATCCCTCATCGTGACAATACTCCTCAACCAGAGGACGTGCAAATCACGGGGGACGAAAACATTCGCTCTATCATTGACAAATACAATGATAAAATGAGCAAAATTCAAGGTAAATGGAAAAACAACGGGGTTTACCACCGTATAACCACGGAAGGAACACCTGTACACTTCCGAGCAAGACCCATGGCGGGCGAAAAACGGGCTCAAGTCAAAAGTACTTTTGACAAAATGCTTTCAGAAGGCATAATTGCACCATCGGATTCCGAATGGGCATCCCCGTTACACTGCGTGCCAAAAAAAGACGGGTCATGGAGAATCACCGGCGACTACCGTTTCCTCAACGCGAAAACGAAGAAAGACGCCTACCCTCCTCCTCACATTCGCTCTTTCCAAGCGAATTTACATGATACGCAAATCTATTCAACAATAGATTTAAAATCAGCGTATTATCATATTCCGATGCACCCAGATGACGCTCATAAAACTGCGATTATTACACCTTTCGGTCTTTATGAGTTTAAGAAAATGAGCATGGGTTTGGCCGGAGCGGCTCAAACATGGCAAAGATACATGGACAGCATCATGCGAAAATTTGATTTCGCATTTGTATACCTAGATGACATCCTGGTGGCTTCTAAAAATTATAACGAACACATGAACCACCTCAGACAAATTTTTGACAAACTAGGGGAACACGGACTTCGAGTAGGTTTTGATAAATGCATTTTTTCAAAACCTACCGTCGATTTCCTAGGTTTCACTATCTCGAAGGAAGGGATAATTCCTAAACGAGATAAAATAGAAGCCATAGAACAATTTCCTAGGCCAGTAGACGTACGAAGTCTACGCAGATTCTTAGGTATGTGTGGTTTCTACCGAGCATGCTCAAGCAAATTCGCTCACACGGCACAACCTCTGTATGACTCCATTCAGTCAAACAAAAAAAATGACAGAACACCTATCGAATGGACATCAGAGAGAGAAAAAGCTTTCAACAGCTTAAAGCAAGCAATGATCAAAGCAACATTGCATAACATTGCTCACCCACACCCTACGGCGGAGTGGAGACTAGTCTGTGACGCATCCGACACACACATCGGAGCGGCACTAGAACAAGAAATTACAGACAAACATGGCTCGAAATCGTACCAACCATTGGGATTTTTCAGTAAAGAAATTCCAGAACAATGGAAGAACAAAGCATCGTTCGACAAGGAAATGTTCGCCGTTTACCAAGCGTGCATTCACTGGCACAACGACTTGGACGGCAGATCTTTCCATATTTGTTCGGATCACAAGCCTCTGCTAGGCACGATGCTTAAGAAGAATGCACATTTTTCTAAAATGAGATTAAGATGGCTAACATACATCTCTCAAATGACGAGTGACATTCGTCATATTTCCGGAGAAAGCAACGTCGTCGCCGACGCACTCTCCAGACCCTTCGATCCGGTTGAAATTCAAACGAAATCGATTTCAACCCAGACGGACGAGGGTCCACCCATAGCCGAAATTTCGAAAATTACGGCTGCAATAGAATGCAATCTTCTACTGCACATTTCAAATTCACAAATTCGTTCTCCCCCTACCGCGGAGGACAAATTGAAACTCACACGAGTTGAATTCTCTCAAGGAGAAATTTGGTGTAACCTAGACCTAGGACACCCTAGACCTTATATTCCAAACGAAATAAGGGAAGAAATAATAAGCCAAATTCACAATTTGGGACACCCAGGTATACACTCTACAGTGTATAAAGTTAAACAACGATATTTTTGGCACGGACTCCGTGCAGATGTCTCAACCTGGGTCCGAGCGTGCGAAACTTGCCAACGAGCAAAAATCACGCGCTCCGTGAAGCTCCCTTACTCCGAATTTGAAACGGCAAACAAATTTTCACACGTACACGTTGATATTACCGGACCCTTACCTTTAGCTAAAGGAGGGAAACGTTACATTTTGATGATGGTTGATAGAGCAACGGGTTGGCTAGAGGCAGTCCCTCTTAACAACATCGAAACAACCACAATCACAAATGCCTTTATCAATATTTGGGTAGCTTCAAAGGGCGTACCTAAATACATCACAAGTGATCAGGGCACTCAATTTGAATCAGATCTGTTCAATTCCATTATGGAACGTCTCGGAGTAAAACATACTCACACGTTACCATACAAACCATCAACAAACGGAATGGTAGAACGCAGAAATAGATCTTTGAAAGAGGCTCTCAAAGCTCAAAACGAAAATTGGCTCGACGCACTTCCCAAAGTTCTACTCGCCATGCGTACGGCAGTAGACCCAGCGACCGAAACTACGCCTTTCCAAAAAGTTTACGGAATTGACGTACCACTCCCAGGAGACATTTTCGTAACTTCTACGAACCTTTCGGAACCTCTTTTCTTCCGGCCTACGCATATTAAACATAATAATACGAAATATGCCGTAAACATGCCCAAAAATTTGGATACATGTACTCATGTCTATATCAGAGTGCCCACACAGCTCACCTCTCTGCAATGTCCTTACACGGGACCATTCAAAGTGGTTAAAAGAGATAAGTTTTCGGTTACAGTGCAAATTGGCGAACATACTAAAAAAGTTCCCAAACAGCAAATCAAACCAGCTTATACTCTACACTCGGACGAAGCTGTATCACAAGGACAATCTGTATCACAAAATCAGGCGGAAAATAAGGAGGAGACTCCCCGAAAATCTGCCAGAAGGCACGTCCCCTCTACCAAATTCGACGAGAGGTGGGTAACGGCGCTCGAAACACCCCAGCCGGCGTCGTCGTTATTAACACGACGTCTTGGGAGGGCCCCTGTGGTGAAATCCACCCCCTCTTGTCAACAGCCCTTTTCAGGGCTACCAAAAAGAGGTAGACACAACACAAAAATATTTACAAGACGTCGAGTTATAACTCCGTCAAACAAAATATTTCACCAGAGAGAAAATACTAAATTCTCTCTCAAAAGTGAAATATTAAAGAATAACACACAAGGCGACCTCCCCAAACATTTACTGGGCGAGAGAGATGCGACAAACATCTCGAAACAAGTCGCCTTGAATGAGAAACCTCAAACAGGAAAACTCAAGGTCGTTCAGCCACCCCCGGGGACCCCGTCACAGCGACGGACGCAGGGAAACCACCTCGAAAGACCAACTCAGCTATCATACGCACAGATACTGAGAAAACAATGAGCGAACCAATGAGCGAGACTGCACAGTCGAATTTATGAAATTAAGCGGACCAACCAGGAGGCGGCAGGAGGCGGCCACCTCCCTATAAATACCCCGCTGGGAGCCCTCCGAAATTCATTCCACTCTCCGCTCTCGACGACGACACACTCTGAAGTACGAAGAATTCTACACGCTCTACGCTGACGAACCTTCTGCCTTACGAAGTCATCTCAAGAACGGTTTCCTACTGCTTTCTACAAGCCAGTCCTTCTCTCCACGCAGATCTCGCATTGGCATCTACGAGTCCAGTGATTATTCATCCTGCTCATTGCCCAACGTAGTTCATCTGTCAGGACGCCACCCGGTACAGCTATCGATATTCTCTTTAGCTCGTACGCCCGAGGGACGTTCCGAGCCGTGTCGCCCGGGTTACATAGCCTTAAGCTCGTAACCGACCGCTGTGGGCACGCCGGTAAATTACTCAGCTCCTCCGCTCTAATTTACCGTCTAAGGAAGCCTTTTTCAAGGCTACGAGGTAGGACCCTGACATCCGAGCATTGGAAAGACGCTCTGTCAAGCGAGTCCACCTCCAAAACCCTCTATTTTTCACACATAGAGGCACCGAAACGAGCTAAAACTCGATCATTTCGATGGATCGTCGGCCTTCCTACTTCCCCTTGCAACCCAGACTGACGAGGGTCCACCCATAGCCGAAATTTCGCAAATTACGGCTGCAATAGAGTGCAATCTTCTACTACACATTTCAAATGCACAAATTCGTTCTCCTCCTAACACAGAGGACAAATTGAAACTCACACGAGTTGAATTCCCTCAAGGAGAAATTTGGTGTAACCTAGATCTAGGACACCCAAGACCTTATATTCCAAACGAAATAAGGCACGAAATAATCAGCCAAATTCACAATTTGGGACACCCAGGTATACACTGTACAGTGTATAAAGTTAAACAAAGATATTTTTGGCACGGACTTCGTGCAGATGTATCCAACTGGGTCCGAGCGTGCGAGACTTGCCAACGAGCAAAAATCACTCGCTCCGTGAAGCTCCCTTACTCCGAATTTGAAACGGCTAACAAATTTTCACATGTACACGTTGACATTACCGGACCCTTACCTTTAGCTAAAGGAGGGAAACGTTACATTCTAATGATGGTCGATAGAGCAACGGGTTGGCTAGAGGCAGTCCCTCTTAACAACATCGAAACAGCCACGATCACAAACGCCTTTATCAATATTTGGGTAGCTTCAAAAGGCGTACCTAAATACATCACAAGTGACCAAGGCACACAATTCGAATCAGATCTATTTAATTCCATTATGGAACGTCTCGGAGTAAAACATACTCACACGTTACCATACAAACCGTCAACAAACGGAATGGTAGAACGCAGAAATAGATCTTTGAAAGAGGCTCTCAAAGCACAAAACGAAAATTGGCTCGACGCCCTTCCAAAAGTACTACTCGCCATGCGTACGGCAGTAGACCCAGCAACGGAAACTACACCGTTCCAAAAAGTTTACGGAATTGACGTACCACTCCCAGGAGACATTTTCGTAACTTCTACAAACCTTTCTGAGCCTCTCTTCTTCCGGCCTACGCATATTAAACATAATAATACGAAGTATGCCGTCAACATGCCCAAAAATTTGGATACATGTACACATGTCTATATCAGAGTGCCCACGCAGCTCACCTCTTTGCAATGTCCTTACACGGGACCATTCAAAGTTGTAAAAAGAGATAAGTTTTCGGTTACAGTACAAATTGGCGAACACACCAAAAAAGTTCCCAAACAGCAAATAAAACCAGATTACACTCTAAAAACAGACGTAGCTGTGTCACTAAACAAAAATCAGGCAGAAAATAAGGAGGAGACTCCCCGAAAATCTGCCAGAAGGCACGTCCCCTCTACCAAATTCGACGAGAGGTGGGTGACTGCGCTCAAAACACCCCAACCGGCGTCGTCGTTAATAACACGACGTCTTGGGGGGGCGCCTGTGGTGAAAACCACCCCCTCTTTTCAACAGCCCTTTTCAGGGCTACCAAAAAGAGGTAGACACAACACAAAAATATTTATAAGACGTCGAGTTATAACTCCGTCAAACAAAATATTTCACCAGAGAGAAAATACGAAATTCTCTCTCAAAAGTGAAATATTAACTAATAACATACAAGGCGACCTCCCTAGACACTTACTGGGCGAGAGAGACGCGACAAGTATCTCCAACCAAGTCGCCTTGAATGAGGAAACTCAAACAGAAAATCAAACGTCCTTTAAAACTAACAAGGACAATTCAAACAAGCCTACTCGCCAATCAGAAACACTGATTACACGAGAGACAATAGGCGAACCAACCAGGAGGCGGCAAGCAACCACCTCTGGTCCAGCAGCCACCCCGGGGACCCCGTCTGAACAACGGACGCAGGGAAAACACCCGAGGTCCCCGTCTAAACTCAAGGTCGTCGGCTCCGCGACGGACGCTCGTAAGCCACCCCCGGGGACCCCGTCGCAGCGACGGACGTGGGGAAACCACCCCGGAGGACCAGCTCAGCTATCATACTCGCAGATACTGAGAAAACAATGTGCGAGCCAATGAGATTACACAGTTGAATTAACGAAATTAAGCGGACCAATCAGGAGGCGGCAGGAGGCGGCCACCTCCCTATAATTACCCCGCTCGGAGCCCTCCGAATTCATTCCACTCTCCGCTCTCGACGACTACACTCAGAAGTACGAAGATTTCTACACGCCCTACGCTGACGAACCTTCTGCTCCCGAGTTCATCTCAAGAACGGCTTCCTACTGCTTTCTACAAGGCATACCTTCTCTCCACACAGATCTCGCATTGGCATCTACGAGTCCAGTGATTATTCATCCTGCTCATTGCCCAACGTAGTTCTTCTGTCAGGACGCCACCCGGTACATCTATTGATATTCTCATTAGATCGTACGCCCGCTGGGACGTTCCGAGACGTGTCGCCCGGGTTTCGTAGCACTAGGCTCGTCACCGACCGCTGTGGGCACGCCGATAAATTACACAGCTCATCCGCTCTAATTTATCGTCCAAGGAAGTCTTTTTCAAGACTACAAGGTAGGACCCTGACATCCGAGCAAAGGAAAGAAGCTCTGTCAAGCGGGTCCACCTTCCAAACCCTCTATTTCTATACGTAGAGGTATCGAAAACGAGTTAATAAACTCGGATATTTCGATGGAGCGCCGCCCGTCCTATTTCCTCATGCAAGGGGAGGCGGAACACGGCGCGGCCGGGCCTCTTAGCCCACGCAGCGCTACCTACCCGCTGCCCGACCAGTCCGCTGTTCCCAGCGACGGCCCAAGGCTCGATCCTCGCGAAGAGATCGCCTTCTCACCTAACGTATTCACGAAGGAAACGTTAGATCAAGCCTCACACACACAAAAGTACGAGGATACCTTTCAGACCCGCTCTGAAGTCAATCATCATGATTCGACAAAGATTTCCGAATATCCACGATATTCTACACAAGGCTACCCGGCCGATCCGAGTGTCAGATACACTCCAAATGTACAAAAAACAAAGGATACTTTTCAGTACCTCAACCAAGCTCAACATATTCCTCCTACAGATATAAATCTTAGGCCGGAATATTACAAAACGGCTCAGTACCAAACTGATCGAACCCAGCACCCACTATGCGAGCCCAGTGCTCCACGCAGCTGCGACACGAACTACCCCTCAGTTCATCCCGCCAAGCAAGCTGACCTTGGCGATTTCGCTCACATTCCTTACGGGAATACCTCGGGGACTAACCCGCATAATCAGAATATAAATGTTTCACTTGGTCTACCTACACCAAGTAAAACATATTTAAATCCACTACAGTAATATAGGTATATCCGTTATCCTACGCCCCTGGCGCCGTTCTGCTAAGCCCCTGGTGACGTGCCGCTATGCCCCTACGAGGCGCCCCCCCCCCCCCCCCCCCCCCCCCTCATGACCCTCTGCCAATGTTTTCATCATTCCACTAAGCGTGCCAGGCGTGCGCGCGTACGTCAGTCTAACACTCAAAGCCTCGAAAAATACACTTTTTCACCTATTTTTGGCTCATAGCACCCATGGGTGTGGAGCGATCGAGCTGGCGAGAAGTTAGGACCAACTAGACCCCAAGTGGAGTCTATGTGCGAAAGAACGGATTTTTCAAGTCAATTCTAAGGCCTTTTATGGCCCGGACGGCGAACGGCGGACGGACATTGCAAATTTGGATTCTACGCACTTTGAAACGTAAAATGACAAAGTTTGAGGGGGGGTTATAACATTTTTTTGCTATACGATCACATAGGCTTATTATTGAAAATAATAAACCAAAAACCTCCATCCTTCTTGGAAATTAATAATTGGTAATCCAAGTTTTTATTAATGATTGTTAAATCAAAATTCGAAGTAAAAACAAGTGGGTTCATTTCGATGCTCTTGATCCAGGGAGCGATTAAATGGGTGGTCTCTTCCATCCCTTACCTATCTATCCGTTCGTAGAGTCAACAAATAATAAAAGAGAAAATCAAGTTCCAGTCTTGCAGCATTTTCGTATGAGCGAATTTTCGTAGATTATCGTATTATATTTATGTTACATTGTTTTGAAATTGTAGTATTTTGAATATAAATTAATTGTTCACTGCCAGTTTTATGATCAAAAAACTCGTTCTAAATAATAATCTGATTAAAAAAAGATTTTGGGTTTTCAGCGTTCATTACAGTTTTTTCCCCTCGATTTTTTAGAAAATATTATTGACATATATTTACTTACACTTTTCAGCATAATTTTGTGCAAAAATTGTTTAATGTTTTAGTTCATTGTTGATAAACTTCTTTAGATTATAATTTTTCTAAAAATATAAATTTAACGATTTTTGGCAGTTTTTAGCGAAAATTTAATGATTTTTATTTAGCGATTTTTCGTAAAAAAAAATGAAGCTATTGCAATGGCTCCAAAAAATTTAAAATCAAAATTTTTGAAAATTTTCTTCATTGAAATCCGTTTTGAGACATTCTGAGACGAATCCTATTGTAACACTTTTTCATATGTGTGTATATATATATATATATATGTATATATATATATATATATATATATATATATATATATATATATATATATATATATATAAGATAACCCCCCCTCAAACTTTGTCACTTTACGTTTCAAGGTGCGTTGAATCCAAATTTGAAATGTCCGGCGGCCGTTCGCTAAATTTAGTCTCTCTTCTTCCATGGCGAGATAGAGTGATAAGTAGGTACCTAGTACCTAAGTTGCTCTTTGAGCAACTGCTTTAAAGTCCTTTTTCTCATGTTTCCCCCCACCTACTGGTATTGCTGATTTTTTTTAAAGGAAGCGTTGTTTTCATTTTATTTTAACTCCGTCGTATTCAGTACCCAGCCCAGTTGAGAAAGGAGGAGGGAAAGGGAGTGGAAAATTAGAAATTTCATGTGCAAACACACGCCTAAAAAGATTATTTTTTGGCTCAAAATAACCAAATTTTGGACATTACTACGCTAAAATCTAATAAAATCGAGAAACGGATAGCGCCAGCGTTGAAAAACTATGAAAACTCATGTAGGTACCTACCACACTTGGGGCTTACTAGAATCCATGTTTTGGGCAATTTCGGTAGTTAGGCAACTTCGAGCGCCCGCGGAACGGGTTGCTCGGGGTCAAAAAAGTTGAGTAAGGGGTCGTAAATTCATAAAATTTTGCGTAGAATCCAAATGTGCAATAAAAAAAGGGGGGGGGGGGGGGGAGTTCATTTTAAAAAACAAAAGTTTATGTTATGGAGCAAGTGGCGAGCGATAAAGTATTTTTCCTGAGATTTACCTACGTAAAAAATTATGAAAAATACCTAGCGTTGGTTACGATTTTGTATGATGGAATTCAGGGGAAATAAAGGGATGTGTAATCTTGCCGTGGGACATCCTAAGAGCGTTGAACTGTAGAATGTCTGAAAACTGACTTCAATTGTTAAACTTGTCAAAAATTTTGATTTTAAAATTTTTAGAGCCATTGCAATAGTTTCATTTTCTATGAAAATTCTCTAAGCAGGTATGTTATTTCAGCGTTTTTCATCCTTTGTTGTGTATGCTTGGATCTGTAGAGTCCATTCCGTAATGCATATTAAACCAGAGTTGTGTCTGCTCATTGAATCAGCATCTTAAAATATCCTTCTAAAATTAATAAATTATAAAATATATTACAATAATGGATTTTAAACATTAATATTATTAACACGAATATTATAAATTACCTAAATACAAATATGATAAGAACATTCTTCAGTTTCAACTGTGCGCTGCTCTCACATTCCTCCATGGTAAGTTCCATGACAGTTGTCGTACGGCCGACGCGAACAAGAAGTTGATATCTTTATCACCCAATTTAGCATTGGTGGGGGGCCCGAACCTGGAGAACACCATTGATTTTTCACATGATGCGAAGAATCTTCCTGGAGTAGGTACGGAAATTGAAGAGGCGGTTTGTCCATATTTTAGTAAGTTCATTCATCGGTATTGTCAATATTTCTATAAGAAATCAACCAAGTCCCTTCTGATTTCGCACACATCGGCTATTTAGCCGACATTACCGGTACTACCATCGAACTGCGCTAACATTAACATGGCTTGTCAACCAAAAGTCCACTCCCCTCCTTGTAGGGCAAATATTCTTGTTTGTACTTATCTGGCATATCATTATTTTTTTAAATTCGAATCATGATTCTATTCGTCTTGTTGTTAGAATACTGCTGTGATTAATTGGATCTTGGAAAAGCATGGATTATTATAGGTAGCCAAATTTATTCAGTTTGCGTGGCTTTCCCATTTTATATACATAGGTGTATTATACCTAATTGTTTCATGCATCAAGTATCATGCTTTAAAGGTAGGTAACTACTGGGGAAAATCTATCACACTTAGACCCGATAAAGGTTGTTTTGATGTAGTTTTAGAAGGCTTTTTTTTTAGGTAGATGTCTTACGAATAAACCGTCTGACAAATTTTTTATTAATAGTATAATGGCAATGTCTCTTAAATGTGATGTACTCACATTCGTTTTGCTTCCGTATGATAGAAGGCTTTAGCTTACCTAACGGTTCGATAGTCTGTTAACATTTTTAAGGAAACTCCATGATGAACTAAATCACTCGCGATGAAGTTGTGGGAATCCTTTTAAATGAAGAAAACGGAATTTAATGAAAACTTTGTCTACATCCATGAATTGAAGAAGAGACAATGTTGAATTAAAGATAAAAATTTTAACTATGTTAAATTTAACATTGTAGCTTAATTGGCCGATCTTGCTCACACTTGGAGGATATGCGGAGAAGGCGATTTGATCGTTCCTTATGAATTTCATATTGATCATAAGTCGTACAATTTCTGCACATAAGTAACTTAAAAAGTGCCAGTCAAGCAGTATGATTCTATGAGCGAATTTTCGTACTTATTACGTTGAATTGTTTTGAAAATGTGAGTACTTCGAGTAAAAAGAAATTGTTAACTATCAATTTTATGGCAAAATTTTGTTTCTTAATTATATTTTGCGATTGTTGGGTCTTTTTTTTATTTTTGCCGTTTTGTCTATTTTAAGCAAATGTTGATGAAATTTATGTACATTTTTCTGCATGAATTTGTGCTTCAATTATTTAATGTTCATCGTTGATAAACTTCTTTTCACTCAAATTCTACTAAAATTATAAATTTAATGATTTTCAGCCGTTTTTACCCATTTTTAGTGATTTTTTTAGCACATTTTTAAAATGATCGAAGTGATCGAGAAATGCTGGCCAACATACTCGTCCTTTAGTTTGGAAAGCTTGATTTTTGGTGCAAGGAAGGCATTCTTATCTCACTCCTAAGTAGAGTTATCGTCTGGAAGGACACATACGCACCGCGTTAAACTCTAGGATTCGTTTCAGAATGTCTCAAAATGGGTTTCAATGAAGAAAATTTTCGAAAAATTTGAATTTTAAATTTTTTGGAGTCATTGCGATAGCTTCATTTTCTACGAAACATCCGCTAAAACCTAAAAGCACAATTCTTTCCGATTTTCACGTTAATTTCCAGCATAACATCAAATAATCTAGAAAACTTACTGGTTAAACTCCGTCTCAGTTTACTAATTCTCCTTACCATTGGAACTTAGTATAGAATCATCTATTTATTATTCATCATTCAAAATATTTCTATCATACATATTCCTATAAGTTCCAATTACTGGGAAGCTATGTGCCACATTCATCTTGTCAGACTTTTGTTTGTCACATTAAGGGAGGTTGTATTGTTATTATATAAATTCATTTATTTAAGTAAATCGTTATTAAAGTTTGGATACATATATCATTGATGATTCTTGTTCGTATAATATATAGTCGGGTCAACGTAAGAAGTTACGTGAGATGGTACTCCTGCCCCATGAATAGAGTCGTGCCTAAGAACATCGGCTTCTTTGAAAATGTTCTCCGATTCTACGACGTTGACCCGTTCATAGAACATTTTTTATTTTAGTTATTAGAGCAAGAGGGCACATAAATATCCGAGATGAGGTTTTCACGTTACTAAAGATGATGCTAGCGCTAGTTAGTGCATTGACTGTCATGTGAACTACAGTGTTCCCACCGACGGGTTCTTGAACCTAAAAGTTTCATGAACTCATGGAACCCGTCTGAGTTCATGAACTCAGAGGGGTGGTTGGAACACACCTACCATTTCCCTACCTCCTCCTCCGATCCACCACCCACTTCCCACTCCTGCCATTGGCATGCAGGCGGTGGGGAAGTGTTAGATGAGTGTAGAGGAGGGGGTGACGGACTGCGGTCAGCTGATTTCCCCCACCTCCTTGCTTTCATGTAACTTCCTACGCTGACCCGACAGTAGTTATTGGCCTTAGGAAGGGTATATACCTAGTCACTTGTAAGCTTGATAAGTCCTCAAACCCAACTGAATGAAACTGCGCAAAAAAGAAAAAAATAAAATAAAATAATAATAATAATAAATTAAAGTTTCTTTTTTCCCAAGTAAGTATGAGATCAACCAGAAAATTGCACTTACTCATTTCTACACAGTACAAAGTGTAGCATTAGCACTAAAAAATATCCCAAAATTATGTATTATACGGCAATTAGATATCTTCAAATACTCAGTATTTCACAGTTTTCGCACTTTTAGAGGGGAATTGCGCCCGTTTATGCACACTAAAAAATCGAGGGATGGGTCATTAGAGAGTTCCCAGTGATCCGTCGGTCTCAGTAGAGTTCCTAGTAGATCCGTAAAACACAATACGTCGTGCGGTATTGATAATCCGGTGCCGTAACTCTGACGCAATGAGTTACGGTGACGCATCCTCCCGTACAGATACGGTAACGGATCGCAATCCGGAAAAAACGTAATCATCTAAAATAACCTTCCATGGACTCAAATAACCTCCTAGGGATAATTTCCTCCTTCCATGGATTTAGCGTTACAACTAGATCCGTTAAGGACTTGAGGTGACTTTAAGGTGCGGTAAATGTTTCTCGTTACCACACGCCGTATTGAGACCGACGGATCTCTAGGAACTCTCTAATACGGCGTGCAGTAACGAGAAACATTTACCGCAGCTCAAAGTCACGTCAAGTCCTTAACGGATCTAGTTGTAACGCTAAATGCATGAAAGGAGGAAATTATCCCTAGGAGGTTATTTGAGTCCATGGAAGGAGGTTATTTTAGACGATTACCTACGTTTTTTCCGGATTGCGATCCACTAACGTATCTTTACGGAAGGATGCTGATGCGGCGCCAGATTGTCAATACCGTATTGTGTTTTACGGATCTACTAGGAACTCTATTATTTCCTCATTTTCTTGATATATTTTACCTTGCAACCTAGTTGTAGATAGCCTGAAATTCTGGAATAAACGAAATCTCAGGCGTTCCTCAAACTGTTTGACAGAAAAAGTCTCAAGTAACTTATAACTCAACTAACTCAAGTAACTTAAGACTCAAGAATGTCCATACATTCAGACATGTTTGACACTTCAAAATCGCTAGATTTTCTGATCGCGATCTTTGTGAGATAACTGAATTTTTTTCCAGTACTTTGAAAGTTGCTTATTTAATTTCCTTTTTTTGTTTTTGTTTTTAGCCGCCGTTCGAAACGTTACATCACTTGGAATTCCATTTAAATCTTCAAATTTCACTCGGCCGTCTGTTGCTCATATTCATAGCTTAACATGGAAGAAGAAAATAATCCCGCTGAAGATATTATTCAACGCCACAAAAGAGAAAAGAAAGAATTGCAAGGTAATTTTTCATCAAACTTCCATAGAAAACTAAGCTTTTGCAATGGTTGAAGAAATAGGACATTTTTCACCACAGAAATCCATTCTGAAACGATTCCTAGGTTTTTAACAATTTAATATTATTTTAATTATATTTTTTTAAATTTAATAAATTCACAATCTTCTTAATCGACCAAGAAAAAAATTTGTTTAACCCTCCCTAAAAATGTTTTGGTTAACGTTTCAAGATACATAGATTTCCTATCGAAATCGAATCTTAAAAATTCCGTTTGCCCTCCGCACCGTCCGAGGCTTTTCTCCGAAACTAGCGGACTGAACTTTATGAAATAATTTTGGATTTTGGCTGCGTGTCCTAATATCTATTTTTGATCTCGTCACTCCTGTCCCCATAGTTTTATTTAGGACATGGTTGGCCTCAACGATCAGAATTTAAGTGCCTAATTTAATTTTATCCACACCCTTTCTTTTAAAATTCGCTCTTTTAACCATGCTGCTTGACTGACTACCTTTTTGACGTGAGGAACGTGCATGTTTATTTATTTATTTTCTGTTCAATTAAGTTCATTGGTCTAGTTTTGGGAAAAAATGTCAAAAGCTCCAAATTTCTATATAGAAGGGTGAACGGAGAGGGTGGGAGTAATACGGATTTACGGATAAATCGTTGTTTTCCCTTTTTTCTCATTTATGCCACAAACCTTGAGATTTTCAAATTATTGATCGGTGGGGGTAATTACGATTTATTTATTTATTTATTTATTTATTTATTTTTTTTTTTGAAAATTAGTCAACTTTATTGTAATAATTTCTTACATTGTAGTTGTGTATAAATATGTAACAATATAGGGATTATCCCATTACGTAACGTGTTGTGGGCTACTGTCCACTGACAGCCCCCACTAATAAACAAGAACACGAGAAATATAATTATAGTAATTCATGTACATGAGTAATAACATAAGTATAGTAAAAATTATTGATTAACAATGTAATAAATAGAATAAACGTTTAGAAACAAATATAATCAAGTTACGAGTAGGTAATTCATTCGGCGATCCGGCCTTGGGGGTGGGGGGTCGTTCGCGATATTTGAGATGAGATCGTTCGGGTGAGTGACCATGGTTGAGTGGAGTTTCTGGTATGTAGCAATCAAGACGTCAGCAACTTCAGGTATTTGCAGGTCTCTGTGCAGAAGAGTTTCGAACAAACCACCGTGCATCTGTAATTGTTCGGTGGGCTCTGTTCTGGAATGTTTTAATGCGTTTTATTTGAGAGTTAGCGCACAGCCCCATATCTGGCAGCCATATAGGTCGCAAGACTGTCAGATAGATGAGTCGTTTAGTGTTCAATGGTAATGGGGAGTTCTTATGGAGAAGGAAGAATAATTGCCGTTAACGGTGTCTCAATCGCTTAACTGCATCAGTGATGTGGTCATTCCACGTTAGTTTCGTGTCCAGCTGCAGGCCTAGGTATCTTACTACCTGTTTTTGGGGTATTGGTATGTTGTTCAGCTGAAGAGAAGGAGTTATCGTTATCGTTTTCCTTTTATACGTAAATTGCATTAGGCTAGATTTTTGAGCGTTTAATTTTGTTCTCCAGCGACAGCACCACATTCCAACTTTGTCCACAAAACTCTTTAACTCCATAAGGGACTATTCATCAGATCCAGAGGAGAGTATTGCCTGGTCATCGGCAAACTGTGCAATAGTAATTGAGAAAGACCCGGGAATATCATGCACATAGTATACTAGCCGCTCCGGCTCGCTACGCTCGCCTCCACGTCCAGCCGGGGGGCAAGCCCCCCGGACCCCCCATTAAATTGCTCGCTTCGCTCGCAAAATGTGGCATGTAGGGAATTTTGCTCGCTTCGCTCGCAAAGTGTGGCATGTAGGGAATGTTGCTCGCTTTGCTCGCAAACGGTAGATCCCTAAGGGTAGGTTAAACGTGTGTAGGGGATGTTGCTCGCTTCGCTCGCAAACGGTAGATCTCTAAGGGTAGGTTTAACTTCTGTAGGGGATGCTGCTCGCTTCGCTCGCTTGAGGAAGTTATACTGCCCACCCAACTTGGCAGACGTTTTTTTCTTTTGGAAATTCTTACAAACAAAATAAATCTTATAAAACTACGTGGAACCACAAA
Source organism: Adelphocoris suturalis (assembly GCA_030762985.1). Lineage (NCBI taxonomy): Eukaryota > Metazoa > Arthropoda > Insecta > Hemiptera > Miridae > Adelphocoris > Adelphocoris suturalis. Next base: position 118,121,471 of record CM061042.1, read on the forward strand.
AAAAGTTCATTTGGGGATGTTCCTCGCTTCGCTCGCAAGGTAGGTATTGCGTAGAAGTCGAGTCCCTTCTGCTAAGCAACGTTGTGCAACGGGCGGCTCGGCTCGATCAAAAACGTCATATTAAACGCTTCCCTCGCATTTCCGCTCGGAATTTGACCTACTTTCCGTCACTTTTTTCGATATCCGACTTCGGATTCAGATTCGGCGGGATCAAAGCTGTATTTCGCCCGCGAAAACCGTTCCGAAAAACGTACCTTTACGGGGTATATTTTAATCGGAAAAAACCAAGTTTTTCGGCGGACTTTTCGAGAAAACGGGTCCGTACTCTCGCATTTTTTTAACGCATTTCCCGATACTTTTTTCGCGATCCGATCGCGCCGTCGTCTTCCTCGTAGGAAAACCTACGAAACCCGTATTTTTCCGGAATTGTCAACGGCCGTTTAGAGGGGTAGGGGAAGCGGGGAAGTGGAAAAAGCGCACATTAATTATTACTTCGACCCCCCTCCCGCCCTACGGCCCATGGTTCGGGTGGGATTAGAAAATTTTAAATTCGCTCGCTCCCCCTTTCGGAAAATCCCAAGAAGATCCCCCCACTCGTAGACTCCCCCCACTCAGCCGTTTGGCCGTGCATAGACACGACAAACAAACGGACAAATGGAGTTTCATTCTTATTAATAATAGAGATGTACAGAATGGGTCCAAGGACGCTACCCTGTGGTACCCCTTCTCTTATGTCTCTCACTGGTGACACTGAATTGTTGACCCTAACAGCAAATGTCCTGTTATGAAGATACGAATGCTCGAGTCTGTACAATGAATCTGACAACACAGGCTTAAGTTTAAACAATAGGCTGGGTATCCAAACGCGATCAAACGCCTTTTCGGTGTCCAAAAACACTGCGTGACATACCTCTTTATTTTCATAGGTATCTAGAATACTGTTCACGACTCTATGCAGTTGCTGAACGCAAGAGTGGGAGCTCCTACGATGTGGTAATTTCGATGAATCATATTTTCGTTTTATTTTGGTTTGGATGTGCGATAAGTTGGGGATTTGATTTCGATGACGGGTCGTTAGTGAGGAGGAGTATTGGAAGAGCGAAGAACTGTACCTACTACAGTGGAAATAGTTTATAACGTCCGCCAAAAAAGTTGTCGTTATAGGGAGCAGAGTTTGAAGTAATTAAGTACTTCCCTCAAGTGTTCAACGAAAAAGAAAAGTATTGTTTCATTTCAGAAATATCAATAAAAAAAGGGAGGGGGAGAGCACTTTGATTTAAAAGACACTTCAAAAGTAATTGCTAGTTCATGTAAAATTACAATGTACTCGCTACTGTACTTGTAGCGAGAACAAGTAAAAGTTCTTGGGTAACCATCCTTAACAAGTACAAGTCCTGTAGTACTTGTAATTCCAATTACTTGCACCTGTACTTGTAATTATTAACATTATTTAATTTACAAGTACATACAGTATTTGCAATTGTTCTTGCTATTATTTTGCAAGTATTTTACTCGTACGTTTTACTTGTAAGTACAGATTTCCCAACTGTGATTGCCGGTTGTCATTTTAACTAGGAATTTCTTTGTTGTCCAGCTAGGCTAGGAGGAATTGATTGACATCTTTTTTCGGTACAGTAGGCTACTTGCATGTACTGTGCCCCGAAGTCTGAGTGGTTTTGAAGGGAAAACTGAACTTTCGAGTAGTAGCTATGTTTGGACGACATATTTTTATTGTTTATACATAGCATACATACATATGTACCTATACATAGAAAATTAAAGTACTTTCACATTCTCTAGGACGTCTTGTAGCTAAGAAAGGACTGCATTGGAAAAAACTCACTGCGCACAAGACACGTTGTAGATTGTTAAAAAACTTACCAAAGGCGACCTCAAATTTAAGGCCCCTTTCAAGCTAGGGTTGAGTTGAAAGCCCGCAATAAGATTTCACATTTCTTTGTCCATTCTTAATTCTCTTTCCCAGGCAAATCAGTGATCTTCTTGTTCTTCTGAACCAAATTTATTAGTTATTCAAACATTTTGTTTTCCACTTTTGGGAAGATTATGGAAGGAAAATGTTATATGTTATGTTATAGAGATAGATGTATATTTTCTTTGTAAAGGCCTAAACGAGGCAATACAAAAGTCAGGTACACAAAATACAGAAATACTAAATAAATGTAACAATATAAATACAGATAATTGAATCAAAACAGGAATACAAATAGTTCGAGAATCTGTAGGTAAAACTTATATAGTAATTCAATCAGGTACATATTTCCTCCAATTCACATAAAAAAAAAAAAAAAAAAAACTCGAGACTTCATAAAGTTCAATCTCAATCAAAGCCCGCTTCAAAGTACTTCTGAATTTTTTAACTGGAAATGTCTGAATTTGTAATGGTAAGCAATTGAAAAGACGAGTCCCCAACTGTACCGGATCAGTTTGTTGTAAGACGAGCGTAATTTATTATTGTTATGGGCGTAAATTATTATTACCTCATGTGGGATATTGATGAACATCGTTGCCTCTCATGATTGAGTTGGTACGCTTCCGAACAAACAGAAGGGAATTCAGAACATAGTAACATCTGACAGAATTTGCAGAATCCTGAGGTCTCTAAAGTGACTACGGCAGCTTTGACCCCAATTTAGCCCCCTCAACATTCGAACTGCTATTTTTTGAAGCTTGAAAACCTCGGGATTCTCTTGGTTAAATTGACCACTACATTTTAATCCAAACACGCTACAGCACAATTTATTTAACTTGTTACTGGTCACCAAATTGACAAACAAACACAGGTAACGTGTCAAGCAGCTATTCCGGCTGACAAGGGATCACAAGGGTTCAAGGGGTACTATTACAAGGGTTCATTTATCTGCCGCAGGCTTCGCGTACCTTATCCTTGTTAGTTTTTACTAATTATTTTCATTAATATTTTGTAATTTTATAATTATTTTTTCACATTAGCTGGTTTTGATATTTGCTTTTGAACGTCATTTCCAGCAAAGATCCAGTCACTGAAAAAGTCTGCCACCAAAGGGGATAAGAAGAAGAAGAAAGAAGTTCAAGAAGAAATCAATAAACTCGAAGAAGATATGGAAAAGAAACATTCGACGGAGCTCAGCAATATGAATGGGGTTGGTGGCGAAGCTAGCAACGGGGAAAAAGATGTAAGCGTATCTATAGCCTTTAATCTTTGATTTAGTTCTCATATAAATAAATTAATAGGTACTCTAGATAACATTTTTTCAGCTGTGAACTGTGGTAACTTCAAAGCCAAATAGATAATAAATTATAGGTTCTACTGTTCTACCTATTGACTGTTGGGGAGTGGAGGTCTTTCTTGTTCAAAGGTAAATTGTCAGTGCGTTCCGAATCACAATCGCAACGCCACTTTCGCCACTCCAGTTAAAGCCAGTTGAGGCACTTCCCCTCACAACGATGACGTCACGGAGGGGTGGTAGTTCCCTCTCCCCTCGGCCTCCCGCATCTCACGCTTTTATTTAAACAGTGATCTCTCGTGTCATAACCAAAGTTGCTATTGTTATTTGGAGTTAACTATTATTGGAAATTGAGATTTCTGGAAATCACAGGAATAGGGAAATAAATGCCAGGTCTAATTTTTATTTATGTTTCAAGTACGCATGTGAGAATGTTTCACTAATCTAATAAGCAGGATTCGATGTTGAGAATATTGCTCCCTCTAGAGTGGGTGAACATCTTATAATTTATTTTGAGAAAAAACAAGATTTCATCTCAATATTTCCTCGTTCAATTCGCCCACAAACTTTATTTTTACTGTTACCTCCATACTAGGTACCAATAATTCAAAAGAATAAAGAATTTTCAAAAGAATAAAGCTATTGCAGTAGCTCAAAAAATTGAAAATGAGAAAAATCGACCCGAATTTCCACAAAGGTACCTTCCTACCTTCAACATTGCAAAACCCATATGCCAACATTATTTCATCGTTTTTCACGTTGGTATGGCGAATATCACTAAATGGACATCATTACTATCATTACATTATTATTGTCAGTGATCAGCCAAATCTGGATGCAAAATGCGCCTGAAAGCTGAGGCCTGGCAGTTGCTATGGAAACAACTAAATACTGTGCAGTGTTATCTGTTATCTTATCGCCCGTCTTATCACAATGACCGTGCCGACCCAGCTCCAAACGTGGGTCGATGATGGAAGATTCATCCGCCATGTTTAAGTTAACCTTGAGACATGTTGAAGGGTGGGAGTAATCCGTGATGTCATCGATGTGGCGAGATGGGCACTGATGGCAGGAAACGGAACGGCAGATGGTGTCTTTTTTGGGGCTGCGCGGGCTGCACAACTGTTGTTGACGTGATTCGGAACGCGGGGTGTGAGAGGGGTGTAAAATCTGTTTTTCATAATATATTCTTTTTTACCTGGTAATTAGGACATGTTGAAGGAGTAACAATAATAAATGATTATACGACGAATTTATTTCACTCAATATGTATGAACTAAATAGGACTCGACTGTTTGAGCAAAACCTAATCAACTTGAGCCATGGCTATTATTAGCACTGCCTTTGGAAACGTCTTCCCTCTGACTGTACTCATGTTTGGATGTCCACCAGCATAGCGCGTAATGTCCGCATTAGTTGAGTGCAAATCAATGGAACGTTTTAAATGGAGGAAGACATGACGCTAAAACTCTGATTTAATTAGATGATGGGAGCAGCCAGAGTCAATACAAAAGTCTATAGCCGTGTCGTTTGCAGCAAAACAGTGCACGATTTTATCACAGTCAGGTTTGTTTACATCCCTTCAGGTAGGAATGCAACCTCCTCTTCTTCCTCTTCATGCTCAGCTTGGGCGATGTTTTACTGGACAACTCGAGAAAGGCAGTCAGCTGGAGTGCGACCCCTTCCATGGCACTTGTGGAAACATCCATTGAAAATGAAAGTTGACTACGGGCTTGAATGTTGGAGTTCCAGGGTGTGACGTCATGTGTACCGCCTCTTCCACTTCCACCCCTCCAACAATTTCCTCCTCCTCAGCAAATACATTTTCTGAATATTTTCATCCCCTCTGGACAGATACATTGATTTTCTCAAGTCTTACCTCCTCAGCAAGAAGTTTATTTTTTACATAGAGTGGTGAGACATTGGCCATTTGGCATTTGGTTTGTATCCTCACAACTTAACAAAATGTTGATGGCTGTGACAATGGAAAGATAAGTTTCAGGCATCATTCCAAGGAGCTGACAAATGTACTCACGATCATCCACACTACCTCCGTTCTCTTTTTAATTGTCATTTCGACTAGGCTAGATTTACAATCGAAACTCATATTTTGCAACTTGGTTTGGATGCTGACCCGTGATGCCATGCTGGACCTCACGTACGTATTTCTGAGTGTTTCGATCATTTCATTTGCCGTCTGCGCCTTTTTAATAATTTCAAGGCGCTGATCCACTACGCACTGAACTATGAGATCTTGCGCTTTGGCATCCTCAATTAACCACCCTTTCAACTGCTGCTCATTACCTACTCGGGGTGTAGTTTTCATATTCAATACACTGTTTTGCTGTCACAACTTCTCTATCCGATACAGCCAGTTTTCAAATCCGGTTCTGTCAAAAAGCTTGATGTTTACGGGTTGAGTCAAAGCTGACGACATCGTAACTCGAACAGGTGTTCTTCAACCCGCACCACGGGGACAAACACGCTCACAAACGGGGGCACCCAACAAAACAGCCTTCTGACTCGAATTACTGGCACTCGCAAAAACTAAAAAAACACACCACTGGGCCCATAACCTGTAGGAAATAATAAAGAAAAAGATAGAAATAGTTTTGAGAACGAGATGATTTTCATTAGGCGGAGCGCGTTAACAGCAACAGATTTTCACAATATGGCTGAAGCCCTTTGGGACCCAACAGGTGGAAGTGGTGGGAGAACAGTTCATACAACTTATCATATGTAAAGTTAGTATTTAGGTAGAATTGACTTTCCACATACTATAAATTGAAATGAATGCATAAATAGGAGCACCATTCAGTACCTTACCAAAGCAGTCGGTAGAATCGTGTTTGCTAAGAAAAAATAACTTGATTGTGCAAACTTGGGCATTCCACGTTGTTTCATTGCGCATTCCTGGTGAATTTACCTTTTATTCTTTAGTTTTTCCATGGGAAAACCGCACCAGCAGAGAGCTAGTATTCAAGAGAATTGTTAGAAATACATAGCGTTTTTTTCATTGATGTATGGAAGTAGTAAGCACTGGAACATTTGGAAAGAGATTGGATGAACAACTACTTTCATTAATGGACATTAAATAGGTTGAGCTCTTTCAGAAGGTTCGAGTTGAACAGTATTTTCTTGGGGATATTGTAGCGCTACAATCGTATTGAAATCCACTATGCGATTACTAGGAAATTGGCGATTAACCTGCCTGTTGTTTTTGTAGGTTGAAAACTTAACGGAGAATGTCGACGGACTCGCAGTTGACAAAGAGAGTGGTGACGAGGAGGTTCCAGGTCTCAAGCAGCATAGGATCACCAAAGCGCAAAGGCGGAGGGAGAAAAAAGCATTGCAAACCAAAGAGAGGGAACTCCGTATCATTGAACAGGAATCTGAGAACGTGTATGGTGCTCGAAACGTCGAGTTAGAAACTATCAAGAAGATTCTTAAGGAAAGGGACCTCATGATACATGACATTCCATCTGATGGCAATTGGTTAGTTCATTTCTACATTTGACTGTATTTTGTACTTATTATTACGAGACTCTCTAGAACGATCAAGTTTGTCCCTCACCCCGGCAACTACTTGGAACCGTTCCCTACAAGAAGAACTGTGAGTTCTTCAATTCCGTTCAACCTGTTTAGTGGACATGTAGGTCAGAATGAAGTGTATAGTTTGGTGGTCTGGATGCTCGCAAGCTCGCATCTCAAAAATACATAACATCAAGTAGTCAATCCCTTAGTAAAAATGCAGATTAGTTGGATATGTAGATCAGAATGAAGTGTATAGTTTCGTGGTCTCATAACACGATCACATAACTTTCATTTGTGACTCATGAGCTGCTCCGCGTTGAACGGAATTGAAGAACTCACAGTTCTTCTTGTAGGGAACAGTTCCAAGAAGTTGCCGGGGTGGGGGACAAACTTGATCGTTCGAGAGGGTCTCGTCTTATTATTTATTTGTCTCTGTTTAATAATATCACATGATAGGAATCACTCATATTCATTGAGCAGTATTTTTCTAATCGTCTGGCTTTGGTAAACGAAGCAGTTATTTATATAAAATTTAGCAGAAAACGAGTGAAATGTTATTGTTGAGATTCCTTGAAAGATCAAGGCCCCTCCCCCTTGTGAGAAATCAGCTTAATTAACCCTTTGCGGTCGAAAGTTGAATTCCGATCGTGTCCACAAGGACGGGACCCGGTCAGGGACCGGCATTATGCATGTACCTAACAGGACGACTTATTACACTCCATTATATCTTTCAAGGACGATAAGCTTTTTGCAATAGGTCACCTAAAAACGGTACATCACATTTGAAGACATATTCTTCAAATAAAAGCACAGATTACCTATTATTATTATTTTTTTGTATTGTAATCATTTCCCCAGAACCAAAAATATGAAAAATTTTGGACGACGTTATTCTTTATTCATTTAGAGTGTCATGATTGAGATGGGAATATGATGAGCAAGTTTTCACCATGAAGGAAAAAAACACATTTTTCTAAAAACAAATTTATTTTTCAAGTGAAAATCATATTTTACATCATGATTCACATGTCTAGAAACAGTTATCAGTGAGAAAATAATGATAAAAAGTCGAAGTTCAAGTAGTAACCAGTCACAGAAAGGTTTCTCACATTCCTTCCCAATGGGTTCATTTTATCAATAAAGTGCTGCGATCTATTGTCAAAACCTTCAGTAAAACCTACTGAATTGCCCCCAATATTTAAAAAATACCAAGCTACCACCGGGTTTCGTCTGTGAAGACAAGAAAGGGCGCCGAGCAGTGACCCGCATTCAACCCCTACGAGGTAACAAGGTCGCCGAGCAGGGACCGGCATTCGTCCTGTGAGACATCCCTCTCTCAAAATGTTCCGTCCAAATGCGGATATTGCCTAGCCGGGTCCTGACCGGGTTTCGTCCGGAAAGGGTTAAGCCAAATAGAGCGAGCAACAAAGACATTCATGTTTGGCATTAATTTAAATTGAACACTGTTTCTAAAAGTTGTTTAACGCCTCACACCATAATGATAAGCCAAATCCAAATAATGTCAATATACCTACTGTAGTTGAACCCATTATGACCAGGTTATGTTTTCACCTTTTGCATACCATCTGATTCAAAAATATTGTCATTAAATTTAAAATTTATGTCTAATATTTGAAATGTTTGTTATGTTCCCAGTTTGTATTGTGCCGTTGATCACCAACTAGAAACCGTAAGGGGTTGCAGCCTTGGGGTGGAGCAACTGCGTTACAAAACAGGTTCTGTTCTGAAGAGCAACCCCAACGAGTACCTTCCTTTCCTCTCTCATCCAGACACTGGGGAAATGTTCACCGAACCTCAGTACTTCGACTACTGTGAACAAGTGGTGGGTACCACTGCATGGGGTGGACAAGTGGAGGTATGTTTATTGAGACTTTCCCACTTATTTATTTTATTCCTTTACCTTCCGAGATTTTAGCTGTTTTGCTTTTCCTTTTTGAGTTTTGGTGAAGCCACACCAGCTTTGCTTTAGGAAACTCGATTTAAGGATTTCCACCTTATGGATACTTAGTGGCACCCATGTTTGAGAAGATAGTGTGAAGCTCAAGAAACTGATTCAGACCCCCATAAAGCTTGGATGTGCCACTGTATGTTTCACAGTTCAGCCCACGCAGTCCATTCATGGGGCAAACGAATTTATTCTGACATTCGTAGTCAGCGTGAGACATTTTTGAAACGTGAGCTTTTTAGGCGATATTCCCCAATTTTCTACTTCCGTTCGTTGTTTTTGCCAGCAAATTTTTTTATCCCAAAATCGATATTGTAGTGAGATCCTGCAGGAAATGTATTAGAGGAAACTGGGTCCAAGTGAGCAAAATCCTCAAATTTTGAAAACAGGGTTTTTGCCACCTCGGCACCACTGTGCGATTGCCCCGGTCGCCCCACCCTTGCGACGGCCCTGGAGCGCATACATGTAGGCGACAGCTGGATGTCATTATTTCCAAAGGAAACATGAAACGCTGTCAATATGGAAACAGGAAAATGAAAGTATCATGACATCGCTGCAAGTCAATGAGTAGTTGCAGTTTCTTATAACTATTGAATTCCTTGCTTTCTCTCTACCAAAGGAAGTGGTTCACCAACCAACATGATGTGCGTCTGGGAAGTCAACAATAATCCAACAGTAAGTAGATTACAGGTGATAACCAGTCAATCACTTCGACATGGGAATCTAAAATGAAATGAAAATTCCACATGATGAGTAGAAGATAAACATGTGGAAAGATAAAATGACCTATCTCATAGGCAATATTGAAAACTGGGACAGAATAATCCCATGTACACTCCAGATAAGACTGGCGTGGAACTGATAGCACAGCCAGATCCGGTAGCACAGAGGATCTATTGTGGATCTCACATCCCAGACTTGGATATAGCCAAGTGCTTCCCACTGGATAAATGAGGCGAGTGGTTTCAAATCCGGCTCAATCCATACTTGAAAATTTTTCAGGAAAAACAAAAAACGTTTCCCTCTACAGCACTCCATTTTAACCACGTTAGTTCCATTTCATTGCTTAAACTGGAGGCCCTAGAGTGTTTTATCACAAGTTTTGACTTTGAAAATGGTCCGGGTTCCTAAAAATTCAAAATCAAAGTTTGGATTGAGCCGGTTTTGATGAAATTCGGGTAGTTCGACTTAGCTCTGTTGCCATATTCCTTAGAGTATCCTCTAAAATTCTATCATTCATGTCGGAAATCACATTTTTTCGGTATTTATATGGTAAGAAGCTTGTAGGTTGCAAAAAAGAAGCTGCATAGCAACAGCCTATGTAGAAACCAAGGCCCTACAACTGTACGTGGATCTCAGACGCCGCCTAATGCAAATTGAAGAGAGCATTGGCGTACATATTGGGGTCAACTTCACGCGCCCTTTTTGAATTGTAAGGCTAGCTAGTTTGTGAATAAGTGTTCGTAGATAACATATTTTGTATTATCTTGATGAAAACTAGTCTAAAATCATTTAAAACGTCAATTATTATGATGACAACACAGTTTGTAAATGAATTTTATGCAGTATTTTCAACACAGACAAACAATGGGAGCTGCTTGTCTTTGGAATATCTAACCAAATATGGCGATTCACAAACTTATTTAGGCCACAATTCTCGTCCAATTTTTGTGATTCTTTTTTTGTTCAACTATGAATTTAGTCTAGTTTTGGATCTTATATCAGGAATTTCACATTTGATTATGAAAAAGGGTAAATGGAGGGGGTAACAGTGAAATATCATGATGTTTTAACTAATATCGTCAGATTTTTGTGATTCTTTTTTGTTCAACTAAGAATTTTGTCTAGTTTTGGAAGGTATATTAGGAGTTTCAAATTTCATTATGGACGAGGAAGATTGGAGGAGGTAATAGTAATAAATCATGATGATTTAACTATTCAAGTCAGATTTTCGAGATCATTTTTTAAATTCGATTATAAATTCGGTCTTGGTTATAAAAATATGTCAGGAGCTTCAAATTTCATACTGGAAGTTTTATTATTTGAATTTGCTGTCGGTGGAGGTCTTTGGTAGAAACCAGGCTTGTAGAAACATTTGAGAACTTCGTTATTTTACAAAACCCCGAAAAATGATAGAATATTGAGTAATTTAATATTGAACAGTAAAGAGCAAAAAAGAAAAAAAAAAGAAAGAAAACGTTCATAGCGGGAAAATGGGTGAAACTGTGTACACCAGAACAAAAACATCCAACGCCGAAGGCAGGCGCGCTCCTAGCGACTCAACTGAGAAGCATGGATTGAGTCAGTTTTGACGCAAAACCACCACTTCAGCGGGGTTTTTCTATTGGATTGAACCAGAACATAGTCCATAAGACTTCACAGGGTGATAGAGTGCATCGTGAACTTGAAGAAATTGGAAAAAAGTGTATTTCGAAAAAAATGTGGATTGAGCTGGTTTTGAAACTACTCGCCTCAAATATACTATTGTTTTCCTGAGTGAGCAGTATTGAACGAATCTGACTTCATTGGGAACGAACTATCTGTTAGTCTGTACTCAATCCTCCTAGGCAATTTTTAAGGATTGTGCAGAGTCCCTCGGTGGCTTCTCATAAGTTTTATTGTCATCAAACCAAAGATTCATGTTATCGTGCTTCAAAATTGTTTTTTCCTTATTCTAGAGCACTGCAGTATTAACTTGAAAGACTAATTCTTGAAAATTTGTCTGTTTCAGTTAAGGGCGCTGAGTGAAGCTCTGAAATGTGGAATAGAAGTGATTCAAGCTGAAGGGCCTTCGATCATCGTGGGTGAAGCTTTTTCCAAGGGAGGGGAGCCTCGCCTCGTCCTCACCTACCACCGCAACATGTATAGCTTAGGCGAGCATTACAACTCAGTTGAGAAGTATCGTGATCCTCCTGAAGATGAAATGGAGCAGCCATCTGTCGTTTCCGTCTAAAGTCTTCCCGTCCACACCAAACAACACACCCTCCTTCACCTGTTATCTTTGGGTATGTTATCTCATATTAAATTAGTTCCATCTTAGGCCTACTTTTACCAAAAACGTATTTAACGGACCAGCTAAACTCCATAAAAAATAATCTCGAGTATTAAACCTTGGCATCTTTCACCAGCCCAAAACTTGGTTAAACCCAGTTTGGAATAATCGAGTTCCCTTAACGGAGATTCGGCAAACTTCTTCTTTCCAATGAAAACATGAACAATTTGAAACGACAATTTGAAAGCCCACCATGTGTCCAACATAACAAGACAATAAAGCAGTGAATCACTACCATGACCAATTATTACCCTCGCCGTTTTTATCTAGTTACCTAGTTACCATCTACCTAGTTACTATCTAATTTCCATCTGATGTTCTAGAACGTGTTAAACCTATTGAATTTCTTTAATATCATTAATATTTTGTTCTGTAATATTCTTTGAATTTTTGTTGTTATTTTACATACCTAATTTATAATATTCGTTGATTTTGATTGAATTCGAATTCGTATTGAACGCGAGTATACCTACCTATCGAAATCAAACTGTAGGTATCAGCTGTGGGTGCGCGGCCATATTGCTCGATATCATTGTTATCACGGCTAAACGCAGATTGGCAAGTGTAACTGGCCGGGGCTTGGGAGATTAACCTCAAGCCACCTCGTTAGGAGTTTAAACTCCTAAAGTGATCTGGTGAAAGACGATGAACTGGAATCTCCGTTATTTTCCAATCTTTTCTAACTTAAACTCGTTTATGTTGTTGATGAAAGTGGCCCATAGGAAGGCTCTTAAACTCGTTTAAGTATTTGGTGAAAGTGGGCCTTAGTTTAATTTTTTGGTTCATGTAGATTAAAAATTAAATAGAGGGTTTATTTTTAAAATGTTTAAATTTTTTCCCCATATTTACAAGTAGTAGTATATCATTGAAGTTGAAATAAGATTTAGTTGGTGTGGGGAGATGAGTAGCCATAACATGACAGTTGAGTATCACTATCCTTTTATCCTGGTAAATGTTGTGGGCGTATAAAACGTTAAACTTGATTCGTATTAGACTTGCTATTATAAAGTGGGTGGGATGCCTTCCATGATTATGTTTTTTATTCAGTCTACAAGTTGCCCACAAAACCAGGTTTAGCCGTCTATCGAGTAAAATCAGATGTTTGCCATCTATCGAGTATTAAAATATTGATAAAAACCTACCAAATTACTGCTTTGGGTTGTGTGGGGTGCATGAATGATTAGTTACAAAATAAAAATACATAACTTGGGTTTTCTTATCACTTCACTTGGAGGGGGTGTGTTACCCGCTCCTCTCTGAACTCATAAAATGACATGTACGCATAAATAAACATGTACATATTAATACTTTGCACATACATGGATACCTAAGTAATAAAATCCACAAAAGGCCTTTGAATACCTAAGAAAGGATTTCCTTGAAGTAAATTTTGAAGCCGTTGGATTTTTTTTTTTTTTTTTTTTTTTTTTTTCCACTGAAATTGTCTAAAGCGCGTTTTTGTGTGTGCCACTCTTATGAACCAAGTTTAACCAGCTTTGGATTTGTATTTCTTGTTAACGCATGTATGTGTTCCTCAGATATCAAAGCATAACAATCGAAATATTAATATAGAAATTCCCAAGATTTTGGGAATTGCTATCCTAACATCTTAACTTTCCCATCCACATTAATTCACCGTTACCATTTCTAAAGTCAATTTTTAATAATATTGGTGTAACATAACCTTTTACATTTTACAATAGTTTCGATTCCCGTTTCAGGTTTTTCTTCTGCTATCGTACGTCATCTGCAAATAACCAAGAGCCATTCAAAGAATAGAAGAGTGGTCCACACCTCTGAAACGCTCTATTTTATTAAATCTACATTTCGTATGTAAGAGAGGGCTGCTTGCAAGTCATTCAACTATAGACAGAATATATTCAAGTATTTATTTTCCATTTTTAATGAAGTTACCTCTAATTTTGTATGTTGTGGTTTGTTCTGTTTTTATTAAACTTAACTAATAGTTCGTACTCAACCATCAAGTGTACTCATTTGTTACGTTCTATTCCTTAATTAAGGTTACAAGTCTGCAAATTGTATGATCATAATACGAGGTCATCATTAGAGAGTTTTTGTTCTTCCCGTAAGATTTTCTCCCGTTGACGCGTAGAGCAGCGTCTAGAGCAAGCAGCTGGAGATGCTAGCTCTTCACGTGATTTTTACGCGTATTTCTACACGTATACGTGAAAAACCAAACGCTAACGTCTCTATACCTAAGTGTTTCAGAAGCTGTTTCGTATTCTTTTCGTACAACCTATTCTTATTTAAATAATTAATTGCTTTATAATTATTTATAAATACATTAATTATAAATACATTTATTGCTTAGCTTAAATGGCTGAATTTTGTAGTGCAGCACTTCACTATAACTTCTCAACATGTTGTTGGCAACCACAGTGTGGTTACCTTTGCTGGTAACTGCGTAACTGCAGTTACGTTGGTCACGCTGTGGTTACCTTTGCGTCAGGCTATGATGACTACCCGTAGGCCGAGATTCCAACGAATGCATTTTTCCGTTCGCGTATAGATAGGCCTTTTTCCCGTACACGCGTAGTTCAACAAGTTGACGTGAAGATTCGCGCATACGCAGTTGGTGTTGGTCTTTTCGCGTACACGGGTAGAAAATTACGGGAAGAACAAAAACTCTCTACTATTTCATCTTCATCACCGATTTCTTAATGGAGTCCTTCAGTATGAATATACAAAGTGACCGACCACACTGCAGGTTGTGTTGAATGGCAGTAATGCACATTTTTAATAGTAAAATAGGTGCAAAATTCGGAAACACTTTGCGTGCTACATAAGCAACCAACATCAAACCATTTGATCCACAAATTTTGGACACTAAATCGCTTAATACACGTGCGTTCAAGTGCATATGTGTGTTACTCTTATTAATCTGAATTTATGGTCCTCTTTGATTCATTGCATGAATTAAGATGGAAAGGACGAGTCTAAAAGTCGGAATGTTGCTGAGCTAAAGTTAGTGATCAAATTTTTAATAATGCCTAATGAAAAATTCCTAATTGAGCAAGCAGTGAAGGTGTGACGGATAGGAGTAGTTCCTCCTTCTCGATTGTTGAATACGCTGCATCTTGGGATCTTACTCCCCTTAATCTATTCTGAGCCGTGATATTACACTATTTTATTATTACACACACGCATATACAGAGTGGCCGAAAAGTCCCTTTACACTGAATATAAGTTTTATAGGTAATAAGTAAAACCATTAGAATTTTTGTTAATCACAAATTTATTGACAATTACTTAATAGTGAACAAGAAAATTAGTCCAAAACGTCGGTGTGCATACCTCCGTGGTCTCGGCACAGCTTGATTCGACGCCATGTTCTTTTACTCATTCGTCGCAGCATCTCGGGTGTGACTCGTCCAAACGCCGCCCTTACTCCTTCTCTCAGCTCGTCATTTGTGACATACCGCTGTTTCCTCACCTCTTCCTTGATAAAACCCCACAGTGCGTTGTCAGCTGTCGTCAGGTCGGGGCTCCCAGGAGAACGGATCCCGTTGCAAACACCTTCTTTTCCCACGCTATTAATGTTTGCCGGGACGGTGAAGGTTTCCCAAACCGCACTGCAAAGTCATTCATGATTTCCTCCATTGTTTTTCTGTTGTGAGGACGCTCATGCACCCACACAGAAGCAACCAAACGCTCCTCGACACTAAACACACTGGTGTCCGCCATCTTGTCTGGCTCAGATTTGGACTGAGACTGAGGGGGCGTCGGCGACCTTGGGCTGAGCCCTCGTGGCGGGGTGGAGGCGGGGGAGGGGTTTCACTTTCTCCCACCACTGCGCCCTTACCCCACACGTGTCAGTATCAGCCGTCGTTCCGTTTATAACAGTGTAAAACGTAATAACAAATTGTGTAAAGGGACTTTTCGGCCACTCTGTATATATATATATATATATATATATATATATACTTTGTTTTGTAAGAATAATAGATAAACGAAGAAAGAAGAACGATGTTCTTGATATTTCGAAAAATTATCTTGATCACAAGTTGGAAGTTGAAAATGAAAAAATAATTCATAAATTGTTAGGGTGATGGGATGGCTTGTTGATAGGGAGATGTGTGTAGATAATGTCAATCACTTGGTGGAGATAATTTCAATCATTAATGTTGAGGCCAGGAGGTATGTTCGCTTTCATAACCCACTTGTGTGCTTTTTCTGATTGGTGGAGAAGTCGAACGTTAGAACCTGGTGGCATCCTTTTCAAAACCTTCACCCCATAACATTGATCAAATGATGCACCATGAGATCTTGCATGATCGTTGATAGGGAGCGGCTGGTTATGCGTGACTGAAGCTATACTTTTTCCTTGACGATATAGGTGAAATCTTGTCGCACCGTCACCCTCAACCGACGCAGTCCACAGGGTCTAATCAACCTGGGTTACATCCTTGCGGCCGACTCAGATGCAAACTTTGCAACCTCGTTATTGAAAGTGCACATTTTACTTCGGTAAACACCACACATTCCTACAAATGTGTAAACTCAGCAGAGTGCCAATCAAAAATGTGTGTTTACCAATTATTATGTCAGAAATGCACTAACGATCAACAGGCTTTCTACGTTGGCAAAGCATCACAAATGAATCTGCGGATGAATAACCATCGTGCTTCAGTCACGCATAACCAGCCACTCCCTATCCACGATCATGCAAGATCTCATGGTGCATCATTTGATCAATGTTATGGGGTGAAGGTTTTGAAAAAGATGCCACCAGGTTCTAACGATCGACTTCTCCACCAATCAGAAAAAGCACACATGTGGGTTTTGAAAGCGAACATACCTATTGGCCTCAACATTAATGATTGAAATTATCTCCACCAAGTGATTGACATTATCTACACACATCTCCCTGTCATCAAGCCATCCCATCACCCAAACAATTTATAAATTATTTTTTCATTTTCAACTTCTAACTTGTGATCAAGATAATTTTTCGAAATATCAAAAACATCTTTCTTCTTTCTTCGTTTATCTATTATTCTTACAAAACAAAGTATATAGTTCAGTAGAACAGTTTATTGAATTTATCAAGAAGTATATAGGTATATATATATATATATATATATATATATATATATATATATATATATATATATATATATATATATATATATATACGCAACTCACTAGATATAATACTTTTAGAACGTAAACCCAACTGGTGACGTTTATTCAGCCGAATTCTCATTCAGAAGTTGACCAAATCCAATTCCCGAACAAGCTCAAGAGTTATTACCAGTTGGGATGTATTTGGGAACCATTCGGCAATCGCCTTGTCCGGGTTGACTGGGTGTGGGAACGGAAGGTGAAGCCGATATAGGGGAGATCTGATGTCCAAATCCGATTCCGTCACGTTGCAGTCCACACTTGATTTCGTCTCCCCTTTCATAGTAATCGTCACTACCATGATTTCACAGCTGGATGTCAGAGGAGTTCTTTGGTTCATCTGCAACACAAAGCATGGAATATTCGTTAGGACGAGACTCTCTAGAACGATCAAGTTTGTCCCCCACCCCGGCAACTACTTGGAACCGTTCCCTACAAGAAGAACTGTGAGTTCTTCAATTCCGTTCAACCTGTTTAGTGGACATGTAGGTCAAAATGAAGTGTATAGTTTGGTGGTCTGGATGCTCGCAAGCTCGCATCTCAAAAATACATAACATCAAGTAGTCAATCCCTTAGTAAAAATGCAGATTAGTTGGGTATGTAGATCAGAATGAAGTGTATAGTTTCGTGGTCTCATAACACGATCACATAACAGTTTAGAAAAGTAAATGTGACTTTTCATTTGTGACTCATGAGCTGCTCCGCGTTGAACGGAATTGAAGAACTCACAGTTCTTCTTGTAGGGAACGGTTCCAAGAAGTTGCCGGGGTGGGGGACAAACTTGATCGTTCGAGAGGGTCTCGTTTCGTTAGGTAAGTTGGTTTGCATTCTGAATGAGTAGTGATCGAGAACTCTTTGAATTATTAATCCAATAAGGTAATTTAAAATCAATTTCAATTGAAAAATAATTGAGCTAAAAGACGATTCATCTATTTTACTCTCTATTTCACTCCTACTTTTGAAGTTAATTTAGAAATCCCGCAGGCGCTGCACAGTTGTCCAAAAACGCAAAAACATGAACTTCATCAACTCATTTCCTAATGGACCGATTTTGACGTTTTATGCTACATGCTATCTCCCTCTAACGCAATGTCCTACGTGGATTTGCCGCACGCGACAATGCGTTCAGGCGTTCAAATGGCGGACCAAAGAAATTTGCGGAAGTTGTCACATGACCCTGCCCGCGCGGCGACGCGACGGTGTTGAACGCTTCGGTTTGATTTTCAAACAAGTTTGATTTTTTTCGCATTCGCCGCGCGTCAAACGCGTTTATATGATGTTTTTCTAACCTCTTTCATTATTTTGAACTTGTTTTCATACTTTTTCCGAACGTTTTCTTCTGTGATAATGGAGTTAGCTGATACAGAAACGGCCAGTTCTACATTTATTACATTTATTATTACACCTTTATCGGGAGATGCCCAGTTTCGAAGAAAATTACAAAATATTGTCTAGTGTTTCAAGACAATGGTAAAAACAAAATACGAAGGTTTGAGTCATGCTCATGTGAGTAAATTTTATTGATTGTTCAGAGTACTCGTATATTTATGTTTGATTGTTTTGAAATTTGAGCAATTTTTCTGGAAATCGTTCTTGTAGTTCCTATTATTCTGCCATACAAATAAACTTTGGGATTCTACCAAATATATTTGTTTTTATCTTTTTTTAAAATCATTGTAACGAATTAAAATTCTTGTTGAATATAAATGGTAAAATTCTTGCTTAATTTTGTTGACGATGTAATCGAAGGTTTTTACTGTCATTCTTGCATATTTATGATTTAAATCACTTTCCCTCAATTTGGAGTATAAGTAGGTTTTAGCATACAAAAACGACCTTTAAATTATCACTGATCTAAATTAATCACTGAAATTAGTGTTAATTGAAAGGTCTTTTTTATATGTATGATAAAACCTCATTATGGAAGATTATCACACAAAATCTTCAGAAACTCTTCCAAGATTATTGGAGTGTAAGTGATGAAATTCACCGAACTCGCTCCGGCTTTCAAGTATTTCCTCGGCCGGTCTCCTTTTTTTAAATTATTTACAGCTAAATAATACGAAAGAGCTGTTGAGCTGGTCAGCAGCTCAAAGTTGTTGATCGAGCATGAATGCAAAATCAAATTGAAAAAATGAAGATGAAAACAAAGGTGATGAGAACAGAACAGGTTAACTAGTTAAACTACGAAGCGTTTTTGCGTTTCCACGTAGGACACCATTTTTTTCTCCCGCGCGGCGTGACGCGCCAACGGTCGTTTTTAACGCATGGCTTGATGCTCGCGGCGGAGCCACGTAGGACACTGCCTAAGGATTTTTTTTTCAAAATCATTTAAAACATTTCAATGTTCTACATATTCATGGTACGGATACGAGAATCAATTTTTCTTTTCTGCTACATTTGTACTCTTTGTTTTGGTGAAACACTTGTTCTAGTTTACCGTGCATTACAAGTACCTGTAATTGTTAACTTGTACACTTTTAACTTGTTGTTTTATTTAATAGGCCCCACCCAGTTCTACTGATTAAAACGCTGCAAATTATTTCACAAAGATTTATTATTTATGTATTAGACAGCCCTTCTACGTAGATCTCTGGTCCATAATTATTAAACGCCGCTTATAGTATATTTAGTATCGGAACTCGGAGCTTCGGACCTCACAAATGGATTCAATCCATTACAGCAGCGGAATCTCACAATTTTACGCTTTTTAATATAGTTGATAAACATAGCAATTTATTACCAAGTCATCATTCCAACACATAAAAGTGTTACCTATACTGTATATTGATATCATTTAATTGGTCAAATGTCAAAAATGTGCTGACAAAATCACTGAAAATGGCTAAGAATCGTTAAATTGATATTTTTTAGCATAAGATTGGTCAAATAAAGTTTATCAACTATGAAATAGAACATTCAACAATTTATGTACGAAATTATGCTAAAAACCTGAACTTCATTAAATTTTGTTTTAAAAAATCTATAAAATTGCAAAAAATAGCCTAAAATCCAAAATCTCTTTTTGAATAGAAGAGTATCATTTATAATACTTTTTTTTCCATAAAATTAATAGCTAACCTTTTCTTTTCACTCATAAATCTCCAATTTCTATACAACTTGAGATATACGAAAAAAGACACTTTTTCACCTATTTTTGGCTCATAGCACCCATGGGTGTGGAGCGATCGAGCTGGCGAGAAGTTAGGACCAACTAGACCCCAAGTGGAGTCTATGTGCGAAAGAACAGATTTTTTAAGTAAATTCTAAGGCCTTTTATGGCCCGAACGGTGGACGGACATTTCAAATTTGGATTCTACGCACCTTGAAACGTAAAGTGACAAAGTTTGAGGGGGGGTTATAAAATTTTTTTGCTACACGATCACATAGGCTTATTATTGGAAATAATAAACCAAAAGGAGTATATTGTCAGTTTCTAATCATTACCGTTGTCCTAATTTAATATTCCAATCAACCAGTGGAGTAATGTGGACTAATCAGATCATTATAAAGTGACCTTTGCCCCCGACATTTTCGTGGACTGAAGAAGAGAGAATAGATTTGTAGGCAGGAACCTACATGGTCACAAAGGGTTCGTACTCACTTGTAAGAAAAGGTCTTCGGAGCCAACTCTTTGTTTGTAAATGACGTTGACCTCAGGACGATCCCTGGGATCACTTATGACGTCGTCAGACGCAGCGATGACATCCACGTCGTTTACGTCCCAAATGTCATCTGGGTGTGTCGGCAATCGCGTGTCGCCGCCCCCTGTGTGTCCCCTGCCTTCGGCGTTTCCTCTAATCCTGCTCTTGGTGGTTTTTTTCGGAACCTGGATATTTCCTGGACCTGAAAAGCGTAAAATAGATCCCGTTGATGAATATGCAGCCCCCCCACCAGCTAAAATTGTTAATAAACTTCAGGGATCAATACTAGAGCTCATTTCTGATCAAAAGTACCTCCTAAAGATTTTTTTGCTTCCGAGACCGCAAGGCAGCGGAAGCTTTGCTTTCACTTTCGAAATGAAAAAAAAAAAAAAAATTGTTTGCTCCAAAATCAAAATTTCTACTCGCATTTTGCATTTCAGAGCCTCCTGAACAAATTTGGTTCCGTGTCTGTCTGTCTGTCTGTCCGTCCACATTTCCTTGTAACAGCCATAATTCCACAATTTTGATCCGATTTTAACCAAATTTTCAGGGGTCAACTTCATCATGATCGAATCAACGGTAGCTTCTGCGCAGGCGCTAACGTGAATTTCTTGTGACGGTCATAACTCGGTCAATGTTGAACGGATTTCGGTCAGATTTTCAGGGATGATGTGGGTAAGGTCCCTTGAGGTCCCATAAGACAATCATCATAATTGCATTAGCGGTACGCTCTGCGCATGCGTGAACGAAATATTCTTGTTACGGTCCTTGCAACAGCCGTAATTTCCACAATTTTGATGCGATTTTCTTCAAATTTTTAGGGATCGTGCGGGTATAGCTCTACATGGTCCCCTATCAGTTCCGTCATGATCAAATCAACGGTAGCCTCTGCGCAGGCGCAAACAAAATTTTCTTGTTTCGGTCATAACTCAGGCAATTGTGAACGGATTTCGGTCAGATTTTCAGGGATGATGCGGGCAAGGTTTCTTGAGGTCCCGTATCACATTCTTCGCGATCATCAGCAGCGGTACGCTAGGCGCATGCGCGAAAGTGGTATTTTTGTTATGGTCACAGCTTAGTTATGAGGAACATACGGACTACATCCTGGATGGTCCCATATTAAAATCAAAAATGTCCTTATTAATTTCATTTATTATATGTACCATTCAGCTTCCAATTTCCCACCTTATTAATTCCCTGATGCCAGAACCGGTCGTTTCTAGTTATCTGGAATTTAATGGTGACGTACTATGAAGGTCACGAGGAAGCTCATGTGCCATTTCCTTGGCAGGGTATTTTTTTTTTTTTTTTTTTTTTTCTGCGCTTAGTTTTCGAGTAATTTAATTTTTAAGATTATTTTGGTGTTTTGCTATAACCGATTTTTACATTAGTTTTACACTTTAATTCACGAACTTTTAGTCTATTTGTTAATCTCAGGTTTACGTTTTTTTACGGATAAAGCTAGCTAGTTAAAGTGTAAAACTAGGTTAAATAACGGAGTTGGGGAGGTGTACAAGTGTTACCATTCGATCAGCGAGAAAAAGTACGTTAAAACCGGCCCTGAACACGTATTTTCAAGAAGGGTCATGTCATTAGAGCATGACTTTTCTCCTGATTAGAAAAATAACTGTAAAATTGACTATACGTTGGAAAGCTGAGAGTTCGAGGAAGTTTTCCTCGTGGATTGTCCTTCCAAAGTAGTGTGTACTAAGAGCAGAAAGGCAAACAAAAAAAAGTCAAATTCTGAGAAATTTTCAAATTCGTTTTTAGCCTCTTTTTTTACGAATTAAGGAATTAAGTCAGCTCGAAAAATATTGGTTTGGCAACAGGTGGATAGGAAATTTAATGCTCTTTCAAACTATTTCCTTATTTTTGAGTTTACAGTGATTCTAAGAGGAGTTATGGCAGTGTTAATGTCATTGGGTCCAAACGCGAAAATAGTCTTCAAAATAAAATTACTCGAAAACTAACTAAATCTGTAGTAGGAACTTTCGATCAGAAATGAGCTCTAGAATCGATCCCTGAAGTTTCAGTTCGCCTTGAACCGAACACCCTGTATAGTGTATTTCCCATGAAAGCCAAAATAGGGCAGAAATTACTGCAGAAGAAAAAGGGCATTCGAGGTTTAATTGGGCCAAGGTATTTAGGGAATCCTTTATAGATGCAATGTTACGCGTGACATGACCCGGACGAAAATGACAAAATTGCGTTCGCAATTGACATCAACTTCGTTATTTTAAATCTACAACAAAAAATGGGGGTTATTTTGTATTGCAGATTTCAACTCTACGTGAAATTTCATGAAGAAATGACCTACACTTAAAATTTTTGATACGCACAAACGGGTGCATTCCGCTGTAAAAATGTGCAATTCTGCTCTAAAAGTGCAACAGTTGTGAAATACTGTGTTTCTGAAGAAATTCAATGGTTCAATGGTCTTGGTTTTTTTTCGTGCAGAACCTCGTTATGATGTTCATTTATTGATATTTGTAACACCATCTTGGGAAAACAGAAAAATTGGCCAGAATTGAACTTTTCTTACTCATTTTCACACAGCAAAAAGCGTACTAAAAATGTAGTTTTTCGGTGTTTTCCCTAGTTGGTGTTGCAAATATCAGTAAATGAAGATCATTACGAGTTTCACGAAAAAATCCCCTAGTCATGTATTGCATGTGGCAATGAGCGTTACCCACGTATTAATTTTATATTTTTAAATGGAAATAGATTCAATTCTAGGACTCAGCAGATGCTATGCTCAAGAAGGTGGACTCATGAAATGTTTATGGTTGAACTGATTTATGCATATCTTTCTTTTTTCCTTGTAAATTGTTTTAATCAGACTGTGGTTTAGTATAGTATAGTACTTCCTTGGAATTACAAGGAATTCCTTGGGATTTCCTCTATTTTTATGGACTGATGTTTTCATCTTCCTGACAGTGTCCACAAACTGAAACCCTGTGATTGTACTGATAGGACGCTATTGAATCCGCTTTCCAGAAGATGGTCCCTATCTAAAACTTCGAGTTATATCATAATAATGTAGAGTTCGATTTTTTTCTAGCTACCCATTCAACCGCATTAGTTATTTAAGTAGCAATCATTAAAAGTATATTATTCTAGGACTGACCAAGTTTCGCGACGCCTGGATTCGGTAAATCGTCATCGCTGGAAGAAGACTGTCCCTCAGCCAATAAATTGGCGAAGGCTTTCAAATCCTTGCTACTCAATTCATTCATCAGCACAATATTTTCAAATGTTATTTTTAAAATGAAACCAACACAAGGGAGCTGTTGATTCGTTACTATTAGCGATCACCTGCAGGTCCATTATTGATTAATCACAACGTAAACATACCTACCTACACTCGAATCTGTAGGAATGAAGGTTATACGTTAATGTCCCAATGGAATACCTAAAAATAGCTCGCTCAATCTCACTGTTTGTCTGTAATGAACGTTACCCATGGGTGCGAAATAGGAAGGTATATACTTTAAATATTTTATCATTTAAAATGATTAACAGGAAGTTTCTATTTTTTCCGACCGTCACGTCACGGCGAAAATATTGATTTTCACGTACAATCAATGCGTTACTAGGGAAGTGTAACTCCCTTAGTTTTCATAGCAGGAAAATCGTTCGCCACTTTTTGGAATGCTCTCATTTTATCACAACATATCATGATCCCTAAGCCTCTGTAGTGTCTAGGCGACCTGATTTATTACGCTAAGTTATAAAGAAATATTGCTAAGTAACCATAATGAACTAATAATGTGTAAAATTAATCATTATTAAATGATCTGACTGATTTTTAAATTGAAGAAGATTCTATCCCAAGAAGTTTGACATCAACCACATTCTCCTACGATGTACAGTTTTCTATAATTTTTCCAAGTTTCGAGCACTGGTCACGTCAAAGCACCTCTTCCGCTTGGGCTAAACCCCACTGACCAATGCTAATTATATTATCCTCAAAACTAAGAATTCAAGATCTATAGTAAATGGGACATTAACGTAGATATAGTTCCATGGTTTCGCATGCGCATCTGCTCGAAATTCTAGGATTTATTCGGTTTATTTTTGATCTGACTGCATAATGTCCTGTCAATGCCAACAAGACTCTGCTTATACTGTCTACTTAGTCATAATAGCCAATTTGTGCAAATTGGTGTGCATTTAGTTGTTCAGTATACTTTGAATGTTTGTGTATGCTATCTTTTGACATGGCTATGTCTTTTGGCTGGGGGTCAAGGAATTTTTTGCGACACTTTTTTTTTTCCCGGCCGACACTTTTTTTCCCGACCGGCACATTTTCTATTGATTTTCACGTACAACCAAGGCGTTACTAGGGAAGAGTAACTCCCATAGTTTTCATAGTAGGAAAATCGTTCGCCACTTTTTGGAATGCTCTCATTTTACCACGACATTTCATGACCTCTTAGCCATTGTGATGTGTCAAGGAATGCTGATTTATTACTCTAAGTTAAAAACTAATATTGTTTTGTAACCATAATGTAATAATCTTGTGAAAAGAAGACACTACATGGTTGGTATACAATTGAGTAGTAGGTACCAACTGGTAAGTAGTAGGTACTAGACATATCCATGATCTTTTGTTTTTCCCATCAAGGGAGAAATTAAAATGCTTGATTTACACTTTACAAATAGAATTTCACCGCACCTCAACCAGAAGGTTTTTTTTTTGCTAGTGGGACGTTATACTTTTTTTAGTTTATGTGCCATAGCAAAGACATAAGATGTCAAGAGCTTCGGATGGCTTACGGAGAGCGGACAAATTTTTATTTATTTTTCAATTTTACTTATTTATTTTTTCCATAACATTGCAGGCTACCCACTTTTGGTGGCTCTTGCTCAGTAACGCTGGTGCTTGGGAGTCATTTGCTACATAACTTCCTTCATCTCACCCTTGGTTAATTCAGGCTGAATAGGCTCATAAACCTAATCAATATACCGTAATATAACATAGGATTTCACAGCTAGAACAACTAAAAAAATGCTGAAGAAGAAAACGAGTTATAAGAAGTTTAGTAGTGCAATAGTAGTTGTAGGAAGGTAGATATTTTTGAATCAGCTATGAGGTTATTGAAAGTCTGGCTTCCTTGGCTAGGTGTTTGTGAAATCACGAACCAACTCCTCTATGTCGTTTTCGATGGAAAGTATGGCCATCGAAGAAAGTTTTTCCTCCTCCAAGGATTTAGGCAAGTATGTCTTTTGACCTTGGAGAAAGACTCTGCTGACCTCAGTCTCGGGGATTTTAAATAAGATTCGCAGAGCTATCCACAAATTAGCGTGGTTTTCAGTTTTGTTTCAACAGTATAGTATAAGATATTTCTGGGGAGAAGTGGCGTTTTTCCCTCAATCCACTGAAGCTTGAAACCCCTCAGATTCTACGCACAATTCGTGGGGTCGATGCCCCTATTGCCTTTGTAACTCCTTTCTCCATTTGCGTCCATTCAAGCAGAACTGCGTGCTCCGGTAGATTGTGATAAATCTCAACGTACTGTCCTCCGATGAAAAGAAAGAACGCCAGGCCCAACTGGGGGTTGGGTATCCACAACGTAGAACTATACCCTTTTCCACAAATGTATATTTACAGGTAACTGACCTTGTCCAATACGCCTGAACCTACCCAAGTGAGTCATACTTTCTTCCTTTCCCCTCGCTACCTCCTTCTTATATTGTAGTTTAGGTCTTGTCTCGAATTTGTACTGTCACTTCTGTCCAATGATATCTGGACAAGAAAAATACATTACGAATTCGCGATCGGCGGGCGGGCGGGGGGCGTTGGCGGCATCTCTTCCTAGCGGATCGTGTGACGTTACGTAAGGTATGTGCATTCTGCATACAGGAAGGAGGGAGACACTTTGAAAACCTGTTTGTTTGTTTGTTTTTTTTTTTTTTTTCCTTTTTTTTAGAAGTAATTATTATTTTTTTATAACACCAGCGATCTCTGATACACAACAGCATTTTCATTGGTAATCCAATCCGTATTATTAGGTACCCACTCGAATGAAAGATAAGTATCCGAGGAATAATTTTGAAGCACAATTGACTGAGGTAGCCGATCGTATTGTCGTATTTTTCTGCCTGCCCCTCCAATAATTATGAAATTTTACTCAAGTAGATAAGGCAGGTGGAAGATGAGTTAGGTAGAGCCACTATTATTTTTTTGGTTTATTATCGTCGAATACAGCTGTGCATAATGAAATAAAAATGAAATAATAAAATAAAATATTTAAATAAAAAAATGAAACGTCGATTTTGACCGGTAAAATCACGTTTTTTGTCATTCAAACGCTATTTTCTCCCGAAACTTCCCCATAAAAAAATTTGTTTTAGTAAACCGTTGGAAAGCGGACAGATTAAGAAAGTTTTTCCCAAAGAGCGTTTGCTGAAAAACGTCCACAATGAGGAGCACAAAAACGAAGAAAAATCGACAATTTTTACATTTTTTTCAAATGTTAAACTTTGGCCATTTTTTCACTAATTAGAACTAATAAAAAAAATTGGAATTTACATTAGAAAGATAGAAATTTAACGCTCTTTCCAACGGTATCAGATTTGAGAAAACCCGAAAAAAGGGAGTTAGAGCTGTTTTTGTGATGTAAGGTCCAAAACACGAAAAAAATCTTAAAAAAGAAATAACTCGGAAACGAAGCCTCTAAAAGAAAAAGTCTACATGGCACTTTTTGTTGCAAATTATTTGTAGAATTGATCCCTGAAGTCTTACCTACTTAAGTCGAGACACCCTGCATAGGTAATTGTTGACAAGGCAGTTGAGAAACTTCCAGTTTTTTTATGGATCTCCATAAACAACTTTAATAAAATGTGATTTTTTCACATTTGAATTTCAGAGTGAATGGTTGGTTGTTTCAATGTTACGATTTCAATGTATCAATTTCTCGAGGTTGTTAGTTTCACTCAAGTACGAGTTTGTTGACGGAAGTAGTTTTGTTAAGATGCGCTAGGTCCTAACCACTAGTAACATCCTGATAGTGATACCTACAACCTCTGCAACTTTCAAGATAAGTAAGTACAAATTTGGGTCATTTTCTTCTTAGACCACAACCTACCATCAATTACTAACAAAATCTGTAGTTGTATTTTCTTTAAATAAGTTCTATTGAAATGATTGTTTCAAACTTTGTAAGGGTACCGTAGAATGGGGTAATAAGGGTCAATTTTCAATTTTGGAGGCCTCTCCTAGCCAGGGTGATTTTTTTCTGCAATTTTTTAATTTTTCGTGTTATTAGTCTTGGCCTGAAGAATGCAACGCTTTATCAAAATAATTGTTTTAACCTTTGTATGAGCATATATATTTTCCTAAATGGTCTGACCCTTATTTCCACGAAAGTGGGGTGATTAGGATCACATGCTTTTTTCAGCAAAAATCTCTCTTATAGGCACTCCCTGGGATACAAGGGTCAACAATTTAAGTTTTAAAAAACCAAAACGAGCCAAAATCGAAAGAAAATTTCATTTCCATTAAAATAAAAAATTTTTTAATCACATTACAATCCATTGACTTAGAAAATAATAAAGCAGTAATAAATATTCAGTCAAAACTTCCCTATAAATAGCGGCATGATTGCGTTTAATGTTCTAATATATTCGAACAGAGAGGGCTTATTTGTGCCTTTTCAGGAACCCAAACACAAACTCATAACCAGGCAAAATATTTTTCAAACGGGGCATGGATCGTCCCTGCATATCCAACATACCTTTTATTAAAAGCCTCAAGTCATACGACCCCATAGGGTAGCCCCGTGCGGCGCATATCGTAAGCCTATTTACAATTGTTTCTTTCTCTTCATCTGTCACACTTTCGGCCGCCCAGAATTGGCCCAATCGGCCCAATCGGTCCGACACCGTTTGAGTCGCCGCTGGAGACATCTGTTAGGGGATCCCTGATCAACGAGAAGCTTCTCGGAGTGTTATTACCCCTTTTCGGACAGGTTCCTAAACACGACCACACTCCAATAAGTTAATTTTCGTTCACGGTTTATTTCGCGACGGATAATAGATGCGAGGCATGGTGACCCTTATTGCCTGGATACCACAGAAAACACGCGTCCTCGTGAAAAAATAAATCTATAAAATGAAATACTGTATTTAAAAAAATGCTGCATATGTTGATCAAAATAAAACAAACAACTGCAAAGGATGTTCAAAGGTCCCACTCAAAACGACGAAGACAGTGCTGCCAACAGACAAAGTTTTGGTGATCTTCAAAACAGAGAAAAAAAGAGGGTGTGGTTCACTTATTCCCCCACAGAGTTCATCCAAGTACATGAGGTCTCTAACTCCACTGATAGTTAGGTAATAGTGTCCTGCAGCTCCATGATTTTTCTCATACATTTAGAAGCAATACAGTACCCTCCAGAACCTAGAAACGGTGGGAACGAAGTTTTGACCCTAATAGCCCCGCCGACCCTAGTTACCCCGTTTTACGGTACCTACTTGGCCTAATGGTTTTAGATTTTTGTCAAGCATCGACCTCTTGAACAAGATGAACTATATTACACAGGTGAGAATAAGAACAATAAAAACAATTTTTTCAACGTACCAAACAATTTATTTAAAAAATGCACACAAATCAAGAACAAACAAAACGAGGTAAGAATCTAAATCAACGAAGTATATTATACATTTCAGTCTTAAACGTTCTTTAGATGTTAATACTATAAGCAAAGGGCCTACTTCAACTTTTATTGCTCCGTTTACAAGATTTATTCCTCCTTTTTATGATATTCTTAAAAGATCAAACAAAACAAATATATATCATTAATCACAACAAACGAATTTAATTATTTCGGAGCAATTATTTACAGATTTAACAATTACGAGTTGGTAGGCATTTAAAAGGGCGCAGATTTATGCTGATTTCTTCTCGGTTTCTGCAGGTTTCTTCTCTTCGTTCTTCAAGGCGGGCTGATTAGTTTTGACGATCTTGATCTCACGGCCGGCTTTGTCTTCTTTGGGCTGCAAAAAATGAGGTTATATTAGTACAGTGGGAACTGGATAATTTGAACTTCTTTAATTCGAACATTTAAACAATGCTAAAAAATCGAGGATAATTCGAATTTCGGCGTGCTAATTAAGGTATAAATTTTAAGTTGCGACTAAAATAACTGTCAATTTATTGGGAAATACGTTTTAGCAACGGTATTCGGCAAAAGGTTTGAGTTAGACCAAATGCATGCAAGTCAGTGCCATCGTACAGTACAAGAAGTACTGCCTACTTCTTGTACTGTACTTCGTACGAAGAAGTACCGGTGCCGAGTGCAGCTGAATCACGGCGTCTTGGGACGATACCTATCCATTAATGACAAAAAAATCACCTTCTCTTACTTGGAAAGTTTTTGAGATTTCGATTTTTCAATACCAACTCAAATTCCACCCTTTCGGTGTTACTGGGGGTGTTACTCGCACATCCCTGCTAATTTTTGATTTTCAAGCCAAATTTTATCAAGATTTGTCCTGGAGTTTCAGATAAAAGCTGAGGATTTTTTTTTTTTTTTTTTTTTTTTTCTTCCGATTTTTGGGTTCTACGAATCTTGAGAAACTTGAACCAACACATTTTAAGGTGGGTTAAAATAATCTACCAAAACTATAATAAGAAATTTGACCCATATATGTAAAATTGTGATATCTTACTGAAGTGGTTACCTTTTTAGCAGCTTGTAGGGTGAGGACACCATCAGAAGACAAGTTGGAGGCCAGAGTCTCCGGAATGGCGTCTTCCGGGAGCTTGTATCTCCTGATGAACTGGCGAGAGATGTATCCGTGCTCGTCGCTCCTCTCCTCGTGGTTACCCTCGATCTTGATGTAGCCCTTGTCGTCGAGAGACACTTTGAGCTCTTCAGGCTTGAAGTGGTTGACGTCCAGACGAACACTGCAACAGAAAATAATAATTGTCAGATTCCACTAGTCAGAGAAGCTTACATTTTTAATGAGGGTTATTCTTGCATTCATTTCATATTTTCGTTCATAAATAGTTGGAGAATTTAATTTAGGAAAAATTCACGATTACCATAAATGTATGCTCACTAAATGTGACCGAATGGGTCCCAAAACTATTTCACTTTCACCAATAATCATCAAGACGCGAATTTTCTATATTTTTCTTTGTAATTATAATCGCGAAAAACTGCAGTTTTGCAAGGCTGCTGAAATTTGGCAACTTTCGGGCCCGCTTTTCTCAAACTTTGAAAAATCTTAAATTTTGATTGAAAAAATAGCATAATGTGGAAAAAAAAAAATTAAAAAATATATAACTCAGATTTGACCTCTGGCAAGTTAAGCTAGGTGCAATGCTAATGTGCAAGGTTTTTTTTTGGGGGGGGGGGGGGGGGGGGGGGGGGGCAAACTATGGGTTTTTGTGGGTTCGAGAACTATTTCTCTTTCTCCAATAATCATTAAAACGAATTTTCTACATTTTTCATTGTATTTATAATCGCAAAAAACTGCAGTTTTGCAAGTCTGCTGAAAATTTTACCCTCTTTTTTTCAAACTTTGAAAAATCTTTAAATTTTGATTGAAAAATGATAGAAAAAATCCCCCATCAACCCCCCATAAAACGATTTTGTTTAGCATAATGTGGAAAAAAAAAAAAAATATATAACTCAGATTTGACCTCTGGCAAGTTAAGCTCCCTTTTCCCTTGCACGGTCACAAATAGTTGAATGTACAAAAATTCTATTATTTCAGGGAGATTATTAAAAAAACGAGATGAGACAGAAATTGGTTTTATACAATTTTTTCCTGGACACACCAAGATCTGAAGATGTCCTCAGTAAGAGGACGAAACGTTATCAAATAAAACAATAAATGAAATAATTTCATTTATTTTCCCTGGGCCGCATCCCGACTAATTCCAACAAAACAACGGTTTACTTATAGAAATGTTGAAAATAACTGTGGAGAGAAGCCACTACAATGAGTTGTTAACAGTCGACTGTTGTCAAGAGGATGAAAATGTTTCCTATGGAGTGGAGTAAATGATGCTATTGCTTTACGTTAAGAATATTGTAACCGGCTTATTAAAATTGTTTATAGTCCAATCAACTTAGTTTAGGAATGTAGCCAGGTACGTAAGGAGGGGGAAATTGGTAGCTTGAGATGTGAACATTTATCACATAAATCAAGCGCTTTCCAACGAGTGGCGAACGATTTCTGTGCGATGAAAACTGCGGAAGTTCCATTCCTCTAGCAACGGATGGGTTGTACGTGAACATCATTAGAAATTGTGACACAAATTTTGCGTCACGAAAATTTTTGGTTGACCCCCAGAGCAAAGACATATCCATGTCAACACTTGTTCACTGGATTATGCTGCATGACTGCGATTTTTTTTTTTTTTTTTTTTTTTTTTTTTACATTGCAGCATTATTAGGATTGCTCATTACTATGTACTTATTATCGTATGAATAGGGTAGGTAGGTATGTCTGCATTCTACACACCTGAACTCTTTGTCGTCGGACTTGATGGTTGAAATGCCCGAGTCCTCTACGGCAAGGTTCCTCCAGGGGCGGAGATAGCCGGCCCGAAGAGCTGGGATGCTGAAGGCCAGCGGGCTGCTGATATCAGAGGGTCCTGGGAGGCCAAGACCGAAGTGCTGATCGTAGAGGTCACCGAGTGTGACGGGGCGCCTCTGCTCGTTGATCAGTTCGTTCAATACAATAGGCAACAGAGACATCTGTGAACAGGTAAATTGTTAGATATCATCTAGATAGGTATTACCTGATTAATTATTACATTATTGTATTGCCTGGTTTAACCTATAGTTTTGCTTCATCGCTAGGGAGCATCGGTGCAATAGCATCGAAATTTTTCGGTCCACCAAAATTAAAATTGCCTTTTTTTGTGGTTTAAAGCTGTTTGTCAACCTGTCAACATAGGTATTACATGCTAAGTTACAGTTAGATTTTGTTGAATCAGAGTTGTGCACACCTACCCTCGTGTAGTAATACGAGAGCTTGTCCGCATACGTAAATATGATCTTCCTTAAATAAATCCGTTCAAAATTGGAGGACGGTTTCAAGAATAGCCCAAAGCGCCTACCTATCACGCCATTGAAATAAGTATAGGCCTTACAAAACCCCTGACGACCTTCATGGAACTTAAAATCAACTTACTAAATTTAATTTTTCTCCAGTGAAGTTACAGATTGAGAATTCAGGTTAATTAGGTGATTTTCCCAATCACAATCCAAAAACCCTCCTTCAGCGCTACCCAAAAAAGAAATGAAGTATTTCGGCTTAAAACAGGAAAATTAGAGAAATCCCCCCCCCCCCCCTTAATTGAGAAGGGATGTTGGAT
This sequence comes from Adelphocoris suturalis, assembly GCA_030762985.1. Classification (NCBI taxonomy): domain Eukaryota; kingdom Metazoa; phylum Arthropoda; class Insecta; order Hemiptera; family Miridae; genus Adelphocoris; species Adelphocoris suturalis. The sequence goes on from CM061042.1 coordinate 118,154,376, forward strand.
TGTTAAACCTTTAGAAAACGGGGAAAAACTGCGAATTATTACACAAAGGTTTATTATTTTTCCTATAGCCTTGATTAGGGAGGAAGCCATTCTGAGCAAATCTCACTTCTGAGGCATCACACGTACTAGAGTTTTATAACTAGAAAACCTGAAAAGGTCGAACCGAATGACAACATCAACCTCCTCCTACACCACTACACGTCATAGTCACTGAGATTTACAGTCGTTAGACAATTTATTTCCTTTCAACGCGATTTTTACCTTTTTCGTTATTTTATTTTTTTCCAAGTTCCTACTTACAGTTCATTGATACTTGAAAAAAAAAAAAAAAAAAACAGCATTATTTGGTGCACAACATTTTATTTTCTATTTAGTTAGTAGCCAATGAACTTTTTCGGCGTGATATTCTGCTAAAAAAAAATTAAAACATTGTTTTGACATTTTTTGCCCTTTTTAATGATTTTGTAAGCTTTCTTCGTTTTTGAAATTTGACCAATTTAGTATGCTCAAAAAGTGTTACCCAAAAAAAAAAAAAAAAAAAAAAATCATATTTTCTTTTGAAATGCTCGATGCTCGATTTTTTTTTTTGAGAAAGCGGATTTTTTATATCAATATAAAAAATATTACTGTCATATTTCTGACGACAACTCTCTTTCAGGATTGATATGAAAAATCCGAAATGATATATTATACAATACATATATACACATAAATAAAAAAATATTATACTATACATATATACACATAAATATCCAGAAGGACTAAAAAAACATTTTGGAATTTTAAGTGTTGTTGCCATTGCAATAGGTTCATTTTCTACGAAGAATAGTTAAAACTACCCTCTCATGCCTACAGCTTTTTATATTGATCGAAAATTATGCTGAGGGTTCATTCTCATGAACTAGGGTTCATTCTCACTTAGGTGATTGTTGAAACACTTACATAAATTCAAGTTTTGACAAAGTTTTAAATTTTTTAAATAAAGTTACGTTTTAAAACATATTTTACAAATAAAAATACATTTCAAAATCAAAATGTTCGAAAATTTTTTTAATCGAAATCCGTTTGGAGGCATTCTGAAACGAATTCTAGATTTTAACGCTTTTTCTCATTATATATATATATGTATATATATATATATATATATATATATATATATATATATATATATATATATATAACTATATATATATATATATATATATATATATATATAGGTATATAGTGTGTGTGTGTGTGTGTGTGTGTGTGTGTGTGTGTGTGTGTGTGTGTGTGTGTGTGTGTGTGTGTGTGTGTGTGTGTGTGTGTGTCATTCCTGGATTGAGAAAAAATCAAATTTTCGCCAAAAAATCAAGTATTATAGAAGAAAGGATGAGTTCTTGGGACAATTTTTGAGTAGGTACATTAAATTGGTCAAATTTCAACAAATGTGCTGGAAAAAAAATCACTAAACATGGCAGAAATTGGCTGACAATTGTTAAATTTATAATTTTATAATTAATTATAATTTATAAAATAATTTATTAAATTTATAAATTTCTAATTTTATTTGTTAAATTTATAATTTACGCAATGAAGTTAATCAACTTTAAACTAGATCAATCGAAAATTGATGCACAAAATTATATTGAAAAACGTATAATTTACGATTCCATTAAAATGTGCTAAAAAATATGTAAAAATGGAAAAAACTGAAAATTCAAAATCATATTTCAAATACCTAGCAGATTATCAATCAGAATAATTTCTTTACCATGAAATTTCTACACCATTTCTTTGCATTTCATCACAAATGTAATAGCTGTACGGTAATTTACGAAAATACAATGATGCTGATTTTTAGCGAGGGTTAAAATGTTTTCTCCTAGTCGATTACAAAGGTTAATTCATTATCTGAAATAATGAACCAATTGAAAATATGGGTAGCTACGTAAAATCGATGTATAAGTATACGAAAAAGGGTGGTAGTGCTAAAATGAGTGCTAAATCTATTTTCATTAGCATACCTAAGTAGTAGGTATTTGAAAAAATTAAATTGATAGCTACAGAATAATAATTTACAGCGGAAGGCCTATACTTCAATGATTGCGCTAATTGAATGTGGTGAATTCGGCAATCAGTTACGATTCAAATCGTTTTAGTAAATTTGCTTTTTTCACAATACATTTAACGAGGAGGGCATGCCAAGGATATTTAAGATTTCGAACACATTGAATCAAACTCATTAGGTAGGAACAAGGTTTGATGTGGTTATAAGAGTAATGATGATGGCACAAAAAACGAATCGGGATTGAACAAGTTCTAGCACAGGACAATTAAAGCACAGTCAGAAGAGGAAAATTAATGCACATTAAACCGTATTGTCTTGTTAGGGTCAACATGAAGAAAAATGTAACAGGATTAAACGGGTGTACAAACGATGTAAGGAGGAAAATATTGTAAATCACGCAAGATCTAATCATTAGTATAAGTTCAAAGTGTTCTTTTGCTCCAACATAATTATCAAGAATAGGTAGGTACAGGTGCCTAATGCATGTTTCGATCAGAAATTCAACACGTGGTGGGTCGTTCTCAAATTAACGACAGAAATCAGACTTTCTACCACCTATAAAACCGTTTTTTAATCGGAAAGAAACGGAATCGTAACAATGCAATCAATTCTAAATATTTTGGGGAATGTGAATAGAATGTAATAAAAGTAAAAGTACCAACCAACCTATCTACGTATAAAAAAGTCTAAATGAAACGAAATTATTGATCGTTTAGTCAAATTTGTTTTCATGTCATTTGTTTCACATGTTAGGCGCCTAGCAGATTTTAAAAATGATGGGTAATTAGATAACTGATTGGGTTTAAAAATTTAACACGTGGTGGGTCGTTCTCAACGACAGAAATCAAGAGTTTCTACCACCTATAAAACAGTTTTTTAATCGAATAGAATCGGAATTGTATGCAATCAATATTGTAAATATTTTGGGGAATATGAATAGAATGTAAAAAAGTAAAGGTAGCACCTACCTATCTACGTATAAAAATGTCTAAATGAACCAAAATTATTGGTAGTTTAGTCAAATTTGGTTACAAAATGTTAGGTGCCAAGTAGATTTTCAAAATGATGGGTAATTAGATGACTGATTTATAGGATTTATATCTTACCTTTGTTGAAATTGATTGCTTTTGGCTGGCTGATGTCAGAAAGGATCGCAGAGGGAAGTTTCTCGTAAGAGCTGATTTGATCATTGAGCGCTTGAAAACTCGACTGTGCCTCGAGAGGGGCGACCGGAGGTTTATAAAAGAGCGCGGAGCGTTCGGGACAGTTCGGGACCCTTCGAGAATCTCCGGCAGTCGAGAACGTTCGAGGAGGGGAAGCGGGCGAGTAAACAGCAGATGCTCTGAGTGGAAAAGACCACCGATAACAATAAGGGCCTTCTACGTTCTACCTACCAACTCCAAGGGTCAACGTCACTTTCTAGCGGGTCCCTTTGTGGAAAAATCTAGACCGTTCGGGGGTCCTCTATCTAAAAATAAAAATTGAATTCTCTCGCCAGGATTTTTCCCTATGAGATTGTTATGCAATAAACCTATGGATCAAAACGTTTCGGTCGTGACGTAATTAACTATCAACCTTACCAAATGAAAAAATGCTTTGCAAATCACAAATAGGTATTCATTAACCTAGGGCTGCCATATCTTTTCGACGTAAGTAGGGACAGCGTAAGCTAAAAGTCGGGACATATCGGGACAGCCTAAAGTAGAAAATCGGGACCAAAATCGGGACAAGATATAGGTACTTCAAGTCACTGACAAAATACAACGACTAAGTTTTATTTTTGGAAAAAATACAATAGGTATTGAAAAGTAGGAGAAACATCATTATTTAAAAAAAAAAACGAAATATCACATTTGGGTGCTTAGATCATCTATTTATCTATTACATAGACCTATAAATTTCAAATAGTTACCTACCAAATGGCTACCTACCTGCAATGAAGGACATCTGTACCACTCAGGGTTTATCCAGTTTTCATCCTGGGCTTACAAAATACTTCGGAGATTCACCAACTTTAAAAATCGGGACGAAGTCGGGACAGCAAAAAAAAAAAAATAATAATAATCGGGACGCTTCAAAAATCATAACGGGACGCCCGGGACACCTCGAAAATCGGGACGGATGGCAGCACTACATTAACCGTAAACTGCAACGACTTCTCGAAATCCAGTTCAATGAACAAATAGGTACGTCTACTTCGAAATTCTCGAGGTATGAAAGTTTAAAACTCTCATATTCCTTTGGTTTTCTGATCATCAAACCACTTCATTTAGAGTTGTGGCTGAGATTTCACGTTACAGTCAGTGGCCTGCCCCATCCATTACATGAGTGAATTCACAAGTACAGTCATGAAATGGTCATCTGAAGGTGGGAAAAGGAGAATTGCGGATGGATTCCAAAAAATGGGCTACGCATCGAACTGAATACTCCCGCCAGGAATTTTCCTATGAGATTGTTATGCAATAAACCTATGGATAGAAACATGTTTCGGTCGCGACGTAATTACCTATCAACCAAACCAAATGACCAAGAAAACACTTTTTTTTATCATTTAATAATGATCAACAGGTCGTTTCCATTTGTTTTCGTCACGTCACGAGCGTCACGTCACGGTGGGGGTTTTCTTTTGATTTTCACGTACAACCAATGCGTTACTAGGGAAGTGTAACTCCCTTAGATTTTCATAGCAAGAAAATCGTTAGCCACTTTTTGGAGTGCTCTCATTTTATCACAGCATCTCATAATCCCTAAGCCTCTGTAGTGTCAAGGAAAGCTGATTATTACGCTCAGTTATAAACTAATATTGCTAAGTAACCATAATGAACTAATAATGTGTAAAATTAATCATTAGGCATTAAATGATCTGACTGTAGAACCGTAGGTCTACCGTCCGTTTTTTTTTTTTTTTAAATTCATTTATTGGTTTTATGCAAATTGTACATGTACCAGAACTGTAGTATATCTTGAAATTTCGTCTGTGTTTGATGTATCTTCTGTAGTGAATTGGAAAGAATATCATTATTTTAGAATATGAAGTGATATTATCATCTACAAACATTTTAATTTATAGTGAAGTATATAAGTTAATATGTAACATATACATATAACATAGATACAGGGTGTCCAACGAGACGTTGACCCCCCTGTTAAAATCGTTATTTGTGGATCAAAAAAATTTTTTTTTCAAACTTCTTTTTTTTGTGAGGATCTCAGAAATGACAAAATTGCGCAGCGCGCTATTACGCACCCATGCGCAACCAACATCAACTTTGTTTTAGCGAATTTTTGAAGAAAATTAAGCTATTGCTCTCGCCTCAAAATTTGTAGAATGTGAATTTTTGAAAAAATTTTATGCAGAAATCCGTTTCAGGCTATTCTGAATCATATTCTGAAGTTTAACGCATTTTTTATGTATGTATGTATATATGTATGTATGTATGTGTCATTCCAGACGATAACTGTCCGTAGAATTGTGCTAGAAACTTCAAACAAATTTTAAAATGTTAAGGACACAAAACGAAAGTTCAAGTTCGTTGGCCAGCATGATCGGATTACATCTTCGGGTTGAAATTTTCAAAAATGTAGTCAAAAATTTCAAAATAGCCGGTTTTTTGTGATTTGTTGTGCGAAATAATTTTTTCAGCATACTAACATGTGGTATATTCGGAATCAGCGTAAAATTGCCTATAAGAATATGTATCAAGTTTTCAAAAATTTCAAAGTTGAAAAATCAGTCAAAAATCGAAATAATGCCGTTCGCTAGTTGTAAAAATCGGTTATATTTGCATGAAACATTGTCCAAATTCAGATTGAACTACTCTTATGGAAGTATCCCTGTATAACCAATTTTCGAACCATGCTGTTTAAAACGTAGGTAGTAGGTGCTAAAAAAAAAGAAAAAAGAAAAAAAAAAAAAAAAAGTAATCACAACTGATGAGTTTATTCATGTGTTAATAATTTGATTCCATGTTTGTCTATCAAAATCATAAACTAAAATTTCTCTACACGATCAATAGCGACTGAAATGTCGAAGATTTCTTCAAAAATTCGCTCATGGGGTCATGCTGCATGACTGGACTTTTTTTCATTTGACTAAATGTCAACGCTTTTACAGTTTCATAATTATTAAAAGCTGATTCGAGCAAGTGCAACTCGTTTTTTTTTTTCTCTAAGTTTTCAAGAGAAAAATAAATGATTCCTTGCGAGTGAATAGACGAGAGGAGTCCAAGTATCATAAAACAGAGGTTCAAAGTTGGGATGTAAGATATCTCTGGAAAGTTGACAGTTCCTGCCAAATCATGAAGGCGATTTATCGCTTTTAAGCCTCCAGGTTCATTGGTATATAAACTTATTCTTCCCAGTTCCGTGCGCAAGATCTATGCCACCATGCCTCGTGCACTTGCGCGAATCAGCTTTTAATAACTATGAAAATTCAACACACACACCTCGGAAAACTATTGCTTAACCACTTTTCGGGTTGTAAAAGCGTTGACATTTATTCAAATGATAAGACGGATAGCACCACGTGATCGCGCAACTTTGAGCGCTCGCTGAACGGGTAGCGCGTGGCCGAAAAAATAGAATGAGGGGTCAAATCTTCATGAAATTGTGTGTAGAATCCGAATATGGAATAAAAAAAGGGGGGTTCCCGTTTGAAAAAACAAAATTGATGTTGGTTGCGCAATTGCGCGGCGCAATTTTTTCATTTCTAAGATCCTCACGAAAAAACATGAAGTTTGAAACATGATTTTCAAACCACTCCATGGTGGTTAAAAGGTTAAATCAGTGGCAGTGTGGACATGGAGCAGACCTGGTGAGCTAGGACAAAAAGTATGACAGAAATGACCTGCAGCAAGCGATTTCTGAGTTAAAAGGAACCAATAATAAGGTCATCAAGGTCATGGCCCCGACCGTGTCATGGTGTTGGGTGTGGAGTGGGAAAAGTGCCATGGAGTCACTCGAGTAGGGCATCTCGGTAGGAGTGCTCTGTGGTATCATCGCCCGCGTCCTGAGGGATTCTTACTTGAACTGGTGGTTATTTTATGGGGGCACTTCCTTTCATCCCACTCCCCCTCCTCCTCATTCTGCAACTTCCCTCATCCCTGAAGCCGGTGTCAGCTAAACTTTGGCGTCCTTCCCACTTCTTTTATTTTTTATTTTTTTCAAGTTAATGGTGTGATCTATCCGCCTTTGATAGGTCATTCTAGATGATAACTCTCCTTAGGTTTGCGATTTGAAATCACCATAACATCAAGCTTTCCCATCAAAAAAGAATAGGAAAGTTTGTTGCCTAGCACTTTTTAAGTATACATTGCAAAAAAAAAAAAAAAAAAAAAAAAAAAAACTTGTTGCTGATAACAATCACTAAAAATGGGTAGCAACTGTTAACAATTGTTAAATATCTGTTTAGAGCAAATTTTAGTCCAATGAAGTTTGTGAATGATGAACTAGACCATGAAAAAGTTTCTGTCATGCAGCATGATCGTATGAGCCAATTTTCGTAACTTGTTTTGAAATTTGAACATTTTGAGTTCAAAGAAATGGTTAACTACCAATTTTATGTTAAAAAAAAAAAAAAAAAAATCGTTCTAAATAATAACTTGCTATTAAAAAAGAAATTTTTCATTTTATTTATTTTTGTTTTTATCAATTCTTCAGCAACTATTTATTTAATTCAAGTACATTTGACAGCATAATTTTCTGCATGTTTTTTTAAAATGATCTAGTTCGTTGTTGTTGTTGATAATCTTTTTTTGGCTACAATTCTGCTATGAAGAAAATATAAATTTAACGATTTTCAACAGTTACTTGGCATTTTTAGAGATTTTTGTCGTAGGTACATTGTTTGCAATTTGAGCAATTTAATATGATTGAAAACTGCTGGCTAATGAACTCATCCTTTCATTTGGAAAACTTGATATTTTTGATTTTTTGCTCAAGTGACAAATTGGTGCAAGAACGACATTTTGACGTTTAGACATGCACCCAACTTTTTGAGATGATTAGGTTGTTTTGTGGTTATATCATAAACCACAAAAGAAACTACAACAGGTGGCAGTGAAAAGAAATTCCAGGGAGGAAGTTGAGGTCCGAAACAAAGATCAAGATTAGAACCAAGGAGCTGTGTCTTGTAATTTATACCTATTCTTTATTCGTGTATCTTACAGGACACACTACCGTTGAAGGATTAAATGAAATATTTCTCTCTTCAGCTTAGCTTCTGTCTTCCTCCATTCGTTTTCTAGCTTTAGAAGTGTAGCTCCATGAACGATGTCAACGTTCACGTCAATGAACGACGTCAATCAGAATCACCACCATCTTGAGTAACACAAGTAACAGTGAATAGGTTATTTATAGTTTCGCCAACGTTTAGGCTGTTAGGTAGATTTGTGGTCAGAAGCATGGCAGATTCTGGAGAGAAACTCTCAAAAAAGTAGGGATTTATCTTTCAAGTTCTCGCTAAAAAACATTTTTAGTTCCTTAGACCACTTTAAAGTGCAAGTACTTAGGTCTATAATGACTGAGGGTTTCTATCCGTGAGTGAGTGACGGTAGCTGATGCAACGGAACGAATCAGTGCACCGCTCATCTGTTCAGTAGGAAATTCCAGCTGCACTGCTGATTATGGCTGTTGCCATTAGGAGCCTATTTCGACTAAGTCGTTTACCGGTCGTAGCAAGTTGCCGTCAGATATCTGTCACAAGTTCAATCTTCGGGTGTGTATGATGTTGCTCTGCTATTAATCTGAGTTCCTATTTTTTATATTCCCTGTCTGCACGTTTTGTTGCAGTGAGCAGAAGAGAAGGCAGAAGCTGGAGCAGAAAGCCAAAGAAAAAATTGCCAAAGAAGCAGCAGCGAAACAGAAGGAAGGAGCTCAACCTCAGAAACCGGCTAAAGCTAAAGAAGAGGAAATAAGCCCCAACGTAAGTCGGCATTGTTTTTATAGTTATAAAATTAAAGGTGTACCATCTTTTCGAAAAGCCTTAGGCAAATATATCTTCGTAGGTTCGAGCGAATTTCGCTAAGTTTTACAACTGTGGTAATTCAAGTTCCTTTGAGTTTACCCTTGGTCGTGTTGTACCGTCAATGTTACACGTTTCCAAAAATTAGTATAGCCTATGGGACTCTCGCATATTATAATTTCATTCGAACAGTTTCATCCTTTCTTGCTCTGAGTTTGAAAGATGACGAAAACTTGGATGATGTGTAGTGGTTTTGGTGGAGCATGATGCAAGATCCTTGAAAGTGGAGTGAGAAGCGTGCTTTTTTAAACACAGATTAGCGTGACTCCTGTATGTCATTAGTTTATAAATTAACTAGAATTTGGATCGTCAAGCTAGTTAACACCTTCGGCTTCCATTATCACACTAACTTTGCTCCAGCGCGATCAAGAGAAGTTGAATGGAATACCACAAGTTCAGAGCGAGAACCAAGGGGGTGGTGATGAGTTCATGCATTTTTCTCTTATTCCTAACCTACCTTTCTCAGCTGTCAGGCTTGGCTGGCTAATACAGATAATTTTTCCTGCAAGTCAAATGCAATTTTTGTTTCCTGCAAAACTCGGAACAATTTATTTTGAGGGTGTTAAATTCACAAAGTAATATACACGAAGCTGAATACCAGCTTGTTAACGCGAGAGAAGTAATCAAATTATTAAAGGGAAGGTTATACGTCTCAGCGAGGCTATCTGTTCAGTGTTTAGTTCACAACCCTGCCTTTGTTTTGAAGCAGGAAGTTGCTCAAGAACTTCGGGTGCTGGAACACTGCATCAACACAGTACAAAAAACTCAACCACGCTGGAACGTCACACTAGTTGTGCAGAGCGACTGCCCCTTGCTAGTTCATGAACTCTAGCATGATGGAACAAACCTACTAGTTTTGGAAGTTACTTAACTCTCTAGAGCAAAATGGCCACTAACCGATCAGCTGATGTTTTAGACCTTGTTTGATGTATAGAGTTTAAAATCTGACAGGTTTGTGATTATGGGCTGGGCTCCTCACCCAAATCCGCACATTAGATAAACAGAGAAGAGTGTGACAGCCCCTTTATCCTCAATATTGCATATATTTGCAGCTTTCGAGGAATAACCCTCCCTGATTGAATGAGTTAACAATACTCCCATATCGCCGCATATGAAATGCGAGAATAAGCTGTTTGACCTAATGCAACAGTGTAGGGTCGTTGCGCTCTCCGGGATGAGACAGGAAATGTCAAAGACCCCCTACTAAAAACTCTCTCTTCTTTGAAGACAAAGTATGTTGAATGTATGTATTTTGATTATCCAGGAAATGTCAATTGGATAACCACAAAGCTAACTAGCTTCCTTCGTGAAGGTACCTACTACTTAGGTAGTTGTACTAGTAGAGAACTTATGCTCCTTGATAAACAGATGCTTCAAAAACTATATGATATACATATATAATAATTATACATATATTTAATTATACATATATTTAATAGTATCTACTACCTTATAATTCGCATCTTAATAAGTTCTCCCCTTCTTTTTCAAAAGGAATATTTCAAATTACGATCTTTGGCTGTACAAGAACTCAAGAATTCCAGCCAACCTCCATACCCTCACAAGTTCCACGTGTCGATCTCTTTAGAAGAATTTATAACTAAGTATTCTGGTCTTTCTGATGGCGAAATTCTCGAAGACGTCGAAGTTAGTTTAGCAGGTGATTATCTATATTAAACTATGTATTTCAAGAGTGCTACTCACTTTCTTTTAAATACATATGTCTTATCTATCCAATCCCAAACCATTACTGAACAGTTTCACAGTATATTATAGTGTAACAGTATAATTATATTAAGCATAATTAATTATTTGCAATAATTTCCGAGGAATTTAGTCTTTCTGTGATTGTGATGTGATTGTCTTTAGGCTTTTGCTGTCTTAACCCCCCCCCCCCTCCACAGAGCTTCAACTGTTCACACTGTTATGGACCCAGGGAAGCTATGTGCCACACCCAACTTGCCAGACGTTTTTATTATGGGTTTCAGGCTTTAATGTAAGGAGCATATGGCTAATGCGATTCTTTGTCCACAGGGCGAGTCCATGCAATTAGGGAATCAGGCGCTAAACTGATATTCTATGACCTACGAGGTGAAGGAGTGAAGCTCCAAGTCATGGCCAACGCCAAAAGTTATTCTTCTGAAGAGAAGTTCTTCGAAGATACAGACAAGCTTCGCAGAGGTGACATTATCGGGTGCGTGGGACGTCCAGGGAAGACCAAAAAGGGGGAGCTGTCACTCGTGCCAACGTCTCTCACTCTCCTGTCACCCTGCCTCCACATGCTACCTCACTTGCACTTCGGCCTCAAAGACAAGGTTTGACTTTTATAGCTTTGTTCCCACAACGCTTCGAGAGCGACCCCCAGGGCTCCTCCAGAGTTGCCGTGGGGTTAGCTTAAAGGTCTCCCACTTTCGTGTTTGTTGGAACACTTCAGAGAGATGTGATAGCAAACGTAGTGGAGAAGGTGAAAACAGTTTATAGAAGGTTACGCGGATTTGTAGTTTACCCAAAGCAAAGAGCTTATAATAGGATAGAGAGGGCATGTATCTGATTAACTGAGGGAGCTCATGAAGCCAGTTTTCTCAAATGGGCGGAGCCTACAATCGCAAGGTCGTGGGTAACCTCCAACACTGTTATAAAACTTATTTTCAAAACTTGCCTCCCTCGTGGCCTCACTCTCCAGTTTTGTGATCGTAAACTCACTTTGTGAACGCTCCTGCTTTGGAAAAACGATTGACTATGGAAATTCGGTCAATTAAGATCTGAGTTTGAGTTGAGCCTTTATTATTCTTCCCTATTAAATTATTTTCATCTGTATCTTCATCAAGGTAGCAGTGGTATACTGAATTATTTTGATTGTGCTTCATTTCTAGCCTAGGATGGTGAAAGCTATGCTGTGTTAGAGGATGCCATAGCATTATAACAGGATTTTTAACAAGCAAATCATTATTTTAACCCACTTTGCCCAGTTTGATTATAATCAAAGGAGTGAAGTTTGAAGATAGAAAATAAAAAACAAGTAAAATGCAAAAAACAATTACACAGCTAATATGTACTCCTATAATGTGTTGTTGAGAGAAGAAACAACAGAAGATCTAAGGAATCACATGGGAAATAGATAAAATAATTGAATATTTATGGATTTAGTTGTTCGGGGAAAATTCTGTTTTAACAACGAATTCAAATTGAAATTTCAGTAACATACATCGATGCTCCGAATCCAGCGTAGTTATCTATCCAAAAATATTGATACTGCTATTCTTATTTCATTGACCATCTGGTTTCACTGCCCAACTGGTCAGTCTCAAGTTGCTTCTTCCCCCTCCACGACCTGTCCTCTCTAACCTATTGTAAGCTCTTTGACCCATAGGTAGTAGGTTATTTCAAAATGTGCATGCGTAGGGCTCGGAGCTCTCGAAGCGAAAAAAGTGTGGGGCTGTTCGGGGGAACTCGTAGCAGCTCTGGGGGCGCTCTAAGATCTGTTGGAACACGGAGCTCTTAACCCCATACCCTTGATGGAACCACAGAACATAGAATAGAATAGAAGCGGCACGCGATGGGAGGGCGGTGGCACCGGGGCGGTGGGCTGCCCGACCCGACCACCACTCCCACACCCCCTAGTCACTCCGTTCAAGCTATCCCACTGCTGTGCTTTTGACCGAGATTTTCCAACGTTTGCGGGCAAGAATAAATAATACACCACTTCTTTTTTGTAATAATTGGTATAATACCTTACTGGGGTAATACAGTATTGTGGCTGATACAAAATACAAAACATATTGTCCTTTGAATAGAACGATTTTGTTATTTTTCGCTCGAATCCGTTCTCTGTGCAGATCGTCATTAAGCGTTTTCAAATGATGGTGCATTCGAATTTTCAAATACAGCTGTCCAATTGCTCTAATAAGTGACGTATAATGAGTTTCTTCTTCTGAAAAATGAGCAGACTCATCGAAAAAATTCTTCCCAACGCACTGTTTTAATAAAAGGACCCTAAAAGTCGCCGAGTCCGCCATTAGTTCTTTTCTGTTCTTTTAGCTGCCGAAATTTTTTTCACAAATCATACAAATATTAACTACATCTTCATCTGGAAAATCAATCCTCCACGGTCCTTTATTGCAAGTAGGCCTTTCCCATTAGCAGAGACGTTTTTCTCAATAACTTCCAAACAGGCGTCACATTTTAGCATTAAGTTCAGTTTTCTTACAACGAGTCCTGCAATTTAAGAAAATGCTTTACTTTAAAAACGTAAATGGTACTAGGTCATTGCTCGATTGCATAGGACATTTGCAAGTCGATTTCATTTATAGGGCATGATGGCTTCGATCCTACTCCCAGAATATTGATTTTGTCAAGGGGTATTGTATTTGAGCTTGAGGCTGAAGACTCGTGTTGTTGTTTATGCACGAGGATAGCTCTCATAGCAAACATGAATTCCTCGCAGCTGGGATGATTGTTTCGACCTCCTCTATCCACCATCATGCCCTATAAATGAAATCAATTCGACATTGAAACATTTGAAAACGCTTAATCACGATCTGCACAGAGAACGGATTCGAGCGAAAAATCACAAAATCGTTCTATTCAAAGGACAATATGTTTTGTATTTTGTATCAGCCACAATACTGTATTACCCCAGTAAGTTATTATACCAATTATTACAAAAAAGAAGTGGTGTATTATTTATTCTTGCCCGCAAACGTTGGAAAATCTCGGTCAAAAGCACAGCAGTGGGATAGCTTGAACGGAGTGACTAGGGGGTGTGGGAGTGGTGGTCGGGTCGTTCGGGCTGGTGCCACCCACTTACCTAGCGTTCGGCGCCCTTGCCTCTTCTATTCTATTCTATGTTCTGTGGCGATGGAACAAAGCTTATGTAGGAAGTAAAGTAGGGTGAAAACAAAGAATTACCTCAATTTTTTCATGTTCTTGGCCACAAAAATAATTGAGATGAAAAACAAAAAAGTTGGAGTCATGGAGCATGATCGTATGAGCGAATTTCTGTAAATAATCGTACTATATAATTTTAAATGTCAGAACTTCAAGTGAAAAGAAATTGTAACTACTACTAGTGTCAATTTTATGGCAAAGACTCGTTCTAAATAATTTTCGGCAATTCAAAAAGTATTTGGATTTTTTGCTTTTTTCAGTTTTTATCTATTTTTGGCAAATATTAATGAAATTCCAGTACATTTGTCAGCATAATTGAGGAACTGCTTCTTCGCTCACGACTTTGTTTAACAGATTCCTCTTTCCGTGTTTTCTGCTGAAAAAAAGAAAAGTACTGTCCGTTCATCAGCAGGAAGATCCCAGCAGTGCAACACGGGAGGATATTAACTTTGAAAATTCATTTCTTCGTTAATATTTGTAGTAGGGACATGCCGTTGGTATTATTATATTCAAAAATTGTTGTACTTTCATAAAAAAATTAAAAAAGAAATTGGAATAGACATTGTTTAAACCTTCCCAACCCCCTTAAGGATAGTTTCTGTTCATTTCAAGATTACTCATAATGCACCTTTTTGGAAAGTTATCCTCTAGATTTGTCATTCTAATAAATAACAAAATGGAATTCCTGATTTAGTGGAAAAACTATAACATTGTACAATAAACTACATGCACCACACATGTATGCATACTGCCGATAGCTGCTGCTGTACTTACTGGGTTAATCGGGGGTTCACTATGGTTTAGCAATGTTTTCTTTGTTTAGGAAACAAGATTTAGGCAGCGGTACTTGGACTTGATACTGAATGACAAAGTGAGGCAGAAATTCATTGTCCGCGCTAAGGTAATTTCCTATGTCAGGAAGTTTTTGGACTCCATGGGATTTCTGGAAGTTGAGACTCCGATGATGAACATGATCGCTGGAGGTGCTACTGCGAAACCCTTCATCACTCATCACAACGAACTCAATATGGACTTGTTTATGCGAATCGCTCCTGAATTGTACCACAAGGTATTTGCCAGGGTTATCAAATGTCCAACATTGATTGTAGAGAAAGAGATGATCGTCCCATAATATGTATGTTGTCAAAAATTATCAGGATATGGGTCAAAACGAATAAAAATCCTTATCGCCGAGCTTTCGGTTTATATAAAACCATCATCAGGGCTCAAGAATCTTCTATGGTGTCAAAGTATAGGACACGGTCATGGATTGTGAGTCAAATGTCATAACAAATACTAAAACTGGTTGCATTTGAGGCTTATAACAATGGTTGGCAAAGAAATGGGACTCAAAAACTGAAGGCTAAAATTGAAAAAACACTGCTGGCAAGCATACAGAGCTAAACTAAACTAAAATCACAAGGCTTATAACACAGCTGTGATTTTAGTTTAGTTTAAAATTGAAAAAACACTTGCCAGCAGTGTTTTTTCAATTTTTCAAATTTTAGCCTTTAGTTTCTGAGTCCTATTTCTGTGCCAACCGTTCTTATAAGCCTCAGCTGCAACCAGTTTTTTTTTAAGGTTTAAGCCGCACCTCAACCAGATGGGTCATTAGCGGCAGTTCTTGTTTTTGTTATGACATTTAACTCACAATCCATGACCGTGTCCTATATTTTGACGCCATAGAAGATTCTTGAGCCCTGATGATGGTTTTATATAAACCGAAAGCTCGGCGATTAGGACTTTTATTCGTTTTGACCCTTATCCTGATAACTTTGACAACAACATTGATTGGTGCATCACCTTACATCACCATTAAGCTATTTTCAAAGTTCACGAGAGTAATAGATGTAACCTATTTTCATAATGTTTGTTTTAACCTATTAAAACGTCTAGTCACACATAACAAGATAAATAATACTGCCTCGGATTGTTTGTCTAGATGCTCGTGGTTGGTGGTTTGGATCGAGTTTACGAAATAGGACGTCAGTTCAGAAACGAAGGAATTGACCTAACACATAATCCTGAATTCACTACTTGTGAATTCTATATGGCGTATGCAGACTATAATGATGTTATGCAACTCACCGAAGAAATGATCTCCGGTAAGGAGTAGAAATTGTACTATTTTAAGATGGTGGTATCCGTGACTGCTATTCAGTTAATAATTATGTCACTTTTTAGGGTAAAGGTAACAACTTTTTTTCGCCTATAGCTAAATTATTTTAACAAATTAGCAGTCTATCTTCGCCGCTGGCATGTAAAGCATTATGTTCCGAAGTTACACCAGGGTGGCCCCCAATGGAAATTTCGACTTTCCCTGACAAAAAACATACATATCAAAGTCAATATTTTTCTAGTCATTTGTAATGTATGATGCGCCACCTTTAATGCTTCTAAAACTAAAATCGTATAATTTAATAAAGAAAAACCAGCCTACTGGTGTTAATAATAAAGGTGCTTAAATGGTAAATTTCAAAAAATGAACACCAAAAAATGCAAAAACTTTTAAAATTGTTAAATATACACTGTGTAGCGGAATATTACTCCAATAAAGTTTATCAACTGTAAAATAGAAAATTCAAATATGTATGCACAAAATTGTGCTGAAAAATTACATTAAAAAAAAAAAAAAAAAACACTTAGAAAAATTACTTACATTTTATTAATATGTGCAAAATGTGAAGAATTCTCTGACATGTTCAGATTTTCCCCTCACTTTTCCAGTTGAGGGGCACCCTGTTACACATATGAACTCTTTCTGAAAATGATGGGGCAAGCATGGTGTCAGTCAAACATTATCGCTTCACTATGCTGTTCCTTGACAAGGGTAATGATTGCAGCTGTCAAAAATGTATTTATCAGCAGCTCCGTACAAACCCGCTCCTAATTCAGTTCTCCCAAAATCTAACATCGGATGTGTCAGTCTAAACGAAGCAAGAACATTCCTGCTCCGACACATACATGCGCTCCACTCCCGAACATCGAATGTAGCTTTCCCTTTGACTGTTTTTCCTTAAATTTAATGTAGCTTAATGGCGGGTTGTTGTCTTGCCAAGAGTTTAGTTACATCAGTTTTCACAGAAATTGGCATTACAGGAAAATGTTGACTGAGTAAGTAGGTACTAAGTATTTCAGCAAACTTACAAAATGCTCTTCCAGAATACACTCCACACTTACAATTTTATTAAAATTAAAAACGCTGCAAATTATTTCACAAAGGTTTATTATTTTTTCAATTGAGTTTGATCGTAGTTTTAGTTGGCTTGCGTACGTCATAAGGCCCGTCCAGACTCCTCGGCGTGTCCTATTTCGAGTTGCCACAACCTATACTTCTATAATTATATACGCATGTTTATATTTCTCAATTTGAGCTCCCATCTATTCATAGTTATTGCCTTAATAATATCATTATCTAAGTACATACGAAAAGTCAAGAGGATATGTTATTAAATATGCGTAGGAAAAGCATTGTTGCACACACAAATATATGACCTAGAAAAAAACATATATTCATGCCTCGAAGGAACGCTGTACCCACCTCATGGTGCCGCGGTGTATTATAGGGGTATAACACGTAAAAGTAATAAATATCCATTCTCCTACACCCCTCTGCTACGCCCCTGGTCACTCCAGCCACCACAAGGTGCCACGGCGCCTCCTCTCACTCCACCCTCCGTGACCCCCTGCCAAGCGTGCCAGGCGTGCGTTTAACACTCAAAGCCTCGAAAAAGACACTTTTTCGTCCGGATTTGAACTAACTCCAACTTCCTTGCAGGTATGGTGAAAAGCATTCATGGGTCGTACAAGGTTACCTACCACCCTGAGGGGGAGAGCGGAGAAGCTGTAGAAATTGACTTCACACCACCCTTCAAGCGACTTAGGATGTATCCAGCGCTTGAAGAGATACTTGGAGCTAAGCTCCCTGCACCAACGGAACTTGGAACTCCTCAGGCCCAACAACAACTCAAGGCCCTCTGTGAAAAACACAACGTCGAGTGTCCACCACCCCAAACTGCCAACCGACTGCTAGATAAGGTATTCGTCATATTAAATATATAGGATATTCGTGTTGTTGAAAAACTCCATTAAACTCGTAATACTCTACCGACTTCTTGGATGAAACTTAAGGAGTAAAACAGAAGGACGCAGGTCCTCAATGGGGTGCTTGAAATTTTCAGCATTTTGTCTTTTTGACTTCGAAAACCCTTACAGGGTGCGATTTTTCTAACTCGTAATACTAGAACGTTAAGACTACATAATGGGCGCAGGGTGAGATGCAGCAGAAACAACCAAATTCCCAACCAAATCGGACCCATTCCCACTTATCGGATACTCACAATTTGCACTTTTTGGAAGCAATTGCTGAGATGACACTTCAAATATCTTCCGTAAGTGTGAAAAGTGGGTTATTTGTTCACTACCATCATCAGATGTCTTTCAACTCTAGGGGCCACTTTCACCAACAACTTATGTAACGGAGTTTATAATCTCGAGGATCAAACCTTGGTGTCTTTCCCCTACCCAAAATTCGTTTGGAATAACGGAGTTTCCTTATGGAATTTAGGGTAAACTGTACATCAAAAATCTGGAATCTGAGGGCCAGTTTCACCAATCTGAGCTAATGTCCCGTCAGCTTAACCAAACGGTAATGGGAGACTGGCTATTAAGAGCGGCGTTAAGGAATTATCTTTCATCACACGTAAATTCAGACGTCGAAGTAATCAACCCCTTGGCTGGTTGTGGTTTGGTAAGTTAACAACGAAACGTTTCATTATGTCCATCAATCATGGAAAATTAGTCCATATTGGACAGAAAAGTAGCTGCCCGGAGCTTAGAATCATCAACTTGTAGTACTAGAATCATCAACTTGTAACTAACTGACTGACTGACTGCATAGGGCTTCAGTAGAAAGAAATCTCAGGCCTAATGGCTTATATTTCCCCAAAAGGGCCCCTTTAGAAATTGGGGATTCTACGGCTGCGCTATGTCCCTAAACTTGTTGCTCAGTTCAACAAACTTCTTAATCTGTTTCCAATCGAGGTCTCTGAGTGAGGCCCTTTCGATTGTATTGTGTCCTAGGGCTTCTTGCCTAGATCTCCAGAATCTGTCACAGTCGCAAAGAAAGTGTTCAGCTGTGTCCTCTCCTCTTCCACACTCGCAGAGTGGTGAAGATACCTTGGACATGATGAAAAGGGTCCTCTTAAAGCTGAAATGCCCTGTGAGGACCCCTATTAGTTTCCTCATTTGCTTTCTAGGCAGTGTTATAATCCAGTCTGAACTACTCTTTTCGTAGCCAGATATTCCTCAACCTAGATTGTCTATATCTATTGCCCTCTTTTCTCCATAGCTCATTTAGATCTTTGTTGACCCAGGTATTTGCCTTGGCTTTACACGCGTTGCGCGTTATGCCTAAGGCTGGGGTCGGTCCGTAATAGCCGACCCCTGCCTGGCCAGGCGATCCGCCTCTTCATTCTCTGTATGACCTTGGTGACCTGGCACCCAATTTACATACACTTTGTTATCCAATTGGGTTCCTTGCTTGGTCAGTTTATCTTTAGCCTCTTTGATCATTGTTGAGGTGGTGACCGGGCTCATCAGCGCTTTGATGCAAGCCTCGCTATCTGTATCTATGACTATTTGTCTACTTCTCGTATTGTTTTCTATTAAGCTGTCAGCACACCTAATAATGGCTCACTCTGGAACACAGTGGTGTGTGCATCCAGAGTGAAGCACTCAGCTATATCCAGATCAGGTATGTATACTCCAGCACCTGTTCTGGTCATGTTTTCAGATACGACTCTGGAGCCGTCCGTGAAGCAAGACAGACGAGTTCTTTGAGTTCTAGGGACTAACCTGTCCCAGTTTCCTCTGTCACCTATGACGTAATTGGTGGGATCCTTCCATAAGTAGGTTTTCCCAAGCTCGTCATGTGGTAATCTCAATTCTGGAATATACCCTAGTGTAGCTGGTGCTATAAGGGTATGGCTTGATTGTCCATTGTGAGTTAGTGTGTGGTAATTATGTTTCCACTCACCCGTTCTCATAAGCCTAATGGTAGTATGCATTGACTGTACCATTGTTAGTGTACTTATGAGTGCAAGACCCAAGATTATCTGTAGGCTCCTAGTAGGAGTAGTCCGGAAAGCACCCGTCACTAGCATACAGATGACTCTGTCTAGCTTATTCAGGATGCTCCCCCCCCAACTTGTAACTAGAATCTTCAACTGCTGTTTCTTATCGAATTCTTATCGCAATTAGGAGTTGATTTTTCTAAGTTGAAACACTGAAATTTAATTTAGATTAATTTTGAATATACATTTAAATGAGAAAGAGAGAGAGAGAGTAAAAACTACTAGGTACCTGCCCTCGAAAATCTTTTAAAATGAGGAACCTGTGAAGTGAAGTGAAATGAAACATATTTATCTTTCTACTCTTTTGGTGGTGGCCTAAACAGTAGATCTTTCGGTACTGGAGGGTATCATACCTACATTCCAAGAAATTCATATTTGTAGAATGGAAGGTTTGTGACAGAAAACTATGGAAATCTCGTCAGATAAGAAGTAAATACATACAAATTTCTACTCCTTAACAGGACGTATAAATCGGGTTAACAAACTTGCTTAGGTACCTACCTACCAAGGTTGTAAGTTACTAATCTATGCTGGATGAGTCAAAGCACTTTGGCAACATTATTTTTCATCTAGATCTAGAGAATAATTCTTTTCCGTATGACTAGAGGTCGTTGTCACTTGAATAACATTCAAAATGAGCAAACAAAACAAGTTGTGGAGCCGCCCATAAAGAGCTTAGTGATCTCTGATTTCTTGTCTACTTTTTGAACATAGTTTTCGGCCTCCTAAATCGAATCAAACCAATCCCAGGTCGCTACGATTAATGGTTACGGAGCTGGAACGCTTTAAAGCCCAAAAAACGTGTTTTTTCGTGTTTTCTCCCTGGTTATTGGGCGATTTTTTAGATTTTAGAAAAGGTTGGGTTAGCAGAAAAAAAAAAAACGTTGCCGCTGGGGGTGTCTAGCCGCCAGTGGTTTGAGTTAATGATGGTAAATTTATTGTAAAATTAAATCTGGGGGACACCCCCAAACCCCCTGATTGTTAGTGTTAGGATCAAGGATCAAACCAATGAAACACAGAATGTGTATTTCGGGGATTCCCCGGAGAGCTGGTGGCATTCTGGTAAGTTTGGCCGAAGTTGATTCCGCGTTCTTGGAATCCAGCACCTTGGATTGTAGACCTACGTGACGTAGACCCTTCCCGGGGATATTAACGTTTTATAAGGTGGCAACCCTGTGACCAATTGTGGTGTGAACTTATGAGTTCCAAAGACGAATAGAAGCATGGAGGCTCAGGTAAGTTGTTAAACAATCCAACTATCGTCTGTTTACTAATTTTCAATAAAATGGGAGCTGTAAGTTAAAAAAGTCGTTAAGCATGTTAGGCATGGACCTATGTTTCACAACTCAATGTCCACATATTGCAACGCATTATACTTCTCAGTAACGAAATCTCCCTTCTTCCTTCGATGATTTTTGCAAGAAAGCCATTACTTTGGGCCTACGTGACCGACTGCTCGTCCCCTCCAAGGAAGGGTAGGGATAGTTAGGAAAACCCTCTGGCCAGGTAGAGTTGGAGCATTATCGTACAGGACGCCTTCGCGAAAGTTGTGTTTTGCAATTATACTTACAAAATCCATTCAATTGTGTCTTTAATTAAAACATCCACTTCCTGATGAATTAGTCAAATAATCATAAAGATTACAAGCAATCCAACTATCGTCTAATTACTAACTGTCAATGAAATGGGAGCAGTACGTACCGGTCTTTCTTACCTACCGGCTTATTTATAATATTTATAATAATGGTTGCCACTATGTATTGTATTATATGAATATTATATTATGGATATCGTTTTTCTAGCCACGCAAAAAAAGGAAGCCCAAGCCCCGAAAGAAAATAATGAAGGCGGTGGGGGTAGCAGCTCGTACGGGAGAGGGGTGGGGTTCGGGGGGATCTTACGGGACGGACGCCTTCAAACCAAATAACCCTCCGTAAAAACACATTCTGTGTTAAAATCTGATACGATCGTTTAGAAGAGACATTTGTGCGTCGAATGCGACTAAACGCGGCTCTGTAGCCCCAGTAGTAACGTAGGTTTGATTTTTTTCAAAAAATCGCTTTTTCCTCCTCGCTACAGGTGTGCAGCATATATTCCATCTTTAGCAAGAACATTCGACGCAGAAATGTCTCCTCTAAACAATACTCGTATCAGATTTGTTTCTGCTACCACAACCTTTTGTGGTACAAAAAACGACCAAAAACCAAGGAGAAAACACGAAAAAACCACGTTTTTTGGGCTTTAAAGTGCTCCAGCTCCGTAACAATTATTCGTAGCGACCTGGGGCTGGTTTCATTCGATTCAGTAGGTCAAAAACTATAGGAAACGACGCCTCTCACACTTCAATTACAACAACTGGAAAAATTGGACAATTTGGGCCAAAGTTGGACAAATGTTGGCAATATCTTAAAATTCTGATGATGGGGGGAAAAACGGCCTTCGGATTCGTGTTCAGCACACTCAAGAACCTCTAAATTCGATAATGAGATCCCCGTCACGCAACATGAGTCTTTTGTAAACCTGTGTTATTGGTTGTTGACGTAAATATATAAGAAACATTGTATGTATGTTCCTATCTCTTGAATCACATAATCAATGTAAATCTTGTTGCTCATTTTTCAAACAAGTTGTTACATGCTATGTCGTGTTTATTTTGTAATTGTCAATTTTGTCGTTTTGATTAATAGCTTGTGGGCGAGTTTTTGGAAAATACTTGCATCAACCCGACGTTCATCTTGGAGCACCCCCAA
Source organism: Adelphocoris suturalis (assembly GCA_030762985.1). NCBI lineage: Eukaryota > Metazoa > Arthropoda > Insecta > Hemiptera > Miridae > Adelphocoris > Adelphocoris suturalis. The sequence continues at coordinate 118,177,218 of CM061042.1, forward strand.
GTTATGTCGCCACTGGCCAAGTGGCATCGAGAAATTCCCGGTTTGACTGAGCGATTCGAGCTTTTCGTGATGCAGAAGGAAGTTTGCAACGCCTACACGGAACTGAACGACCCTGTCATCCAGCGGGCTAGGTTCGAACAGCAGGCCAAGGTTAGTTTTTATACGATTTTAAAAATAACACTAACTGAATGAGGTGTTTCTAAAATGTAAGAAAATTGGAATTTTTCTAATTGGCACGTCATTTACTGAATACTTTTGTCACAAGAAAAATATTTTTCATTTCCAATAGCAAATAAACTATTTTGTTTGTATTATAAAGTACTTTAATGGGATAGTCAACTGGCATAACTGCAACAAGGAAATTACTTATGTAAATTCCAATGGGACAATAAATGAAATAAATACATCTGAAGATTTAGTTGTTTGATTCCCCTTAAATATTTTATTAAAAATATGATAAAATGTTGTTCAGGATAAAGCCGCAGGAGACGACGAAGCACAACTGGTGGACGAAAATTTCTGCACTTCTCTAGAGTATGGGCTTCCACCCACCGGCGGATGGGGTCTGGGCATCGACCGGCTCACCATGTTCCTTACAGATTCTAACAGCATCAAAGTAAATTTGGTTTATTTTTGGATAAATCATAATTTTGTACTGGATAAAAAAAAAAAAAAAAAAAAAAAAAAAAGGTGGGCGGTGATAATGGAGACCAGTAATTACTACACAATGAGGGAGTGTAGGTGGAACAATCTTTGGGCACTTTCACTTAGGAGGCATAGGTACATATCACCAAAAACAACACCGTATTTTTACTTTTTTTTTGGCTTGGATCTCTCTGTATTCAGTTGTTTCCAAGAATGAGTTCCCCTTGCAACTTATAATATTTATTTTTCCTTTAACATTTTGCACTCCTTTGGAGATAGAGGGCCCCGGTGTCTCGGACTGAAGTAATGTGTTAAACAGTTCCAGGCTGAGCTCCAATGTGGGAAAAGGAAGGTGAGGTTTTAGTGAGGTTTGAATAACCCGGAGTGCGGTCTCTTGCGGGTATCTTACGAGATCCGATTACCACCTGATCTTTAAGATTTCCTCACCTGCCTACAGAAAAAAAAGGACCCGGTGGACCCAATTTTCTCAGATTCCAATATCAAAGCCAAACCACGATCACCCACAATAATCTCTCTGTTTGGATGTTTTTAGAATGCCCAGGTGGCCACTAGTTGGTGTGGCCCATGACATAGGAGGTGGTCTTGTTTCAAAAAGTCGAACAATCTCAAGGAAGCGAGTTGGGTCAACAAGAAGTTAGGATAGGGAGAGTGTACAGTCGAGGCACTGGCGAATTGCACAATCGTTGTCAGGTTGTTCCATTACATGGAAAATTGATTATAACATTCTATGATCCAAGTTATTACAAATAATCCAAATGCCCAATCCAATCACGTCCATGGGTTCAATGATGAAATGTCAATTAAATTTTCTTAGTAATATTGATAACCCTGATAACCCTGACATCAGGTAAATAATAATGTATAATTTAGGTAAACTGGATGGATTCACTCTAACTAACGAAAACCCGAATCAATACTTACTTTGTAGAATTCTGATTTGCGGCTTCATACTAAATCATCCAGTCTATATTGCTTGGGTTTTCTTTTAGAAAACCATTAAAATTACAATGCTTGAATATATTTGTGTGCGTGTCTGTTGAAAAATTGTCCAGCTCTGTTAGTTTTATCATTTATTTTCTAATCGTAACGCGTGTATATATATAATTATGAAGTGTGAAGTTATTGACTGGTATATATGTAATAGAGGTGGTTTTCTTGATGATCAGTCATAAGATTTTGATTTGTCAAATTTTCGGTAAAGTTTACCACCATTCTCAAGGCTTTGGGAGAATACATCATGAGATTAGGATTTCATCTATGGTTATGTACATCTTATTGAACGGATATGGTTCTTAAATTAGAAATATTATTTAAGTTACTTACATATAGTTCAGTTTTTTTTTTCACAAGTAGTAAAAACTAATTAGAAATGGACAGAGTAGGATATTATATATCCACAACTTTTTCTTACCTATTCTTACCTATACTCCCAAATACGAGTATATTATGGTAGGGACACACTCTTATCATTTTCTACAATAAAAAGTGAAGTTTTGATGACAGGTTTGCTCTAGGTAGACGTCTCCTACATTTCATTTAATTTAAACGCATGGGGATACAGAACCAACAAACTCATACAAGTGTGCATACTATATGCTTGCTCACCTTTAGGTTTTTATACTGATATTAATAATCGTTATTCCTGCCAGTGTGCGTTAATATTGTTCGATTATAAATAGCTATACGGAAAAGTAGGAAGCTTCTATGGATCTGTTATTTTAATCTGTTTTAGGAAGTTCTGCTGTTCCCTGCGATGAAGCCTGATGAGCCCCAGAAACACAACAAAGTGTCAGAACCCACGGAGGAGCCCTCTAAGGCCTGATAACAACTCCTCATCACCTCCAGACCCTTCGTTATTTGTCTCTCAAGTACTGATTGTCAGTACTGAATTGATATTGTCCTTCCGGAGCGTTTTATGCCGGATTACTTCGGAATATAATATTAAACTTACAGAAAAAACTCAGTACGTCCATTATTTTAACCCCCAAAAAATTTTGAATGTGTTGTAGAGCTCTCTCAGATTTTAGTGTACAAGGAGCAGAACAGGGCGGTGGCTGGATGTTGCGAAACTGGACCGTTTACAGCCCCCTCCCCAAAGCGAATTCACGGATTGTGATTTGCCGGAGCCCAAGGTGAAGAATGGCCACGAATCACGATCTGTGAATTCGCCATGGGGAGGGAGAAGACAAACGGACCAATCTTGCATTAGGTAGCCATACACGAGCAGATATCTGCGACAGATTTGGTCGCCCGATCTCATCTGACAGATATCGCTAACGATCTGGAGTGACCGATGAGATCGGTCGTTGCCCCTTAACACGAAAAACTTATCGGCCGATCTTTCATGCCCGAGATCTGTCACCTGACCAGTGCCCGACGTCATCTGTTCGTTCGTGGGATGAAATCTGACAGATTCAGGTCTGTCACCGACGTTCGTCTGGCAGACTCGAGTTATCGGTCGAATCCGAAATTTTTTCCAGATCGGTCACACATTCCGTAAGTTGATACCATGGGGTTAGTGACTGTCCGTAGTAAAAAGCGTAAATTAGCGGCTTTTGCGGCGGGTATTTTTTTTATTGCCCATAAAACGGTTAAGCCAGAAAAAAGACAAGTTTGGGAGAAGTCATGGGTTTCGGAAAGGAGAAAGTTCGGGCACATGAAGTTGTTGAAGCACCTTCAACTGCGACAGAGAAGGTCTGTCTCTATACATGTCGATCATCATTTCAATTAACTCGTTTGGCCACTCTTTTTTACCCATTTTTTGATACCGCACAAAAAAACACCAATAGAAACTGATTTCTTTAGAGGAGAGATCTCACAGGGGAAAACACTCGTGGACAACTGAACATCTTAACGTTAAGGGACTCTGCCCGATCCAATAGAACAGTTCTGTGAACCACAGACATCGCTTCCGAGAAGTCTGCAGGTTAAGGGGGACGCCCGACTACCATCTGCTAGATTTGAACTCTCGCAGATATCTTTGGTCGATTTTCACATCTTTCATAATTTTTTAACGCCCACTAACGCACAGATCTTTCCCACAGATATCGTTTAAAAACGCGATATCTTTTGCAGATATCTGCTCGTGTATGGCTACCTATTGGCCCACCACAGCCCTGTCCGGTTCTTTGTGCTCTTCTAAAACCCTACAGCTCTACCATTAGCCCGCCATACACGAGCAGATATCTGCGACAGATTTGGTCGCCCGATCTCATCTGACAGATATCGCTAACGATCTGGAGTGACCGATGAGATCGGTCGTTGCCCCTTAACACGAAAAACTTATCGGCCGATCTTTCATGCCCGAGATCTGTCACCTGACCAGTGCCCGATGTCATCTGTTCGTTCGTGGGATGAAATCTGACAGATTCAGGTCTGTCACCGACGTTCGTCTGGCAGACTCGAGTTATCGGTCGAATCCGAAATTTTTTCCAGATCGGTCACAGATTCCGTAAGTTGATGCCATGGGGTTAGTGACTGTCCGTAGTAAAAAGCGTAAATTAGCGGCTTTTGCGGCGGGTATTTTTTTTTTAATTGCCCATAAAACGGCTAAGCCAAAAAAATACAAGTTTGGGAGAAGTCATGGGTTTCGTCGTAAGCAATATTTTTGACGTTTTTGTTCATGTAGTCAACATGCTTCAACTGCCACAGACAAGGTCTGTCTCTATACATGTCGATCATCATTTCAATTAACTCGTTTGGCCACTCTTATTTACCCATTTTTTGATACTGCACAAAAAAACACCAATAGAAACTGATTTCTTTAGAGGAGAGATCTCACAGGGGAAAACACACGTGGACAACTGAACATCTTAACGTTAAGGGACGCTGCCCGATCCAATAGAACAGTTCTGTGTACCACAGACATCGCTTCCGAGAAGTCTGCAGGTTAAGGGGGACGCCCGACTACCATCTGCTAGATTTGAACTCTCGCAGATATCTCTGGTCGATTTTAACATCTTTCATCATTTTCTAACGCCCACTAACGCACAGATCTTTCCCACAGATATCGTTTAAAAACGCGATATCTGTCGCAGATATCTGCTCGTGTATGGGTGGCTATTAAGTGGTGAGGAAATGTGATAATCATAGGCTTAATGATAAAACTACCTAACGATTTCAGAGTATTTATTCAAAACATTTACATAACATAATTAAAGCTTTGCATTCGATTTAGCCTTGAGGTACTGGGGCTGATTAACTATGGTGTTGAACCATCTCAGGAGAGGTTTCAGTTGGCAAACTTGTTCCTTCATCAGAGGACTGATGGCTACAGCCACGTTTAAGTCAGCCAGGCTGATCCTGCAACAGTCAAATCAATTTCTACTGTAACTACAAATAAGAAAGTGGTCCTCTTGTTATTTCTTAACTTTTAATAAAAATAGTTGTGGTACTTATTCTTTAGAGACCCTCACGAAACCACACATTCCCGCTTTGATAATACAGCCTATCTGTTCTTGTGGGCTAGAAGTTTTCATTCATCAGCCATTGAGACGACAATCGTGGATATTTAGGGTTTACCACCTTGCAAAAATTAAGCTTTTTTCGTGAACGTGATATATCTTCGAGAAGGCAGTTGTATTTGAATGGCTATGCAATTATATTAACCATAGGCGATGCGGTTACTTGTCGATCATCTGACGGTCATCCATACATACAATTTCATGGATCCAAAGCGACGTTGCGTCTGGAGCTCTCACACTGCAATTATGGAGAGCAGCAAAATGGAGAAACAAGCATCATCGGAATCTTACCTACTATGCCAAGTTAGTGTGGAGTTATCAATTTTACAAAACTGAAATATTTGACAAAATGTGGGACGTTATGTCCTCTACTTCCTCTCGCAATATATTTAAAGTTTGACCAATCAACTAAAATCTTTTTTATTACCTGGATTTTTGAAAATGAATTTCCCGTGTTGGCCTCTAAAACCTCGGGGCTCAGAGGGTAACTTTATTTCGATGTGGAAAACTTTACCAAGGTGGAGAACCACCGCCATCTTTGCCTTGGAGAACTTCTCCAGGTGTTCTGTAGGCCTTCACTCCAGTAAACTTTCACCACCTCCATCATAGGTCGTCAAAAGTTTACAAGATGAGTTCAAGTGTATTTACACTGAGATTTCGGTGTTTCCTTGTGCTGTATCACTCTGTAATTTATTGACTTATATATTTTCATTATTCAAGCACTGAATATCAATTTAATCTATGATTTTACTGGCTTTTAATGTTGAACTGAAGATGAAATTTGTATTAATTTTGCGCATTAAATTTAACCCCTTGCGGTTCTGGAGGTAATGTCTGAAACTAAGTACTTTCGGTTAGTTTACTACTGTTGTTTAATTAATTTATTTTTATTATTTTTTTTTTTTGTGGTTTAAGCCGCACCTCAACCATAAGGGTCATTAGTGGCATCGAAAAATGTGTCCAAAGGGACACAGCAAGTGGCACGATTCCAAGGGGGGCCATGCCACCCTCCACCACCAAACGGAGTGACAGTCACGGACTCCACTGGTAAATCGGAGGAGGACAAAATAAGGGGTACAGTGATGTCCACGGTTTAGCCCCTGGAGCGGATAACAAATAAAAATAAAACCTTACTACTGTTGTTTTGCATGTTTGGTTATGTCTCGAAGTTATGGGACATAATTCCCCTGGCTGGTTACAGACATGTGGGAATCTAAAGGATAAGTACCACATTCTTTTCTCATCCTTCGATTTGAAGGGTTTTTGAGTGCAATTATTTCTCAAGCCCCGAACACATCTGAAGCAAGGCGACAAGCAAGGCATGTAAGATGGTACGTTCTTCCCAAGGCTTAGAATTCTACTTCGTCCAATCGAGGCTTCGAGCTGAATTATCTAGCAGAGTACAGACCTGCTACGCCTTGGAGAGGAATACGAAACTTGTAGATGCCAGTATGTAGCAGCTAAACAAACCTGATCCACTCGGAGTCAGTAAGTACATTGAAGAGAATAAGCCCTGGGACCTCGATTCTACGAAGAATAATTTCATATTTCACCGTTAGGAGTCTCTGGGACAAGTGTGCAGGAGGCAAGTCATGTGTCCCGTGCATTGCCTCGCATCAGAAGTGTACCCAGCTTTTGATGTACCGACTCCAAGAGACCGTTTGCCGTGCCTCAGCTCCAAGTACACATCGCACATATGCCTCACCTCAGATGTGCACGAAGCTTTGAAGTTGATTGGTGGTTAATAAACTTGTATCTGACAACAATATGCTATTAAAAACCACTACAGGATCTTACCAATTTTATTAATTAATTTATTAACGACTTTCGTAGCTGTTATGTAAAGTCTCAAGCACAACATTTTAAACTTCTACCTTACAGTGTCGGTATAAACTATTTTCAAACAATATTCTATTACTGAAGACGAACAATACAATGTTAAGAACGTTGAAAATGTTCTGAATGCAGATTTCAATTGAGGAAATTATTCAAAATTTTAATTTTTTTTCAAATTTTGGTGTCAATAGTAGCCTAACTTCTTAGAAAATTCTATTAAGGTAGTTTTGTGATAGTTCAGTTAGTTGAGTAATGACGAACACGTTTGAATTTTGTCTTAAAAACTTGGATCTCTAGAAACTTATCCCAACAAACTCCGCTAAGTGACTACCTCAAAGTATAAATCTGATAATAAAGTAAAATAATATCTAAATACTGCATTTACTATAGTAAACGCACTATAGTGCAGTCCTGTGTGTTCAAGTATGAATATTTGTGTAAATACCTTTCTCCTACTAAAAATGTGCGGTGGAGGAAAATTTTCGAAAGGCTCATAGCCATATCGGCTAGATTTTTTTTCAATTCTTGAGAGGAGCCTGCTTTGGCATAAGCAGAAGCCAGAGGGCGAAGTTCAGTGGACGCAAAGGTCAACCACTGTACCACTTGAGCTGTAGCAATCGGGCAGTCGTCCCGTCTTAGCGTGGAGTCCGAAGCCAACCAGGAGATGGCTGTGATGTCATTGATAACTGTCTATAATGAAAAAATTCAAGGTTTACCAGGAAAATAAAGCAATAACTAAGTAAATTGTGCAAAATTATGATCCCCGTTTCAGTGATGAAGATTATATAAAACATATTTTCCCCACTGGATCGGAAACTATTTGATCCCTTCGCCATAAAAGGTGGAAGTGTGTTGTGCACGAACTGTTCGACTTCTTCCTGTAGACAAACCTTGTTTTCGCCTCTTGATGGAACATGGGTTCACCAAACAAACGAGTGAGTGGCAGAAAGAGAACGTGTGAGAGCACCAGCGACAGTGAAAACAAGGTTGTCTACAGGGATTAGTTGTAATTTATAGGACTCTATAAATAGTATCAAAAAACAATTTTTGAGAGATAATCATTACATATTTTGACCAATATTGTGATGCGGCCACTCATCCGCGTGTAAGCCACGGACTTCTTGACATCTCAAATTAAAAGGGTAAAGATGTGATTAGTGATAACATGTTTATAACAACCAGGTGAAACGTGAAGGAACTCTTGGGAAACCCGTTTGTTGAATTGGTTTCTTCATGTATTCTCTGGCTATAACACATTTTTAAAACTCATTTATTAACAATTCATTAAAATATAATTTCTACCGAAGTAGATGTGAATGATCTTACTTCAGTCTTTGTGATGGGGTCAGGAATGCGTAATTCAACTTTGCAGCCGGAAGAGGTGATTGGAATTTGTTTGCCCGAATACTGAAGGGCGACCTGGGGGAGGAGAATGGCAGGATCAGAGGCATCTTGACTCCGTGCAGCTGGGCCAGACCCCTTGACTGGACCATTTTGAACGTTGACAGATTGCGTTCTGAAATTTTCAAAATAATTATTCACAACGAGAACACACATTGTCTACTGGAATCAATCCGAAAAATTACCGTTGTTTTCCTGGTTCACCCCATCTACTCTCCGTTTCCTTATCTTTTTTTCACGTAGGTGTAAGTTAGGTAGGGATTGGACCTCAATATCGATATTATCAAAATATCGATAATTTACAACCGATATTCGATATTTTAGTATCGATATCGGGCTTCCGACAGTATCGGAATATTGACATGTTCCCCCCCAATATCGATATTTTGACGTAACACCGAAAAAGTGTTGGAAAATAGAAAATTTCACACAAAAATGAACCCTTTCTACTAAACCTCGTGACTTAATTTCTATAAGATGTCTGGAGCGAGGCTTCACACTACATCCCCATTGATTTTAACTGTTGATAACTTCTGATATTCTTAACACTACTTAATTACCAGTAGCTTTCAGGAGTGGGGAAGCACTACATATTAGATTTATGGGCAAAAGAATAAATATGTTGAATACAACTTTTTCCAAGCCAGTGATTATATCGATTTCCAAAACAAATAAATTTTTTTTTAGTCGTCACCTTATTTTTTAAATATTCAGAGTACGTTAGGTGAACGATGACAAACACAGAAATATTGTATTAATTGTAGAGAAAGCAGTGGGGGTTAGTCCTCTCCAAACCCAAGATATTATCAGGAGGGCGAAGTACACTACAATATACATATATTACACAATATAATAATACATAATTCTACGAACTCCATCCAGATAGTCTGTTCCAAATTTTCTTTAAGCGAAATACAAAAACTATTAACGTTTCGAGTTGCTGATCTCATCTCCTCGAAATACGAATTTCGGGCCCAATTTCATCACGTACAGGAATTTACACTGAATTTTATTTTAATGAAACTTGAAGGGATTCACACAGTGTTATGGAGGTTCTTAAGTTGCAGGGGTTTGCAAAAGATCATATAATAGAGATGCAAAATCGGCCTTTTTTGGTCCCATAATGTGTGTGAGGTCACGATTGGCCAGCAAAGCTCAAAACCTTTATTTCGGCAAAAAGTGAACTTACAGGATTTTGCACGGTGGTTGTTGTTTTGTTCCATCCGCCAAATGGTTAACCAAACAAGTTAAGTTTGGTGAAATTGATCCTCCACCTCAGAAATGGGACAAAGTGTCTTGGCAGTGCAACCCTGATATCATCATGTTACATACCTACCATTAGTTTTCCACTACAAAGATGAGCTACTCAGGCCCACTTTCACCAAAAAGTTATTTGACGGAGATTGTCCAAACTCCAATAAAAATAATCTCTCAAACCTTGGCGTCTTTCACCAACCCAAAACTCGTTTATATCGAGTTTAGAATAACGGGGATTTCCCAACGGAGTTTAGGGAAATTGTCCAATCAAATTCGCTAAAAAGTTGGACTATTTTAACACCGGGACAATACTTGAATCAGCTGATGTCATGAGCTACTCTACAAGGGATTGCTATTTATCTTCCTGATATAACTCCACCTTTCCCATCTATTATACGTTATTTTCCTATCATTCTATTTCAATTTTCTATTACAATTCATCAATTTGATTGTAAAAACCCATTCAAACCTACCTGTCCAATGGGATCTACACGTGAGATACAATGACTTCGAGGACTTTCAGAACTGTCGGATTCGCAAATCGGATTTTACATCGAAACTCGATGTTGACCGGTTCTTCGAAGAGCGTAATCCGTTGTCGGATTTTCCTCAGGCATCTTCGAAGGACATTCGACGAATCAAATATAAATCCAAGAACCAAATTTCGTGAACTCAAAACTGTGAATCAAACAGCTGTTTGTACGCGGTCATATTGTTCGATATCAGGGCTAACGGAGATTGGCAAGTGCGACTGGCCGGATTTTGGGAGATTAAACTTGAGCCGCCTCAGTAGGGGTTTAAACTCGTACATCGCTCTGGCGAAAGACGTTGAGCTACAATCTTCCTTAATTCCCAATGTCTTCGAATTAAACTGGTTTGAGTTGTTGGCGAAAGTGGGCCTCAGGATTGTATAAATCTTGAAATAATTTCTATATGAGTAGGGTGTGTATCAATGAACTTACTTGGCGGGTGAAGGCTTCGGATTGGATTTTTGTGATTCACCTCCAAGTTTACTACTAGCAAACTCGTTGGCAGCTGCCAGGGCTTTTTGGAGAGCAGAAATATTGGTGCCAGACGCCTGTGCAGATTCCGCATTCCCACCCCCTTTGCCATTGATGAGCTGGCATAGGGCTTTCACCCAGTCTCCAGCCTTGAGCCCTTTATTGATACCCTCCTTTATACATGAAAATGAGAAAACTTGGTCTTAATCAGTGCTAAATATGTATCTGTACAATAAAAGCTATCCCGACGCACAACCAGACTCCATTCGAGCAGAAGGTTCAAATACGAGTATATGCTGATAGATACGAATGTCATAATTATTATTATCTTCCAAGTGTAAGGATTACCGATTATGATACCTATGTTTTTTAACAAAGTAACAATAATTTATCAAAACCATAATTGGTCAACATAAACAAAGAATATCAACTTGCGACATATAAAACAAACCATCTTCTGAATGAAACTCGTAAACGAGTTCCACTATCCGCTTTACAAGCAGATACCATGTTACATGGATATGTCTTTGATTGGGGATTTCATAACGGTTGTCCTCGACTGTTGTCAAGAGGATGAAAATGTTTCCTATGGAGTGGAGTAAATGATGCTATTGCTTTACAGAGAACTGTATTTTTGTCCGAATCCAACCAGTTATCTGTGATCTAGGCTTGTTCCTCTTTTCACACAAAACTACAATTAATCTTTTGGTGAATTGATGAAATTCTCCGTGAGGGACACCTTCACAAGAGCAAATTAGTGGTGTAAATGAACCTCTCAGATCTTGGTGGCTGTATTGTACTTTTGGTGTTTCTCCCTGGAGGCGTGTTCACCGACGTCGTGCCAGGTTTGTGCAAGGTAAGAGGGTGCGTTGGCATTATACGATTGTCAAAAAAAGCAACCCTCTCCCTATCCCGAACCCCTTGCACTTTTATATCAGCCACCAAACCGGGACACCTGTCTGTAGCCTCTTTAAGTACTGGTTCCACAACAACTCCCTGACATGCTAAACTGGAAAGCGTGGCACATTCATCCCGAACCATATCGTGGCCTAACTTTATTAGGCCTCCACGCTTTCAGTTCAAGGTATGATTCTTTTCGTTTGGGCATCCATCGCATTTGCTAGGGAGACCACCAACTTCTTTTCAGTATCACAGAGCCAGAGCGTCTCTGTACTGTGTTTTTGTTAGAACCAAATTGTCAGATGCTAATGGAAGCACAGATAGCCATTGGGACGAGTTTCCCTCAATAATCCTCTTTATAGTGCGCTAAGTAGGCATGGGAAGGGATTCGATGGCCTCCTCGCTTGATCTTTGGTAAATTTCCTGCCTCACTTTCCGTTCTATGCCAATAACTCTCCCCACATGGTCAATATGTTCTTCTTCTACACAGCCACTTCCAGATGCAATAAGAACTGCAGTTGCCTGCCTTAAGGTTTCGAATGATGTCCTCGAAGTTGATTTTGGATCCTCCAATGCCAGCCCTCCATATTTCACTGGAAGGGAGAACAACACATGTTCTTCTGGCTGAATCGCACGACCCAAGATGGCTGGTGTTGGATCATTTCGGATAGCATCTCTACCTCTGTTTTGATTTGGCTAACTGCTAAACTTGGATTTTGCTCCCGAGAGTGAATTTAACTCGACTAATAAAATCTCTATATACTTTGGATATGGGAGGAAAATTATAGATTAAAAAAGGAGATTAACCCCAGTAATGAAACCATTGGGTGAAGGGAGATGATAGAGACTTTAATCCGGTAGTGAAACCGTCAGTCAAAAAGGTGAGGTAATGGAAAAGTTGTATGGAAAGAAATCGGACAGTCGAGTTTGAGATTGTGAATGATGATCTGAGATCGATTCTCGCTCTATTTATAGTCAGTGAACCCTCCTGTCGGGGTAACAGGTAATGTTCACGTGCACACCACCTGTTGTCCCCTAGGCATCTGGCATGGTCAATAAATTGTATGGTTCATTCGATGAATTTACACAACTTGAAATAACATAACTCGGGCCACAATAATATGGCCCGAACTCAAAAGTACAATAGGTTTCTCTAATATAACAAATGTTGACCATCACCACATTCGTGTTTCAACCAAAGGCCTTTCAAAACAAAATCTACATAACTGACAGGATCCCGTATAGATCACTAAAATGTCTTTATAGAGAGGATTTATAGTAGATTAATACATATTCATTATTATGCAGGTGTATAACGTGAAGAAATAAAGAAAAATAATACATCAATTATTCTGAAAGTGGAAGCAGTGTTTACAGAATTTTAAATTTGCGCATGCACAGTCCCCTTTAAGTTGTGAACAATGAATTTCATAGGAGATCAAATCGAAACCTCAGCTGATCTAAGACTTAAACGTCTACAATTTGATTTTCATTACGTCGGCAATTTAAATTACGTATTATACTTAGATACTACATGTTTTTGCGCCAGCATCTATGCATGATAAAAAATGTAGAAGGTATGTCGAACATAAATTCTTGAAATGAATTTGCGCTCACATTCTATGTGTCATCAATAAGTGATTTAGTATTTGGATATGTGAACAACGGGGGAAACAATGGGGCAGGTTTGAAAAGCTTTTCTGATAGCAGGAAACTGATTCTTATATCAGCTGAACAAAGAAACTAAGTACCATCCATTATTTACCCAATTACAACTAAATCGTCAACCCTCACCTTGGATACAGCACAGAGGCAGAAGATTTTCTTGGTTTCATCATCGACAGAAATGAAGAGTGCTGAAGTAGATGGGGAAGATTGTTTCACTTGCTTTAGGGCAGCATCTAATGCCTGCAAAACAACATGACAACTTACTTGAGAATGCAGTAGAAGAAACAGCAAGGGCATACGCAGGATCAAAATTTACCCCCTCCTTCCTAGCCCTTTAGCCTTGTTCTCACAGGCCACATTATCCCTTAGCACAAAATTATGTATATTATTCACATTATTAGGTACCTATCATTATAATCACTATTATTATTAACGTTATTGCAAGGCATTATAACCGTTGCACTATCATTAATTTGTAAAATATGGGCTAGACAATAGGGGTAGTCCGGATTAGAATTGTGATCGCAGCAAACCTGGCAGTATGTCCAACTTATGTGAATTTATACTAAAGGATTCTACTTGATGTAATGTGATTTTGAGATGCGAGCTTGCTAGCATCCAGACCACCAGACTACGCAAATCAACTAATCTATACTGGTCCAAACCTACCTCCATACCGCCAGGTTGGCTGTGATCACGATTCGAATCCAGCCAGCCCCATTGTCTTTTGATGTTGATGGCAATAAAAAATGTATTTATATTATTATGGTACCGAGGAACGAAATCTAGTTGAACAATCATTCGAGAGTAGCATATGAGTCTGGGGCATTGAGAAGTGATGCCGGTACTGAGCGCATCCTAACGGATTACATCATCCTGATCTATTTGTCCAACTAATCTGAATTTTTACTAAGGGGTTGACTACTTGATGTTATGTATTTTTGAGATGCGAGCTTGCGAGCATCCAGACCACTTAACTATACACAGCAATCTGATCTATGCGCTCTAGGTTTGGAGACAATCTGCTAGGATACGCTCGGTATCGACATCACTTCTCAATGCCCTAGACTCTCCTGAGGGTAGCACCCACGATTACCAGGTGGTAGTTCTAGTTGCTAGTAACTACTAACAATTTCTGTTTCTATAACCAAGCAAGCATTTTCCAATACTTTTCAAGAACAACTAAATTCTCCCCTGTTCAACCAAAAAAAGTTGAAATTCAATAGAGAGCCACCTCTTCTCTGTGGGTCGAACGAAATTACGGTGCTAAATTCACTCCTGTTGACTCTAGGAAATTGAAATTCATTAGGGAACCTCCCTCTGGGATACCTAGAGACGAATTAAATTACGGACTCCATCCTGATCAGTTGAATTAGCAAAATTCTGTCCTGGTCACCCTAGAAGGTTGAAATTCAATAGGGTGGAAATTACATAATATTTATTCGTTCGGAAACCCCCCCACACATCATAATGCAATCTTTATTATACATAATGCTGTAAAACAAAATTACTAGGTTTCTCACCCGATTTTGTTTGCAACAATTGAAATGATAATTTATTTGTCCATTTTATTCCTATATGACTTCCATGAGTAAGTAGTAGCAGTAAACAACCATTCCAGGTTGGGGATTTTCGTCCGACTGCCTCGGGCGTCGTGGACGTCATCAGTTGTCCTCCAAATGGAGGATAAGAATTCGTTCTGATGATGCTTAAAGCTACTCATTGCCTCGCCCCCTTGAAACCTAGCGAACAGACACTTCAGGGTAAAGCAGGGTGACCAGTACTCTGTCTTGATGCCTATAAAAGCAGGGGTACCGCAAGGCAGTGTCCTAGGCCCAGTACTCTACCTGCTGTACACACGAGATCTTCCGCAACAGGAAAATACAACTGTAGCTACTTTTGCAGATGATACTGCTATCCTCTCTGTTGGAGATGACGCTGAAACTGCAACTCGCAATCTACAGACGTCCACTAACAAGGTTGTCAATTGGACCAAGATGTGGAGAATGAAACTGAATGAAACAAAGTCAGTGCACATCAACTTTACTAATCGAAAAATCTCAGCCCCAGAAGTTGAGATCAATTCAAATAAAATACCATACTCTGACACTGTAAAATACTTAGGGATGCACTTTGATTCCAAACTTAACTGGAAATACCACATTGAAAAAAATAATCAGGAACTAAAAATCAAGTTCAGAAAGATGTACTGGATGATGGGAAGGAACTCCCATCTCTCACTACACAATAAATTACTCATATATAAACAGATACTGCGCCCTATCTGGACCTATAGGATTCAACTCTGGGGTTGTGCGAAAAAATCAAATATTAAAACAATCCAAACCCGACAAAATATAATACTGAGAAGCATAGTTCGGGCCCCCTGGTTCATGCGGAATGATGATATTCATCGTGACTTGAGGATAGAAACGGTCACTGAAATTATTGCCAAATATGCAAGGAAACACGAACATCGCCTCCACAAACACGAGAACCTGGAGATGCTCAACGTTTTAAACAAGAAGGAGAACTTCGGCGACTCAAGAGAAATAAACCTCTGGACCTAATTGTGCTGTGCAAATAGTGCAAGTGTAATCCAGTGTTTTTTTTAAACTTTTCTTGTCACAAGTACGGGCAAGGTTTTTCTGTAAACCTCCCCCTTTAGTGAGCTTATCATGAAATGATATATTGCTAGATGAAGTGTCTATGTTTCAGTTGCAATAAATAAATCACGAAAAAAAAAAAAAAAAAATTTTCACTCCTGTTCACTTTAGTAAGTTGAAATTTAATAGGGAACCTCCCTCTGGGATACCTAGAGACGAATTAAATGACGGACTCCATCCTGATCAGTTGAATTAGCAAAATTCTGTCCTGTTCACCCTAGAAGGTTGAAATTCAATAGGGTGGAAATTACATAATATTTATTCGTTCGGAAACCCCCCCACACATCATAATGCAATCTTTATTATACATAATGCTGTAAAACAAAATTACTAGGTTTCTCACCCAATTTTGTTTGCAACAATTGAAATGATAAAGTGGTAAACAACCATTCCAGGTTGGGGCTTTTCGTCCGACTGCCTCGGGCATCGTGGACGTCATCAGTTGTCCTCCAAATGGAGGATAAGAATTCGTTCTGATGATTTCGCTCAAAGCTACTCATTGCCTCGTCCCCTGGACGGAGGAGATCGTCACCTGGGCGGTCCCCCATCCAAGTACTCACCAAGCTCCATGTTGCTTAACTTCGCTAATCGCATGAGAAACTGTTCATTGCAATGCCTAACCGGTACGGCTACCTCCTATCTGACTTCTTTGTTTCATATAATTTTAAGAATTTCGTGTACTACGAAGATGTCACCTCATCTTGCCTTCAAACAGTATTTGTGTATTTAAAATGTTAAGAAATCCCAAACCTCTTTGCAACAGCTGAATTTTCAACAACAATCTGCTATAACACGAGTTATTTGATGTTATATATCATCCTTTAGTACTGCACTTGGACCATTGGACAAGGGTGAACTTCTTTTCGAAGTAGAATCGCCAAAAAATGGGGTCAAGATCGGCGAAAACCCCAACATGTAGGTAGCCTCTCCCTTGTAAACGGTAAACTCAAATTCTTCAAATAGGTAAATCTTCCATAAAAATTTATCAACTTGTCCATATTTTCTCTATTGTGGAGGAATTAAAGGCAGCTCCAATTGAGCCATTTTCTCATAGACTCTAAACGCACGTTCAGCTCAAGGTTCTGAATCGTTGTACAGTGTCGGCAACGTGTAGGTACTGATATATTTGAAACGTTTTGTAAGAATTAGTAGGCACCTACTTACCTTCGTATTTGAACCAGCTTTCAATTGGGTAACGAGTAATGGTTCTCCAGGAGTGATGATGGTTTTGACATGTTCAACGATCTGTTCGGACATATTCATATTAGTGGAATGTAGCAATTTTTTAAATACAATTTCAAATAAGTAATCAAAACGTTGCCATTACTTGTTGCTGTTGTTCAAGCTTTCCCTGTCGCTCAATGTCATCCAGTGTCTTTTTCAATACTTTGAGCTCATTTCGTAGATTTTCCTGAACAAATCAAAAAACAAATGAATGCCTACATAGATACAACTTTTTTCCACAATCAAATTCGAAGTTTTTAGCAGCTATAATCAAAATTTCAAACCTAAAGTCGACAGAGCCTTTACTAACATAGGCTAAAAAAAGCAACCATCCAAATACAGCACGCTCATAGGTAGTAATACATCAACCTATTTGGGACCTGTTTGAAAACTGAAAACGCCTAAGCAATCATTCTGAGGAGTGTCTAGAGCTATCACATGTCGGCCATGATTCTAGCTTGAGAAATGCCAAAGGCACTGGCCAACGTCTTTGGGTCAACTTGCGACACAAGTTCAACGTGCCTTAGCTGTTCCATATGGACGTTGCAGCTCAGCCGGTAGAGTGCTGGACTATCGTGTGTAAGAAATTGCTTTCCCAAGTTCGAATCCCTGAGGTCACAGAATTTTATTTTTGATGGTTAATGCACAACATTTATACACTCGCGCCTATACTGGGGTAGGTTAGCGCTGTAGGTTCTAGGGCGGTCAGTGTCATTTTGGATTTCTTTGACAATGAGAAAAGATGATAAGAGATGTCTAGAGATGGTTGAGGGAGGTTCAGGTCTGAACCACCCCCACTCATCCCAAACCATCTCTAGACACCCCCCCCAAACCAATGATTAAACCAATCCAAAAAGACTTAACCTTACTCACTATGAAAAAGTTATGAGAAATTTACGAGCAAGATACCGCTAATTCGATAAGTCAAATAAGACTGTGATCCCCTCAGCTTCCACTCTTATTGCTGGTGTCGCACGACTGACATGTTCAGGCTCCAGACGCTCCTATCATCGTGTATATATTCTCCATATAAGGAACCTACTATTATTATTATTTCTTCTCACCCAGATAGAAGATATTTCTTAGGTGAGGTATATGATCTTATTTTTCTTGAAATACTGAATTATAGGGTAGGTGGGGGCAAAGGGCCGCATGGGGCAAACGGTTACAGTGGTTTCTCAGGGGTTCAAAGTTTGTTTAGAAGCTTGCCACCAAAGAGGGGGGGGGGGGGGGGGGGGGGGGGGAGACTAACACCTCGTGGACGTTTCTACTGAAGTACAGTTTCAATGGTGCTACTCATCGAATAACAATGAGTTATGTTCATTTTTTCCATTTCTGATGTAAAAATTCGGTCCATTAATTCATGCATTACTTGTTCATTTTTTCGATTTTTTTATGAGCTCTCTAGCTAAAATAAAAGCAAGGGACTTCAGCTTTTAGTTTCCAACCAGTGTTTTTCATTTTTTTATACTCAGAGAGGAGAATGTCCTTTTGACTCTCGGCCATTGAAATGGGGTAAAGATCTGCAGATGTCAGGGGGCAAACAGCCGCATGCGATCGTTTGCCCCAACCTTGCCGCTCTTTGCCCCAACTGCGAAGTAAACTAATAAATAAACTTTCAAGCGGAATTATATGGAAAAACTTTAATTGAATTTTAATATCTCTTCTAGGACATATGAGAAAAACTGACGTGAGACCGTTCACCCAGGAACATCTTAAGAGAGCTAGAGCTTTGAAGGTAGGAGGCCATTCCATCTGAAGTATTGCCAAAACCTTGGGTTTTAACGAATCCTGCGACAGGAGGAAGCTAAAATCTGGGAAAATATCAAACCAACAAGGAAGATTTCGCCGCATCTTCTCCCAAGAACAAGAGCAGGAAATACGTAACCATGCTATTGCTTTGGACAAGCGATACTTCGGTTTGTCTCTCAAGTCGCTCAGGTTTCTCATCTTTTCATTTGCTGAAAAAAACGGGATTGCTCATCCTTCCTCAAAATTATTGAAAATGTCAGGGTAGGATTTCATGAAAAGGAATCGTTTGTCGCTACGCACACATAGAAAGACTAGCGTAGCCAGATCTATGGGTTTTAATAGAATTCAAATGAGTCTTTATTTTGATAATTTGTCAAATGCAATGAAAAAATATGAGTTAACACCCGATCGGCTTTACAACATGGATGAAACCGGTATTACAAACAGTTCCAAGCAAAATACCCAAACATGTCGCCGGAGCAAGTCCGTTTCAGCTGAGCAGGGGCAGACAGTGACTATGGTTTGCGCATTGAGTGCTAGTGGACATCACATTCCTCCATATTTCATTTATGCAAGAAAACGCATAAACCTTCAGTTGATCAAGAATGGGCCTGTAGGGTGTGACATGAATGTAACCGATAAGGGTTACATGACTTCAGTTGTGATTGTCAAGTGGTTACAGCATTTCAAAAACTATACAAATCCCTATTTTCAAACCTCTGGAGCTCTCATTGGTTACCCGAAGTGTGCTATTGACTGACTGTGTAGAATCCTCTTTTTTCTTGTTCAACAGTGTTTTCCTGACAGATCTGTACCAGTTTTCTGATTGTCAATATTAGTCTGCTGATTATCAAATGGACTTCTTTCAGACTGCCCTTCCCCTCCACCTCTCCCCTGCATAAGCCAATCAAATCATTTCATCGAACGCTCATCGAGTTATGGTTGTACAGAATCTATCCTTTATTTCGTTTTGTGATTGCCACGAGTGAATCAATTAGGGTTTTGTTTTTCATGCTAAGTTTCATCTGAAGATGTTATTGTTGTCAATAACCTACAAAGTAACAGAGACCCTTAACCCCATGAGGAAAAACAAAAATTACTTGGTGGAAATCGTTCTTATATGACTTTTTTTCGTGTATTTCGTGAAGATAGAAGGATTTCAGTTGACACAAATATATGCAACCTCGCTTTCGAACCACTCTAAAGCAAATAGTCAAATATTTATTCACATTGTTTTAAAACGTACAAGCATGTTCAGAACCACCATGGTCTTGACCTGGTTCAAGTATGATGCGTAACATGTTCAATATGTAGGTGCTTACATTTTCAGTGTAACTATAGTAATTGTGATCTTTAAAATATTTTAGATGCTAAAATAGATGAAAGTAGTATAGGGTTGTGAAAAGAAGAATGTTACATAGTCATAACAAAAGGTTATGATTGTGATAAGAACTCACTTTTCTCCAGTAAGGGATAAGCGCTTGAGATATATCATTATTCAAATCAACGATGGATTTGAGGATGTCTTTAGCTGGAATGGTCTTTTGCTTGACGACGTTTTTCAGCATTTCCACTGCACTTTCCAAAGACGAACACCGAGCCAACGACTGAAGATAGACAACGGTATGATTATTAATCTTAACTATTCTGATCATCAAAGCGACTAATTTTAATTGCAGCGCAGCACACATAACTCGGTAACAAAATTAAATCTGACCTTGGAGGCTTCGGGGCCTGTGAGGGCTACTATTCTCCTTATTCCTTTGGCAATAGCTTCTTCAGTAGTGATAACGAAATCACCAATATGAGAAGACCGGTGTAAATGTCTAGAAATGAAAAATTACAAGGATAGTAAGAGGTAGTCAGTCTCCAGGAAAGTATGATGTATCTTGTTAAAGTAAAGTTTCATATAGGTACAATACCTTACATTCAATAGTTAACGTTTTAGATAAAAATACAGCAGTAGTAGGAGTAGGTAATTAGTTTACATAGTACTATTATTAAATCACTAAATCATCAAATAAATAATATTAATAAATCACTAGGAAACCAAGTAAGTGAGATTATTAGTCATTGCTTGTGATAGAAACTAGGAGATTCTATGATCCAGGTGGTTTGTGAGTGAGCAATGAAGTCAGCAGATATTCCAGCTTGTTTGGAGCCTTCAGAATTGTTATATGAAGATGGGAAACGCCCAGATGGGATCACCCTGGTTCCATGGATGAGGGGATGGTACTTGGCTTGGGAAGTGACATGTGGGGATTCGCTGGCACTTAGCTACTTGGCTTCCTATGCCACGGGTGATCTTGGATACGCGGCAGAGCTATTAGCCAAGAAGAAGCACACCAAGTATGCCACCATTAAGCTCACCCACAAATTTGTGGCCTTTGCAGTGGAGACTCTGAGCCCATGGGCTAAAGAGGCTCAAAGGTTGGTGGAAGAAATAGGAGCAAAGCTGAAGTACAAGACAGGAGACTCCCGTGCGACGACATTTCTCATACGGCAGCTAAGCCAAGCGATTCAGTGAGGCAACATGCACAGCCACAGTTGGGTGTCCTGTGCGTCCCTGGCCACTGGTGGACCTGCCTTTGGGATTTTTCTTTTGTTAATAAAAAAAAAAAATATATACATAAAAGTTTAGATAAGTAAAACATAAATAATAAATAAATAAAACAGTTCTTTGATAAGAAATGTTAAAGGGAGTTTGGACATGGGCCTTATTAGGCCAAGACGAAAGTCTTTGAATTGAAATTGACACCCGAGAGACAATCAGAGTGAATTTAGTGCAACAGGATGGTTTCTATAGTAGGAATAATGCAATACTTTTTTAAAGGGAAGGAGCTCCAGTAATTAGTTCATAATCCTAAACTGAACTTTTTTAAATTGAGTATTGAATACTGTTTGATTTGGCTTCTACCAAAATATCAAGCTTCAATTACGTAATTGGTATGTGAACTCACGTTCCTCCACAGAATTCCACAGAAGTAAGGAGACCTTCAGGGCTATCTGGATCAGAAATTAGCTTCTCAATGGGAGCGCCCACAGATACGACTCTGACAGGGTCAGGGTACGTCTGAAAAATTATTAAATGAGCAAATCAAAACTTGCATAATTTTATAAAGTAGCCTGATCAAAGATTTGCATTAGAATGGATAGACGGAAATAACATCAATTTATCACAATTTTACTTACCTCTGAAAACATTGCACGTAGTCCTTTGACTTTTCTGGCATCTCCAAGAGCTGCTATTTTGGCATAAACTTGCCGGTCAGCCTTCACTATAGCATTGACTTCCTCTTCTGCCTTCTTTACTTGGTCAACAGTCATGGCACCCTAGAATCAATATAATAATGGTAATGGTTAGCACTAATGTTAATCAATTACTAATCAATAGCAGAATAATGAAGAACAAATTGGAGGTAGAAGATTAAAGATATTGCTTATGGTGTCCTTTTAGTAAATTCGTAGTTTACTGAATTGAAGGACTACTTGTAGATTAAAAATAGGATAACATTCAACACAAAAGTCAAGAAATGTTATGTTCAAGGAAAAATTTCACAGAAGCAGAGGTTTGATGGAGTGTAACCATCGTAGCCCAATGATGGAGTGTTGTAAGCAAAGGTAAATTTCTCCTTAGTAAGTAAGGACTCGAGTTCGAGTACAGTCCGAGGTATCAAATATTTTTGGGCTGTAATAGTTGGCGCACATCGGTAAAAACCAGAAATAATGCGAAACAATAATTGAATTAATCCCTCTCAATCCAAAATACTTAAACATCACATTCCCTGAAGTAACAGCTTTCACTTCCTCACTCACTTGAGTCAAAACACACACCATAACTATGACCTCGCTTGGCTGCTGGTCGAGCCATCGGCTAGTGGCTGGTACTTGACTCCAGGGAAATGCTATGTGCAAGGAAACTCTCATAGTCGAAGAGGTTTGATTAAATCGGCCTCAAAGCTCAACCCGTTGGAGTGTTGCCACTACAGAGAAATTTCTCCTTAGTAAGTAAGGACATGGTGTTTGAACTCCGTCCAAGGTATCAACTATTTTTGGGCCTTTACAGAACTATACGAAACTATACTAACTATTTCATACAACATGCTAAGCTTACTTTATTTGTGAAGTCGAAGCGGAGGCGGTCAGGGGCTACTAAGCTTCCCTTTTGATCTGACTCTGGGCCAAGGACTTTTCGGAGTACGTGATTGAGAACATGAGTGGCTGTGTGGTTGGACATGATGAGTCTTCGACGGTTCGTATCAACATGGAGATCCACTGTGTCTCCGACAGAGAGCGCCCCTTCCATCTTCCCCACATGAAGGATGTAACCACCTCGGAGCTGCACGTTCGTGACCATCATCTCTGTGCTCTGGAAGTTAGAATTCATACTTACTAAAACTTACAATACAATTTTCTTGAATTAAATCATCAGACGGCTCAAAAACTCTGCCTCTGATGGTAATAAATCTTGAAAAAAAAAAAGTGTAAATCAAGAATGAAAAAAAAATCAAAATGTCTGTAAATCAAGAAACATTAATCGACATGTAATCACAAAACATCTTTCTGTTATCCCAAAACTTAAGAAACCTTAGGCACTAAATTTCTTAGTAATATTCACAATAAATTTCAACAATTAAGTAGAAGTACTCAATGGTCAATAAAACTGACTCATGTTTTCCAGGTCCGTTTTTTCTTGCAAACTCAATAGAAATTCCGATTTAGTGGAAAAATAACGAATTCCTTGGTTTATTACCTACACAGTGACAACAAGCGGTACCACACTGACAACACAAGTTTTTCACCAAGCCTCAGTTTGGAAGTTTTTCGGAACATAACATCTAGCTTTTTGTCACGATGGACTGTAGCGAGCACGGCCCCTACTGGAGGATGATAGCACGTTTTCCTAAACCGCCTTCATACTGCCCCGGTTTATGACCAGCAACTAGAAAATTGGGTGACCTGGGGTGTTACAGCAGTACATCGATCTAACGGAGGGGGGAGATGGAAGAATTTTTCTCCTCACATTTCGGGAGAGAGCCTACTGTACTGAAAAAAGTAAGATGAAGAAACGTAATTTACGCATTATTTCATTTAAAAACATAAAAGTTTGAAAGTAACCCCCCCCAAGGAAAAGACAAAAATCATGTCACTCGTGAGGGAAAATGTTTTGAAATAATATCGTTTTTCAAATGATAAGGAGATAAGTAGTTCCATTTACTCCGGCAGAATTCGCTTTCAGATTGCAAACCATCTCTGGTCGACCTATACTACTGTAGAATAAACTAATTAAGATGTTAGACAAGTATACAAATTACCTACTACCTAAGCATTACCTACGTTTAATTAAAAAAATACGACTGAAATTAATGGGATGGAGGAATTGTGCCTTTTGGTATCCCCAAACTAGGATAATGCATTTTATTTAAAAGTAAATTTTATATTTGTACCTCATCTGGATACCAACCTCATCTCCGCTCTTGACGATGTAACCTTCATCGTAGATCTGGCCTCCTTGTTCAGCATAGAAACAAGTTTTATCCAAAATCAAACCACAAGCATCTCCAGATGACACTGAGTTGACAAACGATTTGTCCTTCCGAATGGCTACAACTTTTGCACTGCATCCAGTAAAATCTGCAAAAGGCATTTAAAAGTAACGATATAATAGACAACTTTTATTAAAATTTTGCATAAAACATTCATTCTTCATTTATTGGTAACTTTCAAAAATTGGTAGGTACTAGGTACCTATCTCAAACACTATGGATGAGTTTTTCTTTTCTTTTTTCAAAATTTTGATCCGAATTTATATACACCCATCCGTTCCCTTTCTATAAAGACGGGATCCTTAAAAAAAAAAAGCAGTTCTTGTAAGCAGTACCACCTTTTTGATTCGATCAGCTGAAGCTCTGGGTGGAGCCCGTCATTTCATTCGTCCCTTGATGTCCCAGAGAGGCTCCCTATCAAATTTCGACGTCCTACGGTAAATAGGAGAGATTTTAGCTCACTCAGCTGATCAGGATGGCGCTCCTCACTTTGCTCGTCTCTTGTTGTCCCAGAGAGGCTCCCTATCAAATTTCGACGTCCTACGGTAAATAGGAGAGATTTTAGCTCACTCAGCTGATCAGGATGGCGCTCCTCACTTTGCTCGACTGTTTTTGTCCCTGATAGACTCCCTGTCAAATTTCGATGTCCTATGGCAAATAGGAGATATTTTAGCTCACTCAGCTGATCAGGATGACGCACCTCACTTTGTTCATCTCTTGTTGTCCCGGAGAGTCTCCCTATCAAATTTCGACGTCCTACTGTGAACAGGGGAGATTTTAGCTCACTCAGCTGGCTGATGAGGATGGCGATCCTCGCTTTGCTCGTCTCTTATTGTCCCGGAGAGGCTCCCTATCAAATTTCGACGTCCTATGGCAAATAGGAGATATTTTAGCTCACTCAGCTGATCAGGATGACGCACCTCACTTTGTTCATCTCTTCTTGTCCCGGAGAGGCTCCCTATCAAATTTCGACGTCCTATGGCAAATAGGAGATATTTTAGCTCACTCAGCTGATCAGGATGGCGCTCCTCACTTTGATCGTCTCTTGTTGTCCCGGAGAGGCTCCCTTTCAAATTTCAACGCCCTACGGCAAATAGGAGATATTTTAGCTCACTCAGTTGATCAGGATGACGCTCTCCTCACTTTGTTCATCTCCTGTTGACCCTGAGAGGCTCCCTATCAAATTTCGACGTTCTACAGTCAATAGGAGAGATTTGAGCACGATTTTGCCATCATTATTATTGATATGGCTCGTGGTCAACTGATCCTCTCCAAAGTCAACGAGGCACAAGTTCCGACATGGTAAATACATCATATCAAAATTTGGTCCTACTGTAATCTTGTTCTCTGAACATTATTGTAATCATGTTCAAGCAAAGAAAATGCATCATCACCCCCAAGTGCCACCGTGCCGACGGCTGTAATACCCCCTTTTCTACGAAATGTTGGGTAAAATTAGTTAATTGTAGTTGCGTATCCAGCATCTTGTATCCTCGAAACCAGTACTAATTTATCTTCTGTCTGTCTTCTGTGACAATGTCGTTGTTTTGTGAATGTTCGTGGTGCTGGAGAGTGTATATGAGTGGGTTGGAGACGTACACAGATATAGCCTCCACGCACGACTGATGCTCCCCGACTGGCCAGACCCACCCACCATTATGGCTCCCGTTGCTACCTGTCGTTTGATAGACAGGT
Organism: Adelphocoris suturalis; assembly: GCA_030762985.1. Classification (NCBI taxonomy): domain Eukaryota; kingdom Metazoa; phylum Arthropoda; class Insecta; order Hemiptera; family Miridae; genus Adelphocoris; species Adelphocoris suturalis. The sequence goes on from CM061042.1 coordinate 118,203,293, forward strand.
GGCTCTCTGGATGAAGTATAAATCTCAACAGGAGAAACATCATGGGGGACAGCCTCGGGTTGGCCGAGACCCCTGACACATTGTTTCGAAATAGAGTTGAACTTCAGCGCTCAAAACGAAATTTCATGAAAAAAACGTATCTAGGTATGTACATATTTTTTATGCATGGTTATAGCTTCATTTATGTACCTAGATTCATAAATTCTCAAAACATTAACGTGTTACCATTTTGTTTTATAGACAACTAGTACTCCAAATTCAGATGTCGTTTATTCAAGTATTGACTTACTATAAGGAGCGAAGTCTTTAGCTCCCTTGACAGCTTCGTAGTTGTATTTGGGGGAGTCATCGGTTGTGGGGACTTTCTTATCCTGTAGTTCTGAGATCGCGTGAACGTCGAGGTTTATTAACTCCGCATCCCCACCAGCTTTGGCTTGACTAGCAATCTTAAATAAAATTAACAAAACGCAATGTAGTTATTCAAAGTGCACGGATACAGACGCGAACTTGAGTGTCATTGTAATAATTATAATTCAGACTCACCAGAGATTGTTGTTTGGCCGCTTCGAAGGTTGCGTAGTCAATCGTTAGTCCTTTTTCTTCAGCCATAAGCGAAGTCAAGTCGACAGGGAAACCGTAAGTGTCATACATCCTCCATGCAATGTCCCCTGCACAAAAATTGTATTGGTATGAAACTACTGTTAGCAACGTTTAAATATACATACATGAACACCATTAGAGTCATCTTTACAATACATAGCATGATGGTGAGTAATAAGCGTTGCAAAATCGAATGAAAACAGTGGAAATTAAGGTCACTACAAGGATTTCATATAGGCGCATGTGCAGTCTATTAATGGTACAATCATGTAGAAATTTATATAAGCTGATCAAATTTGTCATCCCACACCTATCATCCAAATTTGAGCGAGATCAAACGACTAACGGGTGAGAAAATGGTGCTTGGTAGAATTTACGTTTGCGCGTGCGCAGAGTGAGGTATATAGTCAAGAACGACACACACACACATACACACACACACCCACACACGCACAAAAAACACACACAACACACACAGACAGACAGATAGACAGTCATAGAACCAAAGTTGTTCAGATGGTCTAAAACGTAAAATGCGAGTGAAAATTTTGATTTTGGACTTCCGCTATCTTTAGGTAGACTCGGAAGTAAAATACTCTCTTGGGGAGGGAACAAATGAAACGATGATTTTTTTTTTCCATTTTGCTCTCCTAAACTCGGGTTTCAGAAAGAGAAGTAAGAAAACGTACAAGCTGTACATACCAGGAAATACTTTAGATGATCCCAATTTCGTGATGGTGCGGTTCAGTAAGTTTCGACCCCTACTCAGAGTTTTAAGAAACTGCTGCTCTTCTTCGTTTATAATTTCCATGACGAGCTCTGGATCTTTCTTGACCTGACAAAACACAAATATGATATTAGAGGCTTTTAACGATCAGGACTGCTCTCTAAGTCACGTATATTGAACTTTTATTATTAGGGTTTAGCAGGCTTATATAGTTACAACGTAGGTAGGCAATCACCTCAGGAAAGGTTTCACCCAGAAGGTCTACCACAACGGGGATCAACGATGCAAAAAGCCCAGGCTTGGCGTTCAGTTTTTCTGTGCCATACCGGACTGCTCTTCTTAAAATTCGTCTCAGAACGTAGCTGCAACATTATTGGTCACGTGAAAGAGGTTTAATTTTAGATTGAACTAGATAAATATAGCATTTGCAAATAGAGTTAATCTTTTTGCAAATCAAATTAATCTTTCGGCAAATGTGATTAAACTTTTTACAAATAAATTAAATCTTTTTACAGATAAATTTTTACAAATAAATTGAAACTTTCAGCTGCAGTATGTAAGTTGGATTTTTAACACATATCATGTTTTTAAACAAAGAACATGAACAAAGAACAAGAACATAAACAAAGAAAAGGGCAAAGAAGAACAACGTCTTCAAAAACAACGTCCTTTCCAATGATGAGGTGAACAAGCTCTTCTAACGTTGTCCACTTGCAGCCGAAGTTAAATTGATGAACATGTTCATTACATAGTTAGCAGTCGTTCGGCGTAACTTCTCCGACACTTCGGGATATAATTTCCACTAAGTTATGTTCCCTAGGAACGATCATAATTCTTCGAGCCGCATTCTTAATTTTTGAAAATTCGTGTTCTGCTGGGTTGAGCATAGGGGAATAAGGCGGCAGAAATCCCCGCCATTGAGCTCATTTGGGAAGAATTCATGAAGTCATTATTAACCTCTTGAGCCTTGTGGATTTTGGCATTATCCGTTACTAACACTGTTTTCGGCTGACGTCCCCGATCGCTGTTCAACTTCTTGCAGTAAGTTTTAAATTCATTAATAAAACGTTCAACTTTATTTGTAAAAAGATTAACTTTATTTGTGAAAAGTTCAATTAAATTTGCCAAAAGATTAAGTTGATTTGACAAAAGATTAACTCTATTTGCAAATGCTATATATTTAGCAAACTAGAGGGTAAGTACAAGAAAAATAATGGTTGATGGATCTGATTTCTGGTACAACTCACCCACGGCCAGTGTTGTCTGGTCGGCCTCCATCAGACACTGCGACTGTGATGGTGCGGGCGTGATCGGCGAGGACACGGTATGCCATATCAACACCGTCCACATCATCAGAGCCCACTTTGCCTGAGTAAGGGCGAGCTCCAGTTCCCTAAACAAACGCAATCATCAAGACTATCAGAAAACATATTTCATCGAGAACTGTTTGATTAACCCTAGAATACTAACTATACGTCTCAGAAACGTAGTAGGAAGTTCAAACGAGTAGTAGCCCTTTTGACCTTGAAGTCACCTCCCCCTCGCTCTAGGTATGCCTCAGGTAGCTCGTCTTCTATCCGCCAGTCGTGCCCCAGTCGCGACCCTGTTCACATATGGTGGGTACTGTACCATTTTTGTTAGCCTAGTACGTCTTTGAGACGTATAGTTAGTATCTAACGTAAATTTTCCTACATCTCTCAGATGTATTGCTAGTAATGATAACTGTATCTTTCTACACCTGTCAGACGTATTGTTAGTAATCATACATGTTTGTTTATGAATCTCTTAGACTTATTATTAGTAATCTTAGGTGTATCACTCACTCTATTATTGAGTCTTATAGGTTTTACAGTTCTCAACTTTTATCAATTCTGCTGTGTTATTACCTGCTTACTGATTATTTGTATTTTTTCAGTCTACTCAATACGATGCATTTCGCATTTTTTTCCTACAAGTTTTACTGATCTCTTTTCGAGTGTGTTTCTATTCATTTTACGTTGGTTACTACTAATTATAATTTTGAAGTTCCTTATAGGGTAAGATATTAAAGGAATTTACAAGTCTGAAAACTGATAAGCGCATTATTTTGATATTTATGTGCATTATAGACTGTTGTAAACGTGCCAATTTATTCGTAAAATAGTCATTAACGTTACATTTTTATTTAACGTGCTGGAAGTATTCAGTAACCTCTTGTCCTTTCTTAGAAAACACATCATTTCAAGAAGCAAAATGCATTTTTATAACGTCTAAGAGACGTATAGTTAGTAACAAGCAATTTTTTTTTTTTTTAAGTTAGTATTCTAGGGTTAATCAGGTTTGAAGGTATTAATTACACGTAGTTACTTAGGCAGTGGCAGTATACTAACCAATCTATTTTAATGTCTGAAAAGATGACATAGTTACCTTCTGAATAGCTTCGAAAATCGGCACAAAAACATCCGTGTCATAGTTCGATCTTTTCTGTTGAATGACGGATACAATCCGCTCGAACCCAGCGCCACAGTCGATGTGTTTCTTCGGCAATGGTCGCAAACTACCATCGGATTCCCTGAGAGAATCCACAACATCCTAAATGAACCTTTAATCATAATGAACATATGATCATAAAAGTTCCAGTCATGATCGTATGATCATATTTTCGTAGTTTCGATCATACTTTCAAATGAGCTCTTTCAGTGCAAATAAATTGTCAACGGTCAATTATACCGCTCTAAATAATATTCTGCATACAAGCGAATTGATAATTTTCTCTGTTTTATTGCAGTTTTCATCTTTTCAACACATTTTAATGAAATTCAAGTACGTGTTTGAACAAAATTTTATCATAAATTTGCGCATGTTCAAGTTAATAGTTGATAAACTGTTTTCGGGTTATACCATGATAAAAATACAGGTTCAATGATTTTTAGCCGTTTTTGCCACTGTTAGTCATTTTTAGCAAATTTTTTGTAATTTGACCAATTTAGTGTGTTCAGAAAGACCAACGAACCCATCCTTTCTTCAGGAATGCTTGATTTTAGGCGAAAGTGCGATTTTTTAATGCCAATCCTAAGGAGAGTTATCGTCTGGAATGACACACAATTTTTTACACACACACACACACACACACACACGCACAGACACACATGCGCGCGCGTATATACACATATAGCTCTAGAGCTGACGACGCCGACACGGCGAAATATTCTCTTAGTTTTGAAAGTTTTATTTATGTGTTTCCTATATTTTCCAACCTTCTGTAATACCTCAATAATATTACACGCGAGTGTTTTCATCCTTCATCAAAACTATATATATATATATACACATGATGGTAGTAGATGATAAGTAGTGTCGAAAACTTTTTGGATAAACTACATAAAAAATATAATGACGCCCACTTTCATTAACTAATTTTACCCCTAAATACACTTAACACATACAAATAAATAATCAACTAAACATTTGTGAGTTAAAGAGAAAAACTGTTATAACTATTTTTAAAATTTTATTTCATTTTAATTAGGTACGTTCATTTTATTTAAAAAATTTAAAAATGAAATGAACATACCCAATTAAAATATAACATTATTTTCTCCCCTAATTAGCAAAGTAAAAGCAAATTTGACTATACCGTTAAAAAGAGTATTAAATAAAGCACTTTTCGTGAAAGTTGACGGCCTCGAAAATCTAGATGATTTTTATTTAACATTTCACAATGATAAACTCAATTAACGCCAATGTAATAACCTAAGTAAAACTGAAAAAAATTAACAATAATAATAATAATAATAACAAAATTATATCATAACATGAAGAATTAATTTTTGAGAGAGTGGTTAATTTTTAAAAATTTATAAAAATACCCAATTTCCAAAAGAAATAACGTTTGTTTTTTGATGAATGTGTCTGAATAAATATGGAGACAATCTGTTCTTACGGACAATCCGAAAACGAGAGGAGAAAATGGGAATAAGATAGGTACTCCATAAGGTGAGAAATAGGGATTTTATGAAGTTAAGTCAGGATTCATAGTGAAAACACGAAAAAAAAATCATAACTTTCGAACAGATTGAGAAAAGGCACTGTTTCTTCAAGGGGTTTACTACATTTTCTATGCAGTTTATCAGAAAAATTGTACAGGTATTCGTGCTGAAGTTCTGCAGCGAAAAGTATTCCTCCTATAATAGATTAAAATCTATTTATCTTCCACCCTACATATAAAAATCGTTAAAATCCAGGTATCGTTAAACTGATTTCCAGGAAATTTTGGGAAATGTTTATCTTAAAATTTTCGGGGTCATTGCAATAGCTTAATTTTTACGAAAATTTGCTTAATGGGAAACAAAGGTTTTTCCAAAAACCTACGAGAACTCATTGTATTCGCACCTGTTGAATTGAATAAAAACGAGATTCCAGATTTCCAGAACGTCAGGATCGTCTTGGTTCACGAGATCGGGGACGCTTCTACCGCCTATCCTGTCAAAATGGAGTTCAGAGCAAGGACCGCAGGGGCCAGTCTCGCCCATTTCCCAAAAGTTGTCCTTCATACTTCCTGGGATGACGTGAGATTCAGGAACCCTGTAAATGAAGAGCAAAATCATGAGTGTCAATAACCATTTTTTCCAGGTTGATTTGGAAGTGTCATTAATAAAAATGCCAATTGTTACACAAAGTAACTTTTCTGTGCAGGTAAACATTCCGAATAGTTGACTGTTCTTTCCTGCTCAACACCTTAGTAATAAAACTAAAAATTTTCCAGTAGTCGTAACTAATAATGCACTTAATTGTACTTGGTCATTCAAAATCACCACTATGGTCAAATCAGCTGATGTTCAACACAGGTACATCTGAAATTCGTTCTAATATTCACAGTCGTGTAAACGATTTCATTTCCCGTCGACTCACGTGGAACGCGGTTGGTTAATCGTACAGCAGCGTATTCTAAATTCATTGGAAATAACGATTGATTCAAAAACGAAGGGAAACAAATCCTTAATTGAAATAGTATTTAGAGATCATGATTCGTTAGTTAAATGGTCATACTTAATCCCAAATGTCTCATTTATCAAGAGATAACGAGATTCAGACAAACCCTTGGCACTATGTGATTATGGATATGGACCCCATTTACTCGGTACAGCATTAGACAAAAGAAGCAAAGCGGTCCCAAATACGGTTCTCTGTGAACTAAATTATTTTATAAACTATTCTAAGAAGAGATATCGTGCTGATTCTGTATATACCCACGTTTGTGTACCTAAAATTGTTTCCTAACCCATAAAAGAATAGGTTTTTTGACACATATTTTGTGGGGTTATGAACACCTTCAGGTTTAAACTTTTAGCTTTAGGTCAAAATATCCTACCAAACTGTTGTTTGATATCCTCACTTTTCTTTCTTTAGAAACTCGATTTAATATAACATTCAACCTCTCACATACAATAAACGGTATTTACAGTTCCTGGAAAACTTTATAATTCTATAACTTCCATATTTTACAAATTATTTTGCTTTTTCTGGTGACCGATCGACGTAAAATTTATTATCTACAAAGTTTCTCTCAATAAAAGTAAATTTACAGAATTTTATAGTTTGCAGGAAAGGAAAATACCGTTTATTGCATAGGTACTAGATTAAAGATTAAGGTACCTAATGTGTTTCTTTCTGATTAACCTACAACTACCCTCGTGCTGTGAAATTTGCTGATGGATCTCATTGGGACACGGTTTTCCCATTGGATTAATCAGACTCAAAATTATTGCTGACGTAAGCTGTAATTACTGATTGTAAACTTAGTCATTACCTTAAATGACCAGACATAGAGCCGAATGACTAACTTTGCACAGAAATCTAGCCTTTAATCAACAGCAAATGATGTTTCATAAATATACTACGCTCTTAATGAAGTGCAAAAAGTGTTTTGGGTAGTTGGTAAAAATACAATAGTATTAATTTGGCTATATGTCAATATCCGTTAAGGTAATGACTATGCTGATAAAGTAAATGCAATATCGTAACACACCTACTTAAATCCAGTCACATGGCCAAATGCCTGGTTCGTAGAAGAAGGAAAGTTAGAATATCAAAATTCAGTAGAATAATTAGGCCGCCTTTTCTTTAACGAAAAATTTCTGAACGGTTCTAGTGGGTCAAATTTTGAAAAAATAAAAATGTAATCCAGAAAATGGGTTAAGAAGCAATTTTAGGTGTAGGATCACCAGTGTTGGGCATAATTTTATCGTCAAATACGAATACGATTGTAATCGCGATAATTATTCGTTGATTCTGAGTCAACTGCGATTCTATTCGTATTCTTGTAATCGTATTCGTCTGTCGGCGATTACACGAATACAACCCATACAAATGCGTCACGGTCATCAATTTCAATAGGGCGTCCCTCCTATAATATGCGAAGCCTTGCTAATAATACCTAGCTTCTGAGGGACGTCCTTAACGATTGAAGCCCAGCCTATTTATCTCAAATCTATTTCAATAGGGCGTCCCTCTGAAACTACGTAATATTAGCAAGGCTTCGCATATTATAGGAGCGACGCCCTATTGAAATTGATGACCGTAACGCATTTTGATGGGTTGCATTCGTGTAATCGCGTACAGACGAATACGATTACACGAATACGAATATAATTGCAGTTGACGCAGAATCAGCGATTAATTATCGCAATTAAAATCGTATTCATATTCACGATAAGATTATGCCCAACACTGAGGATCACAATACGTATTTTTTATGAGTGTCATTCCTGACAATTAGAATCGAGATTTTAAAAAAAGTTTCACCAAAGAACATTTTTGAAAATCGATGAGCTACAAGGCAGCATCTTTTGTGCAAAAAATAGCTCAAATTTAAGAAACATCTGCCAAGTTGGGTGGGCAGTATAGCATCCTCACATATTGTAACATGGACGTGTATAATTTTTTTCCCCCTCAAACGATATATTTTTTACGTTGAATAGGAATGAAGCACAAGTTTAGTTTTCTATAAGGGAACAAGGGGAGGATTTTGATTACACTCGATTTCATCCATGAACGTACCTAAGGAATTAGTAAAAAAACAAAGTAAGAGTCGAAATTATTGATAAGTCGACGTAATAAGAAATTAACGTTTGTGTGGTGAAATCCACCACCTCTTTTCAACAGCCCTTTTCAGGGCTACCAAAAAGAGGTAGGCACAACACAAAAATATTTATAAGACGTCGAGTTACAACTCCGTCAAACAAAATATTTCACCAGAGAGAAAATACTAAATTCTCTCTCAAAAGTGAAATATTAAAGAATAACACACAAGGCGACCTCCCCAAACATTTACTGGGCGAGAGAGATGCGACAAACATCTCGAAACAAGTCGCCTTGAATGAGAAACCTCAAACAGGAAAACTCAAGGTCGTTCAGCCACCCCCGGGGACCCCGTCACAGCGACGGACGCAGGGAAACCACCTCGAAAGACCAACTCAGCTATCATATGCACAGATACTGAGAAAACACTGTGCGAACCAATGAGATTGCACAGTCGAATTTATGAAATTAAGCGGAACAACCAGGAGGCGGCAGGAGGCGGCCACCTCCCTATAAATACCCCGCTGGGAGCCCTCCGAATTTCATTCCACTCTCCGCTCTCGACGACGACACACTCTGAAGTACGAAGAATTCTACACGCTCTACGCTGACGAACCTTCTGCCTTACGAAGTCATCTCAAGAACGGCTTCCTACTGCTTTCTACAAGCCAGACCTTCTCTCCACACGATTTCGCATTGGCATCTACGAGTCCAGTGATTATTCATCCTGCTCATTGCCCAACGTAGTTCATCTGTCAGGACGCCACCCGGTACAGCTATCGATATTCTCTTTAGCTCGTACGCCCGAGGGACGTTCCGAGCCGTGTCGCCCGGGTTTCGTAGCATTAAGCTCGTAACCGACCGCTGTGGGCACGCCGGTAAATTACTCAGCTCCTCCGCTCTAATTTACCGTCTAAGGAAGCCTTTTTCAAGGCTACGAGGTAGGACCCTGACATACGAGCATTGGAAAGACGCTCTGTCAAGCGAGTCCACCTCCAAAACCCTCTATTTTTCACACATAGAGGCATCGAAACGAGCTAAAACTCGGTCATTTCGATGGAACGTCGGCCGTCCTACTTCCCCTTGCAAGGGGAGGCGGACGACGGCGAAGCCGGGCCGAGTAGCCCACGTAGTGCTCCCTACCGGCTACACGGCGAATCCGCTGAACCCAGGGACAGCGCAAGGCGCGACCCTCACGTCCAGGTCGCCTTCTCGCCCGACGTATTCGTTCAAGAAACGTTCGAGCAAGCCTCGCCTATACAAAAGATCGAGGAAACCTTTCAGACTCGCTCTGAAGCCGATCATTACGATTCGACCAAGCTATCCGAATACCCACGATATTCGACGCAGGCTTACCCGGCCGATCCGAGTGTCAAATACACTCCAAATGCACAAAAAGCGAAGGATACTTTTCAGTACCTCAACCAAGCTCAACATATTCGCTCAGTACCAAACTGATCGAACCCAGCACTTGCTACGCGAGCCCAGCGCTCCACGCGGCTGCGACACGAACTATCTCCCCTTTCAGTCCGCCAAACCAGTTGACCTTGGCGGATCCGCCCGCATTCCTCGCGGGAATGACCCGGAGACCAACCCGCATAACCGGGATATAAATGTCCGACTTGGCCTACCTACGCCAAGTAAAACATATTTAAATCCACTACAGTTTGCGCACAGACTACTAATTCAACGGCAAAGAGTCGATCAATTTTAGTTGTGCGCATGCGCTATAGTGATTAGTCCACCAATCGCGATACAATTCATAGGGAATTTCCCTGGAACATACACCCATCTACTCTTAGATTAAATTAATTATAGGAAATTATTCACTGATTCCGAATATACCCCTTGTTCCTAAACCTGAAATTACTCCTTAATCCGTTTAACTTAGAAAAACTACGGTTTTTAAACATACTTTTCAACTTAACCCCTACAAATATAATTCAAAACAATCTTTATTCATTAAAAAGTAATAGAGAATAAAAATCTGCGTCGATTGACTGCCAGAAATTCTAAAATTGATTGATTCATAAGAGAGTATTGCATTTGCAAAATAAGGGCGAAATTTGATATACCGTTGAGATTTTTATTGAAGGAAAGTCGTAGGAAATTCAATTTTGCATCAACTGACAAATGTTTTGATTTTCCTACGAAAATTGATTGGGAAATATTCATTATTAATTGTCCATTAGTCCCGGTGTTTTGTCTGTATCGATCAATTTTAGTTTTACACATGCGCTATAATTAAATTCTACCAATCGCGATATAATTCATAGGGAATTTTCCGAGAACATATATATCTATCTACTCCCTGTGTTTGAACGAAATCGGACAAATGTTGATAGGAAATCGACGTTATAATAAATGAACGTTTGCGCATGAGCACAGACTACTATTTATGTGACGGCAATAAAAGTTATAGGGGTCCATCCAGAAGCTATCTCGCACAATCTCTGAAAATTTCATCAAAATCGTTCCATTAGACTCGGAGTTTTGCCTGTGTCAATCGATATTAGTTTCGCGCATGCGCAATGGTTATTACTCTACCAATTGCGATATAATTTATACGGAATTTTTCTAGAACATATACCAGATTATCTACCGAGTTTGAACGGAATCGGACCGACAGATGATAAGAAATCAAAGTATGAGAAATTCACGTTAGCGCATGCGCACAGGCTACTGTTGATTCGAAGGCATTGAAAATTATAGGGGACCTTCTAGAAGCTAACCCGCACAATCCCAGAAAATTTCAACAGAATTGGACTGAAACTTGGTATAGTTTTGGGCGTGACAAGGATTTACCACACACAGACAGGCAGACAAGGAACCAAAATTGATCGGCAAGCTCTGAAACGCCAAAAGCAAGTGGAAATTTTGATTTTGGAGGAAAAAAATTTTTCGATTTCAATCACAAACACAAAACTTCCTTACCTTCGGTAGTGAGGAAGAAAAAGAGCTAAAAACGGTGAAAAGGCAAATAATCATTAAAGTTATATCGCAGAACATCACCACATTAGTAGAAACTTGTTTGTCATAATTTGAACGTTAATCATTATTATACATGCAACAGATATGCAACAATTCCAATAAAATTTGCTTCGTAGAACCGCACAAATCGTTCAACAACTGTGGTTGTATAATTGGATAAGTAAATTAATGTACCTAGGTATTTGTTTCTATAATATGATTTTGAAATGTTCTGAAACGGATTCATATTTTTGTTCATTTTGAGTGGAGTGATAACCGCATTCGACCTAAATAAAAAATATTTACTGCCTAGCCTATAATTCTGCTGACTGCTGGGAGCAGTGACGATTCCACCAAGATTCTAAGAAAATTGCAAAGAATGTGAAGAATTAGTTGTTTTTTTATTTAGTAGGAAATAGTAACTCGGAAAAGCCATCTTGCTAATCATATTTCGTAAAAATATAAAAAAATTAAGAGGATGTGCTCATAAAAAGGATGGAAAGATCGAGAAGGTCAACCCCCCCACCCCCCCTCTATCAGCAGAACAACAATAATAGAAAGTCTCTTCCACCCGTCCCCATTCCAAGTCATCTGGTCGAGAACGTTCGACTGCGATCGTTGTACGGAAGGTTCGAGGCCATTCAGGGGGTGTGTTCCGTCTCAGCCAATCAGAGCGGGCCGTTTCGTCTAGAAGCCCCCAGAATAGCCCGCGGCCTTTTAAAAGTGACAGCTGAGCGCCGGGAACTCAGTTTCTTACGAGAAAGCGATACAAAAACAAGTACAAAGTGATTTTGAACTACGAAAGTTCAACGCGATTAAAGTGATATATATACAAGTGTTTCACGAAGTTATAACAAGTGATAAAACATGTCTGCAATTGGAATTGATCTTGGAACGACCTATTCCTGCGTGGGTGTCTGGCAGAACGGCAAAGTGGAGATCATCGCTAACGATCAAGGTAACAGAACTACTCCTAGTTATGTTGCTTTCACTGACACCGAGCGCTTGATCGGCGATCCTGCCAAAAACCAAGTAGCTATGAACCCACATAACACCGTATTTGACGCCAAACGGTTGATCGGGAGGAAGTATGATGACCCGAAAATCGTCGAGGACATGAAACACTGGCCTTTCAAAGTTGTTAACGACTGTTCCAAACCGAAGATACAGGTCGAATTTAAAGGGGAAAAGAAGACATTTTCTCCGGAAGAAATCAGTTCAATGGTTTTGACGAAAATGAAGGAAACGGCTGAGGCGTACCTTGGAAAAACTGTTAAAGATGCTGTCATAACTGTACCGGCTTACTTCAATGATTCTCAACGGCAGGCGACAAAAGATGCAGGTGCGATTGCTGGACTAAATGTGATGAGAATCATCAATGAACCAACTGCTGCCGCTTTGGCCTACGGTTTGGACAAAAACTTGAAGGGTGAGAGAAATGTGCTAATATTTGATCTTGGTGGAGGCACATTCGACGTTTCAATCCTTACGATCGACGAAGGGTCTTTGTTCGAAGTAAGAGCTACAGCTGGTGACACCCATCTCGGCGGTGAGGACTTCGATAATCGATTGGTCAACCATTTGGCTGAGGAGTTCAAACGGAAATACAGGAAAGACTTGAAGGGCAACGCACGTGCATTGAGGAGATTGAGGACGGCAGTTGAGAGGGCCAAACGCACCTTGTCGTCATCAACTGAGGCCAATATTGAAATCGACGCTCTACATGAAGGAATAGACTTTTATACCAAGGTTTCGAGGGCTCGATTCGAAGAGTTATGCGCCGATTTATTCAGGAGCACGTTATTGCCGGTGGAGAAATGCCTTCAAGACGCAAAAATGGACAAGGGGTCCATTCATGATGTGGTTTTGGTTGGTGGATCAACAAGGATTCCGAAAATTCAAAGCCTATTGCAAAACTTCTTCAACGGGAAGGCATTGAATATGTCCATCAACCCAGACGAAGCTGTGGCATACGGAGCTGCAGTTCAGGCTGCTGTGTTGAGCGGCGATCAGAGTTCTCAAATCCAAGACGTACTCCTTGTCGATGTGACTCCTCTATCCATGGGTATTGAGACAGCAGGAGGAGTCATGACTAAGATTATTGAAAGGAATGCCAGAATACCATGCAAACAATCGCAGATATTCACAACCTACTCTGACAATCAACCTGCAGTCACGATTCAAGTATATGAAGGTGAGAGAGCAATGACTAAGGACAACAACCTTTTGGGAACGTTTGATCTTACTGGGATACCTCCAGCTCCTAGGGGTGTTCCACAAATAGAAGTCACGTTCGACCTGGACGCAAACGGCATTCTGAACGTCTCTGCAAAAGACAGCAGCTCTGGAAGATCCAAGAACATTGTCATCAAGAACGACAAAGGTCGTTTGTCCAAAGAAGAAATCGATAGAATGGTGAACGAAGCTGAGCGTTACAAAGCTGAAGATGACATGCAGAGAGAGCGAATTGCAGCCAAAAACCAACTGGAAGCCTACATTTTCTCGATCAAGCAGGCTCTTGACGATGCGGGTGACAAACTGTCCGCATCTGACAAGGAAATTGCGCGATCCAAATGCGAAGAGGCCCTCAGCTGGCTGGACAACAACTCGCTTGCTGACAAGGAGGAATACCAACACAAACTCCAGGAGCTGCAAAAAGAATGCACGCAGTTCATGACGAAACTCCACCAAGGCTCGCAAGGATCACAAAACTGCGGTCAGCAAAACGGATCTGCCTTCAGAAACAACAACGGCCCAACAGTGGAGGAGGTAGATTGAACATTCACGACATAATCAAAACCTGAACATGATTATTTCCTTTAAATAAGTTCCTTAAATATTTCGTTTTAGAAATGTTGAGTAAATTTTATCAATGGTATTTATTTTTAAAATTTAATTTTGCTTTATAAATGATCTAATTTGTCATGGTGTATTCATTTTTGTATTATTGTAGATGAATCTTTATTTATCAACGGGGGAGGTAAGGAGTTCAATTTAAAAATATTGCCAGGAAAATTGTGCCAGAAATACATTTGCCTGATTGAACATAGACCGAAGTTTGTGAAATTACAGGATGGTCTTCAAATGGCAATTTTAAATCAACATCAGAGTCAAATATATTATTTTTCCTGTCATTTTAGTGTATAACGCGCCACCTTTAATGCTTCCAAAACCAAAATTGTATAATTTAAAAAAGAAAAAAGCTACAACTACAGTATATAAATGGTAATAATGAAGGTGTAGCATGGAAAAAAAGATACTTTGTGAAGAAGGAATTGAAATTGTGAACGAATGCACTAATAATTTCTAAAAATCGTAGATATTGACTCCCAATACTCCCAATAAAGGAATGGTTTATGGTTTTGAGAGCAAGCGTAAGTGAGGGGGAAAAGAGTCAACTCATTAACTCAAATTTTTAAAATGTTAATTTAAATTGTAACCAACAAATCGCTTCAGATCACACATTGAGAGAGACCATAAAATATTAATTAATAAGGCAAGCAGCATGATCGTACAGGCGAATTTTCGTAAATTATTGTACTACATTTAGGTTAAAATGTTTTGAAATTTGAGCACTTTGAGTGCAAGGACATAGCTAACGATTTCATGGCAACAAAACTCGTTCAAAATAATATCCTGCAATTCAAAGAAGATTTGAAAATATTAAGCTTTTTTATGGAGTTTTAATAGATTTTTAAGCGAATCTAAATGACATTTGAGTATATTTTTCTGCATAATTTTTTGCGTAAATTTTATAATTTTCTAGTTCGTTTGGAAAGCTTGATTTTTGGCGCGGGAACGGAATTGTTATCTAAATTCTAAGGAGAGTTATCGTCTGGAATGACATATTTATGTATACTGCCATAATAAGAATAGATCCCGTATTTGACCAAACCCTACTTTTGGGGAAATGCGTCTCTAGGTTTCGAGTCGAAATTTCCTGAAATTAGCTCTATTTTACGTTGTACCGAGATCCAAATGCAGTCATTTCAATGGAAATTTTTCGCTGAATTGCGTGGTGTGGCTGGAAAAACATTATTTTGGTCAGAAACCTGCAAAAAAAGGTTTAGAACATATGTACTAGGCGATTTCCTCGTATCTGGTGCACAGACGAGTTCTTGTTTTGCAATAAGATTGATACGTTTTTTCTAATACAGAATTAGTACCGCTCTACGTGGCGGAAAAAAAAAAAAAAAAAAAAAACATTTTCTCGTATACGCAGGATACTAGGAGAAAAAATAGTGGTTGCCAACCTTAAAAATCGTATCTGATCTGACAAGAGAAAGAAAATACATAGGTATGATAAAAATACTGGGAAGAAAAATCGTATCTGCCACAGATTCCGAAAAAGTACCAGGTGCCATGAGTCCTAATACACTAAGAAATAAATTCTTATCTGGACTTTCAAGAGTGTCACAATTCGTATGTACCTGAATACTAATAAAATAATCGTATCTGACGCCCAGATGCGGGTTTTTGCTCTAGAAAAGGCCAGTTACGGGATTTTCATTAGTAAATCGAACCAAAACGTAGTTAATGCGATAATTGTAAGCCGTTTTTGAGGCATTTCCCGTTGGGATCCGACTTCGAGACTAGCAAAATCGAACGAAACCACCTCCCAAACGGTGAGGGGGGGTACCGTTAACTCAATATGGCCAAAAATACAGATACGGGATCTATTCTTAGAACGGCAGTATATATATATATATATATATATATTAAAAAGCGCTAAACTGTAGAATTCGTTTCAGAGTGTCTCAAAACGGATTTCAAGAAAAAAAATTTTGAACATAATTTTCCACGAAAATTTGCTAACAATTACTCTAAGTAACAAATTTGTAGAACTATTTAAGGACCTGTAGAAAGCGTAATGCTCTTCCCAACAGTCTCTTCAATTTTAACTAACAGTGAATACAGAGAGTTAGTTCATTTTTAGTGTGACAGCGACAACAAGAAAAAAAGTAAAAATTTCAACGTAATTTTCTGCATAAAAATGTTCTAGTTCATTGTTAATAAACTCCTTTCGAATGAAATTCAGCTTAAAAAAAAAATAAATAAATAAATTTAACGATTTTTAGCCCTTTATAAGTGATTTATTTAACACATTGTTTTACTTTATTTGACCAATTTAATGAGTTCAAAAAGTGCTGGCCAACGAACTATAATAAGGACATATTATATTATAATTCAAGGCTATTTGGAAAACCTATTCAAAAAGGCACTTCTAAAAATACCCATCGCAATAGCTTCATTTAACTCACAAATTTGCTAGATGCTGAAATTAGTTGAACTACTTCTAAGCCAAAGTGCGTATTCGAAACTTTATCAATAACTGAATAACGTCAGCGAATTTGCAAAACCTGGTAAGTAGAATTTGAGCTTGAAATTGGTTTTGAGATAACATTGGTAAAACTAGACCTTGGTCACCTCCTAGAATCAAGAAAATTAGTCCCAAGAGCCAAGGTCGGAAATAGGTAGTAATTTAAGGGGAAGGTTTGAGACTAGAGTTTAGCAAATTTTGCAATGGCTCAAAAAAATTTAAAATCAAAATTTTTGAGAAATTTTTTCATTGAAATCCGTTTTGAGGTATTCTGAAACGAATCCTACATACAGTTTTACGCTTTTTCGTAGGTATGTAAATTATGTATTCATTTATTTATATACACGTGTCATTCCAGACGATAACTCTCCTTAGGATTAACGTCAAAATTCCGTTCTTGCGCCAAAAAATCAAGCTTTCCAAACGAAAGGATGAGTACGTTGGCTAGCACTTTTTGAGTACACTAAATTGATCAAATTTCAAAAAATGTACTAAAAAAATCACTAAAAATGGCTAACAACTGCTAAAAATCGTTAAATTTATATTTTTGGCAGAATACTGCTCAAATAAAGTTTATTAACTATAAAATAGAACATTCAAAATTTTGTGCACAAAATTATGCTGAAAAATGTACTTGAAATTCATTAAAATTTGCTAAAAACCGATAAAAACTGCAAAAAAGCTAAAAATTCAAAACCCCTATTTGAATATGAGATTATCATTTAGAATATGTTTTTTGCCATAAAATTAATAGTTGACAATTTACTTGCACTCAAAAAGCTCAAATTTTAAAATAATTCAACATTATACAATACGATAATTTACGAAAATTCGCTCATACGATTATGCTGCACGACTGGAACTTTTGAAAATATAGTCCATTCCTAGGGAAAATATCGTTTTTCTCTAATAATTCCTACAACATTCATCCTAAAGAAATTTTTATAAGCAGCAAAGTTGTAGAGCATAAAAATACAAAGCGATCCTGTCCAAAAACTGTGAATTATCTCCCAAAATAAGCGAATTACAAACAATTAAAAATCGGACTAATTTTGGGCGAGTCCTCTCCTCCCCCTGGCTAGACTTTTGCCCTTCAAAATTACCTAGTGGCCTTAATATTGGTCTGATTTAGGACCATTGAATTTTACGTCATTTTACACTTAAAGTTAGCAGAAACGGCGTTTTACTTTGCACTTTAATGGGAAAGGGTCTCAGCTAAAACTTGCTCGATATGAACTTTAGAAAGTATTCAACCCTGAATCGAATGAAGTTTGGCAGACCGAAATCAGACCAATATTAAGGCCGCTGGGTGATTATGAAGGGCCTAGACGAGTGGGGGAGGACTGACCTAAAATTAGCCCGATTTTCAATTGTTTGTAATTCGCTTATTTTGGGAGATAATTCACAGTTTTTGGATCGGCTCGCTTTGTATTTTTATGCTGTACAACTTTGCTCCTTATAAAAATGTCTGTAGGATGAATGGTTTAGAAATTATTAGAGGAAAACGTTAAAATGGCGAATTGAGCCATATTTATGCAGTCGCCATTTTGTATTCCACCAATTTCGAGATGGCAGACAAAGATTTTCTCATTCCGAACGGACTAAATTTTCAACATCTATCTCAAATTTTCCCCTGAAATTACTACTTTGACTATTACTATTTGGCTCCTGGACATGCCGCTCCATACCTTCTCTGTGGTCGTCCGTAATAACGTGTGTATGTAACCTTTCTGACGTGAATAGTGTTTTGTTGTTTCATCTATAAAATTTTGATTTTAACAAGAAAATGTTTTTTGAATGGCCGCATGTTTGCATGTTGGCAAATTTGTAAAGCATGTTATGCAACAGTTTTTGATTGGGCGTCATAGGTAGTCATTGTATAAATTTCGTCAGATATATTTTCCTCCCAAAAAATGTAAAGTTTAAATTGATGTATTGATAGAGAACTAGGCAGCGTGAGATACAGTGACGTGTCAGATAAATTGAGAGCTTTCCAACGAGTGGATAGGAGGTGAAAAACCGACAGAGTTACATTTCCCTAGTTACCGGGACTTTTCTAATGATTTCCCATTGAATAATAGTTGAGTAAACGTCGTCGGGCAGATTTAGAACGCAGAGCAATGCACTTTCTTTAGCGTGTTCAAAAATGTCGTCAAATGGACGAATCAAACGCTTTCCAAAAAAAAAAAATAAATAAATAAATAAATAAATAAATAAAATAAAATAAATAAATAAAAATAAATAAATAATTAAAAAAAAAAAATAATATGTTATAATAATTGAGAAGCCAAAAGACATATCCATGCCATGATTTTTTTCTGTGTAAGCGATAACTTATTACATTTTCTTTCAAATTGATTCATCGAATTGAGTGGCGAGTACAAGAAGAAATGTTGGCATTTAATTCAATTTAGAAGGCTATTGATTTTAACGTACAACCAATGCGTTGCTGGGGACTCCCTTAGTTCTCATTGCAGGAAAATCCTTCGACAAGTTTTGGAATGCTCTCACTTTATCACATCTCATGATCTCTAAGCCGCTATAAGCGTCAAGGAAAGCTGACTTATGACTTAGTTATTAACTAATATTGCTTCGTAAACATAATGACCTAATAATGCGAAAAGAAGGCACTGCATGGAAGGTACTATTGAGCAGTAAGTACTAAATGATGCATAGACCTCTGATTAGCTGATTGGCTCCTAAAGCTAATATCTATGGTATTTAATCTATGAAGCTAAAATTTGGAACAGAGCCTCTATGAGACAGGTAGAATAAAATTTCAACGTGCGGAACCACATAATCTGCTGAGTGAGTTCCTGAAGCTAATTTTTATGCTATTTAATCTATGGAGCTGAAATTAGAAACTGAGCCTCTATGAGACAGACACAATAGAATTTCAACATGTTGAACCACCCGAATCTGCTGAGTGAGCTTTTAAAGCTAATTTCTGTGATATTCATCCAAAGATTGCTCGCAGCTTGATAGCTTAATTGTAGATACATTGAAAGCTTGACATACATAGCAGATCTCTTTCTTTTTCTTATTAGAATCGTTTAATTTTAATTAGGTACTACTGTATAGAATTGTATTGGGCTTGCCCGCATTAATGAAATAAATAAGGGCTGGTTTATCAATTATCTACATTAACTGCAGGATAGCTATACTGAGTATAGCGCTATACTCCAGATAAGGAATGTGAGTCGTTTATCAATGCCGTATCACCTAGTGGATAAAATTATCCCTCACATAAATTCTGTTCGGCAGATAGCGCTGTTAGCATACGAAATACAAAATAAGGGCGATTTACACATGGAGCTACCACAGAGTAGAGTAGGAGCCACATTTTCTTCATGGATCGACTATTGAAAAAAACTGGGTCTCACGTTATTTCCACAACAGTATCCATCATGTTATCAAGCTCGGCAAATAAGAAACCACCTAATTTTTGCCGTTTGCTATTTGCTTCATTTCTAGAGAGAGAAATACATATCCGAATTCCAACCTGAATTATTATGAAAGAATTATTGTGATCAGTAAGTTGTGGACATAGTTTCATCTTCGATCTGTGTTAGAATGTAAAGAACGGAATCCTTGTCCAACCGAAACTTCAATAAAAATACGCGCTCGTCCCATATTAGGTGATCTACAGGAGGTCATCTCTCAAGTTTAAACGGTCTTCTTTTCCATTCAACTTATGCTACAATAGAATCTTCGCTGTTGCTACTGTTTGAAGACAAATCCCCAAATATATCTGTTGGAAGGTTCAAAAATAAAGACTTTTTGTAAATAAATTAAATTGTTAGAGGTTAGAAAGCTTTAGATACCTCATTAACCTCCAGTTATAATTGTTATCCAGCCGTCCAGGGACCAGATAAATTAAAACGCCAGATAGGGTTTAACTAGGGATGGATAAACACAACCTATTGTGTTATCTGGCAGATAACGCTATTCCTCAGATAAATCCCCCTTATCCACTAGATAAATGTGATTTATAAACCGGCCCTAAGGAGCTAAAATTTTAACTGAGCCAACAGGAACGGCGGAATAGAATTTCCAAGTGTTTCTAATGATCGTCGTGCACAACTGTGAAGATCCTGCGTTGGTGCACTCTGTCGGTTTTTTGCTGGTTCCTGCGTTGCTAGGGAAGTGTAACTCCCTTAGTTTTCATTGAAATGCTCTCACTTCATCACAACAACTCATAATCCCAAAACCGCTGTCGTGTCAAGGAAAGCTGATTATTCTTTCTTTTAACTGCGCTTTATTTTTCTTTCTTCCAGCTTCAACAACTATATAAACAGTTTCATGCTCATTGTTTATATCAAAAGATAGAAATTTCACTTGGTTAATGAAACACGTAGTAAGCCAGCCACGTAACTAATTTGTTCCACTTCGACTTATAGTTGATTGTTTGCCAATTATGTACTTGGCCGATAATTTCATCATACGAGATTTTGCCGATTCACTGTCAATGTGTAGGTAGTGAATGTGAACCGAAATCTCAGCAAAAGCTTAATAAAAAGATTTAGGGCGGAATCCATAGTCGCTCCTCAACTCTGGGGTCTCCTCAAGGTGGGTTGTTGAGGATAATTTCACCCCATCAGTATTCATAATCGCAAAGTTAAGGCTGACCTCCATGCCTCCTTGAAAGCCCATATTCATAGACGATTTTTGAAGGTGAGATGGGAAATTTCTCGACTTCAGAGGGGTTGGAACCCACCTCCAGCCAAAGGAAGTTTCAACCTCCCTCGAAATGTTATTTTGTGCTTGGTTTGTTGTTAGTAGTTTTTTTTTTTTACCTAACAAGCTAATTCTCGATGGAGAGTTTGTTCAAGTTTGAGTGGGACGATTTGGACAACCAACTCGATGATGAAACTTGTCACGGTTCCTAGGAGATACATCCGAGACCAGGAAAACCCGATTGAAACGTATGATGATAGGCAGTTTGTATATTTCTGTGGAGGTACTTAAATTGTTGGTTCATTATTGCTAGGGTGGTTTTACGTAAATATGTTCATAGTTATAGTGTTATTAATTATAGTTATTTTGAATCATGTTTCTATTGTTATTCTACATTATTATTATTCTAGTTTAAGTTCCATGGTTTTTCCCTAATTTTATTATTATCCTTAACATCTAGAGCACTCATTGTGTACTCCTATTTGTTACATAGTTTTTATTTGCCTTATTTTGTGATGTATGGCTATTTTGAGTTGCCCTTTTGCTGCAGTTTTCTCTCATTCTCCTTCTATTCTCTTTGTTTGGCATCTATTGGAACAGATTTATTGGTTATTTTTGTTAAGTAATGATTTTGTTTAAGTTTTTGTTTATTGTTATAATTTAGTTAAGTTTGGTTTGTAGCAGTATAGATTTGTAGTGGTGTTGGAAACAAAACAAGGAAAACTATGAAACGGCGGATACAAGGATAACTATGAAACGCGTCAATATCAACTTTTCAATAAAATAACATAACTCACAAAATGCCATCTCATTTTTCTGGCTTCAACAAGGTTACGTCGAACAATTACCATGGAATTCCAAGCATGGAATCACTAAAAAAATAGCATGGAATGCCCAAAATAGTTGGAAGAACCTCATTTTGCTCGCTCTAGACTCCATGTCTCCTCAAAGCCATCTTGAGAAAAGTTGGAGGTGAGGCTGGCCTCGACGCCTGCACCTTTTGACTATGAATACCAGTCCACCTCCTCAAGCCAGATGTGACCTTGGCTCGAGTCAAGAAATTTCCCATCTCAAGGTGCGACTATGGATTCCGCCCTTAATAACCAGTTCAAGTGATTATTCAGTAACTTGATAATTAGGTAGGGAATAGTCAAGACTCACCCAAGTTTTAGCCATATCTGCCTGCACTCTTCATCCGGCTCCAGCCCGGATTCTGCGTGCCCGCCGAAGTAAGTGACGTACAGCTGATCTTTGGGCAGCTTGTAGACATCAGTCAGCAGCTCCCAGGCCCAGGCACAGATCTCAACCTGAAAACAGTTGCAAATAGAGAGTTCCTAAACGATGTCATTTGGGATAAGGTGCCTGGTAGAGGTGTGTCGGTACAGCGGTACCAGGACTGTGGATCGCAGTCTCACCACGGAACGTTCCGAGCAGTGACAAGAATCCAGCCCTTCCCGGTTCAGTTCCACGGACCGGGAAGGTCTCAGCACAGGAAGATACTTTCGAATTGGGAGCTGACCCTATTAATTGGTGGAACATTAACCGGCAAATTTTTCCACTGCTATACAAAGTTGCCGAGGAAAGGCTATGTGTGGTGGCTACTTCTGTTCCTGTGAGCAACTTTTTTCCAATGCAGGGGCAATTTTGTTGGAGAGAAGGAGCTCACTGAGTCCAAAAAAAGCTAGTAGGCTAATTTTTTTACATCAAAACGAAAAACTATTTGTATAGGTAAACTCGTTCATTAAATGATTATTTTTTTGACACTGGCTTGAATCATTCTTTCCTATTGAATGAAAAGTTAGTCTGAGCCCTGATTCGTAGCGATCGTTATTTCATTCAACATTCTGTACCGGGGAGGGAACTGTACCGGCATTTCGGAACGATGACTTCTATGTCGCTGGAATCATTGGAACCGTTCCTGAGAATTACCTAGACCGACACACCCCTAGTGCCTGGGGATCTTATCATCTGGGGAGAGCCACAGCTGCTAACCTGATTAAGTCAAAAGGGTAGAATTTGCATTACATCTTAGAGTGACGCGACTTATCTTCAAGTAACGCTGAACCACCAAGGGTATTTTCCCGCCTATTGCGTGGGTTCAGTTTCCAGCATTTCCAAGTTTTCTAGTTCTTTTATTATTCACGAAAAGGTTTCTCAATGGCAGATTTTGAAAATTTATGAACAAGAAAATGAATATGATTTTCATGAATCATGAATACCAGAAATGAATATCACTGTTATCGATGTGTAAGGTTACTTTGCGATAGGGAGGAAGAGATGAGATAGGTTGGTTCGGGATAAAGCGTCTTATATTTAGGTGAAATAAATTTGTCTTATTGGAGATGAGGCGCCTCATCTGCCCACACATGCGCAGTAGTGTTTTCCAATCACAATAAGGCTCCTCATCTCTATCTGCTTATCGCTTTAGGAACTCTCTAATCTCTTGTATCGATTCCTAAGTCAACCAAGGATTGTAATCAAAATGGGCTCCGAGAGCTCACTAGTCGAACGAATCGAGCCACAAGGGCAAACGAAATGAGCTATTTTAAATCAGTTAAATCAAACGAAATCAATTTTTTTAAATGGAATTTTGGTAGAGATGAATTGAGCTCCAGTATTTTTAAAAAGGAATTTTGGCAAAGACCTAATTGGGCTCCAGTTTCAAAAATTAATCCAGGAAAGACCGAAATGAGCCTCAGAGGTGTTAACACTTTTCTTCCCATTTTCTCACAGGCTGAGGACTGCCTACCGTCATAACAGGTGGGTGCAATGGGGAATGCAATAGGTTAATTTTGCTAATTTCTTCCCAAATCGACCAATGGTGATGAAGTTTGAAATGAAGCGCCTTCACAAGCTAATTTCTTTCCTAATAGAACTATGGTGCTGAATTTCGAAATGTATATATATGTCCTTCCAGACAATAACTCTCCTTAGGATTGAGATAAAAATTACGTTCTTGCGCCAAAAAATCAAGCATTCCAAATGAAAGGACGAATTCGTTGGACAGATTTTTTTGAGCACATTAAATTGGTCAAATTTCAAAGAAGTGTTTAAAAAAATCACTGGAAATGGCTAAAAACCGTTTAATCTATATTTTTAGCAGAATATTGCTCAAAAATAAAGTTTATCATTTATGAAATAGAGCATTAAAAAATTTATGTACAAAACTATGTTGAAAAATGTACTTAAATTTCATAAAACTGTGCTAAAAAATCGATAAAAATTGCAAACAAGTTCAAAATCCAAAATCTCTTTTTGAATTGCAGAATATTATTTAGAACGTGTTTTTTGCCATAAAATTGGTTGAACAATTTCTTTTCGCTCAAAGTCCTCAATATTCAAAACAATGTAATTTAATATACTCGTAGTACAATAGTAAATTTACGAAAATTCGGTCATACGATTATGCTGCATGACCTGGAACTTTTTCATTTGACAATACCATGACGTTTGCGGTGCGTGCGAATTTATTGATGGATTTTTTCAAATGCATGTTATAAAGTGATCTAGAGAAGGGTTGTAGAGATAACGAACCTTGAAATAGTCGCCAAAAGACCAATTTCCCAACATTTCGAAGAAGGTGTGATGGTAGACGTCTTTGCCAACATCATCGAGATCGTTGTGTTTACCGCCTGCCCTGATGCACTTCTGGGTGTTGACCGCTCGCACCCAAGTTGCCATGTCGCTGTTGGGGTCCACGATCCCAAGGAAAATGGGTTTGAACTGAACAAATCAAAAAGCAGGTATCACTGGAGGAACTAAGAGCTAAGACGAACTACATTAAACTGATAGGAAAAGCATTAAAAAAAGCGTAAGGATAAAAGATTTGACCGACCTGGTTCATACCAGCGTTGGCGAACAGCAATGTTGGGTCATCGTGGGGGATAACAGGCGATGAGTGGACATACTTGTGGTTCTTCTTATGAATGAAGAAATCTATGAACATCCGACGGACGTCCTTGGCACTAAGAGAGCTATCCATCTTGGAGCTGAAACGAATATAGAATAAATTAAAAAAGTATAGCAAAGAAGCGCCATGATTTAAAAGGTTTATCTAGAGAAGTATAAGTAATGGAGGGGGCTTCGACCCCCTCCCTGGACCCCTCGGTTGCTTTTCGCTTTGAGCCTTCGGCTAAAATGCTAAAACATGGAACATGCTTTCTTCCCGCTAATTCGTAAATGTAAATAAATTTAAAACTACGACATAAATGTTTTACTAATCGAAATTAGAACAGAGTACCTAGGTAGGTAATTTTCTGTTACGGTGCGCGTCTACAATTACTATAACCAAGATTAACTTCTCAACCAAGTGACAACAAAACAAGCGGCATTGTTTACTATATCCATTTATAACATAAATAAATATAAAACTACGACATAAATAGAAGAACAAGTATGAAAGAAATGCGTGATAAATCGAGAGCTTTCCAACGAGTGGAGAACGATTTTTGTCCGGTGAAAACTAAAGAAGTTTCATTTCCCCAGCAACGGCTTGGTTGTACGCGAAAATCATGAGAAAATTTAGTGACACTTCCGCGTAACGTTTTCGAGCAGTTAGCTCAAGGCTAAAGCATGTTCCATGCTAAAAAACTTGCGCCCAAAGACTAAAGAGTGGTGAACGTAGAATACATTTTCACCACCATTTGAATTTTAGCTACGATTAGCTTTGGAGATAACAAGGCAACGGTATCACAAGCCTCCTTGTATAATGCCGATTTCGTGTAATTTTTTCGTTGCGTTGTTAGACGACAATTTTCGGCAAGAATTATCACAACGTCTGAAAACCGATTTAGTCGATTCTACATCGTGTTGAAGATCTTTTTTTATTTCTAAAATCTTTTTAATTTTAGTATCAATCCAAAATGGCGGACAATTCTAGGAAAATAGGGACCCCCACAAAGCAAAATATGCAGAGAATAATAATATGTGTACAGCCTACATAATTTTGAATAATAATAATGTGTACCTACATAAATTTGATCATCAACACTGCTGTAAATCAAAAGTTCCAGTCATGAAGCATGACCGAATGAGCAAATTTTCGTCAGTTGTACTTATTATGTTGAATTGTTTTGAAATTTGAGCTTTTTGAATGCAAAGAAATTATTTATTTTTATGACAAAAACGTATTCTAAAAAGTAATCTGCCATTCAAAAAGAGATTTTGGATGTTTAGCTTTTTTGCAGTTTTTATCGATTTTATAACAAACTTTAACGAAATTTCAGTAAAATTTCCAGCCTAATCTTGTAAATAATTTTTTTAATGTTCTATTTTAAATTTGATAAACTTTATTTGACCAATATTCTGCTAAAAATTATAAATGTACCGATTTTTAGCCATTTTTAGTGATTTTCTCAACACATTTTTGAAATTTGACTAATTTAATGTGCTCAAAAAGTGCTGGCCAACCAACTCCTCCTTTCGTTTGGGAAGCTTGATTTTTTTTTGGCGCAAGAATGAAATTTTTATTTCAATCCTAAGGAGAATTATCGTCTAGAACGACAAGCACGCACGCGCATACGCACACGCGCACAGAAATATATAGAGATGCGCAAACTTCAGGAATAGTTTCAGAATGCCTCAAAACGGATTTCAATGAAGAAATTTTTCGAAAATTTTGATTTTAAAAATTTCCGAGCCATTGCAATAGATTCCTTTTCTACGATAATTCTCTAAAAGCGATTGCATAGGGAAGAACATTGACATCCCGCTCAAATTCGGTGCATAGTTGGGGGGACAATGGTTTAATTATTCCTCGTTATTTCAACATATTTCAACGTTATTACATCATTATTGGCTCCTGTAAATGCGCGAAAGAAAGTATACTCACAGGAACAAGGTCTAGTTTTCATCAGATTTTGATTACATTTTCTGTGAATTTGTGGGTTAGGCTGTAGATTGTTCCCTACCAATTCAATTTTTCTCAAATCATTACTCCATCCTGCGCATGCGTTAAAGTAAATTACTTCAAGCATCATTTTCCCGTTTTTAAACATCTTTACTGTGGAGCGTAAAATTGCGTGGTCTTGGAACTGTAAAAGTGTGAACCCTTCTCGGAGGCAGGATGCGACCGATTCTGATCATATATTACATAAGAGGTTTAATAATTATAGACCAACGATCTGCGTGGAAGGCCTACCTAACACAGAAATCATAAACCATTGTGTAATAATTTGCAGCGTTTTTCATAGTCAATTTGAAAGTTATGACCACTGGTACAGTTGCCGAGCGAAATAATAGTGAAGGGTTGGCTGAAAAGGCCATAACATTGAGAAACATGTGGAATGCGGCCCGGGAACCACACCCACCAACGAAATCGGACTCCTAGGATACCTCGCTTCTCGTAGGTACCTACTTTCGGAGAAATAAACGGCAAACAAAAATACAGAAAACACACTGCAGACAGATAATATATCAGAAACAAACCGGACAACAGCATGAAAAATCCCGATCGTTCAGATTAAACTCCAGAGCAAATTTTTGTAGAAAACGATCGTTTTATTGATAGATTTTGCTACCTCGTTACCGAAATCAGGGAAGATTTACGAAACTAAACAGTTTGCATCTTGCTTTTGCGTTGCACAGCTTTTTGATGAATTAAGGGCTCGTATCTGTAGGCAGTATATCCATGGCGGGTAAACTACGATTTACGAGATTCCTGATTTTTAGTCACTATCGTTTGAGACTATCGGGTGCTATGAACTTTTTACATATGTATATATTTTTTTATTCTATGATGAGGTCGAAATGTATTTTGTGATTGTTTTTAAAATTTGTAACATGTACCAATGTGTGAGTTTTTAAACATATACTTATGACGATTGTACAACCTATCAGGCTCTTACAATGAATAAACATTGACTGAAAACTTGTTATATGCCGATTCTTATGGAGTTTTTTTTTACGCTGGCTTATCGTCGATTCTCTTCCGACAATGTCGGTGGAAAATCAATTCCACCCCCCCCCCCCCCATTCTTCCCCCACATCTCCTTGCCCGCACAATATTATATGGTATGAAGTAAATAATATCCAGGGTGCTTAATGAAAAAGTTCCCAGATTCCAGCTCAAAAAGCTCATTTTTCCGAGATGTTGAAATTCGGTTGGGAGCTTCGACTATTATCAACAGGGGTAAAATCACGTACTTCATGTTTAGCCGTTTGGCTCCAGGTAGGAACATACGAGTTTCATTTACATATTTATTGAAATTTAGATCTGTCCAAAAGTAATTCCAACTACAAACCCAAAGAAAGTATAATTTTTGAATCAGCCTGTACATCGTAATCGTAATAATTATCACATAGTCTAATTTTGAATAATGTTCAAAGTAATTAAATTTAATTGGAAGGTCTCTAGGAGCAGTTTTATTCACTTTCGGGAGATGAAAAAATAATTTTTTCCAAAATCAAAATTTCCACTCGCATTTTAAGTTTCAGACCATTCTGAACAACTTTAGTTTTGTGATTGCCTGTGTGTGTGTGTCTGTCGATGTCCGCAAATTCTTGTAACAAGCCAATCCCACATTTTTCAACCGATTTTGATAAAATTTTCAAGGAACGAGAAGGTTATGCTGTAGTCGGTCCCCTATTTAACTTTCATTGCGCACAAATACTTTACACTGCGCATGCGCAAACGTGAAATTCGTCAAGTATCATTTACACTCGTTTTAATTGACTTATCTCGCTCAAATTTGGAGAATACTCGGGGACATTTCATGAAGATCGTATCACAATTTCCTACTGCACATGTGCGAATTTGATACCCTTGTAAGAAGGATTACTGCAATAGTTTTCGTTCGATTCTGATGAAAATTTATGTGAATGTGCGAGGTTGGGTGAGGATGATCCTGTATCAATTTCATCACTCAAAACACATTTTTCACTGCGCTTGCGGAAACCCAAAGTCCATCAAGCTTCATTTTCTCAATGCCTATTTGTCAGATCTCTCTCAAATTAGGAGGGTAGTTGGGAAATAACGATATTATTACCTCATATTAAGTTTCTTAACAATCGCATTACATATTCGTAGCTTCTGCGCGAACCCCAATTTTCATCCGTTTTCGATTACACCTTCATCTTTGGTTACGTGGTTCAATTCTTCATCTTTGGACTATTCAAAACCTTTCAATGGTCTCTTAGACATTCATGTTACGAATAATACGAAGAAGTTAAGTATGTGCTAGGTACACCCAACTTGGCAGCCTTTATTTCAATTTAAGGGGTAGGTGAGGGGGTTGACAACTATGACATTTCGAAAAATCGAAAGTATTCAAAAGGGCCAATTCGTGCTTTGCTATCCATTTTTAATATACCTACCTGAAAAGTCTGCCGAATTGGGGAAAATAATTGTTTCCGCCAATTTTTACATCTTCCACTGGTGATCCGTTTACTATGGGGAATCACAGGATGGCTATATTATGGTGAACAAGGTGGGTGAGAGCTTGAATTTTCGACCAATTGTACACAGAGAAAGTGTGAAGAGATTAAAAAACTCCCGGGTGCTCTTAGGGGCGTGGGGAACAATTTTGTTAATTGCTTGATATTTTTTAAATTAAAATTTTAGGTACCGGCTTCATAATCGAGTCACGATTGCATAGTGACCATACGAATATACTCCATGGTTCAAATTATATCTGAATGTTCTGCCAAATTGTGGAAGAAAAATGTCTCTTCATCACACTGTTTCTGTGTGGTATCTATGCACAAATAATGTACTACCTAGTCACTTCAATTCACTTTCAATAATTACTTAACACCAATGGGTTAAAGGGTTGATATTTTTGAAGATCTCCCTTTGAATTTGATTGAAGATCTTCAACTTTTAGACAAAAAAAGTTATGCAGTGTAATTGCTACAGATATTACTTAAATTCAACCAATAGGACAATCCAGAGTACGTAAGACCAAGCTTTTTTAAAATTTTTTAAACGATTAATTTTTTTATAATTTCAATTATTTTATTATTTAATTTTTTACACGAGGGCTTCATTTTTTTGAAAAATAATGATCATTAACACGGCCGTGAATCGTAAAGACATTTTTAAAGTAGTCGGATGAAGTAGGTAGAGCTGGTTCGGTTTTCTCATTTTCACTGTCAATGGTTGTGACCACGACTACGTTAGCGAAATATAATGAATAATGGCAAGCTCATTCAACGAAAAACATAAAATAAATTGAAATTCAACTGCGTTTGCCGTTAGTTCCGGCAAAACAGGTTTGATGGCTTGTTTACGTTTTCTACAATCTAAGGTTCAATGAATTGTTCAATGCGCCACGCAATACGAATATTCCACGTTTGGCATAAGTAGGATATTTAAATTGACACTATTCATAACCGTAGAGACAACAAGGAACTAAATATGTGGCAATTTCACTGCCGAGTTGCACAACCCAGCTGTCAAGTTCCACAGGAACTCTCAAGGCTCCAATGAAGATGAACTTGGGCACTCGGCAATGTTTCGCACGAAACTTCTGAACTTGGCATTAAAAAAGTAATGAAAAATCAAGATAATTTTAACTTACTTTTCACAAAATTTCAACGTGCGAAATCCACTTTCACTCGCGCTGTTGGTGGTAAAGGGGTTGACACGCTGACTGTAGAAGTGACGCTAACGTGTGGTGTGAGACGGTTGTCACAAAATCCACGATTTCTATGGATGCTACAAATCAAGCTTAGAAATCTTCCATGGATGAAGTTTCTCTCAAACTTTATTTTCCTCTTTTACCCAGTTCAAATTCAAACATTTTCAGGTGCTTCCCATACCGTTGGAGATTCGATTATTAGTCATAACTACGATATCCACTCTCAGCCAGACTTCTAAATTAATTATCAGATAATTTCTGTACGTTTGCTTTGATATATATATA
The DNA here is from genome assembly GCA_030762985.1 of Adelphocoris suturalis. Taxonomy (NCBI): domain Eukaryota; kingdom Metazoa; phylum Arthropoda; class Insecta; order Hemiptera; family Miridae; genus Adelphocoris; species Adelphocoris suturalis. The sequence continues at coordinate 118,234,509 of CM061042.1, forward strand.
TTTTTTTTCAACTTTTCGAAGTGTGAGTAGGCAGTTAAGTATTTTTGTGTAGGCACCTACCAGTAACTTTCCGCAATTAACCAACTATAATCTATCGTTGTAGTTGAGGTTTTACCCAAAGAAAGACGTACACGCTTATACCTTATAGTTACCCACTCTTCATGGTAGGTAGGATTCCAAAATATTTTCTAATAGGTACCTACTACCTCACAATCTAGATGGATCAAGGTCCTTTCTTTATTGACATGAATATGGATTTGTCTGCCCAAGTTGGGTGGGCAGTATAGCTTCCTCACTTATTGTACCATGGACGTAGCTATAGAATTAGCTGAAAGAACCAATTACTTACGACCAAATCGAGGTCATTAGAAATTCGTGATTGCACACACGCTACTATTGATTCTACAGCAATGAAATTTGTAGGTGACCATTTAGGAACTAACCCACACAATTCCTGAAAATGTCGTCGAAACCGGTCCAATAGTCCCAGAGTTTCACTTTGTCAACCATTTTTAGTTTTGCGCATGCGCACGTGTAATAATTTGCAGCATAAGTTTTGTTCGTTATGTGGATTCTACCCATCTTGATATGACCTAGGTAGCTAAAATCAAAAAATTTTGAGGAGGGGAAACACATTTTTTCTTGGTGAATTACAAACGCTCATTTTTGAAACTAATAAGTCAAAATACTGGATATTTCAGTTATGATAGAATATTGCTCACGAGCCTACCTATACCTACTTAGGTAGCGGAAGTTTTCACTTTTGGGAAATGAAAAAAATGTTCGGTCTCCAAAATCAAAATTTCTACTAGCTTAATTACCTACGTTCTAGACCATCCTGAACAACTTTCATTCCCTGTGTGTACCTGCATATCCTTGTATCAAGCTTAATTTCCACAGCTTTCATCCGATTTTGATGAAAGGTGTCCATAGTCAGACCTCGCTGAAATTTGGAGAATAGTTGAGAATATCAATTTCAACATGATTGTATCATTAATAGCTACTGCGCATGCGCCAATGTGAAATCCTTGTAACGACCTTAATTTCCACTTTTTTCATCCGATTTCGATGAAATTGTCAGAGAATGCGCGGGTTAGGTTGTAGATGGTCCCCTATCAGTTTCATTGTTGCCAAATCAATACTTCATTCTGCGCATCCGCAAACGTAAATTCCTTTATGCTCCATTTTTTCACACTGTATTGCATTGCATGTGAATTCCATATCGATTTCAAAGTGATCGTATAGTTAGTAGCTCCTGCGCATGCGCAAACGTAAATTATTTCAAGCATATGATTTTCTCGTTTCTTCATTGATTAATTTTGAGGTTTTAAGCTGCATCTTGATTTACTTTTTTCCGCTATGGAATTTTCCAAGCTCATTTAAAACATTTCAATGATCTATACATTCATATGTAGGTACTACACTCGCTGACTTTCATGCTGCACCACAATAAATCTTTTAAAAAAATACGCTTCTTCAAGGTTCGTCAGCTCTCTTCTGAGAACGGAATAAGATATTGCAATTCTGGTTTCACTATTGTGTTCAGCACCAAAAAGTCTTTAAAATAAGTTGTCACTCGGCAAAAAATTGAAAATTTTTTTTCGAAGTTCCCCATACTTCCTCCTTTTGGGTACCTATAGTCCAAAAAAATTTTGGATTTTTTTCTGATTTTTATTTGCTTAAAAGTTAGTTTTAGGCACCCCAAAAACGCTCTCCTAGTTACTTTTCGTACACCCTGTATGTATGAAAAAGTGTAGGTACTCTGGGATTAGTTTCAGAATGTTTAAAACGGATTTCAATGGAACGCGGATTTTTGTTTTAAAATTTTTTGAGCCATTGCAATAGCTTAATTTTTTACTAAAATTCGCTAAAAATCAATGCAAATAATATATATATATATATATATATATATATAATATATATATTATATATATATATAATATATATATAATATATATTATCCACACGTCAAAAGTTCCATTCCTCGTTCACTTTCAATCCGAGGGCACAAAATATGTAATAGACGGGATGACCAGCAATCATATCTGAACTCATTAACAGCCAGGCTGAGAGAACGTGGATATCCTTCTGCACTACTTCGCCGCAGAATAGTTCCATCACACGTAACTTACGAAGAGCCAAATGAACGCAGACGTCAAGATGGACCAGTTTTAGTCACAACATATTTCCCAGGCATTCAGAAGCTAAATTCTATCCTCAGAGAACTTTTTCCGATTCTGGCGCAAAACCCGATTACGCGAGACATCTTCCCAGAGGTCCCTCTCCTGGCATATCGCAGACCTAAGAACTTAGGGAATATGTTAAAGCAGAACGAGGATCCTGCCCCTAGGGACCCTCCCCGAGGACTGGAACCATTTGGTAGACCCAGATGCAAATTATATGAGATTTCCACCCCCTGTACCACTTTCACGAGCCTAAATGCTTTTCAATAATATCCGGTCAGGGGGTCTGCACACTGTCAATCCCTTAATTGCATATATATGCTGGAATGCAAACATTGTCCTGCGTTTTATGTTGGCAAAGCGTCTCAAGTAAATTTGAGAATGAATAATCACCGCAGCGCAACACTCCATGGCGATGGTCAGTCAGTGGCCCAACATGCAAGATCCCACGAGTCGGAATTCAATCAGTGCTATCGACTTAAAGTGATAAATAAGTTACCAGATAAAGTGTCACCCGTCAAGCTTCACATCACTGAGCAGGCACATATATGGGTCTTGGGAGCACTGTATCCACCTGGCCTCAACCGATACAACACCTGACCATCGCCACACCCATTTTTAATTTTTTTCAAATTTTTTTTTCTAATTTTTTTCAAATTTTTTTCATTTTTTTCATTTCTATTTTTATTTTTATTTGTTTAATTTAATTTAATCCAGTGAGACTCCAACTCCCTCCTAGTCACCAATAATGCTGGTACTGTGTTGCTTAGGAGCTAATTTTAAAGAAGCAATCCTGCAACACTAGGAGAATATTAGTTGATTGACAACGAATAACGAAACGTCTCACAGTGAGTCTCACTTTTGTGAATTTATTATATGTAAAAATCTAAGTATATATATATATATATATATATATATATATATATATATATATATATATATATTCGTATCCAAAATCTCTTTTTGAATAGCAGATAATTATTTAGATTAAGATTTTTTTTGACATGTAATTGATAGTTATTCAGTTCTTTGGGCTCACGTGCTAACATTATTTGAAAACAGTTTAGCAAAAATAAGTGATACGACAGTGTCTGGAATGGGACTTTTGCCTTTTTCCCACTACAAACTGGACTGTGAACTTGTATCATTTGACGGTTGAAGTACATTGACCCTCCATAACTAGTTGGCCGTTAAATTATTGGTATATGAATCCACAAGCCATTAAACAAAAATAATTTATTATAACATTATAAAATATTTTGTTGCAGGTAGGTACCAATTATGCCTAAAAGTGTAACAATTTTAGCAAAGTAGGCAGCACCACGTAGGTATAAGTTAGGCAGGTTCAGATCATCAAATCTCAGAGTGGAATATCAACAAAACATCAGATCAGTTCCGGTAGCCGTATTTAACCATTTCTGTAACAGAAGTAATTTAGTATCGTTATTATATATTCTGGCTTATTAGAGTTTTAGATATTATATCTTAGACGGGGTTAGAAAATGGCGTAGATTATGAGTAGAGGTAGTCCACTGTTGTCATTACTCTAAGTAGGTAGTAATTGACACTTAACAAAATACAGAAAAGGGAATGCAGAAAGGGGTAGGTTTTTCTGTACTTTAATTGATTCTGCTTCCGAGACTAGCAATAAGTAGTGGGAAGCATTGTTTTCACTTTCGAGAAAAGATAAAATTGTTTGTTTCCAAAATCAAAATTTCCACTCGCATTTTACGTTTTAGACCATTTCGAACAAATTTTGTCCCGTGACTGTGTGTGTTTGCTTGCCTTAGACGAGTGCTTTGGCATCTAAGTTCTTCGCAAGCTGCCGGAAACTGCAAATAATCGACAACTGCAGCGAACTAACAAATGGGTGCAGGGTGCTAACAGATCCCCTGGCCTCAACATAAACGACCAACAAGAAACGTACTACTTCAAAATCGCACCATAAACTATTCTGAAAGAGCCTTGGATATCATACAGGTACATTGAAACAACACAACCAGGAATCAAGCTTCCGCTTCCCCTACCCCTCTAAACGGCCGTTGACAATTCCGGAAAAATACGGGTTTCGTAGGTTTTTGAACGAGGAAGACGACGGCGCGATCGGATCGCGAAAAAAGTATCGGGAAATGCGTAAAAAAAAATGCGAGAGTACGGACCGTGTTTTCTCGAAAATTCCGACGAAAAACTACGTTTTTTCCGATTAAAATATACCCCATAAGGTACGTTTTTCGGAACGGTTTTCGCGGGCGAAATACAGCTTTGGGTCCGCCGAATCTGAATCCGAAATCGGATATCGAAAAAAGTGACGAGAACTCGGTCAAACTGCGAGCGGAAGCGAGGGAAGCGTTTAATATGACATTTTTAATCGAGCCGGGCCGCCCGTTTCACAATGTTGCGGCCAGGCCTACGCACTTAAGTCTTGAAGGGACTCGATGACTCATTTCAACGGAATAAATCCGGGTTTTTCCCTACACACATGCAGCAATACCTTGCGAGCGAAGCGAGCAACATCTCCTAATAAACTTTTCGTGGTTCCACGTAGTTTTATAAGATTTAATTTGTTTGTAAGAATTTCCTACAGAAAAAAAGTCTGCCGTTTGGTGGGCAGTATAACTACCTCAAGCGAGCGAAGCGAGCAACATCCCCTACAGAGGTTAATAAACCTACCCATAGATACCTACCGTTTGCGAGCAAAGCGAGCAACATCCCTTACATGTTTCAATTGTAATACATCGCATGTATACATCCCTTACTTTGCGAGCAACATGCCCTACATGCCACACTTTGCGAGCGAAGCGAGCAACATTCCCTACACGCCACTCTTTGCGAGCGAAGCGAGCAATTTAACGGGGGGTCCGGGGGGCTTGCCCCCCGGCTGGACGTGAGGCGAGCGTAGCGAGCCGGAGCGGCTAGTTCTGAATAACTTTGGTTCCATGTGTGTCTTGCGTGTCTGTCGTGTGTCCACAAGAACTTGTAACAAGCATATTTCCCACAGTTTTCATTCGATTTGGATGACATTTTGAGGGGATGTGCGAGCTAGTTGGTAGACGGTTTCCTATCAGTTTCATCGTCCCTGAATCAATACCTCACTCTGCGCATGCGCAAACGTAAATTCTACCAAGCATAATTTTCTCACGCTCTAGTCGTCCGATCTCGCTCAAATTTGGATGACAATTTGATCATCCTATATCAATTTCAACATGGTTGTATAATTAATAGCTACTGCGCATGCGCCAATATGAAATCCTTGTAACAAGCTTATTTTCCACAGTTTTCATCCCATCTGGATGAAATTTTCAGGGAATGTGCTGGCTAGGAGGTAGACGGTTCCCTGTCAGTTTCATTGTTGCCAAATAAATACTTCACTCTGCGCATGCGCAAACGTAAATTCCATTATGCTCTATTTTTTTCACGCCCTAGTCGTCCGATATCGCTCAAATTTGGATGATAGTTGGAGGATGACAATTTGATCATGTTATTAATTTCAACATGATTGTATCATTAATAGCTGCTGCACCTGTGTGAAATCCTTGTAACGACCGTAATTTCCACTGTTATCATCCGATTTCGATGACATTGTCAGAGAATGCGCGGGTTAGGCTTTAGATGGTCCCGTATCAGTTTCGTTGTTGCCAAATCAATACATCATTCTGCACATGCTTAAACGTGAATTCCATTATGCTCAATTTTTTCACACTCTAGTCTTTCGATTTTGCTTAAATTTGGATGATAGTTGGAAAAAGATGACTTGATTATCTACCTCATATCAATTTCAACACGATTGTATCATTAATAATAGCTAGTGCGCATGCGCCAATGTGAAATACTTGTAATGACCTTAATTTCCACAGTTTTCATCCGATTTTGATGAAATTGTCAGCGAATGCGCGGTTTAGATTGTAGATGGTCCCAAACCAATTTCATTGTTTTCAACTCATCAGTTCATTCTGCGATTACACAAACGTAAATTGCATTGACTATCATTTTTCATTTTTTAATTGACCAATTATGACATTTCACGCTACTTCTTGATTTGCAGTTTTTCTCTATGGAATTTTTCAAGATCATTTAGAACTTTTCAATGATCTATACATTCATGATAGGTAAACGAGGAAATTATGTGCCACACCCAACTTGGCAGACGTTTTATTTCAGTGATCAAAAGCCGTTCTTAATATCAGACATCCATTCTTCCGTTCTATGTGGGGTCACTACCATTAAGGAATACATCCTATAGTTGTTGAGTGAGAAAGAGAGATCAGCTTCTCGTATTAATTTATTAGCTCAGCCCTTTCGCCTTTATTCTTTCGTTCAATTGTCAAATTTCTTTAGAAAAAAAAAAAAAATAAATAAATAAATAATAATAATATTTAAAAAAAATAAAATAAAATAAAAATAAATTAAAAAAAATTAAATTAAGAAAAAAAAAACATATATGTGTGTGTGTGTGTATGTGTCATGGCGCGGGGTGTGGTGCGGGAAAAGCGCCACGGAGTTACTCGAGTTGGGCATCTCAGCAGGAGTATTCCGTGGGATCACCACCCGCGTCCTGAGGGGTTCTTACTTGAACTGGTGGTCATTTTATAGGGGTACTTCCTTTCATCCCATTCTTCCTCCTCCTCCTGCAACTTCCCTTATCCCTAGAGCCGGCGTCGGGTGAACCTAGGCGTCCTCTCCACTTTTTTATTTTAATTTAATGGTGTGCCCCCTCCGCTTATGAGAGGAGTTTTGTAAAAAAAAAGAAAAAAAAAAGTGTTTGGGAGTGTGTGTGGTTCCTGTGTGTGTGTGTACTCTAGTAGTAGTATTGTTGCCTGCTTAGACTTACCTTCCAGTCTTGATTGCCTATCTGTGATGTACGATCTTAACTTTTTGTAATCAAGCGGTGGCAACTTTCCTCCGTATTCTACCGGTAATATGCTTGGACTCACGAACTTGTGAAGAGACGGCCAATTGGTCTTGTGAAAATGTATCTAAAATAAAACACAAAAACCACTCTCGTAAACACGACGTAACAAAAGGCTGTTAAAATGGTCGAAAGAAGAAAATGAGGTCTGTGTCCTTACGTTCTCCTTAGTTGAGCCGCTCAGGAATGGGAATACGATAGAGACCATGCTATTGAGAAGAAATCCAGAATTTACAACATGATATTCCATTTTGCGAATAGGTATGTTCTGAAAAACATCATAATTCAATCAATTATTACATAAATAACACAATTTCAAACGATGCAATTCAGTTCCACATAATAAACCTTCCGGCAGACGCAATACAAATCCTAACACGATTTTCATGCGCAATTCATCTGACAGATTAATATTGTGATTTTTTTAAAGCATATTGAAAAATTCATAAAATCCAATTTTTTACACGTGTGTGTATTTTTGGTTCTAGATAAATCTTCCATAGTATATGTCTACAATAAATATTAAAAATTACATCACATTTTTTAAAAAAGTCTGACAGGTTATTCGCTCTGGTACACGATCAGACGCAATTCATCTCACAGTTTATGTACTGCGATAAAGGTCAATAACATTGAACTAGGGGCTGGAACTTAGGTATTGTAATATTGTATGAGAGATGAAGAGAGTTCTGTTAACACTGTATGAATGTGTAAGACTCTATTAATATGTGCCTACATAATTTGTAAGCGCCAATTAATATGCCTACTCAAATACTGAGAAGGTGTTTTATGTGATTGGTTAATTGTCTCCAATACTTAAAACTCCCTTCCAGCTAAACCCCTAACTTAAGAAAACTTCCAAAATTTAGAGGTTTAATCCCCGATTCCCATTAACTCAGCCCCTGACCTCTATGAAGGAATATCAGGTATCTTGGAATAATTTTAAGGCAGATGTTTGACCTTTATGAAACGTATTTATTCAAAAGTAATTTAATTTAATAAAATCCTATCCCTAGAACCAGGACCTTACATGGATTTATATTAAAACTAACCTTTGATTATTCTTGAAGATGTTGAGTTCTGGAAAATCGGGAGTCCTCCGCCACAGATATGTTGCCACCAATCACATAAAACACCTTCTCAGTATAGGAGTAGGCATATTAATTGGCGCTTACAAATTATGTAGGCACATATTAATAGAGTCTTACAGAATGATAAAGAGAAATAGGTAAAAAACATTTTGAACTTATTAAACGTGGTGGAGAAAAAAACCGATGCATCCTTTGGTGAGTGATGCGGAAGGGGAAGCTACTAGCCCCCCCCATCAACGGCACAAAATATATGTTACTTCATCTCACAAATTAATTGCGCCCGTCGGAAGGTTAAGGTAGGTATTTGTTTTAGATTTCAGCGGAATTTCCTTTTGTAAAAAATCTGTGAGCTTATTTAGAGCCCTTAATGAGCCCTATTGAGAGTAAACTGGAGATAGCCGACAACTCCCAATTCCCCGATTTCACATTTTTCAGTAATACAGCCAAGTCTTATTGGATTTGTTAGTCATTGGTTATGAATGGCAGAGGAAGGAACCGCTCCCATCCATTATTATCTTTTCCCAATGTCTATCAAATTCAAAAAGTTCCAATCATGCAGCATGACTGTATGAGCGAATTTTCGTAAGTTATCGTACTATATTATGTTACATTGTTTGAAATTTGAGCACTTAGAGTGTAAAGAAATTCTTCAAAAATTTATGTACAAAATTATGCTGAAAAATGTATTTAAAAGTCATTAAAATATGCTAAATAAATAGATAAAAACTGCAAAAAAGCTAAAAATTCAAAACCTCTATTTGAATAGCAGATCATTATTTAGAATAGGTTTTACCCCATAAAATTAATAGTTACCAATTTCTTTACTCTCGAAAACCTCAAATTTCAAAACCATTTCACATTATACAACACGATAATTTACGAAAATTTGCTCATACGATCATGCTGCATGACTGGAACTTTTTTATTACTATATAATTTTGCTGAAAAATTACTATAATACATATTTCTTCAAAATTTACCAGTTGAAATTCCGCTTCCCCTCAAAGAATGTTAAAAATAAATTATAAATTTTTTATTCTTCTTTCACAACTAGCTTCGCCTATAAGAGGCCTCTTCAGGTGAATTAGGGTTCTGCAGTGAAACATATTTCCCCCATAAAATTAACTTTATCTTCTATTTTAAAAGCCATAATTTCCACACAAATCACTTACGAACTTGTAAAAATGTAGCATTTCCAAGCCAAATGAAACCTTTTCCAAGTCAAATGAAACCGTTTCCAAGTCAAATGAAACCTTTCCCAAACCAAATGAAACCTTTTCCAAGTCAAATGAAACCTTATCCAAACCAAATTAAACCTTTTCCAAACCAAATGAAACTTTTTATAAACCAAATGAAACCTTTTCCAAACCAAATGAAACCTTTTCCAAATCAAATGAAACTTTTTCCAAACCAAATGAAACCTATTGAGAAAATGAGTGAACTGAGATACCTAGATAGGTAGGTACCCACTCACATTCAACAGTCAGAAATTTCTCAAACTTACTTGTTTCCTATTCTACTAAGGTGAGATCCACTTCGGTAATCCTATGCCTGAAATTCATCGAATTTTCATTTTGTCAACGTCTTTCTATGATAGGTACGATATCACTCTAAGCCAGACTTCTAAATTAATTATCAGATCATTTTTGTGCGTTTGCTTTGATAGTTTTTTTTCACCTTTTCGAAGTATGAGTAGGCAGTTAAGTATTTTTTTGTAGGCAAGTCCGCAATTAACCACTATAATCTGTCGTTGTAGTTGAGGTTTTACCCAAAGAATGACGTATGTAACGGGCTAAAAATATTTGCTACCTCAACAGGAGTTCGAACTCGCGTCGTCACAACTACGAGAAATTATTATTAATTTCCCGGAGTTGCAACGCTCTAACGACCAGAGCTAAGAGGCCAGGGTGACCAAACCTCTTCGACTGTGAGAATTATTTTCCTGGAGCGTAACATTTCCCCGGAGTCAAATACCAGCCGTCTCGGCTGGTTTGGGGTCGGACGAATGACGAGTGAAACTGCAGGCCGCTGGCTCAGCAGATGCTCGCTGGAACAAGTCAGCAGTCGAGCGAGGTCATTGTCACGGTGTGTTTTGACTCAAGTGAGTGAGGAAATGAAAGGCATAACAACAGGAAATGTGATGTTTACAGTCTTTTTGGCTCGAGAGGGATTTAATTAATTATTGTTTCGTATGATTTCGGGTCCTATTTCGACTGCGCCACTGTAACGGGCTAAAAATATTTTGCTACCTCGACAGGAGTTCGAACTCGCGTCGTCACAACTACGGGAAATTAAATTTCCCGAAGTTGCAACGCTCTAACGACCAGAGCTATGAGGCCAGGGGTGACCAAACCTCTTCGACTGTGAGAATTATTTTCCTGGAGCGTAACACGTACTTACACGCTTATACCTTATAGTTACCCACTCTTCATGGTAGGTAGGATTCCAAAATATTTTCTAATAGGTACCTACTACCTCACAATCTAGATGGATCAAGGTCCTTTCTTTATTGACATGAATATGGATTTGCCTTAGCTCAAGGGGTCATTCCACATTTTCGTCCAACAGAAAAAACATTTGCCAAGTTGGGTAATCCTATGCCTGAAATTCATCGAATTTTCATTTTGTCAACGTCTTTCTATGATGGGTACATTTCATCTACCTGCAACTTGCAGGGTAGGTACCTACCTATCTAGGTACCTCAGTTCACTCATTACCGAATTTTTGAAGAAAATTAAGCTATTGTTCTCACCACAAAATTTGTAGAATGTGAATTTTTGAAAAATTTTTATGCAGAAATCATATGCATATTCTGAATCATATTCTGAAGTTTAACGCATTTTTGTATGTATGTATGTATGTGTCATTCCAGACGATAACTGTCCGTAGAATTGTGCTAGAAACTTCAAACAAATTTTAAAATGTTAAGGACATAAAACGAAAGTTCAAGTTCTTTGGCCAGCATGATCGGATTACATCTTCGGGTTGAAATTTTCAAAAATGTAGTCAAATATTTCAAAATAACCTGTTTTTTGCGATTTGTTGTGCGAAATAATTTTTTCAGCATACTAACATGTGGTATATTCGGGATCAGCGTAAAATTTTCTATAAGAATATGTATTAAGTTTTCAAACATTTCAAAGTTGAAAAATCAGTCAAAAATCGAAATAATGCCGTTCGCTAGTTGTAAAAATCGGTAATATTTGCATGGAACATTGTCCAAATTCAGATTGAACTACTCTTATGTAGCGACTGAAATGTCGAAGATTTCTTCAAAAATTCGCTCATGGGGTCATGCTGCATGACTGGACTTTTTTCTCAATAGGTTTCATTTGGTTTGGAAAAAGTTTCATTTGATTTGGAAAAAGTTTCATTTGGTTTGGAAAAGGTTTCATTTGGTTTGGAAAAGGTTTCATTTGATATGGAAAAGGTTTCATTTGGTTTGGAAAAGGTTTCACCTGACTTGGAAAAGGTTTCATTTGACTTGGAAAAGGTTTCATTTGGCTTGGAAATGCTATACCTATACATTATAGGGAAATTATCTTCTATATAGATGCCGGATTTCACGAATCTCCCCAAGGATGACTTCTCTAAGGCCCCATATAGAAGTAGGTACTCTGGCAGACGAAATTAAATCTTCTGCAAAATTTGACGAAATACAACGTTGTTTGGACCATGTTCTACACTAATTCACCCGAAGAGACCTCTTATAGGCGAAACTAGTTGTGAAGGAAAAATAAAAAATATTTAAAGGAAGAAGCCGCCTAACTTCCACCCTCGTACCAGTACTCCTGTGAGAAATTATGGCTACCAACACGAATACCTATAAATTATAAATTAATATGCTGTTTAAAAATGTATATTATTATTACCTCCGCCTTGGTAGATGCCACTTTACAGTTGAACGGCGTGAAGTAGCGGAGGTATTTGAAACTGAGGCCTTTCATGTCGAAGATGTAAACCAGGCCGTTTTTCTGCGTGTCCTCTTCGTCCATGGCGAGCTCGAGCCACAAATCATCCACCTGGAAGTTTTCCCACGGCTCGCATTCGCCGACCACAACATTCCCTGCGAAGCGATCACATTGATAAAACCCTCAGAGACACAACGGATCATCCGTGTTTGATTAGATTTTCTCATTAACAGTTCATAATAAATACCGGCAATGAGGGGCGGTTACTTATAAGGTTAGATGTTTTAATTAAGTAGATAACTGCTATTCAAAGTGTATCGGGTAGGTACAATTGCAAGAAAGCTAAATGCCTCAAAACTTGGGATTGTTTCGCTTGTACCTATCCATTCTGTGCCAAAGACGAGTCAGAAACATGAAGTTGAATTGTACACACATTTTATCTCACTTTCGGGCATATGACCGGCTAAGGTTCGACTCTACCATTAATTTGTGACTTTTTTAGTCCTATAACACATATTTTTTAATTCACGCTAAAGACCACTTTTTTCACTTTTGAGATTTTTTTCACTTTCTTCGACTTTGTATCACTCAAACTGTCATAACTCCCTTAATTTCCAGTCAAAACTCAAATCTGATTATACTGTAAGCCAAAAAGTTTCATCGCAATCCCAGCTTTCTAACGGTGTAGTCAATTTTACTTTTACTTTGCTAATTATAGGAGAAATGTCTTAAAATGTTGAAAAACGTTTTTTCAATGAAATCGAGGGTTTTCTTGAAAAATTACCTTCTACGAAAATACGAGTTTGGGGTCGGTTTCTACGTATAGGTTGTAGATGGTCCCATATCAGTTTCATTGTGGCCAAATTCTCAGTGCATGCGCATTTAAACTTAAATTTCTTTATACACCATTTTTTCACACCCTAATCGTTCGATTTCGCTTAAAATTGGATGATAGTTGGAAGAAGATGATTTGATTACCCCATATCAATTTCAATATGATTGTATCATTAACTGCTACTGAGCATGCGCCACTGTGAAATCCTTGTAACGACCTTAGTTTCTACAGTTTGTATCCGATTTTGATGCAATTGTCAATGAATACGCGGTTTAGGTTCCAGATAGTCCCGTACCTATTTCATTGTTTTCAACTCATCAGTTCATTCTGCGCATACGCAAACGTTAATTTAATTGAGTACCTATTATTTTTCCGTTTCGTAATTGACGAATTATGACGTTTCACGCTACTTCTTGATTTAATCTTTTCCGCCATGGCTTTTTCAAGATCATTTAAAACTTTCTAATGATCGATACATTCATGATAGGTAAACGAGGAAGCTATGTGCCACACCCAACTTGGGAGACATTTGTTAGGTTTTAGCGAATTTTCGTAAAAAATGAAGCTATCGCAATGGCTCCAAAAATTTTAAAATCAAAAATTTCGAAAATTGTCTTTATTGAAATCCGTTTTCTGAATCGAAGGTAACACTTTCATATCTCCCAAACCCCGCTATAACGGAATTTTACTCTTTAATTAATTAGTTTCACCCTTAAAACCACATAAAATTTATCATACCAAATGAACTCAAATTCGTTAGTTAAAGTGTTGAACATGGTTATAACGTAGTTGGGGAGATATACAAGTGTTACCATCCGATTCAGCGTAAACAATACGTTGAAATCGATCCCAAACTCTTATTTTCATAGAAGGTCATTTTTCCAGAAAACCTTAAATTTCATTGAAAAAACAATGTTTTTCAACATTTAAAGACATTTCTCCCCTAATTAGCAAAGTAAATGTAAAATTGACTACACCGTTAGAAAGCTTGGATTGCGATGCAAAATTTTAGGCTTACAAGCATGGAAATTTCCATTCAGGACGGTTCGAGAAATCAACTTTGAAAAAAGTGAAGATTTTCAAAATTTTACCAGTTTTTCACTTACGGGTTATTTTTCACCCGTTTATTCCATTTCAAATTTTTTTAAAAAGGCATCAGGGAGATGGGAAATCTCTTAAAATGGGAATGTCTTAAAACGGATTTCAATAAAGACAATTTTCGAAAATTTTGATTTTAAAATTTTTGGAGCCATTGTTACACTTCATTTTCTACGAAATTTCGCTAAAACCTAAAAAATGTCTACCAAGTTGGGTGTGGCACATAGCTTCCTTGTTTAGGTATCATGAATGTATCGACATTAGAAAGTTTTAAATGATCTTGAAAATGCCATAGCGGAAAAGATTAAATCAAGAAGTAGCGTGAAATACCAAGTATGTTTGCTTAAATTCTACAACTACCTACTTATCAAGTGCCTTAATTATAAGCAGCACATACTAAGTAAATTACTTACCAAGTTAATGCTTATAATTATACAATTTCTTATAAATGCATGCTTAAAACTGTACAGTTAATTATCAAGTGTATGCATGTAATGAAGCGATTACTTACCAAGTTTCAAAACGTAGACCCTTCTTCCAAGATGGTCTTTATCTTTCAGTAGACAATGCACATCTCGAGACATCGCCAACTTTTGCCTCTCGGTAAAAACCTCGCTGGCGAACCAGTTCGGATTGTCAGCTTTCAATTTGTACCAGGATCGAATCTGCAATTGAAATTGCTAGATTAGGAAAAGGAAGGCTGGCACCCTATCAGAGATGTCGTGCAAGCCGTAGGTGCCCACCCACTTAAGAAGTGTTAGGGTGGGTTAATGTGCGAACCCAAGTGTCGATAATCAGAGCTGCGTCTTTTCGATTAGGAGTGCGAAAATTAGTATTAGATTAGGTTGGAGGATAGAGCAGGCATTCCACTGATCAGAGACTGATAGTTGAAAGTACGTGGTAGAGGTGAAGTTAATATATGTACATACACATTAACATACACAATACACATACACAAAATACACATGCACATTAAGGGGGCGCCTGAAGGTCTCCGAAAGCAGACCGACTGCTGCCTTTTCAACCAAAAGAGCAAGAAAGGTGAGTGACTCGAATGGAGTGATACCTAGCGGTAGAGGCGCGGACTCTGTCCGATCTAGAAAATGACTTAAAGCTCCCTCCAACTTCAAAATACGACCAAACGGTTTATTCAACTTTTCTCAGCCAATAATTGACCGATTTCAATGATTTTTGCAGCGTTGTTCTATTTTCGAACCCTTAGGTCCCTCAAACCTCGAAATTCGAAAGTAAAATTGTTGAATGGTACCTAGGTTTGAAACTTTTGGAATTCGAAACTTTCAGAGGAACGACCCAATGGGGAATTTCAAAACCAGTAGATTACCGCAAGAATCATCAAAATTGGTCCACTATTGACCGAGAAAAGTGGAAAAAACCGATAATATACCATCCAGTGCCCCCTTAAAGAAACCTCCCTGCTTCAGTACCTATATTCAATAAATTATATATTGGTGTAGCTGCATGGTAAATAGGCGACAACCACACCAAAATATATAACAAGACAAAAGGTTAGTAACGATAATGTATAGATGGCTGATAGGTGAGAATGTGGTAATTAATCTAAAATTTGTTTAGACCCATGAAGTGGGAAAATAAATGAATCGCTTAACTTAAATCAGTTTTCGTAAGGTAAAGCGAGAAAATTATATATCTCGATAACTACGAAATTTATTCATACAAACCTTGAATAAAAGATTATGGAGAATGAGTATTTAGAAATGATAATTATTGTCATAATAAGAATCCCTACCTGCACGGCCATGGTTAATAAAGCAAATTCTTATTATATTTGTTCAATGTTCAGATAAATAATTATGCATTCAACATACATTTGATTTAATGCGTTAAGAGTTCAGTGAAACATAAATAAGAGGCGATCAATGAGCTGTAGATAATTGGAAAATTCAAATCTAACTCCAAGACGAGAAAATGGTGCTGTGCTCCAACATGAACTGCCTATGGTGTTTCACACAGGATGAAACAAAAACGATGATGTGCATAAGGATGATGCGCCTTAAACTTCCTCCTATATCTCTATATGCTAAACTGCGTCGTCCTTCTATGTTAGGTAGGCCAAGTTGGTGTAGGCCAAGGTGTGACACCAAGAGCCGGCCGACAATACGGAAATTGGGTTGGTAGGCACACAACAGGTAGCAATCAATGAGACCAAAATTACCACCACAGAATAAACGATATACTGTATGTATCTACTGTAGCTCAAATAAAGTTTATTAACTATAAAATATAACATAAAATTATGCTGAAAAATGTACTAAAATTTCATTAAAATGTGCTAAGAAATCAAAAAAATCTGCAAAAAAGTTAAAAATCCAAAATCTCTTTGGATCGCCGAATATTATTTAGAATGAGCTTTTGCCATAAAATTGGTAGCTAACAAATAATTCCCAATTAATAATAACAAATATTGTCCTTAATTTTCAAAACAATGTAACATAATATAGTACGATAATTTACGAAAATTCGCTCATACGATCATCCTGCATGACTTGAACTTTTTTTCCACCTCCTCCAACAGAAGGGCAATATTAACAACTTCATTTGATTTCCAATGACGATAATTATGTATAGTGGAGTAGACGAGATATTTGGTATATTCACCATTACTCACCTGTGACGTAGAGGTTATCGTGCGTGACGGCAATAGTACCTTTCGCACTTTTTTTTTTCTTTAGATTTTCCCAGTGTTTTTAATTTTGACCAATCTCGATATTTGTAAGAACTGGAATTGAAGTTTTTAAGCCAATATTTTCCATCTTTCGTTTTTAGTGACCGAAGTGGGCGTAGATTTTTTTTAGATTCGAGAATATAAAAACGGTTAGTATGAGGTCAAGGAGGTGCTCTTTCTCCGAGTGGGAGAACGCCGGTTCCCTACGCTTCTTATTTGATTCCATCAATAAATATGAATAATTGCACAATCTCATCAATCAACACAAGAAACACAATCCGATCATGCATTCGCGGGACCGAGGGAATGATAAGAGGGGAAGAATCCCCGACCTTCCCCCTCCAGAGATTAAGCATCTCTTCTCGATGTCACTGGAACACCGGAAGTTCAACCTGGGATCTTGGATCAACGGTGGTTCAACTGGAGTTTTCAATGATCCGAGTTCAGTTGAACACTCGTTCCTAGGAACTCAGTTCAACTTGGAGAAACCGAAATGAATTCAAACTGATATAAATCCGTGGTTTACATTGAACTTGGATCCTGATAAACCGAGTTCACGTATTTTTGGTGAAAGCAGCCCTTAGTTTGTGATCAAGGAACGAAAACTCACTTTCTCGAACGACTTGGGGACGTCAAAATCCGAGTAGTACAGGAAACGAAGAAGGAGTTTTTCGTCATTATTTATATACAGCCCAGCCTCATCTGAAAAACAAAGAAAAAAGCAATGTTGTAAATTTGCTTAAAAAAAAAATAAATAAAAATAAATAAATAAAATCGTGCCCGTACGAAACTGGTACTGGTCCTGAGGTTTTTCGAGGGTGCCGAATCTGAAGCCCGTTTTTCACGTAGACGTTTAATTTGTGAGGCGCGACACCTGAATTTTTGAAAAAAATCTCTTAAATTCCAGGATAATTTACCTATATTCAATCAAAAGGTGATGTTCTTATCGAGATTTTAACGCTGAACACGCCAATACCACATATGATGGGTCTGCCATGCCTCCTTAACGTGTATTTTGCCCAAAAACTTCCAAAAAACGTGGTATTTCACCGAGCATTGACGATTTTTGTACAGTTTTTTGATAGTTTTTGTACAAATTTAACCATTTGGCGACCCGAAAAAATTGTGCAATTACTTGGACTATTTCTGCGTCTAATGAGACCAACAGCAGCTCTGGAGGTGTGATAATTGATTTTTAGCGATTTTTCAACTACCGAAAAACGTGTTTTTTGGGAATATACCGAGAACAAAAGTTGTCAAAAAACTGACAAGGAACACGTTTTTCCGTTTTTGAAAAATCGATAAAAATCAATTATCAGACCTCCAGAGCTGCTGTTGGTCTCATTCTACGCAGAAATAGTCCAAGTAATAGCCTAATTTTTTTTTTTCAAGTCGCCAAGTGGTGTAATTTGTACAAAAACTGTAGAAAAATCGTCAAAAATCGGTGAAAAACCACGTTTTTTGGCAGTTTTTAGGCAAAAGACACGTTAAGGAGGCATTTCAGACCCATCATATGTGGTATAGGCGTGTTCAGCGTTAAATTTCCAACAAGAATATCACCTTTTAATTGAACATAAATTATCCTGGAATTTAAGAGATTTTTTCAAAAATGCAGGTGTCGTACCTGAAAAATTAGACGTCTACGTGAAAAACGGGCTTCGGATTCAGCACCCTCGAGGACTAGTACCAGTTTCGTGAGGGCAGGACTTTGATTTTTTTGTTGCTGGGCGGTGGTATTTACGAAACATATGTGAATATTTCAATTTCTGAGAATAGTTTTTGCATCTAACATGAACAGATGAACACAGTACTAACAATCTTTGGTAGCTACGTAGGACGTTATCTTCTACTAGAACGATTTCATCTGTTTCTATGTGGTTTATTTTTTGGTCTAGAAACAATTATGTATTATTCTAGTCGACCCTGCCTATCAAAAAATTCCATATAATAGGTATTTGTTCATTCGTAGTTTAATTGGCCCATACTTCCTTATCTGGTTCTTTGAACAAGATTACATTGTTGGTGCAGTAGATAGGTCTACCGCGAAATTTGTTTCGGTCAGTGGAAGCAAATTGCTGTGGTTGACTAAGTTTTTGATTGAGTTTACTGTTTTACGTTACAACGAGCGTTTACTGTTATACTTAATGAACCTTGTGCGAATATCGAGGTTGAGTTAGCTCGAAATCAACTTACTGCTAACTAGCTCCCCGAGTTCCGCAAGTTTCTCCTGTCGGATTTCCTCGTCTTCACTCATTTCTGCAGCAAATGACATCTCAACTCACTCAGTGGACTGTTATTATCACTACGCTGTTCGACCAATAATGGTCCGGCCTAATGTTTTTTAAAACGGGGAGTGAAAGAAATCACAAAAAAAGACTCGGCTTATCATCTCATTATCTCGCGGTTCAAATAAAAGCGGCGACAAGTTCGAATCAAGAAAAAATGGAGATAGATGCAGGATCATCAACCCTATCAGACGGGGGGTGATCGGGCAATGATAACACGATAAACCATTATCGAACATTTCGAATGTCGATGACCCCGTTCTAACATTGGAACGGAAAGATCCCACTCGAAAAGAAATTATTGATATAGGATAATTTATGTGTTTCAACTGCAAGTTATGACAGTAAAGTTTGAAATCGGCCAAAATGCTTAAATTTTGTGAGTTCTCACTACATAATTAACTAAAATAAATCATCATTGTTTTTCCTGAAAATCCAGGAACCAAGTTTTGCCGAACACTGATAGTAATTTCAGGAGAAGGTTTGAGATTAGATTTAAAAAATTTTGATCTGGACTTATTAAGATAGAACTTAATAGACCGAGAACTGAGAGGAATGATTTGATTTAGTAATTTAGATATTTTAGACTTGGTAAGTATGGCTCAATATAAATTATTTATTAGATTTTTTAAACAAGTTACTTGGGAGAAGTTTCGTGATCAAAAGCTATTTTTATTGTTTCCATTAGTAACGCATGGCTGATTGCCATAAACAAAATAATTAAACTGAATAAATAAATAAAAAAAATTTCTGATCAAAATAAACACTTTTCCAACCAAAAGGGCGTGAACAACAGTCGAAGAAACAGTGACGAGGAACCGATGAATCCAAAGTCGAAAGAAAAGTCCACGAAGAAAGAAACGCTTGCATACGAGTCTGCAACACATTGGGACATTTTATGTCTTTAGTTGAAGACAAGTATGTGTTGCAGACTCGTATGCAAGCTCTAAGAGCCACTCAGCTGATCCGGACCCTGGGCATCGTCACGTAAATGTGCTAAAGAGGCTACATACGAAATTACAGCTTCCTAGAGTGTAAAACATAGAAATTAGCTTTAAGAGCCACTCATCTAATCCGGACCCTGGGCATCGTCAAGTAAATGTCCTAAAGAGGCTACATACGAAATTACAGCTTCCCAGAGTGTAAAGCATAGAAATTACCTATTAAAATGATTTAACCACCGCTTCACAAATCAAACCGTTCTCGCAATATTTGGATCACCTGCTATGAATCAAATCATCGAAACACCAGCTCAATGAAATCATCAGAAATTAACAAGCGGTGGCAATCATGTTCACTATATCAATTATTGAGAATGATCACCTGAGTGTACACAATTATTCAAATAACCTTGCTCATAACTCAGCTTGTTGGCCACGCACTTCGCAGTAGTTAACATAATATGGTTGGATAAATCGAGAGCTTTCGAACGAATGGTCAACGAATTTTGTGGGATGAAAAACGACGAAGTACCATTTCCTTAGCAACGACTCGGTTGTAAGTGGAAATCATCAAAATATTTTCGTGAGCAATTTTCCGTGACGTTTTTTAGTTTATGTGCCATAGCAAAGACATAAAATGTCAAAATACAGTGGAGTCCGTGATGGCGCTCCTTTTTAGTCAAGGATGGCAACATGGCTCCCCTTAGAATCGTGCCACTTGCAGTGTCCCTTTAGACACCTTGTTCAATTCCGCTAATGACCCTTCTGGTTGAGGTGCGGCTTACACCTTAAAAAAAAAAAAAAAAAACCCCTATGTGCCTTTTTAATGATGGCCATTGTTTGACTGATTTTGATCTCCTAGTAAACGTTTAAGCCTCTATAGTACAAGGCTAGTTCCTTATTAAGGTCATTTCCAGAAGGCTGTGAGATTGTTAAGGTTGTGTGGTTATGGTGTACCAAATAATATTAACAGTAATTATTAAAATAAAGTTGCTCCTAATTACAATAATGTGTTATACTGAAACGAACTGTTTACTTGCATGTTCCTTGCAAATTTCGGTGTTATTGGTTCAGTTCTTTCCAATTCCGCCCCTAGATTACATCATTATATTGTCATTTTGTCTCGATTTCACCCTAATTCACATTAAAATGAACGAATCAGGTCAAACGATTTAAAAAAAAAACTAGTCTTGCGGCCGAAGTTGCATTAGAAGTGTCTTTAATTTGTTTTCATTGCATTTTCGATGGGTGGCCGAAGTTACCTCTACCATAGAGGTAACTTCGGTCACACTTTGATTTAAGCATCGGTATTAACACACAAATATGACCTAGAAAAAACATATATTCATGCCTCGAAGGAACGCTGTACCCACCTCATGGTGCCGCGGTGTATTATATGGGTATAACACGTAAAAGTAATAAACATCCATTCTCCTACACCCCTCTGCTACGCCCCTGGTCACTCCAGCCACCACAAGGTGCCGCGGCGCCTCCTCTCACTCCACCCCCCGCTCACCCCCCTCACCACCCACCGTGACCCCCTGCCAAGCGTGCCAGGCGTGCGTCTAACACTCAAAACCTCGAAAAAGACACTTTTTCGCCCGTTTTTGGCCCATAGCATCTATGCGAGTAAAGCGATCGGGATGGTTAAACGTTAGGACCAACTAGACCTCAAATGGAGTCTATGTGCGAAAGAACGGGTTTTTTAAGTCAATTCTTAGGCCTTTTATGGCCCGGACGGCGAACGGCGGGCGGCGGACGGACATTTCAAATTTGGATTCTACGCACCTTGAAACGTAAAGTGACAAAGTTTGAGGGGGGGTTATAAAAATTTTTTGCTACACGCTCACATAGGCTCATTATTGGAAATAATAAACCAAAAGTGAGGGAGTTTAAATGATTTTTTCAATTTTTTTTCAAATTTTCTTTCACACATAAATTCTTAAAAAACGTCAAAAAGTGGCCGAAGTTGCTTCCATCCACGTAGTAATTTCAAGAGAGGGATTGGGATTAAATGTTGGAAATTTATCCCGTTCTGAGTGAGAAAATCTTTGTCTGCCATCTCGAAATCGGTGGAATACCAAATGGCGGCCTTTTACAGATGGTTTAATTTGCCGATTTAAAAGTTTTTCGCTAATAATTCTTAAACCGTACATCCTTCAGAAATTTTTATACGAAGCAAAGTTGTGGAATATAAAAAACCAAACGATTCAATCCCGAACGCTGAATTATCTCTTAAAATAAGCGAATTGCAAACATCTGAAAATTGGGCTAATTTTGGGACAGTCCTCTCCTCCTCCTCCCACTACCAATTTAGACTTTGTCCTTAAAAATCACCCAGTGGCGTTAACACGTTCAGTGTGGGCCACGCAACCACTAACTATGTTGTCTATCTTTCGCTTCCGAGCCTACCTGAAGGTAGCGGGAGTATTGTTTGGTAAAAGTGCATATTAACTGCCTCAACTCCAAAATTTTTCATATTGACACAGATGATAGTTGTATACTATATTAATGAGTATAACAAGCTTAACTAAAGGCCGGAAACAAAGAATTACCTTAATAATCGGAGTTCGAGTCACTTTTTTCTGCAACCGTTGAAGATTGTGTTTCTTGTTGTTGACCGCTGTACAGCTCGCTAATCGCCACCAAAAGGAAGTGTCTAGACATGAATTCGCACAAATAGATCCGAATGCTGTATATAGGTTGGTGGTCTGGATGCTCGCAAGCTCGCATCTCAAAATTACATAACATCAAGTAGTTAATCCAATTTTCTTTTGTCGATTACAAAGGTTCATTATTGAAAATAACAAACGAAAAGTGGCGTCAGGTGAGAAAATTCCCCGGACAAACAGACAGATATAATCGAGAATAGGAGAAGATAGCTACTGAATGTATATATATCGGATGTTCGTAATCGCAAAAGCTATTGGTTCCCACTATCCGACTCGTTTAACAGTAACTGCTTATATGCGCTCATGTCAAAAATATCGAGTAAAATTTATTAAGGAAACTGCAGTAGTAAACCCTTCTTTGGCCCCTGAATATCCAGAGCAGCTGTTTCCAAATAGGAGACTAGTCCAAGAAAGAAGTTCTGAATGAGTTCTGGGCGCATGGCATGTGAGGTTGATGGGTGTAGGCCTAATAGCATGTCTTTCTGGAACGAAAGTCAATGAAATTTCTTCAGAAATCAGTGAACTGATGAGAAATCCACACTACATGCAGATACATCGGTACATGGATATGTCTTACTTTTTCCTGTGAAATATGAGTTTTGTGTCTCAAGTTGAAGATGCTTCAATTAGGTAAATTAGCTCAGTCAGCTGAACAGAAAAAAACCAATAATTTCAATAGTCTCTTACTCTGCCTTACGTGAAAAACGAATGCGAGCGACCTAGCGGCCAACGCGATCTGTGTGCCCGATCAAACAATACAATTCCACAGAAGTGTTAGACGTGACCTCGGACAAATCTACCTACCCTTTATTTTATTATACCTCTGCAGAAAACGTAGCTGTAAATTTTAGAGCCATTGGAATAGCTCGACTTTATTCGAAATTTCGCTAATTTGACAAGGTAGGGGAAAAAGCCAGTGTGGACCTACCCCCAAACTGGCTCATTCTCCCCTGAGTGGGTACATGGAGCTTTGTAGGCCTCCGATTTATGCTGATTCTCTCATGAGGGTTATACTTAAATCAGGGGGCTCGTAAGGTATATTATTTAATTCTGGGAATTAAGTGTAGGTGATAGAGGAGAGTACGATTGACATTTAGATTACGAGGGAATTAACCGTAGGATGACCAGGAGAGTAGTGATCTAGAGGGATGGATATCGTTACAAAAGTATCGATATAAGGTATCGATTCTGTATCGGGACGCAAGTATCGATACACCAAATATCGCTTCAGCAAAATATCGATATTTATAAATATCGAGTATCGATACCACATCCACAATATTGTTGAAGATTACGTCTTAGTAATTTAGTAATAGTACAGATTAGTTGGACATTTAGGTCAGAATGACTCCGATTCTTAAGGTAATTCTTTGTTTCCGGCCATTAGTTAAGCTTGTTATACTCATTAATAATAGTACAACTATCATCTGTGTCAATATGAAAAAATTTGGAGTTGATGCAGTTGTTAATATGTACTTTTACCGTATTGCTTTCACTTTCGGGGGGAAAAAATGTTTCGTCTTTAAAATCAAATTTTCCACTTGCACTTTACGTTTTAGACCATTCTGAACAACGTTGGTTCCGTGTTTGTCACACAAAAACAAGATGAAATTTTCAGGGTGTGTACAGACTAGGTCAGGGGTGCTCAAACGGTCGATCGCGAGTGCTTTTTGAGTAGATCTCGAGAAGAAAATTTTTTTTAATAAGTAGGTAACTAAACTACAAAAATTTATTACGTAATAACACTGCTTGCGGCAAAAGGCGGCTTTATCAAAGGAACGCACGGTACTTGTCAAAGAAAAGCCGCGTTGTTTCTAGACTAGACTGTACTAGACCATTTCGGGCGGCGCGTTTGACGGGAACATTCGAGACTTTCGTTCACGCCGATATAAATGTTGCGCCTGCAGGAATTGGAGTCATTCTGAATTGTAACTTGAAGGCGATACTACGTCGATACAAAGTTTATTATTAAATAGTGCGAAATGAGTGCAGTGAAGAAATCTAAAACGCATCATTTTAATAAAGATTGGGAGGAAGAATTTTTCTTTTGTATGGTGAAGGATTAAGTACATTTGTGTTATTTGTCGTGCGTCAGTTGTAATACCTAAGCGTGGTAATTTAGAGAGGCATCATAAAACGGTTCATAAAAACTATGAAAAGGATTTTCCGCCACAGAGTGAATTAAGAAAACGAAAAGTAAGTGATTTGATATCTTGTTTGAAAAAAGAACAAACCATGTTCACAAGACCAGCCAAACGATCAAAAGCTGCAACTCGTCATTTAAAATATCTCATATATTGGCGAAACACAAGAAACCATTCGAAGACGGATCGGTTGTGAAGGAAGCATTTATTGAAGCGGGTGAGACTTTATTTGGAGATTTTAAAAATAAAACAGAAATCATGTCTGCTATTAGAGAACTTCAGTTATCTCGTCCGACTGTCACAAGGCGTATTGAAGTCATGAGTCAGGACATCGCAGATAAACTAAAACATGATATCATGGAATGTACATACTTTTCTTTACAGTTCGACGAATCCACCGATATGACAGACACTGCCCAGCTGTGTATTTTTATTCGGATGGTATTCAATGACATGTTGGCTAAGAAAGAATTTTTGACAATCATTCCTCTGAAGGGGAAGACCCGTGGCGAAGATATATATGACGTTTTCATCAATTTTGTAAAAAACTACAAGCTACCAATATATAAATTAGTGTGCATTACAACCGATGGAGCACCAGCAATGACTGGAAACAAGAACGGTTTTGTGGCATTGTGTCGAGCTAATGAAGAATTCCCTTCATTTTTTTCATTCCATTGCATTATACATCAACAAGTTTTGTGTTCAAAAGTTTTAAACACGGAGGAAATTATGGGCATTGCAACAAAAATTTAAGTTACAGTTGGAAGATAAGGAGTCAGCTGAACACACTGATTTAGTTCTTCACACGGACGTCAGGTGGTTGAGTCGCGGAAAATTCCTAGAAAGGTTTCAAGAATTATTGCCCGAAATAACAGCTTTTCTAGACGAAAGAGGTGATGACACTGAGATGTTGAAAAACGAAAAATGGCTGACTGATTTGGCATTTTTGACTGACATCACAATGCACTTAAACACCATTAACTTGGAGCTTCAAGATAAAGGAAAAACTATTATTGAGATGATTAGCGCAGTAAACGCATTCAAAAGTAAATTGCAACTTATGATAGATCAACTGAAAAGAAAGGATCTGAAACATTTTCCGTCTTTGAAAGCAAGGATTCCTCAGTTGAATTACGAGTATGATACGTATGAGGCTGAATTATCAAATATTTTGGGACAGTTCGAAATGCGTTTTTATGATTGCAGTAAATTGGCAAATATAGCACCATTTATGAGTTATCCTTTTTCATGTTTAAAAACATTGAGGAATTAGCTACTGAAGTTGCAAGTCAGTTTAATATGAACTCATGTTCTGTTGAAAATGAGATGGTGCAGATTATATCAGATATACATCTCAAAGCTACAGCATCTGATACAAATTTCTGGTGTTTTATATCTGAAGATAAATATCCGAATCTAAGGCAAATCGCCCTTCAACTGACGGCAATGTTTGGGTCAACTTACTTGTGCGAGTCTGCATTTTCTGAAATGAAGATAATTAAGTAAGTCAAAATATCGCAATCGACTAACTGACGATCATATGTCATCATGCTTGCGATTGGCACTCAGTGGTTACGCACCATCTTATGAAAAGTATGCTGAGGACATGCAGTGCCACGCTTCAACATCCAAAGTCACTCCTAGTTGAGTTTAACACCATATGTAACTCTTTTGTTTTGTAACAACGAATAAACTCGCAATTTTGAATAACTAGGAGTTTTTTCATTGATATTGTAGAGAAGAACTTAAGTAAACCTAACCCAAACCTTGACTAAAATAATGTAAATTGTGCGGAAAGCTAATATCTATATATGCTACGGTACACCCTACCTAGGTAGGTTGGGTGTATCGTGTATGTACGACAACCCTGCATCACACATACTTGCAGCCTCTCAGAGTCGATCGTAAGTAGTCTAAAAATATTGAGGTAGATCGCCAGCAGTTCAAGTTTGAGCACCCCTGGACTAGGGGGTAGACGGTCCCCTATTAGTTTCATAGTTCTTGACTCAATACTTCACTCTGCGCATGCGCTAACGTAAAATCTACCAAGCATCATTTTCGCACGCCCTAGTCGTCCGATCTCGCCCAAATTTGGATGATAATTGGGGGATGACGATTTGATAATCCCATATCAATTTCAACATGATTGTATTGTATCATTAATAGCTACTGCGCCTATGTGAAATCCTTGTAACGACCTTAATTTCCACTGTTTTCATCCGATTTTGATGAAATTTTCAGGGAATGCGCGAGGTAGGTTGCAGATGGTCCCCTATCAGTTTCATTGCTGCCAAATCAATACTTCATTCTGCGTATGCGCAAACGTAAATTCCATCATTTTCCATCTTTTCACTCTCTAGTTGTTCGAGTTCGCTTAAATTTGGATGGCAGTTGGAAGAAGATGACTTGATAACCTCATATAAATTTCAACACGATTGTATCATTAATAGCTATTGCGCATGCGCCAATGTGAAATACTTGTAATGACCTTAATTTCCACAGTTTTCATCCGATTTTGATGAAATTGTCAGCGAATGGGGTACAGATCATCTCGTCCGAAGTAAGAGGATTATAGTAAGCTGTTGTTCGATTCCCTAATGAGCCCCCCTCGGGTGAAAGGTGTGAGACATGTGTCAACTCGTCCTTCAAGAGGTCAGACTAGTAGAGTATCAACTGTACTATCAATAAACAGCATTTCAGCTAATAGTTGATAAATGTCCATCTGCAAGTGAGTCACCTGCAAACTGGAGCAGTGTAGTAGTAGATTTTGAGGTTGCCATCCACCAGGCAGCAAAAAATGTACTCAAGTGTACTTTAATAGGCTGTAAATTTCATCTGACACAAGCCTGGTGGCGCAAAAATCACCATTTAGGGTTGGCCTGCGACTACAAAAACAACACCGAAGTAGGCAAATATTTGAGAACGCTGTTCGGCCTGCCAAACCTCTTGTGGAAAGTCTGCTTGATATTAATACAGACAGTATGATAGCCATGTGTTAGTGAACCGGTACGCCCACGTAAAAAATACCAAGATATATTGCAACATATCGACAGCTACATTCAGCATTATATTACGGGTCAAACTACCCGGGCGGAATATGTGAAGAAGGTGTCGTCCCTCAATAAGCCGGTATTCTGATTGATGCTGGAGAACCTACGATGAAGAAGTGGATATCACTTCGGATTTTATATTAAGGTTTGTTCGTGTTTTATGTTTCTATGTTCGTTATATGTGGCAGCGGACGAGCTGACAATGTGTCATTATACAATATAATCTTCATCTAGTTTCATAGTTCTGACCTATTTTGTGATAAAATATAATTAGAAAAACAAAAATAACAACATTTTATTGAACAAAATAATGATTATACTTGCATGAAGCTCTTAATGCCTGTGAGTATGCTTGTAGTATGTGCGTGTGTCTATGTGTACGCTTGTGTATGAGTTTATATTGATTCATTATATAAATTTTAACATGTTATATATATCTAAATTGAATAGAGAATAAAAATAATGGCATTTTAACATTTTACATATGCAGAGAGTTTATATTCGCATACAGCTCTTAGTAAACGTTGTCCATACTCAGAATTGATTCTTTATATTTGTCCCACGTCGCAGAAAAATCATGATATACGGCCTCCATAGCCTGTTCACTGTAAAAGCCAAGGCCATTTCCGTGTTCGGTACAAAATTCTTCCACATGAAAGAAAACCGTGTGAACTTTTGGAGTGACTGGAATATCCAAAGATAAATATGATGCTTTGAATTCATTGATGTATTCAATGAATTTTGGATCCAGCCTGACTGAGAAAGGTGCTTTGACAAGTTCATTGAACTTCCGGAAAGCATCAACGTATTTTAAACAACCTATGTTACAGTTTGAACGCAACAAATCAAGTTTCTTCAACTGGAACTGTGAAAAGTCTATTTGCAAAATTTTATCCTTGTCGAGATTGGGGCGATAGAGATTTCTCTTGCATGATTGACACAGCATTTTTGGGAAACACTCATTTTGATCATCGTAGTTTTCGAAGATCCCAAGAATCCTTGCTTTCAAGGCTGGTCCTATAATAAGCATGGATTTAGATTTACTCCAACACAACAAACAAATGCAGAATCGACTTTCTTCGTGTGACCGCGCATGACTTTTAACAAGTGGTATCGGCATGTTGTGTTAAGTACCGCCGGTCGTCGGTATACTAAAAACTCCGATTTCATTTATATTATTTCACATGATAGTTCAGTTTAGAATATTGCTATGGCTTCTCAAATTGTTTACAAACAAGGCGAGTTTGAAGAACTGTTGTCGGCCTACATATAGCCTGTCCGCGCAGGTTTTCTGCAGAGAGAGAGAGAGAGAGAGAAAGAGAAGAAAATAAAATGTCGCTACTCTGACTATGGATGAAGTTCATTAAGTGCTGTATATAATTATAAGAATACATGACATTCATATTATGAATCAATTATTATACCAACACCCGTGCATTCATATATACACTTACACTTACGTAATTATGTAAACACACAAGCGCGCGTGCGGACACGTACAAATTTGACAGGATTTATTAAGAGCTTCATGCAAATATAATCAATATTTTGTTCAATAAAATGATGTTATTTTTGTTTTTCTAATAATATTTGATCACAAAATAGGTCAGAACTATGAAACTAGATGAAGATTCTATTATATAATGACACATAAATAATAAATAATATTTTTTTCTGAATTTTGGCGATTATAGCGTATTTTCATGATTAAAGTATCAATTAAAAATTAAAAAACTGAATTTAAAAAAAACGGCTCAATGTTTGATTTCAGTTTTTGCTGATTTATAATCCTAACATATTCCCAAATCATATTTCGAAAGAAAATTTGAAGGGTCAAATCACTTTGAGGTCAAATCCAATCGAGGACCACCGTGCAACAGAATGCGCCGTCGGCGAATCGGAGGGTAATGCACAGGTTTCCCGTTTGTTTCCTGCGTTTCCTGTGACCTCTAGCGTACACCGCCTGTCTGGAGTGGGTATTCTCCGTCAATTAGGTACATGTGTTTTTCTCTCGTTTTCACGACAATTACTCGAGGTAATTAGGTACCTACTCCCAACGCTATATAATAACAGAATAACAGTGTACGTATTCTCGATGCTCTACGTGTTGCATTTTAAGTAGGTAGTTACCCCAAGAATGACTCTGTAACTACCTATTAGTTTACATATATGCATGAATTTATTACCTATTTTGAATACTTGCTTGCAAATAATAATGATTTAGTATCCATTCTTTGGAATTATAACGACCCCTATCTGATAAGTAAGTACCGCCTAATATCACAGTGGATGAGGGGGACTATTTCCCCACGAGTTTCCTCAGAACCGCCGTGCCAGGCGGATCACGCCCTTGGGGCGTAACTAGAATAATTCTATGAAATTCTAGGTGTTGGGTCGTGTGTATGCGTCATCATAATATGACCCGCAGTGAACGTGTTAATATTGGGATATCAGTCTGTGTTAATCCAGTAGTGGCGTTAATATCAGACAGCCAAAGCTTATTCTACTCAACATTAAATACTTTCCAAAGTTCCAAAAACCTTTCCCCATTGACTTAAAGCCAAACTCATGAATTTTATGTAATTTCACATATAAAGTTCGCAAAAACGGCCTTTTTTGTTGTAGGTACTCTAGAAAACGACCTGAGCAAAAGCATTGCTCGAATTGAACTTTGGAAAGCATTTAACCTCGAATCGAATGAGGTTTGGCAGACTTGAATCAGACCAATAATAAGGCCGCTAGGTGATTTGGAAGGGCAAACGTTTAGACGGGGGGGAGGACCCTCCTAAAATTAGCCCGATTTTCGATTGTTCTTAATTCCCTTATTCGGTAGATAATCGAATAGGGGTAATTTCGTATGTAGCCTCTTTAGGACATTTACTTGACGATTCCCAGGGTCCGGATCAGCTGAGTGGCTCTTAGAGCTAATTTCTATGCTTCACACTCTAGGAAGCTGTAATTTCGTATATAGCCTCTTTAGGACATTTAATTGACGATTCCCATTGTCCGGATCAGATGAGTGGCTCTTAAAGCTAATTTCTATGCTTTACACTCTAGGAAGCTGTAATTTCGTATGTAGCCTCTTTAGGACATTTACTTAACGATTCCCAGGGTCCGGATCAGATGAGTGGCTCTTAAAGCTAATTTCTATGCTTTACACTCTAGGAAGCTGTAATTTCGTATGTAGCCTCTTTAGGACATTTACTTGACGATGCCCGGGGTCCGAATCAGCTGAGTGGCTCTTAAAGCTAATTTCTATGCTTTACACTCTAGGAAGCTGTAATTTCGTATGTAGCCTCTTTAGGACATTTACTTGACGATGCCCAGGGTCAGGATCACCTGAGTGGCCCTTAGAGCTTGCATACGAGTCTGCAACTAAAGGCATAAAATGTCCCAATGTGTTGCAGACTCGTATGCAAGCGTTTCTTTTTACACTAAACAAGCAGCAACTTTGCCGAAGCGAAAAGATGTTTTCTTTTGATTTTCACGTACAACCAAGCCGTTGCTAGGGAAATGAAACTTTTTTTTTTTTTTTTTTTTAATTTGACTGGTCATAACAAATTCCAATGTTTATTTCATTTCGCCTTTAGTTGTCCTAGAAATTTTCCAATGAAAATACAAATTCCAAAGATGAACAGAAGTGAATGTAGCTCACTTAGCTGATTAGGATTGAGCTCGTGTGGTCCATCCGTTTGACCGTGGTTGCGCTATCACTTACATCCTATACACAACAATCAATGCCATAAAAACACCGACACACAGTCAAATACATAAACAAGGCCGATAAATCGTATAAAATACAAAAGGGAACGAAGGGAAATTAGGAAAAACACAAAGTGAGAAAGAAAATGCCAAAACCGAATGAATCCTAATATGGCACTAGTGCCATAACAGGAATCTGAGCTGGTTGGGTAGATAATGAATTCAGGGCAAAAACAACTTTTGTATCTTGTTCTTGATTAGAATACGAAACCATTCTGTTAATCAAAACATGAAAAAATCACTTACCTACCTGAAACTAGAAAGATGGGGATGAAAAAAGGAACAAACAACTTTGCCAGGCTGTCATTTGAGAGGAGTGTCTGGAGACGGGATGCCAGTGACGCCGCCAGCGCATTCTGTCGACAGTTTTTGCAACTTCCTCTTATCTCTACCTACCACGGGGATGAAGGCAAGGCCAGAGAGCGAGGCAAGCGTTTTGAAAGTTCTTGAATGTTTTAAAATACAGGGTGTCCCACAACCTACCTCCTCCTTATCAACCGTAATAAATGAGTTAGAAGAACAATTCAAATGGTAACCCCCTTGTTTTTTCCATAGATCTCGAGAATGTTCTTTAATACTGCCTCCCAATTTCAACGTTATATTTCTCCCATTCAAAACATCACTTTCTCATTTTGAAAATATGATTTGGACTCTTCAAAACTCCCTCTTCTTTGCTGTTATAATTTTAAACATCCCAAGTATGATTAACATGATTAATTATGGTTTTTAAAATTAAGGGTGCAGTAGTTAAGTTTTTTACTAGGCAAAAACTTCACTGCTGCTCCCCAGGTTAACAACTAAATTAACAACACTTGAAAAATTCTCTTTCTATCAATTAGAAGGATAATTACTGCTGGACCCCCCCCCCCCCCTCTTTCAATCCCATGAGAGTCTGGGGGATTTTCCACCCTCGATTCTAACCACAGGTTTGGTTCTATTAATTTGTCCAACTTATTGTTTTTTACTATCAGGATAGATTTAGGGTATTTTTCGTTCTTGAGTTGCGAGTTTTGGAGGATCCAAAACCTCCTATACACATGATTCAGATCAATTTTCTAAATAATCCATATTTTACAAAAAGGTCTGATTTAGGATATATTTCAAGATATGTATTGTGGTACTAAAACTGCGAAGTTCAGCACTGAAAGTGCGAAAATTGTGAAATAATGAATTTTCGAAGATAGGTATTAAACATGAACCTAGGAGGGAAATGGACTGGGTATTGAAGAGTTGACACATCCCAAGTGTGATTAACACTAATTATTTGTGGTTCTATAAAATTGGGGGCAGTAGTGAAGTTTTGTGTAGTGAAAAACCTTACTTATTACTCTTTCAAACAGCAGAATAATACAATTAAGATCTGTCTGATGAAGCAGATATTCGCTATCGAAAGTTAAGGGGTTGAGAATCAGAAACTTGATTAGGTACCTATGGCTGGACTCCTTCCCGTCCGATTTCAAGCGATTCTGGGAACCACCCTCCCCCCCACCCATGATCTATTTATGCAACTAACCTATACTATTTCACCAAAACGATTGATTTAGGATATCACTCTATTTTTGAGATCCAGACCACCAAAGAATACACATCATTCAGATCAATTTATCCTAAAATATATCCTAAATCAGTCCTGATCCAAAATCTTCTTTTAATGAGCACATTATTATTTAGAATAAGTTTTCTTTGACAATGAATTGGTAGTTTGCAATTTGATTACAATCACAGTGCTAAAAATTTCTAAACACTTCAACGTAATTAAACGAAAATTCGATCATTCGATCATGCTGCATGACAGGAATTTTTTGTTATAAAATTTGTCTTATTCATTGCATTTTTTACAGGATATCAGTGATTCAGTATGGGTACTGATATGACAGAAAATGAAAAAAAAAAAAAAAAAAAAAAAAAAAGTAAATTAAAAACAGTGGGTATTTGAAATCAATCCTTCTATTAAAATATAGATTAGTTGGATAAAGAGATCGTAGTTAAGTTTAAAAGTATATTTCGCAGGTTGAAATTAACAAAAAATTTAATGGTTCTGATTTGAATTCGAACCCTGCATCTTCTGGACTGTAGAAGGAAGCATTAGCCACTCGGCTACGGAGAACCTTCACCAATGCTAATACTTAAAGTACCGTCATTGCCAGGCATTAATTGGGGGGAGTTCGGCCGGACGGAGATAGTAGGTGGGTAGGAACGCTGTAGGAGGTAGTTGCAAAAACTCTCGACAGAACGCGCCAGCGGCGTCACTGGCATCCCGTCTCCAGACACTCCTTCATTTGAGACTAGTGGTGTGGTGTTTGTAGAGGTTATGCTTTGATGACCTGACCTGCTATCTGGTGGCCAGCCTTATTAAGCTTGTTGTTCAAGTAATCCCCACCAGGCTACTCTTAGAAGAGGAGATCTTGCAGAGGGCCATACTAGGAACTGTAACATATTAGGGAACTTTCCCCTACCTATTAACGGTATGCAGCTCATTCAAGCGTCCAACTAACCGTAAAACTATATTAATTAGTATGATAACTAAGTATACTAACTGTACTAACCATTCCACTGCCATGAACACACATATGGGACACTCGCTTTCTCACGAGTGAATCACAGGCCGCCATCACGTTGTGTGAATTATGCCGTCCCGTCTTCATATTCGAGAGAATCTTGAATTTTGAAAATTATGGCCAACTTCAACTTGCGATATTGCCTGAATGGTTGATCCAATGAAAAAAGTGTTGGAGCTTGAAATGTGGGAAACTTTGTCTAATTTATTTAGGTATAGGAGTTTTTTCCTAGACAATTTGTTATTTTCTAGTTATAAGCGATTCAAAAAATTGCCACTATTTTGCCCATAACTCATGATTCCGGCAATTTTAAAGTATAAAACTCCTCAGGTTTGAAATCAGCATTGAAATCCCCTCAGAAAAAACTAGTCCATCATTTGTTTCTATTTTCCTTTTTAACCTCCCAAATGACTAGACTACTTCAAAGAACTACACAAAGTTCCTGTCACGCAGCATGATCGTATGAGCGAATTTTCGTAAATTATCTTACTATTTAACGTTAAATTGTTTTGAAATTGGAGCTGTTTGAGAACTAGCAAATTGATAACTACCTATTAATTTTATGGGAAATAAAAATCTACTATTCAAAAAGAGGTTTTGGATTTTTAGCATTTTTTGCAGTTTTTATCTATTTTATTGCAAATTTTAATGAAATTTAAGTAAAGCTTTCAGCATCATTTTGTCCATAAATTTTCGAATGATCTATTTTATAGTTAATAAACTTTATTTGACTTAAAGTTTTGCTAAAAAATATAAATTTAACAATTTATCCTCAATCCTAAGGAGAGTTATCTGGAAAGATATATATATATATATATATATATATATATATATATACATATATATATATATATATATATATATATATATATATATATATATATATAATACATATGAAAAAGCGTTAAACCCTAGGATTCGTTTCAGAATGTCTCAAAACGGATTTCAATGAAGAAATTTTTCGGAAATTTTGATTTAAAAATTTTTGGAGCCATTGCAATAGCTTCATTTTTTACAAAAATTCGCTAAAACTAAGCCAATATTACGGAGAATTTATGGATTTCCAAGTCGAAATCTCCTAAGTCCTGTCCGAAATCCTAACACACATAAGAGTCAGATGCTATATAGGTATCGAAGAAATAATTTGCTTCCTGGACATACCCATAGTGAACCCAGGAGATATTAAAATGTTTAGTATATAGAACAAATCCCCACCTTGTTAGATTAAGAATACATGACAATATTACCTACCTTCAAATATTATTTAAAATCTAAAAACAACAACTACCCTTTAGCTCAACCATGCCCAGCCGGCCATATACGGTCATACACAAATTATTTATCTGACCATTTCATTCGAAGTGTGAAACAGAATTTTTACTCTCTGGGTCAACAAATAAATTTCAATACGTAAAACTAATCACAAACGACAATCATGCCAAAGTGATGCTGGACATGCAGGTATAATTACTTGCTATGAGTATTTTCCTCCCAAAGGCAATATCAAAGGCATGGCGCTAGACAACACGGTAAACTAGGACCTGAATCTCCAACTCTAAATCTCTTGGAACGTGAATAGGTAGGTACTTGAAATTTTGAAGTAACACAATTTTATTTGTTTGTGACATTTAGAAAGATTCATGTTACACCAAATAATACACTGCAAATATTTAAAACAGTAAAACTGCAGAAATGTACACCAAGGAAGTAAAAAATCCAGCTGGAGTCCGACCAGGGAGGCGTGGTTTCAACATTTACAGAATGGAATATATATCTCATTTAAAAAAGAAAAATCTAAAAACAGTTTCAAAAATTGCAACATGCGTATCATCATAATTACATTTTCACTGGCTGTTTTTCATTTTTCGGATAACTATGGTAAAGACAAAAATTGATTAAACACCGACACTTCAAATTATTCTTCAGAAAGTAGATAGAGTACCCAAGAAGAAATGCAATGTATAAAAACGGATGCATGGAGGCATTACAGGCCGCATACGGAATCGTGATATTTATTATGACAATAATTTATGTAACAAACTTATCTACTTATCTATGCACCTACTTCCTTTTTTCCAAATTTCCTTTCTCTCTTCCTCTACAAAATAAAGTTGTTTGTTGTAAAAAAACTGTTCTAAGCGATAAACAAATCAATACAGAAATAACATCAATAAGCTAAAAAAAATTAAGACGGAGAACTACTAATTAGGTAGTACCAACTTATCAATTACACTTTCTATTTGAATCGCATAGATTAAAAAACTACCTTAACCATTGTTATTATTCTATTATGATCATTACAATTTTCGTAATACCTTTATTGTCATCTACACAGGTGTACTATAACCAGTATTTATGACGTCCAAAGAACAAAGGTCATTTCCGATCATAATACTTTTCATTTAACGTACGATATTTAAATGCTCTATACTATATCTATCAGTTTGTAACACTACGGAAAAACTTAGCTGAGATAAAGGGGGTTTCCCTATACATTGATCACATTAAGAAGAATTGATTGCTCGTCATTCCAACGATTAAGGAAAATATCACATGATTCATATTGATAACTAATACACAGAAATCAATCGCTGGCTTCTTCAGTTATTTTTTCCTCGTCTTTTTCGTTGGGATTGTAAGGTCCCACGGCTTTGTATCCAAGCCGGTTCATTTCTGAAAAAAATTAGAGGCAGTTAAGAGGTGTTCAAGATATAATCCAAAGGGCAATTGTATCTATTTTATTTTGATCCCTCAGCGGAAAGATCTAGTCGAGAGCTCCAAAAAGGTGCAATATGGAGAGTGTCGGACGTGGAAGTGGACGAAACAGCGAGGTAATGAAAGCTGAATAACCTCAGTTCCGTCGACATATTATGTCGTCAATTCAATTTCATTCTATCGTCTTCTTGTTGTGCTGAAAATTTGCAGTCTGGAATTTTCAATTTGCAGAATCCAATTTTTAGATTAAATAAAAAAAAGAAAAAAATAAAAAATAAAAAAAAGTTCAGAGCAGTTTCGAAGGAGTAAGCCGCTCGAGAACGTTCGTTTTCTTCTACACTTTCGTTCACTACAACCGGAAAGCACAAATTCATGCCTCGAAATTTGAATGGGACCAAATTGGAACTCCAACGAAAATTTTGTTACTAACCCTAGCAAAAACCTTCATTTACTGGGTCTAGGTGCGAACAAACAGTCGGAATGAATTCTTTTTATCATTCTTCTTCATATTTTTCGTGATTTTTTCGGGAATACAACATCTTTCGGCAATTTGCGGGTCCAGGAACGTAACTTTGTCGCTGGAATACGAAGTGCTCTCGATCAAATTTTATAAAATGGCAGCCAATAGAAGATCGAGCGCTCGGCCAAAAAACACGAATTAAAAGGGGGTCCCACCCCCTCCCACCCTCCAGCCCATGGTTCGGGTGGGGGTAGAACATTTTCAAATTGCTTATGCACCCTTTGCGAGAAATCCAAGAAGATCCCACCACTCCAAGACTCCCCTCACCCAGCCGTTAGGGCGTGCATAGCCCAGAAATGGGTGGCTGCGGATGGGTGGTTTACGGTGGGGCGACTTGTCTTCATCCTCCAAATTCATTCACTACAGGGTAAAAACACTAAATTGGGGTTGCAATACATTGGCAGTGAAAATCAATAAATATTTATTTAGCTTTAAAATCAACATTATCAGCAGAAACAGAACTACGCGAAAATCAACAACGTCAGATATGGACCAGATTTTTTAATTATTTAGGTTCCTAGTCTGTCGGTCTGTATATCTGTGATAATTCCTTAACTCATAAAAAACTGGATATACCTACCGACAGACAGGCAAACAGATAGTCTGTGGTCGGAAATCAAATTTCCAGGGATTGATCGCTCTAAGTTTACATAGAAGCGTGTGTATTTCTTTACACCTAATATTCACGATCTGATTGTACTAGCTTCGAAATTTGAGGATAGTAGACAAATGGTTTCATGATGATTGTGGAGAGAGGAAATTTTATCAGTTTCCCCAAATTATGCTATCATTATCATTCGAGGATGTTGGCACAGATTTGAACGCATGTGTGTCTACTGTGATCCCCTAGATCTTGGCGTTCCCCTTCACCGGTGGTTATAGGTAAATTATTGTTCCTCCTAAAATGGCGAACATGACTATCGCTCAAAACAACTATGGGTGAAACAATCGGTTAGACTGCAATTTTGGTTAGCAGATCCAATTATATCAAACACTATCATGATAAATGATATTGGTCTTGCAAGCCGGTTTGGTTAATCGCCAGAACGAGGTTTAAAGAATATCCAATATAATGATTCCATTTGTTTTTAAATATACCATGAAACTGAAAGGAATTTCATGATTTTATTCAATGTTCTGGACATAATAACAGTATACGGCCCGTCGGGCTCGTTTGTGTCTCCCATACAAAGAAAAGTATTGGTCGAATTCGGTCACGTCTATAAAGGAATTTTACGGCCCCAGCGCACACCTGTTCCAAGCCGAAGAACCGTGGAAAATCCATAAGGTCAAGGATACCTTCGACGTGCGCTCGTGCAAGGGCAAGTAAAAAAGAAAATGTAGTTACCTATCTACCTATGGATGTCGCCGGTTACAAAGGCTGTGAGGAAGCTTGTACAGTAGCGTAAAGTACAGTAGAATGGGATACCCTTGACTTCTTCCTTCAATAGTATCATTTAGAATGGCCGTACAGATTTCAAATCGGTCTGATTTTACCACAAATTTATTGAATTTTTATAATTCGAACTTGTTTTTACAGGATAGTTAACAACCGATCCCTATACCTCTCAAAAGCAAAAATGCGTTTTGGATACCATTCCCCCACTAGCGGGGAAATCGAAATCGGATCCGCTGAACTGCATGTGCCAAATGCTTCAAAAAGAGCAATATTTACCAGTCTATTATTCATTTAATGAACACAAGGCGTAATATTTACTCCTTGGCGTAAACTAGGTACCTGGAAATAATTAGGCCAGACACCAACGAATGTAGAATTCCTAGGAATTGCTTATGTCTCTTTTTTAACAACACAGCCCATATAGCCTATAGGTAGTGATTACCTACTGAAAAAAGCTCATCATTTTGCAAAAATCAGCAATGAAATTGGTTCAGCTGTTAAGCCATGATGTTTGCTCATACTAACAGACATCCTTTTTTTATAATAGATTATTCTTTACTTAGTTTATTTTCATTAATTTTTCCTTCCAATCCTAGGCGTAAAATAGATGCCTGGAAATGATTAAGTCATATATTACCGAATGTACAATTCCTAGGAATTGCTTATGTATCTTCTTTAACAACACAGCCCATATAGCCTATAGGTAGTGATTACTGAAAAACGCTGATCATTTTGCAAAAAACCGCAATGATATTGGTTCAGTTGTTAAGCCATGATTTTCGCTCATACTTTACTTAGTTTATTTTCATTAATTTTTCCTCCAAAAACCCTACCAAACGAGAAACATTTGTACCAGTGTAAATACAAGGAGTAGTACAATATTTTCGTTTCCCACTTTGAAACTAAATTTAGACTAGAAGCTGATAACTAAGAACTACTGCTTGCGTGATGTGTAGGTACAAATATGTAGGTGAATGTAGGAATAATTTAAAACGTGGACCTATTTAAAGATTAAATTTTACATTTGACTAATTATGGATCTCAGCCACTCTGTATATTCCTTGTGTACAGTCCCTTGAAAGCTAAGATATCTAGATTTTACGCATCCTATTGCATTGAAGGTATAAAGGATTTCATTAGATACTTAGTAGCTATATTACAAATAAATATATAAATGGATCACATCGGATGATAGCTATGTAAACTAAATTCAGTAAATTCTGTAATTAATGATGTTTTAAAATTACATGCACTATTTGAATGAACACGCTAATCAATAGAAACATTCACAGTTAAGATTTTTACACAAGTAGTTATAGAAGTAATATGTTCTATCAATATTTTAGGTTTAATACATACCTACATACTACATTGATAGGCACGTACCTTTCACAACTTTTGGATCTCGAGTTAGAGACATAAACCACTGCTCATAGCTGTACGTTGGTCTTATCCCTCCGTACACGGTCGGCAAATACTTTGACTCAATGTGTTTGTGAAGAGAGCCAAGGTCGTCGCCATGGAAAAAGCACTGAAAAGAAAAGCAGTAAATCATTACCTAGCTAGTTATCCTTATACCTTACCTATTATCTTAATTCGTAAAAATTGTGAAAAGTTACCCTACAAAGTATACGGGAATGATGAATTGTAATATTACAGACGATTTCATTTGTCTTGCGTACTTTCGAAGTTAGAAAGGAGACCCACTGAATCACAATAACTCAAAAGCCGATGAAACAGCCAACTATGTAACTACCTATATAATGAAGACTCACGTCCCCTAGTATCCACTTAGCTTGGGTACCAGTGAAGGTACTACAAATTATTCTTCAAACTGCGTCAGTTTTCCAACTGTCAGTATAAATAAACGCTAAACGTAAAAAGTAGGTAATACAGTTGGTTAGGCTATTCGTTACGCAAATCCGCCCGTCAGTTTGGTACATCAAACCTAGGAAGTGACTCTAAAAATCCCAATTCCTGCGGTGCGTCTGATTACGTACAAATAGGTAATGGGTAGTTGGGGAATACTAAAAATTGGCCGTCGAAGAGATATTGAGTAACAAAAAGAATGAAACGAAGATGACGAAGCAATGTTGTTGTGGGGGCTCATCTCTGAAAGAGCTGACTCGCTGCCGGTCTCGTGAAAGTGGATGCTGTAACTGCAGTTTCGACCTTGACAGACATTCGTTTTGGTTTGTTATTTTTAATAATGAACCTTTGTAAGTGACCAAGAAATTTTTTAAACCCCTTCCCCTGAAAATTTGTTGGTTTTCGTTTCAAGATGCTTTGAACCATAAAATCGGATAATAATAAAAAAGACTGCCAAGTTGGGTGGGCAGTATAGCTTCCTCACATGTTGAATTGGACATGGAATCAGTTGAAGAAAAAATTACGAGCCGAGAGTTCTTATAGGTCGGCGTTATAAGAAATTGTTTGCGCATGCGCACAGAATACTATTAATCCCACGGCAATTGTAAGTAAAAACCTATTATCATTGTACTTTAATGTCTTGTTGGATCTATGTAAGTTTTTACCTTTTTTTCTTATTAGTTGCACGTATATTTGTAATTTATTTTTATTTTTGGATATTAAGAAGTGAAAATGTTCTGATTGTCGAACTGATTTTTACTTACAATGACTTTTTTTCCTCCATCAAGGTTTTGTCTGAAGATGGGCCAAGTTTTGGCCTGAAACGTTGCAAAAATAAAGTGGGTGTAGAGATGAGTTGAAGTTCTGTTTCTACCCCTTGGCTGAATCCTGATTAAATAACCAATACACAATGAATATGCAGCCGTCTAATTCCACAACGATCTTTTCTATACTGGCTAAAGGCAACTCCAATCTCTTGGCACTATCGGAACCAATCAGTACAATTCTGCCAACTGAAGGCTCCCTGGTGCATCGCCGGTGAGACCATTTTAAGCACCCAAAGTATTTTTTTTTTTAATTTTTAAACTTTATTGTACACAGTACATTACAGTTTTGCTGGAGTGTATATACAAAATAACAGGTAACATGTGTAGTGATCCCCACCCAGTGGTGGTCCACTTGAACAAACGTTCGTTAGCATGCAAGCCTAATTAGGTTATTTTAATCATCAACACTTTAAATTGGTAACTGAAAAATCATTTTGCATATGTCAGGTAGGAGCCAGGTCAGATTGCCGTTTCCTCTTGAGACGTCGTTCGCTGTGAGGTGGGGGAGGGTTTTCGATTATGGTTAATAGAAGCTCGTTGGAGTGGTTAGCAAACCCAGATATCGAGTGTCAGAAGAGTATGGTACCACACAACCTCCAATGGTTAGCTGCGATTGTGCCACATTCCTTCGGTAAGTGAACTGCACCAAGTGCGATTTTGACCCATTGACCCTAACTCTCCAGTCTGAACACCATTTATCGACCAGATCAACATATTCCTGCAGCTTGGAGTGAGCTTCTTGGTTTGTTTTTCCTTTGACTAAAGCAGCCACATCATCCGCGTAGTGAGCAATCTTCACAGAGTGTCGGTCCGGGTAATCGTGCACATAGATGAGGTATAAGAAAGGCCCCTGAGGAACACCAGCTCTAATTATGTGAGATCGTGATTCAGCATCTTCATACTTGACAGAGAATGTACGATTGCTAAGATAGGAGACCATTATAAGAAGCAGTGTGTCCGGTAGATACGGTTTCAATTTTGCTAGAAGGCCGTCGTGCCAGACTCTGTCAAATGCTTTCTCAGTGTCCAGAAACACTCCCAAGCAGACACTCTTCTCCTCGTACGTATCAAGAATTTCATCAACGACTCTGTGAAGTTGTTGTTCGCAAGAATGCGAGGGTCTGAATCCGAACTGAGTAGGCGGAAGGAGTGGATCTAGATGCTGCAAAAGTCTCGACATGAGAAGCTTTTCAAATATTTTTGACATTCATCCCAATCTATTGCACTGAAAGCATTGTCCGCACCTTGAAAGCAAGTACTGTTATCACAGTAGATAATTCTAGGGCGACCTCGTCTAGCTACAAAAGTCTCAAAGCCAATAAAAATGCTTCAGTGCTAAGAGAACTGAGAATCTGAAGGTGTACTGCCCGATACACTCCACAAGTAAACGAGGCAACCCACGATTTTTCTTTTCATCACGAAGAACCAATGGTCTAGCATATTCTATGTCGCATGCCTCAAAAACTGAACCATTTTTTTCATAGTTAAGGGTATACAACGCAAGCAATATCACATTCAACCCAGACACAAAAATCGTTTTCAAATTCGTTACACTGGCACAGTGTTACTCTACCAAACGGAGCCTATGATACATCATTACCTACGTGTAACTACGTAGACGTTGTTGGTTTGTCAGTTATCGTTGCTGTTACTGATGTTGCCCAAATCTTCGAAATAGATCTCATTTTAAAGCTTCATTTTCTGCTCATTGCTGTCCAATATTTTTATAGATATGAGGAAGCAGTGTGTATTTTGCCGCACCCAACTTGGTAGACGATTTCCTTTTCTTTTACTGGGTTTCCCCAATATCGTTCGCAAGAAGAACAAGAAAAGTTACAGTCATGCAGCATGATCGTATGAGCGAATTTCCATAAACTATCTATCGAACTATAGTATGTTAAATTGCATTGAAATTGGAGCAATTTTAGTTGACAGAAATGGTTAAAAACCAATTTTATGGCAAAAAACTTATTCTAAATAAAATTCCACTGATTCAAAAGGGATTTTTGATTTTTAAATTTTTTGCAGTTTTTATAGATATTTTAGCAAATTTTAATGACATTTAAGTACGTTTTTCATCATAATTTTGAGCAAAAATTTTTAATGTCC
Organism: Adelphocoris suturalis; assembly: GCA_030762985.1. Classification (NCBI taxonomy): domain Eukaryota; kingdom Metazoa; phylum Arthropoda; class Insecta; order Hemiptera; family Miridae; genus Adelphocoris; species Adelphocoris suturalis. The sequence goes on from CM061042.1 coordinate 118,278,091, forward strand.
TAGTTAATCGTTGAAAATTTAGTTTTGACTAAAATTCTGCAAAAAAATAGAAATTTAACGATTTTTGGCCGTTTTTAGCCATTTTTAGTGATTTTTTGGATACATTTTTCGAAATTTGACCAATTTAATGTGCTCAAAAATTGTTGTCCAACGAACTCATCCTTTCTTTTGAAATGCTTGATTTTTTGGCGAAAGAACGAAGTTTTTATCTCAATTCTATCGAGAGTTATCGTCTGGAATGACACATACATATATATATACATATATATATACATATATATATATATACATATAAAAAAGCGTTAAAATCCAGGAATCATTTCAGAATGCCTCAAAACAGATTTCGATGAAGAAAATTTTTGAAAATTATTATTTTAAAATTTTTGGAGCCATTGCAATAGCTTTATTTTCTAAGAAAATTCGCTAAAAAGAAGATAAGAAAAAACCTAAGAACCTTTTGATAAGAATAAACCTGCACCCTATAGATAGCAGGTACTGAGGAGAGATAACGATGGTAAAATCTGTTTGTGCTGGCTCAACGACCCGCAGCACTGCACAGTCATTGGGGGACAAATTAGCTCAAAACAATCTCGAACGCAGCCAACGCCCTCGGGTCCCCTCTTCACGCTATAATGGCTCACTAATGATCATCATTAGGGATCCAGGCAGAAGCAAACGATAATTACAGCTGGATAACTATGACGAGTAATTCCTGATGGGAGAACCCTTGTGGACACGAGTGATAAGAGCTTTTGATAAAATTTCACATGAGTTTCTAACATATATCACATGAAAACATGGTGAGTAGAGAAATCCGTATCCAATCAATTGTTCCAAATCCTATTGCTTCCGAGTTTACCTAGATAGGTATCGAAAGCATTGTTTTCACTTGCGGGAGAAAAACAGTTGTCTCCAAAATCAAAATTTCCACTTGCATTTTACGTTTTAGACCATTCTGAACAACTTTGGTTTTATATATATATATATATATATATATATATATATATATATATATATATATATATATATATATATATATATATATAATTAATTTGAAGTATGTTGATCGTAGAGTATTAAAGTAGTGGTGGAATTGTTGAGGTTCGATCAGTAAAACCAAGTGGGTGCCAACGTTTCGAAGAATTTATTCCTCCATCTTCAGGGCCTTAAAAAGGGGGGACAAGTGATATACATATTGAATTACAAAATTAATTACACAATAGAGGAAGTGTATATGATCAGATAAAAAGGGGGGGACAAGTGATATAGATGATGCGAATGGGCATATTGAATTACAAAATTAATTACACAATAGGGGAAGTGTATATGAGGTTGAACTGGTAAAACAAATGAAAACAGAAGGAATGGAAACAATCCAGGCGTTTAAAACTAAGATTAAGTTTACGTTGAAATTTATACGAAAAATAGAAATATATATACGAAAAAGGGAAGAATTACTTACAGTAGGCAGTCGAACAGCAGTGGAGAGAAACGAAGTTTACTTCCACACAGACATGTGACGACTGATTATGAATGTTCAAAAAAGTTCCTATTTATGCTAAGAAGTACAAAAGAAGAACGGGGAAACCCAGCCGGAGTTATTGACGTGTTTTGGGGGAAATATTTGTTAAAAGCACCGAAAGCTATTAAGGTTGGTTTCGGCGGCCCTTTGACAGCCATGGGTCCTTTTCATTAAAGGAAACGTAACGGTACTAGGAAAAGGTAACGGAACTGAGTGTCCGTGTTATAGGAGGGGAAATAATTAAGATAATAATTAAGATAATAACTAATAATTAAGATAATAAAGATAGTCATGGAAGAGATCGTTTCTGATGGATGAGACCAGAATAACATTTATTTAAGTTTTGAACATCAGTTCGAAAATTCACAGCCCTATCTTTATTTCGTTCTATATGGATCATTTCTAAAATTTCTCTCTTGAATGTAATAGGCTCACTCCCAATGGTCTGTTTCAAATTTAAATTTGTGACCAGTTTCTTTACTGTGGATAGTAAGGGCAGTCGAATGTGGTTTGATGGATCCTGAGCTATCTTTTTCATGGGTTTGAACTCTACTGCTTAAGAAATTTTGGGTATGCCCTATGTATCTTTTCGAACAAGTACATTGAATGTCATAAACTATATTTTTATGTTGAGCTGGAGGCACGGGATCTTTAGTTTTAGAGAAAAGGGATCCAATAGTTTTTCTATTTTTGAAAGCTAATTTGGTGGAGCTGGAATTTAGAATTTTTGATAGTTTTTCGGATACTCCCTTAATGTAGGGGGTTGAATAGAATTTAGGGCGTTCTGGTCGAGAACCATCAGATGTTGGCCCCCTCCGAGCAAACAGTCCAGAAATATAGTTTGAGGGGTAACCATTTTTCTTAAGAATCTCTTTGACGAGAATCTCTCTCTGATCATATACACTTCCTCTATTGTGTAATTAATTTTGTAATTCAATATGTATATCACTTGTCCCCCTTTTTGTCTAATTTTAAGGCCCTGAAGATGGAGGAATAAATTCTTCGAAACGTTGGCACCCACTTGGTTTTACTGATCGAACCTCAACAATTCCACCACTACCTTATTTATATATATATATATATATATGTGTGTGTGTGTGTGTGTGTGTGTGTGTGTGTGTGTGTGTTTGCGTGCGTGAGAATGTGTGTGTGTGTGCGCGAGCGTCTGTGTGTCTGTCAAGTTATTATCTCGTAGGAATAGCCATGTACTAATGGGAATTAGCCAAGCGAAATCGTCGCAAAATATTATGAAGTGGCTTTAGATACTTTCACAAATTCTGCAAGTTTCGTCTTAATTTTGGACGTACGATGTAAACCGAATTCTCAACCGCACTGTTAGGGTTCCTGGTATGATTCTGAAGAAACGGTCAAAATGGTACGGAATAGGTGAGGAGTGAAAACAGAAAAATTGGTTTTATTCGTGATGCGGCGTAAGTTTTATAAAATTATAAATCACAGTTCCCATAGCTACCTTTACCACTTAAGGACGCCGCATAGAATGGTGAAATATCTTACTTCAGGCTATGTAACTACATAAATCAAAGGAGATGCTATTATGGTAATATTTCCTAATCGATGGAAACATGATTATGATACAATTGTTCAGAATTTTGAGGACAGCTGATGGCGTCCGCGACGCCCGAGGCAGTCGGACGAAAAGCCTCAACCTGGATTGGTTGTATACTTTACCTCTTTAGGTAATACTTTTTACAACAATTGTTTAAAATATCCAAAACTATTATTAAAAAAACTAACAATAACCATCTATGGATTGTGATAATGATTAGCTACGAATGTGCTGTGTAGGTACTTACGTTCTCCTTGTAACGCGCTGGCAAGAGAGGTTTGAACATAGTGAATATCTTTTCAAATGCCCACGATTCATTGAGGATGTGTATTGCTGATATTTTGTACGGAAAGCTTGTCTGCAAACAAAGATGCATCACACATTTACATTAAATCATATATCGCTTAGCTCCGCCGTTTGTAGGAAAAACATCGTACCTCTAGCTCAATTATATTAATCTTAATTAACCTCAGATTTATTCATATATACAGGAACCTTGGTAGTCCTCCTCCAGTTTCTGCTACGAATTCTTCAATCGATTATTCCCACACAACGTGGTGAAATAAAACCGAATAATTTTTTTGCCATGTTTTAGGGAATTTTCGTAAAAAAATAAGTTATTGCAATGGCTCGGAAAATTTTAAAACCAAAGTTAAAAAAAAAATGTATTAATTGAAATCCGTTTTGAGAAATTCTGAAACGAATCCTGGAGCTTAACGCTTTTTCATATATATCATTCCAGACGATGATTCTCCTTAGGAGTGAGATAAAAATTCCATTCATGCGCCAAAAAATCAAACTTTCCAAACGAAAGGGTGAGTTCGTTGGCTAGAACTTTTTGAGCACACATTAAATTGGTCAAATTTCAAAAAATGTACAAAGAAACCACTAAAAATGGCTAAAGACGGCTAAAAATCGTTAAATTTATAATTTCAGCAGAATATTGCTCAAATAAAGTTTATTAACTATAAAATAGAACATGCAAAATTGATGTACAAAATTATGCTGAAAACGTACTTAAAATTCATTAAAATTTGCTAAAAAATTGATAAAAACTGCAGAAAAAGTTGAAAATCCAAAATTTCTTTTCAAATGGCAGATTATTAGGTATATAGAACGAGTTATTTGCTATAATTTTGGTTGTTCACAATTTCGTTTCACTTAATGTCCTCACTTCTCAAAGCAATAAAACGATATTTTACGAAAATTCGCTCATACGATCATGCTGCATGACTGGATCAAAGCTGCGCGTCACCAGCTGCGCACGTCCGACTTTTGAAATGGTCTACTTAAGAAGCTTTTTTTAAAGAGCCACTGACTTTAAAATGCAACTTCAATTTGTTAATCGTTGTACTAATTTTATACGTCTTTATATTTCGTAAATTTGACTACGATAAAAAACACTATTAATATTATCATTGGTTTTAACGCTTTTAATGATGTATGTGTATGTCTATAAAGTCTAATTTTCTTTGGAAGGTATCATGATTTATATAGAAATGTACCGGGAGTAAAACTCACCACCATGATTTCTACGCATTTGGAGACGGTTGAAGGAGTTATGTGCCAGGCGTGTGCCATACTGAGGCCCTCAAGGTCAAAGATGCAAACTCCTCCCAAAATCTGAGCTCGGGGTTCCAGAATGCCAGCCTCGAGAACGGCAAGAGTTGCGGTGAACAGCTCGTCCATTGTGGTCGTGTTCGGATCCCATTTTCCTGATAGCAAATTCTGAATTAATGAACGATAATGATCCTGAAGAAGAAAATTACAGGTTTCTGAGTTCAAATTAAATCAATACATCCGAGTCGATCACGAATGCTGATCGTATTGCTGATTATTTAAGAAGTGAGCAAGTTCTATTATTGGCAAAACTGCATGATTCTCATTTTTCGACGCTCAGAAAGGCTGATGGAATGTTGAGTCATAATGAGGAATACCTACACGTTTGTTGAATATTTTTAAGAGGTCTCTCTGAAGCTATCACATATAGGCAAGGCTTCGTTAAGAGGGACGCCTATTGGAATTGATCCAGGAGAAAAAAAAGGGGGGGGGGGGAATTAAAAAATAACCGCATACAAATCCGTTTCAGAGAATTCTATGACCGATTCCGTGAAGAAACTTGTAGGCGTAGGTATCTCTGTGTGTGTGTGCCAAATTTTGTCGACGCTACCCAGGCCACAATTCTCAACCGATTTTCCGGATTCTTTCTGTGTTCGATCCCAATTTTAGTCTAGTTGTGCAAAAAACCCCGGAAATTTTGAATTCCATAATGGAAAAGGGGAAATGGAGGGGGTAAAGCCGCAAAAACGTGTTAGTTTTCGACAAATTTTGTTGACGCCACCCTGGCTACAATTCTCAACCGATTTTTGTGATTCTTCTTTGGTTCGATTCCAATATTAATTTAGTTGTGCAGCAAAACTTCAGAATTTCGGATTTGCTGTCGTGGTGGGGGGTGGATGGGATAATCACCGATTATTCCAAGGGCTGTCCAAGCTACAAATCTCGACCGATTATTGTGATTCTTACTTTGCTCCATTACGAATTCGATATAGGTAGTTTTGGAACGTTTGTCAGAGATTTCAAATTTCCTTCTGGAAGGGGTAATAGTAATAAATCATGATGTTTTAACTATTCTTCTCAAATTTTCGTGATAATTGTTCTATTCAATTATGAATCTGGCCTAGTTTGGAAAATATATCAGGAGTTTCAAATTTGTTGCTGGAAGTTTTACGACGGAAATTTTCTGTCAGTGGAGGGGCTAAAGGGGGAAGGGTAATTCCGAGAAGTCATGATGTATATGTTTCTCTTTCATTTAAACTCTCACCAAAATTATACAGGTGTTCACACTTTTGGTTACTAACCTCCTAGGGGTCGACTTTACAGCTAATTTGCTACAAAAAGTTCCTCGTATACTCTTTTTTAGAGGCATTGTTTTCGAGTTATTCACGATTTAAGATTTGTTTCGTGTTTTCAACCTTACATCACAAAATCAGCTATAACTTCCTTCTATATCGAGTGAATTCAAATTTGGGGATACCGTTGGAAAGAGCGTTAGATTTCCTTTTGGATAGGCTACCCAGCGTGTGAAAATATGCGGATTTAGTAGTCACAAATTCACACCAAAGTGAAAAAATTGTCAAAACTTGAAAATCTTGTATTTTTTAAATTGCAGGACTGCCGCTAGCAGAATCGACCCCTAGGAGGTTAGTAACCAAAACAACTTGTATACAATTCATTCATGGGGACGTCCCTGTGATGCATGGATTATCTACTCACCAACATGTTTTTTAATGGAAGCAGATATAATTCTAAGGGTACCTAAATAAAGTAAAAACGCTGCAAATTATTTCACAAAGGTTTATTATTTTTTCAATTGAGTATGATCGTAGTTTTAGTTGGCTTGCGTAAGTCATAAGGCCCGTCCAGACTCCTCGGCGTGTCCTATTTCGAGTTGCCACAACCTATACTTCTATAATTATATACGTATGTTTATATTTCTCGATTTGAGCTCCTATCTATTCAAATAATCATTGCCTTAATAATATCATTATCTAAGTACGTACGAAAAGTCGAGAGGATTCGTTATTAAATATGCGTAGGCAAAGCATTGGTATTAACACACAAATATGACCTAGAAAAAAACGTATATTCATGCCTCGAAGGAACATGAAATTCGAAAGCAATACAAGTGTAGGAAGTTTTCCACGCCACCCTGGAGGTACTCCTTAGGTCTCGTTACCTCACAACCGGAGGTTCACCGCCCTATTACGCTTACACTATCATATCACTCATATTTTCCCATCAACATTCATTTGAAAGTTGTGCATTTTGAGATGAGTGAATTTTGTCCTAACATGAGAATAATAATTATTAAGTCGTGCAGTTGAGGTGCATGATCTGGTCCTAAAGTGTTCTGTTGCGAAGTCCTACTGCCCATTGTTATCCTAACCGTTGAATATTAGCTTGCGCAGTTGTGGTTGAGCAGTTTGGAGTTTTAACACGTCAGTCTAACTCTCAAAGTTTCGAAAAAGACACTTTTTCGCCCGTTTTTGGCCCATAGCATCTATGTGAGTAAAGCGATCGGGATGGTTAAACGTTAGGACCAACTAGACCCCAAATGGAGTCTATGTGCGAAAGAACGGGTTTTTTAAAGTCAATTCTTAGGCCTTTTATGGCCCGGACGGCGAACGGCGGACGGACATTTCAAATTTGAAACGTAAAGTGACAAAGTTTGAGGGGGGGTTATAAAATTTTTTTGCTACAAGATCACATAGGCTTATTATTGGAAATAATAAACCAAAAGCGAGTAGAATAAGTTTTTCACCTCTAGGAAAGTGCGAATGGTGTCGAAATTCTCAGGATGAAATCTTATAACATGGAACATGTTTTCGCCATCATAAAGCGCCCAAAAATGAGACAAAATTACCGTTACGTGACATTTAGTGCGTTACACTCCTATTTTCTGATGGTTATAGCTTACAACCAAATCGTTGCTGCGGAACGGTGCCTTTGGTATTTATCATCGTACAAAAATCGTTCGCCAGTCGTTAGAAAGCTCTCGATTTACATAAACGTATTATGTTAACCATTGCGCAGAGCGTGGCCAAAAATGTGAGGTATGAGGGTGGTTGTTTGAATAATTGTTTACATACAGTTGATCCTTCTCGGTTAATTTTTCAAACATGATTGCAACCACTATTAGACTGGAAAAAAACTTTGAAGTTGAAATTTGAAAGGGGGACATTAAGAGACGATTGAAATGATGGGCTCTTTCCTAATCAACTGAGTGACCTAAATTCACTCTTGTTCTCCCATCGAACATGTTCCATATTCTGTCAAGATTTAGTGCTTAGCACTAAATTTGTTTTACAAGTAGGGAAAAAGTAACGGCCTGCACTACACTATATTTGAGATCGAAACAAAAAATTGAGCGGGGTCTTCGTATATGAGACACCCCGCTCAGTGTGTTCCAAACCTAATGGTAAAAATGTTGCCAAAACATTGAAAAAATCAGAAAAAGCAAACCACTCATCGTAGGGAAGTGCGAATGGTGTCGAAAATCTCAGGATGAAATCTTTCTTCATTTAAGAAAACATAAATAATGAAATTTTTTAGACCAATGAGTACGCATTGATTGAGGAATCGAACTGGTTCGCATTTCCAATCGTTCTTCGGCCAACAAATCAAGCATACCTGAAGAAAGGATAAGTTCGTTGGACAGCACTTTTTGAGCACAATTAAGTGCTCAAATTTCAATAATGTGCTTGCAAGATTAGTAAAAATTTTACATTCATATTTTTATAACAGAATGTTACACGAAAAACCTTATTAACTATTTATAATTCATTTCTAGATGTTCCTAGAGGCCACTATTTCAAATTTCAGCTTCATAGTCAGTTTTCAGAAGTGAGTCACTACAAGAGTCACGTTAACGTCTCTATTAGAGTTCTCTTTCTCTCAGGCTAACGAAAACGCAACGAGAAATCAACAAGAAAAAGTTAGTACATCGTGCACGCGTTGTGTTTACGAGAAATGCGAATACGAGAAGTAAAAACGGATCTAATTTCTTTGCTGTTCAAGCTATGAAGCTGAAATTTGAAATGGACAACCCTTAGGACATATATGAACGAATCATAAATTCACAGCCCCCCCCCCCCCCCCTCTCGATCAGCTGAGTGAGATCCGGTGCTACGTTCTTTGCTATTCGGAACTAAAGTAGCGGCGGATCTAATTTCTTTGCTGTTCAAGCTATGAAGCTGAAATTTGAAATGAAGGCCCCTTGGAGCGTCTAGAAACGAATCATGAAGTTTAGAGTCTCCCAGATCAGCTGAGTAAGATCGGGATCCAAGTTCGTTGCTATCTAACCTATGAACCTGAAATTTGGAATGGAGGCCTCTCGCGACTTCTAGAAACGAACTGTAAAGTTTGAAGCTCCCTTGATCAGCTGGGCGAGGCGACTCGCCTCAATTATTAAAAAAAAAACTTATTACATTTGTGCCTTAAGGCCACTTATATTTTGGGCCATTCTTACATTTTGGGTTGAGATGTTTACCTAATTTTAGAAGAATGATCCTCCTTCCAGTCTGTTCCCTGTAGGGGAAAACGTTGATAATATCAGCGTCGCCGATGTGGGAGAGGTCTGTAGGTGAAACGCCTTCGTAGTAGTTTATGTTCCTCTCTCGGAAGTGAACATAATTTTCCAGCTGCAACAAACAAAGTTTTTCCATAATCACCAAAGCCTTTAATCATTATAACAGTTAAAAAATGCTGCCAAGTTGGGTGAGCAATAAATCATTTTCACTTATTGTAACATGAACTTATAGTTGAAGAACAAATATACTAGTAAACATTATCAAACTCAAAATGGAATAGTAAAATATGGCTACGGTTTCATGTTTGTGCGTGCACACAGCCTACCATCAAATCAATCGGTCTCGGAGTTTCGTCAGTACCAACCAAACTCCTGTTTACGCTGGAGCAATAGTTACTATAACCAAATGCAGTTAATTGCAAGGGGTACTATCACAATACTTTACCCGAGTACATCCAAATTTGAATGAAGTAGGACCATCGATGGATCTTCAGTAATTTATGTTTCGAAAAATTCACACTTTGAATGCGCACACTCTATAATTCATCCAATGGCGATGGAGTTGATATTATTGGAGTTGGTATTGGGATTAACCAGCACATACCTTGAAATTTTCATCAAAATCGGTTCACTGGTCTCGGAGTTTTTGCACATGCGCAATAATTATTACTCAACCAATCGCGAAAAAGGGCACTATTCTGAGATCTATGCTTAACCACCCCTCGAGTTTAAACTACATCGAACCGAAAGATTATAATTAATTATAATTTTAGGAAATTCTCACACGCTACTATTATACACCTACTATATAATTATACCGGCAATGGAAAAATTCATAGGAGACCTGACGCTAACCCGCACAAGGAATTGTTTCGGACAGACAATGAACCAAAATTGATCAGCATGCTTTGAAACGCAAAAAGCAAATGGAAATTTTGATTTTGAAGGTTAAATCCAAGCTGATTTCATATTATGAGAAATATGGAAGTACGGTTTTCAGTTCCATGGCTTTCTAACGCACATTCTCCATACAGTATAAAGCAGTCTTGATAGTCACAAAAATAAGCCATAGAGGCTCTGTTTTCCCAATCTGGAAGTATTCAATTACGTGATTGCTAATGTTTTTCTTGGTTTAACCATGGAAAAGTCCTATTCAAAAACACATTTTCCTCTTCAACATAGGGCCAAAGTATTTCAGTTTTTATACATTATATTTGTGAGTCACTGTGTGTGAGGGTTAAAGCGTTTAATGACAGAATAAATTAATTTTCATTAGGCAATTTGAAGACAATTTACAAGACTATATAAACGATATATACAAGCCAATATTTATATAAGACAAGGTACACAGGAAATCTGTATCAACAGCGAAAACTATTTTATCAAATTCGAAAATCTAAAGCTATATATTATGTTCACGCTTCGGTTGTTGCAGGGAATTTGCCGAAAATTTGTAGTACGATAGAAAAAAAAAGAACAACTGCTCAATATAAACATTGAGCATGAATTTGTAATTTTAGGTATCTCAAACAACATGACCAAATTCAACCCAAACAGCTTACTGTTAAATCCTTTCAACAGGCCTTCTTACATACCTTCATTATCATACCTAATTTTTAAACACTACCTCCTAAATCGTAGGAGAGTTCTGCGAAAATTTATACATATACGAGTAGGTATGTACTTACACATAAACACACACATACACATACATAAACATAATGTGTGGTTATTTTTTCTCCTAGTCATCAGTATAATTAACATTATATTCATGTATGGATTGTAAGCGCCATATCACCCCAACCCCAAACCCTAATAATTTTTGTCAAACGTCTTATATGGTTATTATTTTTGGGTTAAACTAAAAATTTGATTATGGGTGCCTATTGTACCATCTCCTTCGCCGCAATCGTATAAGTAGTAAGTGGGCACGTTGAGAACAACTGAGAGAAAACTAACAGTAAAATATTTAAAGTGAAAACTAACAGTAAAATATTTAAAGTGAAAACTAACAGTAAAACATTTAAAGTGAAAACTAACAGTAAAATATTTAAAGTGAAAACTAACAGTAAAAACTTTTCAACACAAAACATCAGAACCAGTGACTTTTTCATTTTGGGCGGTAAGTTAAAAGAATATTTTTCCCATTAGAAACTTTAGTGAAACTCTAAAAAATTACAGTAGGTTTTAATTTTTAATGACATGTATCACTAAAAATTGTATATATTAATTATACCATCAGCTCATTCTGTAAACTCTATACAATGCATTTTATTACCATTTTTAAGTGTCACTTTACCTTTATAGATCAATTTATATTTGTCTTTCACGAGTGTTTCTAAATCCCCCTCTTGGTTAAATCTATTTTTTAAAAAATGAATTGGTAGCAATATGTTGGTAAAGCCACCCTCCAAGTCTACCGCTATAGTTTCGCCAAATTTAGCTTTCACCTTTTCCGCTTTAAGGATCACATAAGGTTTGTTACGTTTTAAATCATTAAACGTACTAAATTCGCTCCTACCATTGATTCTTTCCAAAAATTTATCGGCCATCTTTTATTATAAAACCCCATTCCTTTAACTCATCGTTTCAATTTTAAAAGTTGCCACAAAAACATCAGAACCAGTGACTTTTTCATTTAACGACTTGAATCCCTGTTAATGTTCTCAACGTGCCCACTTACTACCGATTTTTATATAAAGAGTTTCTTAAATGTTTACGTTTAATATCCCCAAGGTAAAGTATCGATAATATCGGTTTCTTTGTTTTCCATTATATTTCGTTTATCATATTGAAATTTAAACTCTTTTTCCACTTCTTTGTTTACTAATGTTTTATCTTTTACATTTCGCGTAATCATGTTATATTTAAGCTTAACGTTGTTTATTTCTTTTATTAACATTTTATTCATAGCTTCTCTATTTAATGATTTACCGTTTTGATAATTCAAAGTAAATCCTTTAACTTTCATAGTTTCTTTTCCTTGATTGGTTATATAAGCGTAACTCTTGGGGCCCGTACTAATCCATTCTACGATGTGATTATTTTTTCCCAATTCATCAGTCCACTCACCCAACATACAACCTGTTTTTACAGAATTTTTCCCATCATCAATATAAACAATACTATCTGTATCATAATAAACAACATTCTTTCCTATTTTATCAAGCATATCATATAATCTTAATCTTGCATTGGAAGTGGTAAAAGCAGCTACAAAAACGTTAGTTGAAAAACTATCTTCGATGTATTGATTCAAAAATTTATAAGATATTTGCACGATATTGTCATTCAGAAATTGGCATGAACCAATTTCTAGTCTGTCATCTAAAAGTATATCGTACCATCTTGTTATATCAACAACATATTCAGATTGTGACATGTTCAATCTTTGCCCAAACTTTCCCCACAAAGAATTCAAACAAATCTTTGCTACTGCTCTTCGTCCAGGATTTGGTTTAATACTTTCTTTTTCTAAATCTATATCGAGACTTTCTTTAACGCTTTTTATATATTCTTCAATAGTTTCAAAGTCGCTTTCCCACGGGCTAGTCTCTAGTTTTATTTTCATAAATGTTTTTACATATTCTTTGAACAATTCATTACTTTTTTCTTTGAAATGCCATACTTCGTAAATTTCTTGAATCTTATAACCTTTTTCAATAGCTTTATTTACTTCATCTGTAGTCCAAGTATCAACCAGAGCTCTTTCATTTTCATCGTGTGAACAAGTATTACATTTATCTACAAAACATTTTTCGCATAAAATAAATAAAAGTTTATCTCTTTTGATCGGTAGAACTGGGTGATATAATTTTTTAGGAGGTAATATCTTACATTTGATTAAACCGTACCAATTTTCATCATATTTCTCAGGTTTATGAATTTTTGTTGGATGACCTAAGGGATAATAATCGAAATATTGAACTGTTGGATACAAACTACAAACATCGATATATCTTAATTTTTTATTTACGACTTTCAATTTACTAGCATTGGTTCTGCCGCCAAAAAATGCGTCTCTAGGATTTAATGGTTCCACTATTACGTTTCCACTACTTTTTACTGCTGCTTTACCCTCTTTCGATTTAATCCAGTTACATTCCCACATTTCTACTAATTGGTATCCAGCATCAATGATTTGTTTACTCCTTTCCTTCGTTTTTTCATACAAGTCTCCCATAGATAGATGATTTACATTATTGGGAGTATTTTCATGAAAACATGTAGGACAGCCGTGCCAAAAACACCCGTGATACTGATAAACCGTGTTAGTAATTTGATCAAAACCATCAACTTTGGCACCACAAACAGTTACTTCCCCTCCATTCAATGCGTGCTGTACATTTTTAAAAGTATTCAGCCAAGTGATAGATCCTTTGCTAAACATTTCCTTTCTGTCCTCTTTGATACTTGCTATCGTATTTTCCTGTAAATATAAGGACCGAAAAATGGCCATGCAAACACTCGCTATAGTTAAATATTGGAAAGGATCGATATTAGCTATGTCTAAAAATTGCTTCCTAAATTCAATACAGCCCCTTCGCAAAATATCGACATCTGATTCACAATATTCTAATATTTCTTTCTGAAAGTCGAATATATAATTTTCCTTTACTTTTTCAGCGTGCCATTTCAAAAATGCTTTTCTTACTTCGGGTTTCATTGAATCAGCCCCATAAAATTTAGTATCAGGAATTGGACCAACGTAATTTTGATTATCTCGAGTATTGAAATAATGGGGGAAATATCCTTTTTTTAGTTCTGTTAATCCGAACGTTTTTGGAAAAGCAGATAACGGAGATGCAACGAAGTTAGAACTATCGATTATTCTTATTATTCCTTTAATTTCTAATAACATTAGTTTAGTTCCATTATAAATAGTGTAAGGTTTCAGAGTATTTTCGACGCAGTATTTCAGAATGAATTGAGAATCATATCCTTTTGCATAATGTGCTATGGCAGTGTACCCTTTGTGTTTACTTGAAATCAACCACTCGCAAAATTCCTCATTAGTTTTGAATACGAATTTAGTACCATCGTGGTAGTGAGCTATAACAAGATTTGCTTCATGGGTTCCTGTTTCCTGCATTGCTTCATAATCAAATGTTATGTATTTTTCGGTGTAAGTACATTTTTCTGCTGTGATATCAGAACGATTATTACAAGTACAAGGTACTGTACAATACCCACCGTTTGATCGTCTTGCTAACATAAAACATTCATGACCACCTATATCGTCGAATATTTCTTGACAGTTTCGACATTTTCCAGAACCACATCTATGTTCGTCGGTTCTTTTGCAAATTTTCCCGCAGTTTAAACATTTATAGATTATTTTACAAACTTCTTTATGATTTTTAAAGCAATTATCATTATAACAATAACGGTTACAATCGTTACAGAATATTTTATTTTTATCTTTTTCATCGTGTTGTATTTGTTTACAGAGAGGACAGACATCTTTATTTCTAGTCTTTTTGCATTCATGTTTCTCTTTATTATTATAGGGAGTATCACAATTTTTACAGTAATATGAGGAGGCGTAAAATGCTGCTACACTATTAATAACATCAAAATGATTCCCATCTTTATAAAGATAAATTATAGTATCTTTCTTTTCTCCTTCGTAAATAACGGTATTGAAATTTTCGGCGCAGATAACTTTAACTTGAATGTCTAATAATTCTTCAACAACTTTGATATCTTGCAATGTGAAACCTTCCTCGGTGTATGAACCCATTTTTTCGCAAAGTTCTTTAGCTAAATCTAGTTGAATTGGGCGGCCCATTCTGATTTGTTTTACATCAATTTCTGAGAGTTTCCGATTGAAAATATCCTTAGTATGATAAGTTAACGCGGTAATTATGGCTCTTGGACAGCATAAGTTATCGACATTTTTAATTTGAGTGATACATTGTTTTGTGTGTTTACTCTCAGCCAAATTTAATATTTTGACACCTCTTGCTCCTCTCGGTAAATTGATGATTTTAATGTGGAACGTGGTATTGGTAATTTCAACGTTTTCGTTTGAACTAATAATGTTGCTTACGTGTTGGGTAAATTCTTTAGCTTGTATACTAGAAAAAACGTTTGATTTACTACTTAAATCTTTCGATATATCATGGTGAAAATGAGGGTTTTGGGCAACGATCATAATTTTATCCCCGGTTTGGAAATTAGATTTTTCTTTAGCCAAATTTAACATAGCAAATACAGCTTTTTCGACTTGTATGATATTAGATAATTTTATACAATAATCGATTTCTGTAGTTTTAAATTTTTTAATGTATCGAGATTTAGTTTCTATAATAGTAAAAGGAGATTTTCGTTTTTCTTTGTTTTCATTAACCAAGTCATCGTCGAAATTGAACATTTTTCCTGTTTTTACTTTAAATGCATGCCCTTGCGGGTGCATTAGATGTTCGATGATATTGATTTTTTTATTCGGTTTTTTAATTTTAATATGTTTTTCTTTAGCTATTTCGCGTAGTTCTTTAACAGTTAGTTTTTCTAGATCACTTTTCTTAAAGTATACATTTTTAATATCATTTAAAGCTGTAATAAGATTATTTTTCTTCATTTTATAACCACCTTTTAAATTGTAATCTTTCGCTTCATTTCTCAAATCTTTAACTCTGAATCCTTTCTCAACGACTCTTTGTTGAGGTTTAAGAGTTTGGTTAGGGTCATTTTTTAGATGGAATGGTGCTTTTAAATGACGAGCCCAGTTTTTATATGTGATTTTTCGATCACATTTTTCACAGATTTTATCTGCATATCGTTTTTTAATAGTATCTTGCATTTTTATTATAGTAGGGGTTCTTTTAACTAACCCTTCATTTTTTTTCGTATCGTTCATTTTTATTAGAAAAGAGATTCTTTTAACTAATCCCTCAATTTTTATATTATCCACCCGCTTTTTCTTGTATGGATACTATATATTGTTGTTTTAATGGAAATTTTCCATTAAAACGTTTTTATTAATATTTAAAGGTGAGGGCGATTCGCCGCCACCTTTAATAGATTGGGTTTTAAACAAACTTGATGTTATACATGTCTCTCCCATTTATTGATTTGGTGATTCCATGGTACATCAAGCAAACACCGTACTCAACTAGAGCTTGGAGTTCATTTTTATCAAATTTTTGAATACATCTTTCTGGTATGAACACTCTAAATTCTCCTAGATTGGCTATAACAGCCTCCCACGAGTATTTCGTTGACACAAATTCAAAGTTTATAATTTTGTAAGGTTTTCCGATTTCTAGTTCAGAAAGCTTGTTTGTGTTGTTTTCAAAATTAATTTTTTTCAATAGCTGCTCCCTATTCATTTCTATTTATTATAGAATATATTCTTTTAAAACACAATTCCTTAAAGTGGGGGGGTCCGATTTGGACCCACCCTCTTTAACGTTAAAGTAGAATACGAGTCAATTTGATTTTTAACAGTAAATACCTCGTACCCGTCGATTCGACGGGGGTCCTATGTAAAGTCGAATACAAGTCGAGAACATTTAAAGAAGAGTTTTGAAAACTCTTAAAGTGGGGTGACCAAATTGGTCACCCCTCTTTAACGTTAAAGTCGAATACAAGTCGAGAACATTTAAAAAAGATTTTAAAATTCTTAAAGAGGGGGAGCAAATCGCTCCCCCTCTTTAACGTTAAAGTCGAATACAAGTCAATTGACTAAAAAAGCCGACGCT
Source organism: Adelphocoris suturalis (assembly GCA_030762985.1). Taxonomy (NCBI): domain Eukaryota; kingdom Metazoa; phylum Arthropoda; class Insecta; order Hemiptera; family Miridae; genus Adelphocoris; species Adelphocoris suturalis. Next base: position 118,294,977 of record CM061042.1, read on the forward strand.
CACATGTGAGCCGCGGCTTTTTCATTTCATACGAAAAAGCCGCGGTCGGAAACCCGACTGCGGCTTTTTCATTTCATACGAAAAAGCCGCGGTCGGAAACCCGACTGCGGCTTTTTCATTTCATACGAAATTTTATGGCTCACATGTGAGCCGCAAATTTTGATCTCGGTTAACAATTGTTTGGTTCTTTCGAGCCTGAACCAATAAGTTTTTTCTAGAATTCTGTTTTTTGTAGTTCTTGAGCATAGAAAGATCCTTCAATCTCTTCGTCGTTTAAATCTTTTATTTTGTAAGTAATTGGATTTGTTGGTAGAATTCCAGAAACCACAAAAATTTCTCTAGTCCATTTAGCATCATATTTATTCCCAAATGTTTTCTTAAATCTTGTTATTCTTACTCGATCTCCAAGAGAAAACTTTACTTTTTGTGAGGCTTTTTGGTTCCTAAACAATCTAACTAACACTTCATCTTCGTTATTTTTATTAACTTGTACAGGTATCATACCAATCGATCTATGGAAATCTTTAAAATTGTATTCATGAATCAAATCCTCTAGAATATCGATCCATTTCTTATTATTTCGTACTTCAAAATGGATTTTCATTTTTTCGTTTAAAGTTCTATTAAATCTTTCTATGATTGCCGATTTTTCTTCATTCTGTGTATGATACATTTTTATTTGGTGACTTTTCAGAAATTCTTTAAACATTTTATTTTCAAACTCTAAACCTTTATCGGTATGTAGTAAATTCGGAGCATTATGATTTTGTGATTTGGCCTTTTCTATGATTTTCTCAAAAGCTTTTGTTACGTTTTTTCCATCCTTTTTCTTCAAGGGTAAGGTCCATGCAAATTTTGAAAATGTATCGATAACATTAAGCATATAACCGTATCCATCATTCTCTTTTTCATAATTTTTCATGATTATCAAATCAGCAGCCCACAAATCATCAATACCTTTAGTAAATATTGTCCTTTTTTGAAATTTATTTCTTATCGACTTATGTAATTCTTTAGCGAGAGATAATTTTTCATCAACATTCAGATCTTCTACTACAGTTGGTTCTTCAGAATTTTCTCTCTCGGGGGAAGTGATAAACTTACTCTTATGAGTTCTGCATTTAACACATTTTGCAGCCACTCTCCATCTCCCGTTTATCGTTTGTATTTTTTCTGCATCAATATTATTGGTTCTCTTCTTACACTTGTGACAGTAAATAGGATCAGTTAAATCATTATCCATTTTTATTATAGGAAAACAGGTTTTTTTAATGTGTCCGGTACCTTGCCTTCTATAGCCCAATCAAAAATGGCACGAATTGGTGCTTTTTCTCCGTTAGGATCTTGAATGAATTTGCTCTTATGAGTTCTGCATTTAACACATTTAGCTGAAATTCTCCACCTTCCGTTCACAGTTTGTACAATTTTCACGTTTATATTTTTCGTTTTTTTCTTACACTTACAGCAATAAATTTCGTTGTACATTATTTATTTTATTATAGGAAAAAAGGTTTTTTATGAGATATTTCTCATAAAAAAGAAACTCCTCACTCACTCTTCAATCAAATGCAAATAAACTGTAACATTTTCAAATTGCAGCTCATCTCCATTTTCATTTCTACATAATAGTTCAATTTCTTTAATTTCACTAATTCCTTTTCGTAGAGAACTGTAGAGAATTTTCTTATTCGTTTCCATATAAGTAGTATTTGGGAGAATCGTTTTCTCTATCAAAGATACATGGAGTAATTCATGTACACTATGGCGATGTGAATGTTCATCATGATTAGCGAAGCTATAATCGGTAATATTGCAATGCCATTCAATTAATGAAATAGGTTTGATTAATTTTGGATTGTCTTCTGAATAATATTCCTTATTAGCATCAAAATAATCCCCAGGTGTTTTACACTGTTTAAAATCGAACAGTTCGCAGAAATTTCCATACCTTATAAACCCGATAACAACAGGAGATTTAAGATAAAATCTATTACAATTTGGACCGTAGTCTACTTTAAAAACCAAACTTTCAGGTTTTGTTTTTTTTAATGTGTCAATTTGTGATTTATAAAGTGTTTTATTCTCCTCAAATTTCTTCATGAGTTCAGTTATATAATTTTTTATTTTTAAATATAATTCTCTTTTAAACGTCTCAACAGTAAATGTGCCATCTAACACATGCTCGGTATGATACCATCCATCTATAATAAACATTTTTAATGATATCAATACATTTTTTACTTGAAATGAAAGAGAAGGTGAAGTAAATAATAACTTTACTAATCCGAGTTTATAATTTTTATTGGGATTTAGAACAATTTCTGGCTCAAAAGTTATTTTTAGATCTTTGTGTTTATCAGAAATCTTTATTAGAGTCATGCTTTTATTATAGGTAAAAAGTTTTTCGTATAATAAATATGAGTAAATACGAGATTGATCCAATTTTGCATGATAAAAAAGAGGCTAGAAAAGGAATTTTACCATTACCTTTAAGATCATTAATAGTAGGAACTTCTGGTTGTGGGAAAACAACACTTCTCTATAATCTCATCACAAAGCCATGGGGAATCCCCTTTAATCATCTATATATTTTTTCAAAATCTCTGGATCAGAATGCATATGAGATTTTGAGAAGCAATTATGAAAAAATTTCTGCAAAAGATGGTGTGGAAATAGCGCAGTTTTTCAGTAATTGTGACGAACTTATAACCCTGGACGCATGTGAAGAAAAAAGTCTTATTATTTTTGATGATTGTGTAAACATTCAACATCAGAGAGAAATCAAAGATTATTTTGTGAGAGGACGTCATAAGAAAATTTCGTGCGTTTACTTGACACAATCATGGTCAAAAGTTGATAAACAACTCATTAGAAACAACATTAATTTTTTATGTGTATTTAGACAAGGACCAAGATACATGCGAGATATTTATGATGAATATGTGGGAACTGATTTAACTTATGATCAATTCAAAGAATTATGCTATTCTTGTTGGGATGAGGACTTTGGTTTTCTAACGATTGACATAACAAAGAAACGCAATGACGGACGTTACCGAAAGAAATTTGGCGAAATATTTTAGATTTTAAGTTTTGTTTTTATAGAGAATCCCTATAAAAACGCATTGGGAAACGCTTCAAAAACGCATTGGAAAACGCTTAAAAACGCAAAAATAGCGTTCCTAAAGCGTTTAAGCGTTTAAGCGTTTAAGCGTTTAAGCGTTTAAGCGTTTGAACGTTTAAGCGTTTGAACGTTTGACCGATTTTTAAAACAACTTTTTTCCTATAATAAAAACATGAATAAAATTACTTTAGAACAAGCGCTTAGACAGAAATACAAAGAAGCGCAACTTGAAATTATGAAGGAAAAAGAAGCCAAACTTAGAGAAATAAAAAAGATTGATAAACCTCCCGAAAAAGATGAACAAATATTTTTCACAAAACCAAACCGTAAACCCATGAGCGTAGCTGAAGCTGATAAATCGATTAAACTTAGAAAATATTTACAAAAATTAGCGAGACAAGAAAGGATTAACCAAGCATCTGATAAGGAGACAAAAGAAAAGGCTTATGAACCTATAACTTCACGATTAGATAAGGTAGAAAAAGCAGTGAAACAAACTGATGAAGATCTTGGTAAAAAATTAGAACTCCTTCCTGCAATAAAAACATTTAACCCCTTGGCTATCAGTTCACCTAAAAAAGTTTCTTTTCAAGATGTTGATGGCGAGGTTCAAGGTATTGATAATGATACTGAAGATACATTAAATCAAAGCTTTTCAAGTGACAATGCAGATAGGGATGATGAAATGGAATTAATATTACAAAAAAGTTTTAAATTACCAAACTCTTCTGTAGGCCCTTTAGGTATTGGACCAATTGCAGAATTATATATTCTTCATCCTGATAGGCAATTTGGAATATATCCTTTAAAAAATCATATATTTATTGGAAATAAACAGATACGGGTAAATGGCAATGATATTGAAATAGAAAAAATGAAATATTCCGGTACTGAAGGCTTATGGAAGCTCTTAACAAAACCCATAGCTTCTGATATTCCATCCAAAGATGAATACACTAATGAAGACTTTAAAGCTTATGCAAGAATCCTCATTCAAACAAATAGCATGTTTCAAAATAATAATCCCGAATCTAAACAACCAAAATCAAGTGTTAGTAAAAAATGGAAAGAAATCATAAAACCAATCTGGGAGTATAGTAAAAAGAAAAAGATCGGTACCGGGTTGATTAAATATAATGAAAATCCCGTAGAATTTAAATATATAGATAATTTGAATCAAATTCAACAAAGACTATACTATTTGCATGCGCAAGAACAGGCAGGAAATAATAATTTTCACAATGAAAAATTGGGAATTATAAATTTCATTAAAGATCAACTGGAGAAATATATTGATAATCCCAAGGGAACTGAATACTTGATTAAAATTATTAATAATTTACCCAAAAATATGATAAAAAACGGTTCTGGTATTTTCAATACTTTGTTGAACAAACTAGACGGTTTCGTACCTGAAATGCATCTCCCAGGTGGTTATCAATATTGTGGACCGTTTACTAAATTGGATAAGAGATTAAATAGAGGTGATGAAGGTATAAATAGCCTTGATAAAGCTTGTAAACAACACGACATTTTTTATAGGGATCATGAAAAAACAAGTGATAGGCATCTTGCTGATAAACAACTAGAAACAGAAGCTTATAAAATTATGAAAAGTTCAACAAATATCGGTGAAAAATTGGGAGCTGCTACTGTGGTAGGTGGTATGAAAATCAAAAGACACTTTGGGATGGGTGTATACTAATTAGTTATTATGATTGTTTTTATAGAATTTCGTTCTATAAAAAAACTTTTTTCCTATAATAAAATGATTACACATCAAATAAATTTGTCAGAAATACAAATGAAAAAAATAAGATCTGCTTATAAAAAACGTGTTCCAGTAAAAGTACGACTGACTTTTGCAGATATTAGTGGAAAAGGAAATCATAGAATCCTGTTAAATGAAACTCAGAAAAAAAAGATAGATAAATGTATCAAAAACAAAAAAGGGTTGGAATTGGAAATGAATTATGATCAGTTGCAAATAAATCATTCAGGGGGATTTTTACCCTTACTTTTTGCAGGAATTGGCGCTCTTGGGGCATTATTGGGTGGTGGAGCTGCAGTAGCTTCTAGCGTTATTGATTCTAAGCATAAATCTGCTGAAGAAGCAGAAATCAAACGCCATAACTTGGAAATGGAGAGATTAGCACAAAACGCAAAAAGTTTAAGTATCGGTTCTGGATTGAAGAAGAAAAAAGCTATTTCAAAACCTAAAAAGAAACCTAAAAAGAAACCTACCAAATCAAAAAACTAAATAGCTTCCAACCTCTTACCAATTTTGATATTGAAAGATTATCGAAAGAAATGAAAATTAAAAATTTCAAAGGAGTTTTCATGAAGGATGATTTACCAGAGAAAGTGAACCACACGGAATGTGGAATTATAAATCTAGAAAATTCTGATGAGGCTGGAAGCCACTGGACTGCATTTTATAAAAATAACAATTTAAAATATTATTTTTATTCGTATGGTAATGCACCACCACCAAGAGAACTTGTTCAATATTTAGGTTCAGAAAATTTATTTTATAATGAGGAACAAATCCAAAGCCAATATGATCCTCCTATCTGTGGACATTTATGTTTATTAATTTTGAAAAAGCTATCAGAAGGACACGATTTTGAAAATAGCGTGAGAACATTGAAGAAAAATCTTAATTTCTTTTATTAAATTTTATAGTCTTGATATTTTTATAGAATTTCGATTCTATAAAAAAACTTTTTTCCTATAATAAAATGATGTACACAAATAATGAAACACCTTCAGCCCCTGAAGAATTTAATCCAATAACTCATCCTAGATTATATCCAAAAATAATTTTTCCCGAGTTTAAAGAGAACAATTATAGAATCAATCGAATTATCAATCAATTTAAATTTTTAGAAGATGAAGAGAAAATGAGAAATGGTTTGAGTAAAAAATATGGAAAACTATCCAGTACTCTTTACGGTACTGAATTTTTATTTGCCCTCTCAGAACTCGGGCTGACTGGTGCTTCTATAACATTACCAATAATAATTCCATTCAGTGTTCCAATTTCTGTAGGCTTGACAACCTTATCAGTAATATTAAGGACTTCAAGCGGATTTGTCAATAAAAAAATTACTAAACACTCTGAAATTGCGCTTTTGGCAAAAGCTAAATTAAATTCGATTGAAGAAAAGTTCATAAAAGCAATTAAAGACGGTAAAATATCTGATGAAGAGTTCAATGATATTGAACAAGAAATAAAAAATTATATAAATATGAAAAATAATATTCTAAATCAATATAATAAAAATAAGAAAGAAATTAAAAGTGCGGACCCTTTCAAACTATCACTTTTGAAACATGGGGAAGTTTTCAGAACTGGATTTTAAGTCAGTTTTTATAGGGATTCCCCTTTAATTATTCCGCTATCTCGATATTTTTATAGAATTTCGATTCTATAAAAAAACTTTTTTCCTATAATAAATAAGTATGAATGAAATTAAAGCAATTTACTCGAAATACGATTCTGAAATCACAAGTATTGAGTATCAAAACTTTAATCCTGAAAATAATTTGGAATTTAACTCTGAGAACAAAAGAACCGTTTTCAAGTTGCTTCTAAACGATGAGTTTATTAGCAGCAATATTAAATATTACATTGATGGAAAATACATTCCTAAAGATACCACAAAAACATATGGAACAAATGATAGTGTAATGATGATAAACAATTTTGTAGCACATCTTTTTTCCAAAATTGAACTAAGAAAACACAATACGCTTATTGATGAAATTGATCATCCAGGTATTGCTAGTACAGTGATGGGTATAGCTTCTTTCCCAGGCCCTGCAAACTATAATGGTAAAGTAATGAATTCAGGTTTTAATACGAAAGCTATAGGAGGTGGAAATTTCAGTGCAAGCGGTAAATTGGGTGATTTAGGCCTTGGGTTCTTCAGTGATTCAACACTTCCAATTTACAGGGGAGGTTTTGAAATTACATTCACTAGAAATTCTGATGATAATGTGCTCTTCCGTTACAAGAAACCTTCCGATCCAGCTTCTGTTGAAGCTGTGGAGGGAAAAGTGGAAATTAAAACTTTCTACCTGCGAGTCCCGATAATCGAATATACGGGTGAATCCAAAAATAAATTAATTGCGGAACTTAGTACCGCTCCTTATTTGTTTCACTTTAAAAAATTGCAATGTATTGAAAAACGTGTCATTAAAAATTATATCACTTATAATATTACCGATATTTATAGAAATTTACAGAATCCGATCTGGGGGTTTGTTGTCTTCCAAACTGACAGAAAAAATAATCAAAAGAAAAATAATTCCAAATTTGATCATTTGAGTGTAAAAAATATTAGTTTTGAAATAGCAGGGAAAATTTTTCCTCGAGAACCTTTGAATTTAGATTGGAGTTCAGAGCAATATAACTTAGCTTACGACATGTTTACAGATTTCAAGAGAATAATATGTCAAGATGACTCATCCCATCCATATTATGAGCCTCAGTTCTTCAAAGAGAGCTATCCAATATTCAGTGTGAATATGACTAGACAACCACAGTCCATAACTGGACAAAAAAATAATATAGTTTTACGAGCAGATTTTGAAAATGATGCACCAGAAAACACTTTTGCTTACGTAATTTTGGTTTCAGAAGTTACTCTGAACTACATTCCGTTGAAGAATATAATTCGAGAGGAATTTTAAACTTGTTTAGGGTAGGGTGAATATGTTTTTATTGAGAATTCTCAATAAAAACTACTCCGAATAACGAGACACTAAAGAATTAGAACTTCAAACACAATCTATTGGCTGTTCGGTGAATCTAAATTATCATGAACTGGTTACATAACCGATATGAGTCAAGGAAGAGGCTATACGCAGTTCTCATTCAGTTATCCTTTCAGAAGTGACGCTGTGTGTACAATGTCTCAACCTAAAGATTACATGAGGCTTGCATTTGGTGATGAAGAGGATTTTTTTTTTGAACTTCAGAGTCATAAAAAGTATCACAGTGAGTGTATAGACTTTATCAAGAAAGTGGAAAATTGTGAAAGTTTGGAAGCAGCAAGAACATTGATAACAGTTGGAAACATTCAAGTGCCAGTGGTAAAGCGTATTAATTATAAAGAATTATTAAAACTTCCAAGAACATTTAAGACTATTCCTCCTGAAAAAACGCATATTTTTTTACTTAATCATCTCGTACCAGATCGAAATACTGAAGACTTACGACCTCCTGATAAGACGAACATTGGTGAAGTTGAAGATTATTTACTTAAACTTCATGTTGTCATAAAAAAGCAAAAGACGAAGCTCTTTTATTTGTATTCAGCATACGGCTACTTTCTCAATGAATATTTCGAGAACTTCAAGAAAAATACTTCTGCAACCACCTGGAAAGAACACTTGCAAGCAAAATTTAATATTTCTGAAGGATATGCAAGAAAACTCAGGGCAGTTGGCAAAATGGTTTATAAAAACCCAAAGCTGAAGAAACTCTCCATTTACTTCTCATCATTTTATAAAATTATTTTACGAGTGGAAACCATGTTAAAGATTCCTGAGTATAAAACATTTTGGGAGATGGAATGAAATGCATCTGAACCAGAAGGTCGTGTTCTCCCACCCAATCCGCTCCTCGAAGAACGCCTTATCTACAGGAGCGCGGGACGGTGTGACGTAATTCTCTGACGTGATAATAGCGCCTCGGTCTCCAGTTTGAATCACAGATAAAATGTGCCTGATTAAAAATATGAGTTCCCCCTCCAAAAGCGCTCTTCGAAGAGCGCCTTATCTTTGAGGACCTCGGGAACGGTGGTGTGACGTGATTTCCCCCTCCAAAAGCGCTCTTCAAAGAACGCCTGGATCTAGTTTTATTCTTTTATAAAACTACTCGATGTGACGTGATTTCCCCCTCCAAAAGCGCTCTTCGAAGAACGCCTTATCTACAGAAACACTCTGAAGAGGATGAACCAGCTGTCTCAAGATTCGAGTGTAAACCTTGAAAAGACTCTGCGTTTCTAGTTATTCTTTTATGATGTAAAATAAAATGTTTATTATTGTTTATTTTTCTTTCTTTTAACTTACCCCTCATTGTCAATGAATTCTTAAAGGTGGGTTCGAAAAAAATATTTTCTATAATAAATAAAGAGCTATGGGTTTAGACGACGAAGCATTAAATTTATGTAAAGAAAATGGAGGTTTCTGGAAGTTTGTAAAGACACCTGAATTTCAATTTTATGAAAAAAACGTTTACGCACTAGAGAATATTTTACATGAATTGAAGGAGTATAGATTTAGTAAATTGATGCTTAAAGAAGGTTTATTTGGTGTCGATGGTAAACCACCAATACGTACAAAGGAGCAAGTTTTGGCATTCCTTAATAAAAAAAATATTAAGGTTAAAAATGTCACTGAACATCAACTTAGATTAGTGGCTTACATTGTGTATAAAGCTATACTGAAGCAGCAGTTTGAGGATAATTTTTACGCTTGCTAAAAGCTCAGAATGCTGGGGGAAGGATATTTTATTTTTTAATGAGCAGTGTTCATTAAAAAATTACTTAGTTTTGTATTCCCACCCTAAAGAGTCGAATATAGTTTTACAAATTCTGTCTGTTTCATTTTTACGATCAAGAGATTTTAATGTAAGAAAATCTCCTTCGTCTAATTTATGGTTGTGTCTCAATAACAGTCTGTATAAAATAAACTTTGTATTTATAAAAATTTTTCTTTCAGAGTTTGTAAATATAGACGAATATTTTTCAGAAAATTTTTCAAAATCTTTGACTAGAATGTTTTCCAGATGACTTATGTCGTTTAATTTTTGACCAGTTAAATTTGCGTGTATAAGTACATAATCGTCATAATGTTTAGTATATCCGAGTTCTTTTAAGAAATGTATAATATGAGATTTTTTTACGTTTGCAAATTTTTTAGACCTAGATTCTCGCTCGTCTTTAATTATTCCATGAAATATCAATAAGCGCTCGAGGTCTGAATAAATAGTGGGGTTTATAAAAGTATATTGCTTTCCTTGATACTTTTGAATACATTTTTTAAAGTGACTAACACGATCATATTTGTATTTTGGTACTACGACGTTATAAGATCTATTATTAAAATAAGTCGTTTGTATAACTTCTGAAAAACATACTTTGCAAATTAAAATGTCGTTTTCTAGTAGAAATGTATCGTCGTTTTCACAATTTTGACAAAAATTTCCACTATCAAAATTAAGTTTTTGTACGCTTGTACTCATTTTTATTATAAATGTTATTCTTTTAACTTACCCCTCAGAATACTACGAACTACACAAAACGAGAAAGTAAATACTAAATTATAATTTTTATAAGGGATTCTTATAAAAACCTAATATTTTTCCATCTCCTTTTCCATCTCTCCTCTTACTACAGATTCTCTTACAAATGTAAATATACTGTGCACACTCTTTAGCATATTTTGATTATCCTCTTCGATGCATTCAAAACAAATATTACCATTTAGTACTCTAACACCACAATTTTTGCAAACGTTAATATTTTTGAAAGGAGTAAAATTTAGAATGTTTTCAGTTAGTTTATTTTTTCCATTGAGAAAGTTACGTTTCACAGTTGGTAAATCCAAAAACTTATGATACTTCCTCACGAAATAATCAGTCAGTTCTCCAGATTTAGATACTGCCTGCCACTCGCTCTTGGAAAGACAATTTCCATCTTCGAGTTCTCTTAACGCTTTAAAGTATTCCATTTTATTTATAGTAGAGATCCTTTTAACTTACCCCTCAGAATACTACGAACTGACGGAGTTGCAAAAGGTGAATACGAAATCAAGGTAATATTATATCGATAATATTACCATCGTCCACAATTATATTTTTATCTGGGATCATCTTTAAAAAAATCTTTACGTTCAACTCTTGTAGAAATTTCTTATCTCGATTATTACGAATAACGTAATTCTCCAACATATTTTCTTTGATATTTTTCCTTTTATATTTCACGTCTTTTTTCGGAGATACTGGTATTGTTTTCTTAACGGTATTTACGAAATTTTCAACCCCTACATTTTTCAACTGTGTTTTAAAATTTGCAATTTTATCAGCTGAGATTTCTCCGTATACTAGTTGCTCAATAAACCTGTATACTTTCATATCTCTATCTCTATCGATATACGCAAAACATTCAATGAATTCGATATGCTTAAGTGAAAATTGTAAAAATGGATGAGACATTTTTTATTTTTATTAGAGAGATCCTTTTAACTTACCGCCCAAAATGAAAAAGTCACTGGTTCTGATGTTTTGTGTTGAAAAGTTTTTACTGTTAGTTTTCACTTTAAATATTTTACTGTTAGTTTTCACTTTAAATGTTTTACTGTTAGTTTTCACTTTAAATATTTTACTGTTAGTTTTCACTTTAAATATTTTACTGTTAGTTTTCTCTCAGTTGTTCTCAACGTGCCCACTTACTACTCGTATACCTTTATAGCGGTAAATGAACGAATGTGGTTCAACGCTTTCTAGGTTTAATACACTTTATTTTTGCCAATAATTCGTAGACTAAGCAGCGACCTGTTGATATCCATAGCGCAAGTATATAGGTAAACTTCAAGCAATCTGAACCTTCATATTGGTGACGTAACGCCAGTTGCGTGGGGAAGAGCTCAAGAGAAACTCTGTGGAATATTATGTTTTTTTTTTTTTCTAATCCCTAGAAATGAAGCAGCACGCAATCAGCTTGTCAGAATCGCGTGAGCAAAGAAACTTTCCACATCGTCTTTGCAGTCATTGGGACTTGCATTTAGTGCTTTCTATTAGAAATCAACAAGAGCTATTAGTTAGGCGGGAACATTACACTCCAAAGTTTTTAAAAGTGTTTAAAAGATAAAATACCGCAAATTATTACACAATGGTTTATTATTTCTGTGATAGATAGCCCTTCTACGTAGATCATTGGTCTATAATTATTAAACTCTGTATGTAATATATGATCAGAACATGCCGCATCGTGCCACCGAGAAGGGTTTACAATTTTACAGTTCCAAGGCCCCGCAATTTTACGCTTAACAGTGAAGATGTTTAAAAAAACGGGAAAATGATGCTTGAAGTAATTTACGTTACCGCATGCGCAGAATGGAGCAACGATTTGAGAAAAATTAAATATTGGTAGGGTACAGCCTAACCCACAAATTCCCAGAAAATGTAGTCAAAATCTGATGAAAACTAGACCTTGTTCTCGGAGTACACTTTCGCGCATCCGCAGGAGCTAATAATGATGCAATCATGCACTTATTGTATCTATAGTATCTACTTTTTGCCCATGGACATAGGAAGAATAATGAAAAATACCACTGTTATGGCTGTTTTGTGGGGAAATCATTGTTGTTGTTGTGGTACCCCTATTTCCCACAGACGAGGTTATCTGAGCAGTTGGCTACCTGAGGTTTGCATGGACGTATATCCCTGTAATTGATAAACAGGCCCTTAATGGAAGAAAAATAATTAACAAATCTCCATTTTTTAAACTTAATCCTCGCACTACAGCTACGGCGGCCAGGTCTACTACCATTCTCATCACGTAATTCGCGCAGTCCGAAGTGGTGACCGTGGCAAAAGGACCTCAGGCTTTAATTTTCCTTTGTTTCTCTGTAGGTGTAATAAGAGAAGGAAGCTGAAGGTCTGTACTTGATAAAACTTGAAACTTAACTACCTACTTGAAAATGCTTATTTCTTTATTTGAAATTATCTTCCAAATTGATGTGTAAAATTTCCAATATTACGTGTAAATGATGTAGATCATAATCCATGGGCAGCAACAGAGAACAATACTTGTACATTACCACAACGATAAGAGTAGGAAATTATGAGATTTTAAACATTACAAGATCAATATAATAATTTTAGCTCATTTGGTTCGCAACCTAATAAATAAGCTGAAAAAAAGAAATAGTGTGAAGCCTCGCTCTAGATGTTTCGTAAAGTCATTAAAATGAATTATCAGTTAATAATAAACTGCAATTAAGTGATACTAGTACTGCCAAAGGACAATACATTTTAAGATTCCATTTAATTCTGCTCTTGTGGTGGATAAAGTGTTTGATAAGAAACCCTGAGTTCCATCTTAATTCAGAAAGAAATCGCGTGAGTGAGGTCGGTGATTGTATATCAGTTCAGAAAAAGGAAGAGGACGTTTTCCATTCATTGAATTACTTTGTAGAAAATATTATACTATTCTTTTTTTTCTTTGGCGGGATTTACACGTTTCGTAGCTAGATGCATGATGCCGCAAAACGAATTCAACAAATCGCAGTGGAGCGTGACGCACCGTCCAAGTGGGACAAGGTTAGCAAGCCCCGCACAGCCCAAAACAACCTCCTCCCTATACCAGACAAATGATCACCTAACGGTAAGGAATCCTAAAAGAGTATCATCGTTCTTGTCAATCATTTATCTAACCAATAATCGTACTTACATAGATCGTAGATTACACCAACCTACATGTATCATAGAACGATGTGACAAATGTGATTGCATGCAAAAACAAACAAAGGCTAGATATTTAGGATTAAGTTTTGATCAATATATGAAGTGGGAATGGCAAATTCATGAAAAAAATAATAAAATTAAAAAATTGATTTACGTGTTTGCAAAGATCGCTAATGTGGTAAATGATAAGATTAAATGCTGTATTTATAATGCTTTGGCTAAATCTATTTTGTTATACTGTCTTCCTGCTTGGAGTGGCGGATATAAAACAGCCTACAACCCTTTAGTTAGTTCTCAAAAAATGATTGTGAGGACAATAAATAGGGAGGGCTATTCAGCTCCTTCTGAACCCATTTTTAAAAAACTAAAAATACTCCCGTTTAGAAAACTTGTTAAAGTAAGCCAAATAACTGAAATTATTTAAAAAAAGCAATTTATGCTCCCTAAACACGAACTACCAACTAGGAGCAAAGATGTTGCTATGCTTGCACTTCCTTTTCAACGGACCACTCTGGCTCAAATGAATTATTTATATAAGGGTGCAACAAATTTCAACGAGCTACTTGAAAGATAAGGAAAAAAATCTAGGAGGGGAAGGTAAAACGAATTTACTCGTTCCTACACGAAATTTATTCATAAGAAAATATGCAAATTGTTAATTATTGCAGAAAAATAAATAATAAAAATTAGCAATAAGAATGTAATATTTAATGAATAAAACTAAGAAGATAATGTAATAATATGTAAATAATCATAAGAAATAGTATTTTATATCAATTTTTGTTAATTTATAGATACCTACTTAGAAAAATACTTCTGGACTCTAGACCCCGCCGCGAGCTTTATGCTCATATGGGGATATAATTTCCATTAAAAGTTGTGTGAAATAACTTATTTTTACATGCAATTTTATAATTTCATTTTTCAATTTATTGTACTGAATAATATGGAAATAAATTTATTAAAAAAAAAAAAAAAAAAACTTATAATGTCTACACTTCTGCGAGCAGAAATCCAGGGGTCGATTCTAATTTCAGGATACCGTTAGAAAGAGAGTTAAATTTCCTTTTGGATAGGCTAACCAGCCTCTCCATCCCCGCCACTCTCCGTTCACCTCCGTACTCCTATCCGTCACTCATCTAAGTGAAAAAATTGTCAAAACTGGAAAATTGCGCATACCTTACGTAAAGTCACACGATCCGTGAGGAAGATATGCATACAGATATGTATACAGGATATGCATTCAGGAAGGTGACTTTGGGAACCGGATTTGAGTGTTTATTTATTCATTTTAAGATGTAATTATCATTTTTTTATAACACGAGCGATCTCTGATACACAACAGCATTTTCATTGCCAACCCACCCCGTATTGTTAGGTAACTACTCAAATGAAAGATAAGTATCCGAGGAATAATTTGGAAAGCTTAATTGACTGAGGTAGCAGATCGTATTATCGTATTTATCCGCCTGCCCCTCCGATAATTATCCAATTTTGCTAAAGGAGATGAGGCAGGTGGAAGATGAGTTAGGTAGAGACGCTATTATTATTATTTTTATTTTGTTCATTATCATCGAATACAGCAGTGCATAATGAAGTATTTTAATTAAAAAAAAAAAAAAAAAAAAATTGAACTGTCTTGACCGACAAAATCACGTTTTTTGTCATTCAAACGCTATTTTCTCCCAAAACTTCTCTATAACAATTTTAACACAGAATGTGTTTTAGCCATGGACTAACTAGCCGAAAATGGAACGCGGGATGGTAACGAAATGTGTGACGGATGATTTTCACGTACAACCGAGTCGTTGCTAGGGAAATGGTACTTCGTCGTTTTTCATCCCACAAAATTCGTTGACCATTCGTTCGAAAGCTCTCGATTTATCCAACAATATTATGTTAACTACTGCGAAGTGCGTGTCCAACAAACTGAGTTATGAGCATGGTTATATAAATAATTGTTTACACACAGGTGATCATTCTCAATAATTGATATTGTGAACATGATTGCAACCGCTTATTAATTTCTGATGATTTCATTGAGCTTGTGTTTCGATGATTTGATTCATAGCAGGTGATCTGAGTATTACGAAAACGGTTTGATTTGTGAAGCGGAGGTTAAATAATTTGAATAGGTAATTTCTATACTTTACACTCTAGGAAGCTGTAATTTCGTTTGTAGCCTCTTTAGGACATTTACTTGACGATGCTCAGGGTCCGGATCAGATGTGTGGCTCTTAAAGCTAATTTCTATGCTTTACACTCTAGGAAGCTGTAATTTCGTATGTAGCCTCTTTAGGACATTTACTTGACGATGCTCAGGGTCCGGATCAGATGAGTGGCTTTTAAAGCTAATTTCTATACTTTACACTCTAGAAAGCTGTAATTTCGTATGTAGCCTCTTTAGGACATTTACTTGACGATGTCCAGGGTCCGGATCAGATGAGTGGCTTTTGAAGCTAATTTCTATACTTTACACTCTAGGAAGCTGTAATTTCGTATGTAGCCTCTTTAGGACATTTACTTGATAAATCGCTCTTGATTTATCACGAATTTATTTCGTATTTTTTTTCGTAGTTTCATACTATAACTATATAAATTGATGTTATAAATTAATAGTAAACAATGACGCTTGTTTGGTTGTCACTTGGTTGCGCGACAACGCAAACACATTCTGTGTTTCAATAATTTCGTCCGAAGTATGTAAATAGAGGTAACCGGGGGTCCAGGGGGCTTGCCCCCTGGCGAGGCGCGGAGCGCCGAGTTTTTTAAGCAGCTGTATACCTCTATCAAACAGTTCCAAATGTTAGTAAATACGCGGTTGATATAGTAGCTGCGGGATTATTAAAATTATTATTATCAATTCATAATGTTAAGATTACTGAGCCATCAAGTTTTGTGCCTTCTTGTCGGTTGTCTGTGCCGCCGGTCCATATCATAAGAGTATTTTCGTAGAGAATAAGAGTTCAAGATAGCAGCGATTGCTACTAATTTCTATTAATTACAAAATTTTGTGTATGAATACTATGAAGACTGGTTTTCTGTATGTTCTATGTTTGTTGTTAATTTCGTTGATTCCAAGGAAGAATAAAAGGGAGTACTAGTGGAATCAGTAGGAGTGCTCCTGTATTTCCTTCTCCCCCTTCTTCGCAGGTACTGGCACAGCTGCATGACTGCAACTTTTTGCCATCGCATTCCGTAGGTTGAGTTCCAAAAAAATAGTCTTGAAACTTGAAATGGCGAAGAAACTTGTTTTTTCTAATCTGCATTTCTTTCCAAGGTGACTCCAATTATTTTCCTCCATACAAGTTTCCATCCAACAGTTGAAGCGTGGAAGTATTAAGTCGATTATAGAGTTGATTACATGGAGTGCCGACAAACTTGCTTGAAACTACAATCACTAGCTGGTTTACGCTCCAGGAGTTCTGGAACGTTAATAATCGAAATCGCAGTATTCGCGGATGCTCGTAACTTTGCATTCCAGCTCGCCTCAGGTTCTCGACACTGTTTGTAAAACAGTTTCTCAAATTATTAAAATATATTCAAAATTCAGTATGCATATCCACTGAAAACCAATTATTGAAATTAAACTCCAAGAATAATTGCATTAAAAACCCCTCCATAAAAACAAATAACATCGTGAATGGACTGACAACGAGGTGTCGGTAAACTCCTACTCAAAGGAAGTAAATAAGTGCAAAAGTTAAAAATTAGTTGGAAAATAATACTCACTCGAGTGTGCAAATTGTTGTCATAAATTAAAGCTTCCCCACTTAACTAAGTTTCTACCGGAGTTAGAAACATACACCCTCTGGTACATCCTCTGGTCTTAGAAATCGTTAAAATCATACTTAATCGTTAAAGCTATACTGATTCCAAAAATAAAGTTGTTTTTATGTAAATTTGACACAGTTAGATATTTAAGATTAAACCCCGCCAACAATGATACTTCAGAATCTAAGTTCACCGATACAGCTCCAACTAAATGAAAATCAATCTGATCTGATAGACCTACGGTTCCACAGTCAGATAATTTAATAATGATTAATTTTACTCATTATTAGTTCATTATGGTTACTTAGCAATATTAGGTTATAGCAGCGTAATAAATCAGCTTTCCTTGACACTACAGAGTCTTAGGGATCATGAGATGTTGTGATAAAATGAGAGCATTCCAAAAAGTGGCGAACGATTTTCCTGCTATGAAAACTAAGGGAGTTACATTTCCCTAGTAACGCATTGTTTGTACGTGAAAATCAACAGGAAATCAATATTTTCGCGTGTGACGTGACGTGACGTGACTGTCGGAAAACTCGGGTACTGGAGAAGTTAGATATATATCCATCCAGAATGTCAATCCAGCATTTGTAATCTGCATTAAAATGCCTATATTTTTGAGAAAAAAAGAAAAAAACTCGGCAAGCTTCCTGGACCCTCGGTTACCTCTATTTACATACTTCGAATGAAATTATTGAAACACAGAATGTGTTTTAGCTCATGCGTTTCACGTAAACCCGTGAAACCCGCATATAAGAATCACTCAAATTTTGCGGTGTATCTTAACACTAGACGTAAAGTTGTTTCATTTATTTATCACCAGCGCCATATTTGAAACCTCCTCGTCATACGCTTTCATTTATTCATATAACATGAATTATCAGAAATTAACAAGCGGTTGCAATCATGTTCACAATATTAATTATTGAGAATGATCACCTGTGTGTAAACAATTATTCATTTAGCCATGTTCATAACTCAGCTTGTTGGCCACGCACTTCGCAGTAGTCAACGAATTATGTGGGATGAAAAATGACGAAGAACTATTTTTCAAGCAACGACTCGGTTGTAAGCGGAAATCATCAGTAAATTGTTCCAACAAATTTTCGTTACACAAAAACGCAACATATTTTCGTAAACACAAAACGTTTCGTTCGGTTGGAGACGCCAGGATAAAACTCATTCAGTGTTAAAAAATGGAAACGTCCTGATAATCATTATTTAATGACAAAACATCTACCTACCTACCTACGCTTACAATAGATATATAGTAAACTCTTATCTTGAACAGAAAAATCGATTGAAATTCAATCGTCCGTGATTCGATTATGGTAGTTAATAAGGTGATTTTGGTTTTTTATTTTCAATAGTGAACCTTTAAAATCAACCAAGAAAATAATTAATCCTCCTACCATTCAAAATTGTTTGGCTTTCGTTTCTAAAAAGTTTACGTAGGATGAAAAAAGTTGAAAATTATTACAAAGATGTATTATTTCTGTATTGGATACTTCTTCGACGCAGAAGACCTGTTTATAATTATTAAACGAAGAAAGTCAATTCTAGGTAGTAAATGAATCTAAATATATCTGCATAAGTGTAGACATCTACCTAAGTGAAATTGATTAAATTAAAAGTAACCTTCCTAGTATTTGACACGAGTTGACCCACCAACGTGAAATCACTCATATTATAAATCACCTACCTAAACTTCAGAAGTCTACTAAAGGTGACAAAAGTTATAATAAACCAGGACGAGACCCTCTCGAACGATCAAGTTTGTCCCCCACCCCGGCAACTACTTGGAACCGTTCCCTACAAGAAGAACTGTGAGTTCTTCAATTCCGTTCAACCTGTTTAGTGGACATGTAGGTTAGAATGAAGTGTATAGTTTGGTGGTCTGGATGCTCGCTAGCTCGCATCTCAAAAATACATAACATCAAGTAGTCAATCCCTTAGTAAAAATGCAGATTAGTTGGATATGTAGATCAGAATGAAGTGCATAGTTTCGTGGTCTCATAACACGATCACATAACAGTTTAGAAAAGTAAATGTGACTTTTCATTTGTGACTCATGAGCTGCTCCACGTTGAACGGAATTGAAGAACTCACAGTTCTTCTTGTAGGGAACGGTTCCAAGAAGTTGCCGGGGTGGGGGACAAACTTGATCGTTCGAGAGGGTCTCGTTAAGCCAGGTTAAGTGAAGTGAAAATTCCATAGGAATCACATCAGCTAGTACGAGCGTTGTAGTTACAAAGCATTTTTAGCAAATTTTCGTACAGAAGCAAGCTATTGTGATGACTCAAAAAATTTCAAAATTAAAATTTTCTAAAATTTTCTTCATTGAAATCCGTTTTTAGGAATTCTAGAGTTTAACACTTTTTCACATTTATGAATATATACATATATAATTTATGAATATATGAGTTATTCCAGGCGATAACTCACCTTAGGATTGAGATAAAAATTCCGTTCTTGTACCAAAAATCAAGCTTTCCAAACCAACGGATGAAATCGTTGGGCGACATGTAAGTGCTACCAAAATCACTAAAAATGAAATCGCAAACAAAATGAAATCTGATAAGATTTTTTACCTTTGTAAAAGATGGGAAAATCTCGTTTATGAACCCTCCAATATCTCACATTATACAGATGTTGGATTCCTCTTTTATTCGTACAAATAGAAATAGGTTCCAACGAAAAACTCTTGTCCAGAACCGCATTTTTGCTTGTATTACTTCGGGAAGGACTGGCTGGGATAATTATTATACCCGTAACAATCTTGAGCTGAAACTTTTGCAGTTCATTTCATTTTTTTTTTAATTCTTTTTTTAAAGTACGCTGAGCATCTAGAAGCCATCCCGGCACTACAAAAAACTCGCTAGACTAGTTTTTCTGGTCTTACCCTTCGCAAAAGATGCACTCAACTCATCCACCTCATGCACTGATTGCATCACTTGGCTGTCTACTTAAACGCGATATATAATTTATAATGCACATACTTAAATACGTGAACGTTGCACTATCAGGAAGTAAGGAATGAAGAAAATAATAATAATAATAAAATAATAAAAATAAAATAAGTAAATAAAAATATGTAAATAAATAAAAGGACCATGGCGCTATCAAGCACAGAGTTGAAGTATACGGCTATACTATTGAGTAAGTTCTTGGATGATTTCATAAAATGTCAAGACCCGATTCAAATCAACTGAGCTAATCAATGAACGATGCTATTGGCGAAAATATCGTATTTCACGCACGAACAAAGCGTCCGACATTATTTGGAAAGCGGTGGTACACAGGCTGTTCAATATTTTTATTCAACTTTTCATTCCAAAATGTTTTTCCTGGTACATAAACAGTTCAGAAACATGAATTCGAACAATTCTTGGCACCCCATGTGAAAATCAGAAGCTGAATGACTTGGGCGCCACAAATCAAATCAACAACCCACCAGATAAAACCAGAATAAAATCGAAAACGGAACAAACAAAATTTTTTTTCTTCCAGAAAGGGTTCTTTTTCTGTGGTGTTGTGGTTTTCGTGTATTGTATTGTGGTCGCTTATTGGCTGACCCCAGTTTATAGGGCAGCACTATCCCCCAATTCCAAACATCGCATATCTCTTCTTGTGCCCCTGATTCTACATGCTACTGCGCGAATGATGGCAAATTGCACTTTCACTTTCGTCCAGGCAGCGACTAGAGAATACGGCTTTGACGACTTTACGGCCAACCCTGATGCTATTTGTTTTATAAACCGGTCAAATTCTCTATGCAGTGACTCGTCACTTGCATCATGTTTGGCATTCGCAGAGATCTGGGCGATGACTGGCCATTCGAGGTGGGCATAAGAGGCAGCGCCAGCGTTTACAACGCGGTTATCTAAAACCGCTAGCCTCTCCCTATGCCATATCCCATGTACCTTGAGGTTTGCAACCACTACTGGACTACCATCTCTACCCTCCGAGAGGACAAGCTCTGTAGCCACTTCACTCCAAGCCAGTCCTGCCATTCGAGCGCACACATCTCTGACTGTGTTGTGGCCTACCCTCACAAGTCACCCTTTCTTGTAATTTAGGACGTGATTGAGGTTCACCTCTTCACCACATCCATCAAACATCCTGGGCAAGTTAGCAGGCTCCCAGCTGTGCTTGTATTTCTATTATTTTGAAAGTTCAGAACTTTGAAATTTCACCTTGGGAAGCTTGCATGATTATAAAATTGAATGGCAACAGAAATCACTGATGCAACACAGTGGAAAGAGCCGCTGATAATCTATCGTCATTTGGATCAACAATTTTGCATTTGGGATTGCGAAACTTCCAAGAACAATTCGTTATTTCGATGTGTGGTGTTTTTTCCGTCAAATTAAAGCCCAACTTTGTCGTATCTTGGTTCAGTAGTTCCATTAAAAAGCAGCGAGCATTATTCTTCCTGGGCTTCATAAGGTTCTCAAAATTAGTAACTTCCATAAAATCCGGCTGGAATGTCGAGTGGAGTTAAATACATCAAAAGTTCATGCGTTTCGGACCACAGCCTAAGATAAGATATACTCGGGCAGCCAAGATAAAGATCGACCATTAGAACTTCTTGCTTTTCTATCATATACTGTACATATTTATTTTTGACCCGATAAGATTCGTTACTACGATCCATTTTTCATACATGACTAACCGGTAAGATCGCTTGCAATATATGTTGTTCCAAGTTATATTTTCCTCACGAAAGTAACCCCCGAAGTGGGAAGTATGCAGCTGCGTGAGGACGCATAGACGGACACATAAACTAGAAGGTCAAATGCAGAAATATCTCTAAGAAGTTTTACAGCTTTTAAAGCGAATGTTTACAAGTTCTGATAATAAATGGCATTACATAAGTGAACAATGAATGAAACGCAGGCGCTTCTATTGAGGCAGCAAATTAATGAAAATGAAAATTAAAATACGTTGTGGAGTTTTCTTAATTTGAAAAAAAAAAAAAAATAGCTGTTTCCAATACAGTTCAGGCAACAAGAGTTTGGAGGAGTTACGAGAGACATTTAGTATCGGCAAAGACCTTCCCAACCAAAATCAAGTACCACTAGGAGCCTAATGATGCTATACGGCACTCATAAAAATATTTACATAGGTTTAGAAAAAATTATAAAATCAGCACATTGCTAAATCAGTTAATGCAACTACAACTACTATTCCGTTTCCAAATGCAATCACAATCAAACGCAGAAAAGCGAACAGTTATGTAAATGATTGGTGAAGAATCCGGGTCAAAAAGATCATCAATATTGATAACTCTTGAAGGAAATCAGACGAGCGAATATTCAGGATTCTGTGTGTACTCCACCTTCTCACCCATACGTTTGTGTGACATCTAACGTACCTAATACAGATGGGATTTCTGGCGTTGGAATTTGGGCAGGTAGATCAGCTGTTTTTGTGTGCACACCACCCTCAACTCAAAGGTTAATTATGATGCAATCCCATTAGTAACCCGAACGATTTTATTCATAGTTTAATTCCACGAGGCAGTCCCTTGTGCGCAGAAGAAAACTACATACCATAGGCATTGGGTTTCAACGGGCTTCTTGTTTGTTCCAATAACAAGTCAATATTATTCAACTTGAAAAGACGTGTTTATTAGGGCATTGTTCGATGCAAATTGATATTTTGCTAACACTCCGTTGGTAGAGATTATTGAAAATAATATATAATAGGTTATTATGTAAATCATTAAAAAGGCACATACAAACTTTTGACTTGGCTTTTCTTCTGATCTGCCCAATCATCAAAAACCGGTTTAATATCGTTGGGTTTGTGGTGATAACAATTTCCAGCAAACCATACTCGGTTCAATTTATCAACTGAATTGGATTATTTTTCCTTATTTACAAAATTGTTTACTTAGACGATGTTTTTAGAAAAGCCGTATTAAACCGCGAAGAATGACTTTCTATGGAACTTGCTGGTCACCATGAAAACCTCCGTACGATAATTAATTAAAACTCCTACACGCAGCCAGACTCTTTATTAGGTAACTATTTAGTAACTCTTTATTTTCCGTGGAAATAGACAACGTTTTTCACTAACTTCCGTTATCAACTGAAATTGGATTTGATTATTTTTCCTTATTTACGAAATTGTTTACTTAGACGATGTTTTTAGGAAAGCCGGGTTAAACCGCGAAGAAAGACTTTCTATGGAACTTGCTGATCACCATGAAAACCTCCGTACGATAATTAATTAAAACTTCTATACGCAGCCAGACATTGTTTGGGTAGATGCAGACTGGCCAGTTAACCTCACGCAGCACGGGACGTCAGTATTATGATAATAGAGAGGCTTAATCATGATTATTATTCCTTGGAAATAGCAGAAACGCCAACACGCAAAGCCTCCATTATCAAACCGCTGACGTAAGACTTAGAGTTTTGACCCAGTTGATCGAAGGTTCTTTTATGAATCAGCTGATGCGAGGTATCCACCTGTGACTCACTAGAGGAGGCTCAGCCAAGTCCCTCTCCGATTTCTGCCAAAATTTCAATGGTTGTTCTGAATTGCCCAGAGCCGCCACATCTCCAAGTCGGGCTCGGGACCAGATTCTGGCCACGCCCCCCCCCCCCCCCCCGCGCGAGTGAGTTGTTTTACTAGAGATGGCTATGATAATTGTTTAAAAAAAAAACTATTAAACTTTCTCTAACCAAACGAAAAATCATTTATACTTCCTACCAAGGTTCAGTGTTTGAATAAGAACACTTGAGGGGCTGAACTCTTACTACTTCACTACGTTTTATTCAACATTTAATCAAAAGTAAAGTGTAACTTGGTGGGTGGATGTAAAGTATTCATACTCTAGTAATTACCAACCAATTACAAAACCCTAAAAATGCCATAAATTACCTTGAAACAAAAATTCTATATCCAATCAGTCATAGGATTTTACTTAAAATACTTTAAATACAATTGTTTGTGAATAGAGGGCGTATTCAGAGAAGTTCCAATTTACTCATTCCTCAATTGGACGATTGTGGCAGAAATTATGATTGACTAAATTTCATATAATCATTAATCAACACATACTATTAACTTTATTTTAATGTTATGGACGGATTAAAACGGAAAGTCTCTGTATACAAGATGGCTGAAGGAATTAATTGAAACAATGATTAATTATGTTTGAAAGAATACATTTATTAATTTTGGAAAAAAAATAAAAATCTACAAAAATATAATTGTTTTATTATAGTTTATCTACTTGTAATGAAGCTATGCAGTAAAGAATTAGATTTATAACAACAAAAGATACAAGAATTATTTAGTGAAAACTATCAAAAATATGAATTAGTAAAATGAGAACTTAGTTTTGTTGAGTTATAATAGCATTCTGTTATTTGAATTTATCCACTGTGGAAAACTTTTTAAATATAGAAAACTGTAATAGGCTATAATTTCATGTTTTATAAAATGAAACATTTTAAAACTAATAAAGTAAAGTGAGGAAAAGTGTATTGGCATTTGAAAAATACAAGACAAAACACTTAAAACTTTCGTGCCTTTTTAAGTGAAAATTCTTTAATAACCTTAGAAAAGTCAAGTTTGGATGCTAACTTGTGCTTAATGCTGAGAATAGCAAGGGAATTCAACCTTTCTTGGCCCATGGATGCTCTCTCCCAAGTCTTCAGCCGAGCGCCTACTATATTACGCTGTGGGATTCGATGTACATTCAGGTACAGGCCTATGCGCCATTCATAATTATATGCGAACTTAGATTTGAGATTTATGCAAAAGTCGGTTTATTAAGTGAAATGTGCGCAATGTGTGTACACTAACTTCGTTATTTCGAATGGAAAACTCTTTTTAGCGAATTTTTGAAGAAAATTAAGCTATTGCCCTCGCCTCAAAATTTGTAGAATGTGAATTTTTGAAAAACATTTATGCAGAACCATATTCTGAAGTTTAACGCATTTTTTTATGTATGTATGTATATATGTATATATGTATGTGTCATTCCAGACAATAACTTTTTTTTTTTTAATCGCTTTATTTCCATATTTAAATAAGTACAAGAACAACACTTCTAAAGAAAATAAAAAGACACTTTAGAAAGAAAAAAATAGCATAGTAATAAATAACTGGAAATTAATACCCAATATGGACGACAAGTCCGTGGTAGGGGATGGTCATGGTACTAGCCGATAAGGATAGCGAGAAGTAAATTAAACATACATAGGGTGTTGATCACATAGCAAAGTTTATAAATTTAAACCTAATTTACTGTACTCTTATTTCTATATTAATTTATTCGTATTTTCTATTTACTCAGCAATATTTTATATTATAACAGGAAGCTTAAAAAATAATTTTTTAATTCTTTATTAACAGTTTTGTTATTGGTTGCAAGTAATTTTTCTTTAAGTTTTGTTGGAAGTTTGTTAAAAGTGGAAATGCCTTTATATATATAATTATTTTGTGCAAGGGTAGTTCTTAATTTCGGTTGCTTTAGGTTTAATTGATGTTTCGATCTAGTATCAGCTGTGTGTTGGGGTAGCAAGAATGAACCATCTCTAATGACCTGGCCATGAACCATCTCTAATAACATTTTCACAGTTCCAAAACCCCGCAATTTTACGCTTCACAATAAAAATATTGAAAGGTCGATAGGTAAGGAAAGAATATAGGTTCAGAGGCCCCTCAGCTAGTCAGTGCGCCTCCGTACCTCGTAAAAATTATTTCGCACAACAAATCGCAAAAAACAGGCTATTTTGAAATTTTTGAAAATGTCAACCCGAAGATGTAATCCGATCATGCTGGCCAACGAACTTGTACTTTCGTTTTGTGTCCTTAACATTTTAAAATTTGTTTGAAGTTTCTAGCACAATTCTACGGACAGTTATCGTCTGGAATGACACATACATATATACATACATATTTACATACATACATTAAAAAATGCGTTAAACTCGAATATGATTCAGAATAGCCTGAAACGGATTTCTGCATGAAAATTTTTCAAAAATTCACATTCTACAAATTTTGAGGCGAGAGCAATAGCTTAATTTTCTTCAACAATTCGCTAACAAATTAGGCTCAGACGCCCCACAGCTGATCGGTGTGCACTGATATTGAATTTATTCTTGATATTATAGAGGAGTTGACATCAATAGGCCTCCGTAGATATTGGCACCTGCAGAGGACAAAGCACTGCAATTTATTAAAACATCTAAATTAATAAATTGCAGTGATTTGTCCTCTGCCTATGCAGAAGGTGCAATTAAAACATCTTCTGCCGCTAATGACCCTTCTGGTTGAGGTGCGGCTTAAACCTAAAAAAAAATTAAAATATCTACATTTTACAGGTCTCCCTGATCTCAGTGTAACGAAATCTAAGTAAGTACCTATGTACCAATTGAGAAAAGTCCAGTCATGCAGCATGACCACATGAGCGAATTTTGAAGAAATCTTCGACATTTCAGTCGCTATTGATCGAGTAGAGAAATTTTAGTTTATGATTTTAATAGACAAACATGGAATCAGGAGGTACTCATACTTTATTATTTTTAAACTAATCTTGTAGATTTAAAGTCAAATGTAGGTAATTATTCATAGATTTCGAGGTCCAATGTGGTCAGTATTGAAGGCAGTTGAAATCTCAACAGTATCCTATCATAACATCATCAAATCTTGACATAAAATAAAATAACATGCCGACGTCATATGAAAGAAACGTATTTCCACAGCCACTCGATGATGAGGCTTTATATTACGAGTGATATAAAGTCAGTTGCATTCGAATCTAGTATCCCACAGCAAGAAATTGACAGACAAACTGTAGTCTCTGTTTCGAACAAATATTACCGATTTTTACAACTAGCGAACGGCATTATTTCGATTTTTGACTAATTTTTCAACTTTGAAATTTTTGAAAACTTGATACATATTCTTATAGGAAATTTTACGCTGATTCCGAATATACCACATGTTAGTATGCTGAAAAAATTATTTCGCACAACAAATCGCAAAAAACAGGCTATTTTGAATTTTTGACTACATTTTTGAAAATTTCAACCCGAAGATGTAATCCGATCATGCTGGCCAACGAACTGGAACTTTCGTTTTGTGTCCTTAACATTTTAAAATTTGTTTGAAGTTTCTAGCACAATTCTACGGACAGTTATCGTCTGGAATGACACATACATACATACATACATACATAAAAAAATGCGTTAAACTTCAGAATATAATTCAGAATAGCCTGAAACGGATTTCTGCATAAAATTTTTTCAAAAATTCACATTCCACAAATTTTGAGGCGAGAGCAATAGCTTAATTTTCTTCAAAAATTCGCTAAAAAGGTCGATAGGTAAGGAAAGAATGTAGGTTCAAAGGCCCCTCAGCTAGTCAGTGCGCCTCCGTACCTCGTAATTGTTACCGACGAGTCTTAGAGGAGCTCCATCTAAATAATAACACCGTGGTTCGAATAGGAAATTTAGCCTCGGGGGCTCCGAAGCTGATCTGAGTCCCTCCATACTTTGTAATTGTATTCCAGATCTCCAAAAAGGCTACATTTCAAGTTTCAGCATCATAAGTCAATCGAAAAACAAATTAGGCTCAGACGCCCCACAGCTGATCAGTGTGCACTGATATTGAATTTATTCTTGATATTATAAAGGAGGTCCATTTCGAATCGCAGATCCGAAGGTTGACATCAATAGGCCTCCGTAGATATTGGCACCTGCAGACGACAAATCACTGGAATTTATTAAAACATCTAAATTAATAAATTCCAGTGATTTTTCCTCTGCAGGTGCCTATGCAATTAATTAAAACATCTTCTGCCGCTAATGACCCTTCTGGTTGAGGTGCGGCTTAAACCTAAAAAAAAAAAAAAAAAAAAAAAAAAAAAAAAAAAAAAAAAAAAAAAAAAATAATAATAATAATAATAATTAAAATATCTACATTTTACAGGTCCCCCTCATCTCAGTGTAACGATATCTAAGTAAGTACCTAGGTACCTACCAATTGAAAATAATATTGAAATGGTTTTAATAATCATTAAAAAATCCATAGCGGAATATATTCAATCAAGATGTAGGTACCTAACGTAATACTTCGAAATTGGCCAGTTAGGAAGCAGGAAAATGATGTTTGAAGTAAACTTAACAGCAAAAAAAACCGGCGCACCCAATATTTTGTTATATTTTCACCTTAGCTTCAATTGGTTAATTTTTTTTTTTTTTTTTTTTTTTTTTTGCATGTGCCAAGTAAAGTCGGTATCTTATGAGAGAACAGCAAGGAACAAAGTGGCAAATAACAAATAGCCGTTTGAAAAAATCAGCTTTATTCACAAAACTTCAATGTTTGGACAAAAGTAACAAAACATTCTTCTGTAGTTATCGTGTGAAAAAAAAATAGAAAAATGAATTTTGTTTTTTGGAAAATATAATTCGATATAAAATAATTTTTAATATCGGGTGGTACCGTCCCTTGCTTGTACCACCGCCTGCATTCTTCTCGGCATGCTGTTGATCAAATTTGAAACCCTTTCTTGTCTGATGAGGTCCCATTCTGCGAGGACCGCTGTCCTGAGGTCTTGGAGGTTTACAGGAGGGTTCGGTCGCTTTCGGATGCACCTCTCTAGCTCGTCCCATAGATGTTCTATGGGATTGAGGTCGGGGCTGCGAGCTGGCCATTGTAGGGTGCGCATGCCTACCTCTTCGAGGTAGTCAGTAACCAAGTTTGCTACGTGTGACCGCGGCAGGTTCTCACTATTCGCTTCAGATCGTCGTGTTAGAGGGTGGAGGAGACGAGGGCAGCGTTTCGCTCAGTGCAATATTTCTGAAAGGGTGCCTTACGCGGGAGGTTCTGAAATGGTTTGGGGTGGAATCACTTCAGAGGCGAATACGGAACTCCATGTGTACCCCCGAGGGAGTCTAACCACACTGAGGTACAATTCTGACATCCTGGAAGATTATGTAGTGCCATTCGCCCTTTACACCGGCGATAATTTTATTTTTATGGACGATAACGTGCGGTCACACGTAGCAAACGTGGTTACTGACTACCTCGAAGAGGTTGGCATGCGCACTCTACAATGGCCAGCTAGCAGCCCCGACCTCAATCCCATAGAACATCTATGGGACGAGCTAGAGAGGTGCATCCGAAGGCGATCGAACCCTCCTGTAAACCTCCAAGACCTCAGGACAGCGGTGGTCGTAGAATGAGACCTCATCAGACAAGAAACGGTTTCAAATTTGATCAACAGCATGCCGAGAAGAATGCAGGCGGTGTTACAAGCAAGGGAAGGTACCACCCGATATTTAAAAAATTTATTAAAAAAAAAAAATTTCATTTTAGCGAATTTTTGAAGAAAATTAAGCTATTGCTCTCGCCTCAAAATTTGTAGAATGTGAATTTTTGAAAAAAAAATATGCAGAAATCCGTTTCAGGCTATTCTGAATCATATTCTGAAGTTTAACGCATTTTTTTATGTATGTATATATGTATGTATGTATATATGTATGTATGTATATATGTATGTGTCATTCCAGACGATAACTGTCCGTAGAATTGTGCTAGAAACTTCAAACAAATTTTAAAATGTTAAGGCCACAAAACGAAAGTTCAAGTTCGTTGGCCAGCTTGATCGGATTACATCTTCGGGTTGAAATTTTCAAAAATGTAGTCAAAAATTTCAAAATAGCCTGTTTTTTGCGATTTGTTGTGCGAAATAATTTTTTCAGCATACTAACATGTGGTATATTCGGAATCAGCGTAAAATTTCCTATAAGAATATGTATCAAGTTTTCAAAAATTTCAAAGTTGAAAAATCAGTCAAAAATCGAAATAATGCCGTTCGCTGGTTGTAAAAATCGGTAATATTCTTCAAAAATTCGCTCATGGGGTCATGCTGCATGACTGGACTTTTCAATTTTTTTTTCACACGAGAACTGCAGAAGAATGTTTTGTTACTTTTGTGCAAACATCGAAGTTTTGTGAATGAAGCTGATTTTTTCGAACGGGTATTTTTTATTTGCCACTCTGTTTCTTGCTGTTCTCTCATAAGATACCGACTTTACTTGACACACGCAAAAAAAAAAAAAAAAAAAAAAAAAAAACCCAATTGAAGCTAAGGTGAAAAATAACAAAATATAGGGTGCGCCGGTTTTTTGCTGTTAAGTGTAATTTACGCTGGGGCTTGCTTAGAATGGAGTAATGATTTGAGAAAAATGAAATAGGTAGGGAAAAATCTAGAGCCTAACCCACAAATTCCCAGAAAATGTAATCAAAATCTGGTAAAAACTAGACTTTGTTGCTGGGAGTACACTTTCGCGCATGCGCACTAGCTAATAAAGATGCAATCATAACGAAAATTAGTGAAAAAAATGTTGTCTATTTTCACGAAAAATGAAGAATTACAATGTTGAATCCATTTCGTCGGGATTAGACCAGGAGAGGTTTCATCACAATCGCGACTAATAGTACCTGCTGCACATGCGTGTACATGAAATTTGAGGATGCTTTACCCAACCCCGTTTGTGGTTGATTGAAATTGATGCACATCTCTAGCCGATGTATGCTATTTATCATCAGAATTGGGGTTTCGGGACAGATGGAAATCGATTCAGCGTGCCAAAATGCATAGGAATCCATTTGAAGTTCGACTGGTTTGGTCAGCTGAGGTTTTTGCAAAAAATGGCCGTTTCCGACCGCTGTGAGCCGTCAGCCAATGGAATGCCTCCACCCTGTTCTTCCTTTTTCCGTATTTTTTGTCATTTTGCAAAAAAAAACTACTTCGTAATACAGAGAACGTGTGAGTAAAACGCGAAGACGTTCACCTTGCCAAAGAATACGAGTTTTTCCTGGCAGCATGTTAAGTATGTAATTTTTTTCTTGTCTTATAACAAGTAATGAAAAGCGGGGATTATCTCTAATCTCAAATTCATGAGGACTTGACCTTCATACTTCATCGTCTTAAGCATCCATGATATATAATTGGTTGGAATCTATTCATTATTTTTCAATTAAGGAAATAACGAAGAGAATAATTTTTCTAAAGCTAATGAATCTTACAAATCGTTACTCATGAATTATTATATCGCCCTGAGCAGATCATGAGGTAAATCAGGGGCGTGTATTAGGTCTTCAAATGAATGTCGTTTTTCAGCATACATGGGACATTTCAACAGTTTGTGCTGCATGTCGACTATCATCACAGAAATCGCAAAAAGAAGAATTGGCTAGACCGATTGAAATCGGCTTCAGTTTATTTGCCCGTGCCTGGCCCACAAACGTATCAGTTGTACTGTCTCGAAAATCCGTCGTATTGAGACCTGTGCAGCGTTGACAAAACTTGTCACAAGCACATACAGAAAAGACACACAAACATACACCTATGGTTGTTTCACGGATTTGGAGTCATTGAGTTGGTTGGAGTTGATTGGTGAGTCAGTTAAATAAGTCTCACCTACTTATTCCCAGAAGTTGTCACCGAAATCGAATGAAAAATTTAGAAGTAATGTTTTTGTTACAAGGATTTCGTGTTCCAGCATGTGCAGTGACCAGGTACTAACGATGCGATACTTATAAAATTGATACGCCGATACGGCATGATTAAATCGCCTTTTCCTGGTTACACTGCGAAATAGAGTGAAATCGGACGTAAGGGCTGTTAGAAAATTATGGTTGATGAATGGCCAATACATCATTTTTCGATATTTTTTCACGCTTAATTAAATTAATAAGCTTAAATTGTAACGGGTAATCGTAACACAATAATACTACAAGTAGAGGAATACAAAAAGGTTGATGTAGATATAGAAAGAATAGATAGTCAGTGTCCGATCTGAAAAGAATATTAAGGTAAAGCATGAAGACTTTTTTTTCAATAAACAGAAGCAGGCTTAGTCATCGATTGAGGCTTAACATAGGACTAAGACGCACAAAGCTTAACAATAGCTAACGGAGAGAGGGTAGGGATTAAGAAATTTTGAAGAAATCTTCGACTTCAGTCGCTATTTACAACTAGCGATCGGCATTATTTCGATTTTTGACTGATTTTTCAACTTTGAAATTTTTGAAAACTTGATACATATTCTTATAGGAAATCTTACGCTGATTCCGAATATACCACATGCTAGTATGCTGAAAAAATTATTTCGCACAACAAATCGTAAAAAACAGGCTATTTTGAAATTTTTGACTACATTTTTGAAAATTTCAACCCGAAGATGTAAAATTTGTTTGAAGTTTCTAGCACAAATCAACGGACAGTTATCGTCTGGAATGACACATACATATATACATACATACATACATACATACATTTAAAAATGCGTTAAACTTCAGAATATGATTCAGAATAGCCTAAAACGGATTTCTGCATAAAATGTTTAAAAAAATTCACATTCTACAAATTTTGAGGCGAGAGCTATAGCTTAATTTTCTTCAAAAATTCGCTAAAAGGAGGCAATTTCTAGGAACAGTAATCTCGTAGTTTGTTTCTCTAGGCTGTCCCCAGTGGACGCTCCTGAGCGTGAGGCAAGACGTAAAACCCCACATGACCCAGCAGCACAGCAAATCGTGAAAAAATTATAGATTGGAAAAGAATTTCCTGGCTTGGGGGCATAGCACTCATACGGTCGTAGCGATAAATACGGTCGTCATAGCACACCTCATTCATGATTGGTTTATTATTTTGTAATCGGGCAAGAAACAATAATTTAAACCCCACCAGAAAATTTTTTGGTTTACGTTTTAAGATGTGTAAAATCTAAAAATCGAATAATTAAAATAAATCCGCCCTCCACGGCTTTTCTCCGAAATTAATAGACTGTACTCCTCTTCCAAAATCTCTTTTTGAATCGCAAAATATTATTTAGAACGAGTTTTTTTACCATATGTTTGGTAGCAATCAATTTCTTTTCCCTGAAAGTCCTAAACTTTCAAAACAATGTAAAATAATATAGTGCGATAATTTACGAAAATTCGCTCATAAATCATGCTGCATGACTGGTTTTTCATACTTGTAGGTGTGATGGGTACTCGTAGAAAATGATGTTATCCAAGTGGTTTTTTTTCTCACTTGTTTCAAAACTAATTGAATTCGTTGGAGAAATGCTCAGAATGTGCTTAATCTTCGCAAACTTCATCATTTAGGTCTTGATGTGCATTATTCGAAGCAACTGCGGAAAAACAGGTCTCCAAGTGCTCTCTTGACGGCGTATCACCGGCGAAGTGCCCTGACCTGACTTTCTTGCCCCAGACCTTCGGTTTTTGTCGGGTCCCGCGCTGGCTTCCATCTGAGTCGTTCAACTGAGTACGAAACGAGGTTTTTTTTTTAGCGCAAGCAAACCACAAGCTAACCACTGAGTCGTATTGTACGAATAGGGAATTGTTGTACGATTGAATGCAGTGTTGCCGCCAGCCCAACACTGTATTTCGGTAGATCTGGTTAAAAAAAAAGTCCAGTCATGCAGCATGACCCCATGAGCGAATTTTTGAAGAAATCTTCGACATTTCAGTCGCTATTGATTGTGTAGAGAAATTTTAGTTTATGATTTTGATAGACAAACATGGAATCAAATTATTAAAAATATTTCACAGAGTAAACTCATCAGTTGTGATTACTTTTTTTTTTTTTTTTTTTTAACAAGCACCTACTACCTACGTTTTAAACAGCATGGTTCTAGGATTGGTTATACAGGGATACTTCCATAAGAGTAGTTCAATCTGAATTTGGACAATGTTTCATGCAAATACGAGTATTAACGATTTTTACAACTAGCGAACGGCATTATTTCGATTTTTGACTGATTTTTCAACTTTGAAATTTTTGAAAACTTGATACATATTCTTATAGGAAATTTTACGCTGATTCCGAATATACCACATGTTAGTATGCTGAAAAAATTATTTCGCACAACAAATCGCAAAAAACAGGCTATTTTGAAATTGTTGACTACATTTTTGAAAATGTCAACCCGAAGATGTAATCCGATCATGCTGGCCAACGAACTTGAACTTTCATTTTGTGTCCTTAACATTTTAAAATTTGTTTGAAGTTTCTAGCACAATTCTACGGACAGTTATCGTCTGGAATGACACATACATATATACATACATATATACATACATACATATATACATACATACATATATACATACATACATACATACATACATACATACATACATAAAAAAATGCGTTAAACTTCAGAATATGATTCAGAATAGCCTGAAACGGATTTCTGCATAAAACTTTTTCAAAAATTCACATTCTACAAATTTTGAGGCGAGAGCAATAGCTTAATTTTCTTCAAAAATTCGCTAAAAAGGTAGTTCCCAGTAATAAAATTTCGGAAATTCGGTAGATTCCCCGATTCCCCGGTAGTTTTTTGAACGAACTATGACATAACTAATACTTTATCAATTGAATAAAATATTACTCTAGGGTTGCATTCTAGGCTAAAACTCTCGTACGGCGGACTATGAAATCTTCTGGGACGAACCCACAGTATTGTTAGCGAATTTTTGAAGAAAATTAAGCTATTGCTCTCGCCTCAAAATTTGTAGAATGTGAATTTTTGAAAAAAAATTATGCAGAAATCCGATTCAGGCTATTCTGAATCATATTCTGAAGTTTAACGCATTTTTTTATGTATGTATGTATGTATGTATGTATGTATGTATATATGTATGTATGTATGTATGTGTCATTCCAGACGATAACTGTCCGTAGAATTGTGCTAGAAACTTCAAACAAATTTTAAAATGTTAAGGACACAAAACGAAAGTTCAAGTTCGTTGGCCAGCATGATCGGATTACATCTTCGGGTTGAAATTTTCAAAAATGTAGTCAAAAATTTCAAAATAGCCTGTTTTTTGCGATTTGTCGTGCGAAATAATTTTTTCAGCATACTAACATGTGGTATATTAGGAATCAGCGTAAAATTTCCTATAAGAATATGTATCAAGTTTTCAAAAATTTCAAAGTTGAAAAATCAGTCAAAAATCGAAATAATGCCGTTCGCTGGTTGTAAAAATCGGTAATATTCTTCAAAAATTCGCTCATGGAGTCATGCTGCATGACTGGACTTTTTTTCTTTTTAGTATGGACCGAATCAGTGTACCCATCATTTTTTACTTCTACATAATTAAATTCAACAGCCATAAAAAAGTAGTAGTAGGTAGGCACTTCAGTATCAAATAGATGAAATGACAGGGGATAATATTTGGTTTACGAAGCACATCAGTAACCACCGAACTCAGTTGGTATAATTTGTCGGTAATATTTGCATTCATGTGTCCACAAGTATGTAGGTTCTTTCCAACGTTTCCACTACCTTAGAAGAATTGGAAGCAATAAGGGTTATGTACCTAAATAGTTAACAAGAAGCTGCAACCAGCAGATAAATAAATGTAGGTAGTATATTTAAAGGGAAAGGGAAACTAGGTTACCTGTACCGTTGAACTGATATTGAAGATCGGAAATTGAGACCACGCTGATCCTTATGGAAGAGAATAAAACACTAGACGAATAAGCACAGTAAACAACGAGGCGAAGGCAAACAAAGATGTGAGCAGTGAACAAGTGAAATTCATTTACCTAGGTAATACTAATTAATACATTATAAGAACCTAAAATGCATCATATTGAAGTAATACCAAAAGCCTAAGTTGACCACAGAATAGACATGGACGAAACTGGTAGGTAGGTATGTACCTAAATACCATGGAAGAAGGGAAGTCCACTTTTCCATGAAGGTACTGTGCATGGTAGAAAGAATACAGAGAATGTGTACTCTTTGATCCATGTGAATCGTTTCACCTTGGATTTTGCTCAGAATTCTAAATCCCGGTAGATCCAAGCCTCAAACCGGTAGCTGGGTTGAAAAAGTGAAATACCGATAGATCTACCGGAATTGTGGTGGTTTCCTTTATCCACTGTACTACACATTTCTATACCTATTAGTCTGTTCTACTATGGTTATTCGTCATTGTTATCCTATTTTCTCCAGTTGTTTCAATTTAGTGTTCCATATGTTCAAGATATATATGAATGAGACAAATGAAACACGGGAGCTCAGGACCAAAATAACACCATCACGCGATTCTATGTTGTGACGACTATACAAAACGGCTAGACTAAGCGAAAACTAAAATTACCTACCTAAATGAAACTGATTATAAGAAGAACAAGTCTGCTAAGCTGCTTGGTGTTGTACATAACTTTATCCGTTACATAACTAAATTATATGCAATTAAAATATCAGATAATTGAAATTCAATAAGAGAGTACCTACCGTTGCAGGGAGCGGAGTGTATCTGTGATATTTGTTAGCTACTCTGTTCTGCGGTTGTGATTACGACGCACGATAAGCCGAATAAATCTCCAAAAGGCCTGCAGAATGCGCTGAAGAACGTAACCCGTTTCGCAGGCTCCAGACACTGCTGGCTGTATCTCTCCTATAACCGTCGAGAAGGTTTTCGCCCTTTGGAACTTGAGTCTGTGAGTCACGTCCCTTTCACTAGTGCGCCACTCCGCTCCACTGTTTAGGTCGTTTCCTCTTATAATCTAATCTAAGACCTTTCATCCCCTTGCTTATCCAAAGACCGAGATAACCTACTTCTAGGGAATTCCTTCTTTTCACGAGATTATGTGGAAAAGAAGGGCATCAACTATGATGACGTGATTACGGTGATATCATTCTTTAAATGCGAAAACCCTCAATACAAATTTCAACTGGGCTTAACAACTACACCGCTGTTTAAATGATAATGAAAGGTAGGGTGAAGTGGCGAACCGAAATTGCAATAGTGGAACTTTAACCAAGCTCAGCTCTGCCTCAATTACTGCTAGAGTTATTTCTTTTCTTTTATTTCTTTCGTTTGGTTTATTATTTTCAATTATTTTCAATAATAAATCTTTGTAATCGACAAAAAAAAAAAAAAAAAAAAAAGAAAGTTAGCTCCCTCAAAATTTGATGGTTTACTTTTCAAGATGCGTCGAATCCACAAGTCGAATTTTAAAAAATCCGTCAGTCGTACGCCGTCCGAAGCTTTTCTCAAAAAGTAGTGGACCAAACTAAGAAATTTGGCTTGAAAATAATTTATTGGCCGGGGATGTGCCAGTAACATCGGCATCGCGGTCGATCAACACTAAAGGGTAGAACCTAAGGGCTGAAATATTCAAAAATCAAGATCAGGAAATCTTTCTACGTAACAGTAATGATTTTTTGAGTTTCATTTATAGGTATCCGCCCAAAGAATCGAACGAAACCACTGCTGTTGCTATGAGTTATTCGTTTGCTTTCTTTAAGGGCTCAACCATCGATAAGAAAAAAAAGTCCAGTCATGCAGCATGACCCATGAGCGAATTTTTGAAGAAATCTTCGACATTTCAGTCGCTATTGACGGCCGAGCGGAGCGAGGCCTTCGGTCTGCGTGCTAGTACGTACATAAATAGAACTTCTTCATAATTTCATGGCTGATATTTTCTAAGCCACAGTCAGTATTAAAGCTACATCAAGTCCTAAAACAGTTGAGCGTAAAACATTAAAGAGAGCGACTGAGAGAATCGGAGGACGGAATATTTCACAAAGTAAACTCATCAGTTGTGATTACATTTTTTTTTTTTTTTTTTTTTTTTTTTAACAAGCATCTACTAGGTACCTACGTTTTAAACAGCATGGTTTTAGGATTGGTTATACAGGGATACTTCCATAAGAGTAGTTACATCTGAATTTGGACAATGTTTCATGCAAATATTACCGATTTTTACAACTAGCGAACGGCATTATTTCGATTTTTGACTGATTTTTCAACTTGGAAAATTTTGAAAACTTGATACATATTCTTATAGGAAATTTTACGCTGATTCCGAATATACCACATGTTAGTATGCTGAAAAAATAATTTCGCACAACAAATCGCAAAAAACAGGCTATTTTGAAATTTTTGACTACATTTTTGAAAATTTCAACCCGAAGATGTAATCCGATCATGCTGGCCAACGAACTTGAACTTTCGTTTTGTGTCCTTAACATTTTAAAATTTGTTTCAAGTTTCTAGCACAATTCTACGGACAGTTATCGTCTGGAATGACACATACGTACATACATACATATATACATACATACATTAAAAGTTCCAGTCATGCAGCATGATCGTATGAGCGAATTTTCATAAACTATCTATCGTACTATAGTA
The DNA here is from genome assembly GCA_030762985.1 of Adelphocoris suturalis. Taxonomy (NCBI): domain Eukaryota; kingdom Metazoa; phylum Arthropoda; class Insecta; order Hemiptera; family Miridae; genus Adelphocoris; species Adelphocoris suturalis. The sequence goes on from CM061042.1 coordinate 118,333,559, forward strand.
TGTTAAATTGCATTGAAATTGGAGCAATTTTAGTTTACAGAAATGGTTTAAAAACAATTTTATGACAAAAAACTTATTCTAAATAAAATTCCACCGATTCAAAAGGGATTTTTGATTTTTAAATTTTTTTGCAGTTTAAGTACGTTTTTTAGCAAATTTTAATGACATTTAAGTAAGTTTTTCATCATAATTTTGAACAAAAATTTTTAATGTCCTAGTTAATCGTTAAAAATTTAGTTTTGACTAAATTCCTGCAAAAAATAGAAATTTAACGATTTTTGGCCGTTTTTAGCCATTTTTAGTGATTTTTTGGGTACATTTTTCGAAATTTGACCAATTTAATGTGCTCAAAAATTGTTGTCCAACGAACTCATCCTTTCTTTTGAAATGCTTGATTTTTTGGCGAAAGAACGAAGTTTTTATCTCAATTCTATCGAGAGTTATCGTCTGGAATGACACATACATATATATATATATACATATATATATATATACATATAAAAAAGCGTTAAAATCCAGGAATCATTTCAGAATGCCTCAAAACAGATTTCGATGAAGAAAATTTTTGAAAATTTTTATTTTAAAATTTTTGGAGCCATTGCAATAGCTTCATTTTCTAAGAAAATTCGCTAAAAAATGCGTTAAACTTCAGAAGATGATTCAGAATAGCCTGAAACGGATTTCTGCATAAATTGTTTTCAAAAATTCACATTCTACAAATTTTGAGGCGAGAGCATGAGCTTAATTTTCTTCAAAAATTCGATAAAATACATTAACACGGGAATGAATCGTAAACAGCAAAACATCAAAAATGGCAACATCGTTTGAGATAGAAATGTGACCTGACAATTTGCACATTTTCGGATAATGACCCAATTACATTTAAGTTAAAGTTGTATTATGACATATTTCTCTTGTATCAATAGACTTTCCGTAGATTTCGTTTGAATTTATAGTACCTAATTAGAGAGTTTTTATTCTTCCCGTACGATTTTCCCCCGTTAACGCGTAGAGCAGCGTCTTGAGCAAGCAACTGCAGATAGCTCTTCGCGTATTTCTACACGTAATTTTTACACGTATGTAAAATAACCAAACGCTATCGTCACGCTAAAGTCTCTTTAGTATTTTAATGACAACGATTCTCTTGAATTCGAGATCGAGTAGAAGATTACATTCATTTTACATTTACACTCTGCTTTATCAGCTTCTTCACGGGCATCAAATAGCCTCAATCAGGCATCAATAACGCCCATTATGTCGTTGTACATCGGTTCTCGTCCATTCGCCGAAATTAAGCAACGTCGGGCTTGGTTAGTTCTTGGATGGGTGACCTTCAGAGAGCTCCGCAATTTCGGCATCTTTTTTATTTTTTGTGTCATCATTCAATTTTCCATCTATCTACATCAAGTTTACTTATTCAGGTCTCGTGGAATAGTTCGTTTTTAGTGCCTTCCCTGCTTTATCAAATCGTCATTTCCATGTTCCGAGTGGGTACCTAGCCTGTTATTGAACTGACAACAGCTTTTATAGAAAATCCTATTATTTAAACACAAACCTGCTCGTTGTCTGAATCTTTGTGTTGGCAGATACAACTAACTTTGTTGTACCTACAAAGAACAGGTACCTATCTAGTTTAAAATCGGAAAAGTATCGACAACCGCATTAACTCTCAAGATGGTGAACAGGATATCTGGCTGTTGGACGATGTCGGTACTTCATTCACGTAATCAACGGAATTTGATATAATTAAAATTATATTTATCATGGATTTAACTTTAAATGGAAGAAGTTATTAGACGGCAGTCAGAGGTAAAACCAATACTCATAAAATTGTGGTCACCTTTGTGTCAGGTACGGATGTTCCAACATTATCGATATCAATAAATATCGATACTTTTGTTTCGAGATTTCCGATATTATATCGATACCGGAAATGCGATATTATCGTGATATTGATAGATTATGGTGAATATCGGCTTTTGATATTGTATTTTTAAAAGTTAAATATTTTTATAAAATCACGGTTTTTGATCCCGATAGTCGCGATATGTTTATGATATTATAACTAAATGTAAAATATTTGCATTTACTGAAAAACTGGGACAAAATGCCATTCTGTCCTAACTCTCCACGAGTGTAAGTTTTAGGGAAATTGCCCAAGGCTTAGGTTGGTATCAATTCAGATTTTGTTATCTGTTTCTCTGTGGTGTGGTGTTATGATTCCTATGCCGACTTTCACTCTGGTCTACCTTTGAAATTGCCGCTAACACTTATCTTTGTGTATGTGTTGTGAAAGTAGCCTAAATATAAGTTACTGTCAGTATATGCATCGTTCTTCTGTATTTCATGTATTAATTTTTTCTCTCCCTTTAGTTTGAAAAAAACTCATCCAAAGAGGAAAAGCAATTTTCCATTAAAAAAAGATTTCAAGGCTGACTGACTTTAATTCATTCAGTGAAGGCTTTAGTTTCAAATTTTGGGGCAGGTTATTAAAAAATGTTGCAGCTTTTAAAAAGCGCATTGTAAAAAGATTATGAATAAATAATCCTAAAAATTTCGCAATGTCATTCGATATTGCCGATATCGATATTTTGTGGTGATAATATCGCTGTGTCAATATCGACCTTGAATATCGTTATCGATATCAAATATCGGAAGATCCTCGGTATCAGAACAACCTTAGGGCCCCCGCGCACTGGCAACTATTTCTAGGCAACTATTTAGTCGCCTTGAGGAAGTTGAAATGGATCACACAGCCTTGAATGCAGCCCCGCGCACGAGTAACTTTTTAATCACGGCAACTAAAAAACCTCTATTCGACGGGTGAGTAAACAATCGCCGGGAGGAATGAGTCACGTTGATTTCTACCTGCCCCCGCGCACTGGCAACTGTTTAGTCGCCCACAGGACTTCGCGTCGTCCATTTTCTTTTCCAGTTTGTTCAATTTTTTATTTTTATTCATTTTTTGTTTACTGTGACAGTGGATGTGACCTTAGTGTCAGGTTATGATGACTACGTATAGGTATGACGGAATTCCAACGAAAGCATTTTCCCCACCAACGCGTATGTAGACCTCTTTCCCGTACACGCGTAGTTCTACGCGTTGACGCAAAAATTCACGCATGCGCAGTTGGTATTTCAGTCTTTTTGCGTTCACGGGTAGAAAATTACGGGAAGTACAAAAACTCCCTATTATCGAATCAGGCGGTACCAACATGCATGTTACAAAGAACGCAACAAGAATGTAACTACATCAAATCAATTTTCCTTATCAATGGAGACATTTACAACCGTATTTGGTAACAGCTACAGCAATGTTTCAGTATTGTAACATTGGGATGACTGCTCCAAAATACAGAACATGCTAAGGACCCCAAGATAATTCATCTTGACCTTCGTAGCCAGTAATTTCGTATAGGTACTTACCTACCGGTTTTATAGAAAAAGGACTTGCCATTTACTGCTATCATTAACCAATCTCCTCATCCCAAACTACTCAAAACTGAAATCAAAGTGCGATTTTATTGGCCGTAATAATGTGTAAGAACGGTGGTGGTAATGAAGTCGCACGCCAAAAGGTGCTTTGAGAGAACCAACTAATAATTTGGTTTTATTGCTGTTTAACTGCCATACCAAGCTAATGAATAGCTTTGTTCCATCCACCTAACCGCGGTCGACCGACTCATGCGCAGTAACGTCAACCGCTGTTCCATCCCAACAATCAGCTCAACACAGCGGTTGAACCGCTGTTCCATCATAGCAGCGTGGTCGACCACGGGTCGACCGCGGTCGAACCAAAACCGACCGCCCGATGGAGTGCGGTTCATTCCGGTTGTTATGGGAAACCTCACGCAATTGAAACCTACTCATAACCATCCTCATTTGAAATTCGAGCTCGGTGGGTGGACACCTCAACCTACTTGTGGAAAATGGCTTCAAGATTGAAAAATAAAGATTTATTTGAATCCCAAACAGTATTGATTTATACTCGTATTTTTCGCTGGTTTCTTCCCAAAATAATTATTTCATATGTTTTTCTTCTAAGATAAAACACTTGCGAATTTACCGTCAATGCGTGTAGGTAGGGCTGCCATCCGTCCCGATTTATCGGGACATGTCCCGATTTCCGAGGCTTCCCGGGCGTCCCGTCATGATTTTTGAAGCGTCCCGATTATTTTTTTTGCCGTCCCGACTTCGTCCCGATTTTTAAAGTAGTTGAATCTCCGAAGTATTTTGTAAGCCCAGGATGAAAACTGGATAAACCCTGCGTGGTACAGATGTCCTTCATTGCAGGTAGGTAGCCGGACACCTTTGACTATTTGAAATTTATAGCTCAATGTAATAGATGATCTAAGCACTTTTTTTTTCAATAATGATGTTTCTCCAACTTTTCAATACCTATTGTATTTTTTCTAAAAATAAAACTTAGTCGTTGTATTTTGTCAGTGACTTGAAATATATCTTGTCCCGATTTTGGTCCCGATTTTCTACTTTAGGCTGTCCCGATATGTCCCGACTTTTAGCTTACGCTGTCCCTACTTACGTCTAAAAGATATGGCAGCCCTAGTGTAGGTCTATTCCGGGAAATTCTTTATTCCCTATTCTCTATTTTATTCTGAGAAATTCATTTCTCTATTCTCTATTCATTCTCTTTATTCTCTATTTTATTCTGAGAAATTCATTTCTCTATTCATTTATTTATTCTCTATTACCAATCCTTAGTTCTGTGTCGAACTCATCAACCATTTTTGTGACAAAAAAACGGTTGCCCTCGAGAGTTTTATCCGAATCCGGTAACTTTGGACTGTATACCGGCCAGAAATAGAAAATGAGAATATAAAATCACTACAATGAGTTGTTGAAAATGAGAATAGAAAATCACTACAACGAGTTGTTGTTTACAGTCGACTGTTGTCAAGGCGATGAAAATATTTCCAATGGAGTGGAGTCACACGAAATGACTGGTGTAACGCTATTTTACCTCACTTGCGGTTGAGCGTTCCATCCATGGTTGGATCGTGGTTACGGTCGTCCAACCGCGATCATAGAGGCTGTGGACCGCGTGCTGACCGTGGGTTAACCGCGGTGAGGTGGATGGAACAAACCTAATGTCTTCGTCGAGTCAGTGATCCAGCAATTACTGCATTTATGAAACTTTATGAGTTTCACGCCGTATCGAAACTACAAAAAGACACAATAAAAATTTGCCATGACCTTCACAATGAATTGGATAATTAGATGAAGGTTTAATTATTGTTTGGTTCCCGCAAACCTGAGTCCCTCTTGTTGAAATAGGTATTATAGGAAATATGAAATTACAGAGTAATTTAGGTTCCTTGAAATGATAGTAAAATAGCAATTTGTGGTTATAATTCGAACATCATGTTTGGGCCCGATACAGGTGTCCCACCAGACAAAGACCCCCCCCCCTAAAACCGTCAATTCTAGGGTAAATTTTGTTTTCTTTAATCTGCATGTTCTTTTTCAAGGATCTCAAATATGGCCACTTTCCGCATTGCGCACATGCTGCACACCAACTATGTTTTTTCAAATGAGAACCCCCATTTTTTTTTTATTGTAGATTCAAAGTACGTGAAATTTCATGAAAAATGACTCGTCACTCGATTTTTCAAGTGTGCGCAAACGGTTTTGCTATCAACAATCTACCAAGGTGTAGCTACTAATGGTACAATCGTGTTGAAATTATTATGAGGTAATCAAGTCATCTTCTTCCAACTATCATCCAAATTTAAGCGAAATCGAACGACTAGAGTGTGAAAAAATTGAGCAGAATAAAATTTGCGTTTGCGCATGCGCAGAATGAATTATTGATTTGGCAACAATGAAACTGATAGGGGACCATCTACAACCTAACCCGCGCATTTTCTAACAATTTCATCGAAATCGGATGTAAACAGTAGAAATTAAGGTCGTTACAAGGATTTTACATAGGCGCATGCGCAGTAGATATTAATGATACAATCGTGTTGAAATTGATATGAGGTAATCAAGTCATCTTCTCCCAACAATCATCCAAATTTAAACAAGATCGGACGACTAGGGCGTGAAAAAAAGGAGCTTAATGGAATTTACGTTAGCGTATGCGCAGAGTGAGCTATTGATTTGGCAGCAATTAAACTGACAGGGAACTGTTCACTCCCTAGCCAGCACGTTCCCTAGAAATTTCATCCAGATCAGATGAAAACTGTGGAAAATAAGCTTGTTACAAGTATTTCATATTGGCGCATGCGCAGTAGCTATTGATTATACAACCATGTTGAAATTAATATAAGATGATCAAAATGTCATCCCCCAACTATCATCCGAATTTGAGCGAGATCGGACGACAAGGGCGTGAGAAAATGATGCTTGGTAAAATTTACATTTGCGCATGCGCTGAATGTGGTATTGAGTCAAGAACGATGAAACTGATAGGGGACCGTCTACCCTCTAGCCCGTTCATTCCCTGAAAATTTCATCCTAATCGGACAAAAACTGTGGAAAATAAGCTTGTTACAAGGATTTGCGGACACACGACTGACAGACAGACAGACGTACAGTTCCGTGGAACCAAAGTTGTTTAGAATGGTCTAAAACGTAAAATGCGAGTGGAAATTTTGATTTAGGAGACCAAAAATTGTTCTTCTCTCGAAAGTGAAACAATGCTTCCGCTACCTTTGGGTGGACTCGGAAGCAATACTTGGAATTGGTAAATAACACAATTTACATGATGGTCAAATTTGGTCTAGAATGTGAACAGCGAATATGCCTGCACTGGAAGGAAAGAAGTAGATGTGCAGCCAACTTTCACTCAATATTTCAACCTGTCTCATACTTGAGGTTGGCTGGATGGGTTCCTTTTGGAGTTTCGAGGAATGTCCGAATTTCAGGCTAGTTTGGACACGGATACCCAGCGAAGAACGAAGATGAGGAAGGTCGGGAGTTGTGGCTACGCCTCCCACCTCACCAAAACTCTCAATTTCTGAGGTAATAAGAACCACCTGGAGGGGACGGTGAACTCAGCTCGTAGCTGAACCCTCCAAAGACACCGGAATCCTCTTCTTGCGCAACGCAAAGCTGGCGTGTTTTTATAAGCCCCCTAGCGTGGGTCACGGGGTTGATTCCGCGAGAGTAAGTGAGGGTTTTCGCCTAGGAAATCATTTTCGAGTTGAGCGACCGAATATGGTCAGTAGAATACAGTGAATGGGAAGCATTGGAGTGTAACTTCACAAGTTCCGTCTAAGGGACGTCCTCCGTAATAAAACCCCGAGTTAAATTCGTGAACGGTTGATGTAACCGGCTTGCAGGTACCCAAAATGGGCAGTGTTTTTTATTTTACCAGTACCGGCAGCGGAAACGTCTGCCAAACAGCGCAGAAATGATATCAGCTACAAATTTATTTACTTACAACTTAATTATCAAAACTTTGTACAACATAATAATAAATAATAATAAAAACCATTTATTATGCACAAGACCGAAATTGGTCTATATATATAGCACACAGCTTTACAAAGATTTGGCATACATAATATAGTACGGCACGACCAGGTATTAATATATAGGTAATGAAAATCAGACAAAAAAGGTTAAATTATTTAGAAAAAAAAATGTAGGAATAAATCATGGAATTATATACCTAAGGATGGTTCAAGCAGTTAAATTAAAATAGATTTAAAAAAAAAATTAAGTGATAATATGAAAAATAAATAAAATAAAATTTGAAAAATCAATTATCCACAAAATGCCTCCTTACTGCCGCCACAAATCGACCAATGGTGGCCAATGAGCGGATCGAGTTGGGTAGAGAGTTCCAGACCCGCGCCCCAGCAATAGCAAATGACTAGGATTTGATTACAGTTCTATGGCGGGGAATCATCAAAGCATTGAATCTGTTGGAGGTTGCAAGTGTTAATAGGGATGTCAGGTAGGATGGAACATTACCGAGTTTAATTTGGAAGATGAGTTTGAGATGCCGGAGGATGTAATATTTTTCTAATGGTAAACATAAAATGGTTTGTGTGCTTATAGAATGACGAGCTTTGATATTGTAAGCATAGCGAATAGAAGCCTTTTGTTGAGTGAGGAGGAAAGTGAGTATGAAAAAGAGCTTGCTGCATAGAAGAGGTGGGGGAGAACAAGGGCTTGGGCCAATTTAATCTTGAGATGATGAGGCGTGAATTTAGCAAGGCGCTTTAGAGAATAGAGAGACATGTGTTTCTATAAGGACATTTTCAGATGTGGATCCTGAATGTAACGATAGTGCACTTCCCTTATCAGATGTGCGTCACTCACTTCCCCTCGTGATGCATATCAGACCACACCAATTTATCAATCGTTTCGCTGTCCTCAATTAAATCCTCCCACGAGATCCTCAATACTTTTCAACGTGTCTATCTCTCCATCAAATCAATTCCAAAATCGCCAAATTCAACGTTATCCCGCGTTCATCCTATACGTATTTTTTTAAATGCGAATCCTAGTGTTGGCATTTTCTCTGATTCACTGAGCTCTAAACTTGAGTCGTTGGTTACATCCTCTCTTCACTCATATGATTAGTTTCCGTGAAACTGAGTTATCGTTTTGCATGTTTTAGTGATAATGCTGTGGTGCTTACTTTTCCTCTAATTTTTATATCAATACTAACTGTTCCCGCTCGTTCTGCTCGCTCGTCCAAGACCTAAATGTAGATGCCTGTGTACCATCATATACATTTATTATTGATCACGACAGCAAAGCCAGGAAAATAGTACTTACTTTTATACTCTATGGCACCCAGAGAGGCTTCGTTCCAAATTTCGGCATCTTAAGTTGAAAAAGAACGAAATTCGTGCGAGAGCTCATCCAGTAGTTCCCCAAGTTGTAATTTATTATATAGTAGGGGGCCACCCCCTTCAGGCTTCGCCTGCCAATCCCTGCCATTGCGGCTGACGGGCCAGCCATTGCGGTCTGACAGGCCGACCGTTGTGGCCTGACCATTACACTGTGACAGAGCGCCCATTGCAGCCTGAGGGGCCGACCCTATTTGGCCTGATGAGCGGGTGCAAGGGCAACGCATTTCCAACAATTAACCATTCAACAGCTTTACACGTAGCTGTAACTTTCGAATTTTGCATTTTCGGGATATCGATAATGAATTGAGAACAATAGGTAATTTAAACATTCCTGCCACTATTTCGTCATTTGAAATCATACTGCCTACTCGTCATACTCCTGAGAAGTATACCTACTGACTTAATACATAATTACATCCAATGTTCTGGCCAGAACTTGCTCATCATTTTGGAAAAAACCGCATTGAAATTGGCCCAGAAGTTTTGGATTCCTTACCGAACACATCACACACATTACAATACATATTTAGTAATTTGATTATTGTAGGTACTTGACGCCAGCAAAGGCATTGTGGTTTTATTATTTATTATTATCATTTTGTATTTTTATTTATTTATTTATTCATTCTATGTGAAAAGCCTTCACAAATAATTTATATTTAAACATTTAACCAGTGTAACCACTACAGACAATTGAACATGCATTCCAGATCTCCATAGGTATTTCGGAGTAAAGACAAACAAATATAACGAGACCTTCTCGAACGATCAAGTTTGTTCCACACCCCGGCAACTACTTGGATCCGTTCCCTACAAGAAGAACGGTAAGTTCTTCAATTCCGTTCAACCTGTTTAGTGGACATGTAGGTCAGAATGAAGTGTATAGTTTGGTGGTCTGGATGCTCGCAAGCTCGCATCTCAAAAATACATAAAATGAAGTAGTCAATCCCTTAGTAAAGATGCAGATTAGTTGGATATGTAGATAAGAATGAAGTGTATAGTTTCGTGGTCTCATAACACGGTCACATAACAGTTTAGAAACGTAAATGTGACTTTTCATTTGTGACTCATGAGCTGCTCCGCGTTGAACGGAATTGAAGAACTCACAGTTCTTCTTGTAGGGAACGGTTCCAAGTAGTTGCCGGGGTGGGGGACAAACTTTATCTTTCGAGAAGGTCTCGTAACAACTATACATAGTCACACCAGTAGATTGTTATGCCATTTACGAAATGCACAAGTTCAGCCAAGAAAAAGCGTTTTTTTTTAGTTTGTGATAAATAATTTATCAAGTATTTATTAACGTTTGATAAGTGCAACCACAATAAACAATGAACATACATACCAGATCCCAAAGTATGCCAAAGTAAAAACAAACAAATATTCATTAGTCGTACTAGTTGATTTTACGCCATTTATGAAATGCACAAGTTCAGTCAAGGTAAAAGAAAACAACATTACACCTGAATTCAAAAGTAAGAGAATAATGAATGTGTGATGACATTACTCACAAGCTTGTAAGATGGCTCCAATTTGAAATTTCTCGCTCTGAGAAATCGGAGGAGGTATTCGTCATCCATTCGAAGAGGTTCGAAGTCGCCTCGTTCTGAAAATTAATTAAATTTTAGGATAATTTAGCTTAAGGATTTTTAGGATTTACTTCAGGATTATTTACATTTCTACCAATAGTTTAATAAATCTACATGCGCACTAGCAGGAAAACCCGTTGTGCTAGAATGTGGACAGCCTAATAGAAAATGCGGATTAAATTTTCATCTTCGTAGGTAAAATAAGGAAGGTATTAGGGTCAGAGCCTAATCAGCTGATCATGGTGGCTATGTTCCTTGTCATTGTAAACCAAGCAGTCCCAAAGAGGCTTCATTCCAAATTGCAAGGTATTATTCAGATTAAAGTTAGCTTGAGAGTTTACTTAATTGATGAGGCTGGTACCTTTTCATTCTTAATCTGCCTGTATGTATTAAAAGAATTTAAATGGCTTTGGCTAATGGAATAATTCTGTCTTCTTATGCATTCTGCCTCTGCCCATTAAGAATCACAGATACCATTGATGTAAAAGGATGAAATTGCTAAATAAAAGTGAACAAAAAAGATAGGTATTTATTTTATATCACAAGAAGATGGATTTTAGGTCTTCCCCTTAGTACACCCAGTGCATACGTCCGATTGGAAGCGGACGTCCCAAATTCGATGGTACCCATTTTGAAAAACAGTCTCAAGTGGTTACTAAAAACTACACAAATGGATAATCATAGACACCCTAAGAGATGTTTTCACGCTCTTGAAAAAATGGAAAAGTCCAACAATAATTCTATAAGATTCAACTTAAGAAATTTCTTATAAAATGTGGAGTGCAACAAGTAGTAATTTTGGATTGTGAAAATCTCGAAATGCTCACTCATGAATGTGTAGAGGACGCTGAAATCTTTCTTAAGAAAAAAGATGTTGATGCGGTATTTTCTGGTTTCTATAATGATTACTATAGTCTTGTGATAGCGCTGGATGGATTTAACGATTATTTGAATTACCTTAATCAATTTAAAAAGTTATTTGTACAAATAAGATTGGCAAGTAAAGCAAGTAAACACCATTTTTCTATTAAAATCAGCAATATTATAATTACAAAATTTCTCCAAAAATTGTATGTAGGTACAGCTTGTGACACGGGTTTTCTTGAAAACTTATTTCATGTTTCAAGTGGATCAGAAAAATATGCATCTCGGACTTGGTGGGGGGTACCGGAAACTTGATAAATTTTGTATCAGTACATACCAAGTGAATTCGACATAAAAAGGCTATATATCTTCTTAAGTGAGGTTTGCAAACTGAGAAATTTATGTTTGTTTGACTGAAGGATTAACTCGCTTATATATACTGGTACTGCCTATGCTAACTGCTTGAATGTTTTTGAAATGATTTATGAAGCTCATTGTGTGTTTTATTTGACTGTTGCTTCCAATATTTATAAGGTAAAGAGAATAAGCTGAATTAAAAATGAATGATTTATTAATTTGTAATTTATTAAATATTTGAAATTTCTACGAACGCTGTAATACTGAATAGATTATCGTTAGGTAATTGTGAGTAAATCATGTAACTGGGCACCACGATCAATTTCTAAATTTTGTACTCTGATAGTTGGTTCAACTGGGTACTGAAAACATTACGTTAATGATGTTTACACTACACCTGTTTCAATCATGTATTTTTTAAAGCATACTCGAATGTAAGGAACATACATGTTCAAATACATTAAATAAATGAATAAATAAATAAATTTATATCACAAGAAGAAGTGAGTAAATCAAAATAAATGGTGAAAAGAATGAGAATTATTTATTGCGCTGAAATTCCAGCTCCATGGCAAGGCGAGCCAGTTTAATGCATTGAAGGAACGTGGAACACGCTCCATTTCAAATTCCAGTTTCATAGCTTGAAAAAAAAAAAAAAAAAGATCCACCGTGCCGCTATTTTCGTCTCGTTTTTTCGTGCAATAGAGAGTTTTTGTAATTCTCGTATTCATTTTGGTTTACGAAAATGGCCTTTCCGAAACGAGAAGAGGTTTTCGTTACGTGGATCGTGGAAACGTTTTTCGGAACGGGAAGACTGAGCTTCACTCGTGCTCAGCTTTTTCGGAATCGTAATTACGAGACGACATGCATGACCTTTCTCCAAGATAACCCTAACTTAGCAACCACAACGCAGTTGGTATGGACACACGCAAACGTACGTCAGTATGGACACACCCAAAAAAATTGCCTATCTTTTGCCCCTTTCGTGCAGTCTTTTGTTGTTGGATTGACCTCTGGCAAGTTAAGCTCCCTTTTCCCTTGTACGGTCACATTAGATACAAACATGGTGTCCACAAAACAAATGGCTGTGCGGACGTTTCGAGGGAAAGTAATGGAAGATCAAAATCTGTGTCTTGAACAGTGATTATTGACATGTTTCATGTCTTTAGGCTTCAGGATGGCCCGTGAACTGAATTTTTGCAGGACCGCAAGTTTTATTTGTTAGTTGGTTAAGACGTATGTTTGTATGTAGTTTCAACCAATCAACCGTCCTTTTTTCTGACTGTCAACCAATAACCAAGAAACTACAATGACTGTTAAGAAATTCCTCTTGTTTGTGTGGCAAGTAGCGTTCAGAATATCAATTTTTGAAGATCTGATTTTGTCAACTACAACTGAACGGCTCAACCCTCAAAAATCATTTTGGTATCTGGATTTTTAATAGTCAGTTCTATCCACCTGATCCAATCCCAACCAAAGTAGTTCCGTATATCAGGGTTTTCCTTATTTAAGAACTTGTTTACCGTGGCAACGTCGCACAGTATTTCGATCCTGGGGATTTCGGTAGGAAAAATTCCGAAACCACGATAATGGAAAGTAATGAATATTGGAGTTCTATAATTATCCCAACTAGTAGCGGAAGCTAATACAAATAAGATAAGTTGAGAAGAAAACAATTATTTTGAGGCCTAATCGTTTCATCGATATAGTTAGCTATAAATAATAATAAGATGATTTTGGTCTAATGGATGGTAACTTCGCATTCATTTCATTAAAACCCACGGAATATTTAATTTCATGTTATATTTAGAATCTAGGAAGGTGTAAATGACCGTATTTCACTCGGCTTCTATGTTTCACGGCAATCCTTATATTAAGAAAATTTACGAAATCTAATAGCAGTTTGTACGGCCGTTCTATCCGGCCGAATTCATTCATTTTTTCAATGAAAGGTATTTATGCATAGATTTAAACTCTCATAAAGCAGCTGAAATGCTCATCAATCATTGAAACTGAGTTTTGTCCGTGTTTTATAGCTTTGCCCTTTGATATCTCAAGTTCTAATTGAGATACATTGTTCGTTTTAGTCTAAGAACACACAGTGAATCACGTCCTTTCATTTCAGATATCATATGACTTAATTGGTTGAGTTTGAAAGGAATTATGTGCGGAAAACCGATTTGCTTGGCTCTCGAAATGTTAAATTATGGTTGCCAACACGCAATTCAAAGCCTTTCTTCGCGCGTCTTTGGAAATGACGATTTCGGTTTCCTGAGAGAGCTAAACTCTCACCTGTACATCATAGGAAGTTGAAATTTGATATATTGAGATGATGGGCTCTTCCATGATGTGTCCGCTAAATTCTCTCCTCTTCACTCTAGGAAGTCGAAATATGATAGGGAGACTCTCTGGGTCATTAAGAGACGATTGAAATGATGGGCTCTTTCCTAATCAGCTGAGTGAGCTAAATTCTATCCTGTTAACTCTAGGAAGTTGAAATTTGATAGGGAGACTCTCTGGGTCATTAAAAGACGATTGAAATTATGGGCTCTTTCATGATTGACTGGGTGAGCTAACTTCTATCCTGTTAACCCTAAGAAGTTGAAATTTAATAGGGAGACCCTCTGGGTCATTAAGAGACGATAGAAATTATGGGATCTTTCCTAATCAGCTGAGTGAGCTAAATTCTCTCCTGTTCACCCTAGGAAGTTGAAATTTGATAGGGAGACCCTCTGGGTCATTAAGAGACGATAGAAATTATGGGATCTTTCCTAATCAGCTGAGTGAGCTAAATTCTCTCTTGTTAACCCTAAGAATTTGAAATTTGATGGGGTAACTCTTTGGGACTGTAAGAGAAGGTTGATTTCGCTACTTCTATACGGTAATTTGGCATGCATCGCTGCAGAGCAGCAGGGGTTCACTAGTTTCTAAATTACAACTCACTGCTTCAAAAAATATAATCAATGTAGAAGAACAAAATCAATATTTGTAGAGTTTTGCGGAATAAACGGGATGAAAATTCTAGGTTTGCATTAAATTCTGTAAAGAATGCTTTTAGTTTCGAGTCTTGACGTACCGGTACTCATAGTTTTTACATTAACAACTTTATACCACTGTTTTTCAACATTCATTTTCTGATAAGAAAATATATAAATTAAAAATTAATATTCTAAACTTGAGAATATTATTCATTAAAACCTTCGGGAGAATCATTTCAGCTAAAACCAAGATCGATTAGAAGGGGAAAACTTAAATATTAGATTTCAGAGAAATAATATCCTTAGGGGATCCGCACAGTAGTTATCTATTTGGTGCGTTCACGTGGGAGCACAGAGTGACCCAGAGAGAGTTATTCCAAGTATATATAATCGGTTTGAGACCTTCACCTACCACCCTGAATGCTGAAGACGTTTTTTTCGAAAACTTTTATTTTGAGTTTTTTCCACTTGAAGAACATTAGTCGAAATACTGGGCGTCGTTAGGGAAGTCTGAGCTGACGACGAATGAGGAGGAGGTTATAGCCTAAATGTTGATCCGGAACTTTGCGATCATTTAGCGAAAACCAGCATCAGAATCGGTCAAGCCGTTTGGACGTGAATTGAACTTAGGCAGACGGACAGACAGACAGATATGTAAATATAGAAGGATTAAATCTCCTTTTAAATACAGAAGGATTACACGGAGAATGGTAGGGGAATTTCGATTGGAGATAGAAAAATATTAAACACATAAATAATCTTTTCTCACTGCAACTGCACTTTATTGCTTCCGAGTCTACTTTAAGGTAGCTGAAGCATTGTTTTCACTTTCGGGAGAAAAAAATTGTTGGGGTCCACAATAAAAATTTCCACTCGCATTTTACGTTTCAGACCATTCTGAACCACTTTGGTTCTGTGATTGTGTGTGTGTGTGTCTGTCGTGTGTCCGCGAATCCTTGTAACAAGCTCATTTTCCACATTTTCCATCTGATCTGGATGAAATTTTCAGGAAATGTGTTGGCTAGGGGGTAGGCGGTCCCATGTCAGTTTCATTGTTGCCAAATCAATACTTCACTCTGCGCATGCTCAAACGTAATTTATATTATGCTTCATTTTTCCATGCCCTAGTCGTCCGATCTCGCTCAAGTTTGGATGATAGTTGGGAGACGATTTGATCATCCCATATAAATTTCAACATGATTGTATCATTAATACCTACTGTGCATGCGCCTATGTGAAATACTTGTAACGATCTAACTTTCACTGTTTTCATCCGATTTCGATGAAATTGTCAGATAATGCGCGGGCTAGGTTGTAGAGGTCCCCTATCAGCTTCATTGTTGCCAAATCAATTCTTCATTCTGCGCATGCGCAAACATAAATTCCATTATGCTCTATTTTTCCACACTAAAGTCGTTCGATTTTGCTTAAATTTGGATGATTGTTGGAAGAAGATGACTTGATTACCTCATATCAATTTCAACACGATTGTATCATTAATAGCTACTGCGCATTCGCCAATGTGAAATACTTGTAATTGCCTTAATTTACACAGTTTCCACCCGATTTTGATGAAATTGTCAGCAAATGCGCGGTTTAGGTTGTAGATTTTTTTTTTTTTTTTTTAAATGAAAATGAAATGAATTCATTTCTCCAGTAAATGCTTTACATTAGTTTATAAATACATAAAGGATGTACAGAAATATACTCTCCCAATATGGGCTAAGAGCCCATGCTAGGGAGATGAGTTGGTTGAGCAAAAGGTTAAATTTACAATTTACAAATAGCCGTTATTCTAACAGGTATTTACAACACTAGACGGAATTGGGGAAAAAAAAAGTTCCTGTTATACTTAATATAATTTCCAACACAAAGCTGAAAGAGTAAGAATAAAAAATAAACGATATTATTAAGCACTCTGGTGAGACAAAAAGAATTTCTTCAGTAGTGAACAACAATTATTCTGTTTTTCCAACAATTGCGTTTTTAATGAATTAGGCAGTTTATTGAAAGATAATATGCCTTGGTAACAATAACAATTTAGCGCTGCTGTCGTGTGGAATAAGGGAAGAGAAATGAATTTGTTAATTTTAAATCTAGTGGTAATCTCGTGTTGCGGATGAATGAAAAGTTGGTCTTTTAAAACTTGTTTTATATTATTCATTTTTAATAACTGACTAAAATTCAAAATTTGTAAAGATTTAAATATAGGTTCTGTGTGAGCCGCAAATTCACTTCCATTTACAATTCTAACCAAAATTTTTTGTGCAACGATCAGGGGTTTTAGAGTACAGCTATATGACCCCTTACCTATTTCATTGTTTTTAACTCATCAGCTCATTCTGCGCTAGCACAAACGTAAATTACATTAAGCATCATTTTTCGTTTCTTAATCGACCAATTATGACATTTCACGCTACTTCTTGATTTACTCTTTTCCGCTATGTAATTTTTCAAGATCATGCAATCGCGAGGAAGCTATGTGCTACACCCTACTTAGCAGACGTTTTTTTCTTCTTTTTTTAATATGAATAACATTTCAACGAGTAGTAGCGGCTACGTGCCATAGCGTCTTGACTTCACCTTGATAATATACAACTCTATGAAGGCAATCTTTATAAGATCTCGTGCTTGCAGCCTCGTATTTTCTGCACTTTTCTGTTATTCTGTTACCAAATCGGTGGATCGAACAGTCACGTATCAGATAGGAGGATTGACTTTTACGGTTCTTTTTACAATTTTCTGATCCCACAAAACCGCGCGGCCTTCAGTTGGGGCGACCCCGCGACTTTAATGACAAACCCATTTCACTCCTATAAGCTCTTTTACATGAAAGGTGATATCCGTGTCGGCTAGCGGCCATGAACTGTCTTGAAAAACATTTGAAACCACCTAAGCTTATTGATGCCATTGGCTCTCGTCATGTCTGGGGACGGCACGATAACTTCAAAGTAGGTATCGATACTTCTTTCGATCTGTCTGTATCTGTCGTGTGTCCGCAAATAATTGTAACAAGATTATTTTCCACAGTTTTCATCCGATTTAGATGTAATTTTCAGGGGATGTGCGGGCTAGACGTCTCCTATCAGTTTCATCGTTATTGACTAATGCCTCACTCTGCGCATGCGCAAACGTAAATTCTACCAAGTATTATTTTCTTACGCCCTAATCGTCCGATCTCGCTCAAACTTGTATGATAGTTGGGGGATGACAATTTGATCATCCCATATCAATTTCAACATGATTGTATCATCAATAGCTACTGCACATACGCGACACATAGCTACATGAAATTGTCAGCAAATGCGCGGTTCAGGTTGTAAATGGCCCCGTACCAATCTCATTGTTTTTAATTCATCAGTTCATTCTGCGCTTGCACATACGTAAATTACATTGAGTATTATTTTTTCGTTTCTTAATTGACCAATCATGACATTTCACGCTACTTCTTGATTTACTCTTTTCCGCTATGGAATTTTTCAAGATCATTTAAAACTTTTCAATGATCTATTCATTCATGATAGGTAAACGAGGAAGCTATGCGCTACACCCAACTAGGCGGCCTTTTAGCGAATTTCTGAAGAAAATTAAGCTATTGCTCTCGCCTCAAAATTTGTAGAATGTGAATTTTTGAAAAAATGTTATGCTGAAATCTATTTCAGGCTATTCTGAATCATGTTCCGAAGTTTAACGCATTTTTTATGTATGTATGCATGTATGTATGTATATATGTATGAGTCATTCCAGACGATAACTGTCCGTAGAATTGTGCTAGAAACTTCAAACAAATTTTAAAATGTTAAGGAATGTGAATTTTTGAAAAAATTTGATGCAGAAATCCGTTTCAGGCTATTCTGAATCATATTCTGAAGTTTAACGCATTTTTTTATGTATGTATGTATAAATGTATGTATGTGTCATTCCAGACGATAACTGTCCGTAGAATTGTGCTAGAAACTTCAAACAAATTTTAAAATGTTAAGGACACAAAACGAAAGTTCAAGTTTGTTGGCCAGCATGATCGGATTACATCTTCGGGTTGAAATTTTCAAAAATGTAGTCAACAATTTCAAAATAGCCTGTTTTTTGCGATTTGTTGTGCGAAATAATTTTTTCAGCATACTAACATGTGGTATATTCGGAATCAGCGTAAAATTTCCTATAAGAATATGTATCAAGTTTTCAAAAATTTCAAAGTTGAAAAATCAGTCAAAAATCGAAATAATGCCGTTCGCTAGTTGTAAATAGCGACTGAAATGTCGAAGATTTCTTCCAAAATTCGCTCATGGGGTCATGCTGCATGACTGGACTTTTTTGCTAACTTCATCAATGAAACGATTAGGCCTCAAAATGATTTTTCTCTTCTCTATTCATCGTATTTCTAATAGTTTCTACGATTAGTTAGCTATTAGTTATAATCATTACTATCGGTTTTCGTGGTTTCGGAATTTTTTCCACCAAAACCCCCAGGATTGACCCCCCCCCTTCCTCTACATTCTTGAATATCGATTAAGAAACTAATTTCAATCGGTAACCTCCCTTAACCGTTTGTCTTCTATTCTACGGAGACATGTTTTCCGCACGGGCACAATGAGAAGGAATTCGATTTTTTTTTAATTTTTTTATAAATTTTTCAAAATGTATTCATTTATTTTCCTTAATGTGAGCCCCCATTTTTTATTGAAGATTTGGAACCTACAAAAATTTCATGGAACAAATGACCCATCACTCGAATTTTTGAGTGCGCAAATGCGCGCAAATTGTGAAGTATCTAGTTTTTGAAGACATCAATCGCCTCATATTTTGCATGATTTTGGGGTATTTTCACACCGTATCATGCAGGTTTTCATTAATTGATATTTGCAAGTCCAACTTAGAAAACGCTGCAAATTATTTCACAAAGGTTTATTATTTTTTCAATTGAGTATGATCGTAGTTTTAGTTGGCTTGCGTACGTCATAAGGCCCGTCCAGACTCCTCGGCGTGTCCTATTTCGAGTTGCCACAACCTATATTTCTATAATTATATACGTATGTTTATATTTCTCGATTTGAGCTCTTATCTATTCAAATAATCATTGCCTTAATAATATCATTATCTAAGTACGTACGAAAAGTCGAGAGGATTTGTTATTAAATATGCGTAGGCAAAGAATTGGTATCAACGCACAAATATGACCTAGAAAAAAACGTATATTCATGCCTCGAAGGAACACGAAATTCGAAAGCACTACAAGTGTAGGAAGTTTTCCACGCCACCTTGGAGGTACTCAATAGGTCTCGTTACCTCACAACCGTAGGTTCACCGCCCTATTACGCTTACACTACCATATCACTCATATTTTTCATCAACATTCACTTGAAAGTTGTGCATTTTGAGACGAGTGAATTTTGCCCTAACATGAGAATAATAATTATTAGGTCGTGCAGTTGTGGTTGTGCATGATCTTGTCCTGAAGTGTTCTGTTGCGAAGTCCTACTGCCCATTGTTATCCTAACCGTGGAATATTAGCTTGCGCAGTTGTGGTTGAGCAGGTTGGAGTTTTAACACGTCAGTCTAACACTCAAATTCTCGAAAAAGACACTTTTTCGCCCGTTTTTGGCCCATAGCATCTATGCGAGTAAAGCGATCGGGATGGTTAAACGTTAGGATCAACTAGACCCCAAATGGAGTCTATGTGCGAAAGAACGGGTTTTTTAAAGTCAATTCTTAGGCCTTTTATGGCCCGGACGGCGAACGGCGGACTGCGGACGGACATTTCAAATTTGGATTCTACGCACCTTGAAACGTAAAGTGACAAAGTTTGAGGGGGGTTATAAAAAGTTTTTGCAATACGATCTCATAGGCTCATTATTGGAAATAAAAAACCATAAGTAGGTATACGCTCTGCGATCTAAGGATATGAGTGGGAAGAGGTGCAATTCACCAAGACAGATTGAGCTGTTTGGTAATCGGAACGTCAACTTTTGACGATCAATAAAAACCAACGATGGGAGTTGGTTAAAGAAAAATTTCTCAGTCGTCTGATTAAACCCAGACGTACCTAATGCCGCGTTAGCGCTAATTCACGAGTATTACCTATTGGTTAACTTAAATGGTGAAAGAGTTTCTCACCGCCGCCAGCTACCGCAACTGCAGTAACCACATAAACGTATGCTTGACGCAGCAGAATTGGTTTTTATGATGTCATGAATTGCAGTGCTGGGAACCACAATTGCGAGTGGATACAAAGTTAGTGCATTGCAAAATACAATATTCGTGAAGAAGGATGTTTCATCTAAAGCAGGGGTTTCCAACTCAACTTCCACCGGGACCTACCCCAGTTGAGGTTTTCGGGACTCGCGGCCCAATAGTTTTATATATGTGTGAGTATGTATTTACCAACCAACCTTTACACTTCAACCATTCACCCTATCTGCTCATCACTTAATTCGAAAGTTTGATATGTAATCAAAAATACATGCATGCATTAGGAATATGATGTTCGTTACAAGAAGTGAGTTTAAAAAAAAAACGTCTACCAAGTTGGGTGTAGCGCATAGCTTCCTCGTTTACCTATCATGAATGTATAGATCATTGAAAAGTTTTAAATGATCTTTTAAAATTCCATAGCGGAAAAGATTAAATAAAGAAGTAGCGCGAGCTTTGAGAGCCATTTACGTTTGTGCAAGCGCAGAATGAACTGATGAGTTGAAAACAATGAAATACGTACGGGATCATCTACAACCTAAACTGTGAAAATTAAGGTCATTAGAAGGATTTCCCGTTGGCGCATGCGCAGTAGATATTAATTATACAATTGTGTTGAAATTGATATGAGGTAATCAAGTCATCTTCTTCCAACAATCATCCAAATTTAAGCGAAAACGTAAATTCTACGTAAATTCTCTCACGCCTCAGTCTTCCGATCTCGCTAAATTATGGATCAGAATCAGAATCAGAATCAGAATCATATATATTTGTCAAAACATGATTATGTAGGACAATCGTCAAAGCAAACATTGTTGTACAAAGCAAATCACATTTAAGTAGCCAATAAAAGATTGGGAAAAACAGATTGATTAAAACAATAATAATATAATAAAACAAAAGAGTGTAGGCAGGTCATTAACCCGCCTAAAAGGCGGCTCGGCCGGGGCTTCCCGACCGAGCCCGGACCCGACCCACCATGGCGGCCTCCCGGGGGGCGCCCACCTATTTCTAGGTAAGCACCCCTTGCTACGATTAATAAATCGCACTACCGAAAAAAACACCAGGCGAGACCGCCCCCGAGCCGATCGAGAGCCCCGAACCCAAAATAATTTGCTTGCTATAAAGCCATACACTCAATAAATTACAATCACACTAAAAACAATACAACTTATATAAATCTAAAAAAAAAAAAAAAAAAAATGAAAATATTCAACAGTTAACAAGTTATTACAGTCTCATAATAAATATCTAAAAAGCTAACTCGAGTACTTTTATAAAATTCCTCGGTTGCTGACATAAAATTAACAATGGCTGCATGATAAAAACTATTTGAAGGTGAATAAGTGGAGTAAAACGTCCCACTAGTCAAAAAAATAAATATAGATATTGCTTGATTTTTGTTTGCATGAAAAAAATTGCTATCTACTATTTAAAAATGGCACATTTCATCTTGAAAAAATCACTGGTGTGGTATAGTTCTTGCTTAATGAGTTCGTGTTGTATGGTGCGCTTGAAAAGTTTGAACGAAAGCTCTTTAGTCTCGTCGTTAACCAGATTGAACATACGGGACCCACTTTGGTAGGGGTTTGAAATCATTGAAGAATTTAGTCTAACTTGCGGGGGACGGAGGTTTTTGCGGGATCTGGTGAAATGATTGTGATTAGCCGTACCATCGGAAAAAACATCCAAATTCTTCTTCACAAGCAACAAACAATTGAGCGCATAGATGCTAGGAAGTGTCAGAATCCCAAGTTCTTTAAAATGTCCTCGACAACTTTGATTCCATCCAAGCTTGAGGACAGTACGGATGGCTCTTTTTTGTAGTTTAAAAATGACCTCCGCATGACTGGAATTGCCCCACAACACCACACAGTAAGAAATACGACTTGCGAAACATCCGTGATACACCATAAGCAGAACCTCAGATGACACAGAGTAAGCGAGTCGGCGAAGAAGGAAATTGCAGGATGCAAGCTTAGTAGAAAGCATGTCAATATGGCTGTGCCAGGACAATCTATTGTCCACTGAGACTCCCAACACGTTCACAGCATCATCAAGGCGACCATTTAGCTTGAATGACAATTTTTGCGTTTTAGTATTGTTTAGAATCAAAGCATTTGCAGTGCACCATTTATTTACTATACTATGTGATTGGGATACGTTGCATTCAAGGGATTCATTGTCAGGTGCAGCTGATGATACTGAAATGTCATCTGCGAAAAGGACTAAGTGACCAGAATTTAATGGTTGATATGATAGGACATTCATGAATAATATAAATAGACAAGGACCTAAAACGGAACCCTGTTTTATCCCGCAGGGAATTGTAACCCGCTCGGATGATAGTTGGGGGATGACAACTTGATCATCTTATATCAATTTCAACATGATTGTATCATTGATAGTTGCTGCGCATGTGCCAATATGGAATTCTTGTAACAAGCTTATTTTCCACAGTTTAAACCGATCTGGATGAAATTTTCAGGGAATGTGCGGGCTAGGAGGTTGACGGCCCCCAGTCAGTTTCATTGTTTCCGAATCAATGCTTCACTCTGCGCATGCGCAAAACATAAATTGCATTATGCTCCATTTTTTCACACCCTAGTCGTGAAGTTAATTAATTGCCACTGTTTTCTGACGATTTCGATGAGTTCTGATTATTGGAATGAAGGCCGTTCGAAGGAGAGGTTCATCTTCCGTTTCGTCAACCCTCCTTGTCGGCTAGTCCCATCCTCATATTTCTCGCATTATAGCACAGAGCATTCATTCCCTCACTCTTTTAAAGTGTTTATGTTTTCGGGCCGGGGGTCTTGGAAAATTCTCAGCCACATTTTTGAAACGGGATAACCAATCAACAACTTTCCCTCGTTACGTTGAATTATTTAGAAAGTTTTTGTACTTCTCGTATTCGTTTTCCAATAACAACCGATCCAAATAACTGTTTACTAGTATTGAACCTGGTAACAAGGTAACCGCTATTGGGGTTTTATCCGTATACAGTTACAACAACTGGCGCTTTTGGGTCACACAGTACAGACACATGTTTTGTTAGAAGGGAAACTACAGGTTTATTATTATTAGCCAAAAAACATAAACATGCTTCAATGTTTTTCTATGCTAGCGGAGTATTTTGTTACGCTGTGAACGTACTTATTCATTATTGAAGGATATAACTGGGTAAGAACACGTGTCTCCCATGTATCTTTCTTCATGAGAACGTGGCGATCCACCTGGAAACTCTATGCGCATTTGAGAAATTTAATGTGCACAAAAAGTGCTGGCCAACGAACCAATCCTTTCATTTGGAGAGATCGGTTTTTCGGAGAAAGAAAGGAATTTTCATCCCAAACCTAAGAAGAGTCATCCTCTAGAGTGACACATGTACAGTTACACACACACACACACACACACACACACACACACACACACACACACAAACACACACACACACACACACACACACACACACACACACACACACGCACGCACGCACACACACACACACACACACACACACACACACACACACACACACACACACACACACACACACACACACACACACACACACACACACACACGCACGCACGCACGCACACACACACACACACACACACACACACACACACACACACACACACACACACACACATATATATATATATATATATATATATATATATATATATATATATCTGAAAAAGCTTCAAACCCCAGGATTCTTTTGATAATGCATCGGGCGAATTTTCAATAAAGAAAATTTCTCTACGAAAATTCGCTTAAATTAACGTGCACTAAATTTTTAAAATTGCTTTACGGTTCTTAGTAGTGTTGTCGTCCCCCCAGGCTCACAAACACACATACACACACACACACACACACACACACACGGGTCCTTGTTAAGCGCAAACAGTTGGTCGAACAACGTTCCAAGTCGTCTCATTGGATTCATAGTAACTCGCCATTTTTTACGGATTTTTTCTTGCTCGGTTCTTGAGGTTTATTATTCAAAATAATAAACCAAGATGGAAAGTTTCGAGCTCCTCAAGACTTACGTAGGGAGCAGTTGTACAATGGCGGCGTGAAGAAGTGAACTTCTTGATGTGGCTTGATGTTTACATTTAACTCCTCTGATCTCAGTTGTTTACCTACGATTATAATTAACTGTTGAATTTGTTTAAAAGTCCTTAAGTAAGTAATGAAATCACGTCCAAACACTATCAATGAACAGCAATGAGTGATTGTATTGCATCAACTGAGACATAAATAGACGAGACGTTCGCGAACAATCAATTTGAGACACGAGACTATATACCCTGACCAACTAATCTAAATTCTTACTAAGGGATTGACTATTTATTTGTCGTTATGTATTAATATGGAATCATGTTTTAGCGATGGATCCCCCGCCGAAAAGTGAGACTATAAAGTCAGATGAAAGTAGCGCCAATAATTGTGATGATTTCCGCTTACAACCGAGTCGTTGCTAGGGATATGATACTTCGTCGTTTTTTATCCCACAAAATTCGTTGACCATTCGTTCGAAAGCTCTCGATTTATCCAACCATACTATATTAACTACTGCGAAGTGCGTGGCCAACAAGCTGAGTTATGAGCATGGTTATATTAATAATTGTTTACACACAGGTGATCATTCTCAATTATTGATATTGTGAACATGATTGCAACCGCTTGTTAATTTCTGATGATTTCATTGAGCTGGTGTTTCGATTATGTGATTCATAGCAGGTGATCCGAATATTACGAGAACGGTTTGATTTGTGAAGCGGTGGTTAAATCATTTTAATAGGTAATTTCTATACTTTACACTATAGGAAGCTGTAATTTCGTATGTAGCCTCTTTAGCCTCTTTCTATAATAAAGTGAATGTTTACTCGCGAGTTTCTATTAGGAGATCATCATCTCACAAGAGCTCAATCGTCGTGATCATTTCTATAATAAAGTGAATGTTTACTGGCGAGTTTCTATTAGGAGATCATCATCTCACAAGAGCTCAATCGTCGTGATCATTTCTATAATAAAGTGAGAGCGAGGAGCTAAAACATGATTCCATGTTTTTTACATTTTTTTGAGATGCGAACGTACCGAGCATCCAGACCTCTAATCTGAGCAGACAACTAATCTGTGTAAAATCTCATGGCGACTGGAGCGCTGGGTTGCGCCGTGGGTAGTCGAATTAAAGAGCAAGTCAGGGTCTAGAGTGTCTCAAATTGATTGTTCGCGAACCTCTCGTAGACATAAATAGCTTCATTTGGTTAGTTGGTTCTATACGTCAGGGACTGTGAATGTTTTGATAATGCGTCATGAGCTTGCACAACAACAAACAATAAGTTACTAATTTGTAAGCGCATTATTATTTGGCGTTGTTCCAAGAGTACACCATTTTCGCTTTGGCAAATGAAGCTGATGTGGTTAGTTTTCTGTAGTATCATTATAAGACTTTTATTGGCCAATGCGGGAATTCATAATGTTTTGAAGTACAATAAACACGAATGTTTGCCACTATCAATATGCAACTAATATTTATTCATGGTTGCCGATAATCTGTCAAGGATGTCAAGCTAAGGAGGTGGTGGGAACGGCTCATTGTTGTCACGAGATGGAATATGAGAATGCGGCACCCCGTAGCGTCGTCGCTTCCTCAATTCCGGGACGACCTTGTCAAACCCCCTGACTCCTCGACTTGAGGTCGCAATGGGCTTCTCTAAGCTATTCTTCTCCTTCCATATTTTCCATCACTACATCCGATCTCCGTTGGAAACAAACCAGCCATTGGTCTGATTTTGGCTAACCAAATATTCCCGTACGAGAAAAAATAGCAATAAATACGAGACAATAGTCCAATTCAGCACTATAATATTTACTTTCTAAGGGGAATTTACCTACTTACAGAGAATACTCCGGGAATTAGTATGGGTGTATTATAAGTATATAAATATTTTTATCAATCCCATATCGCAAAAAAAAAAGACTTAGTAGAATTCATTTTGGCGAATTTCTATAGAAGATGAAGCTATTGCAATGGTTCCAAAAATTTAAAAATCAGAATTTTTGAAAATTTTCTTCTTTGAAATTCGTTTTGAGGCATTCTGAAACGAATCTTAGAGTGCAACGCTTTTTCATATGTATATATATATATATATATATATATATATATATATATATATATATATATATATATATATATATGTATGTGTGTGTGTGTGTATTATTCTATACGATAACTCTCCTTAGGATTGAGATAAAAATCCCGTTCTTGCGGCAAAAAATCAAGCTAAAATCAAGGCGAAAATGAAAGGATGAGTTCGTTGTCCAGCACATTAAATTGGTCAAATTTCAAAAAGTGTTCTAGAAAAAATCACTAAAAACGGCCTAAAATCGTTAAAATTGTTGTTTTTGTAGAATTTTTGTCCAAACCAAATTATCAACAATCAACTAGAACGTTATAAAATTTTAGCACAAAATTATGAAGAAAAACGTACTTAAATTTCGTTAATAGCTTTGACAAGGAAAAATCTCAATCATCCTTTCCTAAATGAAAGGATGAGTTCGTTGGCCAGCAATTTTAGAGCGCATTCAATTGGTCAAATTTCAAAAAATGTGCTCAACAAATCACTAAAAACTGCTATAAACGGTCAAAAATCGTTAAATTTGTAATAGTGGGAAAATTTCAGTAAAAAAAAATTATCAACAATTAACTAGGACATTACTCAATTTTCGCACAAAATTGTGAAGAAAAACGCATTTAATCTCGTTGATATTTGCTGAAACATCTATAAAAACTCCGAAAAAATCCAAAAATCAAAAAATACAAAACATTTTTGGAATTCCCGAATTTTATTTAGTAAGTTTTTGCCATCGAATTGGTTTTCAACAATTTATTTGTACTCAAATATCTCAAATTTCGATACAATTTAACATACCATGAATGAATTTTTATATCAATCCTAAGGAGAGTTATCGTCTG
Organism: Adelphocoris suturalis; assembly: GCA_030762985.1. Lineage (NCBI taxonomy): Eukaryota > Metazoa > Arthropoda > Insecta > Hemiptera > Miridae > Adelphocoris > Adelphocoris suturalis. The sequence goes on from CM061042.1 coordinate 118,361,358, forward strand.
GAAGAACATACACACACACTATTTATGTATATATTTACGTACGTAAGTAAGTATATATATATACTTCGTTTTAAATATAGAAAGAATTTAACAAATATATAGAGGAAAGAAAGAATCTAATATTTCGATTTTGATCTTTGTCAAAGAAATTAGAGAAATGAAAGTAATTCTTGAATCTTGGAAATTGCAAGTGTGTCAGCGTCCATGTTACTTATCAACAAAATTGTGATGGCTTTGATAGGCATAGGATAAGGATTTTGTGGGTTTGATGGCTAATCGTTTAGATTGAGACCTGGAGGACGATTAGCGCCTAGTACCCACCTAAAAGCTCTCTCGGATTGTTGTAGTTGCCGGTCATTTGCATGTTTCGGCATCTTCTTCAGAACCTGCACCCCATAGCACTCGTCAAAAGATGCCCCATGGGTTTCTGCATGCATCTTGACTGGAAGAGGACGTGGTTGCTTTTGACGAGTGCTATGGGGTGCAGGTTCTGAAGAAGATGCCGAAACATGCAAATGACCGGCAACTACAACAATCTGAGAGAGCTTTTAGGTGGGTACTAGGCGCTAATCGTCCTCCAGGTCTCAATCTAAACGATTAGCCATCAAACCCAGAAAACTTATCACAATTTTGTTGATAAGTAACATGGACGCTGACACACATGCAATATCCAAGATTCAAGAATTACTTTCATTTCTCTAATTTCTTTGACAAAGATCAAAATCGAAATATTAGATTCTTTCTTTCCTCTATATATTTGTTAAATTCTTTCTATATTTAAAACGAAGTATATAGTTCAGTAGAACCGCGACTAGTTCAAGTGTTCCTATATATATATATGAAAAAGCGTCAAACTCTAGGATTCGTTTCAGAATGTTTCAAAACGGATTTCAATGGAGAAAATTTTGATTTTAAAATGCTTGTAGCCATTGCAATAGCTTCATTTTCTATGGAAATTCGCTAAAACACCGCACAGAATAAATGAAACCGAGAAGCAGTAATCATGTAACTATTTCCCTGTTTCTTCCATCAGAAATACCTGCCAACTATAACTTGTCAGTTGTTTTCCTCTTCGTATTCACGCAAATTAGGGAAGCTTTTAGCCATTTGAAAGATAGTAAATTGAGTGCCTTTGGGTGTTCCGGATGTACAGTTTCTTCGTAATGGTTAATAAATCTTTACTCACGGTAAATAAGTTCTCTGAGCTCATCAACCATCAGGGCTCTGGTTTCGTCCGTTTCGCCGATCCGCGTTCGCGCGTACTCTCTGACGTCATCAGGAATCCCATCCAAGTCCAGGGACGGTTCGACGTCCCCAACTGGATCTTCTAACACGCACTCGGGCATACTGTAACACAATTATACAAAAATATCGTCATAATTCACAAAATCACAAATTTAAATAATCTAATAGTTCATTGTTTTTTAGAAAACAACGACCAAATTCCGTATACGGATGAAAAGAATAATTGTCAGTATGCAGAGGGCCTCTTCTTTTTTTTGTCAAATTGTTTGAAACTCGTAAGTTATAAAATAATATTGCTAAGTAACCATAATGAACTAATGATGTGAAAAGAAGGCACTAGGTACATGGTAGGTGTACTATTGAGAACTAGGTACTTGTAAGCAGTAGGTACTAGACTATTGCAATTATTGGGTCTTTTCTAATCAGCTGAGTGAGCTAAAATCTCTCCTGTTCGTTCTAGAAAGTTGAGATTTGATTGGAAGACTCTCTAAGACATTAGGAATCTATTGAAAAGAATAGCTCATTCTTACTCAACAGAGTGAGCTGAATTGTCTCCTTCTCATCCTAGGAAGTTGAGATTTGATTGGAAGACTCTCTCGGAAACCAAGAGACTATTGCAATTATTGGCTCTTTCCCTATCAGCTGAGTGAGCAAAATTCTATCCTGCTATTCCAAGGAAGTTATTATTTGATAGGGATTATATTATTTGATAGAGATACTCTCTCGGAGTCAAAATTATGAGCAGGGCTTTCGGTCTATTGGAGAAAAGTTGGTGGAAAACTGGAGACTTGAAAATTCTCACGCAGTACACGAGTCGGAACACCACACTATTTACGTTCAGTTGGACTGAGCAAGGGACTGGGTGACGGTACCTATCGAGTACCTCTCTGTATTTTATGCGTGCAGTATTTAGGGCGAAGGCAGAAATGTTCAATGTGAACTACAGATGGTGAATGGAGGGGATTGCGAACAGATGTTCACTATGTTTGAATGAGACGGAGACTTCATGCCAATTTCTGGCATTTTGTCCAAAATTGGGTGAGTTTAGAGTAAGGTACTTAGGAAAGTCGAAGCTAAAGATTCAAGTTTTCATCTCCATACTGAACGGAAATGAGAAGTTGCTAGCTCTGGTTAAATTTATAGAACCATCAGTAAGCTATAGACAATTTTTCGTGGAAGAATTCAATTATTCGGATGACAATTAGAATATGTGGACATAAATATAGACGATTATAAAGATACATATTTGGTTGCTATTAAATTTAAGTGTTGTTATGAAATTGTAAATTATGGTATTGAAAAGAGGGGGGGGGGGGGGATCCTCGTAGAAATTAATGTATAAAAATAAGTTGAACTTGGCGTATTAAAATTTAAGTAACTCCTTCGACTGTTACAATTTGAATTATATGAGTAAGCTGTTGTAGCAACATACGAACAGTTTGTGATATTTTGATTCGCATTTCATGCAGACGTATATACTTAGGTGGAACATCTATTCATATTTCCATCAATAAATATTACTATTGGGTACAGCGGCCACTCCATGTAACTTGTAGAATTAACTAACATATTCATTTCTCATTATTTTGTTAGTACCTATATGACTACGTTTCATGTTTTCAAATTTTGTTCTTCATTGCGCTTCCATTTCGTCTATTCTGGGTACATATTTTTCCCCATTGGTCCTTCGAAGGTGATAAGTCAATATATTTACTCGCAATATTAATCAAAGTCTTATGCTAGGTATTTGTCTGATTTGGTTTCAAAATAGATAAATCATAAAGGCCCACCTTACATACGCACAACTTGGCAGACGCCATTTATCGTATATGGGGATCATAATTTTGTAATAGTAAAGGTGAACAAACGGAGCCCTCCTTGTGAACGCTATTTTGGTACCGCATAGAGAACTACTAAGTAACTAAACCACGGCTCCAGCCAATCGTAGAAAACCACCAGCCCATGAATGGCGTCCTGGTTCCGGAATTTTCTTCTGTGACCTCCCCGGGCGGAGACCCCCAACAACTGTTGTTGAATGAAAATACGCCACCGTCAGCCATTCTTGTTCCTCGAGCTCTTTCTATTCCGATTCGAAAGAAGACGATACTAATTTCCATTTTAATATTTAGATTATTGTTTTTAAATATGAACCTTTAAAAACGCCAAAAAAACAAAGTTTCAACCGCTCCCGAAGTTTTTTTTTGCTTCTGAGTCTACCTAAAGGTAACGGAAGCTTCTTCGGGGAGGAAAAAAATTTGTTGGTCTCCAAAATCAAAATTTCGACTCGCATATTACGTTTTAGACCATTCTGAGAAACTTTGGTTCCATGTCTGTCTGTCTGTCTGTATATCTGTGTGTGTGAGTGTCTGTCGTGTGTCCGCAAATCCTTGTAACCAGCTTATTTTCCAGTTTTCATTCGATTTGGTTGAAATTTTCAGGGAACGTACGGGCTAGAGGGTAGACGGTCCCCTATTAGCTTCATCGTTCTTGACTCAATACCTCACTCTGCGCATGCGCGAATTCTACCACCTAAAGTAGCGGAAGCATTGTTTTCACTTTCGGGAGAAAAAAATTGTTGTTCCCCAAAATCAAAATTTCCATTCGCATATTACGTCGCATATTATCAGTTGGCTGCACATCTCCTTCTTTCCTTCCAGTGCAGGCATATTTGCTGTTCATATTCTAGACCAAATTTGATCATAATGTAAATTGTGTTATTTACCGATTCCTAGTATTGCTTCCGAATCTACCAAAAGGTAGCGGAAGCATTATTTTCACTTTCGGGAGAAAAAAATTGTTGTTCCCCAAAATCAAAATTTCCATTCGCATTTTACGTTTTAGAGCAATCTGAGCAACTTTGGTTCCGTGTCTGTCTATCTGTGAGTGTGTCTGTCCGCAAACCCTTGTAACAAGCTCATTTTCCACAGTTTTCATCCAATTTGGATGAAATTTTCAGGGAATGTGCGAGCTAGGGGGTAGACAGTCCCCTATTAGTTTCATCGGTCTTGACTCAATACCTCACTCAGCGCATGCGCAAACGTAAATTCTACCAAGCATCATTTTCTCCCATATAAATTTCAACATGATTTTGTCATTAATAGCTACTGTGCATGCGCCAATATGAAATCTTTGTAACAAGCTTATTTTCCACAGTTTACATTTGACCTGGATGAAATTTTCAGAAAATGTGCGGGCTAGGGGATAGAAGGTTATCTGTCAGTTTCATTGTTGCCAAATCAATACCTCACTCTGCGCATGCGCAAACGTAAATTCTACCAAGCATCATTTTCTCACACCCTAGTCGTTCGATCTCGCTCAAATTTAGATGATAGTTGGGGGATGACAATTTGATCATCTTATATCAATTTCAACATGATTGTATCATTAATAGCTACTGTGCATGCGCCAATATGAAATCCTTGTAACTAGCTTATTTTCCACAGTTTTCATCCGATCTGGGTGAAATTTCTAGGAAATGTGCGGGTTAGGTTGTAGATGGCCCCTATCTGTTTCATTGCTGCCAAATCAATACTTCATTCTGCGCATGCGCAAACCTAAATTCCGTCATGTTCCATCTTTTCACGGTCTAGTCGTTCGAGTTCGCTTAAATTTGGATGATAGTTGGAAGAAGATGATAGGTAAACGATGAAGCTATGTGCCACACCCTACTTGGCTTTTTTTTTTTTTTAATGTTGCAAGATAGTAGATTCTGTTATAATTCAATCAGTGCGATCTATAATGTTTTCGTGCTGTTCATGTTTGTTCAAAAATTGTTTATTGCCTATAACGTGTCTGTAATAATTTTTGGAACGTCTCATTCTTATTCATAATTACAAGTTCCTCACCAACTATTATTATTAGTTTCGCATGTGAATTTATCATCTGCTTTTTCAGATTGGAATCCTGCATTTACTGAATTTCCGTTATATTCCAGTTTGCTGAGTAGAATCTCCAATTTGATGTGTAAATTTTATTTTAATACATTAGCGTATAATTACTGCAAAATTCCCATGTTCCATCATAAATTTCATCAAAAATCATGTTTATCATAAATTTCTTCAATTCAAAAGAAAAAAATCTAGAAGGAATAGTGGAGAGTATAATTCATGTGTTTTACTTAATTTTGGACGGAATCACCTGTCTTTGACTTCATAACATTCTAGATATGTATATCCACTTAGATAATCACGTATGATGGATTTTGTTAACTATATACGTATAGACGCACTAATGAAGCGTAGTTTGGCGTTTTATTAAATTTCAATGATGATTCTATTTCAGTAGACTTCCTTATCGATAGGTACCCCATTCACTAATTGTCTTTGTACCAACATCTGCACAAAAGGGCTATATATATAATACATAAATAATAAACCGTGGCAATAATTCTCTGTTTTTTGTGGTGCCCGTGCCCTCGCGGTTGGGACTGCTTTTTGCGCGTCGCGATCCTGTGTGTTTACCTTCGAAGTGTTTAGTCACCTTGATCCTTTTAGTCATCGAAATCCAAGAAATCACGTATCTACCAGGTGTACGCATTCCAACCAAAACATATCACCTTCAGAAAAATAATTTTGAGATGGACAATCCAAATGCTTTGTGGCCTGAACTTGAGTGTGAGTCATCTTCGTAGAACATGAGCCCACGAATTTAACCTTAAGTTCACCTGACTCTGTAATTCTGGGAAATGTATTAAACCAACGGGTCTTTTTGAGCCAATCCCCCATTCGTATTTCAATATTTAATTACTAAATTCTAGACAACAATATAGTCTAATTTTCCTAAAATGCATATTTTTAAACAAAAATGTGACCGTGGAAAGGAAAAGGGGGGTTCCCTAGGCTTTTTCTCTAGGATCACAAAAAAAAACGAAGATTGGGTCAAAAAATGTCTTTTTTTGTAATATTTTTTCTACTCATCTAGAAAAGTCGACCAACGAATTTGGGAGGGGGGGGGGGGGGGGGGGGGTGTTAAAAGATTTTTTTCTTGGTCGAATACAAAGGTTCATGATTTACTATAATAAGCCAATATTTAACCACAAAAATGGAATTTCGTAAGTCGTTCTAGATGGTTTCAGCAGTAAAGTTCCAGTCATGCAGCATGATCGTATGAGCGAATTTTCATAAACTATCTATCGTATTGTAATATGTTAAATTGTATTGCGATTCGAACAATTACAGTAGAAAGAAATTGTTAAAAACCAATTTTATGGCAAAAAAAACTCATTCTAAACAAAATTTGGCAAGTCAAAGGAGATTTTGGATTTTTAAAATTTTTTTGCAGTTTTTATAGATTTTTGTTTTTCAACATAATTTTGAGAATATTTTTTAAATGTCATATTTAATCGTTGTCAATTCAGTTTTAACTACAATTCTGCGCTTAAAATATAAATTTAACGATTTTTGGCCGTTTTTAGCAATTTTTAGTGATTTTTTTAGTACATATTTCGAAATTTGACCAATTTTACGTGCTCGAAAATTGATGGCCAACAAACTCATCCTTTGGTTTGGAATGCTTGATTTTTTGGCGCAAGAACGGTATTTTTATCTCAATCCTAAGGAGGGTTGCCGTCTGGAATGACACATACATTCATATAGGTATATGAAAAAGCGCAAACTTCAGGAATCGTTACAGAATGCCTCAAAACGGATTTAAATGAAAAAAAATTTCAAAAATTTTGATTTAAATTTGTTTGAGCTATTGCAATAGCTTCATTTTTTACGAAAATTTGCTAAAAACTAGACAGAAATCTACAGACATTTTTTTTTTTTTTTTTCAGGCCGATTCTTGTATAATATCCTATGTCTTACGTCACTGCAACCCACCCACGTTTGAAAATCTGGAAGGAAGAAACATTTCCAACAGAGGATATTGATAAAACCAGTTCGAAATAAGATGAACTTGATTTCAGGACAGATAACCAATCTCACGACAATCGGATTATGTGATAAGACCGCACATGTTCACTACTAATCTATATGAAGTGCGTCGGTATTCATTGGTGATTTGGTGATATCCCGCGTTCTGACCCTGACACGCATAGAACTCACACCCGAACCGGTTGTTTTCATCTCAATGGGAAATAAGGTTACCACAGGAGTACATTACCTCACAAGTGCGGTCATTCAGCTGCTATTATAGTTGCGCCAATGCCTGAGAAACACAACTTCCACTCTCTGTATCGCCCATCCGTTTGAATGAGAGTTTGCATCCTTTGGATGGGATTGATTTATTACAAGCGGTAGACATTCACCTTTCCCAACACACCCAATCATGAATAATGTCTTCTTCACGCTTTATTTTGCATCCCAAGAGCGTTTTATACCGTAGTTTTGTCAGCCTGTCTGTCCGTGCGAGGAAAAAATTAGCCCTTGGAGTTGATTAACTTGAAACTTTGACAACGTTAATACTTCCGAGCACTTGAAAATTTATTCATCATAGTTTTCGGCGCACCCTTGTGGCCGAGGACAATAGTCGGTTATGGTTCCGAGAGAGCGAGAGAGAGATTTCATTGATAAGATAATAGCTAATACATATACATAAGGGGGGCTTTTTGGGGACACCCTGTATAAGTCATGTGAATTCAGAGAAAAACAAAAACAACATAAAACCCATAATAATTTCTTCTGCTTTGGTCGGAGAGGTTTGCCGAAACTAGGGCCGCCCGTGGAGCTTTCTAATATCCTCCTCGAGCCCTGTTTCGAAAGGTGAACGACTCCATCTCTAATTGCACCAGTCTCAGCGCCTATGAACCAATTTTTTAACGTTCTACCTCGAGCCATTCTTTTCTCCAGTACTTGGTTTACTACATCCGTGAAAACGTGAAATAAATCAACGACCACAAAAGAAAAAATCAAGCATTTTAATTTCTCCCTCGATGGGAAAAACAAAAGATCATGGATATGTCTAGTACCTACTGCTTACCAGTTGGTACCTACTACTCAATTGTATACCAACCATGTAGTGCCTTCTTTTCACAAGATTATTCCATTATGGTTACAAAACAATATTAGTTTTTAACTTAGAGTAATAAATCAGCATTCCTTAACACTACAATGGCTTAGAGGTCATGAAATGTCCTGGTAAAATGAGAGCATTCCAAAAAGTGGCGAACGATTTTGCTACTATGAAAACTAAGGGAGTTACTCTTCCCTAGTAACGCCTTGGTTGTACGTGAAAATCAATAGAAAATGTGACGGTCGGGAAAAAAGTGTCGCGAAAAGTTCCTTGACCCCCAGCCAAAAGACATGTCCATGTCAACAATTATCACAAAATGATAATAATAAATTCAAGAGCGGAACAATATTGTCATTATAAAATAGGATAATATGAAGGAAACATATTAGGTTAAGTCTTTAGGCTATTGGGAAAATTACAAAGTTATAAGGATTCAACATTTACTTTTGCTCGGAGGCAAGAGATAGCATCCACGAGCGATTAATTTCATAGGAGGCAATCACGAGGTTATCTCAAGTAAATATACCCGGAATTCACCCAAATCCAGAGCAGGATTTTCGGTTTTCAAACCACAAAAATCATTAATTTTTCTTTCATCATTCAAAATCGAATACAGTGCTTCTACTAGTAATATCACTAACTTACATTTCATATTTCTAAAATCATTACTTCATTCTGCGCATGCGTAAACGTAAATTGCTTCAAGAATAATTTTTTCACGCCCTAGTCGTTTGATCTCGCGAAAATTTAGTGGATAGTTGGAGGACGACGATTTAATCATTCCATATCATTTCAAGATGATTGCATCATCAGTAGCTCCTGGGCATGCGCGAATGTGTAATCCCAGGAACAAGTTAATTTCTAGTTTTCATTCGAATTGATGACATTTTCTGGGAATGTGAAGGTTAAGCTGTGGATTGTCCCTCACCAATTTCATATTTTTCAAATCATTCTGCTAACGTAAATTACTTCAAGCCTCCGTTTTCCGTTTCCTAATTGACCGATTTCGACATTTTACGACTTGATTTACCATTTTCCGGCATGTAGTTTTTATGTTTATTAAAACCAATTCAATGATCTATACATTCATGTTATTTTCAGTTGGTAGGCACCTACCAACTAAAATATCGGTATACATATATCAGGAGGACTATTTAAGTGTAAATGCTTAAATCCCTCTACAGCTGCCTATATCTACGCTGGCACATTCATGACAGCCTATGGATCTCCAACATTGCTCAAATAAAGAACATTCAATATATATATATATATATATATATATATATATATATATATATATATATATATATATATATATATATATATATAATATAGAATATAGAATATAATGAATATAAAATAGAACATTCAAAAATGTATGCAAAAAATTATGCTGAAAAATGAACCTGAGTTTCTTCAAAATTTGCTAAAAATCGATAAAAACTGCAAAAAAGCTAAAAATCCAAAACCTCTATTTGGCTAGTAGATTATTATTTAGAATACGTTTATTGACATATAATTATTAGTTAACAATATCCTTGCACTCAAAAAGCTCAAATTGATTTGGGGAAAAAAATTTAACATCGGACAATACGATAATTAACGAAAATTCGCTCATACTATCATGCTGCATGACTGGAACTTTTTGTTAGGCTGTTGGTCACGTACGCCGGCAATCAAGCCCTCAAAAAAAGAATCGTAATCACTCGCCTGGTTGGAGAAGACACGCCATCGTGACATAATTTGTTTCCATGAGAGTATTTAGATGAGCGGAACACGTCCGCGGAAGATCGAAAGCACTTATTTTAGGCAGCAAAGTGTGAAAGAGCTCGTGGTGAAAGTTTTTGTGCATCATCGTAAGACGGGTCAGGCGGGGCAAGTGCGTCTCTTCGTTTTATTTCGCTATGAGGCCACTCTATTATAATACGTTTCTTTATTCAAAAAAGAAAGAAATGCGTGATAAATCGAGAGCTTTCCAACAAATGGAGAACGATTTTGGTCCCATAAACACTAAAGAAGTTTTATTTCCCCAGCAACGGCTTGGTTGTACGTGAAAATCATAAGAAAGACAAAGCAGCTTAAAATGCTTGCATACGAGTCTGCAACACATTGGAACATTTTCATGTGTGTTTTCTTATTGTATTTATTACTAGGCAGATCTCACCCGTGCATCGCACGGCGGGGCGTACAAATCAATTAAATGGGCCATAAGAGAAACCGCCCACCCGTGGGTACTTAATTGAATTCGCGATCGTGTTGACTCATTGTTCCGACACCCGTGGGTACTTCATTGAATTCGAGCCAGGCTACATCACCTACCCCCCTGCAGACTCGTATGCAAGCTCTAAGAGCCACTCAGCTGATCCGGACCCTGGGCATCGTCACGTAAATGTGCTAAAGAGACTACATACGAAATTACAGCTTCCTAGAGTGTAAAACATAAAAATTAGCTTCAAAAGCCACTCATCTGATCCGGACCCTGGGCATCGTCAAGTCAATGTCCTAAAGAGGCTACATAAGAAATTACAGCTTCCTAGAGTGTAAAGCATAGAAATTACCTATTAAAATGATTTAACCACCGCTTCACAAATCAAACCGTTCTCGCAACACCAGCTCAATGAAATCATCAGAAATTAACAAGCGGTGGCAATCATGTTCACAATATCAATTATTGAGAATGATCACCTGAGTGTACACAATTATTCAAATAACCATGCTCATAACTCAGCTTGTTGGATAAATCGAGAGCTTTCGAACGAATGGTCAACGAATTTTTTGGGATGAAAAACGACGAAGTATCATATCCCTAGCACCGACTCGGTTGTGAGCGGAAATCGTCAAAATATTTAAGTTACGTTACGTGACAGTTTTTTGTGCAATGTGCCAGGGCAAAGACATGAAAATGTCAAAACTTCATAATAGTACGCACACATAAGAGTAGTTAGGCTGTTCCTAAACGTAAGTTAGGTACATGTTTGATGTGACAGATTCCATTCGAATGTTACACTATCAACAACGAAATATTTCGCATACTATTCCGATTCGGGAAAGATACAGTCATGAACAACTACGAACCCTTAGGAGCCTAAAATAAATGGAAAGGATTTATAACTACCACAGCTGAAACTGCTTGTCGCTCTTTGATCTCTGCTTACCAAGTTTGTAGTGCATGGTTTTCTGATTCATCTTGGTTTGTGGAATGAGTTGGTGGTAGGTACCTACCTACCTTCCATTCATCAGGATGTACAATCAATGAGAATTCCAAGAAAATGTGATTGCTTGAAGCTCTCCCAAAACCTCACGTCTTCTTTTTGTCCAACAGTCTCATTATACCTATAACTCTTCTTATTTTCAACTGCATATCTGTTCTTCAAAACTAACTGGCGAATCATTGTTTTCTCATTTTCTTTCACTTCTTTTCCGTTACAACTCTATACATAATTATAGAATTCAATACTACAAATCAATAGATAATAAACAGATTATCAGCGCTTCAACAAACAAGCAACAAGGATTCAATTCAACTTATTAATGGCTGCCCCGATCCAGGCGGGAGGACCAATAACTTTGGTTTTTGTATGATAGGGCCTACGTCCTGTCTCCCCAAGGAACAAGGATAGTAGCATAAAAAGCAATAACACAAATAAAAGAGTAACCTTTGAGAACTGTCATTGATCAGTGCGGAATGTGAGAGGGAATTTTTCCGTCCTTTTTCCCTCAAACCAGGGAAACTTCCCCTGCAACATACTGTCAGGGCTGCCAACTTATGTTGAAAAAGCGGTGAGTGTTCCCTGAGTGCACTGTTAAGCTGAGTGTGCCTCTAACTGTTGAGTGAACCACCCCCTCAACTATGAATTCAAACTGGTGAGTTGAGGGTGACCCTACATTTAGGTGAGTGCGAGAGAACACACACATTTTTTTTCTCGCATTTTTAATGCTCGAACGTAATGAAGGCAAAGTGCTTTTTTCCAAGGTCAGCTGTGAATGTTGAGGAGGAATAAGTGCAAAAACAGCGCGTTCTGGCGGAATGCAGTTTTATTAAGTCTGTCAGGTTAGGGCTCCTAGAGGTTTTCCATTGGAATGCAACCTTTCCAAGGGTTACGTTTTAGCATTTTTCGCGTTGAGGTAAAAATTCGAACATTTTTTCCCAAGTTAGTTCAAAAATGCTCCGCCATGATGCGCAGTGGTCGAAAAATCTGACCTTGGAAAAAATCACTTCTTCTTCTTCACGTTTAGGCATTCAAAATGCCGAAAAAATGCGGAAAACATGCTAGTGTGTTACGGCCTTTAGCAAATGAAGACTGCCATATGCAAAACCAGTATCCTACTGCACGTAGGATACTGCTTAAGTGCCATTTATGAAATTGTCCAGCAGACCCAAAAAACTGTTCATAGTCGAGCAAAAAAATGAACGAAATGACTTTTATAGTTTTCCCTGTCGTTTATTTTATTATTGTTTAATTAGTAAATAAATCAACGACTAATATTAATTATCCTATTTTCAGCGAATTCAAACCAAAACACCCTAAGTGCCCATCCCCTTGAATAACTTATTTTGGTAACCAGGAAGGTCAAATTTTAGTTTATTGAATACATTTCAGCCTGTGTTCTGTTTCTTATATCACAAAATGTTGGAGAAAGGGTTGAATATGAAGTAGGTAGGTAATTAAAACTTATATTGAACCAACTGTATTTAAAAGAAATAATTAAAATATAAGGAAAGTATGAGGCGTTAAACAGTTTTAACAAATAAAAGCACTCAATTTCTCTCATTTTTGATATAATCTATAACTATTAGGTACATACCTGTATAAAAATCTAATGGTGTCTATGTTTGTGTCACTCAATCACGTAAAAACTATTGGACCCATTGAGCTGACATTGTACATGGACATTCATAGGGTCCCTCGTTAACGCAAAGACCATAATATTACAATCCTCTAGATATACTCCTTTATAACTCGGCTTTCTCAGTAAGAACGGAAACAACTTTGTAATTAAGGAAAAAGCCGACTTGCGTCGAGCTTACATCAAATTAGGATGGTGCGGGTTCACTTTCGATAACGAATTCAGCGATACCAAAACGATCTTGGTTTGAGCCGAGCAGTTTTTATTCGTAAGATACCGGTTCAAAAACTGATATTCAAACGCCTTATTAACTGCAGCAATGTTGGTCGGGAATATTTTTAACGTACCTAACTGAAGTTATAATGAGTTGATGAGATATTTAGTTAAAAAATTAATTAGGTACAACTTGAAACATGATTGCTAAAATTTGAGTTGAAGCCTCTTGGGGACTGCTGGGTAAAAACGACAAGGTACCTGGTAAAAATGAGAACTAGAAAACTGGTAAAAAGGTAAAAAGAAAACTACTAACCGTAGGAGAGTGCGGTTGATGCCAAACTTCTTGGCATGGAATTTCCTTTCATTTAAAAATATTTGAAATACCTTTTTCGCACTCATGGGTAACGCTCATTATTTTCCAACAGTTCAAAATGAATATATTGACCGCCGTATTCTGTGAGTATGGACTCCTTAATAATGAACCATTGTGTAATTATTATTTTTTCTTTTTTCCTTTGCATATGGCGCACCATAGCGCACGAAGTAACACTGCACTACGTGGTTTAGAAAATTGATGGCTAATAATTTGCTGTTGGACCACCTGAAAGTCTTCCTTGGCATACTTGAAAGCTACTCAAATTCCAATAATAAATCAATAGTCCACTCTGGCAATTCCTTGACCCAAATATTTTTAGGTTCCACGGAATGCCTATCTACTTCAGTGAATCGGGAAACGCTTCGAGTACAGCCATTAGCGCGATCAGCATCAATTACTAATTCCTGGCAATTAACCTTAATGAGTTACGGAGATAGAAGTTCTCCGCTTTAGTATGATCTCATCTTCTTCAATAACGTCAGTGATATCGAATGAAATGTAGGGGGAAATGGGCTAATATCGCCACCTTAATCACAGCCCAGGTTTGTACACAGGAGCTTCAGATTTTGAAGCAAATTGTAAAAAAAAAAAAAAGTCCAGTAGTGAATTGCAACGTTTTTGCTGGTTGTGTAGCAACTTTATATTAGTAAACAGCAATTTACGAGACCCTTGTAAATGGCGGTATTACCCCAACTAGCTGGGGAAATACCGCTATGGGGTTAGGGTAAAACCGCTATATTAAACCAAGGAGGAAATGAACAGACTCATCGGATATTGGGAACTTAGTTGACAAGAAAAGGATTCACTAAAGGTTGACAAACAATTTCCACATCAGAATAGTAAGAGTGGAACAATAAATACTGGTAAAATAATGTTGGTTCTTCACAGGAACTGAATTATTGACAACGTTCAACGCGGAACTTGTTAAAAAAAGAAAGATTATAAAGCATTCCATCTTCCCTGCTTTTAAAGTTTTAAATTTGTGCTCTTCTTCAGGTCGCAGCAAAATTCACAAGACTAACGTCCATTGTCAAAACCAAAACGAGAGCAAGAAGAGTGGAATCTTACAACGATTATGTTAATTTAGGAAGGCAGTTAGGTCGATACCTACTGTACAATTATTCAGTAGATAGGTAGGTAAACATCTAATAAATCACGATTAGGTAGAGGTGCTTATGGAGATAAGCTATCAAAATATAATTCGTATTGTAAATATTAATTTATATTTCAATTACTCAGAATCAATAGAATAGGTGATTATTACCACAAAAAACTTTCAAGACTGATGATTGGAGCATTGGGGCAATACCGCCATGGAGGAATTACCGTGTATTCGGTGGCTGTATTGCCCCAGTAAACTTTTGGAGACGAAAAATCAATAAAAATTACAGTTTTCGTAGAAAATCATGAAGTAATGGATGGAAATGAAAGTTAAATGATTTTTCTACGTCGTCATGCTCAATAATTTACATAAACGTATGAAAAACTATTACTTACCACGAATACTCGCAACAGTAAAACTTGAACGCCAAGCTTCAAAAACGCTTATCTTTGATGAAAACAAATTAATGACACAACATGAAAACAAACCAACTTTTCCAACATTACTGCTGATCTAAAGATGACGATATTTGGCTACAAGATTTGTCACTCAGGTGGTTAAATAATTATATGGGGTGGCGGTATTCCCCGACATGGCGGTATTACCCCACTCGATCATAGTGAACGAAAATGCGTTTAATTGCGCAAAAGACATTGGCGATATTGAAAACAAGAGACTCTTATAGACTTGTAAACAAAATATAATCTCTCTGGGATCCCTTGATACCACTAACATTTTGACATACATATGTCTTTTAGCTTGGGGTTTTTGAAAAACTTGTGTGACTTTTATTTCAGCTCAAAAAAGTGTAACGGAAGTTTTATATGGTTTTTAATTGCAACCAATCCGTAACCGGGCTACCATATTTGTATGAAGCTAAAATTTGGACGTAATCTTAAAGGTGCACAGGGAGCAGATCAGCTGAGTTGCTCTTAAAAGTAATTTCTATGCTATTTATCGTATGAATCTGTAATTTGGTATGTAGCCTCCTTAGAAGTTACACTTGACGCATAATGAGGAGGTCGTGATCAGCTGATTGGTTCCTGTTGTCGGTCAGTACAAACATGTTCTGAATATTGACAAAATTATAGTCACAGTCATTTGAGAGTTTTAGGTGTAACAGTTATTTCGGAAAACGTTCTAGTTCTTTATTAAAACGTTCAAGATGGTCGCTCCAACCTGGTAGACGTGTTTTGTGTAGGGTCCTCAGCCAAGTTCATTTTATAGTGTTTTTTCCTCGTTTTTATGCAAAATTTATTCGCAGCTGTTGTGGGAACAATTGTGAGAATCTTTTGCACTTTGGTAAACGTGATGCGATCATGACGAGAGACAAGAATCGGAAACCAGTTTTGGATGTGGTTGGTGAGGGTAAACCCACGGAAAAAACAGTGATTACCTCTGATATTCGCGATGTTTTGGCCGTAGCTATGAAAAAAGCTCTTTTGTCTGGAGTTTTACTGACGGAAGAACTATTAGAAACTGCTACACGTGACAGTTCCCGCGACATCCAAGGGAATGCGCTGCCGTCGCTCCATTGTTGCCCAACAGGCGTCGGGCGCTTCTTCTCGTGTTTTCGAAAGCCTGCGTTTGGCGATGGATCCTAGAACTGGAAATCGATCTTCTCCGAACGTAGCATATATGCTATTAGTACGAGTTGTTTCTCTTATGGTACTGTCACACCCCTCTCTATCTATGAGTGTGGATTTAGGCCCCCATTACATATAGTTGGTCCTGAGTCCTCAGCATCACATTCGATAAACGCTAAGGGGGAGAATTCGAAGGCTTGAATATTAAAAATCATCATGAATCATCGTGAATCATACAAATCGGTTGAATAGTGTGAAAATTAGGCATGTTACAAGGATTTGCGGATTGCGGATTTGCATACACGAGAGACACACACACAGAAAGACGGAATCGAAAGTTGTTCAGAAAGGTCTAACGTAAAATGCTAGAGGAAATTTTACTACTGTAAAAAAACAACAATCGTTTTTTGGAGACTAAAACATTTCGATCAAAAAAATTGAAAACAATGCTTCCGCTACCTATAGGTTCACTTGGGAGCAATTTATGAAATGAAATTAAGAACCCTAGGTACCAATGCCTTATATAGTACCCTAGTTATTATAATATTTAATAAACTCGATTTCGCAAAGTTAGAATAAAGTCCATTCGAACTGATTACATGATAATTCCACTGTTGGCATTATATCAGCTGATATTTACAATTTAGATTCGCTATAAGCGCATGATTTCTCTATGGTCTCGCGCTTAGAAATCCGAATATGTTTTGGTTTATCATTTTCAACAATGAACTTTTGTAATCGACCAATAATGTTTAACCCCCCTCGTTAGAAAAAAAAAAAAAAAAAAAAATCCGTGCGTCCGCCGTCTACCTAGATCTTTTCTCCAAAACTACTGGACCAAAGTTTATGAAATTTGGCGCAAAAATCATGCATCGACCGGGGATGTGCCAGTGACATCGGCATCACTTTTGATCAATCCTAAAGGGTAGTAGTTAAGGGCTATTATATTCAAAAATCGAAATATCAAAGAATTTCAAGGTAACAGTGATGATTTTTTGCTTGTCAATGATAAATTAAATCCCAAAGGATCGAATTAAACTATCCGCAACGCTGTAGGTTGAACCATTCGTTTTCTATGAGGGCTAGAGTCGAAAACGTCGTCGAAAAAACCTTCGGTATTCCTTCCAGGCGCGAGAAGATGATGCGCTTTTAAGTATATTGTTATAGTTTGCTGTGATCTTGTTATAACAATGTACATCATCTCGCGCCTGGAAAGAAATCAGCAAACTATAACAAAGGGATAACATCACACACAGAAAGCAACAATTTTGATACAGAGGGTAACAAGCAACCCATTAGGAATTTTTCAGAACATACAGCACCATAAACAAGACAAAAAATTTCCGAACCATGCAGTCGAAATTTCAAGGTATACCTATACACCATTCCCATTTCATTATAGTTCTGGTACATGTACAAATTGTATAAAACCAATAAATGAATTTAAAAAATAAAATAAATAAATAAAAAAGTATTTTGTCATTGCGCTTCTAAGTATATTATCATTATAGTGAGTAGAAGTTAGCGGCGTTGCGACTGTTCGTTTCTCGTCGGCGGCAGTACAAATCTTTTCTTCCTGGACAACTTACAAAGATGTTTCTTTTGACACAAAGACTATTTTTTGTTTTCACTATTGAGTTTATCGTAACTCTTATCACCTACAGATGATCTCTTGATCTTAGTTAGGTATCTTTTTTATCTCATTAATTTCAATAAGGTATTTAACTTTATGCTATTATGGAAGTACACAGTAGGTAATTAAGCAGGTAGGTACTGTGAAATCACTTAATCATCCTATACCGAAGCGCTCGCGGGCAGGAGCTATTGGGGTATCCCTTTGCAGGTAGGTAGACGTCCCTTGCTTATTACGAGTCAACAATAGCAATAGGTTTGGTTGTTTGGGTTCATAGGTCGATACCGTGATTTTTTCCCCATCACTGCAAACTCCCCAAAGCTGAGTAAAACTAACTGTAAGTTTACACCCCTTGAAAATCGTTCACAACTCGTTGAAAACCTCTCAGTTTGTACTACAAAATTACATTGACTAATCCGCCATAAGAAGCGCACACCAACGAAATGAGGAGGGTCACTATTTTGAGACCGTTTTTTGAAGATCCATCATTACTAAAAGATCGTCACTCCTGCTCACGAGCCTTTGGGTATAGGATGACATAACTAATGATTAAGTGATTTCACAGCAAGTACCTACATGATTAATTATCTACTGTATACTTCTATAATAGCATAAAGATGAATAAGTTTTAATGCCTGGTGATATTTGCGTCACTCCCTAATAGGTAATTGGGGAAAGGTTGAATATGGTTGGGAAAAAGGTTAAATTTGACTTGGAATTTTGACTTCATTTATACATTAATTTGAAAATTCGTTGCCTACACTCTAGGATTCCAATGGAGACCTGCCTCAAAACTGATTTCAATGGAGAAAAATTTCGAATACTTTGATATAAAAAAACTTTGAGCCATTTATTCTATAGCTTCATTTTTCACGAAAGTTCGCTAAAAAGCACTTGTAAAGATTTCACGTAGAGCACCAATCGCATCCAAGCCAATCCAACGTTTATAAAGAAAGTAAGGCGAAGCAATCCCACAGGTTTTTAATGTTAGATTGTCTGTTGACATAATATTAAATTAAGAGAAAATCATAATAATAGAACATAAACTACTCACTTGGAATATTTCGCTCCCATTGTATTGAATGTGAACACCACTTCCCGGGCAACAACACCAACACTCAACGAACTACAGAAAAGATAACTATTTTTCACTCGAGATACGCGTCTTATCGTCGAACGTGATAGAAGCGCCAAAGATGAACGAAAACACGACCGTAATCGACGTATAGCCAGTGAGTATAGAATTAATTCTATTCCATTATTTATATTCTCTCTGCGTATTGCTGTTTCTGTTGAAGCTCGCGCGCGAGTGGCTGAACGAAAGCTGCGGACAATAGGGAAAGAAGTTATCGTAAACGATTTATTCCCTCGTCATTTCAAGAACAGCTCGAGGAAACAATTATGATAATTTTCCTTCTGCTTCCCCACTACCAAAGCTTTGTGTTCGTGATTGAAGTCGAAAAAAATGTTGTCCCCCAAAATCAAAATCTCCACGTGCTTTTTGCGTTTCAGAACGTGCTGAGCAATTTTGATTCCGCGTTTGTTTGTCTGTTTGTTGTCTGTCTGTCTCTGGTAAATCCTTGTCATGCCCAAAACCATACCAAGTTCTAGTCTGATTCCAATGAAATTTTCAGGGATTGTGCGGGATGGTCCCCTATAATTTTCAATATCATAGAACTACTAGTTTCAAGGTCAAGTCTTACAGATCCTGCACCGTGGGCAGGTCGTACGTTTGGTGGCCAGCCATTGATCGGGATATCACTGTTTTTACTCAATGCTGTGAAGTTTGTGCCAAATTTGCACCCCACAAAGTTTCGCAATCCATGGTCCTCAGCTACTTTCTTTCATTTTGGCGGGAAACATTGTGTACTGCTAGTAGAGATCCAGAGTAGGAAGCCCTAGTACCCTCTTATAACTTTGCAAATGTGACAAAATTCCCTACTAGACGTATTTTCTCGTTTCAGAATGCCGGGTACATTGGTAGAATATCAAACCCCCATTTCCCCCTGTAAGGACATTACTGTATTAGTTATAATAGGAGTTTAGTTGTCACTAGGCAACAGTCGTTGTGAGTTTTTTATATTCCAAAAATGAGGTCGGTTTTGTGACTATGAATAAACGAGTTCTAGTGTTTCAATAAAGATCGAGTATATTTATTACATTGGCGCTGCGGACATGCCAAATAAACGTAATTCCAGAAGAAGGAAGCAAGAAGAGGAAAAGGATGCTGAGTTGGAAGAGGCACTTCCAGAGGAGTCGGAAGAAGAACTTGATGAACACACTAAGCAAACAAAGGTACCATTATGTATTCGAAATTTCAAATTTCCAAATTTTGACGAGGAGATTGAAGATTGGCCCTATTATTTGAGTCAATTTGAAATAGAATTAGATAGGCGGACCATGGGGCAGAAAATTTCAAAAGATTCCATTGCACTAGTTTTTCTATGGATTTTTCTTCTTCAACCCGACTTTGCATCGCAAATGGAACTGACCTTGGTTTAAATATTTTCGGTATTGCCCCATCTTTAATGTGGATTTTTGCTTTGTATCCCAATATTGTGCCTGAACCATCAAATACCGTTGCGAACTCTTCTAGTAACTTTTCCAATTTCATTTGTCCAGCTTCTAGCTGATCATGCTGATTGCCACTCGTCACTGCACAAAGTCGAGCCCCATCTGGCATAGGCACATTGAACTTTAGAGCCCAATCCAATCCAAACAACGGAATGTCATCAGCATGTACCACTATTGCTTCTAATGTTTTAGTTTTTTCAAAAGCACGCACTGACAGAAAACACTGACCAAGAGTATTCACATTGATTCCAGTATAGGCAACTAGATTCTTCGTTTCACTCAAAGGAGGGCTCCCAATTTCACGCCACAATTTCTTCCCAATCACGGATTTTGCAGCACCCGGGTCGTACAGCATTTCTATTTTTTTTCTATTTAGAGATACCGGCAGCATTATTTTCGTTCCATTGTTTGTTAACCGGTTAACAAACAATGATTCACAATCTAAACTATTTCTTGTGTGATTTATCCTCCTCGTTTGATGACCTGAATGTTTTTGTTGTCCCTTTATCACTGCACGATTGCTTTTCACACACACTCGCGCAAAGTGATCAAGGTTTCCACATGCACTGCACCCCCCCATTTTTTTGTCCACCACATTTTCTAGCTCTGACTCTAAAAAATTTTGCGAATTACGTTCAGTAACTCTGAAATACACAACCCTCGTTCCAATGGTCAAACTGAACGGTTTGTTTTTTATTATTAAAAATCTACTTCGCAAGGAGGTTCCTCCAGTGATGAGACCCTTATCATGGGGGCAAAAATCTGATAAATTTCCTCTAGTCTTCTACTGTAATTAATGAGTAATTTTCTGGCTGGCCTGTCTACGTTAATTTCTATGCATATTTTTTCAAATAAATTTCTAAGTAAATTTTCAAGTCACTACATTAATTTAGATTCAGTTGTGATCCATTATTGTAATTTGAAGTACCTGAAATACCTGTTAAGTCAATTTTACCTTTTAATCGTCTATCGTACAAATTTTGTTTTATGTTCACATAAAATTTAGGTGGAATGGTGATGTAACCATCAAACCCCATATAGTATACTTGGCTGTTACTCACTACACGTGAACTGTTACCTACCTATCCTAGGGACAGTAGACCTTCACAGGATGGCCTCTTATTGGCTCAAATAACGATGACACTAGAATCCTCCTTCTGAGGTATGAATAGGGAATACCAAGCACCATCTAACCATTATGGAATAAACTTCGCTACGTGTTACTACTCTACAAGGTTCTTTCGTTCACCTCACTATTATACTCCACTACACCAAGAGAGTCTTTCCAAATTTCAGCATCTTAAGGTCAATATTAAGAAATCGCAAAAAATTTCATTCAGCTCATTAGAGTAGTAACAGTTATCCTTTACCACACCCAGAGAGTCCCCGTTCCAAAGTTCAGCATCTCTAGTTCAATACAAACAAATTAACTGTATAGCTCATTCTGCAGATTAGAGTGGTTCTTCATATTTCTATTATACTCTACCACACCAAGAGAGTCTTTCCGAATTTCAGCAACTTGAGGTTAATATTAAAAAATATGTAACTAACATTTTCATTCAACTGATTAGAGTAGTAACAGTTATCCTTTACCACACCCAGGGTCCCCGTACCAAAGTTTAGCATCTTTAGTTCAATACAAACAAATTAGGTACAGACCTCATTGTGCTGAATAGAGTGGTTCCTCTTGTTGCAATTATAAACTCTACCACAACCAGAGAGACCCCTTTTCTAAGTTCAGCATCTTAAATTAAATAAGGAACAAATTAGTTACTTTAGGAAATAGCAAGTTGTAAAATATGGTATATCCCAGCTTGCTCATAATAATATATGAAACTCATTGAGTAAATACTGCCGCAGAAAATGATACCTACAGCCTGATAATAAAATCCAGTGCAATCATGGTTACCTATGTAAACACTGTAATAATTTCAGCTAGATTTATTATGTTGAAAAAAACAAAAACAACAATTTATCCTTATAAAATCTGTGGGACTCAAAGGACGGAAATCGTTTTGGTGTTGGCGTAATATTTGGTTCCAGCTAACGCTACTTTGCAAACGTCCGATGAAGTATTTCGGACTACAGAAATTGAGTTCCTTCCTTGTGTTACTTGCGCGGACAACTTTGTTGGTCTTCTTCAAATTTAGATTGTTACGGAAGGTTAATATAATTTGAATAAGGAGCGTCTCCCCCTCGAGCGGTGCCAGACGGTAACGCACTCCGTAGGTACCGCGCTGGTGAATAAGGTAATTCCTCATTTGTCTTCTAACCGCTCTGTTATCTTATCTCTTGTTCATCATGGCTATCTAGTTATCAAAGCACGCGTTTCTCCTGTTCTCCGCTTTCATATGGTCAAAAATAAATTCTCTCCTCAAAATTCTTAAAGTAAAATATAGATTATGCACATGGTAAAATAGATCAGAATGCTGTGTATAGTTTGGTGGTCTGGATGCTCGCATCACAAAAATACATAACATCAAGTAGGCAATCTTTTAGTAAAAATACAGTTTAGTTGGACATACAGGTCAGAATGACGTTTCAAAATATATTTCGGAGGTTGAAGCACAAAGCAAATAAAATTTCAGACCGCACTGGAATCTTACTCAAAACCTTCATATCGTGAGCAAGTTGTGACTGCTAACCAGTAACCACTAGACTACGACAGACCTTACCATGTTAGGAATAATTACAGGACTTCGCTACTCAGTAGGGAATGCTTTTGAGGGGGGGCCGTTAGGGTGCTCTAAAATTATTCATGGCCGCTATAAGGAGAGCGCCACCGTTCGGCCTGCTCGAGGGTGAGATATTCCTTCTTAATATATCCTAAATTCTTGCAAGGACGTTGCTGATTGTTTTGGAGTCCATAACGGACAAACATGAATTCATTTTTATTAATTGCTATGCAATTCTTAGGCCGACCCCCAACAATTTTTTTTGTAACGTCCGTGACGCGAAGCGCGAGTTCGTGGGTTCGAATCCCAGCCAGGCTTGAACATTTTTTTTATATCCAAATTTTTTTATATCCATTTTTTCGCATCGTGGGTTCGAATCCCAGCCAGGCTTGAACATTTTTTTTATATCCAAATTTTTTTATATCCATTTTTTTAATGTAAAATGAACGAATAAAAATGTACAAAAGAGAAAAAAACGACTTTATTTTTTGAGCGTCTTCAGGCGAAGAATTGCATAGCAAATTATCCTCGTTTTCTACGCAGTTCAAAAGAGAAAAGATCCGGGAGGGTCCAGGGGGGCGAAGCCCCCCGGCGAGGCGCGATATATATACTTATAAATCCTCGCAACGGATATATTTTACTTTACTGTAGTCCTCAAAAATCCTCAAACATGCAGAATAACCCCCAACCATGAACAATCCCCAATATTGTTAGGGCACGTTGCTCAACTCTTGAGTAATCCCACCCAGTTGGAAGAACAAGCGAAATTTCCCAAGAATATTAGGATAAGAACGATTATTACTCTCGTGTTTTTTTGCGTTTATTCGGCAATAATACAATTTAGGTGTATTTCTCAGACTCCAAAACAGTGTTCCCAGCCTTGGAGATATCCAGACACAAAATGAAGACCTGATTTCCCGTGGATAATATCATTTTCTGACTATTATTCGCCAAGGTTCAAGCATAGGTACGTTCCGGTGATTTTAGCCGTTCACAAGCAATCACAACGTGGTCACGAACGTAGGAGTTAAACCAACGCGGCGATTGACTGTTCTTATTTTCAAGGACTTTTCCTATTCGAGTGCCTATGAACCTTGTACGTCCGTAGTGTCGTTAAATCCTAGTGCTCAAAGATGAGTAGCAGTTTCGGCCGGCCTTGCATCATCGCGGCAGGGTGTTGAAACGAGATGATCGGAGTAGTATTGAAGTAATTCAACAGGTAGAACTACAGAGTAGAGTTTATCTGGTAGCTTCGATTTTCAAAATTTCTTTAGGTTTGACGCCGTTTATACAAAAACTAAGTTAGAATGCTCACCATAATCAAATTCCCCGTTCCCCAAATACACTTGGATTCATTACCTAACCTCAACAGTGAATCATTGTAACTGACTAAGACAAAAATGTAATAACACCACCTACCCCAAAATTGTTTAAAATTGTTTATTTGGTTCACAAGAGCTTCATCCATGTATAAAAGTGCAGCACAATCTAAGTAAAAATCCGGCCTATATATATATATATATATATATATATATATATATATATAATTTTGTCTAGGTTGTCAGTAGCAGCGTGGATACGGAGTAGACCTGGCGGGCTAAGATAAGTAGGTATGATACAGAAATGAACTACGGCTAGCGATTTCTGAGCGACTAACATCTATCAATCACAGATAAAGCCCAGGCAAACTCTAGGTAACTCGCAGCCTCGGTTAACTTCTCGTTGGCTGTTTATCAACTCACATTTACCTGCAAGATACCGCGCTATCTCCTTTACCTGAGATTCATCCCCCTCAGTTAGCGATTTATCCTGGAGGAAAGTTGTGTGTAACGTGTTGAAAATGTACTAGGTTACGATGTTGAAGTTACGAAGTTGTTGTTTACCTACTTACGAAGTTGAAGTTTCATAAAGAAAATTGTAGAAAATAAGTATAGAATTTAAAAATGTGAGATCCACCGCAATAGCTTTATTTTCTACGAAATTTTAATAATATAAAGCACACCATCATATCTACCAACGACATTTCAAATAAGTATCATAAGCAATTACAGAAAACAAACACTTCGGTGCACCTGTGTTTTTATGTTGGTAATACGGCCAAATCGAAACGTCGATGAGCCTAACAAAATTCATCTGGACTTCATAGGGAACTATAATTTAATTTTCCACGCTTTTGTTATACAACAAAGAATTCTTCATGATTTCGTTTTTAGGTCGTTCCTCAGTCATTAATTCTTTTTTGGTATGTATGCTAGTCAAGAGATCTTAGGCAAGATTAGCTCAATTTCCAAATTTTCGGAAAACTTCCGTAGTTTGGAGGATAATCTATAGTTCTTGGGGACTTTTATGCTCTACAACTTCCGTACGCAGGCAAATTTCGTAGAGCACTTATATTGGTGTATTTCTATAATTAGGTACCTACTCATACCAACGACCAACCCATTTCGTTCTCCGATCTCCTTACAACCAGAAAAGAACAAAATAATCACACAGGAAAAAACCGAAAGAGCAGGAGTTGTTATTGTTGCGTTGTGTTGAAGTATCTACTTTTTGCTCATGGACATACGAAGAAGAACGAAAAATACCATGGTTCAGGCTGTTTTGTGGGGAAATCATTGTTTTTGTTGTGGTACTCTTATTTCCCACAGACAAGGTTATCTGAGCAGTCAGCGAGTGGGGACAAAGTTGATTGATAAACGCCCTATCAAATTTGTGCGATAGGTTGAGGTAAACTCGAGGTATCTTCCTGCTAGAGGTATCTATCCGAGGTTGTCATGGCACGGGGTTTGGTGTGGGAAATGTGCCGCGGAGTTACTCGGGTTGGGCATCGTCGTTTTATATTTTAGGCAGTCAGCATGGAAGAAGAGAAAACAATGCTACGTACAAGTAGCACAAAGGTGGTCACCGAGACAACTCTAACCAGACAAGTTTAACTTAGGCAGCTTACATACTAAGCCTATACGGAATGTGTGGGGGGGGGGGAACATTTGTTGATGTGCTGTAAATCTGTTCGGAAATTTACAGTTTTTTCTTTATTTCGCTTAATATGTATCATTTCTAACATTTCACGTTTAATTAAATTTTGTGCTTTTCCTACAACTTTGGCTGAATTATATTGAAAATTGTGTCCTGATTCTTTAGAGTGAACGTCCAGGTCTGTTTCCATTGACCGACCCTCAACATCCTCTGATAGTTTTATATATATATAATTAATAGAAAAAATAACTCAAGTTAAAATACACCCTTTAAAACAGAACGCAATTTAAAGCAGATTCGGTTGTCGTGGTTTATAAGGCCATTTTTGCAAACTTGTTCGCATTCATATTTCTTTTGACGTTCTTTTTCTCTGCCGAAGGTCAAGTTACTACTTCTTGGCAAAGAAAGGGTAAACATACAGCAATCTCGGTAATTTCATTCCATTCATTCGGTTTTTTAAATTTTTTATACGCCAAACGAGAAGTGATCAAGTAGTTATGAGGGGTACATTTTTTGCTCTCGTGGCTTTAGAGGTCATTTTTTTCCAGCCCGGTTATTTCAGGTTTTGCGGAGGGTGGTTTCCGTGATATCGTTTGATTCCGTTAGAGCAACTTACA
Organism: Adelphocoris suturalis; assembly: GCA_030762985.1. Classification (NCBI taxonomy): domain Eukaryota; kingdom Metazoa; phylum Arthropoda; class Insecta; order Hemiptera; family Miridae; genus Adelphocoris; species Adelphocoris suturalis. Next base: position 118,388,160 of record CM061042.1, read on the forward strand.
CGTATTCCTTGAACATAATTAAATATCTGCTTAAAAAATCAATTACTTAATTTAAAATTAATGGTGTAAACAATGTAATATTTTGCAAAGGTGGTATCTTATTAATTACTTTTATGGTTTTATATTAAGTACTGTTTTCTACGTAAAAAGATATTGGTGCTATAAAATTCAATGTGGTGACACGCGCATGAAGATGAGAATTCTCACTGAAATTTCACGATAATATCCATAAATTGAAAATTTGACCAATTTGCGTTAATTACGTAAGAATTTATAAAACGTTTCCTGATATGGACAGTTTGAATTATTAGAAACCCTTACGAAGAAGAAATTTCTGTCCTTGATTCTTATTTGTATGTGCCTCCAATGGTTCTCCCCAGGAATCGGGGCTTTTCAGGGGATGATAAAGAATAAAATCTAAAATATCAAATTTGAAATTGTGAAATCTCTAACATTTTTTTTTCTAATATATCTAATTGGTTCAAATAAAATTTAAAACTGTTATAAAAATCAAATTTAAAATTGTCTGCTTATATTTATGTTGCAAACAGTACTTATCCGTATGTTCTATACGAAGTTCGCTGGTGATGTTAATGGTAAATTTAGAGTTCTTCAGTCAAATTAGTAAATTTTGGGAAATTTACTCTTATTTGGACAATTAAAGTTCAAATTAGGGACAGAAAGGCCTTTTACAAACAACAATCTCTTCATCAGCATATTTCGGTTTATGATATTCAATAATGAACCTACAAACTGACCAAAACAAATTACAATCCACTACCAAGCCGTTGATTTACGTGCCAAGATGCATCAATTCCAAGGATATATAAAACAAAAATCCGTCCGTCCGCCGTTTACTACCACTGGTTCAAAGCTTTCAAAATTCGTATTAAGAAAATCAAAAATAGCTATTGAAAATATTTTTAGCAAGATGTGGATTTTTATCTCCGTATCAAAAATCCTCCTAATCCTCCTAATTGGAAGCTTTAGCGAATGTAGAAAATGACCTGCTACAATTTTAAATTCAAAATTTTCAAAAATATTCTTCATTGAAATTTGTTTTGGGGCATTCTAAAATGAATCCTTGAGTGTAACGCTTATTGTTGTCGACAGACTACAATAAGTGAGGTCTAAAGTATGAAAAGTGCTACAAATGCAAATCCGTCACAAATTGTTATTTCTCATCGGACCGAATTCGGCAGAGTATCTGGTACACGGCCTCTTGGGAGCATGTAGAATTGATTGCGGGGAAGTCATATCAGCTGTGATAGTGATAAAGATAACTTCTGTACATTCTAGAGCCCTGAAGTTTGTTACACAGCCTCTTGTGGACCTGTGAAAGTCAGATCAGATGGGTGAGCAATGAAGCTGACTTCGCTCATGTACCTATATATCTTAGAGCCTTGAACTTTCAGGAACATTTGCTGAACAATCGGTAGAAGCTTAAAAAAGAAAAAAAAATCTAAAAATCCTAACCCCTTTTTGAATAGCAGAATATCTATTAAAACTACTTTTTTACCCACTATACAGTTGATTAGTTACAAATTTCTTTGCACTCTGTGTTCAAATTTCAAAGAAAATTAACATAAATATAATACGATAATTGACGAAAATTGTATCATACGATCATACTGCATGATTGGGACTCTTTCTCTCAAGCTTTGATATCTGCAAGAAAACGGCACAAATACGTCCTGTCATTTGAAAAGAATGGAGATTGTGCTTCCATTCATCAATTCATTTGACAGCTCCACTGTTAACCAGGAACATTCAAAGTGCACAGACTCAGAATTCCATTCTCTAGAAAAACGAATTCTTGTCGTAGAAGGAAAACCTTCAATTACAAATGCGGATAATGAAGTCCCGTTATTCCCAATGAACATTCCGCCTAGTTGGTTGTGTACTTGTAATATCGACCAATAAAATCTTCTATTAGAACGACATTTCCTTATTTTTTTCTATCTTTGAATAGTAACCAGGCAGCTAAACGTCCTTGATATTCATGTCGTCCGAGTCCGTCAAGGATGTCGAACTACTGTCAGTCACTACTGAACAGATACCGAGACAATATTATGGGTACTTTGAAAATATCAACACGGAGTTTTAGCGTTCAACTACAGAAATTATACCCAATGATGAACTATTCATAAGTCCATTTGTATTCAAGAGCAAACACTTTTATGTTTTACAAATGCCAGAGACGTTCTGCTTTGAAATCAACCTTAATAAGGTAATTGAAATGTTTCTCACAGATAGGTATCGAAAAAATGCTGCACACTATTATATCTGTGTACATTATTTCCTTTATAGGCAACTCTTCTGCTCAAGACACTGTTCAACATTTATTAAAAAGTTCCGGTCATGCAGCATGAGCGTATGAGCGAATTTTCTCAAATTACCTTTTGTATTATATGTTAAATTGAATTGAAATTTGAGCAATTAGAGTGCACGTAAATTGTTAAAAAACCAATTTTATGGCGACGAAAAAACTATTATAAAAATATTCTGCGGTTAAAAAAAGATTTTGCATTTATAGAATTTTGTGTGTAGTTTTTATAGATTTTTCGGCAAATACTAATGAAATTTTAGTACAGTTTTCTGCATAATTTTGTGCACAAATGTTTCAATGTCCTAGATAATCAATGGTGATTTTGTTTTGACGAGAAAAAATATAAATTTAACGATTTTTGGCCGTTTTTGCCTATTTCAGTGATTTTTTTAGCAAATTTTTTGAAATTTGACCAATTTATTATACACAAAAAGTGCTGGCCAATTTAGAATGCCTCATGACGTATTTCAATTTAAAAAATTTTCAAAAACTTTAATTTAAATTTTTTTTGACCCATTACAATAAGCTTCATTTTCTTCAAAACTTCGCTTAAAGAGCCCATAGTTCACCATTATTTACGTAAACGCAAAAAACCTACCAAAAACAGAAGTTGAAATTTGATAGGGAGCCTCTCTGGGAAAACATGAGATGAATGGAATAACTGTCTCCATCTTGATCAGCTGAGTATGCCTTCTTCACTCTAGGAAGAGAAAATTTGACAGAGAGCATCTCTAGGAAAACAAGATATGAATGAAATTACAGTCTCCATCTTTATCAGCTGAGTAAGCTAAATTACCTATCCCCTGTTCACTTGAGAAAGTGAAAATTTGATGAGAAACCTCACTGGGAAAACATGAGATGAATGGAATAACCTTCTCCATCTTGATCAGCTGAGTATGCCTTCTTCACTCTAGAAAGTGAAAATTTGATGGAGAACACCTCTGGGACGACAAAAAACTAATGAAATAGCAGCGGGCACTACCCTGATCAGGTACCAGGATCTTCCCTTGACGACATGCGGAGCACATGTGAAGCTAACATTATAATTGAAGTTAACCTCGAGAAGTCAGTTACTATAAATCTATTCATTTCCGGGTTGCCATCAGTACGGTAATTACCGTAAACACACGCTAATTTTGATGCACGCACGGTGTACGGTTGTAATCTCACGTACGCAAAAATACGGTAAAATAGAAAAACCTTGGTTATTATAATATTATTAATCTATACATCATTTTAGCATGAGTTCATAGCTAAAGGTTCTGACAGGCCTTCAACAGGTTTTAAAGAAGGCTAATTACAAAGTTTTTATTCTCGGTAGGAACCAACTATCTAGGAAGGGTGAAAACGAATGCAACTCCACCCACAATTTGTATTGAAGTTATTTGACCTCCCGGCCTCCCTCACTCAAATGCACGATGCGAGACGATTTTAAAAAAAGTGAATCTTATAAAAACAAAACAGTGAAATAAAAAGTGCAAGCCCGTTTCTCGAGTAATTTGAACTTAAATTCGACCAGTGATATGCGATAAATGATGATGACCTGCTTATGTACACTTCCACTTTCACCGAATTACAATCCAAACTCGAACTACCAGGATCTCCAAGCCTGAGAAATCAATCGAAGATGAATTTTTCTTGAAACTTTTTTCGTTTTTAGTATGACTTTGTGTTAAACAAATGTCTTGTAAGTTAATTAAAAAAAAAAAAAAAAAAAAACCTACTAAGTTCCGTCATTTTTTACTTATACTACTACTAATAATAATATATACATCGAATGACATACCTTGGATTATTTTAATGTATGGCACATGTAGTATGTACATTCATGTACATGTTGACTAATGATAGAGGAAAGCACGTGGCAAACCTACATTAGTGCTTAACGTTACACATTGGTGACACAATAACTGTTAGACCATATACCAATTCACTAAAACACTGCAAGGTATGACATACGATGTATATATTTTCATTATTAATGTTTTCTTTTTGACATGTGCATTTTCGAACCATAGCTGTTAAACATAGATTTTTGGAACTCATCTTGTTTATATAGTTCTGATGAAGATGTATAAATACATTCGAAACGTTGGCATGAATATTTGAACTTTACTATCCTGACCGACTCTCCAGACCCTACAACTGTACTGATCATTTATTTTTAACTGATGAACACATTTTTTGAGCCTTTGAACTCAATAAAACAGTTTTCCATAGGCGAGGTTATCTCAAGGAAATTCGCCAATTCGATTTCATTTCCGCCGTAAATGGTATGATCAACTAAAGTAATGCAAAATTATTGTACAAGAAAACGACAATTTTAGCGACTTTTTGCTACAAACCTTGTGAAAATACGGTAGATTTCAGGGTGGAAGTACGAGGATGTACGGTAATTTGGAAAAGATCGGTTCGGTACCGTGCAACGGGGTAATGAGGGTCAAATTTACACTTTACCTCAAATTTTCTAACAATAAACAAGATTTAAAAAATTTCTTTTTGTTTCCCCCTCAGAGTCTTGGGCTGTAGAGTAGAATCCATAACCTAACTTTAGACCCCCATGAATGGTGGGGGATATATATTTTTTTTTCACCGCCGATCGAGTTGGGGTAACGAGGGTCACACACTTGTTTTCAGAACAAAACCTAGATAACGCATTACCTGTGCAAAAAGGGTCAATCATTCAAGTTAAAAAAAACGGAAAATTGTTAAAATACCTATTTATTTTCAGTCAGTAGATTATAAAATCAGTTCATTAACTCGTAATATGAATAATAAAATATAAAAATAACCCTTTAACAAATACAATTGGGTAAAAAACCCACATGTTTACTTAAAAAATCACAAAAAAGAGACCACTATTTTTTTATCTTGACTTTTCGAACACTTGAACTTTTTAAACGTTAACATTTTCAAGGAACTTAAGTTTACAACCCTGATTTTATTGATCTACTAGTATTGATTATTAGTATCTACTAAGTTGTCTTACAACATTTTAAAAACAATAAAAAGGGATGAAGTTGAAGCTTCAAATGAAAATCTATCTTCGGAAACTACTTTGAGAACTTTCTCGATTTGATCAAAGGAAATATGTTCAATGTCCATAGTGGGAAACACATATTTGTCGTCTGACCCTTTATAATGGGCATGTTGATGTATGTGATGATGCTGAGGCTTGTTGACCCTTATTACCCGGCAACCGTTGAACCACAGTCCACAAGCACTATAAAAAATGATTTAGGTAACACGTTACTAGTAAACACTAATATTTCTTCGAAATTGTCACCACCAATTGAAAAATTGACAACATATTACAGCGGGAAACCATGGAGATACAAACGAAGTTTTACAACCTTCAAAAATTATTGATAACAACAGTAACGTTAACGTCGATGGTGAAACAGGGTGACCAATGTTGAAAAACAAAAAAACTTCATGAATCCATGTCTACCATTACTGACGAATCAAATACTGTTAGTTTCATTCTCCCAAATCTGTCTTGTGGCGCCCAAATTCAAAATTACGTCAGAGTAGAACTTTGACCCTTATTACCCCGTATAATGGATGACAATGAGTTGGCGACCCTGATTCACTCCAATTCGGGCAATTGCCGAGTAAACTACCGGTTATTAATATCGTTAAGATTTGTTAAATTATTGATAATAACCCCTCCCCCGATATAATCAATTTCTTTGAATGCAATAAACGGAATATCACGGCTACCCACCGCCGATTTCCAGCCAACAATGGTTGTGGTTTTTCCTGTTCCTTTCCCTTTCAGCCGTTCGCAAGGTCAGAAACTCCCACGCCGTGACGGCGTGTGACAACCGAACTCTCGTAGGACTCGTCGATAATAATCACAGAAGTAGGTAACAGTCACGAGGGATTTCGTTATTTTCGCCGTAACACCCAGTAATGAAGTCGTTACAAGAGCCGACCAACGGATCCAAACACGCGTTAGTGTATGCGGTGTCAATGTTAAGCACTCGTACTCGGAATAGAACATTATAATATGTGACTGCACCCTAAGGCCTTGGATCTTCATTAATAATAGTCCAGGCGCCAGGGCCGAACATGGTTGTGTACCTACTTGAATAAATAATTGTTCTATGATATTATATATACAGGGTGTCCCATTAGGGTGGTTCAAAAAAAAAAAAAAAAAGTTCTGGGATTTTTGGTCCCCATTGCGTTTTTGCTTCCTCGGTATGTCAGAATGACTCTCCTAAATTTTTAGCAAAAAATATTAATCCTAACCACTTTACCTGGGTCGATTTTTGCCAGTTATCGACTGCTATCGTAAACCAACCTCTAAATTGGGGCCGACGTGATGATTTGAAGGACGGATTTCAATTTTTTTAGGTCTATTTATGGGTTTTCGCATGCGCTGAACACGATGAACCTATTTATTTTACGCTCCGTCCACTAGTTATCCGGTAAACTGGCGGAGGGCACTGCTTGAAGATAAGTAAAAATCGAAAATTTCACCGAAAATGCTGTCGCCTGGTTAAGAATCGTACTAGAAACATGCTATTATGGTCGGATAATATGCTTTGGCATGTTCTGAACATGATTCCGTTTTTTACTATACTTTTTTACTTCGTTTATCGGCCATAAACCTCAAATTACTTGTAGGGTAATAGACAAATTCACCCTAATTTCACCAGAAATTATGTCGCGTTGATAATTTAAGGTCCCAAAATACCTTGTGCCGATAAAATTTGGTATTTTCCAGGATACTCGATACAAAGCCGTAGGTAATTTGGCAAGGATCTGAACCGGCATTGTACTTATTCGCCAAATATAGCGGCGAAATGGAGAAAATAGCTAAAATTTTCCCATTTTTCTGTAAAATTCCTTAGTTTCCATCGGTTTTCCGGGGTGAAATTCGTAGTTCTGAATTGTCTGAACTGTGATTGGATTGTTAAATAAAAAATGATGCAGTATAATTGAAAATAATATGTAATATAATTTTAGTTTCACAAAACATAACATTTTAACGAGAATAACATAACAAAAATATACAAAAAAAAAAAAAAAAAAAAAAAAAAAAAAAAAAAAAAAAAAATTAAACACGATGAAATATCGAAACATAAAAAAAATACCAAATTTTATCGGCACAAGGTATTTTGGGACCTTAAATTATCAACGCGACATAATTTCTGGTGAAATTAAGGTGAATTTGTCTATTACCCTACAAGTAATTTGAGGTTTATGGCCGATAAACGAAGTAAAAAAGTATAGTAAAAAACGGAATCATGTTCAGAACATGCCAAAGCATATTATCCGACCATAATAGCATGTTTCTAGTACGATTCTTAACCAGGCGACAGCATTTTCGGTGAAATTTTCGATTTTTACTTATCTTCAAGCAGTGCCCTCCGCCAGTTTACCGGATAACTAGTGGACGGAGCGTAAAATAAATAGGTTCATCGTGTTCAGCGCATGCGAAAACCCATAAATAGACCTAAAAAAATTGAAATCCGTCCTTCAAATCATCACGTCGGCCCCAATTTAGAGGTTGGTTTACGATAGCAGTCGATAACTGGCAAAAATCGACCCAGGTAAAGTGGTTAGGATTAATATTTTTTGCTAAAAATTTAGGAGAGTCATTCTGACATACAGAGGAAGCAAAAACGCAATGGGGACCAAAAATCCTAGAACTTTTTTTTTTTTTTTTTTTGAACCACCCTAGTGTCCCATCTAAACGGGCCCATCGGGAAATTACAGCCTTACAGTGCGAGCTATCGAAAATTTGAACTGGACCTTTTTTTATAGTATTTTAACTCAGCTTCACGATGCGGAAGTCCGATTTTTATTTTCCATGTTTTAGGGTTTCAAATCACTGATTGAATCTTACGGTTTCCTCTTGACCCCCCTTTTTTATTGCTTTTTTCAATTTTCGGTTGGATTTGGAACAGAAAATGCTTCCATGAAATTTTCTTTTTGGGGCCTCTTTTCTGAGTTATTCTACTTTTTGCGAAATACAGAAAATTACCGATTCCTTCTTACTATTTTTATCTTCAATTTTTGAGGTATTCACCACACTTTTGAAATCAGCATTAAACTATCTATCATCAGACCCCAGCGTCCATAATCAACAATCACCATCAGGGGGATGACATTACACTTGAACCGCTTACGATTTAAAAAAAAGTTTTCCAAATCGTCGTTTGAAAAAAAAAAAAACCCCTCAAACTGTTCAGTACTATTACTCATTTATTAGAAGAACGTATGAGACGCCGTCTTCTGGAATAATGTAAGGTTCTTTAAATAATAAAGATCATAGTGCAGACTGAACAATAAGTATCAAGAAGCTGTTGTTTTCTTGACCCTTGAATACAGTTTGCAGGAGAAGGAGCAGAGGCTGCAGAAGGAGCAGGTGGCATTTTCGATTTGTCACAACACAACTGACTGGAAGTCTCCTCGTGGTACATTTTTAAACTGTATTCTGAACAGTGATTCTGTGTGTACTGAACAGTTTGAGGTTTTTTTTTTTTTTTTCAAACGACGATTTGGAAAACTTTTTTAAATCGTTAGCGGTTCAATTGTAATGTCATCCCCCTGATGGTGATTGTTGATTATGGACGCTGGGGTCTGATGATAGATAGTTTAATGCTGATTTCAAAAGTGTGGTGAACATCTCAAAAATTGAAGATAAAAATAGTAAGAAAGTGTTGGTAATGTCTAAAAGGAATCGGCGATTTTCTGTATTTCGCAAAAAGTGGAATAACTCAGAAACGAAGCCCCAAAAAGAAAATTTCAACGAGGCATTTTCTGTTCCAAATTCAACTAAAAATCGAAAAATCAATTAAAAAAGGGGGTGGGGGGTCAAGAGGAAACCATAAGATTCAATCAATGATTTGAGACCCTAGAACATGGAAAAATAAAAATCGGACTTCCACATCGTGAAGCTGAGTTAAAATACTATAAAAAAGGTCCAGTTCAATTTTTCGATAGCTCGCACCGTAAGGCTGTAATTTCCCGATGGGCCCGTTTAGATGGGACACCCTGTATATTAGAATTTATACTTACGCTACTAATCCTATTAACTAAACTAATTATCAAGTACTAATATCGAATATCTCTATTATTTATGTAGCTGTATAGTTCTATATAGTAGGCTGTGAACTGATTACGTCAGAGATCAGAAATACAGTTGTCTTCTCAGTTAGGGTCGTCTTTCCTTCGTCATTTATTCATTTATACCCTATTATACTTCATAAGACAGTAATTTGAGGAGCAGGTTTGAAATTAAATTTTGAAAATTTAGTCCGTTCTGAGTGAGAAAATCTTTGTCTGCCATCTCGAAATTGGTGGAATACAAAATGTCGGTCTCATAAAGATGGCTTAATTTGCCCATTTTAAAGTTTTTCTCTAATAATTCCTAAACCAGTGCATCCTACAGAAATTTGTATACGTACCAAAGTTGTAGAGCATAAAAACCCAAGACGATCCAAAAACTCTGAATTATCTCTTAAAATAAGCGAATTACAAACAATTGAAAATCGGGCTAATTTTGGGCCAGTCCTCTCCTCCCTCCGTATAGACTTTTGCCCTTCAAAAATCCCTAGCGACCTAAATATTGGTCTGATTTAGGTTTCGTAAAAAAGTTCGTAACGAGCAAGGTTTTGCTCAGGCCGTTTCATATCAAAGTACAAAGTAAAAGGCCGTTTTTGCGAACTCTATGTATAAAATGACATGTTATTAAAATGTTAATAAATGTTAATTAATTAATTGTATAAAATTATGTGTGTTAACGGGGAAATGTCTCAGCTAAAATATGTACCATACGAACTTTGGAAAATATTTAATCTCGAGTAGAATGAGCTTTGGCGGACTGAAATCAGATACCTAAACTATCATGGGTCGAATTTGAAATGGCTTTAGATAACGGGAAACTTATGCGGTTTTGGGCGAACGTGGTCCCAAATATTAGTGCATGCAATGGGAGCAACTTTGTAGATTTAAAAAAGTTAAGACTAATAGGTATGGATAAAGCGGACAGTGATCAGGAAAGGAATTGAATTATTAATAGGGAATTATTTCTATTTTGACCTCATCGTAAATAAGAAGAGTACCAAAATTGAAGGTTTGGACTTTATTGAGTTAAGGCCCATTTTCACCGAGCGCGCACCGTTCGCTAACGTTTGCAAACAGGTCGCGCCGCGCAGAACGTTTGCAAACTCCAAAAAGGAGGGTGCGTGCTCTGCCCTGTTTGCAGTGTAAATGGGCCTTTAGGAAACATTTCAAGCCGCAGGTTACAAGATATTGAGTCATGTTGTCCAGTTGGCCCTCACGATAAACAATCTGAAGCAATTTTAATGTTGTTCACTCTTATTCTCTTTGCTGGGAACAGTCAGAAGCAGTTTTTATACCAGAGTTCTCACAGGAAAATTCAACATTACCAATTAAAGGTGTCAGAGATAATAATCGAATTCTGTGGGAGTTGGGCACTTCAGGAATAAAGCAATCTCTCTTCCCAACCCACGATGATGGAACAGCAGATACTTTTAATGACCTTTAATGACAATAATAATAAAGGTGCTCTCATACTTCTTGATATCGCAAAAGCTTTTGATGCGATTTATAGGAAAATACTCGTGCTTAAATTGCAGGAAATTGGAATCGTAGGCTCTAGCTTATTGTGGTTTAGGAATTTTTTATCCGAACGAAAACAACTTGTATCCATTTTAGACTCCACAAGTGATGAATGTTCCAACAATTTTGGAGTAATTCGAGGAAGCACGCTAGGTCCTTTGTTGTTATTATTTTACATAAATGATTTATCAGACTTAGTCCAAACTAACACTAAAGTAAATTTTGTTGAGGAAGACACGGCCGCACTAGTTGAAGGGACCACGCGGGAAGATGTGTTTCACAGCTCTAACCAATCGATGAAGTCTATAAGCGAATGGATTTATATGAATTGCTTTAGGTAGGTTCATTGAATTCAAGAAAGATTAAATTGATCTTATACGGTAGTAAACAAAAAGTAGTCGAAGGACAAAAGCTGACAGTAACCGTACGAGTACATTCATGTGATTCTAATTTCCTATGTTCTTGCGATGAAGATGTGCGTGTTAGAGCGCATAAGTACCAGGGCTTATTTCTCGATGAGGAGCTAAACTGGAAAGCATAATGCTTAGTTGAATTCTATCTATACCAGGCGACGAGTAATTTTAAAATAGGTAGTCTTCTTCAGACATAGTGGAATGGAAGGGTAAATGCTATGTTAGCTATGTTATTCGAAGTGATTGTTCGTTGGTGATCATTATTGAATTTTTCAGTCAGTGTTTAACGAATCACAAGCTTCTTTCCTCGATTCACCAATTGGGACGTTGTTTTTAATAATTTCTTGAATGAATGGGCAATATGAATTTTGTTGTTGATAGGAGCCAGAAATGGATTTTTTTAAAAATAGTTTCCTAAATTTTTTGGGGTTTTCTTCGGCTTCTTTGTCAGAGCAGTACATTTTTTAGCAGCTCTAATTAATAGTTTGATGGAGTTCCTATATCGGTTTAATCGTTTCTTTAGGTTGCGATTTATGGGGCTCCGTTCCGAACGTTTTTAAAAATTTTCACGTATCCTTATTGATTTCACTAGGCCTTTAGTTATCCTTGGGGTTAATTTAACTTATTTATTAGACATTCATTTTTGGTCAGTCGCCTCAGAAATACAGGAGTTTATGATGTGTACAAGTTTTGTTGTTGCAAAGTTTACATCATTAGAATTTAATACCGAAAGCCATTTTTTATCCCTAAGTAACATTTCTAGTTTATCATGATCTATTACATTCTTCACCATTCATAGATTATTAAGATTTAAATTAAAGTTTAGGGGGTGATAGTACTAAAGTGGTGGAATAGTGATGAGTTATAGTACTCTTGATTATTGCAGGTTTAAGATATAATATTTTGGATTTAGCAAAAATATGGACAATCCCATCCACCATTCACACAGGTTTTCATAAACACAGATTGGTTCATTTATGAGGCCAATGCACCGTAGAGACAACAAAGAATCGGTATTACTGTCAACAGTTTCGTTATTTACGTAACAAGTCGAAGTTGATGTCGCTGAAAATGAAGGAATGATTACACTTCAGTTTTACAAGATTGGAGTTTAGTTCGGGAATGAAGACAACAGTTAACAGTTTTTAGCTAAAACGTTAACAGTTTTAGATGGCGATCTACTGATACCAATTATGCTATATGTTTCTGAACCGAATCGGAAGCTAATGCTGAGACCAGAAGCTCCTGTCATGGTTAATTTCGGGGCTGTGCAATTTAGGATCTCTTTAGCATAGATTGCCACTCCATCATTACGATTTCGAGGGTTATCTCTATGAAATAGTGTAAAATCAGGAATATTGATTAGATAACATGGAGCAGAACTAAACGTTTCAGAGAAAATTAAGAAATCTGGCTTTGCTTTTTCGGACTCCAGCCAGCTCAAACCGTCGTCTAAATTTTTACTTAAGCTACGAGTATTCATGTGAAACACGAAAAGATTTTCGAAAATCAACAACTCCCTCAAATGACAATTTAAAAAAAAACGTTGGAAAGAGCGTTAAATTTTCTACCACCCTGATTCCAATTCCAAATTTCGTAAGCAGGTTTATGTAATGTGGGGGGAAGTCTGGCTGAAATTTGAAAAACTGCACCAAAATCTCGACTTTCCAACGATGTAGTCAGTTTTACTTTTACTTCGCTAATTAGTGGTGAAAACTGTGTTTAATGTTGAAAAATAAAAAGATCCCCCCCCCCCCCTCATGAAATCAAAGGTTTTCTTGAAATATGTTCTTCCTTGGAAAGCTATGTAATTTTTACGCTGAATCGAATGGTAACACTTGTATATCTCCAATACCCCGTTATAACAGAATTTTACGCTTTAGCTAACTAGTTTCACCCGTAAAAATACATGACATTTATCATACAGAGAACTCAAATTTGAGAGTTTGTGTTAAACTTGGTTATAACGGGGTTTGGGAGATATTCAAGTGTTACCATTCGACTAAGCGTTAAATAACAAAGAAAAAAACCGTCGATTTCATTGAAAAATCAATGTTTTTCAACATTAAAGCACAGATTTCTCTCCTAAGTAGCGAAGCAAAAGTAAAATTGACCACGCCGTTGGAAAGGTGACATCTCGGCGCATTTTTTTCCGTTTCTGGAGGTAAAATTAAATGGAACTTCCGAACTTAAGTGCTCCTGAATTTGACAGGTTTCTTAGGATTTGTCAGATTTCAACTTTCAGCCAGATTTCTCTCCCATTAAACCTGCTTACAAAATTTTGAATTGGTATCAGGGTGGTAGGAAATTCAAAGCTCTATTCAACGGTGTACTCATTTTTTAATTTTCACTTTCATTCTATGGAGCTATGGTTATTTTAGAAATATAAGGTTAAAAACATGAAAAAAATCTTTAATGTAAAATTGCTCCCAAAAACATGAGGGTTTCGAAAATTTTCAATGAGGAACTTTTTGTTGCAAATTAATTGTAGAATCGATTCCTTTTTCTGTGTGACACCTGTTTCGGAGACACCCTGCATAGTAATTGAATGTTTTCGTATCTCCAGATGGCCCTAGATTTAAATGTATATGGATAAATTCTAACAGGTGCTAAGTGAGTATCCTGCACCTCGTATTGCTCTTCCAGGTTTCACCAGATTTTTTAAAAATTAATATTTAATTACAAATCAATGAATTAGGATGGCCTGAGATCTGTCAGCGAGCGATATTCGGCATTAAAATGATGATCCGTTGTGTAATAACTCGCACCATCCTTCAATATTACAATATTTTCATGTATCCTTGGGCAGTGGAATGCCAACCAAAACAGAGAATTGTAATAAGAACAGGCCACAGTCTCCCTGAAATATTCCGTATAATGCATCCTGAGATTTCGTTGTTGATAGAATTTCACTTTTACGCAAGCGGAGAGGCTGCCCAATGTTCCTAATCGAAAGGCATTCAGTTAGAACGATTTTGATTTCGAACCGGTTTGTTTGGTTTCCAGCTTTTTCGACTGTGGCCGTACGCTAATTTTTGCAACATGCTTCTGCATCTGCAACGCACGACAGAAGATTGGCTACCCCTCCATCCCTCAGTACACAAATTACGCTAATCCAGAATTTCATGATACGCGCATATCTCATACTAGCTGGTTCACCCGTGCGTTGCACAAGTTGACTTGAATATTCGCAAGCCCCCCCTCAACCATCACATTTTTGGACACCCCAATGGATCTGATTCAAAAAAGTCCTTACTGAAAAGTACTTACTTATAAATTACCTAATAGGACCAAACTACTGAGATCACCCCTCACTCCCTCTCCACAAACACCGTTCAGAGTAATCCAATTTCATTCGTCCGAACATCAGATCACCAGTTCGTTCGGTGATGACTAAATTATTCCGTTTAACCACCCCTCCCTCCTCAATTTTTTTCCTTACCACAAACACCTCCCTATGGTTGAGGCTAGAAAAAATTCTAATAGCCTGTGATTGAGGCTGAGGCTAGAAAAAATACTAAAAGCCTGTGATTGAGGTTGACGTAATCTAAACATATTCGCCCAATCAGACCCCCTGTTTGTTCAGTGATGTCAAAGATACCCCTTTCCAAACCCCCTCCCCCAAAAATACCCCTTGGGGTCGGAACTGAAAATTTCTAAGTAGGCTGTGGTTTTTTAGTGTTATCCAAACATATTTTATCAATCAGTTCCTCATTATATTCAGTGATGTTCAAGATATTTATCCTCATTCCACATCCACCCCACCCTCAAAATACCCGCTGTTGTTAAGATTTGAAAATTTCAAGTAGTTATCCGATTAAAGTTTAAGTATTCCAAACATATTTGATCAATCAGGTCCTCAGTTTATCCAGTGATGTTCAAGATACCTCATTTCACCCCCCCCCCCCCCCCCTCCCACCACCACCCTCCTCTAAGAAAACACCCCCTTTGGGTCGGATTTGAAAACTTTCAAGTAGCCAGTGATTTGAGTTAGTGTAATTCAGACATATTTTAGCAATCAGGTCACCAGTTTATTCAGTGATATCCATGATAGGCCATCTCCCTCCTCCCCTCATCTCTCAAAACACCACCTATGGGTCAGATTTAGAAAATTTTAAGTAGCTTGTGGTTCAAGCTAGAGTAATCCAAACGTATTCCCCCACTCAGATCCCCGGTTAGTTCAGTGATTTCCAAGATACTCATTTTCACCCCTACCCAAAATACCCCCTATGGGGCAGGTTTGAAAAATTTCAAGGAGCTTGTGATTTAAGTTATGTTTGAATTATTCTAACTTAAATCACAAGCTACTTGAAATTTTTCAATTCGCCAATCAGACCCCCAAATGGTGTTCAAGATACCCCATTTCACCCCCTCCCTCCCCTAAAACACCCCCTCAGGCTCAAATTTAAAAAACTTCAAATAGCCTATAATTTAAGTTGGACTGATGACCCCTGTAATCGTGAAAAGCGGACAAACATGCGGACAGACAGACAGACAGGAAAAATTGAGAAAATGGTACCAATCGTCTACAAATAGCATGAAATGGAAAAGAAATGCAAAATTTCATGATTCTAACAATGTATAGACAGAAATACAATTTTATTAATATAGATAGGTTCCAAGATTTCCTCTGATACAAAGATTATTATATGGAATCATTCACTAGAAGCCAAAATAAACTCTACTTCTGAACAATATCGTATAATTGATATTTTAAATGTAAAATAATCGTAGAAAAAGTAGTTTGCGAAGGTGTATTTTATTCTCTTAATAAGTAAAAACTATTTAAAATGATTTGCATCGTTGTTCCGTTTGATAAGCTGCACCCATAAAATTTAATTACTATTTGAGTGTATTGAATTTGATTTCATCTAGTAGAATCCATGAAATCACATCGCGACAATAGCCTCATTCCCTGAATCAATCAATCCCATCCATCATTCCCTCAATCAATCCATCTATCAATTTTATTTTGACCCTGAGGTTACTATCTTCATCAATGAAGTCGTCAAATGTGGGTCTTGTAGTCATCAAAAACGAATTTTTTCGAAGTCCTGCCTTAATGAAAACCCATGTAAATTTCTTATTTCTCCTACGATTCCGTGCTAAACATCAATATTTCAACATTATGGTTTGACTTTTCTCTGACATCGCGGTTTTCATTGTTACTTTGATAAAAAATAGATCATGCGCAAAAGAATTTCTTTGCATGAAGGGAGTGTCACGTCAGTGCATTATCACCTTACGTAAAGGCGATTTTCTTTACTCAGAAGTAGCGTTCGAAAATTGTCCTTACCCTCAGTTGAGAAGCACGACTAAACAAGTTAGCATGGGAGATTATGTTGCTTCACGAGGGAGAGTCCAAATTCATTTCATGACAAGAACGTTTTTTCTTAGATCCACAATTTGTAAATACGTACATTAATGTCTACGATTTTACAGTGAATGTACTTATTCATTGATGCATACAACCAAGGTATTAAAAAAAAAGTATTTGTCCGTTGGGCCCGTGAATATTTTGCTTCCGCGTCTACCTAAAGGTAGCGGAAGAAATGACTTTCGGCTGAAAGAAATTTTTGGTCTCCAAAATCAAATTTTCGACTCGCATTTCACGTTTTAGACCATTCTGAACCACTTTGGTCCGTGTCTATCTGTGTGTGTGTGTGTCTGATCACACACTAAACACTTGTAACAAGCTTATTTTACACAGTTTTCATCCGTTTCGATGAAATTTTCAGGGGATGTGCGGCCTAGGGGGTAGACAGTCCCCTATCAGTTTCATAGTTCTTGATTCAATACCTCACTCTGCGCATGCGCAAGCGTAAATTCTACCAAGCATCATTTTCTCACCCCCTAGTCGTCCGATCTCGATCAAATCTGGATGATAGTTGGGGGACGACAATTTGATCATCTTACATCAATTTAAACATGATTTTATCATTAATAGCTACTGCGCATGCGCCAATATAAAATCCTACTAACAAGCTTATTTTCCACAGTTTTCATCCGATCTGGATGAAATTTCAGGGAATATGCGGGCTGGGGGGTAGACGGTCCCCTGCCCGTTTCATTGTTGTCAAATCAATACTTCACTCTGCGCTTGCGCAAACTTAATTCCCATTATGCTCCATTTTTTCTCACCCTAGTCGTCCGATTTTTTTTTTTTTTTTTTTTAACAAATGAGAACTTTATTATTATTAATATAACATTACAATTTCGCTAGCATAATTTGTATAGTAGGCCTAGAGACCTAATTAACATGGAATATGAAAGTAGGTTACAATCCACTGATTGTCCTACATATATAAATACTAATAATAATAACAATTCAAAAAATGTAATAACATGCTAATATATTTCGAAATAAATGAGTACATTATTGGTAACGTTTCAGTCCTCGGAAAGGAAGTCTTGCGGTCTCTTTCTTTTTAGACGCCGTTGATTTCTCGGTGGTGGGGTGTTGTTGGTAAGGTCTCCTAGCAACGAGTTGGGGTGGTTTCTCATTGAGGAATACAGGTTTGAGTAGGCTTCGCGAAGGATGTCATTTACTTCAGGGATATCTAGATCGGCGTGTAGGGTAGAGGTACGGACGATCCGATTCCAAATTTGACGATTTTTTTGGGGGATGACGATGTGATCATCCCATACCTATCAATTTCAACATGATTGTATCATTAATAGTTACTGCCCATGCGCCTATGTGAAATCCTTGTAATGACCTTAATTTCCACGGTTTTCATCCGATTTCGATGAAATCGTCAGAGAATACGCGGGGTAAGTTGTAGATGGTCCCGTACCTGTTTGTTAATTGACCAATTATGACATTTCACTCTACTTCTTGATTTACTCATTTTCGCTATGCAATTGATCAAGATCAATTAAACCTTCTCATTTCATGATAGGTAAACGAGGAAGCTATGTGCTACACCCAACCTGGCAGACGTTTTTGTTTTAAGCCAATCCTTTGTTTACAGTGATCATGAAGTATAATCGACAAAAGTTGGCTAAAAACCGAACGGTGCAATCTGGTGGATTATTGCCATTCGTTTTGGGTTAAATAAAATAATACTCTATGGGTGGCCAATGTTGCAAAGAAGTTTTACAATGTTGCTATTTCGATTGAGATCGTTCTCAGCAGGTGGACAAAGCAGGTAAACAAAGCTTCCCCACAAAGTGCACCTAGTTGTTCTTTGTAAAGTCAAGATTTCTTCTAATCTTTGGAACAACTTCCGATTGGTAGTAAAGCAGTTGAAATTAGCGCTGTTTGATGCTAAGGAGGAAAAGACTTTTACAAAGCGTTTTCTATGTATTCTTAATATTCAATTTCAATGGCAATTTCAAAATTCTGCTGTTTTTGCAGAAGGCTATAATTATTTGATAAGATTATTACAATAAAGATTGGCTTGATTACTAATGGAACTAACTATCTGAAGGAACAACACTGGGAACCTTGGAACTGAAAAAACTGTAGAAATGCCGTGAATGGCCAAGAAGCACACCGTTTTGCAATCAAAGCATACTAACAGATTAACAGATCAATATACAGAATGATAATACCTGTATGGTTGGTAAAAATAATTAAATAATTTTACCCTTAAAAGGGCTCTCACACTACTATGGCATGATGTTGGGGCCACAATGAAGACGGACGTTAGTGAAAAACGTTGTCTATTTCCACAAAAAATAAAGAGTTAGAATGTTGAATCGATTTCGACGGTTAGGCCATCATCAGTAACAAACAATAACTTGGCATTATTTTTGTTACTGATGATAGCCTAACCGTCGAAATCGATTGAACATTGTAACTCTTCATTTTTCGCGGAAATAGACAACGTTTCAGCGAATTTTTGAAGAAAATTAAGCTATTGCTCTCGCCTCAAAATTTGTAGAATGTAAATTTTTGAAAAGATTTTATGCAGAAATCCGTTTCAGGCTATTCTGAATCATATTCTGAAGTTTAACGCATTTTTTTATGTATGTATGTATGTTTGTATATATTTATGTGTCATTCCAGACGATAACTGTCCGTAGAATTGTGCTAGAAACTTCACACAAATTTTAAAATGTTAAGGACACAAAACGAAAGTTCAAGTTCGTTGGCCAGCATGATCAGATTACATCTTCGGGTTGAAATGTTCAAAAATGTAGTCAAAAATTTCAAAATAGCCTGTTTTTTGCGATTTGTTGTGCGAAATAATTTTTTCAGCATACTAACATGTGGTATATTCGGAATCAGCGTAAAATTTCCTATAAGAATATGTATCAAGTTTTCAAAAATTTCAAAGTTGAAAAATCAGTCAAAAATCGATATAATCGAAGATTTCTTCAAAAATTCGCTCATGGGGTCATGCTGCATGACTGGACTTTTTTCACTAACTTCCGTTTTGAAATGGGTTTCCACAACTTCGTCGCGAGTGATTTAGTTCGTACCACAATGAAGGTGTACCACAATGGTTATGTTGTGTTATTTTGTTTACCTTCTAAACAAACAAAACAAATTTCATCTTGTACATTGATATGTCCTGCTATGAATTGGTAAGTAGGTACTTCACAATAAGGTGGTTCTCATGACAAATGGATGGATGAAAAATAAATTACTATGCTATGCATTCTACTCGAAAACTCAATTGTTTACAGCACGAAGTATACTTCAAAACGACTCACCTTTTACGAATTCGCGCGTTCAGTAACCGGCGACCGAGCGGACACTGGCGAACTGGCGTTGGAGGTCGTGTTCGCCGGTGTTGCCCCTACCAGAAACTCGGTTTTTTCTCCCGCTACCATCAGCGGCTTGGAAGGCAGGTGGAAGGTTGGCTGCGAGTCACAGCGGATATAACATTGACTGAGTAGACCTTCCTAGTATCCTACTTCGCTCGGAGGTCTTTGACCGTCTTGTGTTATGTATTGTGGTTACCCGTATCTACAGAAACAGTACCTGCTAATCACGACTGTGGTCCTGAGAACTCAATATCGTCTTTTCCAACCAAAGGATATTCACCATCCCAGTTTTCAAAAGTGGATATCACGGTGAAGAATGCTCATCTCGTATACCCAAAGGAATGGGACCTACCCCAGTCGATTCTGCTCTCACTCCACCCCCGCTCACCCCCCTCACCACCCACCGTGACCCCCTGCCAAGCGTGCCAGGCGTGCGCGCATGCGTAAGTCTAACACTCAAAGCCTCGAAAAAGACACTTTTTCGCCCGTTTTGGCCCATAGCATCTATGCGAGTAAAGCGATCGGGATGGTTAAACGTTAGGACCAACTATACCCTAAATCCCCAACGCCTCAAACAATAAAGGGCCAATGTAGTAGGGAAGAAAAAACGTTTGCCAAGTTGGCTTGGCTGTACAGGTTCCTTAAATATTGTAGCATGGATGTATAGAATAGTTGAAAAACAAAGTACGAGTCGAAATGGTTGATAAATCAACGTTAAAAGAAGCTAATGTTTGCGCATGCGCATTGACTACTATTTTTCCAACGGCAATGCAATTCATAATAGGTTGGGTTGGTTGAGGGTGAGAGATTTTTCAGGCTTCTCTGATCATGTCATTTATTGTAGCGTGCTAAGCGCTTTCGGCATGAATGGCCTCATCAGACCATAGTATGAGAGATGAGTTGTAAAGTATTTATAAATAGGGTTGGTCACATTACTTGGGGTCCATTTTGCGTTTAAATTGAGAAAAATACAAATTTATGTGGAAAGTCTTTTTTCATAACTTTTTATTTTCCCCAAGTAATGTGACCAACCACAACTGCTCATATCAAGATGCACAAGGAGGACTCCCAATATATATATATATATATATATATATATATATATATATATATATATATATATATAAATACTTAACAACTCATCTCTCACAAACTATGCTCTGAAGAGGCCATATATATTGGCTAAAGCACTTTGCACACTACAATAAATGACATAATCAGAGATGCCTGAAAAATCTCTCACCCTCAACCAACCCAACATACAAAGGACAGGGCAACACACCGTAACCATTTCAAAACGGAAGTTAGTAAAAACGTTGTCTGTTTCCACGAAAAATAGAGAGTTACACTGTTAAATCGATTTCGACGGTTAGGCCATCATCAGTAACAAACAATAACTTACAACAACAATATAACGTTATTGTTTGTTACTGATGATGGCCTAACCGTCGACATCGATTTAACAGTGTAACTTACTCTTTATTTTTCGTGGAAAAAGACAACGTTTTTCACTAGCTTCCGTTTTGAAATGGGTTTCCACAACTTCGTCGCGAGTGATTTAGTTCGCACCATAACCATCATGAAATTCATTATGGAACGCCAAGGAGTTAAACCGCACAATCCTTGAAAATGTCAAAATATTGGTCCATTAGTCTCGGAGTTGTGACAGTTCCCGCGAGATCCAAGGTAATGCGCTGCCGTCGCTCCGTTGTTGTAACGGGCGTCGGGCGCTCCTCTTCCCGTGTTTTCGAGACTGCGTTTGGCGATGGATTGGTGATCCTAGAACTGAAAACCTATCTTCTCCAAACGCAGCGTATATGCTATTTAGTACGAGTTGTATCTCTTATGGTACTGTCACTCTCCTCTCTCTCTCTCTATGAGTGTGCATTTAGGCCCCCATTGCACCTCCGGGTCCGGGGCGCCAAAGACCATTACAGAGTAGTTATTACTCCACCAGGTGCGAAGGTGCGATATAGTTCATGTTCATAGGTAATTTTCCAAGAACAAATACCCATCTACTCCGCGAGTTTGAACGAAATCGGACCAATAGATGATATGAAATCGACGTTATGAGAAGCTAAATGCTCTCCTTTTCACCTTAGGAATGTGAAATTCGACGGGAGCCTTTCTAGGACATTATGCAGGGGTGCCCCCCCCCCCCCCCCCACCCCGCAAACGACTCGAAACCCCCCCCCCCCCCCCCCACTAAAATATATCATCCGATCCATAAAATATATTATCCAATAAAGTAATTCGAATTGAAAACAGCTGACGCTAGCAAATTGTTAGTATAAATCTTATTACTTGTTCATAAAAAAATACTCATTTTTTTAACCCCCCCCAAAAAATTTTAACGACGCAGTTTGTGTCGTGACCCCCCCCCCCCCTGTGGGCACCCCTGAATTATGGGACGAATTCAATGACGGGTTCCAACCAGAGCAGCTGACTTAGCTAAATTATCTCCTTCTACTATTCCCCCTAGGAATTTTGAATTAAAAAGGGAGCCTCTCTTGGACATCGAGAAACGAATAAAATGTGGACTATTTCCTGATCAGCCTAGTGAGCTAAATTCTCTCCTTCTCACCCTAGGAAGGTGAAATTTGAGAGGGAGCCTCTCTAGGAAGTTTAGAGACGAATTCAATGACGGGTTCCAACCAGAGCAGCTGACTTAGCTAAATTATCTCCTATTCTCTCTAAGAATTCGAAATTTGATAGGGAGCCTGTCTAGGACATTAAAAAAGCAAATGCAATGACGGGTTCCAACCAGATCTGCTGACTTAACTAAATTCTTTCCTATTCACCCTCGGAATTTAAAATTAAATAGGGAGCCTCTTTCGGACATCGAGAAACGAATAAAATGATGGGCTCTTTCACGAACCATCACTTACAGCGTCCGGCGGATTTTTCAATGTCTCCGAAAGTTTGGACAATTCATCAACATGAACTAGGTTATTCAAATACGCCTCCTATAAGTGACAAAATAGCGTCTGTTAGAAGGGTATTAAATGAACTGAAAAACATGAGGAACAGCATAGGATTAAGAGCTATCGTTTACAAAATGAACTGCAACATTACGAATCAAAATAATAATCCCTTATACCCGTATTCACCCTTTATATTTACTACTTTGTTATTTATTTTCAAAGTTTTCTTCGCTTCGTTTAATAATAAATTTTAATGATTAATGGATTGATTATAATGATAATATGCAAGGCGGGACAAAGTTCGCCGGGTCAGCTAATTTGAAGTATAATCAATGAGTGCAATCTTCAAATCTTGACTAACAAATCAGGTTTACGGACCCAGTAGATTAGTGAATACATCTGCTATGAGATCCCACCTACCTATTTACCCAAGAGTACCTATCTATGCCTATCGTATATTCTTTCGGTTAGAGTACAGATCCAAGAACTTAAAGCTAGCTGTGACTTCATTATCTGACTAGGGCAACCTTGGGAAGAAATCTTCGGTCGATCCACGATCTTCGATTGCATGATATGAAATCATATACATGCGATCGTAATATGCTAATCTCTTTTGTGAATATTCAGATCCGTGTTATGTTTTCGTGGGTTTTTATAAGTTCGTATTAGATGAATAATCAAAAGTGTTTCAATCACTATTGTGTTTCTTTCAGAACGGTCAAGGTGTTACTCTGATAGCTTCCGATTTACCCACGATAAGCACACAAATCTGCTGAATTCTTGATATTGCAAATTACCCATTAATATCACATTTGCTTTGTTTGTTAATCCGATATTCAAATTTGTATGAAGAGAATTCTCTACCTATTGTCCCTAAAGCTCTCACGCCTACAGAGGTCTTTACTCTTACCAGTGCAATGAAAATACCAACAGACCATAAAAAATTTGCATGATGTTATTAAATATTGCAAAATCTTTGTATAATGTATGTACTCACAAAGCTGTGCCCGCTCAAAGTTATTGGTCCTCCAGCCTGGATCGGGGCAGCCATAAATATGTTGAATCCTTGTTGCTTGTTTGTTGAAGTGCTGATAATCTGTTTATTATCTATTGATTTGTAGTATTGAATTGTATAATTATGTATTGAGCTGTAACGGAAAAGAAGTGAGAAAATGAGAAAACAACGATTCGCCGGTTAGTTTTGATGAACAGATATGTAGTTGAAAATAATAAGAGTTATAGGTATGTTGGACAAAAAGATGTGAGGTTTTGGGAGAGCTTCATGCAATTATATTTTCTTGGAATTCTCATTGATTGTACATCCTGATGAATGGAAGGTCCGCCATCTCATTCCACAAACCAAGATGAATCGGAAAACCATGCACTACAAACTTGGTATGTAGGGATCGCATAAAATCAAAGAGCGACCAGCACTTTCAGCTATAGTGGTTATAAACCCCTTCCATTTAGGCTCCTTCAGGTTCGCAGTTGTCCATGAATGTCTCTTTCCCGAATAGGAATAGTTTGCGAAATATTTCGTTGTTGATTGTATAACATTCAAATGGTATCTGTCACATCAAACATGTACCTAACTATCGTTTAGGTACAGCCTAACTACTCTTATGTGTGCGTACTCTTATAAAGTTTTTGAATAAACTCCGAACTATAAACGATGTATGTTATACTATATTACCTATTCCTCTACCTACGTGAAAATAATCTATACTATTTATAAGAATGAAACTCCGTTTGTCTGTTTGTCTGTCGTGTCTATGCACGGCCAAACGGCTGAGTGGGGGGAGTGTACGAGTGGGGGGATCTTCTTGAGATTTTCCGAAAGGTGGAACGAGCGAATTTAAAATTTTCTAATCCCAGCCGAACCATGGGCCGTAGGGCGGGAGGGGGGTCGAAGTAAGAATTAATGTGCGCTTTTTGGACTTCCCCGCTTCCTCTACCCCTCTAAACGGCCGTTGAAAATTCCGGAAAAATACTGGTTTCGGAGGTTTTCCTACGAGGAAGACGACGGCGCAATCGGATCGCGAAAAAAGTATCGGGAAATGCGTCAAAAAAATGCGAGAGTACAGACCCGTTTTCTCGAAAAGTCCGACGAAAAACTACGTTTTTTCCGATTAAAATATACCCCATAAAGGTACGTTTTTCGGAACGGTTTTCGCGGGCGAAATAAAGGTTTGATCCCGCCGAATCTGAATCCGAAATCGGATATCGAAAAAAGTGACGAGAACTCGGTCAAAGTGCGAGCGGAAGCGAGACTAAGTTATTAAAATGAGAAATTATATGTGCCATGGACGCGAGAAGGATCTAGGAAGACGTGATTGGGGTTCGATGACACAGGTGTTTCACAACCTTGCGAGGCGAGCAGGTACACATAGGTACCTTGCCAGCGAAGCGAGAGCCATTTCAACAGAATAAATACGGACTTTGTCCTACACATATACAGCAATACCTTGCGAGCGAAGCGAGCAACATCCCCGAATAAACTTTTCGTGGTTCCACGTAGTTTTATAAGATTTAATCTGTTTGTAAGAATTCCCAACTGAAAAAAACGTCTGCCAAGTTGGGTGGGCAGTCAAGCGAGCGAAGCGAGCAGCATCCCCTACAGAAGTTAAACCTACCCTTAGAGATCTACCGTTTGCGAGCGAAGCGAGCAACATCCCCTACACACGTTAAACCTACACTTAGGGATCTACCGTTTGCGAGCAAAGCGAGCAACATGCCCTACATGCCACACTTTGCGAGCGAAGCGAGCAAAATTCCCTACATGCCACATTTGGGTGGGCAGTATAACTTCCTCAAGGATATACAGGTATACCTTGCGAGCGAAGCGAGCAACATCACCTAATAAACTTTTCGTGGTTCCACGTAGTTTTATAAGATTTAATTTGTTTGTAAGAATTTCCAACAGAAAAAAACGTCTGCCAAGTTGGGTGGGCAGTATAACTTCCTCAAGCGAGCGGAGCGAGCAACATCCCCTACAGAAGTTAAAACTACCCTTAGAGATCTACCGTTTGCGAGCGAAGCGAGCAACATCCCCTACACGTTTCAATTGTAATACATCGCATGTATACAGCCACACTTTGCGAGCGAAGCGAGCAACATTCCCTACATGCCACACTTTGCGAGCAAAGCGAGCAATATTCCCCTTCATGAGCAACATTCCCTACATGCCACACTTTGCGAACGAAGCGAGCAATTTAATGGGGGGTCCGGGGGGCTTGCCCCCCGGCTGGACGTGGAGGCGAGCGTAGCGAGCCGGAGCGGCTAGTTATTTATAAGAATGAAACTCCGTTTGTCTGTCTGTTTGTCTGTCGTGTCTATGCACGGCCAAACGGCTGAGTGGGGGGAGTGTACGAGTGGTGGGATCTTCTTGAGATTTTCCAAAAGGTCGAGCGAGCGAATTTAAAATTGTTTAATCCCACCCGAACCATGGGCCGTAGGGCGGGAGGGGGGTCGAAGTAAGAATTAATGTGCGCTTTTTGGACTTCCCCGCTTCCCCTACCCCTCTAAACGGCCGTTGACAATTCCGGAAAAATACGGGTTTCGTAGGTTTTTGAACGAGGAAGACGACGGCGCGATCGGATCGCGAAAAAAGTATCGGGAAATGCGTTAAAAAAATGCGAGAGTACGGACCCGTTTTCTCGAAAAGTCCGCCGAAAAACTTGGTTTTTTCCGATTAAAATATACCCCATAAAGGTACGTTTTCCGGAACGGTTTTCGCGGGCGAAATACAGCTTTGGGTTGCCGAATCTGAATGCGAAATCGGATATCGAAAAAAGTGACGTTAAGTCGGTCAAATCGCGAGCGGAAGCGAGAAGAAGCATTTAACATCAGAAATTAATTTTGCCGTGTTCGCGAGAAGGCTCTACGAAGTCAGGGGTTCGATGAGGCGGGGCTTGCACCTGACGGGAACGGGTTGCGAGCAGGTACACGCACTTACGTCTTGAAGGATATACAGGTATACCTTGCGAGCGAAGCGAGAGCCATGTCAACAGAGTAAATTCGGATTTTTTCCTACAAATATACAGCAATACCTTGCGAGCGAAGCGAGCAACATCCCCGAATAAACTTTTTGTGGTTCCACGTAGTTTCATAAGATTTAATTTGTTTGTAAGAATTTCCAAGAGAAAAAAACGTCTGCCAAGTTGGGTGGGCAGTATAACTTCCTCAAGCGAGCGAAGCGAGCAGCATCCCTTACAGAAGTTAAACCTACCCTTAGGGATCTATCGTTTGCGAGCGAAGCGAGCAACATTCCCTACATGCCACACTTTGCGAGCGAAGCGAGCAATATTCCCTACATGCCACACTTTGCGAGCGAAGCGAGCAATTGAATGGGGGGTCCGGGGGGCTTGCCCCCCGGCTGGACGTGGAGGCGAGCGTAGCGAGCCGGAGCGGCTAGTACCTAATAAAAGTTATCAGTTGACGCATTCAAGTGACCTCCTCTGTGACTCAAGATACTGCAACATTGAGCTAAGGGTGACACTCAACTCAACACCATTTTTTGTATATGAATCCCATTGAGTGTTAATTTGGGTTACACACTCAGTGCACCCTCAGGGTCACCCTTTAATCACGTTTGTAAATCCCGCTGAGTGCATGAATCCCTTCATCGATACACTTAGGGGCCCACTCTGACTCAATTCCCGTCTATGAATTCCGCTGTAACTATGCAAATTTAATGGAACCCTACCACCTACATCCACTGATCGACAGAGCCACCGCTGATCTAACACTTCTTCACAAGTTGTTGAACGATAGTTTAAATTTCCCAGCCTTGCTCTCAAAAGTTGGTCTTCGAACTCCCAGAATCGCTTAACGTTCTCCATCAGTGTTCTACGTCCCTTTCTCCTCAGCCAACTACTACCTCCGACATCGGTCTCTATTCACAATCGTGCGTTTGGCAAATTTGGTTTTGGATGCCAACCCACCTACGACTTTTTTACACACTCTATCTTCACCCTTAAACAGATTATGATCCCATCGCCAGTTTCTTTTTCCTAAATTATTTACCAATGTATAATCAATTTATTATTTAATTACTCTTTATGGGGCATTATTTTCTTTATTCATGTTTAGTTTGTTTGTTATCTTAACTTCGGCTCCACTTGTTTACAGTAATTTATTTTATCCACACCATTCAAATTATTATGAGTGATGTTGTTATGTAATTGGGATTCGCCCGTAAATAAATAAAAGGATTCAGTATTCGTTGCGCGTCCGGAGTGATCGGCATATCTGCGAGATCACGAACGGCCGGTGGACAACTGCATAAAAATCTTCTAAACTTTTCGGAGTGCGTAATCCCCGTTATTGTTTTCACTGTTTTGTTGTTAGGTTCGTAATGGAGTGGGACAACGAAAAATGCCTTGAACTAATTGGGATGTACGAAGAGAAGGTAGAACTTTGCAACCGGTCCATAAATATCACAATAATAAATTGAAGAAACACGATGCTTGGGAAAACATTGCCACTAAATACCTACTGAATTGGTAAAGGGAAAAATCAATTCTTTGCTTACATCGCTCAGAAGAGAAATGGCAGTGGGTGCCAAGTTCGTGCACTTTTGTTGTGAACATGGTCGATTGCTCGCGAATACTGATCGTTCGGATGTGCGCAGGCAGTGTGAACGGGAGCGCCCTCCACGTGTTTGCAACCGTTCGCAAACAATGCTCGCGTGGTTAAGACCAGCCTTAAGTAAAGTTTAGGTGTGTTATTTAATTGTTTTCATTTCTCTTCAGTAGGCGTTTACACCTATGCAGACAAATTCGATACCTACCAAATGATTCGTATGTTAATAAAGACAGGTGTTCTGCGTAGAAGTGCTATCTAAAATACAGAAATAATAAACCTCTATTTAAAAATTTGCAGCATTTTTTCTTTTCGTCAAAAGCACTAGCAGGTTTTCCTGAGACCAATCGCACGTATTCGTAGCTCGAAATATCAGGGATGGAGAAGATTTTGGTCAACCCTTTGCAAGTGACATCACCAGGGCTGACAAAGGGGAAGCCGAACACGGTGGTCCTCGATCGGATTTGACCTCAAAGTGCTTGCCCTCCAAATTTTCTTTCGAAATATGATTTGGGAATATGTTAGGATTATAATTCAGCAAAAACTGAAATCAAACATTGAGCCGTTTTTTTTTAAATTCAGTTTTTGAATTTTTAATTGATACTTTAATCATAAAAATACTATATAATCGCCAAAATTCAGAAAAAAAAAATTATTTATGTGTCATTATACAATAGAATCTTCATCTAGTTTCATAGTTCTGACCTATTTTGTGATCAAATATAATTAGAAAAACAAAAATAACAACATTTTATTGAACAAAATAATGATTATATTTGCATGACGCTCTCAATAAATGCCTGTGAGTATGCGCGTGTGTGTCTATGTGTACGCTTGTGTGTGAGTTTATAATGATTCATTATATAATTTTTAACATAAAATATATATCTAAATTGTATAGAAAAATAAAAATAATGGCATTTCAACATTTTTACATATGCAGAGAATTATATTCGCATACCGCTCTTAATACACGATGTACATACTCAGAATTGATTCGCGATACTTTATATTTGGCCCACGTCGCAGAAAAATCATGATGCACGGCCTCTATAGCCTGTTCACTGTAAAAGCCGAGGCCATTTCCGTGTTTGGTACAAAATTCTTCACATGAAAGAAAACCGTGTGAACTTTTGGAGTGACTGGAATATCCGAACATAAATATGATGCTTTGAATTCATTGATGTATTCAATGAATTTTGGATCCAGCCTGACTGAGAAAGATGGTTTGACAACTTCATTCAACTTTTGGAAAGCATCAACGTATTTTAAACAACCCATGCTACAGTTTGAACACAACAAATCAAGTTTCTGTAGCAAAATGCGGCAACTATTTCCTTTGAACGAATTCGTTTAACAGGCTATGGAGGCCGTGGGTCATGATTTTTCTGGGACGTGGGCCAAATATATATCGCGAATCAATTCTGAGCATGGACATCGTTTATTAAGAGCTGTATGCGAATATAATTCTCTGCATATGTAAAATGTTAAAATGCCATTATTTTTATTTTTCTATTCAATTTAGATGTATATTTTATGTTAATATTTATATAATGAATCATTGTAAACACACACAAGCGTACACATAGACACACACGCGCATACTCACAGGCATTTATTGAGAGCTTCATGCAAATATAATCATTATTTTGTTCAATAAAATGTTGTTATTTTTGTTTTTCTAATTATATTTGATCACAAAATAGGTCAGAACTATGAAACTAGATGAAGATTCTATTGTATAATGACACATAAATAATTTTTTTCTCTGAATTTTGTCGACTATAGCGTGATTAAAGTATGAATTAAAAATTCAAAAACTGAATTTAAAAAAACGGCTCAATGTTTGATTTCAGTTTTTGCTGAATTATAATCCTAATATATTCCCAAATCATACTTCGAAAGAAAATTTGAAGGGCAAGCACTTTGAGGTCAAATCCGATCTTGGACCACCGTGCGAAGAAACAACGTAGCCATTTTGCATTTTGCCATATTTTGGGGAAATTAATGGTGGCCAAGCAAGGAGTTGGCAAATTTTTCGTCATCCTAAGTCGAAATTTTCACTCGACTTTTGTCTTCTGCAGCATTTAGTTTGCAAAGCTTTTAGACTCGGTTTCGTGTCCTCTTGTCGGAATGTCTGTCTGTAGTCATTCCTTTGACTTGGGTGGTTCTATACCCAACTGCATTTAACTTTATTTTTATTTATTTATTAAAACATCCAGAAATGGAGGGCAGCCGAAAGATGGTCATAAGGTGAATGCATTTAATCGTGCCATTCATTTAGTGAATGGTACTTCGATTACATGAATTGGTTTCGGTATGGTCAATGGATCATCAGTACAAAAAGAAGGTAGATGATACAGTGAACAATTTGTAATACAAATTATTAGTATAATTTACTTTGTAGCCTACGTTTTTTTAAATGGAAATATAAATAGATATTTTAACAAAATACCAGCAGTTGAACCAGCGTTAGTACCCCTCAACGCGTTGATTTTAATAGTGCAATGAATCAATATTACTTAGATCAGATCCAAAAGCATCTACAATCAATACTACAACAGATCCACGTTCCCTCATACATGGAACAATGTGCGTCACGTCAAACTCCTGTTACCAGCCTACGCCTTCATCTCACAAGGTCCATTTGGTATACGCATTCGTGCTGTGCGGGTTTATCTCCGGACATATCAGGGAGTTAAACTTGAATCGTTCCAGTCCTGCACCATGATAATTCATCAGTAAATTTTCGTAAATTATCGTACATTATAGCGTTACATTGTTTTTAAATTAAAGCACTTTGTGTAAAAAAATTAATTACCACTAATTTTATGGCAAAAAACTCGATCTAAATAATTTACTGATATTCAAAAAAGATTTTGGATTTTTAGCTTTTTTTGGCGGTTTTATCGATTTTTCAGCAAATATTGAATAAATTTTTGAACATTTTTTCTAAATGATTTTGTGCATGAACTTTTTAATGTTCTAGTTCACTTATGATAAACCTTTGATGACTAAAATTCTGCTAGAAAACATAAATTTGTAACTATTATTAGCCTTTTTCAGCAATTTTTAATGATTTTTTTATCACAGTTACAAAATTTTTCTACTCGTCGAAAGAAATATTAAACATTAAAAAGTTATAACACTGTACCAAAAATTTTTAATTTATTTTATTAAAAATGGTGGAAATTGAAAGGATCGAAAAAAGGGGCTACATCCCATAGCGAGACGCACTCTAGCCTCCACTTGGAGCCTCTAGGTTGCCAGGTTACATAGAGAAAAAACCGGACAATATGGGTTGGGAAGGCAGATTAAAAAATTTCAATTTAAAACCATACAGTAAAAATTTCCACGAATGTCGCCCAGTTATAAATATGCATTTCCTTTTTGAATTTTCTATCTGAAATTTCAGAATCTGAAATTTGAATTTTCTATATGTTACAATAAATAGCGATTTTCACAGTAATTTAAGTAAGTAATTTTTGTTAAAATTTGATGTGTACTTTTAAATTCAAGTTTTGTGTACCGATAATTTCAACCAGTACATACCTGTTTATTCATCTTCCTTATTGCCTACTATAACAGTTGTGTTCGTATCATAGATTGAAGAACAATCGGCTACATAATAATTGCAATCCATTATTTGGAAACCACTAAAGGCGCGTAACTTTAACGAATTTAACCTTGTAGCTAAAAAAGCAAAAAGAACATGGGTTTGAAATTTGTGATCGTGTTCTCATAATTTCAGTCCTGTGATTTATAATGTCAGTTGGTAGGTACCTAATTATATAAACTATCAACAACACAAAATCATTATTTTTGGTTTTATTGATTCATTGAGTTGAGCAAGGGTAAACACAGCAATATAGTAGGTAAGTAAAATAAGACAATACTATCTAGTTAGTGAAGGTATTACTACTTTTACATTATAAAATTTGTGTAGGTGAGATAATAGATAGGCAAGAAACATTTGAATCAGTAAATACCCGGCAACTTGAAATCATTTGCGACAAAAATCACGATATTAAGTCCGACATTCCGACATCCGACATTCTAAGACTGTTCACCTCCGCCTAAAACTGAAAGAGGGAAGACAATTCAAAGAGATTTGACAAGAATACAAATGTTTATGACTTTGGACATTTAGATAAATTCGCGTCGATTGCCAAAACATGAAAAACAACCTATGTATAGATATGTCCCCTAGAAGTCTCGGCTTAGTCATTGATTAGCAACCTACGAATAGGGCCTACAGAAACCGGACATTTGCCAACCTTTCTGTGAAAATCAGACATTTGGCGTTCAGAGCGACTTTAAATTTTCGCCCGGACAGTTTGGTAAAAAACCGGACTGTCCTGGCCAAAACTGGACACCTGGCAACCCTGCTTGGAGCAGAGCTGAGAAGGAAAGTACTCAAGATCTTGATGCTCCTGGTTGAGGTGGGGCGTGCAAATCAAGAAAATAGTGCAGCTGGGGTCCGCTTGGACCCTAATTGGTGAATGGAGGTTTTGGTTTTACAACATTACTCCAAGCAAGATCTAGTTTACATATGAGAGATTTGTTTTGTTGATATAGATAGATACATAATTAGTTTATTTTGTTTAAAAAAATATTATACAATACAATCAATACATTTACATATAAACTGTATACGGCATGGTTAAATAACCGTCTGCCGGTGGTTTGGGTTTTGCCCACTTTGAGTGACAAAGGACAGACGTAAGAAAAAATATATATCTAGAATCAACTACCAATGGAAAAAGTGAATAATTAAATAAACTGTATGTCTGGATGAAGGGACTAAGCAGAATCATTGCTCGCCAGTTGAACTGGCTTACCAGAAATTGGCGATAACGCCATGCCAATCTACAGTACTCTACCAGCCTGGACTAATCAGATCCATTCAAAATGTGGATTGCTTCATCTCTTGACAATAATCTACGGTTAAACGCCATCACTCGGAATTCTGACAGCATCGGGCAGCTGCACAGGAAATGAAAATTATCCTATTTCTCATGTAGGTTGCACAAAGAGCATTCTTCCTGTAGGTCAGAGATATAAGACTTAGCATTTAGTGGTAGGAGTTCAGTGCGCACCTTAAATAACCACCTCAAGGCGATCAGTGGAATCTGTTAAGATTGCCGGACCAGGCAATTAACATCTGGATCAAGTTCACGATAGAGAGGGAATGTATTGGACTCCTGGGCCCTCTGCTTGAGCAGGGATCTTCTTTGGATTTTGAATCCATGCAGCATGAGACTCTCATCACTCTTCAAAGCTGCGGCGTACAGCAAGGGCAGGTTATAGCTCCCACAGTACTCAAGTGCCAAGATTATCCAACTCTCAGCCCAATATATACCAGCATCTAATATCTCTCTCGCGAGAATCTTTGGCAACCGACTCTCAGACATCTTGGCCACCTTTACAATACATCGGAGATGCAAGTAAAGGGTGTATGCGGATATCGTGTCGAGTTCGGTTTCCAGGAGCAACAGGTAATCAAGCGCGTAATGAGGGAGATGGAAAATCTTCATTAAAAATAGCAATAATACCCTCTCCACCAGGAGATATTCCTGGAATTCCCAAAACTGTGCAGCATAGGTGAGGATCGCTCGAACAATTGCGTTAAATCACCTGGCTCGCAAATGCATTTCCCCAAATGTAATTCATTGACGTCTTGGCAGCGGCTGCTTTTCTCTGAATGAGGAGTGTTGGTTTTACAACATTACTCCTAGCAAGATCTAGTCTACGTTTGAGGGATTTGTTTTGTTGACATCATTCTGCTTATTTTATATCCAAGCGAACTGAGGTTCGTGATGAAACTCGGCGCAATTAAATTCCTCGATCAGGACGAAGTGCTCTGGACAGGAAGGAAAGGGCGAGGGATAAAACCCTCACTTTAACTTATTTAAAGGGGCGCCAACGGAGTTCGTGGAAAAAGGACCCAGCCGGAGAGAAAAGGGGGACAACATCGTTCTATAACCTGCAGACAGTAAAACAACGACCGGCCACGCCTTAAGACCACAAATTTCTGACAGAGTCAACTCCCCGTAAATATTTTACGTCAAGGTGGGCATTCCTCCCAAACCTTCACCCCAGCAAGGTTCCTTTGACCTAATTTCCTCCCCTGCCCTTTCAACCACTAAACTAAAAGTTGTTGCCTTTTTTCCTTTCAGTTCCTCGTCCCCCATTTCTTAAACATGAGACGATCAAAGTTTTTCAACGGATCCCTCTCAGGTTTCTCCTCTTTGACGTATTCTCAAAGTGGGTACATACCTATCCGTCTTAACCCGATCCAGCAGGATATTTCGAGAGTGTTTCAATATCATTATATTGGGAGGACATCAATTTTCATGATGGGAATGATACGTCTTCTTAGGGCCTGTACGACAGAACTTGGAAACGAGTTCCATTTATCCCCCTCGATTGATCGAAATTCTGAATAACCCCAAAATGCGTTCTACTTAGTCGATATTATAGCGAGTCACAATGTCTTATCGATCATTCGGGGAAACGAAATGGAATTACAGTTTAAGCATGGCAAAATCCATGAGAATATGCAGTCTTGGCGACACTTTTGGCAACATTGTTGTGATAAAACTACGTTCCCTTCCTCTATTGTGATAACTCCACAAATTATTTTATTTTCGCTGCACTAATCGATAACTTTTGAGCTGATTCTTTGGTTGTAATGCACACTTCAATTTTCATGAGAGCTTTAGCAATCGAACATTTGGAATTTTAGAACTAATAAGCACGTACCTCTAGTGAGCTGAGGCCAAGCTATTAGGGACCAAGCCAGCCTTGAGGAATCGGAATTGACCGGTGAATGAATGTTTTTCCCCCCAGTGAAATATGTGTTTCATGTCTCAAGTTAAAAATGTCTCAATGGAATTAGCTCAGTCGCAGCTGATCAGAAAAGACCCAATCATTTCAATTGTCTCTTAGTGTCCCATAGAGTCTCCCTATCACATCTCAACTTCCCAGGATGAACACGAGACAATTTGGCTCACTCAGCTAATTAGGAATGAGAAAATCATTTCAATCGTCTCTTATGTCCCAGGGAGTCTCCCTATCAAATTTCAACTTCCAAGGATGAACAGATGAGAATTTAGCTCACTAACAATTCAAAGAGAGTTTAAACAGCCATGCGATTCGGGAACTTCCCAATAACATTTTTAATGATTTCTGTTGTTTTTTTCAAATCAACCCTTTTATTAAAGTATAGTTTTTTTTAACATCTCTTTTTGACATGGATATGTCTTTGCTCTGGGGGGTCAACCAAAAATTTCCGTCACGCAAAAATTGATGTCACAATTTCTAATGATGTTCACGTACAACCCAGCCGTTGCTAGGAGAATGGAACTTCCGCAGTTTTCATCGCACAGAAATCGTTCGCCACTCGTTGGAAAGCGCTTGATTTATGTGATAAATGTTCACATCTCAAGCTACCAATTTCCCCCTCCTTACGTACCTGGCTACATTCCTAAATTAAGTTGATTGGACTATAAACAATACATTTTCTCCACTTTATTTCATTTACTCCATCATTTACTCCACTCCATAGGAAACATTTTCATCCCCTTGACAACAGTCGACTGTTAACAACAACTCATTATAGTGGCTATCATGAACATAAACTAAACAACTCGTAAACGAGTTCCACTATCTGCTTTACAAGCAGATACCATGTTACATGGATATGTCTTTGATTGGGGATTTCATAACAGTTGTCCTCGAGAGTTGTAAACAAATCCTTTAACTTCAAACAAATCCCTGGGCCGCATCCCTGGGTTTACTTATAGAAATGTTGAAACTGTGGAGAGAAGCCACAACAATGAGTTGTTGTTAACAGTCGACTGTTGTCAAGAGGATGAAAATGTTTCCTATGGAGTGGAGTAAATGATGCTATTGCTTTACGTTTAGAATATTGTAACCGGCTTATTAAAATTGTTTATAGTCCAATCAACTTAGTTTAGGAATGTAGCCAGGTACGTGAGGAGGGGGAAATGGTAGCTTGAGATGTGAACATTTATCACATAAATCAAGCGCTTTCCAACGAGTGGCGAACGATTTATGTGCGATGAAAACTGCGGAAGTTCCATTCCCCTAGCAACGGCTGGGTTAAATGTGAAAAACACTGAAATTGTGACACAAATTTTGCATCACGGAAATTTTTGGTTGACCCCCCAGAGCAAAAACATATCCATGTCAAAATTATAGCGTCTGTATTGGAGAAATAACTTTAATAGTATGTATAGTATGCTTTTTATGCCTCCAAGAATAATAAAATAAATTCTTTATCCTACATTTCGTCGCCTACAGTCCAAAGTTAAAGGATTTGTTTACAACTCTCGAGGACAACCGTTATGAAATCCCCAATCAAAGACATATCCATGTAAACATGGTATCTGCTTGTAAAGCAGATAGTGGAACTCGTTTACGAGTTTCTGAATTTGAATTTTTTCAATTTTTTTTTTTAAATTTACATCCATAGGTGCGTAGGTAGGAATCTACAGGGTGACACACTTGAGGTGCATGGGAAAAAGTTGGGAAGTAATATAAATATCCTGAAAAATTCAGATGGGAAATCAACTATTACAGCAACTGATCAATGCTGGAAGAGGCGCTCCATCTTCCCTTCTGAGTGATCGTATTGTTCGTCTGACCACATACGTAGTGATACCGCCCTTGCTATGGCAAATTGTGTTGTCACTCTCACCCATCCTACTACACGCGAGTAAGGACGACTCCATTTCTCTGAAAGAACGTGTGCTGTTCTCTTCAGAAATGTGTCGAATTCCCGGTGCAAGGCTCCGTCGCACGAACAAACCAATGGGGTAAAGGAACCTCGTACATCTTCCGCTGCTCGGTCGTACTTGGCGTGTTTTGCTTGGGCTGCTGTGTTGGCTGTTTGTAACCATTCTTGAGAGCGATAGGAGGCGGCGTCAGCATTCACTATGCGGTTATCATAAAACGCCGGCCTCCCTCGCTCCCAAACTCCCATGACCTTGACGTCAGCCACTAAAGCAGGGCTTCTGAAATCGGCCTCTTGAATCACTGAATCAATATCGTTACCGAATTTATTTATCGGTATCGCGTTACAACTTTGATCTAAAAATTGGGTTAAATTTAAAAAACACCAGACCCTCATAGACATATTCAGGCATGTCAAAAGTTTTTGTTTTCCAATTTATAGTAAATAATTTTTGTGCACACATTTCAAAACAATGTAACATGAAAATAACACGATAGGTAATTTACGAAAATTGCTCATACAATCTAGCAGCATGAGTGGAACGTTTTTCTTATTTGTTCACAGAGGTTACGAACAAAGACTCTCGCTGGCTCCTTGCGAGTTATGCCTGGTGACAGGTACTGCAACATGTCCAAATGAATTGTACATAATATTAAAAAGTCGAACGTTTTGAAAATATGACTCAAAACATTGTTATTCAAAACATCCAGCGTGGTGGGCATTTCAAATCCCAAACCTGTCTTATCGATTCTTGCAAGTCAATCAAGATAAAACCAAGACCTCGAATCGCCTCGACGATTTCCCATTGGAATCTGATTAAAGGACCATTGTAACTATGGTACCCTGTATTTTGAATTCTATATGTATTTTATTGGAGCACCTTGCGTCTATTACTCGTATAATTCCACTGCTGTAGTAGATGATTCAACGATGAATTGCTGTGGTTGGGCAAACGTTATTCTCCGATAGTGTTCGGCGAGAGAATGAAAGGGTAGTTGGCTGAGGATCGAGAAGTAGATAAGACATGATCCTTCCCCGTGCCTTTTACGTGTAAAGAGCGAAATATGGGATCAATATGATCGCTGAAGCCAATGGAAAGAAAACACCTAGGTATACACTTTCTCACATTTCAGCGTCCGCGTATCGCGATTGTCCTCACTAAAAAAAGCTCGTCGAAGCAGATAATTGGAACTCACGACCCCGTGTTGAAAGGTCCTTTGGGTTAAACCGAGATTTTTCTATATTTATTTTCATAAGCGGATTTTTGCGTCAAGATTTGTCAATATTTAGAATTAACTACTATTCAGTCCCCCTTCTTACCCATTGCTGTCAGATACCAATTTAACTAATTTGTAGGTATGATCATAACGAATAATTATCCATGAAAAAATATCGTCAACACGACTGTGAATTGCAATAACTCATTAGTGAATTACTCAGGTATAATACCTCCTTAAAAATGCTGTGAACTATATTCAAAGATTCACTATTTTCTTATATAATACGACCAAGGTAGGGAATTATGTGATCTGTAGCGATTCAATAAGTACCATCGAGGCGATTAGGGACTCATATTTTGATGATCCCGTAATACAAAGCCTAATTGTATCGCTACACCAAGCCACAACATTGGGCCCAGCCATAATTTTTATGTGGGTGCCGAGCCATGTTGGTATTCATGGCAATGAGTGTGCGAATGCTCTTGCATGGAGAGTCATTGGTGATAACTCCATCGATATGCCACCTATACGCATTGAGGATCAAATCTCCTATATGCAACATAAAGCCAATTCCATCTGGCATGAGCAATGGCAGGGTGGACCCACTGGTCTACGTGGTGTCCTTCAGAAATTGTGTCCTGTAGGCCCTATCGTAACCCAACTTCCAAGGAAGGATCGAATAGTGGTCAAAGGGGTCGCCACTGGCCATACCCGTCTTACTCACAGACACCTGCTTAGTGCAGAATCTCGGAATGTTATGTGTGGGAGGTGTGGGGGTGATCTGTCTATCCGCCACATTCTGGAGGACTACCCAGCCCTTGTGGACCTCCGAGTCCAGCACCAGCCCCCTCAGTGGGTTGATGTATTATCCGGACCAGACAAGGTCCGATCCCTATTGTTGTACCTGAGAGCCCCTGAGCTCTACTACAAACTGTGATATCTGATCTGTGATATATTTATATACATCTAGTCATAGTTTTATTTCACTTTGCTGATTGTATATAGTAGCATGTATATAGTTATTAGCCTATTTTACATCTAGTCTTAGTTGTATTATTTTACTTTTGGGTTTTTTTAATCCTCTTAAGGGGCTAAACAGTGGTTATCACTGTACCCCTCATTTTCCCCCCCTCCGAGTTGCCAGTGGAGTCCATGATGGCGCTCCTTTTTAGTCAAGGATGCCAACACCTTAGAATCGAGCCACTTGCAGTGTCCCTTTAGACACCTTGCTCAATGCCGCTAATGACCCTTCTGGTTGAGGTGCGGCTTAAACCTTGGGAAAAAAAAAAAAAAAAAAATTCAAGAAGATTCCCCACTTGTAAACTCGCTACTCAGCCCTTTGGCCGTACATAGCATTTCAAATATTTTTACAAGGGTTTAGAATGTGTGTGCATAATGCCTAAATAATATAGAATGACCGTGGAAAAACAGATTCATTCCAGCACTAAAATCATAGTGGTATCGTACCAGTTTCATGAAATTTGCCCTTCTACTGAGAATCACCCTTATAGGGGAACGTCAACGAGAGCCAAACCGCACAATCCTTGAAAATTTCATAAAAATTGGTCCATCAGTCTCGAAGTTTTGTCTGTCGCATGTGCTATAGTTACTAATTTGCCAATCGCGATATATTTCATAGGGGATTTCCCTGGAACATACACCCATCTACTTTCCCAGTTTGAACGAAATCGGACCAATAGATGATAATAAATCGGCGTTATGAGAAATTCACGTTTGCGCACGCGCACAGGCTACTGTTGATTCGACGGCTTTGAAAGTTACAGGGGACCGTCAAGAAGCTATGCCGTACAATCTCCCTGAAAATTTCGTCACAATCGTTCCTTTAGACTTGGAGTTTTGCCCGTGTCAATCGATATTAGTTTTGCACATGCGCTATAGTTATTACTCTACCAATCGAGTTATAATTTATAGTGCATCTTTCTAGTACATAAACCCAATTAGCTACCAAATTTTAACGAAATTGGACAAACTGCTGATGAGAAAACGACGTTGTGAGAAATTCACGTCTGCGCACGCGCACAGGCTCCTGTCAAAGGCATTGAAAGTTATAGGGGACCTTCTAGAATCTAACCCGCACTAAATTCCGTTGAAAATGTCATTGGAATCGGACTGAAACTTGGTATAGTTTTGGGCGTGACTGGGATTTACCACAGACAGACATCAGACCGACAGACAGAAACGGAACCGAAATAGATCAGCAAGCTCTGAAACGCAAAAAGCAAGTACAAAAAATTTTGATCTTGGGGGGGACAAACGACTTCAATCAACGAACACAAAGCATCCCTGTAGTGGATTTATGTAAGTTTTTAATTTTTACACTACAGCGAGTAAATTTTACACCACAATCCCTACCTTCGGAAGTGAGGAAACAAAAACTAAAATTAAGAGGAATAAACAGGTTTACATTCGAAGATCTGAGTTATCATTCTATAGCTCTTCATTTATATGGAATCAGAATAAGACAATTTCATTTCCTAATTTGATTGAATTGACCGAATTAGTCGAGGATTTTTCATTTGTTGGTAGGTAACTACTTGATCGGTATTGTTCAGTAAAGAATTTTTGATTCCCCAATTGTAATTGATGGTAGGTATTCATTTGGAGTTCATCTGTCGGTAAGAATTGAGTAAAACTACCAATCGTATTTGAGATTATTATAAGACAAGTTAGTAGGCACTTGTCTAGTGATTTGAGTAAGTAGTTTAGAAAATAGTTGCCGTTCTGGATACCAAGTCCTTTTTGCAGGATTGTATTATGTACCTGTTACAAATATTTTTCTTACCGAAGGAAGCGAAAATATTATTCCGACCGGCGATGAAACAATTCGTATCCCTGGCGCGTCGCGGAAAGTTTACCCGTAAACTGACGCTAGTGTTTCCTTGTTGTCTGCTGACCCGATAAATTCATTGTCGAGTCGGCACTATTCTCAGTAAGGTGCGGCTGCTTGATGAAGAAAACAGACATCATTTCAAAACTCAGGCCTAATTGTACGAGAATCAAGACGTAATAGCTAGAGACCGGAATTTTCAGCATAAATGCCCCAAATATGTCAATATGCAGTAAAAAGCAAT
Organism: Adelphocoris suturalis; assembly: GCA_030762985.1. Classification (NCBI taxonomy): domain Eukaryota; kingdom Metazoa; phylum Arthropoda; class Insecta; order Hemiptera; family Miridae; genus Adelphocoris; species Adelphocoris suturalis. Next base: position 118,429,801 of record CM061042.1, read on the forward strand.
GAAATATGCAACAAAAACAAGTGAAATACGGGAGATAAAAGTCAACACTTGAAAAGATAAAATTCTGAACGAATATAATTTTGATTGAAAGTTGCTTAATATTAGGTATGTGGTTTTTACAAAATGCCCAATAATTAACAGTTCAATGCAAGCAGCTGTTTCCTTTACTGAATATGGTTTAGGTATGTTTACACAAAAATACATTTCCAAGTTGTCACGAACAAAGTTGTGTCTGCGATCAAAGAGGATATTCTTATAGATAGAAAATGAACACTGCAACATAATTGAACTGATCGGAGAAACTTTCAATTTATTCAAAATTACTGGGTCTGTCCGTCACTAATACTCAGTCCTCTGAGGACCAATAACAATTTGTTGAAAATGCCAAAAAGCGGTACCTAAATCTCATAGTTCAAAAGTTCGAGCATGGATTTCCGAGTGTTTCTGTTTGGTGGGAAGATGGTCCTTTATTCGTGGAACACTTTCACCGCAGTTCGTTCTCAACATTTTTTTTTTCTCTCACAGTAACACTCATTCGTACCTACATTATTGCTTCCGAGTCTACCTAAAGGTAGCGGAAGCGTTGTTTTCACTTTCGGGAGAAAAAAAATTGTTGTTCTCCAAAATCAAAATTTCCACTTGCATTTTACGTTTTAGACCATTCTGAACAACTTTGGTTCCTAAAGCTGATTTATCCCCTGTTCCTGGGAAGTTGAAAGTTGATAGGAAGCAGGAGCGTAGTACTGTCCAATGTTAATCTGGCAAAGCAAAACATTGATTTTTCGTTGATTTTAGAGGGGTGTCTGAAGTTACTCCATGTATTGGAGTAACTCCGGACACATTACATTTAAAAATATATATATGTACTTGGCCCACTAAAAAAATTATTGCTTTTTGAAAATTGATTACTTAGATGTGAAGGATTCTAATTTATCTTTTGTGGAATTTTTTAGAATGTTTAAATGCATGAAAATTGTTTAAAAAAAAACCTCCAAAATCGTTCGAAGTTAGTCCAGTTGACGTACTTCGTTTTCGAACGGATTGTCTAAAGTGCATGCAGCCTTTTTCTCAGTCGTTAGAGAAAGTAAGAAGTTCAACTTCATTCGATTAAGCAGTTCCAGAGGCGGAGCAGTTACGAAAACGTGCCTGAGGAGTCAATTTTTCAAGTAAGGGACCGATCCGTCCAAGTTCATTGCATTCTTAGCTCATTCCTCCGAATGTAGTCCCTCCTCTCACCCATTCTTTCCCTCATTCTAACACCCGAAAGCAACGAAACGAGAATCGCGAAATAAGAGAAGTTCTATTTTCTATAAAAGAAAAAAAAAAGTTGAATGGCACGATAATAGTGTGGCGGATTTTCCACGTTTTCGGGATTTCTTTCTCTTCCGAAGGGAGAGAAACAGTTAAGATTTTTTTTTTCTTTGTTTTAGGCGATTCTTGGGGCTTTTTTTCGGCCGCCTCCGTTGTCATCCTACCGAACCTTCGCAGCTTTTTTTTCCATTTTCTCCGAAATCTAATTCCGTTTAGGCCCCCGAAACAGCTAAAGGCAAACCTGAGAACGCCCGGGACATGACGGCGAGGCGGAGGGATTAAATCAGCTGGGAGACAACGCTAGGAAGAAGAGTGGAGGGGGAAAAGTCCCTTCCGGAAGTCGGTTGAATATAAACGAGCTTAGTTAGAGTGAAATAAGGGGACTATACGGTGTTTTTTTTTTCTTTTTTTTTCTTTGGAGAGACAATCGGAAAAGCGAAGGGGGTCTTCGATAAGTCCCAAGTTATTGCGTTGGAATCCGATCGGTAGGGAAACAAGCGATTTTCGGTTCGCGTTTCACGGAGGATAAGCAAATCGTGCCAGACCGTACCGTTTTATATCAAGGTGCGCCGTATATTAGTATTTCCGCCGTTTAAGATAGCTGAGCACGGAAGGCGGGATGAAATCCTGCCCTCCTCTACGACAACCCATTGACTATTGAAAAGGTTAGGGTTCCCGCCTCTTTTTGCCAGCGTTTTAGCCAGGGGGAGTTGGAAAATGGATGTGTGTGCCAAGAACTGTTCAATAGATAATCCAACTTAACTCAAACAGGATTGATTTGTGGAACAGACAAAGGATTAGCATTTAGAATGTAATGTATTTCAGGTTGACAAGTCGCCACCCGAGCTTAGGATGGCTTGAATATTTAACTAGGGACTTTATTTATGGGGACAGTTGTTCTGAGCCTAATCGACCCTGTAATTCGAACCGCTGAATCAGAAATGCACAGCGAAATTGAAACAACGCCAAATGGCAACACCTGAAAGAATGCTTGGTTCCACAAGATTCGAAACAGTTATTAAGCAGACGACCCGTGACAAAATACAGTTTCTGACACAGCAGTTTTTATGCGATGGGTCTAATTTCATTCCATTTCCCATTTTAAATAAATTCCGTTTAAATAAATAACCTTAACTTATTTATTTTTATATATTTTCAGTTTTTGTTGCAATATGTTGCCAATTCTTTGTCACTTAGGCGTTTAACGGAACAAACAACAGTGGCAAAAAATGGAAGTTAGGCGCAGAAGGGCTCCTTAAACTTATGTAGCACGGAACATCTAGAAGCTGCTGATCTTCTTGCTAAAAGAGGAGCAGGGTCCTTGGCTGTAGGATCAGAGTCAATTCTCGGAGCCACCAAAAGTTGTTTACAGAATGTGCAAAAGACTGGGAGATGAAAAAGCGAGCAGAATAATGTCGGAATCTTCCAAGCCTAAGACAGGCCAAACTATTTGTGGCATTCTCGGCAAAAAAGGCGATTGATCTGGTTGCCTTGCCTAAGAAAGATATCAGAATACTTGTAGGCCTACGAACGGGCCACAGCCCACTTCAATATCATTTGAAGAAAATTAGGAAACTAACAACGGATACCTGTCGCTTCTGTGGAACAGAAACAGATGATGCCGAACACATCTTGTGCTACTGTGATGCACTTGGTCAAATCAGACACAATATCCTTGGAAACGATATCTTATCGCCCGAGGATATTTCCAAGATGGCTCATGCCGATTTTCTCCGGTTTTTTAAAGCGTGAGAGGAAAAGGTTTATGGAAAACCTTTTTCATTAGGCTAATGCAGCCTGAGGGCAATCCACAATAGATCGGTCGCGTTGGATGGTTACTGAAATACAGCACCCAAAGTCCCTCTACCACCAATTAAAAAAAAAGAAAAATCTGTGAGAATGACCCATCTATAAATTTCTCCCTTGAGGGGAAAAACAATAGATCATAGATATGTCAAAGTTGTAGACATTACTTGACACTGTTGGGATGTTGGGAAAGTAAAAATGGACATTACTTTCCACTCTGTTGGGATGTTGGGAAACTAAAAGTGGACATTACTTTCCACTCTGTTGGGATGTTGGGAAACTAAAAGTGGACATTACTTTCCACTCTGTAGGGATGTTGGACAGAAGTCTAAGTCGGTTGTTGAGGAAGGTGGAATTAGGTACTTCATTGCGGTAGTACCTCATTGATTTCTACCAAGCCTTTACTTTTCGAGTTAATTATAATCTAAAGTGCCGGAGCGTTGTATTTTGTGTGGAGAAAAAAAAGTGGAGAAAAAAATTCCTTGACCCCAGCCAAAAGAACGATACCTGCTCAAACGATCAGGTTTGTCCCCCACCCCGGCAACTACTTGGAACCGTTCCCAACAAGAAGAACTGTGAGTTCTTCAATTCCGTTCAACCTGTTAAGTGGGCATGTAGGTCTGAATCATGTGTATAGTTTAATGGTCTGGATGCTCGCAAGCTCGCATCTCAAAAATACATAACATCAAGTAGTCAATCCCTTAGTAAAAATGCAGATTAGTTGGATATATAGAACAGAATGGAGTGTATAGTTTCGTGGTCTTATAACACGATCACATAACAGTTTAGAAACGTAAATGTGACTTTTCATTTGTGACTCATGAGCTGCTCCGCGTTGAACGGAATTGAAGAACTCACAGTTCTTCTTGTAGGGAACGGTTCCAAGTAGTTTCCGGGATGGGGGACAAACTTGATCGTTCGAGAAGGTCTCGTGCCAAAAGACATATCCATGTCAAAACCATCTTCAGGCCAAATATGAACTGCGTGTTCATTCACTTGATGGGTACTGGAAAGTACTAGAACGATGAATATAGCAAACTCCTCGCCGAAACTAGTGGTTTTTGACTTGGTGGATTGAAACGTAGTTTATCAGTAAGTGACATTTGATTCCCCCCATGGTAAGACACTAGTTATTTGTTCGTGCTCATCTCGCTACCAAGTAGACATTTTATTGCATATCTTGCTGGGAATTATTTTGTTCAGCATTGCAATCTGAATCCAATAGGAATAATTGTTGTGGTTGCGTACCTTCTAGATTTTGGAGTTTGGGGGTTCACAGAATCGCTGACTCCTGGATCTATGGGGGTTTGAGGGTTTGACATTGGTACACAGACCTCGATACGTTCCTGGTCCAGAGATCAGATGATGAGAGACGTTCTGCCTGCGACGGATTTCTAGGTGGGCAGTCACTTGCATGGTACATGTGCTGCTGTCGACTTTACCCTCTCCATTTTCTTCTTTTCGTCGTGAAATTCAAAATTGCCGAGGTTTGCTGCAAAACTAAATATACATTTGGATCGAACATAGGAAGAATCTCGAAAATCGGTTGAGAATTGTAGCATGGGCAGCGTCAACGAAGTTTGTCTCACACGCACATATACAAATGTAGGTATGCTCACACACACACACACACATACACCTATTTGGGTTTTTTTACGGATTTGGTCATAGAATGGTCTGAAACAGATTTGCCCTGGATCAATTCCAATAGGTGTCCCTCTTATATACGAAGGCTTGTCTGTAAGACCAAGCTGCTGAGGGACATCCAAAAAAGAGTAGTCGGTTAAGGAGTTCCAGTTAGGTTGCCAAGCCGTCCCACGTGTTTTTTGCGAGCTCCCTATTAAGTATTGATTTAGCAGGGTTGTATTGTGAATTTAAAAATAAATTTTTAACGGGTAGATTTCTGGAAAAAGGTCATTTTTATGTGTTTGGTTGATGATTTGTTGTTTACCGAAGGGAAAAGGACTATCCACTTAACCGAAGACCGTATTCCTTAGTCAGCAGCACTCGAAGAGCCGACCGGTGTCGCGTGGAATAAGTTGCAACTACGAGCATGTCCACCTCCGAGTTACATCAGGTAATCACAACCAAACTTCAAAACTGTGACTGCATTTTGAACGAACATACAAATGTTTTGAATTCACAGGTGCATACTCTGTATCAAGATACTGTTAACAAACAAGAAACAACCTTACTCATAAAAAAATTAGAATTGACAGTAAGACGTTTAGGCACCATCCAACCTTCTAGAAGTAGACCAGTTCACATTTATTTTGCTAATAATTTCTCTAAATCTAAAGTTCGCCAGAACAGTTACAAGTTCAAGGGATCCCAATTTAATACATCCGAGTTCTACGACAGACGAACACGGGAATTTATGAAGCATCACTTGCCCAAGTTGTTTCATGCAAGAAAAGACGGGAAACATGCCGTTTTGATTGGAGATGAACTACTGGTTGATGGAGAAAAAAAAAAATCATTCACTATGGACGAAGTACGTTGGAGGATTCTACATCTACTGGGTCAGAAGTGGAGATTAATCTAAATACTACTCCTCCGTCCCCTCCCAACATTTCCAGGAAGAAGATGAAAATTTACAAGAGATGAAACGAACATCAACACCGCTTTGAAATTTTGGCAATTTCTCGGGATTATTATTGAAATTTGGCAGTGGATTGTAGGCGTTATTGACTGTGATCTATGTTAACTAGGCAGTGCTCATTGATTATACGTAAATTATGTAGACCTCTATAAGTAATTATTTGATACATCATAAGCAAAATTCTAACATTATTTGTTGAGTCGGAAATAAGGAAATATGTAGTTAAGGAACTCCTTGTAATACATACCTACAGGTTAGACAATAAAATTGAATTCGGTTATTGAGTCGGTTAATCCAGAGGGTGGTTAAAGCAAAGCCGGTTAAGAGTCTGCTGTACTTATTTTTCAGGGAAGTATGAATTTAAAGGAGAGGAGTGTGGCGGTAACCGTCTCAACCAGGAGCGTGTGTTTACGTTGTGCCTATCATGGAGTTGGATACACTTCAATTCGATCATTTAAAGCCTTTATTCATGGGAGATATCCCAACCTTGAATAGTCAAGGAAGGGAATTCCCGGTGGCTGCATATAATTTACTATTGTGATTTTAACAAAGCTATCAATCCTCTACCGGTATTGATGTCGGATTTGGTGATGCGGGCCACGCCCACACAACGTCACCCAACTTCGTCACACGAAGCTATGAACTAGAGCAAACCGAATCCAGCATCTTTTTTCCTTACTGAAATACGACGCAAAAGGCGAGTTCTTGGTAAATATTGGTCGTGTGGGGATTTTCAAAATATCTAATAATTTCTTTGCTTCCTACCAGGTGGCGTTCTTACCCTTATTTAGAAATATTCCCAATCTTCCCGGCAATGAATATACACCTATTGTATGTATGGAGAGTTAAGATATTTTGATATCTTGAAGGATGATATGCAACATCCTGAAAAATTTTATGGTTCTGGGGCCTGGACTGTTCCAACAAAGGGCACCGTTGACAGCTGGTTTATCAGTCAGCGCAAACATCGATTACCCAAAACCAACTCGACAATCGTCACCATGAATACGCACTATTGTGATGAAAGATGAGATTTTGAGTCATATGTAAATAAATGCGCAAAAATTGTTTCACGGGCATAGGGCTCAAATGTTTAAATCATATTTCTTATTTCTATAATTTCGATGTACCTACCTACTTTGATGCAATTATTTCGTCATTCTAAATTATTTTTTCGTTATGGATTGTAAGAATTAGTTTTTCGCTCCCCCACTCCTATAGGTAAGAAACATAGTGTTCGTGCAAAAAGTCGAAAATATTCATTGAAATTCCGCTTGTTTTTTGCGTTTCAGAGTTTGCTGATCAAAGGGGAACATGAGTTGGAATTTCACACTCAGCATAAAGCAGCTGAAGACGTGCCTCAGGCAACGTTAGCCACACTATCGTCAATCATTGTGAATAACATCTCGAAACATACTTAAATATTGCATGGAACAATGTATTTCTGTATTTTTACTTTTCCTGTTTTCAAATTTTCTACTGGTAATGTTACGGTCTGATTTTCACGTTGACAAGGGTCTTCATGCAATGTGCACCCATGCTCTTGGTGCAGCTTTACCAACACGTCATTTGAAGTTTTTTTTTTTTTTTTTTATATCCCATCGCTTAGTTAAATCAATGGTGGCTACTTTTTCTTAATTTATTTTGGGCTTTTCAATTTTTACAGAAACATATCCAAATATACCTACTTTGATAAGCATTGTCCTTACTTGTATTTTCCACGTCTCGAAATTAGATTCCTCCAGTTGTTCTATTTTGAAATTCATTTTTCCGACAATCTTCCGTGACTATCCGTTTTGTACTTATTTTTCGCTCTTAGTAGCGAAGTAGTACCATGACCTATTAGAAATATAATTGAATATAATATGTACACGGATTAGTGGTAATACACGGAATGAACTTTTGTTCAATGTAACTAAGCACTTGATGTATGAATGAAAAAAAAATTATTAGTTCATAATATTGCAGTGTGGACGGCATCTCCAACAATTACTTTCTTATCTTCCGAATGACATCGATTTTGGAAATTTACAGTGTCTCATTTTCTTATCTTGGATTTGAAATTGAAGTGTCAACAATTGGATAAGTGTCAACAATTGGTGCTTTTACCCTAATAATACGACGAAAGGGCAGACGAGCAAATGGTAGGGGTTGGCTCAGCTCACGAGCTCGATGATAGCATCACAATCAGACCAAGTGCGTGGTAACCTCGAACCCCCCCTTCGGTTTAGGGGGTGGACGAGCATCGTGTTAATTAGAGTTCGGGCAAGTTCACCTAAACCCGCGTCGCGAACCCCCGAGTTTTCCCCTCTCGCGCTCGCCGCCCCCCCGGACCCACCGGTGGTGGGGGGATCGATGTTTCGGAACAGTGTGAAGCGAGCGGTCGCCCGAGTCCCAACATGGTACCGCAGGCGGTGGCGGTTTTGGCGCAAATCGTCGTCGTCGTCGTCTTGGTCGTCTCCGAAGACGTCGTCAGGGTGACGGTCCCCGGCCTGGGGAGCCTCCGGGGGTCCCTCAACGCTTCCCTCTGGACCAAACGAACTATTTATCAATTCGAGGGGATCCCTTACGCCCGACCTCCATCCGGCGAATTGCGATTCCGGGTAAATACTTTAATTGAAATTCAATTTAATTACCTACCTAATATAATAGAAGTCTCTTACATTCGATGGGAAAGAAACAAGTATACTATCACAATTTTGAAAAAAATTCGTCATCAAAAACATCGCGAACGATACATCATTTCATTAATTTTAACGAATTTTTGTAGAATATGAAGCTATTGCAATGACTCAAATAATTGTAAAATCAAAATTTTCTTAAATTTTCTTTATTGAAATCCGTTTTGAGACATTCTGAAACGAATTCTAGAGGTTATACAGGGTGGAAGCAGATAAGTGACGAAATGTTTTTTGTAGTAGTTTGCATGAAAATATAGTAAAATGCCGCCAACCACATATTTTTATCTCAATCCGTTCTCAAGATATGATTTTTTTAAAGGTTTTTTTTTCGGATAAGCGTGTTTTTTCCTTTTAAACTCAAACTGTCCCACTTTACCTCATTTAATTTTAACTTTCGACCTCATTTTCGGAATCAGCGTTAAATTTCCTATAAAAAAAATGTAATTGGGTTCTAAGGAAGTACCATAAAAAGACCTTCACATCAGCTCAAACATTGACGATTTTGAAAAAATAAAATTTCTGAAATCTTAAAAACTTTATAACATTTCCAAAAAACATCCTAAAAACTAGCAAATCTCATGAAAACTGCTTCATCTAATAATCTTTCCAACGGTACAGTCAATTTTACTTTTACTTTGTTATTTAGGGGGGAAAATTGTGTTTTAATGTTGAAAGATGTGGGTTTTTTACATGAAATCTATGGTTTTCTCAAAAAATGAACCTCAATGAACCTACCTGTATCGGGTCGGTTCCTACGAACTTTTTCATGCTGAATCGAATGTTAACACTTGCAGATCTCTCTAACTATGTTATAATCGAGTTTTTAACTTTAATTAACTAGTTTTACCTCATAACACACATAGGTTTACGCATAAAAAAAAAGAAACTAAAAATTTGTGAGGTTATCTGTAAAACTCGGTTATAATGGAGTTAGAGCGATCTGCAAATGTTATTTAGCGTGAAAAAATACGTAGGAACCGGCCACATACTCGTAGGTTCATAGAGAGCCACATTTCAAGAAAACCATCGATTTTCATTTTAACCTAGTTTTACAGTTAAACTCACAAATTTTTAGTTTGTTTTCTACATATTCTTGTTATTTTTCCATTTCAATCAATTTAATATCAACCTAGATATTAGAGGTATAACCTCCATCCGGCGAATTACGATTCCGGGTAAATACTTTAATTAAAATTCAATTTAATTACCTACCTAATATAATAGAAGTCTCATACATCCAATTGGAAGGTAACAGGGTATTTACCATCAATATACTATCACGATTTTGAAAAAAATTCGTCATCAAAAACATCGCAAACGATACATCATTTCATTAATTTTAACGAATCATCGTCGAAAATGAAGCTATTGCAATGGCTCCGAAATGTTTTAAATCAAAATTCTCTGAAATTTTCTTTGAAATCCGTTTTGAGACATTCTGAAACGATTCTAGAGTTTAACGCTTTTTCAAATTTAAAAAAATTCCGTTCTTGGGACAAAAAATCAAGTTTTCCAAACGAAAGGACAAGTTTGTTAGCCAGCATTTTTTGGGCACATGAAATTTGCCAAATTTCAAAAATTGTACTGAAAAAATCACTAAAAATCACGGCTAAAAATCATTAAATTTATAATTTTCAGCAGATAACTGCTCAAAAAAAGTTCATTAACTATAAAAGGGAACATCGAAAAATTCATTTACAAAATTATGCTGAAGAATGTAATTAACTCTTTCTACATATTCTTGTTTTTTTCCAATTAATTTAATATTAACCTACATTTTAGAGGTATGACCTCTATCCGGCGAATCACGATTTCGGGTGAATACTTTCATTAAAATTCAATCTAATTACCTACCTAATATAATAGAAGTCTTATACATCCAATTGGAAAGTAACAAGGTATGTACCATCAACATACTATCACAATTTTGAAAAAAATTTGTCATCAAAAACATCGCAAACGATGCATCATTTCATTAAGTTTGTTTCTACTTATTCTAATTATTTTTAAATTGCATTTAATTTAATATAAACCTACATATAAGTGGTCCGACCTTCATCCGGCGAATTGCAGTTCCGGGTATATACTTTAATTAAAATTCAATTTAATTACCTACCTAATATAATAGAAGTCTGTTACATCCAATTGGAAAATAGTAGTGTAAGTATATGTACCATCTTTATACTATCACAATTTTGAAAAAAATCGTCATCAAAAGCATCGCAAACAATACATTGTTTAATTGATTTTAAAGAATTTTCGTAGAAAATGAAGCTATTGCAATGGCTCCAAAATTTTTTAAATCAAAATTTTCGAAAATTGTCATTATTAAAATCCGTTTTGAGACACTCTGAAACGATTCTAGAGTTTAACGCTTTTTCAAATTTAAAAAAATTCCGTTCTTGCGACAAAAAATCAAGGTACCCAAAACGAAAGGACAAGTTTGTTAGCCAGCATTTTTTGGGCACATGAAATTTGCCAAATTTCAAAAATTGTACTAAAAAAATCACTAAAAATCACGGTTGAAAATCATTAAATTTATAATTTTTTCAGCAGATAACTGATCAAAAAAAGTTTATTAACTATAAAAGAGAACATCGAAAAATTCGTTTACAAAATTATGCTGAAGAATGTAATCGAATGCAAACGATACATCATTTCATTAATTTTAACGAATTTTCGTAAAAAATGAAGCTATTGCAATGGCTATAAAAAATTTTAAATCAACATTTTCTAAATTTTTTTTATTGAAATCCGTTTTGAGACATTCTGAAACGAATTCTTGAGGTTATACAGGGTGGAAGCGGATAAGTGACGAAATGTTTTAGTTGGTAAGTAATTTAAAAATTGAAGCTCAAACCTATGCTCAAAATTGTAATTAAGTTTCATTAAAATGTGCTACAAAATCGATGAAAATGTAAAAAATGCTAGAAGTCCAATATCTTTGTTTAAATAATAGAATGTTATTTAGAAAAAAAATTTCAGCTATAAAATTGATAGTTTTTTTGCAGATTTGATGGGAGGCCGAAAATCATAATGTGAATATCGTAAACCTTAGCGTCTAAGACGTCCAGAATAATTAAAATTGATTTAGCGATGCAAAATAGTCAATTTTTACCGAGTTGTGTCAGAACAATCACATGTGAACTCTGACATGTTAACATATGTATACGGTTTTTTGTGTAATCAGTAGCCATGATGTGGGTTATTCTACGTTATACTACGTCTATCAAATATATCTTTATTGGTCAAACAACGTATATATCATGCTTTTCGCTAAATAAAATCAAAGAAATTTCAAGTTCAGTCTCAAATTTATTCAATCAACATTTCATGTGATTTCCAGTCTTGAACTAGATATTTATACTAAAATTTTAAGTACTAATTGTAAATAAGATAATTAAATTGTAAATATAAAACTTTATTTTCCAAAATCTAATAACAATAAATTCTCAGCTACCTATATTTGTATTTGAAATAACTTTTTTTCTGTTAGAACTCGGTAACATAAAAACATACACAGGGAATAGTAAAATGGGTCGATAATAAAACTAGTAGGTACTTCAATTCATCTTTCACCATACAATTAGTAGTTAAACATTTCTTTGCACTCAATTTGCTCATATTTCAAAACAATGTAAGTAAAATAATATAATTGATATCTTACGAAAATTCGCTCATATGATCATGCTGCATGACTGAAATGTTTGTAGAAGTTTGTATAAAAAACGTAGTAAAATGCCGCCAACCGCATATTTTTATCTCAATCCGTTCTCAAGATACGATTTTTTTAAAGGTTTTTTTCGGGAAAACCGTGTTTTTTCCTTTTAAACTCAAATTGTCCCACTCTAACTCATTTAATTTTCACTTTTGACCTCATTTTAGGAATCAGCGTTAACTTTCCTATAAAAAAAAATGTAATTGGGTTCTAAGGAAGTACCATAAAAAGACCTTCACATCAGCTCAAACATTGACGATTTTGAAAAAATAAAATTTCTGAAATCTTAAAAACTTTATTACATTTCCAAAAAACATCCTAAAAACTAGCAAATCTCAAGAAAACTGCTTCATCTAATAATCTTTCCAACAGTATATTCAACTTTACTTTTACTTTGTTATTCAGGGGGAAAATTTGTGTTTTAATGTTGAAAAATGTGGGTCTTTTAAAATGAAATCTATGGTTGTCTAAAAAAATGGACCTCAATGAACCTACGAGTATCGGGTCGGTTCCTACGAACTTTTTTATGCTGAATCGAATGGTAACACTTGCAGATCTCTCTAACTATGTTATAATCGAGTTTTTAACTTTAATTAACTAGTTTTACCTCATAACATAGGTTTACGCATAAAAAACAAACTAAAAATGTGTGAAGTTAACTGTAAAACTCGGTTATAATGGAGGTGAAGCGATCTACAAATGTTATTAAGCGTGAAAAAATACGTAGGAACCGGCCACATTCTCGTATTATATAGATGGGTTTCAAGAAAACCATCGGTTTTTATTTTAACCTAGTCTCACAGTTAAACTCACAAATTTTTAGTTTGTTTTCTACATATTCTTGTTATTTTTCCATTTGATCCGGCGAATTACGATTCCGGATAAATATTGAAATTAAAATTCAATTTAATTACCTACCTAATATAATAGAAGTATTATACATTCAAATGTAAAGTAAAAGGGTACCATCAATATACTATCAAAATATTGAAAAAATTCTTCATAAAAAACATCGCAAACGATACATCATTTCATTAATTTTAACGAATTTTCATAGAAAATGAAGCTATTGCAATGGCTCCGAAATTTTTAAAATCAAAATTTTCTATACTGAAATCCGTTTTGAGACATTCTGAAACGAATCCTAGAGTTTAACGCTTTTTCATATATATATATATATATATATATATATATATATATATATATATATATATATATATATATATATATATATATATATATATCCTTCCAAACGATAACTCTCCTTATGATTGAGATAAAAATTCCGTTCTTGCGACAAAAATCAAGCTTTCCAAACGTAAGGACGGGTTCGTTGGCCAGCATTTTTTGGGCACATAAAATATGTCAAATTTCAAAAAATTATACTAACAAAATCATTAAAAATCACGGCTAAAAATCATTAAATTTATAATTTTCAGCAGATAACTGCTCAAATAAAGTTTAATAACTATAAAATAGAACATTCAACGAATTTATTTACAAAATTACGCTGAAAAATGTATTTATTTGTTTCTACATACTCTTGTTATTTTTAAATTTCAATTAATTTAATATCAACCTACATATTAGAGGTATGACCTCCGTCCGGCGAATTACGATTTCGGGTAAATATTTTAATTAAAATTCAATCTAATTACCTACCTAATATAATAGAAGTCTTATACATCCAATTGGAAAGTAACAAGGTATGTACCATCAACATACTATCACAATTTTGAAAAAAATTCGTCATCAAAAACATCGCAAACGATACATCATTTCATTAATTTTGTTTCTGCATATTCTAATTATTTTTACATTTCAATTAATTTAATATCAACCTACATATTAGAGCTCCGACCCGGTTCCTACGAACTTTTTTATGCTGAATCGAATGGTAACACTTGCAGATCTCTCTAACTATGTTATAATCGAGTTTTTAACTTTAATTAACTAGTTTTACCTCATAACACACATAGGTTAAGTAACGCATAAAAAAAAAGAAACTAAAAATTTGTGAGGTTATCTGTAAAACTCGGTTATAATGGAGTTAGAGCGATCTGCAAATGTTATTTAGCGTGAAAAAATACGTAGGAACCGGCCACATACTCGTAGGTTCATAGAGAGCCACATTTCAAGAAAACCATCGGTTTTCATTTTAACCTAGTTTTACAGTTAAACTCACAAATTTTTAGTTTGTTTTCTACATATTCTTGTTATTTTTCCATTTCAATCAATTTAATATCAACCTACATATTAGAGCTCCGACCTCCGTCCGGCGAATTACGATTTCGGGTAAATATTTTAATTACAATTCAATTTAATTATCTACCTGATATAATAGAAGTATTATACATCCAAATGTAAAGTAACAGGGTACCATCAATATACTATCACAATTTTAGGAAAAAATCGTCGTCAAAAACATCGCAAACGATAGATTAATGAAATGAATTTTTCTCTACATATTTTAGTTAGTTTTAAATTTCAATTCATTTAATATCAACATATATATAAGAGGTTCCACCTCCATCCGGCGATCACGATTTCAGGTAAATATTTTAATTAAAATTCAATTTAATTATCTACCTAATATAATGAAAGTATTATACATACAATTAGAAAGTAAAAGTATAGTATACTGTCAAGATTTTAGAAAAGATTCGTCATCAAAAACATCGCAAACGATGCATCATTTCATTAATTATGTTTCTATCTATTCTAGTTATTTTCAAATTGCAATTAATTTAATATCAACCTAAATATTAGAGGTTGAATAGTTGGATCTCAAAATATCAAGTACCTGCACGAGATGATCCGGCGTGAGACCTAATGTGCTAACGGTACTTATAGATTTTGCAAGTAATTTCTGAAATTATATTTGTTCAATCGCATAAAGCATTTACAAGTCAAGTTAATCTTTTTACAAGTCAAATTAACCTTTTTACAAGTCAATTTAACCTTTTTACAAGTCAATTTAACCTTTTTACAAATCAAAATAACCCTTTTACAAATCAAAATAACCCTCCTTGAGCAATGCGCAAAAATCGTTGAAGGGCAAAGAAAAGAAACTGAATACATTGAATACGACAAAGTAGGTGTAATAATAATTAAAAAATATCAATTTTCCAACCAAAAATATATCAAAATTTTCCAACAAAAAAATGAGGTAGGTAGGCAAAGAGGTCAATCAATGTATAGAGTTCCGAAAGTAGGTTTATCAATATGAGTCTGGGAAAAAAAACGGTCATACCAATGGATGTCCTGCGGCAGCTGTCGGAAGTTTCAAAAGTACATCAACAACATAATTTCAACACTCAGTGTTGCTTATAGTTGATACGCCACGAGAAATGACTTCCGTAAGGTCATGTTGACACTCGAAAAACTAATGTTCACTTCAACAACGGAGAAATCTCGATAAAGATTATCGCCAACAAACAGAAGGATATGAAAATTACTTAAAGATCACAGTGAGAAGGAATACTGGGGTAGGTATTCATGAAGATCACAGTGAGAAGGAATACTGGTGTAGAAATTCATGAAGAAGGAATGCCAGTTAAACCCGTACTGCCCTGTTTCTTTGCCCTTCAACGATTTTCGCGCATTGCTCAAGGAGGGTTATTTTGATTTGTAAAAGGGTTATTCTGATTTGTAAAAGGGTTATTTTGATTTGTAAAAGGGTTATTTTGATTTGTAAAAAGGTTAAATTGACTTGTAAAACGGTTAAATTGACTTGTAAAAAGGTTAATTTGACATGTCAAAAGGTTAATTTGACTTGTAAATGCTATATTTGTCACTCTCGTTTGAGATTTAAGATTTTTTCTCTTTGCAATAAGTTTCTCACTAAAAAGTTTCAGCCATGCAGCATGGTCGTATGAGCGAATTTTCGTAAATTATCGTACGATACTATGTTAAATTGTTTTGGAAACTCTCGACTGTAAGTAAGAATGAATTGTTAACTAACAATTTCATGGCAAAAAACTTGTTCTAAATAATTTGCGGTAATTCAAAAAATATTTTGGATTTTCACCTTTTTTTGCAGTTTTTATCTTTTTTTGGCAAATATTAATGTATTAGGAGAGCATTTTTGAGCATAAATTTTTAATGTACTAGTTCATCGTCAATAACAATTTTTGACTAAAATTCTGCTAAAAATATTTAAAAAATTTGTTAAAAGCTTTTATTGCGCCGAGTAATCTCATTAACAATATAAATCTGACTTATATTACTACAATATACTATTCGGGACCTAAGATGCATAACTTTGTCCCTTGTCTCTCGAACATATCACATTCACTTCCTACACAAGCTCAAGCGGTTTCAAACGCTTAAGGCGTCGAGTTAGATCTTGCACATCCAGGAGCTTTACAGCTTCCTCTTTCACATGATCTTTTAGTCTGGCAAGATGAGCCGTTGCTCGCTTTTTGTTCACCTCATCAACACTGTCGACTTGAAGTTCACGGTGGAGTGCCTCATTTCGGAAGTACCACGGTGCATCAGTGATACATCGTAGTACAGAGTTCAGGAAACATTGAATGATCTGTCTATTGGTTGGAGCTGTGCAGCCCCACCACTGCGCTCCATCCATCCAAACTGTCTTGAGTACTTGATTGTAAAGAAGCAACTTGTTACCAATGGTCATGGTGGATCGTCGGCCATTTTGTAGTTCAAAGGCTGATTTTGGAGATGGACTTATTGAGTTTTGATATTGATTCATTATTCCTGTCACCAACTGTCAGGACAGCAGTGTCGTCTGCAAAAGTTGCTGTTGTGTTATGTTCAACTTCTGGTAAGCCGCTGGTGTACAGAAGGCAAAGGAGTGGGCCCAATACACTTCCTTGCGGCACACCAGCATTTATTTTCATTGGCTCTGAGTACGCATCGTCCTGTTTGATACGAAAGTACCGGTCTGATAGGTAGGATTCAAGCAGCTCAACATACTGATAAGGTAGCATCTTCTTCAGTTAAATGACCAATATAATATTAAAAAAAAAGCTGGTCAACGAAATCATCCTCGTTTGGAACGCTTGATTTTTTGGTGCAAGAACGTAATTTTTATCTCAATCCTAAGAAGAGTTATTGTCTGGAATGACACATATATAAATAAATAAATAACAAACAAACACACACACACACACACACACACACACACACACACACACACACACACACACACACACACACACACACACACAAATATAAGTATGAATACAATTTAGTGCTCACTACTCCTCCAAAACCGCTCATCCGATTTGGACCAGATTTTGATATGATGTATTGCCATGTCGGAACTTGTGCCTCGCTGACTTTGGTGAGGATCAGCTAACCACGAGCCATAATATCAATCATAATGATGGCAAAAAATTGCTCAAATCTCTCCTATTTACCGTAGGACGTCGAAATTCGATAGGGAGCCTCTATGGGACCACAAGAGACGAGCAAAGTAAAGAGCGCCATCCTCATCAGCTGAGTGAGCTAAACTATCTCCTATTTGCCGTAGGACGTCGAAATTTGATAGGGAGCCTCTCTGAGACAACAAGAGACGAATGGACCTTACAGGCTCCATCCTGATCAGCTGAGTTAGCTCAAAGTTATGTTGTCTCTCTGATTACAACGAAATTTTAATGGAGAGCCTCTCTAGAACATCAGGGGACGAATGAAATACGGGCTCTACCCTGAGCTCCAGCTGACCAATTCGCGTTGCGTGTTTTGCAACATGCTATGCGAACCAGCGGCACGTTAATAGGAAAGCATTAGGTTTGTTTCATCATCCTAACCGCGGTCGACCATGTTCGACCGACTCATGCGCAGTAACGTCAACCGCTGTTCCATCCCAACAATCAGCTCAACACAGCGGTTGAACCGCTGTTCCATCATAGCAGCGTGGTCGACCACGGGTCGACCGCGGTCGAACCAAAACCGACCACCCGATGGAGTGCGGTTCATTCAGGTTGTTATAGGAAACCTCACGCAATTTAAACCTACTCATAACCTTCCTCATTTGAAATTCGAGCTCGGTGGGTGGCGGGTGGGCCTCTACAGAACAACAGAACCTCAACCTACTCGTTGTACGTCGTGTGCCTAGTTTGTTGGCTTGTTCTTCTACTCTGTGGTCGTGTGTGAAGTTGAGAAATTGAAAATGAATCAACTGGAAAGATTAATTGTGGAGGAGTTGACGGCAAATGAATTGGAAGATGAAGAACTGTTCACTCCATGTACTTTTGAAGGCGATGAGAACATCGAAATTCTCACGATGATGGAAGATGACGAAGTACCAGAGAATGAATTGTATGCGAATTATGTCAAGCTACCGAATTATTTGGTAGGCTGTAGGTACCTACGTAGTTCCATTTTTTGGTGGAGCACCAACCTGCCTTGTTTACTTCAACAAACTACAAAATCTACCTATCTTTTCATTGATTCAATAAAACAAGTAAAGCTGCCTCAGGTATAATAATAAGAACATGTCTAAAACGCTGATGAAACTGCCAGGGCAATGGTTATGTAGTACCTACACCACAGTATCGAGATCTGAGGAATTTGCAATTATTTTTTCTCCATTATTTTTCAGTTTATTTATTCTCAGTGTAAACGAATGAAGTTCTTTAGTTCCTTTAGTTTTCGGACACTGATTTCCTATAATAGTTAGTCCCTAGTCCAAATAAAAACTCGTTCACTATCAGATCGGTATCTTCTACAATCAATAATCGCGCTGGTAGGCATTACTGCAACCATTTATTTGAATTGAAACTTTAGGTATATTACTTTCGTAAAACAAAACTGTTGAAAAATGTAAAACAACGTATTAGGTACGTTGACATACGACGGCAAACTACTAGTGTAAAATAGGTCGGTTGAGTTACGATCTAGTAACATCCAGAATTAAGTCACACGAAATGACTGGTGTAACGTGTAACGCTATTTTACCTCACTTGCGGTAGAGCGTTCCATCCATGGTTGGATCGTGGTTACGGTCGTCCAACCGCGATCATAGAGGCTGTGGACCGCGTGCTGACCGTGGGTTAACCGCTGTGAGGTGGATGGAACAAACCTATTTTGTAAAGAAATTTTCTAGTGATTAAAACATAATTACTATCAACCACGGTTCACCTAGCAACAATTAATCACTGAAATTTGTTCAGTAAAAATTGACTTTTGCGTATGCCAATTGTGATCTTTCCCTTGCCCCAATTATTTGGCAAATGACAATTCAAATTTTTTCATAATTCATAATGTTTCCTCTCTTATGATTTATAAAAAATAAAAGTGTTCAAAATACTTTTCACCTACTTATATTCTACCTATCTCTATTCGAAAAGTTGGTTCTGCTTACGCAAACTGCGTAAGTATTTTTTCAAATTTGCTTGCGTCCCCTGGCTATCATTATTTAGAACTATCGGAAGTCTAACAGATAATCCCAACTCTGAACGCCTCAGAAGAACTCATGTCAGTTGCTATTCTCGAACAAGCATATATATGCCTCAACTCACCTCGGTAAAAGTGAATACCTAATCTTCTACCTAATGTCTTCTATACCCTAAGTGAGAATTCGGAACGGGAGAAGGAGTTGTGACAACCTGCTTTTTATTGACTTATTTTGGTTCCTTTAGAAAACTAGGTCAAAGGGCCCGTATTTGGGTCAAAAGTTGGAAAGTGGGCCTCCTTCTGTTCCATTAAGATGACCCTCGAATCCCCTCCCTCCTTCTCGAGAGTTCGGTTATAATGGGAAAACGATATATCTTTCTTCGCCAGATAACGTGTCACGTATTCTGGCTGTTTTTCGGGATATTCCTAGGTCACAGAGGACGCTTACGTGCACGAGTTCTAGTAAGGGACGATCGATGGCTTCAAGATCAGGATTCACATGACCTTGACAAGAATGTGCTAAAAAACGTCACGAGCTCTTTCGTAGCACTGTGGTCGGAAACATGCAAAAATATGGCGAATAGCAAAAACTTTCTAGCCGACCAGATTAGTCGAGCTTAATAAGAATTCCTTTGTATTTTGAGATGCTGAATCTATTGCGATCAATCCCAATGCCCCTTCTTTCAGCATTATCTTGGATATGAGAACAGATGTGGTTTATAAAGTGAAATTACCTACTCGGAAACGAAACCTTTAAAGAAAATTAATTTCTCCCTTGATGGGAAAAACAAAAGATCATGGATATGTCTAGTACCTACTGCTCACCAGTAGGTACCTACTACTCAATTGTATACCAACCATGTAGTGCCTTCTTTTCACAAGATTATTCCATTATGGTAACAATATTAGTTTATAACTTAGAGAGTAATAAATCAGCATTCCTTGACACTACAATGGCTTAGAGGTCATGAGATGTTGTGATAAAATGAGAGCATTCCAAAAAGTGGCGAACGATTGCCCTACTATGAAAACTATGGGAGTTACTCTTCCCTAGTAACTCATTGGTTGTACGTGAAACATCAATAGAAATTCTACCTAGCCTTCACTTTTCGAGTTAATAGTAATCTAAAGTGCCGGGTCGCCACAAATTTTGGTGTCGTTACGCAAATTTTAGAATGACCCCCAGCCCAAAAACATATCCATGTTAAAATAGCCATAACGGCAAAAAAACATATTAAAATTACCAACATTTGTATGGAATCACTTATGAAAAGTTTGACTCTCTTTTATTAACGGTAGAAATAAAGTAAACTATGGCACATGAGATCGTAGGTACTCAAATTTTAAAAAATTAGTTCGAATCCCTTCTAGCGATTTTTTTTTTTTTTTTTTTTCGTGAAAAATAAAGGTATTGCAATGTCTCGGAAAATTTTGAAATAGAAATTTTTGACAAATTTCTCCATTGAAATCTGTTTTGAAGCATTCTGAAATAATTCTTAAATTTTGCTCTTTTTCATATATATATTCAAACAATTTTTAAGGAAAAACGATAATTGACGACATGAAACTAATTTTTATATTTCGGCTTATGCCTTTTTCAAACTACGAGAAAAGAAAATTTGATTTTTGTAAATTGTTGAGAAGATCTTGCCATGGAGAAGCAGATGTTCAAAGCTGGAGGATCATACGCACTCAAAACATTCGAGTGAGCCCTCTCTGACTGAAGCAGCATTAATTTATTTTCTGTGGGTATTTTTTTTCTTCAATACCTTCATACCATGCAGTCATCAAATGTAGCACCATGTGACGAGGCATGGCGGCACTGCATATCTTCTTTTTTCATAACTACTGATGATCTATGGTTATTAACCCGCAAGTTAAGTACTGTCTCCGCTTTTCCAACGTAGAAGGCAGGGCATCCTTTGCACAACAACTGATACACACACATAGGCGTCTGGCAATCTGCTGACCCTTTGCATGCGTATGAGTTGGGGTTATTAGCAGACGTGAAGTGACCCTCCTCTATAGCCAGTAGGCAAACTTTATTTACATCTGCGCTTGCCACAAGGATGCAAACCTCTTGGTGGTGGCACCGTCCTATTTCGTCTTCTATGGGTCAGGATATCTCCGATTGAAGATCTTTGTCGATAAGACATTGATAGTACTTCTGAGAAGACTCTTTTAGTTACTGGCTTTTCTGAGAGGAAAGGGTAAAGATCTTTTAGAATTTTGTTCATCTTCTCAATGCCGAAAAAGAATGTTGTTGTGAGTTGGACTTTTTTGATCGGATTTTGGGGTGTCGGGTGGTGTTTAATGTGCGAAGGAATAATCTTTTGCCTAACCACTTTTGTTGGGTATCCTCTGTTTACCAGTTTATCTGCTAAGTACTTCAGGTATGTCTCCCTGTCTGCATCCTCACTACAAATACGATGACCCCTTATTGAGAGAGCTCTTGGTATAGAGGAGGATCACTTCACGTTTGCTTATAACCCCAACTCATACGCATGCAAAGGGTCAGCAGATTGCTAGACGCCTATGTGTGTGTATCAGTTGTTGTGCAAAGAATGCCCTGCCTTCTATTTAGGACAGTACTTAACTTGCGGGTTAATAACCATACATCATCAGTAGTTATGAAAAGATATGCCAGTGCCACCATGCCTCGTCACATGGTGCTACAATTGATGACTGCTATGGTATGAAGGTATTGAAGAAAATGAGACCCACAGAAAATTAATTAATGCTGCTTCAGTCAGAGAGGGCTCACTCGAACGTTTTGGGCTCCAGGGTTGAACATTGGACGTTAACTGGGTGCCTTGCTTCTCAATGGCAAGATCTTTTCAACAATTTACAAAAATCAAATTTTCTTTTCTCGTAGTATGAAAAAGGCTCAAGCCGAAATATAAATGTCTCGCACCGACCTACGATTTGCGCTATTGAAATCTTCCATTTGAGGCAGATCCATTGATGTGTCATTTTAAAATGTGAATATCATGACTATCCTGACTTTAGAACCTTACTAGATTACTTATAAAAATGTTGAAAACATAAACTCTTGCATACGAGTCTGCAACACATTGGGACATTTTATGTCTTTAGTTGAAGACAAGTATGTGTTGCAGACTCGTATGCAAGCTCTAAGAGCCACTCAGCTACTTCGTACTCTGGGCATCGTCACGTAAATGTGCTAAAGAGACTACATACGAAATTACAGCTTCCTAGAGTGTAAAACATAGAAATTAGCTTTAAGAGCCACTCATCTGATCCGGACCCTGGGCATCGTCAAGTAAATGTCCTAAAGAGGCTACATACGAAATTACAGCTTCCTAGAGTGTAAAGCATAGAAATTACCTATTAAAATGATTTAACCACCGCTTCACAAATCAAACTGTTCTCGCAATATTTGGATCACCTGCTATGAATCAAATCATCGAAACACCAGCTCAATGAAATCATCAGAAATTAACAAGCGGTGGCAATCATGTTCACAGTATCAATTATTGAGAATGATCACCTGAGTGTACACAATTATTCAAATAACCTTGCTCATAACTCAACTTGTTGGCCACTCACTTCGCAGTAGTTAACATAATATGGTTGGATAAATTGAGAGCTTTCGAACGAATGGTCAACGAATTTTATGGGATGAAAAACGACGAAGTACAATTTCCCTAGCAACGACTCGATTGTAAGCAGAAATCATCAAAATATTTTCGAAAACAATTTTCCGTGACGTTTTTTTAAGTTTATGTGCCATAGCAAAGACATAAAATGTCAAAATGTCAAACATTAGTTTCACGTTGTCAAATTATTGGAGAGTTCCTAAACGGTAAGTCAATTGGGATAAGGTGCTTGGGAATTTTATCATCTGGGGCGAACCACAGCGGATGGTAAGCTGATAAAATCAAGAGGGTCGAATTAGCATTTCATCTTAGAGTGACGCTACTTATTCAAGTAACACTGAACCACCAAGGGGATTTTCCCGCCTATCCCGAGTGTTCAGTTTCTAGCATTTATGTTTCCTAGTTCTTTTATTACTCACAAAAAGGGTTTGCAATGGCAGATTTTGAAAATTAATCAACAAGAAAACGAATGTAATTTTCATGAATCATGAATACCAACAAGAAATGAATATCACTGTTATCGATGTGTAAGGTTACTTTGCGATAGGGAGGAAGAGATGAGATAGTTTGGTTCGGAATAAAGCGTCCTATGATTAGGTGAAATGAATTTGTCTTATTGGAGATGAGGAGATGTGTTTTCCGTTCACGATAAGGTGTCTCATCTCTATCTCCCTATCGCTTTAGGAACTCTCTATTGTTTTTCCTTAAAAATTGTTTGAATATGTACATGCTCTTGTAAAGCCATTTCATTCAGTTATATTGTATTATATATTACTAGAGGCCTGTTAGGGCTTAGAAAGCCATAATCTAGTCCGTATAACAGTAGTACTAACAGAAACTCAGCACATTCTAGTAACGATATAAGTCCTACCTATTTATGGAATTATGCGAACGGCGACACTTGGGGCCGTCAACACTGAAATCGGTCCGCAAAGTTCTTCATAATTTCAAAGATCGTTCAGAAACCTCCAAGATGTGACTAACCTCCTAGATGTTAGTAACTAAACTAAGTTTCTTACTTACCGTGGCAGCCTAATAAACAGAGTTTCCCTATCAAATTTCAACTTCCTAGAGTGAACAGGAAAGAATTTACCTCACTCAGCTGATCAGAAAAGACCCCATCACTACCACTCGTCTCTTAATGTCACAGAGAGTCTCCCTATCAAATTTCAACTTCCTACAGTGATCAGGATAGAATTTAGCTCACTCAGCCGATCAGAAAAGACCCCATCACTTCCACTCGTCTCTTAATGTCACAGAGAGTCTACCTATCAAATTTCAACTTCCTACAGTGAACAGGAAAGAATTTAGCTCACTCAGCTGATCAGAAAAGACCCCATCACTACGTTTCTTACTTACCGACACTTTTGCAACAAACTTGGGGCCATGCTGATTCAGAATTATAATATACCTAAAGTTCGTTAAGTTCTTCAGTTTCAATTTCTTCGTTCAGAAATAACTCTCCTAGATGTTAGTAACTACACTACGTTTCTTACTGACCGTGAATAGATGGCAACTGTTGTAACCGCCACAGTCGAATAAACAACTCTCGTTGATAAGGATCGCCTAGAACACGATCAAGGTGGGTATAGAGACGAACGGCGACACTTTTGCAACAAACTTGGGGCCGTGCTGATTCGAATGAGCAGTCTAACACTAAAATCGGACCGCGAAGTTCTTCACAATCTCAAAGACCGTTCGGAATTATATATAAAGATATGGGTCATTCCACATGTCAATTCAACACACCCTATTTACCTCACCATATTAGATTTTACTCAAATTTGGTATATTCATAGTAGGTGTTGAGACTAAAAAAAAAATACCAAATTTTAAGTTTTTATTTCAAACCGTTTCTTGAATATGGCTATGTAAAACTTACAAAATCTCGCCAAAAAAACATGAACGGATTTTATACTATTCGCTCTAGGAACTTTCCTAATTGAGCTGGAGAGCTGGGTGAGGTCTCATTTTGCAGATTTGTTTATGCTCTTTCCAGTGATATACAACAGGATATAGGTTCTAATAAGAAAATTTTTGTCAAAATGCAAATACAAATTTTGATTTAATTTTTTTCCAAAAAGTACATAATTTAAAATTTCCAAAATATTCCTATAAATACTTAGTACTGTTGTAAACAATGTGACAAAATATAAATATGGGATGATGATGGGTTCATTGTTGAAAAAAAAATATTCCTGACACTTGTTTTCCACTAATAGCCCGGTTTTGACTAAAACAAAACCAATAACCATAGATATGTTCTAATAAAAATTAAGTTAATTAGGTTGCTTACTTTAATTTTATACAATTTGAACTAAGTTAATCGCCTATTAATTAGTAAAACAAAAATCTTGAACATTTCTATAACAATAAATTTGAAAAAGTTATGAAAATAGTCTAAATAGTTATGTAATAATTCTGGTACAAACAGGTTAATCAAAATTTACATAATATTATACATATTTATGATGATGAGTAGGTATACGAGTAGGTAAGTAAATGTAACCCAACTGGCTTTTACAAAATGTAATTCCGTAAACTGAGATAATGTTTAGGGAAACTGCTGTCAACTCAAAACTTAATTTTTCCTCAGGTTAGTGTTAATCTAGTTTGTTGTTTAAACATTATCGTTAGTACTGCACCAAGATAGTATTTTGAATTAATATTTCTGATATTTTTTTACCTTTATACATAGTATATCTTTTATATATTTAATTAAATAGTTTACCTCTTTGGTAAAAGTACGTATGTTCATTATTTAGTCAAAACGGAGCTGTTAGTGGAAAACTAGTGTCAGGAATATTTTTTTTTTAACAATGAACCCATCATCATTCCATATTTATATTTTGTCACATTGTTTACAACAGTACTAAGTAATTATAGGAATATTATGGAAATTTTAAATTATGTACCTACTTTTTGGAAAAAAAAAAAATTAAATCAAAATTTTTATTTGTATTTTGACAAAAATTTTCTTATTAGAACCTACGTCCTGTTGTATATCACTGAAAAGAGCATAACAATGAGACCTCACCCAGCTCTCTAGCTCAATTAGGAAAGTTCCTAGAGTGAATAGTATAAAATCCGTTCATGGTTTTTTGGCGAGATTTTGTAAGTTTTACATAGCCATATTTAAGAAACGGTTTGAGATAAAAATTTAAAATTTGGCATTTTTCTTAGTCTCAACACCTACTATGAATATACTAAATTTGAGCAAAATCTAAAATGGTGAGGTAAAATTTATATTTAAAGTGTGTTGATTTGGCATGGAATGACCCATATGTATATGTGTGTGTGTGTGTGTGTGTGTGTGTGTGTGTGTGTGTGTGTGTGTGTGTGTGTGTGTGTGTGTGTGTGTGTGTGTGTGTGTGTGTGTGTGTGTGTGTGTGTGTGTGTGTGTGTGTGTGTGTGTGTGTGTGTGTGTGTGTGTGTGTGTGTGTGTGTGTGTGTGTGTGTGTGTGTGTGTGTGTGTGTGTGTGTGTGTGTGTGTGTGTGTGTGTGTGTGTGTGTGTGTGTGTGTGTGTGTGTGTGTGTGTGTGTGTGTGTGTGTGTGTGTGTG